>CP136054.1:472940726-475403854 GCA_032464435.1 Aegilops umbellulata
CTGAAACTCGGTGTGACCGAAAGGTTCAAATCTTTTGCACCGAGATTGAAAACCTAGATCGACTTAGTGATCTCGGTATGACCGAAATGGATGAATCGGTCAGACCAATACGCACAAAGAAGTTTTGGAAGTTTAAGTCTATGACGAATCGGGGACTCCGAGTGCTCCTCACACAGAGTGGTTTGAATCTGACTTGATCAAATTTTGTGATGTAGCATGAATAGAGTTTGAGACGAGAAAAGCATAGATAGCTAGAGAGGGTTCTTAGGCATTCTTGTCCATCCACTTGGAAAAAGAAAATAAAACCAATCAATCAAAACAACAAGTGGATGTCCTCGAATGGGTAAGATATGCAATCAACATGCTCACACAATAAAATGGCAATTGAAATATGTGGCAAAGCATGCACAACCAATTCTAGCATCTATCAAACAATTGGCGATGACTGGGTCATCTATATATCAGTATATTGACTTAGGAGTCAAATGAGAACATTTGATCATAGGTCATACTCATCGTTTAAGCACAAGTGGGGTTACCACTTTTACATAAAGCATTGTTGTGTTCACACCATTAGAGTTGCCTTAGCTCAATTCTTAGAGTAAAGCTCCCCTAGATGTGAGATCCCCCCTAAGAGGGATGAACTAACCTTGGGTTTTGTCGACGATGACTTCATGTAGATGTTGAAGATGTGGATGCTCAATGTTGATGTAGATCACTTGGAGCTATCCATTGGAGTGAGTTGCACTTTCAATACCTACACGGGTTAGTCCCACAAGGAACAAACAAGAATATCCATAGACATAGAGTGATGCACACACAAGATGATGTCTATGAAAGCTTTAGGTTACCTTGTCCCTTGTCTTACTAACAAGAGGGTTTGTGACTCCTTGAACTAGTGCAAGATGTGGAAGTTGATTGCACTTGTTCTTGCCAAGATGATAAGAGTGAAGTATGTTGGCGGAGTCACCCTCAAGAACTCTCTAGTTCTTCTTCTTCGGGATCCACACCATCTTGATGGGAATCCTCGGTGTTGTGGTTGTACTTGATGAAGTGGAACTTGAAGTAGTCTTGGGAACCCACTTGACCAAGGCCTTAGGAGCTTCTTCAAATGCATCAATTTCCTCTTGAAGCTTGTCCTTGCCTTTTTGCTTGTGGTCTTGTGGTGGATGATCATCTTGAGCTTGTGTCCCTTTGAAAGAAGTAGGATCATACTTCTCTTGTTGAGGAACAAACTTCGTCTTGGGGTATTGATCTTCTTCCCACTCAACTCCATTGTCATTGAACTTTCGCTCAAAACCAACACCTTGATTCTTCCGGTGCCTTCCTTGCTTACGTACAATTTCCTCGAATTGCTTACTTCCGGCAAGGCTCTTGTAAACACCTTTCTCTATAATTCCCTTCAATAAGCTATTTTCTTGCTCAAGTGTAACTTGGCTAAGAGAATCATTAGTGGAATCAAGAGAACTACTAGAAGCAACAATACTGGATATAGCATGATTATTGTTACTACTAGAGGAATAATCTTTCTTGTTCTTGTTACTAGACTTGACTTGAGGCATGTAAGTGGATAAGAGTAAACGCTTGGCAATGTAAGAAGAACTTTTCTTACGAAGATCATCATTGATTGCTTTTAAGAACTCATGCTCTTGCTCAAGGTTGAGCTTTTCAAAGTGTAATTTCTCATGAGTCCTTAAAAGTTCTTGATGATCTCCTAAGATAGTTTCATGAGCTAACTTAAGAGTGTTTAGTTCTTTAGTTAGAGACTCAATCTTCTCCTTATCATTGTCATTCGTTTTATCTTGATTAGCATGATTAATTGACGTTTCATCATAGTATTCATCACTAGAGTTGTCAATAAGTAAATCATCATCACCTAACAAGTCATCTTCATCACTATTGAAGTCAACATACTCGGGGTGTGATACCTTTGGGCCTTTAGCCATGAAGCATGTTCCAACTCCTTCATTTGGTGAGTCAAATATGTCGTAGGAGTTGGTTGTCACAAGTGCTAGACCGGTAACACCTTCATCTTGAGTATATTCAGAGTCGGAGTTATAGCTTCTCTCGGAGTGGTTGTCGGAGTCGGAGCCGGATACCCATTCACCAACATGAGCTTGATGTCTTTGTTTTGTGTAGTTCCTTGATGACTTGTCCTTTCTTTCCGAATCCATGCTTCTCCGTGAGGGTCTTCGTTCATAACGATCATCTCTACTCCTTCTTTCTCTAGATGGTGATTCTTCTCTTCTCTTGTAGGGGGCCGTACACTCATTGGAATAGTGTACGGGCCTTCCACAATTGTAGCAGTTTCGCTCTCGACTAGAAGATTTTTTGTCATTGTAGGGCCCTGACTTGGAGCTTCTCTCTTTGCTTCCACTCTTGTAGAACTTGTTGAAGTTCTTCACCATTAAGCTCAATTCTTCATTGAAGGTTTGTTTCTCACTCGATGATGTGGGGGCTTCACATGAGGCTTTGTAAGCACCACTTGATTTGTTGTGAAGTTCCTCTTTATCCTTGAGTGACATCTCATGAGCAACAATTCTTCCAATGACTTTCGTTGGCTTGAGATCTTTGTCATTGGGCATCATTTGGATCAATGTGCACACGGTATCATATTTTCCATCCAAGGCTCTTATGATCTTCTTGATGATGAATCTATCGGTCATCTCTTCACTCCCTAAGCCGGCAATCTCACTTGTGATAAGAGCAAGCCTAGAGTACATTTCAGCGACACCTTCACCATCCTTCATTTTGAACTTGTCAAGTTGACTTTGAAGCACATCCAATTTGGATTCCTTGACGGAGTCGGTACCTTCGTGCATATCAATCAAGGTATCCCAAATTTCCTTTGCATTCTCAAGACGGCTGATTTTGTTGAATTCTTCGGGGAACAATCCGTTGAAGAGGATATCACAAGCTTGAGCGTTGTATTGCAGCATCTTCAACTCTTCCGCGGTAGCTTCACGGTTCGGTTCTTTCTCATCAAAGAATTCCCCTTGCAAGCCAATACACACACACTACTAGAAAATCTATTATTAACGACGATGGACAAAAACTCTTGGTCGTTAAAATGTAGTCCCATCCGATCGAGCCCCGTGCGACCAAAATCGGCTACCCAAGCAGAACCATGGGTGCGCTCATTATTTTTCTCATCTCCTATTTGTACGTAATAGCTTTATAACAAACAGAATCTCTCACCTTTATCTCACCCCGTAAGCAGCAAATTAAAAGAGTAAAAAAATTGTTGGCGGTTCCCGGAACATTGGCACTAAAGTCTCTTAAAGCAAACAAGTCATCCAGATCCTGAATCCTCATACAACTAGGCCACCTGCTCACGACATCCACCTCCAAGAATACATGGCCATTCTCCCCATCTCTGGTCGTTGCCGCTGACGAACCCATTAAAATCGTCCGGTTGTGCCTCCTTTTCGTCTCCTTGCCATCTCATGTTAATCCTCGGCGATCCAGAAGATCTAGGAGGAGCAGAAAGAAAACGAATCTGGTAGGATCCATCTCCTTGCGCCTCCTTTTCCTCTCCTCCCCTACTTTTTTTCAATCTGGGTGCCTCCATTGATCCCATCTCCCTGCTCTTCTCATACGACTAACGACCCTGGCGCTCCTGCGCTGCAGCCTGCACCTTGCCGACTACCGACCCCGGCGCATACATGCCGCAGCCTACTCCTCGCAGCTGTCCTCGAACCCAGCGTGCACACGCTGTGGCGTGCACATCGTCGGCCGGTCATCTCGTCCTCGGCGCGCTCGAGCTGCATCCTGCATAGTGCACACTACCAGTTTCCACCACTGACGCTATTCCACTACAGGTTCATTGTTAGTACTCCTTCCTCTGTTTTTTTGGTTGCTGGGCCTTTATCAACTATTGTTGATTCATACCCAGTTCATGATTATTAAACACGTAGGTGCAATTTTATTTGCATTAATTTAGTTTACAAATTTACTATGCCATGTTGAATACCATCCATTCATGTGTAGCTCTTATATGATCTGGTTTGTTTATAATTTTCTATGCCTTACATTGAACAAAAATGCAGGGCCACGACCATGATATCTGAGTCTCACATGGCTCCAACGCCCGGTGTGTGTACATCACAGGAACCCTCCGATTCTATCTATCCTTTATTTGTTTGTTGATTCAACAAATGCACGTGCCCAGTACATGTGTAGGTTCAGGTAGCTTGGGTTTTCTACATAGCTTGGGTTCAGGTTCAGGTTGCAAACTTGTGATGTCGTGATCTACTTGCTAATTTGCTTGTGATGCCCTGATGTACTTGCTTAAATTTATTGATATTTATCTGCTGAACTGAAAATCCTCTGTTTTCTGTTGGAAATCCCCTGTTTTTTGAGAAAAATATGCACATCTACTAGTTTTGATCTCGAATATACATGTACATGTACTATGGCAGCGAAATGGGTTAGCGGCGCTAAATGAGTTAGACCGCCATTTTAAACTTTGCACACACCTCATATGGGAGAACATGACTATGGGGAGGTTACGACTTAGCTAGAAAAGGTATTAGTCAAACTGAAATGATTATTCAAGCTATCTCGTATTGAATGATATAAAGAGGTTTCTTGCTTTCATATCTGCAAATGATGTGCCAAGAAAGGTACAGTGTGAATTTAGTGCAAATTGGGATGCAGATGATTCAAAAAGTGAGTTTCTAACTAGCGTGTATCACATCAAGAATTTGTTTCTACACTTCATTGTGTTCACTTTACTCAAACATATTGCACACATGATGAGTGAACTTGATGTCAGCAATGACGGTGACATAGAAAATGATAAAAGTGATGGCATGAAAATAATGTCAAATTTTTATTTATTTTTCCATCATCCACCCTACTTACAATTGGTTGTATATTTTTCAGACACTGCCAATGGCGTATATGAATTAGCAGGCAGGAGTGATGGTCCACTATAATATATAGAAGCATCAGGAGGGATTGTAATCAGCGATGAAGACTGATTCTCATTCAAAGAAAGATGGTGTCCAGATTAATAAATATTATCTTTTCGAGTTGTCTCGTTTTCCAGAAAGATATGAGCAAGTACATTGGTCATATAAGGAGTGTTTTTGACTCAATTTTCTAAATGATATTTTAATTCCAGAATTGTATGTCGAAATTTTGGTACTTTGATTAATAAAAGAGGAGATGTGCTTTCAATTCAGATTCTTTTGTTTCTATATTAATGTGGATGTTAATATTCAAATATTGGATGTTGAACCAACTGACTGTTGAATTGGAAGTCATACTAACTAAAAGTGGTTCTGAAGGATATCAAAGTGGTGAGGCCTAATCATGTTTTTTTTCACCATGAGTACATTATTAACGATGACAAAAGTGGTCGTTATTGCCTTGGGATTGACGACGACACACCATCCCGTCGTTACAAGAATAATGACCACATAATGTGGTCATTAGATTTTTAACGACGGAGCCTACTACGACCAGTAGATTGTGGTCGTTAAAGACATTTAACGACCACAATCCGACTTTTAGCGACCACATATACCATCGTTAAAAACAATTTTCCTAGTAGTGACAATAGCCCAAACGGCAGGGTTATGTTCAAGAATATGCATTTTCATCTTATGCTTCCAACTAGCAAAATTAGTACCATCAAAGTAAGGACCTCTACGGTGATAATTTCCCTCGCTAGATGCCATACTCTCCTAGGTTGTGAAACCAAGGCTATGACCACCAAAAGCTATGGAAATCAAAGCAAATGGAAACCAAAGCTCTGATACAACTTGTAGGATCGAAAGTATGTCTAGAGGGGGGGGTGATTAGACTACTTGACTTAATAAAAATCTAGCCTTTTCCCAATTTTAGTTCTTGGCAGATTTTAGCTATCTTAGCAAAAGTCAAGCAATCTCCACAGAATTCAAGCAAGCATGCAAAAGAGTATATGGGCAGTGGAAAGTAAAGCATGCAACTTGCAAGAATGTAAAGGGAAGGGTTTGGAGGATTCAAACGCAATTGGAGACACGGATGTTTTTGTCGTGGTTCCGATAGGTGGTGCTATCGTACATCCACGTTGATGGATACTTCAACACACGGAGGGTAACGGTTGCGCGAGTCCACGGAGGGCTCCACCCACGAAGGGTCCATGAAGAAGCAACCTTGTCTATTCCATCACGGCCGTCGCCCACGAAGGACATGCCTCACTAGCGGTAGATCTTCACGAAGTAGGTGATCTCCTTGCCCTCACAAACTCCTTGGTTCAACTCCACAATCTTGTCGGAGGCTCCCAAGTGACACCTAGCCAATCTAGGAGACACCACTCTCCAAGAAGTAACAAATGGTGTGTTGATGATGAATTCCTTGCTCTTGTGCTTCAAATGATAGTCTCCCCAACACTCAACTCTCTCTCACGGGATTTGGATTTGGTGGAAAGAAGATTTGAGTGGAAAGCAACTTGGGGAAGGCTAGAGATCAAGATTCATATGGTTGGAATGGAATATCTTGAGCTCAACACAAGTGTAGGTAGTTCTCTCTCAGAAAATGTGTATTGGAAGTGTAGGTATATTCTGATGGCTCTCTCCATCAATGAAGAGTGGGTGGAGGGGTATATATAGCCTCCACACAAAATCTAAGCGTTACACACGATTAGCCAAACTCGGCGGGACCGAATAGTTAAACTCGATCGGACCGATTCAACAAACCTAGTGACCGTTAGGATTTTCGGTGGGACTGAGATGCAACTCGGTAGGACTGATATGGTTAGGGTTAGGGCATAACGTAATCTCGATGTGACCGATTACACAAACTCGGTGGGACCGATTTTGGTAATAAGCTAACCAGAGAGTTGGTCAGGTAAACTCGGTGGGACCGATTCGCTCATCTCGGTGAGACCGAAATGTTACAAAAGGGAAAAAGAGAGTTTACATTGCAATCTCGGTGGGACCGATCGCTCATCTCGGTAAGACCGAAACGTTACGAAGGGAAACAGAGAGATTACAATCCCATCTCGGTGAGACCGAGATCCCTATCGGTGAGACCGATTTGCCTAGGGTTTGTGGCAGTGGCTATGACATTTGAAACTCGGTGGCGCCGGATAGAAAGAATCGGTGGGGCCGAGTTTGACTTTTGGTTAGGTCATATGTGGATGTGGGAAAGTAGTTGAGGATTTTGGAGCATATCACTAAGCATTGTGAGCAAGCAAGCCATTAAGCAACACCTCATCCCTCCTTGATAGTATTGGCTTTTCCTATAGACTCAATGTGATCTTGGATCACTAAAATATAAAATGTAGAATCTTGAGCTTCAAGCTTGAGCCAAACTTTTTGTCCTTAGAATTTTGAGGGATCCACTTTCCTCATCCATGCCATGCCATTCATTGAGCTTTTTCTGAAATATTAATCTTGGAATAATGTTAGCTCAATGAGCTATATGTTGGTAGGAATTACCAAAACCACCCAGGGATAGTTGCACTTTCGATTATACCCGTAAAAATCCATGTCCTTAACAAAGGGTGCATGCACGTATAGGTTGAGCGTGTGTCTTGCATCATGTGTTGTGTGCATGCAGGCGTGCGAGTGTTGCGTGCGTGCAAGGGTACGTTTTAGTGTTGCATGCATGGGTGCGTACGTGCGTGTGTTCGTGAGTGCATGTGTATGTGTAAGTGTTGCACGCCAGCATGCGTGCGTGTGTACGTGTCAGTGTTGCACGCCTACATGCGTGCGTGTCTTGCGTGCGTGCATGTGTACATGCGGGGTGAGGCTACACGTCAGTCGACTGACTTTTTCATCTCTGGTCATTAGATTTTCCAGCCGTTGGATACGAAATCAAGGGCCTCCAGTTTATCATCAAACTCCACCCCCCTGAGCCGCCAGCCACCACCGGCCGAACCGCCAGCCCCCGCCGCTCGCGGCCGGCCCGCCCTCCCCGAAACTACTCCCCACCGCCGGTCCGCCGCCGCACCGGCCATCCCTCTAGCCCCCCCCCCCCCGCCGAGCTTTTTCTCCGGGGATCCCCACCCCACCGCCCAATGAACGCCCCCAACCGCCGGTGACTGCCAATCAAAGGTCTCACGACTTTGAATACCCGCCGACCACTAATTTATTACCATTTCTGTCCTTCATATACGCGCTGACGGGTGGGCCCTATGGTAATGTGCGCTGCTGAATGTGGACCATTTGACTGGTCAATTGATCGTGTTATTAACAAATTACGGAGCTGTATGGTGAGCCAGTGACCGTATGATCACCCTAAAATGTACTCCTATTTTATTAACACAGTACAGACTCAAACTAACATTTCTTTCTTTCATATACATGCTGACAGGTGGGCCCCACAGTTACGCGCCCTGATGGTGCAACACTAGTTGCGCCGCGTGGAACGTTTGACTGGTCAATTGATTGTGTCATCAACAAAATACGGAGTTGTACGGGTGAGCCAGTAACCGTATAATCATGATATGTATTTGTTTAACATGGTACAGACGCAAGGGCTCATATATATGCGCAAGCACTCACCACTATAAGCGCACACACGCGAATCGTACCCCTATGAGCACCTTCGAGAGAGTGGGCCAGCATATATGATCTTGAGATTTTACGAAGTCACCATAGGTGCCTCGTAGTCGAGTGGAACGTCTCCTCCCACTGAACGTACATCACCGGAAAATACTGAAATTAACACAAGATAAATGCGAGCATCGGGACTTTAACCTTGGTGGGCTCGAGAAACCACTGTCCTCTAACCATCCAACCACATGTTGGTTAGCACGACAAAATGTATATGGTGATCGTGATGAGCTTATTCTGAAGACCAGTGACCATATCGTGCTTTCGCTTCAAATACAATGACCGTAAGTGTCGTCAACAAAATAGGGAGCACACATCAAATGCAAAGTCCGTCAGTGTCATCAACAAAATATGGAGACGTATCATGAGCTAGATACCATTGTACTATTGTATATGCTTATTTTCTTAGTGGCCGATTGCGTGTGTGGTGTGGTGGGCACATCATTTCTAGTTGTGGTGGGTCAACATGAAGACTCATGGGTTAGTTCCATCCTGCGCCACATATAGGTTGGACCGAGACGTGTTATACGAAGACACATGTGGAGGACTCGGCGTACAACACGAAGCTACCAGAGTCGCGGAGGACTCTATCCCCACTGGTGATAAGCCGACTATATATGATTTGTAACCCTAGGCCCTTAGTATGTTATACAAGCTTGGGGGCTAGTTCGTCGATAGTATACACACACGCACAATGCTTGGTATTCACGTGTACTTTGTACACACCCCTATCACTAATATACAATACCAGGAGTAGGCTCTTTCTTCAACTGCAACGGTCCGATCCGAACTAGGGTAAAACTTTGCCTCGTATTACCATCCAGCCTAACAGCCAGGGATATCCTACCGAATGATATGATGAAATCATATCTGCCAACTACTAGGAGAGAGGTGTGTCTGGGGGGGGGGGGCAATGTGTACGAGAGAGGCCTAAAGATAATGTACATGCGGGAGACACGTAGGCGCATATATGTGCGTATAGAGGGCTAGTAGAGACTGTGCATGTGTATATATGCATGTGAGAGAAATAGTGTTTTCCAACTGAGATTAGTGAAAAGAGTGGTACATAGTAGTCAGAAAGAGCGAGCGAGCGAGCGAGAGAGAGAGAGAGAGAGAGAGAGAGAGAGAGAGAGAGAGAGAGAGAGAGAGAGAGAGAGAGAGAGAGAGCATGTGCGTGAGACACCCCGACACCCTGAGAGAGATTGTGAGCATGTGTGAAAGAGAAATGCCGATGCATATAAAGTGTGTGCACTTATGCGTTAGATAGAGAGATATATAACGCGTTTGTGAGAACGGGGCGAGGCATAGTGCATCTACGTGTAAAAGGTGGTTCTATGCATTAAATTAAAATATAAATGGCATTATTATTTTTGGATGAGATCATGAATTTTGCAAATTGCGTATGGACGAAAATCGGTCTATCAGACACCCATACTCTATTGAATTCTAGCATGTGCATGTGTTTATTTCATATTATCGATCCATAGAGTGAGAGTGGTTTGAAATACAGGCAATGGATGCTTTTGCAATTCATATATAAACATTAATTAGTGCACTCCATGTTGTTAGTGTGAAGCACTTTATACATTTGTCACTTGCATGGATACATTCCAAATTGCTAGCTACGAAATAGAATACATGTCGAATTCAACATAAAGGGGGTTTCGAAGATTCAATTCATAGGAAGTGCATTCATCTATTTGAACCCGAGATAATGGCATTTGTAAATTAGATGTAAAAGGGGGCATCAATCTTTGTTGTGAGTTTGAACATGCTATATATATTCATATGCATATCTAACTTTTTTTTTCAACCAAGGAGATTATATCTGGAACCATGCATGAACTGAGGTAAGTTGCATATTTTTTAATATATACTCGTGTACAATGTATATTCAAATGTACCCCCTCCATTCCAAAATAATCGTAGCTTTAGGATTTTCAAGAGTAAAGATTTGTGATGTTTGACAAATCCTGAAAGTTCAATTCAAGAGAACCGAAAACGTTAATGCTTCTGCTCCCAAATATTGAATGAAGCGCCAAATAGGCCTCTAGTCACCCGAAACCGCGCGAGACTAATGTTTTGGTGGTAGGAAATTACTTTCCTGACTCTGGCCCGTGTAGCCTATCGGCCTGATGTCCAAAGGTCTAAACCGGGGTAGGTTTGTAACTTCACCAAGACGCCAGTCTCAACCGCCTCCAAGAAGCATTCATACGCCGTGGGCGCCTACCCATGCGCTCGGCCAAAATCTATCCCGCCCACATTTGGGACACTTGACATGACTGTCCTACCCCCAACCCGTAATATGTCCGAAATTTTAGATGGGGGCAAAGTTTGTAACTTTCCCCAAATTTCAAACAAGCGCGTCTCAAACCGAAACATTGTTCCCCCTTAGTTCCCCGCCTCCCTCCGTTTCCCCATTCATACTCCGTGGGTGCGAAAATGCCCTCTCCACCAACCGCGAAACCCCAGCCTCCTTCGTCCTCCAACCCATAGCGGCCAATCCACCGCCGCCCTCCTCCATCACGCCGGAGCCGGTACCCCGACGTCGTCGTCCAACGCAACCGCAACCGCAATACCCTCAAGGACTTAGCAGCTGAAGCCGAGGTAGAGCTGCCTCCATGACGCCGACGCTGACGTGCGCCTTACCAGAACCACTCCGACCACGTCGTCTTGTGCCTCACTGCTGCGGCTCCACTGTCGCAACCGTCCACCGCACCGGAGTTGTTGCTGCTACACCGTCGTTTGCTGCCCCGGATCTGCTTCCCCGCCGCCGACAGACGGCCACCGCACCACACTCAACAACTTGGCCATGGGTTCGTCCAAGGCTGCACCGTACTCCACAACTTCTGGTTTCCGGCGAACAACAAGAAGATCGTCGGAAAAACAGAAGGAGGACACAGCACTACCAGCAGAAAGAGGTACTCCTCTTCCCTTATTCGTGCAAATCTTACGTCTCCGCTCACACCGTATTCATCCCACGAAAGAAACTAGTTGAGCGCTTCTTACTGCATCTTCTTCATGATACTAAATGCACAAGGTTTCCTCCCTTTTACTATTTCACCTTTGCTAGAGGTGAGTAGCCCACCTGGATTTCAATTCAGGGTCAGTCGAACCACAATTAAAAGAAGTAGCACCCGCTTAGGCGCGCGGAGCACCTAGTCCGCCTGTTCCCTGGGAAGCGGCGCATCGGTGTCTATCATAGGGGTGTGGGGCGCAGGAGCTGCTTGCGCCTGATCTGGAGGTCGATGGGGCTTGAATGGATGGCCGGGGGGGCGGTGCCAAGCACGGCGGTGCGGTGAGGTCGAGGGGAGGGCGCAGGCAGGGGAGGAATACTGGGCCGATGGTCACTGACGTTTCGAGGAAGATCTTCAACACTGACTGGCTGGAGGTAGATGAAGGCGATCTGCCCATTCTTTGTACATTAGACGGTGCAGGAAAAATGGACTGACCTATTTGCTTTCAGTCGACTGTTATTTTCATAGAATACTGTAGTAATTTAGTGTGCCGTGCATGTTGTAGAGCTATCATATGTATCCCGTCATTTATTTCCCACCGACCTGCTATCTGCTACCTTTACACTGTACTAATTGTGCACACACTTCACCCATACTCACACTATTATTTTTTTATGGATGGGTATTTCAGACTCTGACGCAGTGTTGATGAATGCAGAAAAGAAAAGATAGAAGTCGCTCCAGCGTAATTCGAAGATAAGCACTAAGCGTTTGAGCGCTCTAATGGGTGCAGTGTCAGCAGTTGGAGACAGTAAACGTAGCTCTGCAGTTGATGATCTCAATTGCCACACACAACCATCCCAGGTGCTTGCTTTAACTTCGCGCTGTCAAATGTGGTTTCATGTTGCATATGGTGTCTAGCTTGTATTGCTTCCAATTTGGTTAAATTGCATCTGCTTACTTTACACATTATACCTTTGATAATGACATGCCTTCCTGTTTTTGATACATACTACATATGTCTATTAACCATGTTCGTACATCAAACTAATGCTCTTTTGTATCCCTCGTCAATCACTTATGACGAGACAGTCACCCGAGTGGGTTACTGTGAGACGCCCTACTCATTTAAAGAGTGCAGTGTCATCCTCCCCACATGATTCTCAAGAAACAGCAAGGCTAAATGAAGATAGTCAACGTATCTCTCTAGTTGATCACCGCAATTCCCCCACACCACCATCGCAGGTGCTTGCTCTTACTTGGCAGTGTGATATGTGGTTGCATGTTGCATATGGTGTCTACCTTGTAATGCTTCTAATTAGGGTAAATTGCATCTGCTTAGTTAACACATTGTACCTGTGAATATGACATGCCTTCCTGTTTTTGGTACATACTATGTCTTTCTATTAACCATGTTCTTACATCAAACTACTTTTCTTGTGTATCCCTCATCAATGCTCCTAATTTTTTAAATTGCATCTCCTTAGCTTACACATTATACATGTGAATATGACACGCCTTCCTGTTTTTGGTACATACTACATCTGCCTATCGCACCATGTTCTTACATCAAACTACTGTTCTTGTGTATCCTGCGTCTATCGCTTATGATGTGACAGTCACGCGTGTGGGTTAATATGAGACGCAATACTCTTATAAAGAATGCAATTTCATCCTCTCCACATGATTCTCAAGAAACAGCAAGCCTAAATGAAGATATTGAACGTAGCTCTGTACCTGAAGACCGCACTTCCCCTACACCACCATCACAGGTGCTTGCTCTAACTTCGCAGTGTGATATGTGGTTGCATGTTGCATACGGTATCTAGCTTGTAATGCTTCTAATTAGGGTAAATTGCATCTGCTTAGTTTACACACTATACCTGTGAATATGACATGCCTTCCTATTTTTGGTACACACTACATCTATGTGTTAACCTTCTTCTTACATGAAACTACCTCTCTTCTGTATCCTGCATCAATCACTTACGATGAGTCACCTTTATTCGTTGCATATTGCATATTATTTCTAGCCTGTTGCCATGTATTGCTTCTAATTTGGTCAAATACATTTGTTAGGGCACCCTTTTAATTTGGCAGAGTGATATTGGTTTCATCTTTCATATGGTTTCTAGCTTGCATCGATTCTAACAAGTTCAAGCACCTTGTGCTTAGTTTACACTTTATACATCATACATGTCAATATGTCACGCCGTACTGTTTTTCATACATATTCCATCCTCCTATCATGTGGCTGCCTTACATGAAAGTAGTGTTCGTCAGTATCATGCATCAATGAGTTCTGAAGAGCAAATTTTATTCCTTTTTCTTGTGGGTTTGACTTGACAAGGCAAAATCAAGAAAGAGGAAGGAAAAGAGTAAGGAAGGCGATGATGGTGGTCCTCTGCAGCAACGTAAATGGAGCATCTGTACCGATTCTCCTTGTACTAATAGTGCATTACAAGGTCCAAGTCTCCGCTCCCCTACTCCACCATCCAAGGTGCTTGCTCTAACATGGCAGTGTGATATCTGGTTGCATGTTGCATATGGTGTCTAGCTCGTATTGCTCCTAATTAGTGTAAACTGCATCTTCTTAGCTTACACATGATACATGTGAATATGACACGCTTTCCTGTTTTTGGTACATACTATATCTGTCTATCACACCATGTTCTTACATGAAACTACTGTTCTTGTGTATCCTGCATCAGTCACTTATGATGGGACACCTTTAAGTTGGCAGTGTGATATTAGTTTGCGTCTTGAATATGATTTCTAGCATGTATTGCTTCTAGTTTAATGAACGCCACCTATGACGAGACAATTTTAACTTGGCAGAGTGATATTGATTGCACCTTCCATATGGTGTCTTGCAGTGTTTCTAATTTTTTGAAGTGCCTTCTGCTTAGTTACCACATCATAGGTGTGAATATGTCAAGCCATCCATTTTTTGGTACATATTCCATCCTCGTATCATGACTTTGCCTTTCATCAGAGTAGTGTTCGTCGGTATCATGCATGAATAAGTTCTGAAGAGCGAATGACATTCCTTTTTCTTGTCGGTATGACCTCACAATGCAAAATCAATAAAGCTGAAGGAAATTGGCAAGGCATTGGATGATGGTGGTCCTTCCCAGCAACTGAAACAGAGGTTCTCTACAGATTCTACTCCGCCATCCTCCCAACAAGATTCACAAGACAACACAAGGCTAGACAGTCAACGTAGCTGTGTAGATGATGAGCACATCTCCCCTACTCCACCATCACAGGTGCTTGCTCTAACTTGGCACTATTATATGTGGTTGCATGTTGCGTATGATGTCTAGCTTGTATTGCTTATAACTTTGTTGAATTGCATCTGCTTACTTTACACATAATGCCTATGAATATGACATGTGTTCCTGTTTCTACATCAGACTACTATTCTTGCATATCCCGCATCAGTCACTTATGATAAGGCACCTTTAAGTCGCCACTGTGATATTGGTTGTGTCTTGCATATGATTTCTAGCATGTACTGCTTCTAATTTGTTGAAACGCCATACAGTTTGAACTTGGCAGAGTGATATTGGTTGCATCTTGCATATGGTGTCTAGCTTGCAGTGCTTCTAATTTGTTGAAATGCCTTCTGCTTAGTTACCACATCATAGGTGTGAATATGTCACACCATCCTGTTTTTCCTACATATTCCATCCTCGCATCATGTGTTTGCCTTTCATCCGAGTAGTGTTCGTCGGTATCATGCATGAATGAGTTCTGAAGAGCGAATTTTATTCCTTTTTCTTATTGGTTTGACTTCACAATGCAAAATCATTACAGCTGAAGGAAATTAGTCCGGCAGTGGATGATGGTGGTCCTTCGGAGCAACTCAAACAGGGGGTCTCCACAGATTCTACTCCGCCATCCTCCCAACAAGATTCGCAAGACAACACAAGGCTGGATAGTCAACGTAGCTGTGTAGATGATGAGCACATCTCCCCTACTCCACCATCACAGGTGCTTGCTCTAACTTGACACTATTATATGTGGTTGCATGTTGCGTATGATGTCTAGCTTGTATTGCTTCTAACTTGAATTGCATCTGCTTACTTTACACATAATGCCTGTGAATATGACACGTGTTCCTGTTTCTAGAACATACGTGTACATGATGATCACATCTCCCCTACTCCACCATCACAGGTGCTTGCTCTTACTTGGAACTGTTATACGTGGTTGCATTTTCCATATGATGTCTAGTTTGTATTGCTTCTGATAATGTTGAATTGCATCTGCGTAGCTTACAACTTATACCTGCAATGATCACTTACCCATAAGACACATTTAACTTGGGACTGTGATGTACGTTGCATCTTGCATTGTCTTCTAGCTTGTACTGCTTCTAATTTCTTGAAATGGCACTTACGACGAGACACTTTTTACCTGATAGAGTGATATTGGTTGCATGTTCATATGGTGCCTAGCTTTCATTTCTTCTAATTTTGTTGAAATGCCTTCCGCTTACTGTTTTTCCATACATATTCCATCCTCCTATCGTACGTGTGAATATGAAACGCTGTCTTTTTTTGTATATATTCCATCCTCCTATCCTACGCTTGCCTTACATCAAAGTAGTGTTCGTCTGTATCATGCATCAACCAGTTATGCAGAGCTAATTTTATTCATCTTCTTGTGGTTTTGACTTCATAAGGCAATATCAGAAAATAGGAAGGAAAAGAGTAAGTTAGGGGATGTTGGTGGTCCTCCGCACCGACGCAAATAGAGACTCTCTAGATTTGCCACCGCTACTGCTAATGAAGTTGAAGTCCCAAGTCTACATGATGAGTTCATCTCCCGTACTCCACCATCGCAGGTGCTTACTCTAAGTTGACAGTGTGATAATTGGTTTCATGTTGTATATGTTGTCTAGCCTGTATTTCTTCTATTTTGATTAAATTGCACCTGCTGAGTTTATACGTTATACATGTGCATATGGCATGACTTTCTGTGTCTAGAATACACTACATCTATCTATCATACCATGTTCTTACATCAAAGTGCTGCTGTTGTGTATCCCGCATAAGTCACTCATGATTGGACGCTTTTAACATGGCAGTTTGATAGTGGTTGCATCTTGCATTGATTTCTACGTTGTACTGCTTCTAATTTTTCGAATTGCCACTTATGACAAGACACTTTTAACTTGGCAGAGTAATATTGGTTGCATCTTTCATATGGTGTCTAGCTTGCATTACTTCTATTTTCTTGAAAATCCTTCTGCTTAGTTTGCACATCGTAGCTGTGAATATGTCATGCCGTCCTGTTTTTATTACATATTCCATCCTCATACGGTTGTCTTACATCAAAGTATTGCTTGTCTGTATCATGCATCAGTGAGTTCTGAAGAGTGATTTTATTCTTTTGTGTTGTGGGTACAGCTTGACATGGCAAAGTCAAAAAAGAGCAAGGAAAATAATATAGTAGGGAGTGCTGTTACTCGTCGGGTGAAATGGAAAAGGTTCTGCCGTCGAGATTCTGCTGGTACTTATAGTGTAGTAGAAGGCCCAAGTCCACCGGCTAAATCTACAAACACAGTATCACCTGCTCCACCAGCTGTAGCATCCGCTTCAACTGTACCAGCATCTCAACCAGTTACTCGTTCGTTTGCTCCGGAACTGGCCAGTTCCCAAGCTGCCTTCACACCTAACACTACTTTTGAAGCACTGCTGACACAATAGGACTTGGCAAGATCAGATGAACCTCATGAGCATCAACACCAAGAGGGTACCTGACCGAGTCAAGTTGCAGTTGCATGCTCCTTTATATGTACTCTCATAGTTTGATGTACACTAACACTTTCAATATTCGTTGTTGAACTAGCACCACGGCGCAAGCAGAAACAGACATCAGGGATAATGCTTGATAGATTAACAAAATCTAAAGGAGGAAGAATGGAGATCTATTTTGAGGCAGGTTTAAAAAGGCCACGTGATGCTACAGAGTCAGCCAATTTAGTATCAGAGGCAGTCGTTGTCGTTAGGTGTCATGCACGTATCCTCCTAACGTGGATCCAGTACAGGAATGAGAAAGACAATATCCAGTTTAACTCCTTCCTTGACCATTTATCCGTAAGTAATGATATTCATCGCAATTAGTAATATTGTCTTGCTCTGTCCCATACTTTCTAGCTTCCTCCTAATAAGACTCACATTCTTTTTTCAACAGATGAGGTTCAAGTTGGATCCGAAAGATGATGCAACTAAACAAGCATACACTCATGTTTTTCAGTCTGCTCTGTGACAGTATCGGTACCACCTTAGAAAATCTCACTTTGAAGGCAAGGCTAACAATGAAATCGCCCAAACATCTCCAGTGGAATATATTACAGATGAAGACTGGACAGCCCTCGTTAAACACTGGTCTGATCCAAAGTATCAGGTAGGCTATATGTATTTGATCAGACCACATATTGAACTTGTATTTATGTATGTGCCTTACAAGTGTATCTTCTTCTAGGCTAACTGTTTGAAGAACAAAACCAACCGTTCTAAAGTGAAATTCCAACAGACAACAGGATCTCGTAGCTATATTGCACACTGCGAGGCTCTTGTAAATAGCTGCTACTTCCTTCTTTTTTTGTGCCATATTATCGTATCTATATTGACTTGTTCCAAATACAGAGGAAAGCCCGTGCGGACCAAAAAGAACCTGAACCAAATGCAGTGCAAATCTTCAAGGATTGCCACACCAGCAAGATGAAGGGCATGAGCGCACCAGTTCAAGCCGATGTTGTTAGTCCTTACTCCTCCTGCCTTGAACTGATTCGTACTGTGATGTGTTCATTTAACTACTTGGTTTGCAGCCAATGTCAGTTACTCTGTTCACTTTTATTCATAGTTGTCTTAACGTATCATTTCACCTTACATGGTTTAAAAGAGATGAAGGATATTCTTTTGGTCTTGATCTGTAATCTAGTTGTTATGTTCACGTGCGCACACAATGATAAAATAGCCTGTTTGTTTTATATCTGTTTGCCCATGGTATGAATGATGTCATACTATGTTCATCCTACTTTAAACCATGTCTCTTTATCCTTAGATGTCAACGAATGTGAGGAAATAGACAATACAGTAGGCATGCTACATGGACATATGTTCCGAAAGTGATTTTATTATGTAGTTGGCACTACAATACATGCTAATGTATTACAGTAGTTCACCAAAATAAGTTATGTATAAACGTTTAACCTACTTTGTTTGTTTTTGTCTCATTAGTAACTTATCTGGTACACTAATCTACAAGTTCAAACTTTCAGGAAGCTATGGAACAAATGATTGAACATCCACAACCACCTGAAGGTGACAAGGCTACTACAGGCACAATGTCACCTCTTGCTGCAGTGTGTCAGTATCTCTCCACTAACAGTGCAAAAAGCATCTTCCTGCGTAATTCTGGGTTGGTTGTCAAGGTAACCTCGTCCAAATCGTCTACTGAACAAAATCTTCTTGCTAGGCAGAGTGATATATTTGTGCTCCAGACACAAGTCCAATCCCTAATGGACGTTGTTTCGAAAACAAGAATAGTGGTTGAGAAATGTCATCAAGATATGAATGGTTTTGAAACCAGACTATCAGACATTCGCTTCGTTGTTCAAGAGCAATGGCGGAGAAAAGGTGGAGATCGTGCTGCTCCATCAGATTCTACAGCCTAAAACATTAGCACTCAGGTCAAATGATATGTGATTCTATACATCTGATGGTGCTTTTACCTGGAAGGACTGTAAACTTTATGCCAACAGGCCTTTTGTTGTATGGTTGGAATTTATTTTGTTGTGATACAACATTTATGATGCTGCCTCAGGCTGCAGTAATTACGACGCTATTTTTGTATAGTGTAGGTTTATCTTAGTAATGTATTCGGCCGAAAGCTTCGTAGGCGCCCAACATGCCAACATTCGTCGGGCCCATTCCAATTGGGCTAAAAACGATTACGGGCTGAAATTGGCATGTAGCCCACTAAAAATATCTGGGCCTAAATCAGCATAAGCTTTCATATTTTTCTGGTAGGCCTGTGCCCATAGTGGGCCTTTACTAGGCCTATACATAATTTGGGCCCTCAGTAAAAATAGGCCGTTTACAGGTGTAAATATCTCGAGCCCATAAAAAACATGGGCCTTTAATAGGCCGAAAGTGAGATTGGGCCCTGATTGTGCCAAATAACCCACTAGACTTAGCAGGCCGAAATGGTGGCCCATTTACGATGCGGATCTTTGACAGGCCGAAATTCAGACGGGCCGTAAATGTGCCGACCTAATACACGGGCCTTTAACATGCCGGAACTTCGGTCGGGCTAGATTATCGTCATTTTTATATGGGCCCGATATGACGTTGGGCCACATATGGCCCATGGTTTACGTCCGACGTTAACACGCCGAAAATGACAACAGGCCGAAAGTGGCTGAGGCAGTCCTGGATTAGGGGGTGTTCGGATAGCCTGACTATACCTTCAGCCGGACTCCAGGACTATGAAGATACAAGATTGAAGACTTCATCCCGTGTCCGGAAGGATCTTTTCTTGGCGTGGAAGGCAAGCTAGGCGTGCGGATATTCAAGATCTCCTACCATTGTAACCGACTCTGTGTAACCCTAACCCTATCCGGTGTCTATATAAACCGGAGGGTTGTAGTTCGTAGGACAACCATCATCATACACAATCATACCATAGGCTAGCTTCTAGGGTCTAGCCTCCTTGATCTCGTGGTAGATCTACTCTTGTACTACCCATATCATCAATATTAATCTAGTAGGAGTAGGGTTTTACCTCCATCGAGAGGGCCCGAACCTGGGTAAAATAAAGTGTCCCTTGTCTCCTGTTACCATCCGACCTTGACGCACAGTTCGGGACCCCCTACCCGAGATCCGCCGGTTTTGACACCGACATTGGTGCTTTCATTGAGAGTTCCTCTGTGTCGTCGCTTTTAGGCCCGATGGCTCCTTTGATCATCAACAACGATGAGGTCCAGGGTGAGACTTTCCTCCCCGGACAAATCTTTGTCTTCGGCGGCTTCGCTCTGCGGGCCAATTCGCTTGGTCATCTGGAGCAGATCGAAAGCTACGCCCCTGGCCATCAAGTCAGGTTTGGAAGCTTAAACTACACGGCAGATATCCGCGGAGACTTGATCTTCGACGGGTTCGAGCCACAACCAAGCGCGCCGCACTACCTCGAGGGGCATGATATAGCTCTACCTCCGAATAGTGCCCTGGAGGCCGTGCACGCACCGGCCCCGATCCTCGACTCGGATCCCGCTGCGTTCTTTGAGGATGAACGGTTGGACGTCACCTCGGGGGCTGCGATCTTGAAGGCGATCGAGCCGAACGCCAGCCCCGTACTCCGCACGGCCCATGACTCCAAGGAGTCGGACTCTTCTCCGAACTCCGGGCCTCCCGTGCCCCTGCCGATCGAATCCGATTGGGCGCCTATAATGGAGTTCACCGCCGCGGACATCTTTCAGCACTCACCTTTCGGTGATATCCTGAATTCTCTCAAGTCTCTCTCTCTATCAGGAGAGCCCAGGCCGGACTATGGTCTGCCAGGTTGGGATTCGGATGACGAAGAAATTCAAAGCCCACCCACTACCCACTTAATAGCCACTATCGATGATTTAACCGACATACTTGACTTCGGCTCCGAAGACTTCGACGGTATGGACGACGAAGGAGGAGACGAACAAGAACCAGCACCTGTAGGGCGCTGGACCGCCACCTCGTCATATGACATATATATGGTGGATGCTCCAAAGGATGGAGATGGCGATGGAACAGCGGAGGATGACACCTCGAAAAAACAGCCAAAACGTCGGCGTCAACGGCGCCGCTCTAAATCCCGCCATAGCAGAAACGGTGATTCCGGCACGGGAGATAATACTACCCCGGATAGCGACGAAGAACACCAAATCCAGCAAGATTCGGCGCAGGAAGATGGAGAAGCCAGCCCTCATGAGAGAGCGGCAGAGTGAGAGGTTGAGGATGATAACTACATGCCTCCCTCCGAAGACGAGGCAAGCCTCGACGACGATGAATTCGTCGTACCATCAGACCCCGCCGAACAAGAGCGTTTTAAATGCAGGCTTCTAGCCACGGCGAATAGCCTAAAGAAAAAGCAGCAACAGCTTAGAGCTGATCAAGATTTGCTAGCTGACAGATGGACTGAAGTCCTTGTGGCCGAAGAGTATGAACTCGAGCGCCCCTCCAAAAATTATCCTAAGCGCAGGCCGCTACCCCAATCAGAGGGGGAAACACCTACATTACCAATGCATGACATGGCAGACCGGCCACCTCGCGGCCGCGACAGAGAGGCCTGTCGAACCTCTAAACAAGCCATGCCCCGGTGCCGCTCAACTAAGGCACGGGAAAATGAGCCAGACTTGCGAGATGTACTGGAGGATAAAGCAAGGCAAATAAGATCGATCTATGGATCGCACAGACGCCCAACGACACGTGATGATCTTCACTCCGGACACAATAAATCCGGCCGGGCCGAACACAACAGGCATAGCTCTTCCGAGCTGCGACGTGACATAGCCCAGTACAGGGGCGCCGCACACCCACTATGCTTCACAGATGAAGTAATGGATCATAAAATCCCAGAGGGTTTCAAACCCGTCAACATCGAGTCGTACGATGGTATGACAGATCCGGCAGTATGGATTGAGGATTATCTCCTTCACATCCACATGGCACGTGGCGATGATCTACACGCCATCAAATATCTCCCCCTTAAGCTCAAGGGACTAGCCCGGCACTGGCTTAACAGCCTACCAGCGGACTCAATCGGTTCTTGGGAAGACCTAGAAGCCGCATTCCTCGACAACTTCCAGGGGACCTATGTGCGGCCACCGGACGCCGACGACCTAAGCCACATAATTCAGCAGCCAGAAGAATCGGCCAGGCAATTCTGGACACGGTTCCTAACAAAGAAAAATCAGATAGTCGATTGTCCGGACGCAGAGGCCCTAGCAGCCTTCAAACATAACATCCGCGACGAGTGGCTTGCCAGGCACCTGGGACAGGAAAAGCCGAAATCTATGGCAGCCCTCACGACACTCATGACCCGCTTTTGCGCGGGCGAAGATAGCTGGCTAGCTCGCAGCAACAACTTATCGAAGAACCCTGGTAATTCGGATACCAAGGACAAAAGTGGCAGGATAGGTCGAAATAAGCAAAAGCGCCGCGTTAGCAGCGACAGCAATGAGGATACGGCAGTAAATGCCGGATTCAGAGGTTATAAATCCAGTCAGCGGAAAAAGCCATTTAAAAAGAATACCCAGGGCCTGTCCAGTTTGGACCGGATACTCGACTGCTCGTGCCAGATTCATGGCACCCCCGAAAGGCCAGCCAATCACACCAACAGGGATTGTTGGGTGTTCAAGCAGGTAGGCAAGTTAAGAGCCGAACACAAAGACAAGGGGCTGCATAGCGACGACGAGGAGGAGCCCAAGCCGCCGACCAACAATGGACAGAAGGGGTTTCCCCCACAAGTGCGGACGGTGAACATGATATACGCGACCCACATTCCCAAGAGGGAGCGGAAGCGTGCGCTACGGGACGTATACGCGATGGAGCCAGTCGCCCCAAAGTTCAACCCATGGTCCTCCTGCCCGATCACTTTTGATCGAAGGGACCACCCCACTAGCATCCGTCACGGCGGTTTTGCCGCATTGGTTCTTGACCCAATCATTGACGGATTTCATCTCACAAGAGTCCTCATGGACGGCGGTAGTAGCCTGAACCTGCTTTATCAGGATACAATGCAGAAAATGGGCATAGATCCATCAAGGATCAAGCCCACAAGGACGACCTTTAAAGGCGTCATACCAGGTGTAGAGGCCAATTGCACAGGCTCGGTAACACTTGATGTGGTCTTCGGATCTCCGGATAACTTCCAAAGCGAAGACTTAATCTTCGATATAGTCCCGTTCCGCAGTAGCTATCATGCCCTGCTCGGACGAACCGCATTCGATAAATTCAATGCGGTGCCGCACTACGCATATCTCAAGATCAGGATGCCAGGCCCTCGAGGAGTAATTACGGTCAACGGAAACACAGAACGCTCCATCCGTACGGAGCAGCACACGGCGGCCCTCGCAGCGGAAGTACAAAGCAGCCTTTCAAGGCAACTCTCTAGTCCGGCCGTTAAAAAGCCGGACAATGCAAAGCGCGCCCGGAGTAACCTGCAACAAGACCGCCTGGCACGTTTGGAGCAAGCGTAGCAATACGGTCCTAACCCCATCCATCGCAACATAGCGGAGCTAGTACCTCGAGTACACAATTACGCCCTTGAAATTCCATGGGCACAGGGGGAGGGGCACATTAACGGCATGCTTACAATACGGCGTCAAACGAACTAGGGGCTGCTGGATTTTTTTTTACTTTCAGGACTCCACACTCTGGATAACCTGTTCAGCTTTGCTGCCGCACAGACGATGCAAGACCCAGGGAAGCAGACAAAGCTACTCCGCATTACGGAACTCTCAGGTGGTCTCTATTTCAAGCGATATATCTGTTTCTAAATTCCGCGGCCTGCGCCTGGTCAGGACATGTTAAATAGTCTAATATCTTTTTTGCTTATCGCACTACTTGTATCGTTCGGCTTTGATAAATAGCCTCTCTATAAACAATGCATAGCTTTTCGCCTATTTTTTGCGTTGTCCTCTTTTAATATATATGTTCATTAAAAAAACATGATCGCAACCGTACACCATGGTACGGCAAAACACGCTAGGGGCTTCATTACCCTTCTATCTGGTGTGAGAAGTCCGTACACTTTCACAAGTGCGGCACCCCGAACCTATAGCACTATATGCATCGGCTCCGAATCATGATTTTGGTCACATGTTGGGTTTGCCCGGCTCCTATGTTTTGGTGCCTTACGTTCCGCTATATCGGCTAAGGTAGCACTAGGAGAACCACTGCGATTGTGCCCCAGTTCAGCTGGGTTAAGCACCTCAGTGGAGAAAGCTAAAATAGACTGTCATGATAAGGCGCGAGACCGGTCGCTGTTCGAGAGGTTTTTTGAGTCCTTAAATACTTATGCCGCTTCGAGCGAGGAGCTGGCTATGTCCGGCCAAAGGCGTGGATAGCGCCCCGAATTCGGCCTTCCGAACTAGGGGCTTCGCCGAAATTTAAAATTATAACGTTCTATGGCTAAGTGAGAGTGTTCAAGCATTATAGTCCGATTGCCTGGTTCGTTGTGCTGAGCGCCTCCCTCGAAGAACCCAACTATGGGAAAAAGATCCCTCAGGTTTATCCCGAACACCCCAGCACTAGTGGCATGGGGGCAGAATCCGACGACTGGCCATCTCCCAATTTTTGATAAACGGCCGCACAGAAAATAATATTTTAAATTCAATAAGCATTGCTTAGCGCATATGAACAAGTTTTCAGCGCACAGGATACAAACGAGCGAGTTCATTCAAATACTACATCTTTAGTACATTCATCTGCGACAAGGCAGGCTCCGGCAAGAACTTCCTTGTAGTAGTTCTCGGGCTTGCGATGCTCCTTCCCCGGCGGCGGCCCGTCCTTCACCAGCTTCTCTCCGTCCAGCTTACCCCAGTGTACCCTTACACGGGCAAGGGCCCTCCGGGCACCTTCAATGCAGGCGGAGTGCTTGATGACCTCAAGCCGTGGACAGGCCTCCACCAGCCGTCGCACTAGCCCGAAATAGCTCCCAAGCAGGGCCTCTCCAGGCCACAGCCGAACTAGTAAGCCCTTCATGGCCTGTTCGGCCGCCTTGTGGAGCTCGACCAGCTGTTTCAGCTGATCGCTCAAAGGCACAGGGTGTCCGGCCTCAGAATACTAAGACCAGAACACACTCTCCGTCGAGCTGCCCTCTCCAGCTCGGTAGAACGCGGCGGCGTCGGATACGCTGCGGGGAAGATCAGTGAACGCCCCTGGAGAACTCCGGATTCGGGTAAGTAACAGGTAGTTTACTTTTATATTCCTACTTTGCATTAAGAATGCCTTACCCGTTGCTATCTTTTTCACCTCCTCCAACTCTTGGAGGGCCTTTTGGGCTTTGGCCTTGGCACTCTTGGCGGTCTCAAGGGCCGACGCGAGCTCAGATGCTTGCGCTTTTGACTCAAGCTCCAAACTCTCATGTTTTTTCATGAGAGCTTGCAGCTCTTGCTGCACCTCGCCGACCTGAACCCCAAGCCTTTCTCGCTCGGTGCGCTCCTCGGCCGTTTTCTTTCCGGCCTCAGCCAGCGCCTGCTTCAGGGTTGCCACCTCGGTTGTGGCCCCTACAATAAGCAGTACAATCCTGTTATTTCTTTCTGCAATCAAGCCTCTCTATAGGCACCTTTTTTCTTTTTTTAGGGTATTTCTTACCTTCTTTCTCCTCGAGCTGCCGTTTGGCAAGGCCGAGATCTTGCTCGGTCCACCTGAGGTCCTTTTTAAGGACATCCACCTGCGCAGTCAGTGCGGCGGTGGACAGCAGCGAAGCCTGCATACGCATATTTGACTTTTTGTTGTTAGACTCCTGTGAAAATTACTAGATCCTCTATTCGGCTTTTCTTTCCGAACACCAAACAGAGCATCAGGGGCTACTGTCTATGCGGTAAATAATTTGACATATTTTTACTTACCTCGAAGCCTGTTAGAAGGCTAGCGCAAGCTTCAGTCAGTCCGCTCTTGGCGGACTGAACCCTTTGGATCACCGTACTCATAACAGTACGGTGCTCCTCGTCGATGGCGGCGCCCTCAAGCACCTCCAGCAGATTGTCCGCTGCCTCTAGTTGGACGGAGGTCGCCGGCTCAGACGGCTTACTCCTCTCGGAAGGAGTTCACCCACCGTGGACCAGGACTGTCGAGTCCGGCGCGGTGTCCGGCACAAAGCCGGACTTGCAGCCCTGGGGGGTTTCATCTCCTTTACTCCTGGGGTCCGGAGGATTGCCTTGCGGCTCCTCCAGGACTATCTCCTCCTGCCCTGCTTGGCAGGACGCCACTTCGGCGTCGTCCGCCCTGCAGGGGGAGACAGCGGGCGGAACAGAGTTCACGTCCGACGAATCCAGGGAGCCGCTCGACGAATCGTCGAGTTTGGCCCGGGGCGGGCTGCATAAATTACGAGCGATATTAGGGAAAGCCACGCATTAAAAGAATATCATGAGTCACTCTGGTATATAAATACTTACGATTTCGCCGGACGCTTGGTTCTGTCCGGCCACTCCTCTCCGCCCTCTTCGGCGTCGTGGGAGTAGTCCGGCGGAGGGGTCTTCCTTTTCCTCGACCCCTCGGCCTCCCCCGTTGGGGTGGCCTTCTTCTTCTTTTCTCCCCTCGCTGGGGGGGGGAGAGCTTTCTTGTTCCTCCTCCTCGTTTTCACGAGAGGAGAGCGTCGCGGACTCGTCAGATAACAAGTCCGACACCACCATGTTGCGGGAACTTTTTCGAGTCCCGGTGGTTTTCTTCTTCTTGGCCTTCTTCTCCGGCACCACATAAGGTGCCGGAGCCAACAGCTTCACCAGGAGAGCTGGGGCTGGGTCTTCGGGCAGGGGAGCCAGACAGTTAATTGGTCCGAATATAGCCCGCCAAGCCTATCAAAGGTAAAGGGAGTTTAGATCCCGCATAGAGTTAATCTATGAAGAAGAGCTTAACAAACCTGTCAAAGGTATAGATAGCTCACCTCGCTGGCATGATGCTGCGAGCTGTATCCGCGGTCCTCGGAAGTGGATGTGGGGGACTCGGCGCCTTTGGTCAGCACCTTCCAGACGTCTTCATACGTCGTGTCGAAGAGCCTACTGAGGGTTTGGTGCTGCGCCGGGTCGAATTCCCACAAAGTAAAATCCCGTTGTTGGCACGGGAGGATCCGGCGAACGAGCATGACCTGGATCACATTGACACTACTAGAAAAAGGGCTACTAATGGCGCACCTAATTTGGCCATTAATGGCGCATTAGTGGTGCGCCATTACTAGCACGCCATTAGTAATATTTACTAATGGCGCACCACTGGTGCGCCATTAGTATCTGGTATACTAATGGCACACCACTGGTGCGCCATTAGTATAGGGCACGGTGTGCCATTAGTATGCCTCCCAGGGGCCATGTATAGCCAGGTGCTTTGGCATACTAATGGCGCATGACAAGAGGATGCGCCATTAGTAACCTCGGCATACTAATGGCGCACTACTTAAGGATGCGCCATTAGTATCCTCTGGCATACTAATGGCGCACTGTTATGTGATGCACCATTAGTATGAATATTAGGTTTTTTTTAATTTTTTAATTTTCTGTTTTTTTGCACAGGTTACAAAATGTATAATTGGACAAAATATAGACAGAACACATCAACAACAGATTCATCGAATACAATAGAAGATTAGTCTCTGAATACAATTCATCATATTAGTCTCCGAATACAATTCATCATATTAGTCTCCGAATTGAAAAGACCGAACAAAGATAGAACATTATATTACAAGTCTCGAGACCGCGAGTAGCGAGTTTGTCTTCACATTACAAGTTGATATCGATCATCTAAACTACCATCACATAGAAGAGAGCTGCGGTCATCACGATGAGTATCATCACGATGAAACTCGTCTTCATCCGGTTCCTCCAACGCTCCCTCCCCTCTCCCGCTAGATAGCGGGCGTATCTAGATTCGGCCTCGGCCCTAGTGGTGTACCCTTTGTAACTGTTACCGCTGAATCGGTGAACCTGTCTCCGACACTCCTCCCAGTCGTCGTAGACTCCGGGAACCTTACCCTTGTACACGACATACGACGGCATCGCTATGCACTAGCCAAACGAAACATTAGTACCAATTCACAGACAATACATAAGCAATATATAAGTATGCAATAGAACGATCGGAAGAGAAAAGCAAGACATTAATAGCATCAATTACATCTAAGTTGAACGACTCTCGAAACCAAAGAGACATACTACAAGTTCATTAAAGTTTAATTACAACATGAGCCAATCGATGTTTCAGAACTAGACATAGCATCACTGCTTTCGACTCGACTCAAGGGTCCGGAGCGTGGATGAAGCCGCCGTCTATCGTGGGAGTCATGAAATTATGGGCGTTGTCAGCCTGCATTTGTAGCATTCCGTCTATCTCACTGTTGGACGGTTGATTTCTGAGGTACAACTGCCCCGAGGTACGAAGGACATCTTGATGGATGATTTCCGCAAACTCCGACTGGATGCGAAAGAATTCTTATCTGATGTCCGCGTCCTGGATTGCCGACACGCTCGCGGCCCAATCTTTGAGTTTACTCGGTAGCAGAAGTTGATGATGGTCCCGTACGATCGCCCGCATGTGATGGATGGCGTAGTAGGCACCCTTCTGACCGCCAGGCGGCTGCTTGACGCAGCAGAACGTCGTATTGTGGGAGAACACGTGCTTGCCGTACTTACGAATAGGCCTGTTAAAGGTGCCTCCAGATTGGGCGTAGCCGGGGAGAACATCATCAAGAACCTTCTTGGCATTTGTGTAGTCTACGTTCGACTGACGGTCCGGGTCGAAATACGTGGCCATGGAATATTTGGGGCTTAGGAGGATGAGCGTGCAATGTGTGTCACTGTAGAAAACACGGAATGTTAAAAGAAAGACAATCGAAATCTAAGAATTCGTATGTTACAGGGCGGTTGAGGGGAGGACTTACTCGGGAAAGTAAGGCACGAGGAAGTTATCCTTATCCGGGTTTGCCAGAATGACTCCTTCGAGGTAAGAACTCGCGACTTGCCGGTCCCCAGCGCTGCCCAAGATCTTGGCACGCATGTAGAAGGGGTCGACTATCACGATGTCCGGGGTCTTGTCGCGAATGATCCGCATCTCCATACTCAGCGAAAATAGCCGAACGAAGGTGTAGTGCAGCGGATGAAGGTTCAACATAGCGTGGATGTCATCAAACCGCAGGATGATCGTACCCCCGATGGAGTTATCCACAAAGCCCTTGCCCTCTGGCACCTTGGCCACGAAAACCGGGTATGCCACATCCTTCTCTCTGAGACGTCGCTTCTCCAAAGAAAGAACACTGTCATGCAGACTCCGGATAGCACCGGCTGCAACATCGAGCATATTTCTCGGTAGCATCGGCCTACCCTCCACATGCACCCTCCTCATTAAATCCTCAGGTGAAGGTGGCCCGTCCTGAGCACGGATCGTACTCGGTGCCGGCTGGCCCGCACCCTTGTTAGTCTTTGTTTTGCGTGCCTTCTTCTTCTCCTGTAATGGGACCGAGTTCTGCTCACAGACCGCCTTCTTGAGTGTGTTGGGGCTGAGAATATTTTGCACCTCGCCTATCTGAGGCTCGGTGAAGTCGGCAGCTGGAGGCGTCTCCTGAGAGCTGAACGGCAGACGACGCCTGTTGTAACTTGGCTTCTCCGCGGTACCAGCTAGATCGCGCACGTCTTTTGTTGGGTTGGGTTCTTGAGAAGGAGGCCCCATGAAGTCGCCATCGTACCCATGATCGGCAAAGTACCGATCGACGTTGGCAAATGTATCGTCGTCATCGTCGTTCTGATCCTGTTCCATATGCATGTTTGGATCATGTGGCATAGGGATGTCCGGCACCGTTACGGCGGTCTTGCCATGGGGCCGACTTGGCGCCGGCACGACTGGCGGTGTTGTCTTTGGGGTGGTGTCCCCCACCCCCAAACGAATCTGGCTCTTCGGCTAAAGCAGGGGCCAGCTCAGGCAGGCGCTGAGGGTCATCACGTCATCATCGTCGGCCCCGACGGGTCGAATCGAAGGTAACAACTCGTCGCAGCCTGGCAGCACCCGAACCAGTTGAACCCTAAACAAGTTGGGTGGCATCTGGGTACCGTGGAACAAGGGGTTGCCCGGTTGCACGATTTTGCCCTTGGCGACATCGACCAACTCATTGTTCACGAAGTGCAGGAGAGTGCACGGAACGTCGGCGGCGCCCTGCGAAAACATGTAGGGCGTCAGGGATGCCCAGTCAAAGGCAAGGAGATGAAGTCCTCGGCCGAGAGAGGCTTAATTAGTTACCGTGATGATGGCGTCTAGCTCGGCTAATGTCGAGGCACCGCCAACGGCGGGCGTGCAGTTGACGGAGGGGCCGCTTGCTGCAGAGGTGCCGGCCGGCGTACACCCGGGTGCATTAAGCTCCCGTGCCGGCGTCGGAGACACCAATGCCGCCTCCGTCGGAGACACCAATGGCCCCGCCATCGCGTTCTGCGAGTTGGGGCCGTGAAGCTAGGAATCGGGGGCGGCCCCTGTTGGCCGCCCGCAATCCACGCACTCAACCCCTGGATCAAGGTAGGCACAATGGCGGTGATCGTCACTCCGAGTTGTTGTTGCACTTGCTCTTGGACAATCTCTGGAATCCGCGCCACCTGTGCCTTGAGTTCTTGAACCTCGCGCGCCTGGCTTTCCGAGCTGGTCTTTTTCTCCTTTCGTCCACCAGTGTTATAGTATGACCCCCATTTTGTCGACAAGCCTTTGCCGGCCACACGACCAGCTGACGTCGGCTTACTGAGCTTATCCTTGTTCTTCATTACATTCAACGCCCTATTTAGAGTGGTGTCCCAAGGGTTGCTCTTAGTCGACCCTGCACTACTTCTTTCTGTCGCCTGCGGAAGGAATGTGAACCATTTAGAAATTTGGCTTCATTAATTAGAATGCAACCATATGGAGCTAATTACGCGGGGGTGTATTCCTTACCAGAACAAGCTCAAGCGCCCTGGTCTTCGGATCCGTGGTAAGCTCCTTTGTTTTCGGGTCCTTGTACCGGGCCCTGACATAGTTCCTGGTCTGCTTGTCACCGTATTTATCGAAGAGGGGCGGTAGGCCATGCTCGGCATGGTCCGCCTCCTCCTTGTCCCATATATGCTCCGCCACTCTGTAACCGCCGGGACCGAGTGTGTGTTCCCCTAAGTTCAGCTCCCGCATTTCTTTCCCCCACTTACTTGATTCGGAGTGTGCGGTGCTCGAGCAATTGATCTTGAAGTCGTTGTAGTTATCTTCGGTGATCGAAGGATTTTTCTCCTTGATCTTCTCATAACTCTCACCTTTCTCGATCATTCTCTTCACATTGCTTTTCCAAGTAGACAGGGCCTTGCTCATCTTCGTGAGGGCAGCATTGTTCACTTTATTCCCTTTGAGGCTTGTGTTTTCAAATTCAGCGGGGAACTTGTATCGTTCGTGCAGCTTCGTGAAGAGGAGGTTGCGCAAATTCCCTCGGTCAGGATGCCTCAGGTTCTCGGTGTTGATCGAGACGGTGCTCCGGAGAATGCACCCGAGCTGAAGCGAGTACCCCTTGACTATTCGTTCGGGCGCCATTTGACTCCCGTCAGAGTCCACTTCAGTAACTTCCTCCTTGAGGGTGCGGAGCACGGTCGGGCGCCGGTCCTTCCGTTGCCTCTTCTGGCTGCCATCTGTGCGTGCGCCGCCATCATCAGTGGTGGCATCCTCGGCGGCACCATCAGTGGTGGCATCAGTGGGGTCATCCTCGGCGGCACCATCAGTGGTCTCAGGATCGGTGGGGAAGGCGGCGTCCTCATACAAGTGAGGTTGTTCCTCCATCTCCTGGGATAGCTCCCAGAATGCCTTGCCGCCCGAACCCCCGGCCTCATCATTGTGGGCCATGTTTCTCTCTAAATAGAAACAAAGTTTGGTCAAAAGTTGGTTATTGTCAAGGAACAAGATCATGGTCTCATCATTTAGGGTTTGTCGACACCGAGGCATCCTAAAATCTAAGCTTTTATCATTGAGGGTTTTTCGACGCCGAGGCACCCTAAAAGCCCAAGCTTTCATCATTTCGGTTTTTATCGACACCGAGGCACCCTAAGAGCCATGCATTAGTCACAAGTACGCCGGGGCACTTGATCCTACTTAATTAACTACTAAGATACCCCGGCCCATGCATTAGTCACAAGTACCCCATATGTCCTATTTTTCGCAAAGTCATGCTAAAATTCACGGAAAATTTTAGCATGACCTTTGCTGAAAATAGGACATATGGAGTACCCGAATTTGCCGGAACGGAAGTTAATCGACATTCCGGCAAACACAAGGGCCTCTCGGGGTACCTGCAAAATCATTATCCAATGAAGGAATTGTGCCGCACACTGCTGCCTCACACTGCTGCCAAAATCATTATCGATATGCTGAACTTGCATTTCACTCTGCATAGCTGAACAGTCTAACAACCAGAAATATATCTGCACTGCAGGGCTTGTACACAAAGTCTGGTTTGTGCATTACACAAATATAGCTAAACGGTGTTATGTTGAACAGAAGCATGGATTTTGTGCATTACACAAATATAGCTAAACATAGATTCACACATGCTCCCCTAATTATTTTGTCTATATCTTTAGATTATCTACTTTAGGCACAATCATACACAATTCTGACTAATTCATCACTGTAGGCCAGCATGAAACACACTCCTCCAAAAAAAGCCTAAAATATCAACAGGAGCTTCATTGACGGCGAGCAGTGGCTGAGGCTGTAAATGGTTGCAATTCACAGGGTATGTCTTCCAGTAAGCACAATCTAAGCTATTACTCAGCTAGGCTAACTGCTGTTAGCATTGCAACAACTGTCAGTCAAGTCATCTGACATACAGAGATATGGCTATTGTACCAAAATATCATGCTAAACAGCAGTAGTTCAGGTTATCTGACATATATAGAGATGGCTATTATACCAAAATATCATTCTAAACAGCAGTAGTTCACCCGTAAGTTACAAACCCCAAACACAAACTCTCGAGTGTTTTGTCAACTGTCATCTACCATCAGAGACATGGAGATGTTATCAAATATACTCAAGTGTCATCAGCACTTCTAGATAGTCAATCAGAGGTATGCTCCCAAGCATGTGATAACACCACCAAGGTTCTTCATGCCCATTCATACTTATTTAATAACATTTCCTACAACATATATTTATTAATAATATATGTAGATTCTGTGACTAATGATAATTTGCTTAAGAGGGGTTGGGAGGGTAGTGAAAATGTAGATTCTGTGACTGTAAAGAAAGTATATATCATTAATTTATTCATTGCTTGCTAGCTAAGTAAGCTTAAAAAAGTGGTTAGTAGCCTTTGGGATTAGGATTAACTTGAAATCAGTTATTGACCTTTGTACTTGGATTTTCAACTTCCCAGGCAGGTTGAGATGTATTATTGCTGTTGGAATTACTGCTGTTATTTGGGCCAAGTGGAAATGTGGAAATAGTGCATGCTTTCATAATATCTTTCCATATGATCAAACTAGTGTGATTGGTTTGTGTTGAGTTGTTAACCTAAAGGTTCGGCAGTTTGAATCTCCTTTAGCTAGTTTGAATCCATGGACTACCCTGTTAGATTGGGACTGAAGATAGGTACCTGCTTATCTTTCTATTCCGTCACCAGCAGTGGCTTTTCCAAGAATAATATACCTGCATGAACATAGGTGAGAGGTTAACTAACTGCCTCAAAGGTATAATCAATGGTTATACATGGAACAAATTTTTTTCTCTCACTTATATCAGCTCCACTAAACCAATCATCTAGTAAAAAGATAATTACAGTAAAAGTCATATAATTACTGTACATAATATGGTCAAATTGTACTTTGAAAATAAACTATTGAGAATTGGCCATGTCATTCATGTGATGTCTACAGTGGATTAATTCATAAGATAAGCCTAACAATCTTCTAACTGATCTGGTCATGTGGCTGGTCAAATTGTACTTGGAAGAAAAAAACACAAAATTCTCTCTTGCCATCATTAATCTAGTTTAGATTAGGAAGCAACAAATGAGAATAAGTAAGTATCTACTACTAGCAAAGCACAGGGCATCTTTGGTGCTTACAAGTTATAACTTACAAGTAATGTCATGCCCAACAAATGGAGGAAAACCAAAATGAGCAGAAAGATGGCGACAGTTGTGCAATTCAAACACAGTTGATTAACAAGCTACCAGCTGTATTAATCATTCCATTCAAGAGATACAGCAATGATCTTTCTAAACTGAGAGTGAATGATTGGCACACATAGTGGTAATTTCCTGGCATGATCATCTTAATTTTCCTTAGCAGAGTTAGGTTCGGATATCTTCACTCTTGTTTCTCACTGGAAGAGTAACATGATTTAGATTAAAGAAATGTGAGCAAACAAAACCAGTCTTATAGTTACCAGGGAAAGATTTGTTATCAAATCAGCAAGACAATCTGAGATTTGGCAAAATTCCACATTTATTTACAGTATGGTAAACTGGGATTCATGAGTGAGCTAGGCAGTGCACCAGACGAGACATACCCATGAGCAGGTTAGGCCTACCATACCATAGGTGGTTAGCTATGGAGACACACTGAACAGCCAACCCCTTGCCTAATTAGCACTGCAGTGAGCTTAGACTAATCAAAAAAATTACAAGTAATTAAAAGGAAGATAAGGGGAGCCAAATGTAGATCTGGATCATACATACATACATACAGACTAGACTAGAGTAATTAAGCAAATGGTGGCAGATCTGCTGCATCCAGTGAACACAACATAACATACAGTAGTACTCAAGCAGATGTAATTTTTTTTGACAGTGTCAAGCAGCAGCAGCAGTTAACAACTGGGTGAGCAGAGCACACACTTAACTTGAAAGTAACACTAATCAGCACCAAAACTGGCGACAACAGTTACCAGTTAAAAATGGGAGCTTTTTTTTGTTACTATTACAACTGCTATCTGCATCTACTGCCCTGCTCTGAACATTTGATGCGAAAAGCAGGCGAGCGGTTCGGGCGGGGCAGGGCGGGCTGGACCGAGAGGGGGAGAGAAGACGCGAGATGTACCGTAGGTAGCACGCGGCGGAGAGGAGGAGGAGGAGGAGGAGGAGGGGCGGTGGCATCGGTCGATGAGGGGGAGCGGAGAGGTCGGCGTGTCGGGGCCGCACTCGCCGGCTACTGCAGGGGCCGGAGGAGGCCCTCGCTCGTCGGAGGGAGGAGGAGAGGAGAGGAGCGGGCGGCGCGCGCTCGGCCGATCCCGTTCGGAGGGCGCGGGGGTGGAGTCCCGCGGGGAGAGCGGCGCCGACGTCGGGGCCTCAGGCGGCGGTGGGCGCAGGGGCAAGGCGGCGGGGCGGCGTCGAGGCGGCGGGGCAGTGGCATCGGGAGAGGAGAGGAGAAGGGGATCGAGGGCGAGGGCGAGGGAGAGAGAGGGGATAGGTGTGGGCCCGGGAGGAAGTATGGATGGGGCGGCACAATACTAATGGCGCACCACCCCTCGGTGCGCCATAAGTACACCCATACTAATGGCGCACCCCACCCTGGTGCGCCATTAGTATTTTTTTCTGCTCGAGCCAACAGGTTTATCACCCACCTAACCTAATCCACAACAAGTTCCTCTACTAGCTCGACTGGTCAGCAGCCAGTTCTCACACCAGGAGGTCCTGGGTTCAATTCCCAGGCTCCACAATTTTTTTTATGCATTTAAAATGTTGTTTGATACTTACTTGTGTTTAAATATGTTCAAACTTGTTTAAATCATAACAGTAATATATTTTTTTATAAGACAGTAATAATTTTTTAAAAAATATCATGAAACAGTAATGCCGGTGGAGCGGGGGAGGGTGCAAGGGGTCGGCGGCGGCAGTTGAGTAGGGGAGGGGTGCGGGGGGTCGGCGACGGCAGTTGAGTAGGGGAATCGAGGGTGCGGGGGGTCGGCGGCGGCGGCCGATAGACCGGGGGGTGCTCGGCGGTGAGTGGGACCGGATCTAGCGAGGTGGGATAGCGATCGAGATGGAGGGGGATCGAGATCGAGTGTCCATGAAATTTAAAAATATTCATGATAGTTCAAAAAGTGCCCATGAAATACAATCGAGAAATGAAGGCTACGATTTAATTAAATACAATCTTCTTGCCCTTCTTTTTCGCAAATGGAGTTCTTCTGTGGAACGGACGTCCTTTAGGTAGGGTGGTCCTGCTTCTTCTTGTGGTGTATGCTGCTACTTCATCATCGTCGTCATGTTCGATCCTCGGGTCGTCGTACTTGTCGAAGTCTTGCTCATTGGCTACTCCATCCATTCCGATGATCTTCCTTTTGCCTCTCCTCACGACAACACGACTGGGCTTTGACGGGTCGGTAATGAAGAAGCATTGGTCCACATGGGAAGCCAGTACCCATGGCTCATTTTTCGCGGTGACCTTTGCGCCCGCGGTCTTGGATTTCGCTTCGGGTATAACCATGGTGGTGAAATACCGGTCTTCTTTTAGGACGCTCTTGGCCCATCTGACACGGAACATCGGGACCTTCTCTCCAGCTTAGCTCAGCTCCCAGATCTCCTCGATCCTTCCGTAGTATCTGTCCTTGTCGTTACCGGTGTAGGATTCCATCGTTACCCCGGAGTTCTGATAACCATCGCTCTTCATGTCCTTGGCCTCGGTGTAGAATGTGTAGCCGTTGATATCGTACGCCTCATAGGTCATCAGGTTGTGCTCGGCGCCCTGTGACAAGGCGAATATGAGTTGTTATTCCGCGGAAGAATCCTCATGTAAAGGGTACGACAGAAGCTTCATCTTGAACCAACGCGTGAAACATGAGTTGTGCTCTTTGAGTATATCTCCGTCTGTCCTCTGTTGGCCTCGGTCATTGTACGTCTTCTTAATAAAGGTTTTGTGCTCTACAACCCAAGGATCGACCACGTCTATGTGTTGTAGCACGACTAGGTTTGCTCTTTCAAAGTCGGCGAGTCGACCCTCGAAGTCGACATGCATTTCGCGGCGACCCTCACGGTGACCCCATCCAGCGAGCCTGCCGAGGTGCCTGTTGACAGGCAGACCAACGGGGTTCTCGATGCCTAGATAATTCGTGCAGTAGGAGATGCACTCTTCGGTCAGAAAGCCCCTGGCTATGCTTCCCTCTGGACGTGACATGTTGCGAATGTATCCTTTGATGACACCATTCATCCTTTCGAACGGCATCATGCTGTGCAGGAACGTCGGCCCGAGTTGGATGATATCCTCCACTATATGGACCAGCAGATGCACCATAACGTCGAAGAATGCAGGCGGGAAGTACATCTCAAGCTCGCATAGTATCACCACGATCTCTTCCTGTAGCCTTCTGAGTTGCCTCACGCCAATCGACTTCCAAGAGATGATGTCGAAGAAGTTGCATAGGCCAAATAGCATTTCACGGACGTGCGCGTCCATGATCCCACGGATTGCAACTGGAAGTATCTGCGTCATCAGCACGTGACAGTCGTGAGACTTCATCCCACTGAACTTATGCTTCGCTGGGTCTAGGTATCTGCTTATCTTCCCCGCGTAACCGTAAGGAAGTTTTACTCCTAGGAGGCAGGTGAAAAACTGCTCGATCTCCTCCTGACTTAGAGTGAAGCACGCGGGAGGGTAGTCATTTCCAGTCTTCTTGGCCTTTTTGCCTTTGCGACGACTTTCTGTGTCCTGCTTCGCCTCATCATCATCATCATCATCATCATCATCATCATCATCATCATCATCATCATCATCATCATCATCATCATATATAGCGTGAAGCTCCTGCCTGATGCCCATTGATTTCAAGTCTGCCCTTGCTTTTGGCCCATCTTTGGTCCTCTCTGGCATGTTGAGCAGGGTACCAAGCAGACTCTCGCACACGTTCTTCATGATATGCATGACATCAAGGCTGTGAGGCACACGGTGGATCTTCTAGTACGGCAAGTCCCAGAAAAAAGACCTCGTTTTCCATACCTTCAGCAGCGGCTCTGGCGCCTTTCGCTTCTTTCCCGGCTCTGGCGCCTTTTGCTTCTTTCCCGGCAATGGGCAGTCTTTCCAATTTTTCAACAGCTTGTCTATTTCCTCGCCGCTCCTCGTACACGGACGTTTTCGGGGTTCGGTTTCACCATCGAACAGATCCTTGCATTTCCTCCACGGGTCATCGTCGCGAAGCCACCTTCGATGTCCCATGAACACGGTTTTCGAAGACCCGGGATCTCTATCTAGATGGCGATACGTTGTGTCATCCATGCACCTTACGCATCCAGAAAATCCGTGGACTACCTGCCCCGCGAGATATCCATAACCGAGATAGTCGTGCACCGTCGTGAGCAGTGCGGCTCTCATAGGGAAATATTCTTTCTCTGCGGCGTCCCACGTTTTGGCTGGCGTTTTCCACAGCGTGTCTAGCTCCTCCTTCAGCAGGCCCAGATACAGATTGATGTCGTTCCCTGGTTGTTTCGGCCCTTCAATTAGCATACTCATGTGAATGTACTTCCTCTTCATGCACAACTAGGGGGGAAGGTTGTACATCCACACAAACACAGGCCAGGTGCTATGTGTGCTTCTCTGGCTGCCAAACGGATTTACTCCATCAGTGCTCGCGCCCAGCACGATGTTCCTTGGATCCTTCCCAAATTCTGGGTATTCAAAATTCAACGCTTGCCACTGGCTCGCATCCTTAGGGTGACTCAGCATCTTGTCTTTTTTATCTATCTCCAGATCATTTGCGTCATCTTCTCGCTTCTTCTCCTCCCTATCCGTGTGCCAACGCAGGAGCTTTGCTACCTTAGGATCCGCGAAATACCGCTGCAGACGAGGAGTGTTCGGAAAGTACCACACCACTTTTCGAGGAGCTTTCTTCCTCTTCTTGTATCGAGTGGCGCCCCACACCGGACATATGGTAGACTCCGCGTGCTCGTCCCGATAAATGATGCAATTGTTCATGCACACATGGTATTTCACGTGCGGTAAATTCAGAGGACACATGATTTTCTTCGCCTCCTCCAAACTGGTCGGGCACTTGTTCCCCTTTGGAAGACGTTCGTGCCAGAATGACATGTTCTCATCGAAGCATGCGTCGGTCATTTTGTGTTTTACCTTCATCTCCAGAGCCATGAGCGTTACTTTCAGGCGGGTATCCTCGGGCCTGCATCCTTCATACAATGGAGTAACCGCGTCTAACTCAAGTTGATCCACCTTGGCTTTCTCTCGGGCGGCAGCTCTTGCGTTATCTGTTTGCTTGAGAAGCAGCTCTTGAATATAAGGGTCCTGCACCCAGCCCATCGATGGTCCACCGTCGTCTGCTCCGCCGGCATCATCATCTTCATGATCATGCCCGTCGTCTGCTCCGGCATCTTCCTCATCATCATGCCCGTCGTCTACGTGATCATCTCCTGGGGATTCTTCGTCTTCTCGCCCGCCCGAGCCGCGGTAGTTGTCTTGCTGCTGCCCTTCCTCATTTCTTGTCCGGCCCCCATGGACGACTTCGTAGTCATCTTCATCACCTTGCCACCGATAGCCATCCATGAAACCACGCAAGAGCAGGTGGTCCCGCACCTGCCCGGAATCCGGGTCCGCAATAAGGCTCTCCAGCTTGCATCTTCGACACGGACATCTTATCTCCGTCTCGTTCTTTTGAAGCATCTCGGCCTTCGCGGACCTCAAAAACCTATTCACGATGCCTTCGGTCATCGTGCTGACCATGGTCGCCTGCGGGGTAGAGCAAAACGATATTTTAGAACCAAGAAAAAATTTGGCATGACTTTCCCTAAAAATAGGACCAAAAAGAATGCTTAATGCCAAAATTATCGCCGAAACGGAAATGAATCAACATTCCGGCAAAATATTGGCAACTATCGCATTTCAAATACCGGTACACCTCCAAACACAAACACATATGCAACACCACGAACATACATAGATCTAGCTAGGCCATAAAAAGTGCATGTGCACATTGTTGTAGGGAGAACAACATAAATATAGCTTCGCCCCTTACTTACCTATCAAAACAAGGTAATTTAACCACTTAATTTGAATGAATCTATGGTGGAAATGAGGTGAAAAAGAGGAGGCACCCGAGACAAGGAGGAGGTGTAGAGAATGAAGTGGGGAGAAAGTGAGTGTGGGAAGGAGAGGCTGCCCAAAATATCTTGTTGCTGCCCACTTACTAATGGCGCACCACTTATCTGGTGCGCCATTAGTGTCAATCCCATCTATAGCCCTTTTTCTAGTTGTGTGATCAGCCGGATTGGCCTGTTCACCAGGGACTGGATGCACGTTTGCAACCCAGTCACTTCTTCCTCGTTGCCCCATGACAGGCCCGTCTCTTTCCAGGACATGAGCCGCGTGGGGGGTCCGGATCTGAACTCGGGGGCTGCGACCCATTTCGGATCGCGTGGCTCGGTGATGTAAAACCACCCGGCCTGCCACCCCTTTAGGGACTCCACATAGGAGCCATCGAACCAGAGGACGTTGGCCATCTTGCCAGCCATAGCACCTCCGCACTGCGCCTGGGTGTCGGACACCACCTTGGGCTTGACGTTGAAGGTCTTGAGCCAGAGGCCGAAGTGGGGGCGGACGCGGAGAAAGGCCTCACACACGACGATAAACGCCGAGATGTTGAGGACAAAGTTTGGGGCCAGATCGTGGAAATCCAGGCCGTAGTAGAACATGAGCCCCCGGACAAATGGGTGAAGTGGAAAGACCAGTCCGCGGAGGAAGTGGGGAAGAAAAACTACCCTCTCATGGGGCCCTAGGGTAGGAAGAAGCTGCCCCTTCTCAGGAAGCATATGCGGGATAACCTTGGACAAGTATCCGGCTTTCCTTAGGTTTTTTACTTCGGCCTCCGTAACGGAGGAGGCCATCCACTTGCCTCCCACTCCGGATATTGTTGGAGAAGGTTGAGGAAGGAAGAGCGGACTTGGGCGCTGGAGCTTGAGTGCACGAGAGATGGATTGGCAAAGGAGGAAGAAGGCGTAGGTCAAAAAGGTGAATCCTTATCCCTTTATACAAGCGGGTGCGGTTAGGCATCCCCACCTACCTAATAAAACTCACTTGCCTCCCAAGCGTCGTGGTAAATGGCGCGGTTGGGTTACCCACGTCCGTATTGATGAGAATCCCGTTAAAAGGGGCACACGATCTCTGCTTTGACAAGACGTGCCAAGGAAACCGCCTCGCTAAACACGCTGAGGTGGAACAATGAAAACAATTTATATAAAGAGCTTGGCCGCAGTGTTATGACACACTGCGGAATACGTCAGCAGATTTGATTTGTGTTAATATTATTCTCTATATGGCAATATGTGGAAACTTATTTTGCAGAGCCGGACACTATTTTTGGTGTTTACAATCTTCTTGAAGAAATTGGAGGAGGAACCCGCCTTGCAATGCCGAAGACGATCTGCGTGCCGGACACGTCGTCATTGAAGCCTGGTTCAGGGGCTACTGAGGGAGTCCTGGATTAGGGGGTGTTCGGATAGCCGGACTATACCTTCAGGCGGACTCCAGGACTATGAAGATACAAGATTGAAGACTTCGTCCAGTGTCCGGAAGGATCTTTTCTTGGCGTGGAAGGCAAGCTAGGCGTGCGGATATTCAAGATCTCCTACCATTGTAACCGACTCTGTGTAACCCTAACCCCATCCGGTGTCTATATAAATCGGAGGGTTGTAGTCCGTAGGACAACCATCATCATACACAATCATACCATAGGCTAGCTTCCAGGGTTTAGCCTCCTTGATCTCGTGGTAGATCTACTCTTGTACTACCCATATCATCAATATTAATCTAGTAGGAGTAGGGTTTTACCTCCATCGAGAGGGCCCGAACCTGGGTAAAATAAAGTGTCCCTTGTCTCATGTTACCATCCAACCTTGACGCACAGTTCGGGACCCCCTACCCGAGATCCGCCGGTTTTGACACTGACATTGGCCCAAAGCTATAGTGGGCCTCTAACAGGCCGAAACTCAGACATGGCCGAATATGACCCAAATCCTTCACGGTCGTTTATGGGCCGAAAGTTTTGATGGCCTGTAAATGGGCCCAAATGAAGCCGGATCTTTAACAGGCCGGAAATACACCGGGCCATAATTCGGCCCAATTACTTAGCGGACTGTTAACGGGCCAGAAGTAACCATGGGCCGTGTTGATGACAAGTTTAGTACATGCCGTTGACGGGCCGATTTGACAGAGAATGTTGGGCCTTTAGCTGGGCCGGCCCATTATGGTCTGCAGAATCTTGTGGGCCTTTAGCTGGGCCGGCCCATTGTGGTCCGCAAAATCTTGTGGGCCTTTAGCTGGGCCGGCCCATTATGGTCTGCAAAATCATGTGGGCCTTTACCTGGGCTGGCCCATTATGGTCCGCTAAATTTTGTGGTCCTTTAGCTGGGCCGGCCCATTATGGTCTGCTAAATCTTATGGGCCTTCAGTTGGGCTGGCCCATTTAAACTTTGTGGGCAACTTTTGGGCCGGTCCACATGTCAACATATCATAGGCCCATCTCGACTGTTGGATGAGTTACACCTGTGCCAACGCGGAGCTGACGCGTGGATCCGTCAGCCAATAGGAATTTTACACGTGGAAAATCGGCATTGGTCGTGGCTGTTAACGGGTTATCGGATCTAAAATCCGACCCGATAGCTTAACGGCGTTTCGTTACGGTGGATGCCATCTGTCGGTCACCCTTGACGAAAGCACTTCTGTGATGCACGATTTATCGTCATGGAAGTGGACACTTCCGTGATGATAATTTTTGCAATGTCATGGAACACTTCTACGACAGCACAGGTATGACTATCTTGATTCTGTCATAAATTTGTCATGGATGTACATGCATGACAGAAAACGCGACCTACTGTGACAAATACGTATCATCACGGAAGTGTATTTTTTTTGTAGTGTGTTGGGTGGGCAACAAACAATAGATGATCCATTTTCTATCTTTTTGAACTGAAGCTATAATCTACCTGCTATCATTAGTTTTGGATCCATCCACACGTTTGCTACCATCAGTCTTGATTTTTGCATGCACCCCTTAGGCCTTACAAAATCTAACTATTTTTTTATTATGCATGTCAGATATTGTACACAATCGTACTGAACATGTAGAGAAAAAGAGAAGACCGTTGCGTGCGAATATAATGTCATGCAGACGCCGCTCCATGGTGGGCGAAGTGCCCCCCCTCCTGCATTTCCAGATTGTATTCCGGAGGAAGATAACTGTTCAGATGGAGAGTCAGAAGGAGCCGACCACGCCTGTTTACCACCTGAGGTGTTTGCTCTAACCTGGCATGCTGATGTTGGTCATATCATGCATATGGCGCCTTGCATTGCTTACATTATACATCTTATATGTCATCAGCTTAGTTTAGATTTGCTTTGTGTGAATGCCACCTGTTTGGTTTCTATATCATACTCCCACCATTCCTAAATATTTGTCTTTTTAGAGATTTCAACAAGTGACTACATACGGAACAAAATGAGTGAATCTACACTCTAAAATATGTCTATATACATCCGTATGTGGTAGTCCATTTGAAATCTCTAAAAAGACAAATATTTAGGAACGGAGGGAGTATATGGGAATTATGCAATGACATCTTCTTTAGCCAGGCATCATATACGTGAATCATGCAATGCCATCCTGTTTAGTCAGTCATCGTATATGTGAATTGTATCGTGTCGTATTTTTTTCCCATAATGCATTCCATTTGTCAACAATGTTTATACATTCATCTACTCTTCCTGTGCATCAGCCATTTGAGTCGGTCATGGGAAAATCTGGAGTGAAAACAAGGTCTTCTGAGCAGTCAGTGCTACCTGGATGCAGATTTCTTGCTGGTTACAGATAGGTCCTCAAAGGAGGATTCAGAGAGAGATGACCAGTCGTATCCCCCCCCTGAGGTGCATGCTCTAACTTGGCTGGGTTATATTGCTCATATCATGCATATGGTGTCTTGCATTGCCATGCCATCTTCTTACATTAGACATGCTTTGTGTGAATGCCTCCTGTTTGCTTTCTATATCAGATATGTGAATTATGCAATGCCATGTTTTTCAGCCAGTTATCATATATGTGAATTATGCACCGCCATGGAGCCAGGCATCATATATGTGAATTATCTCATGCCATCTTTTTTTTCATTACGTATTCCATTTGTCGACAATCTGTGTATATTGAACTACTCTTCATGTGTATCAGCCATTTGAGCCGGTTATGGAAAAATCTGGAGTGAAAACAAGGTCTTCAGAGCAGGCAATGGTACCTGTTGAAGCATATATCTCGATGGTTACAGGGATCTCCTCAAAGGAGGATTCAGAGACAGATGACCAGTCCTATATCCCACCTGAGGTGTATGCTCTAAGTTGCAATGTTTATATTTCTCATATGATGCATATGGTGTCTTGCATTGCTTAGTTTAGACATCATATGCACAATATTGAATTATATCTGCTTAGTTTAGAGATCATACATGCGAGGGCCAGCTGCTTAGTATATGAATCAATTATGTCAATTATATCATGCCATCCTGTATACTTAGACAACATGTATGTGAATTATTTCATCCCAACCTATTTCAGAAAGACATCATATAGTTTTGTCATGTCATCCTGTTTAGGTACTCATCATATGTTGAATTATGCCATTATATCCTGTTAAGTTATCCATCATATATCTGAAACTGTGTCATGCTATCCTGTTTAGTTAGGCATCATATATGTGAAATTGTGTCATGCTGTCCTGTTTGGTTAGACAACATATATGTGAATTACCACATCTGTCTATCATACAATGTCTGTACGTTCAATTTCTTTTCTTGTTTATCAGCCATTTGAATTGGAGGGGGTGATGGCAGTATCTAAGGGAGCAAAAACCCGTTCTTCACAAAAGACAGTGCTACCCGTCGATGCAGATAGAACCATGGTTGTACTGGCCCACAAACTAGCCCCACCACACATAATCGAGACTCTTCCAGATTGCACACTTACACCGTTGGGTAGAGAACCAGCTACAACCCATCTAACAGCAACCCCAGCGGATAGTAACCCACTTATAGTTGACAAAGCACCATGTCCACCACAAAGTACCCCCACACGAGCAGTTTGTAAAGCTACTGCAGTGCCCAAAGCACGAAGACCACCACAGCTAACCCAAACTCCACGTTTAAAGCAGAAGAGCAACTGTTCTCAGGTAAGATTCCGTAGCTATGGTCCATACTCCTTTGATGTTGCATCACTGTATTTACTCATACCAACTACTTTCGAATTTGAAGGATCCAATTGAAACTCCAATGGAGCAACAGGTATGTTTTAAACCTATTTCTTTAACTGGATTGTTGTTCTAACTTCTTGCTCTATGTTGATTTCAGTTTAAGTTGTATAAACAGTTATGTTCCCATGTGATGCACATTACAAGTGCTGCCAATGATGTGTAGTTTCTCACACTTACATTCTGTCTATGCTGATGTGTCTTAAAAATATATGAGTTGAACTGTGTCTCTATCTTGATTAGGGAACATAAACTAGAATGATATGGACAATACAGTGACCATAGTACATAGATATATGTTTTTTTCATGCCGTTATCCTGTCCACCTTACTACTGAACCGGTTTACCAAAATGAGTTTCGTATACTAGAAGCTAAACCTGTGATGTGTCTGCTTGTTTCTCTTGTAGTATGCAAACAGAATATTGGAGAAGAGCACCCCACTATGCAATGGTAGAGAAAGTAATGCAGATAAGGTTCAAGATAGTGAGACAACCTTGTTGGTCTCCAAGAAAGGTGATAAAAACGATCTTGTAGACAGTGAGAAAACCCCACAGTCCTGCGTTGATGTAGTGTTCGAGTTACTGGCCAGTACCGCTGGCACAAGCTCTTCGAACTCGCTGCCTCAATCACTTCGGCTTCTTCAGTCTCAGCTACAAGCTGAAAGGCATCAGTTAGCTGTGCTGCGGCAAGAAGCCGAAGGACTGAGGAAGTCCCTGCAGAATTCAGATGCCTACTTTCTTGTGCAACAGCAAGCGCTGGAGGATTTAAGTGCCAAACAAGAGAAAGTTAATAAGCTTGCTAAGCATCTTGCCAGCATTATGGGTACCCAGGATATTGTTTCTTGAACTCTTTTGAAGTGGTTTCAGTTCTGGACTTGTTTTGATGCGGCGTTTATATGCTGCTTTGTTCCCTATATTTGCACTGGTGGCGAACTTTGATGCCCAATGGATGTAATATGTGTAATAGCCGTGATAGCCTAGCATAAGTTGCTTGCTTATTTATTTCCTTGTTGTCTTGTTTATTTGTTTGCTTGTAATCAGTGCAGTTCTTTTTCCGCGGTTTGCTAGTGGCTGCAATAACCTATTTTTTAAAACTAGGCCACAATAACCATGGGCTAATATTTACTGTAGTGATACTGGGCCTCATATGGGCCGTAGAAACAGTGGGCCTTCTACGGGCCGTAGAAACAGTAGGCCTTCTACGGGCCATAGAAACAATGGGCCTTCTACGGGCCGTAGAAACAATGGGCCTTCTACGGGCCGTATCATCAATGGGCCTTATACGGGCCGTATGATCGATTGGCCAAACATGGGCCAATAACAGGCCGCATTATGGCCGTAAACGGGCTAGAGTTGGAATCATCCGTTCATGGGCCGACCATAACGGGCCATCGTTAATAGGCCGCATTATGGCCGTAAACGGGCTAGAGTTGGAATCATCCGTTCATGGGCCGACCATAACGGGCCATCGTTAATAGGCCGTATTTGATGACGCTATGAAAACGGCCCAACGTATTAACGGACCATAAACGGGCCGACTGTAACCACGGGCTGAATTTGGCCCACAAGCAGAAAATTATAGTAACGGGCCGTAAGTAAACGAATGCTGGAAATGAGCCCAAGAATAAATGGGCTCTGAGAAGGCCGAAAGATAACATGGGCTGGAAACGGCCCAACGGAATAACGGGCCGTTAATGGGTATAAAGTGATACACTGTTCATTACGGGCCAGTTTCACCACGGGCTGTTAATGGGTGTAAAGTGATACACTGTTCATTACGGGACAGTTTCACCACGGGCCGTTAATAGGCCAAGAGTTACATAGGGCCTCATATGGGCCGAAAGACGTCATGGGCCATACATGGGCCAGAAATGAAAACGGGCTGGAATCATATTGGATGGCCCAGATGACGCTACTGGGCCTAATTCGGGTAGGGCGTAACGGGCCCTGCGTTAGCGGGCTGTAAATGGGCTATATGCGAACAGGCCGTTAACAGGCTTTCAGTGGGCCGGCCTGCCACCTTTAGACCAAGTCAAACGGGCCGGCCTTTTCACAGGAATGGGCCTCTGTTGGGCCGTGCCACGTGTTGACGTATCATAGGCGCCTTCTGTCCAATGAGTGGATGACATCTGTCCCAATGATGAGCCGACACGTGTTTCCTCCAGCCAATGATGATTTTACACGTTGAAAATCCCCATTGGTCGGGGCTGTTAACGGGTTATCGGGTCCAAAACCCGACCCGATAGCTTAACGACGTTCCGTTACGGTGGATGCCACGTGTCGGTCACCCTTGATAAAAGCACTTCTGTGACGCGCGATTTATCATCATGGAAGTGCACACTTCCGTGATGATAATTTTGGTAATGTCATGGAACACTTCTACGACAGCACAGGTATGACTATCTTGATTCTATCATAAAATCGTCATGGATGTACATGCATGACAAAAAACGCGACCTACTGTGACAAACACGTATCATCACGGAAGTGTATTTTTTTGGTAGTGACCCCTGCAGGGTATAAAACTATTCGAATAGCCGCGTTCGCGGTAAAGGACTGCTTGGTCGCTTATGCAGTTCATAGACAAGTTAATGGCCCTCTCGTAGGATGACGACGGAGGATCCACGGTGGAGTATTGTCATGGTGATTAGTGGACTCGTGTGCGAAAACTATTTTACAAGTGGTGTCTCGTAGGATAGCTTAGCCAAGAGTCAAAGATGGCTTGCTGCAATAACTCCACTGCCTTCTTGAGAATGTGCATGTATAGTAGGATCTTGATACCTCTTGAGCACTGTGTTGGATTTCCTTGAAGAGGAAAGGATGATGCAGCAAAGTAGCGTAAGTATTCCCCTCAGTTTTTGAGAACCAAGGTATCAATCCAGTAGGAGGCTACGCGCGAGTCCCTCGTACCTACACAAAACAAATAACTCCTCGCAACCAATGCGATAAGGGGTTGTCAATCCCTTCACGGTCACTTACGAGAGTGAGATATGATAGAGATGATAGATAATATTTTTGGTATTTTTGTGATAAAGATGCAAAGTAAAATAAAAAGCAAAGTAAAAAAGCAACGACAATAATAAAGTGATGGAAGATTAATATGATGGAGATAGACCCAGGGCCAATAAATTTCACTAGTGGCTTCTCTCAAGAGCATAAGTATTTTACGGTGGGTGAACGAATTACTGTTGAGCAATTGACAGATTTGAGCATAGTTATGAGAATATCTAGGTATGATCATGTATATAGGCATCACGTCCGAGACAAGTAGACCGACTCCTGCCTGCATCTACTACCATTACTCCACTCATCGACCACAATCCAGCATGCATCTAGAGTATTAAGTTCAAGAAAACAAAGTAACGCCTTAAGCAAGATGACATGATGTAGAGGGATAAATTCATGCAATATGATAAAACCCCATCTTGTTATCCTCGATGGCAACAATACTATACGTGCCTTGCTACCCCTACTGTCACTGGGAAAGGACACCGCAAGATTGAACCCAAAGCTAAGCACTTCTCCCATTACAAGAAAAACCAATCTAGTAGGCCAAACCAAACTGATAATTCAAAGAGACTTGCAAAGATAACCAATCATACATAAAAGAATTCAGAGAAGATTCAAATATTGTTCATAGATAATCTTGATCATAAACCCACAATTCATCGGTCTCAACGAATAGATCTCCACGAGAGAGGGGGAGAACATTGTATTGAGTTCCAAAAAGAGAGAAGAAGCCGTCTAGCTACTAACTATGGAACCGAAGGTCTGAAGTAAACTACTCACACTTCATCGGAGGGGCTATGGTGATGATGTAGAAGCCCTCCTTGGTGGAATCTGTTGGAGAACGTTGCACAAAAACAAAAAATCTTCCTACGTTTCACCAAGATCAATCTATGGAGTCAACTAGCAACGAGAGGAGAGTGCATCTACATACCCTTGTAGATCGCGAGCAGAAGCGTTCATGAGAACGGGGATGATGGAGTCGTACTCGCCGTGATCCAAATCACCGATGACCAAGTGCCGAACGGACGGCACCTCCGCGTTCAACACACGTACGGAGCGGATGAAGTCTCCTCCTTCTTGATCCAGCAAGGGGAAAGGAGAGGTTGATGAAGATCCAGCAGCACGACGGCGTGGTGGTGGATGCAGCAGTGATCGCAGCAGGGCTTCGCCGAGCTTCTGCGACAGGGAGAGGTGTAGCAGGGGAGAGGGAGGCGCCAAGACTTGGGTGCGGCTGCCCACCCCCCCCTCCTTTATATAGGCCCCCTGGGGGGGCGCCGGCCCTAGGAGATGGGATCTCCTTGGGGGCGGCGGCCAAGGGGGAGGCTTGCCCCCCAAGACAAGTGGAGGCGCCCCCCACCCTAGGGTTTCCAACCCTAGGCGCAGGGGGGCCAAGGGGGGGCGCACCAGCCCACTAGGGGCTGGTTCCCCTCCCCACTTCAGCCCACGAGGCCCTCTGGGATGGGTGGCCCCACCCGGTGGACCCCCGGGACCCATCCGGTGGTCCCGGTACAATACTGGTGACTCCGAATCCTTCCCGATGGCCGAAACTGCACTTCCTATATATAATTCTTCACCTCCGGACCATTCCGGAACTCCTCGTGACGCCCGGGATCTCATTCGAGACTCCGAACAACTTTCGGATTGCTGCATACTAATATATCTACAACCCTAGCGTCACGGAACCTTAAGTGTGTAGACCCTACGGGTTCGGGAGATACGCAGACATGACCGAGACGACTCTTCGGTCAATAACCAACAGCGGGATCTGGATACCCATGTTGGCTCCCACATGCTCCTCGATGATCTCATCGGATGAACAACGATGTTGAGGATTCAAGTAATCCCGTATACAATTCCCTTTGTCAATCGGTACGTTACTTGCCCGAGATTCGAAATCGTCGGTATCCCAATACCTCGTTCAATCTCGTTACCGGCAAGTCACTTTACTCGTACCGTAATGCATGATCCCGTGACCAACCGCTTGGTCACATTGAGCTCATTATGATGATGCATTACCGAGTGGGCCCAGATATACCTCTTCGTCATACGAAGTGAGAAATCCCACTCTCGATCCGTGTCAACCCAACAGATGCTTTCGGGGATGCCTGTAATATACCTTTATAGTCACCCAGTTACGTTGTGACGTTTGACACACCCAAAGCACTCCTACGGCATCCGGGAGTTACACGATCTCATGGTCTAAGGAAATGATACTCAACATTGGAAAAGCTTTAGCAAACGAACTACACGATCTTGTGCTAGGCTTAGGATTGGGTCTTGTCCATAACATCATTCTCCTAATGATGTGATCTCGTTATTAATGACATCTAATGCCCATAGTCAGGAAACCATGACTATCTGTTGATCAACGAGCTAGTCAACTAGAGGCTCACTAGGGACATGTTGTGGTCTATGTATTCACACATGTATTACGATTTCCGGATAACACAATTATAGCATGAACAATAGACAATTATCATGAACAAGGAAATATAATAATAATCCTTTTATTATTGCCTCTAGGGCATATTTCCAACAGTCTCCCACTTGCACTAGAGGCAATAATCTAGTTACATTGTGATGAATCGAACACCCATAGAGTTCTGGTGTTGATCATGTTTTGCTCGCGGAAGAGGTTTAGTCAAAGGATCTGCGACATTCAGATCCGTGTGCACGTTACAAATATCTACGTCTCCATCTTTAACATTTTCATGAATGGAGTTGAAGCGACGCTTGATGTGCATGGTCTTCTTGTGAAACCTGGGCTCCTTGGCAAGGGCAATAGCTCCAGTGTTGTCACAGAAGAGAGCGATCGGCCCCGACGCATTGGGTATGACTCCTAGGTCGGTGATGAACTCCTTCATCCAGATTTCTTCATGCGCTGCCTCCGAGGCTGCCATGTACTCCGCTTCACATGTAGATTCCGCCACGACGCTTTGCTTGCAACTGCACCAGCTTACTGCCCCACCATTCAAAATAAACACGTATCCGGTTTGTGACTTGGAGTCATCCAGATCTGTGTCGAAGCTAGCGTCGACGTAACCCTTTACGACGAGCTCTTCGTCACCTCCATATACGAGAAACATGTCCTTAGACCTTTTCAGGTACTTCAGGATATTCTTGACCGCTGTCCAGTGTTCCATGCCAGGATTACTTTGGTACCTTCCTACCAAACTTACGGCAAGGTTTACATCAGGTCTGGTACACAGCATGGCGTACATGATAGACCCTATGGCTGAGGCATAGGGGACGACACTCATCTTTTCTCTATCTTCTGCCGTGGTCGGACATTGAGCTGAGCTCAATTTCACACCTTGTAACACAGGCAAGAAAACCCCTTCTTGGACTGATCCATATTGAACTTCTTCAATATCTTATCAAGGTATGTGCTTTGTGAAAGACCTGTGAGGCGTCTCTATCAATCTCTATAGATCTTGATGCCTAATATATAAGCAGCTTCTCCAAGGTCCTTCATTGAAAAACACTTATTCAAATAGGCCTTAATGCTGTCCAAAAGTTCTATATCATTTCCCATCAAGAGTACGTCATCCACATATAATATGAGAAATGCTACAGAGCTCCCACTCACTTTCTTGTAAACGCAGGCTTCTCCATAAGTCTTCACAAACCCAAATGCTTTGATCATTTCATCAAAGCGAATGTTCCAACTCCGAGATGCTTGCACCAGCCCATAAATGGAGCGCTGGAGCTTGCATACCTTGTTAGCATTCTGAGGATCGACAAAACCTTCCGGCTGCATCATATACAATTCTTCCTTAAGAAAGCCGTTGAGGAATGCCGTTTTGACGTCCATTTGCCATATCTCATAATCATAGTATGCGGCAATTGCTAACAAGATTCGGACGGACTTCAGCTTCGCTATGGGTGAGAAGGTCTCATCATAGTCAACCCCTTGAACTTGTCGATAACCCTTAGCGATAAGTCGAGCCTTATAGATGGTAACATTTCCATCCACGTCCGTCTTCTTCTTAAAGATCCATTTATTCTCTATCGCTCGCCGATCATCGCGCAAGTCTGTCAAAGTCCATACTTTGTTTTCATACATGGATCCTATCTCGGATTGCATCGCTTCAAGCCATTTGTTGGAATCTGGGCCAGCCAATGCTTCTTCATAGTTCGGAGGTTCACCGTTGTCTAACAACATGATTTCCAGGACAGGGTTATCGTACCACTCTGGTGCGGAACGTGTCCTTGTGGACCTACGAAGTTCAGTAGCAACTTGATCTGAAGTTTCATGATCATCATCATTAACCTCCTCTCTAATCGGTGGAGGCACCACAGAAACATTTTCTGCGCTACTCTCCGGTTCAAGAGGTAATACTTCATCAAGTTCCACTTTCCTCCCACTTACTTCTTTCGAGAGAAACTCTTTCTCTAGAAAGGACCCGTTCTTGGCAACAAAGATCTTGCCTTCGGATCTGAGGTAGAAGGTATACCCAATGGTTTCCTTAGGGTATCCTATGAAGACGCATTTTTTCGACTTGGGTTCGAGCTTTTCAGGTTGAAGTTTCTTGACATAAGCATCGCATCCCCAAACTTTTAGAAACGACAGCTTAGGTTTCTTCCCAAACCATAATTCATACGGTGTCGTCTCAACGGATTTAGACGGTGACCTATTTAAAGTGAATGTGGCTGTCTCTAGAGCATATCCCCAAAATGATAGCGGTAAATCAGTGAGTGACATCATAGATCGCACCATATCCAATAGAGTGCGATTACGACATTCGGACACACCGTTACGCTGAGGTGTTCCAGGCGGCGTGAGTTGTGAAAGGATTCCACATTTCCTTAAGTGCGTACCAAATTCGTGACTTAAATATTCTCCCCCATGATCTGATCGTAAGAACTTGATTTTTCTGTCACGTTGATTCTCAACCTCACTCTGAAATTCCTTGAACTTTTCAAAGGTCTCAGACTTGTGTTTCATTAAGTAGACATACCCATATCTACTCAAGTCATCAGTGAGAGTGAGAACATAATGATAGCCACCGCGAGCCTCAACACTCATCGGACTGCACACATCAGTATGTATGATTTCCAATAAGTTGGTTGCTCGCTCCATTGTTCCGGAGAACGGAGTCTTGGTCATCTTCCCCATGAGGCATGGTTCGCACGTGTCAAATGATTCGAAATCAAGAGACTCCAAAAGTATATCTGTATGGAGCTTCTTCATGCGTTTGACACCTATGTGACCAAGGCGGCAGTGCCACAAGTATGTGGGACTATCACTATCAGCCTTACATATTTTGGTATTCACACTATGAATATGTGTAACATCACGTTCGAGATTCATTAAGAATAAACCATTCACCAGCGGGGCATGACCATAAAACATATCTCTCATATAAATAGAACAACCATTATTCTCGGATTTAAATGAGTAGCCATCTCGCATTAAACGAGATCCAGATACAATGTTCATGCTCAAAGCTGGCACTAAATAACAATTATCGAGGTTTAAAACTAATCCCATAGGTAAATGTAGAGTTAGCGTGCCGACAGCGATCACATCGACCTTGGAACCATTCCCGATGCGCATCGTCACCTCGTCCTTCGCCAGTCTCCGTTTATTCCGCAGCTCCTGTTTTGAGTTACAAATATGAGCAACCGCACCGGTATCAAATACCCAGGAGCTACTACGAGTACTGGTAATGTACACATCAATTACATGTATATCACATATACCTTTAGTGTTGCCGGCCTTCTTATCTGCTAAGTATTTGGGGCAGTTCCGCTTCCAGTGTCCCTTTCCCTTGCAATAAAAACACTCAGTCTCAGGCTTGGGTCCATTCTTTGACTTCGTCCCGGTAGCTGGCTTACCGGGCGTGGCAACTTCCTTGCCGTCCTTCTTGAAGTTCTTCTTCCCCTTGCCTTTCTTGAACTTAGTGGTTTTATTCACCATCAACACTTGATGTTCCTTTTTGATTTCTACCTCTGCTGATTTCAGCATAGAATACACCTTTGGAATGGTATTTTCCATCCCCTGCATATTGTAGTTCATCACAAAGCTCTTGTAGCTAGCTGGGAGCGACTGAAGGATTCTGTCAATGACCGCCTCGTCCGGGAGGTTAATGTCCAGCTGGGACAAGCGGTTGTGTAACCCAGACATTTTAAGTATGTGCTCACTGACAGAACTATCTTCCTCCATCTTACAACTGTAGAACTTGTCGGAGACTTCATATCTCTTGACCCGGGCATGAGCTTGGAAAATCATTTTCAGCTCTTCGAACATCTCATATGCTCCGTGCTTCTCAAAACGCTTTTGGAGCCCCGGTTCTAAGCTATAAAGCATGCCACACTGAACGAGGGAGTAATCATCAGCACGCTGCTGCCAAGCGTTCATAACGTCTTGGTTCTCTGGGATGGGTGCTTCACCTAGCGGTGCTTCTAGGACATATTGTTTCCTGGCATCTATGAGGATGATCCTGAGGTTCCGGACCCAGTCCGTATAGTTGTTGCCATCATCTTTCAGCTTGGTTTTCTCTAGGAATGCGTTGAAGTTGAGGTTGACATTAGCGTGGGCCATTTGATCTACAGGACATATTGCAAAGTTTATTTAGACTAAGTTCATGATAATTAAGTTCATCTAATCAAATTATTTAATGAACTCCCACTCAGATTAGACATCCCTCTTGTCTTCTAAGTGATACATGATCCGACTTGACTAGACCGTGTCCGATCATCACGTGAGACGGACTAGTCATCATCGGTGAACATCTCCATGTTGATCGTATCTTCCATATGACTCATGTTCGACCTTTCGGTCTCTTGTGTTCCGAGGCCATGTCTGTACATGCTAGGATCGTCAAGTCAACCTCATTGTATTGCGTGTGTAAATCTGGCTTACACCCATTGTATGCGAACGTTAGAACCTATCACACCCGATCATCACGTGGTGCTTCGGAACAACGAACTTTCGCAATGGCGCACAGTTAGGGGGAACACTTTCTTGAAATTTATTGTGAGGGATCATCATATTTACTACCGTCGTTTCTAAGTAAATAAGAAGCATAAACATGATAAACATCACATGCAATCAAATAGTGACATGATATGGCCAATATCATATTGCTCCTTTTGATCTCCATCTTCGGGGCGCCCTGATCATCTTCTTCACCGGCATGATACCATGATCTCCATCATCATGATCTCCATCATCGTGTCTTCATGAATTTGTCATGTCAACTATTACTTCTACTACTATATGGCTAACGCTTTAGCAATAAAGTAAAGTAATGACATGATGTTTATGTTGACACGTAGGTCATAAATAAATTAAGACAACTGATATGGCTCCTGCCGGTTGTCATACTCATCGACATGCAAGTCGTGATTCCTATTACAATAACATGATCATCTCATACATCACATATATCATTCATCACAACTTTTGGCCATATCACATCACAAAGCACTTGCTGCAAAAACAAGTTAGACGTCCTCTAATTGTTGTTGCATGTTTTACGTGGCTGCAATAGGGTTCTAGCAAGAACGTTTTCTTACCTACGTGAAAACCACAACGTGATTTGCCAACTTCTATTTACCCTTCATAAGGACCCTTTTCGTCGAATCCGCTCCAACTAAAGTGGGAGAGACAGACACCCACTAGCCACCTTATGCAACTTGTGCATGTCAGTCGGTGGAACATGTCTCACGTAAGCGTACGTGTAAGGTCGGTCCGGGCCGCTTCATCCCACAATACCGCTGAAGCAAAATAAGACTAGTAGTGGCAAGAAGGTTGACAACATCTACACCCACAACAAATTTGTGTTCTACTCGTGCAAAGAGAACTACGCATAGACCTAGCTCATGATGCCACTGTTGGAGAACATTGCAGAAAAACAAAAAAAATTCCTACGTTTCACCAAGATCAATCTATGGAGTCAACTAGCAACGAGAGGAGAGTGCATCTACATACCCTTGTAGATCGCGAGCGGAAGCGTTCAAGAGAATGGGGATGATGGAGTCGCACTCGCCGTGATCCAAATCACCGATGACCAAGTGTCGAACGGACGGCACCTCCGCGTTCAACACACGTACGGAGCGGATGACGTCTCCTCCTTCTTGATCTAGCAAGGGGAAAGGAGAGGTTGATGAAGATCCAGCAGCACGACGGCGTGGTGGTGGATGCAGCAGTGATCGCAGTAGGGCTTCGCCGAGCTTCTGCGACAGGGAGAGGTGTAGCAGGGGAGAGGGAGGCGCCAAGACTTGGGTGCGGCTGCCCTCCCTCCCCCCTCCTTTATATAGGACCCCTGGGGGGCGCCGGCCCTAGGAGATGGGATCTCCTTGGGGGGCGGCGGCCAAGGGGGAGGCTTGCCCCCCAAGGCAAGTGGAGGCGCCCCCCACCCTAGGGTTTCCAACCCTAGGTGTAGGGGGGCAAGGGGGGCGCACCAGCCCACTAGGGGCTGGTTCCCCTCCCCACTTTAGCCCACGGGGCCCTCCGGGATGGGTGGCCCCACCCGGTGGACCCCTGGGACCCATCCGGTGGTCCCGGTACAATACCGGTGACTCCGAATCCTTCCCGATGGCCGAAACTACACTTCCTATATATAATTCTTCACCTCCGGACCATTCCGAAACTCCTCGTGACGTGCGGGATCTCATCCGGTACTCCGAACAAATTTTGGGTTGCTGCATACTAATATCTCTACAACCCTAGCGTCACTGAACCTTAAGTGTGTAGACCCTACGGGTTCGGGAGACACGCAGACATGACCGAGACGACTCTCTAGTCAATAACCAACAGCGAGATCTGGATACCCATGTTGGCTCCCACATGCTCCTCGATGATCTCATCGGATGAACCACGATGTCGAGGATTCAAGTAATCCCGTATACAATTCCCTTTGTCAATCGGTACGTTACTTGCCCGAGATTCGATCGTCGGTATCCCAATACCTCGTTCAATCTCGTTACCGGCAAGTCACTTTACTCGTACCATAATGCATGATCCCGTGACCAACCGCTTGGTCACATTGAGCTCATTATGATGATGCATTACCGAGTGGGCCCAGAGATACCTCTCCGTCATACGGAGTGACAAATCCCAGTCTCGATCCATGTCAACCCAACAGATGCTTTCGGGGATGCCTGTAATATACGTTTATAGTCACCCAGTTACGTTGTGACGTTTGGCACACCCAAAAGCACTCTTACGGCATCCAGGAGTTACACGATCTCATGGTCTAAGGAAATGATACTCAACATTGGAAAAGCTTTAGCAAACGAACTACACGATCTTGTGCTAGGATTAGGATTGGGTCTTGTCCATCACATCATTCTCCTAATGATGTGATCTCGTTATCAATGACATCTAATGCCCATAGTCAGGAAACCATGAATATCTGTTGATCAACGAGCTAGTCAACTAGAGGCTCACTAGGGACATGTTGTGGTCTATGTATTCACACATGTATTACGATTTCTGGATAACACAATTATAGCATGAACAATAGACAATTATCATGAACAAGGAAATATAATAATAATCCTTTTATTATTGCCTCTAGGGCATATTTCCAACAGAATCCCCTTCCGGCGGAGCTCCGGAACAGGCCCCAAGATGGGATCTCGTGGGTACAGAAGGTTGCGGCGGTGGAATTAGGTTTTTGGCTCCGTATCTGATCGTTTGGGGGTACGTAGGTATATATAGGAGGAAGAAGTACGTCGGTGGAGCAAGGTGGGGCCCACGAGGGTGGAGGGCGCGCATGGGGGGAGGGCGCGCCCCCCTACCTCGTGCCCATCTTGAAGCTTCCTTGACTTAGGGTCCAAGTCTCCTGGATCGCGTTCGGTGAGAAAATCACATTCCCGAAGGTTTCATTCCGTTTGGACTCCGTTTGATATTCCGTTTCTTCGGAACTCTGAAGTAGGCAAACAACAGCAATTCTGGGCTGGTCCTCCAGTTAATAGGTTAGTCCCAAAAATAACATAAAAGTGGAAAATAAAGCCCAATAATGTCCAAAACAGTAGATAATATAGCATGGAGCAATCAAAAGTTATAGATACGTCGGAGACGTATCAGATCTGTTGTAAGACTTGCTGAGTACCTATGTACTCATGTTACTTTAATTACTGTTTTCAGACGACAGCACCGCCCCTTCCGATGGTTTCTATGTAGATCTCGACGTTGATGAGTGACTTGCCAACCAGGTGGTGATCTGAGATTGTGAAGGGCCTATGTAGATAGACAGGCTTCGTCAAGCCTTCTTACTTTCTAGTTGTCTGTACTCAGACAAGTTTGCTTCCGCATGTGCTTGTATGTTTGTATGACTTGAGTGTCGGGTCATGTGACCCCTATCTGTATGAACATGTTATGTATGGCTCCCCGGAGCCTTTAAATAAAGTACTTTGAGTTGTAGAGTTTCGTTGTGATGCCATATTGTATTTACACATATCGAGCATATTGTGTGTATGATTGAAATGCTTGGTATGTGTGGGATCCGACAATCTAGTTGTTTATCCTTGGCAGCCTCTCTTATGGGGAAATGTAGTCTAGTGCTTACATGAGCCAGAGTAGTCCGCTACAGCCCGGTTCACCGGAGTCCTGCTAGCCCAGCACTACTGCTCCGGAACACTTGACTGGCCGGCATGTGTTTCACTTCGTTCCTGTGTCGGTCCCTTCGGGGAAATGTCACGCGGTGACATCCGGAGTCCTGCCTAGCCTGCTACAGCGCGGGTTCCCGGAGTCCTGTTAGCCCAGTGCTACAGCCCGGATTCACACGCTGCTGACCGACATGCTCGATGTTGATTCATGTATGCCTGTCCCCGTAAGTTAGCGCCGCTTTGGGTTCATGACTAGCCATGTCGGCCCGGGTTCTCTGTCATATGGATGCTAGCGACACTATCATATACGTGAGCCAAAAGGCGCAAACGGTCCCGGGCCATGGTAAGGCGACACCCGTGGGAATACCGTGCGTGAGGCCGCAAAGTGATATGAGGTGTTACAGGCTAGATCGGTGTGACTTAGAATCGGGGTCCTGACACATCATTAGGAGAATGATGTGATGGACCAGACCCATCCGTTAGCTTAGCATAATTATCGTTAAGTTTTATTGCTATTGCTTTCTTCATGGCATATACATATTCCCTTGACTATGAGATTATGCAACTCCCGGATACCAGAGGAATACCTTGTGTGCTATCAAACGTTACAACGTAACTGGGTGATTGTAAAGATGCTCTACAGGTATCTCAGAAGGTGTTTGTTCGGTTGGCATAGATCGATATTAGTATTTGTCACTCCGAGTATCGGAGAGGTACGGTAATGCACATCACAATAAGCCTTGCAAGCAATGTGAATAATGAGTTAGTTACGGGATGATGTATTATGGAACGAGTAAAGAGACTTGCCGGTAATGAGATTGAACTAGGTATGAAGATACCGACGGTCGGATCTCGGGCAAGTAACATACCGATGACAAAGGGAATTACGTATGCTGTCATTGCGGTTCGACCGATAAAGATCTTCGTAGAATATGTAGGAACCAATATGAGCATCTAGGTTCCGCTGTTGGTTATTGACCGGAGAGGTGTCTCGGTCATGTCTACATAGTTCTCGAACCCGTAGGGTCCGCACGCTTAACGTTCAATGACAATTTTGAATTATATGAGTTATGTGATTTGGTGACCGAATGTTGTTGAAAGATCATGTATGTCGCCTAGAGGGGGGGTGAATAGGCGTTTTAAAATAATTGCGGTTTAGGCTTGAACAAATGCGGAATAAACCTAGCGGTTAATTTGTCAAGCACAAAACCTAAATCGGCTAGGCTCACCTATGCGCACCAACAACTTATGCTAAGTAAGATAAACAACTATGTGATAGCAAGATATATGACAAGAAACAATATGGCTATCACAAAGTAAAGTGCATAAGTAAAGGGCTCGGGTAAGAGATAACCGAGGCACGCGGAGACGACGATGTATCCCGAAGTTCACACCCTTGCGGATGCTAATCTCCGTTTGGAGCGAAGTGGAGGCACAATGCCCCCCAAGAAGCCACCAGGGCCACCGTAATCTCCTCACGCCCTCGCACAATGCAAGATGCTATGATTCCACTAAGGGACCCTTGAGGGCGGTCACCGAACCCATACAAATGGCAACCCTTGGGGGTGGTCACCGAACCCGTACACTTTGGCAACCCTTGGGGCCGGTCACCCGTACCCGTCAAATTGCTCGGGGCGATCTCCACAACCTAATTGGAGACCCCGACGCTTGCCCAGAGCTTTACACCACAATGATTGAGCTCCGAACACCACCAACCGTCTAGGGCGCCCAAGCACCCAAGAGGAACAAGCTCAAGGGCACCAAGAACCCAAGAGTGATAAGATTCTCAACTTGTAGCTTCCATGTATCACCATGGAGAACTCAAACCGATGCACCAAATGCAATGGCAAGGGCACACGGAGTGCCCAAGTCCTTCTCTCTCAAATCCCACCGAAGCAACTAATGCTAGGGAGGAAAATGAGAGGAAGAACAAGAAGGAGAACACCAAGAACTCCAAGATCTAGATCCAAGGGGTTCCCCTCACATAGAGGAGAAAGTGATTGGTGGAAAAGTGGATCTAGATCTCCTCTCTCTTTTCCCTCAAAAACTAGCAAGAATCCATGGAGGGATTGAGAGTTAGCCAGCTTGAAGAAGGTCAACAATGGGGAAAGAACACGATCTCAAAGGATAAGGTTCATTGGGGAAGAAGAGCCCCTTTTATAGGTGGGGAAAAATCCAACCGTTATGCTCACACCCCGCACCGAGCGGTACTACCGCTCCAAGGAGCGGTACTACCGCTAGGGCGCTATTAGCCCTTTGAAACACAACAGCGAGGAGGCATAAAATCCAGAAGAACCGTCGGAGCGGTAGTACCGCTTGACCTCATGGTACTACCGCTAGGGGTAGCGGTACTACTGCTTGCGAGCAGTACTAAAAAATTACATCTGTGCCTACCACCGCTGGACTTGTGACGAGTTTTTGGTCCTGAGCGGAAGTAGCCACGGAAGTAGCCGCGATAGTACTGCTCCAAGCAGTAGTACCGCTCCCAAGAGCGGTAGTAAAAAATTACATCCGCTCCTATCCGCAGTAGTACCGCTGCAGCCTTTTCAGAACACCAAAACTACCACAACTTCTGCAAACGGACTCCGAATTTGACGAAACCAAGTTTTTTGGAAAGCTAGTGACAAGGGCTAACACAATCTTGAAAGAAATACCAATAAGAAGCAAATGAGAAAAGGCCCAAAATAAAATGGTGAGAACCCTTCCTCGGAAAAGACCGGTAAAACCTCCAACACCGAAAACATCATAGAAGACGCATGCAAACTCTATTTTCGATGAACTCAAGCTTATCATCAAGATGACTATAAGCTCTAAGACTCACAAAGAGACCCAAACAAGAACCAGGAAACATGATGCAAGGGTGCAACGGTTTGAGCTCTCGACGAACGATACGATCAAGCTACTCACTTGAGAGCCCCCCTTGATAGTACGGCAATCGATCCTATAACCCGGTCTCCCAACTACCATCATGAGACCGGTAAAATAGAAAACCTATCAAGGGAAAACCTTTGCCTTGCACATGGTCCACTTGAGCTAGATGATGACGATCTTGACTCCCTCAGGTTGGACCACATTTCTTGATTGTGTTGACTCGATGAAGACTAGTTGATTGCTTCCCCATACTCCACTGTGGGTGAGCCACTCTTCCGCACATCTTCACAAGTCCATTGTCACCAAAAAGGATGGCAAGCCTCAAGCATTTGATCTCTTCGTGATGCTCCACTTGAACTTGCACACCGCAACTTAACCCCACAAAGAACTCTCACGAAGACCATGGGTTACACAAAGCGTAATTGACAATGCTTACCATACCATGGGATCACTTGATCCCTCTCGGTACATCTTCTACGCTTTGTGGGTTGATCAACTTGATTCACTCTTTGACTTAGTCTTGATCAACATCTCGCAAGACCAACCTTTAGGTAATTCCTTGAATAGCACCTTGGTCGACACAAACTCTCCTTGAAACCAACACATGTACTCCAAGAAAAGCCTATGGACATAACCTTCAAATATAACTCAAGGCAACCATTAGTCCATAGAGATTGTCATCAATTACCAAAACCAAACATGGGGGCACCGCATGTTCTTTCAATCTCCCCCATTTTGGTAATTGATGACCATCACTTTCAAGAGTGTTTAATACAAAGAATTATGCATCATCATGCAATGAAACAACCAATAATGCATGCATATGAGATGCAAATGCTTAGGAACAGAACCAAAGAAAAGAGAAAACTCTAAAGACTTCTCCACCAAACTCTCTGAAACTTCTCCCCCATTGGCATCGATTGCCAAAATGGGCGAAAAGCTTAGAAGGCCAATATAACTTGTGTTCCTCCATAAATTGTGTATTTGTCAACAAGAGAGAGGAAAGCCATACACATATCCAAAGGTAATAATTGGAGGAAGACCAACTATATTGAGGCACCAAGATTGCAAAAGAATGATATGCCACAAAGACATAACAAAGAGAGAAACAAGCAATCTAGCAATCAAAATATACCAATTGAAGCAAGCTATCAAAAGATACCAATTGAACCAACTAGACCAATGATCCTACGTGCCACAAGAATAAAAGATATTATCATATGAGCAGAGGATTGAGCTAAAGAAACTAGAGAAGCTCCCCATGATTTGTGCACATCAAGAATTTTTGTATTTGGATACAAAGTGCACAAAATAGGATCATAGCTCCCCCAAAATCAATAGAAACTTACAAAAAGTGCAAGTGAGAAAATAGGAAACAAAGCCTAGTACTTGCAACAAACACATGGTTGAGCAACAAGTAAAAGAGGCAACTTCAGAATGGGCTCAACCAAAATGATGTGTGTGAGTCAGGGCAATGCACTTGAGAAGACTAATGTACAGATGAGCGTTAAGCATCAATAAAGTCTTGAAAGAATGAGGCACACGGTGCAAGTGTTGGGGAACGTAGTAATTTCAAAAAAATTCCTACGCACACGCAAGATCATGGTGATGCATAGCAACGAGAGGGGAGAGTGTTGTCTACGTACCCTCGTAGACCGAAGCGCACTACTAGAAAAAGGGCTACTAATGGCGCACCTAATTTGGCCATTAATGGCGCATTAGTGGTGCGCCATTACTAGCACGCCATTAGTAATATTTACTAATAGCGCACCACTGGTGCGCCATTAGTATCCGGTATACTAATGGCGCACCACTGGTGCGCCATTAGTATAGGGCACGGTGCGCCATTAGTATGCCTCCCAGGGGCCATGTATAGCCAGGTGCTTTGGCATACTAATGGCGCACCACGACGGGATGCGCTATTAGTAACCTCGGCATACTAATGGCGCACTGCTTAAAGATGCGCCATTAGTATCCTCTGGCATACTAATGGCGCACTGTGATGTGATGCGCCATTAGTATGAATATTAGGGTTTTTTTATTTTTTTTATTTTCTGTTTTTTTGCACAGGTTACAAAATGTATAATTGGACAACATATAGACAACACACATCAACAACAGATTCATCGAATACAACAGAAGATTAGTCTCTGAATACAATTCATCATATTAGTCTCCGAATACAATTCATCATATTAGTCTCCGAATTGAGAAGACCGAACAAAGATAGAACATTATATTACAAGTCCCGAGACCGCGAGTAGCGAGTTTGTCTTCACATTACAAGTCGATATCGATCATCTAAACTACCATCACATAGAAGAGAGCTGCGGTCATCACGATGAGCATCATCATGATGGAACTCGTCTTCATCCGGTTCCTCCAATGCTCCCTCCCCTCTCCCGCTAGATAGCGGGCGTATCTAGATTCGGCCTCGGCCCTAGTGGTGTACCCTTTGTAACTGTTACCGCTGAATCGGTGAACCTGTCTCCGACACTCCTCCCAGTCGTCGTAGACTCCGGGAACCTTACCCTTGTAGACGACATACGACGGCATCGCTATGCACTAGCCAAACGAAACGTTAGTACCAATTCACAGACAATACATAAGCAATATATAAGTATGCAATAGAACGATCGGAAGAGAAAAGCAAGACATTAATAGCATCAATTACATCTAAGTTGAACGATTCTCGAAACCAAAGAGACATACTACAAGTTCATTAAAGTTTAATTACAACATGAGCCAATCGATGTTTCAGAACTAGACACAGCATCACTGCTTTCGACTCGACTCAAGGGACCGGAGCATGGATGAAGCCGCCGTCTATCGTGGGAGTCATGAAATTACGGGCGTTGTCAGCCTGCATTTGTAGCATTCCATCTATCTCACTGTGGGACGGTTGATTTCTGAGGTAGAACTGCCCCGAGGTACGAAGGACATCTTGATGGATGATTTCCGCAAACTCCGACTGGATGCGAAAGAATTCTTGTCTGATGTCCGCGTCCTGGATTGCCGACATGCTCGCGGCCCAATCTTTGAGTTTACTCGGTAGCAGAAGTTGATGATGGTCCCGTACGATCGCCCGCATGTGATGGATGGCGTAGTAGGCACCCTTTTGACCGCCAGGCGGCTGCTTGACGCAGCAGAACGTCGTATTGTGGGAGAACACGTGCTTGCCGTACTTACGAATAGGCCTGTTGAAGGTGCCTCCAGATTGGGCGTAGCCGGGGAGAACATCATCAAGAAACTTCTTGACATTTGTGTAGTCTACGTTCGACTGACGGTCCGGGTCAAAATACGTGGCCATGGAATATTTGGGGCTTAGGAGGATGAGCGTGCAATGTGTGTCACTGCAGAAAACACGGAATGTTAAAAGAAAAAGATCGAAATCTAAGAATTCATATGTTACGGGGCGGTTGAGGGGAGGACTTACTCGGGAAAGTAAGGCACGAGGAAGTTATCCTTATCTGGGTTTGCCAGAATGACGCCTTCGAGGTAAGAACTCGCGACTTGCCGGTCCCCAGCGCTGCCCAAGATCTTGGCACGCATGTAGAAGGGGTCGACTATCACGATGTCCGGGGTCTTGTCGCGAATGATCCGCATCTCCATACTCAGCGAAAATAGCCGAACGAAGGTGTAGTGCAGCGGATGAAGGTTCAACATAGCATGGATGTCATCAAACCGCAGGACGATCGTACCCCCGATGGAGTTATCCACAAAGCCCTTGCCCTCTGGCACCTTGGCCACGAAAACCGGGTATGCCACATCCTTCTCTCTGAGACGCCGCTTCTCCAAAGAAAGAACACTGTCATGCAGACTCCGCATAGCACCGGCTGCAACATCGAGCATATTTCTCGGTAGCACCGGCTTGCACCCGTTGTAGATGGACGTAGAGCTTATCACACCCGATCATCACGTGGTGTCTGGGCACGACGAACTTTGGCAACGGTGCATACTCAGGGAGAACACTTCTTGATAATTTAGTGAGAGATCATCTTATAATGCTACCGTCAATCAAAGCAAGATAAGATGCATAAAAAGATAAACATCACATGCAATCAATATAAGTGATATGATATGGCCATCATCATCTTGTGCTTGTGATCTCCATCTCCGCAGCACCATCATGATCACCATCGTCACCGGCGCGACACCTTGATCTCCATCGTAGCATCGTTGTCGTCTCGCCTATCTTATGCTTCTACGACTATCGCTACCGCTTAGTGATAGAGTAAAGCATTACAGGGCGATTGCATTGCATACAATAAAGCGACAACCATATGGCTCCTGCCAGTTGCCGACAACTCGGTTACAAAACATGATCATCTCATACAATAAAATTTAGCATCATGTCTTGACCATATCATATCACAACATGCCCTGCAAAAACAAGTTAGACGTCTTCTATTTTGTTTGTTGCAAGTTTTACCTGGCTGCTACGGGCTTAAGCAAGAACCAATCTCACCTACGCATCAAAACCACAATGATAGTTTGTCAAATAGACTCCGTTTTAACCTTCGCAAGGACCGGGCGTAGCCATACTCGGTTCAACTAAAGTTGGAGAAACTGACACCCGCCAGCCACCTGTGTGCAAAGCACGTCGGTAGAACCAGTCTCGCGTAAGCGTACGCGTAATGTCGGTCCCGGCCGCTTCATCCAACAATACCGCCGAACCAAAGTATGACATGCTGGTAGGCAGTATGACTTATATCGTCCACAACTCACTTGTGTTCTACTCGTGCATATAACATCGAACCATAAAAACCTGGCTTGGATACCACTGTTGGGGAACGTAGTAATTTCAAAAAAAATCCTACGCACACGCAAGATCATGGTGATGCATAGCAGCAAGAGGGGAGAGTGTTGTCTACGTACCCTCGTAGACCGAAGCGGAAGCGTTGATGCAACGTAGTGGAAGTAGTCGTACGTCTTCCCGATCCGACCGATCCAAGCACCGTTACTCCGGCACCTCCGAGTTCTTAGCACACGTTCAGCTCGATGACGCTCCCCGGGCTCCGATCCAGCAAAGCTTCAGGGATGAGTTCCGTCAGCACGGCGGCGTGATGACGATGATGATGTTCTACCGACGCAGGGCTTCGCCTAAGCACTGCAATGATATGACCGAGGTGGAATATGGTGGAGGGGGGCACCGCACACGGCTAAGGAACGATCACGAAGATCAACTTGTGTGTCTATGGGGTGCCCCCTGCCCCCGTATATAAAGGAGTGGAGGAGGGGAGGGCCGGCCCTCTCTATGGCGCGCCCTAGGGAGTCCTACTCCCACCGGGAGTAGGATTCCCCCTTTCCTAGTCCAACTAGGAGTCCTTCCATGTATTAGGAGTAGGAGACAAGGAAGGGGAAGAGGGAAGAGAAGGAAGGAGGGGGCGCCGCCCCTCCCCCTAGTCCAATTCGGACAAGTCAATGGGGGGGCGCGCGGCCTGCCTCTCCCTCTCCCCTAAAGCCCAATAAGGCCCATATATTTCTTCCCCCGTATTCCCGTAACTCTCCGGTACTCCCGAAAATACCCGAACCACTCAGAACCTTTCCGATGTCCGAATATAGTCGTACAATATATCGATCTTTACGTCTCAACCATTTCGAGACTCCTTGTCATGTCCCTGATCTCATCCGGGACTCCGAACTCCTTCGGTACATCAAAACTCATAAACTCATAATATAACTGTCATCGAAACCTTAAGCGTGCGGACCCTACGGTTCGAGAACAATGTAGACATGACCGAGACACATCTCCGGTCAATAACCAATAGCGGGACCTGGATGCCCATATTGGTTCCTACATATTCTACGAAGATCTTTATCGGTCAGACCGCATAACAACATACGTTGTTCCCTTTGTCATCGGTATGTTACTTGCCCGAGATTCGATCGTCGGTATCCAATACCCAGTTCAATCTCGTTACCGGCAAGTCTCTTTACTCGTTCCGTAATACATCATCTCGCAACTAACTCATTAGTTGCAATGCTTGCAAGGCTTATGTGATGTGCATTACCGAGAGGGCCCAGAGATACCTCTCCGACAATCGGAGTGACAAATCCTAATCTCAAAATACGCCAACCCAACATCTACCTTTGGAGACACCTGTAGAGCTCCTTTATAATCACCCAGTTACGTTGTGACGTTTGGTAGCACACAAAGTGTTCCTCCGGCAAACGGGAGTTGCATAATCTCATAGTCATAGGAACATGTATAAGTCATGAAGAAAGCAATAGCAACATACTAAACGGTCGGGTGCTAAGCTAACGAATGGGTCATGTCAATCACATCATTCTCCTAATGATGTGATCCCGTTAATCAAATGACAACTCATGTCTATGGCTAGGAAACTTAACCATCTTTGATCAACGAGCTAGTCGAGTAGAGGCATACTAGTGACACTCTGTTTGTCTATGTATTCACACATGTATTATGTTTCCGGTTAATACAATTCTAGCATGAATAATAAACATTTATCATGAAATAAGGAAATAAATAATAACTTTATTATTGCCTCTAGGGCATATTTCCTTCAGTCTCCCACTTGCACTAGAGTCAATAATCTAGTTCACATCGCCATGTGATTTAACAGCAATAGTTCACATCACCATGTGAATAACACCCATAGTTCACATCGATATGTGACCAACAGCAAAAGGGTTTACTAGAGTCAGTAATCTAGTTCACATCGCTATGTGATTAACACCCAAAGAGTACTAAGGTGTGATCATGTTTTGCTTGTGAGAGAAGCTTAGTCAACGGGTCTGCCAAAATTCAGATCCGTATGTATTTTGCAAATTTCTATGTCTACAATGCTCTGCACGGAGCTACTTTAGCTAATTGCTCCCACTTTCAATATGTATCTAGATTGAGACTTAGAGTCATCTAGATTAGTGTCAAAACTTGCATCGACGTAACCTTTTACGACGAACCTTTTTGTCACGTCCATAATCGAGAAACATATCCTTATTTTACTAAGGATAATTTTGACCGATGTCCAGTGATCTACTTCCTAGATCACTATTGTACTCCCTTGCTTAACACAGTGTAGGGTATACAATAGATCTGGTACATAGCATGGCATACTTTATAGAATCTATGGCTGAGGCATAGGGAATGACTTTCATTCTCTTTCTATCATCTGCCGTGGTCGGGCTTTGAGTCTTACTCAATTTCACACCTTGTAATACAGGCAAGAACTCTTTCTTTGACTGTTCCATTTTGAACTACTTCAAAATCTTGTCAAGGTATGTACTTATTGAAAAAACTTATCAAGCGTCTTGATCTATCTCTATAGATCTTGATGCTCAATATGTAAGCAGCTTCACCGAGGTCCTTCTTCGAAAAACTCCTTTCAAATACTCCTTTATGCTTTACAGAATAATTCTACATTATTTCCGATCAACAATATGTCATTTACATATACTTATCAGAAATGCTGTAGTGCTCCCACTCACTTTCTTGTAAATACAGGCTTCACCGCAAGTCTGTATAAAACTATATGCTTTGATCAACTTATCAAAGCGTATATTCCAACTCCGAGATGCTTGCACCAGTCCATAGATGGATCGCTGGAGCTTGCATATTTTGTTAACACCTTTAGGATCGACAAAACCTTCTAGTTGCATCGTATACAACTCTTCTTTAATAAATCCATTGAGGAATGCAGTTTTGTTTATCCATTTGCCAGATTTCATAAAATGCGGCAATTGCTAACATGATTCGGACAATCTTAAGCATAGATATACGAGTGAGAAACGCTCATCGTAGTCAACACCTTGAACTTGTCTAAAACCTTTTGCGACAATTCTAGATTTGTAGATAGTAACACTACTATCAGCGCCTGTCTTCCTCTTGAAGATCCATTTATTTTCTATGGCTTGCCGATCATCGGGCAAATCCATCAAAGTCCATACTTTGTTCTCATATATGGATCATATCTCAGATTTCATGGCCTCAAACCATTTCGCGGAATCTGGGCTCATCATCGCTTCCTCATAGTTCGCAAGTTCGTCATGGTCTAGTAACATGACCTCCAGAACAGGATTACCGTACCACTCTGGTGCGGATCTCACTCTGGTTTACCTACGAGATTCGGTAGTAACTTGATCTGAAGTTACATGATTATCATCATTAGCTTCCTCACTAATTGGTGTAGTAGTCATAGGAACAGATTTCTGTGATGAACTACTTTCCAATAAGGGAGAAGGTACAATTACCTTATCAAGTTCTACTTTCCTCCCACTCACTTCTTTCGAGAGAAACTCCTTCTCTAGAAAGTATCCATTCTCAGCAACGAATGTCTTGCCTTCGGATCTGTGATAGAAGGTGTACCCAACTATCTCCTTTGGGTATCCTATGAAGACACATTTCTCCGATTTGGGTTTGAGCTTATCAGGATGAAACTTTTTCACATAAGCACAACCCCAAACTTTAAGAAATGACAACTTTGGTTTCTTGCTAAACCACAGTTCATATAGTGTTGTCTCAACGGATTTACATGGTGCCCTATTTAACGCGAATGCAGCTGTCTCTAATGCATAACCCCAAAACGATAGTGGTAAATCGGTAAGAAACATCATAGATTGCACTATATCCAATAAAGTACGGTTATGATGTTCGGACACACCATTATGCTGTGGTGTTCCAGGTGGCATGAGTTTGTGAAACTATTCCACATTGTTTTAATTGAAGACCAAACTCGTAACTCAAATATTTTACCTCTGCGATCATATCGTAGAAACTTTTATTTTTGTTACGATGATTCTCCACTTCACTCTGAAATTCCTTGAACTTTTCAAATGTTTCAGACTTATGTTTCATCAAGTAGATATACCCATATCTGCTCAAATCATCTGTGAAGGTCAGAAAATAATGATACTTGCCGCGAGCCTCAACACTCATCGGATTGCATACATCAGTATGTATTATTTCCAATAAGTCAGTTGCTCGCTCTATTGTTCCGGAGAACGGAGTCTTAGTCATCTTGCCCATGAGGCATGGTTCGCAAGCATCAAGTGATTCATAATCAAGTGATTCCAAAAGCCCATCAGCATGGAGTTTCTTCATGCGCTTTACACCAATATGACCTAAACGGCAGTGCCACAAACAAGTTGCACTATCATTATTAACTTTGCATATTTTGGCTTCAATAATATGAACATGTGTATCACCACGATCGAGATCCAACAAACCATTTTCGTTGGGTGTGTAATCATATAAGGTTTTATTCATGTACACAGAACAACAATTTATTCTCTTACTTAAATGAATAACCGTATTGCAATAAACATGATCAAATCATATTCATGCTCAATGTAAACACCAAATAACACTTATTTAAGTTCAACACTAATCCCGAAAGTATAGGGAGTGTGCGATGATGATCATATCAATCTTGGAACTACTTCCAACACACATCATCACTTCACCCTTAACTAGTCTCTGTTTATTCTGCAACTCCCGTTCCGAGTTACTAATCTTAGCAACTGAACTAGTATCAAATACTGAGGGATTGCTATAAACACTAGTAAAATACACAACAATAATCTGTATATCAAATATACCTTTGTTCACTTTGCCATCCTTCTTATCCGCCAAATACTTGGGGCAATTCCGCTTCCAGTGACCAGTCCCTTTGCAGTAGAAGCACTTAGTCTCAGGCTTAGGACTAGACTTGGGCTTCTTCACTTGAGCAGCAACTTGCTTGCTGTTTTCTTGAAGTTCCCCTTTTTTCCTTTTGCCCTTTTCTTGAAACTAGTGATCTTGTTAACCATCAACACTTGATGTTTTTCTTGATTTCTACCTTCGTCGATTTTAGCATCACGAAGAGCTTGGGAATTACTTTCGTCATCCCTTGCATATTATAGTTCATCACGAAATTCTACTAACCTAACTCCCACTTGATTCAAGCGATTGTAGTACCCAGACAATCTGAGCACATGCTCACTAGTTGAGCGATTCTCCTCCATCTTTTAGCTATAGAACTTGTTAGAGACTTCATATCTCTCAACTCGGGTATTTGCTTGAAATATTAACTTCAACTCCTGGAACATCTCATATGGTCCATGACGTTCAAAACGTCTTTGAAATCCCGATTCTAAGCCGTTAAGCATGGTGCACTAAACTATTAAGTAGTCATCATATTGAGCTAGCCAAACGTTCATAACGTCTGCATCTGCTCCTGCAATAGGTCCGTCACCTAGCGGTGCATCAAGGACATAATTCTTCTGTGCAGCAATGAGGATAAACCTCAGAATACGGATCCAATCCGCATTAATGCTACTAACATCTTTCAACACAATTTTCTCTAGGAACATATCAAAAGAAACATATGAAAGCAACAACGCGAGCTATTGATCTACAACATAGATATGCTAATACTACCAGGACTAAGTTCATGATAAATTAAAGTTCAATTAATCATATTACTTAAGAACTCCCACTTAGATAGACATCCCTCTAATCCTCTAAGTGATCACGTGATCCATATCAACTAAACCATAACCGATCATCACGTGAAATGGATTAGTCTTCAATGGTGAACATCATTATGTTGATCATATCTTCTATATGATTCACGCTCGACCTTTCGGTCTCCGTGTTCCGAGGCCATATCTGCATCTGCTAGGCTCGTCAAGTATAACCCGAGTATTCTGCGTGTGCAAAACTGGCTTGCACCCGTTGTAGATGGACGTAGAGCTTATCACACCCGATCATCACGTGGTGTCTGGGCACGACGAACTTTGGCAACGGTGCATACTCAGGGAGAACACTTCTTGATAATTTAGTGAGAGATCATCTTATAATGCTACCGTCAATCAAAGCAAGATAAGATGCATAAAAAGATAAACATCACATGCAATCAATATAAGTGATATGATATGGCCATCATCATCTTGTGCTTGTGATCTCCATCTCCGCAGCACCGTCATGATCACCATCGTCACCGGCGCGACACCTTGATCTCCATCGTAGCATCGTTGTCGTCTCGCCTATCTTATGCTTCTACGACTATCGCTACCGCTTAGTGATAAAGTAAAGCATTACAGGGCGATTGCATTGCATACAATAAAGCGACAACCATATGGCTCCTGCCAGTTGCCGACAACTCGGTTACAAAACATGATCATCTCATACAATAAAATTTAGCATCATGTCTTGACCATATCACATCACAACATGCCCTGCAAAAACAAGTTAGACGTCCTCTACTTTGTTTGTTGCAAGTTTTACGTTGCTGCTACGGGCTTAAGCAAGAACCAATCTCACCTACGCATCAAAACCACAACGATAGTTTGTCAAATAGACTCCGTTTTAACCTTCGCAAGGACCGGGCGTAGCCATACTCGGTTCAACTAAAGTTGGAGAAACTGACACCCGCCAGCCACCTGTGTGCAAAGCACGTCGGTAGAACCAGTCTCACGTAAGCGTACGCGTAATGTCGGTCCGGGCCGCTTCATCCAACAATACCGCCGAACCAAAGTATGACATGCTGGTAGGCAGTATGACTTATATCTTCCACAACTCACTTGTGTTCTACTCGTGCATATAACATCAAACCATAAAAACCTGGCTCAGATACCACTGTTGGGGAACGTAGTAATTTCATAAAAATTCCTACGCACACGCAAGATCATGGTGATGCATAGCAGCGAGAGGGGAGAGTGTTGTCTACGTACCCTCGTAGACCGAAGCGGAAGCGTTGATGCAACGTAGTGGAAGTAGTCGTACGTCTTCCCGATCCGACCGATCCAAGCACCGTTACTCCGGCACCTCCGAGTTCTTAGCACACGTTCAGCTCGATGACGCTCCCCGGGCTCCGATCCAGCAAAGCTTCGGGGATGAGTTCCGTCAGCACGGCGGCGTGATGACAATGATGATGTTCTACCGACGCAGGGCTTCGCCTAAGCACTGCAATGATATGACCGAGGTGGAATATGGTGGAGGGGGGCACCGCACACAGCTAAGGAACAATCACGAAGATCAACTTGTGTGTCTATGGGGTGCCCCCTGCCCCTGTATATAAAGGAGTGGAGGAGGGGAGGGCCGGCCCTCTCTATGGCGCGCCCTAGGGAGTCCTACTCCCACCGGGAGTAGGATTCCCCCTTTCCTAGTCCAACTAGGAGTCCTTCCATGTATTAGGAGTAGGAGACAAGGAAGGGGAAGAGGGAAGAGAAGGAAGGAGGGGCGCCGCCCCTCCCCCTAGTCCAATTCGGACTAGTCAATGGGGGGGCGCGCGGCCTGCCTCTCCCTCTCCCCTAAAGCCCAATAAGGCACATATACTTCTTCCCCCGTATTCCCGTAACTCTCCGGTACTCCCGAAAATACCCGAACCACTCAGAACCTTTCCGATGTCTGAATATAGTCGTCTAATATATCGATCTTCATGTCTCGACCATTTCGAGACTCCTCGTCATGTCCCCGATCTCATCCGGGACTCCGAACTCCTTCGGTACATCAAAACTCATAAACTCATAATATAACTGTCATCGAAACCTTAAGTGTGCGGACCCTACGGTTCGAGAACAATGTAGACATGACCGAGACACGTCTCCGGTCAATAACCAATAGCGGGACCTGGATGCCCATATTGGTTCCTACATATTCTACGAAGATCTTTATCGGTCAGACCGCATAACAACATACGTTGTTCCCTTTGTCATCGGTATGTTACTTTCCCGAGATTCGATCGTCGGTATCCAATACCCAGTTCAATCTCGTTACCGGCAAGTCTCTTTACTCGTTCCGTAATACATCATCTTGCAACTAACTCATTAGTTGCAATGCTTGCAAGGCTTATGTGATGTGCATTACCGAGAGGGCCCAGAGATACCTCTCCGACAATCGGAGTGACAAATCCTAATCTCGAAATACGCCAACCCAACATCTACCTTTGGATACACCTGTAGAGCTCCTTTATAATCACCCAGTTACGTTGTGACGTTTGGTAGCACACAAAGTGTTCCTCCGGCAAACGGGAGTTGCATAATCTCATAGTCATAGGAACATGTATAAGTCATGAAGAAAGCAATAGCAACATACTAAACGATCGGGTGCTAAGCTAACGAATGGGTCATATCAATCACATCATTCTCCTAATGATGTGATCCTGTTAATCAAATGACAACTCATGTCTATGGTTAGGAAACTTAACCATCTTTGATCAACGAGCTAGTCGAGTAGAGGCATACTAGTGACACTCTGTTTGTCTATGTATTCACACATGTATTATGTTTCCGGTTAATACAATTCTAGCATGAATAATAAACATTTATCATGAAATAAGGAAATAAATAATAACTTTATTATTACCTCTAGGGCATATTTCCTTCAGCAAGGCCTATCATTCCCACACACAACTCGCAAATGGGTTCACAATCTTACTAAAAAGCATATAAAGAACCTATGCTTGTGACAACCCGTGGTGAAGATAGAAGATGAAAGCCCCATCAAGACGAGGGATGCCAATTAAGATGGCAAAAGCCTCCTAAAGATAAGCATGAGGAAAATTATCTTCACCACACAAGAGTGCATCAAGATGCAACGATAGAAGACACACACTCAAGGCAAAAGCTTTCACGGAGCCACCAAAGAAATAACAAGAGAAAGACAAGGTGGATGTGAAAGAAAGGTTATCATCTAGAGATGTAATTTCTCTCAAGTGTATAAGGTACTAGGTAGACGAAATCATGATGATATATATCTACAAAGAAGGATGTACACCCGAAATAGTTACAACACGAAGGAACAAGATATCCAAAAGGAAGTCATAGATATACCAATAAGATATTTTCTTGGAAGCATAGCACATGGCTAGATATGGTCGTATTGTATATAAATTAATTCCAACCACACAACCATCAAAGACATCACAACTAGCACATGAGATCATCGTTGAGATGCTTTGAGAAAGGAAACAAGTATCACAAGATGGAATGAATATCATGCTAAGATGCAACCTACACAAGGTTGAATGCAAGAAAATAATGCATGAAGAGATACTTGTTACCGAGAAATCATTGGAAGGATGTAGTAGATACCAATTAAAGGTAGATAGTAGTTCATTGATCATCCTAGCTTGACTCCAATAAGCACATGGTGACGCCACCTTCCTTGTGAGTGAGTCGAGCATCCAATGCATTTCCAATTGTTCCTAGAACAACAACACAAACAAAATGGTACCCAAACTCATTGGGACCAAGAGTTAGAAACACCAACAATACATAGGACAAACTCCACATAAATATGTGCATATAGATAAGGAAATGAAAATCATGCACATCTCATCCAAATTGAGACAAGGTGGAGTTTCCCCTATATATTGGGTCGAAGAAAGAAAGCATGCCAAAGATACTACATGAAGTTAATATGCATGCTCAAGACCTTCAAGAACCGATACTAAAAGACAAAGAAAAACCACGTGAAGAAAAGATACCAAATGAATAAATCATTACTTGGAAGATATCAAATGAAAGATACATCAAGGAATGAGATATCCATTGGCACACACAAAAAAAGATATCAAACTCCCAAAGGAGAGGATGGTTCCAAACAAACCAAGCTCTCTACAAAGTTTCTTGATGGCACAAAGTACCAAAACGAAAACGGCTTGCCTTCCACCAACACACACTTGATAAGGATCACAAGAAGAGTGTTTTATAGAAAATAGGATAGCTCCCCCAAGACTAGTGCATTAGAGAGAAATTGCATTTGGATACAAAATGCACAAGGTGGGATCACCACTTTCACTATATCTAGAAAACACTAAACAAGATCAAGAAATAAACAAGATCCACAAGTGGTATGGAAGACAAAGGGAGTTGATACAATCCTAGGCAAGAGATAAGGCAAATAAAAGCAAAGGCCAATGTAAAGATGATCAATAATGTCTACCACACAAGTGAGTACCAACTGTCAAAAGACAAGAAGTAAATGGAAATAATTCCCAGTGGTAGATAGCAAGGATATCCGACATCATATGCAAACCAAACAAAAAGCAAATTGCAACTTGTAGAGCTAACATGCCACTTAGGAACAAGACAATTCACAATATCAACTCTAGGTGACAATATCTCAAATGTACACATTTTCTAGGCTAGTAATATACACATAGCATATTACTCCCCCATAATGTGATACCAAATAAGGATAAACAAGAGGCAAATAAAAGGATCCAACAAGAGATAATTAATGGACTATTTAGAATTTGAATTTCTCATGAGAAGACATACCACATAGCGACTAGATAATCTTGAAATATCAATACTAGATGGTATTACTCATGTACACACATTTATAGGATTGTGAGGTGCACAAAGCAAATCACTCCCCCATAATGAGATATTCCATTAATCTCTCACAAGAGCCAACTAAGAAATAAACAAGATGCAAAAAGGCTCAACACACAACACACACGTACGTGATGTGCAAACCAACATACACATACTTGATTTTGCAAGATAAGCAAATTGGAAGCACAACATGTACAAACACATGCAAGGAACAAAACCAAACATGCAAAGGGGCAAGTAACTATCAAAGTAGACACTTCAAGCACGAGTTACCGCATGGAGGAACATTGGATATAAGATAGAAACTTGATAATCCGAATAACTTGGCTTGAGACAATTAGAATGATGAAGTCCCCTTAATTCTTCATAAAGTAGCCAAGTCTCCAATGCCCTCCAACAACACCTATTGATCAAGTTTGAGCTAGTTGGTCCCCAACCAAGTTGGGTCCTAAGAGGTTAGTCACAATAGGCTTGGCTACCCAAATGGTTCTTTGCTTCAAACCACTTTGAGTACCAACAAACTTGGCAACCACATTGCCAACCTTATCCTTCCCAAGAGAATAGACATCATCAATAATAATTGGGTTGGATAAGTTACCACTTGTGCATGAAGAAGCGAGGTGACCTTTCTCACGACATAGGTAGCAACGTCTACTCTTCACTTTCTTCTCACTTGATTTCTCAACTTGAGAAGCATTAGCTTGAGTCTTCTTGGGAAGAGGCCTTTCTTCAACTTGAGGTTGAGCATGAGAATGCACTTGTAGCCGCTTCCCTTGTTGCTTGTCACTAATAGCCTTTTTCTTCAATGGGCAAGATCTAACATGATGCCCTTCAATTTTGCACTTGAAGCAAATAATCTTGGCTGAACTCTTGACTTGTTTTTGGCCCTTCTTGTTGTTGATCTTGGACTTCTTCTTCTTATTGGAGTTGAATCCAAGTCCACCTTTGTCATTGGGGGATTTTTTTACACTCAAGATATTGTTGAGTGTGGCCTTCCCTTCATGACACTTTTCCAAATCTTTCTTCAAAGAAGTTACTTGGGCCTTGAGCTCTTTGATTTCCTCTACATGGTTAGTCTCAACACAAGCACTAGAGGAAGTATAAGCTTCATCGTTAGAGCAACAAGGAAAGGAAAGCAATTCATCACAAGATGTACCAACGTTATGCATGGATGAATCGCGAGGACTAGCACAAGGCAATATAGCATTTTGACTAAAAGTAGTGCTAGTGTCCACATGAGGCTCACTAGATGTTACCTTAGCAATCATGGCCTCATGAGCTATCTTTAGCACATTATGGGATACTAGAAGATCATCATGAGAGCTTGAGAGCTTTTCATGGCTTTCTTCCAATTTCCCATAATTGCTAGATAGCAACTCAAGTTGAGCCCGTAGCTCAACATTCTCCTTTAAAATGGATGCTTCACAAGAAATAGAGTTAGTAGCACAAGCATCATCATTAACAACAAGAGGAGAAGGCAACTTGGCAAGCTCTTTTAAATAAGAAGCTTCAAGTTGAGCATGAGACTCGGTGAGTTTGATGAGCTCACCCTTGATGACCCTTGAGCCATTTTCTAGGTGCTCAAAATCCTCAAGGAGTCTAGCATGAGCAACTTCAAGCTTAGCATTTTTAGTTTTAAAAACATTGGCCACCTCAAGAGCTCTATCATGAGATTCCTTCACTCTAGATAACTCTAGAGCAAAAGTCTCCTCAAGAGATTCCTTGGTGGTATGTTCAAGTTCAAGAGCTTGAGAGAGGTCTGCAATCTCATTAGCGTAATCACGCTCATGACCTTCCATTTTATCAATGGTGACCTCATGCTCCTCAAGACAAGATTCCAACTCATCAATATATTTCTTGCCCTCAATAGCAATACACATGATTTCCATGAAGTTGGAACGAGCAATTTTATTCTTAAGAAGAGCTTTAAAATTATTTCCCCCTTAACTTTTAAGGAGGCAACATCATCATTCTCTTCATCATAATCGACATCATCATCACTCTTGCCATCATCAATATTATCACAAGATATATTGGGATTCAAAGTGGGAGATACCTTTGAAGCCTTGGCCATAAGGCAAAATGCAATAGATGATGATGCGGGATCCCTTGAAGCACCGTTCAAGACCACATCTTGTTCCATGGGGTGTTGGGTTTCCTCTACATTGTTAGCACAACAATTCGAGAAAATATATGCATTTTTATCATGGCAACAAGACATAGTAAACATATCATCATGAGATTTAGTCAAGCAATTTCTACATGATATGCAAGGACTATCAACACAAGCATGTGAAACATTTGGAGTGCTCGACGTGCTAAAGCCCAAAGAAGGAGCATTGCAATAAGATAGTGATGAAGGATCATCCACAATAAGCATACTATCATCATTGCAATGACCAACACTACTCACCATATCATTACCTTGTGGCAAACCACATGTAGGTGAAGTAGAAGAAGTTGAGAAGACTATACGACCGGAGGTGGAGGGAGAACAATCATCCCCACAAATCTTGGACACACCATATTTATCTTGAAGCTTCGTCCACAACTCATGAGCATCCCGGAACGGCATGAGTTGAAATATAACTCATTGCTCAAAGCATCGAAAAGCACATTAGAAGCTTGAGCATTGAGATAAGAGTTTTTCTCATCCTCTAAAGATAATCTTTGGGGATCCTTTGGAGGAGAATAACCCATATCTACAATTCGCTCTAAATTTGGGTCCATGACCCTAAAGAGATTAAGCATGCGAATTACCCAAACATCAAAATTTATGCCATCGAAACTAAGAGTGACAGAGAATCCTAATCCCCTAGTCGACATCTTTACACTCTAGGCGGTAAGCCTAATAAAGAGAGACGAGGCTCTGATACCAATCAAAAGATCATGGATGTCTCCTAGAGGGGGGTGAATAGGCATTTTAAAATAATTACGGTTTAGGCTTGAACAAATGCAGAATAAACCTAGCGGTTAATTTGTCAAGCACAAAACCTAAATCGGCTAGCCTCACCTATGTGTACCAACAACTTATGCTAAGCAAGATAAACAACTATGTGATAGCAAGATATATGACAAGAAACAATATGGCTATCACAAAGTAAAGTGCATAAGTAAAGGGCTCGGTTAAGAGATAACCGAGGCACGCGGAGACGACGATGTATCCCGTTCACACCCTTGCAGATGCTAATCTCCGTTTGGAGCGGTGTTGAGGCACAATGCTCCCCAAGAAGCCACTAGGGCCACCGTAATCTCCTCACGCCCTCGCACAATGCAAGATGTCGTGATTCCACTAAGGGACCCTTGAGGGCGGTCACCGAACCCGTACAAATGGCAACCCTTGGGGGCGGTCACCGAACCCATACACTTCGGCAACCCTTGGGGCCGGTCACCCGTACTCGTCAAATAGCTCGGCGCGATCTCTACAACCTAATTGGAGACCCCGACACTTGCCCGGAGCTTTACACCACAATGATTGAGCTCCGAACACCACCAACCATCTAGGGCGCCCAAGCACCCAAGAGGAACAAGCTCAAGGGCACCAAGCACCCAAGAGTAATAAGCTTCTCAACTTGTAACTTCCACGTATAACCGTGGAGAACTCAAACCGATGCACCAAATGCAATGGCAAGGGCACACGGAGTGCCCAAGTCCTTCTCTCTCAAATCCCACCGAAGCAACTAATGCTAGGGAGGAAAATGAGAGGAAGAACAAGAAGGAGAACGCCAAGAACTCCAAGATCTAGATCCAAGGGGTTCCCCTCACATAGAGGAGAAAGTGATTGGTGGAAAAGTGGATCTAGATCTCCTCTCTCTTTTCCCTCAAAAACTAGCAAGAATCCATGGAGGGATTGAGAGTTAGCAAGCTCGAAGAAGGTCAACAATGGGGGAAAACACGAGCTCAAAGGATAAGGTTCATTGGGGAAGAAGAGCCCCTTTTATAGGTGGGGGAAAATCCAACCATTATGCTCACAGCCCGCACCGAGCGGTACTACCGCTCCAAGGAGCGGTACTACCGCTAGGGCGGTAGTAGCCCTTTGAAACACAACAGAGAGGAGGCATAAAAGCCAGAAGAACCGTCAGAGCAGTAGTACCGCTTGACCTCACGGTACTACCACTAGGGGTAGCAGTACTACTGCTAAGGGTAGCGGTACTACTGCTTGCGAGCGGTACTAAAAAATTACATCTGTGCCTACCACCGCGGGACTTGTGATGAGTTTTTGGTCCTGAGCGGAAGTAGCCATGAAAGTAGCCGCGGTAGTACTTCTCCAAGTGGTAGTACCGCTCCCAAGAGCGGTAGTAAAAAATTACATCCGCTCCTATCCGCAGTAGTACCGCTGCAGCCTTTTCAAAACACCAAAACTACCACAACTTCTGCAAACGGACTCCGAATTCGACGAAACCAAGTTTGCTGGAAAGCTAGCGACAAGGGATAACACAATATTGAAAGAAATACCAATAAGAAGCAAATGAGAAAAGGCCCAAAATAAAATGGTGAGAACCCTTCCTCGGAAAAGACCGGTAAAACCTCCAACACCGAAAACATCATAGAAGACGCATGCAAACTCCGTTTTCGATGAACTCAAGCTTGTCATCAAGATGACTATAAGCTCTAAGACTCACAAAGAGACCCAAACAAGAACCAAGAAACATGATGCAAAGATGCAATGGTTTGAGCTCTCGACGAACGATACGATCAAGCTACTCACTTGAGAGCCCCCCTTGATAGTACGGCAATCTATCCTATAACCCGGTCTCCCAACTACCATCATGAGACCGGTAAAATAGAAAACCTATCAAGGGCAAAGATTTGCCTTGCACATGGTCCACTTGAGCTAGATGATGACGATCTTGACTCCCTCAAGTTGGACCACCTTTCTTGATTGTGTTGACTCGATGAAGACTAGTTGATTGCTCCCCCATACTCCACTATGGGTGAGACACTCTTCCGCACATCTTCACAAGTCCATTGTCACCACAAAGGATGGCAAGCTTCAAGCATTTGATCTCTTCGTGATGCTCCACTTGAACCTGCACACCGCAACCTAACCCCACAAAGAACTCTCACAAAGATCATGGGTTAGTACACAAAGCGTAATTGACAATGCTTACCATACCATGGGATCACTTGATCCCTCTCGATACATCTTATACGCTTTGTGGGTTGATCAACTTGATTCACTCTTTGACTTAGTCTTGATCAACCTCTCACAAGACCAATCTTTAGGTAATTCCTTGAATAGCACCTTGGTCGACACAAACTCTCCTTCAAACCAACACATGTACTCCAAGAAAAGCCTATGGACAAAACCTTCAAATATAACTCAAGGCAACCATTAGTCCATAGAGATTGTCATCAATTACCAAAACCAAACATGAGGGCACCACATGTTCTTTCAGTTGTTCGGAGTTCCGGATGAGATCATGGACATGACGAGGAGTCTCGAAATGCTCGATAGGTAAAGATTCATATATAGGACGATAGTATTTGGATACCGGAAGTGTTCCGGGGGTACCGGGTACATATCGGGTCACCGGAAGGGGTTCCGGGCATCCCCCGGCAACTACATGGGCCTAATGGGCCAAGAAGGGGACAGGCCAGCCCCTAGGGGGCTGGTGCGCCCCATGTAGGCCAAAATAAGGGGGAAGGAAAGAGGAGAAGAGGGAAAGGAAGGGGAGGGATTCGGCCTCCCCCTTCCTTCTCTCCTTCCTCCTACTTCCTTCCTCCTCCGGATGAATATGGAAGGGGGGAGGCCGAATTGGGAGGCGCCCAAGTAGGATTCCTCCTACTTGGGGCGCCCCCTTGGCTGCCTCTTCTCCCCTCCAACCTATATATATGAAGGGGGGCATCGCTAGAACACACAACATTGATTCCTAGCCGTGTGTGGCGCCCCCCTCCACAGTTTACGCCCCCGGTCATATCTTCGTAGTGCTTAGGCGAAGCCCTGCGCGGATCAATTCACCATCACCGTCCCCACACCGTCGTGCTGACGGAACTCTCCCTCTTTGATGGATCAAGAGTTCAAGGGACGTCATCGAGCTGAACGTGTGCATAACTCGGAGGTGTCGTACGTTCGGTGCTTGATCGGTCGAAACGAGAAGAAGTTCGACTAAATCAACCGCGTTGTCAAACGCTTCCGCTTTTGGTCTACGAGGGTACGTGGACACACTCTCCCCCTTTCGTTACTATGCATCCCCTAGATAGATCTTGCATGAGCGTAGGAACTTTTTTGAAATTGCATGCTACGTTTCCCAACAGTATATACATTGAGATGACTCATTAGACAAAAATTGCATGATGTAGATCATGAGATGATTGTTTAAGTATAGTTTTTGGGCTGCCTGAGGTGACATTGGGGCATGTCCCATAAATTAGAACGACAAACTTAAAGGTCTGCCTAGCCATACGTACGTTATCTCTTCCGGAATTGCTCCAACAAGAAAGAACTTTGTGAGGTTGTATCATGCGTTTTAATGAAGTTATCATGTTGGGAGTTAACACTAGTGAAACCTGACCGTAAGCCTTGTTTTCAAGCAATGCAAATCTCGTTTTAGTTATCCACCTTGTTACCTTACTGTTTTTAATTGTTCAAAAAATACAAAAAAATATTTGCATCATCCATATTATATCAAGTTGTGGTTGCAACACGGTGTTGTTGCAATAGCGCGATGAGCCTTTGCAACACGGGTGGTGGCACTGCACTACCGCAACTTTGTCTTGACAGGCTACCTGAGTAGACGGAGATTTTGTTGTGTCTGCAACAGAGGCCTTGTTTCAAAGGAGAAGAGAGTTTTTACGGTGCATCATACTACCGACTAGGAGGAGTAGTATATAACTGATCCAATGGTCAGTATTAACCCCCTTTTTTTTGCTGCAGGGCATTTCGGTAAAATGACTGTTAGGATAGATTTATCTTTTTTAGTCAGAGATTTGACCTTTCTTAATGTTAATTGTAATGATTAATAATGTATTGACCACACCTTTAAAATAATGTAATTAATCATAATTCTATCCCTTCTCATCCCAGTTCGTCTATTATTCCTCATTGTATGCAGCCGCCACAGCTGCCCGTTGGCCGTGTCCTCGCCTCCTCGGTCGCGCAGGGCCGGCTACTCCGTCGCATGGCCTCTGGTCGCCGCCCCCTTATCTTCGACAACGCAACAACCCCGTGCTTCCCGGCAGCCCTCTCGCCGCCGCACCCAAAGCGGGGGTAGTAGCATTCTCATATGATATCAACCCGAACTAAAAGCCTGAAGCTTCAGCACAGTCCAAGTCTGTCCAGATTACTCGTAGTTTTAGTAGACTCTGTTCTTGCGGACTTTGAAGGTGGATGACATCACCTTCGGTGTTGAGCTTCATCCGCAGAACGTCCATGGACTCGGTCGCGGACATGGTGATGTACCCGTACATCCAGAGGTAGATGCCGTCGCAGTAGGTGAAGGGCAGACTGGTCCTGCTGCTCCTATTCTTCATGTTGTAGGCTAGCTGGATGGCCCCTCTATTGACGACCTCCACATTCATGGCGCATCCGACAACAAGTTGCTGCAAACACAGGAAGACCACATCGGCGATGGGGCATGTGGCCGGAGCGACGACTCGCCTGTTGTCTCCCCCAGCGACCCGCTCCAGATCCCACAGGTTTGAGGGGAACACCTAATGGCCGTTCCATTGGCCGAGGGTGACTGCCGGCTAGGACAGGAGGGGCCGATGGCACAGTATGGACTCGTTGGTCGACGACGGGATGCAAAACCCAAGCGTACAGATAGGCAGCGCGTGTAGCGATGTCAACGGACAGAACGACGACTCGACTTTGTCATCTCCTTCTAGCGCCACCTGCGGTAGTCGCTACCGCTCGCGAGCGTGAGGGCTCACGAAATCACCAGCCTTGGAGAGGGTGTGGTGCGGGGGAGGGGATGGGGAATGAATAGTGATATTATACCAAAAATGTCCCTGACCAAAAAATATACCACCAAAAATCTAGTGTAGTATTGCCTCATCTGGTCCGTCCACCCATAAAAATAAATGGCCCATATTCACTTGATGTACTGTAAAAGGTCTCGAGGAAAAAGAGAAGAAGGGAAAAACAGTTCGGCGGGAATGCAATAAGGCTCGTGTTGCAAATCCTCGACCGCAACACGAGCATTGTTGCAAAGGCTGTCATTCTCGAAGCGAGATCGAATGGATGTTCGACGCTCCATCCAACGGTTGTGGGGTGATGGATCTTTCGAATTATCACCCGCGGACGCGTAGCACTGCCCTATTGTCCATAAGCTACTTCATCAGTCTAATAAATGCCAACTCATCAACTCTAAAATAAATACCCCTCGGTCTTATAGTGTCAAAAAAAGATCTTACATTACGGTACAGAGAGAGTAAAAAATAAATGTCCTAAATAGGAGTATGTATTACCACGGCCACGGACAAACATTCCCCATTTTACACCAAAGCCCTAGCGCCGCCTCCTCCGCTGCTCCCCCGACCGCCGTTCCTCGCCACCTTCTCTCCTCCTCCCCCAACCAGCCGCAGCCGACCATGGTGAGCTCCGCCCTCCGCCCTCCTCGCCCCTCCTCCAAACCAACCCTCCCGCATTTCCCGATCGCCGGTCCTTCTAACCCGTCCGCCGCGTAATCGCGTTGCAGGCGAACGTCGCCGCGGGGACGAAGGTGGCCGCCGCCGCCGCCGCCGGGCAGCCGAAGAAGAGGACATTCCGCAAGTTCACCTACCGCGGCGTGGACCTCGACGCGCTCCTCGACATGTCCACCGACGACCTCGTCCAGCTCCTCCCCGCCCGCGGCCGCAGAAGGTACACTCCCGTCCCCCCAGTGGCGGCGTGCGTCTAACTTGGGAGAGCGAGCGAGGGTCCAATCTCTCGAAGCTGAAGGGAAGGGAGGGGGAGAGGGAACTGCTGGCTCGTTTGTCTGAAAGAAAGTGCTGTGCTTTGGTGTTGCTGTAGGTTCCAGAGGGGGCTGAAGCGGAGGCCCTTGGCGCTTATCAGGAAGCTGCGCAAGGCGGTAATGGATGATCCTCCTCCCTTGCCTCTCTGCTCTTGGGTGTGATGAACTGCCTGCTATTTATAACTGTCTCCGTGTTAAACAGTTGTGCCACTTGCCAGCGACAGCATGGCATGCTTGAATGTGTCTCCTTTTTTTGGATGGACGTGCTGTTGACTGCATGTGATTTGTAACTTAGCAATTAGCATGTGTGCTTCGAGTCTAGCGTGGAATCGTCTGATCAATTACATTTTCTGGCCCAAACATTCGACTTTGATGCTTTTTTGGGGGTGAATTCGATGTACATTCTTTGTGGCTAGCCTGTAGTGTCTGAAATGTCCATTTTGTTTGCTCACTGACACAGTGACACTATTATTGATGAGGATGTGTAGAAAAGCATCGTGGCATGTTTACTGTTTGCAGCACCAAGTTGTTTGGCAACAACCATAGCGTTAAGTTGGGACTGTAGGTTGTTAAGAAAATCTTTGAAATTATTTTTGCTTATATGTCACTTTTCAGATGCTCTGGCAACTCACTCTGGTTTTGATTTGCAGTTCAGATTGTTAACTTTATATGTTTGGATATACCGTTGCAATAGGCTTACTTTTAGCAAAATGAATTGATCTTTTCTGGAGTTCTGCAACTTCCAAATGTCAATTCTTACTTTTCTGTTTGAATGAGCTCAAATATTTTGCTTACTCTACAGAAGAATGCATGTTTGTCTAGTGCACATACTGTATATTCTTGAGCTACCATCTTCTGGTTTAGGATTTATGGTTGTGGGAGCATTGATGTTGGATAAATGGGAGTATCAAATATCAATACATATATCCTCAAAATATAATATCAATGCATATCTATGAACCTTCTCACAAGTGAATATCTTATTGGTTGGTCTTCTGACCACTATGACTCACTAGATGGCTGTATAGTAGTGCTGTTCTGAACAGTGGTGGCAGTCTATTTTGCATCTTCTACTGGAATACATTTAATGTTCTCTAATTGCTGTGAGGAGTATCCATTTTGTTATTGTGGCAGGAAAGAAAAGAAAATGAATAACTAGAAATGTACTATGATATAAACTAACGAGTATATGCTGTTTGATAGGTGTTGAACAATGTGATCTGTATTACTGTATATGTGTTGATTTGAGTGTTTTCATCATTTCCAAGTTATTTGCGTGACACCAAGTTCTAGCAGCACACTTCTAATGCTGTTTTGGTTTGAACCATCGATTCTGTTGCACTATATAGGTACAATGTGATTTATATCACTGTATAGGTATGGATTTGAGGCGTTTTTTTCATTTCTAAGATATTAGTGCGACATCAAGTTCTATAACAATACGCTTCTAATGCTGTTTTGATTTGAACCATCAATTCTATTGCCTTATTAGTTCGAGTTCAAGCGACTGAAGCTCATTCCATTTTCTCTGAAAAAATGTACAGAAAAGGGAGGCACCAGCGGGTGAGAAGCCAGCGCCTGTGAAGACTCATGTGCGCAACATGATCATCATACCAGAGATGATAGGCAGCCAAATTGCAGTGTACAATGGGAAAACCTTCGTCGTAAATGAGATCAAGCCCGAGATGATTGGCCACTACCTCGCCGAGTTCTCCATCAGCTACAAGCCCGTCAAGCACGGAAGGCCCGGCATCGGCGCCACCCACTCCTCGAGATTCATTCCCCTCAAGTGAAAGGATCCCGCGGCCTGCGTGCCCTCGGCCAACTCCATGTACCTCTTCCTGGAGTGAACGCCGCGTATGCCCGTTTTGTCTGAAGTGGAAGAACTTCTAGTATATCTATCTATGTGGAAGCATGAGGTGGAACTTCTACTATGTCTATCTAGTGGAGCTGTAGGAAACCCATGTATGGAAAATTGGGGAGAGTGAAAGCAGCATCTGTTATCTGTGTGGCTGTAGCCTGTAGCCAATGCCCACTTGGTTTGTCTTTGTGCATCCTCTGGTTCCTGGTGTGCCAGGTCCATTGTCCATGCTGTGCACTTCGCTACCCTCTGATACTTCTGGAAATAGATGGTTTTCCCTTGAGAAGCACACAAGGTGATGTGTTGGACCTGACGCCCACCGTTCCAACTTGGTTATGCCTGGTTGGAGTCTGTTTCACCGTGCAAACCTCTGGTTACTTTTCCGTTAGGTGCCTGTGGTGTCCAGTTGGCAAATGCCAATTGGACCCAAGAGGATAGGACATATACGGCGCCAGGATACCCAGAGAATTTGCTCACCTACACTTGAGTTGGTTCCCCTGCTCTCACCTGCTGCACTGCATCTCCCCCGGAGCTCAGGTCAGGTCTACAATGGCAATGATCAGTCCTGCCGCCGCCACCGTCGTCGCCGCCAGGCCGGCGCAGGCTCTAGGTAAGCAGTCTTGTCAATTGTCATCCCGCATGAAAATGTCAGTCGTATTTTTTTTGAAAAGGGGGAAAACCCCAGCCTCTGCATCAGCACGATGCATACGGCCCTAAATGTCAGTCGTGTGAATAGTGTTAATAAGATGTTAACGGTGAGACGCCGGTGCTGAACTGCTTGCAGGGCTGCCTCAGCTGAGGGTGACCAGGGCCGAGAGGCTGAGGTGCGCCTACTCCAAGGACGGCCAGGAGGCGGCTACTCCGGCGGTCGTGAAGGGCGTGCCGCTGCTGGCCGCGGCGAGCGCAGCGGTGACGGCGGCGGCGGCGGCGTCCCCGGCGCTGGCGCTGGTGGACGAGCGGATGTCGACGGAGGGCACGGGGCTGAGCCTGGGGCTGAGCAACAACCTGCTGGGGTGGATCCTGCTGGGCGTGTTCGGCCTCATCTGGTCCCTCTACACCGTCTACTCCTCCACCCTCGACGACGACGACGAGTCCGGCGGCCTCTCCCTCTGAAGTCCCACCACCACCACCATCTTCTTCCTCCTGCCTGCCCCGCCTCATCCTTGAAAGCTTTGCGTAATTACCATCAGCCTAAGCATGGACGAATGCTGAGTTACTGATTACGGTAGGAGAACTGTAAGATGCAGTATATGTCAGTGTTAAACCGTTGCAGTTGTTAACTTGTTGTTTGGATCTTCAACGCAAATCTCGTTGCCAGTACTACGAAGCAAGTCCAGTTGTGTTAATTCATCCATCTCACACAAGCCTTGCGGTTCAAAGTAAGATGAGGCCTTGTGTATAGTTATCCACTTGTACACGTCCCTAACTCACTTATGAAACTAGGTGGTAACTTTAAAACTCGAAAAAAAAATGAAAAGAACAATCAAAAGTGGGATATAGTTTTAAACTGAAAATTAATCGGGATTGCTAAATCTCAGTCTGCTAAGACTTAACAAAGATTAAGTTGATACTATATTCATGCGATCTTGCGTGAAGATTCGTGTAAAATTTTCTTTTAAATTGTTCATTTCTTCTTTTTATATGTTCTGTTACTTGACTCTCAAAATTCGTGCGTGATCTTCTTTTTATATGTTCTGTTACTTCTTGCCACGTCCAAAATTAATCGTTGCTTGGGTGGATAACTTACATGTTAATGATGGGTAGCTTTTGGGTACAAAAAAAAAGTATCGTCGAAATATATTAACATGAGATCTAATGTTGAAGGTCTCAACGCGACTAATCCAATAGTAAAACCGGATCATAAACGGTTTGACCTACAAAACCTTTTGAATTTCGCATTTACTATAGGATGACATCAGCAATTTTGTCATTTAGTACATGCATTCAAACCAGTAGGGTTGTCAGAACTTGTTTTTCGAGCGTGCCAATGGGAGTCGGTGAATTGTCCTAACCACCATTGGGTTCACCGTCCCGTCCAGATGCGTTTGTCTATCCGCTATCCGTTTTGCTGACCCAAACGAACAAAAAACGGACAAAATCCGTGTCCGTTTGGATCGGCCGGTTAGAGTTACCCTAACACCCTATGGTTATGCCAAATCTAGGGCATCTTATGGCTAGTGGTGTCCTTATTTTAGAAGTTTGAACATCAAACATGCAGAAACAACAAAACCGAAAAGGTTTAAACATCCATTAACTCCAAAATTAAAACTTGACCATTTGAGAATAAAAAGAAAACAAATAAAACCGGAAATGATAAATCCTGAACGTCCGGATTTGAAGTATGACAACCTTAATGTTTTTCATGGCAACTTTAGTTGACGTGAGCTGAAAGTTTAAGCGGCAAACATGCAATTTTCTGGCAAAAAACAAACTAGGACAAAAATTGCCACGGCCACCTCGCGTTAACTAAATTTGAGGCCTTCTTTGGTTTGCAGGTACTTTACAGGAATTCTATAGGATAAGATTTTTGTAGAAATTTTTTCTTTAGAGCCCTTTAGTTCATAGGAATGAATTCCTATTCCTATATAGGATTGGTTCTTATCCTGCATATTTCAAAGAAAAATAAACATGAGCCTAGATTCAATGTAAAAATCCTACGATATGAATCAAATGACATCTCTTTTCCTATTCCTACTCATAGAATTTGAGATACATGTCATCTCATTTCCTATAAGTTTCTTATTCCTATGATGATCCTATCATACGAACCAAAGGAGACCTGAACGTTTGGGATTTATCGGGGTCCAATAGAAAACGTGCTAGCTATAACAATCATTCGCATAAAGAAAATATAAATGGGTTGACTCCGGAAAGAACTTTCTTTAGTGTAGCTAGACCGACGTGTTATCCTTTTTTAGGGGAGGCTGACGTGTTATCAGTAGGCTATAAAAAAGAAAGGAATGCAACAACTGAGCGATCTGCTTTCAGCTAGGACATGGCCCAACATGTAGTTCGATCGTTATGTTGCCCTTTTTTCTCTTTATTTTTGCTGTTATTTCAGAACGAGACACGAAAAAAATCCTTGTACTACAAGCGATGCCTCAGCAAATAAATCCAGAATCACGCGCCGGCCGGGATCAGGACCCCGGCCCCGGCGGCGCCCTCTTGTCAGGCGTCCCGCACTTGGCCGGGACGCGCCACCCGGCGGACTTGGCATTCCTCCTCTCCGGCGGCGTCATCGCCGTGTAGTTCTTCCACTGCCGGAGCACGTCCCGGAGATCGCTCAACTTCTTCCCCAGGCCGAAGCAGCAGGTGGCGTGCATGGTGCACGCCCTGGCCATGTCGTTTTGGAACAGCCGGCAGAATCCTCCGAAGCGAGACGTGTCGAGGAACTGGAACCGCAGCCGCAGGCCGCCGTCGGCGGAGGCCAGCTCGTGCTTGATCTGGTTGAAGACGGCCTGCTCGTGGCCCCTAGGGAACCGCCACCGCGCCGCCCGCCACCGCCGCATCATCTCCACCGTCCGCCCCGTCGCCTTGACGTAGTAGAAGCCCGTGTTGGGCCAGTTGCCGTCGAGCGCGTCGGCGTCGCCGGAGTAGATGTCGCAGGACACGGCCATGTCCGCGTGCACGCCGATGTGCCGGAACGGGTCCCGGAGCCACACCACGTCCACGTCCGTGAAGAGGAAGCTGTGGCCGAGCTGGAGGACGCGCTGCTGCAGCTCCAGCTTGGCCCACACGAGCTCCAGGTAGGCGTCGCTCATGAAGTCGCTGGCGGAGCTGAGGTTCATGGACGTCGTCCTCGCCGTCGCCTCGACCTCGAGGAGGTAGCAGTGCGGGTGCACGCGCCGGCAGTGGCGGTACGCGGCGGCGTCGACGGCGACGATGAGCGTGTGGTTGAGGAGGTGCGCGATCCCCTCGCCGTCGCGGAAGCTTCCGCGGAAGAGGTCCAGCAGCGACCCCGGCGCCGCCCACGCCTCGTTCACCGACGTGATGATCACCGTGCGGTCGTCGGTCGCCACCTTGGGCAGCAGCTCCGCCAGCCCCGGGAATGCTCTCTCCTCCTGCGCATGCATGCATGTGAGTGTGACATGAGCATTCAAATTAAGTAACACTGCACTGCACATACATACATACGTACCTTTTCTTGAGCTGAACCATGAGTTGAGAGCTCGAGGTTGGCATCGCTCATCTGCTGATGAGCTGATCCATTCCACAAGCTTGAGCTTGAGATGGTTGCCAGCTTCTCGCCGACCCGGTCGGAGGCGAGGAAGAAGAGCAGCACGGTGGGGAGAAGAGCCCCGAGGAGGAACGAGACCGAGTGGCTGACCCTGGCGCCGTCGTGCAGGCTGCCCATGTCGATCGTCCCCCACCCGACCCTCGCTGATGGGAAGTTCCCGTTGATGGTAGTGGTACGTAGAGGTAAAATAAAATAAAATGCTACTCTATCGTCATGCAGCTTCCCAAGTGAGCTAGTGAATCGCAAACCTCCATGTGCATGTGCATTCATGGCCGGGACTGAAGAAGAGGTGAAAGTCCACTAGGGATCGATGCAAGTGCGTCCATGTGCAATTCCATTACTCGATCCAGATGCAAATTAATTATCGTATCTGCTGCCACGGAGAAGCACGTATGAACCCCTCTGATCGCGCCCATTCTTTTACGTTTCTCCATGTAGGCGCTACCTACGGCAGGAAGACGAAGTTGACTCAGGCCTCTGGGATCGATGGAGCTCCGGAAAACGTGTGCGGTGTCTATACGTTGTTAGAGATCGAGCAAGTACAATATTAAGAGTGGGTTATAAGATTGTTTTCGTAGCACTTTAATTTTGTAATGTAGAGGAGAGAGACAATGCAAAAAGGGAGGCGGACTCTTTATTCATGAGTGTCCATATGTAAAAAAGGTAAACGAGGGAAAAGAGAAAGATGATTAACCTTCATTTCGGGGAAAACTTTCAATCTATTAGGCCCTGTTTGTTTCATAAGTCATAAGACTTTTTTAAGTCCCAACTTATAAGTCATAAGTCCCTACCTGTTTGTTTACAGGGACTTATAAGTCCTGAGTCCCTACCTGTTTGTTTACAAGGACTTATAAGTTGATAAAACACTTGTTCACATAACCCTTGTTCATACAAACGAATTACAGAATAGTGACAACCGAAATAACACTTGTTCATACAAACGATTAACACTTGTTCATAAGAACCAGAATAAGAGAGAGTACATAACAACTGAGATAAAAGAAATTACATAAGCAAACAACACTTGTTCATACAAACGATTAACACTTGTTCATAAGAACAAAAATAAGCAGAGAAGTTGCTGGTACGAGCCCAACTCCGGGAAGACATCGACGTTATGGTTGAGATCCAAGAATCCCATTCCCCTCCCGAGATTTCCCCCAGCGGATGAGCCCTGCGATGCCTGATGATGCGCGTGGAACTGAGACAAGAAGGGGATCCGGTCCTCCTCATCGTCGGCCATGGCGGCGGCGCTTCTGGGTACTGGGGGCGGCGGCGATTTTGGGTGCTGGGGGCGGCGGCGGAAGGAGCGAAGGGGGTAGGAGCGATGCGGGGTAGGAGCGATGCGGGGCGGGGCAGGAGCGAAGCGGTGTGGGGCAGGGGAATCGATGGATAAGTCCCAATAAGCTCCTCCCTGAGAGACTTTTTTGATAAGTCCCAAATCACCACTTTAAGTCCCTATAAGTCCCTCCTGTTTGGTTTAGATGGGACTTATAGGGACTTCTTTAAGTCCCAAAAGCAATAAGTCCCTTGAAACAAACAGGGTCTTAATCTTCAATCATGGCAATGCAACGGATAGTAGAAATAATAAACATTACATCCAAGTCTGTAGACCATCTACCGATGACGACAAGTACTGAAGCGAGCCGCTGTCATCGCCCCTCCGTCGCCGGAGCCGGGCAAAACTTGTTGTAGTAGACAGTCGGGAAGTCGTCATGCTAAGGCCCCATTGGACCAGCGCACCAGAACAGCAACCGCCGTTGTTGAAGAGCAGCGTAGATAGGAAGGATCCAACCTGAAGACACACGAATGTAGACGAACTACGACAAGATCTGAGCAAATGCATTAAGAACAGATCCGTCGGAGACACATCTCCACGCGCCCCACCAACGATGCTAGATGCACCACCGGGACGAGACTAGGCGGGCAGAACCTTATTACATCTTTAGGGAACCGTCGTCGTCTCGTCTTACCGAGCAGCACACAAACCCTAACAAAACTCGAAGAAGCATCTAAAGACGGAGCCCTCCCGCTGGCCAGGGCCGGGATCCACCGCGCCGCCATGGTCCTAAGGCCACCGGAGACAAGGTGGGGCCGGCGACGGATCCGGCGGGAGACAGAGGAAACTGTGACAACCCGAAACCGATTCTTTTCAGGATTGCTATTATATTGTTTCCTCCATATTATTTTTTGCATTGCGTCATGTCATCATGCCATTAAAATTTTGCAACTCAAATAAATAAATTGTATGGATCTTCGATCCATTTAAATCGAGGGAATTCACATGGTGGTTTCTCTTTAAAACATGTCCTCCCATTATTTTTATGGAGCTATAATAAATATTCCATTCATTTGGAATCACCCACGAACACACTTATACAATTAAATCCAATGTCTTTTCTACTTCAAGTTTGGCCTCCAAACTTTGTCATGAATTCTTTCTGCTTTTACCCAAGCTCCACCAAAATTCTCATGATTTTTGGACGCTTCTAAAACCTAGCCTTTTCTTGGGGGAGGAGGTGTCCACAAAGCGATGCTGCATGTTTGAAAGATGATTAACCTAGTACGTAGCCCATCTTAGAACCAACCCAATTGCATGAGTGACCCGCGGCGGAGCCGGCGAGGGGGGAGGAGGCGTCCACAAAGCGATGTTGCATGTTTAAAGATGATTAACCTATTAGACAATCTTAGAACCAACCCAATTGCATGAGTGATTAATAGTGTTAACTCTTAATTACTTGGTGGTTTTATATAACCAGTTGTTGGCTATGTTATTACCCTTGCTCTTATTCTGACTTGGCTCTCGGGTCACGGGTGAGAAGAAATGAATAAGAGCATCGCCAATAGTTTGTTAGTTTGTTTCACTGTCGGTAAAAATAGCCATGTCTTCAACCAACATCTCATCTTACAATTACTAAGACGAAGTGTACGTAGTTTAATGAAAGGTGAAATATACTCCATGTTTATTTAGAAAATTATCTATTTCTGCGATGCTAAATGTATCATATATGAAATATACTTCATGATGAATCCAATATATTAATTTGGTATTACAGATGTTCATTTTTCATATAAACTTGGTCAAAGTTTTTATAGTTTGACTTTCAAAAAATCTCACATGCACTACATTTTGGCAAGGATGGATAATATACAAGGTATTTCTCATTCTCTTTTGAAGCTTGTGCAAAGATTATTGGTTCAAGAATACAACCCCCTCCCCTCACTTATTCTATGCTATGCCATAAAAAAAATTCTATGTGGCAAAATCTACCAACGACTATCTTACAAGTATTGGAGACGCCCTAAGTGCGCAAAACAAACTCTACAACGACTTGGGGTGTCCCGACCTTATGTCAGGTGTACAGTCCAACTTTGAGATCCGCGCAAACTCTTTTGCATATCCTAGAAAACACCTATGCATGTCCTTCCTTTTATACTCCCTCCGTTATTGAAAGAGTGTACTTCCAACTTTGTTGGAAAGTCAAACTTTTTATGTTTGACTGTATTTATTTATACAATAATATATCAACATGAGAAAAGTATACTTTTCATTCCTCAATTCTTCGCGAAGTCTAGATTTGGTCCCTCAACTCCAAAACCGGACAACTTGCACCCTTAACTACTGAAACCGGACAAGATTCATCCCTGGTCATGGTTTTGACCGGTTTTGGTGCTGTCCCACCCCGGTTTTGACCGTGCTGACTCAAATTCGCGTACTTGTCCAATTCCGCTTAATGTTTTCAAATTCGGGTAGTTTTTCAAATACGTGACCTTTTTAAAAATTTGTGTACTTTTTCCAAATCCGCGTACTTTTTCTAAGTTCATGTACTTTTTTTTAAATCCGCGCACTTTTTTAAAGTTCATGTGTTTTTTTCAAATTCATGTAGTTTTTTAAAATTGACGTACTTATTCATATTCGTGTACATTTTTTTGCTTTTGAAAATTTTGTGTGAACTTAAAACGTACGCGGATTTGAATTTCTTTCACCCAAATTAGAAAAAAATTGTGGAGCTGAAAAATTATGTCAATTTGAAACAAGTATACGAATTTCAAACAAAGTTCATGGATTGGAAAAGGAACACCGATTTAAAAAAAATACACGAACTTTACAAATTATGCGGATTTGAAACAAGTACGCGAATTTCAAAAACACTTCATTGATTTAAAAAAAAATACTTGGATTCGATAAAATTACATGAACTTGAAAAAAAATAGACTGATTTGAAAAAAAGTACACAAATTTCAAAACAGTTCACGGATTTGAAAAATGTATGTTTATTCTTGAAAAAATTGCGCAAACTTGAAAAAACTATGTGGATTTGAAAAGAGTATGTTGTTGGGGAACGTAGCAAAAATTCAAAATTTTCCTACGTATCACCAAGATCTATCTATGGAGAAACCAGCAACGAGGGAAAGGAGAGTGCATCTACATACCCTTGTAGATCGCTAAGCGGAAGCATTCAAATGAACGGGGTTGATGGAGTCGTACTCGTCGTGATCCAAATTACCGATGACCAAGTGCCAAACGGACGGCACCTCCGCGTTCAACACACGTACAGCCCGGTGACGTCTCCCATGCCTTGATCCAGCAAGGAGAGAGGGAGAGGTTGAGGAAGACTCCGTCCAGCAGCAGCACAACGGCGTGGTGGTGGTGGAGGAGCGTGGCAATCCTGTAGGGCTTCGCCAAGCACCGCGGGAGAGGAGAAGGGAGAGAAGCAGGGCTGCGCCATCGAGAGGTCAGAACTCATGTGTATTGGGCAGCCCAAACCTCAAGTATATATAGGGGGAGGGGAGGGGCTGCGCCCCCGCCTAGGGTTCCCTTCCCAGGGGTGGCGGCAGCCCCCAGATCCCATCTGGGTGGCGGCCAGGTGGAGGAGAGGGGGAGGCGCACCGGGGGTGGGCCTTAGGGCCCATCTGCCCTAGGGTTTGCCCCTTCCCCTCTAGGAGGCGCCTTGGGCCTTGGTGGAGGGGCGCACCAGCCCACCTGGGGCTGGTCCCCTTCCACACTTGGCCCATGCAGCCCTCCGGGGCCGGTGGCCCCACTTGGTGGACCCCCGGACACCTCCGGTGGTCCCGATACACTATCGGTGATGCCCAGAACACTTCCGGTGGCCAAAACCATACTTCCTATATATAAATATTTACCTCCGGACCATTCCAGAACTCCTCGTGACGTCCGGGATCTCATCCGGGACTCCGAACAACATTTGGTAACCACATACGAACTTCCTTTATAACCCTAGCGTCATCGAACCTTAAGTGTGTAGACCCTACGGGTTCGGGAACCATGCAGACATGACCGAGACGTTCTCCGGTCAATAACCAACAGCGGGATCTGGATACCCATGTTGGTTCCCACATGTTCCACGATGATCTCATCGGATGAACCACGATGTCGAGGATTCGATCAATCCCGTATACAATTCCCTTTATCTAGCGGTATTGTACTTGCCCGAGATTCGATCGTCGGTATCCCGATACCTTGTTCAATCTCGTTACTGGCAAGTCTCTTTACTCGTTCCGTAACACATCATCCCGTAATCAACTCCTTGATCACATTGTGCACATTATGATGATGTCCTATCGAGTGGGCCCAAAGATACCTCTCCGTCACACGGAGTGACAAATCCCAGTCTCGATTCGTGCCAACCCAACAGACACTTTCAGAGATACCTGTAGTGTACCTTTATAGCCACCCAGTTACGTTGTGACGTTTGCCACACCCAAAGTATTCCTACGGTATCCGGGAGTTGCACAATCTCATGGTCTAAGGAAATGATACTTGACATTTAGAAAAGCTTTAGCATACGAACTACACGATCTTGTGCTATGCTTAGGATTGGGTCTTGTCCATCACATCATTCTTCTAATGATGTGATCCCGTTATCGATGACATCCAATGTCCATGGTCAGGAAACCGTAACCATCTATTGATCAACGAGCTAGTCAACTAGAGGCTTACTAGGGACATGGTGTTGTCTATGTATCCACACATGTATCTGAGTTTCCTATCAATACAATTCTAGCATGGATAATAAACGATTATCATGAACAAGGAAATATAATAATAACCTATTTATTATTGCCTCTAGGGCATATTTCCAACAGTCTCCCACTTGCACTAGAGTCAATAATCTAGTTCACATCGCCATGTGATTAACACTCACAGGTCACATCGCCATGTGACCAACATCCAAAGAGTTTACTAGAGTCAATAATCTAGTTCACATCACTATGTGATTAACACTCAATGAGTTCTTGGTTTGATCATGTTATGTCTGTGAGAGAGGTTTTAGTCAACGGGTCTGCAACATTCAGATCCGTATGTACTTTGCAAATCTCTATGTCATCTTGTAGATGTCGCTATTATGCTATATTTCAAATAACTGTTCTACTATACGAATCCGGTTTACTCTACTCAGAGCTATCCAGATAGGTGTTAAGCTTGCATCGATGTAACACTTTACGTCGAACTCTTTATCACCTCCATAACCGAGAAACATATCCTTATTCCTCTAAGGACAATTTTGACCGCTATCTGGTGACCTACTCCTAGATCACCTTTGTACCCTCTTGCCAGACATGTAGCAAGGCACACATCAGGTGCGGTACTCAGCATGGCATACTGTATAGAGCCTATGACAAAAGCATAGGGGACGACCTTCATCCTTCCTCTTTCTTCTGCCGTGGTCGAGCTTTAAGTCTTAACTTCATACCTTACAACTCAGGCAAGAACTCCTTCTTTGACTGATCCATCTTGAACACCTTCAAGATCATGTTAAGGTATGTGCTCATTTGAAAAATACCATTAAGCGTTTTGATCTATCCTTATAGATCTTGATGCTCAATGTTCAAGTAGCTTAATCTAGGTTTTCCATTGAAAAACACTTTTCAAATAACCCTATATGCTTTCCAGAAATTCTACATCATTTTTGATCAACAACATGTCAACAACATATACTCATCAGAAATTCTATAGTGCTCCCACTCACTTCTTTGGAAATACAAGTTTCTCATAAACTTTGTATAAACCCAAAATATTTGATCATCTCATCAAAGTGTACATTCCAACTCCGAGATGCTTACTCCAGTCCTTAGAAGGATTGCTGGGGCTTTGCATACTTGTTAGCATCTTCCAGGATCGACAAAATCTTCTGGTTGTATCACATACAACCTTTCCTCAAGAACAAGGAAACAATATTTTGACATCCTATCTGCAAGATTTCATAAATAATGTAGTACCTGCTAATTCCAACAGACTCTTAGCATCGCTACGAGTGAGAAAGTCTCATCGTAGTCAACTCCTTGAACTTGCCGGGAAACATCTTAACGACAAGTCGAGCTTTCTTAATGGTGACATTTACCATCATTGTCCGTCTTCCTTTTAAAATCCATCTGTACTCAACAGCCTCATGACCATCGAGCCGTTCTGCCAAAGTCTACACTTTGTTTTCATACATGGATCCTCTCTCGGATTTTATGGCCTCGAGCCATTCATCGGAATCCGGGCCCACCATCGCTTCTCCATAGCTCGTAGGTTCATTGTTGTCTAGCAACATGACTTCCAAGACAGGATTACGTACCACTCTGAAGTAGTACGCATCCTTGTCGTCCTACGAGGTTTGAGAGTGACTTGATCCGAAGTCTCATGATCACTATCATAAGCTTCCACTTCAATTGGTGTAGGTGCCATAGGAACAACTCCTGTGCCCTGCTACACACTAGTTGAAGTGACGGTTCAATAACCTCATCAAGTCTCCACCATCCTCCCACTCAATTCTTTCAAGAGAAACTTTTCCTTGAGAAAGGACCCGATTTGAGAAACAATCCCTATTGCTTTCGGATCTGAGACAGGAGGTATACCCAACTGTTTTGGGTGTCCTATGACGATGCATTTATCCGCTTTGGGTTTGAGCTTATCAGCCTGAAACTTTTTCACATAAGCGTCGCAGCCCCAAACTTTTAAGAAATGACAGCTTAGGTTTCTCTAAACCATATTTCATACGGTGTCATCTCATCGGAATTACGTGGTGCCCTATTTAAAGTGAGTGCGGTTGTCTCTAATGCCTAACCCATGAACGATAGTGGTAATTTGATAAGAGACATCATGGTATGCATCATATCCAATAGGGTGCAGTTATGATGTTCGGACACACCATCACACTATGGTGTTCCAGGCGGTACTAGTCGTGAAACAATTTCCACAATGTCTCAATTGTGTACCAAACTCGCAACTCAAATATTCATCTCTATGATCATATCATAGATATTTTATCCTTTCGTCACGACGATCTTCAACTTCATTCTGAAATTACTTGAACCATTCAATAATTCAGACTTGTGTTTCATCAAGTAAATATACTCAGTATCTACTCAAATCATCTGTGAAGTAAGAGCATAACGATATCCACTGCGTGCCTCAGCACTCATTGGACTGCACACATCAAAATGTGTTATTTCCAACAAGTTGCTTTCTTGTTCCATTTTACTGAAACCGAAGCTTTCAGTCATCTTGCCCATGTGGTATGATTTGCATGTCTCAAGCGATTCAAAATCAAGTGAGTCCAAACGGTCCATCTGCATGGAGTTTCTTCATGCGTATATACCAATAGACATGGTTCACATGTCTCAATCTTTTCAAAAATGAGTGAGTCCAAAGATCCATCAACATGGAGCTTCTTCATGCGTTTTATACCAATATGACTCAAATTGCAGTGCCACAAGTATGTGTTACTATCATTACTATCTTATATCTTTTGGCATGAACATGTGTATCACTACGATCGGGATGGTATTATTCAAATAAATAGAGTAACCATTATTCTCCTTAAATGAATAAATGTATTGCGATAAACATAATCCAATCATGTCTATGCTCAATGCAAACACCAAATAACAATTATTTAGGTTTTAATACCAATCTTGATGGTAGAGGGAGCGTACGATATTTGATCATATCAACCTTGGAAAGACTCCCAACACATCTCGTCAGCTCACCTTTAGCTAGTCTCTGTTTATTCCGTAGCTTTTATTTCGAGTTACTAACACTTAGCAACCGAACCGGTATCTAATACCCTGATGCTACTAGGAGTACTAGTAAAGTACACATTCACATAATGTATATCCAATATACTTCTATCGACAGCCTTCTCATCTACCAAGTATCTAGGGTAATTCTGCTCCAGTGGCTATTCCCCTTATTACAGAAGCACTCAGTCTCGGGTTTGGGTTCAACCTTGGGTTTCTCCACTAGAGCAGCAGCTGATTTGCCATTTCATGAAGTATCCCTTCTTGCCCTTGCCCTTCTTGAAACTAGTGGTTTCACTAACCATCAACAATTGATGCTCCTTCTTTGATTTCTACTTTCGCGGTGTCAAACATCGCGAATATTTCAAGGATCATCATATCTATCCCTGATATGTTATAGTTCATCACGAAGCTCTAGCAGCTTGGTGGCAATGACTTTGGAGAAACATCACTATCTTATCTGGAAGATCAACTCCCACTCGATTCAAGTGATTGTTGTACTCAGACAATCTGAGCACAAGCTCAACGATTGAGCTTTTCTCCCTTAGTTTGCAGGCTAAGAAAATTCGTCGGAGGTCTTATACCTCTTGACGTGGGCACGAGTCTGAAATCCCAATTTCAGCCCTCGAAACATCTCATATGTTCTGCGACATTTCAAAAATGTCTCCGGTGCCTCAATTCTAAACCATTTAACATTACCGAACTATCATGTAGTCATCAAAACGTGTATGTCAGATATTCGCAACATCCGTAGACCACGTTCGGGGTCCAGCACACCGAGCGATGCATTAAGGACATAAGCCTTCTAGTGTCCGCATAATTGCTACTATCAACTTTCAACTATATTTTCTCCAGGAACGTATCTAAAACAGTAGAACTAAAGCGCGAGCTACGACATAATTTGCAAAGATCTTTTGACTATGTTCAGGATAATTAAGTTCATCTTATGAACTCCCACTCAGATAGACATCCCTCTAGTCATCTAAGTGATTACATGATCCGAGTCAACTAGGCCGTGTCCGATCATCACGTGAGACGGACTAGTCATCATCGGTGAACATCTTCATGTTGATCGCATCTTCTATACGACTCATGTTTGACCTTTCGGTCCTCCGTGTTCCGAGGCCATGTCTGTACATGCTAGGCTCGTCAAGTTAACCTAAGTGTTTTGCATGTGTTCCGAGGCCATGTCTGTACATGCTAGGCTCGTCAACACCCGTTGTATTCGAACGAAAGAATCTATCACACCCGATCATCACGTGGTGCTTCGAAATGACCAACCTTCGCAACGGTGCACAGTTAGGGAGAACACTTTCTTGAAATTTTAATGAGGGATCATCTTATTTACTACCGTCGTTCTAAGCAAATAAGATGCAAAAACATTATAAACATCACATGCAATCAAATAGTGACATGATATGGCCATCATCACTTTGCTCCTTTTGATCTCCATCTTCGGGGCTCCATGATCACCATCGTCACCGGCATGACACCATGATCTCCATCATCATGATCTCCATCATCGTGTCTTCATGAAGTTGTCTCGCCAACTATTACTTCTACTACTACAGCTAACGGTTAGCAATAAAGTAAAGTAATTACATGACATTTACGTTTGACACGCAGGTCAAACATAAATTAAGACAACTCCTATGGCTCCTGCGGGTTGTCATATTCATCGACATGCAAGTCGTGATTCCTATTACAAGAACATGATCATCTCATACATCACATATATCATTCATCACATCCTTTTGGCCATATCACATCACATGGCATACCCTGCAAAAACAAGTTAGACGTCCTCTAATTGTTGTTTGCATATTTTACGTGGCTGCTATGGGTTTCTAGCAAGAACGTTTCTTACCTACGCAAAACCACAACGTGATATGTCAATTGCTATTTACCCTTCATAAGGACCCTTTTCATCGAATCCGATCCGACTAAAGTGGGAGAGACTGGCACCCGCTAGCCACATTATGCAACTAGTGCATGTCAGTCGGTGGAACCTGTCTGACGTAAGTGTACGTGTAAGGTCGGTCCGGGCCGCTTCATCCCACAATGCCGCCGAATCAAGATTGGACTAGTAACTGTTGGGGAACGTTGCAGAAAACAAAAAATTTTCCTACGGTTTCACCAAGATCCATCTATGAGTTCATCTAGCAACGAGTATTCAGATTCATCTACATACCTTTGTAGATCGCGTGCGGAAGCGTTCAAGGAACGGGGATGAGGTAGTCGTACACGACGTGATCCAAATCACCGGAGATCCTAGCGCCGAACGGACGGCACCTCCGCGTTCAACACACGTACGGTCAGCGTAACGTCTCCTTCTTCTTGATCCAGCAAGGCAAAGGAGAAGTTGAGGAAGATGGCTCCAGCAGCAGCACGACGGCGTGGTGATGGTGGAGCTGCAGTACTCCGGCAGGGCTTCGCCGAGCTCTACGGAGGAGGTGTTGGAGAGGGAGAGGGAGGCGCCAAGGCAAAAGGGTGCGGCTGCCCCCCTCCCCTCCCCCCTTTATATAGGCCTCTTGGGGGGGCGCCGGCCCTGGGAGATCTGATCTCCCAAGGGGGCGGCGGCCAGGGAGGATTTCCTCCCCCCCAAGGCACCTAGGAGGTGCCTTCCACTTGTGGGACTCTTCCCCTTTGGAACCCTAGGCGCATGGGCCTCTTGGGGCTGGTTCCCCTTGGCCCATGTAGGCCAAGGCGCACCCCCTACAGCCCATGTGGCCCCCCGAGGCAGGTGGCCCCACCCGGTGGACCCTCGGGACCCTTCTGGTGGTCCCGGTACAATACCGGTGACCCCGAAACTTGTCCCGATGGCCAAAACAGCACTTCCCATATATAATTCTTTACCTACGGACCATTCCGAAACTCCTCATGACGTCCGGGATCTCATCCGGGACTCCGAACAACATTCGGATTACTGCATATACATATCCCTACAACCCTAGCGTCACCGAACCTTAAGTGTGTAGACCCTACGGGTTCGGGAGACAGGCAGACATGACCGAGACGGCTCTAGGGCAATAACCAATAGCGGGATCTGGATACCCATGTTGGCTCCCACATGCTCCACGATGATCTCATCGGATGAACCACGATGTCGAGGATTCAAGCAACCCCGTATGCAATTCCCTTTGTCAATCGATATGTTACTTGCCCGAGATTCGATCGTTGGTATCCCAATACCTCGTTCAATCTCGTTACCGGCAAGTCACTTTACTCGTACCGTAATGCATGATCCAGTGACCAAACACTTGGTCACATTGAGCTCATAATGATGATGCATTACCGAGTGGGCCCAGTGATACCTCTCCGTCATACGGGGTGACAAATCCCAGTCTCGATCCGTGTCAACCCAACAGACACTTTCGGAGATACCCGTAGTATACCTTTATAGTCACCCAGTTACGTTGTGACGTTTGGCACACCCAAAGCACTCCTACGGCATCCGGGAGTTACACGATCTCATGGTCTAAGGAAAGGATACTTGACATTGGAAAACTCTAGCAAACGAACTATGCGATCTTATGCTATGTTTAGGATTGGGTCTCGTCCATCACATCATTCTCCTAATGATGTGATCTCGTTATCATTGACATCCAATTCCCATAGTCAGGAAACCATGACTATCTATTGATCAACGAGCTAGTCAACTAGAGGCTTAATAGGGACATGTTGGTGTCTGTTATTCACACATGTATTACGATTTCCGGATAACACAATTATAGCACGAATAAAGACAATTATCATGAACAAGGAAATATAATATAATAATAATGCTTTTATTTTTTCCTCTAGGGCATATTTCCAACAGTCTCCCACTTGCACTAGAGTCAATAATCTAGTTACATTGTGATGAATCGAACACCCATAGAGTTCTGGTGCTGATCATGTTTTGCCTTAGGGAGAGGTTTAGTCAACGGATCTGCGACATTCAGATCTGTCTGCACTTTACAAATTTCTATGTCTCCATCTTGAACATTTTCACGAATGGAGTTGAAGCGACGCTTGATGTGCCTGGTCTTCTTGTGAAACCTGGGCTCCTTGGCAAGTGCAATAGCTCCAATGTTGTCACAGAAGAGTTTGATTGGCCCCGACGCATTGGGTATGACTCCGAGGTCGGTGATGAACTCCTTCACCCAAATTGCTTCATGTGCTGCCTCCGAGGCTGCCATGTACCCCGCTTCACATGTAGATCCTGCCATGACGCTCTGCTTGCAACTGCACCAGCTTACTGCCCCACCATTCAAAATATACACGTATCCGGTTTGTGACTTAGAGTCATCCAGATCTGTGTCGAAGCTAGCGTCGACGTAACCCTTTACGACGAGCTCTTCGTCACCTCCATAAATGAGAAACATTTCCTTAGTCCTTTTCAGGTACTTTAGGATATTCTTGACCGCTGTCCAGTGTTCCTTGTCGGGATTACTTTGGTACCTTCCTACCAAACTCACGGCAAGGTTTACGTCAGGTCTGGTACACAGCATGGCATACATAATAGAACCTATGGCCGAGGCATAGGGGATGACCCTCATCTCTTCTATATCTTCTGCCGTGGTCGGACATTGAGCTGAGCTCAATTTCACACCTTGTAATACTGGTAAGAACCCCTTCTTAGATTAATCTATATTGAACTTCTTCAATATCTTATCAAGGTATGTGCTTTGTGAAAGACCTATGAGGCGTCTTGATCTATCTCTATAGATCTTGATGCCTAATATATAAGCAGCTTCTCCAAGGTCCTTCATTGAAAAACTCTTATTCAAGTAGGCCATAATGCTGTCCAAGAGTTCTATATCATTTCCCATCAAAAGTATGTCATCTACATATAGTATGAGAAATGCTACAGAGCTCCCACTCACTTTCTTGTAAACGCAGGCTTCTCCATAAGTCTGCGTAAACCCAAACGCTTTGATCATCTCATCAAAGCGAATGTTCCAACTCCGAGATGCTTGCACCAGCCCATAAATCGAGTGTTGGAGCTTGCACACTTTGTCAGCATTCTTAGGATCGACAAAACCTTCCGGCTGCATCATATACAATTCTTCCTTAAGGAAACCATTAAGGAATGCCGTTTTGACGTCCATTTGCCATATCTCATAATCATAGAATGCGGCAATTGCTAACATGATTCGGACGGACTTTAGCTTCGCTACCGGTGAGAAAGTCTCATCGTAGTCAATTCCTTGAACTTGTCGATAACCCTTAGCGACAAGCCGAGCTTTATAGATGGTCACATTACCATCCGCGTGTGTCTTCTTCTTAAAGATCCATTTATTTTCTATGGCTCGCCGCTCTACGGGCAAGTCAGTCAAAGTCCATACTTCATTTTCATACATGGATCCTATCTCGGATTTCATGGCTTCTAGCCATTTGTCGGAATCCGGGCCCGCCATTGCTTCCTCATAGTTCGAAGGCTCACCGTTGTCTAACAACATGATTTCCAAGACAGGGTTGCCGTACCACTCTGGTGCGGAACGTGTCCTTGTGGACCTTCGAATTTCAGTAGGAGCTTGATTAGAAGTATCTTGATCATCATCATTAATTTCCTCTCTAGTCGGTGCAGGCACCTCAGGAACGTTTTCTTGAGTTTCGCCATTTTCCGGTTCAAGAGGTAACACTTCATCAAGTTCTACTTTCCTCCCACTTACTTCTTTCGAGAGAAACTCTTTCTCTAGAAAGGATCCATTCTTGGCAACAAAGATCTTGCCTTCGGATCTGAGGTAGAAGGTATACCCAATAGTTTCTTTAGGGTATCCTATGAAGACGCACTTTTCCGACTTGGGTTCGAGCTTTTCAGGTTGAAGTTTCTTGACATAAGCATCGCATCCCCAAACTTTTAGAAACGACAGCTTAGGTTTCTTCCCAAACCATAATTCATACGGTGTCGTCTCAACGGATTTCGACGGAGCCCTATTTAAAGTGAATGCGGCAGTCTCTAAAGCATAGCCCCAAAAAGATAGCGGTAAATCGGTAAGAGACATCATAGATCGTACCATATCTAATAGAGTGCGATTACGACGTTCGGACACACCATTACGCTGAGGTGTTCCAGGCGGCGTGAGTTGTGAAACTATTCCATATTTTCTTAAGTGCGTGCCAAATTCATGACTCAAGTATTCTCCTCCACGATCTGATCGTAAAAACTTGATTTTTCTGTCACGTTGATTTTCAACCTCACTCTGAAATTCCTTGAACTTTTCAAAGGTCTCAGACTTGTGTTTCATTAAGTAGATATACCCATATCTACTCAAGTCATCAGTGAGGGTGAGAACATAACGATAGCCACCGCGAGCCTCAACACTCATTGGACCGCACACATCAGTATGTATGATTTCCAATAAGTTGGTTGCTCGTTCCATTGTTCCTGAGAACGGAGTCTTGGTCATTTTACCCATGAGGCATGGTTAACACGTGTCAAATGATTCATAATCAAGAGACTCTAAAAGTCCATCTGCATGGAGCTTCTTCATGCGTTTGACACCTATGTGACCAAGGCGGCAGTGCCACAAGTATGTGGGACTATCATTATCAATTTTAACTCTTTTGGTATTCATACTATGAATATGTGTATCATCACGTACGAGATTCATCAAGAATAAACCATTAACCATCGGAGCATGACCATAAAACATATCACTCATATAAATAGAACAACCATTATTCTTAGATTTAAATGAGTAGCCATCTCGAATTAAACGAGATCCAGACACAATGTTCATGCTCAAACTTGGCACTAAATAACAATTATTGAGGTTTAAAACTAATCCCGTAGGTAAATGTAGAGGTAGCATGCCGACGGCGATCACATCGACCTTGGAACCATTCCCGACGCGCATTGTCACCTCATCCTTCGCCAGTCTTCGCTTATTCCGCAGCTCCTGCTTTGAGTTACAAATATGAGCAACTGCACCGGTATCAAATACCCAAGAGCTACTACGAGTACTGGTAAGGTACACATCAATTACATGTATATCACATATACCTTTTGTTTTGCCGGCCTTCTTGTCCGCTAAGTATTTGGGGCAATTCCGCTTCCAGTGACCACTTCCCTTGCAATAAAAGCACTCAGTCTCGGGCTTGGGTCCATTCTTTGGCTTCTTCCCGGCAACTTGCTTACCGGGCGTGGCAACTTCCTTGCCGTCCTTCTTGAAGTTCTTTTTACCCTTGCCCTTCTTGAACTTAGTGGTTTTATTCACCATCAACACTTGATGTTCCTTCTTGATTTCTACCTCTGCTGATTTCAGCATAGCATATACCTCAGGAATGGTCTTTACCATCCCCTGCATGTTGTAGTTCATCACAAAGCTCTTGTAGCTAGGTGGAAGCGACTGGAGGATTCTGTCAATGACCGCTTCATCCGGGAGATTAACTTCCAGTTGAGTCAAGCGGTTGTGCAACCCAGACATCTTGAGTATGTGTTCACTGACAGAGCTATTTTCCTCCATCTTACAGCTAAAGAATTTGTCGGAGACTTCATATCTCTCGACCCGGGCATGAGCTTGGAAAATCATTTTCAGCTCTTCGAACATCTCATATGCTCCATGTCTCTCAAAACGCTTTTGGAGCCCCGGCTCTAAGCTGTAAAGCATGCCGCACTGAACGAGGGAGTAATCATCGGAACGTGACTGCCAAGCGTTCATAACGTCTTGTTCTGCAGGGAGAACAAGTGTGTCACCCAGTGGTGCTTGTAGGACATAATCTTTGTTGGCAGCTATGAGGATGATCCTCGGGTTCCGGACCCAGTCCGTGTAGTTACTGCCATCGTCTTTCAGCTTGGTTTTCTCTAGGAATGCGTTGAAGTTGAGGACTACGTTGGCCATTTGATCTACAAGACATATTGTAAATATTTTAGACTAAGTTCATGATAATTTTAAAGTTCATCTAATAAAATTATTTAATGAACTCCCACTTAGATAGACATCCCTCTTCTAGTCATCTAAGTATTACATGATCCAAGTCAACTAGGCCGTGTCCGATCATCACGTGAGACGGACTAGTCAACATTGGTGAACATCTTCATGTTGATCGTATCTTCTATACGACTCATGCTCGACCTTTCGGTCTTCTGTGTTCCGAGGCCATGTCTGTACATGCTAGGCTCGTCAAGTCAACCTAAGTGTTTGCATGTGTAAATCTGTCTTACACCCATTGTATGTGAACGTTAGAATCTATCACACCCGATCATCACGTGGTGCTTCGAAACAACGAACTGTCGCAACGGTGCACAGTTAGGGGGAACACTTCTTGAAATTATTATGAGGGATCATCTTATTTACTACCGTCGTTCTAAGTAAACAAGATGCAAAAACATGATAAACATCACATGCAATCAAATAATAATAGTAGTGACATGATATGGCCAATATCACATAGCTCCTTTGATCTCCATCTTGGGGCTCCATGATCATCTTGTCACCGGCTTGACACCATGATCTCCATCATCATGATCTCCATCATCGTGTCTCCATGAAGTTGCTCGCCAACTATTACTTCTACTACTATGGCTAACGCGTTTAGCAATAAAGTAAAGTAATTTACATGGCGACACGCAGGTCATAAAAGAATAATGACAACTCCTATGGCTCCTGCCGGTTGTCATACTCATCGACATGCAAGTCGTGATTCCTATTACATGAACATGATCTCATACATCACATATATATCATTCATCATTCATCACAACTTTGGCCATATCATATCACCAAGCACTTGCTGCAAAAACAAGTTAGACGTCCTCTAATTGTTGTTGCAAGTTTTACGTGGCTGAATTAGGGTTCTAGCAAGAACGTTTTCTTACCTACGTAAAAGCCACAACGTGGTTTGTCAACTTCTATTTACCCTTCATAAGGACCCTTTTCATCGAATCCGCTCCAACTAAAGTGGGAGAGACAGACACCCGCCAGCCACCTTATGCAACTAGTGCATGTTAGTCGGTGGAACCAGTCTCACGTAAGCGTACGTGTAAGGTTGGTCCGGGCCGCTTCATCCCACAATACCGCTGAAGCAAGATAAGACAAGTAGCGGCAAGAAAGTTGACAACATCTACGCCCACAACAAATTGTGTTCTACTCGTGCAATAGAGAACTACGCATAGACCTAGCTCATGATGCCACTGTTGAGGAACGTTGCAGAAAACAAAAAAATTTCCTACGGTTTCACCAAGATCCATCTATGAGTTCATCTAGCAACGAGTATTCAGATTCATCTACATACCTTTGTAGATCGCGTGCGGAAGCGTTCAAGGAACGGGGATGAGGTAGTCGTACACGACGTGATCCAATTCACCGGAGATACTAGCGCCGATCGGACGGCTCCTCCGCGTTCAACACACGTACGGTCAGCGTAACGTCTCCTTCTTCTTGATCCAGCAAGGCAAAGGAGAAGTTGAGGAAGATGGCTCCAGCAGCAGCACGACGGCGTGGTGATGGTGGAGCTGCAGTACTCCGGCAGGGCTTCGCCGAGCTCTACGGAGGAGGAGGAGGTGTTGGAGAGGGAGAGGGAGGCGCCAAGGCAAAAGGGTGCGGCTGCCCCCCTCCCCTCCCCCCTTTATATAGGCCTCTTGGGGGGGCGCCGGCCCTGGGAGATCTGATCTCCCAAGGGGGCGGCGGCCAGGGAGGATTTCCTCCCCCCCCCCCCCCCAAGGCACCTAGGAGGTGCCTTCCACTTGTGGGACTCTTCCCCTTTGGAACCCTAGGCGCATGGGCCTCTTGGGGCTGGTTCCCCTTGGCCCATGTAGGCCAAGGCGCACCCCCTACAGCCCATGTGGCCCCCCGAGGCAGGTGGCCCCACCCGGTGGACCCCCGGGACCTTCTGGTGGTCCCGGTACAATACCGGTGACCCTGAAACTTGTCCCGATGGCCAAAACAGCACTTCCCACATATAATTCTTTACCTCCGAACCATTCCGAAACTCCTCGTGACGTCCGGGATCTCATCCGGGACTCCGAACAACATTCGGATTACTGCATATACATATCCCTACAACCCTAGCGTCACCGAACCTTAAGTGTGTAGACCCTACGGGTTCGGGAGACATGCAGACATGACCGAGATGGCTCTCGGGCAATAACCAACAGCGGGATCTGGATACCCATGTTGGCTCCCACATGCTCCACGATGATCTCATCGGATGAACCATGATGTCGAGGATTCAAGCAACCCCGTATGCAATTCCCTTTGTCAATCGATATGTTACTTGCCCGAGATTCGATCGTTGGTATCCCAATACCTCGTTCAATCTCGTTACCGGCAAGTCACTTTACTCGTACCGTAATGCATGATCCAGTGACCAAACACTTGGTCACATTGAGCTCATAATGATGATGCATTACCGAGTGGGCCCAGTGATACCTCTCCGTCATATGGAGTGACAAATCCCAGTCTCGATCCGTGTCAACCCAACAGACACTTTCGGAGATACCCGTAGTATACCTTTATAGTCACACAGTTACGTTGTGACGTTTGGCACACCCAAAGCACTCCTACGGCATCCGGGAGTTACACGATCTCATGGTCTAAGGAAAGGATACTTGACATTGGAAAACTCTAGCAAACGAACTATGCGATCTTATGCTACGTTTAGGATTGGGTCTCGTCCATCACATCATTCTCCTAATGATGTGATCTCGTTATCATTGACATCCAATGTCCATAGTCAGGAAACCATGACTATCTATTGATCAACGAGCTAGTCAACTAGAGGCTTACTAGGGACATGTTGGTGTCTGTTATTCACACATGTATTACGATTTCCGGATAACACAATATAGCACGAATAAAGACAATTATCATGAACAAGGAAATATAATATAATAATAATGCTTTTATTATTGCCTCTAGGGCATATTTCCAACAGTAACGGTAAGCATATTGAACAAAATCAACGCCCACAACTACTTTGTGTTCTACTCGTGCAAAGAATCTACGCAATAGACCTAGCTCTGATACCACTGTTGGGGAACATAGCAGAAATTCAAAATTTTCCTACGTATCACCAAGATCTATTTTTGGAGAAACCAACAACGAGGGGAAGGAGAGTGCATCTACATACCCTTGTAGATCGCTAAGCGGAAGCATTCAAGTGAACGGGGTTGATGGAGTCGTACTCGTCGTGATCCAAATTACCGATGACCAAGTGCCGAACGGACGACACCTCCGCGTTCAACACACGTACAGCCCGGTGACGTCTCCCATGCCTTGATCCAGCAAGGAGAGAGGGAGAGGTTGAGGAAGACTCCGTCTAGCAGCAGCACAATGGCGTGGTGGTGGTGGAGGAGTGTGGCAATCTTGCAGGGCTTCGCCAAGCACCGCGGGAGAGGAGAAGGGAGAGAAGCAGGGCTGCGCCATCGAGAGGTCAGAACTCATGTGTATTGGGCAGCCCAAACCTCAAGTATATATAGGGGGAGGGGAGGGGCTGCGCCCCCACCTAGGGTTCCCTCCCCAGGGGTGGCGGCAGCCCCCAGATCCCATCTGGGTGGCGGCCAGGTGGAGGACAGGGGGAGGCGCACCAGGGGTGGGCCTTAGGGCCCATCTGCCCTAGGGTTTGCCCCTTCCCCTCTAGGAGGCGCCTTGGGCCTTGGTGGAGGGGCGCACCAGCCCGTCTGGGGCTGGTCCCCTTCCACACTTGGCCCATGCAGCCCTCCGGGGCCGGTGGCCCCACTTGGTGGACCCCCGGACACCTTCGGTGGTCCCGGTACACTACCGGTGATGCCCAGAACACTTCCGGTGGCCAAAACCATACTTCCTATATATAAATCTTTACCTCCGGACCATTCCGGAAGTCCTCGTGACGTCCGGGATCTCATCCGGGACTCCGAACAACATTCGGTAACCACATACGAACTTCCTTTATAACCCTAGCGTCATCGAACCTTAAGTGTGTAGACCCTACGGGTTCGGGAACCATGCAGACATGACCGAGACGTTCTCCGGTCAATAACCAACAGCGGGATCTGGATACCCATGTTGGTTCCCACATGTTCCACGATGATCTCATCGGATGAACCACGATGTCGAGGATTCGATCAATCCCGTATACAATTCCCTTTGTCTAGCGGTATTGTACTTGCCCGAGATTCGATCGTCAGTATCCCGATACCTTGTTCAATCTCGTTACCGGCAAGTCTCTTTACTCGTTCCGTAACACATCATCCCGTAATCAACTCCTTGATCACATTGTGCACATTATGATGATGTCCTACTGAGTGGGCCCAGAGATACCTCTCCGTCACACGGAGTGACAAATCCCAGTCTCGATTCGTGCCAACCCAACATACACTTTCGGAGATACCTGTAGTGTACCTTTATAGCCACCCAGTTACGTTGTGACGTTTGGCACACCCAAAGTATTCCTACGGTATCCGGGAGTTGCACAATCTCATGGTCTAAGAAAATGATACTTGACATTTAGAAAAGCTTTAGCATACGAACTACACGATCTTGTGCTATGCTTAGGATTGGGTCTTGTCCAGCACATCATTCTTCTAATGATGTGATCCCGTTATCAATGACATCCAATGTCCATGGTAAGGAAAGCGTAACCATCTATTGATCAACGAGCTAGTCAACTAGAGGCTTACTAGGGACATGGTGTTGTCTATGTATCCACACATGTATCTGAGTTTCCTATCAATACAATTCTAGCATGGATAATAAACGATTATCATGAACAAGGAAATATATTAATAACCTATTTATTATTGCCTCTACGGCATATTTCCAACATATGTGACTTTCAAAAATATACTTTTCTCTATCAACATCTATGCCATCACATTAGTAGCACTAGATTCATGATAAAAAATATTTTCATCATATACCTATTTGGTTTCACAAGCATTGACGTATTTTTACACAAACTCGGTCAAACTTTGAGATAGTTTGACCTTCCAACAAAGTTGGAAGTACACTCTTTCAAGGACGGAGGGAGTACACAACAAAGCTCGTGTTTCTTCTGTATCACTTTACACCACATCTACAAATCCAATAGCCAATGGAATTATGTTGAAAAAATAAGGATTAACGCCTAAATTAAGCATAACCACTTGAATTGGAGGCTGTATTAATGATCTGTATTAATCTATGTCATCTCGTGGTTGCAAGCCTAGGGTTTTTATTAATTTAAGTTGGGTCAAATCTCATCCAGGTGTTCATCAGGGAGCCTAACTCGACGGGAGTTTTTTCTGTGTGTGAAAATCAACTGAATGGGAGTTTTTTCTTTTTGCACGACTGAATGGGATTTTTTTTGAGAGTACGCCAATAGCAATACCATATTTTTATAGAAGAGAGAATAAGGTTTACAAGAGATGCCTTACGCAACACCCGGAAACAACCCACACCTAAGATCCTAAGCCTACTCTCTCACGAAACATGACAACCCAACACCTCCAACTCCAGCCTCAACCCAACGCCTAAGATCCTAAACTTTCTTTTTTTTTGCACGACTGAATGGGATTTGAATTGGCAACATACAGACATCCCCTTGAATTTTCTCCATCAAGCGTTATTGCACTCACATACAAGTTGGCAGTAGATCCAGGTAGGCCTCAAAACCATATACCACTTCACATAACGAATAAACATGAACCGTGAGGAGCCATCCATGATTTGCATGGTTTCCGAGTTTACCAAGGACTTTGTTTCGCTGCTAAAACAACAAGTGGGTGGTGGCGCAGTTGGCTAGCGATCAGGTGTCATAGCAAGAAGCGAGTGATCCTGAGTTCGAGCCTATCTCATCCCACATATGTGAAAGGACCATCGTTGTGATGAAATGCTCGGTGACAACTTGGGTCGTCACATATTCACCTGAATCATCAGATTGATGCGAGCAAGTCTGAACCTGGTTTCTTGTTTCTTTGGTTTAGCATACTGCATGGTTTCAGTCATTACTGCTGCGCCGTCTTCTCTCCAAGCCCCTCTGCTGGTAGGGAAATTTAAAAAGTTCAGTCCCATGCAATATCTGCAAACATCAGTTCTGTGCATTCTGCAATGCAAACAAGCAAAAAATGTTTTCTAGTACATGACCATGAAGGCATGAATAACGATTACAGGCATGTTCTGCATTCCAGAAATAATACAAACACACTAACAACGAAAAGTTTAAAGTACATTACAGCAACAAGCACTAAAATTTCACTACTTTAGTAGAACAACTCTGAAGCGATACCCATTGATCTTCCTCACTTTCTCCTTTGCAACTTCTTTTTCTCTCAACAAATATGCAGCCACAACTTCTTGTCCAGCTCTGCATTCACTTTGATCGATGTTTGTTCCACCACCTCCTTGCGATCCACTACCTCCTTGTCAGCCACAACTTTAGCAAAATCAGGTTTGAAGTTTCTGAGCTCACACTATGACCTCATCTTCTCTCCTTCTAGCTTGTAGTTTCCAGACTCGAACTTCCTCTTCTCTCCTTCTCTTTGGGTTTGAGTCGGAGGTCGACGACCCTCCGTCCCCAGACGGCAGACTTGGCAATTCTGGGATGACTTTTTTTTTCAGGGTAGAATTTTCAGACTTGGAGCTGAAAAGCACAATGTAACAGCAAAAACATAATAAGGTAGGAGGACTTGACATTGTAAACTACCATAGTCCACTTGAGACACCAAGACTAGATAGATAGTTCGTCGTCCTCGTAGTAGTAGTAGTTAAACTTCATGCTGAGATGCCTCCTCTGTTCAAGTCTTCATCCTCTGTCGGGCTCATCTTGGCCATTGTCCTCCTCTTTGTTCAGCTTTTCGACGAAAGCGTCGTGGTTGGCTTTGGCCTCGAGATAATCCTCGAGAGTGAGCTGCGACCTCCTGGCCACCTTGTCATAGTAGTGGTCGTCGAGCTCGACGTAGCCCTTGGCCTGCTGCTCCTAACGCAGCTTCTCCTGGGACGCCTTGAGCTGCCTGTTGAGGTCGTTAAAGAAATCCACCGCGTCGTTCCACATCTCCTTGCACTGAGTCTCGTCGTCGTCGTCGCCTAAACGGGGAATGGTTTTGTACTCATGGGAAAGGAGATCCTCAACCTCCTCTGGCGGCATCCGGTAAGACATTTTCCTCTTGTCGTCGGCACCCGCAGGCTTGGTCGGGAGCGCCACGGCATCAGCAGGCCGCTCCGCCGCCGCCACGTTGCCCTCTTCACCGGCCATCGCCTCGCCGCGAGATGGATCGATCGATCGATCACACGCGGACGCAGGTTTGGTGGATTTTCGATTTGGAGCCCTAGCTTTCGATTCGATGATTTGGCGGTAACGGCGGCGGCTGCCTAGTCCATTTTTCACCCCCAAATGCAGCCTGAGGGACAAATACCCCCCTAAACTCAAATTTGGTACAATTATAACCCTCAAATCCTTGAAACCGGATAAATCTCACCCTTAAGTGGTTTCGTTTGATTTTAGGCGGTTTTTGGAATAGATCGTGTGACATGGCATGGTATTTCGATGCGATGCGTAGACACACAGTAAAGCTCGCCTGCTCCTCATGCACGTCGTCTGTGCTGCCCGTGGCGCCGCCTCCTGTTCCCGCCGTTCCTCTCGCTCTGCGCGCTCCTCGAGGGCACCGGCAATGGTGGCATGTCCTTCACGGCCTACTATCCGATTGCCGCGCGGTGGGACAGGCTGCCGGCGCCGTCGATCTTGCTGCCGTCCTCGACACTCTACCACCAGTTGTTCCTCTCCGCCATTGCGGAACAGGTGGTTCAGCCGAGACGCCGCGGATGCCGTCTGCTCGGGTGGAAGGTCTGCATAGTTAACGTACACGGCAGCTGCGTCAAGGAGGACGCCGTGTTCGACCTCGTGACCGGCCGGTGGGAGGACATGCCGCCTGGCATGCTCGCTGGATTGAAAGGTCCTGCCGCGGCGTCCCCGGACAGTGGCGACTGGGACGCGATCTTCATCGTGGACGAGAGCGGGGCGCGCGCTCAACTTTTCCGACCGAGGATTTGGATGAATATGTAAACCATGTTACGAGGAGAAAAGCAGGGTTGAGAATTTGGACGGCAGCAACCGCTGCGGCGGCGTCCTCGTAGCCATGGTCTACAACGACATGCATTGTGAATGAAGGAAAAAAGAATGAGCGAGGATGAGCTGGTCTGGTGCCACGTCAAAAGAGTCAAATGCTAGCTTCTAAGAAAATAGAGTCAAATGCCTAATCATCTTCTAAAACCGCCTAAAATCTGACAACTCCGCAGCAAAACCACCTTAGGTGGAGATTCATCCGGTTTTGATGATTTGGGGGTTGAAATCGTACCAAATTCAAGTTGAGGGGAGTATTTGTCCATCAGGGAGCATTTTAGGGTGAAAAATGGACTTCTTTCATGTTATAAAGGCGGAGGCCCCCTAACTCGACACGGATGTCAATCTTCTCGACGGCCCAATAGCTTTCGATTCAGGCTCCAACACGGTTCGGCTTTCCAATTCCGTACGATAATAATGTTATAAGTGGCGACTGTTCGTCAGCGGGCTAACCCCAGCGAACGCCTTCCCTGCCGTCGCACGACTCTTGGAGCACGAACATCGCCGTGCAGCTGCTCCTGGCGAAGCTAGACGAAGGGATCTAACCTGCGACCTCGTGTGTGTGCCCGAACTCCCACAGCCACTGGGCTAGGGAGCTATTGTGAACCATTTGTGTTTCTTTTTTTTTTTTGCAATGTCACATATATTTTTCAATCCAGAAAATCTTGTTTTCTTCTCTTCATTTTCACATGGTAGTTTTTTTTATAGCGTGACATTTTAAAGTGGATGGAGGTTAGTAGACATTAATAGCTAGCTTGAACAAATATCTTTTTTTGTCAACAAAATATCCCCTAGAAAAGTCTAGGGTTCCCTTGCCTCCCACCGGCGCCATCGTCGATCCGCCTCGTCTCCGATGGGCTTAGGGCCATGGTGGCACGGTGGATCTCGGCCCTTGCCGGCGGGAGGGCTTTGTTTTCAGTTGTTCCTTCGCGTTTTGTTAGGCTTTGTGTTCTGCTCAGGAAGCTGAGACGGCGGCGGCTCCCTGAAGATGAAATAAGGTTCTCCCCGTCTAGCCCCTTCATGATGGTGTGTCTAGCATCATTGGTGGGCGTGTGGAGGTGTGTCTCCGGCAGATCTGTTCTTAATGGATTTGCTCGAATCTGGTCGTAGTTTGACTACCACTAGTGCAGAACCGGGCAATAGCACCGGTTCGTAAGGCCCTTTAGTGCCGGTTTAGGAACCGGCACTAAAGTTTGGGCACTAAAGCCCCCCCCCCTTAGTACCGGTTCAGCACGAACCGGTGCTAAAGGGCAACCACGTGGCACGAGCCAGCTCCGGGGGCCGGGAGCCCTTTAGTACCGGTTGGTAACACCAACCGGTACTAAAATGTTTGGGGTTTTTTTGGTTTTATGATTTCTTTTTCATTTAATTTTGTGTTTTCCATTTTAATTCCTTTTCGTTTCACCCGCAGATATATATATAATAACTCATGCATGCTCGCATCATACATCATCATATATAATAATAAGTCCTACTAGCTAATTAATCAAACATCATCATACAACTTCTACTTGTTATTAATAATAAGTCATGCGATCATCATCCTCATAGTCATCGAACCCAACCCTACATAATTGTTCTTAGCACATGATCATCAAGTATCAGGTAGGATCGGACCTAAACACACTTAAGGTAAAATAGCATAAAACAATATAGACCCTGACTCTCCATTATGAAGAATGGAGATCATCCTGTCTCCAATTCTTGCGCCTCGCTTCCTTTTGCTTCCAAGAAGCTCCTTACGACTGTCCATACATTTTTTCCATCCTTTGACTATCATGTCTCCACTTCTTTTAGAAATCCGGTATGGACAGTTGAGATTCGTAGGATGACCTGGATATATGTTCAAAACATGAAGGCTGCCGCCATTCTGATACATCAAATGAGGCACACAATTCTTTGGGATAAGCTGTTGAAAAATATAGTAATAACTTCGTAGTTAGCAATGATGTACTAGTTTTAGAAGTATGCAAAAAGATGCATGGATGTCGTAATAGTAAAAAAACTTACCAGGGTATCTCCATGGTAGTTACCGTAGTTCAACACGTGCACTAGTGGCACGTATTCACCATAATGTTGAGGAGTTCGATTGTAAATATTGTAATTCTCAATATCATTACAAAATCCAACCAGATGAGTTTTCTCCTTGTAAGTTAACTCAGAGCCATCGGTGTAGTAAGTTCGATCTACCATCTTCTGCACATTCTTTGATATTTCAAAATAAGCTGTCAATGGAAATAAGCTGTCAACTATTTTGAAATGAACAAATATAAGTTCTATTAATAATTAACTACATTTGAGAAACTCACATAGCGGTAGAACTGGAGGAGTATCGACAAAGACCCAAATGTCCATATTGTCTTGCTCGATTTCAGGATCACCAAGATCCATGGTGACAAGCATACCCTCATCAAAACCATACAATTTGCAAAATGCTTCCCAATTTTTGCAACCAAAATGGGTTGCGCTCTCAGCATTATACAACTTTACTTCAAAATCCACATCATGATGGGTCCTTAGGTGAATTTTCTTCGTTTTAAAATTTTCATGGTCTTTAAAATCCATCCTCTCCAAGACATAGCGTCTTGCATGGCATGGGATCAACTATACTCGAATTGTAAAAGATGAAAATTACACGTTGAAATAGTTGAAGTCATGCTTAATTATGAAAAAAAACACTTGTCGTTGTTGCGTACTGTTTCAACTTCGAAGGTCTCCTCGAGCTTAATGCTGAAGCGCCGACCATCGTCCAGGTGAGGCCTGTCGCACTCACCTCGATCGTCATGGCACCAGTCGCACTCCCCCGGGAGACTTTCGTCGTCTGATGATGACATTTCCTATACGTTCATAATTCAAAGACTAAATTAGATCATTATTATTCAACTAATCATATGCATATGCCTTGTAAATAGTGCTCTCCAATTTGAGCATTCAATAAGAAAAATCAAATCGCAAAATAAAGTAGTATTCAAATTAGGCCCATCTGGTGTCGTCCTCCGCCGACTCGACGACGAGGATGCGGGGTAGGCATCGTCCACGTCGATGCGGGAATAATTGCTTTAACTAAAAAAAGAAACTAGTTCTATTAATTTTCTTGCTAAAAATAAACTACTTCTATAGTAAATTGAACCAGTTTTATTAAATCAACTAGTTCAACCAGTTCTGTTAATTTTCTTGATATTACTATATATTTAACTTTTCTATCTAATTCATCTAACATTCGACATTAATCTCATATACCTAAATTTTCTTACTAAAAATAAACTAGTTATATTAATTATTGAACTAATTCAAATCTCATATACCTAAAATAAACTAGTTCGACAATTTTCTTACTAAAAATAAACTAGTTATATTAATTATTCAACTAGTTCAAATCTCTAGTTCGACAATTTTCTATCTAACTAATTCATCTAACATTCGATCATCTAATTAACTTTTCTAAAAAACAGAAAATAAGTAAAAAAAATGTGTGTGTGTGTGTATGTGTATATGTGCATGCATGTACGTACGTGTACGTATATGTGTGTGTATGTGTGTGTGTGTCCCCGTACGGGCGGGGGCGTACGGAGCGGCGGGGGCGTATGTGTATATGTGTGTGTGTGTGTGCATGCATTGCACTTCTTTTCTGCTATTTTTTCTTTTCTGCAAAACTTGATGGTCAAAGTCTGGAGTTATAACCAAAGTTTTAAAAAAAGAAATGCCGACGTGTAGTATAATAAGTCCGGAGTTGTAATAAATTATTAAAAATAAAAAAGAGGTGCAATGCTTCGTTAATTTGCTTCAAGCCTTTCGGAATAGTGTAAACTGCACTGCGCGTAGCTCCGTGCAATCTACCATATTCCTGAAGGCTTGAAGCTAAGCAACGTGAGCATTGAGCCTCTTCTTCATCGTCTCTGCACTCAGGGCTTATAAACCGCTCCTAGTCCCTCTCTCTTGGCGAGGTGGGACTAAAAAACAGCCTGTACTACTGGTCACCCTTTAGTACCGGTTGGAACCGGTACTAAAGGTGGTGCTATGCCTGCACAAAATTTATTGTCATTTAGTTCAAAACAAATCATTGAATGCATGAAAAATAACAAATGAAGGCAGAAATGGTTGAAACTTGATGGCGTCGCTTTGAATGGTGCATACTGAATGCACAAAAATTCTGGAGTTGTAATAAGTTTAAAAAAATGAAATGCCTTTGTAACAGATGAGTTTAATTTCGTCAGAAACCTGAATACTTCGAAAGAGATTGTCCAGTTTGTAAACGAAGTGCATCCAGTTTTAGCCGTAAGCCTCTCTACTTTCTTGTACATGCTATGTGGGTGAAATGATGATACCATGCCAAGTTGCAACTTTTTCAGAGTTCATTTGTAGTGCTTTTCAATTTCCAGGTCATTTAGTTCTCAAAACAAATCATTGAATGAATGAAAAATAGCAAATGAAGGCAGAAATGGTTGAAAGTTGATAGCGTCGCTTTGAATGGTGCATACTGAATGCACAAAAATTCTGGAGTTGTAATAAGTTTAAAAAAATGAAATGCCTTTGTAACAGATGAGTTTAATTTCGTCAGAAACCTGAATACTTCGAAAGAGATTGTTCAGTTTGTAAACGAAGTGCATCCAGTTTTAGCCGTAAGCCTCTCTACTTTCTTGCACATGCAATGTGGGTGAAATGATGATACCATGCCAAGTTGCAACTTTTCAGAGTTCATTTGTAGTGCTTTTCAATTTCCAGGTCATTTAGTTCTCAAAACAAATCATTGAATGCATGAAAAATATCAAATGAAGGCAGAAATGGTTGAAAGTTGATGGCGTCGCTTTGAATGGTGCATACTGAACGCAAAAAATATAAGAGCATTTACATCATGATCTTATATTTCTTTACAGTCTAAATTGTCAATATGATCTTATAACATAAAAAATACTTTGATCATCAACGATCTTTGTGTGTACAATCTGAATTGTCAATATGAGTCATCAACGATTTATAAACCGATGAAGACTCATATTGCGGCCACAAATTCTATACACAGAGTTCAATGAAGACCAAGTGCTTGTGATAGTTTGAGTAATAACATATTTAAGGTGGTAAAAGGCTTGTTAGGGGAGCGAGGTGAGACTAAAAACAGCCTGCCACGACGTCATTAGTACTGGTTCGTGGTTCGAACCGGCACTAAATGGTGATGGTGGGGCCATAGCCTGACCGCAGGCTGACACAGCCTCTTTAGTGCCGGTTCGTGGGACGAACCGGTACTAAAGGTTCTCCACGAACCAGTACTATTGATCGCCGCCACGAACCGGCACTAGTGTACACATTAGTGCCGGCTCTAATTCAAACCGGCACTAATGTGCTTCACAAAAGACCCTTTTTCTACTAGTGTACATTCATTTGTCTTCAAGTTCGATCCTTTCGATCTACACTACCCTTCATCAGCGGCGGTCGTTATTCTGCTGCGCTGGTCCTATGAGGCCTTAGCACGACGACATCCCGACTGGTGTTCGTTGTACTTCCATGATTCAAGATGAATAGATCAGAAGTTTTCTCACAAAAAAGAGAGTAAATGACATCCGCAGTCCTATAACTATTCAGAAGGCATCCGAGGTCAGAAACATGCCTCCACCTGCTCACGTGGCCATCAAGTAGCGTGCATGAACCCATATATATGTTGTTGAGCATTGCAATTCATTTTGTACCAGATTTAACATTAAAATTCAAAATATTTGAAAACCTGACGGAATAACAAATCAATTTGGGAACATGACCATGCCTTAGCATGTCATATAATATTGTCAACATGACAACTATTCTGATTGGAACAGAACAATATCAACTTGACCATCAGTACATAACCACCAAAATAATAAGAATTAAATTTGCAACATCTCCAGCAACATGAAGTAACTACCAAAATTAAGCATCATCGTCGCTTTGCTTCCTTCTATGACTATCCAAAATGAAGCAACATCATTACTTTACAATCTACTAATTCCTTTTCCTAGGAACCACATTTTCTTTCTCCTTTTCTTTGGAATTCTACTTTTTTTGGTCCTGCCACATGTGTGGTTGGTTTCGTTGACCTCCATGGCAGTGCATCCCTATGTCTTGCAATAAAATTGTTTCCTGGAAGAGGAGGAGGATGTACAACCTGAGATTGTTGAGTTCCTACAACTTAGAGGAGGAGGTGCAATTAGTCCAAAAAACAAGCACTAAGAAATGATGTGTAGCGGAACTGTCAATAAGCTAAGTAACTTACATCTTGCATCAGAACATGGAGCACTCATAGGTTCTCCTAGCTAACGGGAGAATATCAGGTGATACCAATGTTCAGGTGATACCATGATACAGGCTTCTGGGCCGTTGGATCTAAGATCTAACGCATCTGAGAGGCCGGTGTACCTGCACACAATTCCCAAACTTCTGAAGGGTTTCTTTGCAAAATGTTCAGAGACACCTGGGAGCCATTGGATCTGAGATCCAACGGCTCCCATTAGCTCGTAGCATGGTAGCATCTCAAGCCCGGGAGCACCTGATATTCTCCCCCTAGCTAACATCATGAATAGTAGATGCAACTAAACTTTTGGATGAGGATGCCTTCAGATTTGCACAAAAAATTAGTTTGTAGCCATGTACTAATTTAACTAGACAACACCCCACATGTTGCTACGAGAATTTATAGTATTAAATTTCAAGAATAAAATTAGAATATATGTGAATAGTTCATCTCCACATTCTCTGTCATATATGAACTGTAGTGGATCGGTGGTGGAGCCAACATCCAAACAACGGTGTACATAGTCCTTGAGATTTACAACTTTACTCATGTTTCACGATTTCTTGATGTATATTGTTCTATATACGGAATCATACATAGGTACTTAGAAGTTTTGAAAAATAATAGGTGTACATTTACACACCCAAGTCCATACGTAGCTTTGCCCATAAATGTACACCCAAGTTCATATGTAGCTTTACCCATGTAGGGAATCTAGTAGTAAATGGAGAGTGGCTGGATGGTATAGTGCATTTTGGCATTCTGAATTATGTGTAATAATTTTTAACTTAAACATGGAAATAAATTGATAATAAAGAAACCACTATAAAATTACATAAAAGAAACACTTCTTATTCATACGGATACATGCATTGGATCATCATGAATTGGGAGTGCTATTTTTACTACTATTGAAGTTGATCAACCTAGTGATCACTTTATTCATGATGTAAGCAACTATATTTATCATCAGGGAACATAGCACAAATAACATTTATCAACCCTTTTTGTCTATCACTCATAATAGTCCAGGGTGATGTGTTATCTATGTTCAATTCTTCCTTCAAAATTTGTAGAAACCATTTCCATGTTGGGGTGTCCTCCACTTCAACTACAACAATTGTGTTGGCGAACGTAGCAGAAATTCAAAAATTTTCCTACGTGTCACCAAGATCTATCTATGGAGAGACCAGCAACGAGGGGAAGGAGAGTGCATCTACATACCCTTGTAGATCGCTAAGCGGAAGCGTTCAAGTGAACGGGGTTGATGGAGTCGTACTCGTCGTGATTCAGATCACCGATGATCAAGTGCCGAACGGACGGCACCTCCGCGTTCAACACACGTACAGCCCGGTGACGTCTCCCAAGCCTTGATCCAGCAAGGAGAGAGGGAGAGGTTGAGGAAGACTTCATCCAACAGCAGCACAACGGCGTGGTGGTGGTGGAGGAGCGTGGCTATCCTGCAGGGCTTCGCCAAGCACCATAGAAGAGGAGGAAGAAGAGACGCAGGGCTGCACCAAGAGAGATTGAATCGCGTATTGTGGGCAGCCCCCTTAGGCCTCATATATATAGGGGAAGGGGAGGGCTGCGCCCCCTCTAGGGTTTCCCACCCCTAGGGGGTGCGGCAGCCCTAGATGGCCAAGGGGTGGCGGCCAAGGGAGGGGAGAAGAGGGAGGAGCCCCTAGGGTGGGCCTTAAGGCCCATCTGGACCTAGGGTTTGCCTCCTCCCACTTCCCCTGCGCCTTGGGCCTTGGTGGGAGGCGCACCAGGCCACTAAGGGGCTGGTCCCTCACCACTCTTGGCCCACGCAACCTTCTGGGGTTGGTGGCCCCACCTGGTGGACCCCGGGGACCCCCTGGTGGTCCCGGTACATTACCGATAAAACCCGAAACTCTTTCGGTGACCAAAACAGGACTTCCCATATATAAATCTTTACCTCCGGACCATTCCGGAACTCCTCGTGACGTCCGGGATCTCATCCGGGACTCCGAACAACATTCGGTAACCACATACAAACTTCCTTTATAACCCTAGCGTCATCGAACCTTAAGTGTGTAGACCCTACGGGTTCGGGAGACATGCAGACATGACCGAGACGTTCTCCGATCAATAACCAACAGCGGGATCTGGATACCCATATTGGCTCCCGCATGTTCCACGATGATCTCATCGGATGAACCACGATATCAAGGACTTAATCAATCCCGTATACAATTCCCTTTGTCTATCGGTACGATACTTGCCCGAGATTCGATCGTCGGTATCCCGATACCTTGTTCAATCTCGTTACCGACAAGTCTCTTTTACTCGTTCCATAACACATCATCCCGTGATCAACTCCTTGATCACATTGTGCACATTATGATGATGTCCTACCGAGTGGGCCCAGAGATACCTCTCCGTTTACACGGAGTGACAAATCCCAGTCTCGATTCATGCCACCCAACAGACACTTTCGGAGATACCCGTAGTGTACCTTTATAGCCACCCAGTTACGTTGTGACGTTTGGCACACCCAAAGCATTCCTACGGTATCCGGGAGTTGCACAATCTCATGGTCTAAGGAAATGATACTTGACATTATAAAAGCTTTAGCATACGAACTACATGATCTTGTGCTAGGCTTAGGATTGGGTCTTGTCCATCACATCATTCTCCTAATGATGTGATCCCGTTATCAATGACATCCAATGTCCATGGTCAGGAAACCGAAACCATCTATTGATCAACGAGCTAGTCAACTAGAGGCTTACTAGGGACATGGTGTTGTCTATGTATCCACACATGTATCTGAGTTTCCTATCAATACAATTCTAGCATGGATAATAAACGATTATCATGAACAAGGAAATATAATAATAACCTATTTATTATTGCTTCTAGGGCATATTTCCAACAGTCTCCCACTTGCACTAGAGTCAATAATCCAGCTCACATCGATATGTGATTGCAATGATTCCAACACCCAAGGTCACATCCCCATGTGACTAACACCCAAAGAGTTTACTAGAGTCAATAATCTAGTTCACATGACTATGTGATTAACACTCAATGAGTTTTTGGTTTGATCATGTTATGCTTGTGAGAGATGTTATAGTCAACGGGTCTGAACCTTTCAGATCCGTGTGTCCTTTACAAATCTCTATGTCATCTCCTAGATGCAGTTACCACGCTCTATTTGGAACTATTCCAAATAACTGTTCTACTATACGAATCCAATTAACTACTTAGTATAATCTGGATCAGTGTCAAAGTTTGCATCGGCGTAACCCTTTACGACGAACTCTTTTCCACCTCCATAATCGAGAAAATTCCTTAGTCCACTAGTTACTAAGGATAACCTTGACCGTTGTCCTGTGATCCATTCCTGGATCACACTTGTACCCCTTGACTGACTCATGGCTTGGCACACTTCAGGTGCGGTACAACATAGCATACTTTAGAGCCTATGTCTAAGCATAGGGGACGACCTTCGTCCTTTCTCTCTATTCTGCCGTGGTCAGGTCTTGAGTTTTACTCAATACCCACATGTGTAATACAGCCAAGAACTCCTTCTTTGCTGATCTATTTTGAATTCCTTCAAAATCTTGTCACGGTATGTATTCATTTAAAAGTACTATTAAGCGATTTTGATCTATCCTTATAGATCTTGATGCTCAATGTTCAAGTAGCTTAATCCAGGTTTTCCATTGAAAACACTCTTCAAATAACCCTATATGCTTTCCAGAAATTCTACATCATTTCTGATCAACAATATGTCAACAACATATACTCATCAGAAATTCTTATAGTGCTCCCACTCACTTCTTTGGAAATACAAGTTTCTCATAAACTTTATATAAACCTAAAATCTTTGATCAACTCATCAAAATGTACATTCCAACTCCGAGATGCTTACTCCAGTCCTCAGGAGGATTGCTGGTGCTTTGCATACTTATTAGCATCTTCCAGGATTGACAAAACCTTCTGGCTGTATCACATACAACCTTTCCTCAAGAAAATCGTCGAGGAAACAATGTTTTGACATCCTATCTGCACAATTTCATAAATAATGCAGTAATCGCTAACATAATTCCAACAGACTCTTAGCATCGCTACGAATGAGAAAGTCTCATCGCAGTCAACTCCTTGAACTTGTCGGAAAACATCTTAATGACAAGTCGAGCTTTCTTAATGGTGACATTTACCATCATTGTCCGTCTTCCTTTTAAAATCCATCTGTACTCAACAGCCTCACGACCATCGAGCCGTTCTGCCAAAGTCTACACTTTGTTTTCATACATGGATCCTTTCTCGGATTTTATGGCCTCGAGCCATTCATTGGAATCCGGGCCCACCATCGCTTCCCCATAGCTCGTAGGTTCATTGTTGTCTAGCAACATGACTTCCAAGACAGGATTACGTACCACTCCGAAGTAGTACGCATCCTTGTCATCCTACGAGGTTTGGGAGTGACTTGATCTGAAGTCTCATGATTACTATCATAAGCTTCCACTTCAATTGGTGTAGGTGCCATAGGAACAATTCCTGTGCTTTGCTACACACTAGTTGAAGTGACGGTTCAACAACCTCATCAAGTCTCCACCATCCTCCCACTCAATTCTTTCGAGAGAAACTTTTCCTCGAGAAAGGACCCGATTCTAGAAACAATCCCTATTGCTTTTGGATCTGAGACAGGAGGTATACCCAACTGTTTTGGGTGTCTATGAAGATGCATTTATCTGCTTTGGGTTCGTGCTTATTAGCCTGAAACTTTTTCACATAAGCGTCGTAGCCCCAAACTTTTAAGAAACAACAACTTAGGTTTCACTAAACCATAGTTCATACGGTGTCGTCTCAACGGAATTACGTGGTGCTCTATTTAAAGTGAGTGCGGTTGTCTCTAATGCCTAACCCATGAACGATAGTGGTAATTCGATAAGAGACATCATGGTATTCATCATATCCAATAGGGTGCAGTCATGATGTTCGGACACACCATCACACTATGGTGTTCCAGGCGGTACTAGTCGTGAAATAATTTCCACAGTGTCTCAATTGTGTACCAAACTCGCAACTCAGATATTCATCTCTATGATCATATCATAGATATTTTATCCTCTTGTCACGATGATATTCAACTTCACTCTGAAATTACTTGAACCATTCAATAATTCAGACTTGTGTTTCATCAAGTAAATATGCTCAGTATCTACTCAAATCATCTGTGAAGTAAGAGCATAACGATATCCACTGCGTGCCTCAGCACTCATTGGACTGCACACATCAAAATGTGTTACTTTCAACAAGTTGCTTTCTTGTTCCATTTTACTGAAACCGAAGCTTTCAGTCATCTTGCCCATGTGGTATGATTTGCATGTCTCAAGTGATTCAAAATCAAGTGAGTCCAAATGGTCCATCTGCATGGAGTTTCTTCATGCGTATATACCAACAGACATGGTTCACATGTCTCAATCTTTTCAAAAATGAGTGAGTTCAAAGATCCATCAGCATGGAGCTTCTTCATGCGTTTTATACCAATATGACTTACATGGCAGTGCCACAAGTAGGTGGTACTATCATCACTATCTTATATCTTTTGGCATGAACATGTGTATCACTATGATCGAGATTCAATAAACCATTCATTTTAGGTGCAAGACCATTGAAGGTATTATTCAAAAATAACCATTATTCTCCTTAAATGAATAACCGCATTGCGATAGACATAATCCAATCATGTCTATGCTCAACGCAAACACCAAATAACAATTATTTAGGTTTAACACCAATCTCGATGGTAGAGGGAGCGAGCGATGCTTGATCATATCAACTTTGGAAACACTTCCAACACATATCGTCAGCTCACCTTTAGCTAGTCTCCGTTTATTCCGTAGCTTTTATTTCGAGTTACTAACACTTAGCAACCGAACCGGTATCTAATACCCTGATGCTACTAGGAGTACTAGTAAAGTACACATTCACATAATGTATATCCAATATACTTCTACCGACAGCCTTCTCATCTACCAAGTATCTAGGGTAATTCTGCTCCAGTGGCTGTTCCCCTTATTACAGAAGCACTCAGTCTTGGGCTTGGGTTCAACCTTGGGTTTCTTCACTAGAGCAGCAGCTGATTTGCCGTTTCATGAAGTATCCCTTCTCGCCCTTGCCCTTCTTGAAACTAGTGGTTTTACTAACCATCAACAATTGATGCTCCTACTTGATTTCTACTTTCGCGGTGTCAAACATCGCGAATATTTCAAGGATCATCATATCTATCCCTGATATGTTATAGTTCATCACGAAGCTCTAGCAGCTTGGTGGCAATGACTTTGGAGAAATATCACTATCTTATCTGGAAGATCAACTCCCACTCGATTCAAGTGATTGTTGTGCTCAGACAATCTGAGCACAAGCTCAACGATTGAGCTTTTCTCCCTTAGTTTGCAGGCCAAGAAAATCGCCGGAGGTCTCATACCTCTTGACGTGGGCACGAGCCTGAAATCCCAATTTCAGCCCTCGAAACATCTCATATGTTCCGCGACATTTTAAAATGTCTTCGGTGCCTCAATTCTAAACCATTTAACATTACCGAACTATCATGTAGTCATCAAAACATGTATGTCAGATGTTCGCAACATCCACAGACCACGTTCGAGGTCTAGCACACCGAGCGGTGCATTAAGGACATAAGCTTTCTATTGTCCGCATAATTGCTACTATCAACTTTCAACTATATTTTCTCTAGGAACATATCTAAAACAGTGGAACTAAAGCGCGAGCTACGACATAATTTGCGAAATCTTTTTGACTATGTTCAGGATAATTGAGTTCATCTTATGAACTCCCACTCAGATAGACATCCCTCTAGTCATCTAAGTGATTACATGATCCGAATCAACTAGGCCGTGTCCGATCATCACGTGAGACGGACTAGTCAACGTCGGTGAACATCTTCATGTTGATCGTATCTTCCATACGACTCATGCTCGACCTTTCGGTCTTCTGTGTTCCGAGGCCATGTCTGTACATGCTAGGCTCGTCAAGTTAACCCTAAGTGTTTTGCATGTGTAAAACTGTCTTACACCCGTTGTATGTGAACGTAAGGATCTATCACACCCGATCATCACGTGGTGCTTCGAAACGACGAACTGTAGCAACGGTGCACAGTTAGGGGAGAACACTCCTTGAAATTGTTGTAAGGGATCATCTTATTTACTACCGTCGTACTAAGCAAATAAGATGTATAAACATGATAAACATCACATGCAATCAAATAGTGACATGATATGGCCATCATCACTTTGCTCCTTTTGATCTCCATCTTCGGGGCTCCATGATCATCATCGTCACCGGCATGACACCATGATCTCCATCATCATGATCTCCATCATCGTGTCTTCTTGAAGTTGTCACGTCATCTATTACTTCTACTACTACAGCTAACGGTTAGCAATAAAGTAAAGTAATTACATGACGTTTACGTTGACAAGCAGGTCATAAATAAATTAAAGACAACTCCTATGGCTCCTGCCGGTTGTCATACTCATCGACATGCAAGTCGTGATTCCTATTACAAGAACATGATCATCTCATACATCACATATATCATACATCACATCCTTTGGCCATATCATATCACATGGCATACCCTGCAAAAACAAGTTAGACGTCCTCTAATTGTTGTTTGCATGTTTTACGTGGCTGCTATGGGTTTCTAGCAAGAACGTTTCTTACCTACGCAAAACCACAACGTGATATGTCAATTGCTATTTACCCTTCATAAGGACCCTTTTCATCGAATCCGATCCGACTAAAGTAGGAGAGACTGGCACCCGCTAGCCACCTTATGCAACTAGTGCATGTCAGTCGGTGGAACCTGTCTCACGTAAGAGTACGTGTAAGGTCGGTCCGGGCCGCTTCATCCCACAATGCCGCCGAATCAAGATTGACTAGTAACGGTAAGCATATTGAACAAAATCAACGCCCACAACTACTTTGTGTTCTACTCGTGCAAAGAATCTACGCAATAGACCTAGCTCATGATGCCACTGTTGGGGAACGTAGCAGAAATTCAAAAATTTTCCTACGTGTCACCAAGATCTATCTATGGAGAGACCAGCAACGAGGGGAAGGAGAGTGCATCTACATACCCTTGTAGATCGCTAAGCGGAAGCGTTCAAGTGAACGGGGTTGATGGAGTCGTACTCGTCGTGATTCAGATCACCGATGATCAAGTGCCGAACGGACGGCACCTCCGCGTTCAACACACGTACAGCCCGGTGACGTCTCCCAAGCCTTGATCCAGCAAGGAGAGAGGGAGAGGTTGAGGAAGACTTCATCCAACAGCAGCACAACGGCGTGGTGGTGGTGGAGGAGCGTGGCTATCCTGCAGGGCTTCGCCAAGCACCATAGAAGAGGAGGAAGAAGAGACGCAGGGCTGCACCAAGAGAGATTGAATCGCGTATTGTGGGCAGCCCCCTTAGGCCTCATATATATAGGGGAAGGGGAGGGCTGCGCCCCCTCTAGGGTTTCCCACCCCTAGGGGGTGCGGCAGCCCTAGATGGCCAAGGGGTGGCGGCCAAGGAAGGGGAGAAGAGGGAGGAGCCCCTAGGGTGGGCCTTAAGGCCCATCTGGACCTAGGGTTTGCCTCCTCCCACTTCCCCTGCGCCTTGGGCCTTGGTGGGAGGCGCACCAGCCCACTAAGGGGCTGGTCCCTCACCACTCTTGGCCCACGCAACCTTCTGGGGTTGGTGGCCCCACCTGGTGGACCCCGGGGACCCCCCGGTGGTCCCGGTACATTACCGATAAAACCCGAAACTCTTTCGGTGACCAAAACAGGACTTCCCATATATAAATCTTTACCTCCGGACCATTCCGGAACTCCTCGTGACGTCCGGGATCTCATCCGGGACTCCGAACAACATTCGGTAACCACATACAAACTTCCTTTATAACCCTAGCGTCATCGAACCTTAAGTGTGTAGACCCTACGGGTTCGGGAGACATGCAGACATGACCGAGACGTTCTCCGGTCAATAACCAACAGCGGGATCTGGATACCCATGTTGGCTCCCGCATGTTCCACGATGATCTCATCGGATGAACCACGATATCAAGGACTTAATCAATCCCGTATACAATTCCCTTTGTCTATCGGTACGATACTTGCCCGAGATTCGATCGTCGGTATCCCGATACCTTGTTCAATCTCGTTACCGGCAAGTCTCTTTTACTCGTTCCATAACACATCATCCCGTGATCAACTCCTTGATCACATTGTGCACATTATGATGATGTCCTACCGAGTGGGCCCAGAGATACCTCTCCGTTTACACGGAGTGACAAATCCCAGTCTCGATTCATGCCACCCAACAGACACTTTCGGAGATACCCGTAGTGTACCTTTATAGCCACCCAGTTACGTTGTGACGTTTGGCACACCCAAAGCATTCCTACGGTATCCGGGAGTTGCACAATCTCATGGTCTAAGGAAATGATACTTGACATTATAAAAGCTTTAGCATACGAACTACATGATCTTGTGCTAGGCTTAGGATTGGGTCTTGTCCATCACATCATTCTCCTAATGATGTGATCCCGTTATCAATGACATCCAATGTCCATGGTCAGGAAACCGAAACCATCTATTGATCAACGAGCTAGTCAACTAGAGGCTTACTAGGGACATGGTGTTGTCTATGTATCCACACATGTATCTGAGTTTCCTATCAATACAATTCTAGCATGGATAATAAACGATTATCATGAACAAGGAAATATAATAATAACCTATTTATTATTGCCTCTAGGGCATATTTCCAACAAATTGCTATAGGGAAAATGCAATCGTTTGGATCAACACCTACTGCAATCAATAACTGCCCACCATACTTGTTCTTCAGGTGACACCCATCAATGCAGATTACTGGCCTGCATCCTGATATAAACAACCTCTTACACGCATCTACGGCATGTATAACCTATAGAAGTTCCATGAATGCCACTCCCAGGATTCGACCTTCTTATCTCCTCGGCATAATCCTATAGCATGATGTATTGCTTCTCCTCGTCCCCATTGATTAACTTCATGGCTATCCTTCTTGCCCTTTGTAGCTTACTTCTTGTCACGGTCATGTTATAGTCTTGTCGCACCAACCTTGAAAAGTTTCTGAGTGTCATCTTGTCATCTACCCTAAAGTTTTGAATATACCTTGCAACCGAATACTTTGCAATGAATGCTTTCAGCTCCCACTCTTTACTACATGTGTGAGTTCCAACATATGTTTTCACCACAAAACTCTGATTCCTACTGTCAGGAGCTGCAAATAGATACCACGGACAATTTTCCTCACAGTGTGCCTTGATCCTCTGCTTATCATTCTTGGCATACTTGATAGCACCACTATTCTGGATACTATACTCTTGGATTGCCTTGAGATCAACAGTTGTAGGGAACACTATCCCTATGTCAAATGTGGGAGCAATCATGTCCTTTGGTTTGAATGTCCTAAGCTTTACATTCTTATTTTTCTTCTTCTTTCCTTTCTCCAAAACCACTTCATGATCTAACTCTTCTTCGTCATTTTCTAAAGCTGGGAGTTGAAGCTCATCAGAATCATAGTCAGAATCAATGTCATGCTCTTTTGCCTTTTTTGCTTTAATATCTTGAGGCTCCTAGTCGACCCACTCTAGAAACAAATCATCATAATCTTTGTCGATGTCATTGTCTCAATCTACCTAATCTGCACAGTCACTATCATCACTGTCATCCATGTCACTTTCTTTGTCCTCTGCAATGGGTACTCTTTTACATCACCTCCCTTTTTGTCCAATATTATTGGATGTTCAACCAGTGCAGCCCCTGTCCGTACATCAAGTTGCCCTTTGTTACCATTGTCTTCAACCTAGGACTCCTCATGGAATTCTATCCAGAAATCACTGGTGTTTGAGGGCTCAAAACTTTTGTTAGTGATGGTGAGCCTATAATGCAAACATAATCAAAATGAAAATCATTGTATAGGGAAGCTTGGTGCACATACAACTTAAAAAATTGGAACTTGGGCCCTACTGCAGCCATACTGAGACAATCTTCATCTATGTCCATGATCCTCAAACCAACATCTAGATTCATGCCGGGAAGAAACCAAATTTGGGCTTTACATGTATCATGTCCAAGTTCTTCTAAGAAATCCTTCAACCATAGTGGAGACCAGGTGTCTACTTCACATCGATCAAATGTGTCGGTCGACCCATCAACATAAGGCTTGTTCATCCCTTGGCCACAAAAAAAATTCCCGATGGTGAATCTCTACTAAGAATAGCTCCTCAAGTGGTCCTAGTACAGAAAGATTTCGAAGTGAACATCATCAACTCCCGCACAATCATCGCCCCCTTGTTTAGAACGAATGAATAGAGAAAGGGGATTGAGGGTTAGGGTTCGCACCGTACTCCGACGCGAGGTCACCAGGCCGTCGTCAAGACGGGACCATCATGATGGACGCCCCCTCGATGAGGGGTGTGCTGCCCTTCCCGCCATCTAGGTCTGCTCGGTGCCGCTGCCGGATCAACGACCGGACCAACATTCTAAGGAGCGCAGCCGACCGCCGGACATGGCAGGGCAGAGTCGGGCAAGCGGGGAGCGGCACCGGGCGAGCTTCGTTTAGATTAGGTTTCACGTTGCATTTAATAATATGGATTTAAGGTTGAGGCGTGCCCAGCCACTGTCCGCGGACGCGCCTGCGCCGCCCGGGCACGTCCGCGGGCGTTAGAGCCAGTTCTTTTGGTGGCTTCTAGAATAAGCTGAAATAAGCTGCCTCTATCCAGCTTATTCTAAAAGCCCAACCAAATTTAATTTTCTAGAAACCTAGTAGTTGAGACTTGATTTTAGTTGAGCTACTAGAATAAGCTGGGTAAGGGGCAGCTTATTCTGGGAGCCCAAGAAAACTAGAAAAAAAACTGGCACTGAATTCGGGAAGTCCGGCTCGAGATGCTCTCACCCCTAAAAGACCGTCGTGAAACTCGGTGGCAATTTGGGTCGCCACATATACATCTGAATCATCGGTACCAATACCAATCCTCACGGTCTCCGCCGCCGCAGCAGTCATGCCTCCGCCGTCACTGCTGCGCCCTCCGCTCTCGCTGCTCCTCCGCCGCTCGCGGACTCCATCTCCTCTCCGACGAATCCCCAGCTTCACCCCATTCCCTCTGCTCGTCCCGCCCAAGCGGCGGCACCTCTCCGCCGCCGCCGCGCAGCTCGCCGACCCGCTCTCCGCCGCAGGCTCGTATTCTTTATTTCCCTCCTTCAATAACGCGTGCCGGCCGCGCGATTTCCTGAGCGGGATTTGGTTTGCAGGGGCGGAGGAAGCGGTGGCGGGCTTCGTCGCCGGCAAGCGCAAGGCCACCGAGGTAGCCCACGCGTAGGCACTCTGCTTCCTTCCCGTTGCTGAAACTAAACGCATTTTTTCCCCAACCTGAGTCGCCTTCTAGCAGCAGGGCAGGGCAGGGCAGCATTCTCGTTCCTAACTGTTGTTACGCTGTTACCTGATTATTAGGGTGTGGAGGAGCATCGTTCAGAAAGGAGACACGGTGGTCGATGCCACCTGTGGGAACGGGAATGATACGTTTGCTCTGCTTAAGATGGTGTCCGATGAAACTGGGCGAGGGCGTGTTTACGGGATGGACATCCAAGATTCTGCTATAGATAGCACTTCCTCTTTTCTGAAAATGGCCGTCGACAGTCGCGAGGTATGTGCATTGAAGTAACTTATCATTGTTGTTGGTTTCGTTGGGGACTACACAATGTGGCTTCTCTTATCAGTTTAATTTGAGAAAGAATCAAAGAGACGAAAAATGAAGAAACATAAAAAAAGTGTACATCACTGTTTTTGAATCGAACGACTAGTCGGAAAAAAAAAAAGTCAGACTCAACAATGTGTCGACTAGTCAACGAGTCGTGACTAGTCGCAACTGCAGGGCCGACTATTCAAGAGTCGCTACCCCAGAACAACTCGTCGACTCGAAAACCTTGGTGTACATGATTATTATGTTGTAGTGTACTCAGATAAGTTCGCCAATCGCCATTATTCTTTGTCCTAGTGTTCTCATTGTGATATTCCACCTGGATCTTACAATTTGGAAGAAGAAGGGGAAAAAGAAAAAGACTCACCGTGGCATTCTCATTAAATAACGTTGTTACTTGTTAAAGGGTGACTCATCACTCCCTTAACTAGTTAACTGTATGTTGTTAGGTAGAACATCAGACATCTCTGCAAATCTAACACTGATAGCACACCCTGTGGACGAAGCGCGTGTGGGCGAGTTTACCCCAGTAAACTCTAGCCACCGAGCTAGCGTTCGGTTTGCACTACGACATTCTCATGAAACCTCACTTTTGTGTCATGTGCTGGTTGAACTCTAGTTTTTTTTCTTCAGATGGAGCTAGTCAAGTTGTTTGCAATGTGTCACAGCAGAATGGAGGATATTGTTCCAAAAGATTCTCATGTCAGGTGATCAAGTTATTTTATCTCATTGGTTTTAATTAAATGATCCCCTGAAACATTATCCTGAAATTGGCAGTTCAAGTAACTAAGATTTTGAACATGTACTTTTAGGCTTGTAGCATTCAATCTGGGCTACCTTCCAGGAGGAAATAAAACAATAATCACAGTACCTGAGACAACTGAGCTGGCACTGCAAGCTGCAAGCAGAATTGTTAGCTCAGGGGGACTCATAAGTGTTCTTGTCTACATTGGCCATCTGGGTGGAAGGTAAACATCAGTTGGCAACTGCTCATATTGTGTCAAAGTGATTGCTGGTTGTTATCTTTTTCAGTGATTGCTGATTGCCACTGTGTCTATCTAATATAGACTTTTGAGGAATCACCCGTGGGAGGGGGGTGGTCCCCACCTGAAATAGATAGCCGGGGCAGAAGTAGATGAGAAGATAGGTAAAGCCTCCAAGAATCGATGGCTACCTTGTGAGCCGGTTTAGTAAACCGGTGCAACCGCATAGTAAAGTCGTTTAACAAATTCCAAACAGTAGCAGAGCTATGTTGATCAATGTCACGGAAGACGCGCACATTCCTTGCATAAAAAATCTTCCATAGGGCATTGAGTGTGGCATAGGCGGTTGCACCTCCCAAATAGTATTGATATCCTGTTGATGTAAATCGATACCTAGGCGTTGCCAAATCCGTGTGGCAAAGGGGCAGTGGAGGCATAGGTGCGCAGTTGGCATCTCGAGCAGGAGCTTGAGTCGACAATGTGCTTGTGGTTGAGGTTTAGCTTGGTGTTGAGGTGATTGCGGAATAGTAGCGAGCCAAAGACCTTGACTTTGTTTGGCACCTTGCTTTCCCAGATTGAGGCGGCGTTTGGATCTATGGCCTTCTCATGCATGAGGAGGTTGTAGGCATGCTTGGTGGAGAAGGGGTGCCTTAAGATTTTGAACATGTACTTGTAGGCTTGTAGCATTCAATCTGGGCTACCTTCCAGGAGGAGATAAAAAAATAATCACAGTACCTGAGACAACTGAGCTGGCAATGCAAGCTGCCAGCAGAATTGTTAGCTCAGGGGGCCTCATAAGTATCCTTGTCTAAATAGGGCATCTGGGTGGAAGGTAAATGTCACTTGGCTCAAATATTATGTCATAGTCATTGCTGATTGTTAGCCTTTTCAGTTATTTATTATAGACTTGTTTGTGACATGCCATCAGAATCTTGTTGTTTAACTTTATACTCCTATCAAATACATGCAAGACTGAATCCATTTATCTTCCTCGCTTTCTCATTCGTAGGGATGAACTCGATATTGTTGAATCATTTGCGTCAAGCTTGCCTGCTGATACATGGGTGAGCTGCAAGTTTGAAATGATTAACAGGCCAGTTGCTCCAGTACTAGTTCTTCTGCACAAGAAATGATTGCAGTTCCAGTGAAGCTCTAAAAGTTTGAGACTCCCTGTTCCGGTTCGCGATGAATGAAATGCCTTAACGCATACTGCGATCCTGAATTTTTAACAGTAATAGTTGGCTGTAACTGAATGGTTAAGGTGTTCTGGTGATTGCTCCCAAGAGCTACTCCACCAAAATATCGGCACTAAGTTGTTCTGCGTCTGGCTGTTCATGTGTAATCCCTGGATTAACTATCTTCAGTGAAGACGCCAGTACTCAAGTACATGAACCTTGATGCAATGTCTCTCAAGTTTCGCGGTGTTGTGTAACTGTATGCAAGTATCCTGAGTATTGACATGCCGTAAACCCGCAGTCCGTGGAAACGTGACCATTGGTGTGACTGATAAAACAGATTGTTGGCTTGGACCATGTGCGAATCGCTGAACCAAGAGCTAGAATGATCATGTTGGTAGAATGGCGCTGCATGCGCTCGTGTTCTTCTTTTATCTACCTGTGTATTGGTCTATTATAATACCTTAGATTTGAATAAATCCAAGAAGGTATTTGCGTACAGAATTTACCGAACTTGATCGCCATCCATGGTTAAATTGAACTTTGAGTCCAACACGAACAAGTCCCATCTCAAATTCACGGTGCGAGGTGCGACCGACAGAACTGTAAAATTATGCATGTTGCCTTTAAAGTGCATGATCGAAAGAAGTATTGAATCGATGTAGCTCTCGGCCGGCCTTGGAAGGGAAGTGCTATATGTCAGGAAACATGTGTTACAGAAACAAGAGCAATATGGAAATTATCCTCAGATCTGTATAAGGATGTTTGTTCCGCTGCCAAAACAACAAGTGGGGTGGTGGCGCAGTTGGCTAGCGCGTAGGTCTCATAGCTGAAACGTGAGCAATCCTGAGGTCGAGAGTTCGAGCCTCTCTCACCCCACAATCTGAAAGACCACCGTTGTGATGAAAAGCTCAGTGGCAACTTGGGTCGCCATATGGTACATCTGATTCATCAGGTGAAACCGAGCAAATCTGAACCTTGTTCTCTCCTTTTTTTTTATGCTCCGGGATTTGTATGTTCTCTGACGGCAGAGGATTCTCACACCTGTATGTGGTTAGTTATTAACAGAACAGGCTGTGTCACTGTCAGTCATACAGAACATGAGGCGGTGATCTGATCTCGAGGAGGGTTCGAGCCTCCCCACCCAAGGCAAATGTGACCTTATAATGATGAAACTCTCCCTGACAGCTTCTTGGGTCATCCATCATATGACTTCTGCAAATATTGAATCTGGTGTCGTATTTTTCCTGCTCTGCATCGACCCATTGCCTATCCTTGCCTTGCCCAGGCGGCGGCACCTCTCTGCTGCACAGCTCCTCATCGCCCTGATTGTATGGATGAAGGACGCAATGGTTGGCAAATTTTGTGGATTTTTTCAAAAAACATTTGATCTAGTATCTAAAATCTTCATGTACCAAGAAGTTTTTTTTCCCATCAAAATGACAGTACCTTATGGAAATGACAAAAGAAATAGAAATTATTTACTACATAATCCATGCAGTTCTTATGGCCTCCTCGTGCATGAGTAGGCATGCTTGGTGGAGAAGAGGGCGCCTTTTTTGTGGAAGCTTTCATCCGTCTTTACCAAGCTGCAATTCGAGGGAGGCCATATGGATTAGGCAATTCCTCAGAGCAGATAATACACCGTCAGGCATGATTGAGGATACCCGAATAATAGGCTCAGTGGAGTGAGTGAAAATATTTGGAAAAGCGGTAGTTGATGACGCCAAGTATCTAGCAAGAAGAAGGTGGATCAGCCATCCTTCATCATGACGAAGGAATTTTTTCATAGTGTAGGTATTTGTCGGTTAATAATATTTGATTATAGACTTGCTTATAAGATGCCATCAGAATATTGTTCTTTAATATCAAACTCCAATCAGCTATCACTTAAGACTGAATCTATTTATCTTCTTTGCTTTCTTATTTGTAGGGATGAACTCGATATTGTTGAATCATTTGCGTCAAGCTTGCCTGCTGATACATGGGTGAGCTGCAAGTTTGAAATGATTAACAGGCCAATTGCTCCAGTACTAGTTCTCCTACACACAAGATGATCACAATCCCACTGAAGCTCCCCAAGTTTGGGACTCCCTATTCTGGATTTCGGGCCGATGAATGAAATGCCGCAATGCATACTGTGATGCTGTTTCTGATTATGGTTAATGAGTTAGAGATGTAGAAATCTATGGGTAAGCGTCTCAATCTCCATACATGGAGACCCGCGAGGTATATATTGATCAGGGGGGTCGGTACAGGAGATAGCAGCATCAAGGCTAACTATCAAGAGATATTACAGGAGGGTTTTAGGAGATAAGAGAGAGATAAACATAAAGAGAATAAACTCCCTAACTACCATGCCGTGGCCCTCAAGGGATGGCCCGAACCTGAATACATATATGTGTTTAACATCCTCCCTTAATCTGAACTTCTCAAGTTTAGATTACGCTTAAATTCTTCAAATGATCTTGTGGGCAAAGCTTTTGTAAAGCCATCAGCAACTTGGTCTTTTGAGGGAATGAACCGAATTTCCAATTCCTTACTAGCAACCCTTTCTCTCACAAAATGATAGTCAATCTCAATATGTTTGGTTCTTGCATGAAAGACAGGGTTAGCAGAGAGATATGTTGCACCAATATTATCACACCAGAGACATGGAGTTTGTGTATAACATATGCCAAGTTCTCTAAGCAGAGCTTTAACCCATATTATCTCAGCTGTAGCATTTGCCAGTGCTTTATATTCCGCCTCAGTACTTGACCTTGATACAGTTGCCTGTTTCTTTGCACACCAAGAAATTAAGTTGGGCCCAAAGAAGACTGTAAATCCACCTGTGGACCTCCTATCATCTAGACAGCCTGCCCAGTCAGAGTCAGAGAAAGCACTAACCAAAGTGGAGGATGACCTGGTGAAAGTTAACCCAACACTCAACATGTGCTTCACATATCTGAGTATACGTTTGGCTGCAGTCAAATGAGTAGAAGTAGGTGCATGAAGAAATTGACATACTTTGTTCACTGCAAACGAAATGTCAGGTCTGGTGAGTGTCAAGTACTGGAGTGCTCCTACCAAACTCCTGTATTTGGTGCCATCCTCTGAACTCAGAGGAACACCCTCTGCAAGAGACAACTGTTCTGAACTTGAGAGTGGTGTTGGTGATGGTTTGCAGCCCTGCATCCCTGCCTTGCTCAGAAGATCAGTGGCATATTTCTCCTGAGAAAGATGGAGGCCACCTTCTGGATTCCTCTTGACCTCAATGCCAAGGAAAAAATGCAGATTGCCGAGATCTTTGAGAGCAAAATCGGACTGCAAGTCTCTCAGGAGAGCTGTGACTGCCTCATTAGATGAACTAGTGACAATAATGTCATCAACATAAATAAGCACGAAGATAACAGTGTTGGATTTGTTGTAAATAAATAATGAAGTGTCAGACTTGGAGGAAACAAATCCAAGGGTGTGCAGTTTGGAGCTGAGACGAGAATACCAGGCCCTTGGAGCTTGTTTCAGTCCATAGAGCGATTTATCCAGTTTGCAGATATGGAATGGTTTATTAGGATCAACGAACCCAGGAGCTTGCTTCATGTAAACTTCCTCTTCCAGAACACCATGAAGGAACGCGTTCTGCACATCCAGCTGACGCAAGCACCAACCTCGAGAGACAGCTATGGATAAAACAAGACGAATAGTGGCGGCTTTAACAACCGGACTGAATGTGTCCTCATAGTCAAGGCCGTACCTTTGCTTGAATCCTTTTGCAACGAAACGAGCTTTGTAGCGATCTATGGAACCATCTGACCGTCGCTTGATAAGAAACACCCATTTACAATCAATCAGGTTTGTACCTGGACGGAAAGGAACCAGATGCCAAGTGTGATTTTTCTGAAGTGCTCCAAACTCCTCTTGCATGGCAAGCTTCCACTTTGGATCAGCTAGAGCCTGAGAAACAGTCCGCGGTTCCCCTGTAGCAACATCAGAAGCAGTTAAACCATATTTGGTTTTATAATTAAGGGGTGCAATTGTTCCTGTACGAAGGCGAGTGCGAGGCAGGGTGGACGGCACAAGATCAGGCGTAGAAGATCCGTCAGAAGTGGCGGGGATCGCGTCAGGAGATCCAGCCGATCCCGAGACGGCAGGCGATCCAGCCGATCCCGAGGCAGCAGGTGCGTCAGGGCTGCTGGGATCTTCTGTGGCAGGCACATGCGTCGAAGTGGAGGGAACCGCCACAAACGATCCGGGCGAGCCAGCCGCATGCAACTCGGGGCGTGAGTCGAGCCCGTCTGTCGCGACCGTGGTGGAGCGCGGGGCCCGCCTGGTGAAGACCCGCGGGGTTGTCGCATAGCGCGCGGGCGACAGAGCCGCAGCCGCTGATTGGCGCGCTGAGCCCACGGGGTCCGATGCTGCAACACGTGACGACGTGGCGAGGTCAGGTTGGTGCGGAGGTAATCTGTCTGGCACGTGGGAGATCCCGAGGCGGATCCGGTCAGGTCTGACGCAGATGGGCGCACGGATCCCGAAGGAGATTGCGCCAGATTGTCTGCGTTTGTTGCTGCATCATCCGGGGCACTGTTTGGACCGATTTCTGCATCATTTAAACTGCAGTTTTTTTTCTGTATCAAACTCAGGCAAAGGATTAGGAGTATTAGTCAATACATGATCATCATAGTTATCATTACCCACATGAAGACTAGGTGGAAGGAGAAGGATTTCTTTCCTAAGAAGAGCACCAGCATTGGGATGAAGTTTGGCGAATGGAAACTGCGTTTCATCAAACACGACATCAAGGCATTTAACACCCTTGTGTTGAGCACTATACCCAAGGAAAACGCACTCTTTGGATCGAAACATGAGTTTACGAGTATTATAGGGACGAAGGTTGGGCCAACAGGCACAACCAAAGACACGAAGAGTGGTGTAATCTAGTGTAACATGGAAGAGGCGTTCAGTGGGAGTTTCATTGCAAATAACACGACTTGGCCACATGTTAATGAGGTGTACGGCAGTGAGAAATGCTTCATCCCAAAACTTTAGTGGCATGGAAGCTGAAGCTAGGAGAGCGAATCCTACTTCAACGATGTGACGGTGCTTGCGCTCGGCAGAACCGTTCTGCTGATGAGCATGTGGGCATGAAACATGGTGAGAGATACCAATCTTTTGGAAAAAAGAGTTCAATTTTTCATACTCACCACCCCAGTCCGACTGCATGGCTATGATTTTACTATCGAATTTACGTTCCACGAGAGCTTGAAAGTTGTGAAACACTTGAAACACGTCGGTTTGCTTCTTGAGAAGATAGATCCAGGTATACTTACTGCAATCGTCAACAAAGCTTACATAGTAAGTATGCCTACCAACAGAAGTGGGTGCTGGACCCCAAACATCAGAGAAAATAAGTTGCAAGGGCTTGGTTGACACACTAGTGGAAACAGGATATGGCAATTGATGACTTTTTGCCTTCTGGCATGAATCACAAATAGTTTATGGGTTTCTCTCACCAACAACTAGGAGTTTATTTCTACTAAGAATTTGATGAACAGTAGAAAAAGATGGGTGGCCTAAGCGACTGTGCCACCTTTCAGCAGAAAGCTTGACGGCAGCATGGACTTGTTTATTGAGCTGGCAATACTTGGGAAGCAATGCATAGAGCCCTTGCACACAAACGCCCCTATGAAGAACCCTCTTCGTGACCTGATCCTTGATCAAAAAGAAGAACGGGTGAAATTCTAGAAAAACATTATTGTCAAGGGCAATGCGATGAACAGATAACAAGGTTTTGGAAGCATTAGGGACATGCAGGATTTCATTGATCTCAAGGTTTTTATGTGGGGTTTTGATAACTGCTTGACCAATATGACTAATCTCCATACCTGCTCCGTTTGCTGCGGTATAGACTTGATCTTGGCCACAATATTGTTCGTGCATCGTCAGCTTCTCCAGTTCGCCAGTGATGTGATTGGTGGCACATGTGTCCATATACCAGTTGGTATCGACACCATATGACGTATTTGCTGCAGCTGCAATTTTTCTCTTTTGGGCACCGTCCTCGGCATAACGCCAATTACAGTCCTTAGCTATATGATTTGTTTTCTTACAAATTTGACATTTACCCTCGTAGCCATCATAGCCTTGGAAGTTGCGCCCCCTATTGTTGTTGTTGGGGGGGCGCCGCGCGTTGTTGTCGCCGTTTGGGGGACCCTGATGATAGTAGCCACCACCACCACCATGATAGCCGCCACCACCACCGTGATAGCCCCCGCCGCCGCCTTGGTTGTTGTTCGGGTGGTAGTTGCCACCACCGTTGTAGCCGCCGCCTCCATTGTCGTGGCTGGTGCCGCCGTAGCCGCCGTCGCCACCATAGCCACCGCCACCGCCACGGGAGCCACCACCGTTGCCCTTCTGGTTGCGGTAGTTGCCTTTGTTGCCGCGACCGCGAGAAGCAATGTTTGCCGACGATTTGAAGGCGCCGCCGCCATTGCCGTGGAACATCTCGACCCGCTGGTCAAAGTTCGCCACCATGGAGAAGAGGATGTCGACGGTGATCGGCTCGGTGCGGACGTCCAGCGCAGAGACGATCGGCTGATATTCCATGTCGAGGCCCGCGATGATGAAGGAGATGAGCTCTGGCTCGCCGATGGGTTTGCCTGCCGCCGCGAGTTCGTCGGAGAGCGAGCGCATGTGGCCGAAGTACGCTGAGGCGGATTGGGACCCCTTCTATGCGTTGGTGAGAGCGGCTCGGATGTTGTTGGCGCGAGAGAGGGAAACAGCAAAGAACATGTTCCCTAGAGCACTCCAGATCGCATGTGATCGCTCAAGCGACGCGACCTGGACGAGGACCTCTTTAGAGAGATTCCTGAGAAGGTAAGCTACGATCTGTTGGTCCTGGATTAACCAGGGGGCATAGGCAGGGTTCACAGCAACCTGGTCCTTGCCATCGGTGGTTTTGGTGGTGATTGTTTTGGAAGGTTCTTCGATGGTTTGATCGAGATAACCATATAGGCCAGCGCCCATGATCTGTGATCTGGCTTGAGCGCGCCATAGGATGTAGTTGGTGCGGGTAAGAGGTTCAGATGTATTGTTGTTGATTCCAGAGGAGATGACAGAGGTGGAAGACGACATGGTGGATGAAGGTTGATAGCGCTAGATGTGATGGAAGGGACTAGCTCTGATACCATGTAGAAATCTATGGGTAAGCGTCTCAATCTCCATACATGGAGACCCGTGAGGTATATATTGATAGGGGGGTCGGTACAGGAGATAGCAGCGTCAAGGCTAACTATCAAGAGATATTACAGGAGGGTTTTAGGAGATAAGAGAGAGTTAAACATAAAGAGAATAAACTCCCTAACTACCATGCCGTGGCCTTCAAGGGATGGCCCGAACCTGAATACATATATGTGTTTAACAAGAGAAAGAAATTCTGTAAAGGCTACAGTTAGCGGTAACCAGATGATTATGGTGTTCTGGTGATTGCTGACAAGAATTTTAGTCCACTGGTGTGACTGATAAAACAAATTGTTGGTTTGGATCGTTTCTGAATTGTCGAACCAAGGGCTAGAACGACCAAGTTGGTAGAGTGACACTGCTCTTGTGTTCTTCTTGCATCTACCAATGGAAGCATTGATCTGTCCATTGCTCCCTCCGTCCCGAATAACTCGTCTTAGATTTTTCTAGACAGTGAAGGAGATAATAGGAGTACTGCCTTAGATTTGAACAGATCCAGGAGGTATTTGCGTGGAGAATTTTATAGAACTTGATTGACATCCATGGTTAAATTGAACTTTGATGCCAATAAGAGCAAGTCTTTTTTTTTGCGGGTGACCAATAAAAACAACTCCATCTGGAATTCACCATGGACGCCTAACATAATTGGAAAAATTAGCATCTTGCTTTTTCAAGTGCATGACGGGAAGAAGTGTTCAACTGATGTAGCTCCGGCCTTGGAAGTGATGTATCCCTTGGAAGTGATGTATCTTAGGATAAACATTAAGGAAACAAGGGTCATAAAAAAATCATCCATGATTTGCATTCGTGTCAATATAAAAATCAGGAAACAAGAGAGCAAATCCATGATTTGCATGGTGCTGCAGCTTACAAGGACGCCAGTTTCGCATAGCAAATAACAAAGAGGTGGTGGAGCGGTTGGCTAGCATCGCTAGGAAACGCTCCTGAGGTTGAGGGTTCGAGCCTCACATCACCCAACTCAGTGGCAACTTGGGTCGCCACATATGCACCTGGATCATCGGGCGAAATTGAGCAAGTCTGAACCTGGTCTTCTATTTTTTTTTCCTTTTCCTATTTGTTTTGAGATAAAGGTGGTTGGTAGCTCCAGTGCACTCTGAACTGGACTGGGGGGAGCCTGAATTATCAGAACTACAGAGTTGTTTTGTGTCCCAACATGTCTCTTATACAGATTATCTCGAACTGAAATGAAACCCTTTATAATGTCTCTTGTTCATTAGATGTTGGTCGCCACCTGTGGCTGGGGTTACCTCGATGACCCTTTTTAAACCGCACTCCTAGCAGTTAATATTTTTATAATAGATATGATATTTTCGCAAAAAAATATTGGTTTACAGCTCAAAAAAAGTGGAATTTTTGAAAACTTAATTGGCATCCAGCAATAAGTTACTAGTACTATTTAATCTTGGAACTTAATTGGTATCCAAAGACAAGCAAGAGTTTGTTGACATTGCGGAGACTATCTGCAGAGGAGCTTGCAGGGGTCATGGTCTGGTGATTGCTCCCTTGATGCAACGCGCAATCTCTGGCCTACTATGTTCAGTGAAATTGCTGCTACTCGGGCACGGTGACCCTTGATGCAACGCCCAACTCTGTATTTTTTTTTCCTTTTCCTATTTGTTTTGAGATAAAGGTGGTTGGTAGCTCCAGTGCACTCTGAACTGGACTGGGGGGAGCCTGAATTATCAGAACTACAGAGTTGTTTTGTGTCCCAACATGTCTCTTATACAGATTATCTCGAACTGAAATGAAACCCTTTATAATGTCTCTTGTTCATTAGATGTTGGTCGCCACCTGTGGCTGGGGTTACCTCGATGACCCTTTTTAAACCGCACTCCTAGCAGTTAATATTTTTATAATAGATATGATATTTTCGCAAAAAAATATTGGTTTACAGCTCGAAAAAAGTGGAATTTTTGAAAACTTAATTGGCATCCAGCAATAAGTTACTAGTACTATTTAATCTTGGAACTTAATTGGTATCCAAAGACAAGCAAGAGTTTGTTGACATTGCGGAGACTATCTGCAGAGGAGCTTGCAGGGGTCATGGTCTGGTGATTGCTCCCTTGATGCAACGCGCAATCTCTGGCCTACTATGTTCAGTGAAATTGCTGCTACTCGGGCACGGTGACCCTTGATGCAACATCCGTCAAGTTTCAAAGCGTTGCGTAACTATATGCCAGTTGAATATTGATATGTCATCGGGCGAAATTGAGCAAGTCTGAACCTGGTCTCCTTCTTTTTTTTTCCTTTTCCTATTTGTTTTGAGATAAAGGTGGTTGGTAGCTCCAGTGCACTCTGAACTGGACTGGGGGGAGCCTGAATTATCAGAACTACAGAGTTGTTTTGTGTCCCAACATGTCTCTTATACAGATTATCTCGAACTGAAATGAAACCCTTTATAATGTCTCTTGTTCATTAGATGTTGGTCGCCACCTGTGGCTGGGGTTACCTCGATGACCCTTTTTAAACCGCACTCCTAGCAGTTAATATCTTTATAATAGATATGATATTTTCGCAAAAAAATATTGGTTTACAGCTCGAAAAAAGTGGAATTTTTGAAAACTTAATTGGCATCCAGCAATAAGTTACTAGTACTATTTAATCTTGGAACTTAATTGGTATCCAAAGACAAGCAAGAGTTTGTTGACATTGCGGAGACTATCTGCAGAGGAGCTTGCAGGGGTCATGGTCTGGTGATTGCTCCCTTGATGCAACGCGCAATCTCTGGCCTACTATGTTCAGTGAAATTGCTGCTACTCGGGCACGGTGACCCTTGATGCAACATCCGTCAAGTTTCAAAGCGTTGCGTAACTATATGCCAGTTGAATATTGATATGTCATCGGGCGAAATTGAGCAAGTCTGAACCTGGTCTCCTTCTTTTTTTTCCTTTTCCTATTTGTTTTGAGATAAAGGTGGTTGGTAGCTCCAGTGCACTCTGAACTGGACTGGGGGGAGCCTGAATTATCAGAACTACAGAGTTGTTTTGTGTCCCAACATGTCTCTTATACAGATTATCTCGAACTGAAATGAAACCCTTTATAATGTCTCTTGTTCATTAGATGTTGGTCGCCACCTGTGGCTGGGGTTACCTCGATGACCCTTTTTAAACCGCACTCCTAGCAGTTAATATCTTTATAATAGATATGATATTTTCGCAAAAAAATATTGGTTTACAGCTCGAAAAAAGTGGAATTTTTGAAAACTTAATTGGCATCCAGCAATAAGTTACTAGTACTATTTAATCTTGGAACTTAATTGGTATCCAAAGACAAGCAAGAGTTTGTTGACATTGCGGAGACTATCTGCAGAGGAGCTTGCAGGGGTCATGGTCTGGTGATTGCTCCCTTGATGCAACGCGCAATCTCTGGCCTACTATGTTCAGTGAAATTGCTGCTACTCGGGCACGGTGACCCTTGATGCAACATCCGTCAAGTTTCAAAGCGTTGCGTAACTATATGCCAGTTGAATATTGATATGTCATCCGGCGAAATTGAGCAAGTCTGAACCTGGTCTCCTTCTTTTTTTTTCCTTTTCCTATTGATATGTCATAAACCTGTGGTCTTTGGAAATATGACTTGCTGTCTATTGGTGTGAGTGTGTGACAGATAGAACAGATTGTTGGTTTCGATCATTTGTGAATTGCTGAACCAAGGGCTAGACGACTCATGTTGGCAGGACGTCACAAGTCTCGCGGTCTTCTCCTCGCGCCTTTTTTGTCGTCGCTACCAAGCTGAAATTCGAGGGAGGCCATATGGATTAGGCAAGTCCACAGAGCAGATAATACACGGTCAGGCATGATTGAGGATACCTGAATATAAGGCTCAGTGCAGTGTGAGAAAATATTTGGAAAAGCGGTAGTTGATGACGCCAAGTATCTAGCCAGAAGGTGGACCGGCCATCCTTCATCACGATGAAGGAAATTTTTCATAGTGTAGGTATTTGGCGGTTAATAATATTTAATCATAGACTTGCTTGTAACTTGACATCAGAATCTTGTTGCTTAATATCAAACTCCAATGAACTATCATTTAAGACTGAATCCATTTATCTTCGTCACTTTCTTATTTGTAGGGACGAACTCGATATTGTTGAATCATTTGCCTCAGGGTTGCCTGTTGATACATGGGTTAGCTGCAAGTTTGAAATGATTAACAGGCCAGTTGCTCCGGTACTAGTTCTCCTGCACAAGAAATGAATGCAGTCCCACTGAAGACCCCACAAGTTTGGGACTCCCTATTCTGGATATCTGGTCGATGAATGAAATGCTTAATTTCTGATTATGGTCAATGAGTTAGAGAAATAAATTCTGTAAAGGCTACAGTTAGCTGTAACCGGATGATTACAATGTTCTTGTGATTGCTGGCAAGAATTTTACTCCACCAAATATCGTTTTATTAAGGTGTTCCGCGTCTTGCTTTTCATGTGCAGTTTCTGGCCTACTATGTTCACTGAAATGTTGCGGAACTATATGTTTGTATCTTGAATATTGATATGTCATAAACCTGTGCTCCTTGAAAACCTGCTGTCCATTGGTGCAACTGATAAAACAGATTGTTGGTTTGGATCGTTTCTGAATTGCCGAATCAAGTGTTGGAACGATCAAATTGGTAGAATGGTACTGCTCTTGCGTTCTTCTTGCATCTACCTATGGAAGCATTGATCTGTCCATCACTCCCTCCATCCCGAATTACTCTGTCTTCGATTTGTCTAGACAATGACGGAGGTCACAGGAGTACTATCTTAGATTTTTTTTATTTTTTTAGATTTGAACAAATCCGGGAGGTATTTGCGTATATAGAATTTATAGAACTTGATCGGCATCCATGGTTAAATTGAACTTTGACTCCAATAAGAACAAGTCCATCTCGAATTCACCATGGACGCCCAACAGAATTGGGGATAAAATGCATCTTCTTTTTTTTTTGCACGATCGGAAGAAGTATCCAACTGATGTAGCTCCCGGCCTTGGGAGTGATGTATCTTATAGGATAAATAACGAGGAAACAAGAGTCGGAAGGAAATAAACCATCCATTATTTGTATCCGTGTCAATATAAAAATCAAAAAATTCATGAGGGGTGCTGCAGCCTACAAGGATGTCAGTTTCGCGTATTAGACAACAACGGGGTGGTGGCGTATTTGGCTAGCGTAGCTAACGAACGCTCCCGAGGTCGAGAATTCGAGCCCCACATCACCCAAAGACCAGCGTAGTGATGAAAACGCTCAGCGGCAACTTGGGTCGCCGCATATGCACCTGAATCATCATCAGGTGAAATCGAGCAAGTCTGAACCTGGTCTTTTTTTCTTTTTTTCCTTCTTTTGGTTTTTGTTTTTGAGATAAAGGTGGTTCGTAGCTCTGCTCTGAACTGGACTGGGGGAGGTCTGAATTATCAGAACTACACTTCAGCTCTACGATTCCTCCATGTTTTTTCAGTCTTTCGGGTTTCCCCGGTGAGCTAGCACTGCACTGTCTCACTATGCAATCCTGCATAAAGTGCAGGATTATGCTCCGATTTATATGTTCTCTGGCGGGTTGGCAACTGACGGCGGATGATTTGCAGACCGGTATGCAGTTCCTTATTACGTAACATAGATTTGCTGCTCATACAGGCCGGCAGTTGTAGAACGGGTCTGTGGAGTCTGACAACAGGCCAGTTGCTCCAGTAGTCCAGCACTGGTTCTCCTGCACGAGAAACCATTGCCACGTCAGCAATCAGTCAAGTCAAATGTTATGACCGGCATAGGGGCTTAGCCCAGTGGGTTATGGCCCAAGTATCTTAATTAGGGGCTTAACCCAATTATCTTATCGTATTAGGATCGTTTGCTTAGGAGTCAAGTAAACGGAAACTCCTATTGGACGCTCGCCGCGGCAAGCAGTCGGCATTTCGCACACAACCAGCTTGGCTGGGCCGGCCCATGTTGCGGGTGCACCACATTCGCTAGGTTAAAAATCGCGAAAAAGGAAAAAGGAGTGGAATCGAACCCGCGACTTCCTATTGCTGCGCGCCATGAGCTAGCCGCCCCAACTAGCTACTCCCTCCGTTCCTTCTAGTGATTTTAACTAGTGACTACATACAAAGCAAAATGAATGAATCTACACTCTAAAATATGTCTACATACATCCGTATGTTGTAACCATTTGAAATGCCTAGAAAGACAAATATTTTGGAACGGAGGAAGTACTTCTTACGATAAATTGGCAGCGCGAACCTAAAGAAACTAAGAGTAGCGAGAAAACATAAAATCTGAATTCGCAAAATTACGATGAACCAAGGTGTGAGCGAGGCACCTGTCAACACAAGTAGGCAGCCACTATAGTTTCCAAGATTTCGTGTCACAAAAGGTAGCCCAACATATATGAACTATAAACCGCGACAAAGACTATACTTAAAAAACATCAAACGTGAATTCCTTTAGGGAAAAAGTAAATATTTTCTGAAATGCAACCATTTTATAATTTGTGAACAAAAATTTAAAAATTAGAACATTGTATGAAATCGAACAAAAACATTAGGAATAAAAAAAGGAACAAAACTGAAATTGCGAACATTTTTTTAAATGCAAACACTGCAAAATTTGTGAACAATAAATTTAAAATTAGAACATTTTCGTATTTTCATTTTTTAATGGACAAATTAATTGAACAAGAGAACATTTTTTGAATTTGCGTACACTTTTTTCAAAAACAGAAAAGAATTGAAAACCCAAACATTTCGAATTTCCCAAAACATTTTTCTAAGACATGAACATTTTTGGAATTTGTGAACAATTTTTTAAAGCACGAAAGATTTTGGATATTGAGAACAAATTTGGAAGGGCGAACTATTTTTCAAACCACAGACATTTTTTGAATCTTGAGAACAAATTTTAAAATGGAGAACAATTTTGAAAAATCTCGAACAAATTTGGAAGCGCGAACAATTTTTTAAAGCATGAACATTTTTTGAATCTTCAGAACAAATTTTGAAATGGAGAACAATTTTGAAAAATCCTGAACAAATTTGGAAGCCCGAACATTTTTTGAATACGTGAACAAAATATTGAAATCTGGTACATTTTCTGAATTTCGAAAGTTTTGAACTTTTTTGGGTAACGAGAACATTTTTTAAATTTTGAGAACATTTTTTCAAAAGCTGAACATTCTTTTGGAAACATGAACAAAATTTCAAATTTTCCATTTTTTAAAAAATAGAAGAAAAGAAAAAGAAATAACAAAGAAAATCCTAACTTTTTTGTAAAACTGCAAACATGTTCTGAAAAAGAAAAATAAACTTGAAAAAGAAAAGGTAACAAAAAACGAAAAAAATGAAAAAGAAACAGAAAACGAAAAAAAAGAAACAGGAAAGTGAAAAAAAGTGGTAATCCAATACAAGAAAAAAACGGTTCATAGAACCTTCTAGAAGGTTCACAAAACCGGAGTGGCCAGTTTGTAAGCTATGTACGTAAGTGGGCCGGCCCAAAAGCATCGCTCGGTCGCTCGCTGTGTGCGAAGCGCCGACAGTTTGCCGCAACAAGCGGCCAATAGGATTTTCCCAAGTAAACCTCTCTATATAAGGAGAGAAGATGTATAATCTAATCAAGCAAGAAGTAATTAATATTTGCTCGGCTTCCCTTAGGGAGCCGGAAGACCTAAACCCTAGCCGCCTCCTGCCTTCGCCGCCGCTGCTCCTGTCGGAAGGACGACGCCACGCCGCCAGCCGCCGCGCACCAGCCCTCGCCTTTCCCCCTCCTTCCCCTACAATCTAAGCCCTAGATCCGGTAGGGCTCTAGCTCCTACCAATTTGGTATCCAGAGACTCAAGTTCGATCATGTCGTCATCAACACTTCTGTTATGACCGGCATAGGGGCTTAGCCCAGTGGGTTATGGCCCAAGTATCTTAATTAGGGGCTTAGCCCAATTATCTTATCGTATTAGGATCGTTTGCTTAGGAGTCAAGTAAACCTCTCTATATAAGGAGAGGAGATGTATCAATCTAATCAAGCAAGAAGCAATCAATATTTGCTCGGCTTCCCTTAGGGAGCCGGGAGACCTAAACCCTAGCCGCCTCCTGCCTTCGCCACCGCTGCTCCCGTCGCAAGGACGACGCCACGCCGCCGGCCGCCGCGCACCAGCCCTCGCCTTTCCCCCTCCTTCCCCTATAACCTAAGCCCTAGATCCGGTAGGGCCCTAGCTCCTACCAATTAGGTATCCAGAGACTCGGGTTCGATCATGTCGTCATCAACACTTATGTTATGACCGGCATAGGGGCTTAGCCCAGTGGGTTATGGCCCAAGTATCTTAATAAGGGGCTTAGCCCAATTATCTTATCGTATTAGGATCGTTTGCTTAGGAGTCAAGTAAACCTCCCTATATAAGGAGAGGAGATGTATCAATCTAATCAAGCAAGAAGCAATCAATATTTTCTCGGCTTCCCTTAGGTAGCCGGGAGACCTAAACCCTAGCCGCCTCCTGCCCTCGCCGCCGCTGCTCCCGTCGCAAGGACGACGCCACGCCGCCGGCCGCCGCGCACCAGCCCTCGCCTTTCCCCCTCCTTCCCCTATAACCTAAGCCCTAGATCCGGTAGGGCCCTAGCTCCTACCAATTTGGTATCCAGAGACTCGGGTTCGATCATGTCGTCATCAACACTTATGTTATGACCGGCATAGGGGCTTAGCCCAGTGGGTTATGGCCCAAGTATCTTAATTAGGGGCTTAGCCCAATTATCTTATCGTATTAGGATCGTTTGCTTAGGAGTCAAGTAAACCTCCCTATATAAGGAGAGGAGATGTATCAATCTAATCAAGCAAGAAGCAATCAATATTTGCTCGGCTTCCCTTAGGTAGCCGGGAGACCTAAACCCTAGCCGCCTCCTGCCTTTGCCGCCGCTGCTCCCGTCGCAAGTATGGCGCCACGCTGCCGCGCACCAGCCCTCGCCTTTCCCCCTCCTTCCCCTACAACCTAAGCCCTAGATCTAGTAGGGCCCTAGCTCCTACCATCAAACCATCCATGGACTGATTTTGCTCGGTATGGGATTGTTTAGGGGCTGAAGGGATCAGAAATAAAGATCAAGGGGTTATGTGAACCACAACTTTCTTCAAGTAGTAAAATTGACTTTTTCCCAATAACGAATAACAAGTAACAGACATGTTCTGCGTTCCAGAAATACTACAACACACTAACACCAAAAAGTTCAAAGTACACTACAGCAACAAGCACTAAAAGTTCACTACTTTAGTAGAAGAAAAAAAGAGTCTATTTTACTGCCCTAAATAAAGTTGGTGGTTCATATTACCCCCTCATTTATTTTTCTGTTCTTTTAACACCCTAAACAAACCCATACCGGAAAAAAAAGTCTATTTTAGTGCTAGAACGATCAAGTTGGTAGTATGACACTGCTTTTGTGTTCTTGTACATGTGGAAGCATTGATCTGTCCATTACTCCCTCCGTCCCGAATTACTCGTCTTAGATTTGTCGAGATACGGATGTTAGTGTTAGATACATCCTTTGTTGGGGAACGTAGCAGAAATTCAAAATTTTCCTACGTGTCACCAAGATCTATCTATGGAGAAACCAGCAACGAGGGGAAGGAGAGTGCATCACATACCCTTGTAGATCGCTAAGTGGAAGCGTTCAAGAGAACGGGGTTGAGGGAGTCGTACTCGTCGTGATCCAAATCACCGATGATCCTAGTGCCGAACGGACGGCACCTCCGCGTTCAACACACGTACAGCCCGGTGACGTCTCCCACGCCTTGATCCAGCAAGGAGAGAGGGAGAGGTTGAGGAAGACTCCATCCAGCAGCAGCACAACGGCATGGTGGTGGTGGAGGAGCGTGGCAATCCTGCAGGGCTTCGCCAAGCACCACAGAAGAGGAGGAAGAAGAAACGCAGGGCTGCACCAACGAGAGATTGAATCGCGTGTTGTGGGAAGCCCTATGCCTCAACTATATATAGGGGAAGGGGAGGGGCTGCGCCCCCTCTAGGGTTCCCACCCCTAGGGGGGCGGCAGCCCTAGATGGGACTTGGGTGGCGGCCAAGAGGGGAGGGGAGAGGGAGGCGCACCAATATGGGCCCTAAGGCCCATATCCCCTTAGGGTTTGCCCCCTTTCCACCTCTTAGGCACCTTGGGCCCTTGTGGGAGGCGCACCAGCCCACTTAGGGGCTGGTACCTTCCCACCCTTGGCCCATGCAAGCCTCCGGGGCAGGTGGCCCCACTTGGTGGACCCCCGAGACCCTCCCGGTGGTCCCGGTACGTTACCGATAAACCCTGAAACTCTTCCGGTGACCAAAACAGGACTTCCCATATATAAATCTTTACCTCCGGACCAATCCGGAGATCCTCGTGACGTCCGGGATCTCATCTGGGACTCCGAACAACATTAGGTAACCACATACAAACTTCCTTTATAACCCTAGCGTCATCGAACCTTAAGTGTGTAGACCCTACGGGTTCGGGAGACATGCAGACATGACCGAGACGTTCTCCGGTCAATAACCAACAGCGGGATCTGGATACCCATGTTGGCTCCCACATGTTCCACGATGATCTCATCGGATGAACCACGATGTCAAGGACTTAATCAATCCCGTATACAATTCCCTTTGTCTATCGGTACGATACTTGCCCGAGATTCGATCGTCGGTATCCCGATACCTTGTTCAATCTCGTTACCGGCAAGTCTCTTTTACTCGTTCCGCAACACATCATCCCGTGATCAACTCCTTGATCACATTGTGCACATTATGATGATGTCCTACCGAGTGGGCCCAGAGATACCTCTCCGTCACACGGAGTGACAAATCCCAGTCTTGATTCGTGCCACCCAACAGACACTTTCGGAGATACCTGTAGTGTACCTTTATAGCCACCCAGTTACGTTGTGACGTTTAGCACACCCAAAGCATTCCTACGGTATCCGGGAGTTGCACAATCTCATGGTCTAAGGAAATGATACTTGACATTATAAAAGCTTTAGCATACGAACTACATGATCTTGTGCTAGGCTTAGGATTGGGTCTTGTCCATCACATCATTCTCCTAATGATGTGATCCCGTTATCAACGACATCCAATGTCCATGGTCAGGAAACCGTAACCATCTATTGATCAACGAGCTAGTCAACTAGAGGCTTACTAGGGACATGGTGTTGTCTATGTATCCACACATGTATCTGAGTTTCCTATCAATACAATTCTAGCATGGATAATAAACGATTATCATGAACAAGGAAATATAATAATAATCAATTTATTATTGCCTCTAGGGCATATTTCCAACATCCTTATCTAGGCAAATCAAAGACAAGTAATTTAGGACGAAGGTAACAGGAGTACTACCTTAGCTTTGGACAAATTGGGAGGTATTTGCATAGTCCCGAAATACTTTTCATAGATTTGTCAAGATACGGATACGGATGTATCTAGACACGTTTTAGTGTTAGATATGTTCGTATCTAGGCAAATCAAAGACAAGTGATGTGGTGTAGGATCAGAAGTATGTCTAGAGGGGGGGTGATTAGACTACTTGACCAAATAAAAGCTACGCCTTTTCCCAATTTTAGTTCTTGGCAGATTTTAGCTATTTTAGGACAAGTCAAGCAATCATCACACGATTCAAGCAAGCATGCAAAGAGTATATAGGCAGCGGAAAGTAAAGCATGCAACTTGCAAGAATGTAAAGGGAAGGGTTTGGAGAATTCAAACGCTATTGGAGACACGGATGTTTTTCCCGTGGTTCGGATAGGTGGTGCTATCCTACATCCACGTTAGTGGAGACTTCAACCCACGAAGGGTAACGGTTGCGCGAGTCCACGGAGGGCTCCACCCACGAAGGGTCCACGAAGAAGCAACCTTGTCTATCCCACCATGGCCATCGCCCACGAAGGACTTGCCTCACTAGCGGTAGATCTTCACGAAGTAGGCGATCTCCTTGCCCTTACAAACTCCTTGGTTCAACTCCACAATCTTGTCGGAGGCTCCCAAGTGACACCTAGCCAATCTAGGAGACACCACTCTCCAAGAAGTAACAAATGGTGTGTTGATGATGAACTCCTTGCTCTTGTGCTTCAAATGATAGTCTCCCCAACACTCAACTCTCTCTCATAGGATTTGGATTTGGTAGAAAAAAGATTTGAGTGGAAAGCAACTTGGGGAAGGCTAGAGATCAAGATTCATATGGTAGGAATGGAATATCTTGGTCTCAACACATGACTAGGTGGTTCTCTCTTAGAACATATGAATTGGAAGTGTAGGTGTGTTCTGATGGCTCTCTCCACGAATGAAGAGGAGGTGGGGGGTATATATAGCCTCCACACAAAATCCAACCGTTACACACAATCTACCAATCTCGATGGGACCGAATCAACAAACTCGGTCGGACCGAAATGGTAAACCTAGTTACCATTAGAGATTTTCGGTGGGACTGACATGCATCTCGGTAGGACCGATATGGTTAGGGTTTGGGCATAACGTAATCTCGGTGAGACCGATTACACAAACTCGGTGAGACCGATTTGGTAATTAGCTAACCAGAGAGTTGGTCAGGCAAACTCGGTGGGACCGATTTGCTCTTTCAGTGAGATCGAAAAGTTACAAAAGGGAAATAGAGAGTTTGCATTGCAATCTCGGTGGGACCGATCCGCTCTTTCGATGAGACCGAAAAGTTACGAAAAGGAAACAGAGAGGTTGCAATCCCATCTCGGTGAGACCGAGATCCCTATCGGTTAAACCGATTTGCTAGGGTTTGGCAGTGGCTTATGACATATGAGAAACTCGGTGGCGTCGGATAGAAAGAATCGATAGAACCGAGTTTGGCTTAGGGTTTAGGTCATATGTGGATATGGGAAAGTAGTTGAGGATTTTGGAGCATATCATTAAGCACATAAGGCAAAGAGCTCATTAAGCAACACCTCATCCCTCCTTGATAGTATTGGCTTTTCCTATAGACTCAATGTGATCTTGGATCACTAAAATGTAAAATGAAGAGTCTTGAGCATTTGAGCTTGAGCCAATCCTTTGTCCTTAGCATTTTGAGGGTTCCACTTTCACCATCCATGCCATGCCAATCATTGAGCTTTCCTGAAATAATTGTCTTGGAATTGCATTAGCTCAATGAGCTATATGTTGTTATAAATTACCAAAACCACCTAGGGATAGTTGCACTTTCAATCTCCCCCTTTTTGGTAATTGATGACAACATATAGATCAAAGCTTCGACAAATGATAATAAGAATGAATTACATCATCGCTTTAAGAAGTATGTGATAAGTAAGAGCTCCCCCTAAATTTGTGCATATTTAAAATTTTGCTTTGGACTGCAAATGCACAAAGAGTTAGAGTCATGGGTTACTCTTCCATGTCACATACATCTTGGTGGAGCGCTCAAAATGATAAACAATGAAATACATGCACTCATCACCAAGGCAAAAGGTGAATGACCACATAAGATAGATAAGATATATCAAGCATGCATAAGTGTAGCTTATGATCAAACACATGATCATCAATGTCTCACAAAGCATATCAAAGTATCTCAACCAAAAGCAAATAATGTATCAAAGACCACCAAATAAAACAAGAGAGAAAAGCAACACTCTCTCTCTCGAAGCCTATGATCTATACATCTTCTCCCCCTTTGGCAACAAGTTACCAAAAAGTTCCTAGAAAATGCATAGTGCTATATCGACACTCAGGCTTGATCTTCAGGAGGTGGTGGAGTCTGGATCACTCCAAGGATGAAGGCTTCTGTTGATGCTGATGGAGTTGGAGCTGAAGTGGATGCTGGAGCAGGTTGGGTTGATGCTGCGGCTGGAGCTGAGGCGGTTGCTCTTGTGTCAGGAACTGGCACTGCACTGGACCTCTGAGCTCGTGGAACTCTAGCAAATGCATCTGTAGTTGTCTTCCCTCTCCTCTCCTGCATGTCATCCTGGAGCTGCTCCACTGCTGTCTGTATCTCTGTCACCTTGATATCCAAGTCATAGAACTTCTGTTCTACGATCCTCTCTAAGCTCGCCTGGTTCTGAGTTAGGTTGGCCAAACCTTTCTCAATGCGCAGGGTGGATGCAATCAGGTAACTGAGCTGCTCTTGCTTGGTCTTCAAGAAGTATTCTGATGCCTCCTCTTGAGTTGGCATCCTAGCAGCTTTCTCCTTTCTAGCCTTCTCCTTTTGTGCTTGGGCATGGGCTGAAGATGGTTCATCCATGTTCATCACAACTTCATTGTCTTCAAACTCAGGATGAATAGGAAGATGTTCCTTATCCAAAAGATATATGCCAGTGCCCATCTTGGAGTTGATCAGTTCTTGGATCTGAGGAGCATATCCACAGCTTCTCTTCTGGTCTGCTGCTGTCCTCTTGATTGTCTCTATCATCAGGCTCATGGCCTTGAACTTCTGAGGCACATCAAAGATATGAAGCAAGTTGATAGCATGGCCTCTGACCATCTTGTGATCTCCAGACTTTGGTAGTAGAGTGTGCCTTAAGATACAGTTGATTGTTGGCAATCCTGACAGAAGATAATGTACAGATCCATACTTGAAAGTTTCAAGTGCCTTATCAGGGATCTCCTTGTACATGTTGATCATTGAGTTGTGGTCCATCTTCTTCTTGGAATAGACATCCAAGTCATCTTCACTTTCTTCTGGGGCATTGATCAGTTGAGCCCATTCTGCAACAGTTGATTGGTACCTCGTACCTTCTGACATCCAGACAATCCTCCCATCGGGGTAAAAGTGTGCTGTGGAGTAGAACTGCATGATAAGTTCCTCGTTCCACTTTGTGAGCTTTTGCCCAACAAAGTCTGCTACTCCACAAGCCTTGAAGCTGTCCTCCACTCCTGGGAAGTGCTCTTCATTGTCCTTTATGTATTGCCAATCAACCCATTTCATGTCACAGACAATTGGCTTCTTGTCTAACAGGATTGTCTCATAGAAGTCCTGCTGTTCCTTAGTGTGGAACCTGTAGTCTACAGCAGTTCTTCTCCTGGTAGCATAGGGATCTTCTGCTCTCCATTTTCTCAATCCAGAGTCTCTCCTGATATTCATATCCTCAGCCACAGGATGAGCATCATTGTGGTCTGGGATCTTGGGCTTTAATTTCCTCAAAACTTGTCCTTCTTCTTCAGCAACATTAGGCACTGGGGCCTTGTTCTTCTCAGCAGCTGGAATATTTCTTGTATTCCTCTTGGGTTTTTGCTTTGGAGCTGTCTTAGGGGCTTACTTGGGCTTGGATGCAGCTCCCCCTGATCTAATGGCATCACTCATCAGCTTGGGTGCCTTGGGTGCTGGTGCAGCACCTTCCTCTTCCTCTTCTTCTTCATCAGAAGAATGTTGTTCAAACTCAGCCATAGGATCTACTTTCTTGCACCATCTGCCTCTTTTCCTCTCTTTCTTTTCTACAGCAACAACTGGCTCCTTGGAAGTGTTTTTGTCAGGAATCTTGGTTGAGGCTCTGGCTTTTGGCATTGGCTTCCTGCATGCTGGTCTTTTGACCTTCAAGCCTGGCTTGGTGCTCTGTCTTGAACTATGTTCTTTCTTGAGTTCAATTTTCTTGGAGGTTGCCTCCTCCTCTGCCACATAGTCTTCATATTCTGAATCTGAAGTTCTTTTCCTTCTCTGTCTGGTGGCAGCCTTTGGCAGATTGCTTGGAGTGCTCCTGCTGCCATCATCTGAAGAACTTGAGGGACTAGTGCCCTCACTCATATGCACAGGCTGATCTGACTGATTCTGACTGTCACTCTGGTCTGACATGTTGAACAAGTTGACTGCTGACTGCTGACCCTGTGAATAGTTTATAGATGAGGTAGAATGGATGAGCATCACAAAAAGCAGAGATTTTTGCAAAAGAATGATTCAAAAACTTAGTTTTAGTTTCCCATAGAAAGCATTTCGGATCTACCGATTTCTAAACTCGGTGATACCGAAGCAGCATTTGGAACCTAAACTAGTGATCTCGGTCAGACCGAGTCACAGTTCGGTGGCACCGAGACTGCTAGGGTTTCACAAAATTCAAAAATCGGTCACACCGATTAGTTACACTCGGTCAGACCGAGTTTCGCTTGTGCAATGGCATAGGCCAAATCGGTGGGACCGAGTTTTTCAACTCGGTGGGTCCGAGATGGTTTCGGCGGAAACCTAACCCTAACTTTTTCGAATCAAACCTAATCTACGAGTTCTTTGACTGGATAGAAGTTTATCAAACGTGGCAAGAATCATTATGATCACAATGTGCTAGGAATCGGATTGGGAATAGCACAAAGATCGAGTCCATACCCTAGTTCGGCGGAGACTCGCTACAGCGGCAACGGCGGAGGTGATTTCCGTTGACGGCGACGGAGACCAGCGACTGGAGGCTGCTGGCGGCGAGAAGATGATCCGGAGACCACGTCGGCAGAGCGAGCTATGGCGCGGGCGAAGAGGTTCGGAGAAATTTCCAAATTTTTGCCCGTGACTATATATAGCCCGACCTTGTCGGTGTGACCGAGTGGAACGACTCGGTGGCACCGAGATGCAAAACTGTATACAGTTATTGCAACTCGGTGTGACCGAATAGTTCAAGTCGGTTGCACCGAGATTGAAAACATAGATCAACTTGATGATCTCGGTAGGACCGAAAGTGGGGTATCGGTCAGACCGAGAATCACAAAGAGGTTTTGGAAGTTTAAGTCTATGACGAATCGGGGACTCCGAGTGCTCCTCACACAGAGTGGTTCGAATTTGACTTGATCAATTTTGTGATGTAGCATGAATAGAATTTGAGACGAGAAAAGCATAGATAGCTAGAGGAGGTTCTTAGGCATTCTTGTCCATCCACTTGGCAAAAGAAGAGATAAAGCCAAACAATCAAAACAACAAGTGGATGTCCTCGAATGAGTAAAATATGCAACCAGCATGCTCACACAATAAAATGGCAATAGAAATATGTGACAAAGCATGCACAATCAATTCTAGCATCAATCAAGCAATTGGCGATGACTAGGTCATCTATATATGAGTATATTGACTTAGGAGTCAAATGAGAACATTTGATCATAGGTCATACTCATCGTTTAAGCTCAAGTGGGGTTACCACTTTCACATAAAGCATTGTTGTGTTCACATCATTAGAGTTGCTTTAGCTCAAGTCTTAGAGTAAAGCTCCCCCTAGATGTTATATCCCCCCTTAAGAGGGATGAACAAACCTTGGGTTTTGTCGATGATGACTTCATGTAGATGTTGAAGATGTGGATGCTCAATATTGATGTAGATCACTTGGAGCTATCCTTTTGAGTGAATTGCACTTTCAATACCTACATGGGTTAGTCCCACAAGGAACAAGCAAGTGTATCCATAGACACAGAGTGATGCACATACAAGAAAAAGTCTATGAAAGCTTTTTAGATTACCTTGTCCCTTGACTTACCAACAAGAGGGTTTGTGACTCCTTGAACTAGTGCAAGATGTGGAAGTTGATTGCACTTGTTCTTGCCAAAATGATAAGAATGAAGTATGTTGGCGGAGTCACCCTCAAGAACTCTCTAGTTCTTCTTCTTTTGGATCCACACCATCTTGATGGGAATCCTTGGAGTTGTAGTCGTACTTGATGAAGTGGAACTTGAAGTAGTCTTGGGAATCCACTTGACTAAGGTCTTAGGAGCTTCTACAAATGCATCTATTTCCTCTTGAAGCTTGTCCTTGCCTTTTTGCTTGTAGTCTTGTGGTGGAAGATCATCTTGAGTTTGTGTCCCCTTGAAAGAAGTTGGATCATACTTCTCTTGTTGAGGAACAAACTTTGTCTTGGGGTATTGATCTTCTTCCCACTCAACTCCATTGGCATTGAACTTTCGTTCAAAACCAACACCTTGATTCTTCCGGTGCCTTCCTTGCTTGCGTACAATCTCCTCGAATTGCTTACTTCCGTCAAGGCTTTTGTACACTCCTTTCTCTATGATTTCCTTCAATATGCTATTTTCTAGCTCAAGTGTAACTTGGCTAAGAGAATCATTAGTGGAATCAAGAGAACTACTAGAAGCAACAATATTGGATTTAACATGGTCAATGTTACTACTAGAGGAAGAATCTTTCTTGTTCTTGTTACTAGACTTGACTTGAGGCATGTAAGTGGATAAGAGTAAACGTTTGGCAATGTAAGAAGAACTTTTCTTGCGGAGATCATCATTGATTGCCTTTAAAAACTCATGCTCTTGCTCAAGATTGAGCTTTTCAAAGCGTAACTTCTCATGAGCCCTTAAAAGTTCTCGATGATCTTCGAAGATAGTTTCATGAGCTAACTTAAGAGTGTTTAGTTCTTTAGTTAGAGCCTCAATTTTATTCTTATCATTGTCATTCGTTTTAGCATGATTAATTGACGTTTCATCATAGGATTCATCACTAGAGTTGTCAACAAGTAAATCATCATCGCCTAACAAGTCATCTTCATCACTATTAAAATCAACATACTCAGGGTGAGTTACCTTAGGACCTTTGGCCATGCAGCATCTACCAATTCCTTCATTGGGTGAATCAAATATGTCGTAGGAGTTGGTTGACACAAGTGCTAGTCCGGCAACACCTTCATCTTGAGTATATTCGGAGTCGGAGTGATAACTTCTCTCGGAGTGATTGTCGGAGTCGGAGCCGGATACCCATTCACCAACATGAGCTTGACGTCTTCGTTTTGTGTAGCTCCTTGATGATTTTTCCTTCCTTTCCGAATCCTTGCTTCTTCGTGAGTGTCTTCGTTCATAACGATCATCTCTACTCCTTCTCTCTCGTGATGGTGATTCCTCTCTTTTGCTTCTTCTTTTTGGAGAATCTTCTCTTCTTTTGTAGGGAGCCGTACACTCATTGGAATAGTGTCCAGGTCTTCCACAATTGTAGCAGTTTCGCTCTCGACTAGAAGATCTTTTGTCATTGTAGGACCTTGACTTGGAGCTTCTATCTTTGCTTCTACTCTTGTAGAACTTGTTGAAGTTCTTCACCATTAAGCTCAGTTCTTCATTGAAGTTTTGTTTCTCACTTGATGATGTGGGGGCTTCACATGAGGCTTTATAAGCACCACTTGATTTGTTGTGAAGTTCGTCTTTGGCCTTGAGCGACATCTCATGAGCAACAATTCTTCCAATGACTCCCGTTGGCTTGAGATTTTTGTAATTGGGCATCATTTGGATCAATGTACACACAGTATCATATTTTTCATCCAAGGCTCTTAGGATCTTCTTGATGATGAATCTGTCGGTCATCTCTTCACTCCCTAAGCCGGCAATCTCATTTGTGATGAGAGCAGGCCTAGAGTACATTTCAGCGACACCTTCACCATCCTTCATTTTGAACTTGTCAAGTTGACTTTGAAGCACATCCAATTTAGATTCCTTGACGGAGTCGGTACCTTCGTGCATATCAATCAAAGTATCCCAAATTTCCTTTGCATTCTCAAGACGGTTGATTTTGTTGAATTCTTCGGGGCACAATCCGTTGAAGAGAATATCACAAGCTTGAGCGTTGTATTGTAGCATCTTCAACTCATCCGCGGTAGCTTCACGGTTTGGTTCTTTCCCTTCAAAGAAGTCACCTTGCAAACCAACACACACAATCGCCCAAACGGCAGGGTTATGTCCAAGAATATGCATTTTCATTTTATTCTTCCAACTAGCAAAGTTAGTGCCATCAAAGTAAGGACCTCTACGATGATAATTTCCCTCACTAGACGCCATACTCTCCTAGGTTGTGAAACCAAGGCTATGATCACCAAAAGCTATGGGAATCAAAGCGAATGGAGACCAAGGCTCTGATACCACTTGTAGGATCGGAAGTATGTCTAGAGGGGGGGTGATTAGACTACTTGACCAAATAAAAGCTACGCCTTTTCCCAATTTTAGTTCTTGGCAGATTTTAGCTATTTTAGGACAAGTCAAGCAATCATCACACGATTCAAGCAAGCATGCAAAGAGTATATAGGCAGCGGAAAGTAAAGCATGCAACTTGCAAGAATGTAAAGGGAAGGGTTTGGAGAATTCAAACGCTATTGGAGACACGGATGTTTTTCCCGTGGTTCGGATAGGTGGTGCTATCCTACATCCACGTTAGTGGAGACTTCAACCCATGAAGGGTAACGGTTGCGCGAGTCCACGGAGGGCTCCACCCATGAAGGGTCCACGAAGAAGCAACCTTGTCTATCCCACCATGGCCATCGCCCACGAAGGACTTGCCTCACTAGCGGTAGATCTTCACGAAGTAGGCGATCTCCTTGCCCTTACAAACTCCTTGGTTCAACTCCACAATCTTGTCGGAGGCTCCCAAGTGACACCTAGCCAATCTAGGAGACACCACTCTCCAAGAAGTAACAAATGGTGTGTTGATGATGAACTCCTTGCTCTTGTGCTTCAAATGATAGTCTCCCCAACACTCAACTCTCTCTCTCATAGGATTTGGATTTGGTAGAAAGAAGATTTGAGTGGAAAGCAACTTGGGGAAGGCTAGAGATCAAGATTCATATGGTAGGAATGGAATATCTTGGTCTCAACACATGAGTAGGTGGTTCTCTCTCAGAACATATGAATTGGAAGTGTAGGTGTGTTCTGATGGCTCTCTCCACGAATGAAGAGGAGGTGGAGGGGTATATATAGCCTCCACACAAAATCCAACCGTTACACACAATCTACCAATCTCGGTGGGACCGAATCAACAAACTCGGTCAGACCGAAATGGTAAACCTAGTGACTGTTAGAGATTTTCGGTGGGACTGATATGCATCTTGGTAGGACCGATATGGTTAGGGTTTGGGCATAACGTAATCTCGGTGAGACCGATCACAAACTCGGTGAGACCGATTTGGTAATTAGCTAACCAGAGAGTTGGTCAGGCAAACTCGGTGGGACCGATTTGCTCTTTCGGTGAGACCGAAAAGTTACAAAAGGGAAACAGAGAGTTTGCATTGCAATCTCGGTGGGACCGATCCGCTCTTTCGGTGAGACCGAAAAGTTACGAAAAGGAAACAGAGAGGTTGCAATCCCATCTCGGTGAGACCGAGATCCCTATCGGTGAAACCGATTTGCTAGGGTTTGGCAGTGGCTTATGACATATGAGAAACTCGGTGGCGCCGGATAGAAAGAATCGGTAGGACCGAGTTTGGCTTAGGGTTTAGGTCATATGTGGGTATGGGAAAGTAGTTGAGGATTTTGGAGCATATCATTAAGCACATAAGGCAAAGAGCTCATTAAGCAACACCTCATCCCTCCTTGATAGTATTGGCTTTTCCTATAGACTCAATGTGATCTTGGATCACTAAAATGTAAAATGAAGAGTCTTGAGCATTTGAGCTTGAGACAATCCTTTGTCCTTAGCATTTTGAGGGTTCCACTTTCACCATCCATGCCATGCCAATCATTGAGTTTTCCTGAAATAATTGTCTTGGAATTGCATTAGCTCAATGAGCTATATGTTGTTATAAATTACCAAAACCACCTAGGGATAGTTGCACTTTCATGTGGATCCCTTCCCTCTCCCTCGCGACTCTCCCTTCCCCGAAACCCTCGCTGCCACCGCCTCCCCCGCGTGTTCCTGGCATGATCCGACGGCGAGTTTGGGCTCCCCTCCCCCGCTCTCCCTTTCCCTCCCCCTAATCCGCCCTCGCGCCGCCTCCGCCTTTGGCCTCCCTTCTCTCCTCCTCCTCCCGTCGTCTCCGGTGGGCACCCCCAGCTCTGGGCCATGTGGTGTCGGCGATGGCGGAATCTCCCCTGCCCGCGCGCGCGTCCTCCCTTCCCGAGGTGGGGGGGGGGGCGGGGGCGACGGCGGTGTCGCTCGGATAGGCGGCGGTCCAGCGACCCGGCGGTGGCGGACGTTGTGGCGGCGGGCCGACTTGGTGGCGCGGGGTGGCCGGCGGCGCACCCCCGGCTTGGATCTGGGCCCTGAGAGCCCCATCTGGGTCTTACCGGGTCGGTCCCCGGTGTGGCTTCGTTGTCTTTTGCGTGGTGAGGAGGAGCTCGGACCGGGGGCGGCGACGCCGACGGTGTGCCTGCTGCAGCGCAAAAGCGGGAGCTTTATGGGCCGACGAGGGCCTGGCCAGGCCTGGTATGCTCTTGCTACAGCATCCGGTCAGCTATCGTCGTTGACGGTGGAGGTTGAGCTACCCCGCGTGCCGACGGTGCTGCTGCCTCTAGGCCCGGCTCCTCTTCTTCGGTGTGCAGACCTCACTTCGTGGTGCTGTGTGAGACGGTGTGAGAAGCTTCAAGACTGTGTTGACGCAGGGTGGTAGTCGGTTTGGTGGCGGGCCACGGAGCGTCCGAGGTGAAGGTTGGGATCGGGAGAAATCCCTGTCGGCCTGGCCGACACCGACGCGGGCGTGCCTGTGGGTGTCGCCGGACCTTCGTGGAGGGCATCGGGGCTACCCTTCCCCTCTCCTCGTCGTGTACCTGCGGAAACCCTTGGCAGCAGCGTCGTGATCGTCACGTTCCTTCTTGAAGGTGTTGATTGGTACCGACGCTTCGAAGTCTAGGAGCTTGGTGGGAGATCTACGATGGTTGCAAGGCTTCTTCGTTTTTGTTGATCCGCCGTTGTCGGCATTTCTTCGTTTTGTATTTTCTCTTTCATTTTTTTTGGGCGTGTCAGTGCTGCTTCCGCTCCAGCACCTATCGTTGGTTTCTTTGTAATACAGAGCAGGGGGAAATCCTTTTTTGGAAATCAAAAACAAGTAATTCGGGACTGGATGTATTTGCGTATACTCCCTCTTATTTTAAATATAAGTCTTTTTAGAGATTCCAATACGGACTAGGAAACCTACATTCTAAAATATGTCTATATACAGCCGCATGTAATCCGTATTGCAATCTCTTGAAGGGCTTATAAGAAATGGAGGGAGTAGAATTTATAGAACTTGATCGGTATCCATGGTTAAATTGAACTTTGACTCCAACAAGAACAAGTCTCTCGAATTCACCATGGACGCCCAACATAATTGGAGAAACTAGTGGGTGGGGCGCCACCCGGTGGCGCCTCCTGAAAGGGAGCTAGGCGGTGCCTGATTTGCTGCCACCCAATCAGCACCCTTGTAAGTTCATCATAGATTAATATTTTTTAGGAAAGCAAACATACTTTGTGCACATGTATGGAGGACATTAGGCATGTGTGGCACATATGGAGATACAACTTGATGGCAAGACAAATGCATTACAGACAACTCTTATTACTGTCACTACCCTTAGCAGCCCCCCGCCGAGTTGACGCTCGCCTTTACCTGCTCGAGCAGCTTCTCATTGGCACCATCGCGGCTCGCCATCATAGTAGGACGTAGACAACATCCCTCTCACGGCTGTCATAGAATAAGTAGCGGTTGTCGATGTAGACCTTGGCAATACCTGACGCTGCACTCTACAGCGAGCTTGGCAAGGAAGATGTCATCAGCGAAAAGGCGTTCGTCGAGTCCTTGGAACTGCATCGATCAGGGGAGCAGTAGAGACAAACAAAAGTAGGATATAAAATGCAACTAATGGCATATGTAATTCAAATACATAAAGAGCAAACCTAGTAGGCTTATACCAATGTTTACATGTGAAAAGAAAAAAGACGTTTCTTTACAACCTGAACTTCAGTTTAAGTTACATCAAATCTTTGCCAGTTAACATATTATTTCTATAGTCTAGGTTGCCTAAAAAATCCAATTAGTTATAAATGCCCTTGAAAGTAAAAGGAGGATCGACAATAAACTTTTGAAACATTCGGAACTCGGCCAGTTCCTCTGGTAATAGCCGTTGGATCATGGTGGTGATGGCGGTCGTGGACGAAACCCATCAAGCTCAAGATCTGCGTAAGGTGCAGATGAAAAATACATTTCAGAAATTGGATTGAGATATTGTAGCTTCAAATAAGCATCCTAATTCGTAGTCCAGATCATGCAACTCCCTGATTCAGTAGAAAAGTACTGCAAGACAATTAGAAAAGAATACATGAGCTCCATATTAGTTCATTTATCTAGCGTTGACACTGTCTGTTGTCCAAGATATATCATCTTTCACGACCATGCCTTAAAAAGACACCTTTTCATTTATAAATACTAAATGAGACTGCTCCTTTCTGTAATGCATAGAAGTTGGAAGAATGTTACTAAAAGGATATTACATGAAAAGTTAGATAAGCCACATCATGATACTTATGATAATATGGTTGCAAGAAACATCTCCTCGGGCACTCTTTCTCCGTTCGCATCCAGCGTCTACTCCCAGTCCCAGTTAGGGTTACCGCCGCCGCCCTCCCCCACGCTTGTGCCCTCCATCTCCTGGCCCGAGCTCCATCTCCTCCACCCGCGGCCTGCGCTCCGTCCTTCCCTCCTTGTTGGTGCTCAACCCGGCGAGCGTGATCCACCGCAAAACCGCAGCAGAGGGAGACGTCGAGAGGACATCAGGCCGAGGTGAGTTCCCAATCATCTCTCTCTGTATTTCTTGATGCGCGGGACTGGCCCCTCCTCTGCTTTCTATTCTCCCCTTGTCAGATCCACAACAATCTCTTGCAAACCATGCTTACTAAATTATAAGGAATGCAGATTTCAACAACAAAAACATTATAGACCTCTCAGTAAAACATAGAAATGGAAATGGTTAATTTATCTGGCAGAAAATTAGGACGACCAGAACGCATTTGCAGAACATACTGCGTAAAGATTGACATGTGTATATACATTACACATTGCTTGAGGATTACTAACAAGAACATGATAATTTCAAAAACATTCTTTCTCAGGCTTGTGAGGCTAACAGTTGAGTGCATCGCTGAATTTTTGGCGCAACGATTTACATAAGACGGTATAGTATGACTAAAAAGGTTAGAGCTAAGTATTGCAAAAAGTTCAAGTATAATGGTTTACCTCACTATGCGAGCTCCAACTAACATATATGCCATGTAAGCCAGGACTTCAGAATAAATTCCGAATGGGTTAGAGAGGCAAACATGGTATGGTGATATTGAAGTGCTCGATTGTCTGACCTGCCAATCACCTCGGTAAGTGAATCATGGTGTTATACTTCCACATTGTCTAGCTGTATGAGTTGCAGCTCACTTGGTGAAGAAATTTCAGAAATTGCGGCAATCTTTTGATTCCCCTCATAAAAAATCTTCAGGCCATCAATAAAGAGAGGATGGATGCGAGTAATTGCTGCAGCACACAAAAAAAGTTAATTGGGTTTGGACCTTAGGTATTGGGTAACAAAGATGAGAAACATCCAACACGTATGTCAATCTAATCTATCATTTACAACACAGTAGTGGTACCTCAAATTAAGATATATCGAGACATGAAAATTAAGATATACCACATGAAAGTAGGCAAATCTAGTAGAGGGATACATATCCTGGGCCTTGGATGGTACCAAAACACGATAAACAAATATGTACCTTGTTTGTCCATGATAAGGTCCAGCGCAAAATATTCAACAAAAAACTGAGTATTGTGCTTCATCGCTTGACCATAAAGTGTGTAGCATAGCATGCCCTGTTCTGTCAGCAGAGCATGCGCATCGATAGGTCTGACCACCTGAAGATTAATTAATTAGACACAGAAAAAAGGATAAAAAAATATGTGGCAGCTACCTGTTTGCAACCTCAGATTGATGATGGAAGGCAAATTGCCTTATCCAAAATCAAAGCTTTGGCCTCCAAAAGCGCGTTGATAATTTTTTCCATCTTCAGTTCTGAAAATGGTAATCCATAGTTCTCAACCTCTATAACAGCCTTTGGTGCTTCTCTACACATACTGAATGCATCTTGGTCACCTGGAGATGAATAACAATATCATGTCAGAGCTTCAAAGTCAACGCCTATTCAAACTTGCTTAATTTAATTTGTTAGTACTATGTTAATATTGACATATTAACTGGCAGAACTCATGTACTAACAGTAAATCCCAACATACTAGCTTAATTTGCTACTATCCGGACTTAATTCTTTTAGCGAGAGGTCAGGTATCACTTGGAACAACTGAGTTTCTTTTTAATCTATGTGGACACTACACTTGAACGCCACAACCACCTAATGGTAATGGATATGTCAGGCGGGACGGGCAGCAGCGCACCATCAATAAGTTTATTTAACAGAGTAAAATTCAGTCGCAATCAGTCAATCTCAATCAGGTTCAAATTTGGACGCGACCTTGAAACGAAGCCCCAACTGGGAAGAACAAGGTTGCAAGAACAAGCAGATTGACGTTGGGTTCATGGAAGCTTACCAGGCAGGCAGTCTGCCCGGCGGCTTGAGCAAGTTGCTGCTGGTACAGCACCAAAGGACATTGAAATTCGCTCCTGAATTCCAATAAACCAATAAAGTCGTGCTTTTTAATTAGATCCTTATTTTTTTCATAAATTATATGCTTAAAGTTGTTAACTAAGAGCACACTATGAGAACATCTTTGAATTTAACTTCCAATCCAATGAATAGAAACTAAGTAGTACTGATCCTTAATTGCCAAAAAACGCAGGAAGATGAGCGTCTCATGAAGGATATGGGAATGGACGCATACAGGCTCTCCATCTCATGGACAAGAATTCTTCCAGGTTGATAGTTTCAGGCTGGATAAAGGTATGTAAAGTACAGCATATAACACTCACAGGGTTAAGTGACTGTGCTCTGCCAAGGCCCACATACACTGAATAATCCCCCAGCCTACAAATCCCAAAAGGCATTGCTATCAGACTATCACCAATATGCGTGAATATTTGGGTGCTACCGAGACCTGCACCGCGATCCAAATTCAGACAATGGACCACCATCATACAGCAACACAGCCAAATGGTGCAGAAGACAAATGAACGCCACCACAACATCATATTAGGAAAACAAATGAGCATATGTATCGCCGAACTTAATCGACCCTCCCAGTCCTTTTTTATTTACTTGCCGACATGTTTAGTCTACTTGTTAAAAAAATGCACCTTAAGCCTGATTAGCATTTTTATTAGGTTTTGCTGGAGCCACTTGCATGACAATGAGTCATGTGCATTAGATGATATCACGTAACGTACATGGTTGATCATATGAAAGAGAATTTGTGATGCACTTCCACCATTCCTTGGCTTATAACCACCACACATGAGTCCAAAGAAAAAGAAGAGCGCCAGATCACCTTAAAAAAATTGACTTATGCATACAATGGATGTATTGATAAAGGTAAATTACAATCTATCACACAGAATGAACTATGGAGAATCTATGATAGAGCACGTGTTCAGCAGAACGGACATGGATAGCTTGATGGACCAGGACATTAACAAGCAACAGCTAATTGGTCTGCTAAGTAAATGGGTGTACACTGTGAAATGTCCATAAATACATATTATCAAAACCAACATCTATGTTCTCTGGGCAGACTAATAAGTATACAAATCAGTGAATGTACGTATGTTCCATTAGATTGAAGGTCAGTTTGGGTTTTGAATGCAAGTGCTGATAGGAGATAATTACCGGTATCCCAACAGCCCATTGCTTCCTTTGGCATCATCACCAAATCCCGCAAGGAGGTAGGCGCTAAGAAACCAACCTGCAGAAGACCCGATTAAGTTAGTAACCCCTTCATCCAACAGAAGAACAGCAGAGGAAAAAAGAAGAGGCTGACAGGTTTTTCCGACCAGCAATGAACGGGTCAGCCATCTTGAACATCTCGGTATCAAGCACGGGTAGGCCATGGCTCAACCTCCCAATCGCGGAGAGGATCAGGGGGTAAAGCTGATCCCCTCTGGCTAGTTTTTATCAGTAACAAAGGCAGACGGCTCCTGCGAAGAAACAAAAATATATATAATGAATAGAGAGCGCAAGCGGCTACAAAAGACTACAACGAAAAGCAGTTAACACAAAATCCAATCTCAGAGTAAGCAATATAGTATACAATAGTAACAGTTTGAAACATGCCTTATGGTAGCTTGTAAGAGCCGGGATATGTGAGCATATACCAAGCCATTCAATTTTGTTACTGAAATTATTCCAAGAAAATATGCGGATTTTAAAACATGTAAAAAGAGAGAACTGTTATTGTCAGATGCACTGCTCAAAGGTTGTAGTTTTCTATCAGTCTTCAGTGAGTATATTTATTGCTCTTGAGTAGATAGCAGAAATATTTTAGCCTGAGAAGTCATCGCTCATTGTGTTTGTAATTAGATTCATGGGGGTATGGTACAAGATACATTCAACTGTAACCTTGATTCCATATTAAATACAGAACTGATCACATAACATTGAAAAGAACCATCCACTAACTGAAATAGTAGTGTTATCTAAATTCATATCCCCCAACCATTTAAGGATAAAGTACTTATACCTATAAACTGAAGCAGATGATTGCAGCAAACCCCAGACTATATCCTACAGATTGCTCTTAGCTGGGCACATGCCTGTTGGTGCAGATTGCACGATGACTGAATTTAACAAATCATGTTATATCTCCAATGCAGTCAGCGACCATGCATCATATGTCTTCAATAGTTACAGAAAAAGAGGCGTACGAAAGATGAGAAAGGAAAGAGACGCGGTCACCTATACTCGATCTCCAGACGGATCGTCTCTCTCCATCGCCGTGCATGAGGGACGAGGACGATAACGGGACACCCCGGACTGGTCGGCCTCCTGGTCTGTCTCTCCGGCGCATCAGCCTAGCAGATTTCCGGTTTATCCCGTGCATCCTACTTGCATTGTTTAAAACTGAACCTGCCTCACTTGTTAAATGATTTCAAATTAAACACTGTCTTAAAGAACGACCATGCTATTTATAGCTTTAATTCCATTGATAATAGAATCCAGATTTCCATTCATGATTATTTAGCAGACAACGAGGCCAACAGATTGATATTGAGTTTTTCCGTGCTCCTTAATGTGAAAATAGCTTTTGGCATCGTGGGAACCATTGTGGACGGTGTTGCCAAAGCCAAAAAGATGGAACCCAAGCTCCCTGATTGATTGATTGAAGGAATAAAAAAATGCGACGTCTCTCCTCTTTCTCCCATGCTTGGACGCATGTAGTACAGTATAGAGCACAGAAGGGGGGGGGGGGCGACGAGAGGGAGGGACGGCGGAGGCTCGAGCTTGGGGAGGGGGGAGGGGAACGAAGGGGTGGCGCTCCAGGCAATCCTCACCTCCAAAGACAGCTTGACCGGCGGCACGGGCGGGCTAGACGTCTTCTGTGGTGAGGCCAACATCGGCGAGGGGACGTGGTGGCGCGGGACCTTGGAGATATCTCCCCGGCGCGTGGAGCTCGTCCGGCGACGCCGCTGAAGATGCCGCCGCCACGACCACCCCGATCTTCCTGCGCTGGACGCCGATCCGGACGAGGACTGAGCTAGGAGGAGGGAAGCGGGAGAGGAGGCGGCGCAGGACCAGGGAGAGAAGGAGGCGAGCGAAGAGGGGACTGACAGAGTGGCGAAGAAGCGTGCGGGGCTAGGTTTCCTTTTCTTTTTCTCCCAGCGCTGCACAGTCGCTTGTCTCGCAGCTTGCCGACGTGGCTATCGCGAGGGCTCGCCCTTGATGGGCAGCTGAATGTTTTTAATACGCATCTTGCTTTTCAAGTGCATGATCGGAAGGAGTGTTCAACTGATGTAGTAGCTCCTAGCCTTGGAAGTGATGTATCTTAGGATAAATATAATGAGGACACAAGAGTCATATAAGGAAATATATCATCCATGATTTGTATTCGTGTCAATATAAAAATCAAGAAACAAGAGCAAATCCATGATTTGCATGGTGCTGCAGCCTAGAAGAATGTCAGTTCCACATAACACACAACAAAGGGGTTGTGGCGCAGTTGGTTAGCATGGCTAAGATAAATGCGATAGGTCGAGAGTTCGAGCCTCACGTCACCCGAAGACCAGCGTTGTGATGAAACGCTCGGTGGCAACTTGGGTCGCCACATATACACCTGAATCATCAGGTGAAATTGAGCAAGTCTGAACCTGGTCTCTTTTTTTTTCTCTTTTTGTTTTGAAGGTGGTTGGTAGCTCCACTCTGAACGGGGTGATGTCTGAATTATCAGAACTACACTACACTTAGCTTTATGATGTTTCAGTTGCCCATGCTCGTTCATGGCTGTTTCTGTAAGGGCATTGAACCCCTTTGGGGTTTCCACGATGAGCTAGTACTGCACTGCATCGCTATCCATTATCCAATCCTACAAAAAGTGCAGAATTGTGCTCCGATTTACATGTTCTCTGACGGGTTGGCAACTGACGGCGAAGGATTCTCACACTTGTATGTACACTCCTACAGGGCGGCAGTTGTAGAATGGGTCTGTGTGGTCTAATAAGGAACCACTCAGCGCTAGAAGGATCATATTGGCAGAATGTCACTACTCTCGCGCTCTTCTTCTTGCATCTACCCATTGAAGCATTGGTCTGTCTGTTAATACTGTACCTTGGGTTCCAACAAATCCAGGCCCGAGAGCCTGATACACTTTTCAGTTACAGCGTCCGTTTTGCTCTAACCAATCCTGTGTCTCGTACTGTCGAGATTTTTTTTTCAAGAAAACAGGAGTTGCATGGTCTAGTTGCTTAATTAGGATGTTTGTTTCGCTGCTAATCCAACAGTGGGTTGGTGGCGCAGTTGGTTAGCGCGAAATTGCGAGTTATCCCGAGGTCGAGAGTTCGAGCCTCTCTCACCCCGCCATAAAGTGGCCGTTGTAGTGATGAAAAGCTCTGTGGCAACTTGGGTCGTCACATGGTCATCTGATTCATCAGATTGATTTGAGCAACTCTGAACATGGTCTTCTTTTTTTTATCCACCACCACCTCTTGTTATATACTGAACTTGGCCTCTCTTTTTTTCCTGCTCCGCATCAGTCCATCGCCCCTCCTCGTTCTGCCCAGGCGGCTCGAACATCTGGAAGCAGCTCCCCGCCAGAGGAGACAAGAGTACTACTCTTCCTCAGCCTATCGATTGAATCCCAAGGTTAGGCTGCTACCCCATGAACAAGGTCACTTGGACAAAAAATGGCTCCGAAAGTGTAACTCTTTTTTTTATGGTTGATCACTCAGGATCGAGTTTGGACGGCGGATAGTCTTCAACAGAGAGGCCGGTCTAACTGTGGTGTTTGCCCCCTTTGTAAGTAATTTCAACAAATGGCGACACATCTTCTTTTCCCGTGCCGGTTCTCCATGAGAGTTTGGGGCTTCACAAGAATCGGCTTGCCTGGATCGACTTTGATCCTACCTTGTGGGCACCCGATGGTAAAAGATATGTCAAGGAGTGTTGGGTGGAGACAGTCCGGATCCGCATTAACCAAAGGAAGGTGCTTGCTTCTCTGTTTTTGCCCACCAGTTGAAAAAATTGGAACGAGAGGAATGTCAGTTCTGAAATGTCTCCACCATGCCAACAATGCTCTTCAACCAAATCAACCTGCAAGATTCACTTTGGAAATGGCAGGTGCAAAGCATTTAAGTAGTTTCACATTGGGGGAGTAGGCTTTTGTTTAACTAGGGTACATTGCACCGTCGTGTAACTCTTTTTGCTCTTCTCTCTTAATCAATGAAAAGAGGCCAGCTCCATTTCAAAAGAAGTTGTGGATTTGTTGTATCAGTTTTCCATGTTAATTAAACCACCTTCAAGTTTGGTCGACCCCCCACCATTGTGTTAAAGCAACTCTAAAATATCCCCTAAACTTAACTTCCAATAATTGGTTATTGGGAGCGTCCCACCAAGAATCTAGGTATTGAAGAGGGGCTTCGCAGGATGGCGGCTGGCCTCTGGTGGTGGAATGGTTGTAACAACACCGGCGACAAAAGGAAGGAGGCGGTGTAGGTAGCGGTTACCAGCGTGAAGTTTCATCCGCAAAAAAATATATTGAAATGCGAATAAAGAAAATCACAAAGAAAATATTTTTTAATTGAAATGTGTAAACATTTTTTTATTTTTGAAGGTTCACATTTTTTGTATTTTTTTATTTTTGAACATTTTTAAACCTTGTAGTGATTAAAAGCTCCATCTTCTTTTCCCGTGCCGGTTCTCCATGAGAGTTTGGAGCTTCACAAGAATAAGGATGGCAATGGGTAGGGTATGGGCAGGGTAGAGCAATACCATACCCATACCCGTATAGTCGGTGGGTACAAAATTCTACCCATACCCGTACCCATGGGTATGAAACTTTACCCATACCCATACCCGACGGGTACCCGTACCCATTGGGTACCTAGCGGGTAGAACAAATAGCATATGAGTTGTTCACATTTTTACGCCCATTGATAGCACATTTGACAACAAAAAAGAATTATCTCACCTCAATAACTGGTAGATGAGTACAACATACTCATAAGTCAATAGGAGTAGACAAGCCACATGACAAATTAATGATTAATTGACGACAACTTAACATTAGTTTACAAGCACGCAGGGTATGGGTATACCCGCGGGTACAAGGTTATACCCGTACCCTACCCATGACTTAACGGGTAGGGTATGGGTATTACCCATGGGTATAAAATTGTGCCCATACCCTGCTCATGCGGGTACGGTACCCACGGGTACCCGTACCCGTGGGTAAAATTGCCATCCTTACACAAGAATCGGCTTGCCTGGATCGACTTTGATCCACCTTGTGGGCACCCGATGGTAAAAGATATGTCAAGGAGTGTTGGGTGGAGACAGTCCGAATCCGCATTAACCAAAGGAAGGTGCTTGCTTCTCTTGTTTTGCCCTCCAGTTGAAAAATTGGAACAAGAGGAATGCTAGTTCTGAAATGTCTCCACCATGCGAACAATGCTCTTCAGCCAAATCAACCTGCAAGATTCACTTTGGAAATGGCAGGTGCAAAGCATTTAAGTAGTTTCACATTGGGGGAGTAGGCTTTTGTTTAACTAGGGTACATTGCACCGTCGTGTAACTCTTTTTGCTCTTCTCTCTTAATCAATGAAAAGAGGCCAGCTCTATTTCAAAAGAAATTGTGGATTTGTTGTATCAGTTTTCCATGTTAATTAAACCACCTTCCAGTTTGGTCGACCCCCCACCATTGTGTTAAAGCAACTCTAAAATATCCCCTAAACTTAACTTCCAATAATTGGTTATTGGGAGCGTCCCACCAAGAATCTAGGTATTGAAGAGGGGCTTCGCAGGATGGCGGCTGGCCTCTGGTGGTGGAATGGTTGTAACAACACCGGCGACAAAAGGAAGGAGGCAGTGTAGGTAGCGGTTACCAGCGTGAAGTTTCATCCGCAAAAAGATATATTGAAATGCGAACAAAGAAAATATTTTTTAATTGAAATGTGTAAACATTTTTTTATTTTTGAAGGTTCACATTTTTTGTATTTTTTTATTTTTGAACATTTTTAAACCTTGTAGTGATTAAAAGCTCCATCTTCTTTTCCCGTGCCGGTTCTCCATGAGAGTTTGGGGCTTCACAAGAATAAGGATGGCAATGGGTAGGGTATGGGCAGGGTAGAGCAATACCATACCCATACCCGTATAGTCGGTGGGTACAAAATTCTACCCATACCCGTACCCATGGGTATGAAACTTTACCTATACCCATACCCGACGGGTACCCGTACCCATTGGGTACCTAGCGGGTAGAACAAATAGCATATGAGTTGTTCACATTTTTACGCTCATTGATAGCACATTTGACAACAAAAAAGAATTATCTCAACTCAATAACTGGTAGATGAGTACAACATACTCATAAGTCAATAGGAGTAGACAAGCCACATGACAAATTAATGATTAATTGACGACAACTTAACATTAGTTTACAAGCACGCAGGGTATGGGTATACCCGCGGGTACAAGGTTATACCCGTACCCTACCCATGACTTAACGGGTAGGGTATGGGTATTACCCATGGGTATAAAATTGTGCCCATACCCTGCTCATGCGGGTACGGTACCCACGTACCCGTGGGTAAAATTGCCATCCTTACACAAGAATCGGCTTGCCTGGATCGACTTTGATCCACCTTGTGGGCACCCGATGGTAAAAGATATGTCAAGGAGTGTTGGGTGGAGATAGTCCGAATCCGCATTAACCAAAGGAAGGTGCTTGCTTCTCTTGTTTTGCCCTCCAGTTGAAAAATTGGAACGAGAGGAATGCTAGTTCTGAAATGTCTCCACCATGCGAACAATGCTCTTCAGCCAAATCAACCTGCAAGATTCACTTTGGAAATGGCAGGTGCAAAGCATTTAAGTAGTTTCACATTGGGGGAGTAGGCTTTTGTTTAACTAGGGTACATTGCACCGTCGTGTAACTCTTTTTGCTCTTCTCTCTTAATCAATGAAAAGAGGCCAGCTCTATTTCAAAAGAAATTGTGGATTTGTTGTATCAGTTTTCCATGTTAATTAAACCACCTTCCAGTTTGGTCGACCCCCCACCATTGTGTTAAAGCAACTCTAAAATATCCCCTAAACTTAACTTCCAATAATTGGTTATTGGGAGCGTCCCACCAAGAATCTAGGTATTGAAGAGGGGCTTCGCAGGATGGCGGCTGGCCTCTGGTGGTGGAATGGTTGTAACAACACCGGCGACAAAAGGAAGGAGGCAGTGTAGATAGCGGTTACCAGCGTGAAGTTTCATCCGCAAAAAGATATATTGAAATGCGAACAAAGAAAATATTTTTTAATTGAAATGTGTAAACATTTTTTTATTTTTGAAGGTTCACATTTTTTGTATTTTTTTATTTTTGAACATTTTTAAACCTTGTAGTGATTAAAAGCTCCATCTTCTTTTCCCGTGCCGGTTCTCCATGAGAGTTTGGGGCTTCACAAGAATAAGGATGGCAATGGGTAGGGTATGGGCAGGGTAGAGCAATACCATACCCATACCCGTATAGTCGGTGGGTACAAAATTCTACCCATACCCGTACCCATGGGTATGAAACTTTACCTATACCCATACCCGACGGGTACCCGTACCCATTGGGTACCTAGCGGGTAGAACAAATAGCATATGAGTTGTTCACATTTTTACGCTCATTGATAGCACATTTGACAACAAAAAAGAATTATCTCAACTCAATAACTGGTAGATGAGTACAACATACTCATAAGTCAATAGGAGTAGACAAGCCACATGACAAATTAATGATTAATTGACGACAACTTAACATTAGTTTACAAGCACGCAGGGTATGGGTATACCCGCGGGTACAAGGTTATACCCGTACCCTACCCATGACTTAATGGGTAGGGTATGGGTATTACCCATGGGTATAAAATTGTGCCCATACCCTGCTCATGCGGGTACGGTACCCACGTACCCGTGGGTAAAATTGCCATCCTTACACAAGAATCGGCTTGCCTGGATCGACTTTGATCCACCTTGTGGGCACCCGATGGTAAAAGATATGTCAAGGAGTGTTGGGTGGAGATAGTCCGAATCCGCATTAACCAAAGGAAGGTGCTTGCTTCTCTTGTTTTGCCCTCCAGTTGAAAAATTGGAACGAGAGGAATGCTAGTTCTGAAATGTCTCCACCATGCGAACAATGCTCTTCAGCCAAATCAACCTGCAAGATTCACTTTGGAAATGGCAGGTGCAAAGCATTTAAGTAGTTTCACATTGGGGGAGTAGGCTTTTGTTTAACTAGGGTACATTGCACCGTCGTGTAACTCTTTTTGCTCTTCTCTCTTAATCAATGAAAAGAGGCCAGCTCTATTTCAAAAGAAATTGTGGATTTGTTGTATCAGTTTTCCATGTTAATTAAACCACCTTCCAGTTTGGTCGACCCCCCACCATTGTGTTAAAGCAACTCTAAAATATCCCCTAAACTTAACTTCCAATAATTGGTTATTGGGAGCGTCCCACCAAGAATCTAGGTATTGAAGAGGGGCTTCGCAGGATGGCGGCTGGCCTCTGGTGGTGGAATGGTTGTAACAACACCGGCGACAAAAGGAAGGAGGCAGTGTAGGTAGCGGTTACCAGCGTGAAGTTTCATCCGCAAAAAGATATATTGAAATGCGAACAAAGAAAATCACAAAGAAAATATTTTTTAATTGAAATGTGTAAACATTTTTTTATTTTTGAAGGTTCACATTTTTTGTATTTTTTATTTTTGAACATTTTTAAACCTTTTTATTTTTGAACAAAGAAAAATATTGAAATGTGAAAATCACAAAGAAAATATTGAAATGTGAACCTTCTTTGAAGTTCTGAACATTTTTTGAGTTTTTGGATCAATTTTTCAAAAGCAGGACCATTTTTTGTAAACACGATGTTTTTATAATTTTTGTTTTTTTAAATCCCAACAATGTGATCATTTTATGAAAAACTCTGGAAGATTTTCTGAAGTGTAAACATATTTAAAATGCCAACCAATTTTTTAAATTTCCGAGCGTTTAAAAAAAGAAACTACTCCGTCTGTGGTGATGTAAAACGTCTTATATTTGTTTACATAGGGAGTAAATGTAAAATAAAAAAGAAATCAAAGAATATTGGCAAAAGAAACAGCTGTAAAAAAAAGGTGAAAACGGGTAAAGCCCGCACAGGAACCTTCCAGATCGTTCCCAAAATAAGTAAAAAAAAACTAGAATTAACCTCTGGAAGGTTGGCAAAACCCGTGTGTACGCTAGCTAAAATTGGGCTGGCCGACCCAAGCGCAAGGGTCCCATCCTCTCTCTGTTGGAAATTCTGACAATTTGACGCTTAATTCTACAAATAGGGTTTCATTGTGCTAGGACGATTTTGGAATTGGCTTGGGAGAGGCAGATATTGGGCCACGTTCCATGATAGGTGGCGAGAGAGAGAATCAGTAGGTCCGGTTGACTTTATTTTGGGCTGATATGTTTACATTCTTTTGTATTCATGAACATCGTTTCAATCTTGCAATTCATGGGACTGTAAACCAAACAAAATATCTCCTTTCCTGATATTTTTATCATATTTTTATTTCAGTTACTCATTTCATGATTTTATTTATTATTCGTTTGTCTATTTTAATTTGTTTGTTTTTTATTCTTTATAATTTACATTTAAGTTTATTCGTTTGACTCTAGAATTCACACAATTTGAATTCTATTATCACTTGTACGCTTGCATCCATTACTATGACCGGATCCTATACGCATACACATGGGGATTCCTTTTTGCATTGACTGCTAGTAAATCTTCTTGCTAAGTATGTACATCCGGCCGATCCGATACATCAAACATGTTGAGATGGGGGCCATTGTTTTAGTGGATTTTCCTTTGGTGGCAGGCGGTAAACGTGTCTATTTTGGAAGCTGCGCATGGACATTTTTTTGTAGATAGGACTGCTATGTTTTTTGTTAGACAATCATATCACTGCTATGTGAAACGTCTAGATTTCTTTTAATCCTACTAGTCATATATTAAACAATTCCACTCTTATTATTGGAGACTCATATGATGCTTCAGATTAGTAAAAATAAGATACTACTCCCTCCGTCCGAAAATACTTGTCATCAAAATGGATAAAAAGGGATGTATCTAGAACTAAAATACATCTAGATACATTATCTTTTATTCATTTTGATGACAAGTATTTCCGGACGAAGGGAGTATTAATTAACGTGATTGATGCATCCAACTGTTGTGATTTAATATATTGAAATATCCCCAGGCCTCAGAATAATGTGACACTAAAAATATATTATTATTCCCATTATACTCCACAATATATCATGAAATAAATTAGATTTCTGTCGTACTCGTTAGCGCACCGTCTATTTTGTGAAGTTGTGGGTTCAAAACCTTGTATTATTTTTTTTGTTTTTTCATCTATTTTAAAATTTTCCACTATTTTTATTTGATGTGATTGAAGCTAACTTCTTTCAAATTTTAAAAATTTATTCAGGTTTCGAAGAAGAGGATTTGGACGATTTTTCAGTGATGCAAGAGTTGGGAGAATTTTTTTCCCGCGATTTTCTCCCATGGCACGAAAGATTTGGAGGAGTGTTCCCTTACCTGGCCGAGGTAAGAGGTGACCGGTTGCAGCTTTTTTTATTTACACATGCTAATTATTTGGTTCCAGTTTAATCAAATCAACAGTTCATATACACAATCCTGGTTATCTACGTAGCACACAATGCACTAGTGGAGTGCTGAGCCCGAATGTGAGGCACATTACTCCCTTTCATGTCTAGCCGTTTTCTTCTTTGAAAAGGAGGATAACCCCCGGCCTCTACATCAGGGCGATGCATGCAACCATTTTGTAATATATTAATAAGTCTGAGGCTACCATGTCGACAACATCTATCGCTACACCTACCAACTTAATGAATAGGTGCAGATTGTCTGAGCCGCATACCCATACCTCAAACAAAAACCCAACATCTAGAGCCGGAGGCCTCAACCATGCCGCATTGCCATGTCTGGGGCACACACCAATCTGGCACACACTCAGTGGACCCCCCATGCGCTTGCTACAGACGCTGCCGCCACCGTCTTCCACTGATCCATCTTCAGAGCAGGTAATGACGCATCGACCTTGCCAAGGCTGCCATCGACACCACCACGGTGCCAGACAACACCACCTCCCTACGCGCGTCCATCATCACACATCCGTCGCCAAGACCCTGCTGCACCATGCTGCTGAGACTCCACATCGTCGACGCGTCACATGAAACGCCGCTCCACTGTTGAAACCATTCACTCGTTCCTCGAGCCAATGCACACCTCCAAGAATGACGCCCCAAGGAGGGAACGACTCAAGAGTGCCGCCTTCATCAATCGATCGATCTAGGGTTTTCTCGGAGATAGCGGATAGAGGTATGGAGCTTCTCCATGGCGGTGCCTTCAAGAAAGGGACGATGCAGAAGAAGGCGACCATCGCCGACCTTGGCAACTAGCCGAGAGCAGGCTTTTCATCCAGATCTGCTCGACGAACCTCCATCCAGCATCATGTGCACCGGATCTCCACCTTTAGAGATCTCGACTACGGCCAAAGCGAGCCAGACTCATCAAACGCACGCTGACCCGAACCGGATCAACGGAGCCTGCGGCCATGGCGTCCCCGGCTGTCGGCACCACCAAAACAAGCACCATGGGGGGGGGGGGGTGAACACCGTTTGGACTTTGGACAAGGGTGACTAGCCGTAACAAATTGATCTAAACGTAGTAACAAATATTAAATTTGATTGCGCCAATCTGACAGACGATTCGCGATTCCCAAGAATGAAGGAATCGAGAATCAGGAAGGCAAGTATTAATCGAATCCAACCCAATCAAACTCAATCCTACGATTCATAATTATATTAATATTTGGCAAGATACGCATGCATCAACCTCTATGATATAAAGAGGGCCGTGAGGAGATCCAGATCGATCATCCTACAACAGCGGGCGGGTTGATCGCACCAAACAAACATGGCGGACTCGTTGCCGGACGACGTGGTAATGGATATCCTCTCGCGCATCAAGGACGTGCCCGCGCTCTTCAGATGCGCCGCGGTGTGCAAAGGGTGGCGCCGCCTCGTTGCCCGCATGGAAGGCGTGGGTGTCTTCGCTGGCTTCTTCACGCAGCTGCAGGCACGCGGGCAGCATACCACGCCGTGGTTCATCCCGTCGCCACGCGCGGTCCCGGTGGCGCTGGGCCGTCGTCGCCGTCGCCTCAGCTCCCTCGCCCCAGACATCCGGGTCGCCGGCTTCTTTGACTACGCAGTGCCACTCGTATCGCGCCATGGCCTTCTGCTGCTGCGCATCAACACCGATGTGCGTGGTGGCATCCTGGCCGTCTGCGATCTGCTCGCTGGCACCTTACGCCTACTCCCTTCTCTTCTAGGCTATAATTCTGATGAAGACATGATGGGATGCACCCTACTTACTAATAAGGACTGTGGGAGCTTGGACGATGACCACTTGACCAGCATCAGCGCTCATTTTTCTACAAGGTGGTGATTGCTACGATCCTCAAGAATCACGGCTATTACACGGAGTATAGTCTGCATACATTCTCATCGGCCGACGAGACAGGATGGCGCAGCTGCTCCGGTGGTCTCTTGAAGGCTGGGGATCACAACATTCGCGTGACATTCATGCAGCGTGAAGCTATTGTGTGCGGAGGCGCCGCGCACTGGCTCTTCTACGGAGTGCCTGCTGCAATCTACACTCTTGATTTGAGCAATGAAACTGGACACGTCTCCATTACAGTTTACAGAATTGAAGGGCATAGATAATCTTTGCGTCTTTGGTGTTGTTTGCGCCTTAGGGCTGCTTGACAAACCGTACCTTACAGTTGACACCGAGGCGAAGCTCATGTTGCTCTGCTTGCAGCAGGATGGTCACTGGGTACAGATCTGGACGTCGGGCGACAAGAAGATGTTCTTCCAATCTTCAGTACTCAAGTTAAAACAACGTGTCTATAAATGCTTGGGGGAGAAAAGCGGCACTGTGCTCATCATGGATAAGCAGCGGGTTGTCTATGTTGCTGATGTCAAGACAGGGGTGATGCAAGAGGTGACCCAATGGCCATACAATATCGGCCTCTGCCGCCAAAATACCGTACTCGTGGAAATGGACTGCCGGGCCTTCTTTGGTGTTGCAGGCACTTGAGGTCTTCTCACTCTGTTTTGCAGTTCTAGGTGAGGCTTGGATGTACGGTTTACTCTTGTCGGGGTCAACTTGGACGCATGGTTGTTTATCATTTTACTTTCTTATTAGGGCTACGCTAGGTTTTGTGTCTTTCTCCTAAAGACTCGTCATTTATAAATTATGTATTTTGTTCCTTCCATGTTTCATATATTAAAAAATCTTTTTATAAATTTCTCACCTAACTCTTACTCGGAACACATTAATTTGACAATAGGAAGATCAGCTATGAACGAAGAGTATTCAACTTATTTTGATGATGGAAAATGGTTTAAAACCTTGCTACGGACATAGCTCGCCACACTTTCCGTGGTGTGATTACTTGAGGCAACCACCTGTTGTGTGTACAAAGATTTTGCCGATGTGGGAGGATGAGGAACAAACATGGAAACACGTGAAGAGTATTCTGACAGATAACTAAACCAAGCCCATTTTTCATAAATATAAAATTCATATTCTGGATCTATGGTGGTGGGGTGGGGGTGTGGGGTGGGGGGATCCTCTAACATAGAGAAGAGAAGTCAATTAAACTACAGTGCAAGTTAGTGCAAAACATGGAAGGAAAGTCAGGGATACTGTAGCAAGCACTGTAGCGATAAGTTACTGTATGCAGTTACTGTTCATAGAAATAAATCCGAAATTATTTTTATTGCACCATAATTTTGTTTGTATGTAATTTTTGTAAATGTACATAGTAGATTTGTAATTTGCAAATTAATTCAAACCATTTTAGTCTTAATCATATGGATGTGAAGAAGGAAAGTCAGGGTTACTGTAGCTTGCATGATTTCTGTTCTTCATGTTAGAGGATCCGATTCCGCGCGCGGGGGGGGGGGGGGGGGGGGGCAGAGAGAGAGAGAGATGGGACTAAGATGAGAATTCAGGGGTGGGGGTCTACATCCACCTCATCCCGAGTAATGCTACATCTACAAAGGTTTACTTGAAGATTTTAGGTACAAAATGATGTGGACGATTGTGATTGGTAATATGGGGATGAGGGGGCCCACCCCACTTAAAATCAGGGGAGAGCGACAATTTGTTTGGTAGGTTAACTAAACCTTTGTAGGTCTAGAATTATTGCCTCATCCTAGTGTCCATGAGAGGAATGGTATATGGGGAAGGCTAATGAGTGTGCTCATTGGAGCGGTCGAATTCCGAGGTGATGTTCCTGATTAGGAAAGTGCATCAAGGGTGCGTTAGTATTGATTAAGAAAATGGGAAGACCCCCACCCCGTGAAACTCAGGGGGGCATTAATTGATGGATGGAAAGGTAGATGGGCCCAACAGAAATTCAGGGGTTCTAGATTATGAAGTGCGTGCACGATGGGAAACTTTTATCATTGAAGGAGTAGATGGGCCACCATTCGAATAGATGGAAACAACTGCGGTTGAATTGGAAAGTAATAACATAACTCCAAAAAAAGAATTGGAAAGAGATACATCGCTTATGGAAGCAGATTCCTGAAACATCGGATGCCTTTATATACTGAACTTTTTTTGAATGTAAGGGATCTTTTCCCTCGATTTCATATACGAAACCATAAGTCTTTTGTTATTACGTCCATAACGCAACCCACCACCTCTTGTCAACTTGGTCTCTCTCTTTTTTTCCTGCTCTACATCAGTCCATCGCCCCTCCTCGTTCTGCCCAGGTGGCTCGAACATCTGGAAGCAGTTCCCCGCCAGAGGAGACAAGAGTACTACTCTTCCTCAGCCTATCGATTTAATCCCAAGGTTAGGCTGCTACCCCATGAACAAGGTCATTTGGACAAAAAGTGGCTCCGAAAGTGTAACTCTTTTTTTTTATGGTTGATCACTCAGGATCGAGTTTGGACGGCGGATAGTCTTCAACGGAGAGGCCGGTCTAACTGTGGTGTTTGCCCTTTTGTAAGCAATTTCAACAAATGGCGACACTTCTTCTTTTCCCGTGCCGGTTCTCCATGAGAGTTTGGGGCTTCACAAGAATCGGCTTGCCTAGATCCACTTTGATCCTACCTTGTGGGCACCCGATGGTAAAAGATATGTCAAGGAGTGTTGGGTGGAGACAGTCCGAATCCACAGGAACCAAAGGAAGGTGCTTGCTTCTCTGTTTTTGCCCACCAGTTGAAAATTTTGGAACGAGAGGAATGCCAGTTCTGAAATGTCTCCACCATTCCAACAATGCTCTTCAGCCAAATCAAACTGCAAGATTCACTTTGGAAATGGTAGGTGCAAAGCATTTAAGTAGTTTCACATTGGGGGAGTAGGCTTTTGTTTAACTAGGGTACATTGCACTGTCTTCTAACTCTTTGTGCACTTCTATGTTAACCAATGAAAAGAGGCAAGCTCCATTTCAAAAGAAGTTGTGGATTTATTGTATCAGTTTTCCAAGTTAATTAAACCACCTTCCAGTTTGGTCGACCCCCACCATTGTGTTAAAGCAACTCTAAAATATCCCCTAAACTTAACTTCCAATAATTGGTTATTGGGAGCATCCCACCAAGAATCTAGGTATTGAAGAGGGGCTTCACAGGATGGCGGCTGGCCTCTGGTGGTGGAACGGTTGTAACAACCCCGGCGACAAAAGGAAGGAAGCGGTGTAGGTAGCGGTTACCAGCGTGGAAGTTTCATCCGCAAAAAACAATCATTTTGCAAGGTGTATTGAGGGTGAGCACTTTATCCCAAGATTTGGGAGTCCTTTTTTTATCCCTTATCTTGGGGGCGTTAAGTACCTTTTGGGAATTTGCAAGAGGGGTCTAACTCTCAATAGTAACAATAGTATTGTCTAAGAGTTGAGAGCGGATTCCCAGGCATGGGCTAATAAGACTACAATTAGGAACTAGAGGTGGCCTTAATTTAACAACAGACAAAAATATTCAGTGTGATGGTGACAATTGCTCCTAAAACATCCGAGATAAAAATATTGAACGGATCCGAAATAGAGAAGCTAATATTGACAAGGAAGGACACTAATTGGTAGCCATACTAGAAGAGGATGGTGCTAACACTTGAAGTGACAATGGGGTACACTCGCTTCGCCATGATGCCAATACCGATCATGCACTCAGTTCTTCGTCAACCAGCTAAAAATGTATTCTAGTCGATTCCGTTATTTCTTTGCAGTATGTTCATTTCGGAAAACCGCCACACTTGGGTGCATTTTCACCACCGGTTTTCATGAAACCGGTTGTGATTGAGGAGGGTTCAAAAGTCCATTTTTTTAGTAGTGAAAGAATTAAATATTGTGAAAGTACTTTCCTAAACAAATTCATATGCATACATTTAGTTATTAAGTATACAGCCTAAACATAAAAAATGTAAACATTTGTAGAGATATACTCCTATACTAGTCTAAATATCAAAATTTGACCTTATTCTTCCTTCAAAAGCGAGGGGAGTAATAATGTGAGCCTCATGGTAATATATTGCAACGAAATCACAAAGTACTCCAACATTACAACTGGGATGCATGCATCCTGACAACATGAAGTAACAAGAAAAACTAAATTTGTGGCAACAATAGCACACCCTACATTGCCACGCAGCACTTCTCACTGTAATATTTCCATGCATGTACCACAGCAATATTTTGTTACTGCTGCAGTAAACTGCATGTCATATTGCAAGCTAGAGAATTATTAAGGACTAGTAGTACTAAAAGTAACTGAAGGGAAACCGTAGGTGGCAATGAGACTGCCACGGATTATTTGGCAATACTGCCATGGCGAGATCATTCTTTGAGAAGCGTGGAGGTGTTGGCGGCGATGGCCTCGGCGAATACAGCGCCACAGCCGCCGCTTTGGCAGCCTGCGCCGCAGTAGGCCGGGCCGATACCGCAGGATCCCCACTGGCTACAACAATAGTTGTTTGTGCAAGCCCTGCCACCGGCGTTCTTGCCGCACGGCTTGTCGGTGCTGCAAGCACCGCTCTGGCAGCCGACGCCGCAGAACTCGGAGCCGAGGCCGCAGTAACCCCACTGGCTGCAGCAGAGGTTGTTCGGGCACAGCTTGCCGCCGGCCTGGCTGCCGCACTTGATGTCGGCGCGGCAGGGGCCGCCCTGGCAGCCGGCGCCGCAGTACTCCGCGCCGAAGCCGCAGTGCCCGTACTGGCTGCAGCAGTGGTTGTTGGGGCACGTCTTGCCGCCGGCCTGGCTGCCGCAGCGCTTGCTGGTGTAGCAGGCGCCGTTCTGGCAGCCATTGCCGCAGTAGTCGCCGCCCATGCCGCAGTACCCGTACTGGCTGCAGCAGAGGTTGTTGGGGCACTCCATGCCGCTGCCCTGCTCGCCGCACCTCTGGGCCTGCGCGGTCGCCGCCGCGAAGGCGAGGACGACAGCCGCGCCGAGAGCGAGGGCCCTGGTGCTCATCATCTTCTTCCCTTTTCTTCCTGGCTTGTCGATCAAGTGCTGGTTGTGTGCTTGTGTGTGGAGTAAACATGTGATGATCCCACTTTATATAAGCGCTCCGAACTTCTGGTTACAGTCCAGTTCGATGTGGCACCTCTTGCCATGCAATTGCGCGCATACACGTGTTTCACTCGTTGTCAACGATCTCAACCCGATCATCTGATCGAGGAGATTGTTAATGTATGCGATGTGATATGATGCCAGATCCGTTCTTGATAGATGTGGCACTGCACTGTACGTAAGATTCGTAATGTTTATATGCTGTTTATGCTTGCATGAGACATGCATGGAGCGCGAGCTAGTAGAGTAGTAACTTATAGGACTAGTACGTACGCATATGCATGTGATTACACCTCGTCGTCCCCATCCACAGAAGCAACCCAACGGACACGTCGCGTGCATGGCATCTGATCGATGTGGACGTTGTGCTCTGCGTCCATGATATGATGGAGATCTTATCCTTTTTCTTCTGATGAGAGCATGTACTATGATGCGAGATGTAGTTTTGAGAGTCGTGTGGGCGTGACATGCATGGAGAGCTGCATGCACGTGACCAATTAATGGAAAAAATGGCAGTGGCATCTCGCACCGGATATCCTTTGTTAGGAAAAATGGTCGGTTGTTAGGAATATTGCAATGGGTATAAGGTAGGCCTGGTCCATCTTGGTTCAGTTGATCGAACCATCGAAGTAGTAATTGGCTACAATTTTTTTTTCTCGGGAGAGTAATTGGCTAGAGTACAATTGAATATAAGCTCGAGTTTTTTTTAACATAATACAGACGCAGACGATCATATACACACAGATACTCCCTACCTCTATGATCATCTCCAAAAGACTGAGCGGGCACATCATCTTGAGATTGACAAAGCCATTACAGACACCTTCGTATTGGCGGGAACGTCTCCTCCTACTGAAAGCACATTGTCGAAAGGCCTGAAATAAATCCAGGAAAATACTTGAATTCTGGTGGGTTGGGGATACCACTGTCCTTCTAATCAGCCAACCACATGTTGATTCACGAATATAAGCTCGAGTTAAGACCTTCGGTAGTGTGAGTATCATAGCAAGTACTCTCAAATTAATGGGGACAACATGGTCATCTCTTTGGTTTACTCTACATATCTCAAATATTTTCAATGCTTACTACTCCTTCCATCCCAAAATAAATATCGTTGATTTAGTGCAACGTTATAGTAGAAGTTTGTACTAAATCAGCGACACTTATTTTAGGACGGAGGGGTCATATTATTACTATGCTAAAGACTTTGTTTTGCCAGGATTGCTTTTAACATGATTTGCTTGGATTACCCGCTCATTTGTGTGTCTAGATGTATTATGTGTTGTCATATTGGTAACTAAAAAATACATTTGAGGCGAAACAAACAGTAGGTCTTGGCATACTGCATATTTTCCCTGCATTTTTAGTTAAATGTTAAATACAGAGGGTAAAAAGAGCTAACAAACTCTATGGTCTAGCTGACTAGGTGCAGAGCTTTTCAAATAAACACACGTGTTAGATAAAGGTCTTGGCCCAATCAGAGAATTGTGAGTATGCTTTCCTTTCGTATCATTTTCAGCCATGTATTGTTAACTATTATTGGATATATTGTCTCTAGCTTGGATTTTATGTGCCAATCAATATACATATAACATTGTAGCCAAAGATGCATCTCAAAGAAACATGGTAAATTTTGATAAAATAAACTTCCAATTTAAGTTTATCTTTAGGCTTTAATCCAAAGTACTTATATTTAATGGCAAATTTATTTCATAGTAACTTCTTTTATCACCGTTTGCGCTGCCATGCAAAATTATAGGCTTTGGTGATTATCTGTGCATTATATCCTGCCTCCTTATCCAAAAGTATCCATTCTTCCATCAATATTTTCGCTGAGAATTGCTTTTCTTAATGTAGTTTGCACCTGTGTTGCGCCTCCCCGCTTTTTCATTGTCAAACTAACTAAATTTTTGTGGTCCTACATCCTATGGCACCAAAGCATTTTGCCTAGTTTGGCTACTGAAATCTTGTGTATGTGTGGTCATGCTCTGTTCTATTCTTCAAGAATTGAAATTCAAATGGCTCTTCAATTTACTACCTATTAATCAAGTGTTCCACCTCTCTGAATACTACCATCCTCAGATTGTTGCATCGCTCGACAATCATCAGTACATGTGTAGCAGATCTTATTTGAAGCCTGATCATTTGCTGCTACTCAATGTGTCATGACTCACCACATGACCGGAATGACAACTTGAGCATGCATGTATATTTGACGAATAAAAACTGAATTGCTATTTGAAAAACACTATGAATTTTATGTCTTCTTGGAATTCTTTTTAAAACCAGCTAATTATTTTAGCTATTTGCGAAATAGAATTGTAGTACTCATCCGCCTAGTACATTGATCGAACTGTTCATTTCAAAAGTTAAATCCAATATTTAATTTAGGGAATCCAACTAAATTTATTTAATTGATCAAATGTTTAGGCTGGTCAAAACCATAGTAAGGAGTTTTTTTTTCATATTTATTGTTTAAAAACCGCCATGTGCCTGTCTTGGTAGCCCCATTCTGCCAGAGATGGCATACTTCTACAGTTTACAGAAGGAGACCTGTGTTTACAAACCTCGTGATGAGATTTAGGGACTTAGAAGAACATTTTCTTAGTTCAATCACTAGATTGAACCATACTTAGAAGCCTTGTTTTGAGGAATCATGTGTGTGTTGGGCAGGGAAGTCCCCAACTAAAGATATTACTCAAGATGGCCAAGGCCGATTTGTTACATCATCAGAAGTAGGCAAGAAGAAAGGTATAACCTCCAAGAATTGGCGGTGTCCTTGTGTTCCAGTTTCCTAAACCTATGAAACCAAAGGGTGAAGTCATTTAACATGTTTTGTAATGTGGTAGAGCTATCTTGATCAATGTCATGGAATACTAGCATATTCCCAAATCTTTCAATGGGCGTTGAGAATAACGGTGTTCCAAACTTGGTGGAGTAGAGGTATTGGCGGCTGGAATTCCCAAATACCATTGATATCTTGGATGTTTAGGTCAATTCCCAAGTGTTACTGACGGCAAAGGAGCAATAGAGAAACATGTGCTTTGTTGACTCAGTTTGATGTTGACATCTTAGGCAAGAACTTGACACAACAATATGCTTGTGGTGGAGGTTGAGCTTGGTGTTGAGGCACTTGCAGAATAAGAGCTACACAAATACCTTCACTTTATTGGGAACATACCCAAGACACGCGGATGAAGTCGGCATGTTGATCCATGAACCCCTCGTGCATGAAAAGGCCATAGGTATGCTTGGTGGAGAAGGGAGCGCCTTTGTTGAGGAAACATTTGTCTTGCCTAACACCAAACAGAAAGTCATGCAACTAAGACAAGAGAAACTATAATTTAAAGGAAGGCACTTGGGGTTAGGCGATTCCTCAGGTCCGGCGTTACATTGTTCAACATGACTGAGATACCCAGATTTTTTTTTGTCCAACGGAATGGGTGTAAAATAGGTTCAGGAGGCGTAGGCTAGTGGTAGGTGGTGGAGCCAGGTATCTAGCCCAAAGAAGGTGTAGTGACCATCTTTCATCGTAACGAAATAAACCCGTTGTAGTTTAGATATCTGTTGGTTATAGTATTTGGAAGAAAAGAGTCATGATTCTGGGTGCAAGTGGCATTAGGATGCGGAAGTTGTGCCCAACACACCCAAGGATTGTTGGTAGGTAGGAGAAATTTAATGAGAAAATTCATGAGTACGCAGATATTCTATGTATGGATATCTTTTATTGTTAGACCATCAAATTCTCTTAGTTTGCAAACATTATCCCACACGATTAAGCATTGTGCACTTGTGTAAGTCTCGTATGTAGCCTGAAAGAACGCACGTCGAATAGCATCCACTTCTTTGATCACCTTTTTAGGTAGCCAAAAAACATACATGTAGTAAATAGCTATAGAGTCAATGACGGTAATAGTAGTGCACGCCACTGGGATAAGAATATGATACAACATGCAAAAATGGATCAGAGTGCGGAGGCCGGTAGTTTAATGGCGGTAATAGTAGTCCAAGGTACGTCTAGGGGAAGGACGCGACATGACAACCTAAACTGGACACTATAGAAGCTGCCATGACTTGATCAACATGCATTGGGATGAAATTAGTTTTTATAAAGTTGATTGGAAGCAAAGTCTTCAAGAATTCAGTTTAGATGTTGTACAGCCCAATTAGAAGCTTTCGCGATGATCAATGTGACAACATCGTATTGTAAGGTCGCATGTGGTAGATGATCATAGAGCGGGTGAATTGTCTGGGTTTTGGTTTTGGATTATGAGTTGTTGAAGGATGTCCGCAATTATGATGAGTATGTAGGGGGTGAAGTGGATTGCCCTGGTGTAGACCATGTTTGCAAGGGTAATAGATGCATGTGCATTTACCCTGCACAAAAATGGCATGTGCATTTAACTCTAAAACAAACTCCACTTAGTCAAATCAAGACTTAGTAAAACAAACCAAATAATATGAAAACACTATATACACATTATTATAGCTCACCAAAGTGGATCATACGTTACACTACTTAATTAGTGACCAATTAGTCCGACAAATCATCTCAGTGCAACTGTCTACACATCAAGAATATACTTATTTACTTCTCAAAAAAGAGAATATAATTTGCCTTTTATATTTTTTAGATGGTGGTCCGGAAGTTTACTTTTGGCATTGGCGATCAGATTCAGCTGGGGATATAACTCCAATGCTCGGAAAAGAGCACACAACGGAGCACCCAACAAAGTGTAACATCGTCACTCACAGCATATATACAGAAAACAGCTCCACTTAGTGAAATCCAGGCCTAACAAAACAAAACAAAACAAATCAAATTAGCAAAGCAGCGGAGCCGCCAATCTTACCTTGTAGGAGTACACTAGCATACTGAAGTGTATGGTATATGTTACACTAATTTAATGATCAGTTAGTCCGCCAAGTCCTCTCAGTGTAAACATCAAGAATATATTAGCTAGTATACTACTCTAATTAATTAATGATCACTTAGTCCGGCAAGTCCTCTTTAGTGTAAGCATCAGAAAAATATTATTTACGCTTGCAGGAACACTATATATTCCATAGGGTGCTTGGTTAGTTGCAGTTCATCACAAGCCATCTGCATATATACACGGGGAGAAACGCATGTATACACACATGGCTCCTCACGCTCTCTCTTGGATTAGTGTGTCTCTGCTCATCTTCTTGGCGTCGTCGTCATGCGCTGCGGCGAGGGGCGCCCGGGCACCCAAAACCACTGACCCGACGGCCGGGTTCACGGCGGTGAGACTCGACGAGCGCAACTTCGCCCTGCAGCGGCCGTTTGACGAGGCAAGCGGCGCCCGGTACAGTTTCGACGGCACCGTGCGGAAGCTGTGGGTGCTCTCCTCCGACAAACCCATGCCCGCCAGAGCCATACGAGCCCAGGATGGCAGTACGTGTCAGCTATTACTACTTCTACTTAACATGTGCTCACTCCGTCCCATAATATAAATTTGTTTTTAAACTAGTAAAGCTTGAAAAACGATCTTATATTATGGGACGAAGATACTAGCTTAATAACAATCTTATATTATGGGACGAAGTAGTATTTGGGTATATATAATCAGAGATCTTATTGGTTGCTTCGGTTATTCTTCTACCTGCAGGGATACGACTACAGCTCCGGCGTGTGGCAGTTTGAGGGCCACGGTTACGTCCCCTCAGGCACGACCGGGGTGTCCATCATGCAGGTGTTCGGCGCCGGCGAGACAGCCACCACCCTCATGCTGCACGTCTACAACGGTGCGCTGCGGTACTACGACCGCCAGGTCGTGGAAGACGACATCTATGACAGATGGTTCCGGCTTAACGTGGTCCACGACGTCAAGGCGTCGACGGTGACCGTGTACATCGACGGCAAGCAGAAGCTGCACGTCCATGGCCGTGGTGGCGACTCACATTACTTCAAGTTTGGTGTGTACGCGCAGAACCATGACTCCAGGTGCATGGAGTCTCGCTGGAAGGGGATTAGGATACTCAAGAAAGAGTGACGTATCGATTCAGATTTTACGGCCGATTACTTATTTTTCTTGTATATATTTATATGCTGGCGCCTTATCTAGTGGCTGTGTATTGTTTGTGGACTTATGATTTGTAGTACTACATATGATATGAGGCTGAGAATGTATATATATGTGTATGTTTTTTTTATAATCATATATGTATGTTACTCCATTTGTTTGTGGTAATTTAGTTTTCCTTTAATGACCGGATGATGTTTTAGATGTGAAAACAATATTAGTTACAGAATGCGTACACAGTTAGCATGTGTACATGAATAATTTAGTAAATAATGTAAAGATATATCATGTGAATGTAAACAAATTAAAATAAACCAAACTTGAACAATTTGCACTTGACTGACACACCCGCAGCAAATAAAACATTCTACTCACTCTTTGCTTGATTAGAAGGCGTATGAATTTACAGTCAAACAGTGTAAAGTTTGACAACATTTTTAGTAAAAACTATCAACAACTACAATATTAATTAAATAGATATGAAAAATATATTTATTTTATATTTAATGATATTAAATTGTTAATGTAGTTTTAATCAAATCATTGATGCAATATGCTTTAGTGACTTGATGATGTATGTGAAAGCAATATTCGTCACGGTACGAGTACACAGTTACCACTTTGTGCGGATGTATAAGTTAGTAAATAATATTGAAAATGGTAAGGAACATTGTTCCTCGGAGATAGTCCGGTCTCTATGCAGTGTACGTCAAAACTTGTGCTAAACATTCTCAAATTTTTACCACAAAAATTGGTGTCATACGAGGGAACCATGCCAAGTATCATGTTTTTCAGACTTCTTTTCCTTTTTCGGAATTAAAAACCAATAACCTCCATGTCTGGGGTCGAGTCTTGACACCCCAAGGCTTAGAATTCTTTTCCTTTTCTTGGATAAGGTCTAAGGAGCCGACTGCCGAGGACCCGACGACGAGAAGGAGGGAGCAGCCCGCATGCATATGGCTGCGAGGAGCAGGGCGTGCTAGGGATTCGGTACTGCCTATTTGGGCATCGATCTCTCATGTGCGCTATGTTTTTGTAGGGAATCCTCTGTGTTATGTCCCTTATTCACTGATGATTACTTCTACTTAATTTTATGATTGTCTTGTTTTTATTGAGGAAAATATGACAATATCTGTCTCTACATACACTAACCGATATGTACTTGTGTTCCTATGCAATTCCATTTTAATCTACCAATTGTATATTCTTTTCATGTACTGCATTTTTCCTACTCAACCTATAGAGATATGGTGATACATGTAAAACTTTTCTTGCGGCTACAATTTTAGAGATAAGGCAGACTCACATGTTTTTTGGTTATGAGATATAAACAACAAACATTGCTAGATATTCTAATATGTGCAATTGTTCCCTAAAAGTACTTCCGTAAACTGCCATGCATTCAGGTTTGTTACGTTCTTTACATTTTCCCCTTTTTTATATGGCTTAACAAAAAAAAGAGTAGTATGGCTTAATAACTTGATTAGAGCTTACACGAAGTTTTTTTTTCTTTTTTTTGCATGATTTAGGCTACTTTATTTATTTTTTAAATTTTGTTGATCTCCGTAGAGAATTATTGGATTTTAGTAAATCATAAATGAATTTCGCATTCATCATCTGAATGCTCACAGGTTAAACAATGGACTAGAAAGAAGCTTATTCTCAGTTGTTGTGTTATTGTAAATAACATTATAGTCACTTTCAAAGCAACTTTGTTACTAACCGTAAATCATAATGTATTCACCTTCAAAGCAGTTAGATGAACAATTTTAGCAGTTTGGTGACATTATACTAAGGCAAGTGCATGCTATACTTATCTGCATGTGTATGTCAGTTAATATTCATGCTCATCACTTTCTTTTCATTTCACATGTACCTAAATTATTGCTCAATTTCCCGCCGCAACGCGTTGGGTATCCTATAGTTTGTTATTGTAGTTTGAACCTATTAGAGCATCTCTAGCAGACCCACATAAATGGTCAAACCCGCAAAATAATCGTTTTTTACAGTTTCAGTCGAAAAAACAGGCCCGAACAGACCCCTTAAATCGTCCGACCCTTAAAAAAATTTTAAGGGGCCCCATGAACGCGAAGCCAAAACCCTCATATCTACAGTTTTCAAGGCAACTTTTTCAGGACCCTGAATATCGGTCAACATTGGCGGTTGAAAAATCTTTGCTCCCGCCAACGCTATGAAGCTCGCCCAGCCGCCCATCCGCCTGGCCATGAAGCTCGCCCAGCTGCCCGTCCGTTCGTGCCGGCCGCCCGTCCACGTCATCCGCCCCGGCCGCAGCGTGCAGCGACGGAGGAGCTAGCTAGCTCGCTCGCTCCTGGATGGATTCGAGCTAGGCTAGCTAGCTAGCTCGCTCCTGGATGGATTCGAGCAGAGCTAGCTAGCTAGCTCTCGATCGATTCGAGCAGAGCTAGTTAGCTAATGGATGGATTCTGTGGCTCCATTTTTGACCGTTTCGTGTGTTATTCGTCGGTTTTGCAGGAGCAAGCTAGCTGACCATGTACGCGGATGAGAGGAAGAAAAAGACGTGGGGAAAGAATATAAGCGAATATTCCGTTTTACAGTTTAAGTTTGAGGGGTCTATTCTGCCACAGCAAAAACTGAACCTTAAAACGCGTTTTCCGCGAGCTGCAAATGCGTTTTGCGAGTCGGCGGGATGCGGGGTCTGCTAGAGATGCTCTTACTTGATGCTAGTGTGATGGTTCTTATGGTCTTCCTCTATCTACATCTCACCCACAAATGTTATCATCGCTCCAGGTTCATAGTGAACTTAACATATAACTCAGTTTGTTAGGTTCTGTGTGGTTGAAACCGCCCACCTGGGTTTTGAGTCCTATACTTTTTTTAGGAAAGGAGACTTGATCCCTAGTTTCATTTCTGAAATTGATAGAACAACCACATTGTTTTCACGATCCTGCCCACCTCCATGCCAAGTTTTGACTGCGACACATGTACGGACAAGTAAAACAACGAGCTAGCTAAACAAAGAACTAGCACACCACCTTAGGCAGGTAGCGTACTAGAAAGATCCTAAAATTGTAAACGAGACATAACCGGCACAAGCTCTCACGAGAACAAGACATTCATCTTGTCATACGTCACCATTAACAACAACAAGAAAAGCACGAACAATATCCAACTTGAAGTAAAAAAAAAAGACTTCCATCAGCATTCTGATATGATAGTAATAGGCCCACATGCTATTAACCAAATTAAACTCGCATGGGTAACCAGGACTAGTACATTTGCTCAAAATTAAACCCACATCAGCATAGTATAGTTTTTTGAACTTTTACTCTCTGAAATGTTCCTAAAACGATATGTAATGAGAAACAAAAAATTAAGCTACTAGGGCCAGAAGGATAATCATTGTGAAAGCATGCATTATTACGGGTTTTCCAAAGGGTCCAGATAAGGGCTACAACACAAACAACCACTAATTTGTAGACTTCGAACTAAGAGCATCACCAGCCGCACCCCCAACAGGCCTCCCCAGGCGTTTTTCCACGCCGGCGCCCAAAAATCGGCACAGTCGTGTCCCCGAAAGCCCGATTTTCGCCGGTTTGGGCCGAAACTGGTGTCGGCGGATCCAGGCCGAACCCGGTGCGCTGGGGGGCACCCGGGGCCAGTCGCGCCAGCGGCACGACGCCTCGTCCTCCCCCAGTATGCCTCGGTTTCCCGCGGGGAATCAATGGCAAGGCCGGTCAGCCTTGCGATTGATTCCTCACGGGCGGCGCGGCGACGCCTCCCCTCCCGCCACGCGTACACACGGCGCCGGCTATAAAACCAGCGGCTCCCCCTCGCCGCTGGCCACACCAGTCCAAGCCCAAAACCAGCCGCCGAGCTCTGCCTCTCTCCCGTCCGCCACCGAGCTCTGCCTATCTCCTTTTCCTCCCCTTCCCTTCCCTAATCGATGGCCGAACGCTTCCCCGGCGACGTCGCGGCGGCCAACGGCTTCGGCTGCCGCTCGCTCCAGGAGTGGGAGGTGTACCTCCTGTTCGAGGCCAACATCCCGGCGCCGCCGGACATGCGTGCCGGGCCGTCGGGGTAGAGGCTCAGCAACGGGGGCGTCCCCATCCCCCCGGTGCCCGACGTCGAGGCGCGCCCCGGCATCTTCGCCGTCGAGGTCGACCGCGTGCGTTCGTCCCTGACAGAGGAGCAACGCGCCCTCCCCCAGTAAGCCGCCGACAACCGCGCGGCGTGGGCGGAGTACTTCCAGCGCCGGCAGGCGCAACAGCTGGCGTCCACGAACGGGGCGCCAGTGGTGGGCAGCGTCAAGAATAGCGACGGGCGTCGCGTCTGGTGGGGTGTCCCGGGCCGCACACTCCACGAGGCGTCTGGAGGTTCGGCTCCTCCTCGTCTTCCTCCTCTCAGTCGTCCTCCCGCTCCTCCTCCCACTCTTCCGGCTCGCCGACGCTGTTCGGCGTCAAGGCCGAGTTCCCCGCGGAGACGCCGCTCGGTCGGCGCACGCACAGCGCCGGCATCGTCATCAACGAGGGCGGCAGGCGTGCCCCCTCCTCGGCTCCTCCGCGCTACGTCAAGCCAAAGACGGAGCCAGGGCTCGCCGGCTGCGTCATGGAGGAGGAGCTCGACGACGCGGAGGCCCTCAAATGGGCGCGCGATGACTGGGCACGCACGGAGCTGGAGCGCCAGCGCCTCACCTATGAGGGCTTCGAAGCTCGGCGTCGTGGCCGGGACGAGGGAGGCGTCGTGGTCCTCGACGACAGCGACGACGCGCCGCCGCCACCGGTCCGCCATGGAGACGTTGGGCAGGGGTCCAGCAGGGCGGCCGCGCCATCAAGAAGGAGAAGGCCGCCGCCGACGAGGAGGAGGACGGCGGCGACATCGGCGACTTCGCCGCGCTCAGCGACTTCTTTGCCCCGTAGTTGGGTTTTTTTAGATAACTTATGTAACGCCGAACATGTCGAATATTATGTCAAGTTTGCCAAATTTATAGCAGAATTTTGTCCAATTTGCCGAACTTTGTCGAATTCAGCTTTTTTTTCAAAATAAAAAACCCGCGTCTAGGGGCGACCCTGGGGCGAGCGGCTGGGAACCCGCTCACCCCCGCGCCGATTTTAGCGCCGGCTCGCCCCTAGGGGGCGCGTAAAATCGCCGCCTGGGGGCCAACAGCTGGGGATGCTCTAAAGTTGTTGCATCATCTAGGAACATCATCAAAACTAATAGGGACAGATGCTAACTAAATGCACATATATAATGCCTAAACACTAACTTGAACTGAAGAACGTAGTGTCCATCTATACATATTTTCCTCCTCAATCAGCACAATTCCATCACACATATCTATCAACTAATACCAAAAAATGCAAGATTCAGGCAGGCCCATCCCTCATTGAAAAATTCACTAACTGTTTTTTTTACTATGGCTAAGAACATACAACCTAGGTAATTTAGTTCTTAAAGTACAACCCCATATCAACTAATCGTCCCAAAAATCACTACCAGGCTACACTTATGGTTCTGCCTCGGTGTTCAGTTTACCATGCTCATCACTGGTGTGATGCTATCTTTGTAAAGACACTAAACATCTTTGGCGTTTCCCGGTGAGCTAGTACTGCACTATCACTAGGGTTCCCTATCACTATGATGGTAGATCGTATTTCCCACGTAGGCATGTCGGGGAATAGAGATCAATCGCGTACCCCGAGGTACCTGGTCCTCTATATGGGTCGGCCCATTAAAGTTCCTAAACAGTTTTTTCCCTTTTTTGTTTTTGCTTTTAATTTTATGATTTTTAAATATATTTTTTGGTTTTACTTCCTTCACTTATTTTCATTTTCAAATTCACAAAAAAATCAAACTTTAATGTGAAATCATGAAAAAATAATTCATGATTTTTTTAAAAATTGTGAGAAATTTTGAAATTCACGGACATGTTTTAAAAGTTGTGAGCATTATTGAAAATTGGAACAAATTTTGAAAATTCACGAACATTATTTTCAACCTAGAAACCATTTTTTAAAAACTTATGAACAATTTTTGGATTCACGCACACTTTTTAAATTCACGAACAATAAAAAAATTGGTGAACATTTTCTGAATCAATGAATATTTTTTGAAATTCGGGAGTAATTTTTGAAGTGTATGGAGAATGTTTTAATAGGTGAACATTTTTTACAATCTAGGAACAATTTTTAAAGTGCAAGATCAATTTTTGAATTAATGAACATTTTTAAGATTTGCTTAATTTTTTTGAAATCATAACATTTCAGCATTATTGCAGGAGGAAGGGTGCACATTTCCTCGCTACTCCCCTCGTAGGTTGTAACATCTCAAATTTTCAATTTAGATTGTTATACATTAGATCATCACTGCATATCATATTTTATTTGCTTTTGGCCTGGTCCAGAAATTTTACGCAACTCAAGGCCCCACGGAGACAGTTGGGGATTTCGTTATATTCATATTTGAGTTTTCTCAAATTTTGAAAATAGGATCATTTGATTTTATTTATTTTATCTTCAATTATTTCTATTATAAAAATATGAGAGAGGGAATAAAATGACTTTCCCAAAATAAAGGAATATTGAGGATTTGAAAAAAAATCAAATAAGATTTTATTTTGGAGTTTTCGGCTAGTTTATTTGAATTTAGAAAAAAAATGCATGTTTTTAAAAACTGCATTTTAGGGGCAAGAAAATGTTCATCTTGTTCTAAATATTTTATTTAGGCGGTGAAAATTTATTTTGGCATTTTTAGAATTTTATTTTATTTTCTAGAAATTTTCTTAGTTTCGGCGTAATTGTTTTTTAAAAAAAAGTACCGCGCGCCCGACTGGGCCGAAGGCCCCGCCGAGCCAGGCCAGGCCCGCGCCACCGCCGCCTTCCCCGCGGGAGTCCGCACCACCGCCGCCGCCGAGTCCGGCCGGGGCACGCCTCCCGAGGCCGACCCCGACCAGGCGCCCCCTTCCCCAAGCCGCGCCACCCCCCTCTCTTAAATAGCCACCGCCGCCGCCTCACCCCGCCACCTCGACCCGCCCCGCCTCCCGCAGCCGCCGCTCGCCGCCGACGCCCGCGCCGCCCACCACCAACGCCGCCCCACCCCGCTGGATTCCGACGAGGTAGCCGTGCAGTCCGCCGCCAGTTTTCCGAAGTAAACCGATCCGCTTTTTTTGAAAACCCTAGGTTTTATTTTATTTTTATTTTTGTTAGATCGGTTTTATCGGTTCTTTTATTTAGCGAGCGTTCGCTCCTTCGTTCGTTTTAACGGACAAGTTCACCGTTTAGTTTCAGTTAACGAACGTTCGTTCGTTAATTTGTCCGTAATTTTTTTTCTTTTTCTCGGATTTTCTGCGATTATTTCTGATCGCGATTTCTTATCCGATTTTCGTTTTAGTATAACTTTTCTCTCGTTTATCGGATTCAGGCGATTCAAACGCCTAGAGTTTCATCTCGAAACCCTCTTTCCGTTTAACCAAGTCAAACAAGTTTTTGCTTCTGTAAAATTTGACTTAGGTCCAGATTAGTAATCGAAGCTTGTTTCATTCGCCGCTTGACTTTCGTTGTTTCGTTCGATTTGTTCCTTTTTGCAAACCGGAGTTCTTAAGTTGAACTTTCTGGTTAGATCTCTTATTTGAGTTTACATGTGCATTATATGAGTGCTTATTGTGTGCTTGTTTGTTTGCGATAGAGTACCCGGAGTGCGCCGCTTGCTACTTCGAATCTCTACGTTTCACGGATCATCAGCAAGGCAAGTAACACTTTGATCATACCTCTACTACCCAGTTTTATTGCATTAGATCAATCCTCAAACAATTGCATGAATAGGATCTGATTAATATGTGGGTTTTGGGAAGTAGATGAGGTAGTACCTATTACCTGTTTTATTATCAAACCCTGGGAGTTACTTCTACATTTTCTTATGCCATGCTATGCTTGTAGACGTGGATTGAGTTTGAGAGTATTCATGACAGATGTGAGATTGTTTAAATAATGGTGAAACTTAAGGTGGCAACTTAAATACACATCTGGGTGAATTGAGGCTCCTGGGTATTCTAGCGATTGCCTGTTTTTCTTTATGGACCGTCACCCAGGCTCAAAGGGATCATGAGATTATTCATACTAGAAACTTCCGTGTGCAGCCACAAGCTACTATGGGCTCTAGCATAGTTGATTAAGTCGTGCGAACTCTTATAGTGGTAGACTAGCAGATGTAGGGGATGTAGATGTACCGGTCTACCCATCGTAAGGTGTTAACGCTTCTGAAAGACTGTGTCTCGGTCATCCGTTTCTCAAACACCATGTAGTGCGAGAAATCCAACGGAGGAGATCGAGTCTTGTGGGGAAAAGTGTGCAAACTTCTGCAGACTGTATAAACTAATCATGATTAGCCGTGTCCCCGGTTATGGACGTCTTGAGTATCTAGTCTTTGGATTATCATGTGAATCTCATCATGTGACTTTAATTAATTTTGTTGGGTTTGAATGATGATGCTTAATTGGGATTGAGAGGGTGTCTACGCTCTCAATGTTTAACAACCACCATGATAGTTAAATAAAATTTATTCCTTTGCAGTAGGGAAAAGTTGGCTTTGCGCAAAACTGTAACCATAGAGCTTTCCACCAGCCATATATGCATGTAGTATAGCCTATTTTTGTTCATTACTCTCTATGTGTTACATTGCCAGCATATTCCATGTGCTGACCCATTTTCGGGCTGCAACGTTAATGTTGCAGACTTTTCAGATGACGAATAAGGAGCCTTAGGTTGTGGTTCTATACTCAGTGATGCCGTTGGAGTTGATGGACTCACTTATCTTCCAAGCCTTCCGCTGTTATCGTTATTAGGTGGCCTTAAGCCATATTATTTGTAATAAGTTCTCTTTTGAGACACTCGATGTAATAAGTGTGTGATTGCTACTCTGTTACAAATCCTCCAAGTATTGTGTGTGTCAGCATTACTGATTCAGGGATGACACTGAAGCACAGAGATCAAATTGTTTGAGGTGTGGTCGCTACAAGATTGTATCAGAGCACACGCTGACTGTAGGACACGACCACTAAGATAAAGACCTAGATCACTACTCTCTTCTCATTTCTAACATCTCATCTTTTCTACTCTTTTAGGATGGCGGATGCAAGGAACAAGTTCACGCAACCGGATGAAGATACACCCTTTGGACGCCACTTGAAGGAAGTCACTAAGTACCTAAACATCGGAGTACCAATCTTCACCGGGACCTACAATGCCACTTTACCCAAAGAGGAGCGCTGGATGATTCAAGTTCAAGTTCCAGGAAGGACGTTCGCGCCAGTCACCGAGCCCATAGAGTTTTCCTTTGATGCACCAACCTGAGTCTAGGAAAGAGCATGGCAGCCCACATCACCATGGGACGTATTGGAGAAGTTTACCACAATGATCTCAAGGATACTATCTACCAGATTTGTGGGCGCCGAGATGAACAATGGGAGATGATCGGCACCCGAAAGGATAGATCAATCGCAGCTTTTATCCAGGAGTTAAACCGGCACATTCGATGTTAGGAGAACCAGATGTGCGCAGGCATGATAGATCTGAAGAAAGCGATGACAAGAATCACGGAGCTGGAGGAAGAACTCAAGGCTACACGCGAAGATTATATGGAGGAAATCGAAGTATTAGTGGAGAAGAATGACGACCTGACCAGGAAGCTAGGAGTTTTCATGGGAGATCCCGCGCTAGGAGGAGGAGATGACGATTCCACTTGCCCGGAGAACTACATCATCATCGACGACACCGACTCGGACCCAGACGACAGTGATGATGACTATGTTGATGAAGCTGGAGCGGATATCATGGAGTCTTCATCGGAGCAGTTTTTCTAGTAGACCACCATAACAGTAGTAGTATTCCACCATGTATATAGCATAGTCCAAGCACTTTTGTAACGATAGTTCTAGACCGATTGTATGCCCTTGTTTGAATTGAATGAAGTGATTTTGTTTGCATTTGCCTCATGTGCATATGGGTAGTGTTTTATCTCTATACCTCAATCTATTCTAAATTCTCATCTTTTTCTAAACCCTCAGATGCCTCCGAGACATGACAATGAATTTGCTTTCCCACTGGAGCTCACTCAGTTGATCCAGCAGCAGAATGCATTGATGCAGTTGCTAGTCCAGAATCAGAATCAGGGGAACAACAACAACAACAATCCACCACCACCACCACCTGTTGATCACTTAACCTGTTTCCTTAGACTGAATCCGCCAGTGTTCTCCAGTAGCACCGAGCCGATAGTGGCAGATGATTGGCTCCGCAAGACAGGGAGGGAATTGACCATAGCAGGATGCACAGATGCGGAAAAGGTGCGTTTTGCTGCACATTATCTTGAAGGACCCGCAGCATCATGGTCGGAGAATTTCACAGCCACTTATCCTATCGACACTGTCACATGGGATCAGTTTCAGTAGGCTTTCCGTACTGCCCATGTTTCAGCAGGAGCTATGGCCATGAAGAAGCGTGAGTTTCGCAACTTGCGCCAAGGAGGACGGACTGTTGGCCAATACATGGATGACTTCAGTAAGTTAGCACGTTATGCCCCGGATGACGTTGCTACGAATGCAGCTAAGCAGGAGAAGTTTCTGGAAGGACTGAATGATGAGTTGAGCATGCAGTTGATGGTAGCAACTTTCAACAACTACCAGGAGTTGGTAGATCGTGCTCTTATGATTGAAGGGAAGCAGCAGCAGATTGAGAACCGCAAGAGGAAGTATGTGATGTCTACTACACAACCTCCTACAGTCAGCGTTGTTGGGCCTCCAAGTGCAGAGGTTTGTAGGACAGTAGCAAATTTCCCTCAAGTGGATGACCTAAGGTTTATCAATCCGTGGGAGGCGTAGGATGAAGATGGTCTCTCTCAAACAACCCTGCAACCAAATAACAAAGAGTCTCTTGTGTCCCCAACACACCCAATACAATGGTAAATTGTATAGGTGCACTAGTTCGGCGAAGAGATGGTGAAACAAGTGCAATATGGACGGTAGATATAGGTTTTTGTAAACTGAAAATATAAAAACAGCAAGGTAACTAATGATAAAAATGAGCACAAACGGTTGCAATGCTAGGAAACAAGGCCTAGGGTTCATACTTTCACTAGTGCAAGTTCTCTCAACAATAATAACATAGTTGGATCATATAACTATCCCTCAACATGCAATAAAGAGTCACTCCAAAGTCACTAATAGCGGAGAACAAACGAAGAGATTATGGTAGGGTAAGAAACCACCTCAAAGTTATTCTTTGCAATCAATCCGTTGGGCTATTCCTATAAGTGTCACAAACAGCCCTAGAGTTCGTAATAGAATAACACCTTAAGACACAAATCAACCAAAACCCTAATGTCACCTAGATACTCCAATGTCACCTCAAGTATCCCTGGGCATGATTATACGATATGCATCACACAATCTCAATTCATCTACTCAAACCAACACATAGAACCTTAAAGAGTGCCCCAAAGTCTCCACTGGAGAATCACGACGAAAACGTGTGCCAACCCCTATGCATAGGTTCATGGGCGGAACCCGCAAGTTGATCACCAAAACATACATCAAGTGAATCACGTGATATCCCATTGTCACCACAGATACGCACGGCAAGACATACATCAAGTGTTCTCAAATCTTTAAAGACTCAATCCGATAAGATTACTTCAAGGGGAAAACTCAATCCATTACAAGAGAGAATAGGGGGAGAAGAAACATAAGATCCAACTATAATAGCAAAGCTCGCGATACATCAAGATCATGCCAAATCAAGAACACGAGAGAGAGAGAGAGAGAGAGAGAGAGAGATCAAACACATAGCTACTGGTACATACCCTCAGCCCCGAGGGTGAACTACTCCCTCCTCATCATGGAGAGCGCCGGGATGATGAAGATGGCCACCGGTGAGGGTTCCCCCCCTCCGGCAGGGTGCCGGAACAGGGTCCCGATTGACTTTTGGTGGCTACAGAGGCTTGCGGCGGCAGAACTCCTGATCTATTCTCCGTTCTGGAAGTTTTAGGGTACGTAGGTATATATGGGTGCAGGAAGTACGTCGGTGGAGCTTCGGGGGCCCCACGAGGAAGGGGGCGCGCCCTAGGGGGGTGGGCACGCCCCCCATCCTCGTGAGCACTTCCCTTGGCTCCTGACGTGGGGTCCAAGTCCATCCTGTAGCTTTCCTTCCAAAAATAACTTCTCCAGTTGATTTTGTTCTGTTTTGACTCCGTTTGATATTCCTTTTCTTCGAAACACTGAAATAGGCAAAAAACAGCAAATCTGGGTTGGGCCTCCGGTTAATAGGTTAGTCCCAAAAGTAATATAAAAGTGGATAATAAAGCCCAATATTGCCCAAAACAGTAGATAATATAGCATGGAGCAATCAAAAATTATAGATACGTTGGAGACGTATCAGTATGGACAAGGGAAATACAATTCAGGAGCTCATCAGAAGCCACGTTTTACCTCGAAATCGAGAGGACATTTTCAGCATACCCATGGAGGAGGGAGTTCGCATAATCATAATGGCCCCAAAATGGTAATGGGAATGGGGGAAGCAACGGTCAGAACCGTACCAACCCATCAACCCCAGCCAAGAGAGACGTGAGCCAAGTCACTTGTTATAAGTGTCAGAAGACCGGGCATTATGCCAATGAATGTCTTGAAGCCCAGAATGGAAATGGCAATGGAAGCTCAGGGAAGAACCCGAACCCTTCCAATAGGGGACAGGTAAACCACGTTAACGTGGAGGAGGTTGAAGCCCAGCCAGATGCAGTAATAGGTAAGTTTTTGGTTAAGTCATTTACTGCAATCGTTCTTTTTGATACTGGTGCATCGGATTCATACATATCAAGGGGATTCGTGGATAAGTATAAAGTGCCCACCAAGGTTCTTAGAACACCTATGTTAGTAAGCTCACCAGGAGCGGAGTATATGGCCAGTAGAGGATGTTTTCAAGTGCCATTGAGTATAGGTAGGCATGTGTTTCCCTCGGATTTAATCATTTTGGAATCACAAGGTTTGGATGTAATTCTGGGTATGGATTGGCTATCGATGTATGGAGGAAACATCGATTGCGCTAGTAAGTCGATTTTGCTTACCACCCCAGAGGGAAGAAGGATCAAGTATGTATCACAGCATGTGCCGAATAGGACTCAAGTAAATTCCTTATCAGGAGTTGTACAGGAGGAAGTACCGGTGGTAAAGGATTTTCCGGATGTATTTCCAGAAGAGTTGCCAGGCATGCCACCGGATAGAGACATTGAGTTTTTTATTGAGCTTTTGCCAAGCACAGGGCCAATATCTAAGAGACCATACAGAATGCCTGCAAAGGATTTGGAGGAGATTAAGAAGCAGATTAAGGAGTTACTGGATAAGGGATATATTTGCCCAAGCTCGTCACCTTGGGGATCACCAGTACTTCTAGTGGAAAAGAAGGATGGATCGTTAAGAATGGTTGTTGATTATCGAGGATTGAATGAAGTGACGATCAAGAATAAGTACCCACTGCCGATGATCAATGATTTGTTTGACCAATTGCTAGGAGCTAAGGTATTTTACAAGATCGATTTGCGATCAGGATACCACCAGTTGAAGATTCGAGAGCAGGACATACCTAAGACAACTTTTACCACAAGGTATGGGCTGTATGAGTATACCATGTCATTTGTCTGACTAACACACCTGCCTATTTTTATGAACATGATGAATAAAGTGTTTATGGAGTTTTTGGATAAGTTCGTCGTAGTGTTCATTGATGATATTCTGGTTTACTCGAAGAATGAAGAAGAACATAAAGAACATTTGCGTTTGGTACTTGGTAATCTCAGAGAACATCAGTTATATGCCAAGTTCAGTAAATGTGAGTTTTGGTTGAAGGAAGTTGGATTCCTCGGACATGTTATATCCGGAGAAGGAATAGCTGTAGATCCCACCAAGGTTGTCACTGTGACAAATTGGGAAGCCCCAACAACGGTTGGAGAGATCCGGAGTTTTCTTGGACTCGCAGGATACTACCGGAGATTAATTGAAAATTTCTCGATGATTGCAAAACCTATGACGGAGTTGTTAAAGAAGGATACCAAGTTTAAATGGACGGAGGAATGTGAGGCCAGTTTCCAGGAGTTGAAGAAACGTTTGGTTACATCGTCAGTATTGATTCTGCCAGATCAGCGCAAGGATTATGAGGTATATTGCGACGCTTCACGTCGAGGACTTGGAGCAGTGCTTATGCAGGGGGAAGAGTTGTCTCATATGCCTCACGACAGCTTAAGCCCCATGAGTTGAATTATGCTACACACGACTTGGAGTTAGCAGCCGTAGTGCACACCTTGAAGACGTGGAGAAATTTTCTCATCGGGAACCATTGTGAGGTGTACACGGATCACAAGAGTTTGAAGTACATCTTCACGCAGAAGGAGTTGAATCTCAGGAAAAGGAGATGGTTAGAGCTCATCAAGGATTATGATATGAGATTGCGTTATCATCCCAGGAAGGCTAACGTATTAGCTGACGCATTGAGCCGCAAGATCCATGTCAACACACTAATGACCGAAGAGTTACCAAAGGAGTTAGCTGAGGATCTTCGTGATCTATGTTTGGAGATAGTTCCGAAAGGCTATGTAGCAGCATTGGAGATTCAGTCTACTCTGATGGATACGATCAGAGAAGCTCAGAAAACCGACAAGGAGATTGCCACTATAAAGGAGAAGGTGAGCAAGGGAAAAGTTAAAGGATTTCGTGAGGATGAACACGATACCTTATGGTTTGAGGACCGCATTTATGTGCCTAATGACCCGGAGATCAGGAAGTTAATTTTGCAAGAGGCGTTCGCCGTACTCGATCCACCCAGGAAACACCAAGATGTATTTGGATTTGAAAGACACTTTCTGGTGGACCTGAATGAAGAAGGATATTGCAGAGTATGTAGCAGTTTGTGACGTATGTCAGAGAGTAAAGGCAGAGCATCAGAAGCCAGCAGGATTGCTACAGCCATTGCCGATACCCGAATGGAAGTGGGATAAGCTAGGCATGTATTTTATCACGGGATTACCCAGGACCCGTTCAGGCTATGACTCGATATGGGTTGTAGTCGATCGCTTGACGAAGGTAGCTCATTTCATCCGAGTGAAGACCACTTACACCAGTGCTAAGTTGGCAAAGATATAGATGACCAGGATCGTATGTCTGCATGGAGTTCCGAGGAGCATTGTATCAGATAGAGGAACCCAGCTTACCTCAAATTCTGGAATCAGTTGCACGAAACTTTGGGTACCAGGCTAGAGTTCAGTACAACTTTTCATCCGCAGACCGATGGACAGACTGAGAGAGTCAATCAGATTTTGGAGGATATGCTGGGAGCTTGTGCGCTAGATTATGGATCTAGTTGGGATGACAACTTGCCATATGCGGAGTTCTCTTACAACAATAGTTATCAATCTAGTTTGAAGATGGCCCCTTTTGAAGCCTTGTACGAAAGAAGGTGCAGAACACCATTGTCGTGGGATGAAGTTGGAGACCGCCAGTTGTTTGGACCAGATTTGATTAAGGAGTCTGAACAGAAGGTGAAGTTGATTCGCGATAGGCTCAAAGTAGCCCAGTCCAGGCAGAAGAGCTATGCAGATTCTAAACGCAAGGAGACAGTTTACGAAGCCGGAGATAGAGTTTATCTTTGTGTATATCCACTTCGAGGAGTTAAGCGCTTTGGAGTTAAGGGAAAGTTAGCGCCACGTTTTGTGGGACCATACAAAGTTTTGGAACGCATGGGAGAAGTTGCTTATAAATTGGAATTGCCTGAGGGATTGTCAGGAGTTCACGATGTGTTCCACGTTTCCCAGTTGAAGAAGTGCTACGCAGAGATGGCGGATATACCGCTGAGAGATACCGTGCCGCTGGAAGCGATTCAGTTGGATAGTGATTTGACCTATGAGGAGAAACCAGTCAAGATTCTCGAGTATGCCAGCCGAGTCACCCGCAACAAGGTTATCCAGTTTTGCAGAGTTCAGTGGAGCCACCACACCGAGGATGAAGCCACCTGGGAGCAAGAGGAAGATCTGCTGAAGGACCACCCTCACCTATTTTCTAGCCAACCTGAATCTCGAGGGCGAGATTCATCTTAAGGGGGGTAGGTTTGTAACATCCCCAATTTTCAATTTGAAATGTTATACATTCGATCATCACTGCATATCATATTTTATTTGCTTTTGGCCTGATCCAAAAATTCTACGCAACTCAAGGACCCACGGAGAGAGTTGGGGATTTCGTTATCTTCATATTTGAGTTTTCTCAAATTTTGAAAATAGGATCATTTGATTTTATTTATTTTATCTTCAATAATTTCTATTATAAAAATATGAGAGAGAGAATAAAATGACTTTCCCAAAATAAAGGAATATTGAGGATTTGTTAAAAAATCAAATAAGATTTTATTTTGGAGTTTTTGGCTAGTTTATTTGAATTTAGGAAAAATTGCATGTTTTTCAAAACTTCATTTTAGGGCCAAAAAATGTTCATCTTGTTCTAAATATTTTATTTAGGCGGTGAAAATTTATTTTGGCATTTTTAGAATTTTATTTTATTTACTAGATGTTTTCTTAGTTTCGGCAAAATTGTTTTTTTTAAGTACCGCACACCCGACTCGGCCGAAGGCCCAGCCGAGCCAGGCCATGCCCGCGCCGCCGCCGCCTTCCCCGCGGGAGTCCGCACCACCGCCGCCGCCGAGTCCGGCCGGGGAACGCCTCCCGAGGCCGACCCCGACTCGACACCCCCTTCCCCAAGCAGCGCCACCTCCCCTCTCTTAAATAGCCACCGCTGCCGCCGCCTCACCCCACCACCTCGACCCGTCCCGCCTCCCGCAGCCGCCGCTCGCCGCCGTGTGCCGCCGCCGCTAGCCGCGCCCGCCGCCGCGACGCCCGCGCCGCCCGCCGCCCCACCCCGCCAGAGCCCCGAGCCGTTGGATTCCGACGAGGTAGCCGCGCCGTCCGCCGCCGGTTTTCCGAAGAAAACCGATCCGTTTTTTGAAAACCCTAGGTTTTATTCTCTTTTTATTTTTGTTAGATCGGTTTTATCGGTTCTTTTATTTAACGAGCGTTCGCTCGTTCGTTCATTTTAATGGACGAGTTCACCGTTTAGTTTCAGTTAACGAACGACGTTCGTTAATCTGTTCATCAGTTTTTTCTTTTTCTCAGATTTTCCGCGATTATTCCTGATCGCGATTTCTGATCCGATTTTCGTTTTAGTATAACTTTTCGCTCGTTTATCGGAATCAGACGATTCAAGTGCCTAGAGTTTCGTCTCGAAACCCTCTTTCGGTTTAACCAACTCAAACAAGTTTTTGATTTTGTAAAATTTGACTTAGGTCCAGATTAGTAATCGAAGCTTGTTTCTTTCACCGTTTGACTTTCGTTGTTCCGTTCGATTTGTTTCTTTTTGCAAACCGAAGTTCTTAAGCTGAACTTTCTGGTTAGATCTCTTATTTGAGTTTTACATGTGCATTATATGAGTGCTTATTGTGTGCTTGTTTGTTTGCGATAGAGTACCCGGAGTGCGCCGCTTGCTACTTCAAATCTCTAGGTTTCACGGATCATCAGCAAGGCAAGTAACACTTTGATCATACCTCTTACTACCCAGTTTTATTGCATTAGATCAATCCTCAAACAATTTCATGAATAGGATCTGATTAATATGTGGGTTTTGGGAAGTAGATGAGGTAGTACCTATTACCTGCTTTATTATCAAACCCTGGGAGCTACTTCTACGTTTGCTTATGACATGCTATGCTTGTAGACGTGGATCGGGTTTGAGAGTATTCATGACAGATGTGAGATTGTTTAAATAATGGTGAAACTTAAGGTGGCAACTTAAATACACATCTGGGTGGACTGAGGCACCTGGGTATTCCAGCGATTGCCTGTTTTTCTTTATGAACCGCCACCCAGGCTTAAAGGGATCATGTGATTATTCATACTAGAAACTTCCGTGTGCAGCCACAAGCTACTATGGTCTCTAGCATAGTTGATTAAGTCGTGCGAACTCTTACAGTGGTAGACTAGCAGATGTAGGGGATGTAGGTGTACCGGTCTACCCATCGTAAGGTGCTAACGCTTCTGAAAGACTGTGTCTCGGTCATCCGTTTCTCAAACACCATGTAGTGCGAGAAATCCAATGGAGAAGATCGAGTCTTGTGGGAAAAAGTGTGCAAACCTCTGCAGAGTGTATAAACTAATCATGATTAGCCATGTCCTCGGTTATGGATGTCTTGAGTATCTAGTCTTTGGATTATCATGTGAATCTCATCATGTGACTTTAATTAATTTTGTTGGGTTTTAATGATGATGCTTAATTGGGATTGAGAGGGTGTCTACGCTCTCAATGTTTAACAACCACCATGATAGTTAAATAAAATTTATTCCTTTGCAGTAGGAAAAAATTGGCTTTACGCAAAACTGTAACCATAGAGCTTTCCACCAGCCATATATGCATGTAGTATAGCCTATTTCTGTTCATTACTCTCTATGTGTTACATTGCCAGCATATTCCATGTGTTGACCCGTTTTCGGGCTGCAACATTAATGTTGCAGACTTTTCAGACGACGAATAAGGAGCCTTAGGTCGTGGTTCTATACTCAGTGATGCCGTTGGAGTTGATGGACTCACTTATCTTCCAAGCCTTCCGCTGTTATCGTTATTAGGTGGCCTTAAGCCATATTATTTGTAATAAGTTCTCTTTTGAGGCACTCGATGTAATAAGTGTGTGATTGCTACTCTGTTATAAATCCTTCAAGTACTGTGCGTGTCAACATTACTGATCCAGGGATGACATTGAAGCACGTAGATCAGACTGTTTGAGGTCTGGTCGCTACATAGGTCGGGGAATAGGAGGTCCCCTCCATGACTACTTTTGGTTGTCATAGTGGCAGAGCTTCATGGATCAACCTGGGCAACCCCCCTCCCAACCCATGCAGAAATCTCCTAATACTCCTTAGTATTTGGGCTATAAGTGCACTAAAAACAACCCAAACCTCATAATTTTTCCCACCCTCAGCCCATTGCCCCTATAGAGATTTGGATCTAGCTCCTTGCCGCATCCCCTTGTTAGAGACCGAAGCGAAATGAAGCTCTCCCGTGCGTTTGGATTCTGGACCGTCGGATCGAGATCTCCTCGCGATACAGGCCGTCGAATCTCGATCCAGATCGCCGTGGGCCGTCCGATCTTGACCGATCGTCCTGGGCCGTCGGATAAAATTCCAATGGCAACAAATTGTAAATACCTTACCCCCACCAGGGCATTCCGGTCATTTCGCGTCATGGGGGTATAAAAGGGGGGCACACCCGTGGAGACTCAGCCGCTGCCTCCGCCCGCACTCGCGCCGCTTCCAATCGGGCCAGAACCCTAGCCGCCATCCCCGCTCGCCCGATTCCCCGCACTCCCCCGAGCCCAGACCCGCCGCCGGCGACCCCCTCCTCTCCCATCGACTCCATCCCCGCCGCCAGCGACCCCCTTCTCTCCCTCGACTCTAGCCCGCCGCCGCGGAGACGCGCACCGATCGCGGCCATCGTCCTCTGCCACCGCCGCCTCCTCCTTCCCCACCCTCCTCTCACCTCCTCTTCGAGGCGTGCCGCGGTCCTTCTCCGTGCCGGTGACGCGTGCAGCAGAGAACGACGGGCGTGGCGGAGCGGGACCATGCTGCCGCGGCGGCCGGCTCGTCCCCGACTTCTGCTTCGCCAGAGAAGAAGGCCGATTCATGAGAGGGTAAGCTGTTGCCTCCTCTCGATCTGCTAATTTTTGCACAATTAGCTTCCGAAAATTAAATTGATGCTTGTTGTATCGAATTGTATACTGCTGTGTAATTTGCATGTAATCTATCATTTAGTCGCGATTAGCCAAATCTTGCTGTTGGATCTTGGATTTTGCTAGGAAAATAATGCTAATGTTTGTTGCAACTCTGCTAGGAAAAGAGAGGAGGAGAGATGCGGCAGGGCGGCGGTCGTTGTCGGCGACGGGGAGGCGTGCTGAACCTGCCGGCTCGACCCAGGAGCGGCAGGTGCAGAGGCGCGTGCGCTACACCCCCACCCCGTGCTGCTCTCCGCCGCCCAGTCATTGTGCCCGCTGCTCAAACTCCGCCACCCCATCGGCCGCTCCGACGCCACTCATGGTATCCGGGAAGCACGCGGCCATTGCTCAATTCTCACCTAACTAGGTCACCGCTTCTCCTTGGTGCTCCACAGGAGAGGAGCATCCGCCTCCACAACTGGAGAGACGCATCTTCTCCACTCCTCGACAGCAACACAGGGACGGAACCATCAGCTGAGATGGAGGATGCCGCCCTTTACGGCACGCTCGCGGTGGCCTGGTTACCATCTCTTGGAGAGAGGCAGGCCTACCCCTTCTCCCCCACAGGTACCAGCCCGTCCGTGCCATACCTCTCTCGATTTTGCTGTTTATACGCTTCTTTGGGCAGTGATGTCCACGGCCGAGCAACGAGGTGGTGGTGCCGCTGCTGTTGCTGAAAATGGTTGTCCTCTAATATTATTCAGATGTAGTTAGATTGCTACTGCATAGAGCTGTTCAAATGCCATGTTGTTCTGTTCACAGTACATTGAACACACCCTATATTCCTAATCATATTAAGCGATGCCCTGCTGGTCCTCTTCGTGTCTCTTACAGTAGTATCTCCTTCCATCTAGCAGCCAATGATGTACAATGGCACAATTGACATAATCTCTATTTTTCCTCTTACATTGAAAATTGTGTTAGCAGTCACACGCTTATGGTCATGTACTTACTAATGCTTTGGCCTGAAACTGGAACCACTGCAGCTGTTTTGCTGCCAATATAACTTCATTTGCATTTAGTTTGTTGTAATATTAATTCAAGTTCTACAGCCTCCCAGGTCTTGTTTTTTATTTAGTCAAGTTTCCATCTAATTGCCTGAATTAGTCACATATGGGAGTGCAGTCTGAAAGTTAGAACAGGGTTTGCAACAATAGTGTGATTTATGTTACTGGAAGTACTGCCATTGCTTTTGTCGTTTTTCAGGTTTGCTCTCGGTTCTATTGGCAAGGGATCTTTGGGCAATAGTTGAGCACCAAAGGACAATCTAAATTACTATCATGATATTTCAGGTAGTAATTACTCGAACATAATCTTTTTCTGTTCTTCTGTTTTCTCCTTTGTTTTGGTATAATGATGCGTTGATGCCCACTGTCATGTATCCTATGTCGAGTTGTGGGACTGGATTAGGGAGATACCAAAAATTAGGATGCCCGAAATAAAAGCTTTCTCTATTCGCAAGCTATTTTTTTTTGCAAAAATAATCGTAAGCTATTTATACATTATAAATCATGGCAAGGTTGAGGGCAGTGATTGATTTAAATTCCCATTGTAGAGAAATATTTACTGCATGTGAATCAACAATTCACTGCTTATTTCCTTTTGTTTCGACATCGATTATGAAATTAATGTTAAGGCTAATACTTAAACAGGGACTACTAAAAAACAGATCATGCCTGATGTCATATTATGCTACAAAAAAATTAGTTTTGTTTTTTAACGAGCAAGTTTTGTGTACTTCTCACTGATTGACTCTTCCTTTTTCTTTTCTTGAAGGTGGATTTGGACCTTTAAAACTAAACTATGTAACAACACAATGCTCGGATTTGAAGACATCATGTTGCGCATTATATACCGCTCTTCTCTGCTTTTGATATCTTGGATCTATGTGTTTTTGTTGAACTTGATGCAATTAAGCTTTCTTTAGGCAACTACTGTGTTACTTTTGGTACAAATTGAATCTCCATGCTTTGTATTGAACTTAGGCATACATTTATCTTATGCAACAACAGTTCCTTGCTTTTGCTATAACTTTTCTCTGGCTACATATGTTGTACACTTCTTGCAATTCTCCTATGATTATATTATAAGATTGGATATGACGGTACCCGGCAGCGGTGCTGCTGGGTGCGGCAAGCCGCACTTCCTACCTAGTTGTAGGGATGAAGGAGGCAATGGTTGGCTTCATTACCGGCAATCGTAGGGCCACTGAGGTAGCCCACTATGTAGGGACTAGCCCCAATCATCATAGCGTAGCATGTACACAAAAAAGATCACCGTGATGATGACTATTTCTCTTAAAAAATACCAGAGAAAAATAATTGAATGCATTTCAACAATGAAGCTGATATGACAGAGAGGGACGCTAATGTGTCGCCATTCTCGAAGACAAGGTGCTACTGCTGGAAGTGACAATGGGGTACACCGTCATTGCCATGATGCCAATCCCGGCCGTGTAGTTGGATCTTCCTAAACAAGCTAAAAAGGCATTTTAGTCGGTCTCCTACTTATTTTGTTGCTCGTTATTTTTCGCAGTCCGTACATTTCGGAAAACTGTCGCCCTTGAGGGCATTTCTGCTGCCGGTTTTCATCAAATCGGTTGTAATCAAAGTTTTATATAGCCAGCTATAGCGGTTTGAGCAGGGTGTCAATAAATAGTATTCATGTGTGATTGTTCGATAAAAATACAAAATATCAATCTATAACCCCGCTATGGCCGTGCTATAGTCGTTTGACAGGATGCCACTATTTGGCATAGCCTGCTATTTAAAACTATGGTTGTGACGAGGGATCAAAATTCGTTTATTAGTAGTGAAAGAATTGCATATTGGGAAAGTATCTTTATAAACTAATCCATATGTCTCGCAAAAAAAACTAATCCATATGTATACTTATGGACCTAAACATAAAGTGTTTGAACATTTGCAAAAAATCTAACAATAAGTATGGAAGATTACAACTTTTACTTTTTACTGAGCGAAGGGAGTAATGACATGAGAATCATGGTAATATATTGCAACGAAGACCATGAAGTACTCCAACATTACAACAGCGAAGCCTGCATCGTGACAACATAACAGAACGTAACAAGAACACTAATTTGTGGCAACAATAGTACACCCTATATTGCCACACAGTACTTCTCTCAGTAATATTTCCATGCATGTACTACAGCAATATTTTGTTTCTGCTGCAGCAACCTGCATGTCATATTGCGAGCTAGAGAATTATTAAGGATTAGTACTAAAAGCAAGTGAAGGGAAACCGTGCGTGGCAACGACACTGCCACGGATTATTCGTCGTTGCAATATTGCCATTAGCAAGATCATCATTCTGCGAGAAGAGTGGAGTTGGCCGCGATGGCCTCGGCGAAGACACCATCGCAGCCGCCGCTCTGGCAACCTGCGCCGCAGTAGCCTGGGCCGATGCCACAGGATCCCCACTTGCTACAGCAGTAGTTGTTAGTGCAAACCCTGCCGCCGGCGTCCTTGCCGCACGGCTTGTCGGTGCTGCAAGCACCGCTCTGGCAGCCCTCGCCGCAGAACTCGGAACCGAGGCCGCAGTACCCCCACTGGCTGCAGCAGAGGTTGTTTGGGCACAGCTTGCCGCCGGCCTGGCTGCCACACTTGATGTCGGCGCGGCAGGGGCCGCCCTGGCAGCCGGCGCCGCAGTACTCCGCGCCGAAGCCGCAGTGCCCGTACTGGCTGCAGCAGTGGTTGTTGGGGCACGTCTTGCCGCCGGCCTGGCTGCCGCAGCGCTTGCTGGTCCAGCAGGCGCCGTTCTGGCAGCCCTTGCCGCAATAGTCGCCGCCCATGCCGCAGTACCCGTACTGGCTGCAGCAGAGGTTGTTGGGGCACTCCATGTTGCTGCCCTGCTCGCCGCACCTCTGGGCCTGCGCGGTCGACGCCGCGAAGGCGAGGAAGACAGCCGCGCCGAGGGTAAGGACCATGGTGCTTATCATCTTCCTCATATTTTCTCTTTGTGCTGGTTGTGCAGTTGTGTGGTGGAGTAAACAGGTGATGATCCCCTCTTTATATAGGGGTTCTGACTACAGTCCAGTTCGACGTGTCAGCTCGCCATGCATGAGCCGCAGACACGTGTTCTCCCATCGTCAACGGAATTAACCTGATCGAGGAGAGTCTACGTGTTAATGCATGTGATGTGATGCCAGATCCGTTTTTGATGGATGCGGCAGTACGACTACGTACTTGTGTATGAAGTTTAATTAGTGCTTGCATGAGACATGCATGGGGCGTGGGCTATTAGAGTACTTAGGACTAGTACACATATGTACGTACTTTCGTACGTATATGTATGTGCATGTGATTACGTGTAAGAAACTTCGTCGTCCTCATCCACAGAATCAGCGCCCCAACGGACACGTCGCGTGCATATATAGCATCTGACCTGATCGTTGTGAACTCTGAGAAACGTTGTGCTCGGCGTCCATGCATTATGTGATCCAGATCTTATCTTCTCTTTTCTTTTCATGAGAGCACGAACTATGATGCGAGATGTAGTTTTGAGAGTCGTGTGCGCGTGACATGCATGGGGCATGGAGAGCAATGCATTCACGTGATCATTTAATGGCAATGGCAGTGGCATCTCGCATCGGATATCCTTCTCTCCTTTTTTTGCGGTATGAGGAATTAGCTAGGTTCTTATTGTATTTACATTTTACCACATCCATCAACAAAAAGATGACCAAACGCAAAGGAAGACTCAGTTTTGTTACGAGTGTTGCAATGGTAAGAGCAACTCTATTAAAATAAAAGAGTAAGAGCAACTCTAGCAGAGTCGTTATTGGGTGATCGTCATCCGTCACATAAAGGTCGTGGCATGTGTGCGCAAACACAGTCACCATAATGCGGCCTTTAGATCTTTTCATTTATTTGATCTTTTTTTCGTTTTTTTTTTGCGGGGAAAACTTTCAATCTATTCATCTTCAATCATGGTAGTATAACGAACACTAGAAATAATAAAAATTACATCTAGATCCGTAGACCACCCAGCGACGACTACAAGCACTGAAGCGAGCCGAAGGCGCGCCGCTGTCATCGCCCCTCCTTCGCCGGAGCCGGGCAAACCTTGTTGTAGTAGACAGTCGGGAAGTCGTCGTGCTAAGGCCCCGTAGAACCAACGTAACAGAACAGCAACCGCCGCAGATGAAGATTGTAGATCAAAAGAATCCAACCTGAAAACACACAAACGAAGACGAACGACGAACAGATCCGAGCAAATCCACCAAAGACAGATCCGCCGGAGACACAACTCCACACGCCCACTGATGATGCAAGATGCACCACCGGAACGGGTGCTAGGTGGGGAGACCTTTATTCCATCTTCAGGGAGCCGCCGCCGTCTCGCCTTCCTGAGCAAGACACAAACCCTAACAAAGTTTAAAAAAAGATCTAAAAACGGAGCCCTCCCACCGGCAAGGGCCAAGATCCACTCCGCCTCCATGGCCATAGGGCCACCGGAGACGGGATGGACCGGCGCCGACGCTGGTGGGAGGCAGAAATCTAGGGTTCTTGGGAGGCGGCGGCTAAAGGGTTGCGGTTTCTTTTTTTTTCGTTGTCTTCATAAAAAGCAATGACAATTTAAGCTTAGATTAGACATAGAAATTAAATGCATGTTTCAACATGGTACATTAATAAAAACTATAATAGTGGTCAAAATCTGCTTATTTAATTAGCAACTACAAATGTTGTTTAACGGCATTTTTCAACCTAAGCACTGTCATTATTCGAGCGACATTGCTACATATACGATCTACACTACTAGGTGGTCAGCGCCCCATGACCGCCATCGACATCTTCCTCCTCCTCCGTGGATGAGATATCCTCCATCCAGGCGTAGGGGTCAGACTCACGAGCGGTAACCGCAAGCTACCAATGTTCCTCCTAGTCAGTGTGTGTGGGCCATACTCCCGGATGATCCATGCCTCGTTGCGAGCTTGGAGGGTGGTGAGCTCGAGCACGTCTTTGATCGAGACCTCGGGCTTCGGTTGGGCCGCGATGGGGGCGGTGTCGTTCACTCGGACGAGGGGCCGGTTGGGCCGACGGAGACGGCGTCCTCCTCCTCCTCCTTCACCTAGGCGAGGGGGAAGTCTCCCTCCTTGGTCGTTGCCAACGCCACGGAATGCATTGGGTTCATCACCGCCACGGCAGGAGGAGCCGACGACCGCCATGGTTGGGGAGTGTTAGCCCCGCAGTTGCAAGGCATCTACGAAGGGACATTCCGCTCTGCTGGCCCGTTCAGCCAATAGGTTGCATTTCAATGTGACACCATTATCCCTAAGAGAGGAGGAGTTGATAGGGGGGAGGCGACGAGAAGGAGATGGGAGATGAGGGGTGGCTGCTAGGGCTTGGGGGATGGGCACGTCGAGCATTTATAGCCAGGGATGAAGTCGCGTGGCCATCCGAATGACCGCCTTGGGAATCGAGGGAAGCGGTGGCTGCCATTAATGGCTTGGTGGTTACCGGTCACATTGCCCACTCCCAGTGATTAATCGGGACACGGATATGCATGTATGGACGGTGCCACACTTCAAACCCGGGCGTGGCACGAGGCGGAAGAAGCTGAAACTTCTCTCCTGCACTAACGATTGTTTAAGGAGCGAGCTTCGTATTGACCTCCCGACCTTCAAATATGGAGGCTACAAGGTCGTTTAAGGAGCGAGCTCCATAAATTATGTCGATCGGTACCCACATGGCGACTATGTTAGAGTGTCATTTTGTCACAATATCACTAGATTAGCAGTTATTATGCCGACCAGTGCCATATGATGGCTCTGCTAGAGTTTATCTAAGGCAGGTGTGATCCATGTTGGTTTACTTGGCCGAAGTAATATTTTTTTTTGCAGGTGGCCGAAGTAATATTTTTGGTGGAGAGATGTTGTTATATTGTATAGGGCCTTTGAAGGACTGGCTAACTTCACGCTCGGAGATGGTAAATCAGTCCTATTTTGGGAAGAATAAATGGAATTCACCCTAGCTTTATGCTCACTAGTAGAACGCCCGTGCGTTGCTATGGGCTACCATGCATGTAAATGAATCAAACAAATGGTTAAGGTTGTCTCAAAGGTCGAATATCATTTCTTCTTCATACGTCTGGGGCGTGTTTCGACATTAAAGGGGTGCCTAGTGGTCTCCCCAAATCCACTGTATATGTGGGGGACAAATGTAGTTGTCCGGACTATCTGCCATGTTATCTTCAACACACGGTCCCACAAAAACCCTCCCCTTCTCACTCGGTTTCCCACCATAGCGAGACATTTCTTGCTAGAGCCCTCTCCTTTAAAACCGGATGGTGCCCACTTCACCTTCGCTATGGCGCCCTCTCTTTTTCACACCATACTTTCCATGGACCGCCAAGGAGGAGTTCCCCGCCAACCGCACCCCTCTCTGCGCTGATCCCCTCCCAATGCCTCATCTAGCTAAATGGCAGTGATCCTCTTTGCATATATCCATTTTCTCTAAGTATAGTATTTCTTTGTTGTTTTATGAGCATTAAGATCAAGGTTTATGCCAGAAAATAGCAAACATGATGCTTTTCTTACAAATTAATGGTCTAGATGCTCACATAGTTGCACAAAATTCTTGTTCAATCGAGAGTCCATATGTCTCGATTGGCTGCACCTACAAATCAACCCTGACAGCTGCAAGAAAGCTAATTTTCAAGTGTAGTACTCCCTCCATAACATAATATAAGACGTTTTTTTTGACAGTATGACAGTGTTAAAAAACGTCTTATATTATGTTAGAGAGAGTACAAATCAAGCATGGTATCAAAAGATATCACCTAATTAAGAAAAAATATTCCAATGTGGAAGTACTTTCATCTTCAGAAGTTTCACATGAGGATGTTTTAACTTAGACTCAAAATCCATCAAATTCCAAGCAAATCATCCGACCAGCATGTTTAGACTGTAAACACGGACCACCGGCAATGAACAATAGAAATAAAACACAGACCACATGAACAGTGATGACCCACAAGTATAGGGGATCTATTGTAGTCCTTTCAATAAGTAAGAGTGTCGAACCCAACAAGGAGTAGAAGGAAATGACAAGTGGTTTTCAGCAAGGTATTCTCTGCAAGCACTGAAATTATCGGTAACAGCTAGTTTTGTGATAAGATAAATCATAACGGGTAACAAGTAATAAAAGTAAACAAGGTGCGGCAAGGTGGCCCAATCCTTTTTATAGCAAAGGACAAGCCTGGATGAACTCTTATATAAAGCAAAGCGCTCCCGAGGACACATGGGAATTGTCGTCAAGTTAGTTTTCATCATGCTCATATGATTCGCGTTGTTACTTTGATAATTTGATATGTGGGTGGACCCGTGCTTGGGTGCCGCCCTTCCTTGGACAAGCCTCCCACTTATGATTAACCCCTCTCGCAAGCATCCACAACTATGAAAGAAGAATTAAGGTAAACCTAACCATAGCATGAAACATATTGATCCAAATCAGCCCCTTATGAAGCAACGCATAAACTAGGGTTTAAAATTCTGTCACTCTAGCAACCCATCATCTACTTATTACTTCCCAATGCCTTCCCATAGGCCCAAATAATGGTGAAGTATCATGTAATCGACGTTCACATAACACCACTAGATGAAAGACAACATACATCTCATCAAAATATCGAACGAATACCAAAATCACATGATTACTATAACAAGACTTCTCCCATGTCCTCAGGAACAAACGTAACTACTCACAAAGCATATTCATAATCATAATCAGAGGAGTATTAATTATCATTAAGGATCTGAAAATATAATCTTCCACCGGATAAACCAACTAGCATCAACTACAAGGAGTAATCAACACTACTAGCAACCCACAGGTACCAATCTGAGGTTTTGGGACCAAGATTGAATACAAGAGATGAACTAGGATTTGAGAGGAGATGGTGTTGGTGAAGATGTTGATGGAGATTGACCCCCCCCCCTCGATGAGATGATCGTTGGTGATGACGATGGCGATGATTTCCCCCTCTCCCGGAGGGATGTTTCCCCGGCAGAACAGCTCCACCGAAGCCCTAGATTGGTTCTGCCCAGGTTCCGCCTCGAGACGGCGGCGCTTCGTCCTGAAAGCTTCCTTCTGATTTTTTCCAGGTTAAAACACACCATAGAGCCAAAGATGGGCACTGGAGGCCTGTCAGGGGGCCCACAAGGACGGGGGCACGCCCTCCAACCTTATGGCTGGCTGGTGGCTGATACGACTCCAACGTATCTATAATTTTTTATTGTTCCATGTTGTTAAATTATCAATCTTGGATGTTTTATAATTATTTTATAGTCATTTTATGTCATTTTTTGGTACTAACCTATTGACATAGTGCCAAGTGCCAGTTGTTGTTTTCTGCATATTTTTTTATATCGTAGGAAATCAATATCAGACGGAGTCCAAATGCAACGAAACTTCGCAGAGATTTTTTTTGGACCAGAAGGAACATAATGGGCCCTAGCTGCGCCTGGGGGTGCCTCGAGGAGGGCACAACCCACCAGGGCGCACCGGGCCTCCCAGCGCGCCCTGGTGGGTTGTGCCCACCTCGGGTGCCCCCGGACCGCCTCTTTGCTCTATAAATACCCCAATTTTCCCAAAACCCTAGGGGATTCAACGAAATATTCATCCAGCCACCGCAGAGTCCAGAACCACCAGATCCAATCTAGACACCATCTCAGATGGGGTTCACCACCTCCATTGGTGCCTCTCCGATGATGCGTGAGTAGTTCTTTGTAGACCTTCGGATCCGTAGTTAGTAGCTAGATGGATTCATCTCTCTCTCTGAATTCTCAATACAATGGTCTCTCGGAGATCCATATGATGTAACTCTTTTGCGGTGTGTTTGTTGGGATCGATGAACTTTGAGTTTATGATCAGATCTATCTTTTTACATCCATGAAAGTATTTGAGTTTCTTTGATCTCTTTTATGCATGATCTCTTATAGCCTCGTATTTCTTCTCCGATATTTGGGTTTTGTTTGGCCAACTTGATCTATTTATCTTGCAATGGGAAGAGGTGCTTTGTAGTGGGTTCGATCTTACAGTGCTTGATCCCAGTGACAGAAAGGGAACCGACACGTATGTATCATTGCTACCAAGGATAAAACGATGGGGTCTATCTCTACATACATAGATCTTGTCTACATCATGTCATCGTTCTTATTGCATTACTCCTTTTTCCATGAACTTAATACACTAGATGCATGCTGGATAGCGGTCGATGTGTGGAGTAATAGTAGTAGATGCAGGCAGGAGTCGGTCTACTAATTTTGGACGTGATGCCTATATAATGATCATTGCCTGGATATCGTCATGAGTATTTGAAGTTCTATCAATTGCCCAACAGTAATTTGCTCACTCACCGTTTGCTATTTTTCTCGAGAGAAGCCACTGGTGAAACCTACGGCCCCCGGGTCTCTTTCTCATATTATTTGCCTTTGCGATCTATTTTCCTTGCATTTATTTTCAGATCTATTAAACAAAAATATAAAAATACCTTGCTGCATTTTATTTTTATTTATCTTATTTGGCGTTCGATCTATCAATCTACTATAATTTATCTCACGTCCGTTTGCCTATCTTGAGGCGACGTACCCCGGAAGGGATTGACAACCCCTTTAACACGTGGGTTGCGAGGATTTGTTATCTGTGTGCAAGGGCTGTTTATGTTTTGTTGCTTGGTTCTGCTACTAGTTCGATAACCTTGGTTTCATATCTGAGGGGAATACCTACTGCCGCTGTGATGCATCATCCCTTCCTCTTTGGGGAAATACCGACGTAGCTTCAAGCGACATCAAAAGGAATTTCTGGCGCCGTTGTCGGGGAGGATCTTCAACATATACCAGGTTCCTAATCATAAATCTCATCTCCTCGCAATTTACATTATTTGCCATTTTCCTCTCGTTTTCCTCTCCCCCACTTCACAAAAATTTGTCGTTTTATCGGCCTCTCTTTTCCGTTCGCCGTTTTCTTGCCGGATCTGTTTTTGTGTGCAATCTTGTTTGCCATTATTATCGTCATGGATAGTTCTTCCTCTATTGCTTGCACTCCCGAGAACGAGGTTCTCAATTTTAAACAAAGGGGAGGAGAAAATTTTAAAGGATGCTTGGTATAGAATTTGCAATGCTCGTAATAGATCTATCCGTAAGCAATCTACCGTTGTTCTTCTTCGTTGTTTTTATGTTGGCATTACCACTTGGTATAGATTCGTCCTTGATACGATTACTGGTGGAAATTTTTTGATGTGTCCTTCTCTTGATGACTTCAATGCTATGGGAAATTTAGTGGGCTCACCACCTCTCATGATTAATGAAACAACTTTGACTCTTGAGCATGTTATGGAAAGACTAGATGCTATTGAAAATAAAATCATCGAAGATCATATGGAAATGATAGATAAAAAGATGCATATTCCACCAATATTGGGTCAAAAGTGGGAGATATTTTTAAGTTGCTAAAAGAAAAGGGCACCGTAATCCATGAAAGAATAGAAGAAAGCCCGTCACGGATCGATAAATTAGAAGAAATTTTTAGTAATCTAAGCATGGCTTTCACTTCTGCTAAAACCATCAAAAGAACTCCCGTAAAGATTGGCAAAGTTACCAAGAGCAATGGTGCAACTTCTAGTAATAGTAATAAAGAAGATCTTAAGATGATTGGTATTCACCCGGATTTTGTTGAAGTGATAAGAGAACCTTTTTGCAAGAATAGAATTTTTTTAGTTTATTCCTAGAAGTGTTGTTATTGAAGATCTTTATGCTAAATCTTTTAAGGATTCTAAGTGTTTGATTGAAGAGTTGGACAAAGATGACAAAACTTAGATCCTTGCTTTATGCCTAGCTAAGGGCGTAAAACTATAGCGCTTGTTGGGAGGTAACCCAATGAATAAAATTTATTTTTGCTTTTTGTTTTCTGTTCTTGAGTGTTAGCACAATTATGCTACTGTTATGGTTGTGTTTTTGTGTTTTAATTAGTGTTTGTGCCAAGTAGAACCGATAGGATCTTCTTGGGTGATAGTTGTTTGATCTTGCTGAAAAACAAAAACTTTTGCGCTCACAAAAACAATTCTCATTTTTTACCAGAAAGTGCCTTTTCTCTGATTCTTTTTTGCATAAGATTAATATACAAATTACCCAGGTCTTCCTAGTTTTTCAGAATTTTTGGAGGTCCAGAAGTTTTCGAAATAGTCAGATTGCTACAGACTGTTCTGTTTTGACAGATTCTGTTTTCTTTGCGTTGTGTGCTTATTTTGATGGCTCTATGGTTTTCTTTGATGAGTTTTTGCCATAGAGAAGTTGAAATACAGTAGATGTAATGAAAAAACAAAATATGAATTGGTTTGGTACAGTACTTATAGTAGTGGTTTGCTTTCTTATATTAACGGATCTCACAAAGGTTTTGTTGAGTTTTGTGTGATTGAAGTTTTCAAGTTTCGGGTTATCTTATGATGGATGAAGGAATAAAGGGTAGAAGAGCCTAAGCTTGGGTATGACCCGGCATCCCAAGCTATTATCCAAAAAAGAGCAACCAACTAAGCTTGGGGATACCCCCGAGTGGCATCCCCTCTTTCTTCTAACGACCATCGGTATTTTACTTGAAACTATATTTTTATTTGTCACATGATATGTGTTTTGCTTGGAGTGTCTTCTATGATATGAGTCTTTGCTTGTTTTATTTTGTGTTTTAAGTCTTGATCCCTTGCTGGACACACCTATTCGAGGAGAGCCAAAATTATGTCATGACTTGTTTGAATTACTCTCTATGCTCCACTTAAATTTTATGAGCTATGGACTTGCTCTAGTACTTCACCTATATCTTTTTGAGCACGGTGTGCTTAGTATTTTTGAAGAAATTCTCTCTTGCTTCACTTAGATTTATTTGAGAGTTAGTAAAAGTTTCAAGAAATTCTCTCTTGCTTCACTTAAATTATTTTGAGAGAAAGAAAGAAAAAATATGCTCAAGATCTTCACTCATATTTGTTTGAGCTTATGAAAAGCAACACATAAAAATTAGTCCCAAAGTGATAGATATCCAAGAAGGATATAATAAAAACTTTCATGAAGATCATTGGACAAAATAAACTTGATTCTTAGTAATAGTTTTAAGATATGATGATGTGATATGTGAGTTGTGTTTTCTTTAGGGAAAGGACAGTAGGAAAGGCTCCTACTGTGTTTTCATATAAATATGTATAGGGATGTTACACTGTTACATTTTTACAAACAAGTTCCTCCCAACCCAGACAAGTTTGGGTTAGGTATGGAAGGAGAAGGTGCTACTTTTAGTGTAAGTCAGAAATAAAAGAAGAAATGAAGGCAGGGTGAGCACCCTTAGTCCTATGTTGGAGGAGGCCGAAGTCGTCCTTAAATCTTCTCAACCAACAATCGATGCTTGGAGCAATTCTTCTGAAATGTTTATTGTTTATATGTGAGTTGTGTTGATGAGTAATTATGCTTTAGTAAGAATATTGGTGTTAAGGTTTGTGATTCCGTATGCAAGCACGAAAGTCAATAGTCATGCAATGAAATTATATCCTACTTGTGGTGCATTATTCGGTGTTAATTATGCTTAATGCTTGCTTATGAGATTATTTGTTTCTTGGTTAATCGCTTCTCAATCTTTTGCTAGCCTTCGCTTTGCACTGAGTATGATCTCTACTTGTGCATCAAAAATCCTTTAAACCAGTTTTGCCACATGAGTCCACTATATCTACCTATATGCGGTATTCTTTTGCCGTTCTAAGCAAATTTGCATGTGCCATCTCTAATTTTCAACATAAGCTTCTCTTTTGTGTGTTCGAATCGCTCACGGAGCGGTGAGGGGTGGCTAATATTTTCCATGCTAGATGTGTTATTCTCACGATGAGTGTTTATTCACTTGTCATTGCACGAGAGTAATGCAAAGGTTTTAGGGATGCCCAGTCCCGAAATTAAAAAATGAATTTACTTTATGTTGCCAAATATTAAATTTCTTGGAAAGTGTTGGTATGGAGGGCAACCGTGGATATGGCTAGCCATGGAAAGTGATAGTATGGTGGAAAAAGGAATAAACTTTATTTTCTGTTTGGGAACCGCCTATGATATATATCTAGCATGGAAAGTGTTGGGAACTCTAAGTCGTTTTCGTTGGTGGGATGGATACACCTCCCAGAATGTTTTTTTATCTCTAATTTTTTTGCTTTGAGCTATGGCACCTCTACAAATCCCTACTTCCCTCTGCAAAGGGCCTTTCTTTTACTTTGTGCAATTTTATTTTGAATTTGAGTCTCCATTTTCTCTTATAAAAGCACCAACTAGGAGGCAATATGACCGTACTTAAGTATTTGATGTTGCTAATATGCGAGTGTGTTTCATGAATGGATCAATGGTTGAGCATGATGGGCTAGGGATAACTTATTTTAGCATTGATATTTTGAAAGGCATGGTTGCTTGTTGATATGCTTGAGTATTTAAATTATCATGTCAAAACTGTTGGAAATATGCCCTAGAGGCAATAATAAAAGCATTATTATTATATTTCCTTGTTCATGATAATTGTCTTTATTCGTGCTATAATTGTGTTATCCGGAAATCGTAATACATGTGTGAATAACAGACAACAATATGTCCCTAGTGAGCCTCTAGTTGACTAGCTCGTTGATCGACAGATAGTCATGGTTTCCTGACTATGGACATTGGATGTCATTGATAACGAGATCACATCATTAGGTGAATGATGTGATGGACAAGACCCAATCCTAAACATAGCATAAGATCGCATAGTTTGTTTGCTAGAGTTTTCCAATGTCAAGTATCTTTCCTTAGACCATTAGATCGTGTAACTCCCGGATACCGTAGGAGTGCTTTGGGTGTGCCAAACGTCACAACATAACTGGGTGACTATAAAGGTATACTACGGGTATCTCTGAAAGTGTCTGTTGGGTTGACACGGATCGAGACTGGGATTTGTCACTCCGCTTGACGGAGAGGTATCACCGGGCCCTCTCGGTAATGCATCATCATAATGAGCTCAATGTGATCAAAGTATTTGATCACGGGATCATGCATTACGGTACGAGAAAAGTGACTTGCCGGTAACGAGATTGAACGAGGTATTGGGATACCGACGATCGAATCTCGGGCAAGTAAAATACCGATTGACAAAGGGAATCGTATACGGGATTAATTGAATCCTCGACATCGTGGTTCATCCGATGAGATCATCATGGAGCATGTGGGAGCCAACATGGGTATCCAGATCCCGCTGTTGGTTATTGCCCGAGAGCCATCTCGGTCATGTCTGCATGTCTCCCGAACCCGTAGGGTCTACACACTTAAGGTTCGGTGACGCTAGGGTTGTGAAGATATGTATATGCAGTAACCCGAATGTTGTTCGGAGTCCCGGATGAGATCCCGGATGTCACGAGGAGTTTCGGAATGGTCCGGAGGTAAAGAATTATATATAGAAAGTGCTGTTTTGGCCATCGGGACAAGTTTCGGGGTTATCGGTATTGTACCGGGACCACCGGAGGGTCCCGGGGGGTCCACCGGGTGGGGCCACCTACCTCGGAGGGGCCCCATGGGCTGTATGAGGAAGGGAACCAGCCCAAAGTGGGCTGGTGTGCCTCTCCCCCAAGGGCACATGCGCCTAGGGTTGGGGGGAACCCTAAAGGGGGCGCCCCCCTTGCTTGGGGGGCAAGTTCCCCTCCCTGGTCGCCGCCCCCCTTAGGAGATTCCATCTCCTAGGGCCGGCGCCCCCCCCCAAGGGGCTATATAAAAGGGGAAGGGGAAGGGGGGCTGCGCACCTTTTGCCCTGGCGCCTCCCTCTCCCTCTCCAACACCTCCTCCTCCTCCATAGAGCTCGGCGAAGCCCTGTCGGAGTACTGCGGCTCCACCATCACCACGCCATCGTGCTGCTGCTGGAGTCTTCTTCCCCAACCTCTCCTTTGCCTTGCTGGATCAAGAAGAAGGAGACGTTACGCTGACCGCACGTGTGTTGAATGCGGAGGTGCCGTGCTTTCGGTGTTAGGATCTCCGATGATTTGGATCACGGTGTGTACGACTACTTCATCCCCGTTCGTTGAACGCTTCCGCTCGCGATCTACAAAGTGGTATGTAGATGCAATCTCTCTCTCCCATGACTCGTTGCTAGATGAACTCATAGATGGATCTTGGTGAAACCGTAGGAAAAATTTTAATTTTCTGCAACGTTCCCCAACAGTGGCATCATGAGCTAGGTCTATGCGTAGTTCTCTATTGCACGAGTAGAACACAATTTGTTGTGGGCGTAGATGTTGTCAACCTTTCTTGCCGCTACTAGTCTTATCTTGCTTCAGCGGTATTGTGGGATGAAGCGGCCCGGACCAACCTTACACGTACGCTTACGTGAGACCGGTTCCACCGACTAACATGCACTAGTTGCATAAGGTGGCTGGCGGGTGTCTGTCTCTCCCACTTTAGTTGGAGCGGATTCGATGAAAAGGGTCCTTATGAAGGGTAAATAGAAGTTGACAAATCACGTTGTGGCTTTTACGTAGGTAAGAAAACGTTCTTGCTAGAACCCTAATTCAGCCACGTAAAACTTGCAACAACAATTAGAGGACGTCTAACTTGTTTTTGCAGCAAGTGCTTTGTGATATGATATGGCCAAAGTTGTGATGAATGATGAATGATCTATATGTGATGTATGAGATGTTCATGCTATTGTAATAGGAATCACGACTTGCATGTCGATGAGTATGACAACCGGCAGGAGCCATAGGAGTTGTCTTTATTTTTTGTATGACCTGCGTGTCATTGAGAAACGCCATGTAAATTACTTTACTTTATTGCTAAACGCGTTAGCCATAGTAGTAGAAGTAATAGTTGGCGAGCAACTTCATGGAGACACGATGATGGAGATCATGGTGTCAAGCCGGCGACAAGATGATCATGGAACCCCAAGATGGAGATCAAAGGAGCTATGTGATATTGGCCATATCATGTCACGTTTATTATTTGATTGCATGTGATGTTTATCATGTTTTGCATCTCGTTTACTTAGAACGGCGGTAGTAAATAAGATGATCCCTCATAATAATTTCAAGAAAGTGTTCCCCCTAACTGTGCACCGTTGCGACAGTTCGTTGTTTCGAAGCACCACGTGATGATCGGGTGTGATAGATTCTAACGTTCACATACAACGGGTGTAAGACAGATTTACACACGCAAAACACTTAGGTTGACTTGACGAGCCTAGCATGTACAGACATGGCCTCGGAACACAGAAGACCGAAAGGTCGAGCATGAGTCGTATAGAAGATACGATCAACATGAAGATGTTCACCGATGTTGACTAGTCCGTCTCACGTGATGATCGGACACGGCCTAGTTGACTCGGATCATGTAATACTTAGATGACTAGAAGAGGGATGTCTATCTAAGTGGGAGTTCATTAAATAATTTGATTAAATGAACTTTATTATCATGAACTTAGTCTAAAATATTTACAATATGTCTTGTAGATCAAATGGCCAACGTAGTCCTCAACTTCAACGCGTTCCTAGAGAAAACCAAGCTGAAAGACGATGGTAGCAACTATACGGACTGGGTCCGGAACCTGAGGATCATCCTCATAGCTGCCAAGAAAGATTATGTCCTACGAGCACCGCTGGGTGACGCACCTATTCTCCCTGCAGAACAAGACGTTATGAACGCTTGGCAGTCACGCTGCGATGATTACTCCCCCGTTCAGTGCGGCATGCTTTACAGCTTAGAGCCGGGGCTCCAAAAGCGTTTTGAGAGACATGGAGCATATGAGATGTTCGAAGAGCTGAAAATGGTTTTCCAGGCTCATGCCCGGGTCGAGAGATATGAAGTCTCCGACAAATTCTTTAGCTGTAAGATGGAGGAAAATGGCTCTGTCAGTGAACACATACTCAAGATGTCTGGGTTGCACAACCGCTTGACTCAACTGGAAGTTAACCTCCCGGATGAAGCGGTCATTGACAGAATCCTCCAGTCGCTTCCACCTAGCTACAAGAGCTTTGTGATGAACTACAATATGCAAGGGATGGTAAAAACCATTCCTGAGGTATATGCTATGCTGAAATCAGCAGAGGTAGAAATCAAGAAGGAGCATCAAGTGTTGATGGTGAATAAAACCACTAAGTTCAAGAAGGGCAAGGGTAAAAAGAACTTCAAGAAGGACGGCAAGGAAGTTGCCGCGCCCGGTAAGCAAGTTGCCGGGAAGAAGCCAAAGAATGGACCCAAGCCCGAGACTGAGTGTTTTTATTGCAAGGGAAGTGGTCACTGGAAGCAGAACTGCCCCAAATACTTAGCGGACAAGAAGGCCGGCAAAACAAAAGGTATATGTGATATACATGTAATTGATGTGTACCTTACCAGTACTCGTAGTAGCTCTTGGGTATTTGATACCGGTGCAGTTGCTCACATTTGTAACTCAAAGCAGGAGCTGCGGAATAAACGGAGACTGGCGAAGGACGAGGTGACGATGCGCGTCGGGAATGGTTCCAAGGTCGATGTGATCGCCGTCGGCACGCTACCTCTACATTTACCTACGGGATTAGTTTTAAACCTCAATAATTGTTATTTAGTGCCAAGTTTGAGCATGAACATTGTGTTTGGATCTCGCTTAATTCGAGATGGCTACTCATTTAAATCCGAGAATAATGGTTGTTCTATTTATATGAGAGATATGTTTTATGGTCATGCTCCGATGGTTAATGGTTTATTCTTAATGAATCTCGTACGTGATGATACACATATTCATAGTGTGAATACCAAAAGAGTTAAAGTTGATAACAATAGTCCCACATATTTGTGGCACTGCCGCCTTGGTCACATAGGTGTCAAACGCATGAAGAAGCTCCATGCAGATGGACTTTTAGAGTCTCTTGATTATGAATCATTTGACACGTGCGAACCATGCCTCATGGGTAAAATGACCAAGACTCCGTTCTCAGGAACAATGGAGCGAGCAACGAACTTACTGGAAATCATACATACCGATGTGTGCGGTCCAATGAGTGTTGAGGCTCGCGGTGGCTATCGTTATGTTCTCACCCTCACTGATGACTTGAGTAGATATGGGTATGTCTACTTAATGAAACACAAATCTGAGACCTTTGAAAAGTTCAAGGAATTTCAGAGTGAGGTTGAAAATCAACGTGATAGAAAGATCAAGTATCTACGATCAGATCGTGGAGGAGAATACTTGAGTCACGAATTTGGCACACACTTAAGAAAATGTGGAATAGTTTCACAACTCACGCCGCCTGGAACACCTCAGCGTAATGGTGTGTCCGAACGTCGTAATCGCACTCTATTAGATATGGTGCGATCTATGATGTCTCTTACCGATTTACCGCTATCTTTTTGGGGCTCTGCTTTAGAGACTGCCGCATTCACTTTAAATAGGGCTCCGTCTAAATCCGTTGAGACGACACCGTATGAATTATGGTTTGGGAAGAAACCTAAACTGTCGTTTCTAAAAGTTTGGGGATGCGATGCTTACGTCAAGAAACTTCAACCTGAAAAGCTCGAACCCAAGTCGGAAAAATGCGTCTTCATAGGATACCCTAAAGAAACTGTTGGGTATACCTTCTACCTCAGATCCGAAGGCAAGATCTTTGTTGCCAAGAATGGATCCTTTCTAGAGAAAGAGTTTTTCTCGAAAGAAGTAAGTGGGAGGAAAGTAGAACTTGATGAAGTGTCACCTCTTGAACCGGAAAATGGCAAAACTCAAGAAAACATTCCTGAGGTGCCTGCACCGACTAGAGAGGAAATTAATGATGATGATCAAGATACTTCTTATCAAGCTCCTACCGAAATCCGAAGGTCCACAAGGACACGTTCCGCACCAGAGTGGTACGGCAACCCTGTCTTGGAAATCATGTTGTTAGACAACGGTGAACCTTCGAACTATGAGGAAGCAATGGCGGGCCCGGATTCCGACAAATGGCTAGAAGCCATGAAATCCGAGATAGGATCCATGTATGAAAACGAAGTATGGACTTTGACTGACTTGCCCGTTGAGCGGCGAGCCATAGAAAATAAATGGATCTTTAAGAAGAAGACAGACACGGATGGTAATGTGACCATCTATAAAGCTCGGCTTGTCGCTAAGGGTTATCGACAAGTTCAAGGAATTGACTACGATGAGACTTTCTCACCGGTAGCGAAGCTGAAGTCCGTCCGAATCATGTTAGCAATTGCCGCATTCTACGATTATGAAATATGGCAAATGGACGTCAAAACGGCATTCCTTAATGGTTTCCTTAAGGAAGAATTGTATATGATGCAGCCGGAAGGTTTTGTCGATCCTAAGAATGCTGACAAGGTGTGCAAGCTCCAACGCTCGATTTATGGGCTGGTGCAAGCATCTCGGAGTTGGAACATTCGCTTTGATGAGATGATCAAAGCGTTTGGGTTTACCCAGACTTATGGAGAAGCCTGCGTTTACAAGAAAGTGAGTGGGAGCTCTGTAGCATTTCTCATATTATATGTAGACGACACACTTTTGATGGGAAATGATATAGAACTCTTGGACAGCATTAAGGCCTACTTGAATAAAAGTTTTTCAATGAAGGACCTTGGAGAAGCTGCTTATATATTAGGCATCAAGATCTATAGAGATAGATCGAGACGCCTCATAGGTCTTTCACAAAGCACATACCTTGATATGATATTGAAGAAGTTCAATATGGATCAATCTAAGAAAGGGTTCTTACCTGTGTTACAAGGTGTGAAATTGAGCTCAGCTCAATGTCCGACCACGGCAGAAGATATAGAAGAGATGAGTGTCATCCCCTATGCCTCAGCCATAGGTTCTCTTATGTATGCCATGCTGTGTACCAGACCTGATGTAAACCTTGCCATAAGTTTGGTAGGAAGGTACCAAAGTAATCCCGGCAAGGAACACTGGACAGCGGTCAAGAATATCCTGAAGTACCTGAAAAGGACTAAGGAAATGTTTCTCGTTTATGGAGGTGACGAAGAGCTCGTCGTAAAAGGTTACGTCGACGCTAGCTTCGACACAGATCTGGATGACTCTAAGTCACAAACCGGATACGTGTATATTTTGAATGGTGGGGCAGTAAGCTGGTGCAGTTGCAAGCAAAGCGTCGTGGCGGGATCTACATGTGAAGCGGAGTACATGGCAGCCTCAAAGGCAGCACATGAAGCAATTTGGGTGAAGGAGTTCATCACCGACCTCGGAGTCATACCCAATGCGTCGGGGCCAATCAAACTCTTCTGTGACAACACTGGAGCTATTGCACTTGCCAAGGAGCCCAGGTTTCACAAGAAGACCAGGCACATCAAGCGTCGCTTCAACTCCATTCGTGAAAATGTTCAAGATGGAGACATAGAAATTTGTAAAGTGCACACGGATCTGAATGTCGCAGATCCGTTGACTAAACCTCTCCCTAAGGCAAAACATGATCAGCACCAGAACTCTATGGGTGTCGATTCATCACAATGTAACTAGATTATTGACTCTAGTGCAAGTGGGAGACTGTTGGAAATATGCCCTAGAGGCAATAATAAAAGCATTATTATTATATTTCCTTGTTCATGATAATTGTCTTTATTCGTGCTATAATTGTGTTACCCGGAAATCGTAATACATGTGTGAATAACAGACAACAATATGTCCCTAGTGAGCCTCTAGTTGACTAGCTCGTTGATCGACAGATAGTCATGGTTTCCTGACTATGGACATTGGATGTCATTGATAACGAGATCACATCATTAGGTGAATGATGTGATGGACAAGACCCAATCCTAAACATAGCATAAGATCGCATAGTTTGTTTGCTAGAGTTTTCCAATGTCAAGTATCCTTTCCTTAGACCATGAGATCGTGTAACTCCCGGATACCGTAGGAGTGCTTTGGGTGTGCCAAACGTCACAACGTAACTGGGTGACTATAAAGGTATACTATGGGTATCTCTGAAAGTGTCTGTTGGGTTGACACGGATCGAGACTGGGATTTGTCACTCCGCTTGACGGAGAGGTATCACCGGGCCCTCTCGGTAATGCATCATCATAATGAGCTCAATGTGATCAAAGTATTTGATCACGGGATCATGCATTACGGTACGAGAAAAGTGACTTGCTGGTAACGAGATTGAACGAGGTATTGGGATACCGACGATCGAATCTCGGGCAAGTAAAATACCGATTGACAAAGGGAATCGTATACGGGATTAATTGAATCCTCGACATCGTGGTTCATCCGATGAGATCATCATGGAGCATGTGGGATCCAACATGGGTATCCAGATCCCGCTGTTGGTTATTGCCCGAGAGCCATCTCGGTCATGTCTGCATGTCTCCCGAACCCGTAGGGTCTACACACTTAAGGTTCGGTGACGCTAGGGTTGTGAAGATATGTATATGCAGTAACCCGAATGTTGTTCGGAGACCCGGATGAAATCCCGGACGTCACGAGGAGTTTCGGAATGGTTCGGAGGTAAAGAATTATATATAGAAAGTGCTGTTTTGGCCATCGGGACAAGTTTCGGGGTTATTGGTATTGTACCGGGACCACCGGAGGGTCCCGGGGGGTCCACCGGGTGGGGCCACCTGCCTCGGAGGGGCCCCATGGGCTGTATGAGGAAGGGAACCAGCCCAAAGTGGGCTGGTGCGCCTCCCCCCCAAGGGCCCATGCGCCTAGGGTTGGGGGGGAACCCTAAAGGGGGCGCCCCCCTTGCTTGGGGGGCAAGTTCCCCTCCCTGGCCGCCGCCCCCCTTAGGAGATTCCATCTCCTAGGGCCGGAGCCCCCCCAAGGGGCTATATAAAAGGGGGAGGGGAAGGAGGGCTGCGCACCTTTTGCCCTGGCGCCTCCCTCTCCCTCTCCAACACCTCCTCCTCCTCCGTAGAGCTCGGCGAAGCCCTGTCAGAGTACTGCGGCTCCACCATCACCACGCCGTCGTGCTGCTGCTGGAGTCTTCTTCCCCAACCTTTCCTTTGCCTTGCTGGATCAAGAAGAAGGAGACGTTACGCTGACCGTACGTGTGTTGAACGCAGAGGTGCCGTGCTTTCGGTGCTAGGATCTCCGGTGATTTGGATCACGGTGTGTATGACTACTTCATCCCCGTTCGTTGAACGCTTCCGCTCGCGATCTACAAAGTGGTATGTAGATGCAATCTCTCTCTCCCATGACTCGTTGCTAGATGAACTCATAGATGGATCTTGGTGAAACCGTAGGAAATTTTTTAATTTTCTGCAACGTTCCCCAACAAAAACTAGACTATTGCTTTGAATCACATAAAAGTCCAATTGTCCATGCTATAAAGAAAAGAACATGATATGACATGTTAGGAAGTATTCCACATCAAAAATTCTGTTTTTATCACTTACCTACTCGAGGACGAGTAGGAGTTAAGCTTGGGGATGCTGATACATCTTCAACATATCAATAATTTTTTATTCTTCCATGCTGTTATATTATCAATCTTGGATGTTTTATAATCATTTTATAGCCATTTTATGTCATTTTTTGGTACTAACCTATTGACATAGTGCCAAGTGCCAGTTGTTGTTTTCTGCATGTTTTTTATATCGCAGGAAATCAATATCAAACGGAGTCCAAATGCAACGAAACTTCGCAGAGATTTTTTGGACCAGAAGGAAAATAATGGGCCCTGGCTGCGCTTGGGGGTGCCTCGAGGAGGGCACAACCCACCAGGGCGTGCCGGGAGGCCCAGGCGCGCCCTGGTGGGTTTTGCCCACCTCGACTGCCCCCCGGACCGCCTCTTTGCTCTATAAATACCCCAATATTCCCAAAAAACTAGGGGAGTCGACGAAATATTCATCCAGCCGCCGCAGAGTCCAGAACCACCAAATCCGATCTAGACACCATCTCGGATGGGGTTCACCACCTCCATTGGTGCCTCTCCGATGATGCGTGAATAGTTCTTTGTAGACCTTCAGGTCCATAGTTAGTAGCTAGATGGCTTCATCTCTCTCTCTGAATTCTCAATACAATGGTATCTTGGAGATCCATATGATGTAACTCTTTTGTGGTGTGTTTATTGGGATCGATGAACTTTGAGTTTATGATCAGATCTATCTTTTTATATCCATGAAAGTATTTGAGTTTTTTTGATCTCTTTTATGCATGATCTCTTATAGCCTCGTATTTCTTCTCTGATATTTGGGTTTTGTTTGACCAACTTGATCTATTTATCTTGCAATGGGAAGAGGTGCTTTGTAGTGGGTTCGATCTTATAGTGCTTGATCCCAGTGACAGAAAGGGAACTAACATGTATGTATCATTGCTACTAAGGATAAAACTATGGGGTCTATCTCTACATACATAGATCTTGTCTACATCATGTCATCGTTCTTATTGGATTACTCCGTTTTCCCATGAACTTAATACACTAGATGCATGCTGGATAGCGGTCGATGTGTGGAGTAATACTAGTAGATGCAGGCAGGAGTCGGTCTACTAATCTTGGGCATGATGCCTATATAATGATCATTGCCTGGATATCGTCATGAGTATTTGAAGTTCTATCAATTGCCCAATAGTAATTTGTTCACCCACCATTTTCTATTTTTCTCGAGAGAAGCCATTAGTGAAACCTATGGCCCCCGGGTCTCTTTCTCATATTATTTTCTTTTGCGATCTATTTTTCCTTGCATTTATTTTCATATATATTAAACGAAAAATACAAAAATACCTTGCTGCGTTTTATTTCTATTTATTTTATTTGGCGTTCGATCTATCAATCTACTATAATTTATGTCACGTTCGTTTGCCTATCTTGAGGCGACGTACCCCAGAAGGGATTGACAACCCCTTTAACACGTCGGGTTGTGAGGATTTGTCATTTGTGTGCAGGGGTTGTTCACGTTGTGTTGCTTGGTTCTCCTACTGGTTCGATAACCTTGGTTTCATATCTGAGGGAAATACCTACCGCCATTGTGTTGCATCATCCCTTCCTCTTTGGGGAAATACCGACGTAGCTTCAAGCATCATCAGTGGCCCCCTCTGATTCTTTCTTTGCCCATTATTTTTTATATATTCCAAAAACATGCTCCGCGAAGTTTCAGTACTTTTGGAGTTGTGGAGAATAGGTCTCTAATATTTGCTCCTTTTCCAGTCCAGAATTCCAGCTGGCGGCATTCTCCCTCTTCATGTAAAACTTATAAAATAAGAGAGAAAAGGCATAAGTATTGCGAGATAATGTGTAATAACAACCGATAATGCAGTAAATATCGATATAAAAGCATGATGCAAAATGGACGTATCAAACAGCAAAGTCGGTTTGGATGCTGATATCCAGCAGAGAGATGTACTTAGAAGAGATGGTCATCTGCCGATGACACATATGCTCCCTGATACACAATAATTCATACATGGTAATCAATAAATAGAAGTGTGATGATCATCATTCAATAGAGCATTGTCCCAAAAAAAGGCCAAAGAAAAAAGGCCAAAAAAAGGAATATAAATAAAAAGGGGCAATGCTACTATCCTTTTTTTTCCACACTTGTGCTTCAAAGTAGCACCATGATATAGCGAGTCTCATATATTGTGCTTCAAAGTAGCACCATGTTCTTCATATAGAGAGTCTCATATGTTGTCACTTTCATATGCTAGTGGGAATTTTTCATTATAGAACTTGGCTTGTATATTCCAACAATGGGCTTCCTCAAATGCCCCAGGTCTTCGTGAGCAAGCAAGTTGGATGCACACCCACTTAGTTTCTTTTGTTGAGCTTTCATACATTTATAGCTCTAGTGCATCCGTTGCATGGCAATCCCTACTCCTCACATTAACATCAATCGATGGGCATCTCCATAGCCCATTGATTAGCCTCGTTGATGTGAGACTTTCTCCTTTTTTGTCTTTTCCACATAACCCCCATCATCATATTCTATTCCACCCAAAGTGCTATATCCATGGCTCACGCTCATGTATTGCGTGAAGGTTTATGAGTTTGAGATTACTAAAGTATGAAACAATTGCTTGGCTTGTCATTGGGGTTGTGCATGATGAGAGCATTCTTGTGTGACAAAAATGGAGCATGACTAAACTATATGATTTTGTAGGGATGAACTTTCTTTGGCCATGTTATGTTGAGAAGACATAATTGCTTAGTTAGTATGCTTGAAGTATTATTATTTTTATGTCAATATGAACTTTTGTCTTGATTCTTTCAGATCTGAATATTCATATCACAATTAAGAAGAATTACATTGAAATTATGCCAAGTAGCACTCCGCATCAAAAATACTTTTTTATCATTTACCTACTCGGGGATGAGCAGGAATTAAGCTTGGGGATGCTTGATACGTCTCCAACGTATCTATAATTTTTGATTGCTCCACGCTATATTATCTACTGTTTTATGCAATATTGGGCTTTATTATCCACTTTTATATTATTTTTGGGACTAACCTATTAACCGGAGGCCCAGCCCAGATTTGTTGTTTTGTGCTTATTTCAGTGTTTCGAGGAAAAGGAATATCAGACGGAGTCAAAACGAAACGAAATCAACTGGAGAAGTTATTTTTGGAAACTGGAGAAGTTATTTTTGGGACTAACCTATTAACCGGAGGCCCAGCCCAGATTTGTTGTTTTGTGCTTATTTCAGTGTTTCGAGGAAAAGGAATATCAGACGGAGTCAAAACGAAACGAAATCAACTGGAGAAGTTATTTTTGGAAGGAAACCTACCTGATAGACTTGGACTCCACGTCAGAAGATACGGGAGCTGCTCACGAGGGTGGGGGCGCGCCCCCTGCCTCATGGGGCCCCCGCAGCTCCACCGACGTACCCCTTGCACCCATATATACCTACGTATCGTAAAACTTCCAGAATAGAGATTAGATCTGGAGTTCCGCAGCCGCAAGCCTCTGTAGCCACCAAAAACCTCTCGGGACCATGTTTCGACGCCCTGCCGGAGGGGGGAACCCTCACCGGTGGCCATCTTCATCATCCCGGCGCTCTCCATGACGAGGAGGGAGTAGTTCACCCTCGGGGCTGAGGGTATGTACCAGTAGCTATGTGTTTGATCTCTCTCTCTCTCTCTCTCTCTCTCTCTCTCTCTCTCTCTCTCTCTCGTGTTCTTGATTTGGCACGATCTTGATGTATCGCGAGCTTTGCTATTATAGTTGGATCTTATGTCTCTTCTCCCCCTCTTCTCTCTTGTAATGGATTGAGTTTTCCCTTTGAAGTAATCTTATCGGATTGAGTCTTTAAAGATTTGAGAACACTTGATGTATGTCTTGCCGTGCGTATCTGTGGTGACAATGGGATATCACGTGCCACTTGATGTATGTTTTGGTGACCAACTTGCGGGTTCCGCCCATGAACCTATGCATAGGGGTTGGCACACGTTTTCGTCGTGATTCTCCAGTAGAAACTTTGGGCACTCTTTGAGGTCCTATGTGTTGGTTTGAATAGATAAATTGAGATTGTGTGATGCATATCGTATAATCATGCCCACGGATACTTGAGGTGACATTGGAGTATCTAGGTGACATTAGGGTTTTGGTTGATTTGTGTCTTAAGGTGTTATTCTAGTACGAACTCTAGGGTTGTTTGTGACACTTATAGGAATAGCCCAATGGATTGATTGGAAAGAATAACTTTGAGGTGGTTTCGTACCCTACCATAATCTCTTCGTTTGTTCTCCGCTATTAGTGACTTTGGAGTGACTCTTTGTTGCATGTTGAGGGATAGTTATATGATCCAATTATGTTATTATTGTTGAGAGGACTTGCACTAGTGAAAGTATGAACCCTAGGCCTTGTTTCTTATCATTGCAATACCGTCTACGCTTACTTTTACCACTTGTTAACTTGCTGTTTTTATATTTTCAGTTTACAAAAACCTATATCTACCATCCATATTGCACTTGTATCACCATCTCTTCGCCGAACTAGTGCACCTATACAATTTACCATTGTATTGGGTGTGTTGGGGACACAAGAGACTCTTTGTTATTTGGTTGCAGGGTTGCTTGAGAGAGACCATCTTCATCCTACGCTTCCCGCGGATTGATAAACCTTAGGTCATCCACTTGAGGGAAATTTGCTACTGTCATACAAACCTCTGCACTTGAAGGCCCAACAACGTCTACAAGAAGAAGGTTGTGTAGTAGACATCACGCCTTTGGAGCGGTAGTACCGCGTGTCGCGGGCTGGATAAGTGGATAACTGTTGGATTTCGTCCACGGCTATAAAAGGGTCGTCTCCTACCTCTAGTTGACCACCTCTTCCAACCCTAAGCTCCATTTTCGCCCGATCTCACTCCCTAGCCAATCAAACTCATTGATTTGCTCGGGAGTGGTTGAGAAGGCGCCGATCTACACTTCCACCAAGAGAAATTTGATTCCCCCCACTAATCCCTTGCGGATCTTGTTACTCTTGGGTGTTTGAGCACCCTAGACGGTTGAGGTCACCGCGGAGCCATAGTCCATTGTGGTGAAGCTTCGTGGTGTCGTTGGGAGCCTCCAATTAAGTTGTGGAGATTGCCCCAACCTTATTTGTAAAGGTCCGGTCGCCGCCTCCAAGGGCACCAATAGTGGATTCACGGCATCTCGCATTGTGTGAGGGCGTGAGGAGAATACGGTGGCCCTAGTGGCTTATTGGGGAGCATTGTGCCTCCACACCGCTCCAACGGAGACATACTTCCCCTCAAAGGGAAGGAACTTCGGCAACACATCCTCGTCTCCACCGGCTCCACTCTTGGTTATCTCGTGCCTTTACTTGTGCAAGCTTATTTGTGTTGTATCTCTTGCTTGCTTGTGTTCTTATCGTTGTTGCATCATATAGGTTGCTCACTTAGTTGCATATCTAGACAACCTACTTTAATGCAAAGTCTAAATTGTTAAAGAAAAGCTAAAAATTGTTAGTTGCCTATTCACCCCCCTCTAGTCAACTATATCGATCCTTTCAATTTGTTTACCCACCGTATGTCTTTTTTTAAGAGAGAAGCCTCTAGTAAACCTATGCCCTTTGGGTCTATTTTCCATCATATATTTCAGATCTATACGGGGCTCCATTGAATTGCAAAAGTGAACAAATGTGTCCGATCAGACATATACCAAAGCTTTGTGGGTCTCCCTTTGAGATGCCCTTATGGCACTATGAAGTTAGGAGAAAGATCGGGAGGTTGTAACGCCATTCTCTAGAACCATGACAGCAATGTTGTCGCAACGCGGTTATCTAAGATTGACAATGTCACTGTGAAGATAATCTAGTTGATGGCATATTGTCAAGCTCTTATTACGGCGGAGGAGCACATAATACGAAAACCAATATTGGAGATGGATAGTTCCAATGCAATCAGAAAAATAAAAGACATGCAACAAGACCGATCAACGATTGGATCATTGGTCGAGGAAATAAAGAACAAATTAGGCCGCTTCCAACAGGTGAAGGTGAAACATGTTTTTCATGATGCTAATCATGCTGCTGATATTTCAGCTAAGCATGGTTATTGCACTATGCATGAACAAACCTGGTGTGGTGATGTACCAAACTATCTCAATTCAGTGCTTTGTAAAGACCTTAGCAATGATTAATGAAATACGAGGTTGCTTCGCAAAAAAAAAGAACCAAAGTTCATGGTGGAGAGAAAGAGAGATCACCTTCGGGCAGCGGCAACCTGGACATTGAGGTTGACGCTGGTGGCAACTCGAACATCGAGGTTGATGCTAGCGGTGACCTGGCCATCGCGTTCGGCCAGGGTTGAGGAAGGAGAAGCAGTGAGGTGGCAGTGGGAGTGCGCCTGCGCCGTGGCGCCCTCCTGTGTCCAAGAGAGGAGTCTGGTCTTTTTTATTTATCTAGAAAAACATCTTTATTTTTAGAACGGGGAATGGGCTAATCGGGCTAGCCCACTTAATTTTTTTCCCTGTCCAATGGAAGCCCAGTAAAGCAAGTTTAGGTCGACGTGCCCGGTAAGAAGAGGAGCGAGGAATAGGAGGTCTCTCTCGCAGTCGCAGGCTCACACACAAGCGACCGGACACCCGCCGATACCACCACCACCACCACCGCTCCCTCTCCGGCCGCCATGCTGCCGCCGGCCGCCCGCCTCGCGGCCCGCCGCCTCCTCGGCCTCGCGTCCGCGTCCGCGTCCGCTTCACAGTCCGCCGCCCGACGCCTCTCCCCGTCTCCGGTTTGCGCGTCTCCTCCCCCTCCCCTCCCCTCCCGAATCCATTCCCCTCCATTTCCCCCAAGCCGATCCCCTGATCCCGTTCGCCGAAATTTCCTTGCAGATCTCCTCCCCCGCCGCGGCCGCCGCCACGGGTTACTTCTCCAGGTCCTTCTCTTCCGCGCTTAACTACGTGAGCACTCTCGGATCCGCTTCTCCGCTCGTCTGATCTGTTTCGCCGCCGAGGATGATAGAGCTAGATTTATACGTTGCCTTGTCCTGCAGCACATCGATTCGCCGGACAACAACCCCAACATGCCGTGGGAGTTCACCAAGGAGAACATGGATAAGGTACTGTTCTTCCACCGGTCTGGGTCTGCGATGCGTGTGTGCCGGCAGGACTGTTGGGGTCAATTGGCTGGATTTGAAATAACTGTGACATAGCTTGTTAAATTGTGTGCTCAAATGTTCAGATATGATTCTTAGGGTAGCATTTTCACCTGTAATGTGATGTTCTTCCATTAGATAGATACTCTTGAATGATAGTCTTCAGTTTAACATCCTTTTTCTTTTCGTCATTGCAACGGGGCAGTCTTGTTAATGTCGTTTATTCCTGAATGAATAATTGTAACAGCACTATGGGTCATAATGTTCCATTCTTACAGGAGAAATGGGCTTAGTGAATGCAGTTAATATGGCTCATTCATCCGACTACTGACACGCTTCAAGTTAGTTATTATCTGGACTAATTTTCCGTTGTAATGTTGCAGGTCAACGAAATCCTATCTCATTACCCAAGCAACTACAAGCAATCTGGTATTATTCCAATGCTTGATCTTGCACAGCAGCAGCATGGTGGATGGGTCCCGGTTGCAGCAATGGACGCTGTAAGTTCAAATTCGCGCAAAATTGTGACCTTCCAACATCAGCATGTTATGTTGTATTCCGTTTCCGTATAAAGGATGAAATTGTTATGAGTTAATGTACCTTCTTTAGTTAAAAACTTGTATCTTAACTGTACTTGTTGAAACTACGCAAAACCTTATTGCCCCTTGTTTATCATTGTATATGATGTTCTTTCTGCACTCTTATGTCCATTCACTATGCCTGGAACACTTAATTAAAGTCCGTATAGGTGCACAGAAAGATGTCATGTGCATATTGAGTAGTCGGTTTAGCTTATGACTTGCACAGGTTCGTTGGTCTTTAATTTTGACACTTTAGAATCAAGTTACATCTTGTGGAATGAAACATTTGGAAGTGGCAGTTATAACCATTGGGCAACTACAAATTTATTCTGGATTTGATAATCAAGAAAATTAGCCTTATTAGGAGACATGGAGTCCCTACTTTTAAGTAAGAAAGAGCATGTTTGTTTGTTGGCATACTAGTTGAAATCTCTTATGATCATGTTTTTCTTTTCTTTTCTTTTCTGAAGCTGATTTGATGGAAGTCTAGTGTAATCTGGCAGCTCATATTATTGATAGAGCATATTAACATATAATGCATTCAAAGCTGGAGCACATCCTTTCTCAGCACAACTATTAGGTTCACAATTTGTCTTCAAGTATCGTAGTCTTTGTTACACACCGATCTAATATATTTTATGCTTTTATTTTTATTTTTTCTGTTGTTTTTCCCCTCTATCTTGGAAAAGTGAACACTTAACATATTCAGTGTTCATAACAATAATGTCTTTTTTTCAGATTGCTAAAATAGTTGGAGTTGCACCGATCAGGGTCTATGAAGTTGCAACATTTTACTCAATGTTCAATCGGACCAAGGTACCTTGATGCATGACTGCCTACTCTGTACTCATTACTACCACCTTTATTTACCATGAAGTCGTGTCATGCTATGTAGGTGGGAAAATATCACCTTTTGGTGTGTGGAACTACACCTTGTATGATTCGTGGTTCACGTGATATCGAAGATGCCCTTTTAAAACACCTTGGAGTTAAACGGAATGGTTTGTGTATTGTGTAATTATTCTGATATCTGTAGATTTGTTAACCACAAACTTTCCTCTGAGCAAGAGCTTCTTTTGCTGTTTCTGTGATGTAATTAACATTTTTGTTTCCTTTGCAGAGGTGACAAGCGATGGTTTATTTTCTGTTGGGGAAATGGAATGCATGGTAACACCATGATCTTTAAATATTTGTTTTTAGTTGAGTTTACACTTTCCAATATATAACTGTAGGAATGGTCTGTAGTGTGTTTGTAATTAATGGTTTTAAATGTTGGGTTATGATCTATCCTTAAAGCCACTTTTATTCACATTCTGCTTATGTGTTCACAGGGTTGCTGTGTGAATGCTCCCATGATTGCTGTGGCTGACTATACCAAAGGTTCAGATGGTTACACATACAATTATTATGTAAGATTATTTTGCTCTTGATAATCATACAATTCAACATTTCACTATTATGTTATCCTATATTGTATCCTTTACTGTTTGCACTTGCTGGTATTAGTCAGTATCAATGACTTTTTGCTGGCATAATGTGGTGTGAATTGTGCCAGAAACAGTATGGCACATCTTATAGGACAATGGGTTGATGGAAGAACATAATCACCTATAGGAGTATATTGTTAGGGAAGGGGTGATGTGATGACAAGTGGTTGCATGTTTGAACAGTTGTTTACTTTTAAATTCATGTGTATGCATAGATCAAAACTTGTCTACCCAATACACTACACTTTTATGTCATTGCTTGTTGGCTCTGTACTGTACCCTGTACCTTCGTCTTTGGGCACATTAGGGAGGTTGAATGTTGCCGTAGTTATCTTGTAAACTAAATTTCCATTCAGTAGAACTACTGCATCACTGAGACATAAAGTTGCTAGCCTACCAGGATGGCTTGTTAGAAGTCGCATGCCTTTTGCTAATAGAACAGGAGTTGAAGTAAACTTTTTCCGCCTTATGTAACTTGAGCTTCTTTTTTCTACTTCCCCTTCACAGGAAGACCTCACTCCAAAACGAGTCGTTGAGCTCGTTGAAATGCTGAGAAGAGGAGAAACGCCCCCTGTAAGCTTTAGCCCAGCTTAACAAGATTCTCTTACTATGTCTGACCATGTTTTATCTGGTCTAATTCCAATATACACCTGTTCTGACGATCTAATAAACATTTGCAGCGTGGCACCCAGAACCCAGAGCGGAAAAACTGTGGTCCTGCCGGAGGGATGACCACCTTGCTAGGCGAGCCAAAGCCTCCCCCATGCAGGGACCTGGATGCCTGCTAGGTTTGCTTTGAGTTGCAAGCACACAAATAAGTAGGCCCGGTCGCACTGTATGTTGCGGAAACCGCGAAAGCGATTTGATCTCCTGTTGTTCTCAAAGCTTTCTTGTGGCCAACAATGGACATGCGATTTGATTGATCTTGTTGTTGTCGAAGCTTTCTTTTGTCTGACAATTGGATGCGTCTACCTGTCACACACCATCTCTTCTTTTTTCCTTATCATCAGCTAGACTGCCCACTGATAAAGATAGTGCTATTCTGAAGCTGCAGCTTTGTATCCGGCATAAGAATCTGGGGCACTGGATCGATTGCTGTTATGCTACTCCTGCAGTGGTATATTGCTGTTCATGCATTAATGTTTGAATGAACACGGACCTGGTACATTGTGGATTTTCTTGGAGAAACTTTTTGATATACAAATTTTCTTATTCGCTCATTTGTATTACGTTTTCTCTTCTACAGGAGTGTTAAACATTGATTAATGCGGTATGTACTATACAATTTCTGTGTCGCAAAGTCCCTGCTCTTTCTCACCTCTTCCCAGCACCCATACACACCTCAGTGCACAAATAGATAGTAGACATTGGTCTATTGTTCCGACCTAACATTTCGCACCACTTCCTCTTTACAGCATGTAAAATCATGCAAATTTAGACCTTGAGGGTACCCTCTTTTGTTCAACTAAACGATTTAAAATTTAGAATCCACTTCATTTTTTAAACTTTGTTCATTTGATTGAACTAGTAGGGATGGAGGGTACCCTAAAGCTTTCAAATTTGCATTCCCAACCGCATGATCGGATCCTTGTGCACTTGCAACAAGTGATGATCCTTGTTAACACTTTCGCCTTTGATGAGCCCTCGAGCCTTCTTCTGTTGAAAGTGCTTGTCGGACCTCTAACCGGGTTTCCATGGTAGTATTGAGTGATTAATGGACAAATAGTTACATCGAATGATGATCATATTGTCCCTCGATGTTAAATCGACACTTGTAGCCTCCCAAAAGGCTAAAAAAGGACAACATTGTTTTGCATCTTTCGCAATCGTAATATCGACATAGTTGAGTTGTGTGTGTGTGTGTGGGGGGGGGGGGGGGCTGGTAGGAGACGGGGGAAGGCATTTTTGCTTGGCTGCCATTCAATTGATCTAGGCCATCCATGACGATCCAACGGCAGAGAAGGTCCCCAGTGGCCGATGCGGCCCCACCCAGCAGAGATACAGCCAGCGGCTTTCCCCCCGGCTAAACCCTCTCCTCCATTTCCCTCCCAAAACCCTAGCCCCCAAATCAGGCCACCCGCTCCCATGGCGCGCTCGAGCTCCGTCACCGAGGCCGAGGTCGGCATCTCCTGCTTCACCTCCGCCCTCCCGGGCTTCCGCGGCGTCCTCAAGCACCGCTACTCCGACTTCATCGTCCACGAGGTCGCCCGCGACGGCTCCGTCGTCCGCCTCACCTCCCTCGATCTCCCCGACCAGGTAGGTACTCGCGTCTCCGCCGCGACGTCTGCTTGGTGATTCCGCGCGCCCGGTCCCGGTTTCACCCACGGCTCGTGCATTGCAGTGCGTGGATGCCAAGGAGGAGGAGAAGGCGGCGCCGGCGGCCGACGCCGACCACTCCAAGGCCCTCGAGTCGTTCGGCGGGCTCTGCGGTGAGGCGGACTGCCATGCGCTGAGGGGGCTTCTGGAGAAGGTCGCGGCAGGCGGCGAGGGTGATTTCTCGCCGGTCATGCTCTCGCCCGACGCCGACAAGGCCCATCGTTCGGTGGGTTCGGTTCCCAGGTGCTGAATGTTTTGTGTGGCTGAATTGGGGGAAACTGTCTGATTTGGAGCGTTTATTTTGCTTGTAGGAGGTGCACAACTTTTTCAAAAAGAACTTCAAGTTCTTGGTCACGGACACAGTGGAACACAGCGATGGGGTTCAGAAATACATCAGGGTACGCGTGGGATCTGAAGCTGGAGGAGGGCGGGGCCGTGGCGGCGGGAGGGGCGGTGGTGGGAGGGGTGGTGGTGGCAGAGGAAGGAAGAGGAAGAACATGAATGGTTCTGATTGGGGAGACGACAGGCCATTTGACAGTAGAGGGTCGTCTAGTTGGCCAGCTAATGCTGGGAAGTTCCTGAGGTGATGAAATTCTGTTTGAACTGATCATCTGTTGTCCTAGATTATCATTGGTGTTTGCACTATGACATCAATCATTTCACATGTTTGACATACCTGACAGGCTTACTTGTTTACATTCGGTAATACGAGTAATGTAGCTATAACCACTTGTCCGCTCCTGTATATTTGTGTAGTAAGGAATATAAATATAATGTTTGCGTCGTGTCTAGTTTTGCTGCTAACTAGTTCTGTAACTGGAGCTACCATTCTGTGACACTGATCAGGTTTCACCTTTGCAAAGAAAACAAGGACACCCAAGATGCATTGGGGGTAATAGGAAAAATGTTAGGACTACAGGTACATCTTGGTTGCTATTTCTCTCATTGATGGCATCATTCATTATCTGTTCTTTGCCAACCGAGTAATGACTTGATTATGCTTTTTGCAGTCACGCTCATTTGGGTTTTCTGGAACAAAGGATAAACGTGCCGTTACGACGCAACAGGTGTTTATTACTCCTATGTAAACCATCTCTCTAAATTTAATTCATGTAATCATGGATTTGCGTTTTGGGGATAAAATGGCTAAAATTCCATACATGGGTGTGGAAGAAAAATACTTTAGGTGATTTTATCTATAGCTATTATGGCGTTACGACCAGTTAAGTAAAGGATAGGTGCTCTGTTCTACAATATTGCGTGTAAAATTTAATATGCGTTCGTTCTAGATAGTATTATTAGTATCATCGATCAACTAGGTTATGTTGTTTGTTTCATGATTTTCTGGCTATTTGATAGATTTGGTTATAATTCCTGTTTCATGGTTATGACCCTTTGCATGTAATTGCCTTGGCTACTGATCTAATTCTTTTCCTATTAGGTTACCGTTTTCAAGGTACCAGCAAATAAAATTGCTGCACTTAATAAGCGACTATATGGCATCAAAGTTGGAAACTTCTGGTAGGTGACCAATTAATTTTTGTAGAATCACTGGAATATAACTGTCCTAAGTGATACTTTAGCAACTAACTTATCCTCTCTAGTTATGTAAAGGAGGGACTTGGTCTTGGTCAGCTCATGGGAAATCGGTTTACAATTACCCTGAGGTATCATATTTTCTCCTTTTTACCTATAATTTAGTATATAGAAGCGCTCCTGCTCCAATGCTCTTCTGAAAGTGTAACACAAAACTTAAAGCTATTGTAGGCCTGATTTGATTTGCATCTACACAGTAGACAGTACACACTACCTCGCCACTATCAATTATTCTATAGTTCCGCCCTTTGTGGTGTAGTATTAGTATATTACTTTAGCCCACATGCATGGAACCTTGTATATTTTGCTTTAACAAAACTGAGAAAATTGATAACTTATGTTTACCTGCATTTCTTTAGAGGCGTTGTTGCAGAATCGGAAGGCATGATAAAGGCTGCTGTGGATGGCTTAGGAAAGAACGGCTTTATCAACTATTATGGTTTGCAGGTACAAACCTAGGAACTTCTGCTCGTGCTCCAGAATTTACTTTGCTGTTATTTCTGAACCTTATTGAGTTTATCTATTTTGTCTGGTTAGCGCTTTGGAAGTGGTTCAGTACCAACCCACCGTATTGGAGCTGCTTTGCTTAGAGGAGAATGGAAAAATGCTGTAAACTTGGTTCTTGATCCAAGGGAAGGAGATATCCTCAAATTATTTTGTTTGTATCTAATTAGGATTTGCATGTTGTGCTGTGCCAACTTTTGTTCAACATAACTCGATACTCCGAACAGCGTGATGACATAAAGGAGGTGCGTGAACATTACAAGCAACATGGTGATATTGATATGGCTCTGAGGAACTTCCCTCGCCATCTTGTGGCTGAGAAGGCTATTGTAAGTGTAGTCCTTTATCATTTACATTGAAATATCCTTGTATTAGATGAATAAGTGCGCCTTTTGTGATCTTTGCTGTAAACGCACATCTTTTTGTGGAAATTAAACTAATATCCATCCATGTACTATTTTCAGCTTCAGTGTTTGAGGAAATGCCCTGATAACTATCTACAAGCATTAAAGGGTATACCAAGACCGTTAAGAATGATGTATGCCATATATCTTTATCTTGTACGGATTGTTTTTTCTTGATATAACTGATTACTTCAAAGTAAACAACATTGGTGATTTTCTTCTCCAAGAATATGATAATTGTAGAATGCAGAAAATTGTTTTCTAGTAAGTATATATATTTCTTTATAATCGGTCACTTTAGATGTAATCTGACATCAACAGTAGTACATCCATTTTACATGTTAGTCAACAGTATTGTGCATTTGCTTGTCAACTTTGCTACTCTAGTTACATATCACTTGCTAAATCAAAATATTTCTGCTGTTCACTTTTCTGCGTTTTTTGAATAATTCTCATACTTTGTTTCTGTCCTTTTACTTATTACTGATTACTGATTGGCTTCTGTAGGTATGTCCATTCTTACCAAAGTTACCTTTGGAATCATGCTGCCAGCATGAGAGTTGAAAAGTATGGTCAGTCTACTTCGTCCTTGTACAGTTACTCAGTTTCAATTGAATCATTGTACAATTTGATGTTTTGGGCTAACCGTTACTATTTCATGAGGTGGGTTATCCTGTGAGGTTTTATGGTGGACTTCACGCTCCCTTTTTATATTCTAACTGGTGATTTGACAGGCATTTCACAGGTCGTAGAAGGTGATCTAATCTATACCAAAGAAAGCCATCCTGGAGAAGCAACTTCTGTGGGTACTTCAGAAGTTGATGGCCTTACAAATTCTTCTGAAATTGATATTTGTCCTGAAGCAATTCCAGAAGAAAATATCCAGTCTGTGAAGGTTTGCTACAAATCTACATGCTCATACACAGAAAATGTTCCTTCTCATATGCCTATCCCTGCACCTTTATTTCTCTTGTAGCTAGTTGATTCTGAAGATTTATCGAAAGGGATCTACTCGTTTGAAGATGTGGTCCTTCCTTTGCCTGGGTAAATGACCAATTCCCTTGTTCATATATTCATTTTTTTCCTGTCATGATTCCACTTGTCAAGAAAACAAAAAGATTCAGCTTGTTATTGTTATTACACAGTTCGCAAGCATTGTTCCCTGGGAATGAAGTTGCTGAGATTTACCATGAAATGGCTAAAAAGGTAAATAGTATATTGCAATGTGTATTTCATGTTTATTTAGAGATTCTTGTTTGGTATGGTCAAAACTTGTGCATTGTTGAATTTCTGTTACAAGCATTCCCAGTTCCTATTTCATTGAATCAGATATTGCAATGATGTGGCCTTTGGACTATGCTGACTAAAATATGTTTGATTTACCCTTTTTCCTTTGTGGATATTAGCTGCCATACTGTAATATCACTGGTTTTATTAGCAAATGTGTTATGAATCACACAATTTCTTAGTGGCTTCTGCCATGACGAGAATGATAATGTTACTTTGGATTTCATGTTTCAGGATGGCATTAGCTTGACAGAGAATGCTCATGGTGTGAAGTAAGTTTCTTCATATAGCTCCCAGAATTCTTTCTAGCTATGCATAGTCCTTGAATCAAGGGCAGCTGTAAATAGTGCAGCCTAATGCATTGTGCAATGACAATTTTCTTTTTCTTCTGCGGTGTATTAATCATTTCATATACATTACATCTACACAAGCTTGTTTTACTGCTACATCATATCCTAATTTTTGCGCTATATGATGCAAACACCATTTGTTAGGGAGTTCTCAATTACAAGCATGAAAGGAGGTTACCGTCGGGTGTTCCAGAAGCCTATTGATTTTGAGTGGTATGCGTATTTCCATGAATAGTTTACTGTGTTAATCCATCAAAATCATTCTCTTAACTCTATCCCTTGGGCTTGCTTGAAGTGTTAATCTGACCGCATGAGTTATTTTAGAGGAGTAACACTGCCATGTATTAATTCTTATCACCATTTTGATAAAATGCTTTGATGACTGCAGGGAACTCATGACATACACAGATGACAGTGCATCTTTAGCAGAAACCGATTTGGATATTCTCTCTAAAGGCAAGCTTACAGAAGCAAAGGTAGCTAATGAGCCTGCTGCATCTAGTGAAAATTCCGCCTCCAATCCACCTGATTGCAAGATGGAAGAGCCATTGGCGACCTCCATGCCAACTAGTGAAACTAGCTTAGAAGAAAACAAGTCTATTGGCAGCTCAGATACATTGCCAAGCAAACTGGCCGTGAAATTAGCATTTACTTTACCTGCATCATCCTATGCTACAATGGCAATCAGGGAGTTGCTGAAGGATTCAACCTCGGTATGTTTATCCTCTGTCGATATATTATGCTTTTACGATTTGATTTTGAAGACTAGTGGGTCGACTGATGCCATACTTATACAGTAAATTTTAGTTCCTCGACTAAACTTGTGGTGCTTTCCACATGGCCTGCTGTTATAGTTGGGTTGAAGTTGTGTATAAGCATGGCTCTTGATGATTGCTGATAGATTCTTTGGTGTGTTTAGCCACTACGGTGTTTGGTTAATATAAAAAAAGCATATACAACCGAGAAATTCATCAACTGAGAAACACTGCTTATAAAAGATTTCTATTTGTCGGTTATTTCTGGCATGACTTGTTATATTTGTTGCATAACCTCCTTTGGGGGTACCTGCAGGTTGCGTACCAGAAAACACTTGATTGCTAAGTTTCTCGCTGACGCCAGTTCTCAAGGGGAACTGACCCGTCATCTCACCAATTGAGGATGTGACATGGGTAAAGGTATGGTGCTTCGAAGAATCACCCCTCCCCCCAACTTTGAATTAAATGGCACTGTTTATGGGCTCCTAATTCCTGCTTCTGTGTTTTTATTTTAGCCAGAGCTTCAGTTTGGATCCATGAATCAGCACATTGACCACGCTGCTAGGCTCCCGCTTGGTGGATGCAAGCAATATGACCGTTCAAAACTATGTACTGAGTGCAAAATTTATGGTCCCTATTCTGTACTAGAGCTCGCCGTGCCATAATAAAGCTTGTATGACCAATTATGACCTCTGTAATGAAATCGAGATATAAAATTATGCTGCGTTGGTTACCTCGACGAAGCTGAGGTTTTGCTGGATGATTCATTGATCCCCCATCATTTTGTTTTGCATTTGAAGTTCCCTGCTTATTTCGGTTCTGCTTTTCGTCGTTTTATTTCGATTCTGCTGGACTGGGTCTGGCCACGGACGGCTGGACCTCTGAAACGCTCCATGGTCTAGTCTGGATAGGTGATCCACAGGAACTCCAGGCCCTCTGGACCTCTGAAACATTCCCTGTACACTTCGTGTATACAATTCCTATACTCCCTCCGATCCAAATTACTCCCTCCGTCCCATAATAAACGAATTACTCCCTCCGTCCCATAATAAACGTTCTTATATTATGGGTCCCATAATAAACGTTGTTATATTATGGGACGGAGACGAAGGGAGTAATTGACGCAGCAGCTTTGGTACAACTTTGTGCCGTGTCAATTAATTTGGATAAGAGGGAGTATATTCGGATAGGAGCCAAGAACTCTCCTAGATATTCATAGGACCCTGCCGGACCACAAGAATATTCTAGCTCTGTTTGACACACATATTCCACAAGAATCTTGTAAGAAAAAAATACCAATTCCGACCCCCTATTTCTGCTGGAGATAACCAGTTCCGTACGGAGAACTTGCAATTCCAGACAGCATCTCATCTCAGGCACAACATCACATTAGCTACAGGTGCATAATAACAAATCATCAATTATTGCAACATGTCGCCAGGTACTCAGCCGCTAAGCTCTCTACAACGACAGGCGGTGCAGATCCGGGATACACATCTCATCTCAGTATACAAGAAAAAACCCTAAGCATCCTGCGAATTCCAGCCGGCCAGCAGGGCATCCATCCATCACCATCATCATCTATAAACGCAACATCCAATGCTCCCCCCACCCGGAGGCCCCAACAACGCTAGAGAAAAATAAGGCTGCCCTAAGTCAGGTGCTGGATCTTGCGCTTGAGCCACAGGGCGCGGACGTCGAGCCCCAGGGAGACGAATATCTCCCGGTTGCCCGGCTGCAGGAACACGTCGGGGGCCACCGACTTCTCCACCTGCGACAGCTCCACCATGCCGTTCAGGATCTGGACGCACCGCGAGATGCTGTACGCGTCCTCCTGCACCTGGTGCTTCGCCAGCTGCCACTCGTGGCTCGAGCTCTTGTGGTTCTCTCCCGAGTCGTCGACCGCCCGGTGGTCGTTGCCCTGCCTCTTGGAGGACTGCTGCCATGAGCGCGGCTGCCACTGCGACAGCACCTGCGGCAGCAGGTGCGTGTCCCTGCTCGAGGCCTTGCTGCGGGGCGGGGTGTGCTGGAAAGAGGACTCCTTCGAGATGGGCGATTGCAGGCGAGGCGAGCGCTCCACGACGAAGTCGTGTTCGTCCTCGCTGTGGTCCAGATCTGCACCGGTGTATATAAAACGCTTGCTTTCGTCCGCCATAAAACCTTCTGCAGTAGGAGAGACAGTCATTAGACAGCACACGATGATATTGCCCAAGGGGATATTTACACAGGTTTCATTGAAAAAGGGAAATTATTACACGCATTCCGTACTTACCATTTTTCCCATAAGGATTCTTGCAATCCTCACATCGACAAAATAAGGAGCATCCAGTCCCATCCTGTTCACACAATTCAACTTGAGAACAAATTTGTATCCCAAAGATATAGTAAAGTGTTTGGAGCTAAGATGGAACCTGGTAGCAATCACAGTATTTCTTTAGGCAACTTGATTTCTTGCAATTGCAACCTCGCCTTGGTGGGGTTGAAGAAGAAGAATTGTGTGCGTCTTCCTGCAGGTGACAAAGACATAGTGTCAAAATTATTATTATGAGCCAAAGGGAACTTGAAAAATGCAATATCGTCTAACTGAGTCAAGAAAACAACCATAGTTTCAGCATTAGCCTCCAGTCTTCTATTAATTTTCAGAGACATCCGTTTCTGACGTGAAAGTAGCACCTTGCGAGTGGTCTGAACTGTCTCTGCAAAATCAGCCTTGTTGAAACATGGCATGCATCCACATTTTTCAGAACAATAACCTCCACCGGCAAAACATGGACAATACCTGCATACGCAGATAATCATGATTTATGTTAATGGTTCATCAGATCAGAGCATGGTTACAGATCTTAGTTCATAAAAAAAACCCGGCACATAGAGGCATGTATAGATACGATTTCATTTAAACTAATCATTAAAGAAAAAACTAGACCAGCAGGGGGAGGAGCCCCTGCGGCTTTTTAATTAAGAAGGAATTTTGTGAGACACACGTCCAATCCCGCGATATTAACCAGGATAGTTAAATGACAGCCACTGAGATCGAACCTGCGCCCGGGCAGGAATGCGCCACTGCACTCCCACCACTAGGGCACTGGGCTAGGAGCCCATCCACATTTGAACTATACTGATAAACGTTTCACCAATATAATGTATACCGGTAGATAAAAAACACCTTGGGATTCTAAAACACTTCCATAGCAGGATCTCGAGTCGTTTTTATCTACTGGAACACATTATAAGCTGCTTAGTCCGGCCAGACAGATATAAGCTGCTTCATGAGCTATGTTTCAAAGGAGGAACTGAGTTAACTTACGAAGCAGAATCGTAATATAATCAAATAGCGCACAAACGAATGCTAAGACAAGTGATGCACTCCCCATCATGAAAATCTAATTCTGAATTTGGGAACCTCTGCAGCAAGCAAATATATCAGGAAAATAATTTCCTGAATTTTGTCACTGCATACCATGAGAGGCAAGGTGCTACCAGTTTACTAGAGAACCCAGCATCAAAGGGATTTTTGAAACTGAAGCAGATATGTGACCAGGATATGATATCAAATTAGACAGGATTAAACCATCCAACCCTCGCGCAGATGCCCCTCTGAAGCACCTAAACGGAAGCGAATCTGAGCAGCGAAGCCGCACGGCACCCAACATTTCAAAATCGGCCGTCCCTGTCTAGAAACCCGAAGCACCACAGGCGAAACAGGGCACATCCTAGGGCCCGGCGGCGAAATCGCGGCGTAATCGGGAGGGACAGGGGGAGTGCTCACTCACAGCTTCAAGCATCTGGACTTTTTGCAGGCGCAATGCTTGCACCCATCCGCGGCGTCCTCCACCTTCTGCCTGCTCAAACAACAAACGCCCGCCTCAGTCAGATCAGCCGGCGAGGCGCCGGAACCGGGGAGCGGAGACGCACGGGGCACGGGGCGGGGGGAGCTCACCTCTTGGGCGTGGTGGCGAGCGCGAGCTGGTTCATGCTGCTGGGATCCGGCAGCGCCTCGGGGCCCTCCGGGGCCGCCGCCGCCGCCGGCGGCGGCGAGGGCGGGGGCTCCATGGCCGAGAGGGGCACCGCGGCCGTGAGGTGCGGGTGCGGGCGCGGGGGCGGGGGCGGGGGCGGCGAGGGGGGCTTGACGGAGATCGGGGTGGCCTCCATGGGCGGAGCACGGGGCGAACGAGGGCACACGCGGGGGTCCGGCTGGGGGCAGGAGGGTGGCTCGGCTCTTTTGAGACTGTGGCGCGGGGCCCTCCCCTCTTCAAGAGCCAGGAGCCTCCCTGTCCCTGCGGGGTTTTTGTTTCGTGATATTTGGTGGTTTCTGGGAAAGGCTTACGGTTTCGAACGAAATCCGGGGCAGTTTCGTTTGGGTGCCTTTTTGATGGATGGGTGGATGGATGGGTGGGGGTTGGTGGCCGGAGGAGATTTTTTGGTTTGGGGAGGGTTTGAGATTTGGATCTCGCGTGGTTTGTGGGTTTTTATCGCGGTAGTGTTACCTGGCGAATGTTCGCTAGTAATAGACGATTTTTATTTGATTTTTTAGTTGTGTGAGGGTGACAGTTTTTTCGTAGCAACATGACATTTTCTAGTAAGATGACTGTTTTTCAAACTTCATCTTAGAAAATGTCATCTCGCCCTGAAAAAACCGCCACAACCATCTCGCTCTGAAAATGCCATGAAAATCGTTTGAAATGACATCCGTTCCCGGCGAACGTTCACATATATATATGAGGGTCCTTTTATTAGGGGCTCTAGAATGCACGGAAGCACATAAGATATGCCTAGTGTAGGTTTAGCTCGGATATCTGCTATTTTCTTGTCTTCATTTACTCTAAAACACTACAATTAGCGGGAACACATTGATTTTGCTTTACTTTTGTATTATTATGATTGCAGATTCAATTAGTTGTAATGCATCAAAGCCAACATAACACTGGTATGTCCTAGTGATGAGGACATCACCACTATAGTTACACCCACAATCCCTGCTGCTACATATATTGGACCCACACTGGCATTTCAATGACTGATGATTGTTCATCGAGTGTCATTGATAGACCTACACAACAACAACCAAGCTTGGCGCCATCCGCTGGCGCAGCTATATAAGCCGGGCGTCCTTCGCCTCGCCCGACTATGTGGGACTAAAATTTGGTTGCACCGATGAGAGATGGAGGAGTTTCGATCGCTGCAGGTGGGACCGCTACGACATGCAGCGGAGTCGACGGACGTGCCCGGGCGCCCTCATATCCGCCTCATATTTGGGCTGGATATGAGGGGTGCCGGTCAGCCCGGGGGTTTGAGGCCCGCTTGAGGCGCCCGTCTGGGTCAGATTTTCTTGACCGGGCGGCCCGCCCGGACGTATGAGGCGGGTTTGAGAGGTCCGATTGTAGATGCTCTAACACTAGTATTTCGGAAAGAAATGGCTAGTTCCGGAGTATCCATCATTCATTTGTCGCCTTTGGCTTTGATTTATCTTGCGCCATTATGATTGTAGATACAATACTTTTTTATCACATTAAAGCCAATATACATATATTATTCACAAAATATGCTTCCGAGACAACCCACTTTACTCTATCATAGATACAATTAGCTAGAGCCACCGAAACAGTATGCTTATATTATTTCCCAAAAATTCCTACAAATGTCCATTTTGCCCAAGTTTTTTTTTGGGCAGTTAGTGTCATGTCGTGTGCTTTATTTTGCAGTAGATGACTAAACATACTAGTACTACTAGAGATAAAGGATGCTACTGCGGACGAGGATTTGTAGCTCTCAGGTGCTCCGCACCCTTATACGAACAATTCGTTCAAAAAAATACCGAGAAATTGGAAAAAAATTGGGATTTGGGGATATCAAACGTGGGTTCCCGATGTACTCCCGTCTGAAATTTTGTGAAAAAATACCAGGAAACGTATTCGTGGCAAAAAAGACAAAAACTTCTTATGTATAGCAAAACACTGTTTGTGTGGATTTTTGTTCAGACAGTAATTCCTTCGCCACGTCTCTTACAACGCACGGCAATCCCAAAGTTGACACTAATTAGGCAATCATGTAAAATCTAGGCCTAAAAGTCCTGAAATGCTAGTTCATCTGTGCGCCCAACTTATCAGTACAGTGCACTGACTCACACAGAACTTCATTCTCCTCTTTGCACTAATCGCCAAAAAGTAGAACTCCCCGTATAAGAAGTTATAGCATTTAACGGCACAAGGATTGGATTTCACACTTAAAATTTTAACTCTGGATTTCAGACTTAAAATTTGAGTTCAAACTTAGTATAGAGAGAAATGTGTGGGTTTGTTAGTTAAATAAGGAGTAATTTATGGCGCCGTGATGAATCCAATCGTGTGTCAGCTTTGTAAAATGGTTCGATAAAGACAAATCAAGGCATGCTTTTCTATATAAAAAAATAAATTCCCATTTAGCAAATGAACTATCTCCATCGAGCAAGATATTCCGATTTGATTAGACATCCTTGCAAAAAAAAAAAAGAAAGGACTTGATGAAACCTAACAAGTCGTTTTCTATGGGAATGCTCACTGTCGCACTTCATTGCAAATTCAACAGTTACATCGTTCCGCAAAAGAGGTGAAATGAAACTAGGAGGATCATCCTCCCAAAACAAATTCGACTTAAGATCATATGAGTGTCTAGCTAGCGTGTGCGCCACCCTGTTGGCAAATTTCATTAACTCCTTTCATTTTCCCATAGCAGCAAATTTTTCATTAACTCCTTGATTTTCTCAAAGTGAAAAAGGTCGTCGGCAAATTTCACAAAATAATTAAAGATAACTAGTGACTAACTGTGAAATCCTTGTGCATCAGACAAGTGCCTCTTGAGTGGAGTTAAAAGGCATCGTGCAGTGTATGTGCATGTAGCTTTACGTTTTCTTTAGCGCAGTTAGTGTCATGTCGCGTGCTTTTATTTTGCAGTAGATGGTAAAGCATGGTGCCTTACTAAACATACCAGTACCAGAGATAAAGTCTATGTTTCCCTCTAAAAAGTATGGTGCCTTGCTGCTGTCCTTGTTACTAGTTTCGCTCCCAGCATGAAACGTCTCTTACAACGCACGGCAATCTCAAAGTTGACACTAATTAGGCAATCATGTGCTGTGAAATCTAGACCTAAAAGGTCTTGAAACATTAGTGCGTAATTATCGATACACTGACTCACACAGAACTTCATTCTCCGCATTGCACTAATCGCCGAAAAGTAGAACTACTGGTGTAAGATGTACTAGCAGCATTAAACATCACAACGATTTTTGAGTTCGGACTTCAAATTTTAACTCTGAATTTCAGACTCTTCAGAGCCCCCCGGTATAATCCAGAAAACAAGCGGAGAATTTACAAAAGCCATAGTACCTGTAAATTTGATGACCTGATAGATGTTGGTTGCAGAGAAATTTCACATAACTTTTTCAGGAGTTGGGAAGTATCTTTGTCAGGATGAAAATCTTTAAAGATCTATATAAATATAGCAAACTCCACAGCGCAGCAAGCACAAACTATGCCCAAGAAGAAACTCTACCTATATTTGCCAGGCTAATCACTACCCAGTCCCATGCCAGCGAGCATTTTGCTCATGTCCTTGCCGCCCATCTGCTTCATCAGGGCCTGCAGGCCGCCCATGCCGCCCATCTGCTTCAGCACTTGCGGCGGGAGCGCCTTGGTCATCTGCTGGATATTCAGGTTCTGGGACAGGTTACTCATCATTCCGTTCTTCGGCATCTTTAGCCCCTTCATCTTGCTCCACATCTTGGCTAGTCGCTTGTACTCTTCCAGCATGTCCATCACGTCTCTTGCCTGCCAAATCCTCGAGCGATACGGATGATTCGGGACTCAGTCATCAGCTTCGGGTTTTTGCTGTCAAATGTTAATGAGAATATGATGCTACCTAAATTGGATACATTTGTTTTGTTTACAAATGAAGGATGCACTAGTAGAAAAAGGGCCATTTGTCCCGGTTCATAAGGCCCATCTGTCCCGGTTAGGGAACCGGGACTAAAGGGTCGTTACTAATGCCCTAGGCCTTTAGTCCCGGTTCTTATACTAACCGGGACAGATGGGCCTTCACGTGGCCGGTGCTGCGAGCCCAGGCAGGAGGCCCTTTAGTCCCGGTTGGTGGCACCAACCGGGACCAATATGCATCCACGCGTCAGCTGTTCAGGGGCTAAGTTTTTTTTTCCTGAAAGGGGGTGGATTTGGGAGTTTTGTATGGTTAATTAAGGTGTTTCATATATTGTGTTAGGTAGCTAATTATTTAATAGAGAGAAGTGTCCTCTCTTATCTCCGTGCTTGGTCGACGTACGCTACGTATTATACGTATAGAGAGGAATCGACACGCTAACTAGTAAGTGTGTTCATGCTATATATGTGAGGGCGGCGGCGAGGCCTCTGGCCGCTCCCTTTCGGTGGTGAGGGCCCGGATCTGAGGCGGCGGCTTCGCTGGTGCGGACGGCGCTCCTCCGGCGGCGGGGAGTGCTCGTCGGTGAGGTTGGCCGGGTCCCCTCGGCTGCGCGGGCAGCGAGGTCCCGGTGGGCGTTGGTCGTGACGCGGGGAGGCCCCGGGCTCCCCTCGTCAGATCTGAGGCGTTCTGGTCCGCTCGTGACGCATGACCTCCGGCCGGCCTGGATCTCCGGCGTGCACACGCCTGCTGATGCTGTGGCTGGTTCGGAGGTGGCGGCAGGGTGCTTGGCCGGGGGAAACCCTTGGCCGCCGGTGGCGGTCACGGCATCGATGGCATACCAGACGCCATTCCCTCCTTGGTGGCGGCGCCGAGGCTCAACTTCCCCTGCCTCCCCCCTTCCCCTGCGCCCGGGTGAAAACCCTAGCCCCGGTGGCTAAGCGGCGGCGGCGCCACAGCGTCGTCACCTTCTTGAAGGCGCCGACTTGGGCATGGGGATGCTGGGCGTGTATGGCGAGCTTGTCTGGTTCCTGGTGGCGGCCCGTCCGGCCGTGTCTCCGATGGGGACCTCGCCCTTCCTTACCTTATACCTGCCGTGGTGGAGCGGTACTTCATCTCACACATTGATGGCGGCGGAGATCGATGGCATGGCGCTCTGTAGGCTCGGCGTCCGATGCGCGGAGATGGACTCGCGCAGGAGGTGGTAGCTGTCTGGCATCATGGTGACGTCGATGGCAGAGTGGCCAGACAAGGTAGAAGCCTGAATATAATCTGAAGACGGACCTGTGGAAGATGGCTGCGACGACACACGAGTGTGTCTGACCGGATTGTGCCCAGACCCAGTATGTGGCTCGGCTGGGGCTTCCGGCTTTTGATGTTAGGTTTAGGTGAGTGGTTTGGGTAGTTGCCCAGCTAGCATCCCTTCATCATATGGATAGGAGTAGCGGCATATGTTGCCAAGAAGGTGGATTCAGATATATTGTTTGTAATACTTTTGTAAGGTCATCGAGAATAATCAATAAAGTGGCCGTATGCATCTCCCAGATGCAGACGCCGGGGGTCATCCTCCTTTTCTAATAAAAAGAAGATCGTCATGAACATATGCATACAGAGAGAAGTGATATCGACCACCTCTCCTTCTTCGAGAGATTGGTCGAATAACAAGTTCTCGTATATCTATCCGACGCTACTGGCTACATATATACAATATAATTATCTCTTACAATATAATCTCCTAATTATATATGAACACAGGGTCCACATGGTATTCTCCGTCTTTAGAGATCACGTGGTCAAGGAAGAATGCCGCCAATTCTCTTGAATTGCTCGCATACGATCTGGTGGTAGGAGTTCATCCGCCCGAAAGATCTGCCTGTGAGGGCGGCGGCGAGGCCTCTGGCCGCTCCCTTTCGGTGGTGAGGGCCCGGATTTGAGGCGGCGGCTTCGCTGGTGCGGATGGCGCTCCTCTGGCAACGGGGAGTGCTCGTCAGTGAGGTTGGCCGGGTCCCCTCGGATGCGCGGGCAGCGAGGTCCCGGTGGGCATTGGTCGTGACGCGGGGAGGCCCCGGGCTCCCCTCCTCAGATCTGAGGCGTTCTGGTCCGCTCGTGACGCATGACCTCTGGCCGGCCTAGATCTCCGGCGTGCACGCGCCTGCTGATGCTGTGGCTGGTTCGGAGGTGGCGGCAGGGTGCTTGGCCGGGGGAAACCCTTGGCCGCCGGTGGCGGTCACAGTGTCGGTGGGAACGACACCTATGGGATCACAAGAATCCCTACTACGGTTGCGGGGCGCGGGGTCGTGAGAAGAGCGGATCAAACAGATAGCACACGGTTCCTTTACCTAGGTTCGGGCCGCGAGGATGCGTAAAACCCTACTCCTGCTTTGGTGGATTGTATATCTGCGTTCTTCAGCTAGCTATGGGGCGTGAGGAGTTCCAAAAAGCCGAATCCTCCTCCTGGTTGCCTTGGGCCTCCTTTTATAGGGAAAGGGGTCGCCACAGTGGCACACAGGAGGTGGAAAGGGTACAGTGATGCGAGGTTATCCCTCGCATTACATGACAAGGCGCATTTAATGCGTCTCGCTTAGGTGTCCTTGCTTTATCGGGGACGGGGGAGAGCCCTGTCTCGCCCGTCGCCGCTCCATCTCGCGTCGACACGCACCCTGGCCAGCGATGCCCGCGGCGCCATGTAGGCTGGCAGGCAGCTGAGGTGGCGCAGTGGTGGGTCACCACGGAGATCTGCATGCCGCCACAGAGGTGCCTGCCCAGCTGGTTGGGTCGGCAGCTGCATGCGAACGGTGGTGGAGGTTTGATTGGCGTGGGCCTGATGGAGGCCCTACGGGTGTTCACGGCAAGGGCCTTGCCGGGGCCCCGGCAAGGGTCTTGCCGTGGCGCCTGCTGTCATCCCCGGCAAGGCTCTTGCTGGGGGCCTTGTGGTCCTCCTTGGCTGGGATCCCGCCAAGGATCATCATCTTCTAAAGTGTGCATCTGATCTTGAATGTCTTCACAAAGATCTGCATGCCACCACGGGGATGCCTCCCGAATCATTGCCCCATGGGGGCAGTGGACTCTAGGGTGACCCGCTCCGTAGGTGTGGGGCGAGCTGCCATGGCAAGGGTCTTGCCGGGTTGGCTAAAACCGCCTCCCGTCAAGGATCTTGCCGGGGGGGGGGGGGGGTCCGCTTTGTCCCCTTTGCTCCTTGTGGTCTTGGTCTTGGCGTCGTTCTGCTTCTCTCGAGCTTCGGCCTTACCTTGGCTCACCTCCCTTGCCTTGCTCAGCGTGGTGGTGCCCGTGGCTCAGACTGCCCGTGCACAGTTATAGGGGTACAAAAAAGTGCACCCCTCTTTTTGTACACCGACAGGAGCCCCCGGGCCTGGGCCACACATAAGCGCAACGCGTTGTTGGGCCAGGCCCAAAAACGGTGCGCGGGCAGGCGGAGCGGTTTTTACCGCGGTAAGTTCCTTCGCGCGCTGTGCCTCCCATGCTTCCCGCGCGTGGCGCGGCGCCAGGAGGCATGCGTGACGTGGGCGGCATGCGTGGGGCTGAGCTCTGCACGCATGCGTCACGTCGTAGTAAAGGGGACGGTTCGCGCCTTCCCCATAAATGGAGGGAGGCGTGGAGGCACGGCCCATTTGCTGGACGGGGCCAAGGCGTGGTCTTCGAGGCGTCCACTCCCCATGATCACGGGGTGGGGAGAGGTCGCCTCACCCGTCACCTCGGTCCTGCACGCCTGCCACGCGGCTCTCATGCGCTTGGGGTGGCGAACGGTGGAGGCGGGAAACCGGGCCGCCGCGGGCTGGGGCGGCGGGTCGGTCCCAGTTCCCTGCGCCTTCCGCGTCTTGATTGGCTGAGCGGGGCGGCCGAGCCCCCACCCCGTTCCTTTATAAAGAGTGGGAGGGGGGATGGCGTCCCGCATTCTTTCATCTCCTCCTTCCTTCAGCTTCTGCTCCCCTTCCATCCGCCATGGAGAGAGGGAATCCTGGTCCTTCAACGGTGGCGGCGAGGGTCGCCGCTCGACAACGCGTCCCTCCTTCTCCTGCTCCTGCGGTGGTAGAGCCAGCCGCGAGGGGAAGGGGGAGGGGGCGAGGCCGAGGCACTCGGTGAAGAGGAGGATGGGGCGGCGCGCCGGCCTCGCCTCCGCCAGCAGTTCCTCCCCCCATGGAGGGCCACGTTGGAGATGACCCTTCCGAGTTCTTCGTCAGGCTGCGCCGGCTGTCTCACCGTCGCCTTCGTCTTCCGACTCCATTCACGCGGGAGATGGAGCTGGATCCGCCGGAGTCATTGCGGCTGCACATGAGGGGCTGTGGGATCAGCGGCACGCGGGTTCGCGTCGGCTTCCCAGCCCCTCACGTGATGTATCTTCGTCGGGGATGGAAGACATTTGCTCATATCCACCGCTTGACGGAGGGGCTCACTCTCCATTTCAAGCTGATGGAGGGCGGCCTCCTCTCCGTCAAGGTCTTCGGGCTCTTCGGGACCCATGCAAGGTGCTGCGTGGAGAGCTCTTCTGATAGCGAAGACTCCTCCTCGAGCGGGAGTGACGAGGAGGACAGCGGCAGCGACAACGAGGGTAGCAGGCGGTAGGATGATGGGTCCGACTAGGTGTCGGGCGCCGCTCCATGCGGCACCGGCGACCCCATCATCCGTGTCGCCGGCTCCCTGAACTTCTCGGGGTCGTCTCCTTGGGCGGCTGGCACTGGGAGGCCGCGGAAGAGGAAGAGGGTGGGCGGCAAGGCCGTCAACTCGGAGTACGCGGGCTCCGACGCCTTCGACGCGTGCTGACGTCCTGCCGCCTCGTCTTCGAGCTCTGCTTCCGGCGCCGCCATCACTATCCAGCCTTCGGACGGCCACCGAGATGTTCTCTTGATGTCTTCTGCCACCCGTAGCTCGTCTAGGTGCCCCTTTTGCCCTTTTCGCCTCCTTGACCTGCCTCCTGGGGAGAGGGACAAGAAAGGGATTACGGGCACCTTATCTCTTTTTAGTTTGTAAGCCTTCGGGCCTTAGCTGAATTTAAAACTTGTAATCCCATCATTCATGTTTTTCATTCTCTATGGACTGTACCTGAGTGGAATGTTTTTAATGAAAAAGGGATGCTTGCCGGGTCATTTGTTTGCGGGTAGAACCCACGTCAAGGAGTAAATCCTTGATATCTCTAAGATAAACATTTCCTTGCCCGGCAGCAGGCCTTGCCGTCTTCCCACGTTGCTCGACCTTTCTCACGCTTTTGGCGGAGGCAGGGATGAGGCAGGTTCAGGCTCCTCGTTTCATCCCTTCGCTGCCGCGACTACGACCAAACCTGGCCCCAGGAACGAGCCCTAGGGCCTAGAGTTAGGGGAGCACGGTAGCTTTAGGAAGAAACGAGGTTTCACATACCTCACTCCATAAAGGAATGCATGATAAGGGATGAAGAACTTATCTGAAGCTGTAGCCCCCGGCAACTCTGGTTTGCCGTGGGTGAATCTTTGCTCTCGGAGCCCCCGACAGTACTGGCTTGCCGGGGTCTAGATGCTGGTCTGTCCCTCTTCTCTCTTTCATCCTAAAGTGATCCGGCAAGGATATCTGTGAGTCCTGCGAACAAAAGGAGACAAAAGAACGGCAAAGAGACGCACACTCGACCTCTAAGCTAGGGGTTAGTCGCCGCTAAGCACTATCAACCCTAACCAAGGACGAGACTCGACCTAGCATGCATGCTATAACTTGGGGCGCCGGCGCTTCATTTATTTATGCTCAAGGTCTGCGCCTGGCTTTGTACCAAGGGGTACATGCATCATCGGCAATGCTTGTACAAAAGGTGGCTTGCCGGGGGGACCGGCAAGCTTGCCGGGGGGCCTGGCAAGCCGCGCCTCACGGGTAGAACTTGCGAAGATGCTCAATGTTCCAGGAGTTACTCACCGGAACGGCATATTCGGTCTCCAGGCGGACTGCGCCGGGCCTGGTGACTCGTATTACCCGATAAGGGCCTTCCCACTTTGGCGTCAACTTGTTGGAATTCTTGGCTGATCGAACATGCCGAAGGACAAGGTCGCCTTCCTCAAGGCTTCGGGCATGAACCTTGCGGCTATGGTAGCGGCGCAAGGCTTGCTGGTAGCATGCTGCTCTCACAGCCGCCCGAAGACGATCTTCCTCAAGGAGCATTGCGTCATCTTGCCGCAGTTGCTCTTGCTCAAGCTCATCATAAGCGAGCACTCGAGGTGACCCGTATATGATTTCAGTGGGGAGAACTGCTTCTGCCCCGTATACCAGGGCAAAGGGTGTCTGGCCAGTGGCTCGATTTGGCGTCGTCCTGATCGACCAAAGAACCGCCGACAACTCATCAATCCAGCGCCTTCCACTCTTGTGCAGCCTGTCAAAGGTCTTGGTCCTTAATCCTCGCAATACTTCAGCATTTGCCCTCTCAGCTTGACCATTGCTTCGCGGGTGAGCAACGGAAGCGAAACAGACTTCGCTGCCGAGGTCTTGGGTATATTGCATGAAGGTGCGGCTTGTGAACTGCGTGCCGTTGTCGGTGATAACCCTGTTGGGTACGCCAAAACGGCACACTAGTCCCTTGAAGAACTTGACGGCCGACTGAGCTGTGACCTTCCTTACTGCCTCCACCTCCGTCCACTTTGTGAAATTGTCGATTGCAACGTACAAGTACTCAAAGCCCCCGGCAGCACGGGGGAAAGGGCCCAGTATGTCGAGCCCCTAGACCGAGAAGGGCCAGGAGAGAGGAATGGTTTGAAGGGCTTGAGCTAGCTGATGAAGCTTCTTGGAATGGAACTGACACGCTTCACACCTGGTGACTAGTGTCGTCGCATCCTGGAGGGCGGTGGGCCAGAAGAAGCCTTGCCGAAATGCCTTGTCGGCAAGGGCCCTTGACCTTATGTGGGATCCACATATGCCTCCGTGTACCTCCGCCAACAGCTCCAGTCCTTCCTCTCGAGGGATACACTTCAATTTCACACCGTTCGGCCTCTTCCTGTACAGGACGTCATCGACGAACTGGTACATGGTAGAGCGACGGGCTACTTTTTTCGCTTCTTCCTGCTCCTCAGGAAGTTCCCCTGTTTGGAGGAATCAGACGGTATGCTATGCCCACGCTGCAGCCTGGGGCTCGACGACAAGGACTAAAGGCATTTCCTCCACGACAGGAGTGGCTGTCTTGACGGCAAGAGCTTGACGCTCCGCCGGAGCCGTCCCGTGGCAGGCTCAGTGTCCCCGGCAACATCCTTGCCGGCGGCTCCGGGGAGCTCGGTGGGAAAGTACTTGCTGGGCCCTGATTTCCTCCTTTGTTCTACTTTGTTGATGGATCAACGGATGGCTGAGTTAGCTGAAGCACAAAGGTACCTGGTTCCACAGGTAGCTTGAGGGCAGCGCGTTTTGACAGGTAATCGGCGATATCGTTCTCCGCTCGGGGAACGTGTTCAACCTGTATACCGTCGAAACGCTCTTCCAGCTTTCTCACTTCATCGACGTAGGCCTTCATCAACGAGCTCTGGTAATCTTTGTTGACTTGCTTGACGACAAGCTGCGAGTCACGCCTGACGATGAGTTTCTTGATTCCGAGGCTGCCGCGATCCTAAGACCGGCAAGCAGCCCTTCGTACTCTGCAGTATTGTTTGTTGACACCTCCCTGGGGAAGTGCATCTGGATCACGTACTTGAGGTGCTCTCCGGTGGGCGCGACAAGCAGTACGCCAGCCCCGGCGCCTTGTAAGGAGAAAGGTCCATCAAAGTACATGATCCAATTGCAACTTGCCTCCTTGCCGAGGAGAGTAGTCTCTTGGGCTCCTTCGTCAGGCGTTGCGGTCCATTCTGCAATGAACTCTGCCAGGACTCGGCTCTGAATCGTCGAAGTACTTTCAAACTTGAGGCCAAAGCTGGACAACTCCAGTGCCCATTCCACAATTCTTCCCGTTGCATCTGGATTGTGCAATATCCGTTGCAGAGGGAAGCGAGTGACGACAGTGATCTCGTGTGCCTGGAAGTAGTGACGCAGCTTCCTCGAGGCCATAAGAAGGCCGAAGAGCAGTTTCTGCATGCCGGAGTACCTCGATCTAGCCCCTTGCAGGAGGGAACTAACAAAGTAGACCGAGTGCTGCATCATTTTCTTCTTCGGCAGCACTTCAACTGGCTGTGTCGTCTCTGCATTGGTGGTGTCGGGCTCTGTCGCTGCCATTACCTCGTCGTCAACCTCCCTCTGCGCCACTAGTGCGGCACTGACCACTTGGTTCATTGCCGCCAGGTATAGTAGCAACGGCTCCTGTGGCCTAGGCGCAACTAGTATTGGCGCGGAGGAGAGGTACTTCTTCAAATCTTGCAATGCTGCTTCGGCTTCTGGCGTCCACTCCACCGGGCCCGCCTTTTTCAGGATCTTGAAAAAGGGAAGGGCGCGCTCGGCCGACTTGAAAATGAACCTGCCCATGGCGGCGACACAACCAGCAAGCCGACGCACATCCTTGATTCGCTTGGGTGCTTCAATCTGCTCTATAGCTTTGATCTTGTCCGGATTGGCCTCTATCCCACGCTGTGACACAAAGAACCCGAGAAGCTTGCCGGACGGGACGCCAAAGACGCACTTCTCAGGGTTCAGCTTTAGATTGATCTTGCGCAGGTTCGCAAATGTTTCTTGCAAATCTGCGATGAGGGTTGCCCTGACTTGGTTTTGACCACTATGTCATCGATATAAGCTTCCATATTTCTATTGAGCTGGGGTTCAAAACCAATCTGGACCGCCCTTGCAAACGTCGAACCAGCACTCTTCAACCCGAAAGGCATCCATATGAAACAATACGTACCACATGGGGTGATGAATGCTGTTTTCTCTTCGTCTTCTTTCGTCATGAAGATCTGGTGGTAGCCGGAGTAGGCATCGAGGAATGACAACAGATCACACCCAGCCGTGGAGTCAACAATCTGGTCGATGTGCGGCAACAGGAAGGGGTCTTTAGGACAAGCCTTATTGATATCTGTGTAATCAATACACAGCCTCCACTTCCCATTTGCCTTGCGCACTACGACCGGATTGGCGAACCACGTCGGATGGAGCACTCCTCTTACCAAACCTGCTGCCTCCAGTTTCCGGATTTCTTCTGTGATAAACTCTTGTCGTTCCAAAGCTTGCTTTCTGACCTTCTGCTTGACGGGCCGCGCATGAGGACAGACAACAAGGTGGTGCTCAATCACCTTCGTGGGAACGCCGGGGATGTCAGAAGCTTGCCATGAAAACACATCGACATTCGCCCGCAGGAAGGTGACGGGCGCGTCTTCCTATTTGTTGCCAAGGGTGGAGCTTATGGTGAAAGCTCCTCCCGTGCCATCCTCATTGACAGAAACCTTCTTGGTTCCCAGCGGTATGGCCCTGGGCTTCTTGTTTCCGCCGGTGGAGCTCTCTGGCACGTCCTCGAGGGTAGCGCTACACTCCGAAGAGGTGCGCTTGCCGGAGTGGGTGCCCGAGGTCTAACCGGTCTTCTTCTTCTTCTTCCCTCCCGGGGTCTCAGCGGCAGGAGCAAGTGCCCTAGTGGCGGTAGCTGCTGCAACTGCTTGCTGGTATAGTTGGTCAACGCAAATCAGCGCATCTTTCTTATCGGAGGGGATGGTGATGATCGTCACAGGTCCTGGCATCTTCAGGGTATTGTAGGCGTAGTATGACACCGCCATGAACTTGGCCAGCGCTGGGCGGCCAAGGATCCCGTTGTAGGGCAAGGGGATCTTGGCAACATCAAACACGATCCTCTCCGTCATGTAGTTCAGGTCGCTCCCGAAAGTCACGGGCAGCATGACCTTTCCCTTGGGTTGGCTTCTTCCCGGGTTGACCCCTTGAAATGTGCCCGTCTCTTCGAGGTCTCCATCGGGAATCTGCAGTTTCTCGATCACGGCAGGCGAGATCAGGTTCAGACCGGCCCCGCCATCGACTAGCATCTTTGTCACCTTGAGGTTGCGTATTGTTGGTGAAACCAACAATGGCAAGCACCCGACCGCAGTAGTGCGATTAGGGTGATCCTCAGTGTCAAAAATGATAGGTGTGCTGGACCACTTCAGCGGCCTTTGGGCATCAAACGACGGCTCTGCCGCTGTAATCTCTCGTGCCCACTGTTTAAGCCGGCGGTGAGAAGTATGCAGCGAGGCGCCGCTGTCGACGCACATGGCCTCTGTAGCTTTCTGAAAGTCTGGGTCGCCGGATTCGTCGTTCTCTTCGCGATCGTCGTCTTCTGGCTTTCTGTCATGGCCCCGGGCGGGCCTCTCCTGTTGTTTATCCTTGCCGCGACGGCCCGCCTGGCCGTCGCGCTTCTTGCCGGACCCCTCAGCACCGTCTTGGCCCTTCTCCTTGTCCCGCCTCTCATATTCAACCCTCTGCTTCTCAACGAGGAGCTCAACTTGTCGGCAGTCTTGGAGAGCATGGTCTTTGGTGCGATGGATCTTGCAGTATTGCTTGTCGGAGTTTCCTGACTTCTCGGCAGCCGCCAAGGCCCGGCAGGCGACACATCCGGCAATTTCCATGCCGGGGTCATCTGCCTTGGTTTTCTTGGTGGAGCCGGTGTCATCAGATCCCTCGATGGCAAGCACTGCTTTACCTTTGCGCTTCCTGTTGCGGCGCCGGCCTTTCTTCGCCAGAGCGGCAGTATCCTCATCTGAGGAGTCGGTTTCCACGCCGGCATCTTCGCCGGGGTACTTCCTTCCCTCTTCAGCTCGGGCACATCTGTCAGCAAGAACGTAGAGTTCTGCCACATCTTTCACCTTGTTCATTGCCAGCTCTTCGCGCATCTTGCGGTTACGCACGTTATGATGGAACGTGCTGATGATGGCGGCAGGGTGAACATCAGGGATGTTGTACTGTATCCGGCTGAACCTCTGTATATACTTGCGGAGACTCTCGCCTCCCTTCTGGGGAATGACGTGCAGGTCGCTTGCTTGGCCGTGAGCTTGGTGTCCTCCAGTGAAGGCGCCCACGAACTCATGGCACAAATCCGACCAGGAGGAAATAGAGTCTACCGGCAAGTGCATCAACCATGACATGGCGTTGGGTTTAAGAGCCAACGGAAAGTAGTTCGCAAGCACCTTATCGTCACGGGCTCCGGCAGCTTGCATCGCGATGGTGTAGATGCTGAGGAACTCGGACGGGTGGGTCTTGCCGCCATACTTTTCGCCCATGTCAGGTTTGAAGGTGCGGTGAGTGGGCCACTGGAACTGCCGCAGCTCACGGGCAAAAGCCGGACAACCTACCTCGTAAGGCAGGCCTCCAGGGTTCTCCGGTGCCGGGTGGTTCACAGCAGGCCCTGCTCGCTTGTCTGACTGGTGGCGCGCTCCGCGCCGGCGCTCGATAGTGGTTCGAGCGTCTTCATGTTCTCGATCCCGAAGGACCTGGCGCTGGTCACAGTGGGTCCGCGGGTCGGACGATGCTATGGAGATTTCGTCGCCCGTAACATCGCGACGGGCTGGCGTCCGCGGTACTGGGCGAGGAGGAGGCGAGTGCACCGTGGTCGCGGCGCCGCCGGCTTTCCTGCCACTGGTACGCGGGACTCCATCGGAGCATCGTCCCGGGGGCTCCGCCGAACTCGGTTCGTCTTTGTTGGCCACCGCAACAAGGCCTCGGATAGTGGCTCTCCATTCGTCGAGTTTCCCCGTAGTGGGAGGAAAATCGAGGAGCAACTGCGCGCGCGCCAGGGCTTCCGCTTGCGTCGGTGGCAGCGAAACCTGCACGGATCACGACGCGCTTCGACTTCTGACCATGTCAGAAGGAGCTCTATCACGACCCCGCGGTCGCATGCCATCTTCACCAGCGCCTCGGCGAGCGGGCAGGTCTTCTACATCCCGGGATTGGCGCTCGGGGCTCTTCCCGCGGCGACGCCCGGGGTCTTCGGTGTGCTTACGCCGTTCGTCGCGCGCCGCTTGAGAGGAGCGCGCCGTCGGCGCCGGCGTGGGTGTCTTGGAAGCCTTCGCGTCGCCCTCAGGCGGGGCGGCAGCGTTCCTGGAAGGCCCCACGCCACCCGCGGAGGGCCCGGCTCCGTCTTTGGATTTGGCGGCGTGCGGCCCGTTACCAGGCGCATGAACATCGCCGCCTCCCAGACTCCGGCTGCTGGGACGGTGTTGGTGTTCGCGAACGGCGCCCCGAGTCCTTTCTGCGACCGGTCCGCTGCTCGCCCGCGTCGGGACGGGATGTCCGGCTTCCGACGGGCCAACCGCCACCGTCGTCTTCTTCTTGGGCGCCATGACGATGAAGAAGCGTCAAACTAACTGCTAAAGCCGATTCTCACAACTGCGCTGCCCCCTACCTGGCGCGCCAAAGATGTTGGTGGGAACGACACCTATGGGATCACAAGAATCCCTACTACGGTTGCGGGGCGCGGGGTCGTGAGAAGAGCGGATCAAATAGATAGCACACGGTTCCTTTACCCAGGTTCGAGCCGCGAGGATGCGTACTCCTGCTTTGGTGGATTGTATATCTGCATTCTTCAGCTAGCTATGGGGCGTGAGGAGCTCCAAAAAGCCGAATCCTCCTACTGGTCGCCTTGGGCCGCCTTTTATAGGGAAAGGGGTCGCCCCAGTGGCACACAGGAGGTGGAAAGGGTACAGTGATGCGAGGTTATCCCTCGCATTACATGACAAGGCGCATTTAATGCGTCTCGCTTAGGTGTCCTTGCTTTATCGGGGACGGGGGAGAGCCCTGTCTCGCCCGTCGCCGCTCCATCTCGCGTCGACACGCACCCTGGCCAGCGATGCCCGCGGCGCCATGTAGGCTGGCAGGCAGCTGAGGTGGCGCAGTGGTGGGTCACCACGGAGATCTGCATGCCGCCACAGAGGTGCCTGCCCAGCTGGTTGGGTCGGCAGCTGCATGCGAACGGTGGTGGAGGTTTGATTGGCGTGGGCCTGATGGAGGCCCTACGGGTGTTCACGGCAAGGGCCTTGCCGGGGCCCCGGCAAGGGTCTTGCCGTGGCGCCTGCTGTCATCCCCGGCAAGGCTCTTGCCGGGGGCCTTGTGGTCCTCCTTGGCTGGGATCCCGCCAAGGATCATCATCTTCTAAAGTGTGCATCTGATCTTGAATGTCTTCACAAAGATCTGCATGCCACCACGGGGATGCCTCCCCAATCCTTGCCCCATGGGGGCAGTGGACTCAAGGGTGACCCGCTCCGTAGGTGTGGGGCGAGCTGCCACGACAAGGGTCTTGCCGGGTTGGCTAAAACCGCCTCCCTGCAAGGATCTTGCCGGGGGGGTCCGCTTTGTCCCCTTTGCTCCTTATGGTCTTGGTCTTGGCGTCGTTCTGCTTCTCTCGAGCTTCGGCCTTACCTTGGCTCACCTCCCTTGCCTTGCTCAGTGTGGTGGTGCCTGTGGCTTAGGCTGCCCGTGCATAGTTATAGGGGTACAAAAAAGTGCACCCCTCTTTTTGTACACCGACACACGGCGTCGATGGCGTACCAGACGCCATTCGCTCCTTGGTGGTGGTGCCAAGGATCAACTTTCCCTGCCTCCCCCCTTCCCCTGCGCCCGGGTGAAAACCCTAGCCCCGGTGGCTAAGCGGCGGCGGCGCCACAGCGTCGTCACCTTCTTGAAGGCGCCGACTTGGGCATGGGGATGCTGGGCGTGTATGGCGAGCTTGTCTGGTTCCTGGTGGCGGCCCGTCCGGCCGTGTCTCCGATGGGGACCTCGCCCTTCCTTACCTTATACCTGCTGTGGTGGAGTGGTACTTCATCTCACACATTGATGGTGGCGTAGATCCGCGACATGGCGCTGTGGAGGCTCGGCGTCCGATGTGTGGAGATGGACTCGCGCAGGAGGTGGTAGCTGTCCGGCGTCATGGTAACGTCGATGGTAGAGTGGCCAGACAAGGTAGAAGCCTCAATATAATCTGAAGAAGGACCTGTGGAAGATGGCTGCAACGACACATGAGTGCGTCTGACCGGATTGTGCCCCAGACCCGATATGTGGCTTGGCTGGGGCTTCCGGCTTTTGATGTTAGGTTTAGGTGAGTGGTTTGGGTAGTGGCCCAGCTAGCATCCATTCATCATATGAATAGGAGTAGCAGCATATGTTGCCAAGAAGGTGGATTCAGATATATTGTTTGTAATACTTTGTAAGGTCATCGCGAATAATCAATAAAGTGGTCGTATGCATCTCCCAGATGCAGAGGCCAGGGGTCATCCTCCTTTTCTAAAAAAAGAAGATCGTCATGAACATATGCATACAGAGAGAAGTGATATCGACCACCTCTCTTTCTCCGAGAGATTGGCCGAACAACAAGTTCTCGTATATCTATCCGACGCTACTGGCTACATACATACAATATAATTATCTCTTACAATATAATATCCTAATTATATATGAACACAGGGTCCACATGGTATTCTTCGTCTTTAGAGATCACGTGGTCAAGGAAGAATGCCGCCAATTCTCTTGAATTGCTCGCATACGATCTGGTGGTAGGAGTTCATCCCGCATCCGAAAGATCTAATTTGAAGAAGGGGGTCAATATATATATATATATAAATGAAACTCAACACAAATGATGGTAATAAAATAAAATTGTGAATATTATTGCTTACGCACTTCATATTGTTAGTCAGAGTAGCCCCGCTCACAGGTGTGTTGCGGATGGACTCGCAAACGTAGTATCCACAGTAATTATTACCGGCTTCCTGCCACAACCACTTTACAAGAAATAGAGGTCAATCAAACTGATAAGCAAGCATGCTATAAATGGTATTGATGAAACTAGCGCTTGAATCACTAGGAGATGCGCGGAACATGCTAGTAGTACTTACTTTTAGGTGTCTAAATTGCAACTTCTTCGGCAGTCCCGGAGCTTTTTTGGTGAATTTTCTTCAAACCCTGCCAGACAAAGAAAACAATTACTTGTTATCAGGAAATGAACAAAGTTGCTGATATGGTGCGATAATGATTGATTTAACTTACTTCTCGAGCATTTCATTCATGTCTGCATACTCCTTAGGATCTTTTCGTCTTGAGTCTAAGACAGTTACTAGTCCCCGCTCAAGCTTAATCTCTAGGAGAATGTAGTGGAAGCTGTGCACACATGCATAACTCATCAATTACATTACTATAACCTGGACTAATGAGGGAAACTGAATATGCACAAGACAGTAACACTCACTTGAAGTTGTAAGGAAAGAGTATTATATCTTTGTTTTCATTTATTACCAACGATCGTGGCAAGTTGGCCTCGGTATCTTCGGCATGAAATTTAACCTCATTTGCATCTATGAGATTTGTGTTAATGAACCCAATATCACCAATTTGTCTTTTCTTCAATTCGGCGATCTTCAATCTGCATAATATAGTGAGGATAATTAAAAATACATGCAATGAAAGAGCTGACCTATATATAGAGACTTAATGATAGAAATAGTACTACTTACAGAAAGTAGCAAGTGACCGTTAATTTATCGAGGGCGTGTTGATTGAAAAACTGGAAGAACTCCTCAAATGGAACATGCAACAGATCAATTCCAACGAGGTCATGCTCCTCTTTAACGAACAGCGTCAAAGTATTCGTCCCCCCAGACTCTCTGCAGGTTTTCATGTACCAATCATGGAATCTTCGCATCATCGTTGTTAGAGATTTTTCATCTTTCACGAGAGGCTTCCCGTACTCGTATCTGTGTTCGTCCACCTCCAAGAAATCATAATGTACATCGTCGGGCAGGTAATCTCCAAGATTGCTATAACCGGGCACCATCCTCGGATCATTAGCGGCGATGTCGCTAGACACCTTGAGCGGGGGGCACGATTGGTCCGCTTGTTCGCCGAGATGGGCAATTTGTTTCCCAGCTCGTCGTTCTGCTAACCTTTGATCACTGATAGTACTTCCCAACCGCTTCGCTTCGAGAAATGACTTTTCAATAATGCGGTCATAGTTGGCTTTCGGCGGAGACTTTGGTGGTTTCTTCAGGGCAGCCAGAGTGCGCTTCGCTTTCACCGGATCTATCTTCTCCTCCGGAGGTGGATGTTTCTTTGCTTTCACCCCTTAAAAGAAGTTCGTCACTTCGGCTCGCACGATATTCACGTTTTCCTCCACGGTCCTCTCGTATGGTAACTTCAGCAGAGTCTTCAGAGAAGGACCATATCTGTATTGCCTCCCGCCTCTGGCTGTACTGCTAGACGCCGGAGCAGATGGAGCGGCTGCAGCTGTCTTCTTTCGTGCTTGCTTACGAGTCGGAGGAGAAGGACTACGACGCACCGGAGCAGCCGGGGTGGCGGCGGGTCTCCTCCGCCCTTGCTGGCGAGGTGGAGAAGGAGGAGGCTGGCTGCTCGGGCGGGCCGGCGTAGGCGGAGAAGGAGGCGAAGTGCCGCCATGCGCCGGAGAAGGAGGCTGAGTGCCCTGATCACTCGCTGGAGGAGGAGGCGGAGGAGGAGGCGTCCAGTTCGGAAGGTTGATGAGCTCCTTCCGCCATAGGCATGGATTCTTCAGACAAGAACAACCCGAGTCTCCCCGTTACCCGTAGGGTGGTCAAGCACGAGGTCCTCAAATCCTTCTGTGATTTCATCCACCATCACCCTAGCATATCCTTCTAGAATCGGCCGGCAGTGAAAAGTTGCGCCAGGTTCAGGAGGTGCAACAGAGCCAACAGCCGCCTTGACTTTCAATTCCATCCACTTCGTCATAAGGTGGCAATGCTGAGACTCCGTGATAGCATCCACGGGGTAGCTAGCAGGAGCCGTGAAGACAGGCTCCTGAAGCAGCTCTGTGGAAGCCACGCTGCTTCTCCGCTGAGATGGCGGGGTAGCTTCGGGTGTAGCTTTGGCAGGTCGCGTGCTGCGAACTGCGTCTCGTTCCTCTAGCGCTTGTACCCTTGCGTGCAGCGCCTGTAGTTGGGTCAACTCCTTTTTCTTCTTCCTCTCCCGGCGTTTGTAACCGCCTGCGTCGGGAAATCCAGCCTTCCACGAAAGGGAGCTTGGCGTGCCTCGTGTCCATCCAGGGTGCTCAGGATTCCCGAGGGCCTCTGTGAGCTCGTCGTTCTCTCTGTCCGGAACGAACGTCCCTTCCTGCGCTTTTTCGATATACTCCTGAAGCTTCTCGATGGGTGTGTTCAGCTGCTCGTTGGTCCAAACGCACTTCCCTGTTACAGGGTCCAATTTTCTCCCAACCCTGAAGAACCAAGTCCTGCAACGGTCTGGCCAGTGTCGCGTCGCTGGTTCGATCCCTTTATCAATGAGGTCATTCTCAGCCTTGTCCCACAACGGCCGGGCTTTCAGGTAGCCACCTGACCCCGTGCGATGGTGATGCTTCTTCTTTGCAGCATTCTTCTTGTTTGTCGCCGACATCTTCGCTGCTCTCTCAGATTTCTTTTTGGTGACAAATGCGAGCCACTGATCTTTGATCTTCTCAAATCGGCCGATGAATTCTGGAGTCTTGTCTTGGTCGACAAACGATGATTTCAGCTCATTCTTCCACCTCCTGAATAGCTCAGCCATCTTCGTAAGAGAATAAGACTTGATCATTGGCTTTTTAACTAGATTCTCCGGATCTTCCTCTGATGGGAAGGTGAAATTTTCCTGCAGCGCGGTCCAAAGATCATCTTTCTACCTATCGCTGACATAAGACACCTGAGAGTCTATGTTCTTAGGCTTCAACCATTGCTCGATGCTGATCGGGATCATGTCCCTAACTAGAACCCCACACTGAGCATTAAATTTTTGCTTGGTCCGGAGGGGTTCAATCGGTTGGCCAGCGCGATCAATTTCGATGATCGTGTACCTTTCATCCGTGCGCAACTTTCTCTTCGGGCCTCGTCTCGTTACCGAAGTGTTGCTCGATCCGAAGGGCTAGAAAAGAGCAAAAAGAAGAGAGTTTATATGTGTACATACCAAAAACAATTAATGCATCAATTAGCTATATAGTCAGCACATGCTTAATTAATTAATATATATACCTGGCCGGACTCCGATCGGTCACCGGAGTCGTCATCACGGTGTCCTTCCCCCTCCATTCGGTCACCGAAGCTGTCATCACGGTGTCCTTCCCCCTCCATTCGGCCACCGGAGCCGTCATCATGGTGTCCTTCCCCCTCCATTCGGTCACCGGAGCCGTCATCACGGTGTCCTTCCTCCTCCATTGTTTGATCATCGTCATAGCCTGCTTCTTCATCCTGTCTTTCCAGACCATCGGTGCATGTGTCATTGAGAAACGACAAGACGGCATCACTTCCCGTGCGATTATCTCCCCAAACACCGCTTCTTTTGCTTCGTCTCGGGGGTGCGAATCCATAGTTTCTGCAAATATTTACAACATGGCAATTATTATTCAAACATGACAGATGGATATATTAGTGGCAAACGTTGAACTAGCTAGCTAAGCACAATAAGGAATCATATTAGTGGCCTGGCATCGACGCTTCTCTAGGGTTTGGGGTGGCCTCGGCAACGCTTCAAGGGTTTGGGGTGGCCTCAACAACGCTTCAAGGGTTCGGGGTGGCCTCGACGACAACGCTCTTTTAACTTGGTAAATTTGGGTGGCCTCAAGAGAGTTTGTCGATCGGGTAGGGGCGCGGCGGGAGGGGGTAGGAGACCGACATCGTTTTTTTCTAGGGTTTGGGTGTCCTCGAGAGTTTTGGTCGAGCGAGAGGGCCGGGGGGGGGGGGGGTGCTCCCTTGGTATAAGTTATCACGGTCGAGAGAGGGTATATATATTGGCCGTCCCTCATGTCGAAGTTATCCGGGAGGGGGTTATATCGACAACGACGACATACATACATGGGAAAATAATGTTATCAGGGAGGGGGTATATCGACCCCCCTCGTGTTGAAGTTATCGGGATAGAAGAGAAGAAGAAAAAAAATAGAATTTTCTTATTTTTTTATTAAATGTAACTTTTGCATATATGAACATACATACATAAATTATACATACATGGAAAAAATTGCTATGAACAAAAAAAAATCATATATGAATATTTTGTATATACATCCATATCCATCCATCCATCCATTCATACATACATAAATGACAAAAAATGCTATGAACAAAAACATTAGTAGTAATTATTTTTTTAATGATTTGGCCTCAAAAAATTCTTTTATTAGTACTTTTCAAACTCTAGAATGACCTTTTTGCACTAGAACTATTTCAAATAATTCCTTTCAAATGCCACAATTTTTTTGAGAAGTCCTCTGATGCCTATAGATCATTTTATTCAAAACCCCACTTTGGTCATTTGAAAATTTTGAGCACAACTTCCATTTTTTAAGTTTGGTCCAATCTTGGCATTGAACTACAACCCTATTTTTCCTTGCTAAAAAAATTCTGAATTTTTGACATCTTGTAGTCCTTCCTACTAAACCCTTAAGTCCAGAAGGGCAGCCCCAATTTCATCTAGCAAGTCCACCAAAAAAAATCATGTAGTTTCTGTCCAGCACTAAATTTTAATAAAACTTGCACTAACAAGTTTTTCCTTTTATCAAACCAACTTGACCATCTTCACTAACATCCAAGGAGACATCATCCTGCCAAGTTTCACATAAAATAAAGTTCCCTAGCTAACCCTAGCATTTCATCAAACACCTTGTGGACATGTCTGAAAACATGCAATTCTCTGAAACTATGCACTGAACCAAGTTCACCATCATCACATACATGAAGGAAGGACAGAGGAGAGGGGTGGGAGGGAGGAGGGAGTATCGGCCTGTCCGGTGGGCAGTGGTGCGGTGGCGTTGACGGCAGGGTAGGGGCGTGGCGCAGCGTCGGGGCAGGGCAGGGGCGCGGCGGTGTTGGCGTCGAGGTCAAGGAAGGGGCGCACGGCGGCGTCGTCGGGGCGAGGCAGGGGCGCACGACGTCGGGGCAGGGCAGGGGCGCATGGCGTAGGTGTCGGGGCAGGGGTGTGATAACCCACAAGTATAGGGGATCGCAACAGCTTTCGAGGGTAGAGTATTTAACCCAAATTTATTGAGTTGACACAAGGGGAGCCAAAGAATATTCTCAAGTATTAGCAGCTGAGTTGTCAATTCAACCACACCTGGAAACTTAGTATCTGCAGCAAAGTGTTTAGTAGCAAAGTAATATGATAGTGGTGGTAATGGTAACAAAAGAACAATGAAAGCAAAGTAATATTTTTGGTGGTTTGTAGTGATTGTAACAGTAGCAACGGGAAAGTAAATAAGCGTAAACTAGTATATGGAAAGCTCGCAGGCATTGGACCGGTGATGGATAATTATGCCGGATGCGGTTCATCATGTAACATTCATAACATAGGGTGACACAGAATTAGCTCCAATTCATCAATGTAATCTAGGCATGTATTCCGAATATAGTCATACGTGCTTATGGAAAAGAACTTGCATGACATCTTTTGTCCTACCCTCCCGTGGCAGCGGGGTCCTATTGGAAACTAAGGGATATTAAGGCCTCCTTTTAATAGAGAACAGGAACAAAGCATTAGCACATAGTGAATACATGAACTCCTCAAACTATGGTCATCACCGGGAGTGGTCCCGATTATTGTCACTTCGGGGTTGCCAGATCATAACACATAGTAGGTGACCAAGAACTCACATATATTCATGAAAACATAATAGGTTCAGATCTGAAATCATGGCACTCGGGCCCTAGTGACAAGCATTAAGCATAGCAAAGTCATAGCAACATCAATCTCAGAACATAACGGATACTAGGGATCAAACCCTAACAAAACTAACTCGATTACTTGATAGATCTCATCCAACCCATCACCGTCCAGCAAGCCTACGATGGAATTACTCACACACGTCGGTGACACTACTAGGAAAAGGCCTACTAATGGCGCACCAATTTTTCCTACTAATGCCATTAGTATCACGCCACTAGTATTTCTTACTAATGGAGCACCACCGGTGCGCCATTAGTATCTGGTATACTAATGGCGCACCATGCAGTGCGCCATTAGTATAGAACACCATGCGCCATTAGTATGCCTCCCAGGGGGCCATATTTAACCATGTGCTTTGGCATACTAATGGCGCACTGTTGGGTGATGTGCCATTAGTGTGATTATCACAGTGCGCCATTAGTGTCTTGTGTGGTGCGCCACTAGTATGAATATTAGGGTTTTTTTTCATTTCTGATATTTTCACAGGTTACAAAATATTAGAGATAACATACTACACAGATCTGCTTAGCTTACATACAGGGGGCCATATGTAACGATGTTACCCGCGTCCACCAGATCATATCCAACACACAAGTTTAATCATATATACATACATAGCCAACACATAGTTCCATCGTTACATATTACAAAAGTTTCACAATGTTCATTCAACACCGTTATCCATCAATTCACAAAAGTTTCACATTGATACAAAATAAAAACACAAATGGAAAAGAAGCACTCCATCCATGCAAGCTTCCGTGAATTAAATCAAATCTGCAAAATGATAAACAAGAAGTTAGAAGAAGAACAAGAAGAAGAGAAGAAGAAGAAGAAGAAGAAGACTAGAAGAAGAATAAGAAGAAGAATAAGAAGAATAAGAAGAAGACTATAAGCTTATTATGTAAACTTGATCATTTTGTGCTAACATAAGTAATTTTGGAGCTAACCTATAGGAAACTAAGCATATAAGCTCTAAGTTAGCATATTAGAGCCAACTTAGGTAAAATGAAGCTAACCTATGTCATTTTGGATAAGAAGAAGAATAAGAAGAAGACTATAAGCTTATTATGTAAACTTGATCATTTTGTGCTAACATAAGTAATTTTGGAGCTAACCTATAGGAAACTAAGCATATAAGCTCTAAGTTAGCATATTAGAGCCAACTTAGGTAAAATGAAGCTAACCTATGTCATTTTGGATAAGAAGAAGAATAAGAAGAAGACTATAAGCTTATTATGTAAACTTGATCATTTTGTGCTAACATAAGTTATTTTGGAGCTAACCTATAGGAAACAAAGCATATAAGCTCTAAGTTAGCATATTAGAGCCAACTTAGGTAAAATGAAGCTAACATATGTCATTTTGGAATAGAAGAAGAATAAGAAGAAGACTATAAGCTTATTATGTAAACTTGATCATTTTGTGCTAACATAAGTAATTTTGGAGCTAACCTATAGGAAACTAAGCATATTAGAGATAAATAGGTAACTGAGTATATATATATATATCATGTTGGAGATCTGACATACCTGACATAGTTCAGTTCTCATTGTTCTTCTCCTTCTCCTTCCTCAGCCTGATGCGCCAAGAGCGGCGAGGCGGTGGAGGCAGCTGTGGGATGTAGTCTTCTACCACAATTGGCGTGGTCATGTCGCCCAGCTGTGGGATCGCCGACGCCACCACCGGTGCGTGGTAATTGTGAGGCACCACCACCATCGCGAGGCCACCCTCAGCCACCACCATCTCTTGCCCATGGTCAGCCACCACCATCTCTTACCCATGGTCAGCCACCACCATCTCTTGCACCTGGTCAGCCACCACCATCTCTTGCCCTTGGCCAGCCACCACCAGCGCTTGCCCTTGGCCAGCCACCACCAGCGCTAGGTCATCCTCAGCCTGATGCCCATCGTCATCCTGCAGCTCCTCATCCCCACTCTGCTCCTCTTCTCCCCCACTCCAGTCTGGATCATCCTTCTTGTTGTCTTCGCTGCTGCCAAAATCGCTGCTGCTTTCGCTAAGGCCAGAATCACTGTTGCTTTTGCTACAGCCATAATTGCTGTTGCTTTGTCTGTAGCCAGTGTCGCTGCTGCTGCTCCCATTGCCTGTCCAAATGCAACAATCACCGTTAACAATCGATGTGAGACAAAGCCAAATGTAATGTGGCGTCATCGTCGTACCTTAAGAGAAGAAAGTACTCGGTCCGCAGGTCGTAGGCACTGTAGAACTTCTCCCAGCCACGGCACAGGTACATGTGGCCCTCCTCGATCACCAACTCCACGTCCCACAACCTGCGAACCCCGCTGCCGGCCTATCGGAGCTTCACATTATCTGGCGGATCTTCACCCAGCATCTTCATAAAAGCGTCAGGCAGCCTCTGCAATTTGAGACAAGGAGTGATGTAGCAAACAACAGAGTTATCATAATGAGATGGGTGAAGGGGAGATCTCTCGTTTTATATACCTGCCTCGTGGCTAATATTGAAGAAGAAAGTATGATAGTGAAGAACTCGAAAGCATCCAACTCGTACTCCGGTGAGGCAGAGCGGCGGTGGCTGCTTCCCCCCATCTCTGATAAGCAGCAGAAGAGACCAATTAGTACCCTTACAACATTATCATACAACATTATAGCAGCATAAATTTTGAGCAGAAGATAATCAACATTAGTCGCAAGTACCCCATATGCCCTATTTTTAGCAAAGTCATGCTAAAATTCACGGAAAATTTCAGCATGACCTTTGCTGAAAATAGGACATATGGAGTACCCTAATTTGCCGGAACGGAAGTTAATCGACATTCTTGCAAAGTCAAGGGCCTCTCGGGGTACCTGCAAATTCATCACGACACAATGGTCGGAGACAAAACCCAGCCACAGACCATATGGTCCTCTGCTTTCATATGGACAAAAATCAGCTCAACTTATGTGAGCTTCCATTCCAGATATAATAGGTCACCCAACAAAAAATCATCAATAGTTTAGCAAGTCTATACAAACACAGAAAGAATAAAAAATTATAGTCTGTGCATCATGAAAATTATAGTGTATGGATCATGGCATTTTTTATTCTACATTTTTATTATATGGATCATGCCAGGAAATTATAGTCTATGCATTTCTTAATCTTTGGATCATGATCCAACAAAATTTCCATCTCCCATGGCAAATATAGCCTATGCATCATGGAATTTATACTGTATGGATCATGGCATTTTTTTTGTCTATGGATCATGATCTATAGAACATTTTAGTCCATGTCATTTTCTGAAACATATTTTTGCCATGGCAATTTTGAATCAATAGACATACTTCTCAAAAGAGGCATGATCAAATTCTGGTGCCCTTGACTTACTAGTATTTATCTCTATAAATGCAGAACTAATCTGACCACTATAAATGACCCAGAAGACAAACTGAAAATAGTTGTTGTCGCTGAACTAGTCTGACCACTATAACCTGTTCATCATTCATCCATTGTTTTTGTTGCTGCTACAAGTTCAGCAAGTAACATGCCTAAATCCAGTGCTTGTTTGACTTTACTGAATTACCAACACATGGCACACAACACATTTATATTTTGTCAGGTCACACAACACATGCCTGAGGAGGAAGACTGAGTTTTCTACAGAAGCATCATCAGGTACACTTCAACATGTGCTAGCAGCAAAAAATGGTCAATATTCATTCTTATTTATGGTCAAAATTTATAACCTATCAACAAATGGCAAGAATATTGAGTAATCTACTGCAGTTTGATCTACTGCAAATAATCTGTTGCAATTTGATCTATTACATAAACATGGTTGATCTTCATTTTGCATAAACCTAGTTGAGTATTACAGAGCAATTGACAGCAAGTTGACCTTGTTGGAATTCATATAGCAACAATAACAGTTAACTGAACTTATTTTGCATGCATTTATCTCTCCAGAAAACTATCAGTAACAAGTGAGAAGCATCTGCATTTTCTTAGTGAACTTTTGAGTGCATTTATCACTTGTTGGAGTATGCTACAGCTTCTGCAAATCACAAACTCCTTTAGTTTACATCTCAGTTTTAGCAAACACTACAGTTTCAGTGAAGGAGTCACAACTGAATAATAGGCACTATAGTTTCTCTACAGTATTGGAACACTGAACATTTTTAGTATTGGCACTATAGTTCCTCTACAGCTTGACAACCAGTGTAAACTACTGTACTGAGAATAGCAAATTCAAACTCACAGCAACAAATTGAACAGTGAGTAAGCCTGAAGATTCTTCTCTTGCAAACCCCCAACCTTAGCTACTTAATTCTCCAACCCCCTTTCCTTGTCCAAAATTCTCCAACCCCCAACCCTAGAACACATCAGAAGGAAATCAAGAGGGGGAAGAGGGGGAAGCGGCTCGGGTGCTCACTGGGGAGGTTGAGGGCAACTCGGGGTAGCCGGAGCTAGCCGAGGCGGCACGAATTCGCGTCGAGAGGTGGCGATGGTGGCCGAGGCGGAGGAAATCGGCGGGCGTCAAAGGGATGGCTCGAGGGCGTCCGAGCTCGTCCGGGTCCTTGTAGTAGAAGAGGAAGACGGCGGCGGTCCTCCTGGGCAGGCCACGTGGCGTTGGACGGCGAGCACGAGGTTGACGCAAGCGGGGCCGCGGGGGGAGGGGGCGCTTGGGCGGGAGGACGTCGAGGGCGCGGGCCCGGGCAGAGGGGGGACGACGAGGGAGGCGGCGCTCGGCTCGGGGAGGGGGCGTTGGGGGCGGTGGTGGTCGGGTGTGGCGAGGGAAGCGAGCACGGCCGGGGACGGCGAGCACGGGGGCGGTGGTGGTCGGTGGTAGTCGTGCGCGGGTGAGATGAGGCAGGGGAGGGATTAGAGAGAAATGTGAGAGATTGGGGATTTTAGTGTGGGGGGAGGCTTAGCAATGGCGCACCACCTAGCGGTGCGCCATTAGTATGTTTCTTTTTTAGATAGCAATGGCGCACCCCCGAGCGGTGCGCCATTAGTAAAAAAAATTTTTTTTTTTATTATTTTTTGTTGCATCTAATAATATTTTAGAAAATGAATATGAATATGAAACAGTAATTTTTTTTATAAAAATAGTAATAATTTTTTAAAAAATATCGTCAAATTTGTTATTTGAAAATATTTATGAATCGAAAAAATATCATCAAATTTATTATTTGAAAATATCATCAAATTTGTTATTTGAAAGTATAATCAAATTTGTTTTTTTGGATTTTTAGTTGCATTCATTTTTGACGGTGGAGCGGGGGAGGGTGCGGGGGGGTCGGTGGCAGCGGTGGAGCGGGGGAGGGTGCGGGGGGTCGGCGTCGGCGGTGGAGCGGGGGAGGGTGAGGGGGGTCGGCGGCGGCGGTGGAGCGGGGCGGGGGGTCGTCGGTGGCGGTGGAGCGGGGGAGGGTGCGGGGGGTTGTCGGCGGCGGTGGAGCGGGGGAGGGTGCGGTGGGTCGTCGCCGGCGGTGGAGAGGGGGAGAGGGTGCGGGGGGTGCTCGGCGGCGAGGAGGATCTGGCGAGGTGGGATAGTGATCGAGAAATATAAAAATATCATCAAATTTGAAAAAATATTCATGAATTCAAAAAGTGCGCCATTAGTACTTTTGCAAAAAAGTAATAATAATAATTTTTATATTAATGGCGCACCATGGCACAGTGCGCCATTACTAGTTTAAACTAGTAAGCGCACTATGCGACAGTGCGCCATTAGTAGTTTTGCAAAAAAACACAATTAAAAAAATACAGTAGTGGCGCACTCTATGGCTGGTGCGCCATTACTAGTTGAACTACTAATGGCGCACTTTGCCTAGATGCGCCATTAGTATGTTTGAAAAATAAAAAAAAACATTTTCTTACTAGTGGCGCACCTTATGCCTGGTGCGCCATTAGCGTCTTCCACACTAATGGCGCATCTCCACATGGTGCGCCATTAGTATATAGTAGTGGCGCACCACTTCTCTGGTGCGCCATTAGTGTCAATTTCATCTTTAGCCCTTTTCCTAGTAGTGTGAGCATCATGAAATTGGTGATGGAGGATGGTTGATGATGACGATGGCGATGAATCCCCCTCTCTGGAGCCCCGAATGGACTCCAGATCAGCCCTCCCGAGAGGTTTTAGGGCTTGGCGGCGGTTCCGTATCGTAAAACGCGATGATTTCTGTTGGAAATATGCCCTAGAGGCAATAATAAAAGCATTATTATTATATTTCCTTGTTCATGATAATTGTCTTTATTCATGCTATAATTGTGTTATCCGGAAATCGTAATACATGTGTGAATGATAGACACCAACATGTCCCTAGTAAGCCTCTAGTTGACTAGCTCGTTGATCAACAGATAGTCATGGTTTCCGGACTATGGACATTGGATGTCATTGATAACGAGATCACATCATTAGGAGAATGATGTGATGGACAAGACCCAATCCTAAACATAGCACAAGATCGTATAGTTCATTTGCTAGAGTTTTCCAATGTCAAGTATCCTTTCCTTAGACCATGAGATCGTGTTACTCCCAGATACCGTAGGAGTGCTTTGGGTGTGCCAAACGTCACAACATAACTGGGTGACTATAAAGGTATACTACGGGTATCTCCGAAAGTGTCTGTTGGGTTGACACGGATCGAGACTGGGATTTGTCACTCCGCTTGACGGAGAGGTATCACCGGGCCCTCTCGGTAATGCATCATCATAATGAGCTCAATGTGATCAAAGTGTTTGATCACGGGATCATGCATTACGGTACGAGTAAAGTGACTTGCCGGTAACGAGATTGAACGAGGTATTGGGATACCGACGATCGAATCTCGGGCAAGTAAAATACCGATTGACAAAGGGAATTGAATACGGGATTAATTGAATCCGCGACATCGTGGTTCATCCGATGAGATCATCGTGGAGCATGTGGGAGCCAACATGGGTATCCAGATCCCGCTGTTGGTTATTGCCCGAGAGCCGTCTCGGTCATGTCTGCATGTCTCCCGAACCCGTAGGGTCTACACACTTAAGGTTCGGTGACGCTAGGGTTGTAGGGATATGTATATGCAGTAACCCGAATGTTGTTCGGAGACCCGGATGAGATCCCAGACGTCACGAGGGGTTTCGGAATGGTCCGGAGGTAAAGAATTATATATAGGAAGTGCTGTTTTGGCCATCGGGACAAGTTTCGGGGTCACCGGTATTGTACCGGGACCACCAGAAGGGTCCCGGGGGTCCACCGGGTGGGGCCACCTATCCCGGAGGGCCCCATGGGCCAAAGTGGGGAGGGGAACCAGCCCATAGTGGGCTGGTGCACCCCCTAGGCCCACCCCATGCGCCTAGGGTTGAAACCCTAGGGGTGGGGGGGGGGGCGCCCCACCTTGGCTTGGGGGCCACTCCAGCCCTTGGCCGCCGCCCCCCTTGGGAGATCCAATCTCCCAGGGCCGGCGCCCCCCCAGGGGCCTATATAAAGGGGGGCGGGGAGGGGGGCAGCCGCACCCTTTGCCTTGGCGCCTCCCTCTCCCTCTCCAACACCTCCTCCTCCTCCATAGAGCTCGGCGAAGCCCTGCCGGAGTACTGCAGCTCCATCACCACCACGCCGTCGTGCTGCTGCTGGAGCCATCTTCCTCAACCTCTCCTCTCCCCTTGCTGGATCAAGAAGGAGGAGATGTTACGCTGACCGTACGTGTGTTGAACGCGGAGGTGCCGTCCGTTCGGTGCTAGGATCTCCGGTGATTTGGATCACGTCGTGTACGACTACTTCATCCCCGTTCTTTTGAACGCTTCCGCTCGCGGTCTACAAAGGTATGTAGATGCTCTCCTATCCCCTCGTTGCTAGAATACTCCATGGATAGATCTTGGTGATGCGTAGGAAAATTTTAATTTCTGCTACGATCCCCAACAGTGGCATCATGAGCTAGGTCTATGCGTAGTTTCTATGCACGAGTAGAACACAAAGTAGTTGTGGGCGTTGAATTGTCAATTCTTCTTGCCGTTACTAGTCCTATCTTGGTTCAGCGGTATTGTGGGATGAAGCGGCCCGGACCAACCTTACACGTACGCTTACGTGAGACCGGTTCCACCGACTAACATGCACTAGTTGCATAAGGTGGCTGGCGGGTGTCTGTCTCTCCCACTTTAGTTGGATCAGATTCGATGAACAGGGTCCTTATGAAGGGTAAATAGAGATTGAAAATTCACGTTGTGGTTTTAACATAGGTAAGAAACGTTCTTGCTAGCAACCTATAACAGCCACGTAAAAACTTGCAACAACAATTAGAGGACGTCTAACTTGTTTTTGCAGCAAGTGCTTTGTGATGTGATATGGCCAGAAGTTGTGATGAATCATGTATGTGATGTATGAGATGATCTTGTTATTGTAATAGGAATCACGACTTGCATGTCGATGAGTATGACAACCGGCAGGAGCCATAGGAGTTGTCTTTATTTATTTATGACCTGCGTGTCAACTTAAATCGTCATGTAATTACTTTACTTTATTGCTAAAGCGTTAGCCATAGTAGTAGAAGTAATAGTTGACGTGACAACTTCACGAAGACACGATGATGGAGATCATGGTGCCATGCCGGTGACGACGATGAACATGGCGCCCCGAAGATGGAGATCAAAGGAGCGAAATGATGTTGGCCATATCATGTCACTATTTGATTGCATGTGATGTTTATCATGTTTTTACATCTTATTTGCTTAGAACGACGGTAGCATAAATCAGATGATCCCTCGTTAAAATATCAAAAATGTGTTCTCCCTAACTATGCACCGTTGCTAAGGTTCGTCGTTCCGAAGCACCACGTGATGATCGGGTGTGATAGGTTCTTATGTTCGCATACAACGGGTGTAAGCCAGATTTACACACGCAATACACTTAGGTTGGATTGACGAGCCTAGCATGTACAGACATGGCCTCGGAACACGGAGGATCGAAAGGTCGAACATGAGTCGTATAGAAGATACGATCAACATGGAGATGTTCACCGATGATGACTAGTCCGTCTCACGTGATGATCGGACACGGCCTAGTTGACTCGGATCATGTATCACTTAGATGACTAGAGGGATGTCAAATCTGAGTGGGAGTTCATTCATTAATTTGATTAGATGAACTTAATTATCATGAACTTAGTCTAAATCTTTACAATATGTCTTGTAGATCAAATGGCCCACGATAATGTCACCCTCAACTTCAACGCGTTCCTAGAGAAAACCAAGCTGAAAGATGATGGCAGCAACTATTCGGACTGGTTCCGGAACCTAAGGATCATCCTCATAGCAGCCAAGAAAGATTATGTCCTAGAAGCACCGCTAGGTGAAGCACCATTCCCAGAAAACCAGGACGTTATGAACGCCCATCAGTCACGTACTGATGATTACTCCCTCGTTCATTGCGGCATGCTTCACAGCTTAGAACCGGGGCTCCAAAAGCGTTTTGAGCAACACGGAGCATATGAGATGTTCGAGGAGCTGAAATTGATTTTCCAAGCTCATGCCCGGGTCGAGAGATATGATGTCTCCGACAAGTTCTTTAGCTGTAAGATGGAGGAAAATAGCTCTGTCAGTGAACACATACTCAAGATGTCTGGGTTGCACAACCGCTTGACTCAGCTGGAAGTTAATCTCCCGGATGAGGCGGTCATTGACAGAATCCTTCAGTCGCTCCCACCTAGCTACAAGAGCTTCGTGATGAACTACAATATGCAGGGGATGGAAAAGGCCATTCCCGAGTTGTATTCAATGCTGAAATCTGCAGAGGTGGAGATCAAAAAGGAACATCAAGTGTTGATGGTGAATAAAACCACTAAGTTCAAGAAAGGCAAGGGTAAGAAGAACTTCAAGAAGGACGGCAAGGAGGTTGCCGCGCCTGGTAAATCAGTTGCCAGGAAGAAGTCAAAGAATGGACCCAAACCTGAAACTGAGTGCTTTTATTGCAAGGGAAATGTTCACTGGAAGCGGAATTGCCCCAAGTACTTAGCAGATAAGAAGGCCGGCAACACTAAAGGTATATGTGATATACATGTAATTGATGTGTACCTTACCAGTGCTCGTAGTAGCTCCTGGGTATTTGATACCGGTGCCGTTGCTCATATTTGTAACTCAAAACAAGAGCTGCGGAATAAACGGAGACTAGCGAAGGACGAGGTGACGATGCGCATCGGGAATGGTTCCAGGGTCGATGTGATCGCCATCGGCACGCTACCTCTACATTTACCTACGGGATTAGTTTTGAACCTCAATAATTATTATTTAGTACCAAGTTTGAGCATGAACATTGTATCTGGATCTCGTTTAATGCGAGATGGCTACTCATTTAAATCCGAGAATAATGGTTGTTCTATTTATATGAGTGATATGTTTTATGGTCATGCTCCGATGGTCAATGGTTTATTCTTAATGAATCTCGTGCGTGATAATACACATATTCATAGTGTGAATACCAAAAGGTGTAAAGTTGATAACGATAGTCCCACATACTTGTGGCACTGCCGCCTTGGTCACATTGGTGTCAAGCGCATGAAGAAGCTCCATGCTGATGGACTTTTAGAGTCTCTCGATTATGAATCATTTGACACGTGCGAACCATGCCACATGGGCAAAATGACCAAGACTCCATTCTCAGGGACAATGGAGCGAGCAACCAACTTGTTGGAAATCATACATACAGATGTATGTGGTCCAATGAGCGTTGAGGCTCGCGGAGGCTATCGTTATGTTCTCAGTCTCACTGATGATTTGAGTAGATATGGGTATGTCTACTTGATGAAACACAAGTCTGAGACCTTTGAAAAGTTCAAGGAGTTTCAGAGTGAGGTTGAGAATCAACGTGACAGAAAAATAAAGTTCTTACGATCAGATCGTGGGGGAGAATATTTAAGTCTCGATTTTGGCAAACACTTAAGAAAATGTGGAATTGTTTCACAACTCACGCCGCCTGGAACACCTCAGCGTAATGGTGTGTCCGAACGTCGTAATCGCACTCTATTGGATATGGTGCGGTCTATGTTGTCTCTTACAGATCTACCGCTATCATTTTGGGGATACGCTCTAGAGACAACCGCATTCAGTTTAAATAGGGCACCGTCTAAATCCGTTGAGACGACACCGTATGAATTATGGTTTGGAAACAAACCTAAGCTGTCGTTTCTGAAAGTTTGGGGTTGCGATGTTTATGTCAAGAAACTTCAACCTAAAAAACTCGAACCCAAATCGGGAAAATGCGTCTTCATAGGATATCCCAAGGAAACAGTTGGGTATACCTTCTACCTCAGATCTGAAGGCAAGATCTTTGTTGCCAAGAACGGGTCCTTTCTAGAGAAAGAGTTTCTCGCGAAAGAAATAAGTGGGAGGAAAGTAGAGCTTGATGAAGTACTACCTCTTGAGGATCAGAGTAGCGCAGCTCAGGAAAATGTTCCTGTGGTGCCTGCACCGATTAGAGAGGAGGTTAATGATGATGATCAAGATACTTCTGATCAAGCTCCTACTGAACTTCGTAGGTCCACAAGGACGCGTTCCGCACCAGAGTGGTACGGCAACCCTGTCCTGGAAATCATGTTGTTGGACAACGGTGAACCTTCGAACTATGAAGAAGCAATGGCGGGCCCAGATTCCGACAAATGGCTAGAAGCCATGAAATCCCAGATAGAATCTATGTATGAAAACAAAGTATGGACTTTGAATGACTTGCCCGATGATCGGCGAGCCATAGAAAATAAATGGATCTTTAAGAAGAAGACAGACGCGGATGGTAATGTGACCATCTATAAAGCTCGGCTTGTCGCTAAGGGTTATCGACAAGTTCAAGGGGTTGACTATGATGAGACTTTCTCACCGGTAGCGAAGCTGAAGTCCGGCCGAATCATGTTAGCAATTGCCACATTCTACGATTATGAAATATGGCAAATGGACGTCAAAATGGCATTCCTTAATGGTTTCCTTAAGGAAGAATTGTATATGATGCAGCCGGAAGGTTTTGTCGATCCTAAGAATGCTAACAAGGTGTGCAAGCTCCAACGCTCGATTTATGGGCTGGTGCAAGCATCTCGGAGTTGGAACATTCGCTTTGATGAGATGATCAAAGCGTTTGGATTTACGCAGACTTATGGAGAAGCCTGTGTTTACAAGAGAATGAGTGGGAGCTCTGTAGCATTTCTCATATTATATGTAGACGACATACTTTTGATGGGAAATAATATAGAACTCTTGGACAGCATTAAGGCCTACTTGAATAAGAGTTTTTCAATGAAGGACCTTGGAGAAGCTGCTTATATATTAGGTATCAAGATCTATAGAGATAGATCAAGACGCCTCATAGGTCTTTCACAAAGCACATACCTTGATAAGATATTGAAGAAGTTCAATATGGATCAATCTAAGAAGGGGTTCTTACCTGTGTTACAAGGTGTGAAATTGAGCTCAGCTCAATGTCCGACCACGACAGAAGATATAGAAGAGATGAGTGTCATCCCCTATGCCTCAGCCATAGGTTCTATTATGTATGCCATGCTGTGTACCAGACCTGATGTAAACCTTGCCGTAAGTTTGGTAGGAAGGTACCAAAGTAATCCCGGCAAGGAACACTGGACAGCGGTCAAGAATATCTTGAAGTACTTGAAAAGGACTAAGGAAATGTTTCTCATTTATGGAGGTGACGAAGAGCTCGTCGTAAAGGGTTACGTCGACGCTAGCTTCGACACAGATCTGGATGACTCCAAGTCACAAACCGGATACATGTATATTTTGAATGGTGGGGCAGTAAGCTGGTGCAGTTGCAAGCAGAGCATCGTGGCGGGATCTACATGTGAAGCGGAGTACATGGCAGCCTCGGAGGCAGCACATGAAGCAATTTGGGTGAAGGAGTTCATCACCGACCTCGGAGTCATACCCAATGCGTCGGGGCCAATCAAACTCTTCTGTGACAACACTGGAGCTATTGCACTTGCCAAGGAGCCCAGGTTTCACAAGAAGACCAGGCACATCAAGCGTCGCTTCAACTCCATTCATGAAAATGTTCAAGATGGAGACAAGATATTTGTAAAGTGCATACGGACCTGAATGTAGAAGATCCGTTGAGTAAACCTCTCCCTAGAGCAAAACATGATCAACACCAGAATTCCATGGGTGTTCGATTCATCACAATGTAACTAGATTATTGACTCTAGTGCAAGTGGGAGACTGTTGGAAATATGCCCTAGAGGCAATAATAAAAGCATTATTATTATATTTCCTTGTTCATGATAATTGTCTTTATTCATGCTATAATTGTGTTATCCGGAAATCGTAAAACATGTGTGAATGATAGACACCAACATGTCCCTAGTAAGCCTCTAGTTGACTAGCTCGTTGATCAACAGATAGTCATGGTTTCCTGACTATGGACATTGGATGTCATTGATAACGAGATCACATCATTAGGAGAATGATGTGATGCACAAGACCCAATCCTAAACATAGCACAAGATCGTATAGTTCGTTTGCTAGAGTTTTCCAATGTCAAGTATCCTTTCCTTAGACCATGAGATCGTGTAACTCCCGGATACCGTAGGAGTGCTTTGGGTGTGCCAAACGTCACAACGTAACTGGGTGACTATAAAGGTATACTACGGGTATCTCCGAAAGTGTCTGTTGGGTTGACACGGATCGAGACTGGGATTTGTCACTCCGCTTGACGGAGAGGTATCACCGGGCCCTCTCGGTAATGCATCATCATAATGAGCTCAATGTGATCAAAGTGTTTGATCACGGGATCATGCATTACGGTACGAGTAAAGTGACTTGTCGGTAACGAGATTGAACGAGGTATTGGGATACCGACGATCGAATCTCGGGCAAGTAAAATACCGATTGACAAAGGGAATTGAATACGGGATTAATTGAATCCGCGATATCGTGGTTCATCCGATGAGATCATCGTGGAGCATGTGGGAGCCAACATGGGTATCCAGATCCCGCTGTTGGTTATTGCCCGAGAGCCGTCTCGGTCATGTCTGCATGTCTCCCGAACCCGTAGGGTCTACACACTTAAGGTTCGGTGACGCTAGGGTTGTAGGGATATGTATATGCAGTAACCCGAATGTTGTTCGGAGTCCTGGATGAGATCCCGGACGTCACGAGGAGTTTCGGAATGGTCCGGAGGTAAAGAATTATATATAGGAAGTGCTGTTTTGGCCATCGGGACAAGTTTCGGGGTCACCGGTATTGTACCGGGACCACCAGAAGGGTCCCGGGGGTCCACCGGGTGGGGCCACCTATCCCGGAGGGACCCATGGGCCAAAGTGGGGAGGGGAACCAGACCATAGTGGGCTGGTGCGCCCCCTAGGCCCACCCCATGCGCCTAGGGTTGAAACCCTAGGGGTGGGGGGGCGCCCCACCTTGGCTTGGGGGCCACTCCAGCCCTTGGCCGCCGCCCCCCCTTGGGAGATCCAATCTCCCAGGGCCGGCGCCCCCCCAGGGGCCTATATAAAGGGGGGAGGGGAGGGGGGCAGCCGCACCCTTTGCCTTGGCGCCTCCCTCTCCCTCTCCAACACCTCCTCCTCCTCCTCCATAGAGCTCGGCGAAGCCCTGCCGGAGTACTGCAGCTCCATCACCACCACGCCGTCGTGCTGCTGCTGGAGCCATCTTCCTCAACCTCTCCTCACCCCTTGCTGGATCAAGAAGGAGGAGACGTTACGCTGACCGTACGTGTGTTGAACGCGGAGGTGCCGTCCGTTCGGTGCTAGGATCTCCGGTGATTTGGATCACGTCGTGTACGACTACTTCATCCCCGTTCTTTTGAACGCTTCCGCTCGCGATCTACAAAGGTATGTAGATTCTCTCCTATCCCCTCGTTGCTAGAATACTCCATGGATAGATCTTGGTGATGCGTAGGAAAATTTTAATTTCTGCTATGATCCCCAACAATTTCTTCTCTTCTATTTTTTTCTCCCCGAAAGCAAATATATAGAGTTGGAGTTGGCGTCAGAAGGTCTCCAGGGGGCCCACGAGGTAGGGGGCGTGCCCTAGGGGGGGCGCCCCCACCCTCGTGGATAGGGTGTGGGCCCCCTGGTCTTCATCTTTGGCGAGGATTTTTATTATTTATTGTAAGGTATTCCGTGGAGTTTCAGGTCATTCCGAGAACTTTTGCTTTCTGCACATAAAACAACATCGTGGCAATTCTACTGAAAACAGCGTCAGTCCGGGTTAGTTCCATTCAAATCATACAAGTTAGAGTCCAAAACAAGGGCAAAAATGTTTGGAAAAGTAGATACGACGGAGACGTATCAACTCCCCCAAGCTTAAACCCTTGCTTGTCCTCAACAATTCAGTTGACAAACTGAAAGAGAAAAATAAAAACTTTTACAAACTCTGTTTGCTCTTGTTGTTGTAAATATGTCAAGCCAGCATTCAAGTTTTCAGCAAATAGTATAACTAACCACATTTGCAATAATTCTCAGGTCCCATAATTACTCATATCAATAGCATAATCAACTAGCGAGCCATAATAATAAATCTCAGATGACAACACTTTCTCAAAACAATCATAATATGATATAATAGGATGGTATCTCACTAGCCCTTTCTGAGACCGCAAAACATAAATGCAGAGCACCTTTAAAGATGAAGGACTGACTAGACATTGTAATTCATGGTAAAAGAGATCCAATCATAGTCACACCCAATATAGATTAATAGTGATGAATGCGAATGACAGTTGTGCTCTCCAGCTAGTGCTTTTTAATAAGAGGGTGATGACTCAACATAAAAGTAAATGGATAGGCCCTTCACAGAGGGAAGTAGGGATTTGTAGAGGTGCCAGAGCTCGGTTATGAAATAGAGATAAATAATATTTTGAGCGGTATACTTTCATTGTCAACATAGCAACTAAGAGATGGCGATATCTTCCATGCCACACACATTATAGGTGGTTCCCAAACAGAATGGTAAAGTTCATACTCCCCCTCCACCAACAAGCATCAATCCATGGCTTGCTCGAAACAACGAGTGCCTCCAACTAACATCAGGTCCCAGGGGGAGTTTTGTTTGCAATTAGTTTTGATTTAGTTTGCATAAAGCATGGGACTAGGCATCCCGGTGACCAGCCATTTTCTCGTGAGTGAGGAGCGGAGTCCACTCCTCTTGAGAATAACCTGCCTAACATGGAAGGTAAGGGCAGCCGTAGTTGATACGTGAGCTATTCGAGCATACAAAACAGAATGTTTATTTGAAGGTTTAGAGTTTGGCACATACACATTTACTTGGAACGGTAGGTAGATACCGCATATAGGAAGGTATAGTGGACTCATCTGGAATAACTTTGGGGTTTAAGGGATTGGATGCACAAGCAGTATTCCCGCTTAGTACAAGTGAAGGCTAGCAAAAGACTGGGAAGCGGCCAACTAGAGAGCGACAACAACCATGTACATGCATTAAAATTAATAAACATTAGATGCAAGCATGAGTAGGATATAGTCCACCATGAACATAAATATCATGAAGGTTATGTTGATTTTGTTTCAACTACATGCGTGAACATGCGCCAAGTCAAGTCACTTAAATCATTCAAAGGAGGATACCACCCCACTATACCACATCATAACCATCTCAATAGCATGTTGGCACGCAAGGTAAACCATTATAACTCATAGCTAATCAAGCATGGCATAAGCAACTATGATCTCTAATTGTCATTGCAAACATGTTTATTCATAATAAGCTGAATCAAGAACGATGAACTCATCATATTTACAAAAACAAGAGAGGTCGAGTTCATACCAGCTTTTATCATCTCAGTCAGTCCATCATATATCATCATAATTGCCTTTCACTTGCACGATCGAACAATGTGAATAATAATAAGAGTGCACGTGCATTGGACTAAGCTGGAATCTGCGAGCATTCAATAAACAGGAGAAGACAAGGCAATATGGGCTCTTGGTTAAATCAACAATGATGCATATAAGAGCCACTTCATCAATTTAATCATGGTCTTCTCCTATCGACCCCCAAAGAAAAGAAATAAAACTATTTACACGGGAAAGCTCCCAACAAGCAAAAGAAGAACGGGAAATATTTTTGGGTTTTCTTTTTAATTATTACTACTACAGCAGGAAAGTAAACTACTACTATTTTTTTTGGTTTTTCTTAAGGTTTAATAAGCACACAAGAAGAGAGCAGGAAAAAGAAAATAAACTAGCATGGATATTACAGTGAAAGAGTATGAGCACCGACATCTAGCAATGAGTGTGTGTGGACATAAATGTAATGTCGGTGAGAAATACGTACTCCCCCAAGCTTAGGATTTTGGCCTAAGTTGGTTTATTGCCAGGGGTAGCCTGGCGGATACCCATAGGTGTAGGTGGGGTCGTACTGCGACGAAGAATAGTTGGGGTTGTACTGTGATGCAACGGCTATCGCCTCCTGAGCTGCAGCGTGGAGTCGGGCTGCCTTTGCTCCCCTCTCGTACTCATCTTCCTCCTCTCTGGTAATAGTATATCTTCCTTTTGTCTGAGAATCAAAGAAGGCAGGAGCAGGAAGAGTAATACGAACAACATGCCGTTTGTTAAAGATTAGTCGATACTGGAGAGGTGATTCAGTCCTCTCGACAAACTGGTGGGAGACCGTAGAATCAAAATCTAAATAAGTAGGAGGCAACTCCATGTCACCCTCGCGAATGTCTACCTCAAGAAAATTAGCTAAGCGGGTTGCATAAATTCCTCCAAAGAAATCTTCATTATATCTATTATGATGGAATCAAGTCTACGATATAGAGAGACAGGCATAACACTAACACCGGCTCGAAGATCACATAAAGCAGTTTTAACATAGTTTCTTTTAATGGAGCACAGTATAGGGGGTACTCCTGGATCTCCAAGTTTCTTTGGCATTCCACCCTTAAAAGTATAATTAGCAAGCATGGTGGAAATTTCAGCTTCCGCTATCTTTCTTTTATTTGTAACAATATCTTTCATGTATTTAGCATAAGGGTTCATTTTGAGCATATCAGTCAATCGCATACGCAAAAAGATAGGTCTAATCATTTCAGCAAAGTGCTCAAATCCTCATCATCCTTTTTCTTGGATGGTTTGGGAGGGAAAGGCATGGGTTTCTGAACGCATGGTTCTCTTTCTTTACCATGTTTCCTAGCAACAAAGTCTCTCTTATCATAATGTTGATTCTTTGATTGTGGGTTATCAAGATCAACAGTAGGTTCAATTTCTACATCATTATCATTACTGGGTTGAGCATCATCATGAACATCATTATTAACATTTTCATTAGGTTCATGTTCATTACCAGATTGTGTTTCAGCATGAGACATAGATATATCATTTGGATTATCAGGTGGTTCAGCAATAGGTTCACTAGAAGTTTGCACAGTTCTATCATTTTACTTTTTCTTCCTTTTGGAGGAACTAGGTGCATCAATATTATTTCTCTGAGAATCTTGCTCAATTCTCTTAGGGTGGCCTTCAGGATACAAAGGTTCATGAGTCATTCTACCAGTTCTAGTAGCCACTCTAATAGCATAATCATTTTTCTTACTATTCATTTCATCAAGCAATTCTTTTTGAGCTTTAAGTACTTGTTCTACTTGAGTGGTAACCACAGAAGCATGTTTGCTAACAAGTTTAAGTTCACCTCTAATATTAGCCATATAATCACCCAAGTGTTTAATCATATAAGTATTCTACTTTAATTGTCTAACAAAATAAGCATTAAAGTCTTCTTGGTTAATAATAAAGTTATCAAACTCATCCAAGCACTGACTAGCAATCTTAGTAGGAGGGATTTCAGCTTTATCATATCTATAGAGAGAATTTACCTTTACTACCTGTGTCGGGTTATCAAGATCAGGAGGTTCTTTCATAGGTAATGGATCAAGATCATATGTTTCTTCAACAGGCGGTAAATTAAGACCATGTATTTCTTCAATAGGAGGTAAGTTCTTAACATCTTCAGCTTTAATACCTTTTTCTTTCATAGATTTCTTTGCCTCTTGCATATCTCCGGGACTGAGAAATAGAACACCTCTCTTCTTTGGAGTTGGTTTAGGAATAGGATCATTAATTGGAGCGGGAGGTGGCTCAGGAGGTGCCCAATTATTTTCATTTGTCAACATATTATTCAATAGAATTTCAGCTTCATCCGGTGTTCTTTCCCTGAAAAGAGAACCAGCACAACTATCCAGGTAATCTCTGGAGGTATTGGTTAGTCCATTATAAAAGGTATCAAGTATTTCATTTTTCTTAAGAGGATGATCAGGCAAAGCATTAAGCAACTTGAGAAGCCTCCCCCAACCTTTTGGGAGACTCTCTTCTTTAGTTTGCACAAAGTTGTATATTTCCTTTAAAGCAGCTTGTTTCTTATGAGCAGGGAAATATTTAGCAGAGAAGTAATAAATCATATCCTGGGGACTACGCACACAACCAGGATCAAGAGAATTAAACCATATTCTAGCATCACCCTTTAGTGAGAACGGAAATATTTTAAGGATATAAAAGTAGCGAGATCTCTCATCATTAGTGAACAGGGTGGCTATATCATTTAATTTAGTAAGATGTGCCACAATAGTTTCAGATTCAGAACCATGGAAAGGATCGGATTCAACCAAAGTAATTATATCAGGATCAACAGAGAATTCATAATCCTTATCGGGAACACAAATAGGTGAAGTAGCAAAAGCAGGGTCATGCCTCAATTTATCTCTAAGTGATTCCTTGTTCCATTTAATTAATAGCCTTTTAAGTTCATGACGATCTCTGCAAGCTAAAATAGCAGCAGAAGATTCCCTATCAAAAACATAGCCCTCGAGAATAACGGGCCTATCTCCATCATCACTTTCATCATTATAATCAGATTAAATAATTTCTTTCTCTCTAGCCCTAGCAATTTGTTCATCAAGAAATTCACCAAGGGGCACGGTAGTATCAGGCATAGAAGTAGTTTCATCATAAGGATCATGCATAGCAGAAGTGGCATCATCAATAACATGCGACATATCAGATCGAATAGCAGAAGTAGGTTTAGGTGTCGCAAGCTTACTCATAACAGAAGGTGAATCAAGTGCAGAGCTAGATGGCAGTTCCTTACCTCCCCACGTAGTTGAGGGATAAATTGTTGTCTTAGCGTCTTTCAAGTTCTTCATAGTGTCCAATAGATATAAATCCCAAGTGACTCAAAGAATAGAGCTATGCTCCCCGGCAACGGCGCCAGAAATTAGTCTTGATAACCCACAAGTATAGGGGATCGCAACAGCTTTCGAGGGTAGAGTATTCAACCCAAATTTATTGATTCGACACAAGGGGAGCCAAAGAATATTCTCAAGTATTAGCAGCTGAGTTGTCAATTCAACCACACCCGGAAACTTAGTATCTGCAGCAAAGTGTTTAGTAGCAAAGTAATATGATAGTGGTGGTAACGGTAACAAAAGAGCAATGAAAGCAAAGTAATATTTTTGGTGTTTTGTAGTGATTGTAACAGTAGCAACGTGAAAGTAAATAAGCGTAAACCAGTATATGGAAAGCTCGTAGGCATTGGACCGGTGATGGATAATTATGCCAGATGCGGTTCATCATGTAACAGTCATAACATAGGGTGACACAGAACTAGCTCCAATTCATCAATGTAAAGTAGGCATGTATTCCGAATATAGTCATACGTGCTTATGGAAAAGAACTTGCATGACATCTTTTGTCCTACCCTCCCGTGGCAGCGGGGTCCTATTGGAAACTAAGGGATATTAAGGCCTCCTTTTAATAGAGAACCGGAACAAAGCATTAGCACATAGTGAATACATGAACTCCTCAAACTATGGTCATCACCGGGAGTGGTCCCGATTATTGTCACTTCGGGGTTGCCGGATCATAACACATAGTAGGTGACTATAGACTTGCAAGATAGGATCAAGAACTCACATATATTCATGAAAACATAATAGGTTCAGATCTGAAATCATGGCACTCGGGCCCTAGTGACAAGCATTAAGCATAGCAAAGTCATAGCAACATCAATCTTAGAACATAATGGATACTAGGGATCAAACCCTAACAAAACTAACTCGATTACATGATAGATCTCGTCCAACCCATCACCGTCTAGCAAGCCTACGATGGAATTACTCACACACGGCGGTGAGCATCATGAAATTGGTGATGGAGGATGGTTGATGATGACGACGGCGACGAATCCCCCTCTCCGGAGCCCCGAACGGACTCCAGATCAGCCCTCCCGGGAGGTTTTAGGGCTTGGCGGCGGTTCCGTATCGTAAAACGCGATGATTTCTTCTCTTCTATTTTTTTCTCCCCGAAAGCAAATATATAGAGTTGGAGTTGGCGTCGGAAGGTCTCCAGGGGGCCCACGAGATAGGGGCGCGCCCTAGGGGGGCGCCCCCACCCTCGTGGATAGGGTGTGGGCCCCCTGGTCTTCATCTTTGGCAAAGATTTTTTATTATTTATTGTAAGGTATTCTGTGGAGTTTCAGGTCATTCCGAGAAATTTTGCTTTCTGCACATAAAACAACATCGTGGCAATTCTGTTGAAAACAGCGTCAGTCCGGGTTAGTTCCATTCAAATCATACAAGTTAGAGTCCAAAACAAGGGCAAAAGTGTTTGGAAAAGTAGATAAGACGGAGACGTATCAGGGCGCACGACGTCGGCGTCGGGGCAGGCAGGGCGCGGCGTCGGCATCGAGGTCCGGCAGCCTGGCGGCGTCGAGGTGTTCGTCGGTGTCGAGGCGTTCGGCGGCAGAGAGGCAGATTGAAGAACTGAATGAAAAATTTGACAAGTGCTGCTTATATACACACAACATTGGTCCCGGTTTGTGGCACCCCGGCTCAGAGCGACCGGTTTACCATGCATTGCCAGCCCAGAGACCATGTCTTCTGGCAACACACAACATCTTGGTACAGAAAACAACCGCTTTATTGATGCTAGCGAACCAGAGTTTATATTACAACGGAGTCGAGGCCAAGCGGCACACACGGTGCGGCTGAATAATATGTACATTATTTAGTGAACATAAAGGGGCCTCGATCATAACAACTACGCGGCAGCGGAAAAACGACATAGCGGAAACTCCATAGCACAGGGACACTGATGTGGACACGATCTAGACTCGAGCAGCGCTCCTTTCCAACGAGACTTTCCTGAAATCTGGCATGACACACCAGGTCAGTACATTGAATGTACTTGCAAGCTCACAACAGGCATAATCATAATGACAAACAATATCATGATAATTAACCAATTAATAATGTAATAATGTTTCAACATGCTGTGATCATGCTCTTGTGATAAACGTCCCTCGGGACCGACTTACCAACCGTGATCATTCTCGGATCACACACAAACCACCATCGTGGTCTTGACATGGGTGGCTCGTGATCCTTACGGCAATCACAACCACTACCAATGCTTGGTCTCGAACATCTCGATGGCCTTTCCGCCATCATCAACAGTGCAAAGTTCATAACTTAGTGTGAAAAATTTATTAAACGTTGACCCATGGTGGGACCTACTACGAGCGTGTCCGTGACCGTGGACTCGGCTATCGATAGATTATACACTCTGCAGACGTAGCACACCATACCCACACCGCGGAACCCATGGCCTCACACTCCCATTCGAGTGGACCAATGGCATTCCGACGAAACCCCTCCATTGCCATGACACTCTCCCGGCCACTCCGACACGATCCCCACTGGGCTAGTCCTGGGTGGCCCCGTGTCTACCAAAGACACAACGACAACCGTCGTGGCCAAAACGATCCCACAAGGAGACCCGGTGCCATAATCTCAACAACGGGCACACAAGGTTATGTTTGCTTACCAGGCCAGGGTAAGCAAGCCCATAACCTTCCCTAGTTGGAGGCATGATACGTCTCCGTCGTATCTATAATTTTTGATTGTTCCATGCCAATATTATTCAACTTTCATATACTTTTTGGCAACTTTTTATACTATTTTTGGGACTAACATATTGATCCACTTCCCCGTGCCAGTTCCTGTCTGTTGCATGTTTTCGGTTTTGCAGAATATCCATATCAAACGGAGTCCAAACAGGATAAAAATGGACGGAGCTTATTTTCAGAATATATGGAAAGTCTTGGAGGAAAATCAACGCGAACCAGTGTTCGAGGTGGGCACGAGGTAGGGGGGCGCGTCTGCCCCCCTGGGCGCGCCCCCTACCCTCGTGAGCCACCCGTAAGGCAGTTGACACTCTTCTTTTGCCGCAAGAAAGCTAATTTTCGGGAAAAAAATCACGGCGAAGGTTTCAGGCCAATCGGAGTTACGGATCTCCATATATACACGAAACGGTGAAACAGAGCCAGAACAGAACGCAGAAACAGAGAGAGACAGAGAGACAGATCCAATCTCAGAGGGGCTCTCGCCCCTCCCACGCCATGGGAGCCAAGGACCAGAGGGGAAACCCTTCTCGCATCTAGGGAGGAGGTCAAGGAAGAAGAACAAGGGGGTCCCTCTCCCCCTTGCTTCCGGTGGCGCCGGAACGCTGCCGGGGCCATCACCATCGCCGCCATCTTCACCAACAACTTCACCGCCATCATCACCAACTCTTCACCCCTCTATGCAGCGGTGTAACCTCTCTCTTACCCGCTATAATCTCTACTTAAACATGGTGCTCAATGCTATATATTATTTCCCAATGATGTATGGCTATCCTTTGATGTTTGAGTAGATCTGTTTTGTCCTAATGGCTATTTGATGATCAAGATTGGTTTGAGTTTCATGTTTTATTATTGCTGCTATCCTATGGTGCTCTCCGTGTCGCGCAAGCGTGAGGGTTCCCGCTGTAGGGTTTGCAATATGTTCATGATTTGCTTATGGTGGGTGGAGTGAGTGACAGAAGCACATACCCGAGTAAGTAGGTTGTTTGCGTATGGGATAAAGGGGACTTGATGCTTTAATGCTATGGTTGGGTTTTACCTTAATGATCTTTAGTAGTTGCGGATGCTTGCTAGAGTTCCAATCATAAGTGCATATGATCCAAGTAGAGAAAGTATGTTAGCTTATGCCTCTCCCTCAAATAAAATTGCAATAATGATTACCGGTCTAGTTATCGATTGCCTAGGGACAAATAACTTTCTCGTGACAACAAGCTCTCTACTAAACTTAATTTAGTTGTGTCTTTATCTAAACAGCCCCGCTCTCTTTATCTTCTTGCAAACCTATCCAAAAACACCTACAAAGTACTTCTAGTTTCATACTTGTTCTAGGTAAAGCGAACGTCAAGTGTGCGTAGAGTTGTATCGGTGGTCGATAGAACTTGAGGGAATATTTGTTCTACCTTTAGCTCCTCGTTGGGTTCTACACTCTTACTTATCAAAAGCTGTTGCGATCCCCTATACTTGTGGGCTATCAAGACCTTTTTCTGGCGCCGTTGCCGGGGAGCAATAGCGTGGGGTGAATATTCTCGTGTGTGCTTGTTTGCTTTATCACTAAGTAATTTTTATTTGCTATTCTTAGTTGTTCTTTATCTTTAGTTATGGATATGGAACGCAAAATACCAAAAAAAATAGGTGTACTTGCTACTCATGGAGATGGGGTAACTCCTAAAACCCTCGATTCTCATTATGTGAAAGATATTATGTACTACTTTGATAATCCTGAGAAACCCCCATTCAACTTTATAATGGGAGACACATTGGATCAACGTAAATACTTTAGGGATTATCGCTTGACACAAAAAGGGAAACTATTATGGGACCAATTTATTATGTTGCGTTGGTATGCCCGGGATCTATGCTTGAGATATCATATTACTTGTTGCTCTAGGATGAAGGCTCCACACCTTCCCTTTTCATGCAAATTTAATGATAATGAAACCTTAGCTTCTTATGCTAATGGTATATATGATTACTATGATGTGGAACAAATAGAAGAATTTGTTGCTTTTAAGGCTGCTTATGAAATTGAATCTTTGTTTGAAAAGTATGAAGCTTTAGATGATGATGTTTATAGGCCTGAAAATCTTGCTATACTTAGATATTGCTATAAAAATTAAGAATACAATTACTATATTAATGCATTTATTGAGAAAGTCTCCGCTGTCCAAGAAGAGAATAATATTTTGCAGGAAGCTATGGAAGAGGAAATTGATGAAACTGTGAGCTCATTGGATGAAAAAGATGATGAGGAGAGCGAAGAACAAAAGGAGGAAGAGCGGATCGATCACCCGTGCCCACCTTCTAATGAGAGTAACTCTTCAACTCATACATTGTTTAATTCCCCTTTGTGCTTACCGAAGGATGATTGCTATGATGATTGTTATGATCCCGTTGCTTTTTGATGATGCTTGCTATGCTTGTGGCCAAGATGCCAATATGAATTATGCTTATGGAGATGAACTTGTTATAGTTCCTTATGTTAAACATGAAATTGTTGCTATTGCACCCATGCATGATAGTCCTATTATCTTTTTGAATTCTCCAAACTACACTATATCGGAGATGTTTGTGATTATTAAGGATTATATTGATGGGTTGCGTTTTACTACTTTACATGATGATTTTAATAGATACAATATGCATGTGCTTGCTTCTCCTACTTGCAATTATTATGAGATAGGAACTATATCTCCACCTCTCTATGTTTCCAATATGATAGAATTGCAAGAAACTGCTTATACTATGCATTGGCCTTTACTTGGTGTGCATGGATTGTTCTTTTATGACATGCCGATGCATAGGAAGAGAGTTAGACTTCGTTGTTGCATGATATATGTTACTTTGTGCTCACTACTAAATTACAAATCATTGCTAATTAAAATTGGCTTTGATATACCTTGGGATCCGGGTGGATCCATTACTTGAGCACTAAATGCCTAGCTTAATGGCTTTAAAGAAAGCGCTGCCAGCGAGACAACCCGGAAGTTTTAGAGAGTCATTTATTTCTGTTGAGTGCTTTCATATAGTGTAAAAACAACAAAAATAAAGAGGGGAACCCAAAACTTTTTCAAAAAGAAAAGTGAAAGTGAGAGAGACGAGCATTGTGAAAATGGGGGACGTCCTTGAACTTTTTTCATGCCCATGGGAACTTTGTGAATCTTAATTACAGAAACTTTTCAACAAAAATAATCATCCCCTTGTAAAATTCCATTGTATTATAAAAATAATGTGCCAAGGTTTGCCTTTAGGATGTTTACAATACTTGTTGGTTTGTGCGGTGCAGGACAGAAACTTTGGCTGTAGTGCGTGAATTTTAATTTTTTACTGGAACGTCAAATGGTTCTGATTCTTTTTGCACTGTCTTGCTGTATAAATTGTTTATTTTCATAATATTGGCAGATTTTGTCAAGTATCAGAAGTATGGTGAATGTTCAGATTACTACAGACTGTTCTGTTTTAGACACATTCTGTTTTTGATGCATAGTTTGCTTGTTTTGATGAAACTATCGATTTATATCAGTGGATTTAGCCATGAAAAGGTTATATTACAGTAGACACAATGCAAAAACAAAATATGAATTGGTTTGCAACAGTACTTAGAGTAGTGATTTGCTTTATTATACTAACGGATCTTACCAAGTTTTCTGTTGAAGTTTTGTGTGGATGAAGTGTTCGATGATTGAGAAGGTTTCGATGTGAGAAGAAGGAAGAGAGGCAAGAGCTCAAGCTTGGGGATGCCCGAGGCACCCCAAGTAAATATTCAAGGAGACTCAAGTGTCTAAGCTTGGAGATGCTGGGAAGGCATCCCCTCTTTCTTCAACAAATATCGGTATGTTTTCGGATTCGTTTCGTTCATGCGATATGTGCAATCTTGGAGCGTCTTTTGCTTTAGTTTTCAGTTTTATTTTATGCACCATGCTGGTATGAGATATTCCTTGATTGATTTATAGAATGCTCTTTGCACTTCACTTAAATCTTTTGAGTATGGCTTTATAGAATGCTTCATGTGCTTCACTTATATCATTTGAAGTTTGGATTGCCTGTTTTTCTTTACTTAGACAACCGCCATTTGTAGAATGATCTTTTGCTTCACTTATATTTGTTAGAGTGTGGGCATATCTTTTGTAGAAAGAATTAAACTCTCTTGCTTCACTTATATCTATTTAGAGAGATGACAAGAACTGGTCATTCACATGGTTAGTCATAAAATCCTACATAAAACTTGTAGATCGCTGAATATGATATGTTTGATTCCTTGCAATAGTTTTGCGATATAAAGATGGTGATATTAGAGTCGTACTAGTTGAGTAATTGTGAAATTGAGAGATACTTGTGTTAAGGTTTGCAAATCTCGTAGCATGCATGTATGGTGAGCCGTTATGTAACGAAGTCGGAGCATGAGGTGTTTATTGATTGTCTTCCTTATGAGTGGCGGTCGGGGACGAGCGATGGTCTTTTCCTACCAATCTATCCCCCTAGGAGCATGCGCGTAGTACTTTGTTTCGATGACTAATAGATTTTTGCAATAAGTATGTGAGTTCTTTATGACTAATGTTGAGTCCATGGATTATACGCACTCTCACCCTTCCATCATTGCTAGCCTCTTCGGTACAGTGCATTGCCCTTTCTCACCTCGAGAGTTGGTGCAAACTTCGCCGGTGCATCCAAACCCCATGATACGATACACTCTATCACACATAAACCTCCTTATATCTTCCTCAAAACAGCCACCATACATGACTTGAGCATTTATTGTCATATTACTTTGCATGATCGTAAGATAGCTAGCATGATGTTTTCATGGCTTGTACGTTTTTTGATGTCATTGCTACGCTAGATCATTGCACATCCCGGTACACCGCCGGAGGCATTCATATAGAGTCATTTCTTTGTTCTAGCGTCGAGTTGTAATATTGAGCTGTAAGTAAATAAAAGTGTGATGATCATCATTACTAGAGCATTGCCCTAGTGAGGAAAGGATGATGGAGACTATGATTCCCCCATAAGTCGGGATGAGACTCCGGACGAAAAAAATGAAAAAAAAGAGAAAGGCCGAAAAAAAGAGAAGGCCCAAAAAAAATGAGAGAAAAAGAGAGAAGGGGCAATGTTACTATCCTTTTACCACACTTGTGCTTCAGAGTAGCACCATGTTCTTCATATAGAGAGTCTCTTGAGTTATCACTTTCATACACTAGTGGGAATTTTCATTATAGAACTTGGCTTGTATATTCCAACGATGGGCTTCCTCAAATGCCCTAGGTCTTCATGAGCAAGCAAGTTGGATGCACACCCACTTAGTTTCAGTTTGAGCTTTCATATACTTATAGCTCTTAGTGCATCCGTTGCATGGCACCTCCATAGCCCGTTGATACGCCTAGTTGATGTGAGACTATCTTCTCCTTTTTGTCTTCTCCATACAACCTCCAGCATCATATTCTATTCCACCTATAGTGCTATGTCCATGGCTCACGCTCATGTATTGCGTGAAAGTTGAAAAGGTTTGAGAACGTCAAAAGTATGAAACAATTGCTTGGCTTGTCATCGGGGTTGTGCATGATGGGAATGCTTTGTGTGGTGAAGATGGAGCATAGCCAGACTATATGATTTTGTAGGGATGAGCTTTCTTTGGCTATGTTATTTCAATAAGACATAATTGCTTGGTAGGTACGCTCGAAGTATTATCGTTTTTATGTCAAAGGATAGACTATTTCCTTGAATCACTCGTGTCTTAATATTCATGCCATGATTAGATACATGTTCAAGATTATGCTAGGTAGCATTCCACATCAAAAATTATCTTTTTTATCATTTACCAACTCGAGGACGAGCAGGAATTAAGCTTGGGGATGCTGATACGTCTTTGTCATATCTATAATTTTTTATTGTTCCATGCCAATATTACTCAACTTTCATATACTTTTTGGCAACTTTTTATACTATTTTTGGGACTAACATATTGATCCAGTGCCCAGTGCCAGTTCCTGTCTATTGCATGTTTTTGGTTTCGCAGAATATCCATATCAAACGCAGTCCAAACGGGATAAAAACGGATGGAGCTTATTTTCAGAATATATGGAAAATCTTGTAGGAAAATCAACGCGAACCAGTGTCCGAGGTGGGCACGAGGTAGGGGGCGCGTCTGCCCCCCTGGGCGCGCCCCCTACCCTCGTGATCCACCCATAAGGTGGTTGACGCTCTTCTTTTGCCGCAAGAAAGCTAATTTTCGGGAAAAAAATCACGGCGAAGGTTTCAGGCCAATCGGAGTTACGGATCTCCATATATACACGAAACAGTGAAAGAGAGCCAGAACAGAACGCGGAAACAGAGAGAGACAGAGAGACAGATCCAATCTCAGAGGGGCTCTCGCCCCTCCCACGCCATGGGAGCCAAGGACCAGAGGGGAAACCCTTCTCGCATCTAGGGAGGAGGTCAAGGAAGAAGAATAAGAAGGGGGGCCCTCTCCCCCTTGCTTCCGGTTGCGCCGGAACGCTGCCGGGGCCATCACCATCACCGCCATCTTCACCAACAACTTCACCGCCATCATCACCAACTATTCACCCCTCTATGCAGCGGTGTAACCTCTCTCTTACCCGTTGTAATCTCTACTTAAACATGGTGCTCAACGCTATATATTATTTCCCAATGATGTATGGCTATCCTTTGATGTTTGAGTAGATCTGTTTTGTCCTAATGGCTATTTGATGTCAAGATTGGTTTGAGTTGCATGCTTTATTATTGGTGATGTCCTATGGTGCTCTCCGTGTCGCGCAAGCGTGAGGGATTCCCGCTGTAGGGTTTGCAATATGTTCATGATTTGCTTATGGTGGGTGGCGTGAGTGAACAGAAGCACAGACCCGAGTAAGTAGGTTGTTTGCTTATGGGATAAAGAGGACTTGATGCTTTAATGCTATGGTTGGGTTTTACCTTAATGATCTTTAGTAGTTGCGGATGCTTGCTAGAGTTCCAATCATAAGTGCATATGATCCAAGTAGAGAAAGTATGTTAGCTTATGCCTCTCCCTCAAGTAAAATTGCAATAATGATTACCGGTCTAGTTATTGATTGCCTAGGGACAAATAACTTTCTTGTTGACAAAAGCTCTCTACTAAAACTAATTTAGTTGTGTCTTCATCTAAACAGCCCCTAGCTTTTATTTACTCGCTCTCTTTATATTCTTGCTAACCTATCCAAAAACCCCTACAAAGTACTTCTAGTTTTATTTTTCTTCTAGGTAAAGCGAACGTCAAGCGTGCGTAGAGTTGTACCGGTGGTCGATAGAACTTGAGGGAATATTTTTTCTACCTTTAGCTCCTCGTTGGGTTCGACACTCTTACTTAGGGGTTATCAAGGCACCGACCAGAGGCACGACAACGGACTGAATCAAGGCCTCCCATAAGGCAAATGTGGTTGCACTGGGAAAAACTCGATTCAGTGGCACCATGACCCGGCCAACGATATGTTCAAGTTGAGTTATATTCAGGTTCAACTTAACGTAAAAATAACCGGTGTCATTGTATGCCATGAAATGCGACTTAACCTATGCATCACAGATTAATGGAAATGACTGAGTCAACCATATTCACACTAAGCATAATTATCAACAACATATGCCACTTTTCTGGTTAGGAAAAACCTTACTTTAGACAGAATATTTTCTAGCAATTTTAATTATTTTACTCATGCAAGAAAATAACTTTAAGTAATTACTCGTTTGTATCACAATATTATTCTTTCATCATCAAAAATGAATCCTAGATTCTTTACCAGCTAAGTTAGTTTCAAACATTCTGTAAATCAAGCATATTAACTAAAACAAGCACTTAACAGAATAAAAATAACATAATAGTTATTTAAATGCATGCATTAAACTTTTCATTCAAGTAAGAAAATCATAAATATTGAAATGGCACCATGAAAATGTTGCTATGGCTTGCCTTAGTGCATATGAGGTTCACAAGCCTTCTGGTGATCCTCAAGACAAGCCTCACCCTCCAAAAATAATTTTAAACACAAGAAGAAAATATCAATAACCCTTCTGAAAATCACCAGAAAATTTAGGCAGTACAGAAAAATCTCATCTTTGGTGAGCTGCTAGATTTCTTTGCAAAGAACACGATGCAAAAAGAATCAATTCATTTGGACTTATGGTTGAAGAGTTATAACTGTTTGAAGCATTCTGTAAATTAAATGAATTTGAATTTAAATAAAACAGACTAGGGGGTGACGTCGAAGGCGTAAAGCCTCGGGGCGCCACCACTCGTACCGCTTCGTGCGCGTACAGAGTGGCTGACTAGCGGGCCCCGCTAGTCAGGCGAGGGGATAGAGAGGAGGAAACAGAGGGGTTCGTGGCTTCGCCGGAGCTCTCGCCGGCGACGAGGGCTCCGTAGCCCAAACAAGAGGGAGGGATTGAGAAAGGGGATGGAGGCGCACCTACTCGTACCCGTAGCGTAGATAGGGGTGGTCGGACGGCATCGGAATCGACCTCGCTAGTGGAGGCAGAGAGCGGTGGTCGCCGGAGATGAGGAATACGGTGAGCAGAGGCAACTCCAGGGGCTCCAAGTGGACGGGACGGCTTCGCCGGAGAGAGGCGGAGGCTCTGGAAGGGTCGCCCTAGCCTGGGAGGGGCTGGAGCTACTGCAACGACCCGAGGGGATCGCCGGCGAGCTCGAGCTCGGGGGACGGCGGCCCACGGCCTGCCCGGGTGGGCTACGGCTATCTACACGTTTATGGAGTGTGTGGGAGTGGAGGATGGTGCTCGAGGAGGCTGGGGGTGGCTCCTTTTATAGGCGAGCGTCGGGGGGGTGGATCGGGCTCCGCCGGCGACACCTGGACACTCGCCCGGCGACGAGCGGCGTCAGTGAGAGGAGGAAAAGGCGGCGCAACTCACGCGGGGACTGTGGGCGAACGGGGATGAGCACATGATCAAGAGGAAGGTGACGAGCACAGTTCAGAGCGCACTGTGGCATTGGCCGGACCGCGCCCGTGCTCGCTGCGGCGAGCTCCGGCTTCAGTGATTGCCAGGGGGAGTTAAGGGAGTGGAGACGAAGATGGTGGCGAAGTTTGGCACGCTCAGGCAATCGGGGAAGCGAGCACGCGTGAAACAGAGCGCTCGGCGGCACTCGGAGCGCGTCGACACGCATGCTGGCATCATGGACATGCGTGGTCACCGGGTGAACTCTTCCCTCAGGCCGACCAACGTTCAAAGATCATGTTTGGCTTGTTGTTCGTGGTAGTTTTGAAGATTACCACGCTTTGGTTTGGCTCCAGATGCAGTAGAGAAGATTTTACAAGCCAGGTAAGTTTCTGATCAGTAACTTTGAGAGGTTACTGAGGTTAAATGGCTGGGATTTGGGGGCTCTGCTTTGGAGGCTAGACATCATCTACTAAGGTGATGATGCACAAGAAAGTTCAGGCACAATGGAGCAAGTAAAATGGTAGTTGTTGTAGAAACACCCATTTCTGTCGAGAATAGAAAATATTTTCTGTAGCAAAAATATTCCAAAAAGTGATGAAATGTTTTTGCTCAGGAAGGTGCCCTAGGGTTCAAAGAATATTTTTGAATTTTCTCAGATTTTTGTGAGCCAGAAAATTGGGGTTGCTTTGGAGCTCATTGAACTAGCTAGTGTTTTAGAGAGGAAAAATGAATATTTTTCATTTAAGAAAAATATTCCGAATATTATTTTGGGTAGGATCAGAGAGGGAATGATGGTTAGGGAGAGAAATGATGCACTTGGGTGAAAGCCAAGGGTACCCAAGTGTTTAAGTCCATATGAAAGATTGAAAAACTCCAAATTTTCAAAATCAATTCAAATGAAAAATCAGGCAAATAAAGGAGGGCAAAAACGAGGCTGACACAAACCTCCCCCACTTAGAATGAATCTCGTCCTCGAGATTTGGTTGCTTGGGAAAACCACTCTGGATAATGTGACTGTAGAAATTCTTCCCGCTCCCAAGTTGATTCTGACTCTGTGTGATGCTCCCACTGAACTTTGTAGAATTTTCTTACTTTATTGCGAGTGACCCTTTCCATCTGATCCAAAATTCTAAACGGTCTCTCTTCATAGGTTAAATCATTTGCCAATTCTATCTCTGCCATAGCAGTCCTTTTCTCAGGCGGGGATATACATCGCCTTAACTGGGAAACATGAAACACGTTGTGCACGTCTGACAATTCAGGGGGTAGTTCCAACTGATATGCAACAAAGCCCACTCGGGACATGACTGGAAATGGACCAATAAATCTAGGTGCCAACTTTCCACGAGTCTGAAATCTCTTGACTCCTTTCATAGGAGTGACTCTGAGGTATACGTGTTCTCCGGGTTCAAAACTGATCTGTCGGTGCTTTGCATCATAATAACTCTTCTATCGAGATTTGGCCAATTGCAATATGTCCCTGATTTCCTTAACTTGTTGCTCAGCTTCCATCATAAGATCCGTTCCGAAGATACGGCTATCTCCAGTTTGAGACCAATTTAAAGGAGTGCGGCACTTACGGCCATACAAAGCTTCATACGGTGACATTTTTAGACTGGTCTAGAAGCTGTTGTTATATGAAAACTCAGCATATGGCAAGCAGTCTTCCCATTTAGGTCCTTGGGCAAAAGCACAGGCTCGCAACATATCCTCGAGTATTTGGTTTACCTGCTCTGTCTGTCCATCCGTCTGAGGATGATAAGCAGTACTATATTTCAGCGCTGTCCCCAAGGCTTGATGGAGATGTGACCAAAAAGCGGAGGTAAACAGGGAACCTCGGTCAGAAGTGATGGTTCGGGGGACTCCATGCAGACTGACTATTCTGGATACATACAGTTGTGTAAGTTGATCCGCTCGATATCTGGTGTTGATCGGAATGAAGTGAGCAACCTTAGTTAAGGTGTCCACTATGACCCAGATTGCATCATTGCCTCGCTGAGTCTTAGGCAGTCCTGTAATGAAATCCATACAAACGTCATCCCATTTCGATCGTAAAACCGGCAGCGGTTGGAGGAGTCTGGCTGGCTTCTGATGCTCTGCCTTCACCTTGTTTCATATGTCGCAACAGGCCACAAAATAGGCAATATCTCTCTTCATTCCATCCCACCAGAATATTTGTCTAAGGTCCTCATACATTTTCGTACCTCCCAGGTGAATGGAATATGAGGATTCGTGTGCTTCCGACAGGATTTTCTTCTTTAAGTCCGGTTGATTGGGTACACAAATCCTTCCACGAAATCGGAGGGTACCGAGTTTGTCCTTTGAGAAATCTGGGGTCTGCCCTGCCATCGGGCTCTTGAAACGTTTTAGTAGCTTGATGTCAGCTGGCTGGGCCTTGCGGATCTCTTCCTCAAGTGTGGGGGTGACTTCCAAAACATTAGTGAGGCCAGCATTAACTATGACCAGGTCGAGCTGAGCGATCTCCTCTTGAAGTTAAGGAGGCAAGGATTTCAATATGACATTTAGGCTGACAGGCTTTCGACTGAGTGCATCGGCAACCACGTTAGCCTTACCCGGGTGGTAATTTATTCCAAGATCATAATCCTTGACCAACTCAAGCCATCTTCGTTGACGGAGATTTAAATCTGGATGAGTAAATATATACTATACTTGAGACTTTTGTGATCAGTAAAAATTTGGCACCTTTTTCCAATGAGGTAGTGTCTCCAAATTTTTAGCGCATGAACCACCGCGGCCAATTCCAAATCATGAGTAGGATAATTTTCTTCGTGGGGTCGTAGCTGTCATGATGCATATGCTACTACCTTGCCGTCTTGCATAAGTACGCATACAAGTCCTTGTCTGGAGGCGTCACAGTACACATCAAAACTGCGGTAGATATCCGGAAGAGTTAATACAGGTGCAGTTGTCAGCCGTATCTTTAGCTCGTTGAAACTTTTCTCACAGTCCTCGGTCCATTCAAACTTCTTATCCTTTTTGAGCAGCTCTGTCATGGGTTTAGCAATCTTGGAAAATCCTTCAATGAAACGACGATAATATCCGGCTAATCCAAGGAAACTTCGGATCTGTGTTACGGTTGTGGGTGGCAACCAATCGAGTACATCCTTTACTTTGCTCGGGTCCATGGCTATACCTTTGACAGATAGTATATGTCCAAGAAACCCAACTTGCTTGAGCCAAAACTCGCATTTACTGAATTTGGCGTAAAGCTGATGGTCGCGGAGTTGTTGTAGCACTGCTCGGAGGTGATTCTTGTGATCTTCTTCACCCTTGGAGTAAATGAGTATGTCATCGATGAAGACTACCACGAACTTGTCGAGGAAGTCCATGAATACTTTGTTCATCATATGCATGAAGAAAGCAGGGGCATTGGTGAGACCAAAGGACATAACTGTATATTCATAAAGATCATACTGAGTAGTGAATGCGGTCTTAGGAATATCTTCCTTTTTAATCTTGAGCTGATGATATCCGGTCCGTAAATCTATTTTAGAGAATACCTTGGCCCCACTAAGCTGATCAAACAGATCATCAATCCTTGGCAGCGGATATTTATTTTTGATAGTGACCTCATTCAACTGTCAGTAATCCACACACATGCGGAGACTGCCATCCTTTTTGTCCATGAAAATAGCAGGTGATCCCCATGGTGAAGAGTTGGGACGGATATATCCTTTCTGGAGCAATTCATCAAGTTGCTCCTTTAGCTCTACTAATTCTGATGAGGGCATCCGGTAATACTTCTTGTATAACGGTGCGGTCCCGGGCACAAGATCTATTGCAAACTCAAGCTCTCGATCTGGCGGCATGCCCGACAGCTCTTCTGGAAATACATCAGGAAACTCACTGACCACAGGAATTGATTCCAATTCAGCCACAGCGGTGAAGACCATCTCTTTCTTGGGTATGCTTCTGCGAGCATAGAAATTGGTAGTCTGCCCATTCTGACTAGTCAAAGTGACTTCTCGGGTTGCACAGTTTTTGCAAACTTGATATTGGGTCAACCAGTTCATACCCAATATAACATCCAACTTGTCGGCCTCAAGAATTATCAAAGAAGTTGGAAAATCGACTCTGTTGATATTGATTTCCAGATTGCGACAGACCATATTGCTCTTGATTATAGATCTTGGGGTTTGTACCAGCATATTTTTGATCAAAATCGAACAAGGAAAGTTGTTTTGGGCAACAAAACTCCGAGAAATAAAAGAGTGGGAAGCCCCAGAGTCAAATAAAATTACTGCAGGTATGTTATTAAAAGAAAACATACCAATGACGACTTCGGGGTTCTCTTGGGCTTCATCGGCGGAGAGGTGATGTACGTACCCAGTAAAGTTTGCTGGGTCGGACATGACTCCATACAGTTGACTTGTGGCCTGACTAGAGCCTTTGCTTTGGTGTTCTTGGGGCACTGTCTGGCATAATGTCCAATTTGGCCACAACTGAAGCAAGAATTGCTGCGCTGGCGCTCCTCGTGCACTAGGTTGGTCACGACATTCTTGACTTGAGTGGTGGTATTGTTAACATTCTATGGCCAATTGGGCTTGTATTCCACCTGAGTCTGCTGCCAGGTACGAGCCTTTTGCACTGGTTGCCCATCCTTCTTTGGATCAAACTTACGCTTGTTGTCGTTGTTAACAGGCCTAGTATCTGATACTAGCTTGTGCTCCCTTTCAGCAATGAAAGCCTTGTTCACCAGAGTTTGGAGATCTGGGAAATCAAACATACTGAGAGTACACCGGAGTTGCGGATTTAATCCACCAAGAAATCTGTCAATCTTTCTTTCTTCGGTGGCCACGTCATAAAGGGAGTAACGGGCCAGATCATTGAGTTTTTGCAAATATTCACCCATAGACTGATTTCCTTGGACGAGTGCGAGAAATTCACGCTGCTTAGTCTTCATAACTCCAGTAGGGATATGATATTTACAGAACTGCTCCTTGAATTTTTCCCAGGTGATTTCTTCATCTGCAGGCCACATGGCTTTTGCATTTTCCCACCATATGGCAGCAGTGCCTTCAAGATAATGAGTTGCAAATGGAACTTTATCATTTTCTTCAGCACGAGCAATCTCAAGCTTTTTCTCAATGGTACGCAACCAATCATCTGCATCCAAGAGATCATCAACCTGACTGAAACTAGGTGGCTTGGTCCTTTGAAAATCTGACAGCTTGGAGTAATGACCATTCTGATTTCCATTCTGTCCAACCATAGCTTGCACACTTCTTAATATTTCAATCAGATCCTTGTTCCTTCTTTCCTCAAACATACGCATAATTTGCTCGGTGGAGGGCGGATTTGGTGGCGGAACGTATGGCTCGAGGGAGTGTCCTGCCTGTCGTGCGGAACGACGAACAGGGGTACCCTCGCGAACGTTGTTGCTGCTGCCTCCCCGCGGCATCCTATTATGATTTTTCCCAAGGCAACACAACCGAGATGAGAAACATTCAAAATAAATTGGGGAAAAGCCAGCAAAAAAAGCCCGAGAAAAACCGAAATGACGAGGAAAACACGGCGAATAAAAATAGAGTTCCAACATAATTATACATAGACTCATACATGAAAGATAGCCAACATTCCAGGTTCAACTACTCTCATACAGGCAACGAAGCATCATGACTCGTGCTACTACATCCGGACACCATCCCAATGACTGCGGATACTCAGAGGCTCTACTGCGCTGCTGGTGCTGCAGGGTCCTCTCCTGATGCGGACTCAGATCCTGAACTGAGGAGGTTAACTGAGACCTCCGGGTTAAAGGTAACACGTCGACGCTGCCTAGAGGGCTCTCCCTCAGGGGCAGGGGTAGGGTGAATCATCGGGGCTACAGGAGTAGCGAGAAGTGTAACCCACTCAGCAGGGGCACTGAGAAGGTTCACCGTCGAGGCGCCCGAGCTACTCGGGGGAGTAACCAGTGAAACAGGGGAACTAGAACTGGCTGGAATATAAGGAGTAAATCCTAGAGAGAATGGAGTAGTGGCAGATCTAATAGTGACTAAAGCAGCGGCTAAAGTAGTACGGGCACGAGTCAGCTCTCGAGCCAGCTCATGGATCATAAGATAGCTAGCAGTGACATAACGAGCAAGGTGGCTAGCAAGACTATCAGACTCCGGATCAATGATAGGGAAACGGACACAACCATTGTCGTGCAGAGAAGGGTAGTAATAAAAACCTGGGTGCTCTGCATTCGGTCCTCGTTGTAGCGAAGCTCGACAAGGACCTCGAATGTAGCAAACTGGACAGCCTGAGAAGCGGTAGAGGTGTAACCGCTCCGACAAGTACGAGTGTAAGAGGTGGAATCGGAACTAGTGCGCAGAGTAACCACTGCGTGATACTCATACACTGAATCAACTAGATGCTCCCGGTACACACGATAGACTGGATCGTCTTTGAGGGGGTACAGCCGATGCCACGCCTTGCGAAGGAGGTGTGGCAACGTGTACGGCATCAGCTGCAACTGGCACGGATACGGCACCGGAGCCATCTACACTCACAACCATTAGCATGTTAGCATAAAAAAATAAAGCAAGTGCATGTAATGCAACAACCAGCTACAATTGCTACCGGCACTCAACTTAAACTCGTATCTAACGTCCAGTTAACACGTCGTAGTCTAGCGTGGCCTAAAGTCAGCGCAGCTCTGATACCAAGCGTTGTGGCACCCCGGCTCAGAGCGACCGGTTTACCATGCATTGCCAGCCTAGAGACCATGTCTTCTGGCAACACACAACATCTTGGTACAGAAAACAACCGCTTTATTGATGCTAGCGGACCAGAGTTTATATTACAACGGAGTCAAGGCCAAGCGGCACACACGGTGCGGCTGAACAATATGTACATTATTTAGTGAACATAAAGGGGCCTCGATCATAACAACTACGGAACAACGACGTAGCAAAAACTCCATAGCACAGGAACACCGATGTGGACACGATCTAGACTCGAGCAGCGCTCCTTTCCAACCAGACTTTCCTGAAATTTGGCATGACAAGCCAGGTCAGTACATTGAATGTACTTGCAAGCTCACAACAGGCATAATCATAATGACAAACAATATCATGATAATTAACCAATTAATAACGCAATAATGTTTCAACATGTTGTGATCATGCTCTTGTGATAAAGGTCCCTCGGGACCGACTTACCAACCGTGATCGTTCTCGGATCACACACAAACCACCATCGTGGTCTTGACATGGGTGGCTCGTGATCCTTACGGCAATCACAACCACTACCAATGTTTGGTCTCGAACAGCTCGATGGCCTTTCCGCCATCATCAACAGTGCAAAGTTCATAACTTAGTGTGCAAAATTTATTAAACGTTGACCCATGGTGGGACCTACTACGAGCGTGTCTGTGACCGTGGACTCGGCTATCGATAGATTATACACTCTGCAGAGGTAGCACATTGTACCCACACCACGGAACCCAGTGCCTCGCACTCCCATTCGGGTGGACCAATGGCATTCCGACGAAACCCCTCCATTTCCATGACACTCTCTCGCCCACTCCGACACAATCCTCACTGGGCTAGTCCTGGGTGGCCTCGTGTCTACCAAAGACACAACGACCACCGTCGTGGCCAAAACGATCCCACAAGGAGACCCGGTACCATAATCTCAACAACGGGCACACAAGATTATGTCTGCTTATCGGGCCAGGGTAAGCAAGCCCTTAACCTTCCCTAGTTGGAGGCACCGACCAGAGGCATGACAACGGACCGAATCAAGGCCTCCCATAAGGCAAATGTGGTTGCACTGGAAAAAACTCGATTCAGTGGCACCATGACCCGGCCAACGATATGTGCAAGTTGAGTTATATTCAGGTTCAACTTAACGTAAAAATAACCGGTGTCATAGTATGCCATGAAATGCAACTTAACCTATGCATCACATATTAATGGAAATGACTGAGTCAACCATATTCACACTAAGCATAATCATCAACAACTTCTGCAACTTTTCTGGTTAGGAAAAACCTTACTTTAACCAGAATATTTTCTAGCAAATTTTTATTATTTTACTCATGCAAGAAAATAACTTTAAGTAATTACTCGTTTGTATCACAATATTATTCTTTCATCATCACAAATGAATCCTAGATTCTTTACCAGCTAAGTTAGTTTCGAACATTCTATAAATCAAGCATATTAACTAAAACAAGCACTTAACAGAATAAAAATAACATAATAGTTATTTAAATGCATGGATTAAACTTTTCATTCAAGTAAGAAAATCATAAATATTGAAATGGCACCATGAAAATGTTGTTGTGGCTTGCCTTAGTGCAGATGAGGTTCACAAGCCTTCTGGTGATCCTCAAGACAAGCCTCACCCTCTAAAAATAATTTTAAACACAAGAAGAAAATATCAAGAACCCTTCTGAAAATCACCAGGAAATCTAGGCAGCACAGAAAAAATCTCATCTTTGGTGAGCTGCTAGATTTCCTTGCAAAGAACACAATGCAAAAAGAATCAATTCATTTGGACTTATGGTTGAAGAGTTATAGCTGTTTGAAGCTCTTTGTAAATTAAATGAATTTGAATTTAAATAAAACAGACTAGGGGGGTGACATCGAAGGCGTAAAGCCTTGGGGCGCCACCACTCGTACCGCTTCGTGCGCGTACAGAGTGGCTGACTAGCGGGCCCTGCTAGTCAGGCGAGGGGGGGAGAGGAGGAAACAGAGGGGGTCGCGTCTTCGCCGGAGCTCTTGCCGGCGACGAGGGCTCCATAGCCCAAACGAGAGGGAGGGATCGAGAGAGGGGATGGAGGCGCACCTTCCCGTACCCGTAGCATAGCTAGGGATGGTCAGACGACGTCGAAATCGACCTCGCAAGCGGAGGCAGAGAGCGGTGGTCGCCGGAGATGAGGAAGACGGCGAGTAGAGGTAACTCCAGGGGCTCCAAGTGGACGGGACGGCTTCACCAGAGAGAGGCGGAGGCTCTGGAAGGGTCGCCTTGGCCTGGGAGGGGCTGTAGCTACCGCGACGACCCGAGGGGATCGCCGGCGATCTCGAGCTTGGGGACGGCGGACTGCGGCCTACCCGGTCGGGCTACGGCTATCTACACATTTGTGGAGTGTGTGGGAGTGGAGGATGGTGCTCGAGGAGGCTGGGGGTGGCTCCTTTTATAGGTGAGCGTTGGGGGTGGATCGGGCTCCGCCGGCGACACCTCGACACTGCGCTTAGTGACGAGCGGCGTCAGTGAGAGGAGGAGAAGGCGACGTAACTCACGCGGGGACTGTGGGCGAACGGGGACGAGCACATGATCAAGAGGAAGGCGACGAGCACAGTGCAGAGCGCACTGTGGCGTTGGCCGGACCGCGCCTGTGCTCGCTGCGGCGAGCTCCGGCGTCGGCGAGTGCCGGGGGAGTTAAGGGAGTTGAGACGAAGATGGTGGCGAAGTTTGGCACGCTCGGGCAGTCGGGGAAGCGAGCACGCGCGAAACAGAGCGCTCGGCAGCACTCGGAGGGTGTCGGCACGCATGCTGGCATCATGGACACGCGTGGTCACCAAGTGAACTCTTCCCTCAAGCCGACCAACGTCCAAAGATCATGTATGGCTTGTTGTTCGTGGTAGTTTTGAAGATTACCACGCTTTGGTTTGGCTCCAGATGCAGTAGAGAAGATTTTACAAGCCAGGTAAGTTTATGATCAGTAAATTTGAGAGGTTGCTGAGGTCAAATGGCTGGAGGTTGGGGGCTGTGCTTTGGAGACTAGCCATCGTCTACTAAGGTGATGATGCACAAGAAAGTTCAGGCACAATGGAGCAAGTAAAATTGTAGTTGCTGTAGAAACCACCATTTCTGTCTAGAACAGAAAATATTTTCTGTAGCAAAAATATTCCAAAAAGTGATGAAATATTTTTGCTCAGGAAGGTGCCCTAGGGTTCAAAGAATATTTTTGAATTTTCTCAGATTTTTGTGAGCCAGAAAAATTGGGGTTGCTTTGGAGCTCATTGAACTAGCTAGGGTTTTAGAGAGGAAAAATGAATATTTTTCATTTAAGAAAAATATTCCAAATATTATTTTGGGTAGGATCAGAGAGGGAATGATGGTTAGGGAGAGAAATGATGCACTTGGGTGAAAGCCAAGGGTACCCAAGTGTTTAAGTCCATATGAAAAGATTCAAAAACTCCAAATTTTCAAAATCAATTCAAATGAAAAATCAGGCAAATAAAGGAGGGCAAAAACCAGGCTGTCACACGGTTCGTGCCACCAACCGGTACCAATGCCACCTTTAGAACCGGTTGGTGCCACCAACCGGGACCAACCGAGACCAAAGGGCGGGAAGCGGGGGCCTTTGGTCCCGGTTGGTGGCACCAACCGGTACTAAAGGGGGGGGGGAATTGGTTCCGGTTGGTGGCACGAACCGGTACCAATGCCCACCTTTAGTCCCGGTTGGTGCCACCAACCGGTACCAAAGGCCTTGCACAGCGGCGTGGTGGTGGGAGTTTAGTCCCACCTCGCTAGTTGAGAGGGGCGCGCAGTGGTTTATAAGCCCCACTGTCGCACCCCTCTCGAGCTCCTGTCTATTGCAGGCTTACTGGCCTAATTGTGACTGCTATGCCAGATGGGCCTACTAGGCCTTCTGTGGGCCTGAATCCTGGCCCATTGATGGGTTTCTAGTCGTATTCAGGCCGTGGTGGCCTAGTAGGTGGCAATTTTTTTATTTTTCCCAGTTTTTAAAGTTATTAAAGTTTATCAAAATACTTTGATAATTCTTTTTGCTATTAAAGTTTGTAACAAAAAAGTTGTTTATGAAAATTCATTTTGCTTTTAATGATTTTGAATAGAAAATACTTTGATAATTCACCATAGTTTGGGATTTCATTTTTTGGAAATTATTTGAACTTCATAGTTTTTCTGTGTTCAAAATGCACCCTTCAAAGGCACATCATCAATTTTCAACCCTTTATGACTTCATTTGTTATTTTCCGTGCATTTACTGATTTTTTTTCCAGCTATAAGACCTTGAAATTGAAAAGCACTACAAACTAACTCTGAAAAGGTTGAAAGTTGGCATGGTATCATCATTTCATCCACATAGCATGTGCAAGAAAGTAGAGAGGCTTACGGCAAAAACTGGATGCATTTTGTGTACAAAACGGACAATCTTTTTCGAAGTATCAGGGTTTCATACGGAAACTCGTCTGTTACAAAGGGATTTCATTTTTTTGAAATTATTTGAACTCCATAGTTTTTCTGTGTTCAAAATGCACCATTCAAAGCCTCATCATCAATTTTCAACCCTTTCTGACTTCATTTGTTATTTTTCATGCATTTACTATTTTTTTCAGCTATAAGACCCTGAAATTGAAAAGCACTACAAATGAACTCTGAAAAGGTTGAAAGTTGGCATGGTATCATCATTTCACCCACATAGCATGTGCAAGAAAGTAGAGAGGCTTACGGCAAAAACTGGATGCACTTCGTGTACAAAACGGACAATCTCTTTCGAAGTATCAGGGTTTCATACGGAAACTCGTCTGTTACAAAGGGATTTCATTTTTTGAACTTATTTGAACTCCATAGTTTTTCTGTGTTCAAAATGCACCATTCAAAGCCACATCATCAATTTTCAACCCTTTATGACTTCATTTGTTATTTTTCATGCATTTACTGATTTTTCAGCTACAAGACCCTGAAATTGAAAAGCACTACAAATTAACTCTGAAAAGGTTGAAAGCTGACATGGTATCATCATTTCACCCACATAGCATGTGCAAGAAAGTAGAGAGGCTTACGGCAAAAACTGGATGCACTTCGTGTACAAAACGGACAATCTCTTTCGAAGTATCACTGTTTCATACGGAAACTCGTCTGTTACAAAGGGATTTCATTTTTTTGAACTTATTTGAACTCCATAGTTTTTCTGTGTTTGAAATGCACCATTCAAAGCCACATCATCGATTTTCAACCCTTTCTGACTTCATTTGTTATTTTTCATGCATTTACTCATTTTTTCAGCTATAAGACCCTGAAATTGAAAAGCACTACAAATGAACTCTAAAAAGGTTGAAAGTTGGCATGGTATCATCATTTCACCCACATAGCATGTGCAAGAAAGTAGAGAGGCTTACGGCAAAAACTGGATGCACTTCGTGTACAAAACGGACAATCTCTTTCGAAGTATCAGGGTTTCATACGGAAACTCGTTTGTTACAAAGGGATTTCATTTTTTGAACTTATTTGAACTCCATAGTTTTTCTGTGTTCAAAATGCACCATTCAAAGCCACATCATCAATTTTCAACCCTTTATGACTTCATTTGTTATTTTTCATGCATTTACTGGATTTTCAGCTATAAGACCCTGAAATTGAAAAGCACTACAAATGAACTCTGAAAAGGTTGAAAGTTGGCATGGTATCATCATTTCACCCACATAGCATGTGCAAGAAAGTAGAGACCTACGGCAAAAACTGGATGCACTTCATGTACAAAACGGACAATCTCTTTCGAAATATCAGGGTTTCATACGGAAACTCGTCTGTTACAAAGGGATTTCATTTTTTTGAACTTATTTTAACTCCATAGTTTTTCTGTGTTCAAAATGCATCATTCAAAGCCACATCATCAATTTTCAACCCTTTCTGACTTCATTTGTTATTTTTCGTGCATTTACTGATTTGTTCCAGCTATAAGACCCTGAAATTGAAAAGCACTACAAATGAACATGGATAGATAAGTGACCAAATTAATAGTAGTTCATCATCACATTAAAACCAAAGTATATACATAGTTCAAATGAACAACATATAGCTCTCCAGAGCATCTAGTTAAACCATACATTGAAACTATGTAAAACCTTTCAATGCAACAACAAATGCGATCATAGTCACAACTAAGGTAACAATTGATCCAACGGCATAATGATACCAAAGCCTCGGTATGAATGACATATTTTCTAATCTTTCTAATCTTCAACTGCATTGCATTCATCTTGATCTTGTGATCATCGACGACATCCACAACATGCAACTCCAATATCATCTTCTCCTCCTCAATTTTTTTTATTTTTTCCTTCAAGTAATTGTTTTCTTCTTCAACTAAATTTAACCTCTCGACAATAGGGTCGGTTGGAATTTCCGGTTCAACCACCTCCTACATAAATAAAATATATGTCACGTTGGTTGGCATAATTGTCATAAACAATAAATGAACCAAATAGTTATAAAAAGATAATATATACCACATCTGAATCATAGACAGGATGAGGGCCGACGGGGGCGGATACCAGAACCATCGCACTATATAATAACAAGGAATAATAAAAGTAAGAAAATTAGACAAGTATCTATCTTAAGTAAGATTTTTTTTCTTTCAGAAAGAAGATAAGAACAAGAGGCTCACCACAGTCGTGTCGGCAACGAGATCGGCGCGGGCGATCGACGGCAGTGAAGATGGGGACGGGACATGACGGACCGCTAAACCTAGAAAAATCTCGGGGAAAATGGAGCTCGGAGGTCGAGTTTCGAGAGAAGAAATATTAACTGGTGTGGCTCGGACATTTCATCGAACACCTCATGTGCATAGGAGGTGAGCTAGAGCACTCAAATGCCCTCCCCTCGCCGGCCAGCAAAAAACAGAGCAGTGTGGAGTGCTCTGCTCGCCGGCGATGGGCTATATATATAGGCAACTCATTTGTCCCGGTTCGTGGCTGGAACCGGGACCAATGAATGTGGGCCGGGAGCGAGGCCCATTGGTCTCGGTTCGTGCCTAGAACCAGGACAAATGGTTCTAGATGAACTGGGACCAAAGCCCACGAGGTCCCGGCCGGCCACCTGGGCTCACGAACCAGGACGAATGCACCCATTGGTCCCGGTTCGTATAAGAACCGGGACTAATGGGTTGGCCAGGCCCGAACGAAAGCCCCTTTTCTACTAGTGATGGAGCATGGACAAGAAAGATGAACATTCACCTGCAAAAAACGAATGATGCACATTGAATGATCAAGCATGGAGGGGATGGTGCATGCAAGGTGAAAGCACAAGTGCTCCCTGGGTGGTTTTGGTAATTAATGTCAACATATCTCTTGTTGGACTAACACTTTTACCTAGTATGTTTCAGATAAGTTCAATAATGGAGTGGCATGGACTAGAGGATGTGGAACCCCTTCAAGATGCTAAGGACAAAAGATTGGCTCAATCTTCAAGATCAAGACTCTACATTTTATATTTTAGTGATCCAAGATCACATTGAGTCTATAGGAAAAGCCAATACTATCAAGGAGGGATGAGGTGTTGCTTAATGAGCCTCTTGATTCATGTGCTTAGTGATATGCTCGAAAACCCTCAACTATCTTCTCACATCCACATATGACCTAAACCAAAAGTCAAACTCGGCCTCACCGATTCTTTCTATCCGGCGCCACCGAGTTTCACATTTCATAGCCACTGCCACAAACCCTAGCAAATCGGTTTCACCGTTAGGGATCTCGGTCTCACCGAGATGGGATTTTAATCTCACTGTGTATGCCCATTGCCAAAATCGGTCTCACCGAGTTTGAGCAATCGGTACTACCGAGATTAAAATGCAAACTCTCTGGTTAGCTTATTACCAAAATCGGTTCCATCGAGTTTGTGTAATCAGTATCACCGAGTTTGCCTGACCAACTCTCTGGTTAGCTTATTACCAAAATCGGTCCCACCGAGTTTGTGTAATCAGTCACACCGAGATTACGTTATGCCCTAACCCTAACCATATCGGTCCTACCGAGTTGCATCTCAGTCCCACCGAAAATCCTAACGGTCACTAGGTTTGCTGAATCGGTCCGACCGAGTTTAACCATTCGGTCCCACCGAGTTTGGCAGATTGTGTGTAACGGTTAGATTTTGTGTGGAGGCTATATATACCCCTCCACCCACTCTTCATTCGTGGAGAAAGCCATCAGAACATACCTTCACTTCCAATACACATTTTCTGAGAGAGAACTACCTACTCATGTGTTGAGCTCAAGATATTCCATTCCAACCATATGAATCTTGATCTCTAGCCTTCCCCAAGTTGCTTTCCACTCAAATCTTCTTTTCACCAAATCCAAATCATGTGAAAGAGAGTTGAGTGTTGGGGAGACTATCATTTGAAGCACAAGAGCAAGGAGTTCATCATCAACACACCATTTGTTACTTCTTGGAGAGTGGTGTCTCCTAGATTGGCTAGGTGTCACTTGGGAGCCTCCGACAAGATTGTGGAGTTGAACCAAGGAGTTTGTAAGGCAAGGAGATCGCCTACTTCGTGAAGATCTACCGCTAGTGAGGCAAGTCCTTTGTGGGCGACGGCCGTGATGGAATAGACAAGGTTGCTTCTTCATGGACCCTTCATGGGTGGAGCCCTCCGTGGACTCGTGCAACCGTTATCCTCCGTGGGTTGAAGTCTCCATCAACGTGGATGTACGATAGCACCACCTATCGGAACCACGCCAAAAACATTTGTGTCTCCAATTACGTTTGAATACTCCAAACCCTTCCCCTTACATTCTTGCAGGTTGCATGCTTTACTTTCCGCTGCTCATATACTCATTGCATGCTTGCTTGATATGTATTGTGTTCGTCAAAGTAGTGTTTAAACTTCACCTAAATTTAAGAATCTTAAAAAATGCAACTTTTGGCACTTAGTGTCTAATCACCCCCCCCCTCTAGACACCTCTTCTCGATCCTTTCACAAGGGGAACAAGAACGGAGTTTCTGGTGGAGTTTTCAGCACTTTAGAGTCATCATGATGACATAGGTGTTGCAATATGAAGGACATGTACAAAATATACAATATGACCTTAAATAAATTTCGTATATACCTTAATATAGGTGTTGCATCGCCTTATTTTTGGGCCAGACCCATGTATTTTTGAAATACACTTAATAGGCTATTTTTAGAATCCATATTAATAGGGAAAATGACTTAGGATAGAATTTAGTCCCACCTTGCCAAAGGTGGAGCAAATTCCCCTTTGTCTCCCTACATATACAACACTTAGGGTATCACTATAGACTGGAGTTTTGTTTAGATTAAAATTCGCCATAGTGCAACGCGCGTACTTCGTTTGTCTCCAACAATCAGGCCAAGTCGTTTCAGAATCCCACTTTGATCAATAAAGTTTTTCTCTTAAATTCGCAATATCCAGATTGCAATATCAGTTTCTTGCTTGTTTTCGTTTGCCTGTAGAAAATAGACCCTTATAGTCAGGTTGATCGTGCTCCAGCGTGGTCAATAACCTTTCGAAGTTGGTTTAGAGATTGCTATGGCGCGACGTCTTCGTACGTTCGTAGTCGAATCATCAAAGTCTACTCTACCGGAAACAATAGTTACCATCTCATCAAAAGACGGAACATATTAGCCTCTATCATCTAGATATACCTATTATATGTAAAACTTGTTCGGATGCATTGTAATTCTCTTGTCGTTATTTACTCTAAAATATTTGTTTTACTAATTAGCATTCTAATTGTAGTAAAATATTTGTTTTACTAATTAGCATTCTAATTGTAGATATAGTTAGCTGGTACGTCTTGAATTTGCTTTACTTTGTGTCATCGTGGATACAATTAGCTGGAACACCACAAAGACAATATAACACTAGTATTTCCCAAAAAAATGGCTAGTCCCGGAGTGTCCACCATTCATTTGTCGCCTTTGGCTTCGATTTACCTTGTCCCTTTTTTTCAAGAAACTTATAATATATTCGTCTTCAATCATAACAGTACAAAGAACACCAGAAATAATAAAATATTACATCCAAATACATAGACTACCTAGCGATGACCACGCGCATTGAAGCGAGCCGAAGGAGGAGGCGGAGGCGTCCACTTTTGAAGCTTGATGTACTCCTTCCGCCATAGACATGTACTCCTAAGAGCATAAACCAGTTGATTCACCCCTTCACCTGTAGGGTGGTCAAGCTCGAGCTCCTCAAATCCCTCCATTATTTCATCCACCGTCACAATAGCATAGCCATGTGGAATAGGACGGTAGTGAAAAGTTTCATCGGGTTGAGGAGGTGCAACAGAGCCGACAGCCGCCTTCAAAGTGAGGTTCTTCCATTTCATCATAAGCTGGCAATGTTGAGCCTCCGTGATAGTATCCACGGGGTAGCAAGGAGCCGTGAAGTCAGGTTGAACGAGCTCCGTGGAAGCCACGCTGCTTCTTCGCTGAGATGGTGGGGTAGCTTCTGAGGTAGCTTCGTGCCGCTGAAATGGTTGGCCGGCAGCTGCAAGTTCCTCTAGCTTTGTTATTCTTGCATCGAGCTTCTGCATTTCGCTTAGCTCCCCTTTCCTCTTTCTCTCCCGGCTTATGTAACAGCTCGGAACGAAGTCTGGTGTGCCTCGTGTTCGTCCAGGGTGCTCAGGATTACCGAGGGTCTTAGTCAGCTCGTTCTTCTCTCTGTCGGGAATGAACATCCCTTCCTGCGCTGCGGTGATATAATCCTGAAGCTTCTTGACGGGTATTGCAAGTTGCTCGTCCGTCCAACGGCACTCCCCTGTTTCTGGGTCCAAAGTTCCCCCAACCCCGAAGAACCAAGTTCTTACACGGTTTGACCAGTTCATTGTCGCTGGCTGAACCCCTTTAGCAACCAGGTATTGCTCAGCTTTGTCCCACAACGGTCGGGCTTTGAGGTAGCCACCTGACCCCGTGTGATGGTGATACTGCTTCTTTGCAGCATTTTTCTTGTTTGTCTCTGACATTTTCTTACCCTTATCAGAACAATAACCTCCACGAGCAAAACATGGGTATTGCAAGTTGCTCGTCCGTCCAACGGCACTCCCCTGTTTCTGGGTCCAAAGTTCCCCCAACCCCGAAGAACCAAGTTCTTACACGGTTTGACCAGTTCATTGTCGCTGGCTGAACCCCTTTAGCAACCAGGTATTGCTCAGCTTTGTCCCACAACGGTCGGGCTTTGAGGTAGCCACCTGACCCCGTGTGATGGTGATACTGCTTCTTTGCAGCATTTTTCTTGTTTGTCTCTGACATTTTCTTACCCTTATCAGAACAATAACCTCCACGAGCAAAACATGGGCAATATCTACAGGAAATGATGATTTTATGTTATTGGTTCATCAGAGCACAAGCATATATAAAAAGAAGACCAAAGGAGAAAGGATCCCTCGTCGTATTTTTATAGAAGGAGCTAAGAAACAAAGTTGGGGGTCGAACCCGGCTGGCCTGGAACACAAGACAGTGTCCCTACCACTGAGCTTAGCGCTATGTTCTTATAGATACTAAATGACTTAACCTAATCATCATATACTGAACAAGATAAAAAAAATCGTGCATATAATGTGCTCCAGTAGATAACAAATGACTTGAGCTTCTAAAACAGTTCCATAGTAGCTGCTTAGGTTGGTCAGAAAGATATAAGCTGCTCCATGAGCTATATGGATACTAGTGTGGCAGAGGTAACTTATGAAGAGGAATCGTAATATAATCAAATAAAAGGTGGTTAGCAGTGTGGGTGCGCTCACTGACCACTTGCGTTCGAGTCCTTGACCCGGCCTTGTGTGCTCAGGTGTTTTCTTCTATAAAAATAAACCGACAAGAGCTAGTCCTGGCTGATCTCGTGCTTTTAATCAAATCAGACAAACGGATGCTAAAACAAGTGATGCACATGAAAATTTTATTCTGAATTTTGGAACATCTGCAGCAAGCGCTTGTGTGTGGCAACTATTTTCCTGAAATTTGCATCGTATATACTACAAGATGCAAACTGGTACCAGTTCACTAGAGAACCAAGCACCAAACGGATTTTTGAAACTGAAGCAAATATCTGACCAGGATATGAAATTATACCGAATTAAACCATCCCACCCTCGCGCAGATGCCCCTCTGTAGCACCTAAACGGAAGCGAATCTGAGCAGCAAAGCCGCACGGCACCAAACATTTCAAAACCGGCCGTCCCCGTCTAGAAACTCTGAAGCGAAACAGGGCACACCCTAGGGCCCGGCGGCGAAATCGCGGCGTAATCGGGAGGGACAAGGGGGCTGCTTACAGCTTCAAGCATCTGGACTTTTTGCAGGCGCAATGCTTGCACCCATCTGCGGCGTCCTCCACCTTCTGCCTGCTCAAACAACAAACGCCCGCCTCAGTCAGATCAGCCGGCGGGTAACCCCGGCGAGGCGCCGGAACAAGTGAACGGAGACGCACGGGCCCGGGGCGGGGGAGAGCTCACCTCTTGGGCGTGGTGGCGAGCGCGAGCTGGTTCATGCTGCCGGGATCCGGCAGCGCGTCGGGGCCCTCCGGGGCCGCCGCCACCGCCGGCGGCGGCGAGGGCGGGGGCTCCATGGCCGAGAGGGGCACCGCCGCCGTGAGGTGAGGGCGCGGGGGCGGGGGCGGCGAGGGGGGCTTGACGGAGATCGGGGTGGCCTCCATGGGAGGAGCACGGGGCGAACGAGGGCACACGCGGGGGTCCGGCTCGGGGCAGGAGGGTGGCTCGGGCTCTTTTGAGACTGTGGCGCGGGGCCCTCCCCTCTTGAAGAGCCAGGAGCCTCTTCCTGGGGTTTTGTTTTCGGAAACACTAACGCCCACACGTGTGGGCGTTAGCCAACTCGCCCACACATCATCATCGCCGTCCAGCGTCTTTTGCACGAATCTTGGCATGAAAAGACAGTTTTTATGTGCCACGTAGGACAACTCATGCGTGTGGCATGTGAGGGAGTTCGCCCGCACGCCGGTTTTTCTCCGCAGTCAACGGTCGCCAGTCGGGGTGTGCGATGGAACTGCTATCGCGCCCGCACGCCGCGCACCACTTCTGTTCCCGGTCTCCCACGACTACCCGTTGTCCCACTCCCCACACCCAAGCTGTCATTTGCCATGTTTTTGAAGGGTACATGGCAACTGCCCTATTTGTGATTGTAAGCAGATGGCAACTGCCCTATCAGTTGCCATGTGTTTTTGCAGGGTACATGGCAACTGCCCTAGTGTGCTTGTAAGCAGAACATGGCAACTGCCGTCTCCTCTCCCACACACCAAAAGCTATCAGTTGCCATGTGTTTTTGCAAGGTACATGGCAACTGCCCTAGTGTGCTTGTAAGCAGAACATGGCAACTGCCGTCTCCTCTCCCACACACCAAAAGCTATCAGTTGCCATGTGTTTTTGCAGGGTACATGGCAACTGCCCTAGTGTGATTGTAAGCAGAACATGGCAACTGCCGTCTCCTCTCCCACACACCAAAAGCTATCAGTTGCCATGTGTTTTTGCAGGGTACATGGCAACTGCCCTAGGGTACATGGCAACTCTCTTTTTACCCGAACATGTTTTTGCCATGTTTTTGTAGTGCTACATGGCAACTGTCTAGTGTTAGTAGGTGGCAACTCCTAAAGTTTTCAAATCATGGCAATTATAGTAGACCACACCATACATGGCAATTGCTGCAGTTGCCAAAAAATGGCATCCGACACTTCGACCTGAGATGGCAACTGCAGTTGAGCAACCATGGCAACTGCAGTTGTCAGACATGGCAACTGTAGTTCAACAACATGGCAACTGTAGTTAAACGAACATGAAAGAGGGTCCGGACCATGCCAATCGCGGCGGGACGCATGGTTACTGCCACGCGCGGCGTGTGGCTCACAAGCGGGGAGGTGCGACGGTCGAGACGGGTCGTGCGGGCCACGTGGTCGCTCGCCCGGACGTGCTCGTGCGGGCGATCGCACTGCACATCGAACGTGCGGGCTGTGGCAGGGCGCGCCCGGACGTGCTCGTGCGGGCGGGCCTGTGTCAATGCCACACGGGGCGTGCGACACATACCCCCTAACTGCCACACGTATGGCAGTTATCGGGACCCTTTGTTTTTGGTTTTTGGTGGTTTCTGAAAAAGGTTTTACGGTTTCGAACGAAATCCGGGGCAGTTTCGTTTGGGTGCCTTTTTGATGGATGGGTGGGTGGGGGTTGGTGGCCAAAGGAGATTTTTTGTTTTGGGATGTGGGTTTGAGATTTGGATCTGGTGTGGTTTGTGGGTTTTATTACGGTAGTGTTACCTGATGAACGTCGCTAAAAATTAACGACATTTTCGACGATTTTTTACGGCATTTTTTAGTTGTGTGTGGGTAGTTGTTTCTTCATAGCAACATGACATATTCTATGAAGATGACAGTTTTTCAGACTTCATCCAGAAAATGCCATCTCGCTCTGAAGAAGCCGCCACCACCATACAACAAAAAATGCCATGAAAATCGTTCGAAATGCCATCCGTTCATGGCGAACGTTCGAAATGCCACATCAGGGATTGACTATTCGTCACCCTGGGTGAGGAATAGTTATTCTTCACCACCTCTATTTTACCATCAATGCACTGTTATTTTACATTCCGTAAGTTTTGTCTTATTTCCGACGTAAAAAGACACCGTAATAAAATATATAATCGCCGTAAAAAATATTTATGTTACGTAAAATTACAAACGTAAAAATATAGTGTAAAATACACATAAACTGCAAATTTTCTTGTCTTATGACCTATATTTTTATTTTCTTATGCCAAATTTTACGTAGTGAATCAATACGAATATAACTATTTGAATTCTAAACGTAATTTAATTATGAAATAATTGTAAAATTACCTCGGGTGAAGAATAACATATTCTGCACCCTGGGTGATGAATAGTAACACTATATATATATATATATATATATATATATATATATATATATATATATATATATATATATATATATATATATATATATATATATATATATATATATATATATATGAGGGTCCTTTTATTGGGGGCTCTGCAATGCACGAAAACACATGGGATATGCCTATTAAGTGTAGGTTTAGCTCGAATATCTGCTATTCTGTTGCCTTCATTTACTCTAAAACACTACAATTAGTGGGAACACGTTGATTTTGCTTTACTTTGTATTATTATGATTGCAGATTCAATTAGCTGTAATGGATCAAAACCAACATAACAATAACACTGGTATGTCCTAGTGATGAGGATATCAATACTACAGTTACACCCACAATCTCTGCTGCTACATATATTGGACCAATTACTAGAGCTCGCGCACGCCAATTAAATTATCAGGTGTTGTCGTTTCTTGGTAACGATTCTAATATTCATGAAAATATGATGGTAACTAAATTGGATACATTTGTTTTGCTAACAAATGAAGGGTCGAGCATGGACAAGAAGGACAAACATTGGAGCGTGATCAAGCATGGAGGGATGGCCCGCGCAAAGGGAACAAGAACAAAATTTCCAGTGGAGTATTCAACACTTTGGAGCCACCATGATGACATACAAGGACATGGACAAAATATACAAGATGACCTTAAATAAATTTCGTCCATAGATTAATATAGGTGCTGTGTCACCTTATTTTTGGGCCATGCCCACTTAATAGGCTGTTTTTAGTGTCTGTATTATTAGAAAAACAACTTAGGATAGAGTTTAGTCCCACCTTGTCAAAGGTGGACGAAATTTCCCTCTGTCTCCCTATAAACACAATATTTAGGGCGTCGTTGTAGACTGGGGTTTGTTTAGATTAAAGTTTGCCATAATTTCAGAATCTCACTTTGATCAATAAAGCTTTCTTTTTGAATTTGTAATATCCAGATTGCAATCTTAGTTTCTTACATGTTCTTCATTTGCCTGTAGAAAATAGACCCTTGTAGTCAGGTTGATCATGCTTCAGCGTGGAAAATAACCTCTCGGAATTGATTTAGCTATTGCTAAGGCGCGACGTCTTCGTACGTTCGTAATCGGATCGTCAAAGTCTACTCCACCAAAAACGATAGTTACCATCTTATCGAAAGACAGGACACCTTAGCCCCTATCACCTAGATATGCCTATTAAATGTACAACTTGTTCGGATGCACATAATTCTCTTGTCGTTATTTACTCTAAAATGCTCGATTTACTAATTGGCATTCTAATTGTAGATATAGAGCTGGTATGCTTTGGATTTGCTGTACTTTGTGTCATTGCCGATACAATTAGCTGGAACACCACAAAGACAATATAAGAGCATCTACAGCCGAAGGTTGCAAATTTGGACCCTCAAACGCCCGTGGACGCCCCCACGGACAGTGACCGGGCGTGCCTCAAATTTTACAATTTACAACCACATATCCTATTTACAAAATATCTGTTACATGCAGGGCCATGCACGTCGATTATCCTGTCCGTCTTGGGCCGGCAGGGCACCAAAAATTGTTCATACTTAACATTTTCACACCCGTTTTAGTCCCACCTTGCCGACTGATGAGCTAGTCGACCAACTTAAATATCTGGGTCGTCCCTAACATGGCATTCTTTGTTAAGGATATGGATTATTACTATGAATCTTCTATCTTTATCATATAGAAGATTCATAGTCAGGGTCTATCTCCTTCACATAGGGAACATTGGTGTCGGCTTTTTTTGAATCACCATGTGTCCATGCATCAAAACAAAAAAAATCTACTGTCATTGTAGTAGAGGTATCAACGTATATGATCGAGACAAACTTGACACTCGATGAACAATCATCAGTCATTGAAATGCAATCTAGTGTCAAATATATCTCGATAACACATGCGAGAATTGGTAGACCTACACAACAACAACCAAGCTTGCCGCCATCCGCTGGCGCAACTATATAAGCCGGGCGGCGTCCGCCTCGCTCGACAATGTGGGACTACAATTTGGTTGCACCGATGAGAGATGGAGGAGTTTCGATCGCTGCAGGAGGGACCGCTACGTCATGCAGCGGAGTCGACGGACATGCCCGGGCGCCCCCATATCCGTCTCATATTTGGGCTGGATATGAGGGGTGCCGGTCAGCCTGGGTGTTTGAGGCCCGCTTGAGGCGCTCGTCTGGGTCAGATTTTCTTGACCGGGCGGCCCGCCCGGACGTATGAGGCGGGTTTGAGAGCTCCGATTGTAGATGCTCTAACACTAGTATTTCGGGAAGAAATGGCTAGTTCCAGAGTATCCATCATTCATTTGTCGCCTTTGGCTTTGATTTATCTTGCGCCATTATGATTGTAGATACAATACTTTTTTATCACATTAAAGCCAATATACATATATTATTCACAAAATATGCTTCCGAGACAACCCACTTTACTCTATCATAGATACAATTAGCTAGAGCCACCGAAACAGTATGCTTATATTATTTCCCAAAAATTCCTACAAATGTCCATTTTGCCCAAGTTTTTTTTTGGGCAGTTAGTGTCATGTCGTGTGCTTTATTTTGCAGTAGATGACTAAACATACTAGTACTACTAGAGATAAAGGATGCTACTGCGGACGAGGATTTGTAGCTCTCAGGTGCTCCGCACCCTTATACGAACAATTCGTTCAAAAAAATACCGAGAAATTGGAAAAAAATTGGGATTTGGGGATATCAAACGTGGGTTCCCGATGTACTCCCGTCTGAAATTTTGTGAAAAAATACCAGGAAACGTATTCGTGGCAAAAAAGACAAAAACTTCTTATGTATAGCAAAACACTGTTTGTGTGGATTTTTGTTCAGACAGTAATTCCTTCGCCACGTCTCTTACAACGCACGGCAATCCCAAAGTTGACACTAATTAGGCAATCATGTAAAATCTAGGCCTAAAAGTCCTGAAATGCTAGTTCATCTGTGCGCCCAACTTATCAGTACAGTGCACTGACTCACACAGAACTTCATTCTCCTCTTTGCACTAATCGCCAAAAAGTAGAACTCCCCGTATAAGAAGTTATAGCATTTAACGGCACAAGGATTGGATTTCACACTTAAAATTTTAACTCTGGATTTCAGACTTAAAATTTGAGTTCAAACTTAGTATAGAGAGAAATGTGTGGGTTTGTTAGTTAAATAAGGAGTAATTTATGGCGCCGTGATGAATCCAATCGTGTGTCAGCTTTGTAAAATGGTTCGATAAAGACAAATCAAGGCATGCTTTTCTATATAAAAAAATAAATTCCCATTTAGCAAATGAACTATCTCCATCGAGCAAGATATTCCGATTTGATTAGACATCCTTGCAAAAAAAAAAAAGAAAGGACTTGATGAAACCTAACAAGTCGTTTTCTATGGGAATGCTCACTGTCGCACTTCATTGCAAATTCAACAGTTACATCGTTCCGCAAAAGAGGTGAAATGAAACTAGGAGGATCATCCTCCCAAAACAAATTCGACTTAAGATCATATGAGTGTCTAGCTAGCGTGTGCGCCACCCTGTTGGCAAATTTCATTAACTCCTTTCATTTTCCCATAGCAGCAAATTTTTCATTAACTCCTTGATTTTCTCAAAGTGAAAAAGGTCGTCGGCAAATTTCACAAAATAATTAAAGATAACTAGTGACTAACTGTGAAATCCTTGTGCATCAGACAAGTGCCTCTTGAGTGGAGTTAAAAGGCATCGTGCAGTGTATGTGCATGTAGCTTTACGTTTTCTTTAGCGCAGTTAGTGTCATGTCGCGTGCTTTTATTTTGCAGTAGATGGTAAAGCATGGTGCCTTACTAAACATACCAGTACCAGAGATAAAGTCTATGTTTCCCTCTAAAAAGTATGGTGCCTTGCTGCTGTCCTTGTTACTAGTTTCGCTCCCAGCATGAAACGTCTCTTACAACGCACGGCAATCTCAAAGTTGACACTAATTAGGCAATCATGTGCTGTGAAATCTAGACCTAAAAGGTCTTGAAACATTAGTGCGTAATTATCGATACACTGACTCACACAGAACTTCATTCTCCGCATTGCACTAATCGCCGAAAAGTAGAACTACTGGTGTAAGATGTACTAGCAGCATTAAACATCACAACGATTTTTGAGTTCGGACTTCAAATTTTAACTCTGAATTTCAGACTCTTCAGAGCCCCCCGGTATAATCCAGAAAACAAGCGGAGAATTTACAAAAGCCATAGTACCTGTAAATTTGATGACCTGATAGATGTTGGTTGCAGAGAAATTTCACATAACTTTTTCAGGAGTTGGGAAGTATCTTTGTCAGGATGAAAATCTTTAAAGATCTATATAAATATAGCAAACTCCACAGCGCAGCAAGCACAAACTATGCCCAAGAAGAAACTCTACCTATATTTGCCAGGCTAATCACTACCCAGTCCCATGCCAGCGAGCATTTTGCTCATGTCCTTGCCGCCCATCTGCTTCATCAGGGCCTGCAGGCCGCCCATGCCGCCCATCTGCTTCAGCACTTGCGGCGGGAGCGCCTTGGTCATCTGCTGGATATTCAGGTTCTGGGACAGGTTACTCATCATTCCGTTCTTCGGCATCTTTAGCCCCTTCATCTTGCTCCACATCTTGGCTAGTCGCTTGTACTCTTCCAGCATGTCCATCACGTCTCTTGCCTGCCAAATCCTCGAGCGATACGGATGATTCGGGACTCAGTCATCAGCTTCGGGTTTTTGCTGTCAAATGTTAATGAGAATATGATGCTACCTAAATTGGATACATTTGTTTTGTTTACAAATGAAGGATGCACTAGTAGAAAAAGGGCCATTTGTCCCGGTTCATAAGGCCCATCTGTCCCGGTTAGGGAACCGGGACTAAAGGGTCGTTACTAATGCCCTAGGCCTTTAGTCCCGGTTCTTATACTAACCGGGACAGATGGGCCTTCACGTGGCCGGTGCTGCGAGCCCAGGCAGGAGGCCCTTTAGTCCCGGTTGGTGGCACCAACCGGGACCAATATGCATCCACGCGTCAGCTGTTCAGGGGCTAAGTTTTTTTTTCCTGAAAGGGGGTGGATTTGGGAGTTTTGTATGGTTAATTAAGGTGTTTCATATATTGTGTTAGGTAGCTAATTATTTAATAGAGAGAAGTGTCCTCTCTTATCTCCGTGCTTGGTCGACGTACGCTACGTATTATACGTATAGAGAGGAATCGACACGCTAACTAGTAAGTGTGTTCATGCTATATATGTGAGGGCGGCGGCGAGGCCTCTGGCCGCTCCCTTTCGGTGGTGAGGGCCCGGATCTGAGGCGGCGGCTTCGCTGGTGCGGACGGCGCTCCTCCGGCGGCGGGGAGTGCTCGTCGGTGAGGTTGGCCGGGTCCCCTCGGCTGCGCGGGCAGCGAGGTCCCGGTGGGCGTTGGTCGTGACGCGGGGAGGCCCCGGGCTCCCCTCGTCAGATCTGAGGCGTTCTGGTCCGCTCGTGACGCATGACCTCCGGCCGGCCTGGATCTCCGGCGTGCACACGCCTGCTGATGCTGTGGCTGGTTCGGAGGTGGCGGCAGGGTGCTTGGCCGGGGGAAACCCTTGGCCGCCGGTGGCGGTCACGGCATCGATGGCATACCAGACGCCATTCCCTCCTTGGTGGCGGCGCCGAGGCTCAACTTCCCCTGCCTCCCCCCTTCCCCTGCGCCCGGGTGAAAACCCTAGCCCCGGTGGCTAAGCGGCGGCGGCGCCACAGCGTCGTCACCTTCTTGAAGGCGCCGACTTGGGCATGGGGATGCTGGGCGTGTATGGCGAGCTTGTCTGGTTCCTGGTGGCGGCCCGTCCGGCCGTGTCTCCGATGGGGACCTCGCCCTTCCTTACCTTATACCTGCCGTGGTGGAGCGGTACTTCATCTCACACATTGATGGCGGCGGAGATCGATGGCATGGCGCTCTGTAGGCTCGGCGTCCGATGCGCGGAGATGGACTCGCGCAGGAGGTGGTAGCTGTCTGGCATCATGGTGACGTCGATGGCAGAGTGGCCAGACAAGGTAGAAGCCTGAATATAATCTGAAGACGGACCTGTGGAAGATGGCTGCGACGACACACGAGTGTGTCTGACCGGATTGTGCCCAGACCCAGTATGTGGCTCGGCTGGGGCTTCCGGCTTTTGATGTTAGGTTTAGGTGAGTGGTTTGGGTAGTTGCCCAGCTAGCATCCCTTCATCATATGGATAGGAGTAGCGGCATATGTTGCCAAGAAGGTGGATTCAGATATATTGTTTGTAATACTTTTGTAAGGTCATCGAGAATAATCAATAAAGTGGCCGTATGCATCTCCCAGATGCAGACGTCGGGGGTCATCCTCCTTTTCTAATAAAAAGAAGATCGTCATGAACATATGCATACAGAGAGAAGTGATATCGACCACCTCTCCTTCTTCGAGAGATTGGTCGAATAACAAGTTCTCGTATATCTATCCGACGCTACTGGCTACATATATACAATATAATTATCTCTTACAATATAATCTCCTAATTATATATGAACACAGGGTCCACATGGTATTCTCCGTCTTTAGAGATCACGTGGTCAAGGAAGAATGCCGCCAATTCTCTTGAATTGCTCGCATACGATCTGGTGGTAGGAGTTCATCCGCCCGAAAGATCTGCCTGTGAGGGCGGCGGCGAGGCCTCTGGCCGCTCCCTTTCGGTGGTGAGGGCCCGGATTTGAGGCGGCGGCTTCGCTGGTGCGGATGGCGCTCCTCTGGCAACGGGGAGTGCTCGTCAGTGAGGTTGGCCGGGTCCCCTCGGATGCGCGGGCAGCGAGGTCCCGGTGGGCATTGGTCGTGACGCGGGGAGGCCCCGGGCTCCCCTCCTCAGATCTGAGGCGTTCTGGTCCGCTCGTGACGCATGACCTCTGGCCGGCCTAGATCTCCGGCGTGCACGCGCCTGCTGATGCTGTGGCTGGTTCGGAGGTGGCGGCAGGGTGCTTGGCCGGGGGAAACCCTTGGCCGCCGGTGGCGGTCACAGTGTCGGTGGGAACGACACCTATGGGATCACAAGAATCCCTACTACGGTTGCGGGGCGCGGGGTCGTGAGAAGAGCGGATCAAACAGATAGCACACGGTTCCTTTACCTAGGTTCGGGCCGCGAGGATGCGTAAAACCCTACTCCTGCTTTGGTGGATTGTATATCTGCGTTCTTCAGCTAGCTATGGGGCGTGAGGAGTTCCAAAAAGCCGAATCCTCCTCCTGGTTGCCTTGGGCCTCCTTTTATAGGGAAAGGGGTCGCCACAGTGGCACACAGGAGGTGGAAAGGGTACAGTGATGCGAGGTTATCCCTCGCATTACATGACAAGGCGCATTTAATGCGTCTCGCTTAGGTGTCCTTGCTTTATCGGGGACGGGGGAGAGCCCTGTCTCGCCCGTCGCCGCTCCATCTCGCGTCGACACGCACCCTGGCCAGCGATGCCCGCGGCGCCATGTAGGCTGGCAGGCAGCTGAGGTGGCGCAGTGGTGGGTCACCACGGAGATCTGCATGCCGCCACAGAGGTGCCTGCCCAGCTGGTTGGGTCGGCAGCTGCATGCGAACGGTGGTGGAGGTTTGATTGGCGTGGGCCTGATGGAGGCCCTACGGGTGTTCACGGCAAGGGCCTTGCCGGGGCCCCGGCAAGGGTCTTGCCGTGGCGCCTGCTGTCATCCCCGGCAAGGCTCTTGCTGGGGGCCTTGTGGTCCTCCTTGGCTGGGATCCCGCCAAGGATCATCATCTTCTAAAGTGTGCATCTGATCTTGAATGTCTTCACAAAGATCTGCATGCCACCACGGGGATGCCTCCCGAATCATTGCCCCATGGGGGCAGTGGACTCTAGGGTGACCCGCTCCGTAGGTGTGGGGCGAGCTGCCATGGCAAGGGTCTTGCCGGGTTGGCTAAAACCGCCTCCCGTCAAGGATCTTGCCGGGGGGGGGGTCCGCTTTGTCCCCTTTGCTCCTTGTGGTCTTGGTCTTGGCGTCGTTCTGCTTCTCTCGAGCTTCGGCCTTACCTTGGCTCACCTCCCTTGCCTTGCTCAGCGTGGTGGTGCCCGTGGCTCAGACTGCCCGTGCACAGTTATAGGGGTACAAAAAAGTGCACCCCTCTTTTTGTACACCGACAGGAGCCCCCGGGCCTGGGCCACACATAAGCGCAACGCGTTGTTGGGCCAGGCCCAAAAACGGTGCGCGGGCAGGCGGAGCGGTTTTTACCGCGGTAAGTTCCTTCGCGCGCTGTGCCTCCCATGCTTCCCGCGCGTGGCGCGGCGCCAGGAGGCATGCGTGACGTGGGCGGCATGCGTGGGGCTGAGCTCTGCACGCATGCGTCACGTCGTAGTAAAGGGGACGGTTCGCGCCTTCCCCATAAATGGAGGGAGGCGTGGAGGCACGGCCCATTTGCTGGACGGGGCCAAGGCGTGGTCTTCGAGGCGTCCACTCCCCATGATCACGGGGTGGGGAGAGGTCGCCTCACCCGTCACCTCGGTCCTGCACGCCTGCCACGCGGCTCTCATGCGCTTGGGGTGGCGAACGGTGGAGGCGGGAAACCGGGCCGCCGCGGGCTGGGGCGGCGGGTCGGTCCCAGTTCCCTGCGCCTTCCGCGTCTTGATTGGCTGAGCGGGGCGGCCGAGCCCCCACCCCGTTCCTTTATAAAGAGTGGGAGGGGGGATGGCGTCCCGCATTCTTTCATCTCCTCCTTCCTTCAGCTTCTGCTCCCCTTCCATCCGCCATGGAGAGAGGGAATCCTGGTCCTTCAACGGTGGCGGCGAGGGTCGCCGCTCGACAACGCGTCCCTCCTTCTCCTGCTCCTGCGGTGGTAGAGCCAGCCGCGAGGGGAAGGGGGAGGGGGCGAGGCCGAGGCACTCGGTGAAGAGGAGGATGGGGCGGCGCGCCGGCCTCGCCTCCGCCAGCAGTTCCTCCCCCCATGGAGGGCCACGTTGGAGATGACCCTTCCGAGTTCTTCGTCAGGCTGCGCCGGCTGTCTCACCGTCGCCTTCGTCTTCCGACTCCATTCACGCGGGAGATGGAGCTGGATCCGCCGGAGTCATTGCGGCTGCACATGAGGGGCTGTGGGATCAGCGGCACGCGGGTTCGCGTCGGCTTCCCAGCCCCTCACGTGATGTATCTTCGTCGGGGATGGAAGACATTTGCTCATATCCACCGCTTGACGGAGGGGCTCACTCTCCATTTCAAGCTGATGGAGGGCGGCCTCCTCTCCGTCAAGGTCTTCGGGCTCTTCGGGACCCATGCAAGGTGCTGCGTGGAGAGCTCTTCTGATAGCGAAGACTCCTCCTCGAGCGGGAGTGACGAGGAGGACAGCGGCAGCGACAACGAGGGTAGCAGGCGGCAGGATGATGGGTCCGACTAGGTGTCGGGCGCCGCTCCATGCGGCACCGGCGACCCCATCATCCGTGTCGCCGGCTCCCTGAACTTCTCGGGGTCGTCTCCTTGGGCGGCTGGCACTGGGAGGCCGCGGAAGAGGAAGAGGGTGGGCGGCAAGGCCGTCAACTCGGAGTACGCGGGCTCCGACGCCTTCGACGCGTGCTGACGTCCTGCCGCCTCGTCTTCGAGCTCTGCTTCCGGCGCCGCCATCACTATCCAGCCTTCGGACGGCCACCGAGATGTTCTCTTGATGTCTTCTGCCACCCGTAGCTCGTCTAGGTGCCCCTTTTGCCCTTTTCGCCTCCTTGACCTGCCTCCTGGGGAGAGGGACAAGAAAGGGATTACGGGCACCTTATCTCTTTTTAGTTTGTAAGCCTTCGGGCCTTAGCTGAATTTAAAACTTGTAATCCCATCATTCATGTTTTTCATTCTCTATGGACTGTACCTGAGTGGAATGTTTTTAATGAAAAAGGGATGCTTGCCGGGTCATTTGTTTGCGGGTAGAACCCACGTCAAGGAGTAAATCCTTGATATCTCTAAGATAAACATTTCCTTGCCCGGCAGCAGGCCTTGCCGTCTTCCCACGTTGCTCGACCTTTCTCACGCTTTTGGCGGAGGCAGGGATGAGGCAGGTTCAGGCTCCTCGTTTCATCCCTTCGCTGCCGCGACTACGACCAAACCTGGCCCCAGGAACGAGCCCTAGGGCCTAGAGTTAGGGGAGCACGGTAGCTTTAGGAAGAAACGAGGTTTCACATACCTCACTCCATAAAGGAATGCATGATAAGGGATGAAGAACTTATCTGAAGCTGTAGCCCCCGGCAACTCTGGTTTGCCGTGGGTGAATCTTTGCTCTCGGAGCCCCCGACAGTACTGGCTTGCCGGGGTCTAGATGCTGGTCTGTCCCTCTTCTCTCTTTCATCCTAAAGTGATCCGGCAAGGATATCTGTGAGTCCTGCGAACAAAAGGAGACAAAAGAACGGCAAAGAGACGCACACTCGACCTCTAAGCTAGGGGTTAGTCGCCGCTAAGCACTATCAACCCTAACCAAGGACGAGACTCGACCTAGCATGCATGCTATAACTTGGGGCGCCGGCGCTTCATTTATTTATGCTCAAGGTCTGCGCCTGGCTTTGTACCAAGGGGTACATGCATCATCGACAATGCTTGTACAAAAGGTGGCTTGCCGGGGGGACCGGCAAGCTTGCCGGGGGGCCTGGCAAGCCGCGCCTCACGGGTAGAACTTGCGAAGATGCTCAATGTTCCAGGAGTTACTCACCGGAACGGCATATTCGGTCTCCAGGCGGACTGCGCCGGGCCTGGTGACTCGTATTACCCGATAAGGGCCTTCCCACTTTGGCGTCAACTTGTTGGAATTCTTGGCTGATCGAACATGCCGAAGGACAAGGTCGCCTTCCTCAAGGCTTCGGGCATGAACCTTGCGGCTATGGTAGCGGCGCAAGGCTTGCTGGTAGCATGCTGCTCTCACAGCCGCCCGAAGACGATCTTCCTCAAGGAGCATTGCGTCATCTTGCCGCAGTTGCTCTTGCTCAAGCTCATCATAAGCGAGCACTCGAGGTGACCCGTATATGATTTCAGTGGGGAGAACTGCTTCTGCCCCGTATACCAGGGCAAAGGGTGTCTGGCCAGTGGCTCGATTTGGCGTCGTCCTGATCGACCAAAGAACCGCCGACAACTCATCAATCCAGCGCCTTCCACTCTTGTGCAGCCTGTCAAAGGTCTTGGTCCTTAATCCTCGCAATACTTCAGCATTTGCCCTCTCAGCTTGACCATTGCTTCGCGGGTGAGCAACGGAAGCGAAACAGACTTCGCTGCCGAGGTCTTGGGTATATTGCATGAAGGTGCGGCTTGTGAACTGCGTGCCGTTGTCGGTGATAACCCTGTTGGGTACGCCAAAACGGCACACTAGTCCCTTGAAGAACTTGACGGCCGACTGAGCTGTGACCTTCCTTACTGCCTCCACCTCCGTCCACTTTGTGAAATTGTCGATTGCAACGTACAAGTACTCAAAGCCCCCGGCAGCACGGGGGAAAGGGCCCAGTATGTCGAGCCCCTAGACCGAGAAGGGCCAGGAGAGAGGAATGGTTTGAAGGGCTTGAGCTAGCTGATGAAGCTTCTTGGAATGGAACTGACACGCTTCACACCTGGTGACTAGTGTCGTCGCATCCTGGAGGGCGGTGGGCCAGAAGAAGCCTTGCCGAAATGCCTTGTCGGCAAGGGCCCTTGACCTTATGTGGGATCCACATATGCCTCCGTGTACCTCCGCCAACAGCTCCAGTCCTTCCTCTCGAGGGATACACTTCAATTTCACACCGTTCGGCCTCTTCCTGTACAGGACGTCATCGACGAACTGGTACATGGTAGAGCGACGGGCTACTTTTTTCGCTTCTTCCTGCTCCTCAGGAAGTTCCCCTGTTTGGAGGAATCAGACGGTATGCTATGCCCACGCTGCAGCCTGGGGCTCGACGACAAGGACTAAAGGCATTTCCTCCACGACAGGAGTGGCTGTCTTGACGGCAAGAGCTTGACGCTCCGCCGGAGCCGTCCCGTGGCAGGCTCAGTGTCCCCGGCAACATCCTTGCCGGCGGCTCCGGGGAGCTCGGTGGGAAAGTACTTGCTGGGCCCTGATTTCCTCCTTTGTTCTACTTTGTTGATGGATCAACGGATGGCTGAGTTAGCTGAAGCACAAAGGTACCTGGTTCCACAGGTAGCTTGAGGGCAGCGCGTTTTGACAGGTAATCGGCGATATCGTTCTCCGCTCGGGGAACGTGTTCAACCTGTATACCGTCGAAACGCTCTTCCAGCTTTCTCACTTCATCGACGTAGGCCTTCATCAACGAGCTCTGGTAATCTTTGTTGACTTGCTTGACGACAAGCTGCGAGTCACGCCTGACGATGAGTTTCTTGATTCCGAGGCTGCCGCGATCCTAAGACCGGCAAGCAGCCCTTCGTACTCTGCAGTATTGTTTGTTGACACCTCCCTGGGGAAGTGCATCTGGATCACGTACTTGAGGTGCTCTCCGGTGGGCGCGACAAGCAGTACGCCAGCCCCGGCGCCTTGTAAGGAGAAAGGTCCATCAAAGTACATGATCCAATTGCAACTTGCCTCCTTGCCGAGGAGAGTAGTCTCTTGGGCTCCTTCGTCAGGCGTTGCGGTCCATTCTGCAATGAACTCTGCCAGGACTCGGCTCTGAATCGTCGAAGTACTTTCAAACTTGAGGCCAAAGCTGGACAACTCCAGTGCCCATTCCACAATTCTTCCCGTTGCATCTGGATTGTGCAATATCCGTTGCAGAGGGAAGCGAGTGACGACAGTGATCTCGTGTGCCTGGAAGTAGTGACGCAGCTTCCTCGAGGCCATAAGAAGGCCGAAGAGCAGTTTCTGCATGCCGGAGTACCTCGATCTAGCCCCTTGCAGGAGGGAACTAACAAAGTAGACCGAGTGCTGCATCATTTTCTTCTTCGGCAGCACTTCAACTGGCTGTGTCGTCTCTGCATTGGTGGTGTCGGGCTCTGTCGCTGCCATTACCTCGTCGTCAACCTCCCTCTGCGCCACTAGTGCGGCACTGACCACTTGGTTCATTGCCGCCAGGTATAGTAGCAACGGCTCCTGTGGCCTAGGCGCAACTAGTATTGGCGCGGAGGAGAGGTACTTCTTCAAATCTTGCAATGCTGCTTCGGCTTCTGGCGTCCACTCCACCGGGCCCGCCTTTTTCAGGATCTTGAAAAAGGGAAGGGCGCGCTCGGCCGACTTGAAAATGAACCTGCCCATGGCGGCGACACAACCAGCAAGCCGACGCACATCCTTGATTCGCTTGGGTGCTTCAATCTGCTCTATAGCTTTGATCTTGTCCGGATTGGCCTCTATCCCACGCTGTGACACAAAGAACCCGAGAAGCTTGCCGGACGGGACGCCAAAGACGCACTTCTCAGGGTTCAGCTTTAGATTGATCTTGCGCAGGTTCGCAAATGTTTCTTGCAAATCTGCGATGAGGGTTGCCCTGACTTGGTTTTGACCACTATGTCATCGATATAAGCTTCCATATTTCTATTGAGCTGGGGTTCAAAACCAATCTGGACCGCCCTTGCAAACGTCGAACCAGCACTCTTCAACCCGAAAGGCATCCATATGAAACAATACGTACCACATGGGGTGATGAATGCTGTTTTCTCTTCGTCTTCTTTCGTCATGAAGATCTGGTGGTAGCCGGAGTAGGCATCGAGGAATGACAACAGATCACACCCAGCCGTGGAGTCAACAATCTGGTCGATGTGCGGCAACAGGAAGGGGTCTTTAGGACAAGCCTTATTGATATCTGTGTAATCAATACACAGCCTCCACTTCCCATTTGCCTTGCGCACTACGACCGGATTGGCGAACCACGTCGGATGGAGCACTCCTCTTACCAAACCTGCTGCCTCCAGTTTCCGGATTTCTTCTGTGATAAACTCTTGTCGTTCCAAAGCTTGCTTTCTGACCTTCTGCTTGACGGGCCGCGCATGAGGACAGACAACAAGGTGGTGCTCAATCACCTTCGTGGGAACGCCGGGGATGTCAGAAGCTTGCCATGAAAACACATCGACATTCGCCCGCAGGAAGGTGACGGGCGCGTCTTCCTATTTGTTGCCAAGGGTGGAGCTTATGGTGAAAGCTCCTCCCGTGCCATCCTCATTGACAGAAACCTTCTTGGTTCCCAGCGGTATGGCCCTGGGCTTCTTGTTTCCGCCGGTGGAGCTCTCTGGCACGTCCTCGAGGGTAGCGCTACACTCCGAAGAGGTGCGCTTGCCGGAGTGGGTGCCCGAGGTCTAACCGGTCTTCTTCTTCTTCTTCCCTCCCGGGGTCTCAGCGGCAGGAGCAAGTGCCCTAGTGGCGGTAGCTGCTGCAACTGCTTGCTGGTATAGTTGGTCAACGCAAATCAGCGCATCTTTCTTATCGGAGGGGATGGTGATGATCGTCACAGGTCCTGGCATCTTCAGGGTATTGTAGGCGTAGTATGACACCGCCATGAACTTGGCCAGCGCTGGGCGGCCAAGGATCCCGTTGTAGGGCAAGGGGATCTTGGCAACATCAAACACGATCCTCTCCGTCATGTAGTTCAGGTCGCTCCCGAAAGTCACGGGCAGCATGACCTTTCCCTTGGGTTGGCTTCTTCCCGGGTTGACCCCTTGAAATGTGCCCGTCTCTTCGAGGTCTCCATCGGGAATCTGCAGTTTCTCGATCACGGCAGGCGAGATCAGGTTCAGACCGGCCCCGCCATCGACTAGCATCTTTGTCACCTTGAGGTTGCGTATTGTTGGTGAAACCAACAATGGCAAGCACCCGACCGCAGTAGTGCGATTAGGGTGATCCTCAGTGTCAAAAATGATAGGTGTGCTGGACCACTTCAGCGGCCTTTGGGCATCAAACGACGGCTCTGCCGCTGTAATCTCTCGTGCCCACTGTTTAAGCCGGCGGTGAGAAGTATGCAGCGAGGCGCCGCTGTCGACGCACATGGCCTCTGTAGCTTTCTGAAAGTCTGGGTCGCCGGATTCGTCGTTCTCTTCGCGATCGTCGTCTTCTGGCTTTCTGTCATGGCCCCGGGCGGGCCTCTCCTGTTGTTTATCCTTGCCGCGACGGCCCGCCTGGCCGTCGCGCTTCTTGCCGGACCCCTCAGCACCGTCTTGGCCCTTCTCCTTGTCCCGCCTCTCATATTCAACCCTCTGCTTCTCAACGAGGAGCTCAACTTGTCGGCAGTCTTGGAGAGCATGGTCTTTGGTGCGATGGATCTTGCAGTATTGCTTGTCGGAGTTTCCTGACTTCTCGGCAGCCGCCAAGGCCCGGCAGGCGACACATCCGGCAATTTCCATGCCGGGGTCATCTGCCTTGGTTTTCTTGGTGGAGCCGGTGTCATCAGATCCCTCGATGGCAAGCACTGCTTTACCTTTGCGCTTCCTGTTGCGGCGCCGGCCTTTCTTCGCCAGAGCGGCAGTATCCTCATCTGAGGAGTCGGTTTCCACGCCGGCATCTTCGCCGGGGTACTTCCTTCCCTCTTCAGCTCGGGCACATCTGTCAGCAAGAACGTAGAGTTCTGCCACATCTTTCACCTTGTTCATTGCCAGCTCTTCGCGCATCTTGCGGTTACGCACGTTCTGATGGAACGTGCTGATGATGGCGGCAGGGTGAACATCAGGGATGTTGTACTGTATCCGGCTGAACCTCTGTATATACTTGCGGAGACTCTCGCCTCCCTTCTGGGGAATGACGTGCAGGTCGCTTGCTTGGCCGTGAGCTTGGTGTCCTCCAGTGAAGGCGCCCACGAACTCATGGCACAAATCCGACCAGGAGGAAATAGAGTCTACCGGCAAGTGCATCAACCATGACATGGCGTTGGGTTTAAGAGCCAACGGAAAGTAGTTCGCAAGCACCTTATCGTCACGGGCTCCGGCAGCTTGCATCGCGATGGTGTAGATGCTGAGGAACTCGGACGGGTGGGTCTTGCCGCCATACTTTTCGCCCATGTCAGGTTTGAAGGTGCGGTGAGTGGGCCACTGGAACTGCCGCAGCTCACGGGCAAAAGCCGGACAACCTACCTCGTAAGGCAGGCCTCCAGGGTTCTCCGGTGCCGGGTGGTTCACAGCAGGCCCTGCTCGCTTGTCTGACTGGTGGCGCGCTCCGCGCCGGCGCTCGATAGTGGTTCGAGCGTCTTCATGTTCTCGATCCCGAAGGACCTGGCGCTGGTCACAGTGGGTCCGCGGGTCGGACGATGCTATGGAGATTTCGTCGCCCGTAACATCGCGACGGGCTGGCGTCCGCGGTACTGGGCGAGGAGGAGGCGAGTGCACCGTGGTCGCGGCGCCGCCGGCTTTCCTGCCACTGGTACGCGGGACTCCATCGGAGCATCGTCCCGGGGGCTCCGCCGAACTCGGTTCGTCTTTGTTGGCCACCGCAACAAGGCCTCGGATAGTGGCTCTCCATTCGTCGAGTTTCCCCGTAGTGGGAGGAAAATCGAGGAGCAACTGCGCGCGCGCCAGGGCTTCCGCTTGCGTCGGTGGCAGCGAAACCTGCACGGATCACGACGCGCTTCGACTTCTGACCATGTCAGAAGGAGCTCTATCACGACCCCGCGGTCGCATGCCATCTTCACCAGCGCCTCGGCGAGCGGGCAGGTCTTCTACATCCCGGGATTGGCGCTCGGGGCTCTTCCCGCGGCGACGCCCGGGGTCTTCGGTGTGCTTACGCCGTTCGTCGCGCGCCGCTTGAGAGGAGCGCGCCGTCGGCGCCGGCGTGGGTGTCTTGGAAGCCTTCGCGTCGCCCTCAGGCGGGGCGGCAGCGTTCCTGGAAGGCCCCACGCCACCCGCGGAGGGCCCGGCTCCGTCTTTGGATTTGGCGGCGTGCGGCCCGTTACCAGGCGCATGAACATCGCCGCCTCCCAGACTCCGGCTGCTGGGACGGTGTTGGTGTTCGCGAACGGCGCCCCGAGTCCTTTCTGCGACCGGTCCGCTGCTCGCCCGCGTCGGGACGGGATGTCCGGCTTCCGACGGGCCAACCGCCACCGTCGTCTTCTTCTTGGGCGCCATGACGATGAAGAAGCGTCAAACTAACTGCTAAAGCCGATTCTCACAACTGCGCTGCCCCCTACCTGGCGCGCCAAAGATGTTGGTGGGAACGACACCTATGGGATCACAAGAATCCCTACTACGGTTGCGGGGCGCGGGGTCGTGAGAAGAGCGGATCAAATAGATAGCACACGGTTCCTTTACCCAGGTTCGAGCCGCGAGGATGCGTACTCCTGCTTTGGTGGATTGTATATCTGCATTCTTCAGCTAGCTATGGGGCGTGAGGAGCTCCAAAAAGCCGAATCCTCCTACTGGTCGCCTTGGGCCGCCTTTTATAGGGAAAGGGGTCGCCCCAGTGGCACACAGGAGGTGGAAAGGGTACAGTGATGCGAGGTTATCCCTCGCATTACATGACAAGGCGCATTTAATGTGTCTCGCTTAGGTGTCCTTGCTTTATCGGGGACGGGGGAGAGCCCTGTCTCGCCCGTCGCCGCTCCATCTCGCGTCGACACGCACCCTGGCCAGCGATGCCCGCGGCGCCATGTAGGCTGGCAGGCAGCTGAGGTGGCGCAGTGGTGGGTCACCACGGAGATCTGCATGCCGCCACAGAGGTGCCTGCCCAGCTGGTTGGGTCGGCAGCTGCATGCGAACGGTGGTGGAGGTTTGATTGGCGTGGGCCTGATGGAGGCCCTACGGGTGTTCACGGCAAGGGCCTTGCCGGGGCCCCGGCAAGGGTCTTGCCGTGGCGCCTGCTGTCATCCCCGGCAAGGCTCTTGCCGGGGGCCTTGTGGTCCTCCTTGGCTGGGATCCCGCCAAGGATCATCATCTTCTAAAGTGTGCATCTGATCTTGAATGTCTTCACAAAGATCTGCATGCCACCACGGGGATGCCTCCCCAATCCTTGCCCCATGGGGGCAGTGGACTCAAGGGTGACCCGCTCCGTAGGTGTGGGGCGAGCTGCCACGACAAGGGTCTTGCCGGGTTGGCTAAAACCGCCTCCCTGCAAGGATCTTGCCGGGGGGTCCGCTTTGTCCCCTTTGCTCCTTATGGTCTTGGTCTTGGCGTCGTTCTGCTTCTCTCGAGCTTCGGCCTTACCTTGGCTCACCTCCCTTGCCTTGCTCAGTGTGGTGGTGCCTGTGGCTTAGGCTGCCCGTGCATAGTTATAGGGGTACAAAAAAGTGCACCCCTCTTTTTGTACACCGACACACGGCGTCGATGGCGTACCAGACGCCATTCGCTCCTTGGTGGTGGTGCCAAGGATCAACTTTCCCTGCCTCCCCCCTTCCCCTGCGCCCGGGTGAAAACCCTAGCCCCGGTGGCTAAGCGGCGGCGGCGCCACAGCGTCGTCACCTTCTTGAAGGCGCCGACTTGGGCATGGGGATGCTGGGCGTGTATGGCGAGCTTGTCTGGTTCCTGGTGGCGGCCCGTCCGGCCGTGTCTCCGATGGGGACCTCGCCCTTCCTTACCTTATACCTGCTGTGGTGGAGTGGTACTTCATCTCACACATTGATGGTGGCGTAGATCCGCGACATGGCGCTGTGGAGGCTCGGCGTCCGATGTGTGGAGATGGACTCGCGCAGGAGGTGGTAGCTGTCCGGCGTCATGGTAACGTCGATGGTAGAGTGGCCAGACAAGGTAGAAGCCTCAATATAATCTGAAGAAGGACCTGTGGAAGATGGCTGCAACGACACATGAGTGCGTCTGACCGGATTGTGCCCCAGACCCGATATGTGGCTTGGCTGGGGCTTCCGGCTTTTGATGTTAGGTTTAGGTGAGTGGTTTGGGTAGTGGCCCAGCTAGCATCCATTCATCATATGAATAGGAGTAGCAGCATATGTTGCCAAGAAGGTGGATTCAGATATATTGTTTGTAATACTTTGTAAGGTCATCGCGAATAATCAATAAAGTGGTCGTATGCATCTCCCAGATGCAGAGGCCAGGGGTCATCCTCCTTTTCTAAAAAAAGAAGATCGTCATGAACATATGCATACAGAGAGAAGTGATATCGACCACCTCTCTTTCTCCGAGAGATTGGCCGAACAACAAGTTCTCGTATATCTATCCGACGCTACTGGCTACATACATACAATATAATTATCTCTTACAATATAATATCCTAATTATATATGAACACAGGGTCCACATGGTATTCTTCGTCTTTAGAGATCACGTGGTCAAGGAAGAATGCCGCCAATTCTCTTGAATTGCTCGCATACGATCTGGTGGTAGGAGTTCATCCCGCATCCGAAAGATCTAATTTGAAGAAGGGGGTCAATATATATATATATATAAATGAAACTCAACACAAATGATGGTAATAAAATAAAATTGTGAATATTATTGCTTACGCACTTCATATTGTTAGTCAGAGTAGCCCCGCTCACAGGTGTGTTGCGGATGGACTCGCAAACGTAGTATCCACAGTAATTATTACCGGCTTCCTGCCACAACCACTTTACAAGAAATAGAGGTCAATCAAACTGATAAGCAAGCATGCTATAAATGGTATTGATGAAACTAGCGCTTGAATCACTAGGAGATGCGCGGAACATGCTAGTAGTACTTACTTTTAGGTGTCTAAATTGCAACTTCTTCGGCAGTCCCGGAGCTTTTTTGGTGAATTTTCTTCAAACCCTGCCAGACAAAGAAAACAATTACTTGTTATCAGGAAATGAACAAAGTTGCTGATATGGTGCGATAATGATTGATTTAACTTACTTCTCGAGCATTTCATTCATGTCTGCATACTCCTTAGGATCTTTTCGTCTTGAGTCTAAGACAGTTACTAGTCCCCGCTCAAGCTTAATCTCTAGGAGAATGTAGTGGAAGCTGTGCACACATGCATAACTCATCAATTACATTACTATAACCTGGACTAATGAGGGAAACTGAATATGCACAAGACAGTAACACTCACTTGAAGTTGTAAGGAAAGAGTATTATATCTTTGTTTTCATTTATTACCAACGATCGTGGCAAGTTGGCCTCGGTATCTTCGGCATGAAATTTAACCTCATTTGCATCTATGAGATTTGTGTTAATGAACCCAATATCACCAATTTGTCTTTTCTTCAATTCGGCGATCTTCAATCTGCATAATATAGTGAGGATAATTAAAAATACATGCAATGAAAGAGCTGACCTATATATAGAGACTTAATGATAGAAATAGTACTACTTACAGAAAGTAGCAAGTGACCGTTAATTTATCGAGGGCGTGTTGATTGAAAAACTGGAAGAACTCCTCAAATGGAACATGCAACAGATCAATTCCAACGAGGTCATGCTCCTCTTTAACGAACAGCGTCAAAGTATTCGTCCCCCCAGACTCTCTGCAGGTTTTCATGTACCAATCATGGAATCTTCGCATCATCGTTGTTAGAGATTTTTCATCTTTCACGAGAGGCTTCCCGTACTCGTATCTGTGTTCGTCCACCTCCAAGAAATCATAATGTACATCGTCGGGCAGGTAATCTCCAAGATTGCTATAACCGGGCACCATCCTCGGATCATTAGCGGCGATGTCGCTAGACACCTTGAGCGGGGGGCACGATTGGTCCGCTTGTTCGCCGAGATGGGCAATTTGTTTCCCAGCTCGTCGTTCTGCTAACCTTTGATCACTGATAGTACTTCCCAACCGCTTCGCTTCGAGAAATGACTTTTCAATAATGCGGTCATAGTTGGCTTTCGGCGGAGACTTTGGTGGTTTCTTCAGGGCAGCCAGAGTGCGCTTCGCTTTCACCGGATCTATCTTCTCCTCCGGAGGTGGATGTTTCTTTGCTTTCACCCCTTAAAAGAAGTTCGTCACTTCGGCTCGCACGATATTCACGTTTTCCTCCACGGTCCTCTCGTATGGTAACTTCAGCAGAGTCTTCAGAGAAGGACCATATCTGTATTGCCTCCCGCCTCTGGCTGTACTGCTAGACGCCGGAGCAGATGGAGCGGCTGCAGCTGTCTTCTTTCGTGCTTGCTTACGAGTCGGAGGAGAAGGACTACGACGCACCGGAGCAGCCGGGGTGGCGGCGGGTCTCCTCCGCCCTTGCTGGCGAGGTGGAGAAGGAGGAGGCTGGCTGCTCGGGCGGGCCGGCGTAGGCGGAGAAGGAGGCGAAGTGCCGCCATGCGCCGGAGAAGGAGGCTGAGTGCCCTGATCACTCGCTGGAGGAGGAGGCGGAGGAGGAGGCGTCCAGTTCGGAAGGTTGATGAGCTCCTTCCGCCATAGGCATGGATTCTTCAGACAAGAACAACCCGAGTCTCCCCGTTACCCGTAGGGTGGTCAAGCACGAGGTCCTCAAATCCTTCTGTGATTTCATCCACCATCACCCTAGCATATCCTTCTAGAATCGGCCGGCAGTGAAAAGTTGCGCCAGGTTCAGGAGGTGCAACAGAGCCAACAGCCGCCTTGACTTTCAATTCCATCCACTTCGTCATAAGGTGGCAATGCTGAGACTCCGTGATAGCATCCACGGGGTAGCTAGCAGGAGCCGTGAAGACAGGCTCCTGAAGCAGCTCTGTGGAAGCCACGCTGCTTCTCCGCTGAGATGGCGGGGTAGCTTCGGGTGTAGCTTTGGCAGGTCGCGTGCTGCGAACTGCGTCTCGTTCCTCTAGCGCTTGTACCCTTGCGTGCAGCGCCTGTAGTTGGGTCAACTCCTTTTTCTTCTTCCTCTCCCGGCGTTTGTAACCGCCTGCGTCGGGAAATCCAGCCTTCCACGAAAGGGAGCTTGGCGTGCCTCGTGTCCATCCAGGGTGCTCAGGATTCCCGAGGGCCTCTGTGAGCTCGTCGTTCTCTCTGTCCGGAACGAACGTCCCTTCCTGCGCTTTTTCGATATACTCCTGAAGCTTCTCGATGGGTGTGTTCAGCTGCTCGTTGGTCCAAACGCACTTCCCTGTTACAGGGTCCAATTTTCTCCCAACCCTGAAGAACCAAGTCCTGCAACGGTCTGGCCAGTGTCGCGTCGCTGGTTCGATCCCTTTATCAATGAGGTCATTCTCAGCCTTGTCCCACAACGGCCGGGCTTTCAGGTAGCCACCTGACCCCGTGCGATGGTGATGCTTCTTCTTTGCAGCATTCTTCTTGTTTGTCGCCGACATCTTCGCTGCTCTCTCAGATTTCTTTTTGGTGACAAATGCGAGCCACTGATCTTTGATCTTCTCAAATCGGCCGATGAATTCTGGAGTCTTGTCTTGGTCGACAAACGATGATTTCAGCTCATTCTTCCACCTCCTGAATAGCTCAGCCATCTTCGTAAGAGAATAAGACTTGATCATTGGCTTTTTAACTAGATTCTCCGGATCTTCCTCTGATGGGAAGGTGAAATTTTCCTGCAGCGCGGTCCAAAGATCATCTTTCTACCTATCGCTGACATAAGACACCTGAGAGTCTATGTTCTTAGGCTTCAACCATTGCTCGATGCTGATCGGGATCATGTCCCTAACTAGAACCCCACACTGAGCATTAAATTTTTGCTTGGTCCGGAGGGGTTCAATCGGTTGGCCAGCGCGATCAATTTCGATGATCGTGTACCTTTCATCCGTGCGCAACTTTCTCTTCGGGCCTCGTCTCGTTACCGAAGTGTTGCTCGATCCGAAGGGCTAGAAAAGAGCAAAAAGAAGAGAGTTTATATGTGTACATACCAAAAACAATTAATGCATCAATTAGCTATATAGTCAGCACATGCTTAATTAATTAATATATATACCTGGCCGGACTCCGATCGGTCACCGGAGTCGTCATCACGGTGTCCTTCCCCCTCCATTCGGTCACCGAAGCTGTCATCACGGTGTCCTTCCCCCTCCATTCGGCCACCGGAGCCGTCATCATGGTGTCCTTCCCCCTCCATTCGGTCACCGGAGCCGTCATCACGGTGTCCTTCCTCCTCCATTGTTTGATCATCGTCATAGCCTGCTTCTTCATCCTGTCTTTCCAGACCATCGGTGCATGTGTCATTGAGAAACGACAAGACGGCATCACTTCCCGTGCGATTATCTCCCCAAACACCGCTTCTTTTGCTTCGTCTCGGGGGTGCGAATCCATAGTTTCTGCAAATATTTACAACATGGCAATTATTATTCAAACATGACAGATGGATATATTAGTGGCAAACGTTGAACTAGCTAGCTAAGCACAATAAGGAATCATATTAGTGGCCTGGCATCGACGCTTCTCTAGGGTTTGGGGTGGCCTCGGCAACGCTTCAAGGGTTTGGGGTGGCCTCAACAACGCTTCAAGGGTTCGGGGTGGCCTCGACGACAACGCTCTTTTAACTTGGTAAATTTGGGTGGCCTCAAGAGAGTTTGTCGATCGGGTAGGGGCGCGGCGGGAGGGGGTAGGAGACCGACATCGTTTTTTTCTAGGGTTTGGGTGTCCTCGAGAGTTTTGGTCGAGCGAGAGGGCCGGGGGGGGGGGGTGCTCCCTTGGTATAAGTTATCACGGTCGAGAGAGGGTATATATATTGGCCGTCCCTCATGTCGAAGTTATCCGGGAGGGGGTTATATCGACAACGACGACATACATACATGGGAAAATAATGTTATCAGGGAGGGGGTATATCGACCCCCCTCGTGTTGAAGTTATCGGGATAGAAGAGAAGAAGAAAAAAATAGAATTTTCTTATTTTTTTATTAAATGTAACTTTTGCATATATGAACATACATACATAAATTATACATACATGGAAAAAATTGCTATGAACAAAAAAAAATCATATATGAATATTTTGTATATACATCCATATCCATCCATCCATCCATTCATACATACATAAATGACAAAAAATGCTATGAACAAAAACATTAGTAGTAATTATTTTTTTAATGATTTGGCCTCAAAAAATTCTTTTATTAGTACTTTTCAAACTCTAGAATGACCTTTTTGCACTAGAACTATTTCAAATAATTCCTTTCAAATGCCACAATTTTTTTGAGAAGTCCTCTGATGCCTATAGATCATTTTATTCAAAACCCCACTTTGGTCATTTGAAAATTTTGAGCACAACTTCCATTTTTTAAGTTTGGTCCAATCTTGGCATTGAACTACAACCCTATTTTTCCTTGCTAAAAAAATTCTGAATTTTTGACATCTTGTAGTCCTTCCTACTAAACCCTTAAGTCCAGAAGGGCAGCCCCAATTTCATCTAGCAAGTCCACCAAAAAAAATCATGTAGTTTCTGTCCAGCACTAAATTTTAATAAAACTTGCACTAACAAGTTTTTCCTTTTATCAAACCAACTTGACCATCTTCACTAACATCCAAGGAGACATCATCCTGCCAAGTTTCACATAAAATAAAGTTCCCTAGCTAACCCTAGCATTTCATCAAACACCTTGTGGACATGTCTGAAAACATGCAATTCTCTGAAACTATGCACTGAACCAAGTTCACCATCATCACATACATGAAGGAAGGACAGAGGAGAGGGGTGGGAGGGAGGAGGGAGTATCGGCCTGTCCGGTGGGCAGTGGTGCGGTGGCGTTGACGGCAGGGTAGGGGCGTGGCGCAGCGTCGGGGCAGGGCAGGGGCGCGGCGGTGTTGGCGTCGAGGTCAAGGAAGGGGCGCACGGCGGCGTCGTCGGGGCGAGGCAGGGGCGCACGACGTCGGGGCAGGGCAGGGGCGCATGGCGTAGGTGTCGGGGCAGGGGTGTGATAACCCACAAGTATAGGGGATCGCAACAGCTTTCGAGGGTAGAGTATTTAACCCAAATTTATTGAGTTGACACAAGGGGAGCCAAAGAATATTCTCAAGTATTAGCAGCTGAGTTGTCAATTCAACCACACCTGGAAACTTAGTATCTGCAGCAAAGTGTTTAGTAGCAAAGTAATATGATAGTGGTGGTAATGGTAACAAAAGAACAATGAAAGCAAAGTAATATTTTTGGTGGTTTGTAGTGATTGTAACAGTAGCAACGGGAAAGTAAATAAGCGTAAACTAGTATATGGAAAGCTCGCAGGCATTGGACCGGTGATGGATAATTATGCCGGATGCGGTTCATCATGTAACATTCATAACATAGGGTGACACAGAATTAGCTCCAATTCATCAATGTAATCTAGGCATGTATTCCGAATATAGTCATACGTGCTTATGGAAAAGAACTTGCATGACATCTTTTGTCCTACCCTCCCGTGGCAGCGGGGTCCTATTGGAAACTAAGGGATATTAAGGCCTCCTTTTAATAGAGAACAGGAACAAAGCATTAGCACATAGTGAATACATGAACTCCTCAAACTATGGTCATCACCGGGAGTGGTCCCGATTATTGTCACTTCGGGGTTGCCAGATCATAACACATAGTAGGTGACCAAGAACTCACATATATTCATGAAAACATAATAGGTTCAGATCTGAAATCATGGCACTCGGGCCCTAGTGACAAGCATTAAGCATAGCAAAGTCATAGCAACATCAATCTCAGAACATAACGGATACTAGGGATCAAACCCTAACAAAACTAACTCGATTACTTGATAGATCTCATCCAACCCATCACCGTCCAGCAAGCCTACGATGGAATTACTCACACACGTCGGTGACACTACTAGGAAAAGGCCTACTAATGGCGCACCAATTTTTCCTACTAATGCCATTAGTATCACGCCACTAGTATTTCTTACTAATGGAGCACCACCGGTGCGCCATTAGTATCTGGTATACTAATGGCGCACCATGCAGTGCGCCATTAGTATAGAACACCATGCGCCATTAGTATGCCTCCCAGGGGGCCATATTTAACCATGTGCTTTGGCATACTAATGGCGCACTGTTGGGTGATGTGCCATTAGTGTGATTATCACAGTGCGCCATTAGTGTCTTGTGTGGTGCGCCACTAGTATGAATATTAGGGTTTTTTTTCATTTCTGATATTTTCACAGGTTACAAAATATTAGAGATAACATACTACACAGATCTGCTTAGCTTACATACAGGGGGCCATATGTAACGATGTTACCCGCGTCCACCAGATCATATCCAACACACAAGTTTAATCATATATACATACATAGCCAACACATAGTTCCATCGTTACATATTACAAAAGTTTCACAATGTTCATTCAACACCGTTATCCATCAATTCACAAAAGTTTCACATTGATACAAAATAAAAACACAAATGGAAAAGAAGCACTCCATCCATGCAAGCTTCCGTGAATTAAATCAAATCTGCAAAATGATAAACAAGAAGTTAGAAGAAGAACAAGAAGAAGAGAAGAAGAAGAAGAAGAAGAAGACTAGAAGAAGAATAAGAAGAAGAATAAGAAGAATAAGAAGAAGACTATAAGCTTATTATGTAAACTTGATCATTTTGTGCTAACATAAGTAATTTTGGAGCTAACCTATAGGAAACTAAGCATATAAGCTCTAAGTTAGCATATTAGAGCCAACTTAGGTAAAATGAAGCTAACCTATGTCATTTTGGATAAGAAGAAGAATAAGAAGAAGACTATAAGCTTATTATGTAAACTTGATCATTTTGTGCTAACATAAGTAATTTTGGAGCTAACCTATAGGAAACTAAGCATATAAGCTCTAAGTTAGCATATTAGAGCCAACTTAGGTAAAATGAAGCTAACCTATGTCATTTTGGATAAGAAGAAGAATAAGAAGAAGACTATAAGCTTATTATGTAAACTTGATCATTTTGTGCTAACATAAGTTATTTTGGAGCTAACCTATAGGAAACAAAGCATATAAGCTCTAAGTTAGCATATTAGAGCCAACTTAGGTAAAATGAAGCTAACATATGTCATTTTGGAATAGAAGAAGAATAAGAAGAAGACTATAAGCTTATTATGTAAACTTGATCATTTTGTGCTAACATAAGTAATTTTGGAGCTAACCTATAGGAAACTAAGCATATTAGAGATAAATAGGTAACTGAGTATATATATATATATCATGTTGGAGATCTGACATACCTGACATAGTTCAGTTCTCATTGTTCTTCTCCTTCTCCTTCCTCAGCCTGATGCGCCAAGAGCGGCGAGGCGGTGGAGGCAGCTGTGGGATGTAGTCTTCTACCACAATTGGCGTGGTCATGTCGCCCAGCTGTGGGATCGCCGACGCCACCACCGGTGCGTGGTAATTGTGAGGCACCACCACCATCGCGAGGCCACCCTCAGCCACCACCATCTCTTGCCCATGGTCAGCCACCACCATCTCTTACCCATGGTCAGCCACCACCATCTCTTGCACCTGGTCAGCCACCACCATCTCTTGCCCTTGGCCAGCCACCACCAGCGCTTGCCCTTGGCCAGCCACCACCAGCGCTAGGTCATCCTCAGCCTGATGCCCATCGTCATCCTGCAGCTCCTCATCCCCACTCTGCTCCTCTTCTCCCCCACTCCAGTCTGGATCATCCTTCTTGTTGTCTTCGCTGCTGCCAAAATCGCTGCTGCTTTCGCTAAGGCCAGAATCACTGTTGCTTTTGCTACAGCCATAATTGCTGTTGCTTTGTCTGTAGCCAGTGTCGCTGCTGCTGCTCCCATTGCCTGTCCAAATGCAACAATCACCGTTAACAATCGATGTGAGACAAAGCCAAATGTAATGTGGCGTCATCGTCGTACCTTAAGAGAAGAAAGTACTCGGTCCGCAGGTCGTAGGCACTGTAGAACTTCTCCCAGCCACGGCACAGGTACATGTGGCCCTCCTCGATCACCAACTCCACGTCCCACAACCTGCGAACCCCGCTGCCGGCCTATCGGAGCTTCACATTATCTGGCGGATCTTCACCCAGCATCTTCATAAAAGCGTCAGGCAGCCTCTGCAATTTGAGACAAGGAGTGATGTAGCAAACAACAGAGTTATCATAATGAGATGGGTGAAGGGGAGATCTCTCGTTTTATATACCTGCCTCGTGGCTAATATTGAAGAAGAAAGTATGATAGTGAAGAACTCGAAAGCATCCAACTCGTACTCCGGTGAGGCAGAGCGGCGGTGGCTGCTTCCCCCCATCTCTGATAAGCAGCAGAAGAGACCAATTAGTACCCTTACAACATTATCATACAACATTATAGCAGCATAAATTTTGAGCAGAAGATAATCAACATTAGTCGCAAGTACCCCATATGCCCTATTTTTAGCAAAGTCATGCTAAAATTCACGGAAAATTTCAGCATGACCTTTGCTGAAAATAGGACATATGGAGTACCCTAATTTGCCGGAACGGAAGTTAATCGACATTCTTGCAAAGTCAAGGGCCTCTCGGGGTACCTGCAAATTCATCACGACACAATGGTCGGAGACAAAACCCAGCCACAGACCATATGGTCCTCTGCTTTCATATGGACAAAAATCAGCTCAACTTATGTGAGCTTCCATTCCAGATATAATAGGTCACCCAACAAAAAATCATCAATAGTTTAGCAAGTCTATACAAACACAGAAAGAATAAAAAATTATAGTCTGTGCATCATGAAAATTATAGTGTATGGATCATGGCATTTTTTATTCTACATTTTTATTATATGGATCATGCCAGGAAATTATAGTCTATGCATTTCTTAATCTTTGGATCATGATCCAACAAAATTTCCATCTCCCATGGCAAATATAGCCTATGCATCATGGAATTTATACTGTATGGATCATGGCATTTTTTTTGTCTATGGATCATGATCTATAGAACATTTTAGTCCATGTCATTTTCTGAAACATATTTTTGCCATGGCAATTTTGAATCAATAGACATACTTCTCAAAAGAGGCATGATCAAATTCTGGTGCCCTTGACTTACTAGTATTTATCTCTATAAATGCAGAACTAATCTGACCACTATAAATGACCCAGAAGACAAACTGAAAATAGTTGTTGTCGCTGAACTAGTCTGACCACTATAACCTGTTCATCATTCATCCATTGTTTTTGTTGCTGCTACAAGTTCAGCAAGCAACATGCCTAAATCCAGTGCTTGTTTGACTTTACTGAATTACCAACACATGGCACACAACACATTTATATTTTGTCAGGTCACACAACACATGCCTGAGGAGGAAGACTGAGTTTTCTACAGAAGCATCATCAGGTACACTTCAACATGTGCTAGCAGCAAAAAATGGTCAATATTCATTCTTATTTATGGTCAAAATTTATAACCTATCAACAAATGGCAAGAATATTGAGTAATCTACTGCAGTTTGATCTACTGCAAATAATCTGTTGCAATTTGATCTATTACATAAACATGGTTGATCTTCATTTTGCATAAACCTAGTTGAGTATTACAGAGCAATTGACAGCAAGTTGACCTTGTTGGAATTCATATAGCAACAATAACAGTTAACTGAACTTATTTTGCATGCATTTATCTCTCCAGAAAACTATCAGTAACAAGTGAGAAGCATCTGCATTTTCTTAGTGAACTTTTGAGTGCATTTATCACTTGTTGGAGTATGCTACAGCTTCTGCAAATCACAAACTCCTTTAGTTTACATCTCAGTTTTAGCAAACACTACAGTTTCAGTGAAGGAGTCACAACTGAATAATAGGCACTATAGTTTCTCTACAGTATTGGAACACTGAACATTTTTAGTATTGGCACTATAGTTCCTCTACAGCTTGACAACCAGTGTAAACTACTGTACTGAGAATAGCAAATTCAAACTCACAGCAACAAATTGAACAGTGAGTAAGCCTGAAGATTCTTCTCTTGCAAACCCCCAACCTTAGCTACTTAATTCTCCAACCCCCTTTCCTTGTCCAAAATTCTCCAACCCCCAACCCTAGAACACATCAGAAGGAAATCAAGAGGGGGAAGAGGGGGAAGCGGCTCGGGTGCTCACTGGGGAGGTTGAGGGCAACTCGGGGTAGCCGGAGCTAGCCGAGGCGGCACGAATTCGCGTCGAGAGGTGGCGATGGTGGCCGAGGCGGAGGAAATCGGCGGGCGTCAAAGGGATGGCTCGAGGGCGTCCGAGCTCGTCCGGGTCCTTGTAGTAGAAGAGGAAGACGGCGGCGGTCCTCCTGGGCAGGCCACGTGGCGTTGGACGGCGAGCACGAGGTTGACGCAAGCGGGGCCGCGGGGGGAGGGGGCGCTTGGGCGGGAGGACGTCGAGGGCGCGGGCCCGGGCAGAGGGGGGACGACGAGGGAGGCGGCGCTCGGCTCGGGGAGGGGGCGTTGGGGGCGGTGGTGGTCGGGTGTGGCGAGGGAAGCGAGCACGGCCGGGGACGGCGAGCACGGGGGCGGTGGTGGTCGGTGGTAGTCGTGCGCGGGTGAGATGAGGCAGGGGAGGGATTAGAGAGAAATGTGAGAGATTGGGGATTTTAGTGTGGGGGGAGGCTTAGCAATGGCGCACCACCTAGCGGTGCGCCATTAGTATGTTTCTTTTTTAGATAGCAATGGCGCACCCCCGAGCGGTGCGCCATTAGTTTATTTTTTTTTATTATTTTTTGTTGCATCTAATAATATTTTAGAAAATGAATATGAATATGAAACAGTAATTTTTTTTATAAAAATAGTAATAATTTTTTAAAAAATATCGTCAAATTTGTTATTTGAAAATATTTATGAATCGAAAAAATATCATCAAATTTATTATTTGAAAATATCATCAAATTTGTTATTTGAAAGTATAATCAAATTTGTTTTTTTGGATTTTTAGTTGCATTCATTTTTGACGGTGGAGCGGGGGAGGGTGCGGGGGGGTCGGTGGCAGCGGTGGAGCGGGGGAGGGTGCGGGGGGTCGGCGTCGGCGGTGGAGCGGGGGAGGGTGAGGGGGGTCGGCGGCGGCGGTGGAGCGGGGCGGGGGGTCGTCGGTGGCGGTGGAGCGGGGGAGGGTGCGGGGGGTTGTCGGCGGCGGTGGAGCGGGGGAGGGTGCGGTGGGTCGTCGCCGGCGGTGGAGAGGGGGAGAGGGTGCGGGGGGTGCTCGGCGGCGAGGAGGATCTGGCGAGGTGGGATAGTGATCGAGAAATATAAAAATATCATCAAATTTGAAAAAATATTCATGAATTCAAAAAGTGCGCCATTAGTACTTTTGCAAAAAAGTAATAATAATAATTTTTATATTAATGGCGCACCATGGCACAGTGCGCCATTACTAGTTTAAACTAGTAAGCGCACTATGCGACAGTGCGCCATTAGTAGTTTTGCAAAAAAACACAATTAAAAAAATACAGTAGTGGCGCACTCTATGGCTGGTGCGCCATTACTAGTTGAACTACTAATGGCGCACTTTGCCTAGATGCGCCATTAGTATGTTTGAAAAATAAAAAAAAACATTTTCTTACTAGTGGCGCACCTTATGCCTGGTGCGCCATTAGCGTCTTCCACACTAATGGCGCATCTCCACATGGTGCGCCATTAGTATATAGTAGTGGCGCACCACTTCTCTGGTGCGCCATTAGTGTCAATTTCATCTTTAGCCCTTTTCCTAGTAGTGTGAGCATCATGAAATTGGTGATGGAGGATGGTTGATGATGACGATGGCGATGAATCCCCCTCTCTGGAGCCCCGAATGGACTCCAGATCAGCCCTCCCGAGAGGTTTTAGGGCTTGGCGGCGGTTCCGTATCGTAAAACGCGATGATTTCTGTTGGAAATATGCCCTAGAGGCAATAATAAAAGCATTATTATTATATTTCCTTGTTCATGATAATTGTCTTTATTCATGCTATAATTGTGTTATCCGGAAATCGTAATACATGTGTGAATGATAGACACCAACATGTCCCTAGTAAGCCTCTAGTTGACTAGCTCGTTGATCAACAGATAGTCATGGTTTCCGGACTATGGACATTGGATGTCATTGATAACGAGATCACATCATTAGGAGAATGATGTGATGGACAAGACCCAATCCTAAACATAGCACAAGATCGTATAGTTCATTTGCTAGAGTTTTCCAATGTCAAGTATCCTTTCCTTAGACCATGAGATCGTGTTACTCCCAGATACCGTAGGAGTGCTTTGGGTGTGCCAAACGTCACAACATAACTGGGTGACTATAAAGGTATACTACGGGTATCTCCGAAAGTGTCTGTTGGGTTGACACGGATCGAGACTGGGATTTGTCACTCCGCTTGACGGAGAGGTATCACCGGGCCCTCTCGGTAATGCATCATCATAATGAGCTCAATGTGATCAAAGTGTTTGATCACGGGATCATGCATTACGGTACGAGTAAAGTGACTTGCCGGTAACGAGATTGAACGAGGTATTGGGATACCGACGATCGAATCTCGGGCAAGTAAAATACCGATTGACAAAGGGAATTGAATACGGGATTAATTGAATCCGCGACATCGTGGTTCATCCGATGAGATCATCGTGGAGCATGTGGGAGCCAACATGGGTATCCAGATCCCGCTGTTGGTTATTGCCCGAGAGCCGTCTCGGTCATGTCTGCATGTCTCCCGAACCCGTAGGGTCTACACACTTAAGGTTCGGTGACGCTAGGGTTGTAGGGATATGTATATGCAGTAACCCGAATGTTGTTCGGAGACCCGGATGAGATCCCAGACGTCACGAGGGGTTTCGGAATGGTCCGGAGGTAAAGAATTATATATAGGAAGTGCTGTTTTGGCCATCGGGACAAGTTTCGGGGTCACCGGTATTGTACCGGGACCACCAGAAGGGTCCCGGGGGTCCACCGGGTGGGGCCACCTATCCCGGAGGGCCCCATGGGCCAAAGTGGGGAGGGGAACCAGCCCATAGTGGGCTGGTGCACCCCCTAGGCCCACCCCATGCGCCTAGGGTTGAAACCCTAGGGGTGGGGGGGGGCGCCCCACCTTGGCTTGGGGGCCACTCCAGCCCTTGGCCGCCGCCCCCCTTGGGAGATCCAATCTCCCAGGGCCGGCGCCCCCCCAGGGGCCTATATAAAGGGGGGCGGGGAGGGGGGCAGCCGCACCCTTTGCCTTGGCGCCTCCCTCTCCCTCTCCAACACCTCCTCCTCCTCCATAGAGCTCGGCGAAGCCCTGCCGGAGTACTGCAGCTCCATCACCACCACGCCGTCGTGCTGCTGCTGGAGCCATCTTCCTCAACCTCTCCTCTCCCCTTGCTGGATCAAGAAGGAGGAGATGTTACGCTGACCGTACGTGTGTTGAACGCGGAGGTGCCGTCCGTTCGGTGCTAGGATCTCCGGTGATTTGGATCACGTCGTGTACGACTACTTCATCCCCGTTCTTTTGAACGCTTCCGCTCGCGGTCTACAAAGGTATGTAGATGCTCTCCTATCCCCTCGTTGCTAGAATACTCCATGGATAGATCTTGGTGATGCGTAGGAAAATTTTAATTTCTGCTACGATCCCCAACAGTGGCATCATGAGCTAGGTCTATGCGTAGTTTCTATGCACGAGTAGAACACAAAGTAGTTGTGGGCGTTGAATTGTCAATTCTTCTTGCCGTTACTAGTCCTATCTTGGTTCAGCGGTATTGTGGGATGAAGCGGCCCGGACCAACCTTACACGTACGCTTACGTGAGACCGGTTCCACCGACTAACATGCACTAGTTGCATAAGGTGGCTGGCGGGTGTCTGTCTCTCCCACTTTAGTTGGATCAGATTCGATGAACAGGGTCCTTATGAAGGGTAAATAGAGATTGAAAATTCACGTTGTGGTTTTAACATAGGTAAGAAACGTTCTTGCTAGCAACCTATAACAGCCACGTAAAAACTTGCAACAACAATTAGAGGACGTCTAACTTGTTTTTGCAGCAAGTGCTTTGTGATGTGATATGGCCAGAAGTTGTGATGAATCATGTATGTGATGTATGAGATGATCTTGTTATTGTAATAGGAATCACGACTTGCATGTCGATGAGTATGACAACCGGCAGGAGCCATAGGAGTTGTCTTTATTTATTTATGACCTGCGTGTCAACTTAAATCGTCATGTAATTACTTTACTTTATTGCTAAAGCGTTAGCCATAGTAGTAGAAGTAATAGTTGACGTGACAACTTCACGAAGACACGATGATGGAGATCATGGTGCCATGCCGGTGACGACGATGAACATGGCGCCCCGAAGATGGAGATCAAAGGAGCGAAATGATGTTGGCCATATCATGTCACTATTTGATTGCATGTGATGTTTATCATGTTTTTACATCTTATTTGCTTAGAACGACGGTAGCATAAATCAGATGATCCCTCGTTAAAATATCAAAAATGTGTTCTCCCTAACTATGCACCGTTGCTAAGGTTCGTCGTTCCGAAGCACCACGTGATGATCGGGTGTGATAGGTTCTTATGTTCGCATACAACGGGTGTAAGCCAGATTTACACACGCAATACACTTAGGTTGGATTGACGAGCCTAGCATGTACAGACATGGCCTCGGAACACGGAGGATCGAAAGGTCGAACATGAGTCGTATAGAAGATACGATCAACATGGAGATGTTCACCGATGATGACTAGTCCGTCTCACGTGATGATCGGACACGGCCTAGTTGACTCGGATCATGTATCACTTAGATGACTAGAGGGATGTCAAATCTGAGTGGGAGTTCATTCATTAATTTGATTAGATGAACTTAATTATCATGAACTTAGTCTAAATCTTTACAATATGTCTTGTAGATCAAATGGCCCACGATAATGTCACCCTCAACTTCAACGCGTTCCTAGAGAAAACCAAGCTGAAAGATGATGGCAGCAACTATTCGGACTGGTTCCGGAACCTAAGGATCATCCTCATAGCAGCCAAGAAAGATTATGTCCTAGAAGCACCGCTAGGTGAAGCACCATTCCCAGAAAACCAGGACGTTATGAACGCCCATCAGTCACGTACTGATGATTACTCCCTCGTTCATTGCGGCATGCTTTACAGCTTAGAACCGGGGCTCCAAAAGCGTTTTGAGCAACACGGAGCATATGAGATGTTCGAGGAGCTGAAATTGATTTTCCAAGCTCATGCCCGGGTCGAGAGATATGATGTCTCCGACAAGTTCTTTAGCTGTAAGATGGAGGAAAATAGCTCTGTCAGTGAACACATACTCAAGATGTCTGGGTTGCACAACCGCTTGACTCAGCTGGAAGTTAATCTCCCGGATGAGGCGGTCATTGACAGAATCCTTCAGTCGCTCCCACCTAGCTACAAGAGCTTCGTGATGAACTACAATATGCAGGGGATGGAAAAGGCCATTCCCGAGTTGTATTCAATGCTGAAATCTGCAGAGGTGGAGATCAAAAAGGAACATCAAGTGTTGATGGTGAATAAAACCACTAAGTTCAAGAAAGGCAAGGGTAAGAAGAACTTCAAGAAGGACGGCAAGGAGGTTGCCGCGCCTGGTAAATCAGTTGCCAGGAAGAAGTCAAAGAATGGACCCAAACCTGAAACTGAGTGCTTTTATTGCAAGGGAAATGTTCACTGGAAGCGGAATTGCCCCAAGTACTTAGCAGATAAGAAGGCCGGCAACACTAAAGGTATATGTGATATACATGTAATTGATGTGTACCTTACCAGTGCTCGTAGTAGCTCCTGGGTATTTGATACCGGTGCCGTTGCTCATATTTGTAACTCAAAACAAGAGCTGCGGAATAAACGGAGACTAGCGAAGGACGAGGTGACGATGCGCATCGGGAATGGTTCCAGGGTCGATGTGATCGCCATCGGCACGCTACCTCTACATTTACCTACGGGATTAGTTTTGAACCTCAATAATTATTATTTAGTACCAAGTTTGAGCATGAACATTGTATCTGGATCTCGTTTAATGCGAGATGGCTACTCATTTAAATCCGAGAATAATGGTTGTTCTATTTATATGAGTGATATGTTTTATGGTCATGCTCCGATGGTCAATGGTTTATTCTTAATGAATCTCGTGCGTGATAATACACATATTCATAGTGTGAATACCAAAAGGTGTAAAGTTGATAACGATAGTCCCACATACTTGTGGCACTGCCGCCTTGGTCACATTGGTGTCAAGCGCATGAAGAAGCTCCATGCTGATGGACTTTTAGAGTCTCTCGATTATGAATCATTTGACACGTGCGAACCATGCCACATGGGCAAAATGACCAAGACTCCATTCTCAGGGACAATGGAGCGAGCAACCAACTTGTTGGAAATCATACATACAGATGTATGTGGTCCAATGAGCGTTGAGGCTCGCGGAGGCTATCGTTATGTTCTCAGTCTCACTGATGATTTGAGTAGATATGGGTATGTCTACTTGATGAAACACAAGTCTGAGACCTTTGAAAAGTTCAAGGAGTTTCAGAGTGAGGTTGAGAATCAACGTGACAGAAAAATAAAGTTCTTACGATCAGATCGTGGGGGAGAATATTTAAGTCTCGATTTTGGCAAACACTTAAGAAAATGTGGAATTGTTTCACAACTCACGCCGCCTGGAACACCTCAGCGTAATGGTGTGTCCGAACGTCGTAATCGCACTCTATTGGATATGGTGCGGTCTATGTTGTCTCTTACAGATCTACCGCTATCATTTTGGGGATACGCTCTAGAGACAACCGCATTCAGTTTAAATAGGGCACCGTCTAAATCCGTTGAGACGACACCGTATGAATTATGGTTTGGAAACAAACCTAAGCTGTCGTTTCTGAAAGTTTGGGGTTGCGATGTTTATGTCAAGAAACTTCAACCTAAAAAACTCGAACCCAAATCGGGAAAATGCGTCTTCATAGGATATCCCAAGGAAACAGTTGGGTATACCTTCTACCTCAGATCTGAAGGCAAGATCTTTGTTGCCAAGAACGGGTCCTTTCTAGAGAAAGAGTTTCTCGCGAAAGAAATAAGTGGGAGGAAAGTAGAGCTTGATGAAGTACTACCTCTTGAGGATCAGAGTAGCGCAGCTCAGGAAAATGTTCCTGTGGTGCCTGCACCGATTAGAGAGGAGGTTAATGATGATGATCAAGATACTTCTGATCAAGCTCCTACTGAACTTCGTAGGTCCACAAGGACGCGTTCCGCACCAGAGTGGTACGGCAACCCTGTCCTGGAAATCATGTTGTTGGACAACGGTGAACCTTCGAACTATGAAGAAGCAATGGCGGGCCCAGATTCCGACAAATGGCTAGAAGCCATGAAATCCCAGATAGAATCTATGTATGAAAACAAAGTATGGACTTTGAATGACTTGCCCGATGATCGGCGAGCCATAGAAAATAAATGGATCTTTAAGAAGAAGACAGACGCGGATGGTAATGTGACCATCTATAAAGCTCGGCTTGTCGCTAAGGGTTATCGACAAGTTCAAGGGGTTGACTATGATGAGACTTTCTCACCGGTAGCGAAGCTGAAGTCCGGCCGAATCATGTTAGCAATTGCCACATTCTACGATTATGAAATATGGCAAATGGACGTCAAAATGGCATTCCTTAATGGTTTCCTTAAGGAAGAATTGTATATGATGCAGCCGGAAGGTTTTGTCGATCCTAAGAATGCTAACAAGGTGTGCAAGCTCCAACGCTCGATTTATGGGCTGGTGCAAGCATCTCGGAGTTGGAACATTCGCTTTGATGAGATGATCAAAGCGTTTGGATTTACGCAGACTTATGGAGAAGCCTGTGTTTACAAGAGAATGAGTGGGAGCTCTGTAGCATTTCTCATATTATATGTAGACGACATACTTTTGATGGGAAATAATATAGAACTCTTGGACAGCATTAAGGCCTACTTGAATAAGAGTTTTTCAATGAAGGACCTTGGAGAAGCTGCTTATATATTAGGTATCAAGATCTATAGAGATAGATCAAGACGCCTCATAGGTCTTTCACAAAGCACATACCTTGATAAGATATTGAAGAAGTTCAATATGGATCAATCTAAGAAGGGGTTCTTACCTGTGTTACAAGGTGTGAAATTGAGCTCAGCTCAATGTCCGACCACGACAGAAGATATAGAAGAGATGAGTGTCATCCCCTATGCCTCAGCCATAGGTTCTATTATGTATGCCATGTTGTGTACCAGACCTGATGTAAACCTTGCCGTAAGTTTGGTAGGAAGGTACCAAAGTAATCCCGGCAAGGAACACTGGACAGCGGTCAAGAATATCTTGAAGTACTTGAAAAGGACTAAGGAAATGTTTCTCATTTATGGAGGTGACGAAGAGCTCGTCGTAAAGGGTTACGTCGACGCTAGCTTCGACACAGATCTGGATGACTCCAAGTCACAAACCGGATACATGTATATTTTGAATGGTGGGGCAGTAAGCTGGTGCAGTTGCAAGCAGAGCATCGTGGCGGGATCTACATGTGAAGCGGAGTACATGGCAGCCTCGGAGGCAGCACATGAAGCAATTTGGGTGAAGGAGTTCATCACCGACCTCGGAGTCATACCCAATGCGTCGGGGCCAATCAAACTCTTCTGTGACAACACTGGAGCTATTGCACTTGCCAAGGAGCCCAGGTTTCACAAGAAGACCAGGCACATCAAGCGTCGCTTCAACTCCATTCATGAAAATGTTCAAGATGGAGACAAGATATTTGTAAAGTGCATACGGACCTGAATGTAGAAGATCCGTTGAGTAAACCTCTCCCTAGAGCAAAACATGATCAACACCAGAATTCCATGGGTGTTCGATTCATCACAATGTAACTAGATTATTGACTCTAGTGCAAGTGGGAGACTGTTGGAAATATGCCCTAGAGGCAATAATAAAAGCATTATTATTATATTTCCTTGTTCATGATAATTGTCTTTATTCATGCTATAATTGTGTTATCCGGAAATCGTAAAACATGTGTGAATGATAGACACCAACATGTCCCTAGTAAGCCTCTAGTTGACTAGCTCGTTGATCAACAGATAGTCATGGTTTCCTGACTATGGACATTGGATGTCATTGATAACGAGATCACATCATTAGGAGAATGATGTGATGCACAAGACCCAATCCTAAACATAGCACAAGATCGTATAGTTCGTTTGCTAGAGTTTTCCAATGTCAAGTATCCTTTCCTTAGACCATGAGATCGTGTAACTCCCGGATACCGTAGGAGTGCTTTGGGTGTGCCAAACGTCACAACGTAACTGGGTGACTATAAAGGTATACTACGGGTATCTCCGAAAGTGTCTGTTGGGTTGACACGGATCGAGACTGGGATTTGTCACTCCGCTTGACGGAGAGGTATCACCGGGCCCTCTCGGTAATGCATCATCATAATGAGCTCAATGTGATCAAAGTGTTTGATCACGGGATCATGCATTACGGTACGAGTAAAGTGACTTGTCGGTAACGAGATTGAACGAGGTATTGGGATACCGACGATCGAATCTCGGGCAAGTAAAATACCGATTGACAAAGGGAATTGAATACGGGATTAATTGAATCCGCGATATCGTGGTTCATCCGATGAGATCATCGTGGAGCATGTGGGAGCCAACATGGGTATCCAGATCCCGCTGTTGGTTATTGCCCGAGAGCCGTCTCGGTCATGTCTGCATGTCTCCCGAACCCGTAGGGTCTACACACTTAAGGTTCGGTGACGCTAGGGTTGTAGGGATATGTATATGCAGTAACCCGAATGTTGTTCGGAGTCCTGGATGAGATCCCGGACGTCACGAGGAGTTTCGGAATGGTCCGGAGGTAAAGAATTATATATAGGAAGTGCTGTTTTGGCCATCGGGACAAGTTTCGGGGTCACCGGTATTGTACCGGGACCACCAGAAGGGTCCCGGGGGTCCACCGGGTGGGGCCACCTATCCCGGAGGGCCCCATGGGCCAAAGTGGGGAGGGGAACCAGACCATAGTGGGCTGGTGCGCCCCCTAGGCCCACCCCATGCGCCTAGGGTTGAAACCCTAGGGGTGGGGGGGCGCCCCACCTTGGCTTGGGGGCCACTCCAGCCCTTGGCCGCCGCCCCCCCTTGGGAGATCCAATCTCCCAGGGCCGGCGCCCCCCCAGGGGCCTATATAAAGGGGGGAGGGGAGGGGGGCAGCCGCACCCTTTGCCTTGGCGCCTCCCTCTCCCTCTCCAACACCTCCTCCTCCTCCTCCATAGAGCTCGGCGAAGCCCTGCCGGAGTACTGCAGCTCCATCACCACCACGCCGTCGTGCTGCTGCTGGAGCCATCTTCCTCAACCTCTCCTCACCCCTTGCTGGATCAAGAAGGAGGAGACGTTACGCTGACCGTACGTGTGTTGAACGCGGAGGTGCCGTCCGTTCGGTGCTAGGATCTCCGGTGATTTGGATCACGTCGTGTACGACTACTTCATCCCCGTTCTTTTGAACGCTTCCGCTCGCGATCTACAAAGGTATGTAGATTCTCTCCTATCCCCTCGTTGCTAGAATACTCCATGGATAGATCTTGGTGATGCGTAGGAAAATTTTAATTTCTGCTATGATCCCCAACAATTTCTTCTCTTCTATTTTTTTCTCCCCGAAAGCAAATATATAGAGTTGGAGTTGGCGTCAGAAGGTCTCCAGGGGGCCCACGAGGTAGGGGGCGTGCCCTAGGGGGGGCGCCCCCACCCTCGTGGATAGGGTGTGGGCCCCCTGGTCTTCATCTTTGGCGAGGATTTTTATTATTTATTGTAAGGTATTCCGTGGAGTTTCAGGTCATTCCGAGAACTTTTGCTTTCTGCACATAAAACAACATCGTGGCAATTCTACTGAAAACAGCGTCAGTCCGGGTTAGTTCCATTCAAATCATACAAGTTAGAGTCCAAAACAAGGGCAAAAATGTTTGGAAAAGTAGATACGACGGAGACGTATCAACTCCCCCAAGCTTAAACCCTTGCTTGTCCTCAACAATTCAGTTGACAAACTGAAAGAGAAAAATAAAAACTTTTACAAACTCTGTTTGCTCTTGTTGTTGTAAATATGTCAAGCCAGCATTCAAGTTTTCAGCAAATAGTATAACTAACCACATTTGCAATAATTCTCAGGTCCCATAATTACTCATATCAATAGCATAATCAACTAGCGAGCCATAATAATAAATCTCAGATGACAACACTTTCTCAAAACAATCATAATATGATATAATAGGATGGTATCTCACTAGCCCTTTCTGAGACCGCAAAACATAAATGCAGAGCACCTTTAAAGATGAAGGACTGACTAGACATTGTAATTCATGGTAAAAGAGATCCAATCATAGTCACACCCAATATAGATTAATAGTGATGAATGCGAATGACAGTTGTGCTCTCCAGCTAGTGCTTTTTAATAAGAGGGTGATGACTCAACATAAAAGTAAATGGATAGGCCCTTCACAGAGGGAAGTAGGGATTTGTAGAGGTGCCAGAGCTCGGTTATGAAATAGAGATAAATAATATTTTGAGCGGTATACTTTCATTGTCAACATAGCAACTAAGAGATGGCGATATCTTCCATGCCACACACATTATAGGTGGTTCCCAAACAGAATGGTAAAGTTCATACTCCCCCTCCACCAACAAGCATCAATCCATGGCTTGCTCGAAACAACGAGTGCCTCCAACTAACATCAGGTCCCAGGGGGAGTTTTGTTTGCAATTAGTTTTGATTTAGTTTGCATAAAGCATGGGACTAGGCATCCCGGTGACCAGCCATTTTCTCGTGAGTGAGGAGCGGAGTCCACTCCTCTTGAGAATAACCTGCCTAACATGGAAGGTAAGGGCAGCCGTAGTTGATACGTGAGCTATTCGAGCATACAAAACAGAATGTTTATTTGAAGGTTTAGAGTTTGGCACATACACATTTACTTGGAACGGTAGGTAGATACCGCATATAGGAAGGTATAGTGGACTCATCTGGAATAACTTTGGGGTTTAAGGGATTGGATGCACAAGCAGTATTCCCGCTTAGTACAAGTGAAGGCTAGCAAAAGACTGGGAAGCGGCCAACTAGAGAGCGACAACAACCATGTACATGCATTAAAATTAATAAACATTAGATGCAAGCATGAGTAGGATATAGTCCACCATGAACATAAATATCATGAAGGTTATGTTGATTTTGTTTCAACTACATGCGTGAACATGCGCCAAGTCAAGTCACTTAAATCATTCAAAGGAGGATACCACCCCACTATACCACATCATAACCATCTCAATAGCATGTTGGCACGCAAGGTAAACCATTATAACTCATAGCTAATCAAGCATGGCATAAGCAACTATGATCTCTAATTGTCATTGCAAACATGTTTATTCATAATAAGCTGAATCAAGAACGATGAACTCATCATATTTACAAAAACAAGAGAGGTCGAGTTCATACCAGCTTTTATCATCTCAGTCAGTCCATCATATATCATCATAATTGCCTTTCACTTGCACGATCGAACAATGTGAATAATAATAAGAGTGCACGTGCATTGGACTAAGCTGGAATCTGCGAGCATTCAATAAACAGGAGAAGACAAGGCAATATGGGCTCTTGGTTAAATCAACAATGATGCATATAAGAGCCACTTCATCAATTTAATCATGGTCTTCTCCTATCGACCCCCAAAGAAAAGAAATAAAACTATTTACACGGGAAAGCTCCCAACAAGCAAAAGAAGAACGGGAAATATTTTTGGGTTTTCTTTTTAATTATTACTACTACAGCAGGAAAGTAAACTACTACTATTTTTTTTGGTTTTTCTTAAGGTTTAATAAGCACACAAGAAGAGAGCAGGAAAAAGAAAATAAACTAGCATGGATATTACAGTGAAAGAGTATGAGCACCGACATCTAGCAATGAGTGTGTGTGGACATAAATGTAATGTCGGTGAGAAATACGTACTCCCCCAAGCTTAGGATTTTGGCCTAAGTTGGTTTATTGCCAGGGGTAGCCTGGCGGATACCCATAGGTGTAGGTGGGGTCGTACTGCGACGAAGAATAGTTGGGGTTGTACTGTGATGCAACGGCTATCGCCTCCTGAGCTGCAGCGTGGAGTCGGGCTGCCTTTGCTCCCCTCTCGTACTCATCTTCCTCCTCTCTGGTAATAGTATATCTTCCTTTTGTCTGAGAATCAAAGAAGGCAGGAGCAGGAAGAGTAATACGAACAACATGCCGTTTGTTAAAGATTAGTCGATACTGGAGAGGTGATTCAGTCCTCTCGACAAACTGGTGGGAGACCGTAGAATCAAAATCTAAATAAGTAGGAGGCAACTCCATGTCACCCTCGCGAATGTCTACCTCAAGAAAATTAGCTAAGCGGGTTGCATAAATTCCTCCAAAGAAATCTTCATTATATCTATTATGATGGAATCAAGTCTACGATATAGAGAGACAGGCATAACACTAACACCGGCTCGAAGATCACATAAAGCAGTTTTAACATAGTTTCTTTTAATGGAGCACAGTATAGGGGGTACTCCTGGATCTCCAAGTTTCTTTGGCATTCCACCCTTAAAAGTATAATTAGCAAGCATGGTGGAAATTTCAGCTTCCGCTATCTTTCTTTTATTTGTAACAATATCTTTCATGTATTTAGCATAAGGGTTCATTTTGAGCATATCAGTCAATCGCATACGCAAAAAGATAGGTCTAATCATTTCAGCAAAGTGCTCAAATCCTCATCATCCTTTTTCTTGGATGGTTTGGGAGGGAAAGGCATGGGTTTCTGAACGCATGGTTCTCTTTCTTTACCATGTTTCCTAGCAACAAAGTCTCTCTTATCATAATGTTGATTCTTTGATTGTGGGTTATCAAGATCAACAGTAGGTTCAATTTCTACATCATTATCATTACTGGGTTGAGCATCATCATGAACATCATTATTAACATTTTCATTAGGTTCATGTTCATTACCAGATTGTGTTTCAGCATGAGACATAGATATATCATTTGGATTATCAGGTGGTTCAGCAATAGGTTCACTAGAAGTTTGCACAGTTCTATCATTTTACTTTTTCTTCCTTTTGGAGGAACTAGGTGCATCAATATTATTTCTCTGAGAATCTTGCTCAATTCTCTTAGGGTGGCCTTCAGGATACAAAGGTTCATGAGTCATTCTACCAGTTCTAGTAGCCACTCTAATAGCATAATCATTTTTCTTACTATTCATTTCATCAAGCAATTCTTTTTGAGCTTTAAGTACTTGTTCTACTTGAGTGGTAACCACAGAAGCATGTTTGCTAACAAGTTTAAGTTCACCTCTAATATTAGCCATATAATCACCCAAGTGTTTAATCATATAAGTATTCTACTTTAATTGTCTAACAAAATAAGCATTAAAGTCTTCTTGGTTAATAATAAAGTTATCAAACTCATCCAAGCACTGACTAGCAATCTTAGTAGGAGGGATTTCAGCTTTATCATATCTATAGAGAGAATTTACCTTTACTACCTGTGTCGGGTTATCAAGATCAGGAGGTTCTTTCATAGGTAATGGATCAAGATCATATGTTTCTTCAACAGGCGGTAAATTAAGACCATGTATTTCTTCAATAGGAGGTAAGTTCTTAACATCTTCAGCTTTAATACCTTTTTCTTTCATAGATTTCTTTGCCTCTTGCATATCTCCGGGACTGAGAAATAGAACACCTCTCTTCTTTGGAGTTGGTTTAGGAATAGGATCATTAATTGGAGCGGGAGGTGGCTCAGGAGGTGCCCAATTATTTTCATTTGTCAACATATTATTCAATAGAATTTCAGCTTCATCCGGTGTTCTTTCCCTGAAAAGAGAACCAGCACAACTATCCAGGTAATCTCTGGAGGTATTGGTTAGTCCATTATAAAAGGTATCAAGTATTTCATTTTTCTTAAGAGGATGATCAGGCAAAGCATTAAGCAACTTGAGAAGCCTCCCCCAACCTTTTGGGAGACTCTCTTCTTTAGTTTGCACAAAGTTGTATATTTCCTTTAAAGCAGCTTGTTTCTTATGAGCAGGGAAATATTTAGCAGAGAAGTAATAAATCATATCCTGGGGACTACGCACACAACCAGGATCAAGAGAATTAAACCATATTCTAGCATCACCCTTTAGTGAGAACGGAAATATTTTAAGGATATAAAAGTAGCGAGATCTCTCATCATTAGTGAACAGGGTGGCTATATCATTTAATTTAGTAAGATGTGCCACAATAGTTTCAGATTCAGAACCATGGAAAGGATCGGATTCAACCAAAGTAATTATATCAGGATCAACAGAGAATTCATAATCCTTATCGGGAACACAAATAGGTGAAGTAGCAAAAGCAGGGTCATGCCTCAATTTATCTCTAAGTGATTCCTTGTTCCATTTAATTAATAGCCTTTTAAGTTCATGACGATCTCTGCAAGCTAAAATAGCAGCAGAAGATTCCCTATCAAAAACATAGCCCTCGAGAATAACGGGCCTATCTCCATCATCACTTTCATCATTATAATCAGATTAAATAATTTCTTTCTCTCTAGCCCTAGCAATTTGTTCATCAAGAAATTCACCAAGGGGCACGGTAGTATCAGGCATAGAAGTAGTTTCATCATAAGGATCATGCATAGCAGAAGTGGCATCATCAATAACATGCGACATATCAGATCGAATAGCAGAAGTAGGTTTAGGTGTCGCAAGCTTACTCATAACAGAAGGTGAATCAAGTGCAGAGCTAGATGGCAGTTCCTTACCTCCCCACGTAGTTGAGGGATAAATTGTTGTCTTAGCGTCTTTCAAGTTCTTCATAGTGTCCAATAGATATAAATCCCAAGTGACTCAAAGAATAGAGCTATGCTCCCCGGCAACGGCGCCAGAAATTAGTCTTGATAACCCACAAGTATAGGGGATCGCAACAGCTTTCGAGGGTAGAGTATTCAACCCAAATTTATTGATTCGACACAAGGGGAGCCAAAGAATATTCTCAAGTATTAGCAGCTGAGTTGTCAATTCAACCACACCCGGAAACTTAGTATCTGCAGCAAAGTGTTTAGTAGCAAAGTAATATGATAGTGGTGGTAACGGTAACAAAAGAGCAATGAAAGCAAAGTAATATTTTTGGTGTTTTGTAGTGATTGTAACAGTAGCAACGTGAAAGTAAATAAGCGTAAACCAGTATATGGAAAGCTCGTAGGCATTGGACCGGTGATGGATAATTATGCCAGATGCGGTTCATCATGTAACAGTCATAACATAGGGTGACACAGAACTAGCTCCAATTCATCAATGTAAAGTAGGCATGTATTCCGAATATAGTCATACGTGCTTATGGAAAAGAACTTGCATGACATCTTTTGTCCTACCCTCCCGTGGCAGCGGGGTCCTATTGGAAACTAAGGGATATTAAGGCCTCCTTTTAATAGAGAACCGGAACAAAGCATTAGCACATAGTGAATACATGAACTCCTCAAACTATGGTCATCACCGGGAGTGGTCCCGATTATTGTCACTTCGGGGTTGCCGGATCATAACACATAGTAGGTGACTATAGACTTGCAAGATAGGATCAAGAACTCACATATATTCATGAAAACATAATAGGTTCAGATCTGAAATCATGGCACTCGGGCCCTAGTGACAAGCATTAAGCATAGCAAAGTCATAGCAACATCAATCTTAGAACATAATGGATACTAGGGATCAAACCCTAACAAAACTAACTCGATTACATGATAGATCTCGTCCAACCCATCACCGTCTAGCAAGCCTACGATGGAATTACTCACACACGGCGGTGAGCATCATGAAATTGGTGATGGAGGATGGTTGATGATGACGACGGCGACGAATCCCCCTCTCCGGAGCCCCGAACGGACTCCAGATCAGCCCTCCCGGGAGGTTTTAGGGCTTGGCGGCGGTTCCGTATCGTAAAACGCGATGATTTCTTCTCTTCTATTTTTTTCTCCCCGAAAGCAAATATATAGAGTTGGAGTTGGCGTCGGAAGGTCTCCAGGGGGCCCACGAGATAGGGGCGCGCCCTAGGGGGGCGCCCCCACCCTCGTGGATAGGGTGTGGGCCCCCTGGTCTTCATCTTTGGCAAAGATTTTTTATTATTTATTGTAAGGTATTCTGTGGAGTTTCAGGTCATTCCGAGAAATTTTGCTTTCTGCACATAAAACGACATCGTGGCAATTCTGTTGAAAACAGCGTCAGTCCGGGTTAGTTCCATTCAAATCATACAAGTTAGAGTCCAAAACAAGGGCAAAAGTGTTTGGAAAAGTAGATAAGACGGAGACGTATCAGGGCGCACGACGTCGGCGTCGGGGCAGGCAGGGCGCGGCGTCGGCATCGAGGTCCGGCAGCCTGGCGGCGTCGAGGTGTTCGTCGGTGTCGAGGCGTTCGGCGGCAGAGAGGCAGATTGAAGAACTGAATGAAAAATTTGACAAGTGCTGCTTATATACACACAACATTGGTCCCGGTTTGTGGCACCCCGGCTCAGAGCGACCGGTTTACCATGCATTGCCAGCCCAGAGACCATGTCTTCTGGCAACACACAACATCTTGGTACAGAAAACAACCGCTTTATTGATGCTAGCGAACCAGAGTTTATATTACAACGGAGTCGAGGCCAAGCGGCACACACGGTGCGGCTGAATAATATGTACATTATTTAGTGAACATAAAGGGGCCTCGATCATAACAACTACGCGGCAGCGGAAAAACGACATAGCGGAAACTCCATAGCACAGGGACACTGATGTGGACACGATCTAGACTCGAGCAGCGCTCCTTTCCAACGAGACTTTCCTGAAATCTGGCATGACACACCAGGTCAGTACATTGAATGTACTTGCAAGCTCACAACAGGCATAATCATAATGACAAACAATATCATGATAATTAACCAATTAATAATGTAATAATGTTTCAACATGCTGTGATCATGCTCTTGTGATAAACGTCCCTCGGGACCGACTTACCAACCGTGATCATTCTCGGATCACACACAAACCACCATCGTGGTCTTGACATGGGTGGCTCGTGATCCTTACGGCAATCACAACCACTACCAATGCTTGGTCTCGAACATCTCGATGGCCTTTCCGCCATCATCAACAGTGCAAAGTTCATAACTTAGTGTGAAAAATTTATTAAACGTTGACCCATGGTGGGACCTACTACGAGCGTGTCCGTGACCGTGGACTCGGCTATCGATAGATTATACACTCTGCAGACGTAGCACACCATACCCACACCGCGGAACCCATGGCCTCACACTCCCATTCGAGTGGACCAATGGCATTCCGACGAAACCCCTCCATTGCCATGACACTCTCCCGGCCACTCCGACACGATCCCCACTGGGCTAGTCCTGGGTGGCCCCGTGTCTACCAAAGACACAACGACAACCGTCGTGGCCAAAACGATCCCACAAGGAGACCCGGTGCCATAATCTCAACAACGGGCACACAAGGTTATGTTTGCTTACCAGGCCAGGGTAAGCAAGCCCATAACCTTCCCTAGTTGGAGGCATGATACGTCTCCGTCGTATCTATAATTTTTGATTGTTCCATGCCAATATTATTCAACTTTCATATACTTTTTGGCAACTTTTTATACTATTTTTGGGACTAACATATTGATCCACTTCCCCGTGCCAGTTCCTGTCTGTTGCATGTTTTCGGTTTTGCAGAATATCCATATCAAACGGAGTCCAAACAGGATAAAAATGGACGGAGCTTATTTTCAGAATATATGGAAAGTCTTGGAGGAAAATCAACGCGAACCAGTGTTCGAGGTGGGCACGAGGTAGGGGGGCGCGTCTGCCCCCCTGGGCGCGCCCCCTACCCTCGTGAGCCACCCGTAAGGCAGTTGACACTCTTCTTTTGCCGCAAGAAAGCTAATTTTCGGGAAAAAAATCACGGCGAAGGTTTCAGGCCAATCGGAGTTACGGATCTCCATATATACACGAAACGGTGAAACAGAGCCAGAACAGAACGCAGAAACAGAGAGAGACAGAGAGACAGATCCAATCTCAGAGGGGCTCTCGCCCCTCCCACGCCATGGGAGCCAAGGACCAGAGGGGAAACCCTTCTCGCATCTAGGGAGGAGGTCAAGGAAGAAGAACAAGGGGGTCCCTCTCCCCCTTGCTTCCGGTGGCGCCGGAACGCTGCCGGGGCCATCACCATCGCCGCCATCTTCACCAACAACTTCACCGCCATCATCACCAACTCTTCACCCCTCTATGCAGCGGTGTAACCTCTCTCTTACCCGCTATAATCTCTACTTAAACATGGTGCTCAATGCTATATATTATTTCCCAATGATGTATGGCTATCCTTTGATGTTTGAGTAGATCTGTTTTGTCCTAATGGCTATTTGATGATCAAGATTGGTTTGAGTTTCATGTTTTATTATTGCTGCTATCCTATGGTGCTCTCCGTGTCGCGCAAGCGTGAGGGTTCCCGCTGTAGGGTTTGCAATATGTTCATGATTTGCTTATGGTGGGTGGAGTGAGTGACAGAAGCACATACCCGAGTAAGTAGGTTGTTTGCGTATGGGATAAAGGGGACTTGATGCTTTAATGCTATGGTTGGGTTTTACCTTAATGATCTTTAGTAGTTGCGGATGCTTGCTAGAGTTCCAATCATAAGTGCATATGATCCAAGTAGAGAAAGTATGTTAGCTTATGCCTCTCCCTCAAATAAAATTGCAATAATGATTACCGGTCTAGTTATCGATTGCCTAGGGACAAATAACTTTCTCGTGACAACAAGCTCTCTACTAAACTTAATTTAGTTGTGTCTTTATCTAAACAGCCCCGCTCTCTTTATCTTCTTGCAAACCTATCCAAAAACACCTACAAAGTACTTCTAGTTTCATACTTGTTCTAGGTAAAGCGAACGTCAAGTGTGCGTAGAGTTGTATCGGTGGTCGATAGAACTTGAGGGAATATTTGTTCTACCTTTAGCTCCTCGTTGGGTTCTACACTCTTACTTATCAAAAGCTGTTGCGATCCCCTATACTTGTGGGCTATCAAGACCTTTTTCTGGCGCCGTTGCCGGGGAGCAATAGCGTGGGGTGAATATTCTCGTGTGTGCTTGTTTGCTTTATCACTAAGTAATTTTTATTTGCTATTCTTAGTTGTTCTTTATCTTTAGTTATGGATATGGAACGCAAAATACCAAAAAAAATAGGTGTACTTGCTACTCATGGAGATGGGGTAACTCCTAAAACCCTCGATTCTCATTATGTGAAAGATATTATGTACTACTTTGATAATCCTGAGAAACCCCCATTCAACTTTATAATGGGAGACACATTGGATCAACGTAAATACTTTAGGGATTATCGCTTGACACAAAAAGGGAAACTATTATGGGACCAATTTATTATGTTGCGTTGGTATGCCCGGGATCTATGCTTGAGATATCATATTACTTGTTGCTCTAGGATGAAGGCTCCACACCTTCCCTTTTCATGCAAATTTAATGATAATGAAACCTTAGCTTCTTATGCTAATGGTATATATGATTACTATGATGTGGAACAAATAGAAGAATTTGTTGCTTTTAAGGCTGCTTATGAAATTGAATCTTTGTTTGAAAAGTATGAAGCTTTAGATGATGATGTTTATAGGCCTGAAAATCTTGCTATACTTAGATATTGCTATAAAAATTAAGAATACAATTACTATATTAATGCATTTATTGAGAAAGTCTCCGCTGTCCAAGAAGAGAATAATATTTTGCAGGAAGCTATGGAAGAGGAAATTGATGAAACTGTGAGCTCATTGGATGAAAAAGATGATGAGGAGAGCGAAGAACAAAAGGAGGAAGAGCGGATCGATCACCCGTGCCCACCTTCTAATGAGAGTAACTCTTCAACTCATACATTGTTTAATTCCCCTTTGTGCTTACCGAAGGATGATTGCTATGATGATTGTTATGATCCCGTTGCTTTTTGATGATGCTTGCTATGCTTGTGGCCAAGATGCCAATATGAATTATGCTTATGGAGATGAACTTGTTATAGTTCCTTATGTTAAACATGAAATTGTTGCTATTGCACCCATGCATGATAGTCCTATTATCTTTTTGAATTCTCCAAACTACACTATATCGGAGATGTTTGTGATTATTAAGGATTATATTGATGGGTTGCGTTTTACTACTTTACATGATGATTTTAATAGATACAATATGCATGTGCTTGCTGCTCCTACTTGCAATTATTATGAGATAGGAACTATATCTCCACCTCTCTATGTTTCCAATATGATAGAATTGCAAGAAACTGCTTATACTATGCATTGGCCTTTACTTGGTGTGCATGGATTGTTCTTTTATGACATGCCGATGCATAGGAAGAGAGTTAGACTTCGTTGTTGCATGATATATGTTACTTTGTGCTCACTACTAAATTACAAATCATTGCTAATTAAAATTGGCTTTGATATACCTTGGGATCCGGGTGGATCCATTACTTGAGCACTAAATGCCTAGCTTAATGGCTTTAAAGAAAGCGCTGCCAGCGAGACAACCCGGAAGTTTTAGAGAGTCATTTATTTCTGTTGAGTGCTTTCATATAGTGTAAAAACAACAAAAATAAAGAGGGGAACCCAAAACTTTTTCAAAAAGAAAAGTGAAAGTGAGAGAGACGAGCATTGTGAAAATGGGGGACGTCCTTGAACTTTTTTCATGCCCATGGGAACTTTGTGAATCTTAATTACAGAAACTTTTCAACAAAAATAATCATCCCCTTGTAAAATTCCATTGTATTATAAAAATAATGTGCCAAGGTTTGCCTTTAGGATGTTTACAATACTTGTTGGTTTGTGCGGTGCAGGACAGAAACTTTGGCTGTAGTGCGTGAATTTTAATTTTTTACTGGAACGTCAAATGGTTCTGATTCTTTTTGCACTGTCTTGCTGTATAAATTGTTTATTTTCATAATATTGGCAGATTTTGTCAAGTATCAGAAGTATGGTGAATGTTCAGATTACTACAGACTGTTCTGTTTTAGACACATTCTGTTTTTGATGCATAGTTTGCTTGTTTTGATGAAACTATCGATTTATATCAGTGGATTTAGCCATGAAAAGGTTATATTACAGTAGACACAATGCAAAAACAAAATATGAATTGGTTTGCAACAGTACTTAGAGTAGTGATTTGCTTTATTATACTAACGGATCTTACCAAGTTTTCTGTTGAAGTTTTGTGTGGATGAAGTGTTCGATGATTGAGAAGGTTTCGATGTGAGAAGAAGGAAGAGAGGCAAGAGCTCAAGCTTGGGGATGCCCGAGGCACCCCCAAGTAAATATTCAAGGAGACTCAAGTGTCTAAGCTTGGAGATGCTGGGAAGGCATCCCCTCTTTCTTCAACAAATATCGGTATGTTTTCGGATTCGTTTCGTTCATGCGATATGTGCAATCTTGGAGCGTCTTTTGCTTTAGTTTTCAGTTTTATTTTATGCACCATGCTGGTATGAGATATTCCTTGATTGATTTATAGAATGCTCTTTGCACTTCACTTAAATCTTTTGAGTATGGCTTTATAGAATGCTTCATGTGCTTCACTTATATCATTTGAAGTTTGGATTGCCTGTTTTTCTTTACTTAGACAACCGCCATTTGTAGAATGATCTTTTGCTTCACTTATATTTGTTAGAGTGTGGGCATATCTTTTGTAGAAAGAATTAAACTCTCTTGCTTCACTTATATCTATTTAGAGAGATGACAAGAACTGGTCATTCACATGGTTAGTCATAAAATCCTACATAAAACTTGTAGATCGCTGAATATGATATGTTTGATTCCTTGCAATAGTTTTGCGATATAAAGATGGTGATATTAGAGTCGTACTAGTTGAGTAATTGTGAAATTGAGAGATACTTGTGTTAAGGTTTGCAAATCTCGTAGCATGCATGTATGGTGAGCCGTTATGTAACGAAGTCGGAGCATGAGGTGTTTATTGATTGTCTTCCTTATGAGTGGCGGTCGGGGACGAGCGATGGTCTTTTCCTACCAATCTATCCCCCTAGGAGCATGCGCGTAGTACTTTGTTTCGATGACTAATAGATTTTTGCAATAAGTATGTGAGTTCTTTATGACTAATGTTGAGTCCATGGATTATACGCACTCTCACCCTTCCATCATTGCTAGCCTCTTCGGTACAGTGCATTGCCCTTTCTCACCTCGAGAGTTGGTGCAAACTTCGCCGGTGCATCCAAACCCCATGATACGATACACTCTATCACACATAAACCTCCTTATATCTTCCTCAAAACAGCCACCATACATGACTTGAGCATTTATTGTCATATTACTTTGCATGATCGTAAGATAGCTAGCATGATGTTTTCATGGCTTGTACGTTTTTTGATGTCATTGCTACGCTAGATCATTGCACATCCCGGTACACCGCCGGAGGCATTCATATAGAGTCATTTCTTTGTTCTAGCGTCGAGTTGTAATATTGAGCTGTAAGTAAATAAAAGTGTGATGATCATCATTACTAGAGCATTGCCCTAGTGAGGAAAGGATGATGGAGACTATGATTCCCCCATAAGTCGGGATGAGACTCCGGACGAAAAAAATGAAAAAAAAGAGAAAGGCCGAAAAAAAGAGAAGGCCCAAAAAAAATGAGAGAAAAAGAGAGAAGGGGCAATGTTACTATCCTTTTACCACACTTGTGCTTCAGAGTAGCACCATGTTCTTCATATAGAGAGTCTCTTGAGTTATCACTTTCATACACTAGTGGGAATTTTCATTATAGAACTTGGCTTGTATATTCCAACGATGGGCTTCCTCAAATGCCCTAGGTCTTCATGAGCAAGCAAGTTGGATGCACACCCACTTAGTTTCAGTTTGAGCTTTCATATACTTATAGCTCTTAGTGCATCCGTTGCATGGCACCTCCATAGCCCGTTGATACGCCTAGTTGATGTGAGACTATCTTCTCCTTTTTGTCTTCTCCATACAACCTCCAGCATCATATTCTATTCCACCTATAGTGCTATGTCCATGGCTCACGCTCATGTATTGCGTGAAAGTTGAAAAGGTTTGAGAACGTCAAAAGTATGAAACAATTGCTTGGCTTGTCATCGGGGTTGTGCATGATGGGAATGCTTTGTGTGGTGAAGATGGAGCATAGCCAGACTATATGATTTTGTAGGGATGAGCTTTCTTTGGCTATGTTATTTCAATAAGACATAATTGCTTGGTAGGTACGCTCGAAGTATTATCGTTTTTATGTCAAAGGATAGACTATTTCCTTGAATCACTCGTGTCTTAATATTCATGCCATGATTAGATACATGTTCAAGATTATGCTAGGTAGCATTCCACATCAAAAATTATCTTTTTTATCATTTACCAACTCGAGGACGAGCAGGAATTAAGCTTGGGGATGCTGATACGTCTTTGTCATATCTATAATTTTTTATTGTTCCATGCCAATATTACTCAACTTTCATATACTTTTTGGCAACTTTTTATACTATTTTTGGGACTAACATATTGATCCAGTGCCCAGTGCCAGTTCCTGTCTATTGCATGTTTTTGGTTTCGCAGAATATCCATATCAAACGCAGTCCAAACGGGATAAAAACGGATGGAGCTTATTTTCAGAATATATGGAAAATCTTGTAGGAAAATCAACGCGAACCAGTGTCCGAGGTGGGCACGAGGTAGGGGGCGCGTCTGCCCCCCTGGGCGCGCCCCCTACCCTCGTGATCCACCCATAAGGTGGTTGACGCTCTTCTTTTGCCGCAAGAAAGCTAATTTTCGGGAAAAAAATCACGGCGAAGGTTTCAGGCCAATCGGAGTTACGGATCTCCATATATACACGAAACAGTGAAAGAGAGCCAGAACAGAACGCGGAAACAGAGAGAGACAGAGAGACAGATCCAATCTCAGAGGGGCTCTCGCCCCTCCCACGCCATGGGAGCCAAGGACCAGAGGGGAAACCCTTCTCGCATCTAGGGAGGAGGTCAAGGAAGAAGAATAAGAAGGGGGGCCCTCTCCCCCTTGCTTCCGGTTGCGCCGGAACGCTGCCGGGGCCATCACCATCACCGCCATCTTCACCAACAACTTCACCGCCATCATCACCAACTATTCACCCCTCTATGCAGCGGTGTAACCTCTCTCTTACCCGTTGTAATCTCTACTTAAACATGGTGCTCAACGCTATATATTATTTCCCAATGATGTATGGCTATCCTTTGATGTTTGAGTAGATCTGTTTTGTCCTAATGGCTATTTGATGTCAAGATTGGTTTGAGTTGCATGCTTTATTATTGGTGATGTCCTATGGTGCTCTCCGTGTCGCGCAAGCGTGAGGGATTCCCGCTGTAGGGTTTGCAATATGTTCATGATTTGCTTATGGTGGGTGGCGTGAGTGAACAGAAGCACAGACCCGAGTAAGTAGGTTGTTTGCTTATGGGATAAAGAGGACTTGATGCTTTAATGCTATGGTTGGGTTTTACCTTAATGATCTTTAGTAGTTGCGGATGCTTGCTAGAGTTCCAATCATAAGTGCATATGATCCAAGTAGAGAAAGTATGTTAGCTTATGCCTCTCCCTCAAGTAAAATTGCAATAATGATTACCGGTCTAGTTATTGATTGCCTAGGGACAAATAACTTTCTTGTTGACAAAAGCTCTCTACTAAAACTAATTTAGTTGTGTCTTCATCTAAACAGCCCCTAGCTTTTATTTACTCGCTCTCTTTATATTCTTGCTAACCTATCCAAAAACCCCTACAAAGTACTTCTAGTTTTATTTTTCTTCTAGGTAAAGCGAACGTCAAGCGTGCGTAGAGTTGTACCGGTGGTCGATAGAACTTGAGGGAATATTTTTTCTACCTTTAGCTCCTCGTTGGGTTCGACACTCTTACTTGTGGGTTATCAAGGCACCGACCAGAGGCACGACAACGGACTGAATCAAGGCCTCCCATAAGGCAAATGTGGTTGCACTGGGAAAAACTCGATTCAGTGGCACCATGACCCGGCCAACGATATGTTCAAGTTGAGTTATATTCAGGTTCAACTTAACGTAAAAATAACCGGTGTCATTGTATGCCATGAAATGCGACTTAACCTATGCATCACAGATTAATGGAAATGACTGAGTCAACCATATTCACACTAAGCATAATTATCAACAACATATGCCACTTTTCTGGTTAGGAAAAACCTTACTTTAGACAGAATATTTTCTAGCAATTTTAATTATTTTACTCATGCAAGAAAATAACTTTAAGTAATTACTCGTTTGTATCACAATATTATTCTTTCATCATCAAAAATGAATCCTAGATTCTTTACCAGCTAAGTTAGTTTCAAACATTCTGTAAATCAAGCATATTAACTAAAACAAGCACTTAACAGAATAAAAATAACATAATAGTTATTTAAATGCATGCATTAAACTTTTCATTCAAGTAAGAAAATCATAAATATTGAAATGGCACCATGAAAATGTTGCTATGGCTTGCCTTAGTGCATATGAGGTTCACAAGCCTTCTGGTGATCCTCAAGACAAGCCTCACCCTCCAAAAATAATTTTAAACACAAGAAGAAAATATCAATAACCCTTCTGAAAATCACCAGAAAATTTAGGCAGTACAGAAAAATCTCATCTTTGGTGAGCTGCTAGATTTCTTTGCAAAGAACACGATGCAAAAAGAATCAATTCATTTGGACTTATGGTTGAAGAGTTATAACTGTTTGAAGCATTCTGTAAATTAAATGAATTTGAATTTAAATAAAACAGACTAGGGGGTGACGTCGAAGGCGTAAAGCCTCGGGGCGCCACCACTCGTACCGCTTCGTGCGCGTACAGAGTGGCTGACTAGCGGGCCCCGCTAGTCAGGCGAGGGGATAGAGAGGAGGAAACAGAGGGGTTCGTGGCTTCGCCGGAGCTCTCGCCGGCGACGAGGGCTCCGTAGCCCAAACAAGAGGGAGGGATTGAGAAAGGGGATGGAGGCGCACCTACTCGTACCCGTAGCGTAGATAGGGGTGGTCGGACGGCATCGGAATCGACCTCGCTAGTGGAGGCAGAGAGCGGTGGTCGCCGGAGATGAGGAATACGGTGAGCAGAGGCAACTCCAGGGGCTCCAAGTGGACGGGACGGCTTCGCCGGAGAGAGGCGGAGGCTCTGGAAGGGTCGCCCTAGCCTGGGAGGGGCTGGAGCTACTGCAACGACCCGAGGGGATCGCCGGCGAGCTCGAGCTCGGGGGACGGCGGCCCACGGCCTGCCCGGGTGGGCTACGGCTATCTACACGTTTATGGAGTGTGTGGGAGTGGAGGATGGTGCTCGAGGAGGCTGGGGGTGGCTCCTTTTATAGGCGAGCGTCGGGGGGGTGGATCGGGCTCCGCCGGCGACACCTGGACACTCGCCCGGCGACGAGCGGCGTCAGTGAGAGGAGGAAAAGGCGGCGCAACTCACGCGGGGACTGTGGGCGAACGGGGATGAGCACATGATCAAGAGGAAGGTGACGAGCACAGTTCAGAGCGCACTGTGGCATTGGCCGGACCGCGCCCGTGCTCGCTGCGGCGAGCTCCGGCTTCAGTGATTGCCAGGGGGAGTTAAGGGAGTGGAGACGAAGATGGTGGCGAAGTTTGGCACGCTCAGGCAATCGGGGAAGCGAGCACGCGTGAAACAGAGCGCTCGGCGGCACTCGGAGCGCGTCGACACGCATGCTGGCATCATGGACATGCGTGGTCACCGGGTGAACTCTTCCCTCAGGCCGACCAACGTTCAAAGATCATGTTTGGCTTGTTGTTCGTGGTAGTTTTGAAGATTACCACGCTTTGGTTTGGCTCCAGATGCAGTAGAGAAGATTTTACAAGCCAGGTAAGTTTCTGATCAGTAACTTTGAGAGGTTACTGAGGTTAAATGGCTGGGATTTGGGGGCTCTGCTTTGGAGGCTAGACATCATCTACTAAGGTGATGATGCACAAGAAAGTTCAGGCACAATGGAGCAAGTAAAATGGTAGTTGTTGTAGAAACACCCATTTCTGTCGAGAATAGAAAATATTTTCTGTAGCAAAAATATTCCAAAAAGTGATGAAATGTTTTTGCTCAGGAAGGTGCCCTAGGGTTCAAAGAATATTTTTGAATTTTCTCAGATTTTTGTGAGCCAGAAAATTGGGGTTGCTTTGGAGCTCATTGAACTAGCTAGTGTTTTAGAGAGGAAAAATGAATATTTTTCATTTAAGAAAAATATTCCGAATATTATTTTGGGTAGGATCAGAGAGGGAATGATGGTTAGGGAGAGAAATGATGCACTTGGGTGAAAGCCAAGGGTACCCAAGTGTTTAAGTCCATATGAAAGATTGAAAAACTCCAAATTTTCAAAATCAATTCAAATGAAAAATCAGGCAAATAAAGGAGGGCAAAAACGAGGCTGACACAAACCTCCCCCACTTAGAATGAATCTCGTCCTCGAGATTTGGTTGCTTGGGAAAACCACTCTGGATAATGTGACTGTAGAAATTCTTCCCGCTCCCAAGTTGATTCTGACTCTGTGTGATGCTCCCACTGAACTTTGTAGAATTTTCTTACTTTATTGCGAGTGACCCTTTCCATCTGATCCAAAATTCTAAATGGTCTCTCTTCATAGGTTAAATCATTTGCCAATTCTATCTCTGCCATAGCAGTCCTTTTCTCAGGCGGGGATATACATCGCCTTAACTGGGAAACATGAAACACGTTGTGCACGTCTGACAATTCAGGGGGTAGTTCCAACTGATATGCAACAAAGCCCACTCGGGACATGACTGGAAATGGACCAATAAATCTAGGTGCCAACTTTCCACGAGTCTGAAATCTCTTGACTCCTTTCATAGGAGTGACTCTGAGGTATACGTGTTCTCCGGGTTCAAAACTGATCTGTCGGTGCTTTGCATCATAATAACTCTTCTATCGAGATTTGGCCAATTGCAATATGTCCCTGATTTCCTTAACTTGTTGCTCAGCTTCCATCATAAGATCCGTTCCGAAGATACGGCTATCTCCAGTTTGAGACCAATTTAAAGGAGTGCGGCACTTACGGCCATACAAAGCTTCATACGGTGACATTTTTAGACTGGTCTAGAAGCTGTTGTTATATGAAAACTCAGCATATGGCAAGCAGTCTTCCCATTTAGGTCCTTGGGCAAAAGCACAGGCTCGCAACATATCCTCGAGTATTTGGTTTACCTGCTCTGTCTGTCCATCCGTCTGAGGATGATAAGCAGTACTATATTTCAGCGCTGTCCCCAAGGCTTGATGGAGATGTGACCAAAAAGCGGAGGTAAACAGGGAACCTCGGTCAGAAGTGATGGTTCGGGGGACTCCATGCAGACTGACTATTCTGGATACATACAGTTGTGTAAGTTGATCCGCTCGATATCTGGTGTTGATCGGAATGAAGTGAGCAACCTTAGTTAAGGTGTCCACTATGACCCAGATTGCATCATTGCCTCGCTGAGTCTTAGGCAGTCCTGTAATGAAATCCATACAAACGTCATCCCATTTCGATCGTAAAACCGGCAGCGGTTGGAGGAGTCTGGCTGGCTTCTGATGCTCTGCCTTCACCTTGTTTCATATGTCGCAACAGGCCACAAAATAGGCAATATCTCTCTTCATTCCATCCCACCAGAATATTTGTCTAAGGTCCTCATACATTTTCGTACCTCCCAGGTGAATGGAATATGAGGATTCGTGTGCTTCCGACAGGATTTTCTTCTTTAAGTCCGGTTGATTGGGTACACAAATCCTTCCACGAAATCGGAGGGTACCGAGTTTGTCCTTTGAGAAATCTGGGGTCTGCCCTGCCATCGGGCTCTTGAAACGTTTTAGTAGCTTGATGTCAGCTGGCTGGGCCTTGCGGATCTCTTCCTCAAGTGTGGGGGTGACTTCCAAAACATTAGTGAGGCCAGCATTAACTATGACCAGGTCGAGCTGAGCGATCTCCTCTTGAAGTTAAGGAGGCAAGGATTTCAATATGACATTTAGGCTGACAGGCTTTCGACTGAGTGCATCGGCAACCACGTTAGCCTTACCCGGGTGGTAATTTATTCCAAGATCATAATCCTTGACCAACTCAAGCCATCTTCGTTGACGGAGATTTAAATCTGGATGAGTAAATATATACTATACTTGAGACTTTTGTGATCAGTAAAAATTTGGCACCTTTTTCCAATGAGGTAGTGTCTCCAAATTTTTAGCGCATGAACCACCGCGGCCAATTCCAAATCATGAGTAGGATAATTTTCTTCGTGGGGTCGTAGCTGTCATGATGCATATGCTACTACCTTGCCGTCTTGCATAAGTACGCATACAAGTCCTTGTCTGGAGGCGTCACAGTACACATCAAAACTGCGGTAGATATCCGGAAGAGTTAATACAGGTGCAGTTGTCAGCCGTATCTTTAGCTCGTTGAAACTTTTCTCACAGTCCTCGGTCCATTCAAACTTCTTATCCTTTTTGAGCAGCTCTGTCATGGGTTTAGCAATCTTGGAAAATCCTTCAATGAAACGACGATAATATCCGGCTAATCCAAGGAAACTTCGGATCTGTGTTACGGTTGTGGGTGGCAACCAATCGAGTACATCCTTTACTTTGCTCGGGTCCATGGCTATACCTTTGACAGATAGTATATGTCCAAGAAACCCAACTTGCTTGAGCCAAAACTCGCATTTACTGAATTTGGCGTAAAGCTGATGGTCGCGGAGTTGTTGTAGCACTGCTCGGAGGTGATTCTTGTGATCTTCTTCACCCTTGGAGTAAATGAGTATGTCATCGATGAAGACTACCACGAACTTGTCGAGGAAGTCCATGAATACTTTGTTCATCATATGCATGAAGAAAGCAGGGGCATTGGTGAGACCAAAGGACATAACTGTATATTCATAAAGATCATACTGAGTAGTGAATGCGGTCTTAGGAATATCTTCCTTTTTAATCTTGAGCTGATGATATCCGGTCCGTAAATCTATTTTAGAGAATACCTTGGCCCCACTAAGCTGATCAAACAGATCATCAATCCTTGGCAGCGGATATTTATTTTTGATAGTGACCTCATTCAACTGTCAGTAATCCACACACATGCGGAGACTGCCATCCTTTTTGTCCATGAAAATAGCAGGTGATCCCCATGGTGAAGAGTTGGGACGGATATATCCTTTCTGGAGCAATTCATCAAGTTGCTCCTTTAGCTCTACTAATTCTGATGAGGGCATCCGGTAATACTTCTTGTATAACGGTGCGGTCCCGGGCACAAGATCTATTGCAAACTCAAGCTCTCGATCTGGCGGCATGCCCGACAGCTCTTCTGGAAATACATCAGGAAACTCACTGACCACAGGAATTGATTCCAATTCAGCCACAGCGGTGAAGACCATCTCTTTCTTGGGTATGCTTCTGCGAGCATAGAAATTGGTAGTCTGCCCATTCTGACTAGTCAAAGTGACTTCTCGGGTTGCACAGTTTTTGCAAACTTGATATTGGGTCAACCAGTTCATACCCAATATAACATCCAACTTGTCGGCCTCAAGAATTATCAAAGAAGTTGGAAAATCGACTCTGTTGATATTGATTTCCAGATTGCGACAGACCATATTGCTCTTGATTATAGATCTTGGGGTTTGTACCAGCATATTTTTGATCAAAATCGAACAAGGAAAGTTGTTTTGGGCAACAAAACTCCGAGAAATAAAAGAGTGGGAAGCCCCAGAGTCAAATAAAATTACTGCAGGTATGTTATTAAAAGAAAACATACCAATGACGACTTCGGGGTTCTCTTGGGCTTCATCGGCGGAGAGGTGATGTACGTACCCAGTAAAGTTTGCTGGGTCGGACATGACTCCATACAGTTGACTTGTGGCCTGACTAGAGCCTTTGCTTTGGTGTTCTTGGGGCACTGTCTGGCATAATGTCCAATTTGGCCACAACTGAAGCAAGAATTGCTGCGCTGGCGCTCCTCGTGCACTAGGTTGGTCACGACATTCTTGACTTGAGTGGTGGTATTGTTAACATTCTATGGCCAATTGGGCTTGTATTCCACCTGAGTCTGCTGCCAGGTACGAGCCTTTTGCACTGGTTGCCCATCCTTCTTTGGATCAAACTTACGCTTGTTGTCGTTGTTAACAGGCCTAGTATCTGATACTAGCTTGTGCTCCCTTTCAGCAATGAAAGCCTTGTTCACCAGAGTTTGGAGATCTGGGAAATCAAACATACTGAGAGTACACCGGAGTTGCGGATTTAATCCACCAAGAAATCTGTCAATCTTTCTTTCTTCGGTGGCCACGTCATAAAGGGAGTAACGGGCCAGATCATTGAGTTTTTGCAAATATTCACCCACAGACTGATTTCCTTGGACGAGTGCGAGAAATTCACGCTGCTTAGTCTTCATAACTCCAGTAGGGATATGATATTTACAGAACTGCTCCTTGAATTTTTCCCAGGTGATTTCTTCATCTGCAGGCCACATGGCTTTTGCATTTTCCCACCATATGGCAGCAGTGCCTTCAAGATAATGAGTTGCAAATGGAACTTTATCATTTTCTTCAGCACGAGCAATCTCAAGCTTTTTCTCAATGGTACGCAACCAATCATCTGCATCCAAGAGATCATCAACCTGACTGAAACTAGGTGGCTTGGTCCTTTGAAAATCTGACAGCTTGGAGTAATGACCATTCTGATTTCCATTCTGTCCAACCATAGCTTGCACACTTCTTAATATTTCAATCAGATCCTTGTTCCTTCTTTCCTCAAACATACGCATAATTTGCTCGGTGGAGGGCGGATTTGGTGGCGGAACGTATGGCTCGAGGGAGTGTCCTGCCTGTCGTGCGGAACGACGAACAGGGGTACCCTCGCGAACGTTGTTGCTGCTGCCTCCCCGCGGCATCCTATTATGATTTTTCCCAAGGCAACACAACCGAGATGAGAAACATTCAAAATAAATTGGGGAAAAGCCAGCAAAAAAAGCCCGAGAAAAACCGAAATGACGAGGAAAACACGGCGAATAAAAATAGAGTTCCAACATAATTATACATAGACTCATACATGAAAGATAGCCAACATTCCAGGTTCAACTACTCTCATACAGGCAACGAAGCATCATGACTCGTGCTACTACATCCGGACACCATCCCAATGACTGCGGATACTCAGAGGCTCTACTGCGCTGCTGGTGCTGCAGGGTCCTCTCCTGATGCGGACTCAGATCCTGAACTGAGGAGGTTAACTGAGACCTCCGGGTTAAAGGTAACACGTCGACGCTGCCTAGAGGGCTCTCCCTCAGGGGCAGGGGTAGGGTGAATCATCGGGGCTACAGGAGTAGCGAGAAGTGTAACCCACTCAGCAGGGGCACTGAGAAGGTTCACCGTCGAGGCGCCCGAGCTACTCGGGGGAGTAACCAGTGAAACAGGGGAACTAGAACTGGCTGGAATATAAGGAGTAAATCCTAGAGAGAATGGAGTAGTGGCAGATCTAATAGTGACTAAAGCAGCGGCTAAAGTAGTACGGGCACGAGTCAGCTCTCGAGCCAGCTCATGGATCATAAGATAGCTAGCAGTGACATAACGAGCAAGGTGGCTAGCAAGACTATCAGACTCCGGATCAATGATAGGGAAACGGACACAACCATTGTCGTGCAGAGAAGGGTAGTAATAAAAACCTGGGTGCTCTGCATTCGGTCCTCGTTGTAGCGAAGCTCGACAAGGACCTCGAATGTAGCAAACTGGACAGCCTGAGAAGCGGTAGAGGTGTAACCGCTCCGACAAGTACGAGTGTAAGAGGTGGAATCGGAACTAGTGCGCAGAGTAACCACTGCGTGATACTCATACACTGAATCAACTAGATGCTCCCGGTACACACGATAGACTGGATCGTCTTTGAGGGGGTACAGCCGATGCCACGCCTTGCGAAGGAGGTGTGGCAACGTGTACGGCATCAGCTGCAACTGGCACGGATACGGCACCGGAGCCATCTACACTCACAACCATTAGCATGTTAGCATAAAAAAATAAAGCAAGTGCATGTAATGCAACAACCAGCTACAATTGCTACCGGCACTCAACTTAAACTCGTATCTAACGTCCAGTTAACACGTCGTAGTCTAGCGTGGCCTAAAGTCAGCGCAGCTCTGATACCAAGCGTTGTGGCACCCCGGCTCAGAGCGACCGGTTTACCATGCATTGCCAGCCTAGAGACCATGTCTTCTGGCAACACACAACATCTTGGTACAGAAAACAACCGCTTTATTGATGCTAGCGGACCAGAGTTTATATTACAACGGAGTCAAGGCCAAGCGGCACACACGGTGCGGCTGAACAATATGTACATTATTTAGTGAACATAAAGGGGCCTCGATCATAACAACTACGGAACAACGACGTAGCAAAAACTCCATAGCACAGGAACACCGATGTGGACACGATCTAGACTCGAGCAGCGCTCCTTTCCAACCAGACTTTCCTGAAATTTGGCATGACAAGCCAGGTCAGTACATTGAATGTACTTGCAAGCTCACAACAGGCATAATCATAATGACAAACAATATCATGATAATTAACCAATTAATAACGCAATAATGTTTCAACATGTTGTGATCATGCTCTTGTGATAAAGGTCCCTCGGGACCGACTTACCAACCGTGATCGTTCTCGGATCACACACAAACCACCATCGTGGTCTTGACATGGGTGGCTCGTGATCCTTACGGCAATCACAACCACTACCAATGTTTGGTCTCGAACAGCTCGATGGCCTTTCCGCCATCATCAACAGTGCAAAGTTCATAACTTAGTGTGCAAAATTTATTAAACGTTGACCCATGGTGGGACCTACTACGAGCGTGTCTGTGACCGTGGACTCGGCTATCGATAGATTATACACTCTGCAGAGGTAGCACATTGTACCCACACCACGGAACCCAGTGCCTCGCACTCCCATTCGGGTGGACCAATGGCATTCCGACGAAACCCCTCCATTTCCATGACACTCTCTCGCCCACTCCGACACAATCCTCACTGGGCTAGTCCTGGGTGGCCTCGTGTCTACCAAAGACACAACGACCACCGTCGTGGCCAAAACGATCCCACAAGGAGACCCGGTACCATAATCTCAACAACGGGCACACAAGATTATGTCTGCTTATCGGGCCAGGGTAAGCAAGCCCTTAACCTTCCCTAGTTGGAGGCACCGACCAGAGGCATGACAACGGACCGAATCAAGGCCTCCCATAAGGCAAATGTGGTTGCACTGGAAAAAACTCGATTCAGTGGCACCATGACCCGGCCAACGATATGTGCAAGTTGAGTTATATTCAGGTTCAACTTAACGTAAAAATAACCGGTGTCATAGTATGCCATGAAATGCAACTTAACCTATGCATCACATATTAATGGAAATGACTGAGTCAACCATATTCACACTAAGCATAATCATCAACAACTTCTGCAACTTTTCTGGTTAGGAAAAACCTTACTTTAACCAGAATATTTTCTAGCAAATTTTTATTATTTTACTCATGCAAGAAAATAACTTTAAGTAATTACTCGTTTGTATCACAATATTATTCTTTCATCATCACAAATGAATCCTAGATTCTTTACCAGCTAAGTTAGTTTCGAACATTCTATAAATCAAGCATATTAACTAAAACAAGCACTTAACAGAATAAAAATAACATAATAGTTATTTAAATGCATGGATTAAACTTTTCATTCAAGTAAGAAAATCATAAATATTGAAATGGCACCATGAAAATGTTGTTGTGGCTTGCCTTAGTGCAGATGAGGTTCACAAGCCTTCTGGTGATCCTCAAGACAAGCCTCACCCTCTAAAAATAATTTTAAACACAAGAAGAAAATATCAAGAACCCTTCTGAAAATCACCAGGAAATCTAGGCAGCACAGAAAAAATCTCATCTTTGGTGAGCTGCTAGATTTCCTTGCAAAGAACACAATGCAAAAAGAATCAATTCATTTGGACTTATGGTTGAAGAGTTATAGCTGTTTGAAGCTCTTTGTAAATTAAATGAATTTGAATTTAAATAAAACAGACTAGGGGGGTGACATCGAAGGCGTAAAGCCTTGGGGCGCCACCACTCGTACCGCTTCGTGCGCGTACAGAGTGGCTGACTAGCGGGCCCTGCTAGTCAGGCGAGGGGGGGAGAGGAGGAAACAGAGGGGGTCGCGTCTTCGCCGGAGCTCTTGCCGGCGACGAGGGCTCCATAGCCCAAACGAGAGGGAGGGATCGAGAGAGGGGATGGAGGCGCACCTTCCCGTACCCGTAGCATAGCTAGGGATGGTCAGACGACGTCGAAATCGACCTCGCAAGCGGAGGCAGAGAGCGGTGGTCGCCGGAGATGAGGAAGACGGCGAGTAGAGGTAACTCCAGGGGCTCCAAGTGGACGGGACGGCTTCACCAGAGAGAGGCGGAGGCTCTGGAAGGGTCGCCTTGGCCTGGGAGGGGCTGTAGCTACCGCGACGACCCGAGGGGATCGCCGGCGATCTCGAGCTTGGGGACGGCGGACTGCGGCCTACCCGGTCGGGCTACGGCTATCTACACATTTGTGGAGTGTGTGGGAGTGGAGGATGGTGCTCGAGGAGGCTGGGGGTGGCTCCTTTTATAGGTGAGCGTTGGGGGTGGATCGGGCTCCGCCGGCGACACCTCGACACTGCGCTTAGTGACGAGCGGCGTCAGTGAGAGGAGGAGAAGGCGACGTAACTCACGCGGGGACTGTGGGCGAACGGGGACGAGCACATGATCAAGAGGAAGGCGACGAGCACAGTGCAGAGCGCACTGTGGCGTTGGCCGGACCGCGCCTGTGCTCGCTGCGGCGAGCTCCGGCGTCGGCGAGTGCCGGGGGAGTTAAGGGAGTTGAGACGAAGATGGTGGCGAAGTTTGGCACGCTCGGGCAGTCGGGGAAGCGAGCACGCGCGAAACAGAGCGCTCGGCAGCACTCGGAGGGTGTCGGCACGCATGCTGGCATCATGGACACGCGTGGTCACCAAGTGAACTCTTCCCTCAAGCCGACCAACGTCCAAAGATCATGTATGGCTTGTTGTTCGTGGTAGTTTTGAAGATTACCACGCTTTGGTTTGGCTCCAGATGCAGTAGAGAAGATTTTACAAGCCAGGTAAGTTTATGATCAGTAAATTTGAGAGGTTGCTGAGGTCAAATGGCTGGAGGTTGGGGGCTGTGCTTTGGAGACTAGCCATCGTCTACTAAGGTGATGATGCACAAGAAAGTTCAGGCACAATGGAGCAAGTAAAATTGTAGTTGCTGTAGAAACCACCATTTCTGTCTAGAACAGAAAATATTTTCTGTAGCAAAAATATTCCAAAAAGTGATGAAATATTTTTGCTCAGGAAGGTGCCCTAGGGTTCAAAGAATATTTTTGAATTTTCTCAGATTTTTGTGAGCCAGAAAAATTGGGGTTGCTTTGGAGCTCATTGAACTAGCTAGGGTTTTAGAGAGGAAAAATGAATATTTTTCATTTAAGAAAAATATTCCAAATATTATTTTGGGTAGGATCAGAGAGGGAATGATGGTTAGGGAGAGAAATGATGCACTTGGGTGAAAGCCAAGGGTACCCAAGTGTTTAAGTCCATATGAAAAGATTCAAAAACTCCAAATTTTCAAAATCAATTCAAATGAAAAATCAGGCAAATAAAGGAGGGCAAAAACCAGGCTGTCACACGGTTCGTGCCACCAACCGGTACCAATGCCACCTTTAGAACCGGTTGGTGCCACCAACCGGGACCAACCGAGACCAAAGGGCGGGAAGCGGGGGCCTTTGGTCCCGGTTGGTGGCACCAACCGGTACTAAAGGGGGGGGGAATTGGTTCCGGTTGGTGGCACGAACCGGTACCAATGCCCACCTTTAGTCCCGGTTGGTGCCACCAACCGGTACCAAAGGCCTTGCACAGCGGCGTGGTGGTGGGAGTTTAGTCCCACCTCGCTAGTTGAGAGGGGCGCGCAGTGGTTTATAAGCCCCACTGTCGCACCCCTCTCGAGCTCCTGTCTATTGCAGGCTTACTGGCCTAATTGTGACTGCTATGCCAGATGGGCCTACTAGGCCTTCTGTGGGCCTGAATCCTGGCCCATTGATGGGTTTCTAGTCGTATTCAGGCCGTGGTGGCCTAGTAGGTGGCAATTTTTTTATTTTTCCCAGTTTTTAAAGTTATTAAAGTTTATCAAAATACTTTGATAATTCTTTTTGCTATTAAAGTTTGTAACAAAAAAGTTGTTTATGAAAATTCATTTTGCTTTTAATGATTTTGAATAGAAAATACTTTGATAATTCACCATAGTTTGGGATTTCATTTTTTGGAAATTATTTGAACTTCATAGTTTTTCTGTGTTCAAAATGCACCCTTCAAAGGCACATCATCAATTTTCAACCCTTTATGACTTCATTTGTTATTTTCCGTGCATTTACTGATTTTTTTTCCAGCTATAAGACCTTGAAATTGAAAAGCACTACAAACTAACTCTGAAAAGGTTGAAAGTTGGCATGGTATCATCATTTCATCCACATAGCATGTGCAAGAAAGTAGAGAGGCTTACGGCAAAAACTGGATGCATTTTGTGTACAAAACGGACAATCTTTTTCGAAGTATCAGGGTTTCATACGGAAACTCGTCTGTTACAAAGGGATTTCATTTTTTTGAAATTATTTGAACTCCATAGTTTTTCTGTGTTCAAAATGCACCATTCAAAGCCTCATCATCAATTTTCAACCCTTTCTGACTTCATTTGTTATTTTTCATGCATTTACTATTTTTTTCAGCTATAAGACCCTGAAATTGAAAAGCACTACAAATGAACTCTGAAAAGGTTGAAAGTTGGCATGGTATCATCATTTCACCCACATAGCATGTGCAAGAAAGTAGAGAGGCTTACGGCAAAAACTGGATGCACTTCGTGTACAAAACGGACAATCTCTTTCGAAGTATCAGGGTTTCATACGGAAACTCGTCTGTTACAAAGGGATTTCATTTTTTGAACTTATTTGAACTCCATAGTTTTTCTGTGTTCAAAATGCACCATTCAAAGCCACATCATCAATTTTCAACCCTTTATGACTTCATTTGTTATTTTTCATGCATTTACTGATTTTTCAGCTACAAGACCCTGAAATTGAAAAGCACTACAAATTAACTCTGAAAAGGTTGAAAGCTGACATGGTATCATCATTTCACCCACATAGCATGTGCAAGAAAGTAGAGAGGCTTACGGCAAAAACTGGATGCACTTCGTGTACAAAACGGACAATCTCTTTCGAAGTATCACTGTTTCATACGGAAACTCGTCTGTTACAAAGGGATTTCATTTTTTTGAACTTATTTGAACTCCATAGTTTTTCTGTGTTTGAAATGCACCATTCAAAGCCACATCATCGATTTTCAACCCTTTCTGACTTCATTTGTTATTTTTCATGCATTTACTCATTTTTTCAGCTATAAGACCCTGAAATTGAAAAGCACTACAAATGAACTCTAAAAAGGTTGAAAGTTGGCATGGTATCATCATTTCACCCACATAGCATGTGCAAGAAAGTAGAGAGGCTTACGGCAAAAACTGGATGCACTTCGTGTACAAAACGGACAATCTCTTTCGAAGTATCAGGGTTTCATACGGAAACTCGTTTGTTACAAAGGGATTTCATTTTTTGAACTTATTTGAACTCCATAGTTTTTCTGTGTTCAAAATGCACCATTCAAAGCCACATCATCAATTTTCAACCCTTTATGACTTCATTTGTTATTTTTCATGCATTTACTGGATTTTCAGCTATAAGACCCTGAAATTGAAAAGCACTACAAATGAACTCTGAAAAGGTTGAAAGTTGGCATGGTATCATCATTTCACCCACATAGCATGTGCAAGAAAGTAGAGACCTACGGCAAAAACTGGATGCACTTCATGTACAAAACGGACAATCTCTTTCGAAATATCAGGGTTTCATACGGAAACTCGTCTGTTACAAAGGGATTTCATTTTTTTGAACTTATTTTAACTCCATAGTTTTTCTGTGTTCAAAATGCATCATTCAAAGCCACATCATCAATTTTCAACCCTTTCTGACTTCATTTGTTATTTTTCGTGCATTTACTGATTTGTTCCAGCTATAAGACCCTGAAATTGAAAAGCACTACAAATGAACATGGATAGATAAGTGACCAAATTAATAGTAGTTCATCATCACATTAAAACCAAAGTATATACATAGTTCAAATGAACAACATATAGCTCTCCAGAGCATCTAGTTAAACCATACATTGAAACTATGTAAAACCTTTCAATGCAACAACAAATGCGATCATAGTCACAACTAAGGTAACAATTGATCCAACGGCATAATGATACCAAAGCCTCGGTATGAATGACATATTTTCTAATCTTTCTAATCTTCAACTGCATTGCATTCATCTTGATCTTGTGATCATCGACGACATCCACAACATGCAACTCCAATATCATCTTCTCCTCCTCAATTTTTTTTATTTTTTCCTTCAAGTAATTGTTTTCTTCTTCAACTAAATTTAACCTCTCGACAATAGGGTCGGTTGGAATTTCCGGTTCAACCACCTCCTACATAAATAAAATATATGTCACGTTGGTTGGCATAATTGTCATAAACAATAAATGAACCAAATAGTTATAAAAAGATAATATATACCACATCTGAATCATAGACAGGATGAGGGCCGACGGGGGCGGATACCAGAACCATCGCACTATATAATAACAAGGAATAATAAAAGTAAGAAAATTAGACAAGTATCTATCTTAAGTAAGATTTTTTTTCTTTCAGAAAGAAGATAAGAACAAGAGGCTCACCACAGTCGTGTCGGCAACGAGATCGGCGCGGGCGATCGACGGCAGTGAAGATGGGGACGGGACATGACGGACCGCTAAACCTAGAAAAATCTCGGGGAAAATGGAGCTCGGAGGTCGAGTTTCGAGAGAAGAAATATTAACTGGTGTGGCTCGGACATTTCATCGAACACCTCATGTGCATAGGAGGTGAGCTAGAGCACTCAAATGCCCTCCCCTCGCCGGCCAGCAAAAAACAGAGCAGTGTGGAGTGCTCTGCTCGCCGGCGATGGGCTATATATATAGGCAACTCATTTGTCCCGGTTCGTGGCTGGAACCGGGACCAATGAATGTGGGCCGGGAGCGAGGCCCATTGGTCTCGGTTCGTGCCTAGAACCAGGACAAATGGTTCTAGATGAACCGGGACCAAAGCCCACGAGGTCCCGGCCGGCCACCTGGGCTCACGAACCAGGACGAATGCACCCATTGGTCCCGGTTCGTATAAGAACCGGGACTAATGGGTTGGCCAGGCCCGAACGAAAGCCCCTTTTCTACTAGTGATGGAGCATGGACAAGAAAGATGAACATTCACCTGCAAAAAACGAATGATGCACATTGAATGATCAAGCATGGAGGGGATGGTGCATGCAAGGTGAAAGCACAAGTGCTCCCTGGGTGGTTTTGGTAATTAATGTCAACATATCTCTTGTTGGACTAACACTTTTACCTAGTATGTTTCAGATAAGTTCAATAATGGAGTGGCATGGACTAGAGGATGTGGAACCCCTTCAAGATGCTAAGGACAAAAGATTGGCTCAATCTTCAAGATCAAGACTCTACATTTTATATTTTAGTGATCCAAGATCACATTGAGTCTATAGGAAAAGCCAATACTATCAAGGAGGGATGAGGTGTTGCTTAATGAGCCTCTTGATTCATGTGCTTAGTGATATGCTCGAAAACCCTCAACTATCTTCTCACATCCACATATGACCTAAACCAAAAGTCAAACTCGGCCTCACCGATTCTTTCTATCCGGCGCCACCGAGTTTCACATTTCATAGCCACTGCCACAAACCCTAGCAAATCGGTTTCACCGTTAGGGATCTCGGTCTCACCGAGATGGGATTTTAATCTCACTGTGTATGCCCATTGCCAAAATCGGTCTCACCGAGTTTGAGCAATCGGTACTACCGAGATTAAAATGCAAACTCTCTGGTTAGCTTATTACCAAAATCGGTTCCATCGAGTTTGTGTAATCAGTATCACCGAGTTTGCCTGACCAACTCTCTGGTTAGCTTATTACCAAAATCGGTCCCACCGAGTTTGTGTAATCAGTCACACCGAGATTACGTTATGCCCTAACCCTAACCATATCGGTCCTACCGAGTTGCATCTCAGTCCCACCGAAAATCCTAACGGTCACTAGGTTTGCTGAATCGGTCCGACCGAGTTTAACCATTCGGTCCCACCGAGTTTGGCAGATTGTGTGTAACGGTTAGATTTTGTGTGGAGGCTATATATACCCCTCCACCCACTCTTCATTCGTGGAGAAAGCCATCAGAACATACCTTCACTTCCAATACACATTTTCTGAGAGAGAACTACCTACTCATGTGTTGAGCTCAAGATATTCCATTCCAACCATATGAATCTTGATCTCTAGCCTTCCCCAAGTTGCTTTCCACTCAAATCTTCTTTTCACCAAATCCAAATCATGTGAAAGAGAGTTGAGTGTTGGGGAGACTATCATTTGAAGCACAAGAGCAAGGAGTTCATCATCAACACACCATTTGTTACTTCTTGGAGAGTGGTGTCTCCTAGATTGGCTAGGTGTCACTTGGGAGCCTCCGACAAGATTGTGGAGTTGAACCAAGGAGTTTGTAAGGCAAGGAGATCGCCTACTTCGTGAAGATCTACCGCTAGTGAGGCAAGTCCTTTGTGGGCGACGGCCGTGATGGAATAGACAAGGTTGCTTCTTCATGGACCCTTCATGGGTGGAGCCCTCCGTGGACTCGTGCAACCGTTATCCTCCGTGGGTTGAAGTCTCCATCAACGTGGATGTACGATAGCACCACCTATCGGAACCACGCCAAAAACATTTGTGTCTCCAATTACGTTTGAATACTCCAAACCCTTCCCCTTACATTCTTGCAGGTTGCATGCTTTACTTTCCGCTGCTCATATACTCATTGCATGCTTGCTTGATATGTATTGTGTTCGTCAAAGTAGTGTTTAAACTTCACCTAAATTTAAGAATCTTAAAAAATGCAACTTTTGGCACTTAGTGTCTAATCACCCCCCCCCCCTCTAGACACCTCTTCTCGATCCTTTCACAAGGGGAACAAGAACGGAGTTTCTGGTGGAGTTTTCAGCACTTTAGAGTCATCATGATGACATAGGTGTTGCAATATGAAGGACATGTACAAAATATACAATATGACCTTAAATAAATTTCGTATATACCTTAATATAGGTGTTGCATCGCCTTATTTTTGGGCCAGACCCATGTATTTTTGAAATACACTTAATAGGCTATTTTTAGAATCCATATTAATAGGGAAAATGACTTAGGATAGAATTTAGTCCCACCTTGCCAAAGGTGGAGCAAATTCCCCTTTGTCTCCCTACATATACAACACTTAGGGTATCACTATAGACTGGAGTTTTGTTTAGATTAAAATTCGCCATAGTGCAACGCGCGTACTTCGTTTGTCTCCAACAATCAGGCCAAGTCGTTTCAGAATCCCACTTTGATCAATAAAGTTTTTCTCTTAAATTCGCAATATCCAGATTGCAATATCAGTTTCTTGCTTGTTTTCGTTTGCCTGTAGAAAATAGACCCTTATAGTCAGGTTGATCGTGCTCCAGCGTGGTCAATAACCTTTCGAAGTTGGTTTAGAGATTGCTATGGCGCGACGTCTTCGTACGTTCGTAGTCGAATCATCAAAGTCTACTCTACCGGAAACAATAGTTACCATCTCATCAAAAGACGGAACATATTAGCCTCTATCATCTAGATATACCTATTATATGTAAAACTTGTTCGGATGCATTGTAATTCTCTTGTCGTTATTTACTCTAAAATATTTGTTTTACTAATTAGCATTCTAATTGTAGTAAAATATTTGTTTTACTAATTAGCATTCTAATTGTAGATATAGTTAGCTGGTACGTCTTGAATTTGCTTTACTTTGTGTCATCGTGGATACAATTAGCTGGAACACCACAAAGACAATATAACACTAGTATTTCCCAAAAAAATGGCTAGTCCCGGAGTGTCCACCATTCATTTGTCGCCTTTGGCTTCGATTTACCTTGTCCCTTTTTTTCAAGAAACTTATAATATATTCGTCTTCAATCATAACAGTACAAAGAACACCAGAAATAATAAAATATTACATCCAAATACATAGACTACCTAGCGATGACCACGCGCATTGAAGCGAGCCGAAGGAGGAGGCGGAGGCGTCCACTTTTGAAGCTTGATGTACTCCTTCCGCCATAGACATGTACTCCTAAGAGCATAAACCAGTTGATTCACCCCTTCACCTGTAGGGTGGTCAAGCTCGAGCTCCTCAAATCCCTCCATTATTTCATCCACCGTCACAATAGCATAGCCATGTGGAATAGGACGGTAGTGAAAAGTTTCATCGGGTTGAGGAGGTGCAACAGAGCCGACAGCCGCCTTCAAAGTGAGGTTCTTCCATTTCATCATAAGCTGGCAATGTTGAGCCTCCGTGATAGTATCCACGGGGTAGCAAGGAGCCGTGAAGTCAGGTTGAACGAGCTCCGTGGAAGCCACGCTGCTTCTTCGCTGAGATGGTGGGGTAGCTTCTGAGGTAGCTTCGTGCCGCTGAAATGGTTGGCCGGCAGCTGCAAGTTCCTCTAGCTTTGTTATTCTTGCATCGAGCTTCTGCATTTCGCTTAGCTCCCCTTTCCTCTTTCTCTCCCGGCTTATGTAACAGCTCGGAACGAAGTCTGGTGTGCCTCGTGTTCGTCCAGGGTGCTCAGGATTACCGAGGGTCTTAGTCAGCTCGTTCTTCTCTCTGTCGGGAATGAACATCCCTTCCTGCGCTGCGGTGATATAATCCTGAAGCTTCTTGACGGGTATTGCAAGTTGCTCGTCCGTCCAACGGCACTCCCCTGTTTCTGGGTCCAAAGTTCCCCCAACCCCGAAGAACCAAGTTCTTACACGGTTTGACCAGTTCATTGTCGCTGGCTGAACCCCTTTAGCAACCAGGTATTGCTCAGCTTTGTCCCACAACGGTCGGGCTTTGAGGTAGCCACCTGACCCCGTGTGATGGTGATACTGCTTCTTTGCAGCATTTTTCTTGTTTGTCTCTGACATTTTCTTACCCTTATCAGAACAATAACCTCCACGAGCAAAACATGGGTATTGCAAGTTGCTCGTCCGTCCAACGGCACTCCCCTGTTTCTGGGTCCAAAGTTCCCCCAACCCCGAAGAACCAAGTTCTTACACGGTTTGACCAGTTCATTGTCGCTGGCTGAACCCCTTTAGCAACCAGGTATTGCTCAGCTTTGTCCCACAACGGTCGGGCTTTGAGGTAGCCACCTGACCCCGTGTGATGGTGATACTGCTTCTTTGCAGCATTTTTCTTGTTTGTCTCTGACATTTTCTTACCCTTATCAGAACAATAACCTCCACGAGCAAAACATGGGCAATATCTACAGGAAATGATGATTTTATGTTATTGGTTCATCAGAGCACAAGCATATATAAAAAGAAGACCAAAGGAGAAAGGATCCCTCGTCGTATTTTTATAGAAGGAGCTAAGAAACAAAGTTGGGGGTCGAACCCGGCTGGCCTGGAACACAAGACAGTGTCCCTACCACTGAGCTTAGCGCTATGTTCTTATAGATACTAAATGACTTAACCTAATCATCATATACTGAACAAGATAAAAAAAATCGTGCATATAATGTGCTCCAGTAGATAACAAATGACTTGAGCTTCTAAAACAGTTCCATAGTAGCTGCTTAGGTTGGTCAGAAAGATATAAGCTGCTCCATGAGCTATATGGATACTAGTGTGGCAGAGGTAACTTATGAAGAGGAATCGTAATATAATCAAATAAAAGGTGGTTAGCAGTGTGGGTGCGCTCACTGACCACTTGCGTTCGAGTCCTTGACCCGGCCTTGTGTGCTCAGGTGTTTTCTTCTATAAAAATAAACCGACAAGAGCTAGTCCTGGCTGATCTCGTGCTTTTAATCAAATCAGACAAACGGATGCTAAAACAAGTGATGCACATGAAAATTTTATTCTGAATTTTGGAACATCTGCAGCAAGCGCTTGTGTGTGGCAACTATTTTCCTGAAATTTGCATCGTATATACTACAAGATGCAAACTGGTACCAGTTCACTAGAGAACCAAGCACCAAACGGATTTTTGAAACTGAAGCAAATATCTGACCAGGATATGAAATTATACCGAATTAAACCATCCCACCCTCGCGCAGATGCCCCTCTGTAGCACCTAAACGGAAGCGAATCTGAGCAGCAAAGCCGCACGGCACCAAACATTTCAAAACCGGCCGTCCCCGTCTAGAAACTCTGAAGCGAAACAGGGCACACCCTAGGGCCCGGCGGCGAAATCGCGGCGTAATCGGGAGGGACAAGGGGGCTGCTTACAGCTTCAAGCATCTGGACTTTTTGCAGGCGCAATGCTTGCACCCATCTGCGGCGTCCTCCACCTTCTGCCTGCTCAAACAACAAACGCCCGCCTCAGTCAGATCAGCCGGCGGGTAACCCCGGCGAGGCGCCGGAACAAGTGAACGGAGACGCACGGGCCCGGGGCGGGGGAGAGCTCACCTCTTGGGCGTGGTGGCGAGCGCGAGCTGGTTCATGCTGCCGGGATCCGGCAGCGCGTCGGGGCCCTCCGGGGCCGCCGCCACCGCCGGCGGCGGCGAGGGCGGGGGCTCCATGGCCGAGAGGGGCACCGCCGCCGTGAGGTGAGGGCGCGGGGGCGGGGGCGGCGAGGGGGGCTTGACGGAGATCGGGGTGGCCTCCATGGGAGGAGCACGGGGCGAACGAGGGCACACGCGGGGGTCCGGCTCGGGGCAGGAGGGTGGCTCGGGCTCTTTTGAGACTGTGGCGCGGGGCCCTCCCCTCTTGAAGAGCCAGGAGCCTCTTCCTGGGGTTTTGTTTTCGGAAACACTAACGCCCACACGTGTGGGCGTTAGCCAACTCGCCCACACATCATCATCGCCGTCCAGCGTCTTTTGCACGAATCTTGGCATGAAAAGACAGTTTTTATGTGCCACGTAGGACAACTCATGCGTGTGGCATGTGAGGGAGTTCGCCCGCACGCCGGTTTTTCTCCGCAGTCAACGGTCGCCAGTCGGGGTGTGCGATGGAACTGCTATCGCGCCCGCACGCCGCGCACCACTTCTGTTCCCGGTCTCCCACGACTACCCGTTGTCCCACTCCCCACACCCAAGCTGTCATTTGCCATGTTTTTGAAGGGTACATGGCAACTGCCCTATTTGTGATTGTAAGCAGATGGCAACTGCCCTATCAGTTGCCATGTGTTTTTGCAGGGTACATGGCAACTGCCCTAGTGTGCTTGTAAGCAGAACATGGCAACTGCCGTCTCCTCTCCCACACACCAAAAGCTATCAGTTGCCATGTGTTTTTGCAAGGTACATGGCAACTGCCCTAGTGTGCTTGTAAGCAGAACATGGCAACTGCCGTCTCCTCTCCCACACACCAAAAGCTATCAGTTGCCATGTGTTTTTGCAGGGTACATGGCAACTGCCCTAGTGTGATTGTAAGCAGAACATGGCAACTGCCGTCTCCTCTCCCACACACCAAAAGCTATCAGTTGCCATGTGTTTTTGCAGGGTACATGGCAACTGCCCTAGGGTACATGGCAACTCTCTTTTTACCCGAACATGTTTTTGCCATGTTTTTGTAGTGCTACATGGCAACTGTCTAGTGTTAGTAGGTGGCAACTCCTAAAGTTTTCAAATCATGGCAATTATAGTAGACCACACCATACATGGCAATTGCTGCAGTTGCCAAAAAATGGCATCCGACACTTCGACCTGAGATGGCAACTGCAGTTGAGCAACCATGGCAACTGCAGTTGTCAGACATGGCAACTGTAGTTCAACAACATGGCAACTGTAGTTAAACGAACATGAAAGAGGGTCCGGACCATGCCAATCGCGGCGGGACGCATGGTTACTGCCACGCGCGGCGTGTGGCTCACAAGCGGGGAGGTGCGACGGTCGAGACGGGTCGTGCGGGCCACGTGGTCGCTCGCCCGGACGTGCTCGTGCGGGCGATCGCACTGCACATCGAACGTGCGGGCTGTGGCAGGGCGCGCCCGGACGTGCTCGTGCGGGCGGGCCTGTGTCAATGCCACACGGGGCGTGCGACACATACCCCCTAACTGCCACACGTATGGCAGTTATCGGGACCCTTTGTTTTTGGTTTTTGGTGGTTTCTGAAAAAGGTTTTACGGTTTCGAACGAAATCCGGGGCAGTTTCGTTTGGGTGCCTTTTTGATGGATGGGTGGGTGGGGGTTGGTGGCCAAAGGAGATTTTTTGTTTTGGGATGTGGGTTTGAGATTTGGATCTGGTGTGGTTTGTGGGTTTTATTACGGTAGTGTTACCTGATGAACGTCGCTAAAAATTAACGACATTTTCGACGATTTTTTACGGCATTTTTTAGTTGTGTGTGGGTAGTTGTTTCTTCATAGCAACATGACATATTCTATGAAGATGACAGTTTTTCAGACTTCATCCAGAAAATGCCATCTCGCTCTGAAGAAGCCGCCACCACCATACAACAAAAAATGCCATGAAAATCGTTCGAAATGCCATCCGTTCATGGCGAACGTTCGAAATGCCACATCAGGGATTGACTATTCGTCACCCTGGGTGAGGAATAGTTATTCTTCACCACCTCTATTTTACCATCAATGCACTGTTATTTTACATTCCGTAAGTTTTGTCTTATTTCCGACGTAAAAAGACACCGTAATAAAATATATAATCGCCGTAAAAAATATTTATGTTACGTAAAATTACAAACGTAAAAATATAGTGTAAAATACACATAAACTGCAAATTTTCTTGTCTTATGACCTATATTTTTATTTTCTTATGCCAAATTTTACGTAGTGAATCAATACGAATATAACTATTTGAATTCTAAACGTAATTTAATTATGAAATAATTGTAAAATTACCTCGGGTGAAGAATAACATATTCTGCACCCTGGGTGATGAATAGTAACACTATATATATATATATATATATATATATATATATATATATATATATATATATATATATATATATATGAGGGTCCTTTTATTGGGGGCTCTGCAATGCACGAAAACACATGGGATATGCCTATTAAGTGTAGGTTTAGCTCGAATATCTGCTATTCTGTTGCCTTCATTTACTCTAAAACACTACAATTAGTGGGAACACGTTGATTTTGCTTTACTTTGTATTATTATGATTGCAGATTCAATTAGCTGTAATGGATCAAAACCAACATAACAATAACACTGGTATGTCCTAGTGATGAGGATATCAATACTACAGTTACACCCACAATCTCTGCTGCTACATATATTGGACCAATTACTAGAGCTCGCGCACGCCAATTAAATTATCAGGTGTTGTCGTTTCTTGGTAACGATTCTAATATTCATGAAAATATGATGGTAACTAAATTGGATACATTTGTTTTGCTAACAAATGAAGGGTCGAGCATGGACAAGAAGGACAAACATTGGAGCGTGATCAAGCATGGAGGGATGGCCCGCGCAAAGGGAACAAGAACAAAATTTCCAGTGGAGTATTCAACACTTTGGAGCCACCATGATGACATACAAGGACATGGACAAAATATACAAGATGACCTTAAATAAATTTCGTCCATAGATTAATATAGGTGCTGTGTCACCTTATTTTTGGGCCATGCCCACTTAATAGGCTGTTTTTAGTGTCTGTATTATTAGAAAAACAACTTAGGATAGAGTTTAGTCCCACCTTGTCAAAGGTGGACGAAATTTCCCTCTGTCTCCCTATAAACACAATATTTAGGGCGTCGTTGTAGACTGGGGTTTGTTTAGATTAAAGTTTGCCATAATTTCAGAATCTCACTTTGATCAATAAAGCTTTCTTTTTGAATTTGTAATATCCAGATTGCAATCTTAGTTTCTTACATGTTCTTCATTTGCCTGTAGAAAATAGACCCTTGTAGTCAGGTTGATCATGCTTCAGCGTGGAAAATAACCTCTCGGAATTGATTTAGCTATTGCTAAGGCGCGACGTCTTCGTACGTTCGTAATCGGATCGTCAAAGTCTACTCCACCAAAAACGATAGTTACCATCTTATCGAAAGACAGGACACCTTAGCCCCTATCACCTAGATATGCCTATTAAATGTACAACTTGTTCGGATGCACATAATTCTCTTGTCGTTATTTACTCTAAAATGCTCGATTTACTAATTGGCATTCTAATTGTAGATATAGAGCTGGTATGCTTTGGATTTGCTGTACTTTGTGTCATTGCCGATACAATTAGCTGGAACACCACAAAGACAATATAAGAGCATCTACAGCCGAAGGTTGCAAATTTGGACCCTCAAACGCCCGTGGACGCCCCCACGGACAGTGACCGGGCGTGCCTCAAATTTTACAATTTACAACCACATATCCTATTTACAAAATATCTGTTACATGCAGGGCCATGCACGTCGATTATCCTGTCCGTCTTGGGCCGGCAGGGCACCAAAAATTGTTCATACTTAACATTTTCACACCCGTTTTAGTCCCACCTTGCCGACTGATGAGCTAGTCGACCAACTTAAATATCTGGGTCGTCCCTAACATGGCATTCTTTGTTAAGGATATGGATTATTACTATGAATCTTCTATCTTTATCATATAGAAGATTCATAGTCAGGGTCTATCTCCTTCACATAGGGAACATTGGTGTCGGCTTTTTTTGAATCACCATGTGTCCATGCATCAAAACAAAAAAAATCTACTGTCATTGTAGTAGAGGTATCAACGTATATGATCGAGACAAACTTGACACTCGATGAACAATCATCAGTCATTGAAATGCAATCTAGTGTCAAATATATCTCGATAACACATGCGAGAATTGGTAGACCTACACAACAACAACCAAGCTTGCCGCCATCCGCTGGCGCAACTATATAAGCCGGGCGGCGTCCGCCTCGCTCGACAATGTGGGACTACAATTTGGTTGCACCGATGAGAGATGGAGGAGTTTCGATCGCTGCAGGTGGGACCGCTACGTCATGCAGCGGAGTCGACGGACATGCCCGGGCGCCCCCATATCCGTCTCATATTTGGGCTGGATATGAGGGGTGCCGGTCAGCCTGGGTGTTTGAGGCCCGCTTGAGGCGCTCGTCTGGGTCAGATTTTCTTGACCGGGCGGCCCGCCCGGACGTATGAGGCGGGTTTGAGAGCTCCGATTGTAGATGCTCTAACACTAGTATTTCGGGAAGAAATGGCTAGTTCCAGAGTATCCATCATTCATTTGTCGCCTTTGGCTTTGATTTATCTTGCGCCATTATGATTGTAGATACAATACTTTTTTTATCACGCTAAAGCCAATATACATATATTATTCACAAAATATGCTTCCGAGACACTTCACTTTACTCTATCATAGATACAAGTAGCTAGAGCCACCGAACCAAGTATAAATTACATTATTTCCCAAAAATTCCTACAAATGTCAATTTTGCCCAAGTTCTTTTTTGGGCAGTTAGTGTCATGTTGCGTGCTTTATTTTGCAGTAGATGACTAAACATACTAGTACTAGAGATAAAGGGTGTTTCCCTCCAAAAAAAAAGTATGGTGCCTTGCTGCTGTCTTTATTGTTATTTCTCCCCCCAGCATGAAACGTCTCTTACAACGCACGGCAATCCCAAAGTTGACACTAATTAGGCAATCATGTAAAATCTAGGCCTAAAAGTCCTGAAATGCTAGTTCATCTGTGCGCCCAACTTATCAGTACAGTGCACTGACTCACACAGAACTTCATTCTCCTCTTTGCACTAATCGCCAAAAAGTAGAACTCCCCGTATAAGAAGTTATAGCATTTAACGGCACAAGGATTGGATTTCACACTTAAAATTTTAACTCTGGATTTCAGACTTAAAATTTGAGTTCAAACTTAGTATAGAGAGAAATGTGTGGGTTTGTTAGTTAAATAAGGAGTAATTTATGGCGCCGTGATGAATCCAATCGTGTGTCAGCTTTGTAAAATGGTTCGATAAAGACAAATCAAGGCATGCTTTTCTATATAAAAAAATAAATTCCCATTTAGCAAATGAACTATCTCCATCGAGCAAGATATTCCGATTTGATTAGACATCCTTGCAAAAAAAAAAAAGAAAGGACTTGATGAAACCTAACAAGTCGTTTTCTATGGGAATGCTCACTGTCGCACTTCATTGCAAATTCAACAGTTACATCGTTCCGCAAAAGAGGTGAAATGAAACTAGGAGGATCATCCTCCCAAAACAAATTCGACTTAAGATCATATGAGTGTCTAGCTAGCGTGTGCGCCACCCTGTTGGCAAATTTCATTAACTCCTTTCATTTTCCCATAGCAGCAAATTTTTCATTAACTCCTTGATTTTCTCAAAGTGAAAAAGGTCGTCGGCAAATTTCACAAAATAATTAAAGATAACTAGTGACTAATTGTGAAATTGGTGTGCATCAGACAAGTGTCTGTTGAGTGGAGTTAAAAGGCATCGTGCAGTGTATGTGTATGTAGCTTTACGTTTTCTTTAGCGCAGTTAGTGTCATGTCGCGTGCTTTATTGAAACGTCTCTTACAACGCACGGCAATCTCAAAGTTGACACTAATTAGGCAATCATGTGCTGTTAAATCTAGACATAAAAGGTCTTAAAACATTAGTGCGTCGAAATAATCAGTACACTTGCTTACACAGAACTTCATTCTCCGCTTTGCACTAATCGCCGAAAACTAGTACGTATATTAAACAGTGAAACGCTTTAGACTTCAGACTTAAAATTTTAACTCTGGGTTTCAGGCTCTCCAGATCCAGAAGACCGAATGATTCATAAAACAAGTATACCAAGCGAGGAACGCGACAAATTCACAAAAGCTACACTACCTGTAAATTCGATGACCTTACTAGATGTTAGTTCCAGAGAAATTTCAAACGATTTTTTCAAGAGTTGAGGACTATATTTGTCAGGATGGAAATCTTTTGAGATCTATATAAATATAGCAAACTCGACAACGCAGCAAGCACACCACCTATGCCCAGAAGAAACTCTACCTACATTTGCCAGACTTAATCACCACCCAGTCCCATGCCCCCAAGCATTTTGCTCATGTCCTTGCCGCCCATCTGCTTCATCAGGGCCTGCAGGCCGCCCATGCCACCCATCTGCTTCAGCACTTGCGGCGGGAGGGCCTTGGTCATCTGCTGGATGTTCAGGTTCTGGGACAGGTCACTCATCTTTCCGTTCTTCGGCATCTTTAGCCCCTTCATCTTGCTCCACATCTTGGCTAGTCGCTTGTACTCTTCCAGCATGTCCATCACGTCTCTGATTTGCCTGCCAGACCCTCGAGCGATACGGATGATTCGTGACTCGGTCATCAGCTTTGGGTTTGTGCTGTCAAGCTCTGCAAGGTAGATCAGGGGTGGGGTAAGTTTCAGAACGTCACTCTTGTGTTACACAAAGGAAAGCCTTTGTTAATCTAGCTCACCTGCAGCTGTCATGGAGTCCATAATCGTCATGTACCGCTTAATCTTCGCTTGGCCTTCTTTCTCATGTCCTTTTGGCATCAACTCTGAACTAAATCCAGGCAACATGGAGAAGACCTGCATGATAAATTAGACAATGCATGCTTAAACAATGTTATCACTGAAGTATAATGTAATCATGCGTACGTTAGTCAGATGTTAACATAATAAATACTAATAGATAATTAACCTGGCCAATAGGACCCATTTTCAGAAGATTCTGGAATTGCTCATACAGAAGTCTGAGAGTGAAGGTTCCTTCAGCCAGCTTTGCCAGCAGCTCAGGTTGTTGATCAGCAGGCATAACATCCTGGATCTTGTCCATTAACCCAGACAAGTCTCCCATACCTGCCAAATACATATACTTAGGTAAACTAGAAAGAAGAACCACCAAGTTCTAAACAATATTAAATGAAGTTGCTAACCTAGCAGACGGCTGACAAATGGTTTCACATCAAAAATCTCAAATTCATCAATGTGTTCTCCAGTTCCAATAAATATCACTGGGCTTTTTGTAGCTGCAACCCTGGAAGAAAAGAGGCAAGGATGTAAAAAAAAGGTTCCTCTGATTCTTCGTCTGTTTACTCTAACTAAGGATATCCTCGCCTACTTGTAAAACATACAATAAAAAAAGAAGCTAAAACAGGATTTGAGAATACAGCTGAGCAGATAAATAACAATCCTAGCTGCTTCACAGATACTCCCTCCATCCCATAATATAAGATCTTTTTTGACACTATCATAGTATCAAAAAGGGTCTTATATTATGGGACGGAGGGAATACTAAACATATGCGCAATCATTTAGACTGACGTGATACTAAACCGATTGGCATTTTGTTGTTGAACTAAAATAACATGGATGTTGCGTAGCTTGGTAAAATGAAATTCAACTCTACAAAGACTTATATTAACTGGAGGGGGAAAATTCCGCAAGAAGAATGATAATGAAGAAAATTTACAAAAGAACAGGCTAAGCTAACTAAGATTCTTTGGAGACAATATCGTTTATAAGCAACACGATACAGGTAGCACCAGGAAAAACAAGAAAATAAAGAGTAATACTGACGCGCTAAGTGCACCGCCTCCTTTTGCGTGACCATCCAATTTTGTAATAATCACAGCACCAACAGAAGCACTTTGTTTAAATGCTTGTGCCTGATCAAACGCAGCCTGACCAATACTGCCATCCATCACAAATATCACCAGGTCTGGTTTCTGCAATGAACCATACAAAGGTGGGTGAAATCGCAATATTAGGGGAAAATAATGGTGCAAGACTATGGCAGTGTAAATACCGTTGCTTCTGCAACTTGACGCATTTCCTCAAAGAGTGCAGCCTCTTGCTTATGACGTCCACTTGTGTCAATAATGATGAGATCAGAGTTTTCTTTCCTGAACCTTTCCAGACCCTCAACAGCAATTTTCACAGGATCTGACTCCATGTAGCTGCAAAGACAGCGATTTTTAGTTAGTGCAAATTTCGGGGAGAAGCTTTTAACCCATATGTAAATATGTCGACATAGAGAACCTTCCATAAAAAGGTATCTTCGCCTTGGTTGCATTCTGCTTCAACTGATCAAAGGCACCAGCTCGGAATGTATCGGCACAAACCAGCGACGGTTTAAATCCCTTACGCTGATGATAATATGCGTATTTCGTACAGGTAGTGGTTTTTCCAGAACCTACAGAAACATATCATCATTCAATGAACATCAACGTATATTGCAACTGTATTAAAGAGAAGGAAAACAATGAACAAACTACTGGTTGTTCTCACTCCTCAGACCTAGGTTAGAAAAGAAAATCTTGGAGAGACCGCATAGGTACAAATAACTAGACGAATGAAACAGAAAATGGCAATAATTCTCAAGGCATCCAATCTACTCCCTCCGTTACAAAATAGATGACCCAATTTTATACTAACTTAGTATAAAATTGGGTCATCTATTTTGGAACGGAGGGAGTATCACCTACAGCTAGAGCTGCTGAAATGCCTGAGTCATTACAAGTTCTCCACAAAACAATGTATCTACCTTGCCATCCATCCCAATACAGAACTGAGAGCTCCTGTGTGTATAATACTGACTGCTATAGTTGCTTGTCATCACAATTCATGAACTGAAGCACATCGATAGAGGGCAAGATCACAGCAATAAACTAAACAAGGTTTGCTGCTTCTATTGGTGAAAGGCAACTGATGACCTAACCGCAATTCTACACCCAATAATAACCTAAATTTACCTCAATTCAACTATGATTGGATTTTGCTCGGCTATCACGACAATTCAGAATAACATGAAACACCTATGAGCACATCCCCAGGTAACAGGCGTAGAACAAAAAACAGAGCAGGTAAGCGAGGTTGGTCAGTGAGACTGACCCTGCAATCCGACGAACATGACGACGCTGGGCTTGCCCTTCTTGGGGGTGAAGGCCGGCTTCCCTGGATCGAGCATGTTGCAGAGCTCCGTGAAGACGGCCTGCAGCAGGAAAAATAAAGGGCATCAGCCTCCTCCCGCCCAGTTCCCACTGGCACGCGCGTCCATGGATCGAATTAGCGCAGGAAATGAATGGAGGGAGATGGACGGGTAGCGGGACCTGCTGTATGATGCGTCGCTTGTTGGTGCCGGCGGCGAGGGTCTCGAGGTTGACGATCTTCCTGATGTTGGTCTGCATGTCGCGGACCATCTTGAACTGGACGTCGGACTGCAGGAGCGCGCGGGAGATCTCGTTGAGGCACTCCCCGAGCACCTTCTCGTCGATCACCGTGGCGTTGCTCATCTGCGCGAGCGCGCGGGAGATGCTCCCGCCCAGCTGCGCGAGAACCATCTTGGCTGGGCCCCCGGGGGGTCGGACCTCGTCGGCGGCGGGGTGGGGTTCCGGCGGCGATCTGGGAGGGCGAGGGGAGGGGAGGGGATGGGGAGAACCGGCCTGCGGCGATGGGGAAGATTTTGGTTGAGGGGTGGGGATTTTTTTTTTTTTTGAGGGTGAGGGGTGGGGATTGGGGAACGCGGTGTGGCGGGTCGGGTCGGGTCGGTGGCGGCTCGGCTGACTTGTGTGTCGTGTCGTGTGATCTCGTGTCGTACGGGGGAAGGTTCGTGTGGTGTGTGGCGTGCGAGTCGAGTCGACGAGCGTTCTCTCCGTGAAAGCTGAAAACCGACTCGTATTTCACGGATCTCATCGCGACGCCTCCCTCTCAATTTCGATTGGATTAATATAATCAAATTCAATATGTGCCTCCGTTTGGTGTCTTTGATATCAGGCTTGGGCAGGGCCGGTCCTGAGGTTTTGCATGCAGAACTAGAACCTATGGCCTCCAAATATAACGTTTTTGTCCGCGGTTGGTAAAAAAGTGTGGGTAAAGTCTGCTGCGCAAGCTGTATCTATTTTTTCTTTGTCCTGTTTTAAACTTCCGAGAGGATGTGAGAGCACACGGAAATACACGCCCTTTATGTGGAGCTGCAGACACCAGGAGACATGCTCTTCTCGAGTGTACAATGGCAAGGTGTGTCTGAGCACTTGTTGATGATGAGCTGGCAGAACACCTATGTGAAACAACGGGACCGAGCACGAAGCAATGCCTGTTCTTGATGATCGATACACTCTCGCATGAATCTTTTGTCAGGCTATCATTGACACTATGGCCAATTCGGTGGGCAAGGAGAAAAGTGATCCATGAGGAGATATACCAGACACCTTCGGCGCCCCATCTGTTTATAAACAGATTTATATCTAATCTTGAGATAGTCCCGGTGAGAGGTACCACAACTCATGTTACACCAAGAAACGCAACTAGAAGACCGAAAACACCACTGTCGGGTTACGCTAAGATCCATGTGGACTCCAGTGTAGCACGACCTGGCTTGGGTGGCCCGACAACAGTGGTGTGCCGAGATGCAGAAGGTCTATTCATGGGCAGTTCGGCCCTAGTTCTTTGTGGAATCTCTAATGCTACCACGTTGTAAGCAATTGCCTGTCAAGAGGCCCTGTCGCTGGCTGAAGATTTGGTACTCCAAAAGTCTGTTGTTTTCATCAGATTTGAAGCAGATTATCAAGGATATTTATGAAGGCACAAGTAGTAGCTATGGGAGTATTGTCAGGGAGATCAAGTAGCGAGCGTCCAGTCTTAACTGCAAATTTACTTTTGAAGGAAGAACAGCGAATACAGAAGTAGATAGTCTAGCTAAGTTTTCAAATTCGTTGGATGAGGGGCGTCATGTTTGGTTCCACACTCACGATCCATATTGTATCCCACTTCACGTGACTTTTGATTAATAATACTTAGCTTTCCCCTAAAAAATAACACTTTGTGCAATTTAGAAGATTTCGTGAACGTACTATAGACATAATACATAATCTGTCTAGGACACATCTAGATGTCACATCTAAGCTGATGTCCACTCTGTTTGTGATCTATTTTTTCTTTCTAGTTTTTTTTGTTTCTTGTTGTTGCATTATATATTTGTGGGAGCTTAGATGTGACATCCTTAAAAATACATTTAAATGTGAATTAGACAAATTGAATACACAATAGGAATTATGGACATTTTCTATATAAAATTGTTTAGGACAATTGTGTGACGTGGTATATCGGTCGGCGTTGCAGTTAATGGCTATTGATTAATACACATGTAATATACTAACTTGTATATAAAAATTTGCTCTGGTGGTGGAAAGGTCAAAAAGTAAAGCAGTATGAGTTATGTGAGTCGATGGTTGCCAGAAAGTTCAAATTTCCGCCTACCAGCTTGGGTGCCTCTGATTTTTGAAATTTTGAAGATACTGCTCCCTTTGCACTGAAATCATCCTTGATATTTGCTTTTGCAGCTCCGTCCTATTGCGGCCTTGTCCGCCATGTCTAGGAGCTTGAGAATCTTTTTTATGTGAACCTATTGTGAGTAGGAGACCGGCCTCCCAATCAAATGGGGTGGCTATGTAGAAGGAACAGTTTCAGGAGGGCATCAGGGTAGCACTCTTGATCCAGGACATTCCGTGACCTTGTGGCACTCAATCAAGTGCATCATCCTCTGTTCATATTCCTGTGCGAAACGACACAAAAGCAAAAGGAAGGTCAGACAAATGGAGACAAAACAAGTGCACCTTCTCGTTTAACGCCTCTAGGACAACTATTGTTCTTGCTTTGAAGAGAGCGGAGAGTTCAACTGTGTCCTTGAGAAGCTCTTCGTGTAGCTCCTTGAAGGTGATGCCACGCTTCCCATCATTTTCAATGCAGCTTGGGGATGACCTATTCAGCATCTTCAAATGCTGAACTTCCAAGGTGTGAGTTGAATGTCTAAAGAGCCGGTTGTGTTGTAATCCTTGTATAGAAGGTGAAAGATTAGCACGCATAATAATACATTGTTAGCAATTAACATTTTATTCCTCTCAACACAATACATTGGTAGCAACTAGTGTGTTATTTATCACTAGCGCACACAAAAGGACTTGACCGGCCATGTCTAGCCCCTCAGTGGCATTTTTGTAAGGAGAATAGGTCCGACGGAGGTTGAGCCTTAAACACGGGTTGGCGGGCTGCGGGCACTTCAGCATGCTCTAGCTAGCTAACTGATGAACGCCCAATTCTCATTGCTAGCGTACAATAACAGACTATTCATGTGTTCTCTTAAAGAGTACTAGATCATTGATGGCGCGCGTTGCTGCGCCCGTCCATTTTTACAATATAATGATAGGAATTATGTAAATATGTGAGGACGGAAAGCATGAAAGTAATATTTACATGAACATACATGGTTGAGTGTAGTTTGTGTTGGTTCAAAAATAAATAGTGGTGAAACCATATTGGAGCTCGACATTGGTTGCATTATCATTTCCCAATTTTTGAGGCAAAAGCAGTGCACCACTGAAACTACATATGCCTACAACATGAAGGCACTTGAAGAAATAGTAGTAGAAACATCGTGACATGTTATGTCTCAAACCCACGTTATCATCCACAAATATTTTTGATAGAGCTAAAAATTCACCAGATCATATTCTTCCCTAAGAAAGGCTAGTAGTAAGAATTTAAGCCCAGCTAATATTTGAAAAGAAAGGTAGGACACAGTCAAATATAATAGTTTCAATCATTCTGAATCACATGGGAAAAACAAAGATACAACGATACTTGTTTCAATCATCCCGAATCGCATGGAAATTGAATAATTGAGTTTCATTTCATTGTCTATGAATAGTTTGAGAAAACTTTCAGGGAGAGAACACAATATTCCAGGTATGCTTCTTCTCCAAAATTTTGTAGCAGATACCTCAGTTGAATATCTTTCTCTACAAAAGATTTATTTCCATAAGGTGAAGCCATGCCCTAAAATTATTATACCGACTATCTAGAAGTGACATAAACAAAGAACATAGAAAAGGGGAGAAAGGCAAAGTAAAAGAATTGGCAATCAACCTTTTTTTGTTTGTGTTGCAGATTATCAACACACATGTGGTGAAAACACATTCAGATTTTCCACAGTATGCAGTGTAAGATTATATACTGATGAGATGACACCATGTCCGAGTCTTAATCTGAATGGGACTATTTAACTATGTTATATGCGACTTCTCTTCATTCGACTGAGGCACGTCAACTGCATCGACAAAGCTCTGAACTAGAGATAATATGGCAGACTGCAAATCAACTACACCATAATGTTAATTGTCTGGGAAATTAAAATTAATATAGGGAATCAAGTAGTGAAGGTACCCATGAATCAATTGGAGATATTATGGACATAATTTTAATTTCCATGGAAGAAATCACAAACACAATTAAAATTACCTATGTCATCATTGTTTGGAGAATCAAGAGATCTGAGTATGAACGCACAAAACAGATACTCATGCAGTTCTTAAGAGTATGCAAGTCTGAACAGGAATATGAAATACCGACAGTGTGATTAGAATGATAGGCTAATTGGACACAAAAAGAAAAAAATGACAGTAGAATTGTTGTATTACTTGACATCGATCAGTGGCACAGAAGTACCTACTAAAGTGGGATGCATGTCCATGCTTTCAGCATGAGAAGATCATGTTTTTATTGTTTTGAAGTGCTAGTTGTCAAAATAAATACTACAAACAACTACCCAAGCCAGAAAATCACATCCCAAACTTGTCAAATCAATTGTTAGATCAGAAATCCTGAAATTCTTGAACAATATAAGGATCAATGGAGTCTATTGATGAACCATCTGTCCTTAATTGGACAGGTCTTGTGTTCCCTATGTCAGATCCAAATGCTGAATATAGGGCATATTAGTACTGATATAAATATATATGGCCTGACGGGCATCCCTGGCATCCCTAGCCGATATGTTTGGTGACTTGATGCGGATGATGTGAGACCCAAATAATGTCTTTCAGATGACCTTTTACCAGCACGTGCAGCATCAGGGGCACTGTCGCCGGGGGAAGTATTGGGCCTTCATGGGCCTTAGTGGAAAGGAGAGAAGGTCCACAGGGGGAGGCAACACGCCCTCCCATGGGCTGGTCCGAATTGAACTAGGGAGGGGGCGGCGCCCCCCTCTGTCCTTCTCCCTCTCCTCTCCTTCCTTCTTCTCCTACTTGGACTAGGAAAGGGGGAAACCTACTCTTACTAGGAGTAGGAATCCCCCCTTTGGGCGTGCCCCTTGTGGCCAGCCCTCCTCCTCCTACCCTCCTTTATATACGGGGGAGGGGGCACCCCATAGACACACAAGTTGATCTTTAGCCGTGTGCGGTGCCCCCCTCCATAGTTTTACACCTCGGTCATATTGTCATAGAGCTTAGGCGAAGCCCTGCGTCGGTAACTTCATCATCACCCTCGACACGCCGTCGTGCTGACGGAACTCACCCTCGACCTCAGCTGGATCAAGAGTACGAGGGACATTACCGAGCTGAACGTGTGCACATCGCGGAGGTGCCGTGCATTCGGTACTTGATCGGTTGGATCGCGAAGACATTCGACTACATCAACCACGTAACTAAATGCTTCTGCTTTCGGTCTACAAGGATACGTAGACGCACTCTCCCCTCTCGTTGCTATGCATCTCCTAGATAGATCTTGCGTGATCGCAGGATTTTTTTTGAAATACTGCGTTCCCCAACAAACAAGTCTCTAAAATGAGAGAGTAATAATTAACACGCTATATACCGGTCCCATAGGCTAGCAGTGCAAACGGTAAAAATCAAATAATGGTGTATATTCCATTCGATTGGTATAAAACATATCAACTCTGCACAGTAAAGGTGTAACATCTTGACAGCTGTCAAAAAGAAAAGTTATCAAATCTTGACCCAGAGACCTATACATAACAATTTTGCCCAGCAGACAACTAAGTCTCATATTTACCCCTAAAATTGTTGAAAAGTGTAGCTATGCGCTAAAATGTACAATTTATGCAGCAAGAGGCCTCAGAGTTTGGACTAGAAAATTTTCAAATTCTGCAGAAGCCCATGTAATCCAGATAATAAAGTCGCAAAAGCCACACTCAGTGAATTTGATGGTCTACAAGTCAGTTCCAGGGAAATTTAAGTACAAACTATGGGAAGTTGGGAACCATACATATAGTATCTTGTCAGGGAAAAAAATTCTATCTACAATGCAGCAAGCGCACCACCTACATTTGCAATCTGCAAGACTAAGCACCACCCCTCATGCCAGCAAGCATTTCTCTCATGTCCTTGCCACCGCCCATTTGCTTCACCAGAGCCTCGAAGGCACTTTTGCCCCCATCTGCTGCACCACTTGCGGCGGCATGGCTTTGAGCATGTTCTGGATCGCCTGATCACTCATCTTTCCGTTCGGAGGTATCAATTTCGACACATTCAGCTCGCTCCACATCTTGGCCAGTCGCTTGTACTCTTCCAGCATGTCCTTCACGTCCTTCACTTGCCTGCCCGACCCTCGAGCGATTCAGAGGATCCACGACTTGGTCATCAGCTTCGGGTTCTTTCTGTCGAGCTCTACAAAGTTGATCGATCAGCGATGGGATAAGTTTTAGATGATCGCTCTTGCAGTATTTTTGCTACACACAAAAGAGATTTAACTCTTAGACCAACTCACCTGCGGCTATCATGGAGTCCATGATTGTCATGTACCACTTGATCTTTTCTTTGCTTTGTTTCTCCTGTCCCTTCGGCGTCAGCTCAGAGCTAAACCCGGGCAGCATGGAGAAGATCTGCAAGATAAATCAGAAAATGCATGCTTAAGCAATGCTATCACAGAAGAAGAACCGTATGAAAGTTAAATCAACACTAGTGCAGAACCGGGTTATAGCACCAGTTTGTAAGTCCCTTTAGCACCGGTTCTGTAACCGGCACTAAAGGGTGGGGACTAAAGCCCCCCCTTTAGTACCGGTTCAGCACAAACCGCCACTAAAGGGCCACCACGTGGCACGAGCCAGTGCCGGGGGCGGGGAGACCTTTAGTACCGGTTTGAACCACCAACCGGTACTAAAAGGTTTGGGTGTTTTTGTTTTATTATTTATTTTTCCTTTAATTTTGTGTTTTCCATTTAATTTAGAGATTGTTTTTACATTATAATGAGTTATTAAATCACTAGGTGAAAGAACCGCGGATTAGTTTTAAGTGGATGGATCCTAAGTGATCAAGTAATATGGATTATTCCATATTACTTGATCACTTAGCTAGGATCGATCGATCCATCCAACTGAAACTAATATCCACGGTTCTTTCATCAATGATATATATAACTCATCATCAACAACATCATCATCATCATCATCATCATCATCATCATCATCATCATCATCATCATCATATTAATATAAAAACTCTTGCATCATATCATCACCAACAACACTCTCGATAATCATCATCATAGTCATTACCACTATTAATTTAATCATATGCATCATAGTCATTACCGGTACACCACCAACACTAGCTTAAAGAAGAAACATTCACTTGTACCAGAAGCAAAGATATAATCGAGTTCAACATGGTCATAAAATTATAAGCGTTCATAAGACCACAAAAGAAAATCACTTCGAGATAGGTTAAGTTCAGGACGAAGAACACGTGAGAGGACAACTACTAAGAGCAGGAACTAGCTAATCACTCCTGCTGCTCTCTCGCAGGTAAAATATCATAGAACATGTGTAGCTCTCTTGATTCATCATATTGGAGCATGCAGATGAACCTGTCTCCTAATCATGGGCTCCACTTCTGATTGCTGCCCCCTAGTACTTCTTTGCGATCGTTCGCAATTTTGCTCCAGTCTTTCACTACTAAGCATTCCTTGGTTTTAGAAATCCTGAATGCACTAATGTGCTATAACATCTCAAATTTCCAATTTGGAATATTATACATTAGATCATCACTTCATATCATATTTTATTTGCTTTTGTCCTGATCCAGAAATTCTACGCAACTCAAGGACCCACGGAGAGAGTTGGGGATTTCGTTATTTTCATATTTGAGTTTTCTCAAATTTTGAAAATAGGATCATTTGATTTTATTTATTTTATCTTCAACTATTTCTATTATAAAAATATGAGAGAGGGAATAAAATGACTTTCCCAAAATAAAGAAATATTGAAGATTTAATTAAAAATCAAATAAGATTTTATTTTTGGAGTTGTTCGCTGTTTTATTTGAATTTAGGAAAAATGCGCGTTTTCCAAGATTGCATTTAGGCCCCAAATAAATGTTCACCTTGTCCGCCTTGTTTTTAGAAGTCGGGGAAAATTTATTTTGGGATTTTTGGAGTCGGTTTAGTATTTTTTATTTGTTTTTCTGCGTGAAACTGTTAAAAATAAAACGAACCGACCTAGCCGGGCCGTACCCGACCCGGATTCTAGCCCGGCCGGCCTTTATAAGCCGAGAGAGCCCAGCCCGAGCCGCCCAGCCCCGCCCTAACCCTAGAGCCGCCACCCCGAGCCGCCGCCACTGCCGCCGCCGGTCTTCACAAGTCAACCGCCCGGTTTTTTTTAAAAACCACGGTCGTTTTCTTTATTTAGATCGGTTTATTTTTTCCCGGTTTAGTTTATTTAGCGGACGTTCGTCCGTACGTTCATTTTAACGAACGATTTTCGTCGTTTAGCTGCAGACTGCGAATGTTCGTTCGTTAGCCTGTTGGTCGTTTTTTTTCTCGGATTTTCCGTGATTATTTTTGATCGTGATTTCTGATCCGATTTTCGTTTTAGTTTAACTTTTCGCTCGTTTATCGGAATTAGGCGATTCAAGCGCCTAGAGTTTCGTCCCGAAACCCTTTTTCCATTTAACCAACTCAAATAAGTTTTTGCTTCTGTAAAATTTGACTTAGATTCAGATTAGTAAATGAAGCTTGTTTCTTTCGTCGTTTGTTTTTCGTCGCTTCGTTTGATTTGATTATTTTTGCAAACTGGAGTTCTTAAGTTGAACTTTCTGGTTATATCTTTTATTTGAGTTTTACTTGTGCATTAGATGAGTACTTATTGTGTGCTTGTTTGTTTGTGATAGAGTACCCGGATTGCGCCGCTTGCTACTTCGAATCTCTAGGTTTCACGGATCATCAGCAAGGCAAGTAACACTTTGATCATATCCCTTTCATACCCAGTTTTTATGCATTAGATCAATCCTCAAACATTGCATGATTAGGATCTAATTAAATTGTGGGTTTTGGGAAAGTAGATGAGGTAGTACCTATTACCTGTTTTATTATCAAACCCTTGGGAGTTACTTCTACGTTTGCTTATATTGCCATGCTATGCTAGTAGACGTGGATTGGGTGAGTGTATCCATGACAGATGTGAGATTGTTAATTAATGGTTTTTTTAAGGCGGCAACTTTAATACACATTTGGGTGGATTGAGGCACCTGTGTATTCCAGCGATTGCCTGTTTTTCTTTATGGACCGCCAGCCAGGCTCAAAGGGATCATGAGATTATTCATGCTATAAACTTCCGTGTGTAGCCACAAGCTACTATGGGCTCTAGCATAGTTGATTAAGTCATGCAAACTCTTACAGTGGTAGACTAGCAGATGTAGGGGAAAGTAAGTGTAACGGTCTACCCGATCGTAAGGTGCTAGCGTTTCTGAAAAACTATGTCTCGGTCATCCGTTTCTCAAACACCAAGTAGTGCGAGAATTCCAACGGAGGAGATCGAGTCTTGTGGGGAAAAATGCGCAAACCTGTGCAAAGTGTATAAACTAATCATGGTTAGCCGTGTGCCCGGTTATGGACAGTCTTGAGTATCTAGTACTTGGATTATCATGTGAATCTCATCATGTTACTTTAATTAATTTTGTTGGGTTTTAATGATGATGTTTAATTGGGATTGAGAGGGTGTCTACGCTCTCAATGTTTAACAACCACCATGATAGTTAAATAAAATTTATTCCTTTGCAGTAGGGAAAAATTGGTTTTACGCAAAACTGTAACCATAGAGCTTTCCACCAGGCATATATGCATGTAGTATAGCCTATTTTTGTTCACTACTCTCTATGTGTTACATTGCCAGCATATTCCATGTGCTGACCCGTTTTTGGGCTGCAACGTTCATGTTGCAGGCTTTTTAGACGATGAGTAAGGTGCCTTTAGGTCGTGGTTCTATACTCAGTGATGCCGTTGGAGTTGATGGACTCGCTTATCTTCCAAGCCTTCTACTGTTATCGTTATTAGAGGGCCTTAAGCCATATTATTTGTAATAAGTTCTCTTTTGAGACACTCGATGTAATAAGTGTGTGATTGCTACTCTGTTATAAATCCTTCAAGTACTGTGCGTGTCAGCATTACTAATCCAGGAATGACAATGATGCACAGAGATCAGACTGTTTGAGGTCTGGTCGCTACAAGTTCAATGTAGGATGTCTTGGCCGTAAGCTAACCATTGACATGCGACCTTTAGTCTCGATCCACTGAGGCACAAGTATCATCGGGAGTCCCTGTTGAAGAACATCGTACAGTAACATACTTAGCAATGAAGTTTAGCTTGAAAAATAATGTATGCAAAAGATGCACTAAGGACAAATAGTAAAAATCTTACCATCTTTGCTAAATAGATGTGACCGTAGATTAATAGGAACACTATTGATCGCACATTTTGAGTACTAAGATTTTCAAATTCAGGAAAATAATTTCTCTTGACAGCATCAAGATCCTCAAGCTATGAAACATAATGACTTATCTCCTCTCAGTTTAGTTCAGCCCCGAGATAGTGGACGGTCCTGTTTACCAAGCGCCGGAGATGTTTGCTTGAATGGAAATAAGCTGTCAATAGAAATAGTTGTCAACTATTTTTGAATAAACAATATCAAAGACATAAATATGATTGCGAAACTCACATAATGGTAGAACTGGAGGCATCTGCACATCGACCGAAATGTCTCTATTACCTTCAATATCATCTTTCGGACAAATATCAAAGGTGATAACCATATCAGGCTCAAATGCATAAGCCTTGCATAGTGCTTGCCAAGTTTTGCATTTAAAATAGCTGTCGGTGTCTGCATTGTATAATTTGACGTCGAAAGTATAACCATGCTCGATCTTCAAGTAAACTCTCTTTATCTCCATAGTTTTCATAGGACCGGAACCTATCTTATCCAAGAAAAAAAAATTCTTGCATGGCAGGGGATACACTAGTAGAATAGTAAAAATTTAAAATTATAAGTTCAAGCAAATGAAGCATAAATCATGCTTAATTATGAAAAAATACTTGTCATTGTGACTTACTGTATCCACTTCGAAGGTCTCATCCAGCTTGATGCTGAAGCGCCTATCATCAACTAGGAAATTTCTGTCGGACAGGCCGCGCTCGTCTTTGCAGTATTCACACATACCGAATTTGTTTTTGTCGTCAGACCACATTTCCTATGTTCATAGTTGCAACATTAATTGATAAACACTTACGAGTTTTCTATTAATTCAACTAATTCAACTAGTTCTATTAATTCAACTAATTCAATTAAACACTTACTAAAAATAAACTAGTTCTGTTAATTTTCTTACTAAAAATAAAGTAGCTAGTTCTATATGCCTAAATTTAATATATCTAATTGATCTAACATTAATATATCTAATTCATCTATAACTAAAAGTATAAAAAACTAACTCGTCATCTAACATTAATATCTAACTAATTCATCTAACATTAGACATTAATATCTAACATTTCTATCTAATTCATCTAACATTTAACATCAATATCTAACTAATTATATATATATATATATATATATATATATATATATATATATATATATATAATCATCTAACGATTGACATTAATCTAACCGTTTATATAAACATTTGTGTGTACTGTACATGTGTGTGTGTGTGAGGGCCGCCGGCCATGGCGCGCGGCAGGGTCGGGGCAGTCGATCGATCTTAAACAGCGGGGCGACGGCCGGCGATGCGACGCGACGGGGGGCGGTGACGGGGACGCGGGCCGGGGCGGCGACGTACGGGGACGGGCGGGGCGGCATGCGCGCGCGATCGACGACGGGGACGGTCGCAGGCGGCGATTAGGGCGGGGATGGGCACGCGCGACGAGGGCGGAGACGGGGACGGGGACGGGCGCAACGGCGATGGACGGGCGCTACGAGGAAGAAGCAGATGAAGAAGAAACTAACTGAAACTTTCGTAAATGCTATATATAGGAGGGGCCTTTAGTACTGGTTGGAGCTACCAACCGGTACTAAAAGTCAAATTAGGCCAGGCCAAATGGCGGGAAGGGCACCCCTTTAGTATCGGGTGGTGGCCTCAACCGTCACTAAAGACTCCCCCTTTAGTACCGGTTGAAGCCACGAATCGGTACTAAAGGGGGTGCGCTCCCATCCCACGGTGCACAAAGTTTAGTCCCACCTCGCCGAGCGAAGGGCAGCCGCACTGGTTTATAAACCCACCCGCAGCTGCTACTTCGAGCTCCTCTCTAAAGCAGGCTTCTGGGCCTAACTTTGCCACGCGGCCCTATGAGTCTGCTGGGCCTGCATCCATGCCCAAGGCCAAGCAGGCCCACTGGGCAGCGCGCAAATATAATTTTTATATAGTTTTTTCTTTTCTACTTTATTTATTTTCTTTTATTTATTTCTAAGTTGTTTTTTTTCTGTATTTAGAGTTTCTTTGTGAATATTTTATCTTTAGGTACAAAAATTACAAACTTTTTGTTAGTGTCAGTAGTTTTCAAAATTGAGTAGTTTAAATTTGAATTATTTGAAATTTGTCTGATTCACTAGTTTGTGAATAATTTAACTTTAAAAATAGTTTTTTTCAATGATTCTTTTTTCTTATGTTTAATATTAGTGTGTTTTATCATTATATTCAAATTGGTAATTGACACATCTTCAACATATCTATAATTATTGATTGTTCGATGCTATTTTATTATCAATCTTGGATGTTTTATAATCATTTTATAGTCATTTTATATCATTTTTTGGTACCAACCTATTGACATAGTGCCAGTTGCTATTTTTCCATGTTTTTTACATCGCAGAAAATCAATATCAAACGGAGTCCAAATGCCACGAAACCCCACGATGATTTTTTATGGGCCAAAAGGAAGGCAATGGACCCTGGTTGCACCTGGGGACAACATCAAGAAGTTGAAGGAGATATGTGATGATTTTTAAGTATGTATTATGGTGTGGTTTAGGGTAGCACCGCAGTTGCTATGATTGTGCTCTTATGCACTTAATAAGCTGTAATGCTTTAACTATCTTTATCTCCAAGACTTGTGTTGTGTACTCCCAAGACTTAATTACTTAATGGCATGGATTTGATGGCTTATTTTGTTACTTAATTACTTGTGTTGTGCATTATGTTTTTATGAAATAAAATGGTTGTGGTTGTTGTGCCATAATAGTTCCTGACGATCACTCAGAGCCAACCTATTTTCCACAGAATTTACCTTGCACAGAATTACAGAATTTATCTTGCACAAAATTTACTTTGTTCTGATTCAGATAGTTATGCACAAAATTTGTACAAAACATATTTTGCCTTGCACAAAATTTACCTTGCTCAGAATTTTAACAACAGGAAATAAACATAGATAACTTGACAGTGAACAAACATAGATAGTTCATGATGTGCCATACATAAACCAACATAGGTTCAACATACATAGGTTCTTAGTGCCATACATAGGTTAATAATGTCATACATAAAGTGCTCTAATGCCTGATATAGCACACATGCACTTGGATACACACTTCAAATGTGAACATTTAGTAGTTTCCACTGGCATAGAAGTACCCCTCCATCCTCTTGCTCATGTATTTTTGTCCTCTTTGGCCTATTGTCTGCTGGCTAGCTACTTGAAGCTTCTGCAGAACTTCTTTGAGGGTTGAACCTTCTTGCACCCCTTCCAGCAGCAGTAGAAGATCTTGCACCTTTTCCAGCAACAGGAGAAGAACTAGCACCCCTTCTAGGAGCAGCAGAAGACCTTGCTCCTCTTCTAGCAACAGGAGATGAGGTTGCACCCCTTGCAGCAGCACCAGAAGACCTTGCACCTCTGCCAGCAGCAGAAGATGAGGTTGCACCCCTTCCAGTAGCACCAGAAGTCTTTGCAACTCTTGCAGCAGCAGGAGAAGAGTTTGCAGTAGATGATGAGGTTGCACCCCTAGCACTTGCAGTAGATGATGATCCTGCACCATGCTGCCATTCAGGTACACTCATGTTTTCCTATAATTAAAAATGTAAACAACTTTATGATCAGTCAATAGAAATGAACACTCAAGTAATTTCAAATTGAAAATACCATGTGCTTGTTCCTCTTGGTTTGCAGACCAGGCCTCAATGGCTTTGTACAACTTGTGTACTTGTGTCCCTGCAGCTTGTAGTTCCCACATGTTATAGTAGTCATCCTAGATGTCTGCTTTGGTTGAGGTGGCTCAAACTTTCCCTTTTCTCTTTTCTCTTCTAGTGGCCCCTTCTTGTCATCTTTGAATTGTGGTGGGTCAATGTCAAATGTTGGAGTTTTCACCCAGCTATCTGGACCAGGAACAAGGTAAATTACATGCTTATATGAGTCCAAGTACATTGATTTCTTGAAGAACACATTGATATGGTCCTCTGGCAGCTGTTTAGACCTATAGGTGGCACACCAAGCATGGTTTCGAGGAACTCCAGTGATGTCCCATTTCCTGCACCAACATATCTGTAGGTTTGTGTCAATAGCATAGGTCTTGTCTCCACTAGTGACTTGGAAAAGTCCTTGGCCAGCTATCAGTGCTTTGCAATCCCTTGCATACTTCTTATTCATCTCCAACTTCTCTGTATAGGTTGGTGCAATCTCCCATCTAGCACATTTTCCACCCTCTCTCTTCTGGTGGAATCTCACTAGAAACTTGTCCTTGATCCCATTGATCATAGTGACAATTGGCTTGTTCCTTACATCTAGAATGTAATTATTAAAAACTTCACTTGAGTTATTGACCACCAGATCAGTTTTGCAATTAGTATCCATTGCATGCCTAGACCAAGCTTTTGCAGGAATTCTTGACATCCACTCCCAAGCAGCAGTGCACTCAGCCTTCATGCTATCCATTGCCAAAATAAAGTCATGTTCAGTGTAAGCATAGGTAGTTGCATCCATGCATCTCTTCAAATCCTCTCCTCTGAATCCTGCTCTTTGGAAGTTTGCATAAATGTGTCTCAGACAGTACCTATGATGGCAGTCTGGGAATACTGCTGTCACTGCATTGAGTAGACCCTGCATGAAAATGAATTCAACTGATTATGAATGATTTAATATGAATTTAAATGACTTAATATGATTTTAAATGACTTAATATGAATTTAAATGATTTAATATGATTTTAACCAGTTTAATATGATTTTAAATGATTTAATATGATTTTAGATAATGCCTATGTTTTTTGAACCCACATGGGTCACCCTAGGCTATCTAGACCAAAGTGTCGACAAGAAGCGTTACGACTCGACACCTACCAACTAGTCTTGATGGGTTCACTTACATGATGCCTATGTTTTTTGAACCCACATGGGTCACCCTAGGCTATCTAGACCAAAGTGTCGACAAGAAGCGTTACGACTCGACACCTACCAACTAGTCTTGATGGGTTCACTTACATGATGCCTATGTTTTTTGAACCCACATGGGTCACCCTAGGCTATCTAGACCAAAGTGTTGACAACAAGCGTTACGACTCGACACCTACCAACTAGTCTTGATGGGTTCACTTTGATGATGCCTATGTTTTTTGAACCCACATGGGTCACCCTAGGCTATCTAGACCAAAGTGTCGACTAGAAGCGTCATGACTCGACACCTACCAACTAGTCTTGATGGGTTCGCTTTGATGATGCATATGTTTTTTGAACCCACATGAACTAAATGAACAACTAAATGAAGTAAATGAACTAACCTTTTGTCTATCAGAAATGAATGTGTACTTTCCAAATTTCCCCTCTTCACTTCCTCCTAGAGCATACTTGAGTTGTGTCAAGAACCAGGACCAGATCACTGTATCTTCAACTCCAACCACTCCAAAGGCAATGCGGTACATATTGTTGTTTACATCCCTTCCAGTAGCTGCTAGTATCTCTGCACCACTTGTCAATTTGATGAAGCAGCCATCTAGACCTATGAATGGCCTACATCCATTCAATAAGCCCTCACAACATGCATTCAAGCTGAAAAATAGACCATGGAACCTTGGTCCAGCAGTAGGATTTTCTCTTGTTTTGCCACTAACAGTACTGACAATGCACCTAGATCCAGGATTTGTAAGCTTCACAGTCTCCAAATAATCTCTCAGCCTCCTATATTGCTTCTTGTGATCTCCAAGCACAATATCCTTTGCTTCTTCTTAGCTCTCCATGCCATCGTCCTAGGAACCACAAGCCCAAGCTGCCTCTTTGCCTTGTCAACAATAGCAGGTACAGTAGTGTTGGGACCTGATCTGATAGTTTCAAGCATTTTGTTTCCAAGCCACCTTGAACTAATCCTAGTTTTCTTAGACTGGGTGGGACATGTGTGCTTCAACCTCATCTTCTTAATGCAGTAAGTGGGCTCATTGCTTATCTTTGCTGCTACCATGTAGAACTGACAACTATCTCCATCACAACAAACTATTATCCTATCACTGCAGTTTCTGTGATATTTGTATCTTCTAAGTTGTTTCACATGCAATTGACAAGAGCCTCTCTGAATTGGTAAACATCTTCAAAACAAAGCTTTAGCCGGAATTTCTGTTCTGGATGCATCCTCTCCTCATCATACCAGACCCTAGGTGGTCTTTTCTTAGCTCTACTCCTTCTGCCAGAGTTGATAACAAAGGACACTGGTTCATTGCCATCATCACCTTCTTCAAAGCTTGTATCTTCCTCTTTTGAAGATGGAAACCAATCAAGATTTATGATTGGACCAACACTAGAGTGGGACCTACGTATAGGACCCGACCTCTTTGCCTTCTTCTGAACAGGCTCAGGAACTGGGATCTCTTGGGCATCCTCATCATCTTCTTCCTGGTCCATGTCATATATATCTTCAGGATCTGTGTCCCCCTCACAGTGTGTACTAGACATGTATTCATCTCTCTTCCTCTTTATTTCAGAAATAGTTTCATCTAGCTCAGGTTCCTCTTTCCTCCTTTTTGCACTCTGTTCTTCTACATACTGCACTGAATCCGAGTCTTCTTATTCTTATCCTGCATATAAGAGGCCCACATCAACTACAAAATCTTCATCACTGTTTGAACCTTCATTATCATCTGTGTCCATGCCTACAGGAATTTCTTCCTCACCGACTGCATGGTCCTCCTCATCTGTATCAAACTGAAAATCATCATAATTGACACTTACTTCAGTGTTAAGCTGTGTCCCAAGATGTAACTGACAGTAAGGAGGGACTGATTTGAGTGGCAAAAAATTAACACTTTCCTGTGTACCAATTGTTTTGTGCACAACACCTGATTCAGCAATAGCAAAAACAACAGGTAGCTCTCCATCTATTGGTTCAGCCTCTTCATGTTCTCCAATTGGTGATTCTTTAATAACTAGCTTTCCCTTTCTAACTATCAGAGACAATGTCTAGGTGCTCTCAAATTTTCTCAGCATGTGAACTACTTCAATGTTGTCTTTGATGACACAAACACCTTGCAACTCTATATCTTGCTCTTTCAAGTAGCAAAGACTATCATCCTTACAATATCCATTGCAGACCATTACATTGACCGAACTACCATAAGTGATTTCTCTTTCACACATCTTAACAAGAGCATACTTCTTCCCAGGAAACTAGAAATATATTGACCATAAATCTTCAGGCCTAAAATAGACATACAAATGAATATTAACAAGTCAATTGTACTAACATAAATGACCATTACAATGCACTATTTAAAAAATTAAGAACCATAAAATTAGTACTAACATCACTAACATATACATACAAATGAATATCTTCAGGCCTAATATAGCTCACCATTACAATGCAGTATAGGCAAAATTACCAAGTTAATTCTACTAACATTACAATAACATAAATGAACACTACAGTGTGATTTTCTCCAAAAAATCAGAACCCTACATTACTACTAACGTAACTGAACCCTAAAGTATGATTTCTACAAATATTGAGGACTACAGTTAATTCTAAATGACTAACAAATCAATATTCAGACCTAGAATCTTTGTTCATTGTCTAAAACAAATCTAGTAGTAAGGAAAGATTGAATAATTTTTTTTCAAAGATTCAGATTACCTAGCTGAAGATGGGCCGAACGGGAGCACATCCTCGTGACCAATTTGTGAAGCTGCTTCCTCGGTACAAGGCTCCGGCGACAGGACCGCCGCCACGGCCAACTCTGGATCTAGGTTGCATCCGCCATCGGTGTGGGGGCCGATGACTCCGCATTGCGAGCGCAACCGCTTCTGCCCTGAAGTAGTACCACCGCCATCACCGCTGTGTGCGCCGTCGGCGCTTCCGTCGGCTCCGTGTGCGCCATCGTCGTCGGAGCTGGTCGCCATCAGAGCGGGGATGGATTGAATCGACGGGCGGGGGAACGGCTAGACCTAGTACACGGGCGTGTGGAAACGGTCGTCTCTCGCCGTTTAACGGCGTCCGTCAACACGCGCCATGTCAGCCCGACAGGCGGGACCCACCTGTCGGATTCGCTGTTTTCTGGGCTAAAACGCAGTGGTGCTATGCGTTACAGATTAGCCCCATTGTTGGTGGTTTTCTGTGCCCTGCCTCAAATGTGGTACCGATCTGTTACCCTAGCCCATAATGTGGTGGTTTTGGGTAAATAACTCTCTTTCTGGTCACCTTCTCGCGTCTCTATCCTTCCTCGCCCTATCGTTCTCCTCCATGACTCTGTCCATGGCCAATGTGAAGAGCTTGCTCCGGCAACCGCGTCTTGTGTACCGCCGCTGCAGAATGCAGTGTAGAACCGTCGCTGCTGCAAGCGCCACCTTCCTGCTCTAAGCGCACAACCACCCACGCCGTTGCAACTGCTGCAGGCTGGAGAGGGCTTGTACAACGCTAGGCCACCGGTGGGGTGCTGTAGCCGTCAACGAGTCGCAAGGTAGCGCCGCTCGCCGGAACGGCTACAATCGGGAGGCTGAGGAGAGGAGCTGCGCAATGTCAAGCAGCTCACCGCGCGATGGTGCGGTGCTGCAGGCTGGCCGGTGGGCTGCAGCAGCCGGTGAAGCATATGGGGCTCGCCCGCATTGCAATGAAGCCCCCGCCGGAGTTGTGGTGAAGAGTCGCCGAAGCTGCATTGAAGCGCTGTCGAAGCTGCATTGAAGCGTCACCAGAGCCATTGAAGATTCACCGAAGTTGCAATGAAACTCCATTCAGCGCTGCAATGGAGCACTGCCGGGTGTCGTCGGTGCTGCCATGGAGCTGCTACCGTAGAGTTGTTGCGTGTGCTGTCATGGGGGTGCCTAGTCGTACGTCTGGGAGCCTTCGATCGCACGACTTTGGAGGCGACTTAAATTAGGCAAAGAATAATGCTACACCTACGAACGACACTTACGTAACCTACATAATTTGTTAAAACACTAATCAAACTACCCCTCTCTCAAGGGTGGGCCCGAGCCCCTAACTAATGACGAAGTAGGTGTAGCATTACTCTTCTAAAAACGTGTGAACGCTTGTTCATACTATTTTTTAACATGCAAGAGCTTTGCATGTCTTTTGTATTTTGATTGGGGAAAAGAGTTAGGGCATCTTCAACGCCGACTCTTAAACTGCGTGCAACCATTCGGGCCGCGCGATACGTACGTGTTTTGTCATTCAATGCGGTCTTGTTTTGGTCCGCTCGATGGTCTAGACGGTACCAACGCAATAGCCACCAAAGGGAAATGTGATGAATTACCCCTTCACCTAAGCTTGATGTGGCTGCATTGCTATGCAACTTTGCATACCTCTTAAGTAACTTACCAAAGGCCAAGTCATTTCCATTAATCTTACAAAAAATAGTTCAAATGTGCTATTAACCTCAAGCTTATTTCAAAGGTGTCATTACACTCATGCTTACTTGCATTACATGTTTCTTGTTTACAAAAATCTTGAGTATCTCATCATCACTTAAAAATATCTTGTTTGATAAATACACCTGAACAAATATTTAACAACCATTATCTATGCAATGTTTCAACATATGCGCATACCAGAAGAACGCACTTGCATTATTCACACCAAAATAAAGAACATAACTAGTTTGAGAAGAAGTACAACCACTCATAAAGATAGAGCAAAATTTGTTTTGTTTCCACAAGCTTAACCCAAAAGATCGACATGTTTCTAGATTTTGAACAAACTATTCAAGCTATAGATAATGTTACCCAGTTGAAAATAAACCTGTTTCAAAAATCATTAGACAAAGATAATAGAGAACGTGTATTATTAGTTCTGATCTCAAGGTACACTAAATTGAACATATAACATTTATATTAAGTACTCGCTCCGCCCCAAAATAAGTGAATCAAATTTGTACTAACTTTGTATTGTAAACCACTTCTGGTGATCATACAATAAAATTACAAAAATTATTAGAAAAAGTAAAATTGATGTTTTGGTGTTTTTTAAGATATTAGGAAAGACTAAATTAATCATGTAATATTTAGATAAACAAATATGATACACATGTGCCTTAGATTTCCGCGATGGAAGGGCTGGGGTTCCGGTGATCGGTCACCATCGTGGCTGGCCGCCCGTGCCCTAGCTCTCTGCGAAACAAGGACGGGGTTATCGACGATGGACGAGTTGGGGTTCCAGCCGGTCGTGTCATGCGTGGTGAAACGGGCAGGAGTCGACGATGCAAAAATCAGGCGCATGCGCCCTATTTATGGACGGGTGACACAATTGCAGTCTGATTCTTCCTTCTACACGAGCCGTCGCCGGTCTCTGAAACCGTGTTAGAAGTGGAGGCAGATTTGGGCCTGGGGCAAGTGGGGCTGTAGCCCCTGGCGTCGCCCGACTAGTTAGCTATATGTGTATAGCAAAAATTCCAGAATTTGAGATAAAAGAAGCCCAGCCCCAGACTTTAGCCCTAAGATGTACAAGGCCACAATTATGCTAGCCCATTAGCCTAACTATATTTCCTCCACGGATGTGCAACTCCAATCGATCCGAACAGAAAACGAATCACGTAGCTGACGCGTCGATAATTGCGTCGATCGTGTCTCGCCCGGTCGTTCCTTAAAAAAGATCTGTCGCCCGATTGAAAGCGGCGGAACCCTCGCCTCACTTAGGAGCTGCGCCGCCACCCTAGTCGACCCGCGCTGCGCCTCGTCTGGCGTCCTGACCATCCGCCTCTGGTTCTTCCCATTCTTCTCCAAGTCTTTTTACTCCTGCTAAATTGCAGTGCGCACACACCCAGTCAAACAGTTTTTTAGGGGAAGAAGTTGCTTATTTATTCATAGTTATCTCTTCTGTAACCTCGGAGCAGAAACACTCTGGTGGGACATGAAGCCAAGTTATACATAACGACTTACAACAACCCTCCCTAGCTAGGACGCGTGCTACTTTATTCGCACTCCTACGAACCCAAATAACACGGTGTTCTTGAACCGCTCGAAGTAAGGTTTTGATTTCATGTACCAAATGTCCAGTGTGAGAGAAATCCTTGTTGAATTCTACCAGCTTCCTGACCGCCTCCTTGGAGTCCGTCTCGAGGATAAGCTTCTGTTCATTGAGTTCTTGAGCAAGCACGATACCTCGGCGACACGCCTGTAGCTCCTCCACTTCGGGGTCGACGACAGCCGGGAAAAATGGCATGCTCCTACAAGGAACTCACCATGGCAGTCCCTAAGAACTACACCTCCTGCTCTCGCCCCCTTACTCTTTGTCAATGCTCCATCCGCATTCGCTTTTACCCATCCTGACTCCGGCTTCTTCCAAGTTGGCATCACTCTCTGGACTAGTTGTCGCACTGCCTTTGCATGTACAATTCGTCACTGCTCGAGCAAATTCAGTACCCTTCTAACAATGGAGGCAGGTTCCTCTATTTTCTTCGTCTCTCTTGCATTGTTCCGTGCTAGCCAGAGTTCATACCACGCCATCATCACCAGCTCCTTTTCTTCCGCTGGTGCACCCGCAAGCCACTCCAGGACCCATGATCGCAAGCAAGCACCCAGTCAAACAGGTAATTTGTTTTTTTGTATCATCTAAATTTGTTTTTGCTACTTCCTCTATATCAGCCAAACTCAGTGAGTTGGTTATTTTAAATTATATTACTTAGTCGATTTTATTTTCATTGTTAATTGGAAATCAGAAATCCAAGATGAATCGATGAATCACCATTTGGTATGATATATCGAGCTAGATGTATTTGCAAGCATTAACAATATTAATATTGTACAGTGCTATCAAAAATGAGGAAACACAAGGGGCCACTGCCTCGTGCATTTTCAGAAAACAATATATTTTGTTTTTCTCTGTGCAAAATTTCATATGAACAATTGACTTGGTCTATGTCTTGTGATTGATTTTTAAATACTTAATTTTATGTTTACAACTCAAGGTCCTTCTATCATTGCTGGTGAAGAAACGATGGCCTCAGATTAAGCAAGTCTATGTTAATTTGGTACCAACGCTTGCGACGCTGCACTTAGTTGAAACTACTTTTTACTAAACTTCCTCTGGTGGTAATAATGAATTCGTATTTTATTTTAAATTTGAATCTGTAGCATACTTCTAACATGCTTTGGTATGTGCGGTATATGACATAATTTTTAGTAACTTAACTCTAGCCCTAGGCTTTGGGAAATCCTAGCTCCGCCTCTGTCAGGAACGCTTGTTCCTACTGTTTTTAACATGCAAGAGCTTTGCATGTCTTTTGTATTTTGATTGATTGGGGAAAAGAGTTAGGGCATCTCCAACGCCGACTCTTAAACTGCCTGCAACCATTCAGGCCGCGTGATACGTACGTGTTTTGCCATTCAATGTGGTCCTATTTTGGTCCGCTCGGTGGTCCAGACGTCATTTTACCCAAACGCGGGGGGGGGGGGGGGGGCAGCCATGCCCGCTTCCGACAATACTGGAGTGATGCACCAACCGATACATTGGTGGTGAAGGATTTGCAAGCCTCGTTGCATGGAGTGATGCACCAACTAATATTCCTTCAACAGTTATTAGACCTCGTTTTTAGCAGCGAGTGCCTATTGCGGTCTTCAAAGCCTGGTATAGGAGCCATGGATAGTAATGGTGCATCTGGAATTCTACTTTTTTTGCATGATAATACCTGCCTCATTCATATGATAAAGATCAAGGTACAAGCCATGTAAACACTGACTTGAAAAAAATAACATAACGTTAGTCTTCGCATAGACTCCAAGGCTCGTCACTTGCATCTGGTACCAACACAATAGCCACCAAAGGGAAATGTGATGAATTATCTCTTCGCCCGAGCTTGATGCGGCTGCATTGCTGATATGCAGCTTTCGTACCTTTTAAGTAGCTTACCAAAGGTCAAGTCATTGCCATTAATCTTACAAAATAGTCCAAATGTGCTATTAAACTAAATCTTATTTCAAATGTGTCATTACACTCATGCTTACTTTCATTACATATTTCTTGTCTACAAAAATCTTGAGTACCTCATCATCACTTAAAAATATCTTGCTTGATAAATACAACTGAACTAATATTTAACAACCATTATCTATGCAATGTTTCAAACATATGTGCATACCGGAAGAACACACTTGCATTATTCACACCAAAATAAAGAATTTCACTATTTTGAGAAGAAGTACAACCACTCATAAAGAGAGAATAAATTTCGTTTTGTTTCAACAAGCTTAACCGAAAAGCTCGACATGAATTTTCTAGATTTTGAACATACTATCGCTTTTCAAGCTATAGATAATGTTATCTAGTTGAAAATAAACCCGTTTGAAAAATAATTAGACAAAGATAATAGAGAACATGTATTATTAGTTCTGACCTCAAGGTACACTAAATTGAACATATAACATTTATATTAATTACTCCCTCTGCCCAAAAATAAGTGACTCAAATTTGTAATAACTTTGTATTGCAAACCACTTCTGGTGATCGTATAATAAAATTACAAAAAATATTAGAAAAAGTAAAGTTGATGTTTTAGTGTTTATTGAGATATTAGGAAAGACTAAATTAAACATGTAATATTTAGATAAAACAAATATTTTGATACGTTAGAAACTGGGCGTGTGCACTGCTATTTATGATGGGTCGATGGAATTCTAATCCAACCCCAACAGTTCGCTCCTACACGTCACTGGACTCGGGCTTCTTACCATGAAGCGTTGGGGTTTCGGCGGTCGATCGAGCGGCTAGCAACCTAGCGTCATGTCGTGCGTGGTGAAACGGAATGAGAGTCTGACGATGGGAAAACCGGGCGCGTGTTCCCTATTTATTGATGGGTGAACAAAATCTAGTCTGATTCCAACCATGCACAAGCCATCACCGGCTTCTGAAAAGAATAAGGAAAATGATCAGAATCAACCGGTTGATTCTGATCTTGCTTAAACCGCGTTCATCGCGCGCCACGTGCCCCAGCCCCCATGTGGCCCTAACAGTCTTTCCATCTCATCCTCTCCGAAAACATCGCGAGCCATCCAAACCCATCGCTATCTTTTTGTTCGCCTTCTCGCGTCTCTCTCCTTCCTCGCCCTCTTGTTCTCCTTAGTGACTCTTGTTCCATAACTCCGCTGGCGAGTCTGGTCCGATGTTGCGGAGCGAGAGCGAGCATCATAGACGAAGTAGTCAAACACGCAAAGTAGATGAACACAGGGAAGTAACACAGAGACTATCTTTATTAATCAATTATCTCTGTACAATGTTTACTCCTCATCTATTTATATAGGGGTAGGGGGTCAAGAGATAAGTACCCATTTAACATAAAGTGTGGAAACCGTACAGAATAAGAGGGTGCTTCGCACTGGCCTCTAGCGCCGCACGCCCGGTGGGCCTGGTTTCCCAACACCCCCCTTCACTACTGTAGGATGGTCCAAATGCGACACTACGATCAGAGACCCTTCGAAGAAACTGTGTGCGATGCCATAATCGCAAACGGTGGTGTAAAAAACCCGTCAAAAAAGGTGCAAAACATTTGCGATGATGGATGCATCAAACACGGTTCATATTTTAGTTGCATGTGCGATGCAGTGCATACAGTTCAGTTCAGTTAACTGTTTGGGATGAGGCGGAACAAAAGAAACGGGCAGCTAGATGAAGGCGTGTGCGATATACAGCATACGCTTCAATAGGATGAACTGTCTGTGATTAGGCAACACAACGGAAACGGTTCAACTGAACAAGATGTGTGATACGCGTCAAGCAGGTCCGTAATCAGAAATGTGTGCGAAGACCAATAATAACAGAGACGATTGCTGCTAATAAGCCATGTGATTTGCTCTGTCTATAGTAGAATAACATGTATATATATATAACTGAAATAAAAATCCAATTACATATATGATTATACAGATCATTCGCACACACCTTAATAAATAATTGCATGTATTCTAAACTAGGAGAAATGATCGTCTAGTCATCTACTTCTTGTGACGCTCCCGCCACTGCTCTGTGGCTCGATCCCTCGTCTGGGGTAGGAACAAGACAGTTCCTCATGTCAACGTTCCGCCTGTACATCTCGTAGCTTGTGTACACGTCCATGGCCATGTACTTTACATGTTATTCGTCCAGTCTCTCATGCCACACACTGTGCCAGGCGTTCTTGTCCTTATTGCTCTCATTCTTCATCTTCATGTAGTAGGGGTCATTGATGGCCGAGGCGAGGTCAACCAGGGAGTTCAATTTGTTTTTGTCGCTGCCCTAGACCTTGTAGTGGTGCTGGATGTTGACAAGATTCGGGCATTTCAAGCCCAAAACCTTGAGCGCTTTTAGATCGTTGGTGGTGTCCACCATAGCCAAACTATAGTCGGAGCTGTTGATAACCTGGAGAAACGCTCGCAAGGCCTTGTGGCCAGGTGGTAGTGGTATACAAGCACGTCATGTCGCATGCACAACTGGGCGACGACAACCTTCTGATCGTGCCCGACATGACCCATGGTGTACTTGAGGTTGAAGCCGACCACTTGGTACTTGTACTCGGCAAGGAACTGCTCCATAGTTTGGATGGAGCTCTCCACCGAGACCGGATCGTTCGTGTACACCACCGAGAGAGCCTTCCCCCTCACGTGGGTGTCCACGACGTGTTACGTGGTGAACTGCCCGCCGTTGTTGTCGTCGGCCGTTGGGAGCGCCATTGGAGCCACGGGGAGCGCCATTGGAACCGCTGGATGTGCTCTCTGTATGTGTCCTCGTGGGTGTGCTTATTGTGTCATGTGAGATGAGAGATGAAGGTAAATGGCCGCAGGAATAAAAGGGGGCCGGGCGGCGTGGATTCTCGGCGTGTTCGCATGGCAGTTTTTGCAGCGGGTAAGTGCATCATCGCGCTGCGCCCGGTGCAACCGCATGCACACGAACGTGCGTGATCATGCGCCGACCCCAAACACTGAAAGCGCGTGTGGAGGGACGAGGGCAAAGCACCCGGAGGGTCGCGAGAGCAGAGCGCGCGGGGCGGGACGCGAGAAAAGCGTGTCGCGGTCGCCTGAACCGCAAGCAAGCACACACATAGAGCAGTTGAACACGCAGGAAATGGTTGCCTATAAGCTGGCCGACAGTTGCGTCGCTGCATAGAGAGCAGCCGTGTGCTACCACCTCCGTCTAGTCTATAGTCCCCTTTACATTCTATGCCATACTTTGCCCTCAAATTTGACCAACAAAATGTTAGTGCATGTTATAAAAATTATAGAATTGGAAACTATGTTCAAATACGAATCCAACTATATAATCTTTGGTGACATGCATTCATATTTTATTAGTTAAATCATACTTATAAACCAAGACGGGGGTATAGTAGGTAATTAAAGCGCAAACGTTTTTTTATTAACCGTGTGTGTATGTGGCCTTTCGTCCTCCTCTCGCACGTCTTGTCACCCCGCTGCCGCAGACGGCTTACAACGCAAGATCGCGCAGCGCGCGGGGGCGTTCTTTTGGCCAAACGGCGGCGTCAATGAATCGTTGGTGAGCCCGTTCCCGCGCAACCTTGCAGGTTCCCATGCAAGCTTCCTGCCCTACTCGGTGAAATCCCCCAAGATCCCAATGCTTACCGGCCTACTATAAAAACCCTCACGGCCGGCAAGTCCTGCGTTGTATTTTCCCGTCCCTCCCTGTAGCATATCTCATATGCTTATCCCACAATCACCAATGGCACCGGTCTGTTGTCATCGCTCAGCCACTCCGTTGTCATCAGAGGACAGCTCCAGCTGGGAGGCTACACCGCGGCAGCGGCACAGTCCCCGGCGTAGTGTAGTGTGCGTGGCGTCCCTGTTGGGTGTGCGCGGAACACCCACCACATGCTCCGCCGCTGGTTCCCGTCGGCAGCTGTTGCTGGCCGCCGTTGCCACCACACCACTGTCGAAAGCGAGGGCCATCGCTAGCTCCGCCATCGCGGTCTGAAGCCGGGAGGTGGCCGTCCTGGCCGCCACCCCACTGCCGGCCACCGTGGCCATCACCCGCTCCGCCACCGTGGCTCGAATGCGGGAGGTGGTGGTCATGGCCACCACCCCATCGTCGGCCGCCGTGGCCGCCAGCCCACCGTCGACCGCTAGGGTCATCACCCGCTCTGCCACCGCCGCCCAAAGGCAGGAGGCGGAGGTGGATGCCCACACGTGCATCAGCGACCTTGCGCGCTACACCGAGTTCCTACGGGAGGAGGAGGAGCGCCTCGTCCAGCACACAGAGAGCCTTACCGCCGCCGTGGCCACGGTACACGCCGCCTTAGAGGTGAGGAATCAGGAGATCTACGAGGAGAACCACCGCTTCCAGAGGGGTCATCTAGAGCGGCGGAGGGCGTTCAAGGTGAGCGTCGCTGAAGCTGCAACAGCGGCATGCACCGTACTGCGATTGCCCAGCTCGTCGGTACACTACTGCAGGTTGCTGCTAACACGACATTACGATTAGAGACCCTTCAACAAAACTGTGTGCGATGCCATAATCGCAAACAGTGGTGTAAAATAACCATAAAAAAGGTGCAAAATGTTTGCGATGGACGATGCATCAAACACGGTTCAGATTCTAGTTGTGTGTGCGATGCAGGGCATATGGTTTAGCTGAATTAACTGTTTGCGATGAGGAGGAACAAAAGAAGCGGGCAACCAGATGAAGGTGTATCCGATATACAACATACATCACTCGGATGAACTGTTTGTGATTAGGCAAGACAAAAGAAATGGGCAGCCAGATGAAGGTGTATGCGATATACAGCATGCGGTTCACTCGGATGAACTGTTTGCGTTGAGACAAGAGAACAGAAACGGTTCAATATAACAAGATGTGTGTGATACGCGGGAAACAAGTCTTTAATCAGAAATGTGTGCGAAGACAGATAATAACACAGACGATTGCTTCCAATAAGACGTATGTGATATGCTCTATCTACACAACATCTATTGGCCATTGGGGGACGGGCGGTCATCCGGATACGCCATAAGGATGCGAAGAGGCATCCTATCATCAAGGACTAGCTGTTCCACCAGTAGCTCATGTAAGAAAACTCTCAAGTTAAGTGTGCTTAGGCTGGAGCAGCCATCAGATGGGTGAAAAGCTCGTAGGCATTGGATCGGAGATGGAGAATTATGCCGGATGCGGTTCATCATGTAACAGTCATAACATAGGGTGACACAGAACTAGCTCCAATTCATCAATGTAATGTAGGCATGTATTCCGAATATAGTCATACATGCTTATGGAAAAGAACTTGCATGACATCTTTTGTCCTACCCTCCCGTGGCAGCGGGGTCCTAGCAGAAACTAAGGGATATTAAGGCCTCCTTTTAATAGAGTACCGGACCAAAGCATTAACACATAGTGAATACACGAACTCCTCAAACTACGGTCATCACTGGGAGTGGTCCCGATTATTGTCACTTCGGGGTTGCCAGATCATAACACATAGTAGGTGACTATAGACTTGCAAGATAGGATCAAGAACTCACATATATTCATGAAAACATAATAGGTTCAGATCTGGAATCATGGCACTCAGGCCCTAGTGACAAGCATTAAGCATAGCAAAGTCATATCAACATCAATCTCAGAACATAGTGGATACTAGGGATCAAACCCTAACAAAACTAACTCGATTACATGATAAATCTCATCCAACCCATTACCGTCCAGCAAGCCTACGATGGAATTACTCACACACGGCAATAAGCATCATGAAATTGGTGATGGAGGATGGTTGATGATGATGATGGCGACAGATTCCCCTCTCCGGAGCCCCGAACGGACTCCAGATCAGCCCTCCTAAGAGAGTTTAGGGCTTGGCGGTGGCTCCGTATCGTAAAACGCGATGAATCTTTCTCTTTTATTTTTTCTCCCCGAACACGAATATATGGAGTTAGAGTTGAGGTCGGTGGAGCGTCAGGGGGCCCACGAGGCAGGCGGCGCGCCCAGGGGGGCAGGCGCGCCCCCACCCTCATGGACAGGTGGAGGCCCCCCTGACGTGGATTCTTCTTCCAGTATTTTTTATACTTTCCAAAAATAAGTTCCATGGTGTTTCAGGTCATTTCGAGAACGTTTGTTTATGCACATAAATAACACCATGGGAAGTTTGCTGAAAACAGCGTCCGTCCGGGTTAGTTCCATTAAAATCATGCAAGTTAGAGTCCAAAACAAGGGCAAAAGTGTCTAGAAAAGTAGATACAACGGAGACGTATCAACTCCGCCAAGCTTAAACCTTTGCTTGTCCTCAAGCAATTCAGTTGATAAACTGAAAGTGATAAAGAAAAACTTTTACAAACTCTGTTTGCTCTTGTTGTGAATATGTAAAGCCAGCATTCAAGTTTTCAGCAAAGATTATGACTAACCATATTCACAATAACATTCAGGTCTCATGTTTACTTATGTCAATGGCATAATCAACTAGCGAGCAATAATAATAAATCTCGGATGACAACACTTCCTCAAAACAATCATGATATGATATAACAAGATGGTATCTCGCTAGCCCTTTCTGAGACCGCAAAACATAAATGAAGAGCACCTTTAAAGATCAAGGACTGACTAAACATTTTAATTCATGGTAAAAGAGATCCAGTCATAGTATACCCAATATAAATTAACAGTAATGCATACAAATGAGAGCGGTGCTCTCCAGCTGGTGCCGTTTAATAAGAGGGTGATGACTCAACATAAAAGTAAATAGATAGGCTCTTCGCAGAGGGAAGCAGGGATTTGTAGAGGTGCCAGAGCTTGATTTTAAAGCAGAGATAAATAATATTTTGAGCGCCATACTTTCATTGTCAACATAACAACCAAGAGATGGCGATATCTTCCATGCTACACACATTATAGGCGGTTCCCAAACAGAATGGTAAAGTTTATACTCCCCCTCCACCAACAAGCATCAATCCATGGCTTGCTCGAAACAACGAGTGCCTCCAACTAGCAACAGTTCAGGGGGAGTTTTGTTTGCAATTAATTTGATTTGATTTGCATAAAGCATGGGACTGGACATCCCGGTGACCAGCCATTTTCTCGTGAGTGAGGAGCGGAGTCCACTCCTCTCGCGAATAACCCGCCTAACATGGAAGATATGGACAACCCTAGTTGATACATGAGCTATTCGAGCATACAAAACAGAATTTCATTTGAAGGTTTAGAGTTTGGCACATACAATTTTACTTGGAACGGCAGGTAGATACCGCATACAGGAAGGTAAAGTGGACTCATATGGAATAACTTTGGGGTTTTAAGGGATTGGATGCACAAGCAGTATTCCCGCTTAGTACAAGTGAAGGCTAGCAAAAGACTGAGAAAGTGACCAACTAGAGAGCGACAACAGTCATGAATATGCGTTAAAATTAATATACACTGAGTGCAAGCATGAATAGGATATAATCCACCATGAACATAAATATCGTGAAGGCTATGTTGATTTGTTTCAACTACATATGTGAACATGTGCCAAGTCGAGTCACTTAAATCATTCAAAGGAGGATACCACCCCACTATACCACATCACAACCATTTTAATAGCATGTTGGCACGCAAGGTAAACCATTATAACTCATAGCTAATCAAGCATGGCATAAGCAACTATAATCTCTAATTGTTATTGCAAACATGTTTATTCATAATAGGTTGAATCAGGAACGATGAACTAATCATATTTACAAAAAACAAGAGAGGTCGAGTTCATACCAGCTTCTCTCATCTCAATCAGTCCATCATATATCGTCATAATTGCCTTTCACTTGCACGACCAAATGATGTGGATAATAATAATAGTGCACGTGCATTGGACTAAGCTGGAATCTGCAAGCATTCAATAAATAGGAGAAGACAAGGCAATATGGGCTCTTGGTTAAATCAACAATAATGCATATAAGAGCCACTTCAACAATTTAATCATGGTCTTCTCCTATCGACCCCCCAAAGAAAAGAAACAAAACTATTTACACGGGAAATCTCCCAACAAGCAAAAGAAGAACAGGAAATATTTTTGGGTTTTCTTTTAATTATGACTACTACAGCATGAAAGTAAACTAGCTAGAAGCTATTACTAATTTTTTTGTTTTTCTTAAGGTTTATTAAACACACAAGAAGAAAGCATAACAAGAAAATAACTAGCATGGATATTACAGTGAAAAAGTATGAGCACCGACATCTAGCAATGAGTGTGTAAACATAAATGTAATGTCGGTGAGAAATACATACTCCCCCAAGCTTAGGCTTTTGGCCTAAGTTGGTCTAATGCCACAGATGGCCTGGCGGATACCCATAGTTGTAGTTGGGGTCGTACTGAGGTGGGGAAGACTCTGATTGCCACTGGTCGGCAATCATCTCCGGATCCCACTGGTAATTATACTGTCGTGGAGGATCAAATTGTGGTTCCGGCTCTGGCTGTGTAGCTGATGTAGGGTTCCGGTAGGCGTGGATGGCCGCCAACGGAACGAGATACTGTCCTGCAGATAAATCAGACAAGGAAGGAGCAGGCAAGCTAATAGTCTCAGGGTGATGTTTATAAAAGAACAATTTGTATTTAAGCGCCCCTTCCCTATTCTTAACAATAAAATCATGCGCTACCATACTCTTATAATCTAAATGAACAGTAGGCAACAATTTTTCTTCTTTTTCATAGTGCCTAATAGTTATGTTATAGTATGCAGCAAGGCGTGAAGCATAGACACCTTCAAAGATGGGGCCCTTTGTACGGTTCAGACTTAACCGTTTGGCAATAATACCACCCATACTAACAGAGTCATCACGGAATAAACCATGGAAAAAATAATAATATCAAGAACACTAAGGTTTCCATAGTTTTCGCGACCAATTAAGCAACGACTAGCAAATATTGCAAAGTAGCGTAAAACAGGAAATGTATGCTAGTGATTCTTGCATCGGAAACCTTCCTAGTTTCCCCCACAGTAATAGTATCAATAAACCCGTCCACATTTTTACGATGTGGTTCCTCTAAGCTACCCTCGAAAGGTATTTTGCAAAGCCTGCAAAATTCATATAATGACTTCTTCTTAACCACAACATATAAATGAAACTCTACTGAAGGAGGTGATTCCTTAGGATAATAGTAGAAGTTTTGCACAAAAGTATTAGTGAGTAAGAGATACTGTTTGTGTTGGTCGCGGAGGAAGTCGGTGAGGCCTGCATTCTTAGCCAATTCATAAAAATCATCATAAATCCCAGCTGCTCTCAAGAAATCATTGGAAGGCTATTCGCACGACCGAACCTCCGTGGTGCGAGGCAAATTATATTTAGGCCTCTCCGCTTCTTCACCTTGCTTTTCCTTCGAGCTTCGGCTCTATGAGCCCCTCAAAAATCTCTTCATTATTTTCAAGGAACAATCCCCCAAAGCAGTTTTGTGAGAGGTGCTTTTAACAAGGAGATCAAAAATCGCAGCAAAATGAGCTAGAACTCGTGCTTGAGCTGGATGGTGATTTTTTTTGGAAGGAAGAAGTGTGTGGGTGCAGGAATAAGTGGAGGGGAGCCACCATGGGCCCACGAGGCAAGGGCGCACCCAGGGGCACTACTAGAGAAAAGCTTACCAGTAGCACTGGTTTTTGTGCTACCAGTAGCGCGGGCACCAGCGCTACTGCTACGACGCTACAACTATTTTGTAGCAGTAGCGCGTTTTTAGGCCAGTGCTACTGGTAAGTTCAAGTACTAGTAGCGCATTTTTAGGCCAGCGCTACTGCTAACATTTAAGTTTTTTTAACATTTTGGCATTGTACATGTTTAAACAGATATATCTTTTATACAATAACAACTCAGCATGAACTAGTCTGTTTAAATAGCATATTCATTACCACTTGTCATCATCACCAAACAATGTTCGTCAATGAGACATCATATAACAAGTTGGTCACTAGTCATAATCATAACTCCTCATCATCATCATGAACTCTAACACATTGTAGCACATAATAACACATTCTAGCTACGACCTACTCCTCTCATAGGACCTACTCTACCCTCTCTTAGGTAAAATATCATAAAACAAGATAGGCATTGACTCTCCATTAAGGAAAATTGACTCTCCATAATAAAGAACGGTGATCATCCTATCTCCAAGTCTTGGCCTACGCACAATGTTGCTTCCAAGTAGCTCTCTACGATGGTTCAAACATTTCTTGAAATCATTAATTATCATAGCTTCCTCGCTTATAGAAATCCGGTATGGACAAGAGTGATGTGGATACTGCGGCTGACCTGGCCGTGGTGGCCGTAAGCTCATAACATTAACGCGACTCTTGGCAACATCAGATGAGGCACACAATCCATCGGGATTTTCTGTTCAAAAACATAGTAATAACTTTGTAGTTAGCAATGTAGTTTAGTTTTAGAAGAATTTATGCAAAAGATGCACGGATGTCGTAATAGTAGAAAATCTTACCATGATATCTCCATTGATGTTACCGTAGTTCAACACATGCACTAGTGGCACGTATTGACCATAATGTGGAGGAGTTTGATAATAGCTATTGTAATTCTCAAGATTAGTAAAAAATGCGATAAGACCATCTTGCTCCTTATAAATTAATTGTGCTTCATCATTGTAGTAGTAGGTTTCGTCTACCATTTTCCGTACATTTTTTGAAGAATGAAAATAAGCTGTCAATGGAAATAAGCTGTCAAATATTTTGAAATAAACAATATAAATTACTTAGTAAATATGTTTAAGAAACTCACACAATGGTAGAACTGGAAGCGTGTCAACAAGGACCCAAATGGTCATATCATTTTCGTCGATGTCAGGATCACCAAGATCGAAGGTGAGAAGCATACCCTCATGAAAATCATACGCCTTGCAAAGGGCTTCCCAATTCAGGCAACAAAAATTGGATGAGTTCACAGAATTGTATAGATTTACAGCAAAATCATAACCATGATGGGTCCTTCGTTGAATTATCTTTCTCTCCATTCTTTCATGATCTTCAAAACCCATCTTCTCCAAGACATAGCGTCTTGCATGGCGTGGGATAAGCTAGTCGAATTGTAAAAGACGGAAATTACACGTTGAAGAAGCATAGAAGTCGTGCAAAAAATAACAAAAAAAACACTTGTCGTCGTTGCGTACCATTTGAACATCGAAGGTCTCTTGGAGCTTGATGCTGAAGCGCCGACCTTCTACCAGGTGAGGCCTGTCGAACAGACCGCGCTCATCTTCGCAGTACTCTCACATAGTGAATTCCCTTTCGTCATCAGACATTTCCTAATAGTTAATTAATAATCCATCATTGAATACATATATAGTAGTTTGTAGCAAAGATCATCATATAACAACTAAAACACCTAAAATTTGTAGTTTGTAGTAGTTTGTAGCAAAGATCATCATATAAGCCATCATGAATACATATATAGTAGTTTGTAGCACAAACCGCGCTCATCTTTTGCATTCAATAAGCAAATAACTAATACGTAATTAATAATCCATCATCGAATACATATATAGTAGTTTGTAGCAAAGATCATCATATAATATCACTAATACATCTCGAATAATAGCTCCTCTAGGTTCAGTGGGCCGCGGTGGACACCCAAAGAGAAGGAACCATCACCGGATCATAGCTCCGGTGAGATCCCCAAAGAATCTGCCAGGTATTGGAGAACCGGCCGTTCGCCAATGCAACCAAGTAGCACTGGACGTGCGCGTTCTCCTCCATGACACGATGCTGTACCACCTGCGTGGGGGACTCAAGCCTCTCCACCGATGCAGAACCACGTGACCGCCACCAAAGAAGCTCCGGGTCGACGACGGGCTGGCTCCTCACTAAGCTGCGCTCACCAGAAGGTAGCACAACCAAGTACTAGCCCGGCGGAGCCCAGTCCCGGACATGGCCCCTCGGCTCAACCAGGAGTCCTCAGTCGAGTCGACGATGAGGATGCGGGCTAGGCATCGTCGACGTCGAGAACAAAATGCTTAATTATGAAAACAAAATTATTAAACACTTAGCAAAATTTGGCATGACCTTTGCTAAAAACAGGACATATCGAGCGCCTGAAATTTGCCAGAACGTAAACGAATCAACATTTCTGGCAAAACATAGGCCACTCGGAAAAATATGACATGTCCAAAATGTGACATGTTCAAAATATGACATGTCCACTGCAAATTTGCATATAACAGGAAAAATTGCTTTAACTAAAAAAATAACAACAATTGCTTTAACTAAAAAAATACCTAGAATTCTGTTAACTACACCTAAAACAACTAAAACACCTAAAATTCTGTTAACTACACCTAAAACAACTAAAACATCTAAAACTTTTTTAAATACACTTAAAACACCTAAATTCTATTAACTACACCTAATTAAAAACCTAGCTAAATTTCCGTCCTAACTTTAAAACCTAGCTAAATTTAAAAACCTAGGGTTCATACGAATTAACTAGGGTTCATACCTAATCTGTCCTAGCTAGGGTTCAATCATAACCTACATTATTCTAATAACCTACATTTTTTCAACTACATAGGATTCAAAATAACTACTCTAATAGTATAACTAGGGGGGAGGGAGGAGGAGGAAGGAGGGAGGAGTACCTCTCGGTGGAGGAGGGCCGACGCGGGAGGAGAGCTGGCGCGGCGGCGGGCAGAGGAGGAGGCCGACGCGGGGGAGCTGGGCGGCCGACGGGGAGGAGGGCTGGCGCGGGCGAGGGCGACCGACGCAGGGAGGAGGGCCGGCGCGGGGGACGAAAGTGTGTGGGGGTCGACAGCGGCGCGCGGGGGATCGAGTGAGGAGTGTGGAGTGTGAGTGAGAGTGATGAGGCCGGGCCGGGGGGCGCGCGGAGGGAGGTAGTGGGCTTAACAGCAACGCGGGCAATGGGCCAGCGCTACTACTAAGCCCACTAGCTGTAGCGCTGGTTGGGCGACAAGCGCTACTAATATTTATTGATCAAATATTGTGGTGTGTTACACTTAGCAGTAGCATTGGTTTAGATAAAAAGCGCTGTTGCTAACTAATACCAGTAGAACTCTTTCTAGCCAGCGCTACTACTAACTACTAGTAGCGTGGGGTCATAAACAAACGCTACTGGTAAACTTCCATCTATAAGCGTTTTCCTAGTAGTGGGGGTGTCCAATTATTTTCATTTATCAACATATCAACATATTATTCAATATAATTTCAGCTTCATCTAGTGTTCTTTCCCTGAAAACAGAACCAACACAACTATCCAGGTAATCTCTGGAAGCATTGGTTAGTCCATTATAAAAGATATCAAGTATTTCATTTTTCTTGAGAGGATTATCAGGCAAAGCATTAAGTAATTGGAGAAGCCTCCCCCAAGCTTGTGGGAGACTCTCTTCTTCAATTTGCATAAAATTATATATATACCTTAAGGCAGCTTGTCTCTTATGAGTAGGGAAATATTTAGCAGAGAAGTAATATATCATATCCTAGGGACTACGCACACAACCAGGATCAAGAGAATTAAACCATATCTTAGCATCACCCTTTAATGAGAACGAAAATATTTTAAGGATATAAAAGTAGCGAGTTATCTCATCATTAGTGAACATGGTGGCTATATCATTTAATTTAGTAAGATGTGCCACAACAGTTTCAGCTTCATAGCCATAGAAAGGATCAGATTCAACCAAAGTAATTATATCAGGATCAATAGAGAATTCATAATCCTTATCAGTAACAAAGATAGGTGAAGCAGCATAAGCAGGATCATATTTCATTCTAGCATTCAGAGTTTTTTGTTTAAGCTTAGCTAATAATTTCTTAAGATCACTTCTATCATTGGAAGCAACAAAGTCTCTTTTAGTTTCTTCATCCATAACATAGCCCTCAGGCACAACAAGCAATTCATATGTATTGGGAGAGCCTTCATCGTCACTATCTTCAATACTATCAGTTTCAATAATTTCATTCTCTCTAGCCCTAGCAAGTTGTTCATCAATAAATTCACCAAGTGGCACAGTAGTATCAAGCATAGAAGTAGTTTCATCATAAGTATCATGCATAGCAGAAGTGGCATCATCAATAACATGCGACATATCAGAATTAATAGCAGAAGCAGGTTTAGGTGTCGCAAGCTTACTCAAAACAGAAGGTAAATCAAGTGTAGAGCTAGATGGCAGTTCCTTACCTCCCCTCGTAGTTGAGGGATAATTTTTTGTTTTCTAGTCTTTCAATTTCTTCATAGTGACCAGCAGATATAAATCCCAAGTGACTCAAAGAATATAGCTATGCTCCCCGGCAACGGCGCCAGAAAATAGTCTTGATAACCCACAAGTATAGGGGATCGCAACAATTTTCGAGGGTAGAGTATTCAACCCAAATTTACTGATTCGACACAAGGGGAGCCAAAGCATATTCTCAAGTATTAGAAGTTGTCAGCGTTCTGGGAACGGGGGTCCCCAGACTTGCCTGCCTGCGGCGTGGCTCAAGTGGGGGCCCAGCGTGGACCATCTTCATCAACACAAGCTCAAGACCCTTGCGAGGGGCCAAGCCTCACGGGGCAGACGACATGAAGCCTCCTCAAGTACGTCCTCATCAGGAAGGGCTCGCAAGGAGGCGGAGAGATCAATGCAAGGGTACCTCGTGAGGATCCCGTGACACAAGCCATGACGATCAAGGCCAGGAGGGTGCCAAGCGGGCGCTGGCCTGGGCAGAGTCCTTGTTTCCCCTTTGGTGCAAAGGGGGCAAGCACAGGCCAAGGTGTCAGGCAAAGGTTACCATTCCAGTGCAACGAGACCCAGACCAGCCAGGCGGCCGGATGGAGGTCACCGTGGAGCCCAAGGCGGCATCACCACCAGAGCTTTTGGCAGCCGAAGACCACTTTTGATCAGGATAACTTGTACTAGATGTTCCCCTTCAAAATGGCCAATTGTTGGCGCCCTTCCCGCTCATTATTTCGGGGAGAGGCCCAGGGCCTCTATAAATAGGGCTAGCCACCATAGAGTAGGGGGATCCATCAAGAAATCTGGTAGAGACGAAGTAGAACAACCGCACCAGCTCAAGAACATCTCTCGCGAGGCTGTTCTTCCCTTGTATTGTTCATCATCAGCCCCAGAGGCAATCCACCACACCACACACTGGAGTAGGGTATTACACCACAACGGTGGCCCGAACCAGTATAAACCCCGTGTCTCTTGCGTTGTTCATCGTTTTCATCCCAGTTCACACGAGAAGATCGGACGTAGATCGGTAGGGGAGAGATCTCCGCGCGCACCCCAGTGTTCGAACCTCAAGGGTCTGCCGGAACCCGAAATCCGACATTTGGCGCGCCAGGTAGGGGTGCGCCGGAATCCTTCCTTCCTTCCGACGATCCGCTCTCCGTCAACACTGCGCTCCACACCCATGGCGGACGATGCGCTGCCGACCCTGGCAGCAGACGCCAGCGCAGGGGCCAGGGGGCTCCCGACCTTGGCCCCTGCCCTGCGGCAGGTGCAATGGCCGGACAAGTTCAAGCCCGAGATGCCGTCGCGCTACGACGGCGCGGCGGACATGCTGGTTTTCCTGCTGGCGTACGAGGAGGCCGTCCTCAGAGCCGAGGGTGACGACCGGGTAATGGCCAACTGGCTACCCATGGCCCTCACCGGTGTCCCGCGCATGTGGCTCTTCCAGCTACCGACGGCTTCCGTGACCTCTTGGGAAGAGCTGCGCGGCCTCTTCCTCACCCGTTTCGCCGCGCCGGCACCGCCCGTCGTCGCGGCCCTCCTAGGAGGCTCCCATGCACCGCCCTCGAGCCACCACGTCAAGCCGTTCACCTGCCAGATCAGCACAACCTCCACGTGTCAAGAAGCTCCCCCGGGCTGGGCGGCGCCCGAGGCTGATCTGATTTTCGACTCGGGTGACCTCCCCTTCAACCCTTTCGGCTTGGGCGCGCTCCCGATGCTATGCACCCCCACCATCTGCCAAGTGGCCGGCACCAGGACCCTCATCGACGGTGGCGCCAACCTCAACATGATCTCGGTGGAGGCCTTCAGCCTCCTGCACGTACCACCGGAGCGGCTCCGGCCCAGCCAGCCCTTCTCGGGTGTCGGAGGCGGCTCCACCGCTTCATTGGGGCAGATCCGCCTCCCGGTGACCTTCGGCACCTACGACAACTTCCGCACGGAGCTGATCGACTTCGACATCGCCCCCATCGGCCTCCCCTACAACGCCATCCTCGGCTACCCGGCCTTGGCCCGGTTCATGGCAGCAACTCACCCGGCGTGCAACCTCATGAAGATGCCCGGGAGCAGCGGCATCCTTACCGTGCCAGGGGATACAAGGGATGCACTTCAGGAGCTCCAGCTTGCCTTCCAGGCGACCGCGGTGGCGCAGCCCGCCAGCATCAACACTCGAGCCCAAAGGGGTTGCGCCAGCTAAAAAGAAGCAGCTGTTCACCCAAGACAAGGCGGAAACCAAGCAAGTACCGGTCGACGAGGACGGGTCCACCGACGCCACCTTCACCATAGGAGCCAATCTCGAGCCCGAATAGGAGAAGGCCCTGATCGGATTCCTGCGCGCGAAAAAAGAAGGCGTTCGCGTGGGAAGCTAACCAATTAGCAGGAGTCCCGAGAGGTGTAATCGAGCATCACCTCAACGTGTGCCCCAACGCACGTCCCGTGAAGCAGAAGGCAAGGAGGCAGTCTGCAGAGAAACAGACTTTCATCGTTCAAGAGACCCGGAAACTAGAGGTGGCAGGGGTCATCCGCGAAGTCCGCTACCCCGATTGGCTGGCTAATCCCGTTGTCGTGCCAAAGAAGGGGGGAAAGGAGCGCATGTGTGTCGGCTTCACCAACCTCAACAAAGCCTGCCCACAGGACCCATTTCCGCTCCCCCGCATTGACCAGATAGTCGACTCCACCTCACATGTGACCTGTTTTGCTTCCTGGATGCCTTCTCGGGCTATCACCAGATCAAGATGGCGGTCGAAGACGTGGAGAAGACGGCCTTGCTAACCCCGTGTGGGGTGTACTGCTATACGTGCATGCCATTTGGATTGCGCAACGCAGGCGCAACCTTTCAGCGGCTGATGCACACCGCCTTAGGCCGACAGCTCGGGAGGAACGCTGAGGCTTACGTCGATGACATCATGGTGAAGTCTTGGGAGGCAAAAACCCTGATATGTGACCTGGAGGAAACCTTTGCGAGCCTCGATGAAGTGGATCTACGGCTCAACCCAGAGAAGTGCGTGTTCGGAGTCCCCTCAGGCAAGCTCCTGGGTTTCCTCGTATCCCACAGGGGCATTGAGGCCAACCCGGAGAAGGTCAAGGCGGTCGAGGACATGAGCCCGCCAACGACCCTCAGAGAAATGCAGAAGCTCACCGGGCGCGTGACTGCGCTCGGGCGCTTCTTCTCCAAGCTGGGGGAATGAGCGCTACCCTTCTTCAAGCTGATGAAGAAGAAAGGCCCCTTCGAATGGACTGAAGAGGCCGACAAGGCATTCCAGGAACTCAAGAGGTACCTTACCAGCCCACCGGTGATGGTGGCCCCTCGCCCTCAGGAGCCTCTGGTGCTCTACCTTGCAGCCACGCCCTACTCCGCTAGCACAGCTCTGGTGGCGGTCAGGGAGGAGCGCCGGGCTAAGGCCGCATCGACTGACCAGGCTGAAGCAGAGCAAGGCCAGGAGGGCTTCGCGAGGACCGCGACCATAGCCAGAGAGGAGCAGCTGCAACAGGGGGGCACACCCGGGGCAGGGAAGGCCCCTTTGGACAGCCAAGAACTGGGGGCTCCGTTGCCTCAGGAGACGCCTCGACCCCTGGAGAACGCGAGCTGCGTCAGCACCCTCGATCTCGTCGAGCATCCCGTATATTTTGTCAGCACAGTGCTACGAGACGCGAGGGCGCGGTACCCCATGCCTCAAAAGCTCCTCCTCGCGTTATTGGTGGCCTCACGCAAGATGTGGCACTACTTCCAAGGCCACCCCATCAAGGTCGTCTCGGCATACCCCTTGGAGAGGATACTTAGGAGCCCCAACTCAGCTGGGAGGGTCGCTGAATGGAACATCGAACTACAAGCATTTCAGCTAGAATTCAGTACAACCAGAGTCATCAAGGGAGCCGCACTTGCAGATTTCATGGCAGAATGGACGGAAGCACCGGGTCTCGAGGCAGGCGAAGACCGATCAGTCTCCCCAGGAAGTGAGGCACCGGACGGCTGGGTCATGTACTTCGATGGGGCCTTCTCCCGTCACGGCGCGAGAGATGGAGCGATGCTCGTATCCCCTACTCAGGACAAGCTCTACTACGCCGTGCAACTCTGCTTCCAGCACGGAGAGAAGGTATACAACAACATAGCAGAGTACGAAGGCATGATAGCGGGCTTGAAAGCTGCGATCGCCCTAGGGGTAAAGCGCCTCACCATCAAGGGGGATTCACAGCTCCTCGTCAACTTCTCCAACAAGGTATACAAGTCAAAGGATGAGCACATGGAGTCCTACCTCGCTGAAGTTCACAGGATGGAGAAACAGTTCTGGGGGCTGGAGTTGCAGCATGTGCCTCGCGACACCAATCAGGAGGCTGACAACATTGCCAGGAGGGCGTCTAGGCGGCTGCCACAGGAACCTGGCGTCTTCGAGGAGCGACTCTTCAAGCCCTCGGCGGTACCATCGCTGTCGGGCATGGCACAACCAAGGGAGGAGCTTCCTCAGCCACCAGCCTCGGGAGTTCCTGTCTGTGGCCCGGCCTCAGGGGCACGCCTGCTCCTGGCACTGGAGCCTCAGGAGGGATGTTGGATCCCGGAGCTCAAGGACTACCTGACGCGAGGGACACTGCCGGAGAACGAGGAGGAGGCGGAGCGTGTGGCACGGCAGGACACGGCTTATTGCATCTAGGATGGCGAGCTCTACAGGAAGCGGCCGAATTACATGTCCTTGCATTGCATTTCCAGGGAGCAAGGAAGGGAACTGTTGGCGGACATACACAACAGAGACTGCGGGCACCACTCGTCGTCATGAACCCTAGTCGGCAAGGCGTTCCGCAGCGGGTTCTACTGGCCCACAGCACTCAACGACGCCGTTGAGCTGGTGAAGGCTTGCGAGGCTTGCCAGTTTCACGCAAGACAGTTCCATCAGCTTGGGGGGGGGTCTGCAGACCATACCCCTCTCATGGCCGTTCACAGTTTGGGGGTTAGACATTCTGGGCCCGTTCCCTCGGGCACCAGGAGGCTATCGCTACCTCTACGTCGTTGTGGACAAGTTCACCAAGTGGGCCGAGGTGGAGGCTGTCCGCACGATCCCGGCAGGCTCGGCAGTCAAGTTCATCAAGGGCCTCGTGAGCCAGTTCGGGGTGCCTAACCGCATCATCACCGACAACGGTTCGTAGTTTACCAGTAATCTCTTCAAAACGTACTATGCTAACCTTGGAACGCAGATATGCTACGCTTCGGTAGCACACCCCCGGAGCAATGGCTAGGCAGAACGAGCTAACGCGGAGGTCCTGAGGGGCCTCAAAGCCAGGACCTTCAAAAAGAAGCTGGAAGCCTGAGGCAGGGGCTGGTACGACGAGCTCCAGTCCGTGCTGTGGTCCATCCGCACGACAGCGACCAAGCCGATTGGCGAGACCCCGTTCTTCCTCGTCTACGGAGCAGAGGTTGTTCTCTCTCACGAGGTCAGGCGTCGCTCCGCACGGGTCCCGGCGTTCGACGAGGCTCAGCAGGACGCCATGCGGGGGACGGATCTCGTACTAGGGAAGGAACGCCATCGAGAAGTCGCGCTGCGAGCGACAAGGTATCAACAGGCGCTACGATGATACCACTGCAACAATATCCGCCCCAGGACCCTCGAGGTAGGGGATCTCGTGCTCAGGCGGGATCTCTCCAGGGAGGGGCTACACAAGCTCTCTCCCATGTGGGAGGGCCCGTTCAAGGTTGTTCATGTTTCCAGGCCTGGCTCCGCGCGCTTGGAGACTCTGGAGGGAGTACCCATCCAGAACGCGTGGAACATTCAGCATCTTCGGAAGTTCTACCCCTGAGCGAGGCCTAGCGCCTAGGAAAGGCCCAGTGCCTGTGAAGAAGGCCAATGCCTGTGAAGCTATCGCGTTTTGGGAAAGGCCCGGTGCCTGTGAAGAAGGCCAATGCCTGTGAAGCTATCGCGTTTTGGGAAAGGCCCGGTGCCTGTGAAGAAGGCCAATGCCTGTGAAGCTATCGCGTTTTGGGAAAGGCCCGGTGCCTGTGAAGCTATCACGTTTTGGGAAAGGCCCGGTGCCTGTGAAGAAGGCAAACACCTGTGAAGCTCGCCGCCCGTGACAATCTCACATAATAATGAGTGGGGCTGTACACGCCCCGGAGTCTCCGGAGTGCCGCCCTTGGGCCTCGGGGGCTCCCGCCCACGCCCAGTGACAGCACTTAGCTCCACGCTGGTGAGAAGACGTCGAAGACTAGAATAGGTGCCGGACGCGGCTTTTTCATTTGCTTTCTGCATTTGGCGTGTTTATTCCCGTTTGAAGTCTTATTGGAGTTATTGGCGTTCCTGGTTTGCGGCTCTTTGTCTTTTTCATCTACTCGCCTCATTTTCTCTCGCACAAGTCTCGCGAGGGATGATCGCGGGCGCCCTCGCGAGCGTCTCCTGCCCCGGTCGTCTGGAGTTTTCCTGCCTGGGTCCTCTGCGGGAGCACCCCTCTCGGTCCATGCCTCACGGGCATCGCGACACGAACGCAGAACCCGAGCTGATCGCCCCCGCTGTCGGGTCAAAAGGTTGCCCCTCTAACTAATCTTTGCAGGGCATGAAGCTCAAGGCGGGGCCTCAGCCTCAGGGGTCAAGGGCCGCATCAAGCTCCGCCAAGCTCAAATGACTCCCGCATATGGGCACGCATCACAAAAATATAGTGCGGAAATGGCAAAGGCAACGCGACAATTGACAGCAACAGTTCTAACACGCCCCCATGGGGCCCTGTACTACCTTCTTCTTACGCAGGAAAGGAAGAAAACAAAATGGGCGTGACCTGTCCTACACCAACCTACAGCAAAGGCTCGGGCTGCTCCCGAGGCTCAGGCGGACGCCCCCTCTCGCTTTACCAGGGCGAGGCGGCGGGTGGACCCGCTGCCTTCACCCAGGCGGACGCGACGGCGCGGGGGCTGGTCGCGGCCACCGCCGAAGGAGCTGCTGCCTGAGGAAGAGTCGCTGAAACTTGGCGAGTCCCGACCACCGCCACCAGCACGCATGACGCCGTCTCCATCCTGGTCGATGCCGGGACTGGGCAGGCGGCCGCGGTCACCATCTTCGGGGCAGCACCCAGCGCGGCGACCATCTTCCCCAAACACCCTCACGTCGAGGGTGGCGTCGCCGTCGAACTTGAAGTGCAGGGTGCACCGCCGACTCAGGCCGCGCGCGCGGGCAAACATTTGCCAGCCACGAGTCAGGGCCCCGTCTCCAGAAGGGGAGACCTCCAGCGAAACCCAGGAGGCCCTGCTGCAACAACCATCAGCCTGGAGCCAGAAGCCGCACCGGGCGCTGGCCGGCAGTTCACCAATGAAGAAGCGGGGGAGCTGGAGCCACGTGTTGGTCGGGTCCGCCGACCACACGACGAACTCCGGTAGCACCTCCGCCGAGCAAAAGCGCGGCCTTGGGGGCCGCGCAGTCACGGCATGCCTCCCCTTGGCAGCCGAGCGCTCACCACCACGCGGGGAAACGCCTCTATGGCCACGAGAAGCCGCTACGGGGACCGCAGGATGCTTGCGAGGGCGACCCCGGCCGTGCTTGGCCGGAGAGAAGTCGGGCCCTGCCCGGCAAGCCTTTCCCTTCTCTGCGGCCGATAACCTCTTCGGAGCCATGAGAACGGCGAGTGGCCAAGGAGAAGAAGAGGAGAAGCGGGAAGGGGCGGACAGGCAGAGCTCACGCGGCCCCGTACTTATAACCGGAGAAGACCAACCGCCGAGAACCACGATCATAGGTAATCATGACCTGTATCTCTGCATGCAGGGACTTGTCAAGTCGTGCATTCGCCGAGGCGTCGTGGGAAGCGCAGATGCCCACGTCCAATCAACCGCCACGCGGTGCCCAAGGCCGCAGCTGTTAGGGCCCGCGACGCTTTGCGCTTGCCCCTTCGCTTCTTTGCTAAGCCAAGCCGGCGCGCACCTTGGGCCCGGGGGCTACTGTCGGCGTTCTGGGAACGGGGGTCCCCAGACTTGCCTGCCTGCGGCGTGGCTCAAGTGGGGGCCCAACGTGGCCCATCTTCATCAACACAAGCTCAAGACCCTCGCGAGGGGCCAAGCCTCGCAGGGTGGACGACAGGAAGCCTCCTCAAGTACGTCCTCATCAGGCAGGGCTCGCGAGGAGGCGGAGAGATCAATGCAAGGGTACCTCGCGAGGATCCCGTGACGCAAGCCATGACGATCAAGGCCAGGCGGGCGCCAGGCGGGCGCCGGCCTGGGCAGAGTCCTTGTTTCCCCTTTGGTGCAAAGGGGCAAGCACAGGCGAAGGTATCAGGCAAAGGTTACATTCCAGTGCAACGAGACCAAGACCATCCAGGCGGCCGGACTGAGGTCACCGTGGAGCCCAAGGCGGCGTCACCACCAGAGCTTTTGGCAGCCAAAGACCACTTTTGGTCAGGATAACTTGTACTAGATGTTCCCCTTCAAAATGGCCAATTGTTGGTGCCCTTCCCGCTCATTATTTTGGGGAGAGGCCCAGGGCCTCTATAAATAGGGCTAGCCACCACAGAGTAGGGGGGTCCATCAAGAAATCTGGTAGAGACGAAGTAGAACAACCGCACCAGCTCAAGAACACCTCTCGCGAGGCTGTTCTTCCCTTGTACTGTTCATCATCAGCCCCAGAGGCAATCCACCACACCACACACTAGAGTAGGGTATTACACCACAACGGTGGCCCGAACCAGTATAAACCCCGTGTCTCTTGCGTTGTTCATCGTTTTCATCCCAGTTCACACGAGAAGATCGGACGTAGATCGGTAGGGGAGAGATCTCCGCGCGCACCCCAGTGTTCGAACCTCAAGGGTCTGCCGGAACCCGAAATCCTGCAGAAGTTGAGTTGTCAATTCAACCACACCTGGATAGCTTAGTATCTGCAGCAAAATATTTAGTAGGAAAGTAGTATGGAAGTAACGGTAACGGTAGTAAAAGTAATATTTTTGGGTTTTGTAGTGATTGTAACAGTAGCAACGGAAAAGTAAATAAGCAAAGAACAATATGTGAAAAGCTCGTAGGCATTGGATCGGTGATGGAGAATTATGCCGGATGCCGTTCATCATGTAACAGTCATAACATAGGGTGACACAAAACTAGCTCCAATTCATCAATGTAATGTAGGCATGTATTCTGAATATAGTCATAGGTGCTTATGGAAAAGAACTTGCATGACATCTTTTTTCCTAACCTCCCGTGGCAGCGTGGTCCTAGCAGAAACTAAGGGATATTAAGGCGTCCTTTTAATAGAATACCGGACCAAAGCATTAACACATAGTGAATACACGAACTCCTCAAACTACGGTCATCACCGGGAGTGGTCCCGATTATTGTCACTTCGGGGTTGCCCGATCATAACACTTATTAGGTGACTATAGACTTGCAAGATAGGATCAAGAACTCACATATATTCATGAAAACATAATAGGTTCAGATCTGAAATCATGGCACTCAGGCCCTAGTGACAAGCATTAAGCATAGCAAAGTCATTGCAACATCAATCTCAGAACATCACTACAAAAAAAAGACTCATCCGTGACATTTTGGGCCGAACGATTTTTTTTTTCGGTCATACATATGACACTTCTATGACGATAATTGTGACAAAACCTGGTATCATCATAGATGTGGTGGGCTCCTACTTCTATGACAAAAAATCATGACAGAAAATGGGCTTTTCGTCCTGGGCGGGCCGGAGACGCAGCTGCATGACATTCTTTGGGCCGTCCATGACGGAAAAAACCGTGGTAGAAGCGAGGGCGAGGAAAATTTCATGGAGTTCCCGGTTACGGTGGGAGGTCGGGGCCGAGCGATGCGCGTTTCTCTCGTACACGTACGTGCGTGTGTGCGAGGCGTTGGCTCTAACTGAACCCGAGCGAGGCATTGGGCTCTAACTGAACCCGAGCGATTGCACTGCAGGCTACGCGTTACTGAACCCGAGCGATCGATCGATGGCTTTTAACTGAACCCGATCGAGCGATTCCTTCGCTACTGCAGCTAACTGAAGCCGATCGATGCTGCCTCTGGATGAATAGTGAGCGTTGTGGGGGGGTTTGGATGAACAGTTCCCGGTGGGGGTGCATGAACAGGACCACATGGTGTTTCCTCTGGATGAACAGGACCCCGATCGATCGAGCCGGTTGGGGCTGGATGAACAGGACCCCGCGGAGGGCTAGAGGAACAGGACCAACCCATGGAGGGCAGGATGAACAGTAGACGGTGGAGGGCAGGATGAATAGTAGCCCGTGGAGGGGTGGTTGAACATGAGCCCGTGGAGAGGGCTGGTTCAACATGTAGCCGGTGGAGTAGCGCGCGGTGGAGGCTGGATGAATAGGAGCCCGTGGATGAACAATCGCAGGTGGAGGCTGGAGGAGGTCGACGGTGGATGAACAGTAGCTCGTGGAGGCTGGAGGAGGTCGACGGTGGAGATGAACAGTATCCCGTGGAGTCCCGTTTTGCGGTACGCCACACCCCTCCTGATGAACAGGACCCCCGTTTCGACCGTAGCGCTCCAACACAAGTCCGTTTCCTCTGCTTTGCGGTACGCCACACCCCTCCCGATCAACAGGACCCCTGTTTCGACCGTAGGAGGTCCGTTTCCTCCGTTTTGTGGTACGCCAGACCCCTCCCGATGAACAGGATCCCGTTTCGAACGTGGCCGGTCGAACACAAGGACGTTTCCTCCATTCTGCGGTACGCCAGGCCTCGTTTCCATCGCCTATTCCGTCCAAGCCCTCCCGATGAACACAGCCACACATTCCGTTCCGACCCAGCCGGTTGGCTCCCACGCGTTCCGTCGCCTCCCAATGAACACGACGCATACCGTTGCCTCCCCATGAACACGACGCATTCCGTTGCCTCCCATGAAAACGACGACGACACTGTTTCTCCGTTCCGACCCAGCCATGTACACAAGCCTTAGCCGTACGTATGCGCGAGTAGGCGTTCGAGACCCTGCCCGTATGTACGTACGTGGCCATATTTTCTTTCTTGCACCCTGGTCAATGTACGTACGTGTACATGCTACACGTGCGCCTCTACTACGACACGTACGCGCCTCTACTACGACACATGCGTGCCTCTGCATCGACCAATATATATGTATGTACACGTTCGTGACCAGAATGACAACGCTAGGTACGCTTCGACCAGGTGGGTCCTGACTGTCAGGCACTTCCTTGCCTGCGAAGATGTAGCTGTTGGGTCCCAGCAGTCAGGGGGGGCGAATCGTTTTGGTTTTTTTGCCCGGACACACTTCCTTGCGTGCGAAGATGTAGCTGGTGGGTCCCAGTAGTCAGGGGGGCGAATCGTTTTTTTGCCTGGACGCTCTTCCTTGCGTGCGAAGGTGTAGGTGGTGGGTCCCAGCAGTCAGAGGGGAAACATTTTTTTGCGAAATACGGTTGTAGGATCGGAAGTATGTCTAGAGGGGGGGGTGATTAGACTACTTGACCAAATAAAAATCTATCCTTTTCCCTAGTTTAGTTCTTGGCAGATTTTAGCTATCTTAGCACAAGTCAAGCAATCTCCACACAATTCAAGCAAGCATGCAAAAGAGTATATGAGCAGCGGAAAGTAAAGCATGCAACTTGCAAGAATGTGAAGGGAAGGGTTTGGAGGATTCAAACGCAATTGGAGACACGGATGTTTTTGGCGTGGTTCCGATAGGTGGTGCTATCGTACATCCACGTTGATGGAGACTTCAACCCACGGAGGGTAACGGTTGCGCGAGTCCACGGAGGGCTCCACCCATGAAGGGTCCACGAAGAAGCAACCTTGTCTATTCCATCACGGCTGTCGCCCACGAAGGACTTGCCTCACTAGCGGTAGATCTTCACGAAGTAGGCGATCTCCTTGCCCTTACAAACTCCTTGGTTCAACTCCACAATCTTGTCGGAGGCTCCCAAGTAACACCTAGCCAGTCTAGGAGACACCACTCTCCAAGAAGTAACAAATGGTGTGTTTATGATGAACTCCTTGCTCTTGTGCTTCAAATGATAGTCTCCCCAACACTCAACTCTCTCTCATAGGATTTGGATTTGGGGGAAAGAAGATTTGAGTGGAAAGCAACTTGGGGAAGGCTAGAGATCAAGATTCATATGGTAGGAATGGAATATCTTGAGCTCAACACAAGGGTAGGTGGTTCTCTCTAAGAAAATGTGTATTCGAAGTTGAGATCTGTTCTGATGGCTCTCTCCACGAATGAAGAGTGGGTGGAGGGGTATATATAGCCTCCACACAAAATCTAACCGTTACACACAATTTGCCAAACTCGGTGGGACCGAATAGTTAAACTCGGTCGGACCGATTTAGCAAACCTAGTGACCGTTAGGATTTTCAGTGGGACTGAGATGCAACTCCGTAGGACCGATATGGTTAGGGTTTGGGCATAACGTAATCTCGGTGTGACCGATTACACAAACTTGGTTGGACCGATTTTGGTAATAAGTTAACCAGAGAGTTGGTCAGGTAAACTCGGTGGGACCGATTCGCTCTTCTCGGTGAGACTGAAATGTTACGAAAGGGAAACAGTGAGTTTACATTGCAATCTCGGTGGGACCAATCACTCACTTTGGTTAGACCGAAACGTTACGAAGGGAAACAGAAAAATTGCAATCCCATCTCAGTGAGACCGAGATCCCTATCAGTGAAACCGATTTGCTAGGGTTTGTGGCAGTGGCTATGACAAATGAAACTCGGTGGCTCCGGATAGAAAGAATCGGTGGGGCCGAGTTTGACTTTTGGTTTAGATCATATGTGGATATGGAAAGGCAGTTGAGGATTTTGGAGCATATCACTAAGCACATGAAGCAAGAGGCTCATTAAGCAACACCTCATCCCTCCTTAATAGTATTGGCTTTTCCTATGGACTCAATGTGATCTTGGATCACTAAAACATAAAATATAGAGTCTTGTCCTTGAAGTTTGAGCCAATCCTTTGTCCTTATAATTTTGAGGGATCCACTTTCCTCATCCATGCCACGCCATCCATTGAGCTTTTCCTGAAATATTCATCTTGGAATAATGTTAGCTCAATGAGCTATATGTTGTTAGGAATTACCAAAACCACCCAGGGATAGTTGCACTTTCAATCTCCCCCTTTTTGGTAATTGATGACAACATATAGATCAAAGCTTTGACAAAAGATAATAAGAATGAAATATATCGTCGCTTTGAGAAGTATGTGATAAGTAAGAGCCCCCTCTAAATTTGTGCATGTTTTAAGATTTGCTTTGGACTGCAAATGCACAAAGAATTAGAATCATGGATTACTCTTCCATGTCACATACATCTTGGTGGAGCGCTCAAAATGATAAGAATTAAATACATGCACTCATCACCAAGCAAAGTGAATGATCAAAATAAGGATAAACTAATAATAACATCCAGCAAGCATTAAGTGTAGCTTATGATCAAACACATGATCATTCAATGTCTCACAGATTTAAGGCATAATATCTCAAGCACTCAAAAGTGAATAAAGTTCAACCAAGAAGACAAGAGAGAACAAATGCAAACTCTCTCTCTCTCGAAGCCTATGATCTATACATTTTTCTCCCCCTTTGGCAACAAGTTACCAAAAAGTTCATGGAAAATGCATAGTACTAAACGACTCTCAGGCTTGGTCTTCAAATGGTGGAGTCCGGATGACGCCAAGGACGAAGGCTTCAGTAGAAGTGGTTGGAGCTGGAGCTGGTGGAACTGAAGCTATACCTGGTGCAGAAGTGGTGGCTCTGGTGTCAGGAACTGGCACTGCAGATGATCTCTGAGCTCTGGGCACTCTGGCAAATGCATCAGTTGTGGTTTTTCCCTTCCTCTCCTGCATATCATCTTGTAGTTGTTCCACGGCAGACTGAATCTCTGTTACTTTCACATCCAGGTCATAGAACTTTTGTTCCATGATTTTTTCTAGGCTCTCTTGGTTTCAAGTCAGGGTGGCCAGTCCTTTCTCAATTCTTAGAGTGGATGCTATCAGGTAATTGAGCTGCTCCTGCTTGTTCTTCAAGAAGTACTCAGATGCCTCCTCTTGAGTTGGCATCCTGGCAGCTTTCTCCATCTTTGCCTTCTCCTTCTTTGCTTGAGCATGTGAAGATGATGGTTCATTCTCATTCATGACAACCTGATTGTCTTCAAAGTCTGGATGGATGGGCATGTGTTCCTTGTCCAGCAGGTATGTGCCTGTGCCCATCTTTGAGTTGATCAACTCTTGAATTTGTGGGGCATATCCATAGCAGTTCTTCTCCTTGAAGCATATGGATCTGCTTCTCTCCACTTCCTCAACCCTGAATCTCTTCTAATTTTCATGTCCTTAGCCACAGGATGAGCATCATTGTGGTCTGGGATCTTGGGCTTGAGCTTCCTGAGCACTTGTCCTTCTTCTTCTTCAGCAATGCCAGGCACTGGGGCCTTGTTCTTTTCAGCAGCAGATATGTTCCTGGTGTTTCTCTTTGGTGCACTCTTGGGCTTAGATGCAGCTTTGGGTGCTTCCTTGGGCTTGGATGAAGTAGCCCCTGTCCTTATGGCATCACCCATAAGCTTCTGTGCCTTGGGTGCTGGTGCAGCAACCTCTTCTTCCTCTTCTTCTTTTGAGGAGTGCTTCTCAAATTCAGCCATTGGATCAACCTTCTTGCACCATCTGCCCCTCTTTATTTCCTTCTTCTCCTTTGCAGTAGCCTCTTTGGGTTGAGATTCCAAAGATGCTTGAGAAGAGGCTCTGGCTTTAGACATGGGCTGTCTCCCGGCTGTCCTTTTGATCTTCAATCCTGGCTTTGTGGCTGCAACTGAGCCATGTTCTTTCTTGAGTACCTTCTTCTTGGATGTGGCTTCCTCTTCTGCCACATAGTCCTCATCCTCTGACTTAGAAGTTCTCTTCTTGCTTGCTCTAGTGGCAGCTTTAGGCAGATTGTTTGGGGTGCTCCTGCTACCCTCATCAGAACTACTAGAGGGACTAGTGCCCTCACTCATATGAACCTGCTCCTCAGATTTGTTCTGGCTGTCACTCTGATCAGACATGTTGCAAACTCTGACTGCTGACCTTGTGAATAGATTATAGATGATATAGAGTGGATGAGCATCACAAAATGCAGAGATTTTTGCAAAAGAATGAGTCAAAAACTTAGTTTTAGTTTTCCACAGAAAGCATTTCGGATCAACTGATTTGCAAACTCGGTGATACCGAAGCAGCTTTTGGGACCAAAACTAGTGAACTCAGTCAGACCGAGTCACAGTTCAGTGGCACCGAGACTGCTAGGGTTTCACAAAGTCCTGAACTCAGTCTCACCGATTTGTAATTCTCGGTCAGACCGAGAACCACATGTGCAATGGCCGTGGCCGAATCGGTGGAACCGAGTTCCGCAACCCGGTGGGTCCGAGATGATTTCGGCGGAAACCTAAACCTAAATTTTCGAATCTCAACTATTCTACGGATTGTTTTGACTAGATAGGAGTGTTTCAATCGTAGCAAGAATCATAAAGAACACAATGTGCTAGGAATTGGACAGGGATTAGCACTGTGATCGAGTCCATACCCTAGTTCGATGGCGGACTCGCTACGGCGGCAACGGCGGAGATGAATTCCGTTGACGGCGGCGGAGACCAGCGACAGGAGGCGGCTGGCGACGAGGAGGATGATCTGGAGACCCAGGAGGCAGAGCGAGCTATGCACGAGCGAAGAGGTTTCGGAGAAATTTCCAAAATTTGGCCCGTGAGTATATATAGCCCGACCCTGTCGGTGTGACCGAGTGGAACAACTCGGTGGCACCGAGATGCATAACTGTTGACCGTTATGGCAACTCGGTGTGACCGAACAGTTCAAATCGGTTGCACCGAGGTGAAAACCTAGATCGACTTAGTGATCTCGGTATGACCGAAATGGAGGAATCGGTCAGACCGAAAAGCACAAAGAAGATTTGGAAGTTTAAGTCTATGACAAATCGGGGACTCCGAGTGCTCCTCACACAGAGTGGTTTGAATCAGACTTGATCAAATTTTGTGATGTAGCATGAATAGAGTTTGAGATGAGAAAAGCATAGATAGCTAGAGAGGGTTCTTAGGCATTCTTGTCCATCCACTTGGCAAAAGAAAAGAAAACCAATCAATCAAAACAACAAGTGGATGTCCTCAAATGAGTAAAATATGCAACCAACATGCTCACACAATAAAATGGCAAATGAAATATGTGGCAAAGCATGCACAACCAATTCTAGCATCTATCAAGCAATTGGCGATGACTAGGTCATCTATATATGAGTATATTGACTTAGAAGTCAAATGAGAACATTTGATCATAGGTCATACTCATCGTTTAAGCACAAGTGGGGTTACTACTTTGACATAAAGCATTGTTGTGTTCACATCATTAGAGTTGCTTTAGCTCAATTCTTAGAGTAAAGCTCCCCTAGATGTGATATCCCCCCTAAGAGGGATGAACTAACCTTGGGTTTTGTCGATCATGACTTCATGTAGATGTTGAAGATCTGGATGCTCAATGTTGATGTAGATCAATAGGAGCTATCCATTGGACTGAATTGCAATTTCAATACCTACATGGGTTAGTCCCACAAGGAACAAACAAGGATATCCATAGACATAGAGTGATGCACACATAAGATGATGTCTATGAAAGCTTTTAGGTTACCTTGTCCCTTGACTTACCAAAAAGAGGGTTTGTGACTCCTTGAACTAGTGCAAGATATGGAAGTTTATTGCACTTGTTCTTGCCAAAACGATAAGAGTGAAGTATGTTGGCGGAGTCACCCTCAAGAACTCTCTAGTTCTTCTTCTTTTGGATCCACACCATCTTGATGGGAATCCTTGGAGTTGTAGTCGTACTTGATGAAGTGGAACTTGAAGTAGTCTTGGGAATCCACTTGACTAAGGTCTTAGGAGCTTCTTCAAATGCATCAATTTCCTCTTGAAGCTTGTCCTTGACTTTTTGCTTGTAGTCTTGTGGTGGAAGATCATCTTGAGCTTGTGTCCCTTTGAAAGAAGTAGGATCATACTTCTCTTGTTGAGGAACAAACTTTGTCTTGGGGTATTGATCTTCTTCCCACTCAACTCCATTGGCATTGAACTTTTGTTCAAAACCTCCGGTGCCTTCCTTGCTTGCGTACAATTTCCTCGAACTGCTTACTCCCGGCAAGGCTCTTGTACACTCCTTTCTCTATAATTCCCTTCAATAGGCTATTTTCTTGCTCAAGTGTAACTTGGCTAAGAGAGTCATTAGTGGAATCAAGAGAACAACTAGAAGCAACAATATTGGATTTAGCATGATCATTGTTACTACTAGAGGAAGAATCTTTCTTGTTCTTGTTACTAGACTTGACTTGAGGCATGTAAGTGGATAAGAGTAAACGCTTGGCAATGTAAGAAGAACTTTTCTTACGAAGATCATCATTGATTACTTTTAATAACTCATGCTCTTGCTCAAGGTTGAGCTTTTCAAAGCGTAATTTCTCATGTGTTCTTAAAAGTTCTCGATGATCTTCTAAGATAGTTTCATGAGCTAACTTAAGAGTGTTTAGTTCTATAGTTAGAGCCTCAATCTTCTCCTTATCATTGTCATTCGTTTTAGCATGATTAATAGACGTTTCATCGTAGTATTCATCACTAGAGTTGTCAACAAGTAAGTCATCATCACCTAACAAGTCATCTTCATCGCTATTGAAATCAACATACTCGGGGCGTGATACCTTTGGGCCTTTAGCCATGAAGCATGTTCCAACTCCTTCATTTGGTGAGTCAAATATTTCGTAGGAGTTGGTTGACACAAGTGCTAGACCGGCAACACCTTCATCTTGAGTACATTCGGAATCAGAGTGATAACTTCTCTCCGAGTGGTTGTCGGAGTCGGAGCCGGATACCCATTCACCAACATGAGCTTGATGTCTTTGTTTTGTGTAGCTCGTTGATGACTTTTCTTTTCTTTCCGAATCCTTGCTTCTCCGTGAGTGTCTTCGTTCATAACGATCATCTCTACTCCTTCTTTCTCTAGATGGCGATTCTTCTCTTCTACTTCTTCTTTTGGGAGAGTCTTCTCTTCTCTTGTAGGGAGCCGTACACTCATTGGAATAGTGTCCGTGTCTTCCACAGTTATAGCAGTTTCGCTCTCGACTAGAAGATCTTTTGTCATTGTAGGACCTTGACTTGGAGCTTCTATCTTTGCTTCTACTTTTTTAGAACTTGTTGAAGTTCTTCACCATTAAGCTCAATTCTTCATTGAAGGTTTGCTTCTCACTTGATGATGTGGGGGCTTCATATGAGGCTTTGTAAGCTCCACTTGATTTGTTGTGAAGTTCCTCTTTATCCTTGAGTGACATCTCATGAGCAACAATTCTTCCAATGACTTCCGTTGGCTTGAGATCTTTGTAATTGGGCATCATTTGGATCAATGTGCACACGGTATCATATTTTCCATCCAAGGCTCTTAGGATCTTCTTGATGATGAATCTATCGGTCATCTCTTCACTCCCTAAGCCGGCAATCTCATTTGTGATAAGAGCAAGCCTAGAGTACATTTCAGCGACACCTTCACCATCCTTCATTTTGAACTTGTCAAGTTGACTTTGAAGCACATCCAATTTGGATTCCTTGACGGAGTCGGTACCTTCGTGAATATCAATCAAAGTATCCCAAATTTCCTTTGCATTCTCAAGACGGCTGATTTTGTTGAATTCTTCGGGGCACAATCCGTTGAAGAGAATATCACAAGCTTGAGCGTTGTATTGCAGCATCTTCAACTCTTCCGCGGTAGCTTCATGGTTTGGTTCTTTCCCATCAAAGAAGTCACCTTGCAAGCCAACACACACAATAGCCCAAATGGCGGGGTTATGTCCAAGAATATGCATTTTCATTTTATGCTTCCAACTAGCAAAATTAGTACCATCAAAGTAAGGACCTCTACGGTGATAATTTCCCTCGCTAGACGGCATACTCTCCTAGGTTGTGAAACCAAGGCTATGACCACCAAAAGCTATGGAAATCAAAGGAAATGGAGACCAAAGCTCTGATACCACTTGTAGGATCGGAAGTATGTCTAGAGGGGGGGTGATTAGACTACTTGACCAAATAAAAATCTATCCTTTTCCCAATGTTAGTTCTTGGCAGATTTTAGCTATCTTAGCACAAGTCAAGCAGTCTCCACACAATTCAAGCAAGCATGCAAAAGAGTATATGAGCAGCGGAAAGTAAAGCATGCAACTTGCAAGAATGTAAAGGGAAGGGTTTGGAGGATTCAAACGCAATTGGAGACACGTATGTTTTTGGCGTGGTTCCGATAGGTGGTGCTATCGTACATCCATGTTGATGGAGACTTCAACCCACGGAGGGTAACGGTTGCGTGAGTCCATGGAGGGCTCCACCCACGAAGGGTCCACGAAGAAGCAACCTTGTCTATTCCATCACGGCCGTCGCCCACGAAGGACTTGCCTCACTAGCGCTAGATCTTCACGAAGTAGGCGATCTCCTTGCCCTTACAAACTCCTTGGTTAAACTCCACAATCTTGTCGGAGGCTCCCAAGTAACACCTAGCCAATCTAGGAGACACCACTCTCCAAGAAGTAACAAATGGTGTGTTGATGATGAACTCCTTGCTCTTGTGCTTCAAATGATAGTCTCCCCAATGTCAGGACCGGTTTTTCGGGATATTAATTTCCCAAAAGCGGCCCTTGTGCTCACCAGCCCCAGGATTTCTGTTAGCTAATGAGGCACCAACTTGATACAGAAACTCGAAGCAAAAATACAGAAGATGTAGTACAAGACCATTCTGGCCTATGAGTACAACAAATGGTTTCTAGTGGTTGATGGCGGAAGCGGTTTGGGGATCATCAGCGTCTATGGGACTTCATTTCCCACAGGAATAGCTGACCAGGGTAACTCCTATCTTCGCGAGGCTGCTATCTCCATTGCGTAGGTTCCGAGGCTGTCATTGCAATGCTCCTCTCCACGCAGGAAATCTGGCCAAGACAATAGCCTGGGACAAGCCAGTGAGTACTTTGAATGTACTCGCAAACATCATGAACACTGGTATAATTTATCAAAAGATAATCATGCTCTGAAACATGCCATGACCACTACGTCAGTCATAAATGAAACTCATGATGCATGCCAGCAGGTTACTCATGTCAAATATGAATATTCATGCCAAAAGATAATCTGGCCAAGACAATAGCCTGGGACAAGCCAGTGTAGGCTGGCCCGTCCTGACTATGTATATAGTGGAGCGGTTTTCTTTTCTCTCCATATGAACCTATCATATTGCGTACGTGCCACTTAAGAAAAAAAACTTTATTTATAAATGACGCGACACCTACTACTCGTTCTCCTATAACCTTGCGCTTGGCATCTCCAAAATATTAACCTTGCGATTGGCTCTTCCCCTCTTCGGGAAGTCGAGCAATAATGGTAGTGAAGTATATATCGTTCTGGCTATATGATATAGAATGAATTGCTACACGTCCACCACGTGGGCGAGGGTCGAGGGGCGAGGGAGAGTGCTACATACGGAGCAAAATGAGTGAATCTACACTCTAAAATACGTCTATATACATCAGCGTTTGGAGTATGTACTAGTAGTTCATATTGAAATCTACTAAAGGACATATATATTCCAAACAATATGATATAATCTCTATAACCAAGGTAGTAGGGACGAGGAGTAAACAGAGGGAGTAGTAAAATTTTCTCCTCGTCCTGCGAGCCACCGCGCGTATGGGCGAGGGAGCGGGCGTAAGGTGTAGTAAGCAAGCTTCACCTCATCCTGCGAGCCACCGCCCCCGTGGGCGGGGGAGACGGCGTACTAAGCAAGCTTCTCCTCGTTCTGCGAGTTGACGGGACACATCAAAAGTACTCCAGTGTATAGAGCCTTGCCTCTAAGGTAGGCCCCACATGGTTTGCCTCTTTTTTTAACATAACACATCAAGTCGCAATTTGTTTGTTCACCCGTAGTAGACGATCCTCCCTCCACCAAGTGGACAACCAGTACACGTGCCAAATTACCACGTGGGCTGCCTTTTTCGTACAGAAACGAGCTCCACCGTGTACCCGCACGAGTGTGGTTGGGAAAGAGACGGGAGTACGTGCGCCGTGCATGCACCTCTTCTCTTCGTGTACGTCCCCCACCTACGTGGGTGTGTGTGAGAGATACAAACCGCGTTCGTGAGTGTTTTTTGTTTTGGGGTGGGGGTGGGGTGGGGGTTGATTTCGTGAATTATTTGTGGGAATATGTGTCGATGGCATCTCAAACAAAATTTTGCATGCAATGTGTGTGAAATGGAGGCCTATCCATACCATACATAGAGGGTAGGGCAATCCACGAGAAGAGAGGGAGGGGTCATAGCTATCGATAGAGTCGAAGAGAGGATCAAGTGGGTGGGTGCGAGATTGATGAAGAGAGCCATCGAAATTGTGTGTGTGGACAAGTCAAAGATATAGGGCGACTGGCCTACCGGAACGTTAGAGGGCACACGTCAAGGTTGTGTGTGGCAGGGAGACATGACTAGAGTGCTCGATGTATCGGTGTGTGTGGGGGGGAGGGGGTGGTGGGAGGGGTAGGCAGAGGCCTAACTATAGAAGTAGAACGACTCGTATATGTGTTGAGAAGGAGAGACCCAGCTATGTCTTGAGGGAGATCGGTCGACATCCATACATAACTGAAGGACAGGAAATATGATGGGACGGAGAGAGAGGAGAGAGAGAGGGAGGGAGAGGGAGGGAGAGGGGTAGAGTGCTGGATGGGTGATGGAGTTGCTTCTCGAAGATGGTGGGAGAGGCCTACTAGACAAACTGAGGGTGGAACTGCAATGTTATCAATAAGAGTGGGGATGTGTTTCTGTGTGTGCCTGTGCGTGATAGATTTGTCGGGACGCATCCATGGATGATGAAGGGGAACCATGTGTTTGGTAAGCAAACCTAACTAGATCGGTAGATCAATTGTTGTTTGTCGGAGGAAGGGAGAGACACAACTAATGAGGTAGATCGATTGACGTGTGGGTAAAAACGAGTTATAAGAACCTAGCTAGCTATATGTATAGCGAGAGATCGGTCGGTGTACGTCCATTTGTTAGAGGAAAATAAGGCCCGGCGAGACGGATATACAGAGAGAATGGAGCTAGGAGGTGGTGCGAGAGGCCCAACTACTAGCTAGATAGGGGGAGGAGTGTGCGGTTGTGAGAGCGATGAAAAGAGGGGCGAGAGTTTACACGTGTGTCTAACCGTATGAGAGACACGAGGCAAGGACACATAAAGGAGGAGATTGAAGGTGTGTTTGTATGTTGTAGGCAGGCATCGCTGGAGAGGTTTATCGATCGGTGTGTGTCGGAAAGGAGTTGTGGAGACTCTGGGAGAACGACCTAAAGAAAAAAAATGAATGTGCCTGGTGGATAGAATGCCGAGGGAGGGGGAGGGCGAGGAGGGCGTGTGCATGCACGAGAGAAACTTAGTGGTAGCTACAAAGGATAGAGGATTGTGTGGGTGTAAGAGACTAACAAAGATCATAATTTGATATGAATGCGGATTCATATATTTGAATAGGAGATCATAGTGTTTTAAACATTGCATGCATGAATACAACGGTGATACATGTGTTGTGCACATGTTATACCATAATGTGATAATGCATGGCGTTTGCAACTCACAGCTAAATGCCGAACAATCTAAACCATACTATACATCAAACAATCTCACATTTTATTTGAATTTGTGATAATGTGTGGCGTTTGCAGCTTACAACTAAATATCGAACAATCTAAACAATACTATATATCGACCATTCTCACATTTTATTTGAATTTGTGGTAATGTGTGGTGTTTGCAACTCACATCTAAATACTTGTAGGCGTAGGGGGCGGGGCACGATACATAATGTGATAAACACATTATACATATGAGACATGGTTTAGATTATGAAGATCTAGCTAGAGCTAGAAATGTAATGTGATTTGAAATCAAAATAAAGTGGATTCAAAAAATCTAGTTCGAGTTCATATAGTACACATAGTTCATATGTAACTCGAGACTAATCATGTGGTGTGACGTGAAGATAATACACAAATGATGGTTTAACTTGGCAATAATGATGATTGTAGATCTTATTAAAACAGAGAAACGAATTCAAATTCTTTGACTTCACAACAATCATTACTGTAGATCTTATTCAAATGGAGAAACAAATTCAAATTTAGTTCATATTGAAGCGGTAGTATATACGTTTGGAATGCACTAAAACGTTCATTTGAGTAGTAGGTTGTATGCATTATACACGTAGCGAAATATTTTAATTGAACATAACATGAATTCAAAGTTTTGAATGACATTTGTAGGGCGCATTGATTTGGTACAGTACACGTTAGCCTTGTCCGGAAATTTCAACCCGCACCTTGTTAGCCCGAAATATTTAAGATATATCTTTGTCTCGTTGTGCTCCGACAACTCCCTCCATGTCAACCCGCGCCTTGCTATTCCGAAATTATAACGCGCGCAAAAACTCCCACCTCCTGTGAAATCCCGACACGCGAAATGCCCGTGGTACCCCTGAACCGAAAGAACCGCCTCAAATCGGTGGGGGTACTTTCGTAACTTACCCCATATTTCGGACAAACGCGTCTCTAAGCCATGGTTTCCCACTGCCATCCCATCCGCCCACCCATTCGTACACCGAGGCCGCGAAAACCCGCGACGAAACCCCACACACTGCTCCGTCCGCCACCTAGCCGGAGCCTCTTCCCCGACGACGTCGTCCACAGCAACACCTCGACGTCCCTCATCCATCGTACCGGATGAGTATCCGTCGTCGATCTCATCGTCCTGCCGGTTCAGCCACCCCGTCCTCCACCTCCAAGGAGCTGCCCCGATGTTCCCCTCGTCTTTCGCGCCACCTCCATTCCCACACCGCCGTCTTCACCTGCACCATTGGAAGAGCATCATCATCACCGTTTCCTCGGATGAAGCTGCGGCCTAATCGGCGCCACCAAAGAGGTTGTACACTAATCGCCGCATTTTCTTCTTGATTTGATCTCACGGTGCTGCCGGCGCTCGATCCCGAGCCGACACGGCGCGGCTCCATCCACGGCGGCGTCGCCGGCCACTTCCTCCACGGCATCGCTCTCTCGATGGCGATGTCCACATCAATAGGAGCTGCTGCTGCTTTAGCTCTCGCTCGTGCTGCTGCTCTGCTCTTGCTCTCGGTCCCCTGCCTGGTCTGCTCTTGCTATTGCTCTTGCTCGCACTGCTGCTCTCGCTCTTTCTCTTGCTTGCGATGCTACTCCGATTTAGCTACACTTCACTCCGATGCCGCCGGGGTGAAGGAAGAACCAGCCGCAGTGGGGAGGGGGCCTCGCCGGAGAGGTACCCCACTATCTATCTTAGGGTTCAGGATGGGGGCGGTGGTCGCCGGCGGTGGCGGGGCGTTGGCGGGGCGGTGGCGGGGCGGTGGCGTGGGGATCGACAGAGTAAAAGCTCGGCACGGGGGGGGGGGCCTAGAGGGATGGCCGGGGCGGCAGCGGACCGGTGGTGGGGAGTGTTTTCGGGGCGGGCGGGGCGGCGCACCACCGGCCGCGGGCGGCGGGGGGCTGCTATTTGGCCGGCTCAGTGGGTGGAGGTTGAAGATGAACCGCATGCCCTTGATTTCGTATCCAACGGCTGCAAAATCGACTGACCAGAGATGAAAAAGTCAGTCGACCGACATGTAGCCTCACCTTGCTAGTGCGTTTAGTGTCGACAACAAAATTCAGTTTCGAGAGTTAAGTTCAGTTTCGACAGTTAAATTCAGTTTCGACAGTTAAATTCAGAGATGAGCGGCTGATGTATTTTACATCTAGCACTTTGTGGTTGTGTATTTTACGTCATGTATTGGAGATTCTATTAGAATTCCACTCAAGTTAACGTTGTTCGTTGTCTCTCTTGTCCTGCTTCAGCCTCGGCATCGTACAACTCACCGGAGCTGCTCCAACGACGAAACCCTCCATCACAGCGGAGCAATACCTCGGGCTCCATCTCCAGACGCCTAAGATCTTCTTCCCCTCCTCCGACAGCCAAGTCAGCCGGAGCATCCTCACCGGCCAACCCAATCACGCTGAGATCGACATGGCTTCGCCAAAGAGGTTGTACACTTGTTGCATCTCTTTTTTACTCTACATGTCATATATATTGTCCACTGAGCACACGGATTTGTTCCTTAATGTCTCCTTGAAAGATAAAACGTAGGAATTTTAATTTTCACTTGTCCTCCTTTTCAAATTCCTATTCATGAAGCACAAGACTAAGAGATAGTAGCATAATAGCATTATAACCGTACATTTTCTTGTGGTTTGAATTAATCTCACCATGCTTCTTTGCATCCTATGATCTTCCAATTGTTGTGAATCAAACACCCAGATTGGCAGAAATCCTGTGTTTTTCAATTCTCTGTTTTGCACGTGCATTCCTATCCTATTCCTGTCTATTTCCTATCCCTGCGTTGTTGGAATCCTCCAATTCAAACGAGCCCTTACAGAATTACTTCTCTTATAGATAGTTGTCAAAGAAAACCTTGCATGGTTTGTCCCGCTCTTGCTGCGCCGTCGTCCACCCCAGCTCAGCTGCTCCAACAACAGAAGGGTCCAGCACAGTAGGGATCCGGCCTCCAGACTATCTTTCGCTGCCTCAGATCTTCTTCCCCGCCGCTGGCAGCCATGGAAACTGCACTACCATCATCAACCGAGCAGATGACCTCGAGGACTACACGGGTCTGCAAGAGAGGTCGCACTCTTTCGTGTCTGCTTACGTTATGCATCGCTTAATATTACATGCTACTTTATCATGCTGTTCCTCGATTAGGCTCTGAGTCAGCTCCAAACTAATGGTCAAACTTGAGTTTTTAAATGGTTGTGGGGTACATATCGGGGCCGCTATCAATATTATCTATCTACTATCTGGTTAATCTCCGGTGTCTACTATGAGTTTCATGTTGGGTGGGAAACAAACAGTAAAGAAGTCATTATCTGTATTTTTTTAACTGAAGCCATTATCTGCCTGCTATTATTGGTTTTGGGTCTATCCACAGGTTGCTACCATCACTCTGGATTTCCGCATGCACTCCTTACATAATCTCACTATGTTTTATTCCTATGCATGACAATTATTGTAAACAATGGAACTGACCATGTAGAGCAAAAGAGACGAGCCTTGCGTGGCAATTAAATTTCATGCAGACGTCGCTCCATGATAGGCGCAAAGGCAGCCCTCCTCCACGCATTTCAGATTGTAATCGAGAGGAAGATATCTGTTCTGAGGGGGATTCAGAAGGAGAAGACAACTCCTATTTACCCCCTGAGGTCTTCGCTCTAACTTGGCATGCTGATGTTGGTTATATCATGCATATGGTGTCTTGCATTGCTTACTTTATACATCAAATATGTCATCTGCTTAGTTTAGACATCCTTTGTGCGAATGCCATCTGTTTAGTTTATTCATCGTTTATGTGAATTATGCAACGCCATCTTGTTTAGCCAGGCATCATATATGCGAATTTTGCAATGCCATTCTGCTTAGCCAGTCATCTTATATGTAAATTATATCAGGCCATCCTTTTTTTGTTACATATTACATTTGTCAACAATGTTATTACATTCAACTGCTCTTCGTGTGCATCAGCCATTTGACACGGTGATGGCAAATTCTGGAGTGAAAACAAGGTCTTCAGAGCAGACTATGCTATCTAACGAAGCGCACATCTCGCTGGTTACGGATAGCTCCTCAGAGGAGGATTCAGAGACAGATGACCAGTCCTATTCCCCCCGAGGTGTATGCTCTTACTTGGCAGGGTTATGTTGCTCATATCGTGCGTATGGTGTCTCACATTGCTATGTCATTTGATTAGTTTAGACATGCTTTGTGTGAATGCCACCTGTTTAGTGTCTAATTACCATATATGTGAATTATGCATTGCCATCTTGTTGCAAGACATTATATATGTAAATTATACAATGCTATCTTGTTGCAAAGGCATTATATATGTGAATTATGCAATGCCATGCTGTTTAGCCAATCATCATGTATGTGAATTATATCATGCTATAATTTTTTTGTATTACGTGTTCCATTTGTTGACAACGTTTGTATATTCAACTACTCTTCCTATGCATCAGCCATTTGAAGCGGTGATGGAAGTATCTGGAGTGAAAACAAGGTATTCAGAGCAGATAATGCTACCTGCTGAAGCAGACATCTTGCTGGTTACAGAGCTCCTCAGAGGAGGATTCAGAGACTGATGACCAGTCATATTTTCCCCCTGAGGTCTATGCTCAAACTTGGCAGGGTTATATTACCCATGTCATGCATGTTGTCTTGCATTGCTTAGTTTTTACATCATATATGGATTGCCATCTGCTTACTTGCTTACTATATAAATCATATATTTGAATTATATCATGCCATCATGTTTGCATAGTACATACACATCATCTATCTGAATTATGGCATGGCAACCCATTTAATAAAGACATCATATAGTTATATCATCTCATCCTGTTTAGTGTTTACAGTCATCATATTTTGAATTATGGCATTCTATCCGTGAATGTATGTGAATTATGGCATGCCAACCTATTTAATAAACACATTATATAGTTATGTCATGTCATCCTGTTTACATAGTCTCATATTTTGAACTATGTCTTTCCATCTTTTTTAGTTAGCCATCATAATGTGAAATTGTGTCATGCTATCCTGTTTAGTTAGCCATCATATATGTGAAATTGTGTCATGCTATCCTGTTTGGTTAGACAACATAAATATGAATTATTTCATGCCCTCTTTTATTCCCCACTATCCATTGCATCTGTCTATCATACAATGTCTATACTTTCAATTACTTCTCTTGTTTATCAGCCATTTGAATTGTAGAGCATGATGGTAGTATCTAAGGGAGTAACAACACGGTCTTCAGAAAAGATAGTGCTACCAGTTGATGCAGTTAGAACCACGGTTGTACTTGCCCAAGGACCAGATCCACCACACATAACCCACACTCTCGCAGATGTACCCCTACCCAGTTGGACAGAGAACCAGCTACACCCCTTCTAACCCCAACCCCGATAGATAGTAACCCGGTTCCAGTTGACACAGCACCGTCTCCACCACAGAGCACCCAAACACGATCAGTTAGTAAGGGAACTGCAATGCCCAAAGCACGAGGACCACCACTCCGAATTCGAACTCAACGCTTAAAGGAGAAGAAGATCTGTTCTCAGGTCAGGTTCTGTAGCTATGGATCATACTCCTTTGCTCTTGCATGGCTGTATATACTCATACCAACTATTTTCAAATTTGAAGGATGGAATTGAAACTCCAACGGTGCAACAGGTATGTTTTAAGCCTGTTTCTTTAACTGGTTTGCTATTGTAACCTGCTCTATGTTGATTTTAGTCTCAATTGAATAAACAGTTATGTTCTCATGTCATGCACATTACAAGTGTTGTTATTGCTCTATAGTTACCCATACTTATATTCTGTCTATTCTGCTTTGTCTTGAACAAATATTATTTGAACTGTGTCTCTATCTTGATTTGGCAACAAAAACTAGAATGATATAGACCATAAAGTGACCATGGTAGATAGATATATGTTTGTTTCATGCTGTTATCCTGTCCACTTTACTACTGAACTCATTTACCAAAGTGAGTTTCATATACAACATGGTAAACATGTGATGTGTCTACTTGTTTCTCTTTTAGAATGCGGACAAAATATTGGAGAACAGTACCGCGTTATCCAATGGTAAAGGAAGTAATGCAGATAAGGTTCAAGATAGTGAGACATCCCTGTTGGTCTCCAAGAAAGCTGATAAAAACTATCTTGACGACAGTGAGGGAACCCAAAAGTCCTGTCTTGATGTAGTGTTCGAGTTACTGGCCACTACTGCTGGCACAAGCTCTTCGAACTCGCTGCGTGAATCAGTTCGTCTTCTTGATTCTCAACTTCAAGTTGAAAGACATCAATCAGATGTGCTGGGACAGGAAGCTGAAGGACTGGGGAAGTCCCTGCAGAATTCAGATGCATATTTTCTGGTGCAACAGCAAGCGCTGGAGGATTTAAGCGCCAAACAAGAGAAAGTTAATAAGCTTGCTAAGCATCTTGCCAGCATTATGGGTACCCAGGATATTTTTTCTTGAGATCTGCTGAAGTGGTTTTAGTTTTGGATTTGTTTTGCTGCGGCGTTTATTTGCGCTGGTCGCCAACTTTGACAACCAGTGTATATGATATGCTGCTTTGTTCCCTATATTTGCACTGGTGGCGAACTTTGATGCCCAGTGGATGTAATATGTGTAATAGTCGTGATAGCCTGGCGTTAGTTGCTTGCTTATTTATTTCCTTGTTGTCTTGTTTATTTGTTTGCTTGTAGTCATTGCAGTTCTTTTTCCGCGGTTAGCTAGTGGCTGCAATAACCTATTTTTTAAAACTAGGCCACAATAACCATGGGCTAACATTTACTGTAGTGACACTGGGCCTCCTACTGGCCGTAGAAATAGTGGGCCTTCTACGGGCCGTAGAAACAATGGGCCTTCCGCGGGCCGTATTATCAATGGGCCTTATACGGGGCGTATAATCGATTGGCCAAACATGGGCCAAACAGACCGCATTATGGCCGTAAACGGGCTAGAGTTGGAATCATCCGTTCATGGGCTGACCATAACGGGCCATCGTTAATAGACCGTATTTGATGACGCTATGAAATCGGCCCAACGTATTAACGGACCACAAACGGGCCGACTGTAACCACAGGCTGAATTTGACCCACAAGTAGAAAATGACAGTAACGGGCCGTAAGTAAACGAATGCTGGAAATGAGCCCAAGAATAAATGGGCTCTGAGAAGGCCAAAAGATAACATGGGCTGGAAACGCCCCAACGGAATAACGGGCCATTAATGGGTATAAAGTGATACACTGTTCATTACGGGCCAGTTTCACCACGGGCCATTAATGGGTGTAAAGTGATACACTGTTCATTACGGGCCAGTTTTACCACGGGCCGTTAGTAGGCCAAGAGTTACATAGGGCCTCATATGGGCCCAAAGACGTCATGGGCCATACATGGGCCAGAAGTGAAAACGGGCTGGAATCATATTGGATGGCCCAGATGACGCTACTAGGCCTAATTCGGATAGGGCGTAATAGGCCTTGGGTTAGCAGGCTATAAATGGGCTATATTCGAACAGGCCATTAACAGGCTTTCCATGGGCCGGCCCGCCAGCTTTTGACCAAGTCAAACTGGCCGGCCTTTTCACAGGAATGGGCCTCTATTGGGCCATGCCACGTGTCCACATATCATAGGCGCCTTCCGTCCAATGAGTGGTTGAAATCTGTCCCAACGATGAGCCGACACGTGTTTTCTCCAGCCAATGATGATTTTACACATGGAAAATCCCCATTGGTCGGGGCTGTTAACGGGTTATCGGATCCAAAACCCGACCCGATAGCTTAACGACGTTCCATTACGATGGATGCCACGTGTCGGTCACCCTTGACGAAAGCACTTCTATGACGCGCGATTTATCGTCATGGAAGTGGACACTTCCGTGATGATAATTTTGGTAATGTCATGGAACACTTCTATGACAACACATGTATGACTATCTTGATTCAGTCATAAATTTGTCATGGATGTACATGCATGACAGAAAACGCGACCTACTGTGACAAACACGTATCATCACGGAAGTGTATTTTTTTGTAGTGCATAGTGGATACTAGGGATCAAACCCTAACAAAACTAACTCGATTACCTGATAAATCTCATCCAACCCATCACCGTCCAGCAAGCCTACGATGGAATTACTCACGCATGGCGGTAAGCATCATGAAATTGGTGATGGAGGATGGTTGATGATGACGATGGCGACGAATTCCCCTCTCCGGAGCCCTGAGCGGACTCCAGATCAGCCCTCCCGAGAGAGTTTAGGGCTTGGCGGTGGCTCCATATCGTAAAACGTGTTGAATCTTTCTCTCTGATTTTGATCTCCCTGAACACGAATATATGGAGTTGGAGTTGAGGTCGGTGGAGCGTCAGGGTTCCCACGAGGAAGGGGGTGCACCTAGGGGGGGCAGGCGCGCCCCCACTCTCGTGGACAGGTGGAGGCCCCCCTGACGTGGATTCTTCTTCCAGTATTTTTTACATTTTCCAAAAATAATTTCCGTGGATTTTAAGGTCATTCCGAGAACGTTTGTTTCTGCACATAAATGCTGAAAACAGTGTCATTCCGGGTTAGTTCCATTCAAATAATGCAAGTTAGAGTCCAAAACAAGGGCAAAAGTGTTTGGAAAAGTAGATACGATGGAGACGTATCAATGGGTGACTGGATGGGAAGTTGTGTTGATGTTAAATTAACTGATAGGATGGGTCATATGTGTCAAATTAAATGACTGATACGACCCATCCTAACCTTGAGGTCCTTGTTTTTTTAACACATGTTAAAGAAGGTCTACCGCATTACTTTTTGACAATGTGCGAACGTGGTATACAATTGATCAATCTGACCTGTTTGTGATGGAATAGGCCTGTGTGTTGTCGGCAAACGCTTGCTAGTATTCAACCGTTTGGGATTGATGAATTCATCACCGACGGGTTCCCTAGTGTGGTCCGTGTTCATCTGATCATCATCTACTTCTTGTGCTAGCTTGATGTTCCTTCTATGCCAAGTTTCCATTAATTCTGAAGGAAATATGCCCTAGAGGCAATAATAAAGTTGTTATTTATATTTCCTTATATCATGATAAATTTCTATTATTCATGCTAGAATTGTATTAACCGGAAACTTAGTATATGTGTGAATACATAGACAAATAGAGTGTCCCTAGTTTGCCTCTACTTGACTAGCTCGTTAATCAAATATGGTTAAGTTTCCTAGCCATGGGCATGTGTTGTCATTTGATGAACAAGATCACATCATTAGAGAATGATGTGATGGAGAAGACCCACTCGTTAGCTTAGCATTATGATTGTTTAGTTTATTGTTATAGCTTTCTTCATGACTTATACGTGTTCCTATGACTATGAGATTATGCAACTCCTGAATACCGGAGGAACACCTTGTGTGCTATCAAACGTCACAACATAACTGGGTGATTATAATGATGCTCTACAGGTGTCTCCGATGGTGTTTGTTGAGTTGGGATAGATCGAGATTAGGATTTGTCACTCCGTGTTTCAGAGAGGTATCTCTAGGCCCTCTCGGTAATGATCATCACTATAAGCCTTGCAAGCAAATTGACTAATGAGTTAGTTGTGGGATGAAACATTACGGAACGAGTAAAGAGACTTGCCGGTAATGAGATTGAACTAGGTATGATGATACCGACGATCGAATCTCAGGCAAGTAACATACCGATGACAAAGGGAACAACATATGTTGTTATGCGGTTTGACCAATAAAGATCTTCGTAGAATATGAGGGAGCCAATATGAGCATCCAGGTTCCGCTATTGGTCATTGAGCGGAGATGAGTCTCGGTCATGTCTACATAGTTCTCGAATCTGTAGGGTCCGCATGCTTAACGTTCGATGACGATCGATATTATGAGCTTATGTGTTTTGATGTATCGGTTCAGAATCCCTAATGAGATCACAGACATGACAAGGAGTCTCGAAATGGTCAAGACATAAAGATTGATATATTGGAAGACTATATTTGGACACCAAAATAGTTCCAAGGTGTATCGGGTATTTTCTGGAGTACCGGGGGGTTACTGGAACCCCCCGGGGGATTATTGGGCCTCATGGGCCTATTGGTGGAAGAGAGAAGGCAGGCCAAGGCAGGGCACGCCCCCTAGCCCAAACCGAATTGGATTAGGGGGCCTGCCCCCCTTTCCTTCTCTCCTCCCTGACCTTCCCCCATCTCCTTGTTGGAATAGGAAAGGGGGGCCGAATCCTACTTGGAGTAGGATTGCCCCCCCATGGCGCGCCTCCTCCCCTTGGCCGGCCTCCTCCTCCCTCCCACCTTTATATACGTGGCAGGGGGCACCCCAAAGGCACAACAAAGTTTCTCTTAGCTGTGTGCGGTGGCCCCCTCCACAGAAACACACCTCGGTCATATCTGAAGGAAATATGCCCAAGAGGCAATAATAAGGTTGTTATTTATATTTCCTTATATCATGATAAATGTTTATTATCCATGCTAGAATTGTATCAACCAAAAATTTGATATATGTGTGAATACATAGACAAACAGAATGTCCCTAGCCTCTACTTGACTAGCTCGTTAGTCAAAGATGGTTAAAGTTTCCTAGCCATAGACATGTGTTGTCATTTGATGAACGGGATCACATCATTAGAGAATGATGTGATGGACAAGACCCATCTGTTAGCTTAGCACTATGATCATTTAGTTTGTTGCTATTGCTTTCTTCATGACTTATACATGTTCCTATGACTATGAAATTATGCAACTCCCGAATACTGGAGGAACACTTAGTGTGCTATCAAACGTCAAAACGTAACTGGGTGATTATAAAGATGCTCTATAGGTGTCTCCGATGGTGTTTGTTGAGTTGGCATAGATCGAGATTAGGATTTGTCACTCCGATTGTCGGAGAGGTAACTCTGGGCCCTCTCGGTAATGTTCATCACTATAAGCCTTGCAAGCAATATGACTAAAGAGTTAGTTACGGGATGATAAATTATAGAACGAGTAAAGAGACTTGCCTGTAATGAGATTGAACTAGGTATGATGATGCCAACGATCGAATCTCAGGCAAGTAACATACCAATGATAAAGGGAACAACATATGTTGCTATGTGGTTTGACCGATAAAGATCTTTGTAGAATATGTAGGAACCAATATGAGCATCTAGGTTCCGCTATTGGTTATTGACCGGAGATGAGTCTCGGTCATGTCTACATAGTTCTCGAACCCGTAGGGTCCGCACGCTTAACGTTTAATGACGATTGGTATTATGAGTTATGTGATTTGATGTACAGAAGGTTGTTTGGAGTCCCGGATGAGATCACAGATATGACGAGGAGTCTCGAAATGGTCGAGACATAAAGATCGATATATTGGAAGGCTATATTCGGACATTAGAAAGGTTTCGAGTGATTCAGGTATTTTTCGGAGTACCGGGGAGTTACCGGAATTCACCGGGAGAAGTAATGGGCGTTATTGGGCTTTAGTGGCGAGAGGGGAGAAGGGCCAAGAGGTGGCGCACGCCTTCCCCCTTGCCCAAACCGAGTTGGACAAGGGGTGGGGGCGCGGGCCCCCTTTCCTTCTCCCTCTCCCTCTCTTTCCTTCTCTCCTACTTCGAATAGGAAAGAGGAGGGGAATCCTACTTGGACTGGGGAGTCCTAGTAGGGTTCCCCACACCTGGCACGCCCCCTTAGGCCCGGTCACCTCTTCCCTCCCTTCGTTTATATACGTGACCAGGGGCACCCCATAGACACACAAGTTGATTTCTTAGCCGTGTGCGGTGCCCCCTCCACATATTTCCACCTCGGTCATATTGTTGTAGTGCTTAGGTGAAGCCCTGCGTCGGTAACTTCATCATCACCGTCAACGCACCATCATGCTGACGAAACTCTCCCTTGGCCTCAGCTGGATCTATAGTTCAAGGGACGTCATCGAGCTGAACGTGTGCAGATCACGGAGGTGCCGTGCGTTTGGTACTTGATCGGTTGGATCGCGAAGACGTTCGACTACATCAACCGCGTTACTTAACGCTTCCGCTTTCGGTCTACGAGGATATGTGGACTCATGATACGTCTCCGCCGTATCTATAATTTTTGATTGTTCCATGCCAATATATATTATACAACTTTCATATACTTTTGTCAACTTTTTATATTATTTTTGGGACAAACATATTGATCCAGTGCCCAGTGCCAGTTCCTGTTTGTTGCATGTTTTTTGTTTCATAGAAAATCCATATCAAACGGAGTCCAAACAATATAAAAACTTACGGATATTTTTTGGAATATATGTGATTTTTGGGAAGAAGAATCAACGCGAGACGATGCCCGAGGGGGCCACGAGGCAGGGGGTGCGCCCCAGGGGGTGGGCGCGCCCCTGACCCTCATGGCCACCCCGTAATGCGGTTGGTACCCTTCTTTCTCCGCAAGAAAGCCAATATCTGGATAGAAATCGTGTTAAAATTTCAGCCCAAACGGAGTTATGGATCTCCGCGAATATAAGAAACGGTGAAAGGCCAGAATCTGGAACGCAGAAATAGAGAGACAGATCCAATCTCGGAGGGGCTCTCGACCCTCCGCCGCCATGGAGGCCATGGACCAGAGGGGAAACCCTTCACCCATCTAGGGAGAAGGTCAAGGAAGAAGAAGAAGAAGAAGGGGGCCCTCTCCCCTCTCTCCTGGTGGGCCGGAACACCGCCGGGGCCATTATCATCACCGCAGTCTACACCAACACCTCTGTCATCTTCACCAACATCTTCATCACCTTCCCCCATCTATCTACAGAGGTCCACTCTCCTGCTGTACCCTCTACTTGAACATGGAACTTTATGCTTCATATTATTATCCAATGATGTGTTGCCATCCTATGATGTCTGAGTAGATTTTCGTTGTCCTATCGGTAATTGATGAATTGCTATGATTGGTTTAATTTGCTTGTGGTTATGTTGTTGTCCTTTGGTGTCCATCATATGAGCGCGCACATGAATCACGCCATAGGGTTAGTTGTATGTTGATAGGACTATGTATTGGAGGGCAAGAGTGACAGAAGCTTCAACCTAGCATATAAATTGATGCATACGGGATTGAAGGGGGACCAATATATCTTAATGCTATGGTTGGGTTTTTACCTTAATGAACGTTAGTAGTTGCGGATGCTTGCTAATAGTTCCAATCATAAGTGCATAGAATTCCAAGTCAGGGATGACATGCTAGCAGTGGCCTCTTCCACATAAAACTTGCTAGCGGTCTAGTAAAGTAGTCAATTGCTTAGGGACAATTTCGCAACTCCTACAACCACTTTTCCACACTCGCTATACTAACTTTATTGCTTCTTTACCTAAGACAGCCCCTAGTTTTTATTTATGTTCTCTTTATATTCTTGCAAACCTATCCCGTTACACCTACAAAGTACTTCTAGTTTTATACTTGTTCTAGGTAAAGCGAACGTCAAGCGTGCGTAGAGTTGTATTGGTGGTCGACAGAACTTGAGGGAATATTTGTTCTAACTTTAGCTCCTCTTTGGGTTCGACACTCTTACTTATCGAAAGAGGCTACAATTGATCCCCTATACTTGTGGGTTATCAAGACCTTTTTCTGGCGCCGTTGCCAGGGAGTTATAGCGTGGGGTGAATATTCTCGTGTGTGCTTGTTTGCTTTATCACTAAGTAGTTTTTATTTTGTGCTCTTGTTTTCTATCTTTAGTTGTGGGTAGGAAACGCAAAATACCAAAACAATTAGTGGTACCTATTGAACCAATGGTTGAAGAACCACTCAAAATCTATCACACTCCTAAAGCTTTTTACTTGGATCATCTTCGATACCTATGTGCTTGTGCTGAAACCCCAACTAGCTTAGTTGAGGGCAAATCTTTAGATGAGCATGCTTGTTATGTGCGACACCGCTTATCTCAAAAAGGGAAACTTTTACTGGATCAAATTATCGTTTGCAATGTTATGCTTGCAATTTATGTGAAATATATGATTTTACTTGTTGTTCTGAAGACCCTGAGAAACACCTTGTCGGTGTACAAAAAGAGGGGTAAACTTTTTGTACCCCTATAACTGTGCACGGGCAGTCTGAGGCAAGGGCACCACCAAACTGAGCAAGGCAAGGGAGGTGAGTCAAGGTAAGACCGAAGCTCGAGAGAAGCAGAACGACGCCAAGACCAAGCCAACAAAGAGCAAAGGGGACGAAGCGGACTCCCCCGGTAAGATCCTTGCCGGGAGGCGGTTTTAGCAAACCCGGCAGGACCCTTGCCGTGGCAGCTCGCCCCACACCTACGAAGAGAGTCACCTTTGAGTCCACTGCCCCCATGGGGGCAAGGATTCGGGAGACATCTCCGTGGTGGCATGCAGATCTTTGAGAAGACATTCAAGATCAGAAGATGACGACCCTTGGCGGGATCCTAGCCAAGGAGGATAACAAGGCCCCCGACAAGAGCCTTGTCGGGGATGACAGCTGGCGCCCCGGCAAGGCCCTTGCCAAGAACACCAGTGGGGCCACCATCAGGCCCGCGCCTGTCACACCTCCACCGCCGTTCGCATGCAGCTGCCGACCCAACCAGCTGGGCAGGCACCTGCGTGGCGGCATGCAGATCTTCGTGGAGACCCGCCACTGCGCCACCTCAGCTGCCTGCCTGCCTACATGGCATCACAGGCACCGCTGGCCAGGGCGCGCGTCGACACAAGTGGGAGCGGCGACGGACGAGACAGGGATCTCCCCCGTCCCCGATAAAGCAAGGACACCTAAGCAAGGCGCATTAAATGTGCCTTGTCATGTAATGCGAGGGATAACCTCGCATCACTGTACCCTTTCCACCTCTTGTGTGCCATTGTGGCAACCCCTTTCCCTATAAAAGGAGGCCCAAGGCGACCAGGAAGAGTATTCGGCTTTTTGGAGCTCCTCACGCCCCATAGCTAGCTCAAGAACACAGATATACAATCCACCAAAGCAGGAGTAGGGTTTTACGCATCCTCGCGGCCGAACCTGGATAAATGAACCTTGTGCTATCTGTTTGATCCGCTCTTCTCACAACCCCGCGCCCCGCAACCGTAGTAGGGATTCTTGTGATCCCATAGGTGTCGTTCCCACCGACATCTTTGGCGCGCAAGGTAGGGGGTGCAGTTGTGAGAATCGGCTTTAGCAGTTAGTTTGACGCTTCTTCATCGTCATGGCACCCAAGAAGAAGAGGACGGTGGCGGTTGGCCCGTCGGAAGCCGGACATCCCGTCCCGACAAGAGCGAGCAGCGGACCGCTCGCAGAAAGGACCCGGGGCGCCGTTCACGAACACCAACACCGTCCCGGCAGCCGGAGTTTGGGAGGCGGCGATGTTCGTGCGCCTGGTAACGGGCCACATGCCGCCAAATCCAAAGACGGAGCCAGGCCCTCTGCGAGTGGCGCGGGGCCTTCCAAGATCGCTGCCACCCCGCCCGAAGGCGATGCGAGTGCTTCCAAGACTCCCACGCCGGCACCGATGACGCGCTCCTCTCAAGCGGCGCGTGACAAATGGCGTAATCACGCCGAAGACCCCGGGCGTCGCCGCGGGAAGAGCCCCGAGCGCCACTCCCGGGATGTAGAAGACCTGCCCTCTCGCCGAGGCGCTGGTGAAGATGGCATGCGACCGCGGGGTCGTGATAGAGCTCCCTCTGACATGGTCAGAAGTCAAAGCGCGTCGCGATCCGTGCAGGTTTCGCTGCCACCAACGCCAGCAGAAGCCCTGGCGCGCGCGCAGTTGCTCCTCGATTTTCCTCCCACTACGGGGAAACTCGACGAATGGAGAGCCACTATCCGAAGCCTTGTTGCGCTGGCCAACAAAGACGAACCGAGTCCGGTGGAACCCCCGGGTCGATGCTCCGATGGAGTCCCACGCACCAGTGGCACGAAAGCCGGCGGTGCCGCGACCACGGTGCACTCGCCTCCTCCTCGCCCGGTAACGCGGACGCCAGCCCGTCGCGACATTACGGGCGACGAAATCTCCTTAGCGTCGTCCGACGCGCGGACCCACTGTGACCAGCACCAAGTCCTTCGGGAACGAGAACATGAAGACGCTCGAACCACTATCGAGCGCCGGCGCGGAGCGCGCCACCAGTCAGACAGGCGAGCAGGGCCTGCTGTGAACCACCTGGCACCGGAGAGCCCTGGAGGCCTACCTTACGAGGTAGGCTGTCCAGCTTTTACCCGTGAGCTGCGGCACTTCCAGTGGCCCACTCACCGCACCTTCAAACCTGACGTGGGCGAAAAGCACAGCGGCAAGACCCACCCGTCCGAGTTCCTCAGCATCTACACCATCTTAATGCAAGCTGCTGGAGCCCGCGATGATAAGGTGCTTGCGAATTACTTTCCGTTGGCTCTTAAACCCAACGCCATGTCATGGTTGATGCACTTGCTGGTAGACTCTATTTCCTCCTGGTCGGATTTGTGCCATGAGTTCGTGGGCGCCTTTACTGGAGGCCACCAAGCCCATGGCCAAGCGAGCGACCTGCACGTCATTCCCAGAAGGGAGGCGAGAGTCTCCGCAAGTATATACAGAGGTTCAGCCGGATACAGTACAATATCCCTGATGTTCACCCTGCCGCCATCATCAGCGCGTTCCATTAGAACGTGCGTAACCGCAAGATGCGCGAAGAGCTGGCAATGAACAAGGTGAAAGATGTAGCAGAACTCTATGTTCTTGCTGATAGATGTGCCCAAGCTGAAGAGGGAAGGAAGTACCCCGGCGAAGATCCCGGCGTGGAAACCGACTCCTGAGATGAGGATACTGCCGCCCCGGCGAAGAAGGGCCGGCGCCGCAGCAGGAAGCGCAAAGGTAAAGCTGTGCTTGCCGTCGAGGGATCTGATGACACCGGCTCCACCAAGAAAACCAAGGCAGATGACCCCGGCAAGGAAATTGCCGGATGTGTCGCCTGCCGGGCTTTGGCGGCTGCCGAGAAGCCAGGAAACTCCGACAAGCGATACTGCAAGATCCATCGCACCAAAGGCCATGCTCTCCAAGACTGCCGATAGGTTGAGCTCCTCGCTGAGAAGCAGAGGGCTAAATATGAGAGATGGGACAAGGAGAAGGGCCAAGACGGTGCTGAGGGGTCCGGCAAGAAGCGTGACGGCCAGGCGGGCCATCTCGGCAAGGATAAACAACAGGAGAGGCCCGCCCGGGGCCGTGACAGAAAGCCAGAAGACGGCGATCATGAAGAGGACGACGAATCCGGCGACCAAGAGTTTCAGAAAGCTATAGAGTCCATGTGCGTCGACGGCGGCGCCTCGCTGCATACTTCTCACCGCCGGCTTAAACAGTGGGCGCGAGGGATTACAGCGGCAGAGCCATCGTTTGATGCCCAAAGGCCGCTGAAGTGGTCCAGCACACCTATCATTTTTGACACTTAGGATCACCCTGATCGCACTACTGCGGTCGGGTGCTTGCCATTGTTGGTTTCACCAACAATACGCAACCTCAAGGTGACAAAGATGCTAGTCGATGGCGGGGCCGGTCTAAACTTGATCTCGCGTGCCGTGATCGAGAAACTGCAGATTCCTGATGGAGACCTCGAAGAGATGGGCACGTTTCAGGGGGTCAACCCGGGAAGAAGCCAACCCAAGGGAAAGGTCATGCTGCCACGTGACTTTTGGAAGCGATCTGAACTATAGGACGGAGAGGATCGTGTTTGATGTTGCCTAGATCCCCTTGCCCTACAACGGGATCCTTGGCCGCCCAGCGGTGGCCAAGTTCATGGTGGCGTCACACTACGCCTACAACACCCTGAAGATGCCAGGACCTGTGGCGATCATCACCATCCCCTCCGATAAGAAAGATGCGCTGATTTGCATTGACCAACTATAACAGCAAGCAGTTGCAGCAGCTGCCGCCACTAGGGCACTTGCTCCTGCCGCTGGGACCCCGGGAGGGAAGAAGAAGAAGAAGACCGGTGAGACCTCGGACACCCACTCCGGCAAGCGCACCTCTTAGGAGTGTAGCGCTCCTGTCGAGGACGTGCTAGAGAGCTCCACCGGCGGAAACAAGAAGCCCAGGGCCATACTGCCGAGAACCAAGAAGGTTTCTGTCAATGAGGACAGCACGGGAGGGGCTTTCACCATAAGCTCCACCATTGACGACAAGTAGGAAGACGCGCTTGTTACCTTCCTGCGGGCGAATGTCGATGTGTTTGCATGGCAAGCTTCCGACATCCCCGGCGTTCCCAGGGAGGTGATTGAGCACCACCTTGCTGTCTGTCCTCATGCGCGGCCTGTCAAGCAGAAGGTAGAAAGCAAGCTTTGGAACGACAAGAGTTCATCACAGAAGAGATCCGGAAATTGGAAGCAGCGGGTTTGGTAAGAGGAGTGCTCCATCCAACGTGGTTGGCCAATCCGGTCGTAGTGCGCAAGGCAAATGGGAAGTGGAGGCTGTGTATTAATTACACAGATATCAATAAGGCTTGTCCTAAAGACCCCTTCCCGTTGCCGCGCATCGACTAGATCATTGACTCCACAGCTGGGTGTGATTTGTTGTCATTCCTTGATGCCTACTCCGGCTACCACCAGATCTTCATGACAAGAGAAGACAAAGAGAAAACAGCATTCATCACCCCATGTGGTACGTATTGTTTCATGCGGATGCCTTTCGGGTTGAAGAGTGCTGGTTCAACGTTTGCAAGGGCGGTCCAGATTGGTTTTGAACCCCAGCTCCATAGAAATATGGAAGCTTATATGGATGGCATAGTGGTCAAAACCAAGGACAGGGCAACCCTCATACCAGATTTGCAAGAAACATTTACAAACCTGCGCAAGATCAATCTCAAGCTGAACCCTGAGAAGTGCGTCTTTGGCGTCCCGTTCGGCAAGCTTCTCGGGTTCTTTGTGTCACAGCGTGGGATAGAGGCCAATCCGGACAAGATCAAAGCTATAGAGCAGATTGAAGCACCCAAGCAAATCAAGGATGTGCGTCGGCTGCTGGTTGCGTCGCCGCCATGGGCAGGTTCATTTCCAAGTCTGCCGAGCGCGCCCTTCCCTTTTTCAAGATCCTGAAAAAGGCGGGCCCGATGGAGTGGACGCCAGAAGCCGAAGCAGCATTGCAAGATTTGAAGAAGTACCTCTCCTCCACGCCAATACTAGTTGCGCCTAGGCCACAGGAGCCGTTGCTGCTATACCTGGCGGCAACGAACCAGGTGGTCAGCGTCGCACTAGTGGCGCAGAGAGAGGTTGGTGATGAGGTAATGGCAGCGACAGAGCCCGACACCACCAATGCAGAGACGACACAGCCAGTTGAAGTGCCGCCGAAGAAGAAAATGATGCAGCACCCGGTCTACTTTGTTAGTTCCCTCCTGCAGGGAGCTAGATCAAGGTACTCCGGCGTGCAGAAACTGCTCTTTGGCCTTCTTATGGCCTCGAGGAAGCTGCATCACTACTTCCAGGCACACGAGATCACTGTCGTCACTCGCCTCCCTCTGCAACGGATATTGCACAATCCAGATGCAATGGGAAGAATTATGGAATGGACACTGGAGCTGTCCAGCTTTGGCCTCAAGTTTCAAAGTACTTCGACGATTCAGAGCCGAGTCCTGGTGGAGTTCATTGCAGAATGGACCGCAACGCCTGACGAAGAAGCCCAAGAGACTGCTCTCCCCGACAAGGAGGCAAGTTGCAATTGGATCATGTACTTTGATGGAGCTTTCTCTTTACAAGGCCGGGGCTGGTGTACTGCTTGTCGCGCCCACCGGAGAGCACCTCAAGTACATGATCTAGATGCACTTCCCCAGGGAGGTGTCAACAAACAATACGGCAGAGTACGAAGGGCTGCTTGCCGGTCTTAGGATCGCGGCGGACCTCAGAATCAAGAAACTCATCGTCAGGGGCAACTCGCAGCTTGTCATCAAGCAAGTCAACAAGGATTACCAGAGCCTGTTGATGAAGGCCTACGTCGATGAAGTGAGAAAGAAGGAAGAGCGTTTCGACGGTATATAGGCTGAATACGTTCCCCGAGCGGAGAAGATATTGCCGATTACCTGTCAAAACGCGCTGCCCTCAAGCTACCTATGGAACCAGGTACCTTTGTGCTTCAGCTAACTCAGCCATCCGTTGATCCATCAACAGAGCAGAACAAGAGGAGGAAATCAGGGCCTGGCAAGTACTTTCCCGCCGAGCTCCCCGGAGCCGCCGGCAAGGATGTTGCTGGGGACACTGAGCCTGCTATGGGACGGCTAGCTCCGGCGGAGCGTCAAGCTCTTGCCGTCGAGACAGCCGCTCCTATAGCAGAGGAAATGCCTTTAGTCCTCTCCGTCGAGCCCCAGGCTCCAGCGTGGGCACAACATACCGTCCGATTCCTCCAAACAGGGGAACTTCCTGAGGAGCAGGAAGAAGCGGAAAAAGTAGCCCATCGCTCTACCATGTACCAGTTCGTCGATGACGTCATGTACATAAAGAGGCCGAACGGTGTGAAATTGAAGTGTATCCCTCGAGAGGAAGGACTGGAGATGTTGGCGTAGATACACAGAGGCATATGTGGATCCCACATCGGGTCAAGGGCCCTTGCCGGCAAGGCATTTCAGCAAGGCTTCTTCTGGCCCACCGCCCTCCAGGATGGGACGACACTAGTCACCAGGTGTGAAGCGTGTCAGTTCCATTCAAAGAAGCTTCATCAGCCAGCTCAAGCCCTTCAAACCATTCCTCTCTCCTGGCCCTTCTCGATCTGGGGGCTCGACATACTGGGCCCTTTCCCCCGCGCTGTCGGGGGCTTTGAGTACTTGTACGTTGCAATCGACAAGTTCACAAAGTGGCCGGAGGTGGAGGCAGTGAGGAAGGTCACAGCTCAGTCAGCCGTCAAGTTCTTCAAGGGACTAGTGTGCCATTTTGGTGTACCCAACAGGGTCATCACTAACAACGGCACACAGTTCACAAGCCGCACCTTCATGCAATATATCCAAGACCTCGGCAGCAAAGTCTGTTTCGCTTCCGTTGCTCACCCACGAAGCAATGGTCAAGCTGAGAGGGCAAATGTTGAAGTACTGTGAGACTTAAGGACCAAGACCTTTGACAGGCTGCACAAGAGTGGAAGGTGCTGGATTGATGAGTTGCTGATGGTTCTTTGGTCGATCAGGACGACGGCAAATCGAGCCACCGGCCAGACACCCTTTGCCCTAGTATACGGGGCAGAAGCAGTTCTCCCCACTGAACTCATATACGGGTCACCTCGAGTGCTCGCTTATGATGAGCTTGAGCAAGAGCAACTGCGGCAAGATGACGCAATGCTCCTTGAGGAAGATCGTCTTCGGGTGGCTGTGAGAGAAGCACGCTACCAGCAAGCCTTGCGCCGCTACCATAGCCGCAAGGTTCATGCCCGAAGCCTTGAGGAAGGCGACCTTGTCCTTCGGCGCGTTCAATTGGCCAAGAATTCCAACAAGTTGACGCCAAAGTGGGAAGGCCCTTATCGGGTAATACGAGTCACCAGGCCCGACGCAGTCCGCCTGGAGACCGAAGATGCCGTTCCGGTGAGTAACTCATGGAACATTGAGCATCTTCGCAAGTTTTACCCATGAGGCGCAGCTTGCCGGGCCCCCCCGGCAAGCCACCTTTTGTACAAGCATTGCCGATGATGCATGTAACCCTTTGTACAAAGCCAGGCGTAGACCCTGAGCATAAATAAATGAACCACTAGCGCCCTAAGTTATAGCATGCATGCTGGGTCGAGTCTCGTCCTTGGTTAGGGTTGATAGTGCTTAGCGGCGACTAACCCCTAGCTTAGAGGTCGAGTGTGCGTCTCTTTGCCGTTCTTTTGTCTTCTTTGGTTCGCAGGACTCACAGATATCCTTGCCGGATCACTTGAGGACGAAAAAGAGAAGAGGGACAGACCAACATCTAGACCCTGGCAAGCCAATATTGCCGGGGGCTGCAAGGGCAAAGATTCACCCACGGCAAACCAGAGTTGCCGGGGGCTACAGCTTCAGATAAGTTCTTCATCCCTTATCATGCATTCCCTTATGGACTGAGGTATGTAAACCTCATTTTTCCCTAAAGCTACCGTGCTCCCCTAACTCTAGGCCCTAGGGCTCATTCCTGGGGCCAGGTTTGGCCATAGTCGCGGCAGCGAAAGGATGAAACAAGGAGCCTGAACCCGCCTCATCCCTGCCTCCGCCAAAGGCATGAGAAAGGTCGAGCGAAGTGGGGAGACGGCAAGGCCTGTTGCCGGGCAAGGAAATGTTTATCTTAAAGATATCAAGGATTTACTCCATGTCGTGGGTTCTACCCACAAACAAATGACCCGGCAAGCATCCCTTTTTCATTAAAAACATTCCACTCAGGTACAGCCCATAGGGAAAGAAAACATGAATGATGGGATTACAAGTTTAAAATTCAGCTAAGCCCCGAAGGCTTACAAACTAAAAAGAGATAAGGTGCCCGTAACCCCTTTCTTGTCCCTCCCCTCAGGAGAAAGGTCAAGGAGGCGAAAAGGGCAAAAGGGGCGCCTAGGCAAGCTACGGGTGGCAGAAGACACCAAGAGAACATCTCGGTGGCCGTCCGAAGGCTGGATGGTGATGGCGGCGCCGGAAGCAGAGCTCGAAGACGAGGCGGCAGAACGTCAACACGCGTCGGTGCCCGCGTACTCCGATTTGACGGCCTTGCCGCCCGCCCTCTTCCTCTTCCGCAGCCCCCCAACGCCAGCCGCCCAAGGAGACGACCCCGAGAAGTTCAGGGAGCCGGCGACACGGATGATGGGGTCGCTGGTGCCGCACGGAGCAGCGCCCGACACCTAGTCGGACCCGTCATCCTGCCGCCTACTACCCTCGTCGTCGCTGCCGCTGTCCTCCTCGTCACTCCCGCCCGAGGAGGAGTCTTCACTATTAGAAGAGCTCTCAACGCAGCACCTTGCACGGGTCCCGAAGAGCCCGAAGACCTTGATGGAGAGGAGGCCGCCCTCCATCATCTTGAAATGGAGAGTGAGCCCCTCCGTCAAGCGGTGGATATGGGCGAACGTCTTCCATCCCCGACGAAGATACATCACGTGAGGGGCTGAGAAGTCGACGCGAACCCGCGTGCCGCTGATCCCACAGCCCCTCATGTGCAGCCGCAATGACTCCGGCGGATCCAGCTCCATCTCCCGCGCGAATGGAGTCAGGAGACGAAGGCGACGACAAGGAGGCCGGTGCAGCCTGACGAAGAATTCGCAAGGGTCTTCCCCAACGTGGCTCTCCATGGGGGGAGGAACTGCTGGCGGAGGCGAGGCCGGCGCGCCGCCCCGTCCTCCTCTTCCCCGAGCGCCCCGGCCTCGCCCATGGCCTCGCCCCCTCCCCCTTCCCCTCGTGGCTGGCTCTGCTACCGCAGGTGCAGGAGAAGGAGGGACGCGTTGTCGAGCAGCGACCCTCGCCGCCACCGTTGAAGAACCAGGATTCCCTCTCTCCATGGTGAATGGAAGGGGGGAGCAGAAGCTGAAGGAAGGAGAAGATGAAAGAATGTGGGACGCCATCCCCCCGCTCTTTATAAAGGAACAGAGTGGGGGCTCGGCCGCCCTGCTCAGCCAATCAAGACGAGGAAGGCGCAGGGAACCAAGGCCGACTCGCTGCCCCAGCCCGCGGCGGCCCGGTTTCCCGCCTCCGCCGTTTGCCACCCCAAGCGCATGGGAGGCACGTGGCAGGCGTGCAGGACCGAGGGACGGGTGAGGCGACCTCTCCCCGCCCCGTGATCGTGGGTCGTGGGGAGTGCACGCCTTGAAGACTACGCCTCGGCCCCGTTAAGTAAATGGGCCGCGCCTCCACGCCTCCCTCCGTTTTTGGGGAAGGCGCAAACCGCCCCCTTTACTACGATGTGACGCATGTGTGCAGAGCTCAGCCCCATGCATGCCACCCACGTCACACGCGCCTCCCCGCGCCTCCCCACGCCGCGCCACGCGCGGGAGTCATGGCAGGCGCAGCGCGCGAAGGAACTTACCACGGTAAAAACCGCCCCGCCTGCCCGCGCACCGTTTTTGGGCCTAGCCCAACAACGCGATTGCGCTTACTTGTGGCCCAGGCCCGGGGGCTCCTGCCGGTGTACAAAAAGAGGGGTACACTTTATGTACCCCTATAACTGTGCACGGGCCGTCTGAGCCACGGGCACCACCACACTGAGCAAGGCAAGGGAGGTGAACCAAGGTAAGACCGAAGCTCGAGAGAAGCAGAATGACGCCAAGACCAAGACTACAAAGAGCAAAGGGGACGAAGCGGACTCCCCCGGTAAGATCCTTGCCGGGAGGCGGTTTTAGCAAACCCGGCAAGACCCTTGCCGTTGCAGCTCGCCCCACACCTACGAAGAGAGTCACCTTTGAGTCCACTGCCCCCATGGGGGCAAGGATTCGGGAGACATCTCCGTGGTGGCATGCAGATCTTTGAGAAGACATTCAAGATCAGAAGATGACGACCCTTGGCGGGATCCCAGGAAAGGAGGACCACAAGGCCCCCGGCAAGAGCCTTGCCGGGACCCCGGCAAGGCCCTTGCTAAGAACACCCGTGGGGCCACCATCATGCCCGCACTAGTCACACCTCCACCGCCGTTCACATGCAGCTGCCGACCCAACCAGCTGGGCAGGCACCTTCGTGGCGGCATGCAGATCTTCGTGGAGACCCACCACTACGCCACCTCAGCTGCCTGCCTACCGGCATGGCATCGCAGGCACCGCTGGCCAGGGCGCGTGTCGACACAAGAGGGAGCGGCGACGGACGAGACAGGGCTCTCCCCCATCCCCGATAAAGCAAGGACACCTAAGCAAGGCGCATTAAATGCGCCTTGTCATGTAATGCGAGGGATAACCTCGCATCACTGTACCCTTTCCACCTCCTGTGTGCCACTTTGGCAACCCCTTTCCCTATAAAAGGAGGCCCAAGGCGACCAGGAAGAGTATTCGGCTTTTTGGAGCTCCTCACGCCCCATAGCTAGCTCAAGAACACAGATATACAATCCACCAAAGAAGGAGTAGGGTTTTACGCATCCTCGCGGCCCGAACCTGGATAAACGAACCGTGTGCTATCTGTTTGATCCGCTCTTCTCACGACCCCGCGCCCCGCAACCGTAGTAGGGATTCTTGTGATCCCATAGGTGTCGTTCCCACCGACACACCTTCCCTACCAATGTGAGTTTAGTGATAATGGAATCGTACCTTCATATGCTAAGGGCGTTTATAATTACTATGATGTTCAGCAAATTGAAGAATTTGTTGCTTTTAAGGGTGCTTATGAAATTGCTTCATTGATTGGAAAGTATGATGCTACTCTTTAAAAATCTGAAAATTTTGCCATACTTAAAAATTGTTATGATAATTATGCTTCTAATGCCTATGTTAAATAATATATTGAGGACTCCTCCGCTGTCTAAGAAGAGACTAATATTTTACAGGAGTCTATGGAAGAAGGAATTGATGAAACTATGGGCTCATTGGATGAAAAAAAATGATGAGGAGCGCGAAGAACAAAAGGAGGAAGAGCGGATTATTGATGACCCACAAGTGTAGGGGATCTATCTTAGCCTTTTCGATAAGTAAGAGTGTCAAACCCAACGAGGAGCGGAAGGAAATGATAAGCAGTTTTTAGCAAGGTATTCTCTGCAAGCACTGAAATTATCGGTAACAGATAGTTTTCTGATAAGATAAATTGTTACGAGCAACAAGTAATGAAAGTAAATAAGGTGCATCAAGATGGCCCAATCCTTTTTGTAGCAAACGACAAGCCTGGACAAACTCTTATATAGAGAAAAGCGCTCCCGAGGACACATGGGAATTATCGTCAAGCTAGTTCTCATCACGTTGACATGATTCGCGTTCGTTACTTTGATAATTTGATGTGTGGGTGGACCGGTGCTTGGTTGCTGTCCTTACTTGGACAAACATCCCACTTATGATTAACTCCTATTGCAAGCATCCGCAACTACAAAAGAAGTATTAAGGTAAACCTAACCATAGTATGAAACATATGGATCCAAATCAGCCCCTTACAAAGCAACGCAAAAACTAGGGTTTAAGCTTCTGTCACTTTAGCAACCCATCATCTACTTATTAATTCGTAATGCCTTCCTCTAGGCCCAAACAATGGTGAAGTATCATGTAGTCGACCTTCACATGACACCACTAGAGGAAAGACAACATACATCTCATCAAAATATCAAACGAATACCAAATTCACATGACTACTAATAGCAAGACTTCTCCCATGTCCTCAGGAACAAACGTAACTACTCACAAAGCATATTCATGTTCATAATCAGAGGGGTATTAATATGCATAATGGATCTGAACATATGATCTTCCACGAAGTAAACCAACTAGCATCAACTACAAGGAGTAATCAACACTACTAGCAACCCACAAGTACCAATCTGAGGTTTGGATACAAAGATTGGATACAAGAGATGAACTAGGGTTTGAGATGAGATGGTGCTGGCGAAGAAGTTGATGGAGATTGACCCCTTCCTGATGAGAGGATCGTTGGTGATGACGATGGTGATGATTTCCCCCTCCCAGAGGGAAGTGTCCCCGGCAGAATAGCTCCGCCAGAGCCCTAGATTGGTTCCGCCAAGGTTCCTCCTCGTGGCGGCGGAGTTTCGTCCCGAAAGCTTGCTTATGATTTTTTTCTCGGACGAAAGACTTCATATAGCTGAAGATGGGCACCGGAGGGCCACCAGGGGGCCCACGAGGCAGGGGACGTGCCCCCACCCTCGTGGCCAGGGTGTGGGACCCCTCTGGTATTTTCTTCGCTCAATATTTTTTATCATTTCCAAAAATAACTTCCGTTGAGTTTCAGGACTTTTGGAGTTGTGCAGAATAGGTCTCTAATATTTGCTCCTTTTCCAGCCCAGAATTCCAGTTGCCGGATTTCTCCATCTTTATGTAAACCTTGTGAAATAAGAGAGAATAGGCATAAGTATTGTGACATAATGTGTAATAACAGCCCATAATGCAATAAATATCGATATAAAAGCATGATGGACGTATCAACTCCCCCAAGCTTAGACCTCGCTTGTCCTCAAGCGAAAGCCGAAATCGAAAAATATGTCCACATGTTTAGAGATAGAGGTGTTGATAAAAATAAAATACAGACATGAGGGCATCATGATCATTCTTAGAACAAAAACTTATATAATTATTGTCATATGATCTCTTATGCAAAAGTGACAACTCAATCACAATTTGAAGTATGAATCATAAACTTCATTGGAAACTAACAAACTATAATCTCAGTCATTGAAGCAATTGCAATTTATCATAACATAGGAAAGAGTCAATATAAGAGCTTTTCAGCAAGTCCACATACTCAACTATCATTTAGTCTTTCACAATTGCTAACACTCACACAATACTTATGGGTATGGTGTTTTGGCCAGACACAGAGAAAGATAGGGGCTTATAGTTTTGCCTCCCAACTTTTTACCTCAAGGGTAATGTCAACAATAATAGTTCATGAAAAATCACATCCAATTAGCTATAAATATCTTGATCTTTCAAACACATTGTGCTTGCCAAAGGATAAAATGTGAAAAGGAAAGGTGAATATCACCATGACTCTTGCATAAGGTAGAAGATAAAGGTAAAAGATAGGCCCTTCGCAGAGGGAAGCAGAGGTTGTCATGCGCTTTCAGGGTTGGATGCACAAAATCTTAATGCGAAAGAACGTCACTTTATATTGCCTCTTGTGATATGGACCTTTATTATGCAGTCCATCGCTTTTATTTCTTCCACATCACAAGATCATATAAAGCTTATTTTCTCCCACACTAATAAGTCATACATATTTAGAGAGCAATTTTTATTGCTTGCACCGATGACAACTTACTTGAAGGATCTTACTCAATCCATAGGTAGATATGGTGGACTCTCATGGCAAAACTGGTTTTAAGGGTATTTGGAAGCACAAGTAGTATTTCTACTTGGTGCAAAGAATTGGCTAGAATGAGAGGGAAATGCAAGCTCAACATGTTGGATGATCCATGCCAATATAATTTATCTCAGATGTAAGAAAACATAACCCATTACGTTGTCTTCCTTGTCCAACGTCAACTCTTTAGCATGTCATATTTTAATGAGTGCTCACAATCATAAAAGATGTCCAAGATAGTATATTTATATGTGAAGACCTCTCTTTCTTTATTACTTCCTATTAATTGCAACGATGACCAAAACTATGTTTGTCAACTCTCAACAACTTTTATTCATGATACTCTTTATATGTGAGCTCATCACTCTCCATAAGATCCGTATGATCTCTTTATTTCTTTTTTTATTTCTTCTCTTTTATTTTATTCCCTCTAGATCATGGTAAGATAATCAAGCCCTTGACTCAACACTAATCTTTATTATATATAGCTCACGAACTCGATTACATAGAAGAATCATAAAGAAAAACTCATAACTAGATCATACTAAAACTCTATTCTACTAGATCAAGATATTATCAAAAGCATCGAACTAAGAAAAAGGTAAAGATAAAAGTGATGGTGATACGATACCGGGGCACTCCCCCAAGCTTGGCAGTTGCCAAGGGGAGTGCCCATACCATGTGTTTATGTTGCTTTCCTCGGAGGTGGTGATGAAGGAGTTGTTGATGATGTAGGATTGTCGTTCATCTTCCAAGGCATAGGCTCACCATCATAGAAGGATGATCGAGTCTTCGGAATCCTCAAATCTGTAGCCAAACTCATCCTCTTGAATCTATATTCATACTAATAGTTTTGGTTTTGCAGGTCATAGATCTAGGCTTGGAGGCGCTCGATTTTCTCGTGAAGCTTGAAGATGGCCTCCCCAATGTCCTTGGCGTATAGCTTGTGGTTGTTGGTGAACTCCGTGATCATTATGTGATTGGAGTCGAGTCCATGCTCCACCATCTCCTGACACTTAAAAACTTGTTGCTCCATCGCCTTGAGCCTTGTCTCCACGCTTCCGTTCCTCCTTGGTCCCTCCACATCACGGATGTGCAACAAACCCTCATGCATCTCAATGGTTTGAAGGTGTTGCAGCACCTCCGCGAGGTAGGGGTTGATGACCTCGAAGAACTTGTCATTGGGGGCACTTGAAGATGCCATGGCTATCTAGATCTGTCGGAAAAACAGCTCGAAACAAAGACATGAGATATTTGCGTGATACGGTGGTCAAAACCTTCGGGAGATTATATAATTAATTTTTATCGACCAAGAGGAGTATCGTCCAAGAAAACGGAGTCTGGAGAGCACACGAGGTGCCCACGAGGCAGGGGGGCGCGCCCAGGGGGGTAGGGCGCACCTCCCACCCTCGTGGAAGCCTCGTGTCCTTCCCTGACTGCTTCCTATTTTCCTATTTTTTAAATATTCCAAAACGGAGAAAAATTGCCATTAGAATTGTTTTGGAGTCGGTTTACTTACCGTACCACTTACCTATTCCTTTTCGGGGTCTGAAGTGTTCTGGAAAGTGTCCCTTATGTATTCCTCCGGGGTTACGGTTTCGATAATATTAGTTTCAACATTTATAGGATTACCTGAGATATAATGTTTAATTCTTTGACCGTTCACCACCTTCGGATTTGTGCCTTCGAAGTTGTTGATTTTTATGGCACTGGAACGATAGACCTCATCGATAACGTAAGGTCCTTCCCATTTAGAGAGAAGTTTTCCTGCAAAAAATCTTAAACGAGAGTTGTATAACAATACATAATCACCTACATTAAACTCACGCTTTTGTATCCTTTTGTCATGCCATATTTTAAGTTTTTCTTTAAACAGTTTGGCGTTCTCATAGGCTTGAGTTCTCCATTCATCCAGTGAGCTAATGTCAAATAACCTCTTCTCACCGGCAAGTTTAAAATCAAAATTGAGCTCTTTAATATCCCAAATGCCTTATGTTATAGTTCGAGAGGTAAGTGACATGCTTTTCCATAAACCATTTTATACGGAGACATACCCATAGGATTTTTATATGCAATTCTATAAGCCCATAATGCATCATCAAGTTTCTTGGACCAATTCTTCCTGGATCTATTAACAGTCTTTTGTAAAATTAATTTGAGCTCTCTATTACTCAATTCTACTTGACCACTAGACTGTGGGTGGTAAGGAGATGCAATTCTATGATTAACAACATATTTAGCGAGCATTTTACGAAAAGCACCATGAATAAAATGTGAACCACCATCAGTCATTAAATATCCAGGGACTCCAAACCTTGGAAAAATAACTTCTGTAAGCATCTTAATAGAGGTGTTATGATCAGCACTACTAGTTGGAATAGCTTCTACCCACTTAGTAACATAATCAACAGCAACTAAAATATGTGTATACCCATTAGAGGAAGGAAAAGGTCCCATATAATCAAAGCCCCAAACGTCAAATGGTTCAATAACAAGTGAATAATTCATAGGCATTTCTTGACGTCTACTAATATTACTAATTCTTTGACATTCATCACAAGATAAGACAAACTTACGAGCATCCTTGAAGAGAGTAGGCCAATAAAAACCGGATTGCAATACCTTATGCGCAGTTCTATCTCCAGCGTGGTGTCCTCCATAAGCTTCGGAGTGACACTTGCACAGGATCTGTTCCTGTTCATGCTCAGGTATACAATGTCTAATAACACCATCTACTCCTTTATAAAGATGTGGGTCATCCCAGAAGTAATGCCTTAAATCATAGAAGAACTTTTTCTATTGCTGGTATGTGAAACTAGGTGGTATAAACTTAGCAACAATATAATTAGCATAATCGGCATACCATGGAGCAATACGAGAAGCATTTATGACATTTAATTGTTCATCAGGAAAACTATCATCAATAGGTAGTGGGTCATCAAGAACATTCTCTAACCTAGGCAAGTTGTCTGCAACGGGGTTCTCAGCTCCCTTTCTATCAATAATATGCAAATCAAATTCTTGTAGCAAGAGAACCCATCTAATAAGTCTAGGTTTAGCATCTTTCTTTTCCATAAGGTATTTAATAGCAGCATGATCAGTGTGAATAGTTACTTTAGAATCAACAATATAAGGTCTGAACTTATCACAAGAAAAAACAAATCCTAAAAAATTCTTTTTCAGTGGTAGCATAATTTCTCTGGGCATTGTCTAGAGTTTTACTAGCATATTGAATAACATTTAATTTCTTATCAACCCTTTGCCCTAGAATAGCACCTACAGCATAATCACTAGCATCACACATAATTTCAAAGGGTAAATTCCAATCAGGTGGTCGAACAATAGGTGCAGAAATCAATGCTTTCTTAAGTATTTCAAATGCTTCTACACAATCATCATCAAAGACAAAAGGAATATCTTTTTGTAATAGATTAGTCAGAGGCTGAGAGATTTTTGAGAAGTCCTTAATGAACCTCCTATAAACCCTAGCGTGACCTAGGAAGCTTCTTATAACTTTAATGTCCTTGGGACATGGCATCTTTTCAATAGCATCAACTTTAGCTTTATCAACTACAATCCCTCTTTCATAAATTTTATGCCCCAAGACAATACCTTCATTAACCATAAAGTGGCACTTCTCCCAATTCAAAACAAGATTAGTTTCTTCACATCTCTACAAAACTCGATCAAGGTTGCTCAAGTAATCATCAAAAGAGGATCCATAAACGGAGAAATCGTCCATGAAAACCTCACAAATCTTTTCACAAAAGTCAGAGAATATAGCCATCATGCATCTTTGAAAGGTAGCACGTGCATTACATAAACCAAAAGGCATATGCCTATAAGCGAAAGGGCAAGTAAACGTGGTCTTTGCTTGATCATCAGCTGACACAGGTATTTGAGAGAAACCAGAGTAACCATCTAGAAAGCAAATTTGTGTATTTTTGGATAATCTTTCTAGCATTTGATCAATAAAAGGTAAGGGGTAATGATCTTTTTAGTAGCCTTATTTAATTTGCGTAAATCAGCTACCATCCTATAACCTGTAATAATTCTTTGTAGAATCAATTCATCTTTATCATTAGGAACGACAGTGATACCTCCCTTCTTAGGGACACAATGGACATGACTTACCCGCTGACAATCAGCAACGAGATAAATTATACCTGTCTCAAGGAGCTTTAGTATTTCTTTTCTTACCACTTCTTTCATCTTAGGATTCAGCCGTCGTTGATGATTAATAACTGGTTTGGCATCTTTCTCCAAATTTATTTTGTGTTGACATAGAGTGGGACTAATGCCCTTAAGATCATCAAGAGTATATCCAATAGCAGCACGATGCTTCTTCAGAGTTTTCAATAATTTCTCTTCTTCATGCTCTGAAAGGTTAGTACTAATAATAACAGGATATATCTTCTTTTCATCAAGATAAGTATATTTAAGAGTATCGGGCAATGGTTTAAGCTCAAACACGGGATCACCCTTGGGTGGAGGAGGATCCCCTAGGATTTCAACATGCAAATTGTGTTTCAGAATAGGTCCCCTGTTTAAAGAATACTTCATCTATTTCCCTTCTTTCATTCTTAAACATATCATTCTCATGGTCTAGCAAATATTGTTCTAAAGGATCATTAGGAGGCACAACAATAGAAGCAAGACCAATAATTTCATCTTTACTAGGCAATTCTTCATCACGGGGTTGTCTATGAAATTTAGAAAAATTAAACTCATGATACATCTAATCCAAACCAATAGTAACAACATCCTTCTTGCACTCTATCTTAGCATTAACAGTATTCAAGAAGGGTCTACCAAATATAATGGGACAAAAGCTATCTTGAGGGGAACCAAGAACAAGGAAATCAGTAGGATATTTATCCTTCCACACAAGACTTCAACGTCTCTAACAATCCCAATTGGTGAAATAGTATCTCTATTAGCAAGCTTAATGGTAACATCGATATCTTCTATCTCAGCTGGTGCAATATCATGCATAATTTCTTTGTATAAGGAAATAGGTATTGCACTAGCACTAGCACACACTGAAGGAAATATTCCCTAGAGGCAATAATAAAGTTATTATTTATTTCCTTATTTCATGATAAATGTTTATTATTCATGCTAGAATTGTATTAACCGGAAACATAATACATGTGTGAATACATAGACAAACAGAGTGTCACTAGTATGCCTCTACTTGACTAGCTCGTTGATCAAAGATGGTTATGTTTCCTGACCATAGACATGAGTTGTCATTTGATTAACGGGACCACGTCATTAGGAGAATGATGTGATTGACTTGACCCATTCCGTTAGCTTAGCACTCGATCGTTTAGTATGTTGCTATTGCTTTCTTCATGACTTATACATGTTCCTATGACTATGAGATTATGCAACTCCCGTTTACCGGAGGAACACTTTGTGTGCTACCAAACGTCACAACATAACTGGGTGATTATAAAGGTGCTCTACAGGTGTCTCCGAAGGTACTTGTTGGGTTGGCGTATTTCGAGATTAGGATTTGTCACTCCGATTGTCAGAGAGGTATCTCTGGGCCCTCTCGGTAATGCACATCACTTAAGCCTTGCAAGCATTGCAACTAATGAGTTAGTTGCGGGATGATGTATTACAGAACGAATAAAGAGACTTGCCGGTAACGAGATTGAACTAGGTATTGAGATACCGACAATCGAAGCTCAGGCAAGTAACATACCGGTGACAAAGGGAACAACATATGTGTTATGCGGTCTGACCGATAAAGATCTTCGTAGAATATGTGGGAGCCAATATGAGCATCCAGGTTCCGCTATTGGTTATTGATCGGAGACGTGTCTCGGTCATGTCTACATAGTTCTCGAACCCGTAGGGTCCGCACGCTTAACGTTTCAATGACAGTTATATTATGAGTTTATATGTTTTGATGTACCGAAGGTTGTTCGGAGTCCCGGATGTGATCACGGACATGACGAGGAGTCTCAAAATGGTCGATTAATGAAGATTGATATATTGGAAGCCTATGTTTGGATATCGGAAGTGGTCCGGGTGAAATCGTGATTTTACCGGAGTACCGGAGGGGTTACCGGAACCCCCCGGGGACTAAATGGGCCTTATGTTGGAAATATGCCCTAGAGGCAATAATAAAAGCATTATTATTATATTTCCTTATTCATGATAATTATCTTTATTCGTGCTATAATTGTGTTATCCGGAAATCGTAATACATGTGTGAATAACAGACAACAACATGTCCCTAGTGAGCCTCTAGTTGACTAGCTCATTGATCGACCGATAGTCATGGTTTCCTGACTATGGACATTGGATGTCATCGGTAACGGGATCACATCATTAGGAGAATGATGTGATGGACAAGACCCAATCCTAAACATAGCATAAGATCGCATAGTTCGTTTGCTAGAGTTATCCAATGTCAAGTATCCTTTCCTTAGACCATGAGATCGTGTAACTCCCGGATACCGTAGGAGTGCTTTGGGTATGCCAAATGTCACAACGTAACTGGGTGACCATAAAGGTATGCTACGGGTATCTCTGAAAGTGTTTGTTGGGTTGACATGGATCGAGACTGGGATTTGTCACTCCGCTTGACGGAGAGGTATCACCGGGCCCTCTCGGTAATGCATCATCATAATGAGCTCAGTGTGAACAAAGTGTTTGATCACGGTATCATGCATTACGGAACGAGAAAAGTGACTTGCCGGTAACGAGATTGAACGAGGTATTGGTATACCGACGATCGAATCTCGGGCAAGTAAAATACCGATTGACAAAGGGAATCGTATACGGGATTAATTGAATCCTTGACATCGTGCTTCATCCGATGAGATCATCGTGGAGCATGTGGGAGCCAACATGGGTATCCAGATCCCGCTGTTGGTTATTGCCCGAGAGCCGTCTCGGTCATGTCTGCATGTCTCCCGAACCCGTAGGGTCTACACACTTAAGGTTCGGTGACGCTAGGGTTGTGAAGATATGTATGTGCAGTAACCCGAATGTTGTTCGGAGTCCCGGAGGAGATCCTGGACGTCACGAGGAGTTCCGGAATGGTCCGGAGGTAAAGAATTATATATAGGAAGTGCTATTTTGGCCATCGGGACAAGTTTCGGTGTTATCGGTATTGTACCGGGACCACCGGAGGGGTCCCGGGGGTCCACCAGGTGGGGCCACCTGCCCTAGTGGGCCACATGGGCCTTAGGGGGTGCGCCTTGGCCTGCTTGGGCCAAGGGGAACCAGCCCCAAAGAGCCCATGCGCCTAGGGTTCCATCTAGGAGGAGTCCTAGTGGTGGAAGGCACCTCCTAGATGGCTTGGGGGGAGGGAAACCTCCCTGGCCGCCGCCCCCTTGGGAGATTGGATCTCCCAGGGCCGGCGCCCCCCCCAAGAGGCCTATATAAAGGGGGGCAGGGGAGGGGGCTGCGCACCCTATGCCCTGGCGCCTCCCTCTCCCTCTCCAACACCTCCTCCTCCTCCGTAAGTTCACGGCGAAGCCCTGCCGGAGTACTGCAGTTCCACCATCACCACGCCGTCGTGCTGCTGCTGGAGCCTTCTTCCCCAACCTCTCCTTTGCCTTGCTGGATCAAGAAGGAGGTGACGTCACGCTTTCTGTACGTGTGTTGAACGCGGAGGTGCCGTCCGTTCGGCACTAGATCATCGGTGAATTGGATCACGGCGAGTACGACTACCTCATCCACGTTCACTCGAACGCTTCCGTTGCGATCTATAAAGTGGTATGTAGATGCTATCTAATCTGAATACTCTTTGCTAGATGAACTCATAGATGGATCTTGGTGAAACCGTAGGAAAAATTTTAATTTTCTGCAACGTTCCCCAACAGTGGCATCATGAGCTAGGTCTATGCGTAGTTCTTCTTGCGCGAGTAGAACACAATTTGTTGTGGGCGTAGATGTTGTCAACTCTTCTTGCCGCTACTAGTCTTATCTTGCTTCGGCGGTATTGTGGGATGAAGCGGCCCGGACCAACCTTACACGTACGCTTACGTGAGACTGGTTCCACCGACTAACATGCACTAGTTGCATAAGGTGGCTGGCAGGTGTCTGTCTCTCCTACTTTAGTTGGAGCGGATTCGATGAAAAGGGTCCTTATGAAGGGTAAATAGAAGTTGACAAATCACGTTATGGTTTGAACGTAGGTAAGAAAACGTTCTTGCTAGAACCCTAATTCAGCCACGTAAAACTTGCAACAACAATTAGAGGACGTCTAACTTGTTTTTGCAGCAAGTGCTTTGTGATATGATATGGCCAAAGTTGTGATGTATGATGAATGATCTATATGTGATGTATGAGATTTTCATGCTATTGTAATAGGAATCACGACTTGCATGTCGATGAGTATGGCAACCGGCAGGAGCCATAGGAGTTGTCTTTATTTTTTGTATGACCTGCGTGTCATTGAGAATCGCCATGTAAATTACTTTACTTTATTGCTAAACGCGTTAGCCATAGTAGTAGAAGTAATAGTTGGCAAGCAACTTCATGGAGACACGATGATGAAGATCATGATGATGAAGATCATGGTGTCAAGCCGGTGACAAGATGATCATGGAGCCCCAAGATGAAGATCAAAGGAGCTATGTGATATTGGCCATATCATGTCACGTTTATTATTTGATTGCATGTGATGTTTATCATGTTTTGCATCTTGTTTACTTAGAACGACGGTAGTAAATAAGATGATCCCTCATAATAATTTCAAGAAAGTGTTCACCCTAACTGTGCACCGTTGCGACAGTTCGTTGTTTCGAAGCACCACGTGATGATCGGGTGTGATAGATTCTAACGTTCACATACAACGGGTGTACGACAGATTTACACACGCAAAACACTTAGGTTGACTTGACGAGCCTAGCATGTACAGACATGGCCTCGGAACACAGAAGACCGAAAGGTCGAGCATGAGTCGTATAGAAGATACGATCAACATGAAGATGTTCACCGATGTTGACTAGTCCGTCTCACGTGATGATCGGACACGGCCTAGTTGACTCGGATCATGTAATACTTAGATGACTAGTAGAGGGATGTCTATCTAAGTGGGAGTTCATTAAATAATTTGATTAAATGAACTTTATTATCATGAACTTAGTCTAAAAATTTTACAATATGTCTTGTAGATCAAATGGCCAACGTAGTCCTCAACTTCAACGCGTTCCTAGAGAAAACCAAGCTGAAAGACGATGGTAGCAACTATACGGACTGGGTCCGGAACCTGAGGATCATCCTCATAGCTGCCAAGAAAGATTATGTCCTAAGAGCACCGCTGGGTGACGCACCTATTCTCCCTGCAGAACAAGACGTTATGAACGCTTGGCAGTCGCGATGCGATGATTACTCCCTCGTTCAGTGCGGCATGCTTTACAGCTTAGAGCCGGGGCTCCAAAAACGTTTTGAGAGACATGGAGCATATGAGATGTTCGAAGAGCTGAAAATGGTTTTCCAAGCTCATGCCCGGGTCGAGAGATATGAAGTCTCCGATAAATTCTTTAGCTGTAAGATGGAGGAAAATGGCTCTGTCAGTGAGCACATACTCAAAATGTCTGGGTTGCACAACCGCTTGACTCAACTGGAAGTTAATCTCCCGGATGAAGCGGTCATTGACAGAATCCTCCAGTCGCTTCCACCTAGCTACAAGAGCTTTGTGATGAACTACAATATGCAGGGGATGGTGAAGACCATTCCTGAGGTATATGCTATGCTGAAATCAGCAGAGGTAGAAATCAAGAAGGAGCATCAAGTGTTGATGGTGAATAAAACCACTAAGTTCAAGAAGGGCAAGGGTAAAAAGAACTTCAAGAAGGACGGCAAGGAAGTTGCCGCGCCTGGTAAACAAGTTGCCGGGAAGAAGCCAAAGAATGGACCCAAGCCCGAAACTGAGTGCTTTTATTGCAAAGGAAGTGGTCACTGGAAGCGGAACTGCCCCAAATACTTAGCGGACAAGAAGGCCGGCAAAACCAAAGGTATATGTGATATACATGTAATTGATGTGTACCTTACCAGTACTCGTAGTAGCTCTTGGGTATTTGATACCGGTGCAGTTGCTCACATTTGTAACTCAAAACAGGAGCTGCGGAATAAACGGAGACTGGCGAAGGACAAGGTGACGATGCGCGTCGGGAATGGTTCCAAGGTCGATGTGATCGCCGTCGGCACGTTGCGTCTACATTTACCTACGGGATTAGTTTTAAACCTCAATAATTGTTATTTAGTGCCATGTTTGAGCATGAACATTGTATCTGGATCTCGCTTAATTCGAGATGGCTACTCATTTAAATCCGAGAATAATGGTTGTTCTATTTATATGAGAGATATGTTTTATGGTCATGCTCCAATGGTTAATGGTTTATTCTTAATGAATCTCGAACGTGATGATACACATATTCATAGTGTGAATACCAAAAGAGTTAAAGTTGATAACAATAGTCCCACATATTTGTGGCACTGCCGCCTTGGTCACATAGGTGTCAAACGCATGAAGAAGCTCCATGCAGATGGACTTTTAGAGTCTCTTGATTATGAATCATTTGACACGTGTGAACCATGCCTCATGGGTAAAATGACCAAGACTCCGTTCTCAGGAACAATGGAGCGAGCAACCAACTTATTGGAAATCATACATACCGATGTGTGCGGTCCAATGAGTGTTGAGGCTCGCGGTGGCTATCGTTATGTTCTCACCCTCACTGATGACTTGAGTAGATATGGGTATATCTACTTAATGAAACACAAGTCTGAGACCTTTGAAAAGTTCAAAGAATTTCAGAGTGAGGTTGAAAATCAACGTGATAGAAAGATCAAGTTTCTACGATCAGATCGTGGAGGAGAATACTTGAGTCACGAATTTGGCACACACTTAAGAAAATGTGGAATAGTTTCACAACTCACGCCGCCTGGAACACCTCAGCGTAATGGTGTGTCCGAACGTCGTAATCGCACTCTATTAGATATGGTGCGATCTATGATGTCTCTTACCGACTTACCGCTATCTTTTTGGGGCTATGCTTTAGAGACTGCCGCATTCACTTTAAATAGGGCTCCGTCGAAATCCGTTGAGACGACACCGTATGAATTATGGTTTGGGAAGAAACCTAAGCTGTCGTTTCTAAAAGTTTGGGGATGCGATGCTTATGTCAAGAAACTTCAACCTGAAAAGCACGAACCCAAGTCGGAAAAATGCGTCTTCATAGGATACCCTAAAGAAACTGTTGGGTATACCTTCTACCTCAGATCCGAAGGCAAGATCTTTGTTGCCAAGAATGGATCCTTTCTGGAGAAAGAGTTTCTCTCGAAAGAAGTAAGTGGGAGGAAAGTAGAACTTGATGAAGTGTTACCTCTTGAACCGGAAAATGGCGAAACTCAAGAAAACGTTTCTGAGGTGCCTGCACCAACTAGAGAGGAAATTAATGATGATGATCAAGATGCTTCTAATCAAGCTCCTACTGAAATTCGAAGGTCCACAAGGACACGTTCCGCACCAGAGTGGTACGGCAACCCTGTCTTGGAAATCATGTTGTTAGACAACGGTGAACCTTCGAACTATGAGGAAGCAATGGCGGGCCCGGATTCCGACAAATGGCTGGAAGCCATGAAATCCAAGATAGGATCCATGTATGAAAACGAAGTATGGACTTTGACTGACTTGCCCGTTGAACGGCGAGCCATAGAAAATAAATGGATCTTTAAGAAGAAGACAGACGCGGATGGTAATGTGACCATCTATAAAGCTCGGCTTGTCGCTAAGGGTTATCGACAAGTTCAAGGAATTGACTACGATGAGACTTTCTCACCGGTAGCGAAGCTGAAGTCCGTCCGAATCATGTTAGCAATTGCCGCATACTACGATTATGAGATATGGCAAATGGACGTCAAAACGGCATTCCTTAATGGTTTCCTTAAGGAAGAATTGTATATGATGCAGCCGGAAGGTTTTGTCGATCCTAAGAATGCTGACAAGGTATGCAAGCTCCAACGCTCGATTTATGGGCTGGTGCAAGCATCTCGGAGTTGGAACATTCGCTTTGATGAGATGATCAAAGCGTTTGGGTTTACACAGACTTATGGAGAAGCCTGTGTTTACAAGAAAGTGAGTGGGAGCTCTGAAGCATTTCTCATATTATATGTAGACGACATACTTTTGATGGGAAATGATATAGAACTCTTGGACAGCATTAAGGCCTATTTGAATAAAAGTTTTTCAATGAAGGACCTTGGAGAAGCTGCTTATATATTAGGCATCAAGATCTATAGAGATAGATCGAGACGCCTCATAGGTCTTTCACAAAGCACATACCTTGATAAAATATTGAAGAAGTTCAATATGGATCAATCTAAGAAAGGGTTCTTACCTGTATTACGAGGTGTGAAATTGAGCTCAGCTCAATGTCCGACCACGGCAGAAGATATAGAAGAGATGAGCGTCATCCCCTATGCCTCAGCCATAGGTTCTATTATGTATGCCATGCTGTGTACCAGACCTGATGTAAACCTTGCCGTAAGTTTGGTAGGAAGGTACCAAAGTAATCCCGGCAAGGAACACTGGACAGCGGTCAAGAATATCCTGAAGTACCTGAAAAGGACCAAGGAAATGTTTCTCGTTTATGGAGGTGACGAAGAGCTCATCGTAAAAGGTTACGTCGACGCTAGCTTCGACACAGATCTGGATGACTCTAAGTCACAAACCGGATACGTGTATATTTTGAATGGTGGGGCAGTAAGCTGGTGCAGTTGCAAGCAAAGCGTCGTGGCGGGATCTACATGTGAAGCGGAGTACATGGCAGCCTCGGAGGCAGCACATGAAGCAATTTGGGTGAAGGAGTTCATCACCAACCTCGGAGTCATACCCAATGCGTCGGGGCCAATCAAGCTCTTCTGTGACAACACTGGAGCTATTGCACTTGCAAAGGAGCCCAGGTTTCACAAGAAGACCAGGCACATCAAGCGTCGCTTCAACTCCATTCGTGAAAATGTTCAAGATGGAGACACAGAAATTTGTAAAGTGCACACGGATCTGAATATCGCAGATCCGTTGACTAAACCTCTCCCTAAGGCAAAACATGATCAGCACCAGAACTCTATGGGTGTTTGATTCATCACAATGTAACTAGATTATTGACTCTAGTGCAAGTGGGAGACTGTTGGAAATATGCCCTAGAGGCAATAATAAAAGCATTATTATTATATTTCCTTATTCATGATAATTGTCTTTATTCGTGCTATAATTGTGTTATCCGGAAATCGTAATACATGTGTGAATAACAGACAACAACATGTCCCTAGTGAGTCTCTAATTGACTAGCTCGTTGATCGACATATAGTCATGGTTTCCTGACTATGGACATTGGATGTCATCGATAACGGGATCACATCATTAGGAGAATGATGTGATGGACAAGACCCAATCCCAAACATAGCATAAGATCGCATAGTTCGTTTGCTAGAGTTATCCAATGTCAAGTATCCTTTCCTTAGACCATGAGATCGTGTAACTCCCGGATACCGTAGGAGTGCTTTGGGTATGCCAAACGTCACAACGTAACTGGGTGACCATAAAGGTATGCTACGGGTATCTCTGAAAGTGTCTGTTGGGTTGACATGGATCGAGACTGGGATTTGTCACTCCGCTTGACGGAGAGGTATCACCGGGCCCTCTCGGTAATGCATCATCATAATGAGCTCAGTGTGAACAAAGTGTTTGATCACAGGATCATGCATTACGGAACGAGAAAAGTGACTTGCCGGTAACGAGATTGAACGAGGTATTGGTATACCGACGATCGAATCTCGGGCAAGTAAAATACCGATTGACAAAGGGAATCGTATACGGGATTAATTGAATCCTTGACATCGTGCTTCATCCGATTAGATCATCGTGGAGCATGTGGGAGCCAACATGGGTATCCAGATCCCGCTGTTGGTTATTGCCCGAGAGCCGTCTCGGTCATGTCTGCATGTCTCCCGAACCCGTAGGGTCTACACACTTAAGGTTCGGTGACGCTAGGGTTGTGAAGATATGTATGTGCAGTAACCCGAATGTTGTTCGGAGTCCTGGATGAGATCCCGGACGTCACGAGGAGTTCCGGAATGGTCCGGAGGTAAAGAATTATATATAGGAAGTGCTATTTTGGCCATCGAGACAAGTTTCGGTGTTATCGGTATTGTACCGGGACCACCGGAGGGGTCCCGGGGGTCCACCAGGTGGGGCCACCTGCCCTGGTGGGCCACATGGGCCTTAGGGGGTGCGCCTTGGCCTGCTTGGGCCAAGGGGAACCATCCCCAAAGAGCCCATGCGCCTAGGGTTCCATCTAGGAGGAGTCCTAGTGGTGGAAGGAACCTCCTAGATGGCTTGGGGGGGAGGGAAACCTCCCTGGCCGCCGCCCCCTTGGGAGATTGGATCTCCCAGGGCCGGCGCCCCCCCCCCAAGAGGCCTATATAAAGGGGGGCAGGGGAGGGGGGCTGCGCACCCTATGCCCTGGCGCCTCCCTCTCCCTCTCCAACACCTCCTCCTCCTCCGTAAGTGCACGGCAAAGCGCTGCCGGAGTACTGCAGTTCCACCATCACCACGCCGTCGTGCTGCTGCTGGAGCCTTCTTCCCCAACCTCTCCTTTGCCTTGCTGGATCAAGAAGGAGGTGACGTCACGCTTTCCGTACGTGTGTTGAACGCGGAGGTGCCGTCCGTTCGGCACTAGATCATCGGTGAATTGGATCACGGCGAGTACGACTACCTCATCCACGTTCACTCGAACGCTTCCGTTGCGATCTACAAAGTGGTATGTAGATGCTATCTAATCTGAATACTCGTTGCTAGATGAACTCATAGATGGATCTTGGTGAAACCGTAGGAAATTTTTTAATTTTCTGCAACGTTCCCCAACACCTTAGTGGGCCTTGGTCGAAGAGAGGAGAGGCGGCTAGCGCAAGGGGCCCTCCCCCTCCCCCTAGTCCCAATAGGACAAGTAGAGGGGGGTGGCGCCCCCCTTCCTTCTTCTCCTCCACCTCTTTCCCCCTCCCAAGTCCTAATCCAACTAGGAAAGGGGGGAGTCCTACTCCTGGTGGGAGTAGGACTCCTCCTGGCGCGCCCTCTCTCCTGGTTGGCCGCACGCCCCCTTGCTCCTATATATACGGGGGAAGGGGGCACCCCATAAACACAACAATTGATCGTTTGATCTTTTAGCCGTGTGCAGTGCCCCCCTCCACCATAGTCCACCTCGATAATACTGTAGCGGTGCTTAGGCGAAGCCCTGTGTCGGTAAAACATCATCATTGTCACCACGCCATCGTGCTGACGAAACTCTCCCTCAACACTCGGCTGGATCGGAGTTCGAGGGACGTCATCGGGCTGAACGTGTGCTGAACTCGGAGGTGTCGTGCGTTCGGTACTTGATCGGTCGGATCGTGAAGAAGTACAACTACATCAACCGCGTTGTGCTAACGCTTCCGCTTTCGGTCTACGAGGGTACGTGGACAACACTCTCCCCTCTCGTTGCTATGCATTACCATGATCTTGCGTGTGCGCAGGAATTTTTTTGAAATTACTACGTTCCCCAACACCCATATCACACAAGCCATGATAATAATGTTCTTCTATTTTAACAGAAATAACAGGCATGCCTACCACAGATCTATGTTTATCTTTAGCACCAGGTTTAGCAATTTTAGCGGTCTCATCACAAAAGTAAATAACATGCCCATCAATATTATCAGCCAAGAGATCTTTAACAATAGCAATATTGGGTTCAACATTAACTTTCTCAGGGGGTGCATAAGTTCTAATATTACTTTTATGAACCACAATTGAAGTTTTAGCATGATCCTTTATCCTAATAGGGAAAGGTGGTTTCTCAACATAAGCAGTAGGAACAATAGGATTATTATAAGTGATAGTCTTTTCTTCAACTTTAATAGGTGCAACTACTTTTACTTCAATGGGAGGATTATATTTAAACCACTTCTCCTTAGGGAGATCAACATGAGTAACAAATGATTCACAGAAGGAAGCTACTATCTCAGAGCCAAGTCCATATTTAGTGTTAAATTTATGGAAAACATCGGTATCCATAAAAGATTTAACACAATCAAACTTAGGTGTTATACCTGACTCCTTACCTTTGTCGAGAACCCAAACTTCAGAGTTGCATTTAATTCTTTCCAATAAATTCCATTTGAACTCAATAGTCTTCATCATAAAGAAACCAATACAAGAAGTATCGAGCATGGAGCGATTGTTGTGAGAAAGCCGAGCATAATTTTTTTGAATAATCATTTCTCTTGAGAACTCATCATTGGGGCATGAATATAACATTGACTTAAGCCTCCCCCAAGCTTGAGAGATGCTTTCTCCTTCGCGAGGCCAAAAATTATATATATAATTACGATCACGATGAACAAGATGCATAGGATAAAACTTCTGATGGGATTCCAATTTCAACCGTTTTTAGTCCCATGATCCCATATCATCGCATATCCTATACCATGTCAATGCATATCCCTTCAAAGACAAAGGGAAGACCTTCTTCTTGATAAAATCATCGGGCATACCTGCAAGCTTAAATAATCCACAAACTTCATCCACATAGATTAAGTCTAAATCGGGATGTAAAGTTCCATCTCCTGCAAAAGGATTAGCCAACAATTTCTCTATCATACCCGAAGGAATTTCAAAGTAAACATTTTCATTTTCAGTAGGTTCAGTAGGTTGAGGAGCAACTCTTTGCTCTACTGGTTGAGGTGAAGATACCCCGAACAAGCCCCTCAAAGGTTTACTTTCCATAGTAACAAGTAACAGTAAATTTCAGCACACTATATAAATTTTTCCTTACCAAATTCCACCTACCAAAGGCGCTTCACTCCCCGGCAATGGCACCAAAAAATAGGCTTGATAACCCACAAGTGTAGGGGATCTATCGTAGAATTTTAGATAAGTAAGAGTGTCGAACACAACGAGGAGCAGAAGGAAATGATAAGCGGTTTTCAGCAAGGTATTCTCTGCAAGCACTAAAATTATCGGTAACAGATATTTTTGTGATAAGATAAATTGTAACGAGAAACAAGTAATGAAAGTAAATAAGGTGCAGCAAGATGGCCCAATCCTTTTTGTAGCAAAGGACAAGCCTGGACAAACTCTTATATAGAGAAAAGCGCTCCCGAGGACACATGGGAATTATTGTCAAGCTAGTTTTCATCACGTTCATATGATTTGCGTTTGTTACTTTGATAATTTGATATGTGGGTGGACCGGTGCTTGGGTGCTGTCCTTACTTGGACAAACATCCCACTTATGATTAACTCCTATTGCAAGCATCCGCAACTACAAAAGAAGTATTAAGGTAAACCTAACCATAGCATGAAACATATGGATCCAAATCGGCCATTTACGAAGCAACGCATAAACTAGGGTTTAAGCTTCTGTCTCTCTAGCAACCCATCATCTACTTATTACTTCCCAATGCCTTCCTATAGGCCCAAACAATGGTGAAGTGTCATGTAGTCGACATTCACATGACACCACTAGAGGAAATACAACATACATCTCATCAAAATATCGAACGAATACCAAATTCACATGACTACTAATAGCAAGACTTCTCCCATGTCCTCAGGAACAAACGTAACTACTCACAAAGCATATTCTTGTTCATAATCAAAGGGGCATTAATATGCATAATGGAACTGAACATATGATCTTCCACCAAGTAAACCAACTAGCATGAACTACAAGGAGTAATCAACACTACTAGCAACCCACAGGTTCCAATCTGAGGTTTGAATATAATGATTGGATACAAGAGATGAACTAGGGTTTGAGATGAGATGGTGTTGGTGAAGATGTTGATGGAGAATGACCCCCTCTATATGAGAGGATCGTTGGTGATGACGATGGTGATGATTTCCCCCTCCCGGAGGGAAGTGACCCCGGCAGAACAGCTCCGCCAGAGCCCTAGATTGGTTCCGCCAAGGTTCCGCCTCGTGGCGGCGGAGTTTCATCCCGAAAGCTTGCTTATTATTTTTTCTCGGATGAAAGACTTTATATAGCATAAGATGGGAACCGGAGGGCCACCAGGGGGCCCACGAGGCAAGGGGGCACGCCCAGGGGGGTAGGGCGCGCCCCCACCCTCGTGGCCAGGGTGTGGGCCCCCTCTGGTATTTTCTTTGCTCAGTATTTTTTAGTATTTCCAAAAATAACTTCCATGAAGTTTCAGGACTTTTGGAGTTGTGCAGAATAGGTCTCTAATATTTTCTCCTTTTCCAGCCAGAATTCCATCTGCCGACATTCTCCCTCTGTATGTAAAACTTGTAAAACAAGAGAGAATAGGCATAATTATTGTGACATAATGTGTAATAACAGCCCATAATGCAATAAATATCGATATAAAAGCATGATGCAAAATGGACGTATCAATTAGCTACCCGTTCCCACCTTCTAATGAGAGTAACTCTTCAACTCATACATTGTTTAATTTCCCTTCATGCTTACCGAAGGATGATTGCTATGATGATTGTTATGATCCCGTTGATTCTTTTGAAATATCCCTTTTTGATGATGCTTGCTATGCTTGTGACCAAGATGCCAATATGAATTATGCTTATGGAGATGAACTTGATATAGTTCCTTATGTTAAACATGAAATTGTTGCTATTGCACCCACGCATGATAGTCCTATTATCTTTTTGAATTCTCCCGATTACACTATATCGGAGAAGTTTGCCCTTATTAAGGATTATATTGATGGGTTGCATTTTTACCGTTGCACATGATAATTTTGATGAATATAATATGCATGTGCTTGCTTCTCCTACTTGCAATTATTATGAGAGAGGAACTACATCTCCACCTCTCCATGTTTCCAATATGATAAAATTGCAAGAAACTGTTTATACTATGCATAGCCTTTACTATGTGTGCATGAATTGATGCATAGGAAGAGAGTTAGACTTCGTTGTTGCATGATATATGTTACTTTGTGCTCACTACTAAATCACAAATCATTGTTAATTAAAATTGCCTTTGATATACCTTGGGATCCGGGTGGATCCATTACTTGAGCATTATATGCCTAGTTTAATGGCTTTAAAGAAAACGCTGCCAGGGAGACAACCCGGAAGTTTTAGAGAGTCATTTATTTCTGGTGTGTGCTTTTATAAAGTTTAAAAATAAAAATAATGTGCCAAGATTTGCCTTTAGGATGTTTACATTGCTTGTTGGTTTGTGCGGTGCAAGACAGAAACTTTGGCTGTAGTGCGCGATATTACATTTTTTACCGGAACGTAAAACGGTTCTAAAACCTTTTGCATTGTCTTTCTATACAAATTGTTTATTTTTTCTAATTTTTTCAGAATTTTTGGAGTACCAGAGGTATGGTGAATGTTTAGATTACTATAGACTGTCCTGTTTAAGACAGATTCTCTTTCTGATGCATAGTTTGCTTGTTTTGATGAAACTATCGATTTCTATTAGTGGATTAAGCCATGGAAAAGTTATATTACAGTAGCTACAATGCAAAAAAATATGAATTGGTTTGCAACAGTACTTAGAGTAGTGTTTTTCTTTATTATACTAACGGATCTTACTGAACTTTCTGTTGAGTTTTGTGTGGATAAATTGATCAAAGATCGAGGAGGTCTCGATATGAGGAGAAGGAGGAGAGGCAAGAGCTCAAGCTTGGCGATGCCCAAGACACCCCAAGTAAATATTCAAGGAGACTCAAGCGTCTAAGCTTGGGGATGCCCCGGTAGGCACCCCATCTTTCTTCAACAAGTATCGTGTTTTCGGTTTCGTTTCGTTCATGTGATATGTGCAAATCTTGGAGCATCTTTTGCATTCAGTTTTCACTTTTCTTTGATGCACCATGCTGGTATGAGATAGTCCATGGTTGATTTATAGAATTCTCATTGCACTTCACTTATATCTTTTGAGTATGGCTTTATAGAATGCTTCATGTGCTTCACTTATATCATTTGAAGTTTGGATTGTCTGTTTCTCTTCACATAGAAAACCGCCATTTGTAGAATGCTCTTTTGATTCACTTATATTTGTTAGAGCGTGGGCATATCTTTTGCAGAAAGAATTAAACTCTCTTGCTTTGCTTATATCTATTTAGAGAGATGACAGGAATTGGTCATTGGTTAGTCATAAAATCCTACATAAAACTTGTAGATCTCAGTTTTTTATTTTGGTCAAATCTGGTCAAACTGTGGTCAAACTACTTATTCAAGAAGTATTAGTGTTACTAAATAGTTATTCAAGAATATTAGTGTTACTAAATAATTATTTCAGTTTTTTGGAATTTTGGTCAAATCTGGTCAAACTGTGGTCAAACTGTGGTCAAACTACTTATTTAAGAAATATTAGTGTTACTAAATAATTATTGTTTTTTAGAACAACAGCTTTAAACTCAAACAGTGAAATGTGTGACTTCATGCTCAAGCTAAACTCCCGAGGGTTAATAGGATTGACATCTTACTATTGACACGAAAACAACAAGTGCAGACTTGGAATCGAGGGAGAATAGAACCTGGAAGTTAAGCGTGCTCAGGCTAGAGTAGTGAGAGGATGGGTGACCGTCCGGGAAGTTAGATGATTTGGAATGATGAGGGGTGATTAGAGATTAAATTGAGCAGCGATGAGGGGTGATTAGAGATTAGAGGTTAAAATAATTCAGAAATTTCAAAATTTGGGCAAAAAAATCGAAAACAAATTCATTTTTTTTTCAAACCACGGGTTAGTAGTAGCGCGGGTTTTTACCCACGCTACTACTAATGGACGTACTAGTAGCGCGGGTGGCACCCGCGCTACTGCTATACGTTAGCTGTAGCGCCGGCCCCCGCGCTACTAATAGGCCCAAAACCCGCGCTGCTGCTAGGCTTTTCCCTAGTAGTGTCTCCCACATAAAACTTGCTATCGGTCTAGTAAAGTAGTCAATTGCTTAGGGACAATTTCGCAACTCCTATCACCATTTCTCCACACTCGCTATACTAACTTTATTGCTTCTTTACCTAAAACAGCCCCTAGTTTTTATTTACGTGCTCTTTATATTCTTGCAAACCTATCCCGTTACACCTATAAAGTACATCTAGTTTTCTACTTATTCTAGGTAAAAGCGAACGTGAAGCGTGCGTAGAGTTGTATTGGTGGTCGCTAGAACTTGAGGGAATATTTGTTCTACCTTTAGCTCCTCGTTTGGTTCGACACTCTTACTTATCGAAAGAGGCTACAATTGATCCCCTATACTTGTGGGTTATCAACTCACTCTTCCCGCTCGTTGCTATGCTTCTCCTAGATAGATCTTGCGTGATCGTAGGCAAATTTTTGAATTACTACGTTCCCAACAGTGGCATCCGAGCCAGGTCTATGCGTAGATGTTATATGCACGAGTAGAACACAAAGGAGTTGTGGGCGTGGGTATATACATATTGCTTGCCGTCACTAGTTGATTCTTGATTCAACGGTATTATTGGATGAAGCGGCTCAGACCAACATTACGCGTACGCTTACGCGAGATTGGTTCTACCGACGTGCTTCGCACATAGGTGGCTAGTTGGTGTCAGTTTCTCCAACTTTAGTTAAATCGGTTTCAATGAACAGGGTTATTTCTGAAGATCAAAAAGCAATCACTATACCGCGTTGTGGTTTTGATGCATAGGTCAGAACGGTTCTTGCTAGAAGCCCGTAGCAGCCACGTAAAACTTGCAACAACAAAGTAGAGGACGTCTAGCTTGTCTTTGCAGGGCATGTTGTGATGTCATATGGTCAAGACGTGATTATATAAATTGATGTATGAGATGATCATGCTTTGTAACATAGTTATCGGCAAGTGGCAGGAGCCATATGGTAGTCTCTTTATTGTATGAAATGCAATCGCCATGTAATTGCTTTACTTTATCACTAAGCGTTAGCGATAGTCGTAGAAGCAATAGTTGGCGAGACGACAATGATGGTTCGATGGAGATCAAGGTGTCAAGTCAGTGACGATGGTGATCATGACGGTGCTTTGGAGATGGAGATCAAAGGCACAAGATGATGATGGCCATATCATATCACTTATATTGATTGCATGTGATGTTTATCCTTTATGCATATTATATTGCTTTGTTCGGCGGTAGCATTATAAGATGATCTCCAACTAAATTTCAAGGTACAAGTTTTCCCCTGAGTATTGCTATACTTCGTCGTGCCGAGACACCACGTGATGATCGGGTGTGGTAAGCTCTACGTTCACATACAATGGGTGCAAGCCATTTTTGCACACGCGGAACACTCGGGTTAAACTTGACGAGCCTAGCATATGCAGATATGGACTCGGAACACTGAGACCGAAAGGTCGAGCGTGAATCATATAGTAGATATGATCAACATGGTGATGTTCACCATTGAAAACTACTCCATCTCACGTGATGATCAGACATGGCTTAGTTGATATGGATCACGTGATCATTTAGATGACTAGAGGGATGTCTATCTAAGTGGGAGTTCTTAAGTAATATGATTAATTGAACTTTAATTTATCATGAACTTAGTCCTTTTAGTATTTGCAAATTCTTTTGTAGATCAACAGCTCGTGATGTAGCTCCCCGTTTATTTTTTATATGTTCCTAGAGAAAACTAAGTTGAAAGATGATAGTAGCAATGATGCGGACTGGGTTCATGATCTGAGGATTATCCTCATTGCTGCACAGAAGAATTATGTACTTGATGCACCGCTAGGTGACAGACCTATAGCAAGAGCAGATGCAGAAGTTATGAACGTTTGACAAGCTCGGTATGATGACTACTTGATAGTTTAGTGCACCATGCTTTACAGCTTAGAACCGGGACTTCCAAAACGTTTTGAATGCCACAGAGCATATGAGATGTTCCAAGAGCTGAAATTGGTATTTCAGACTCATGCCCGTGTTAAGATGTATGAGACCTCTGACAAGTACTTTGCCTACAAGATGGAGGAGAATAGCTCAGCTAGTGAGCATATGCTCAGAATGTCTGAGTACTGCAATCACTTAAATCAAGTGGGAGTTAATCTTCCAGATAAGATAGTTATTGACAGAGTTCTCTAGTCACTATCGCCAAGTTACTAGAACTTCGTGATGAACTATAATATGCAAGGGATAACGGAAATGATTCCCATGCTCTTCGCAATGCTCAAATCGGCGAAGGTAGAAATTAAGAAAAGCATCAGGTGTTGATGGTTGACAAGACCACTAGTTTCAAGTAAAAGGGCAAGGGAAAGAAAGGGAACTTCAAGAAGAATGGCAAGCAAGTTGCCACTCCCATGAAGAAGCCCAAAGCTAGACCCAAGCCTGAAACTAAGTGCTTCTACTGCAAAGGAAATGGTCACTGGAAGCGGAACTACTCCAAATACTTGGCGGATAAAAAGGATGGCAAAGTGAACAAAGGTATATTTGATATGCAAATTATTTATGTGTACTTTACTAGTGTTCATAGTAATCCCTAGGTATTTGATACCGAGTCAGTTGCTAAGATTAGTAACTCGAAACAGGAGTTACAAAATGAACAGAGTCTAATTGAGGGCAAAGTGACGATTTGTGTTGGAAGAGATTCCAAGTTTGATAAGATCACCACCGCATACTCCCTCTACCTTCGGGATTAGTGTTGAACCTAAATAAATGTTATTTGGTGTTTGCGTTGAGCATAATATGATTGGATCATGTTTATTGCAATACGGTTATTCATTTAAGTCAAAGAATAATTGTTGTTCTGTTTACATGAATAAAACCTTGTATGGTCATACACTTAAAATAAATGGATTATTGAATCTCGATCATAGCGATACACATATTCATAATATTGAATCCAAAAGATGCAAAGTTAATAATGATAGTGCAACTTATTTGTGGCACTACCATTTAGGTCATGTTGGTGTAAAGCGCATGAAGAAACTCCATGCTGATGGGCTTTTGGAATCACTTGATACTAGAGAACCATGCTTCATGGGCAAGATGACTAAGACTCTGTTCTTCGGAACAATGGAGCGAGCAACTGACTTATTGGAAATAATACATAGTGATGTATGCGATCCGATGAGTGTTGAGGCTCGCGGCGGGTATCCTCATTTTCTGGCCTTCACATGTGATTTGAGAAGATATGGGTATATCTACTTGATGACACATAAGTCTGAAACATTTGAAAAGTTCAAAGAATTTCAGAGTGAAGTGGAAAATCATCGTACCAAGAAAATAAAGTTTCTACTATCTGATTGCGGAAACAAATATTTGAGTTACGAGTTTGGTCTTCATTTGAAACAATGTGGAATAGTTTCACAACTCACGCCACCTGGAACACCACAATGTAATGGTGTGTCCGAACGTCATAACCGTACTTTATTAGATATGGTGCAATCTATGATGTCTCTTACCAAATTACCATTATTGTTTTGGGGTTATGCATTAGAGACAGTTGCATTCACGTTAAATAGGGCACCATCTTAAAATACATTGAGACGACACCGTATGAACTGTGGTTTAGCAAGAAACCTAAGCTGTCATTTCTTAAAGTTTGGGGTTGTGATGCTTATCTGAAAAAGTTTCAACCTGATAAGCTCAAACCCAAATCGAAGAAGTGTGTCTTCATAGAATACCCAAAAGAAACTGTTGGGTACACAGTATATCACAGATCCGAAGGCAAGATCTTTGTTGCTAAGAATGGATCCTTTCTAGAGAAGGAGTTTCTCTCGAAAGAAGTGAGTGGGAGGAATGTAGAACTGATGAGGTAATTGTACCTTCTCCTGAATTGGAAAGTAGTTCATCACAGAAATCAGTTCTTGTGATTCCTACACCAATTAGTGAGGAATATAATGATGATGATCATGAAACTTCAGATCAAGTTACTACCGAACCACGTAGGTCAATCAGTGTATAGTCCACACCAGAGTGGTACGGTAATACTTTCCGGATGTCATGTTACTAGACCATGACGAACCTACAAACTATGAGGAAGCAATGATGAGCCCAGATTCCGCAAAATGGCTTGAGGCCATGAAATCTGAGATGGGATCCATGTATACGAACAAAGTGTGGACTTTGGTTGACTTGCCCAATGATCGGCAATCCATTGGGAATAAATGGATCTTCAAGAGGAAGACAGACGCTGATCGTAGTATTACTATATAAAAAGATTGAGTTGTCGCAAAAAGGTTTTCAACAAGTTCAAGATGTTGACTACGATGAGATATTCTCACTCTTAGCGATGCTTAAGTCTGTCAGAATCATGTTAGCAATTGCCACATTTTATGAAATCTGGCAAATGGATATCAAAACTGCATCCTTAATGGATTTCTTAAAGAAGAGTTGTATATGATGCAACAAGAAGGTTTTGACAATCCTAAAGGTGCTAACAAAGTGTGCAAGCTCCAGCGATCCATCTATGGACTGGTGCAACCATCTCGGAGTTGGAATTTATGCTTTGATAAAGTGATCAAAGCATATGGTTTTATACAGACTTGCGGCGAAGCCTGTATTTACAAGAAAGTGAGTGGGAGCACTACAGCATTTCTGATAAATATATGTGAATGACATATTGTTGATTGGAAATAATCTAGAATTATTCTGCAAAGCATAAAGGAGTGTTTGAAAGGATTTTTTCAAAGAAAGACCTCGGTGAAGCTACTTACATATTGAGCATCAAGATCTATAGAGATAGATCAAGACGCTTGATATTTTTTTCAATAAGTACATACCTGGACAAGATTTTGAAGTAGTTCAAAATGGAACAGTCAAAGAAGGAGTTCTTTCCAGTGTTACAAGGTGTGAAGTTGAGTAAAGACTCAAAACCCGACCACGACAGAAAATAGAAAGAGAATGAAAAGTCGTTCCCTATGCCTCAGCCATAGGTTCTATAAAGTTTGCTATGTTGTGTACCAGTCCTATTGTGTACCTCACCAAGAGTTTGGCAAGAGGGTACAATAGTGATCCACACTGGACATCGGTCAAAATTATCCTTAGGGGAATAAGGATATGTTTCTCGGTTATGGAGGTGACAAAAAGGTCGTCATAAAGAGTTACGTTGATGCAAGTTTTGACACCGATTTGGATGACTCTGAGTCTCAATCTGGATACATATTGAAAGTGGGAGAGTAGCTTCGTGCAAGAACATTGTAGACATAGAAAAATTTGCAAAATACATACGGCTCTGAATGTGGCAGACCCATCGACTAAATTTCTCTCACAAGCAAAACATGATCACTCTTCGGGTATTAATCAAATAGCGATGTGAACTAGATTATTAACTCTAGCAAACCCTTTGGGTATTAGTCACACGGAGATGTGAACTAATCACATAAAGATGTGAACTATTGGTGTTAAATCACATGACGATGTGAACTAGATTATTGACTCTAGTGCAAGTGGGAGACTGAAGGAAATATGCCCTAGAGGCAATAATAAAGTTGTTATTTATATTTCCTTATATCATGATAATGTTTATTATTCATGCTAGAATGGTATTAATTGAAAACTTGATACATGTGTGACTACATAGGCAAACAGAATGTCCCTAGTATGCCTCTACTTGACTAGCTCGTTAACCAAAGATGGTTAAAGTTTCCTAGCCATAGACATGTTTTGTCATTTGATGAACGGGATCACATCATTAGAGAATGATGTGATGGACAAGACCCATCCGTTAGCTTAGCACGATGATCGTTTAGTTTGTTGCTATTGCTTTCTTCATGACTTATACATGTTCCTATGACTATTAGATTATGCAACTCCCGAATACCGGAGGAACACTTAGTGTGCTATCAAACGTCACAACGTAACTGGGTGATTGTAAAGATGCTCTACAGGTGTCTCCAATGATGTTTGTTGAGTTGGCATAGATCGAGATTATGATTTTTCACTCCGATTGTCGGAGAGGTATCTCTGGGCCCTCTCGGTAATGTTCATCACTATAAGCCTTGAAAGCAGTGTGACTAAAGAATTAGTTACGGGATGATGCATTATGGAACGAGTAAAGAGACTTGCCGGTAACGATATTGAACTAGGTATGATGATACCGACGATCGAATCTCGGTCAAGTAACATACCGATGACAAAGGGAACAACGTATGTTGTTATGCGGTTTGACTGATAAAGATGTTTGTAGGATATGTAGGAACCAATATGAGCATCCAAGTTCCGCTATTGGTTATTGATCGGAGATGAGTCTCAGTCATGTCTACATAGTTCTCGAACCCGTAGGGTCCGCACGCTTAACGTTCGATGACGATTGATATTATGAGTTTTGTGATTTGATGTATCGAAGGTTGTTCTGAGTCCCGGATGAGATCACAGACATGACGAGGAGTCTCGAAATGGTCGAGACGTAAAGATTGATATATTGGAAGGCTATATTTGGACATCAGAAAGGTTCTGAGTGATTCGGGTATTTTTTGGAGTACCGGGGAGTTATAGGAATTCACCGGGAGAAGTAATGGCTCTTATTGGGCTTTAGTGGAGAGAGGGGAGAAGGGCCAAGAGGTGGCGCGCGCCTTCCCAAACCAAATTGGACAAGGGGTGGGGGTGTGGCCCCCCTTTCCTTCTCCCTCTCCCTCTCTTTCTTTCTCTCCTACTCCGAATAGGAAAGAGGGGAATCCTACTTGGACCGGGGAGTCCTAGTAGGATTCCCCATACTTGGCACGCCCCCTTAGGGCCGGCCACCTCTTCCCTCCCCTCCTTTATATATGTGGCCAGGGGGCACCCCATAGACACACAAGTTGATTTCTTAGTCATGTGCGGTGCCCCCGTCCACAGATTTCCACCTCGGTCATATTGTCGTAGTGCTTAGGCGAAGCTCTGCGTCGGTAAATTCATCATCACCGTCAACACGTCATCGTGCTAACGAAACTCTCCCTCGGCCTCAGCTGGATCTAGAGTTCGAGGGACGTCACCGAGCTGAACGTGTGCAGATCATGGAGGCGTCGTGCGTTCGGTACTTGATCGGTTGGATCGCGAAGACGTTTGACTACATCAACTCCGTTACTTAACGCTTCCACTTTCGGTCTACGAGGGTACGTGGACTCACTCTTCCCGCTCGTTGCTATGCTTCTCCTAGATAGATCTTGCATGATCATAGGCAAAATTTTGAATTACTACGTTCCCAACAAAATCATTGCAGTGGTTAGGCGAAGCCCTGCGCCGGTAACTTCGTCATCACCGTCACCACGCCGTCGTGCTGACGAAACTCTCCCTCTTCCTCGGCTGGATCAAGAGTTCAAGGGACGTCACCGAGCTGAACGTGTGCAGATTGAGGAGGTGTCGTACATTCGGTACTTGATTGGTTGGATCGCTAAGACGTTCGACTACATCAACCGCGTTGCTTAACGCTTCCGCTTTTGGTCTACGAGGGTACGTAGACACACTCTCCCCTCTCTTTGCTATGCATCTCCTAGATAGATCTTGCGTGATTGTAGGAATTTTTTAAAAATACTACGTTCCCCAATAGTGGCATCCGAGCAAGGTCTATGCGTAGATGTTATATGCACGAGTAGAACACAAATAGTTGTGGGCGATAATAGTCATACTGCTTACCAACATGTCATACTTTGATTCGGCGGTATTGTTGGCTGAATCGGCCTAGACCGACATTACATGACCGCGTTCATGAGACTGGTCCTACCGACGTGCTTCGCACACAGGTGGCTAGTGGGTGTCTATTTCTCCAACTTTAGTTGAATCGAGTGTGACTACGCCCGGTCCTTGTTGAAGGCTGGAACATCACACTTGACGAAAAATAGTTGTGGTTTTTAGTGCGTAGGTAAGAACAATTCTACATAGTGATGTTCACCATTGAAAACTTCTCCATCTCACGTGATGATCGGACATGCTTTAGTTGATATGGTTCACGTGATCATTTAGATGACTAGAGGGATGTCTATCTAAGTGGGAGTTCTTAAGTAATATGATTAATTGAACTTTAATTTATCATGAACTTAGTACCTGATAGTATTTTGCATGTCTATGTTATTGTAGATAAATGGCCCGTGTTGTTGTTCCGTTGAATTTTAATGCGTTTCTAGAGAAAGCTAAGTTGAAAGATGATGGTAGCAACTACATGGACTGCGTCCGTAACTTGAGGATTATCCTCATTGCTGCACAGAAGAATTACGTCCTGGAAGCACTGCTAGGTGCAAAGCTCGCTGCAGGAGCAAGACCAGATGTTATGAACGTCTGGCAGAGCAAAGCTGATGACTACTCGATAGTTTAGTGTGCCATGCTTTATGGCTTAGAATCAGAACTTCAACGATGTTTTGAACGTCATGGAGCATATGGGATGTTCCAGGAGTTGAAGTTAATATTTCAAGCAAATGCCTGAATTGAGAGATATGAAGTCACCAATAAGTTTTATAACTGCAAGATGGAGGAGAATAGTTCTGTCAGTGAACATATACTCAGAATGTCTGGGTACCACAACCACTTGACTCAACTGGGAGTTAATCTTCCTAATGATAGTGTCATTGACAGAGTTCTTCAATCACTGCCACCAAGCTACAAAAGCTTCATGATGAATTATAATATGAAAGGGATGGATAAGACAATCCCCGAGCTCTTCGCAATGCTAAAAGCTACGGAGGTAGAAATCATGAAGGAGGATCAAGTGTTGATGGTTAACAAGACCACTAGTTTCAAGAAAAAAGGTAAAGGGAAGAAGGGGAACTTCAAGAAGAACGGCAAGCAAGTTGCTCCTCAAGTGAAGAAACCCAACTCTGGACCTAAGCCTAAGACTAAGTGCTTCTACAGCAAAGGGACTGGTCACTGGAAGCGGAACTGCCCCAAGTATTTGGCAGATAAGAAGGATGGCAAAGTGAAAGGTATATTTGATATACATGTTATTGATGTATACCTTACTAATGCTCGCAGTAGCGCCTGGGTATTTGATACTAGTTCTGTTGTTGATATTTGCAACTCAAAATAGGGGCTACAGATTAAGCGAAGATTGGCCAAGGACGAGGTGACGATGCGCGTGGGAAATGGTTCCAAAGTCGATGTGATCGCGGTCGGCACACTACCTCTACATCTACCTTCGGGATTAGTATTAGACCTGAATAATTGTTATTTGGTGCCAGCGTTGAGAGTGAACATTATATCTGGATCTTGTTTGATACGAGACGGTTATTCATTTAAATCAGAGAATAATGGTTGTTCTATTTATATGAGTAATATCTTTTATGTTCATGCACCCTTCATGAGTGGTCTATTTTTATTGAATCTCGATAGTAGTGATACACATATTCATAGTATTGTAGCCAAAAGATATAAGTTTAATAATGATAGTGCAACTTATTTGTGGCACTTCCGTTTAGGTCATATTGGTGTAAAGCGCATGAACAAACTCCATGCTGATGGGCTTTTGAAATCACTTGATTATGAATCACTTGATGCTTGCAAACCATGCCTCATGGGAAAGATTACTAATACTCCATTCTCCGAATAATGGAACGAGCAACAGACTTATTGGAAATAATATATACTGATGTATGCGGTCCAATGAGTGTTGATGCTCGTGGCGGGTATCGTTATTTTCTGACCTTCACAGATGACTTGAGCAGATATGGGTATATCTACTTGATGAAACATAAGTCTGAAACATTTGAAAAGTTCAAAGAATTTCAGAGTGAAGTGGAAAATCATCGTAACAAGAAAAATAAGTTTCTACGATCTGATCGTGGAGGTGAATATTTGAGTTATGAGTTTGGTCTTCATTTGAAACAATGCGGAATAGTTTCGCAACTCACGCCACCTGGAACACTATAGCGTAATGGTGTGTCCGAACGTCGCAACCGCACTTTGTTAGATATGGTGCGATCTATGATGTCTCTTACTGATTTACCGCTATCGTTTTGGGGTTACGCTTTAGAGACGGCTGCATTCATATTAAATAGGGCATCATTGAAATCCGTTGAGACGACACCATATGAACTATGGTTTGGCAAGAAACCCAAGTTGTCGTTTCTTAAAGTTTGGGCCTGCGATGCTTATGTGAAAAAGCTTCAACCTGATAAGCTCGAATCCAAATCAGAGAAATGTGTCTTCATAGGATACCCAAAGGAGACTGTTGTGTACACCTTCTATCACAGATCCGAAGGCAAGATATTTGTTGCTAAGAATGGATCCTTTCTAGAGAAGGAGTTTCTCTCGAAAGAAGTGAGTGGGAGGAAAGTAGAACTTGATGAGGTAAATGTACCTTCTCCCTTATTGGAAAGTAGTTCATCACAGAAATCAGTTCCAGTGATTCCTACACGAATTAGTGAGGAGGCTAATGATGATGATCATGAAAGTTCTGATCAAGTTACTACCGAACCTTGTAGATCAAACAGAGCAAGATCCGCACCAGAGTGGTACGGTAATCCTGTTCTGGAGGTCATGTTACTTGACCATGACGAACCTACGAACTATGAGGAAGCGATGATGAGCCCAGATTCCGCGAAATGGCTTGAGGCCATGAAATGTGAGATGGGATCCATGTATAAGATTTATAGAGATAGATCAAGACGCTTAATTGGACTTTCATAAAGCACATACCTTGATAAAGTTTTGAAGAAGTTCAAAATGGATCAAGCAAAGAAAGGGTTCTTTCTTGTGTTACAAGGTGTGAAGTTGAGCCAGACTCAATGCCCGACCACTTCAGAACATAGAGAGAAAATTAGAGAGGGTGGGGGCGAGCGGCCCGGCTGACCAGGTGCGACCGAGCGATGGCTCTAACGGCAGCACGTGCGCGCCATTAGCCGTTAGGCCGCCTGCCAGCCTGGCACGTGGGCCACGGTTTAAATCGGTCAAAACGACCATTCCGTCAACTTGGTAGTTTTTAGTCAAGGGATTAAGTTATTTTGGTACTTTTCTGCCACTTTTAAAAAAGTGGTAGTTCTGTGGGACGCGAACACCTAAGGTGGTAGTTTTTTGTCAAACACTTCATAATATGTACTCTCTCTGTAATGTAAACAAGTCTGTAAAACGAGAGAGTAATATTAAGGAAAACGCTTCCTTCCAACCGACTGATTTCTCGCTCGCGTAAATCTCCTCGCGCACCGTCCGATTGCGAGAGATCCGACGGACCCGGTGTAGCGCATGATGCGAGCTGACAAGGATGCGTCTATCGGGTCGGGTTGTATCACCCGCACCCCCTTCCCCCACCCCTACCCGCATTGCAACATTTTTCCCCTTTTCTGTTCGTTCCTCTCCCCCAAGCTCGCTCCAAATCTCTGATGCGACGGTCGTCGCGGTGTCCAGCTCCCGGGGCGGCGAAGCTGATGTGAGGTCGACGAGGGGAGGTGCGCGAGGAGGTCCGCGAGGAGGCGGCTGAAGACATGGACGGCGACAATCTGCAGGACAGGTACCTCCGATCCTTCTCCAAAATAATCCGGAAATGGCCGCAGTAGAAATTCGTAGTAGAAATCGTGTAGGTTCGACGTCCTAGACGATCTATTTTAGGAGGGGCAGATCGCTGGCTCGCCGAAGTTTTAGGGGCGGGCTCGCCGGTAGACATCTATTTTTGGGAGAGGCGCGGTGGTCTTTGTTCTGGATCTGGAGCAGGAGTTTTGCCAGAGCCCATACACTCTCTCCGGGATCTCATGCTCGCAACTGCCTCTGTTTCAAGCTTGTTGCAATCTTCCACGTCTTTTGCACTGCACCTTGCTGAAGGTCATCAGTGATGGCATGTGTGCGTATGTGTGTGCTGCTGCTTTTTTGACAGGTTTCAGTGGTGCTCACGACTACTGCTGCAATGTCGTCGACTACATGTGGATTTATGCAGACGGTTGCTGCTGTTTTTATGTGTGTAGCAGGTCTGATGATCCAGAGATATGATTAGGCGGTTTTTTTGCATTTGTAGTACTTGTGAGTTGTAGATTTTAGTGTAGTTTTGTCTGTTGTTGTGTTTGTTCAGGAGGCAGTTGTGTTGCATTGCAGTACATGTTACCCCAGGATTTTACCCATATTGCATGGAAATTGCAGAAGTAGTTGTTTGTGTTTGTTTTTATTTGATATCTGTTAGTAATAGCTATATAGGTTTTCCCTTTCAGAAGTTAGTGAAGATGCTACATTGCATTTTTATGTGGCCTCCTAAAATGAATGGCCAACCATCATTTTCATGCAGTGACCAAGTATATTTCAGATTTTTTTTCACGAGTTTCAGATTTTCATGCATTCCTTCTCTATAGCTTTTAGTGTTGTTAATGGGTGTTCTGAACATTTCCTTTTTGTTCTTTTTTTTTGCAGTGATCCAAAAATGGATGATGATGAATCTTCCGATGGGTCGTTTTCAACGCGCTTTTCAGCTAGCCGTTTGCGTGAGGTTGCAGACAAGGAGCTGAATGCTAACAAGAGGGCAGTGCTAGAGAAGTCGAGTTTTGGTTCATTGTTGAAGATCAGACCATTTTCTGTACCTCTTGAGCTGATTGACTGGGTAGTTATGAGAATTGACACTAAGCATTCTTTGTTCAGGTACCTTCAAATCACCCTCTGGCCCATTTCATTTTGTGTGTGTGTCTCTGTTGCAATGTTCTTTATTTGGAATTGCATAGCAATGTTCTTCGTCCTCTAATTTAACATGTGCCTTTTTGTCAGCCATAAGAACAAGACTATATTGTTCACTAGAGACATGGTGCACAAACTTTTTAATGTCCCATCCAGACCAAGGGCAGTGGAGCTGCTGAAGAGGAACGAACGTTGCGAGCTGCGCGACATATATCGAGAAGGCACAAGAGCTCCAATGAAGAAATCCATTTCTGTAATCAAGAAAGCATTGGATAATGATGTTGTTACTTTACAGAGGACTTGGGTTCTTTTATGCCTTGCTCTCGTGCTAGTTCCTGGCACCGACAACATGGTCTCGTTGGACTACCTTGCTAGCTTGAAGGACTTGGATGAACTGAATGAGTTTGCGTGGGACGAGCATGTGTTGGCAAGTACGTTGAGGGAGGCGAGGAATTACCAACTAAAGAGGGAGGCTGGGGCAAGTGGCTTCTGGATAGGCGGCTGTCTACCTATGTTTGTGGTATGCCAAACGCAAATCATTTTGTCTATGTTTTCATTGGTTCATATTTTTGCTTTACTTTATTTTGTTTTATTCTGCTCGCAACAATCATATGTACGATACAACCTTCTGATTTGTTTTCTTTTTCAAAAATATATGTAGTTAATTTACATGGATTTCCTGGATGTGCATCGGTCATTGATTAGTGAGGAGACGTTCAACTACTCGCTGCCCAGGGCTTGCTTTGTGTGCAATGCATATTTTGAGCTTGTTAAAGAATTTGACAGGAACAACCTCACCCTCGAGAAGGTTGATTTTGGAAAGCGCAATGTAAGAGCAGACCCAATCTTCCTTTTTTAAGATTTCTTTCGGTGATAAACATCTTACTTTCTTCTTTTGGTGATTGTTGTATGCAGCATCGTCCTTTGTCTCAAACGCCATATGCAATACTGAAGGCGGACAAGCAATGTGAGGGTCAGAATCAACATCATCCGGCAAAAATCACTAACAGAGCTGACAAAGCCAACACTCAAGTCAGTGTTGAGGGTGATTTAGGCACTAAGTTTTGCGTCTCTCTGGATGAGTGGCTGCAGCCGCTCCCTTCCTGCCAAGAGTTAGAGGTAGAAATGCACTACCTTGTTAAAACCAATTAATTTAAGTGCATGATTTTGCTTCTTTGTGTTCTTTTGATCTTCTTTTCATATTAATTTATGCTTACCCCAATTTGTTTGTTTCTTATTTTCTGTGCCAGATATCTTTGCACTTGAAGCCTATATATGAGAAGCACAAAAATCTCTATACGGCAGAGTTGAAGAATGTTGTTACCTCTTTTGGGCTGGTCCTGTAGTCAACTTTCTACAAGCGGTTGGGTCTCATGTTGATGGAAGCGCACTCCAATACAGTGTCGAACCATGAGCACATGAGTGAAGGTTTTGTCGCCCCAAGAGTCATTGCAACAAGCAGTGTCGAACGCACGGGAGCGGTGACTTTTGGCACCCCAACAGCCACTGCAGCAGGCATTGCTATCCACTCTTCCAAGTGTCCATTATCGGATCCTGATTCCCGGGCAGAAGCAGGTGCTGATGATCAGAACAAGTCACAACCTGGTGGTGTAGTTGCTGCTCCCAAAGTAGTGGAGACCGGTGCATTAGGTGAGAAGGTTGGGGTGGAAGCGGAACAGGGGGCGGGTCAAAGCGCAAGCGTTGCTAAGCGTTCCAGGGGTGCTGCGTTGCAACAAGGTGAGAGTAGCAATCATTCTCATGGGAAGGATTGTGTGGAGCAGGAGGAAGTTATACATCAGGGCGGAAAGGTGACCCCCAAAGATGCTTGCAACATGGATCCTTCGGGAGCTTCTGATAAGGTTGAAACACCAGTTCTTTCCCAGGGCACGGTGCAGGCAATGATGGTAACTGCCTTGGAGTGGGAAGATGGCCCATCTTGTGCTCTATTCACGGAGGGGACCGAAGACTATGAGTGGATGAATCAAAAAGTAGACATACCAGTCAAGCATGTGCAGACACCAAATGCTTCTAGCTCTGATGTGCAGAATTCAATCCCATCAGTGCCAAACTTTGACAACACTCCTCAAGTTGAAAGGCCTAGCAACCTCCCAACCGCAACATTTGACACAGCTCCAAAGCTCCCTAGGGCAAACGACATTCCGGGGCCTGTGTTTGATGTGTCCCCCATCTCATTCAAAAACGCTTCCTCCGATGGACCTCAAGGTTTTTTCTTGCTTCAGAACACAAGCTCCTTTTATCTAAGAGTTTTCTCAGTGCATTTCCTTTTTGCATTCTCATTTTTCTCTCTGTTTTTGTGTTGTTGCAATGTTGTGCAGTAGTGGATTTGCACGAGACAACCGAGGCGAATGTTGCGGTCAGGGGTGAGTCCAACAGTCTTGGTAAACAGTCAAAGAAGAAAAGGGTGGCTCTCTCCCTAGACAATGTGCCAACGATGAAGAAGATTAAGGTTGATGCACACGGTGATGCCTTACACCATCAGTATGTAATGACCAGATACAAGACAAGAAAACAAAAGAAAAACGAGCTTCTGTGAGTCATATGATGATGTTTTTCTATTACTCATTTTCGCCTGAAATCTCTTTTTTTGTGTTTCCATAGATGAAAGAGTTTGATATGTGAACATATCTCTTGCTGTTTTTATCTAAAATCAACACAAAATTTCTTTTTGCAGGCCCGACTTCATTGAAATAGATGGCTTCCATACATCTCTCGAGAATTTTCATGCATCTCTAAAGCCAAGAGCGGAGATTGACAATGAGGTCATGACCTTATACCTGAAGACATTCAACTATGATCAGTCAGTGAAGAAGAAGAAGCCAAAAAAAATTGTTTTCTCAGTGTTGATTAGTGTTAGTGTTCAAATTTTTTTTTCTATCTGTCGTTTCAATGCTTTTTTGATTTATCATATAGTTGTGGTCTGCCCTCTATTTTTTTTGTGATTTTCTCCATCAGTTGAAACTCAGTGCTGAGCCAGATGTGTTTGATCCGAAGGTGTGCGAAAAAGAATTTAAGAATGCTTGCTTACAAAATCACATTTCAAAATCTGACCTGGTAAGTTCTTATCTTGTTCCATCTTGCATTCTTTTTCTATTTTTTACATTTTTTTCTAAATGGATTTTCTAGTTCTGCTTTGTTTTGATGCATTGTAGCTATTCTTCATGGTTGTACACAAAAAGCACTGGGCAGTAGTAGTTGTTAACATCACCCAAAAGGAGTTCAATATCTTTGACTCCATCAGGAACTCGGAAGACCTTTTTGAGATGGACAGGATCACTAAGAATGTGGTAATGCTCCTGTTGGAGTTTGGTGCAACAAATCTTTTCCTTCTCTTTGCTTTTCCACACTACACACTTATACATTGTTTGTCCATGTTTTATCGGGTTTGATCAGGTCGCAAACATCATGAGTGTTGCAATGAGGGAGCCACTTTTTAAGCACAATCTCGAGTCTTACTCGCTATTCACCCCACTTGATTACCCTCAACAAAAAACTTAGTAAGCATTTTTGTCCCAGCAGAATATGTGTTTATTTTGCATTTAGAGACATTTTTCTCTTTTTTCACCTAAAGCTGCTTTTGCATTTTATAACTATATACCTTGTATTTTTTCAGCCATAACTGTGGCTACTATAGTATTTTATACATGGAGAATTGGGATGGCCTTGTTATGCTGTCATTTGGCGAGGTATTTTCTTTAGATAGCAAACCATATTTTTTGTGTAATTCTTCTCAACTTGATTGGGATATGTTTCATGACTAAATTTTTACTTGTTTCCTGTCTTATTGCTTCCTAGGATTACATCCCAAACCTTCGGAAACGCATTTGCAGCAGATCTATTGAGACACCCAAGCAACAAGTTGGACCCCGCGCATCAGCTGAAGCTGCTTCTTCAGCGCTAGATGGGGTTTTCGAGCTTCTGCAACAGGAGGAGTCATGGCGGCGGTGGCCTAGTACTGCTGACGCGAGTTTTTGTAGCTAGCTCGAGTGTAGTTGGGAGCATGTTCTTGTAGCCAGCTCGAGTGTAGTTGAGAGCTTGTTCTTCTAGCCAGCTCGACTGAACTTTTTTCACAATGCAACTCTGAATGAAGTTCACAGGAATGTTTCAGTGTGTGACTATATGCAAGGATTTGTTTTTTGTGAAGCCTATTCAAGTTTATTTGTCAGCTTGTGCAAGGATTATTTGTTTTTTACTTGCCTTTTCAAGAACATTGTTGATACACTTTGACTGTACCTGGCTTGAGATCTTTTTTCTCACAAGTAGTTACAGTGTATCTACTAGTATTTCTATTAATCATATATATATATATATATATATATATATATATATATCTTTTTTATATGGATTTAGTAATTACAGTGAAGTTCGACATCATCAATGAAAGTCAATACACTGTACTCACACATGTAATCGTGTGCGAAGATGAATAATCGCAACAATAGGGTGGGGTTGGGGCGATTGTCGGGCTGTTGTTTCTCTTCATCTTCATAACTTTTCAATCTCACTAAAACAAAAGGAAATGTAATGCAATATCCTTTCTATGTGGCAACGGGCATGTCAAGAGTTTTTGGTACAGTTTCTCCAGTGTGTTTTTTATGGAAAAGTTTTTAAAACAGGATGCTTCAATGTACTTGTATGTTTAAGTAGGCAACAACAACATCATGCATTGTTGTCCCAAGGAAACCTTTCAAAATAAAAGCTACAATGGTGGAAGTACAATGAGCCAGCAACAATATCATAAGCAACAGGGGGAATTGTAATTTCAGAAAAAGAAGAACACTATATCAGGCACAACTCAATGCATGATGAAATAACTACTTTTTGTCCTCTAATGTAAATTGCACCATTCTCTTTGTCAAGAAACTAATCTATGTAACCAATGTTACAAATGTGTAGTAGCAAGAGAGTTTTCTTTTTCTTTTTCTGGTCGAAGTTGATCATAGCCTAAGCTATGTTGCTCTAGCCATGCTAGCATCTGTCTTCATTGCAGCTTTTAGGTAGGGACATTCTTGCACAGTATGACCTTGCTCTTCACAGTAGGGACATTTTTTTACCCCCATTGCAGCCTTCAAGTACTGGCATGTTTGGACACCGTGACCTTCTTCGTTGCAGTACGAGCAAGGAGGCGCTTTCTTCTTTGGTCCAGGTTTTCCTCTAGGCTTGGTTTGCTTCTTTTCATATTTATTAGCTTTATTCTTATGTGCATCTTCTCGTTGCTCAAGCAGAGTCTTTCTCCTCTTTGATTTTTCAGTCGGACGCCCTTTTTTTGGAACACGTGCGGGGTTCTGAAGCATGGCATCGCCATCAGGTTGCGGCACAGTGGTTGGCTCGGGGGTTTGTTGTTGCTGTTGCGTTGATTGCTGCTGATTTGCTTCCTGTTGTTCTTGGAGTGCCCCTTGCTTCGCTGCAGCTATGAGGGGCTCAAGTTGGTGAGCTGCATCATTCATTATTTTGTAGGCAAGATCGTTGCTGCAAGCTTGTGAAGCCAACCATGTATACTTTCTGCACAAGGCGTTGTACTTGAGAGTGTTGGTTGCAGGGTGCCCAAAATCTAGAAGACGTCCACCACTACTCATTGCCGTTGTCGCAGCTTCTGACCACCTCTCTAGCATGTATCTTTGTGGAATTTTTTGGACATTGAGATGCACCATTACCCTTATGATGTGTGCACAAATAATCCCATTCATCTCAAAACAGTTGCAGCTGCATTCAAACTTCTCCTCTGCCAACACAACATTCACTGAAAATATTCGGGGGTTCTCAAAGTAATTTGAGTGCAGCTCAAACCTCACGCTTGCATTGTCAAGAGCAGGGGTCAGGTTCATGATGAAGCCTGTTGATACCATGACCTCCTTTTGAAACTTGAGAAACACACTCCGGGTATAGAAGTGAACTGCTTGGCGCTCAAAGTTGTACCTGAATGTTGCAATGAAAAGGTCAATGATTTTGAGTTTTTCAAGTTCCCTGTTCTAACTTTTTTTCTCTACAAAGAACATACATACCTTGAGTAAAGTGGTGCAGTTGTTGCGTGGCCTATGAAAGCTTGATTGTCTTCATGGTCCAACATTGTTTCTTGAAGCACCACATATTGTTGTACAAATCTCCAGACAGAGTCTTGAGGGTTGACAAATGTCTTGAAGTAGGAGTTGAGACCCTCAGACCGCCCTGTAGTGATTGTAAATGGGAAGAAGTCCTTTCGGAAGTATGCTGGAGCCCAGGTCTCTCGCGTACGCCACATGTTCCTTAGATGTCTGTTGTCAACCAAGTCAAAGCAATGCAGCATATGCTGCCAATTCTCCTCGAACTCATCCACCGTCTCTGAATCATTGATAACCCCATAGAAAACCTGCTCAAAATTTTCATCCATGCTCAGGATCCTACCCAACTTTTCCCTTGCTTTTCGCTGGACGTGCCATTTGCAGCACCTATGCACTGTGTTTGGGAAGACATCTTTTATTGTTGTTTCCATTGCCTTATCCTAGTCAGTCATTAGGTGCAACGGGTGCTCATTATTCATTGCAATCATCCAATGTTGAAACACCCACTTGAAAGTTTCTATTTGTTCATTTGGCACCAAGGCACAACCTAGCAGCACAGTTTGCAAGTGGTTGTTCACACCAACAATAGGAGCGAAAGGCAGATTGTACCGATTTGTGCAAAATGTTGTGTCAAAGAACACACAATCTTTGTACTTTGGGTACAATGCTCTTGTCCTTCCATCCACCCAAAACAGAGCTGTCACTTCGTTTGTTTCTTTGTCAACTTCTGTTGCGTAGTAGAATTGAGCATTCTCAGCTTAACGCCTCTTAAAGTAAGCAACCGTCATATCCATGTCCTGAAATGACTGATTTTGTCGCAGCTTGGAACGCGCATTTGAAACATCCCTCTTCACATATGGCAGTTTCCTCCGGTCTCCGCCATGGACCATTCCAAGCATTCCCATGCAATTTGTAGTTGACAAGTTTACATCATGCACTGTCATCAGTAGTTGGTAATCTTCTTCTGGAATTTTGCGGTGTGAGCGGTAGAACCTCACAATCTACTCATGCTGCATCAAAGGGTGTGTATGTTGTGCAACAACGTAGGTAACAACCCATTTATTGCCCCTCAGGCCAACAATCATATGAGCTTTGCAATCGTAACGCATAATCCGATTCCTCTGACGCTTGACTATCACATCCATTTCAACCCCAGCCTGCTTGCTTGATGAGCTTCCCCCTGCTGCAATTCCTTCCGAGTGGCTGCTTGTCTCACATGTAGTCTCCGGTTTGCCAGCATGCACACATTGGAAGACCCTCTTGATAAGTTGTTGTGGACCTTTCTTCTGGCAGTTTTTTGAGGAAGCTATGCGTGAGCCAAAGCCCGTTCCAAATGCGTAGTCATTATAGAACTTTTGGGCATCTTCAATTGAGTCAAATTCCATGCCAACATAGGGCAGAAGTGGCTGAGATGAAATATCCTCATCCTCATCTGCATCATGCATTCCACCGTGAGTGTTTAGGACACCATCCGAATCCCCACCACCATGACTTGTGAAAGGTTGCTGAACAAAACTCTCCTCATTTGCCGCCCCATCTTCGGTATGCTACATCATTGCAACAACAGTAGAACAACACCATCAGTAGTAGTGAAGAACAACACCAGTTTTTTCATTGCAGTATGCACAAGCTTTAAATAACATATCCTTTTACAGAGTTTTGTGCTTGCTGAAATTGTAGAGGCCAACAACACTATAACATACCCAAGCCCTATAATCTACTAGTGCTTTTTGCTATTCAGCAAGCATTTTTTTCATACAACAGAATTTTAACTTTTGCACAAGGAATCACTGAAATTTAAAGAAATCAATATATTTTTCAGTGTGCGCTTACATCCTGTGAATCTTAAAGCAAGCAACATTCAGTGGTGTTGCATAGCTAACACACATTCAGTTAAGCTACACATCCTCTGAATCTGAAGCAACGCAACCTTCCCATTATATAACTTTTTTTCCTTACTGAATTGAAATCAAAGCAACATCTAGTTTTGTTTCAAAGCAACATCACCTCAGCTGCACACTAGTTTGTGTTAAACGACAGTGAACAATGAGCAAAGCAACAAGGGCAAGCAACAAAACCATTAGCATAGGAAATGTCAATGTAGCAGAGCAAGGGGAAGCTCACCCAATTTGAAGCAGATCCGGCAGGGGGTGCATGAGTGAAAACAATTGGAGGATCTCTGTACACGGGACCTTGTCTCCTGGGATCTAGGGCGGTCGCCGGAGCTGAAGTTGTCCGCCGGGGAACAGAGGAACCCTCGCCGGAGTTCCAAGCCATGGCGGAGTAGGCCATGTCTCTCGTGATGTGGTGCGCCATCGCGGGATGTGGAGTAGGTGGAGGGTTGGAGGTGGAGAGAAGGGGCGGCGCTCGCGGGTCGTTGTAGTCTCCGGCGAGCTAAAATCGCAGGGTAGGTGGAGGTGGAGGAAGCCCCCGCGATTTGCGGCCACAGGTGGGGATCTGTTCGCGTGTGGGGGTGTCTTGTTTCATTGCAATGCAGCGACCGCTACGGGCCGACGGGCTTTGCGAGGGGGAAGCGTGCACGTGCAGATCGGATGGACGCGATGCTTTACATCGGACGGCCGCGAAGGCGACTTACGAATCGCCTAGCATCGCCCGACCTACGCCTAGCATCGCCCTAATATTAATGTGCTATATACCAGTTCCATTACGATAGGCTAGCAGTGCAAACGGTAAGGATCAAATAATGGTGTATATTCCATTTGATTGGTAAAACATATCAACTCTGCATAGTTAAGGTGTAACATCTTGACAGCTGTCAAAAAAAAGTTGTCAAATCTTGACCTAGGGACCTACTAGTACACACTAACAATTTAGCTCAGCAGACTTATTTCTTATTGAAATCTCTAAAAGTGCAGCAGGAAGCCTCAGAGTTTGGGCTTGAAAATTTAACTTTGGTGTTTCAAACTCTGCAGAAGCCCATGTAATCCAGATAACAAAGTCATAAAAGCCACACTCAGTGAATTTGATTGTCTACATGTCAGTTCCAGAAAAATTTAAGTACAATGGGGAGTTGGGAAATATCTTGTCAGGAGAGAAATTCTACTACAACGTAGCAAGCGCACCACCTACATTTGCAAGACTAAGCGCCACCCCTCATGCCAGCAAGCATTTTGCTCATGTCCTTGCCGCCGCCGCCTATTTGCTTCACGAGAGCCTCGAAGGCACTTTTGCCCCCCATCTGCTGCACCACTTGCGGCGGCATGGCTTTGAGCATCTTCTGGATGGCCTGATCACTCATCTTTCCGTTCGGCGGTATCAATTTCGACACATTCAGCTTGCTCCACATCTTGGCCAGTCGCTTGTACTCTTCCAGCATGTCCGTCACGTCCTTCACTTGCCTTCCCGACCCTCGAGCAACCCGGAGGATCCGCGACTCGGTCATCAGCTTCGGGTTCTTGCTGTCGAGCTCTGCAAAGTTGATCGATCAGCGATGGGATAAGTTTCAGAGGATCGCTCTTGCAGTATTTTTGCTACACACAAAAGAGATTTAAACTCTTAGACCAACTCACCGGCGGCTGTCATGGAGTCCATAATCGTCATGTACCGCTTGATCTTTTCTTTGCTTTGTTTCTCCTGTCCCTTAGGCATCAGCTCAGAGCTAAACCCGGGCAGCATGGAGAAGATCTGCAAGATAAATCAGAAAATGCACGATTAAGCAATGCTATCACAGAAGTACCGGATGAAAGTTAATCACATGTTAACATGATAAATATACCTGTCCCATTGGCCCCATTTTCAGGAGATTCTGGAATTGCTCGTACATAAGTCTGAGAGTGAAGGCTCCTTCAGCCAGCTTTGCCACAAGCTCAGATTGTTGATCAGCAGGCACAATACTTTCCATCTTGTCGAGTAAGCCAGGCAAGTCTCCTCTACCTGCGAAAACCATCGTTAGCTAACTAGAAAGAAGGTTCGCCAAGTTATAAGCAATACTGAATGTAGTTGCTAACCTAGCAGACGGCCGACAAATGGTTCCACATTGAAAACATCAAATTCATCAATGTGTTCTCCAGTTCCAATAAATATCACCGGGCTTTTCGTAGCTGCAACCCTGGAAAAAAGAAGCAAGGATGTCAAGAAAAAGTTCCTTGGATTCTTAACCTGCTTACTCCATCAAAATATATATTCGCCTATTTGTAAAACACACAATGACAAAACTAAATCAGGATTTGAGAATACAGCATAGCAACAGCAGTTTTAACTGCTTCACAGACACTGAACATATATGCGAGGCAGTGTTTCCTTAACAAACGAATTAAACCTAAATCGAGTGGCATTTTCATGCCGAACTAAAATAATGGATGATGGATAAATTTACAAATGGAATACAACTCTAGAGAGACTAATATGTTAACTATAGTACTTTAGTAATCTAAACGCTCTTATATTACAGAGGGAGTAGGTAGTAACACGAAATAGCACAAGGAGGAGCGAGAAAACAAAGAGAAATACTTACGCGCTCAGTGCACCGCCTCCTTTCGCATGACCATCCATTTTCGTGATAATCACAGCTCCAACGGAAGCACTCTGTTTGAAGGCCTGTGCCTGATCGAAGGCAGCCTGACCAATGCTGCCATCCATCACAAATATCACCAGGTCTGGTTTCTGTAGAAGAGCCATACAAAGCATGTCAATGAAAAATCTCAAAACTAGAGGAACAATAATGCTGTGCAAGACTATATGTGATGGTGTAGATACCGTTGCTTCGGCAACTTGGCGCATCTCCTCGAAGAGCGCAGCCTCCTGCATATGGCGCCCACTCGTGTCGATGATGATGAGATCAGATTTCTCTTGCCTGAACTTTTCCAGGCCCTCAACAGCAATCTTGACAGGGTCTGATTCCATGTAGCTGCAAAAGACAGAAATTCTATTAGGTGAATATTCTGGGGAGACAAGCTAGGTTTTGATCCATGAGTAATAAATCTGCCAATGTAGTGTACCTTCCGTAGAAAGGTATCTTGGCCTTGGTTGCGTTCTGCTTCAACTGATCGAAGGCACCGGCCCGGAACGTGTCGGCGCAAACCAGTGACGGCTTGAATCCCTTGCGCTGATGATAATGCGCGTATTTGGTACATGTGGTGGTTTTCCCAGAGCCTGCAAAACATATTTGTCATTATATATTCAGTGATCGTCGGTCGTCAATGTTTTATAGGAGTATATTGTAAATATGTAATCCAAATCAGCAATCACATAAGGAGATTGAAATTCAGAAAGAAGCGAGAGGTTGGCCAATCAGAAATTAATTCAGAAAGAAGCGAGGTTGGTGAATCAGAAAGAAATTCTGACCGACCTTGCAGTCCGACGAACATGACGACGTTGGGCTTGCCCTTCTTGGGGACGAAGGCGGGCTTCCCGGGATCCAGCATCTTGCAGAGCTCCTTCCCGACGGCGGTCTCTATGACGCGGCGCTTGTTGGTGCCGGCGGCGAGGGCCTCGAGGTTGACGGACTTCTTGATGTTGGCCTGCAGGTCGCAGACCATCTTGAAGCGGACGTCGGCCTGCATGAGCGCGCGCGCGATCTCGTTGAGGCACTCCCGGAGCACGTTCTCGTCGACCACCGTCGCGCTGCTCATCCGCGCCAGCGCGCGGGAGATGCTGCCGCCCAGCTCCGCGAGCACCATCGTGGCCGGCCGCCCGTGCCCTAGCTCTCTCTCGCCGAAGGAAGGCTTGGGGTTCCGCCCGGTCGTATCGTGCGTGGTGAAACGGGACGAGAATCTGATTCTGATCGACGATGAAAAAAGGCAGCGCGTGCGCCCTATTTATGAATGTGCGATCACAATCCTGGTCTGATTCCAACCGTGCACGAGCCGTCGTCGGTTTCCGAAAAGAATAAGGAAAACAATCCGAGTTGATTCTTCGCTGGCTTAAACCCCGTCCATCGCGCGCCACGTGCCCCATCCCCCAACAGTCTGTCCATCTTATCCTCTCCTGAAACGCATAGTTTAAAAAACCAAACCGGAAATCGAACCGGAAAGGTTGTCGGTTTAGGTTTTTACCGGTCGGACCGCCGGTTCACCGGTTCGATTGTCGGTTTTTTAAGAAATAAAATAATATATATTGATTAATATATTTACTAATATAGAGTGAAACAATGGTTAAATAAAATTATAACCATGTAGTAGACAGCAAAGTAGCACAATCAAGTTGGTTATTGGGCCATGGGCAGGCCCTGCCTACTGCTCACATGCCCTTGGATCAAATCCCAATTCCTATTAAAAAATTCCTGGTTTTTCCCAGTTCAATGGCCCGTTTTTTTCACCGGTTTTCCAGAAAACCGGCCGGTTTGATCGGTTTTTTCCGGTCTGATTGCAGAACGGTCTTATTATCTTAAAAAACCAATGAGGCTGCCGGTTCCGGTTTTTTCCGGTTCGACCGCCGGTCCGGTCCGGTTTTTTAAACTATGCTGAAACGTCGCGAGCCATATACTCCCGTAAAAAAAACGTGGCAAGCCATACAAACCCATAGCTATATTTCTGGTCGCCTTCTCGCGTCTCTCTCCTTCCTCGCCCTCTCGTTCTCCTCCGTGACTCTGTCCATGGCCGATGCGAAGAGCTTGCTCCGGCAACCGCATCTTGTGTACCGCCGCTGCAGAATGCACCGCAGAACCGTTGCTGCTGCAAGCGCCACCCTCCTGCTCTGAGCAGACAACCACCCACGCCGTTGCAACTGCTGCAGGCCGGCGAGGGGTTGTGCAACGCCAAGCCACCGGTGGGGTGCTGCAGCCGTCGATGAGTCGCAAGGCTGCGCCGCTCGCCGGAACTGCTGCAATCGGGAGGCCGAGGAGAGGAGCTACGCAACGTCAACCAGCTCACCGCGCGACGGTGCGGTGCTGCAGGCTGGCCGGCGGGCTACAACAGCCGGTGAAGCATATGAGGCTCGCCCGCATTGTGATGAAACCCTGCCGGAGTTGCGATGAAGCCCTGCCGCTGTTGCGGTGAAGGGTCGCCGAAGCTGCATTGAAGCGCCGTCGAAGCAGCATTGAAGCGTCGCCTGAGCCGTTGAAGCTTCACCGAAATTGCAATGAAACTCCATTCAGCGCTGCAATGGAGCGCTGCCGGGCGTCGTCGGTGCTGCCATGGAGCTGCTACCATAGAGTTGCTACGTGGTGTTGTCATGGGGGTGCCTAGTCGTACGGCTGGGAGCGTTTGATCGCACGGCTTTGGAGGCGACTTAAATTAGGCAAAGAATAATGCTACACCTACGAACGACACTTACGTAACCTACGTAATTTGATAAAACGCTAATCAAACTGCCACCCACCCCCCCGGGTGGGCCCGAGCCCCTGACTAATAATGATTTTTTTAAACTGACTAATAATGAATTAAAAACTGCCAAATCATCAATTACGTAAGGTACGTAAAATCTTTACGTCGGTGTAGCATTACTCTTGTAAAAACGTGTGAACGCTTGTTCATATTGTTTTTTTAACATGCAAGACCTTCGCATGTCTTTTGTATTTTGATTGGGGAAAAGAGTTAGGGCATCTTCAACACCGACTCTTAAACTGCCTGCAACCATTCGGACCGTGCGATACGTACATGTTTTGTCATTCAATCTGGTCTTGTTTTGGTCTGCTCGGTCGTCATTTTAAAGGGGGGGGGGGACCGCAGCCATGCCCGCTTCCGACAATGCTAGACTGATGCACCAACCGATACATTGGCGGTGAAGATTTGCAAGCCTCGTTGCATGGAGTGATGCACCAACTGATATTCCTTCAACAGTTATTAGACCTCGTTTCTAGCGGCGAGTGCCTACTGTGGTTTTCAAAGCCTGGTATAGGAGCCATGGACAATAGTGGTGGATTTGGAATTCTACTTTTTTGCATGATAATATCTGCCTCATTCATATGATAAAGATCAAGGTACAAGCCATATAGTCACTGACTTGAAAAAATAGCAGAATGTTAGCCTTTGCACAAACTCCAAGGCTCATCACTTGCATCCGGTACCAACACAATAGCCATCAAAGGGAAATGTGATGAATTACCCCTTCACCCGAGCTTGATGCGGCTGCATTGCTATGCAGCTTTGCATACCTCTTAAGTAACTTACCAAAGGCCAAGTCATTGCCATTAATCTTACAAAAAATAGTTCAAATGTGCTATTAAAATCAAGCTTATTTCAAATGTGTCATTACACTCATGCTTACTTGCATTACATGTTTCTTTTCTACAAAAATCTCGAGTACCTCATCATCACTTAAAAATATCTTGTTTGATAAATACAACCGAACAAATATTTAACAACCATTATCTATGCAATGTTTCAACATATGTGCATACCAGAAGAACACACTTGCATTATTACACCAAAATAAAGAACATCACTATTTTGAGAAAAAGTACAACCACTCATAAAGAGAGAATAAATTTTGTTTTATTTCAACAAGCTTAACCGAAAAGATCGACATGTTTCTAGATTTTGAACATACTATTCAAGCTATAGATAATGTTATCAAGTTGAAAATAAACCCGTTTGAAAAATCATTAGACAAAGATAATAGAGAACGTGTATTATTAGTTTTGATCTCAAGGTACACTAAATTGAACATATAACATTTATATTAAGTACTCGCTCCGCCCCAAAATAAGTGAATCAAATTTGTACTAACTTTGTATTGCAAACCACTTCTGGTGATCGTACAATAAAATTACAAAAATTATTAGAAAAAGTAAAATTGATGTTTTGGTGTTTTTTAAGATATTAGGAAAGACTAAACTAAACATGTAATATTTAGATAAACAAATATGATACGCATGTGCCCTAGATTGTGTCGTGCGTGGTGAAATGCGTGGTGAAACGGAACGGGAGTCTGACGATCGAAAAACCGGTCGCGTGCGCCCTATTTATGAACACAGTTCCGTCCGATTCCAACCGTGCATGAGCCGTCGCCGGTCTCCGAAACCGTGTCAGAAGTGGAGGCGGATTTGGGCCTGGGGCAACTCGGGCTGTAGCCCTAGGCGTGGCGTATAGCAAAAATTCTAGAATTTGAGGGGAGCTCCTATATGGCGCACCACGCACTGAGAACGCCACGGCACCTGCTTTTTTTTCTGTCTTTTCCTTTGCGTTTTTTTGTTTTTTTAAATAATTCAGGATATCAATAGATTCTAAATTTCAGTACAAGCTGCTAATTTTGAAAAATACAGTCATAATTCTAAAAAAAAGAATTATTTCAAAAAGATGCTCGGGAATTAAAAAATGTTCATAAATTTGTAAAAAAATGTTCAAAATTTTAAAAATGTTTACAAATTTTAAAAATGTTCACAAACTTAAAAAAATGTCCATGCATTTGCGAAAATGTTCAGAAATTGCAAAAAAAGTTCATGATTAAAAAAATCACAAATTTTAAAAATGTTCATGATTTGAAAAAAATGCATTCACTCGCGAAATGTTTACGAATTTGTAAAAAAACTTCATGATTACAAAAAATTGTCTTGAATTTCAGATAATGTTCATGCTTCAAAAAAATGTTCGTGAATTCGAAAAATGTTCATGATTCCAAAGGAATGAACATTTTTTTGAATTTGATGAACATATTTTGAACATTGATGAACAAATTTTGAATTTGATGAACATTTTTTGAATCCAAGGAACAAAAAATTCAATGGAAAAAAGAAACCGATGAACATTTTTTTAGTTTGATGAACAACTTTTGAATTTTATAAACATTTTTAAATTCTGATGAACAAAAAATTGAATTGAATGAGCATTTTTTTTGGATTTTTGAACATTTTTTGCATGGTTGAACATATTTGAATTCGATGAACAAAAAAGGTTCTTAACGAATTCAAAATAAAAAATGCCAAAATATTCAAAAAGTGAAGAAGAAGAAGAAAATAGAAAAAAAGGAAAGAAAAAATGAAAAAGAAAAAGAAAAAAGGAAGAAAAAATTGAAAAGAACAGAAAAACATAAAAAACCATTGTAGAAAACATTAAAAAAACCGATCCTGGGAAGGTCAAGAACCTTCCCAAAACCGACAGAACCAGAGGCAGGGAAGCGAACAGGGCCAGCCCGATAACGGAAGAAAAGACGCAAGGGATACGCGCTACCGTGCTACACGACGACCTACGCGCCATATAGGAACCGCGGAATTTGAGATACGAAAAAGCCCAGCCCCAGACTTTAGCCCTAAGACGTACAAGGCCACAACTATGCCAGGTCACTAGCCCAACTATATGCCCCCACGGCTATGCAACTCCAATCAAACCGAACAAAAAACAAATCAGGCAGTTGACGCGTCGATAATTGCGTCGACCGTGTCTCGCCCGATCGTTCCTTGAAAAAGATCTGTCGCCCGATCGAAAGCGGTGGAACCCTCGCCTCGCTCAGGCGCTGCGCCGCCGCCCTAGTCGACCCGCGCTGCGCCCCGTCCGGCATCCTGACCATCCGCCTCTCGTTCTCCCCGTTCTTCTCCAAGTCTTTTTACTCCTGCTAAATTGCAGTGCGCACACACCTAGTCAAACTGATTTTTTTTAGGGGAAAACGATGCTTATTTATTCATAGTTATCTCTTCTGTAATCTCGGAGCGGACACACTCCGAAGGCACATGAAGCCAAGTTTTACATAACGAATTACAACAACCCTCCCTGGCTAGGACGTGTGCTACTTTATTCGCATTCCTATGAAGCCAAATAACACGGTGTTCTTGTATCCCTCGAAGTAAGGTTTTGATTTCATCTACCAGATGCCCAGTGAAAGAATATGCGGTGCCCCCATGTTTGGTTTTGGTAATTGATGACAATCTCTATGGACTAATGGTTGCCTTGAGTTATATTTGAAAGTTTTGTCCATAGGCTTTTTTTGGAGTACATGTGTTGGTTTCAAGGAGAGTTTGTGTCGACCAATGTGCTATTCAAGGAACTACCTAAAGATTGGTCTTGTTAGAGGTTGATCAAGACTAAGTCAAAGAGTGAATCAAGTTGATGAACACATAAAGAGTAGAAGATGTACCGAGAGGGATCAAGCGATCCCATGGTATGGTAAGTATTGTCAATTACGCTTTGTGTACTAACCCATGATCTTCGTGAGGGTTCTTTGTGGGGTTAGGTTGCGGTGTGCAAGTTCAAGTGGAGCATCGCGAAGAGATAAATGCTTGAAGCTTGCCGTCATTGTGGTAATAATGGATTTGTGAAGATGTGCGGAAGAGTGGCTCACCCATAGTGGAGTATGGGGGAGCAATCAACTAGTCTTCATCGAGCCAATGCAATCAAGAAAGCTGGTCCAACTTGAGGGAGTCAAGATCGTCATCATCTAGCTCAAGTGGACCATGTGCAAGGCAAAGGTTTGCCCTTGATAGGTTTTCTATTTTACCGGTCTCATGGTGATAGTTGGGAGACCGGGTTATAGGGATCGATTGCCGTACTATCAAGGGGGGCTCTCGATGAGTAGCTTGATCATATTGTTCGTAGAGAGCTCAAACCATTGCAATCCTTGCATCATCTTTCTTGGTTCTTGTTTGGTTCTCTTTGTGAGATTTGGAGTTTATGGTCATCTTGATGACAAGCTCGAGTTCATCGAAAACGGAGTTCACATGCATCTTCTATGATGTTTTCAATGTTGGAGGTTCTGCCGGTTATGGTTTTATTGGATCCGTCTGTTGTCTTTGTTGTTTTGAAGGCATCCAAGTGCTAAAGCCTCTGTGGCGTGCGGTAGTACTGCTCAAGGGAGCGGTAGTACCGCAGGGGCTAGCACTAGTACCGCTGCCTCTAGCCCAGAACGCTGGCGCGCACGGATGTAGGCGCGGAAGTAATTTTTTACTTCCGCGCCCTACGCGGTAGTACCGCTCCTGGTGAGCGGTAGTACCGCTGCCTCGTGTCCTGATGCTGTTGCGTGCGGTAGTAGGCACGGATGTAATTTTTTACATCCGCCCTTACGCAGTAGTACCGCTCCCTATGAGCGGTAGTACCGTGCCGACTTTTTCTCTTAGCTAGCTCCAGCGGTTGTAGGCGCGGCAGTTATTTTTTACATCCGTGGTTGCGCGGTAGTACCGCAAGGGCAAGCGGTAGTACCGCTCCTACAGTAGTACCGCAAGGGCAGAGGAGATCTTGATCCACATTTCCACCAATCACTTTCTCCTCTATGTGAGGGGAACCCCTTAGATCTAGATCTTGGAGTTCTTGGTGTTCTCCTTCTTGTTCTTCCTCTCATTTTCCTCCCTAGCATTAGTTGCTTTGGTGGGATTTGGGAGAGAAGGACTTGGGCACTCCGTGTGCCCTTGCCATTGCATTTGGTGCATCGGTTTGAGTTCTCCACGTTGATACGTGGAACTTACAAGTTGAGAAGCTTATTACTCTTGGGTGCTTGGTACCCTTGAGCTTGTTTCTCTTGGGTGCTTGGGCGCCCTAGACAATTGGTGGTGTTCAGAGCTCAATCATTGTGGTGTAAAGCTCCGGACAAGCGTCGGAGTTGTTGGAAATATGCCCTAGAGGCAATAATAAAAGCATTATTATTATATTTCCTTGTTCATGATAATTGTCTTTATTTGTGCTATAATTGTGTTATACGGAAATCGTAATACATGTGTGAATAACAGACAACAACATGTCCCTAGTAAGCCTCTAGTTGACTAGCTCGTTGATCGATAGATAGTCATGGTTTCCTGACTATGGACATTGGATGTCATTGATAACGAGATCACATCATTAGGAGAATGATGTGATGGACGAGACCCAATCCTAAACATAGCATAAGATCGCATAGTTCGTTTGCTAGAGTTTTCCAATGTCAAGTATCCTTTCCTTAGACCATGAGATCGTGTAACTCCCGGACACCGTAGGAGTGCTTTGGGTGTACCAAACGTCACAACATAACTGGGTGACTATAAAGGTATACTACGGGTATGTCCGAAAGTGTCTGTTGGGTTGACACGGATCGAGACTGGGATTTGTCACTCCGCTTGACGGAGAGGTATCACCGGGCCCTCTCAGTAATGCATCATCATAATGAGCTCAATGTGATCAAAGTGTTTGATCACGGGATCATGCATTACGGTACGAGAAAAGTGACTTGCCGGTAATGAGATTGAACGAGGTATTGGGATACCGACGATCGAATCTCGGGCAAGTAAAATACCGATTGACAAAGGGAATCGTATACGGGATTAATTGAATCCTCGACATCGTGGTTCATCCGATGAGATCATCGTGGAGCATGTGGGAGCCAACATGGGTATCCAGATCCCGCTGTTGGTTATTGCCCGAGAGCTGTCTCGGTCATGTCTGCATGTCTCCCGAACCCGTAGGGTCTACACACTTAAGGTTTGGTGACGCTAGGGTTGTGAAGATATGTATATGCAGTAACCCGAATGTTGTTCGGAGTCCCGGATGATATCCCGGACATCACGAGGAGTTTCGGAATGGTCCAGAGGTAAAGAATTATATATAGGAAGTGTTGTTTTGGCCATCGGGACAAGTTTCGGGGTTATCGGTATTGTACCGGGACCACCGGAGGGTCCCGGGGGTCCACCGGGTGGGGCCACCTATCCCGGAGGGCCCCATGGGCTGAAGTGGGAAAGGATCCAGCCCAAAGTGGGCTAGGGCGCCACTTCCGCAGGGCCCATGCGCGCCTAGGGTGGGGGAAACCCTAAAGGGGGGGCGCCCCCTTGCTTGGGGGGCAAGCCCCACCCCTTGGCCGCCGCCCCCCTAGGAGATTGCATCTCCTAGGGCCGGCGCCCCCCCTAGGGGACTATATAAAGGGGGGAGGGGAGGGGGGCAGCCGCACCCCTTTGCCCTGGCGCCTTCCTCTCCCTCTCCAACATCTCCTCCTCCTCCGTAGAGCTCGGCGAAGCCCTGCAGGAGTACTGCAGCTCCACCATCACCACGCCGTCGTGCTGCTGCTGGAGCCATCTTCCTCAACCTCTCCTTTGCCTTGCTGGATCAAGAAGAAGGAGACGTTACGCTGACCGTACGTGTGTTGAACGCGGAGGTGCCGTCCTTTCGATGCTAGGATCTCCGGTGATTTGGATCACGTCGTGTACGACTACCTCATCCCCGTTCGTTGAACGCTTCCGCTCGCGATCTACAAAGTGGTATGTAGATGCAATCTCTCTCCCATGACTCGTTGCTTAGATGAACTCATAGATGGATCTTGGTGAAACCGTAGGAAAAATTTTAATTTTCTGCAACGTTCCCCAACAGTGGCATCATGAGCTAGGTCTATGCGTAGTTCTCTATTGCACGAGTAGAACACAATTGGTTGTGGGCGTAGATGTTGTCAACTTTTCTTGCCGCTACTAGTCTTATCTTGCTTCAGTGGTATTGTGGGATGAAGCGGCCCGGACCAACCTTACACGTACACTTACGTGAGACCGGTTCCACCGACTAACATGCACTAGTTGCATAAGGTGGCTGGCGGGTGTCTGTCTCTCCCACTTTAGTTGGAGCGGATTCAATGAAAAGGGTCCTTATGAAGGGTAAATAGAAGTTGACAAATCACGTTGTGGCTTTCACGTAGGTAAGAAAATGTTCTTGCTAGAACCCTAATTCAGCCACGTAAAACTTGCAACAACAATTAGAGGACGTCTAACTTGTTTTTGCAGCAAGTGCTTTGTGATATGATATGGCCAAAGTTGTGATGAATGATGAATGATCTATATGTGATGTATGAGATGTTCATGCTATTGTAATAGGAATCACGACTTGCATGTCGATGAGTATGACAACCGGCAGGAGCCATAGGAGTTGTCTTTATTTTTGTATGACCTGCGTGTCATTGAGAAACGCCATGTAAATTACTTTACTTTATTGCTAAACGCGTTAGCCATAGTAGTAGAAGTAATAGTTGGCGAGCAACTTCATGGAGACACGATGATGGAGATCATGATGATGGAGATCATGGTGTCAAGCCGGTGACAAGATGATCATGGAGCCCCAAGATGGAGATCAAAGGAGCTATGTGATATTGGCCATATCATGTCACGTTTATTATTTGATTGCATGTGATGTTTATCATGTTTTGCATCTTGTTTACTTAGAACGACGGTAGTAAATAAGATGATCCCTCATAATAATTTCAAGAAGTGTTCCCCCTAACTGTGCACCGTTGCGACAGTTCATTGTTTCGAAGCACCACGTGATGATCGGGTGTGATAGATTCTAACGTTCACATACAACGGGTGTAAGACAGATTTACACATGCAAACACTTAGGTTGACTTGACGAGCCTAGCATGTACATACATGGCCTCGGAACACAGAAGACCGAAAGGTCGAGTATGAGTCGTATAGAAGATACGATCAACATGAAGATGTTCACCAATGTTGACTAGTCCGTCTCACGTGATGATCGGACACGGCCTAGTTGACTTGGATCATGTAATACTTAGATGACTAGAAGAGGGATGTCTATCTAAGTGGGAGTTCATTAAATAATTTGATTAGATGAACTTTATTATCATGAACTTAGTCTAAAATATTTACAATATGTCTTGTAGATCAAATGGCCAACGTAGTCCTCAACTTCAATGCGTTCCTAGAGAAAACCAAGCTGAAAGACGATGGCAGCAACTATACGGACTGGGTCCGGAACCTGAGGATCATCCTCATAGCTGCCAAGAAAGATTATGTCCTATGAGCACCGCTGGGTGACGCACCTGTCCTCCCTGCAGAACAAGACGTTATGAACGCTTGGCACTCACGTTCCGATGATTACTCCCTCGTTCAGTGCGGCATGCTTTACAGCTTAGAGCCGGGGCTCCAAAAGCGTTTTGAGAGACATGGAGCATATGAGATGTTCGAAGAGCTGAAAATGGTTTTACAAGCTCATGCCCGGGTCGAGAGATATGAAGTCTCCGACAAATTCTTTAGCTGTAAGATGGAGGAAAATAGCTCTGTCAGTGAACACATAATCAAGATGTCTGGGTTGCACAATCGCTTGACTCAACTGGAAGTTAATCTCCCGGATGAAGCGGTCATTGACAGAATCCTCCAGTCGCTTCCACCTAGCTACAAGAGCTTTGTGATGAACTACAATATGCAGGGGATGGTAAAGACCATTCCTGAGGTATATGCTATGTTGAAATCAGCAGAGGTAGAAATCAAGAAGGAGCATCAAGTGTTGATGGTGAATAAAACCACTAAGTTCAAGAAGGGCAAGGGTAAGAAGAACTTCAAGAAGGACGACAAGGAAGTTGCCGCGCCCGGTAAGCAAGTTGCCGGGAAGAAGCCAAAGAATGGACCCAAGCCCGAGACTGAGTGTTTTTATTGCAAGGGAAGTGGTCACTGGAAGCGGAACTGCCCCAAATACTTAGCGGACAAGAAGGCCGGCAAAACAAAAGGTATATGTGATATACATGTAATTGATGTGTACCTTACCAGTACTCGTAGTAGCTCTTGGGTATTTGATACCGGTGCAGTTGCTCACATTTGTAACTCAAAGCAGGAGCTGCGGAATAAACGGAGACTGGTGAAGGACGAGGTGACGATGCGCGTCGGGAATGGTTCCAAGGTCGATGTGATCGCCGTCGGCACGCTACCTCTACATTTACCTACGGGATTAGTTTTAAACCTCAATAATTGTTATTTAGTGCCAACTTTGAGCATGAACATTGTGTCTGGATCTCGTTTAATTCGAGATGGCTACTCATTTAAATCCGAGAATAATGGTTGTTCTATTTATATGAGAGATATGTTTTATGGTCATGCTCCGATGGTTAATGGTTTATTCTTAATGAATCACGTACATGATGATACACATATTCATAGTGTGAATACCAAAAGAGTTAAATTTGATAACAATAGTCCCACATATTTGTGGCACTGCCGCCTTGGTCACATAGGTGTCAAACGCATGAAGAAGCTCCATGCAGATGGACTTTTAGAGTCTCTTGATTATGAATCATTTGACACGTGCGAACCATGCCTCATGGGTAAAATGACCAAGACTCCGTTCTCAGGAACAATGGAGCGAGCAACCAACTTATTGGAAATCATACATACCGATGTGTGCGGTCCAATGAGTGTTGAGGCTCGCGGTGGCTATCGTTATGTTCTCACCCTCACTGATGACTTGAGTAGATATGGGTATATGTACTTAATGAAACACAAGTCTGAGACCTTTGAAAAGTTCAAGGAATTTCAGAGTGAGGTTGAAAATCAACGTGATAGAAAGATCAAGTTTCTACGATCAGATCGTGGAGGAGAATACTTGAGTCACGAATTTGGCACACACTTAAGAAAATGTGGAATAGTTTCACAACTCACGCCGCCTGGAACACCTCATCGTAATGGTGTGTCCGAACGTCGTAATCGCACTCTATTAGATATGGTGCGATCTATGATGTCTCTTACCGATTTACCGCTATCTTTTTGGGGCTATGCTTTAGAGACTGCCGCATTCACTTTAAATAGGGCTCCGTCTAAATCCGTTGAGACGACACCGTATGAATTATGGTTTGGGAAGAAACCTAAGCTGTCGTTTCTAAAAGTTTGGGGATGCGATGCTTATGTCAAGAAACTTCAACCTGAAAAGCTCGAACCCAAGTCGGAAAAATGCGTCTTCATAGGATACCCTAAAGAAACTGTTGGGTATACCTTGTACCTCAGATCCGAAGGCAAGATCTTTGTTGCCAAGAATGGATCCTTTCTAGAGAAGGAGTTTCTCTCGAAAGAAGTAAGTGGGAGGAAAGTAGAACTTGATGAAGTGTTACCTCTTGAACCGGAAAATGGCGGAACTCAAGAAAACGTTCCTAAGGTGCCTGCGCCGACTAGAGAGCAAATTAATGATGATGATCAAGATACTTCTAATCAAGCTCCTACTGAAATTCGAAGGTCCACAAGGACACGTTCCGCACCAGAGTGGTACGGCAACCCTGTCTTGGAAATCATGTTGTTAGACAACGGTGAACCTTCGAACTATGAGGAAGCAATGGCAGGCCCGGATTTCGACAAATGGCTAGAAGCCATGAAATCCGAGATAGGATCCATGTATGAAAACGAAGTATGGACTTTGACTGACTTGCCCGTTGAGCGGCGAGCCATAGAAAATAAATGGATCTTTAAGAAGAAGACAGACGCGGATGGTAATGTGACCATCTACAAAGCTCGGCTTGTCACTAAGGGTTATCGACAAGTTCAAGGGGTTGACTACGATGAGACTTTCTCACCTGTAGCGAAGCTGAAGTCCGTCCGAATCATGTTAGCAATTGCCGCATTCTACGATTATGAAATATGGCAAATGGACGTCAAAACGGCATTCCTTAATGGTTTCCTTAAGGAAGAATTGTATATGATGCAGCCGGAAGGTTTTGTCGATCCTAAGAATGCTGACAAGGTGTGCAAGCTCCAACGCTCGATTTATGGGCTGGTGCAAGCATCTCGGAGTTGGAACATTCGCTTTGATGAGATGATCAAAGCGTTTGGGTTTACGCAGACTTATGGAGAAGCCTGCGTTTACAAGAAAGTGAGTGGGAGCTCTGTAGCATTTCTCATATTATATGTAGACGGCATACTTTTGATGGGAAATGATATAGAACTCTTGGACAACATTAAGGCCTACTTGAATAAGAGTTTTTCAATGAAGGACCTTGGAGAAGCTGCTTATATATTAGGCATCAAGATCTATAGAGATAGATCGAGACGCCTCATAGGTCTTTCACAAAGCACATACCTTGATAAGATATTGAAGAAGTTCAATATGGATCAATCTAAGAAAGGGTTCTTACCTGTGTTACAAGGTGTGAAATTGAGCTCAGCTCAATGTCCGACCATGGCAGAAGATATAGAAGAGATGAGTGTCATCCCCTATGCCTCAGCCATAGGTTCTATTATGTATGCCATGCTGTGTACCAGACCTGATGTAAACCTTGCCGTAAGCTTGGTAGGAAGGTACCAAAGTAATCCCGGCAAGGAACACTGGACAGCGGTCAAGAATATCCTAAAGTACCTGAAAAGGACTAAGGAAATGTTTCTCGTTTATGGAGGTGACGAAGAGCTCGTCGTAAAGGGTTACGTCGACGCTAGCTTCGACACAGATCTGGATGACTCTAAGTCACAAACCGGATACGTGTATATTTTGAATGGTGGGGCAGTAAGCTGGTGCAGTTGCAAATAGAGCGTTGTGGCGGGATCTACATGTGAAGCGGAGTACATGGCAGCCTCGGAGGCAGCACATGAAGCAATTTGGGTGAAGGAGTTCATCACCGACCTCGGAGTCATACCCAATGCGTCGGGGCCAATCAAACTCTTCTGTGACAACACTGGAGCTATTGCACTTGCCAAGGAGCCCAGGTTTCACAAGAACACCAGGCACATCAAGCGTCGCTTCAACTCCATTCGTGAAAATGTTCAAGATGGAGACATAGAAATTTGTAAAGTACACACGGATCTGAATGTCGCAGATCCGTTGACTAAACCTCTCCCTAAGGCAAAACATGATCAGCACCAGAACTCTATGGGTGTTCGATTCATCACAATGTAACTAGATTATTGACTCTAGTGCAAGTGGGAGACTGTTGGAAATATGCCCTAGAGGCAATAATAAAAGCATTATTATTATATTTCCTTGTTCATGATAATTGTCTTTATTCGTGCTATAATTGTGTTATCCGGAAATCGTAATACATGTGTGAATAACAGACAACAACATGTCCCTAGTAAGCCTCTAGTTGACTAGCTCGTTGATCGATAGATAGTCATGGTTTCCTGACTATGGACATTGGATGTCATTGATAACGAGATCACATCATTAGGAGAATGATGTGATGGACGAGACCCAATCCTAAACATAGCATAAGATCGCATAGTTCGTTTGCTAGAGTTTTCCAATGTCAAGTATCCTTTCCTTAGACCATGAGATCGTGTAACTCCCGGACACCGTAGGAGTGCTTTGGGTGTACCAAACGTCACAACGTAACTGGGTGACTATAAAGGTATACTACGGGTATCTCCGAAAGTGTCTGTTGGGTTGACACGGATCGAGACTGGGATTTGTCACTCCGCTTAACGGAGAGGTATCACCGGGCCCTCTCAGTAATGCATCATCATAATGAGCGCAATGTGATCAAAGTGTTTGATCACGGGATCATGCATTACGGTACGAGAAAAGTGACTTGCCGGTAACAAGATTGAACGAGGTATTGGGATACCGACGATCGAATCTCGGGCAAGTAAAATACCGATTGACAAAGCGAATCATATACGGGATTAATTAAATCCTCGACATCGTGGTTCATCCAATGAGATCATCGTGGAGCATGTGGGAGCCAACATGGGTATCCAGATCCCGCTGTTGGTTATTGCCCGAGAGCCGTCTCGGTCATGTCTGCATGTCTCCCGAACCCGTAGGTTCTACACACTTACGGTTCGGTGACGCTAGGGTTGTGAAGATATGTATATGCAGTAACCCGAATGTTGTTCGGAGTCCCGGATGAGATCCCGGACGTCACGAGGAGTTTCGGAATGGTCCGGAGGTAAATAATTATATATAGGAAGTGCTGTTTTGGCCATCGGGACAAGTTTCGGGGTTATCGGTATTGTACCGGGACCACCGGAGGGTCCCGAGGGTCCACCGGGTGGGGCCACCTATCCCGGAGGGCCCCATGGGCTGAAGTGGGAAAGGATCCAGCCCAAAGTGGGCTGGGGCGCCACTTCCCCAGGGCCCATGCGCGCCTAGGTTGGGGGAAACCCTAAAGGAGGGGGGGGGCGCCCCCTTGCTTGGGGGGCAAGCCCCACCCCTTGGCCGCCGCCCCTAGGAGATTGCATCTCCTAGGGCCGGCGCCCCCCCCCTAGGGGACTATATAAAGGGGGGAGGGGAGGGGGGCAGCCACACCCCTTTGCCCTGGCGCCTCCCTCTCCCTCTCCAACATCTCCTCCTCCTCCGTAGAGCTCGGCGAAGCCCTGCCGGAGTACTGTAGCTCCACCATCACCACGCCGTCGTGCTGCTGCTGGAGCCATCTTCCTCAACCTCTCCTTTGCCTTGCTGGATCAAGAAGAAGGAGACGTTACGCTGACCGTACGTGTGTTGAACGAGGAGGTGCCGTCCTTTCGGTGCTAGGATCTCCGGTGATTTGGATCACGTCGTGTACGACTACCTCATCCCCGTTCGTTGAACGCTTCCGCTCGCGATCTACAAAGTGGTATGTAGATGCAATCTTTCTCCCATGACTCGTTGCTTAGATGAACTCATAGATGGATCTTGGTGAAACCGTAGGAAAAATTTTAATTTTCTGCAACGTTCCCCAACAGGAGTCTCCAATTAGGTTGTGGATATCGCCCCGAGCAATTTGATGGGTACCGGTGACCGCCCCCAAGGGTTGCCAAAGTGTACGGGTTCGGTGACCGCCCCAAGGGTTGCCATTTATATGGGTTCGGTGACCGCCCTCAAGGGTCTCTTAGTGGAATCACGACATCTTGCATTGTGCGAGGGCGTGAGGAGATTACGGTGGCCCTAGTGGCTTCTTGGGGAGCATTGTGCCTCCACACCGCTCCAAACAGAGATTAGCATCCGCAAGGGCGTGAACTTCGGGATACATCGTCGTCTCCGCGTGCCTCAGTTATCTCTTACCCGAGTGTGATAGCCATATTGTTTCTTGTCATACATCTTGCTATCACCTAGTAGTTTATCTTGCTTAGTGTAAGTTGTTGGTGCACATAGGTGAGCCTAGTTGTTGTAGGTTTTGTGCTTGACAAATTAACCGCTAGGTTTATTCCATATTTGTTCAAGCCTAAACCGTAATTATTTTAAAGCGCCTATTCACCCCCCTCTAGGCGACATCCTCGATCTTTCACCCAGTGTGAGAGAAATCCTTGTTGACATCTACCAGCTTCCTGACCGCCTCTGTCGGTGTCAAAACCGGCGGATCTCAGGTAGGGGGTCCCGAACTGTGCGTCTAGGCGGATGGTAACAGGAGACAAGGGACACTATGTTTTTACCCAGGTTCGGGCCCTCTCGATGGAGGTAAAACCCTACTCCTGCTTGATTGATATTGATGATATGGGTAGTACAAGAGTAGATCTACCACGAGATCAGAGAGGCTAAACCCTAGAAGCTAGCCTATGATATGATTATTGTTGTCCTATGGACTAAACCCTCCAGTTTATGTAGACACCGGAGGGGGCTAGGGTTACACAGATTCGGTTACAATGGGAGGAGATCTACATATCCGTATTGCCAAGCTTGCCTTCCACGCCAAGGAAAGTCCCATCCGGATACGGGATGAAGTCTTCAATCTTGTATCTTCATAGTCCAACAGTCCGGCCAATGGTCATAGTACGACCGTCCGGACAGCCCCTAGCCTCAGTAGCCCCTGAACTAGGCTTCAATGACGACGAGTCCGGCACGCAGATTGTCTTCGGCATTGCAAGGCGGGTTCCTCCTCCGAATACTTCATAGAAGATTTTGAACACAAGGATCGTGTCCGGCTCTGCAAAACAAGTTCCACATACCACCGTAGAGAGTAATATTTTCACAAATCTAATCTCGTAACGTATTCTGTAGCGTGACATCACACCACAGCCAAGTCTTTATTCGAATCATTTTTACTGCCCCACCTCAGCATGTTTTGCGAGGCGGTTTCCTTGGCACGTCTTGTCGAAGCAGAGATCGTGTCCCCTTATTCTGGGATTCTCATCAATACGGGCGTGGGTAACCCAACCGTGCCATTAATTACGGCGCTTGGGGGATAAGCGAGTTTTACCAGGCTGGTGGGGACGCATAGTTTTGTCCGCCCATATAAGGGGATAAGGATCCACCTTTTCATCCACGCCTTCTTCCTCCTTTGCTCATCCATTTTCGCACACTCGAGCTCCAGCACCCAAGTCCACATTCCCCACCTCAACCTTCTCCAACAATGTCCGGAGCGGGAGGCAGGTGGATGGTCTCGTCCGTCACGGAGGGACACATAAAAAAGCTAAGGAGAGCCGGATACCTGCCCGACGACATCTCACACCGGCTCCCAGATGAGGGGCAACTCATCCCCACCCCCAGGCCCCATGAGAGGGTGGTGTTCCTCACCCATTTCCTCCGTGGACTGGGCTTCCCACTCCACCCATTCGTCCGGGGGCTCATGTTCTACTACGGCCTGGACTTCCACGATCTGGCCCCGAACTTCATCCTCAACATCTCGGCGTTTATCGTCGTGTGTGAGGCCTTCCTCCGCATCAAGCCCCACTTCGGCTTATGGCTGAAAACCTTCAATGTCAAGCCGAAGGTAGTGGGCGGCTGCCAGGCGGAGTGCGGAGGCGCCATGGTGGGCAAGATTCCCAACGTTATATGGCTTGAGGGCTCCTTCGTGGAGACCATAAAGGGGTGGCAATCGGGGTGGTTCTACATCACCGAGCCGCGTGACCCTGAATGGACAGCGGCCACGAGTTCCGATCTGGCATCCCCACGCGGCTCACCTCCTGGCAAGAGAAGGGCCTGTCCTGGGGTAATTCGGGAGAGCTGACCGGACTCCAAACTTGCATCCAAAACCTGGTGGACAAGAAGGTCAAACTCGTCAACGTAGTCCAGGTCATGCTCATCCGCCGGATCCTCCCGTGCCAACAATGGGCTTTCAACTTGTGGGAGTTCGACCCGGCCCAGCACCGAACTCTGAGCTGGCTCTTCGACACAACGTACGAAGATGCCTGGAAGCTGCTATTCAAGGGCGCCGAGGCTCCTGCTTCCGCTACCGAGGATCGCGGATTCTGCGCGCAGCGTCAAGCCAGCGCGGTAAGCTGTTTTACCTCTTACAGGATATTTGTCTTTCATAGTTTGACTCTATGCGGGATCTAAGTCCCCATGCCTTTGACAGGGCTGGCAGGAGAAGGCCGGTCAGATCGACTGTCCAGCTCCTTTGCCCGAAGGCCCAGCAGATGCCCGCTTGACGAAACTGCTGGTTCCGGCACCTTACGTGGTGCCAGAGAAGAAGGCCAAGAAGAAGGCCACAGGAACCCGGAAGAGTTCCCGGCGCCCGGTGGAGTCGGACTCATCGTCCGATGACTCCGAGGCGCACTCCTCCCATGAAGACGAGGAGGAGGAAAGAGAGGCTTCTTCCCCAGCAGCGGGAGAAAAGAAAAGGAAGGCCGCCCCAACTGGGGAGGCTGGAGGGTCCAAGAAGGGGAGGACCCTTCCTCCGGACTACTCCACCAACGCCGCTGACAGCGAGGAGGAGTGGCCGCCCAGGGCAAGCCCCTGGCGAAGTCGTAAGTATTTGGACACCAGAGTGACTCATAGTGTTCATTTACTGCACAGCTTTCCCTGACGCCGAATATAATCATGCGGTCCGCCCCGAGCTCGGATCGACGTGTCGTCGAGCGGCTCCTTGAATTCGTCGGATGTGAATATCCTTTCACTTCCGGCCGCCTCCTCCCCTTGCCCTGCGGACAATGCCGAGGTATTGTCCCAAGAGGTTCCAAATCGAGGGGAGGCAGTCCTGGGGGCGCCTCAAGGCGACGTCCCAGACTCCAGGCGCAAGGGGGGCAAGACCCTCAGGGGCTCCAAGTCCAGCCCTGGGCCGAACACCACACCGGAACCTTGATCGGTCCCGGAGTCCGGCAGGCGGCCCCCCGCTAAGAAGGGCAAGCCTACCGCGCCGGTGACCTCCGTCCAACCGGAGGCACCGGATAACTTGCTGGAGGTGCTTAACGGCGCCTCCATCGACGAGGAGCACCGCACTATTATGAGTGCGGTGATCCAGAAGGTTCAGTCCGCCAAGAGCGGGCTGACTGAAGCCTGTGCCAGCCTGTTGATAGGCTTTGAGGTACGTATATGAAAATATTACCGCATAGACAGTAGCCCCTGATGCTCTGTTTGGCGTTCACAAAGAAAAGCCGAATAGAGGATCTAATAATGTTTGCAGGAGTTTAACATAATTATGTCGATATGCGTATGCAGGATTCGCTGTTGGCCTCTGCCACACTGACTGCAGAGTTGAAGCGCTGAAGCAGAACCTCGAGCGGTCCGAGCAAGAGCACGACGTTGCCAAGAAGAAGCTCGAGGAAAAAGAAGGTAAGTAATACCTTGTGGAGTATATGTTAAAAAGACGTAGTTGCAAAAAATGACAGGATCATTATTGGTGTCCTAGGGGCCACGACTGAGGTGGCGACCCTGAAGCAAGCACTTTCCGAGGCCGAAGAGAAGGCGGCCACGGAGCGCGCCGAGCGGGAGAAACATGAGGCGCGAGTTGGCGAGGTACAGTAAGAGCTCCAGGCTCTCGTGAAAAAACACGAGAGTTTGGAGCTTGACTCAAAGACACGAGAGTCCGAGCTCGCAGCGGCCCTCGAAAGCGCCAAGTCTGCCAAGGACGAAGCCCAGAAAGCCCTCCAGGAAGTTGAGGCGATGAAGAAGATAGCGGCGGGTAAGGCATTCATTATGCAAAGCAAGCACGTGAAAGTGAATTACTTGTTAATTACCCGAGTTCGGAGCTCTCCAGGAGCATTCACAGATTTGCCCCGTAGCGTGTCAGATGTCGTCGCCTTCTATTGGGCCGAAGAGGGAAGCTCGACGGAGAAGGTGTTCTGGTCTCAGTATGCTGAGGCCGGACACCCTGTGCCCTTGAGCGACCAGCTGAAGCAGCTGGTCGAGCTCCATAAGGTGGCCGAGCAGGCCATGAAGGGTCTCATAGTCCGGCTGTGGACTGAGGAGGCCGTGCCTGGGAGCTACTTCGGGATGGTGAGGCGGCTGATGGATGCCTGTCCACGGCTTGAAGTCATCAAGCGATCCATCTGCATCGAGGGTTCCCGTAGGGCGCTTGCCCGTGCTGAAGTGCACTGGGGCAAGATGGATGCTGAGAAGCTTGCGAAGGACGCGCAGGGAAAGGAGCATCGCCACCCCGAGATGTATTACGAGGGCATCCTGAAGGGTGCCCGCCTTGTGGCGGATGAATGTTCCAAGGATGTAATATTTGAGTAAACTTGTTTGTTTTATCCTGTGCGCTGAAAACTTGTTCATATGCACTATGAAACGCTTGTTTTATTTTAAAATATTACCTTCTATGCGTCCGTTTATTAAATCTGAGAGATGGCGAGTCGTCGGCTTCTGCCCCCATGCCACTAGTGCTGGGGTGTTCGGGGATAAACCTGAGCACTCTTTTTCCCATTCTTGGGTCCTCCGAGGGAGGTGCTCAGCACAACAAACAAGGCAATCAGACTATAGTGCGTTATCACTCTCACTTAGCCAAAGAATTCTATAATTTTAAATTTCGGCGAAGCCCCTAGTGTTCGGAAGACCGAGTTCGGGGCGCTATACACGCCTAGGCCGGAAATAGCCGACTCGTCGCTCTAAGCGGCATAAGTCTTTAGGGACTCGAAACCTCTCGAGTCTGCGACCAGCTCTCGCCGTATCATGACAGTCAGTTTTAGCTTTCTCTACTGAGGTGCTTAGCCCAGCTCAACCGGGGCACAATCGCAGTAGTTCTCCCAGCGCTACCTTAGCCGATATAGCGGAACGTAGGGTACCAAAACATGGGAGCCGGCCAAACCCAACTATTGACCAAAGACATGATTCGGAGCTGATGCATATAATGCTATAAGTTCGGAGGGCCGCACTTGTGAAAGTGTTCGGACTTCTCATGCCGTATTATGGGGTGCTTGAGCCCCTGGCGTATTGACCGTACCAAAGTGTACGGGTGCTAAATGTCATAACTGAACATGTATATGAAAAAATAAATGAATAGAGAATACAATAATAAGCTGAAGCTAAGCATTGTTTATTCCAAAAGGCTGCGGTAAAAAGCAGAACGATACAAATAGTGCGATAAGCAATAGATGGGACTATTTGACATGTCCCCCTCCAGGGGCGAGCTGCGGGACGGTATGTAAGACATGTATTTTGCTCGTTATAGAGACCACCTGGGAATTCGACGTAGCTTTCTGCCTCCTTGGTTGTTGCATCGTGTGTTCAGCGATTGTACTGCCGGACAAGTCTTCTAGAGAGTAAGGTCCTGAAAGTAAGAAAAATGATAGAATCGGCAGCTCCTAGTGCGGTTGAGCCATGTATTGGGGCGTGCCGTGGTCATGCCCCTCCCCTGTGCCCATGGTATTGTCAGAGCGTAGGTATGTACGCGTAGCACGGATTTCACCGTTTTGCTAGGGCTGGGGTCGGGGCCGCATTGCTACGCTTGCTCGGCATGTGCCAGGCGGTCTTGTTGTAAGTTACTCCGAGCGCGCTTGACGGTGTCCAGACGTTTTATTGCCGGGTTGGAGAATTGCCTTGAGAGGCTGCTTTGTACTTCTACTGCGAGGGCCGCCGTAAGCTCCTCTGTTCGGAGAGAGCGTTCGGTGTTTCCATTGGCCGTAATGAATCCTTGAGGTCCTGGCATCTTGAGCTTGAGGTATGCGTAGTGCGGCACCGCATTGAACTTTGCAAATGCGGTTCGCCCGAGCAGTGTGTGATAGCCACTGCGGAATGGGACTATATCGAAGATTAACTCCTCGCTTCGGAAATTATCCGGGGATCCGAAGACCACTTCAAGTGTGACTGAGCCCGTGCAATGGGCCTCTACACCTGGTATGACACCCTTAAAGGTCGTCTTTGTGGGTTTGATCCTTGAGGGATCTATGCTCATTTTGCGCATTGTGTCCTGATAAAGCAGGTTCAGGTTGCTGCCGCCGTCCATAAGGACTCGAGTGAGGTGAAATCCGTCAATGATTGGGTCTAGAACCAATGCGGTGAATCCGCCATGGCGGATGCTAGTGGGATGGTCCCTTCAATCGAAAGTGATCGGGCAGGAGGACCACAGGTTGAATTTTGGGGCGACTGGCTCCAACGCGTATACGTCCCTTAGCGCACGCTTCCGTTCCCTCTTGGGGATGTGGGTTGCGTATATCATGTTCACCGTCCGCACTTGTGGGGGGAAGCCCTTCTGTCCACTATTGTTCGGCGGCCGGGGCTCCTCCTCGTCATCGCTATGTAGCCCCTTGTCTCTGTTTTCGGCATTTAACTTGCCGGCCTGCTTGAACACCCAACAATCCATGTTGGTGTGATTGGCTGGTTTTTCGGGGGTGCCATGTATCTGGCACGAGCGATCGAGTATACGGTCCAAACTGGACGGGCCCGGAGTGTCTCTTTTGAATGGCTTTTTCCGCTGACCAGGATTGGAGCCTCTGAATCCGGCATTAACTGCCGTATCTTCAGCATTGTCACTGTTAATGCGGCGCTTGTGCTTGTTGCGACGCGACCTGCCATTGCTGTCCTTGGTATCCGAATTACCAGGGCTCCTGGTCATGTTATTGCTACGAGCCAGCCAGCTGTCTTCTCCCGCACAAAAGCGGGTCATGAGTGTCGTGAGGGCTGCCATAGATTCCGGCTTTTCCTGTCCAAGGTGCCGGGCAAGCCACTCGTCACGGATGTTATGCTTGAAGGCTGCTAGGGCCTCTGCATCCGGACAGTCGATGATTTGATTTTTCTTGGTTAGGAACCGTGTCCAGAATTGTCTGCAGATTCTTCTGGCTGCTGAATTATGTGGCTCAGGTCATCAGCGTCTGGTGGTCGCACATAGGTGCCCTGGAAATTGTCGAGGAATGCGGCTTCCAGGTCCTCCCAACAACCAATCGATTCTGCTGGCAAGCTGTTAAGCCAATGCTGAGCTGGTCCTTTAAGCTTGAGTGGGAGGTATTTGATGGCGTGTAGATCATCGCCACGGGCCATGTGGATATGAAGGAGATAGTCCTCGATCCATACCGCAGGATCTGTTGTGCCATCGTATGATTCAATGTTTACGGGTTTTAAACCCTCTGGGTTTTGATTATCCATTACTTCATCTGTGAAGCATAGTGGGTGTGCGGCACCTCTGTACTGGGCTATATCACGACGTAGCTCAAATGAGCTTTGTTTGCTGTGTTCGGCCCGGCCGGATCTACTATATCCGGCGTGACGGTTATCGTCTCGTGTTGTGGGGCGCCCGCGCGATCCGTAGATCGATCTTGTTTGCCTTGCCTTGTCCTCCAACATATCTCGCAGGTCTAGCGCATTTCCCCGTGCCTTGGTATTTTTTGAGCGACGCCGGGGTGCGGCTTGAGTGGAGGGCCAAGAGGCCTCTCTGTCGCGGCCACGAGGTGGCCGGTCAGTCGCATCATGCGCTGGTGATGTAGATTTAGGTGCTTCCTCCTCTAATCGGGGTAGCAACCTGCGCTTTGGGTAGCTCTTGGAGGGGCGTTCGAGTTTGTACTCCTCGGCCGCAAGGACTTCAGTCCATCTGTCGGCTAGCAAGTCTTGATCAGCTCTAAGCTGTTGCTGTTTTTTCTTAAGGCTACTAGCTGTGGCCATAAGCCTGCGCTTAAAGCGCTCTTGTTTGATGGGATCCTCAGGCATGACAAATTCGTCGTCGTTGAGGCTTGCCTAGTCTTCGGAGGGAGGCATGTAATTATCATCCTCTTCCTCTCTGTCTGCCGCTCTCTCAGGGGGCTGGCTTCTCCATCCTCCTGCGCTGAATCTTGCTGGAGGGAGTTGTCTTCGGCACTATCCGGGGTGTTTTTATCTCCCGTGCTGGTATCACCGTTTTTGCTTTGGCGGGACTTAGAGCGGCGCCGCTGACGCCGGCGCTTAGGTTGCTTCTTGGAGGGGTCATCCCCCGCTGTTCTGTCGCCATTGCCTTCTTTGGGTGTATCCACCATATATATTTCATATGACGAGGTGGCTTTCCAGTGCCCTATAGGCGCTGGTTCCTGTTCGTCTCCTACATCGTCGTCCATATCGTCGATGTCTTCGGAGTCAAAGTCTAGCATGTCGGTTAAATCATCGACAGTGGCTACGAAGTGGGTGGTGGGTGGGCGTCGAATTTCTTCGTCATCCGCATCCCAATCCTGCCGGTCATAATCCGGCCAGGACTCTCCTGACAAAGAGAGAGACCTTAGTGAATTCAGAATGTCGCCGAAGAGCGTGTGCTGAAAGATATCCGCGGCGGTGAATTCCATGATTGGCGCCCAATCAGATTCGATTGGCAGGGGCGCAGAGGGTTCGGAGTCCGGCACTTTGGAGTCACGGGCTTCGCAGAGGATAAGGCTGGTGTTCAGCTTGATTGCCGCTGAGACTGCAGCCCCTGCGGCGGGGTCTAGTCACCCGTCCTCGATCGGCGCAGTTGGCTCTGAGCTAAGGGTCGGAGTGGATGCGGGTGCGGCCTTCAGGGCATTGTTCGGTGGCAGAGCTAAATCATGCCCATCGTGACAGTGCGGCGCGCTCGGCTGTGGCTCGAATCCGTCGAAGATCAAGTCTCCATGGATGTCAGCCGTGTAGTTCAGACTTCCAAATCTGACGTGATGGCCAGGGGCGCAACTTTCAATCTGCTCCAGATGGCCAAACGAATTGGCCCGCAGTGCAAAACCGCCGAATACAAATATCTGTCCGGGGAGAAAAGTCTCACCCTGGACTGCATCGCCAACGATGATTGAAGGAGCCATCGGGCCTAAAGATGACGACACAGAGGAACTCTCAATGAAAGCACCAATGTCGGTGTCAAAACCGGCGAATCTCGGGTAGGGGGTCCCAAACTGTGCGTCTAGGCGGATGGTAACAGGAGACAAGGGACACGATGTTTTTACCCAGGTTTGGGCCCTCTCGATGGAGGTAAAACCCTACTCCTGCTTGATTGATATTGATGATATGAGTAGTACAAGATTAGATCTACCACGAGATCAGAGAGGCTAAGCCCTAGAAGCTAGCCTATGGTATGATTGTTGTTGTCCTACGGACTAAACCGTCCGGTTTATATAGGTACTGGAGGGGGCTAGGGTTACACAGAGTCGGTTACAATGGGAGGAGATCTACATATCCGTATTGCCAAGCTTGCCTTCCACGCCAAGGAAAGTCCCATCCGGATACGGGACGAAGTCTTCAATCTTGTATCTCCATAGTCCAAAAGTCCGGCCAAAGGTCATAGTCCGGCCGTCCGGACACCCCCTAAGCTAGGACTCCCTCAGCCTCCTTGGAGTCCGCCTCGAGGATAAGCTTTTGTACATTGAGTTCTTGAGCAAGCACGATAGCTCGGGGGCATGCCTGCAGCTCCGCCACTTTGGGGTCGATGACAGCCGGAAAAAAATGGCATGCTCCGGCAAGGAACTCACCATGGCAGTCCCTAAGAACTACACCTCCTGCTCCCGCCCCCTTAATCTTTGTCAATGCTCCATCCGCATTTGCTTTTACCCATCCTGACTCCGGCTTATTCCAAGTTGGCATCGCTCGCTGGACCAGTTATCGCACTGCCTTTGCATGTACAGTTCGCCACTCCTCCAGCAAATTCAGTACCCTTCTGACAATGGAGGCAGGTTCCTCTATTTGCTTCGTCTCTCTTGCATTGTTCCGTGCTAGCCAGAGTTCATACCACGCCATCATCACCAGCTCCTTTTCTTCTACCGGCACACCCGCAAGCCACTCCAGGACCCATGATCGCAAGCAAGCACCCAGTAAAACAGGTAATTTGTTTTTTTGTATCATCTAAATTTGTTTTTGCTACATCCTCTATATCAGCCAAAGTCAGTAAGTTGGTTATTTTAAATTATAGTACTTAGTCGATTTTATTTTCATTGTCAATAGGAAATAAGAAATCCAAGATAAATTGATGAATCACCATTTGGTATGATATATCGAGCTAGATGTATTTGCAAGCATTGACAATATTAATATCGTACAGTGCTATAAAAAAAGAGGAAACACAAGGGGCTACTGCCTCGTGCATTTTGTGAAAACAATATATTTTGTATTTGTGTGTGCAAAACTTCATATGAACAATTGACTTGGTCTATGTCTCGTGCTTGATTTTTAAATACTTGATTTTATGTTTACAGCTCAAGGTCCTTCTACCATGGCTGGTGAAGAAACGATGGCCTCAGATTAAGCAAGTCTACGTTAATTTGGTACCAATGCTTGCGATGCTGCACTTTGTTAAAACTAACTTTTTACTGAATTTCCTCTCGTGGTAATAATGAACTCATATTTCATTTTAAATGTGAATCTGTAGCATACTTCTAACATGCTTTGGTATGTGTGGTATATGCCATAAGTTTTAGTAACTTAACTTTAGCCCTAGGCTTTGGAAAATCCTGGCTCCTCCTCTGTCACGAACGCTTATTCTTACTGTTTTTTCAACATGCAAGAGCTTTGCATGTCTTTTGTATTTTGATTGATTGGGGAAAAGAGTTAGGGCATCTCCAACACCGACTCTTAAACTGCCCGCAACCATTCGGGCCGCGTCATTTTACCCAAACGCGGGGCGTGGGGTGGGAGGTGGGGGAGGACCGCAGCCATGCCCACTTCCGACAATACTTGAGTGATGCACCAACCGATACATTGGTGGTGAAGGATGCCTCGTTGCATGGAGTGATGCACCAACTGATATTCCTTCAACAGTTATTAGACCTCATTTTTAGCGGTGAGGGCATATTACTGTCTTCAAAGCCTGGTATATGAGCCATGGACAGTAATGGTGTATCTGGAATTCTACTTTTTTTGCATGATAATACCTGCCGCATTCATATGATAAAGATCAAGGTACAAGCCATATAAACACTGACTTGAAAAAATAGCAGAACGCTAGCCTTCGCACAGACTCCAAGGCTCGTCACTTCCATCCAGTACCAACACAATAGTCACCGAAGGGAAATGTGATGAATTACCTGTTCACCCGAGCTTGATGCAGCTGCATTGCTGATATGCAGCTTTGCATACCTCTTAAGTAACTTACCAAAGGCCAAGTCATTGCCATTAATCTTAAAAAATAGTTCAAATGTGCTATTAAACTCAAGCTTATTTCAAATGTGTCATTACGCTCATGCTTACTTGCATTACATGTTTCTTGTCTACAAAAATCTTGAGTACCTCATCATCACTTAAAAATATCTTCTTTGATAAATACAACTGAACAAATATTTAACAACCATCATCTCTGCAATGTTTCAACATATGTGCATACTGGAAGAACACACGTGCATTATTCACACCTAAATAAAGAACATCGCTAGTTTGAGAAGAAGTACAACCACTAATAAAGAGAGAATAAATTTCGTTTTGTTTCAACAAGCTTAACCGAAAAGCTCGACATGAATTTTCTAGATTTTGAACATACTATCCCTTTTCAAGCTATTGATAATGTTATCAAGTCGAAAATAAACCCGTTTGAAAAATCATTAGACAAAGATAATACAGAACATGTATTATAAGCTCTGACCTCAAGGTACACTAAATTGAACATATAACATTTACAATAAGTACTCCCTCCATCCCAAAATAAGTGACTCAAATTTGTACTCACTTTGTATTGCAAACCACTTCTGGTGATCGTACAATAAAATTACAAAAAATAATAGAAAAAGTAAAGTTGATGTTTTGCTGTTTTTTGAGATATTAGGAAAGACTAAATTAAACATGCAATATTTAGATAAAACAAATATGATACGATAGAAATCGGGCGCGTGCCCTAGCTCTCGACAAAGTAAGGATTGAGTCTCCGGCGATCGATCGATGGGAACGCGGCTCGCGTGGTGCCGTCGTGTGTTGTCGAAACGAGATACGGTAGAAAACCAGGCGCGTGCACTGGTATTTATGACGGGTCGATGGAATTCTAATCTGACACCAATAGTTCTCTCTTGCACGAGCCGTCGCCGGACTCGTGCTTCTACCACGAAGGGTTATTCTTTTTTCTTCATGGTGATACTTCTCTAGTTTATATCACTAGCAAAAGGGTCAGTGCGTTGCAATGTTTTTTTCATAATCTCCAATGGCCATGACCAAATTTTGCTGCATCACCGAGATACACTATCACTCTCAATTTCGTGAAATCATGAACAATTTTTGAAATCATGATTTTTTGAAAACTCGTGAACATATTTGAAATCATGAACATTTTACAAATCTATGAACACTTTTACACATTTTTGAACATTTTCTAAAACCAAGAACATTTCTTGGATTCATGGACATTTTATACTGATATTTTTAAAAAAATTGAGAATTTTCTAAAACAAGTTTCTTAAATCGGCAAACATTTCTTGAATCGACGAACATATTTTGGAAATTGGTGGAACAATTTTGGAAATTCACGAACATTTTTTTGAATTAACAAACATTTTTTTAAATGCACGATCATTTTTTCAATCTGTGAACAGTATAAGAATGAATAAACTATTTTGTAAGTCATGAACAGTTTTTGAATTTTTAGGATATTATTTCATTCATAAATATTTTTTAATTGACAAAATTTTGTTTAATTTTATTAATATTTTTAATACATGAACCTTTTAAAAAAATATAAATATTTTTTAATTTCCGGAACATTTGTTTTCAATTTTCGTACATTCTGTGAATCCACAAACATTTTATGATTTATTAAATATTTTATTTCAAAATTCTCATTTTTTAAAATTTTCTAAACGTTTTTGTAGTCCTAAATTATTCAAAGTAGCACAAAATGGAAAAAAAATAAAAACAAATTTTCAAAAATAGGCTGCCCGAACATGGGCCGACCCAAACGGGCATGATGTGTCTTCTCCCAGCGCGCAGAGCGCAGTGTAGGAGGTTCCTACTGCATGTGCCGGCCCAGGCAAGGGATTCGCATGTGTAAAACATTTTTTATATCATTTGTAGGTGATATGGGTGGGTAATATTTTGCAACTTTGAGGGCAATTTCCGTGACATACCGCCAGAAGCAATAGCCATTTTATTGTTAGGTATAGATAAGAATGATAGTACAAGCTACATACATACCGACCTGACAAAGCTAAAAAGATAGTAAAACGTTAGCCTTTGCACAAAGAAACATCAGAAGAAGTAAAATTACAAACAAGACAGAAGAATCCTTTGAGTTTGACACCAACGCACGTCACCTGCCTCTGGCACCACCACGACTCCACCAAAGGAAAACATGATGGATCACCTCCAGACTCGAGCTCAACATGGCTCCATCGCTGAGATGCAGCTTTGCGGACCTCCAAGGTGGCTCGTCGAAGGTGAAACTATTACCGTTGAACGAATCAGACCGTGGCAACACCACAAATACACCATCGAACTCCAGATCTGGCACCCCCACATGACTAAGGCGTCAGAGGAGGAAACCATACCTTCCATCCATGAACCACAAACCCATCATATGACCGACCATCTTTCAGATGCCTCCGATACATAGCACAATCTGCATCTGCTCCTGGACTACCTCCCAAGCTCCGCGTCAGCGCTGGAGCAAACATCGTCTTAATGGCGGAGCTCGAGGACACAGGTCCATCACAAAAGATGCTCCCGCAGCCGCACCATCCTTACTTGAACAGACTGGTTTCCAAATCCATTCCCAACCATAGGACCGATCGCGTTGTCAGGGTAGGATCTGAAGAATATTTATTCAACGTCATCATTGATGACCCACAAGTATAGGGGATCAAACGTAGTCCTTTCGATAAGTAAGAGTGTCGAACCCAACACGGAGCAGAAGGAAATGACAAGTGGTTTTCAGCAAGGTAATTTCTGCAAACACTGAAATTGTCGGTAACAGGTAGTTTGATAGCAAGATAATTTGTAGCAAGTAACAAATAACAATAGTAACAATAAGTGCCGCAAGGCAGCCCAATCCTTTTTATAGCAAAGGACAGGCCAGAACGGTCTTAGATAATAAGTAAAACGTTCTTGAGGACACACAGGAATTTCATCTAGTCACTTTCATCATGTTTGTTTGATTCGCGTTTGCTACTTTGATAATTTGATATGTGGGTGGACCGGTGCTTGGGTGCTGTTCTTACTTGAACAAGCCTCCCACTTATGATTAACCCCTCTTGCAAGCATCGGAAACTACGAAAGAAGAATAAAGATAAAATCTAACCATAGCATTAAACATGTGGATCCAAATCAACCCCTTACGAAATAGCGCATAAACTAGGGTTTAAGCTTCTGTCACCCTAGCAACCCATCATCTAATAACTACTCCACAATGCATTCCCTTAGCCCAAAGATGGTGAAGTGTCATGTAGTCGACGTTGATACGTCCATTTTGCATCATGCTTTTATTTCGATATTTATTGCATTATGGGCTGTTATTACACTTTATGTCACAATACTTATGCCTATTCTCTCTTATTTTACAAGGTTTACATGAAGAGGGAAAATGCCGGCAGCTGGAATTCTGGGCTGGAAAAGGAGCAAATATTAGAGACCTATTCTGCACAACTCCAAAAGTCTTGAAACTCCACGGAAGTTATTTTTGGAAATAATAAAAAATACTGGATGAAGAAAATACCAGAGGGGACCCACCCACCAGGCACATGGGTGGGGGGCGCGCCCTACCCCCCGGGCGTGCCCCTTGCCTCGTGGCCCCCCTGGTGGCCTTCCGGTGGCCATCTTCTGCTATATGAAGTCTTTCGTCCGAAGAAAAATCATAAGCAAGCTTTCGGGATGAGACTCCGCCGCCACGAGGCGGAACCTTGGCAGAACCAATCTAGGGCTCTGGCGGAGCTGTTCTGCCGGGGACACTTCCCTCCGGGAGGGGGAAATCATCGCCATCATGATCACCCACGCTCCTCTCATCGGGAGGGGGCCAATCTCCATCAACATCTTCACCAGCACCATCTTCTCTCAAACCCTAGTTCATCTCTTGTATCCAATTCTTGTCTCTAAGTCTGAGATTGGTACTTGTAGGTTGTTAGTAGTGTTGATTACTCCTTGTAGTTGATGCTAGTTGGTTTATTTGGTGGAAGATCATATGTTCAGATCCATTATGCATATTAATACTCCTCTGATTATGAACATGAATATGCTTTGTGAGTAGTTACGTTTGTTTCCGAGGACATGGGAGAAGTCTTGCTATTAGTAGTCATGTGAATTTGGTGTTCGTTCGATATTTTGATGAGATGTATGTTGTCTCCCCTCTAGTGGTGTTATGTGAACATCGACTACATGACACTTCGCCATTATTTGGGCCTAGAGGAAGGCATTGGGAAGTAATAAGTAGATGATGGGTTGCTAGAGTGACAGAAGCTTAAACCCTAGTTTATGCGTTGCTTCGTAAGGGGCTGATTTGGATCCATATGTTTCATGCTATGGGTAGGTTTACCTTAATACTTCTTTTGTAGTTGCTGATGCTTGCAATAGGGGTTAATCATAAGTGGGATGCTTGTCCAAGTAAGGACAACACCCAAGCACCAGTCCACCCACATATCAAATTATCAAAGTACCGAACGCGAATCATATGAACATGATGAAAACTAGCTTGATGATAATTCCCATGTGTCCTCGGGAGCATTTTCCTTCATATAAGAAATTGTCCAGGCTTGTCCTTTGCTACAAAAAGGATTGGGCTACCTTTCTGCACTTTATTTACTTTTGTTATTTGTTGCTCGTTACAGTTTACCTTATCACAAAACTATCTGTTACCGATAATTTCAGTGCTTGCAGAGAATACCTTGCTGAAAACCGCTTATCATTTTCTTCTGCTCTTCGTTGGGTTCGACACTCTTACTTATCGAAAGGACTACGATAGATCCCCTATACTTGTGGGTCATCAGACGTTCACATAACACCACTAAGGGAATCACAACATATATATCATCAAAATATGGAACAAATATCAAATTCACATGATTACTTGCAACATGACTTCTCCTGTGTCCTCAAGAACAAAAGGAAGTACTCACAAATAATATTCATGCTCAAGATCAGAGGAGTAATAAATATCATAATGGATCTGAACATATAATCTTCCACCAAATAAAGTAACTAGCATAAACTACAAGATGTAATCAACACTACTAGTCACCCGCAGGTACCAATCTGAGGTTTTGATACAAGATTGAACACAAGAGATGAACTAGGGTTTTGAGATGAGATGGTGCTGGTGAAGATGTTGATGAAGAGTGATCCTCCCAAGGTGAGAGGGTTGTTGGTGATGACGATGGCTTCGATTTCCCCCTCCCGAAGGGAAGTATCCCCGGCGGAATCGCTCCATCGGAGAGCAAAAGTGCTCCTGCCGAAGTTCTGCCAAGAGATGGCGGCGCTCCGTCCCAAAAGTCCTCTCCTTATTTTTTCTAGGTCAAAAGACCTTATGTACCAGAAGATGGGCACCGGAGCTGGGCTAGGCCCCCACTACCCACCAGGGCGCGCCTAGAGGGCGTGGCGCACCCTGGTGCCTAGTGGGCACCTAGGTGCCCCCCTCTAGTATTTCTTTTCTCCAATATTTTTTATATATTCCAAAATAATTATTTGTAAAATTTCAGCTCATTTGGAGATGCACATAATAGGTATCTCTAACATAGCTTTTTCAGGTCCAGAATTCCAGCTACCGGTATTCTCCCTCTTTGTGTAAACCTTGCATATTATGAGAGAAAAGGAATTGGAATTACTCCACAAAGTGTTATATTGGATAAAAACACTATAAATAACAGTAGGAAAACATGATGCAAAATGGACGTATCAACTCCCCCAATCTTAGACCTCGCTTGTCCTGAAGCGAAATCCGGTATCGAGAATCATGTCCACATGTTTAGAGAAAGAGAGAGAGAGAGAGAGAGAGAGAGAGAGAGAGAGAGAGAGAGAGAGAGAGAGAGAGAGAGGCGTCGATAAAACAAAATACGGACACAGTAGCATCATGCTTATTATTATAACAGCAATAGATTTTATCATAAAACTTCTCATGAGCAAGTAACAATTCATAACAACATCGAAGTATAAAGCACAAACTTTATGGAAAACTAACAGACTATGTTCTCAGTCAACTTTGCAATTGCAATTCATCATATTTTTAGGAAGGGTCTCGTATCGGAGCCTTTTGGCAAGTCCACATACTCAACCATCAGTTGATCTTCTGTGATTGCTAACACTCACATCATATATATGGAGCAAAAAGTTTCAGCCAAACACACAGAAAAATAGGGGCTTATAGTTTCACCTCCCAACTTATTCACCTCAAGGGTGATGTCAACAATAATAACTCATGATCACTCATATCCAACTGGATATATGTGCCTAGATCTTTCCCCACCACATGATGCTTGCAAAAGAGAAAAATAAAAAGGATTAGAGAAGAATACTATTGACTCTTGCATAAAAAGTAAATACATAAAAGTAAAAGATAGGCCCTTCGAAGAGGGAAGCATAGGTTGTCATGCGCTTTTATGTTTGAATGCACAAGCTCTTAGTCCAAAAGAAGGCCACGTTGTATTGCCCCTTATGATAGCAACCTTTATTATGCAGTCCGTTGCTTTTATTACTTTGACATCACAAGTTCGCACAACGCTTATTTTCCCTTACACTAAAAGATCATACATATTTAGAAGCAATTTTTATTGCCTTATGCACCGATGACAACTTACTTGAAGGATCTTATTCTATCCATAGGTAGGTATGGTGGACTCCCATAACTTGAGATTGGGTTTAAGGGTTTTGGATGCACAAGAGTAGTATCTATACTTAGTGCGAATTTTTGGCTAGCAAAGATATTGAGCTAGCACCACATGTTGGAGGATCTATGACAATATAACTTCTATGTGAATATGAACAAACATAAATCATTACATTGTCTTCCTTGTCCAACGTCAACAATTTGGCATATAAAATATTTAATGGTGGCTCACAATCATAAAAGATGTCCAAGATAGTATATTTGCATGTGAATCTTCTCTTCGCTTATTAGTTCTTTCATGAGTTGCATCATTGCCCAATGCTATGTTTGTCAACCTTCAATAAATTTTACTACTTATACTTTTGCTTATGTAATGTCATCACTTTCCATAAGATTAGCATATGATCTTTTTCATTATTCTCTTTATTTTGATTGAAACAAAAAAGGTAAAGAAGCAAAAACTCAAACTAATCTTTATTATACAACTCTCACTCGATTACAGAGATAGATATATCATGAACTAGCACTCGAAAATAGATCATACTAAATTTTTATTCTACTAGATCACAAAACAACTAAAGATTGAACTAAGAAAGGTAAAGGTAATAAAAGTGATGGTGATACGATACCGGGGCATATCCCCCAAGCTTGGCACAAGCCAAGGGGAGTGCTCATACCCGTGTGTTTAAGTCTCCTTCTTTGGTGGTGATGGTAGTGTTGAGGAAGTAGCATTCTTCTTCTCCAGCTTACACTTGAGGATAAAATTTTCTTCCCTCAAGTCATCATTTTCCTGCTCAAGCTTCACTATCTTTTTGCATAATGCCTCCTTGCTTTCCTATAGAAAATGGGACGGGATAAATTGGATCTTAGATTTGTTTGCTTTGCTAGGGAGACTTGACTTCTTGAATTCCACGTGCATATCTCCAGGTTGAGGTAGAGGATCTTCATCCTCTTCAGAGCTGGCATCCTCCATCTCCTTAGGATCATCTTCTGCTTCCTCCTATGTGGTGCAACCATAATGGTCCACATCTCCATAGATCTTTGGGTTTGTGATATAGTGGGAAACATAGCTCTCTCCATCTGAATCTTGAGACGACATATTTCCAGATCTGCTAGAAAAAGAGCACGAAACAAGAATAGAGGATATCTCCGCGATGCGGTGGTCAATACGTCCGAAGGAGTATATAAAGAATTTTTATCTTGAGAAACAAGTATACGATAGGAAAACGGAGTCGGGAAGGTGCCCGAGGGGCCCACTGCCCACCAGGGTGCGCTAGGTGGGGCAGGCGCGTCCTGGTGCCTAGTGGGCACCTGGGTTGCCTTCCCGGTTGTTTCTTATTTTCTATTTTTTTTCTAATATTCTAAAATTAACAGAAAATATTTTTGAGGAATTTTTGGAGTCGGTTTACTTACCGTATCACATACCTCTTCCTTTTCAGGTTCTGGAGTATTCTGGAAGATCTCTTTTATGTATTCCTCTGGTGTCATGGTTTGAATAATATTGGTTTCAACATTAATAGGTGTACCTGAAATATAATGCTTAATTCTTTGTCCATTAACCACCTTCGGATTGGTGCCTTCGGCATTATTCATTTTGATATCTCTAGAACGATAAACTTCTTCGATGATATATGGTTCTTCCCATTTTGAGAGAAGTTTTCCTGCAAAAAATCTAAAACGAGAATTGTACAATAGAACATATTCACCAACTTAAATTCTTGCTTTTGGATTCTTTTGTTATGCCATCTTTTGACTTTTTCTTTGAATAGTTTGGCATTTTCATAAGCTTGGGTTCTCCATTCATCTAGTGAGCTAATATAAAATAACCTCTTTTCACCGGCAAGTTTGAAATCATAGTTGAGTTCCTTAATTGCCCAATATGCTTTGTGTTCTAACTCAAGAGACAAGTGACATGCTTTTCCATAAACCATTTTGTATGGCATTAGATTTTTATAAGCAGTTCTATAAGCCCATAGTGCATCATCAAGTTTCTTAGACCATTTTTTTCTAGATCTGTGAATAGTCTTTTGTGATATCAACTTTATTTCTCTATTGCTAAGTTCAACTTGACATCTAGATTGAGGATGACAATGAGATGAAATTCTATGGTTGACATCATATTTAGCACACCATGAATAAAATGTGAACCACCATCAGTCATTAAATATCTAGGGACTCCAAACCTAGGGAAACTAATTTCTTTAAGCATTTTAATGGAGGTTTTATGATCAACACTACTAGTTGGAATAGCTTCTACCCACTTAGTGACATAATCAACGACAACCAAAATATGTGTATACCCATTAGAGGAAGGTAAATCTGCCATATAATCAAAGCCCCAACCATCAAATGGTTCAATAACAAGTGAATAATTCATAGGCATTTCTGACGTTTACCAATATTACCAATTCTTTGGCATTCATCACAAGTTGAGAGAAACCTACGAGCATCTTTGAAAAGAGTAGGCTAAAAAGCATATTGTAATACCTTGTGCGTAGTTCTATCTCCCGCATGATGCCTGTCGGTGTCAAAACCGGCGGATCTCGGATAGGGGGTCCTGAACTGTGCATCTAGGCGGATGGTAACAGGAGACAAGGGACACAATGTTTTTACCCAGGTTCGGGCCCTCTCGATGGAGGTAAAACCCTACTCCTTCTTGATTAATATTGATGATATGGGTAGTACAAGAGTAGATCTACCACGAGATCAGAGAGACTAAACCCTAGAAGCTAGCCTATGGTATGATTGTTGTTCTTCTTCTGTCCTATGGACTAAAACTCTCCGGTTTATATAGACACCGGAGAGGGCGAGGGTTACACAGAGTCGGTTACAACGGAAGGAGATCTACATATCCGTATCGCCAAGCTTGCCTTCCACGCCAAGGAAAGTCCCATTCGGACACGGGACAAAGTCTTCAATCTTGTATCTTCATGGTCCAAGAGTCCAGCCAAAGGTTATAGTCCGGCTATCTGGACACCCCCTAATCCAGGACTCCCTCGGTAGCCACTGAACCAGGCTTCAATGACGACGAGTCCAGCGCGCAAATTGTCTTCGGCATTACAAGGCGGGTTCCTCCTCCGAATACTTCATAGAAGATTTTGAACACAAGGATAGTGTCCGACTCTGCAAAATAAGTTCCACATATTGCCATAGAGAGAATAATATTTACACAAATCTAATCTGTTGACGTACTCCGCAGTGTGACATCACACCACGACCAAGTCTTTATTCGAATTGTTTTACTGTCCCACCTCAGCGCGTTTAGCGAGGTGGTTTCCTTGGCACGTCTTGTCAAAGCAGAGATCGTGGCCCCTTATTCCGGGATTCTCATCAATACGGGCATGGGTAACCCAACCGCGCCATTGATTACGACGCTTGGAATATAAGCGAGTTTTACCAGGCTGGTGGGGGCACGCAGTTTCGTCCGCCCATATAAGGGGATAAGGATCCACCTTTTTACCTACGCCTTCTTCCTCCTTTGTTCATCCATTTTCGCACACTCGAGCTCCAGCGCCCAAGTTCGCACTCCCCACCTCAACCTTCTCCAGCCATGTCCGGAGCGGGAGGCAAGTGGATGGTCTCCTCCGTCACGGAGGGACACATCAAAAAGCTGAGGAAGGCCGGATACTTGTCTAACGACATCGCGCACCAGCTTCCTGAAGAGGGGCAGCTCATCCCCACCCCTAGGCCCCATGAGAGGGTGGTGTTCCTCACCCATTTCCTCCGCGGACTAGGTTTCCCTCTCCACCCATTTGTCCGGGGGCTCATGTTCTACTACGGCCTGGATTTCCACGATCTGGGCCCAAACTTCATCCTCAACATCTTGGCGTTCATCGTCGTGTGCGAGGCCTTCCTCTGCATCTTGTTGGAAATATGCCCTAGAGGCAATAATAAAAGCATTATTATTATATTTCCTTATTCATGATAATTGTCTTTATTCGTGCTATAATTGTGTTATCCGGAAATCGTAATGCATGTGTGAATAACAGACAACAATATGTCCCTAGTGAGCCTCTAGTTGACTAGCTCGTTGATCAACAGATAGTCATGGTTTCCTGACTATGGACATTGGATGTCATTGATAACGAGATCACATCATTAGGAGAATGATGTGATGGACAAGACCCAATCCTAAACATAGCATAAGATCGCATAGTTCGTTTGCTAGAGTTTTCCAATGTCAAGTATCCTTTCCTTAGACCATGAGATCGTGTAACTCCCGGATACCGTAGGAGTGCTTTGGGTGTGCCAAACGTCACAACGTAACTGGGTGACTATAAAGGTATACTACGGGTATCTCTGAAAGTGTCTATTGGGTTGACATGGATCGAGACTGGGATTTGTCACTCCGCTTGACGGAGAGGTATCACCGGGCCCTCTCGGTAATGCATCATCATAATGAGCTCAGTGTGATCAAAGTGTTTGATCACGGGATCATGCATTACGATACGAGAAAAGTGACTTGCCGGTAACGAGATTGAACGAGGTATTGGGATACCGACGATCGAATCTCGGGCAAGTAAAATACCGATTGACAAAGGGAATCGTATACGGGATTAATTGAATCCTCGACATCGTGGTTCATCCGATGAGATCATCGTGGAGTATGTGGGAGCCAACATGGGTATCCAGATCCCGCTGTTGGTTATTGCCCGAGAGTCGTCTCGGTCATGTCTGCATGTCTCCCGAACCCGTAGGGTCTACACACTTAAGGTTCGGTGACGCTAGGGTTGTGAAGATATGTATATGCAGTAACCCGAATGTTGTTCGGAGTCCCGGATGAGATCCCGGATGTCACGAGGAGTTCCGGAATGGTCCAGAGGTAAAGAATTATATATAGGAAGTGCTATTTCGGCCATCGGGACAAGTTTCGGTGTTATCGGTATTGTACCGGGACCACCGGAGGGGTCCCGGGGGTCCACCAGGTGGGGCCACCTGCCCCGGTGGGCCACATGGGCCTTAGGGGGTGTGCCTTGGCCTGCATGGGCCAAGGGGAACCAGCCCCAAGGGGGCCCATGTGCCTAGGGTTCCAAAAGGGAGGAGTCCTAGTGGTGGAAGGCACCTCCTAGATGGCTTGGGGGGAGGGAAACCTCCCTGGCCGCCGCCCCCCTTGGGAGATCAGATCTCCCAGGGCCGGCGCCCCCCCAGAGGCCTATATAAAGGGGGGAGGGGAGGGGGGCTACGCACCCTATGCCCTGGCACCTCCCTCACCCTATGCGCATCCTATGCGGCCGGCACGAGGAGTTCCTTTATTGCATAGTTTTTCCTGACGCCGAATATATTTATGCAGTCCGCCCAAAGACCGGCTCGACGTGTCGTCGAGCGGTTCCCTGGATTCGTCGGATGTGAACAACACTTCACTTCCGGCCGCCTCCTCCCCTCACCCTACGGATAATGCCGAGGTGTTGTCCCAGAAGGCTCCAGGCCAGGAGGAGGTGGTCCTGGAGGCGCCACAAGGCGACCTCCCGAACTCCAGGCGCCAAGGGGACAAAACCCCCGAGGGCTCTAAGTCCGGCCCCAGGCCGGACACCGCACCGGAACCTTCAAAGGTTCCGGAGTCCGGCAAGCGCCCCCCTAAGAAGAAGGGCAAGCCTACGACGCCGGTGACCTCCGCCCAACCGGAGGCACCGGATAACTTGCTGGAGGTGCTTAACGGCGCCTCCATCAACGAGGAGCACCGCACCATTATGAGTGCGGTGATTCAGAAGGTTCAGTCCGCCAAGAGCGGGCTGACCGAAGCCTGTGCCAGCTTGTTGACAGGCTTTGACGTATGTAAAAAATATGTAAGAATATTACCGCATAGACAGTAGCCCCTGATGCTCTATTTGGCGTTCGGAAAGAAAAGCCGAATAGAGGATCAAATAACATTCGCAGGAGTCTAACATAATTAAGTCAATATGCGTATGCAGGCTTCACTGCTGGCCTCTGCCGCACTGACTGCGGAGGTGGATGCGCTGAAACAGAGCCTCGACCGTTCCGAGCAAGAGCTCGGCCTTGCCAAGAAGGAGCTCGGGGAAAAAGAAGGTAAGTAATACCTTGTGGAGTATAATATAAAAAGATGTAGTTGCAAACAATGACAGGATCGCTATTGGTGTCATAGGGGCCACGACTGAGGTGGCGACCCTTAAGCAAGCGCTGTCCGAGGCCGAAAATAAGACAGCAGCGGAGCACACCGAGCGGGAGAAGCATGAAGCGCGGGTTGGCGAGGTGCAGCAAGAGCTCCAGGCTCTCATGAAAATACACGAGAGTTTGGAGCTTGACTCAAAGACGCGAGAGTCCGAGCTCGCAGTGGCCCTTGAAAGCGCCAAATCTGCCAAGGCTGAAGCCCAGAAAGCCCTCCAGGAAGTTGAGGCGATGAAGAAGATAGCGGCGGGTAAGGCTTTCTTCATGCAAAGCAAGCACGTGAAAGTGAATTACTTGTTACTTACCCGAATCCGGAGCTCTCCAGGAGCATTCGCAGATTTGCCCTGCAGCGTGTCCGATGCCGCCGCCTTCTACCGAGCTGAGGAGGACAGCTCGACGGAGAAGGTGTTCTGGTCTCAATACGCTGAGGCCGAACACCCGGTGCCTTTGAGAGACCAGTTGAAGCAACTGGTCGAGCTCCACAAGGTGGCCGAACAGGCCCTGAAGGGCTTTATAGTTTGGCTGTGGCCTGGAGAGGCCCTTCCTGGGAGCTACTTTGGGCTGGTGAGGCGGCTGGTGGACGCATGTCCGAGGTTTGAAGTCGTCAAGTGCTCCTTCTGCATCGAGGGTGCCCGTAGGGCCCTTGCCCGTGCTAAGGTGCACTTGGGCAAATTGGATGCCGTGAAGCTTGTGAAGGACGGGCCGACGCAGGGCAAGGAGCATCGCCACCCCGAGATGTATTACGAAGGCGTCCTGAAGGGTGCCCGCCTTGTGGCGGATGAATGCTCGAAAGATGTAATATTTCAGTGTAACTTGTTCGTTTTATCCTGTGCGCTGAAAACTTGTTCATATGCGCTATGCAATGCTTGTTTAATTTAAAATATTACCTTCTATGCGGCCGTTTATTAAATTTGAGAGATGGCGAGTCGTCGGCTTATGCCACCATGCCACGAGTGCTGGGGTGTTCGGGATAAACCTGAGCACTCCTTTTCCCATTCTTGGGTCCTTCGAGGGAGGTGCTCAGCACAACGAACAAGGCAATCAGACTATAATGCGTTATCACTCTCACTTAGCTAGAGAATTCTATAATTTTAAATTTCGGCGAAGCCCCTAGTGTTCGGAAGACCGAGTTCGGAGCGCTATACACGCCTAGGCCGGACAAAGCCGACTCCTCGCTCTAAGCGGCATAAGTCTTTAGGGACTCGAAACCTACCGAACAGCGACCAGCTCTCGCTCTATCATGATAGTCCGTTTTAGCTTTCTCTACTGAGGTGCTTAGGCCTAGCTCAACTGGGGCACAATCGCAGTAGTTCTCCTAGCGCTACCTTAGCCGATATAGCGGAACGTAAGGTACCAAAACATGGGAGCCGGGCAAACCCAACTATTGACCAAAGACATGATTCAGAGATGATGCATATAATGCTATAAGTTCGGAGGGCCGCACTTGTGAAAGTGTTCGGACTTCTCACGCCGTATTATGGGGTGCTTGAGCCCCTGGCGTATTGACCGTACCGAAGTGTACGGGTGCTAAATGTCATAACTGAACATATATATTAAAAAGGAAATGAATAGAGAATGCAGTAATGAGCTGAAGCTAAGCATTGTTTATTTTTAAATGCTGTTGTAAAAGCAGAACGATACAAATAGTGTGGTAAGCAAGAGATGGGACTATTTGACATGTCCCCCTCCGGGGGCGAGCTGCGAGACGATATGTAAGACAGGTATTTTGCTCGTTATAGAGACCACCTGGGAATTTCGACGTAGCTTCCTGCCTCCTTGGTTGTAGCATCGTGTGTTCGGCGATTGTACTGCCGGACAGGCCTTCCGGATGATGGAGTCCTGAAAGTAAGAAAGAATGATGAAATCAGGAGCCCCTAGTGCGGTTGAGCCGCATTTAGGGCATGCTATGGACGTGCCCCTCCCCCTGTGCCCATGGAATTTTCAGAGCGTAGTTATGTACGTGTAGCACTGATTTCGCAGTTTCGCGAGGGCTGGGGTTGGGGCCTGTAACGCCCCGGATTCGATGCGCCAGGTGTCTGCCAGTTATTCGCCGTCGTTGCCATGTCATTTGCTTGCGTGTTGTATTTTGCCATGTCATCATGTGCATCTCATTTTGCATACGTGTTCGTCTCATGCATCCGAGCATTTTCCCCATTGTCCGTTTTGCAATCCGGCACTCCTATGTCACCCGGCGCCCCCTTTTGCCTCTTTTCATGTGTGGGTGTTAAACTTCTCGGAATGGCCCGAGGTTTGCCAAGCGGGCTTGGTACCCCACCGGTAGACCTCCTGTCAAGTTTCGGACCATTTGGAGGTCGTTTGATACTCCAACGGTTAACCGGGTAACCGTAAATGCCTCTATTGGGTTGCAGCCCAACACCCCTCCAAAACAGCCCAATAACCCATCTAAGTCACCTCCATCCTCTCGGCCGTTCGATCACGATCGCGTGGCCGAAAACCACACTCCATTTGGAGCCTCCTAGCTCCCTCTACCTATAAAAACACCTCCCTCTCCGAAATCCCGGGTCCAAACCCTAAAAAATCGGCCTCCGCCGCCACCGGACACGTCCGCCGCCATCGGACGAAATCGCCGCCGCCCCACAGCCACTGGCATCGCGCCACGTGGCCTCCTCGCCGTCCCCTCCGCTGCAGGCCCGAGCCCTGCGCCCGCTCGCCGCGCCTCCTGGCCGCGCCGGTCCCTGCCGCCAGCGCCTCGCCCGCGCGCCTCGCCGGACCTCCCGCGCCCGCGGCCAGCGCCGCCGCCGCCGCCGCCTCCCGAGCCGCGCCTCTCCTCCCTGCGCGTGAGGCCGCGCCCCGCTGCCTGTTCCGTTGGTCACCGCAGCCGCACCTCGGCCGCATTGCCGGCCACCGCACCGCCACCTCGTCCGCCCTCGCCCTCGTCTTCGCCAGTGCCGCCCCGCTCCGGCCGGATCCCGCCGCTTCCCGCCGTCCCCGACCTCCCCGACAACTCCCCGCGCCTCCTCCGGCCCTCCTCCGTCCTCTCCGGCGATCACCGGAGCGAAAGGGTCGCCGAATCCGGTGACCACCCGGATCGGGATGAGATCCACCAGCCCCGGCAACCAAATGCCTCCGCTCGTCCCCGCACGTCTCCGTCCCGGAACCCCGAGATCCAGTTTCTGCGAGGGTAAAATCTGCCAAGTCCTGAGATTTGCACATTATGTTTCCCTGTTCATCACATCATATATTTTTGCATACTACTCTGTTTTGCGTGCATTATATATAGAAATGTTCATCATGAGATGCTCTTAATTTTGTTCCATTGTGCCATGTTCATTAGAGGTCATCATGATGCCCAAATCATCATTGCAAGACTGCTATATGATGTTGTCTGCTGTAGCTTATCAGAACTTGCTCATTTGTCATTTTTGCATCTTTTTGTGTGATTTTATTTTGAGCATGAAGTCTACATGTGTTATGAGATACAACATGCCATAGTTTCTGTGGTGCAATCCATTCTTCATGATATGCCATGTATTAATTGTTTCAAGCTTGCAAAGTAGCCTCCATGATGTTGCTGATTTTAGTGACTTGGAATTTCAGTCTTTCCCTGCTGTTATTTTCATGCCATGTATTCATGTTGCTATAGTGAGATCCATGCCTCTTTTGAGTATGTTCACTAAGGATGTTTTGTATATATGATTATGCTCTATCCATCCATGCTCGTGTTTGCATTTATAGAATGCTCTAGCATGTCTTGATCGTGCTCGACTTTTGCTATAAAATGTTCCTGGCAGATTGTTTACATGTTAATCAATTTTGCCATGGTTGTTGTTCGTGATCCAAGCATGCTATGAACTTGATCTTGCCATGGTTAGTTTAATGAACATGTCATATTGCTGTAGGTATGCTTGTCTTGTAATGCAAGGCTTTGTGATGAGTGAATCGAGCTTGCAAAATTGCCTTCATGCTGCTGTTTATGCCATGCTCTGTTTTGCTATCAAGTCTGAATCTGTAATAAAACTTGTTATGTTTACATGGGTGCCATCATATCTTCTGTGCCTTTTTGGCTTATGGTCATTAAGGGATATTTGTTCTATGCAATTATTAGATTCATGCCATGCCTTTGGTTGCCATGCTAAGTTCCTGTAGCTTGTTGTTTGATAGCTCTAAACATTGCAACCTGATGTTATTTCTGCCATGTCCCGTGAATTGCACTAAGTCTGTGAACCTGTTATTATTTGCAATCTTGCCATGTTTTTTTGAGCATATTATATCAGTTTCTGGAGATAGCTCAGTGTTCATGTTTTGTAATGCTTTACCTGTAAATCACGTCCATGCCTTTTGTTTTCATGTTGAGATCCTGTAGCATGTTGTTTTGATGTTTGTAAGATGCCTAGTTGCTGTTTTGGACAGCAAACCCTTTAAACTTATATTGGTGTGTATGTTTTGAACCGTTGCTCCGTTTTGAGCGTGCTCTATATGCAGCTTGCTTAGTTTTGCATGTAGTTTCATATTACCTTGTTGGATCCATGTTTTGAGGTGTGTGCTTGATGTTTGAATGCATTTTGCATCAATGCCATGCTTATCTTGTTTTGCTCATATCTTCTAGGCCGTAGCTCCGAATCTAATGAACTTTATATGTAACTTGACTAGAATTTCATGTAGATCATCTGGTGCATCTTAACTTGCTATTTAACAACTTGAACATAAGGTTTATTCAAATCTGGACCAATTTCGAAATTTGCATGTGAGGACTTACCGGAATTGTTCTATGTTGTTTCCGGCCTCATTTAAACTTGCTTTGTTGTGTTGCCTCGTATGCATCATCTCTTGCCATGAGTAGCTTCATGTAGCCTTGTCATGCATCATACTTGGATGAGCATCATGCCTTGTTCTTGTGTGGTGTGTTTACCATGTTGTGTGCTTCTTCTCGATAGTTCCCGTTTCGTTGCGATCGTGAGGATTCGTTCGTCTACGCTTGGTTCGTCTTCGTGGCTTCATCTTATTCATGGACTCGTTCTTCTTCCTAGTGGGATTTCAGGCAAGATGACCGTCACCTTGGATCTCATTACTATCATTGCTATGCTAGTTGCTTCGTTCTATCGCTATGCCGCGTTACCTACCACTTGCTTATCAAGCCTCCCAAATTGCCATGAACCTCTAACCTTTGTCACCCTTCCTAGCAAACCGTTGTTTGGCTATGTTACCGCTTTTGCTTAGCCCCTCTTATAGCGTTGCTAGTTGCAGGTGAAGATGAAGATTGCTCCATGTTGGATTATGTTTATGTTGGGATATCATAATATCTCTTATATTATTAATGCATTTATATACTTGGTAAAGGGTGGAAGGCTCGGCCTTATGCCTGGTGTTTTGTTCCACTCTTGCCGCCCTAGTTTCCGTCATATCGGTATTATGTTCCCGGATTTTGCGTCCCTAACGCGGTTGGGTGATTTATGGGACCCCCTTGACAGTTTGCTTTGAATAAAACTCCTCCAGCAAGGCCCAACCTTGGCTTTACCATTTGCCTCACCACCACCTACTTTTCCCTTGGGAGTCGCTCTCTCGAGGGTCATCTTTATTTTAGGCCCCCCGAGCCAATGCTTGTCTAAGTGTTGGTCCAAACTAGAGCCACTTGTGGTGCCGCCCCTAGGCAACTTGGGGTATCGTCGGTTGCCGTACGTAGTGTTCATCCGGTGTTGCCCTGAGAATGAGATATGTGCAGCTCCTATCGGGATTGTCAGCACATCGGGCGGCTTTGCTGGTCTTGTTTTACCATTGTCGAAATGTCTTGTGATCGGGATTCCGAGACTGATCGAGTCTTCCCGGGAGAAGGAATATCCTTCGTTGATCGCGAGAGCTTATCATGGGCTAAGTTGGGACACCCCTGCAGGCTTTGAACTTTCGAAAGCCGTGCCCGCGGTTATGTGGCATATGGGAATTTGTTGATATCCGGTTGTAGTAAACTTGAAGTAAACTCTTCTAAAATACACCAACCGTGTGCGTAACCGTGAGTGTCTCTTTTCGGGGTTGATCGAGAGGAGAACACGATTTCTGGGTTATGTTTGACGTAAGTAGGAGTTCAGGATCACTTCTTGATCATTACTAGTTGACGACCGCTTGCTTTGCCTCTCTTCTCGCTCTTATTTGCGTATGTTAGCCACCATACATGCTTAGTCGCTGCTGCAACCTCACCACTTACCCCTTCCTTACCCATTAAGCTTTGCTAGTCTTGATACCCATGGTAATGGGATTGCTGAGTCCTCGTGGCTCACAGATTACTACACCACCAGTTGCAGGTACAGGTTATGCGATGATCATGATGCGAGAGCGATGTTACTTGTTTTGGAGTTCAACTTCTTCTTCGTTGATCTTGGGTTAGGTTCCTGGTCCGCAGTCTGGGCTAGCAGGGTGGATGTCGTTTGAGCTTCTATTTATGTTTCATCCGTAGTCGGATGTTGATCTTGTATATGATGTTTTGTTGTATTCATGTGACATTGTATGTCTTGGATGTATCCCCACTATTATGTAATGTTGATGTAATGATATCCACCTTGCAAAAGCGTCTTCAAGATGCGCTTCTATCCTTGGTGGGACCTTCGAGTTCCTTTAGGATAGGGTCGCATCTTGGGCATGACAAGTTGGTATCAGAGCCTCGACCAACACTAGGAGCCCCCTTGATTGATCGTGTAGTTTGGCCGATGTCGAGTCTAGAAAAAATCTTTTTCGGAGTCTAGTTATATCGGAGAGTAGGATTTTTTTACTCCTCAGCCCCCTTCGTCGCTCTGGTGAGAAATCTTGACGTAGATGTTTTGAACTACTCCTCTTCTCGTTCAAATTTTTTTAGGATCTCGCGGTTAGTTTTCGTTCGTTGTCCATCCTCTTTTCAATCCGGCGAATTTCTCTTTGAGTGGTTTCGAACCTCGACATCTTTTGCAAGATCAATCCTCAGTTCTTTTCAATCGACGTTGTTTCCCTGTCCGAAGTTGTCCTTGTTTTTTCCCCACCCGCCCACCCCTTTTCTTCTCGGAACCGGAGTCTGTAATCGAGTATCCATCCTACTTGTGCGAAGCCTTTGCATTCTCTCCTCAATTATTTCAACCGGTGTTTCCCCCTTGCAAGTTATTCGTCGATTCCTCGTTCAAGTTGCCTGTGTTTTTTCCCGCCCTCCCTCCCCTTTATTCCGGAGTCTGATCCTTTATTCAAGTAATCAATTTCATTCGTGTGGAGCATCTTCAGTCTTTCCTCAATTGTCGCAACCGGTGAATTCTTGTCTAGTTCATCAATGTTCGTCTTGTTTTCTTTCCGGTGGATCCAAATTCAAGTTTTTTAATGTCGATCGTATTCTTTCCCTCAGCCCAAATATTTTCCTTTGCTCGTTCGCCTCTCGCCATTCTATTATCCCAGAGTGTTGAAGACATCTCAGAGGATTCATGTTCGCATTCTATTATTTCGAGGTTGTCACCTTATTCAAGTCCCTCAGTTGTTCCGGTGCATCATCTCTCTCTCCAATGATCCTTTTCCAACGGTGTTTTCTTTTTAGTGGGCCCTAACCCACAGGTCTTTCCCAGGATCTTACCTGACTCTTCTGATTTTCCCGGAGGTATTCTCAAGTTCTTTTGAAGTTTGACGTAAGTATGAATTTCATCAGTCAGATGCCTTTCCAAGATAGCTTCCAAATTCTTTCATGTTCGGGTCAAACTTTCCTCTTTTCATTCTCCCGGAGTTTTTCAACAATTTTGATGTTGTTTCTCGTCGTCATTTGAAGATCGAAGAAGAATTTGTCTTAAATCTTATCCGTTCTCCCGGAGATTCGTAGTGCTAGTTCCAGTCGTGCAAATTCTTTTCATCCATCCAGAGCATTTCAGGAGTTGCTGTCTCTCTCGATCATCCGGAGGTCATCTTTTCGGAATATTTCTTCGTTCGAAGTTTTCAGCTTCGTTCTCTCAATTATTCTATATCCGTGCCGCTTCGGTCGCCTCAATATTCTTCCGGTGCTTTGTTCAAGTATTCTTCAATTAGTTCGCGATCCCTTCGTTCTCTTGCCTCTTATTTCCCTCAAGTATCTTCATGCTTTTCTAATTCTTCCCGGTGTTTTCATTCTTTTTCGTCATTCGATTTTCAATTCTTACGGTGGTTCGTTGAAGATTCCTTTTCTGTTCTCATCATATCAATTCATTCGTTCTTTTCAATCCTACCGATGGCTCATGAAGACCTTCCCAAACTTCGCGCTATATCTCCCCTTAATCTTTTTCCAATGTGAATAAGTTGTATGCAATCCATTGCTTCTCATCAATTTAATTGGTGGAGGATGAGCATAACATAATTCTTATTCTTCTTTCATCAAGTTGATTTATCTCTTCTTTTCAAAGATTTTTCTTGATAAATAATCTCTTGATTCTAAGTTGTTCGTCTTTTTTTTCCGGAGTCCCAAGCTTCTCGCTTGTCTCATCGCGAAGCTCCATCCGAATCATCGCAAGGCTTTAATCTTATGTCTTTTCATCCTTGAATTTTATCTCGTCATCCTTTTGTTACCAGAGTTCTTCACGGCGGATCGTCATGATTCAAAGAGTTCATCAAGATTCTTGTTCAAGGAGTTCTAGTATCTTTTCTTCTTGCATCTCGAAATGCAATTAATTCTCCATATTCTTTTGAAGTGGAGTTTTGCATTTCTTCATTCTTCTCAACTATCCAATCATTTCTGTTTGTGGTCGTTTATCACCTCATAATTTCGAGATGTTTTCCATAAGCCTACGACAAGCTTACTCTTTTCGTTGTTGATTTTATCAACAACTCCGTTCAATACGTCATTCTAAGGATGCTTTATAACTCAACTATGGTACATGATATCATTTCTTCTCCACTCTTTTCATTCAACTCTTTCTAGTTGTCCAGAGGCATTGTGTTGTTCCTCTCGTCAAGTATCATTCCATCTTCTCAAGTTTATATTCTATTCTTTCCTTGTTCAGCCAGAGTTCTGCCTAAATTCTTTCATTCTTATTCCACTGCTATTTTGTTCTAACCGGAGTGGTTTCAAATTCGTTTTTGCTTTGGAGCTTTGATTCTCGTCATATTCGTCGTTTATTTTCCTACTAGATTGTTCTTGACTATGTTCATCCTCTCTCTTTTATCCTTATTTCACCTCATCCACTTTTCCTCCCCGCCTCGTTCCTAAGATCTCGGGACGAGATCTCTTGTTAGTAGAGGAGAGTTGTAACGCCCCGGATTCGATGCGCCAGGTGTACGCCAGTTATTCGCCATCGTTTCCATGTCATTTGCTTGTGTGTTGCATTTTGCCATGTCATCATGTGCATCTCATTTTGCATACGTGTTCGTCTCATGCATCCGAGCATTTTCCCCGTTGTCCGTTTTGCAATCCGGCACTCCTATGTCACCCGGCGCCCCCTTTTGCCTCTTTTCATGTGTGGGTGTTAAACTTTCTCGGAATGGCCCGAGGTTTGCCAAGTGGGCTTGGTACCCCACCGGTAGACCGCCTGTCAAGTTCCGGACCATTTGGAGGTCGTTTGATACTCCAACGGTTAACCGGGTAACCGTAAATGCCTCTTTTGGGTTGCAGCCCAACACCCCTCCAAAACAGCCCAATAACCCATCTAAGTCACCTTCATCCTCTCGGCCGTTCGATCATGATCGCGTGGCCGAAAACCGCACTCCATTTGGAGCCTCCTAGCGCCCTCTACCTATAAAAACACATCCCCCTCCGAAATCCTTGGTCCAAACCCTAAAAAATCGCCCTCCGCCGCCACCGGACACGTCCGCCGCCACCGGAAGAAATCGCCGCCACTGGCATCGTGCCACATGGCCTCCTTGCCGTCCCCTCCACCACAGGCCCGAGCCCCGCGCCCTCTCGCCGCGCCGGTCCCTGCCGCCAGCGCCTCGCCGGCGCGCCCCGCCGGACCTCCTGTGCCTCCCGCCGGTTGGGGCCGTATTGCTACGCTTGCTCGGAACGTGCCAGGCGGTCTTGTTGTAGGTTACTTTGGGTGCACTTGACGGTGTTCGGACGTTTAAAAGCCGGACTGGAGAATTGCCTTGAGAGGCTGCTCTGTACTTCCGCTGCCAGTGCCGCCGTATGCTCCTCCATTCGGAGAGAGCGTTCGGTGTTTCCATTGACCGCAATGACTCCTCGAGGGCCTGGCATCTTGAGCTTGAGGTATGCGTAGTGCGGCATCACATTGAACTTTGCGAGGCGGTTCGTCCGAGCAGTGCGTGATAGCCACTGCGGAACGGGACTATGTCGAAGATTAATTCCTCGCTTTGGAAATTATCCAGGGATCCGAAGACCACCTCCAGTGTAATTGAGCCTGTACAGTTGGCCTCTACACCTGGTATGGCGCTTTTAAAGGTCGTTTTTGTGGGTTTAATCCTTGAGGGATCTATGCCCATTTTCCGCACTGTATCCTGATAAAGCAGGTTCAGGCTGCTGCCGCCATCCATAAGGACTCTAGTGAGGTGAAATCCGCCAATGATTGGGTCAAGAACCAATGCGGCGAATCCGCCATGACGGATGCTAGTGGGGTGGTCCCTTCGATCAAAAGTGATTGGGCAGGAGGACCATGGGTTGAACTTTGGGGCAACTGGCTCCAACGCATATACGTCCCTGAGTGCACGCTTCTGCTCCCGCTTGGGGATGTGGGTTGCGTATATCATGTTCACCGTCCGCACTTGTGGGGGGAAGCCCTTCTGTCCACTATTGTTCGGCGGCCGAGGCTCTTCGTCCTCGTCGCTGTGCAGCCCCTTGTCTCTATTTTCGGTATTTAACCTACCGGCCTGCTTGAACACCCAACAATCCCTGTTGGTGTGATTGGTCGGCTTTTCGAGAGTGCCATGTATCTGGCACGAGCGATCGAGTATTCGGTCCAAACTGGACGGGCCCGGGGTATTTCTTTTGAATGGCTTTTTCCGCTGACCGGGTTTAGAGCCTCTGAATCCGGCATTAACTGCCGTATCCTCTGTACTGTCGCTGTTAATGCGGCGCTTGTGCTTGTTGCGACGCGACCTGCCATTGTTGTCCTTGGTATCCGAATTACCAGGGCTCTTGGTCATGTTATTGCTACGAGCCAGCCAACTGTCTTCTCCCGCGCAAAAGCGGGTCATGAGTGTCGTGAGAGCTGCCATAGATTTCGGCTTTTCCTGTCCTAGGTGCTGGGCTAGCCACTCATCACGGATGTTATGCTTGAAGGCTGCTAGAGCCTCTGCGTCCGGACAATCGATGATTTGGTTTTTCTTGGTTAGGAACCATGTACAGAATTGTCTGGCCGATTCTTCTGGCTGCTGAATTATGTGGCTCAGGTCATCGGCGTCTGGTGGTCGCACATAGGTGCCCTGGAAATTGTCGAGGAATGCGGCTTCCAGGTCCTCCCAACAACCAATTGATGCTGCTGGCAAGCTATTAAGCTAATGTCGAGCTAGTCCTTTAAGCTTCAGTGGGAGGTATTTGATGGCGTTTAGATCATCACCGCGGGCCATGTGGATATGAAGGAGATAGTCCTCGTTCCATACCGCAGGGTCTGTTGTGCCATCGTATGATTCGATGTTCACGGGTTTGAAACCCTCAGGGATTTTATGATCCATTACTTCATCTGTGAAGCATAGTGGGTGTGCGGCCCCTCTGTACTGGGCTATATCACGACGTAGCTCAAATGAGCTTTGTCTACTGTGTTCGGCCCGGCCAGACTTACTGTATCCGGCAAGACGGTTATCGTCTCGTGTCGTGGGGCGCCCACGCGATCCGTAGATCGATCTTGTTTGCCTTGCCTTGTCCTCCAACATATCGCGCAGGTTTGGCGCATTTCCCCGTGCCTTGGTGTTTTTTGAGCGCCGCCGGGGTGCGGCTTGAGTGGAGGGCCGAGAGGCCTCTCTGTCGCGGCCGCGAGGTGGCCGATCGGTTGCCTCATGCGCTGGTGATGTAGGTTTAAGTGCTTCCTCCTCCAATCGGGGTAGCAACCTGCGCTTGGGTAGCTCTTGGAGGGGCGTTCGAGTTCGTATTCCTCAGCCGCAAGGATTTCAGTCCATCTGTCGGCTAGCAAATCTTGATCAGCTCTAAGTTATTGCTGTTTTTTCTTAAGGCTACTCGCCGTGGCCATAAGCCTGCGCTTAAAGCTCTCTTGTTCGACGGGATCCTCAGGCATGACAAATTCATCGTCGCCGAGGCTTGCCTCGTCTTCAGAGGGAGGCATGTAATTATCCTCCTCTTCCTCTTTGTCTGCCGCCCTCTCAGGAGGGCTGGCTTCTCCATCTTCCTGCGCCGACTCTTGTTGGAGGGAGTTGTCTTCGGCACTGTCCGGGGTGTTGTTATCTCTCGTGCCGGTATCACCATTTTTGCTTTAGCGGGACTTAGAGCGGCGCCGCTAACGCCGACGCTTGGGTTGCTTCTTGGAGGGGTCATCCCCCGTTGTTCCGTCGCCATTGTCTTCTTTGGGTGTACCCACCATATATATGTCATATGACGAGGTGGCTTTCTAGTGCCCTATAGGCGCTGGTTCATGTTCGTCTCCTGCATCGTCGTCCATACCGTCGATGTCTTCGGAGTCGAAGTCTAGCATGTCGGTTAAATCATCGACAGTGGCTACGAAGTGGGTGGTGGGTGGGCGTCGAATTTCTTCGTCATCCGCATCCCAACCTTGGTGACCATAGTCCGGCCAGGACTCTCCTGATAAAGAGAGAGACTTTAGTGAATTCAGAATGTCGCCGAAGGGCGAGTGCTGAAAGATGTCCGCGGCGGTGAACTCCATGATCGGCGCCCAATCGGATTCAATTGTCAGGGGCGCGGAGGGTTCGGAGTCCGAAGAGGAGTCCGGCACCTTGGAGTCACGAGCTTCGCAAAGGACAAGGCTGGTGTTCGGCTCGATCGCCGTAGAGATTGCAGCCCCCGAGGCGGGGTTCAGCCACCCGTCCTCGATTGGCGCAGTCGGCTCTGAGCTAAGGGTCGGAGCGGACACAGGTGCGGCCTCTAGGGCACTGTTCGGCGGCAGAGCTAGATCATGCCCATCGTAACAGTGCGGCGCGCTCGGCTGTGGCTCGAATCCGTCGAAGATCAAGTCTCCGCGGATGTTAGCCGTGTAGTTAAAGCTTCCAAATCTAACCTTATGGCCAGGGGCGTAGCTTCCAATCTGCTCCAGATGGCCAAGCGAGTTGGCCCGCAGTGCGAAGCCGCCGAATACGAAGATCTGTCCGGGGAGGAAAGTCTCGCCCTGGACCGCATTGCTGTTGATGATCGGAGGAGCCATCGGGCCTAATTGTGACGACCCAGAGGAACTCTCAATGAAAGCACCAATGTCGTTGTCAAAACCTGCGGATCTCGGGTAGGGGGTCCCGAACTGTGCGTCTAGGCGGATGGTAACAGGAGACAAGGGACACAATGTTTTTACCCAGGTTCGGGCCCTCTCGATGGAGGTAAAACCCTACTCCTGCTTGATTAATATTGATGATATGGGTAGTACAAGAGTAGATCTACCACGAGATCAGAGAGGCTAAACCCTAGAAGCTAGCCTATGGTATGATTGTTGTTCTTCTTCTGTCCTATAGACTAAAACTCTCCGATTTATATAGACACCGGAGAGGGCTAGGGTTACATAGAGTCGGTTACAACAGAAGGAGATCTACATATCCGTATTGCCAAGCTTGCCTTCCACGCCAAGGAAAGTCCCTTCCGGACACGGGACGAAGTCTTCAATCTTGTATCTTAATGGTTCAAGAGTCCGGCCAAAGGTTATAGTCCGGCTATCCGAACACCCCCTAATCCAGGACTCCCTCAATGCCCTTGTTCCTGTTCATGCTCAGGTACACAATGTCTAACAATACAATCTACTCCTTCTTTATAAAGATGTGGGTCATCCCAAAAGTAATGTCTTAAATCATAGAAGAATTCTTTTGTTGGTATGTGAAACTACGTGGTATAAATTTAGCAACAATATAATTAGCATAGTCTACATACCAAGGAGTGTGATGAGTAGCATTTATGACAGCTAGTTGTTCATCCGAGAAGCTATCATCAATAGGTAGTGGGTCTTTGCTAACCCACAAGTATAGGGGATCGCAACAGTTTTCAACCCAAATTTATTGATTCGACACAAGGGGAGCCAAAGAATATTTGCAAGTATTAGCAGCTGAGTTGTCAATTCAACCACACATGGAGATTAATTATCTGCAACAAAGTGATTAGTAGCAAAGTACTATGATAGTTCTGATAGTAGTAGCAACAACAATTGTAACAGTATCAGTGATAGCGATGATTTTGTAGCATGCGTAACAGTAACAATAGTAGTAGTAACTTAGCAGAAACAATATAAGAGAAATTCATAGGCATTGGATAGGTGAATTCGTGGGTTGATTTTCATCATATAACAGTCATAACCTAGGGCAATACGACACTAGCTCCAGTTCATAAATATAATGTAGGCATGTATTCCGTAAATACTCATACGTGCTTATGGAAAGAACTTGCATGACATCTTTTGTCCTACCCTCCCGTGGCAGCAGGGTCCTATTGGAAACTAAGGGATATTAAGGCCTCCTTTTAATAGAGAACCAGAACAAAGAATTAACACATAGTGAATACATGGACTCCTCAAACTACGGTCATCACCGAGAAGTGTCCCGACTATTGTCACTTTGGGGTTGCCGGATCATAACACGTGGTAGGTGAATATAACTTGCAAGATCGGATCTAGAACATGGATATAATGGTGATAACATAAACGGTTCCAATCTGAAATCATGGCACCCAGGCCCAAGGTGACAAGCATTAAGCATGGCAAAGTCATAGCAACATCAATCTCAGAACATAATGGATACTAGGGATCAAGCCCTAACAAAACTAACTCGATTACATGATGAATCTCATCCAACTCCTCACCGACCAGCGAGCCTATGAAGGAATTACTCACTCCCAGTGGAGAGCATCATGGAATTGGCGATGGAGAAGGGTTGGTGATGACGAAGATCGAAGACCCCCCTCTCTGGAGCCCCAAACGGACTCCGGATCTGGCCTCCTGATGCAGAATAGGAGGTGGCGGTGGCTCCGTCTCATGAAACGCGATAATTATTTATCCTTGATTTTTTTCTGGAAATATGTGATTTTATAGCGTCGGTTTCATGGTCTGCGGGGCCACCAGGTGGGGACAACCCACCTGGGCGTGCCTCGAGGGGGGTGCGCCCTGGTGGGTTGTGCTGTTATGGCCGGTTCAGCTAGGCCCACCGGGCAATCCTAGCCCACAAGTTATCTTAGGTTAATTTTTATGCAAGTTATCTTAGGTTAATTCTTATGCAAGTTATCTAGGTTATAAATATAGGCTGTAAGACTCTTTTTGGAATTAAGCAATAAGAAGATTATTATCTCTATTGCCCGGCTCCCAGAGGAGCTGGAACCCTAGCCGCCGCCGCCATCTCCCTCCTCTTCCGCGACGGCGCCCAACCGCCGGCGCGGCCGCTCATCGCCTCGCCCAACTTCCTCCTTCCCCTACAACCTACGCCTTAGATCCGGTAGGACCCTAGCTCCTACCAATTTGGTATCAGAGACTCGGGTTCGATCATGTCATCATCAACACCCACGCCGCCCCTGCCCATCATCACCACCGCCCCGATGACCACTGCTGAGTGCCCAACACCGTCGGCCCCGAAACTTCCGCGCCGCCAGCCCCCGACACTTCTGCGCTGCCGACAACCTCCGTCTTCACGCCGGAGGAGATGACCAGCACTCTGCGGGACCTCGCGACGGTTGTCCAGAGGATCTCCCTGTACTTTGCCGGCCCGCACACCACCCCGCCTGCTGCGCCTCCCGCCTATGGCCACCCGACGACGCACTGGCCGATCCAGAACGCGTCAGGCCCGAGCGGGACGCCCCTGCTGCCGTTCCAGGTAGGCTACACCAGCAGCCCCCCACCGCTGCTGCACCTGCCCTGGTACTCGGTACCCGCAGCGATCGCCGAGGCCCATCCGTCACTCCAGCCGCCGCCCGCCCCAGCGCCGTCATGGCCGCAGTGGCCCGCGCCAGTTCTCGTGGCGCCACCCGCGCCTCCCGCGCCCGCCCCAGCGCAGCAGTGGCCGTACTGTCCCGCGCCGGCCCCAGCCGCACCAACCACGCCGCCCGTGCCGGTCCAGCTTCCACCGCCGCCACCCAGCTCCGGACTGGGTCAGTCCACACTGGGAGGCCTCCTGATCCAGCAGGTCCGGTTTCCGCCGTCACCATCACCGATCCCGGCCTGGCTAACCGGGACGTCGCCACCGCCAGTTTACACGGAGGCTGGGGACTCATCGGTACCCACGCTGCAGTCTGGGGCCTCGTCCGGCTCCGCGGGGGCCTACGACGGCCTCCCCATCGTTGACCGGGCGGCGTCATCATCCTTGCTCCGCACCACCGAGCCAGTCGGCCATGGCACGCCAACTTAGACGCCGCCACGGTTCGCCAAGATCGACTTCGCCACTTATGACGGCACGGAGGACCCGTTTAACTAGCTAAACCAGTGTGAGCAGTTTTTCCGTGGCCAGCGCACGCTCGCATCAGAGCGCACTTGGCTGGCATCCTACCACCTCCGCGGCGCAGCACAGACCTGGTAGTACGCCCTCGAGCAGGACGAGAGCCGCATGCCCCTTGGGAGCGCTTCCCCGAGCCCTGCCTCCTTCGCTTTGGGCCTCCGGTTCGCGGGAGCCGCCTGGCGGAGCTTGGCGGCCTTCCCTTCACCTCCATGGTGCAGAACTTCGCCGACCGTTTCCAATCCCTGGCATGCCATGCATCGAGCGTGACGGCGCAGCAGCGGGCCGACCTCTTTGTTGGTGGACTTTCGGATCACATCCACGTGGACGTGGAGCTTCGGGGACCCCAAGATCTCCAGTCGGCCATGTACTATGCTCGCGCATGCGAGCACCGCGTGGTGGCCATCCAGCAGGAATCACCGTCCTAGACCGCTGGGTCGCTACCCGGGCTGGATTCCGCGCAGGGTCGGCCTGCGCAGGCTTTTGCCGCACCCCTCGCCGCGACCGCGGCGCGCCCGTTCCGCCGGCTCACCTCAGCCGAGCTACTCGAGCGTCGCCGCCAAGGTTTGTGCTTCAACTGTGACGAGCCCTACACGCCCGGCCATGCCTGCCCGCGACTCTTTTACCTGGAGGTTGCAGACTACATTCCGGAGGATGCCATCGCCGCCGACCTGGCCGCCCCAGCTGTCGAGAAGGTGTTTGACGCTGGTTGATCGCCTCGAGGAGATCCGCAAGCGCTTCCCCACCTTACAGCTTGAGGACGAGCTATTTGTGCAGACGGGGAGAAGTGTTATGGCCAGTTTAGCTAGGCCCACCGGGCAATCTTAGCCCACAAGTTATCTTAGGTTAATTCTTATGCAAGTTATCTTAGGTTAAGTCTTATGCAAGTTATCTAGATTATAAATATAGGCTGTAAGACTCTTTTTGGAATTAAGCAATAAGAAGATTATTATCTCTATTGCCCAGCTCCCAGAGGAGCCGGAACCCTAGCCGCCACCACCATCTCCCTCCTCTTCCGCGACAGCGCCCAACCGCCGGCGCGGCCGCTCATCGCCTCGCCCAACTTCCTCCTTCCCCTACAACCTACGCCCTAGATCCGGTAGGGCACTAGCTCCTACCATGTGCCCACCCAGGTGCCCCCTCTAGTGGTTCTTGGCTCCATAAATTCTCTTTTATTGAATAAAAAATCCTCGCAAAGTTTCGTTCCAATCCGAGATCTTTTATTTCTGCACGAAAACAACACCATGGTAGTTCTGCTGAAAACAGCACCAGTCTGGGTTAGTTTCATTCAAATCATGCAAATTAGAGTCCAAAACAAGAGGAAAAGTGTTAGGAAAAGTAGATACGATGAACACGTATCAAGTCCCCCAAGATTAAACCTTTGCTTGTCCTCAAGCAATTCAGTTGATAAATTGAAAGTGAAAAAGAAAAACTTTTATGAACTCTTTTGCACTTGTTTACATAAATAGGCTTAAGTAGCACCCAGGTTTTCAGCCAAGATTATAACTAACCATGTCGATAATAACTCTTAAAAATTATGTTTACTCATATCAATGACATAATCAGCTAGCGAGCAATAATAAGATATCTCAAACAACAACACTTTATCAAAACAACCATGATATAATATGACAATAGTGGTATCTCGCTAGCCCTTTCTGAGACCGCAAAACATAAATGCAGAGCACCTCCAAAGTTCAAGCGGCGACTAAACATTGTATTTCATGGTAGAAAAGATCCAGTTATGATGCACCCAACATTAGCTACACACAATGCATGAGGATGACAATAGTGCTCTCAGGTTCTGGCGCTTATTTGAGAAGGTGATGACGCAACATAAAAGTAAATAGATAGTCCCTTCGCAAAGGGAAGCAGTGATTTGCAGCGGCGCCAGAGCTCAAGTTTTTAAAACAGAGGTAAATGAAAATTTTAGAAATGCACCCTTCATGTTTACTTCGCGACCATTAGTTATCGATATCTTCGATGCTAAACACATTAGTGGCAGTTCCCAAGCGATAAAAGTAAAGGTTTTTCTTTCCCTCCACCAACAATCACACTCCACGGCTTATCCGAAACAATGGGTGCCGTCCATACCAACAACAGTCCCGGGGTTTTTTTGTTTAATTATTTGCAATTTAAGTTCGGGCCTGGGAATCCCTATTACCTCCCCTCTCGTGCAAGGATGAGTGAATAAACACTCATCATGAGAATAACCCGCTTAGCATGGAAGATAATGGCTACCTCCTGTCGCTCTATGAACAATCCAAGCACACAAAAAGGATATTTATTTGAAGTTTTTAGAGGTGGCACATGCAAATTTACTTAGGACGGCAGGGTAATACCGCATATAGGTAGGTATGGTGGACTCATCTGGAATAACTTGGGTTTCAGGTTTTTTTATGCACAAGCAGAATTCCCACTTAGTACAAGTGAAGGGTAGCAAATAGGTTGAGAAGCGGCCAGCTAGAGAGCGATGCATTATGCATAAGTAACATTGGATACTAGCATGAGTAGGATATGAACACCATGAACATAAATATCATAGAGGCTATGTTGGTTTTGATTCAACTACATGCATGAACATGTGCCAAGTCAAGCCATTCGAACATTTAGAGGAGGGTACCATATCATCATACTACATCACAATCATTTTAACGCAATGTTGACACCTAAGATAAATCATTATCCACTCCTAGCTACTTAAGCATGGCATGAGAAACTATAATCTCTAATTGTCATTGCAAACATGTTTAATCATAATAGGCTGAATCATGGTTACTAGGTTAAACATATTTACAAAAACAGAACAAGCCGAGTTCGTACCCGTTTCTCTCTGCCACAACCAGTTCATCAAATATCGTCATTATTGCCTTTCACTTGCACGACCAAACAATATGAAAATAATAATGGTGCAAGAGTGCCGTGGACTAATTAAGCTGGAATCTGCAAACATTTTATTCAAAGGAGAAGACAAAGTAATATGGGCTCTCTGTTAGATCAACAATAATGCATATGAGAGCCACTCAACATTTTCATCGTGGTCTTCTCCTCGGTATGACTCAATAAAAATAAAAGAAATTCAGAGAAACACACTGAAATATTTTTGGAGTTTTTGGTTTTTCTTGAACAAGCAAGTAAAAAGGGAAAAACAAAAATGAGAAAAACTATTTACACGGGAAAGCTCCCAACAAGTAAAGAAGAACAAGGAAATCTTTTTGGGTTTACTTTTTAGCACTACAACAGATTAAACTAGGAAGAAAAACCGAAAAGAAGCAAGAAATATACTTTTGGATTTTTTCAAAGTTTTTCAAACACACAGGAAGAAAGCGAGAAAATAAATTTAGCATGGATGATACAATGAAAGAGTGTGGATGCTGACAACTGGAATGAAATGTGTGAACATGAATGTAATGTCGGTGGAAATACGTACTCCCCCAAGCTTAGGCTTTTGGCCTAGCTTGGTAATCAGTCAGTAGCCTGCCTAATGGTCGGAGTGATAGCTCACAAAGGCTCTAGGTGCAGATGCCTCAGCCCGCCGTGCAGCCACAACTGCCGTGTTATGAGCTCGGGCCTTGCTCTCAAGAACATAATATCTTCCCTTGCTGTGAACATCAAAGAGAGCAGGTGCAGGCAAATATGTGTCCACAACGGACTTTTTATTAAACAACAGGTGATAAGTGAAATCATGAGGTTCACCACTAAGGATCTTATGACGTTTCATAGCGTCAAAGTCCAAGTACTGCGTGGGTAGGATGGGGTCATAAGGCAAAGGTGAAACACCCAGCTCTCTTGCTAAGCGTGTGGCATAAATTCCACCATAAAAATATCCACTACCAGCATTGCGTTGCTTGCAACAATCGCTCCAAGGTTATAACTTTGGTCACCGGTGAGAGCAGTGCGTATGAGGCTCAAGTCTGGAGCACAAAGTGTACTACAATCCTGTTAATGCTTTTCCCACTAAAAAGTGCAAAGTATTGAATTGAGGGAAAGTGAATGCTCTTTATTCTACCTTGTGTCACTCCTTTAGTTTGACCATAGTAGAGGCTAGTCAAGAATTTTTCAAACTCAGATCTAGGTGGTTCGTCCAGTGAGCCCCAAAATGGGATTTTGTAGTGGTGAGCCAATCTCTCTAGAGATATGGTAAATGGATTTTCATACAGTTTAAACGACACCCTAGACTCACGGGGATGGAATTTAAATACTTTGGTAAATGATTCAGTGAGGTTGAGTTGTTGGTTGTACTTATCTGAAATGTAGGGACCGAGCTCGGCATTGTGAACATATTGTTCAAATTCTTCCTTAATGCCTACACGCACCATATAATCATTGCATGGCCATAAGCATGATTTGGTGGCGGCATCTCGTATGGAACTTTCACTTGGTTCAACATAAGACCGACGAGCGGAGCTGCTACTAGAAGATGCCTCTGAGGATCTCCTCCTCGAAGAACTCCGTCCAAAGAGGTTCATCATATTCACATACAATTTTCTGAAAAAATTTGGGTCACAAAAAATTTGTTAACAAAACTTCACAAGATTGGTAGCAACTACTCATAGGTATGCATAGAGGCCATATCAAGCATTCAAACTACATAGAACTCTAATAATTCAACATGCAAGCTCATCTACAGCAGCACAAAAAGCAACTAATTATTCAAACTATAAACCACTAAAGCAAAAACTAATTGGACCAACCAAGGAGTCACATACCAAGCAACAATTCCCCAAAATAGTTTCGGAAACGGAGCTTTAAGCAAAGAGATCAAAATCCGCGGGTTTGAGAGCAAGAACATGAGAGAGAGAGCAATGGCGATTTTTTCTGGAGGTAGGTGATGATGTGGAATGAAGAGATAATTGAGGGGCCCACGTGGGGACCACAACCCACCAAGGCGCGCCTGGGGGTCCTGGCGCGCCCAGATGGGTTGTGCCCACCAGGTGCACCTCCCTCTGATATTATTTGCACAAAAAATTCTTAAATATTCAGAAAAAATCGTATTAAAATTTCAGAGCATTCTAAGAACTTTTATTTTTGGGTCATTTTTTATTGCACGAGAAATTCAGAAAATAGACAGAACATGACATTTTATTTTATTTAACTAATAAAAACATAAAACAAAAGGTGGGACAGAAGGTAGTGCTCACTGAATTCATCCACTTCACGGCTCTCAAAAATGATCCATTAATAAGGTTGATCAAGTCTTATTAACAACCACTTTCGATTAGCATGAAACCGGAAAACTTTTGTAAATCACTAAGTTACCTCAACCGGGATATGAATGTCCCCAAATATAAGCATTTCATATTTCTTTTTGGCAGTAGGTAGAGGTAGTTAAAAACTTCCAATAATGATTGTCGGAGATTTTTCAATAACATTAATACCATTCACTTGGAATTGATTCCTTGGAAAGTGCACCGTATGCTCATTACCATTGATATGAAAGGTGACCTTGATTTTATTGCAATCAATAAAAGCCCCTGTAGTATTCAAGAAGGGTCTACCAAGGATAAACGACATGTTGTCATCCTCGGGCATCTCAAGTATAACAAAGTCAGTCAAGATAGTAACATTAGCAACAACAACGGGCACATACTCACAAATACCGATAGGTGGTTGATTTATCAGCCATTTGCAAAGATATTTCATTAGGTGTGAGTTTATTCAAATCAAGTCTTTTATATAAAGAGAAAGGCATAACACTAACACCAGCTGCTAAATCACATAAAGCAGTTTTCACATAGTTTCTTTTGATGGAGCAAGGTATAGTTGGTATTCCCGGATCTCCATGTTTTTTAGGTACTCCATCTTTAAAAGTATAATTAGCAAGATGGTGGAGATTTCAGCTTCCGGTATTTTTCTCTGTTGTTGGTGATGATGTCTTTCATGTACTTTGCATAAGGAGGCATTTTCAAGATATCAGTCAAGCGATTATGCAAAAAGACTGGCCTAATCATTTTAGCAAAGCGTTCAAATTCTTCATCATCTTTCATTTTAGTTGACTTAGGTGGAAAAAGCATAGGTTTTTGAACCCATGGTTCTCTTACCTTCCGAAGCTTCCTAGCAACAAAGTCTCTTTTATCATATCTTTTATTCTTGGGTTGTGGTTTATCAAGATCAACAGCTGGTTCTATCTCAACATCATTGTCTAGTTCTTTATTATTTGTTTGAGTATCTTCATGAACCTCATCATTATATTTTTCATTATCAGAAGGTGAGTGTTCACTACCAGATTGAGTTTCAGCATGAGAGATAGAAACTTCATTATGATTATCAGGAGGTTTTTCTACTTCAGGTTCACTAGAGGCATGCAAAGTCCTATCATTTTTCTTCTTCTTTTTCTTTTTAGGAGGACTAGGTGCATCAGTGTTAACTCTTTGAGAGTCTTGTTCAATTCTTTTTGGGTATCCCTCATGATAAAGTGGTTCCCGAGTCCTTCTACCTCCTCTAGTCATTACTCTAACAACATGATCATTGATATTATTATTCATTTCATCAAGCAATTCTTTTTGAGATTTAGCAACTTGTTCTAGTTGAGTTTGAACCATAGAAGCATGTTTTCCTACACCTCTAACATCATTTGAGATTCTAAATAACAAGTCACTCAAGCTAGCAATCATATCAGAATTGTATTTCAATTGTTTCATAACATTTGCATTGAAGTGATCTTGCTTTCTAATATAATTTTCAAACTCATAAAGGCATTGGCTAGGATACATATTGTGAGGATTATCATTGTCAATGAATTTCATTAAAGAATTTACCTCTACCACCTTAGGTGGTGGTGGTGTATCAAGCCCATGTATTTCTTCAATAGGAGGTAAAATTTTGACATCCTCAACTTTAATACCTTTTTCGTTTCATAGATTTCTTTGCCTCTTGCATATCTTCAGGACTGAGATATAAGATACCCCTCTTCTTCGGAGTAGGTTTAAGCGGTGGATCTGGAAGAGTCCAATCATCATAATTTTTCAATATGTTATTCAATAATTCTTCAGCTTGTCCAGTAGTTCGTTCCCTGAAAACACAACCAGCACAACTATTTAGGAAGTCCCTAGAAGCATCGGTTAGTCCATTATAGAAGATATCAAGTATTTCATTTTTCTTAAGAGGATGATCAGGAAAAGCATTAAGCAATTGGAGAAGTCTCCCCCAAGCTTGTGGGAGACTCTCTTCTTCAATTTGCTCAAAGTTAAATACTCCTTGTAAGGCAGCTTGTCTCTTATGAGCAAGAAAATATTTTTCAGAGAAGTAATAAATCATATCCTGAGGATTACGCACACAACCAAGAGCAAGAGTATTATACCAACTCTTAGCATAACCCTTTAATGAGAATAGAAATAATTTGAGAATAAAGTAATAGCGAATCTTCTCATCATGAGCAAAAAGGGTGGCTATACCATTCAACTTAGTAAGATGTGCCACAACAGTTTCAGTTTCATAACCACGGAAAGGATAAGATTCAACCAAAGTGATTAACTCTGGGTCGACAGAGAACTCATAATCCTTATCATCAACAAAGATAGGTGAAGTAGCAAACTAAGGATCACATTTCATTCTAGCATTCAAAGTTTTTTCTTTATACTTGCATAATAATTTTTCTAGATCCTCTCTATCCTTACAAGAAAGAATGTCTCTAGTTGTCTCCTCATCCATAACATAACCTTCCGGTACCTTAGGCAATTCATATCTAGGAGAACTAGGTGTAATAGGTGTTTCAAGATTTTTAGTTTCAAGCACTTCATCAATTTCAACAATCTCATTCTGTCTTACTCTAGCAATTTGTTCATCAAGAAATTCACCTAGTGGCACATTATCATCAAGCAAGGTACAAGCATCATCATGAGTAGGATTCATAACAGAAGTAGCATCATCAATAACTTGCGACATATCAAAACTGATAGCATGTGGTGGTGTTGCAAGTCTACTTATAACTGAAGATGAATCTAAAGCAGAGCTGGATGGCAGTTCCTCACCTCCCCTCGTCTTAGAGGAAAAAATCTTAGTCTTAGCATCCTTTAGATTCTTCATAGTGATAATTTGATAATAATCCCAAGTGACTCCACAAATATAGCAATGTTCCCCGGCAACGGCGCCAGAAAAAGCTCTTGATAACCCACAAGTATAGGGGATTGCAATAGTTTTTGAGGGTAGAGTATTCAACCCAAATTTATTGATTCGACACAAGGGGAACCAAAGAATATTTGCAAGTATTAGCAGCTGAGTTGTCAATTCAACCACACCTGGAGATTAATTATGTATAGAAAAGTGATCAGTAGCATAGTAGTATGATAGTTTTGATAGTAGTAGGAACAACAATAGTAATGGTATCAATGATAGCAATGATTTTGTAGCAAGCGTAATAGTAACAATAGCAGTAGTAACTTAGCAGTAACAATATAAGAGAAATTCGTAGGCATTGGATCGGTGAATTCGTTGGATGATATTCATCATATAACAATCATAACCTAGGGCGATACGGCACTATCTCCAGTTTATAAATATAATGTAGGCATGTATTCCGTAAATAGCCATACATGCTTATGGAAAGAACTTACATGACATCTTTTGTCCTACCCTCCCGTGGCAGCGGGGTCCTATTGGAAACAAAGGGATATTATGGCCTCCTTAATAGAGAACCGGAACAAAGCATTAACACATAGTGAATACATGAACTCCTCAAACTACGGTCATCACCGGGAAGTGTCCCGACTATTGTCACTCCGGGGTTGCCGGATCATAACACGTAGTAGGTGACTATAACTTGCAAGATCGGATCTAGAACATGGATATAATGGTGATAACATAAATGGTTCCGATCTGAAATCATAGCACCCGGGCCCAAGGTGACAAGCATTAAGCATAGCAAAGTCATAGCAACATCAATCTCAGAACATAATGGATACTAGGGATTGAGCCCTAACAAAACTAACTTGATTACATGCTGAATCTCATCCAACTCCTCACCGACCAGCAAGCCTACGAAGGAATTACTCACTCCCGGTGGGAAGCATCATAAAATTGGCGATGGAGAAGGGTTGGTGATGACGAAGATCGAAGACCTCCCTCTCCGGAGCCCCAAACGGACTCCAGATCTGGCTTCCCGATGAAGTACAGGAGGTGGCGGCGGCTCCGTCCCGTGAAACGCGATAATTCTTTCTCCCTGATTTTTTCTGGAAATATGTGATTTTATTGGGTCGGTTTCAGGGTGTGCGGGGCCACCAGGTGGGGACAACCCACCTGGGCGCCCCTGGAGGGGGGGGGGAGGGGCGCCCCGTTGGGTTGTGCCCACCCAGGTGCCTGCTACCTCTTGAGCACTGTGTTGGTTTTCCCTTGAAGAGAAAGGGTGATGCAGTAAAGTAGCGTAAGTATTTCCCTCAGTTTTTGAGAACCAAGGTATCAATCCAGTAGGAGGCCACACGCAGGTCCCTCACACCTACACAAACAAATAAAAACCTCTCAACCAACACAATAAAGGGGTTGTCAATCCCTTCACAGTCACTTACGAAAGTGAGATCTGATAGATATGATAACATAATATTTTTGGTATTTTTATAATAAAGATGCAAAGTAAAATAAAAGCAAAATAAATGGCGCCAGAAATAGCTAAGTGTTGGAAGATTAATATGATGGAAAATAGACTCGGGGGCCATAGGTTTCACTAGTGGCTTATCTCAAGAGCATAAGTATTACGGTGGGTGAACAAATTACTGTTGAGCAATTGATAGAATTGAGCATAGTTATGAGAATATCCAGGTATGATCATGTATATAGGCATCACGTCCGTGATAAGTAGACCGACTCCTACCTGCATCTACTACTATTACTCCACACATCGACCTCTATCCAGCATGCATCTAGAGTATTAAGTTCATAAGAACAGAGTAACGCTTTAAGCAAGATGACTTGATGTAGAGGGATAAACTCATGCAATATGATATAAACCCCATCTTGTTATCCTCGATGGCAACAATACAATACGTGCCTTGCTGCCCCTACTGTCACCGGGAAAGGACACCACAAGATTGAACCCAAAGCTAAGCACTTCTCCCATTGTAAGAAAGATCAATCTAGTAGGCCAAACCAAACTGATAATTCGAAGAGACTTGCAAAGATAACCAATCATACATAAAAGAATTCAGAGAAGATTCAAATATTGTTCATAGATAAACTTGATCATAACCCACAATTCATCGGTCTCAACAAACACACCGCAAAAGAAGATTACATCGAATAGATCTCCACAAGAGAGGGGGAGAACATTGTATTGAGATCCAAAAAGAGAGAACAAGCCATCTAGCTAATAACTATGGACCCGAAGGTCTGAGGTAAACTAGTCACACATCATCAGAGAGGCTACGGTGTTGATGTAGAAGACCTTCATGATCAATGCCCGCTCTGGCAGGACACCGGAAAAGGCCCCAAGATGGGATCTCACGGGTACAGAAGGTTGCGGCGGTGGAATTAGGTTTTCATGGATGCCTCTGTTGGTTTGGGGGTACGTAGGTATATATAGGAGGAAGAAGTACGTCGGTGGAGCAACATGGGCCCCACGAGGGTGGAGGGTGTGCCCAGGGGGTAGGCGCGCCCCCCTACCTCGTGCCCTCTTGGTTGCTTTCTTGACGTAGGGTCCAAGTCCTCTGGATCACGTTTGTTCCGAAAATCACGTTCCCGAAGGTTTCATTCCGTTTGGACTCCGTTTGATATTCTTTTTCCGCGAAACACTGAAATAGGCAAAAAACAACAATTCTGGGCTGGGACTCCGGTTAATAGGTTAGTCCCAAAAATAATATAAAAGTGTATAATAAAGTCCATTATCATCCAAAATAGAATATAATATAGCATGATGCAATCAAAAATTATAGATACATTGGAGACGTATCAGTGCCCCCCTCCGGTGGTTCTTGGCTCCATAAATTCTCTTTTATTGAATAAAAAATCCTCGCAAAGTTCCGTTCCAATCCGAAAACTTTAATTTCTGCACAAAACAACACCATGGTAGTTCTACTAAAAACAGCCTCAGTCTGGATTAGTTTCATTCAAATCATGCAAATTAGAGCCCAAAACAAGAGGAAAAGCGTTAGGAAAAGTAGATATGACGGAGACGTATCAGTTATCAAGAATGTTTTCTAACCTAGGCAAGTTATTAGCTACGGGGTTCTCAGCCTCTTTCCTACCGGTGATATGCTAATCAAACGCTTGTAGCAAAAGGACCCACCTAATGAGTCTAGTTTCAGCTTCTTTCATTTCCATAAGGTATTTAATAGCAGCATGATCGGTATGAACAATTACTTTAGATTCAACAATGTAAGGTCTAAATTTATCACAAGCAAACACAACTGCTAGAAATTCTTTTTTAGTAGTAGCATAATTTCTTTGGGCACTGTCTAGAGTTTTACTAGCATAATGGATAACATTTAATTTCTTATCAACTCTTTGTCCTAGACTAGCACCAACAACATAATCACTAGCTAACATCACACATAATTTCAAAAGGCAAGTTCCAATAAGGTGGTTGAACAATAGGTGCAGAAGTAAAGGCTTTCTTAAGTGTTTCAAAGGCCTCTACAAAATCATCATAAAAAACAAGTGGAACATCCTTTTGCAAGAGATTAGTAAGAGGCCTAGAGAAGTCTGTAATAAATCTCCTATAGAAACCAGCATGACCAAGAAAACTTCGAATACCTTTAATATCTTTAGGACATGGCATTTCTCAATTGCATCAACTTTAGCTTTGTCCACCTCAATACCTCATTCAGAAATCTTGTGGCCCAAGACAATACCTTCATTCACCATAAAGTGGCACTTTTCCCAGTTCAAGACAAGATTAGATCTCTGCAAAACTCGATCGAGGTTGCTTAAGCAATCATCAAAAGAAGGTTCATAAACGGAAAAATCATCCATGAAAACCTCAACAATCTTTTCACAAAAGTCAGAGAATATAGCAGTCATACATCTTTGAAAGGTAGCAGACGCATTACATCAACCAAAAGGCATACATCTATAAGCATAAGTTCCAAAAGGAAAAGTAAAAGTGGTTTCTCTTGATCAGGCTGTGATACGGGTATTTGAGAGAAACCAAAATATCCATCAAGCAAACAAAAATGTGTGTGCTTAGATAATCTTTCTAACATTTGATTAATAAAAGGTAGAGGGTAATAATCCTTTCTAGTAGCTTTGTTTAATTTTCTGAAATCAATTACCATTCTATGACCAGTCACAATTCTTTGTGGGACAAGTTCATTTTTGTCATTAGAAACAACAGTAATACCTCCTTTATTAGGAACACAATGAACAGGACTTACCCATCTACAATCAACTATAGGATAAATTATACCTACTTCAAGAAGCTTTAATATTTCAGTTATTACCACTTCCTTCATCTTAGGATTCAGTCGTTGCTGATGATCAAAAACTAGTTTAGCATCAGGCTCCATATTAATCTTGTGATGATAGAGAGTGGGACTAATGCCCTTAAGATCATCAAGAGTATATCCAACTGTAGCTCGGTGCTTCCTTAGAGTTTTTAATAATCTTTTATCTTCATGCTCTGCAAGGTTAGCACTAACAATAACATGATATATCTTCTTTCCATCTAGATAAGCATATTTCAAAGTATTAGGTAATTGTTTCAATTCAAACACGGGACCACCCTTAGGAGAAGGAGGACCTCCTAGAGTTTCAATAGGTAAATTATGTTTGAGAATAGGTTGTTGTTCAAAGAACATCCTATCATTTTCATTTCTTTCATGTAAGTGCATATCATTTTCATGGTCGAGCAAATATTGTTCTAGTGGATCAGTTGGAGGTATGGTAATAGAAGCAAGACCAATTATTTCATCCTTACTAGGCAATTCTTTATCATGGGGTTACCTACGTAACTTAGAGAAATTAAACTCATGAGACACATCACCAAAATTAACACTCATAGTTTCTTTTTTGCAATCTATCTTAGCATTAATAGTGTTCAAGAAAGGTCTACCGAATATAATGGGACAAAAGTCACCTTGTGGAGAACCAAGAACTAGAAAATCAGTAGGGTATTTTATTTTCCACACAAGACTTCAACATCTCTAACAATCCCAAGTGGTGTGATAGTATCTGTTGGTACACGCGGTATGCTATGCTTGCACCAAATAAAAATATGTACCGCCACTGGTACAGCGAGGTGCTATACAAACGGTTTTTAACCCCTTTCTGCGATGGTGTTTTGAACCATCGCCAAGTGAGTAACTGCGATAGGGGGAGGGGGTCCTTCCCACATGACCCATAAACCGTCGGGGATAGGCCCTCCTGGCACACACGCTCGGCAAAATGAGGTCGTGTGCGACCGACGAGCGATCAAATACGGTTATATGTACAGTTGTGCTAAAAAAATACAATTATACAGGCTAAATCGTTTCCGGTCGTAAGTACATCCCACAAAGTCAGTCCCCGCTAAACGTTTTCGTTCGTTTGTGCATTCCACACAGTTAATCCAAGGAATACGTTTCCGTTAGTATGTACATCCCACACAGTTAATCCAATAAGTACGTTTCCGTTCGTATATACATCCAACATAGTCACTCCCAGGAAAACGTTTCCATTCGCAGGTACATCACGTACAATTTTCCCATTAAATTGTTTGTGATAGCATTGCCATTACACACGATATTAACAATTTTATCATTTGCGTTATTGAATGCATCACACACGGTGCATAGAAGAAACTTTGTGGCAAAGGCTGTCCATCACACACACTTTTTATGTGGTAAACATTTGCGCAAGGTGGCCTAATGCAAAAAACTTTCAAGAGGATGTCATGTGTGATTGTCCATTGATCCAACACGGTTTATTCCTAGAAACTGTGTGCGTTGCCTGAGGTCATCACCCACGGTGTTTTCTCAATAACTGTTTGCAATAGAAAAACCCAATTAGGAGGTTAATTGGCCATTAGCAGGCTAATTGTCCTATTATTAATAATCCATTATTAATCCAATTGACATTTCATATTAACCACACAATATATTTCATTTCCATATTAAGGAAGCAGGATTTCATAATTGAAATACATCAGAGTAGAATATAATATAGCTTCAGCACTCATCTACCCCATTACACAACTACACTAGCACCAAGTTTCACTTGCAAAATCTATAACCTTTTGAAATTAGCATCATAGACGGTAGATAGACAGATGAATCTCATCTGGAAAACTATTGAAGCGAAAGGCGAATATTGAGCCTTCATTGATATTGAAGGTCTTTGCAACTTTAGGCTAGTGCCTGTGGATGATTGACAATCCATCCTTCGTCCTCTTCAGGATAACTTCAATATTGAACCGTGGGTGTTGTATGAAAACCTTCCTCGCCTCCTAACCATACATGTGGTTTGAGAGGTAATCATTAGTGAACTGCTTTGGAAAAGCCTGAAAACAAGGATGTGCAGAAATATCTTCTCTATATTGGAAGTGGGGCAAAGGAATAAAAAAAAGGCAAGGTATAATAGTTAGTACCATCTTGTAGTGAACTGATGTCTTCTTCATTGTGCAGACAAAGATATTATTGTTTTTTGTCGCTAATTTCTTTATCCTAACAATCTTTATGAGTTTCTTGACTTAACTGATATTCATGGACAACTCATTTCCCCGTATGAAAAAGGGTCAAACAGTGGGTCAAAACCTCTGACAGCAGGACCTACATGTGCAAGACCAAATTGTTAAAAACCTAAATATTAGATTGGTTCCTGCAATTGCACAATAATGTGCTATTAGACAAAGGACCATGCATGTGCAAACCTTGATTGTAAACCTCAGTGCTTCCCATTGTTTCCCTGCAACACATATAAGGTAGTTAGTGATCAGGTTAAGTGAGGGTTCGCATGCTATCAGTAAAATATGTTAATGAAAAATAAGCACATTGCAGATTCATCATATTAATTCAAGCCATATGGAAAACCCATTTATCCAAACCAAACATGATTAAGAACTAGGAAACATAGCAGTTGTATATGTTTCTCATGTATTAAGTGCAACCAAATTCGATTTATTCCTCACAAGCACAACAATACAAAATTCTACCCACGACAATTGGACCTCGCATTGCAGAATTAAACCAAGCAGTTAACTAAACACCACAACAAATGAATTAAACATTAACTGAGCACCACATTGCACAATATAACATACTTCGAATAGAAGATCGGACAGTTAACAAACCAAGCATGCTTAACAACTTGGAAATATAGCAATTATATTTCTTTCTGATGTATTTAGTACATCCAAATTCGATTTATTTCTCACATGATATACAATAACAGAATGCACCCACAACAATTGAACATCGCATTGTAGAATTGAACCAAACAGTTAAGAAAACACCACAACAAATGAACCAAACGTTAACTGAGCACCATATTGCACAATGTATAACATACTAGAAGATCAGACAGTTAACCAAACCAAGCATGCTTGACAACTTGGAAATATAGCAATTGTATTTGTTTGTCATGTATTTTGTAAAGATAAATTCGTGTTATTTCTCACACAGAAGACAATACAAAATTGCAGCCTGAAGAATTGAACATCACATTTGCAGAATTGAACCAAATAGTTAACTGAAGATGACAAAATCTTAACCAAACAGTTAATAAGTGAGCACCACATTGCACGACATATAGAACATATACACTAGAGCAACATATTGCATGTGTCGGTGTACAAAACTAGGGGCACATTTTTGTACCCCTTTACCTGTGCACGTGCAGTCAGAACCACGCCCACGGCCACACCAAGCAGAGCGGAGGAGGTGAGCCAAGGTAAGACCGAAGCCCAAGACGAAGCAAAGCGACGACAAGGACCAAGGCCACAAAGATCATATGGGCGAAGTAGGTTTTCCCCGGCAAGGATCCTTGCCAGGGCCTTGCCGGGGCAGCTCGCCCACGCCAGCCGAGCGAGCCAGCCTCGATCCCACCAACACTCAACACATGTGTTGGGACAGGGCTCGGGAGGCACCTCTGTGGTGGCATGCAGATCTTTGTGAAGACAAAGAATAGTCAAGATCAAGTGAGGATGGGAAAGCAGCCATCCTCGCCGAAGGAACCCACAAGACCCCCGGCAAGACCCTTGTCGGGCCACCCGGCAAGGCCCTCACCAAGCGCGCTAGCAGGGCCACCATCAGGCCCGCACCGGCCAAGTCTCCACCACCGTTTGCATGCAGCTGCCGACCCAACCAGCTGGGCAGGCACCTGCGTGCCTACATGCAACCCTTCGTGGAGGCTCCACCATCGCGCCACCTCAGCTGCCTGCCTGCCTACATGGCACCGCATGTACCGTTGGCCAGGGCGCGTGTCGAATCCTAGAGGAGTAGCGACGGACGGGACGGGCCTCGCCCCTTCCCCGATAAAGTAAGAGGACACCTAAGCGATGCATTAAATGCACCTTGTCCTGTAATACGAGGGATAACCTCATGCCACTGTAGACCTTTCCACCTCCTGTGTGCCACTGTGGCAGCCCCTTTCACCTATAAAAGGAGGCCTGAGGCGACAAGGAGAAGGATTCGGCTTTTTGGAGCTCGTTACACCCTATAGCTAGCTCAAGAACACAGAATACATCCACCAAAGCAGGAGTAGAGTTTTACGCATCCTCGCAGCCCGAACCTGGATAAACGAACCGCGTGCTTCTCTGTTATACCCGCTCTTCTCTCAACCCCGCGCCCCGCAACCGCAGTAGGGATTCTTGTGATCCCATAGGTGTCGTTTCCCACCGACATCTTTGGCGTGCCAGGTAGGGGGCGCGTTTGTGAGAATCTGGTCTGGTAGTTAGCCTAGCAATTCTTTGCCGCCATGGCCCCTAAGAAGAAGACGGCCACGGAGATCGGCTCATTGGGGGCCGAACAGCCCGTGCCGGTGCGGACGAGCAGCGGACCGGTCGCGGACAGGACTTGGGCAGCAGCTCGCGAGCACCAGCACCACCCAGCCAGTTGGAGGCTAGCGAGCGGCGTCGTTCGTGCACCAGATGATCGGCTGCACGCCGCCGGACCCAAGGACGGAGCTGGGCCCCCCGCAGGCGGTGCGGGGCCCTCCGGGGGTGTCGTTGTGTCGACTCCGGGCAGCACGGCGACCTCGAGGACGCATACACCGGCGACCACCGCGCGTTCTTCCCATGGTGTGCGCGCCGAGCATCATCACCACGTTGGTGACCCTGGGCATCGCCGTGGGAAGAGCCCTGTGCGTCATCGGCGAGACGAAGGAGTTCAACACGCTTGCCGAAGCTCTGGTGAAAATGGCTCACAGCCGCTGGGTCGTGATGGAGCTCCTTCTAACTTGGTTAGAAGTCGAAGCGTGCCACGATCCACTCAGCTGTCACCGCTATCCATGCTAGCGAAAGCCTTGGCGCGCGCGCAGCTGCTCCTCGACTTCCCTCCTGCTGCGGAGAAGCTCAATGAGTGGAGGGCCATTATCCAAAGCCTCGTTGTCGTCGCGAACAAAGACGATTCGCGACCGGCGGGGCCCTCGGCTTGGCGCTCCACTGAACCACCACAGGCTGGCGTTGGGAGGACTGGGGGAGCTGCGGCCACAGTGCACTCTCCTCCTCCTCGCCAGCCTCCGCGGGCGTCGATCCGTCGTGACGACGCTGGTGATAACATCTCCATAGCATCGTCCGATCCACGGACCCTCCGCGACCAGCGCCAGGTTCTTCACGAGCGAGCTCACGAAGACGCTCGAACCACGGTCGAGTGCCGGTGTGAAACGCGCCGCCAGTCGGACAAGCGGGTGGGACATGCTACGGACCACCCAGCACCTGGGGAGCCCGGCGGCCTACCTTACGAGGTGGGCTGCCCGGCTTTTACCCGTGAGCTGAGGTAGTTCCAGTAGCCGTCCCACCGCACGTTCAAGCCCGACGTCGGCGAGAAGTACACCGGCAAGACCCATCCGTCCAAGTTCCTCAGCATCTACACCATCGCGATGCAGGCTGCTGGGGCTCGCGACGACAAGATGGTTGCCAACTACTTCTCGCTGGCGCTCAAACCCAATGTAATGTCTTGGTTGATGCACTTGCCGGTGGACTCCATCTCTTCCTGGTCAGATCTGTGCCATGAGTTCGTTGGCGCCTTCACAGGAGGCCACCAAGCTCATGGCCAGGCCAGTGATCTGCATATCATTTCTCTAGAAGGAAGGGGAGACCCTGCGCAAGTACATCCAGAGATTCAGCCGGGTGCAGTACAACATCCCCGACGTTCATCCCGTCGCTGTGATTAGCGCATTCCATCAGAACGTGCGCAATCGCAAGATGCACGAGGAGCTAGCGATGACCAAGGCTAAGGATGTGGTTGAGCTCTACGTTCTGGCTGACAGGTGCGCCCAGGAAAGGACAATCAGCAAGGAAAAGGCGGGACAAGGAGAAGGACCAATATGGTGCTGAGGGGTCCGGCAAGAAGCGTGACGGCCAAGAAGGCCGCCCCGGCAAGGACAATCAGCAAGAGAGGCCCGCCCGGGGCCGCGACAAGAAACAAGAAGACGATGATCACGACGAGTCCGGTGATCAAGGGTTCCAGAAGGCTACGGAGGCCATGTGCGTCGATGGCGGCGCCTCGCTGCATACCTCTCGCCGCCAGCTCAAGCAGTGGGAGCGAGAGGTCACGGCAACGGAGCCGTCGTTCGACGCCCAGAAGCCCCTAAAGTGGTCCAGCACGCCCCTCATCTTTGACGCCGAGGACCACCCTGATCGCACTACCGCGGTCGGGTGTTTGCCGTCGTTGGTTTCGCCAACAATACGCAACCTCAGGGTGAACAAGATGTTGGTTGACGGTGGGGCCGGCCTGAACCTGATCTCGCCTGTCGTGATCAAAAGGTTGCAAATCCTTGACGAAGACCTCGAGGAAACGGGCACGTTCCAAGGGGTCAATCTGGGGAGGAGCCAGCCGAAAGGAAAGGTCACGCTGCCCATGACCTTTGGAGGAGAATTGAACTACAGAACGGAGAAGATCGTCTTCAACGTAGCCGAGATCCCTTTGCCTTACAACGGGATCCTCGGCCGCCCGACACTGGCCAAGTTCATGGCGGCGTCACACTACGCCTACAACGTTCTGAAGATGCCCGGGCCGTTGGCCATCATCTCCGTCCCCTCCGACAAGAAGGACGCGCTGATCTGCGCCGAACAACTCTACCGGGAAGCAGTTGTAGCAGCCTCCGTCAAGCCACCTGCTCCTGTCGTCGAAGGCCCGGGAGGAAAGAAGGAGCCTGGCAAGACCTCTCGCACCCACTCCAGCAAGCGCACCTCCTGGGAGTGTTGCGCTACCGTCGATGACGTGCCAGAGAGCTCTGCCGACAAGAGCAAGAGATCCAGAGCTGAGCCGCCGCAGACCAAGAAGGTGCCCATCGCAGAGGATGGCATGGGAGAGGCCTTCACTATAGGCTCCGCCCTCGACAGCAAATAGGAAGGCGAGCTCGTCACCTTCCCGTGGGCAAATGTCGATGTGTTTGCATGGCAAGCGTCCGACATCCCCGGTGTTCCCAGGGAGGTGATTGAGCACCACCTAGCTGTCTGCTCCCATGCACGGCCCGTCAAGCAGAAGGTCAAAAAGCAGGCTCTGGAGAGGCAGGAGTTCATCATAGAGGAGATCAGGAAGCTAGAAGCGGCAGGTTTGGTGAGAGGGGTGCTCCATCCAACGTGGTTAGCCAATCCGGTAGTGGTGCGCAAGGCGAATGGGAAGTGGAGGTTGTGTATTTATTACACAGATATCAATAAGGCTTGTCCTAAGGACCCCTTCCCATTGCCGCGCATCGAACAGATTGTTGCTCCATAGCCGGGTGTGATCTGTTATCATTCCTCGATGCCTACTCAGGCTACCACCAAATCTCAATGACAAGAGAAGATGAAGAGAAGACAACATTCATCACCCCATGTGGTACGTATTGCTTTTTACGGATGCCTTTCGGGTTGAAGAGTGCTGGCTCAACGTTTGCAAGAGCGGTCCAAATTGGTTTTGAACCTCAGCTCCATATAAATATGGAGGCCTACATGGATGACATAGTGGTCAAAACCAAGGATGGGCCGACTCTTGTGCAAGATCTAGAAGAGACGTTTGCCAACCTGCGCAAGATCAACCTCAAGTTGAACCCTGAGAAGTGCGTCTTCGGCGTCCTGTCCGGCAAGCTTCTCGGGTTCTTCGTGTCACAACGCGGGATCGAGGCAAACCCAGACAAGATCAAGGCCATTGAGCAGATCAAGGCACCCAAGCGGATCAAGGATGTGTGTTGGCTCACCGGCTGCGTTGCCGCCATGAGCCGGTTCATCTCCAAGTCCGCCGAGCGCGCCCTTCCCTTTTTCAAGATCTTGAAAAAGGTGGGCCCAATGGACTGGACCCTAGAAGCCGAGGCCGCGCTGCATGACCTAAAGAAATACCTTTCCTCCACGCCAATACTGGTTGCACCTAAACCACAAGAGCCGTTGTTGCTGTATCTGGCGGCGACGAATCAAGTGGTCAGCGCCGCACTAGTGGCGCAGAGGGAGGTCGACGAGGAGGCAGCAATGGCGGCAGGACCAGCGGAGGGCGAGCCAAAGATTCCCCCGGCAGGGCCCGGTGCCGACGAGGCGCGACCCCCGGCAGAGTCTGGTGCCACCAAGGCGATGCCCGCGCGGTCGAGTGTAGTGGTGCCTAGGAAGAAGATGACGCAGCACCCGGTTTACTTTGTCAGCTCCCTCTTGAAGGGGGCTAGGTCAAGATATTCCGGTGTGCAGAAATTGCACTTCGGCCTCCTCATGGCCTCGAAGAAGATGCATCACTACTTCCAGGCCCACGAGATCACTATCGTCACCCGCCTCCCATTGCAACGGATAATGCACAACCCAGACGCAACCAGAAGGATTATGGAATGGGCCATGGAGCTGTCAAGCTTCGGCTTAAAGTTTGAGGGTACCTCGACAATTCAAAGCAGAGTCCTGACGGAGTTCATCGCGGAATGGACCTCGACGCGTGACGAAGAAATCCAGGAGACGACTCTCCCTGGCAAGGAGGCAGACTACAACTGGGTCATGTACTTTGATGGAGCATTCTCGCTTCAAGGCGCCGGTGCCGGTGTGCTGCTCATCGCACCCACCGGAGAGCACCTCAAGTACGTGATACAGATGCACTTCCCCAGGGAGATGTCCACCAACAACATCGCCGAGTACGAGGGGTTTCTTGCTGGTCTCAGGAACACGACAGACCTCGGGGTCAAGAAGCTCATCGTCAGGGGTGACTCGCTACTCGTTGTCAGGCAAGTCAACAAAGATTACCAGAGCCCATTGATGGAAGCATACGTAGATGAGGTGAGGAAACTGGAGGAACGCTTTGACGGTATCCAGGTGGAGCACGTCACCCGAGCGGAGAATGACGTCGCCGATTACCTGTCGAAGCGTGCCGCATTCAAGCTACCTGTGGAACCAGGTACCTTTTTGCTCTGGTTAACTCAACCATCAGTCGATCCATCAGTAGGGCAGAGCAAGCGAAGAAAATCAGGTCCCGGCAAGTACTTTCCTACCGAGCCCCCCGGGGCCACCGGCAAGGGTACTATCGCGGATGCTGAGCCTGCCCAAGAGCAATTGACTCCAGCAGGGCGTCACGCCCTGGCTATAGAGACAGTCGTTCCCATGGCGGAAGAGATGCCTTTAGTCCTTGCCATAGAGCCTCAAGCTCTGGCATGGGCGCAACATACCGTCCAGTTCCTCTAGACAGGGGAGCTTCCTGAGGAGCAGGAAGAAGCGGAGAAAGTAGCCCGTCGGTCCGCCCTGTACCAGTTCATCGATGATGTCCTGTACCGGAGAAGGCCGAACGGTGTGAAACTCAAGTGCATCCCCTGGGAGGAAGGACTGGAGCTGTTGGCAGAGATACATGGAGGCATATGTGGCTCCCACATAGGGTCAAGGGCCCTTGCCGGGAAGGTGTTCCGGCAAGGTTTCTTCTGGCCCACTGCCCTCCAGGATGCGACGGCGCTAGTCACCAACTGTGAAGCGTGCCAGTTCCATTCAAAGAAGCTTCATCAACCAGCTCAAGCCCTCCAAACAATCCCTCTCTCCTGGCCATTCTCGGTCTAGGGGCTCGATATACTGGGCCCCTTCCCCCGCACCGTCGGGGGCTTTGAGTACTTGTACATTGCAATCGACAAGTTTACAAAGTGGCCAGAGGTGGAAGCAGTGAGAAAGGTGACTGCTCAGTCGGCTGTCAAGTTTTTCAAAGGACTGGTCTGCCATTTTGGTGTGCCAAACAGAGTCATCACCGACAATGGCACCCAGTTCACAAGCCTCACCTTCATGCAATACATTCAAGACCTCGACAGCAAGGTCTGTTTTGCTTCCGTGGCACACCCACGGAGCAACGGCCAAGAGGACAGGGAAAATGCTGAAGTGTTGCGAGGCCTGAGGACAAAGACTTTTGACAAGTTGCACAAGAGCGGAAGGCGCTGGATTGATGAACTGCCGGCGATTCTTTGGTCGACCAGGACGCCGCCAAATCAAGCTACCGGCCAGACACCTTTTGCCCTGGTATACAGGGCAGAAGCAGTTCTCCCCATGAAACTCATATACAGGTCACCTCGAGTGCTCGCTTACGATGAGCTTGAGCAAGACTCGTTGTGCCAGGATGACGCGACGCTCCTTGAGGAAGATCGTCTTCAGGCGGCTGTGAGAGCGGCATGCTACCAGCAAGCCTTGCGCCGCTACCATAGCCGCAAGGTTCATGCCCGAAGCTTTGAGGAAGGCGACCTTGTTCTTCGGCACGTTCAGTCGGCCAAGAATTCCAACAAGTTGACGCCGAAGTGGGAAGGCCCTTATCGGGTAATGCGAGTGACCCGACCTGGCGCAGTCCGCCCGGAGACCGAGGATGCCATACCTAGTTTTACCCACAAGGCGCGGCTTGCCGGGCCTCCCGGCAAGCCACCTTTTGTACGAGATTTGCCGCAAGGCATGTGACCCCTTGTACAAAGCCAGACGCAGACCCTGAGCGAGAATAAATGAAGCGCTGGCGCCCTAAGTTATTGCATGCATGCTAGGTCCAGTCTCGTCCTTGGTTAGAGTTGATAGTGCTTAGCGGCAGCTAACCCCTAGCTTAGAGGTCGAGTGCGCGTTTTTCTATTCTTCTCTGTCTTCTTTGGTTCACAGGACACATAAATATCCTTGCCGAACTGCTTTGGAAGAAAGGGGACGGACCGGGGGCTACAAGAGCAAAGATGCACCTGCGGCAAGCCAAGGTTGCCGGGGGCTGCAGATTCAGATAAGTTCTTTATCCCTTATCATGCGTTTCGTTAGGGACCGAGGTATGTGAAACCTCGTTTTATCCTTAGGCTACCGTGCTCCCCTCACTCTGGACCCCAGGACTCGTTTCCTGGGACCGAGTTTGGTCGTAGTCGCAGCAACAAGGAAATGAAACGAGGAGCCTAAGCCCACCTCATCCCTGCCTCCGCCAAGCGCGTGAGATAGGTCGAGTGAAGTGGCGGGACGACAAGGCATGTTGATGGGCGAGAAAACGTTTATCTTAAAGATAACAAGGATTTACTCCTTGTTGTGGGTTTTACCTACGAACGAAAAGCCCGGCAAACATCCCTTTTTCATTAAAAACATTCCGTACAGGTACAGTTCATACGAAATGAAAAACATGAACAAAGGGATTACAAGTTCTAAAGTTGACAAAGGCCGGAAGGCTTACAAGACTAAAAAGAGATAAGATGCCCGTAATCCCTTTCTTGTCCGTCTCCTCAGGAGGCAGGTCAAGGAGGTGAAAAGGGCAAAAGGGGCGCCTAGGCGAGCTACGAGTGGAAAAAGACACCAAGAGAACATCTGTGTGGCCGTCCCAGGGCTGGATGGTGATGGCGGCGTTGGAGGCAGAGCTCGAAGACGAGGCGGCAGGACGTCAGTATGCATCAAAGGTGTCGGTGCCCGCGTACTCTGACTTGACGGCCTTGCCGCTTGCCCTCTTTCTCTTCCGCAGCCTCCCAACGCCAGCCGCCCAAGGAGACGACCCGAGAAGTTCAAGGAGCCGGCGACACGGATGATGGGGTCGCCAGTGCCGCTCTGTCGGAGTAATGGGCCACGGGTAGGCAAACCCGAGGCCCAGAACCTTTCAAGACATCAGGGCAGGCTACGCCCCTCAAAGAATCCCAAGACGATCGACTGACTCTGGGAGTCGGCCGCAGCATCACCGACGCCTACTCACGGCCGAATCTCGAAGACGGCTACGACATAAGCCGACTCCCAGTTGGCGACCTCAGGAATGCCGACTATGGGGAGTCGACCCACGACTTCGCCACCGTCAGCCTTCTGGAAGAAGGACAGGACTGGGGATGGCCGCAGTACGGCCCTCCCCTACCCTAATTACCAAGGGCGGGTATGGCTACAGTGTGACGTACCAGAGGAGATCTTCGGCACGGCGCGACACTGTGGCCATACCGGCCCTGACGTCCGCCCCAGCGGCGGAACCCTGTTCCCACGTTGGCCCGCCAGTACGTCTTGGAGACGGCAAGCCCCGCCAGTCAGCGGGGGAGATAGAAGACAGTGAGAGCACCCGAAGACGGGCCCCGTGGGAGTCGGCCTCCAGGAGTCGGCCAGCTCCTCCCACGGGTCCCACGCGCCATTAACCAGATAAGACGGGGAGTGGCGACAGTGATCGCCCGCCAGGTGGCGGCACTGTTGCCACGCCCCCACGACCAAGCCAACGTCATCAGAGGCGCGGCTACAGTGGCCAGGTCAGTCGGCGGGGCCCACCAGTGTTGGAGAACGTAGCAGAAATTCAAAAATTTTCCTACGTGTCACCAAGATCTATCTATGGAGAAACCAGCAACGAGGGGAAAGAGAGTGCATCTACATACCCTTGTAGATCGCTAAGCGGAAGCGTTCAAGTGAACGGGGTTGATGGAGTCGTACTCGTCGTGATCCAAATCACCGATGACCAAGTGCCGAACGGACGACACCTCCGCGTTCAACACACGTACAGCCCGGTGACGTCTCCCATGCCTTGATCCAACAAGGAGAGAGGGAGAGGTTGAGGAAGACTCCATCCAGCAGCAGCACAATGGCGTGGTGGTGGTGGAGGAGCGTGGCAATCCTGCAGGGCTTCGCCAAGCACCACAGAAGAGGAGGAAGAAGAGACGCAGGGCTACACCAACGAGAGATCGAATCGCGTGTGTAATGGGCAGCCCTAGGCCTCACTATATATAGGGGAGAGGGAGGAGGGTGCGCCCCCACCTAGGGTTTCCACCCTAGGGGCGGTGGCAGCCCCAATCCCCATCTGGGGTGGCGGCCAAGTGGGGGGAAGAGGGAGGCGCACCAGGCATGGGCCTTTAGGGCCCATCTGCCCTAGGGTTTGCCCCGTCTTCTCTCCAGGCGCATGGGCCTTGGTGGGGTGGCGCCCCAGCCAACCTAGGGGCTGGTCCCTTCTCACACTTGTCCCATGTATGCCTCCGAGGCCCGTGGCCCCTCCCGGTGGACCCCCGGACCCCTCCGGTGGTCCCAGTACACTACCGGTGATGCCCAGAACACTTCTGGTGGCCAAAACCATACTTCCTATATATAAATCTTTACCTCCGGACCATTCCGGAACTCCTCGTGACGTCCGGGATCTCATCCGGGACTCCGAACAACATTTGGTAACCACATACAAGCTTCCTTTATAACCCTAGCGTCATCGAACCTTAAGTGTGTAGACCCTACGGGTTCGGGAGACATGCAGACATGACCGAGATGTTCTCCGGTCAATAACCAACAGCGGGATCTGGATACCCATGTTGGCTCCCACATGTTCCACGATGATCTCATCGGATGAACCACGATGTCAAGGACTTAATCAATCCCGTATACAATTCCCTTTGTCTATCGGTACGATACTTGCCCGAGATTCGATCGTCGGTATTCCGATACCTTGTTCAATCTCGTTACCGGCAAGTCTCTTTTACTCGTTCCGCAACACATCATCCCGTGATCAACTCCTTGATCACATTGTGCACATCATGATGATGTCGTACCGAGTGGGCCCAGAGATACCTCTCCGTTTACACGGAGTGACAAATCCCAGTCTCGATTCGTGTCAACCCAACAGACACTTTCGGAGATACCCGTAGTGCACCTTTATAGCCACCCAGTTACGTTGTGACATTTGGCACACCCAAAGTATTCCGACGGTATCCGGGAGTTGCACAATCTCATGGTCTAAGGAAATGATACTTGACATTAGAAAAGCTTTAGCATACGAACTACATGATCTTGTGCTAGGCTTAGGATTTGGTCTTGTCCATCACATCATTCTCCTAATGATGTGATCCCGTTATCAATGACATCCAATGTCCATGGTCAGGAAACCGTAACCATCTATTGATCAACGAGCTAGTCAACTAGAGGCTTACTAGGGACATGGTGTTGTCTATGTATCCACACATGTATCTGAGTTTCCTATCAATACAATTCTAGCATGGATAATAAACGATTATCATGAACAAGGGAATATATTTATAATCAATTTATTATTGCCTCTAGGGCATATTTCCAACAGTCTCCCACTTGCACTAGAGTCAATAATCTAGTTCACATCGATATGTGATTAACACTCAAGGTCACATCCCTATGTGACTAACACCCAGGAGTTCTGGGTTTGATCATGTTATGCTTGTGAGAGAGGTGGTAGTCAACGGGTCTGAACCTTTCAGATCCATGTGTGCTTTACAAATATCTATGTCATCTCCTAGATGCAGTTACCACGCTCTATTTGGTGCTATTCCAAATAACTGTTCTACTAGACGAATCCAGTTTACTACTCAGAATAATCTGGATTAGTGTCAAAGCTTGCATCAGCGTAACCCTTTACGACGAACTCTTTTACCACCTCCATAATCGAGAAAATTCCTTAGTCCACTAGTTACTAAGGGTAACTTTGACCATTGTCCTGTGATCCATTTCTAGATCACACTTGTACCCCTTGACTGACTCATGGTTTGGCACACTTCAGGTGCGGTACATAGCATACTTTAGAGCCTACGACTAAAGCATAGGGGACGACCTTCGTCCTTTCTATTCTGCCGTGGTCATGTCTTGAGTCTTGCTCAATACTCACACCTTGTAACACAGCCGAGAACTCCTTCTTTGCTGATCTATTTTGAACTCCTTCAAAATATTGTCATGGTATGTGTTCGTTTGAAAGTACTATTAAGCGATTTTGATCTATCCTTATAGATCTTGATGCTCAATGTTTAAGTAGCTTAATCCAGGTTTTCATTGAAAAACATTTTTCAAACAACCCTATATGCTTTTCCAGAAATTCTACATCATTTCTGATCAACAATATGTCAACAACATATACTCATTAGAAATTCTATAGTGCTCCCACTCACTTCTTTGGAAATACAAGTTTCTCATAAACTTTGTATAAACCTAAAATCTTTGATCATCTCATCAAAGCGTACATTCCAACTCCGAGATGCTTACTCCAGTCCTTAGAATTAAAGCAATCATGCGGACATCGAGCAGTGCATTAAGGACGTAAGCCTTGTACTGTCCGCATAATTGCAACTATCAACTTTAAACTATATTTTCTCTAGGAAGATATCTAAAACAATAGAACTAAAGCGCGAGCTTACGACATAATTTGCAAAGGTCTTTTGACTATGTTCAGGATAATTAAGTTCATCTTATGAACTCCCAGTCAGATAGATATCCCTCTAGTCATCCATGTGATTACATGATCCGAGTCAACTAGGCCGTGTCCGATCATCACGTGAGACGGACTAGTCAACATCAGTGAACATCTTCATGTTGATCGTATCTGTCATACGACTCATGCTCGACCTTTCGGTCTTCTGTGTTCCGAGGCCATGTCTGTACATGCTAGGCTCGTCAAGTCAACCTAAGTGTTTCGCGTGTGTAAATCTGTCTTACACCCGTTGTATGTGAATTTAAGAATCTATCACACCCGATCATCACGTGGTGCTTCGAAACGACGAACTTTCGCAACGGTGCACAGTTAGGGGGAACACTTTCTTGAAATTTTAATGAGGGATCATCTTATTTACTACCGTCATTCTAAGCAAATAAGATGCAAATACATGATAAACATCACATGCAATCAAATAGTGACATGATATGGCCATCATCACTTTGCTCCTTTTGATCTCCATCTTCGGGGCTCCATGATCATCGTCGTCACCGGCATGACACCATGATCTTCATCATTATGATCTCCATCATCGTGTCTTCATGAAGTTGTCACGTCAACTATTACTTCTACTACTATGGCTAACAGTTAGCAATAAAGTAAAGTAATTACATGACGTTTATGTTGACACACAGGTCATAAATAAATAAATTAAAGACAACTCCTATGGCTCCTGCCGGTTGTCATACTCATCGACATGCAAGTCGTGATTCCTATTACAAGAACATGATCATCTCATACATCACATATATCATACATCACATCCTTTGTCCATATCACATCACATGGCATACCCTGCAAAAACAAGTTAGACGTCCTCTAATTGTTCTTTGCATGTTTTACGTGGCTGCTATGGGTTTCTAGCAAGAACGTTTCTTACCTACGCAAAACCACAATGTGATATGCCAATTGCTATTTACCCTTCATAAGGACCCTTTTCATCGAATCCGATCCGACTAAAGTAGGAGAGACAGACACCCGCCAACCACCTTATGCATCTAGTGCATGTCAGTCGGTGTAACCGGTCTCACGTAAGAGTACGTGTAAGGTTGGTCCGGGCCGCTTCATCCCACAATGCTGCCGAATCAAGATTGACTAGTAACGGTAAGCATATTGAACAAAATCACCGCCCATAACTACTTTGTGTTCTACTCGTGCATGGAATCTATGCAATAGACCTAGCTCTGATACCACTATTGGGTAACGTAGCAGAAATTCAAAATTTTCCTACATGTCACCAAGATCTATCTATGGAGAAACCAGCAACGAGGGGAAGAAGAGTGCATCTACATACCCTTGTAGATCGCTAAGCGGAAGCGTTCAAGTGAACGGGGTTGATGGAGTCGTACTCGTCGTGATCCAAATCACCGATGATCCTAGTGCCGAATGGACGGCACCTCCGCGTTCAACACACGTACAGCCCGGCGACGTCTCCCACGCCTTGATCCAGCAAGGAGAGAGGGAGAGGTTGAGGAAGACTCCATCCAGCAGCAGCACAACGGCGTGGTGGTGGTGGAGGAGCGTGGCAATCCTGCAGGGCTTCGCCAAGCACCACGGGAGAGGAGAAGAACTTGGGAGAGAGGGAGGGGCTGCACCAAAGGCAAAAGGTGTGTCTCAAGAGGCCCTCTACCCCCACTATATATAGGGATACCAAGGGGGGGTGCGCCAGCCCTAGGAGATCCAATCTCCTAGGGGGCGGCGGCCAGGGGAGGTTTCCCCCCCCCCCAAGGGACCTAGGAGGTGCCTTCCCTCCTTGGGACTCTTCCTTAGGGTTCCCCCCTTCACCCTAGGCGCATGGGCCATAAGGGAAGTGGCGCCCCAGCCCACTTTGGGCTGGATCCCTTCCCACTTCAGCCCATGGGACCCTCCTGGATGAGTGGCCCTACCCGGTGGGCCCCCGGGACCCCTCCGGTGGTCCCGGTACAATACCGATGACCCCGAAACTTGTCCCGATGGCCGAAATAGGACTTCCTATATATAAATCTTTACCTCCGGACCATTCCGGAACTCCTCGTGACGTCCGGGATCTCATACGGGACTCCGAACAACATTCGGTAACCACATACAAGCTTCCTTTATAACCCTAGCGTCATCGAACCTTAAGTGTGTAGACCCTACGGGTTCGGGAGACATGCAGACATGACCGAGATGTACTCCAGTCAATAACCAACAGCGGGATCTGGATACCCATGTTGGCTCCCACATGTTCCACGATGATCTCATCGGATGAACCACGATGTGAAGGACTTAATCAATCCCGTATACAATTCCCTTTGTTTATCGGTACGATACTTGCCCGAGATTCGATCGTCGGTATCCCGATACCTTGTTCAATCTCGTTACCGGCAAGTCTCTTTTACTCGTTCCGCAACACATCATCCCGTGATGAACTCCTTGATCACATTGTGCACATTATGATGATGTCCTACCGAGTGGGCCCAGAGATACCTCTCCGTCACACGGAGTGACAAATCCCAGTCTCGATTCGTGCCAACCCAACAGACACTTTCGGAGATACCTGTAGTGTACCTTTATAGCCACCCAGTTACGTTGTGACATTTGGCACACCCAAAGCACTCCTACGGTATCCGGGAGTTGCACAATCTCATGGTCTAAGGAAACGATACTTGACATTAGAAAAGCTTTAGCATACGAACTACATTATCTTGTGCTAGGCTTAGGATTGGGTCTTGTCCATCACATCATTCTCCTAATGATGTGATCCCGTTATCAATGACATCCAATGTCCATGGTCAGGAAACCATAACCATCTATTGATCAACGAGCTAGTCAACTAGAGGCTTACTAGGGACATGGTGTTGTCTATGTATCCACACATGTATCTGAGTTTCCTATCAATACAATTCTAGCATGGATAATAAACGATTATCATGAACAAGGAAATATAATAATAATCAATTTATTATTGCCTCTAGGGCATATTTACAACACTTTGGGTGTGCCAAACGTCACAACGTAACTGGGTGGCTATAAAGGTACACTACAGGTATCTCTGAAAGTGTCTGTTGGGTTGGCACGAATCGAGACTGGGATTTGTCACTCCGTGTGACGGAGAGGTATCTCTGGGCCCACTCGGTAGGACATCATCATAATGTGCACAATGTGATCAAGGAGTTGATCACGGGATGATGTGTTGCGGAACAAGTAAAAGAGACTTGCCGCTAACGAGATTGAACAAGGTATCGGGATACCGACGATCGAATCTCGGGCAAGTATCGTACCGATAGACAAAGGGAATTGTATACGGGATTGATTAAGTCCTTCACATCGTGGTTCATCCGATGAGATCATCGTGGAACATGTGGGAGCCAACATGGGTATCCAGATCCCGCTGTTGGTTATTGACTGGAGTACATCTCGGTCATGTCTTCATGTCTCCCGAACCCGTAGGGTCTACACACTTAAGGTTCGATGACGCTAGGGTTATAAAGGAAGCTTGTATGTGGTTACCGAATGTTGTTCGGAGTCCCGGATGAGATCCCGGACGTCACGAGGAGTTCCGGAGTGGTCCGGAGGTAAAGATTTATATATAGGAAGTCCTATTTCGGCCATCGGGACAAGTTTCGGGGTCATCGGTATTGTACCGGGACCACCGGAGGGGTCCCGGGGGCCCACCGGGTGGGGCCACTCATCCAGGAGGGTCCCATGGGCTGAAGTGGGAAGGGATCCAGCCCAAAGTGGGCTGGGGCGCCACTTCCCTTATGGCCCATGCGCCTAGGGTGAAGGGGGGAACCCTAAGGAAGAGTCCCAAGGAGGGAAGGCACCTCCTAGGTGCCTTGGGGGGGGAGGGAAACCTCCCCTGGCCGCCGCCCCCTAGGAGATTGGATCTCCTAGGGCTGGCGCACCCCCCTTGGTATCCCTATATATAGTGGGGGTAGAGGGCCTCTTGAGACACACCTTTTGCCTTTGGTGCAGCCCCTCCCTCTCTCCCAAGTTCTTCTCCTCTCCCGTGGTGCTTGGCGAAGCCCTGCAGGATTGCCACGCTCCTCCACCACCACCACGCCGTTGTGCTGCTGCTGGATGGAGTCTTCCTCAACCTCTCCCTCTCTCCTTGCTGGATCAAGGCGTGGGAGACGTTACCGGGCTGTACGTGTGTTGAACGCGGAGGTGCCGTCCGTTCGGCACTAGGATCATCGGTGATTTGGATCACGACGAGTACGACTCCATCAACCCCGTTCACTTGAACGCTTCCGCTTAGCGATCTACAAGGGTATGTAGATGCACTCTTCTTCCCCTCGTTGCTGGTTTCTCCATAGATAGATCTTGGTGACATGTAGGAAAATTTTGAATTTCTGCTACGTTACCCAACACAAAGTACTCCTACGGTATCCGGGAGTTGCACAATCTCATGGTCTAAGGAAACGATACTTGACATTAGAAAAGCTTTAGCATGCGAACTACATGATCTTGTGCTAGGCTTAGGATTGGGTCTTGTCCATCACATCATTCTCCTAATGATGTGATCCCGTTATCAATGACATCCAATGTCCATGGTCAGGAAACCGTAACCATCTATTGATCAACGAGCTAGTCAACTAGAGGCTTACTAGGGACATGGTGTTGTCTATGTATCCACACATGTATCTGAGTTTCCTATCAATACAATTCTAGCATGGATAATAAACGATTATCATGAACAAGGAAATATAATAATAATCAATTTATTATTGCCTCTAGGGCATATTTCCAACAGTCTCCCACTTGCACTAGAGTCAATAATCTAGTTCACATCGATATGTGATTAACACTCAAGGTCACATCCCTATGTGACTAACACCCAAGAGTTTTGGGTTTGATCATGTTATGCTTGTGAGAGATGTTATAGTCAACGGGTCTGAACCTTTCAGATCCGTGTGTGCTTTACAAATCTCTATATCATCTCCTAGATGCAGTTTCCACGCTCTATTTGGAGCTATTCCAAATAACTGTTCTACTATATGAATCCAATTTACTACTTAGAATAATCTAGATTAGTGTCAAAGTTTGCATCGGCGTAACCCTTTACGACGAACTCTTTTTCCACCTCCATAATCGAGAAAATTCCTTAGTCCACTAGTTACTAAGGATAACCTTGACCGTTGTCCTGTGATCCATTTCTAGATAACACTTGTACCCCTTGACTGACTCATGGTTTGGCACACTTCAGGTGCGGTACATAACATAGCATACTTTAGAGCCTACGACTAAAGCATAGGGGACGACCATCGTCCTTTCTCTCTATTCTGCCGTGGTCATGTCTTGAGTCTTGCTCAATACTCACACCTTGTAACACAGCCGAGAACTCCTTCTTTGCTGATCTATTTTGAACTCCTTCAAAATCTTGTCATGGTATGTGTTCGTTTGAAAGTACTATTAAGCGATTTTGATCTATCCTTATAGATCTTGATGCTCAATGTTTAAGTAGCTTAATCCAGGTTTTCATTGAAAAACATTTTTCAAACAACCCTATATGCTTTTCCAGAAATTCTACATCATTTCTGATCAACAATATGTCAACAACATATACTCATCAGAAATTCTATAGTGCTCCCACTCACTTCTTTGGAAATACAAGTTTCTCATAAACTTTGTATAAACCTAAATCTTTGATCATCTCACCAAAGCGTACATTCCAACTCCGAGATGCTTACTCCAGTCCTTAGAAGGATTGCTGGAGCTTTGCATACTTGTTAGCATCTTTCAGGATCGACAAAATCTTCTGGTTGTATCACATACAACCTTTCCTCAAGAACAAGGAAACAATATTTTGACATCCTATCTGCAAGATTTCATAAATAATGCAGTACCTGCTAATTCCAACAGACTCTTAGCATCGCTACGAGTGAGAAAGTCTCATCGTAGTCAACTCCTTGAACTTGTCGGGAAACATCTTAACGACAAGTCGAGCTTTCTTAATGGTGACATTTACCATCATTGTCCGTCTTCCTTTTAAAATCCATCTGTACTCAACAGCCTCACGACCATCGAGCCGTTCTGCCAAAGTCTACACTTTGTTTTCATACATGGATCCTCTCTCGGATTTTATGGCCTCGAGCCATTCATCGGAATTCGGGCCCACCATCGCTTCTCCATAGCTCGTAGGTTCATTGTTGTCTAGCAACATGACTTCCAAGACAGGATTACGTACCACTCTGAAGTAGTACGCATCCTTGTCATCCTACGAGGTTTGGGAGTGACTTGATCCGAAGTCTCATGATCACTATCATAAGCTTCCACTTCAATTGGTGTAGGTGCCATAGGTACAACTCCTGTGCCCTGCTACACACTAGTTGAAGTGACGGTTCAATAACCTCATCAAGTCTCCACCATCCTCCCACTCAATTCTTTCAAGAGAAACTTTTCCTCGAGAAAGGACCCGATTTGAGAAACAATCCCTATTGCTTTCGGATCTGAGACAGGAGGTATACCCAACTGTTTTGGGTGTCTATGAAGATGCATTTATCCGCTTTGGGTTTGTGCTTATCAGCCTGAAACCTTTTCACATAAGCATCGTAGCCCCAAACTTTTAAGAAACAACAACTTAGGTTTCACTAAACCATAGTTCATACGGTGTCGTCTCAACGGATTTGTGTGGTTCCCTATTTAAAGTGAATGCGGTTGTCTCTAATGCCTAACCCATGAATGATAGTGGTAATTCGATAAGAGACATCATGGTATGCATCATATCCAATAGGGTGCAGTTATGATGTTCGGACACACCATCACACTATGGTGTTCCAGGCGGTACTAGTCGTGAAACAATTTCCACAATGTCTCATTTGTGTACCAAACTCGCAACTCAGATATTCATCTCTATGATCATATCATAGATATTTTATCCTCTTGTCACGACGATATTTAACTTCATTCTAAAATTACTTGAACCATTCAATAATTCAGACTTGTGTTTCATCAAGTAAATATACTCAGTACCTACTCAAATCATCTGTGAAGTAAGAGCATAACAATATCCACTGCGTGCCTCAGCACTCATTGGACTGCACACATCAAAATGTGTTACTTCCAACATGTTGCTTTATTGTTCCATTTTACTGAAACCGAAGCTTTCAGTCATCTTGCCCATGTGATATGATTTGCATATCTCAAGTGATTCAAAATCAAGTGAGTCCAAACAGTCCATCTGCATGGAGTTTCTTCATGCGTATATACCAATAGACATGGTTCACATTACTCAATCCTTTTTCCAAAAAAAAATGAGTGAGTCCAAAGATCCATCAACATGGAGCTTCTTCATGCGTTTTATACCAATATGACTTACATGGCAGTGCCACAAGTAGGTGGTATTATCATTACTATCTTATATCTTTTGGCATGGACATGTGTATCACTATGATCGAGATTCAATAAACCATTCATTTTAGGTGCAAGACCATTGAAGGTATTATTCAAATAAATAGAGTAACCATTATTCTCCTTAAATGAATAACCGTATTGCGATAGACATAATCCAATCATGTCTATGCTCAACGCAAACACCAAATAACAATTATTTAGGTTTAACACCAATCTCGATGGTAGAGGGAGCGTGTGATGCTTGATCATATCAACCTTGGAAACACTTCCAACACATCTCGTCAGCTCACCTTTAGCTAGTCTCCGTTTATTCCGTAGCTTTTATTTCGAGTTACTAACACTTAGCAACCGAACCGGTATCTAATACCCTGATGCTACTAGGAGTACTAGTAAAGTACACATTCACATAATGTATATCCAATATACTTCTATCGACAGCCTTCTCATCTACCAAGTATCTAGGGTAATTCTGCTCCAGTGGTTGTTCCCCTTATTACAGAAGCACTCAGTCTCGGGTTTGGGTTCAACCTTGGGTTTCTTCACTAGAGCAGCAGCTGATTTGCCGTTTCATGAAGTATCCCTTCTTGCCCTTGCCCTTATTGAAACTAGTGGTTTCACTAACCATCAACAATTGATGCTCCTTCTTGATTTCTACTTTCGCGGTGTCAAACATCGTGAATATTTCAAGGATCATCATATCTATCCCTGATATGTTATAGTTCATCACGAAGCTCTAGCAGCTTGCTGGCAATGACTTTGGAGAAACATCACTATCTTATCTGGAAGATCAACTCCCACTCGATTCAAGTGATTGTTGTACTCAGACAATTTGAGCACAAGCTCAACGATTGAGCTTTTCTCCCTTAGTTTGCAGGCCAAGAAAATCGTCGGAGGTCTCATACCTCTTGACGTGGGCACGAGACTGAAATCCCAATTTCAGCCCTCGAAACATCTCATATGTTCCGCGACATTTCAAAAAGTGTTCGGTGCCTCAATTCTAAACCATTTATCATTACCTAACTATCATGTAGTCATCAAAACGTGTATGTCAGATGTTCGCAACATCCACAGACCACGTTCGAGGTCCAGCACACCGAGCAGTGCATTAAGGACGTAAGCCTTGTACTATCCGCATAATTGCTACTATCAACTTTCAACAACTAGAGGTGGCCCCCAGGAGTTGGCGGAAAGGACGGCGGCCTAAGAGACAGACGGCTGGGACCCGCACCCAGTCAGATTACCATTGTACCCCCGGAGGGTAGGCCTATATATACCCCCCGGAGCACCCATGCAAAGGGTTCGATCCTTTTTCCACCAGACCAACTGCATAGAGGAGGGGAGAGCTAGCCTTGCCTTCTCCTACCTCAAGAACACAGCTCGAGGAGCAACTTTGTACACATATCTCCATAGTGACCATGCGGAGACCCCGCAGAGCAGCAGTAGGGGTATTATCTCCTCGGAGAGCCCCGAAGCTGGGTAAGATCCGCCGGCGTGCATGCCTACGCCTCATCCCGCTTCCAGGCACCGGCGACGTTCTACTCGCCCCCACCATGATAAGCCATCCTTTGGCATATGTCGCACCCAACCCCCGACATTTGGCGCCCACCGTGGGGCGAGGTGCACCGTCGTCCGGAGATCTGTTCTGGACGGGAACCCTTTTCCTCCCTGGCGAGCGTATCCAGCCCGGCATGCCAGAAGGAGTTCACACCAACGCGCTGCGCAACATTGAGACCGTTTGCGCGGCCAGCTGCCTCGCCGATCTTATCGGCGAGGTTAGCCTCTCCGACGAGCCTGCGTCCGACGCAGGCACCAGCGGCCCCGCGAACTTTCTCGCGGGCCTCCTCGACGACCTCCACGTTGCTGGCGAGCCTGCCATTGACTTGGAGTGCGTAGGCTCCACCGACCCGATGCTGGTCGATTCCGACACCGCGTCGCTCGACGCATTCCCCACCAACGTGGTGGTCTACGACGAGCCGCTCCCTCGCGCGGAGGGCAGCGGGAGCACCGTTACAGAGGTGCTCGTCATCGACCATGGCGAGCACTCCGACGGGAGAGCTCACGACCCGCTTGACGCGGCACTGCAAGACCTGGATGCGCCCATTCCAGAGGACGCTGACGCCGAAGCGCTGGAGGCACGCCGCCTCCAGCTCGTCGAAGGCGCGAAGAAGCTGGCCAGCATGAGACGCTTGTCAGAGGCCTACCAGCGCGAGATGGATCGCGCCGTGGGCGGCTCGCCGGCCCCGGTGGGGCCGAGCCGCCTGGGCGCGGTCCGCCAGCGTGGCGCGGACATCGCCAGCATGTTCGGGGCCAACCGCCCCGTATACGCTACGCCCGCCGAGAACATTCGAGCTGCCCAGGCGGCGGCAGACGAGTTAGATGGACTCAAAGGCGAAGAGCGCCGACTGATGATGGAGCGAGTCCAGCAACTCCTCGACGTGGCTGGCGCGCAGAACGCGGCCGGCTGCCGAACCGAGGGGCCGCAGCAGCAGAAAGATGACCTGTCACCCCGCCGAGATCAAGGCGCGACATCTCGGGCGCCGACTGGCGGCGTCGGCGGAAGAAAAGACAAGGAGCCGGCTACAAGCCGCAGTCGGACTCATATCACCATCGAGCGCGACCAGGACGGCCGCCCCAAAGCGGTAGAGCAGCGGGATGACTATGTGCCTCCGCCTCCCCGCAGAGAAAGGCGAGTCTCTCCACCGCCCGTTGAACATCCGACTCTCGGAGGTCGCCTAGGCCGCTGAGAGGGAGTCGGAGAGAACAATGCCCGCCTCCGGATCGACCGACTCCATCGATCTCTGGTGCTGGAAGAAGAAGATGAGCTGGGGCCGCCGTGTTTTGGCCCCCGCATCTGAGATGAGCCCTTCCCCAAAGGATTCACTCTCCCCAGAGATACCCCCAAGTACACCGGCTCCGTGAAGCCAGAGGACTGGCTGGTTGACTACTCCACAACCGTCAGCATAGCGAACGGCAACAAGCGCGTTGCCGTGAAGTATGTTCTGCTCATGCTCCAGGGCACGGCCCGGACATGGCTGAACAGCCTGAAGCCCCGCAGCATCAACAATTGGGTCGACTTCACAGAGGCTTTCGTCCGCAACTTCACGAGCACGTACAAGCGACCTCCCAAGCCTCGCCAGCTCTCCTTGTGCGTGCAAGGCCCCGACGAATCCACTCGCGACTACCTCACGCGGTGGGCCGAGCTCCGAAACTCCTGCGAGGGCGTGCACGAGGTGCAGACCATCGAGTACTTCACCGCCGGGTGTAGAGAAGGCACCCTATTCAAGCACAAGCTTCTCTGCGACGAGCCGGAGACCCTGGATGAGCTGCTGATCATAGCAGACAAATACGCCACGGCCGACTCTTCTATGAAGACGGAGATCCAAGTCGGCGCGACAGGCAAAGTCGCCCCTCAGGCTCCCAGAACCCCGGCTGGAGACGCCAGCCGGCGGCAGCAGCAGAACGATCACAAGCGCAAGGCCCCGCAGCCGACTTCCAATAGCCGGCAGGTCGCAACGGTCGACGATCAGCAACCAGAAGGGCAGCCTCCACCCAAGCGGCAGAAGGGCGGCATGCCCAATTGGCTGCCGGCTTTCTCCTACAAGCAGACTCTGGATGGCCCCTGCAAGTTTCACAGTGGCGCGAAGCCATCAAACCACACCACCAGAAAGTGCCACTGGCTGACTAGGATTGCCAAGGGAGACGGCTTGGTGCCTCCTCCACCTGCTGGACAGCCGTCTCCGCCTCCACCCCCGCAGCCGGCTACTAGGCCAGTCGGCGCAGTACAAGACGAGTACCCGGAAGAGCATGGAGCCTACGTGGTGTTCACCAGTGTGGCAGATGACAGACGCAGCAGGCGGCTGCAGCAGCAAGAAGTCAACGCAGTAGCATCAGACACTCCAGAGTTCATGCACTGGTCCGAGAAACCTATCAGTTGGAGCAGAGCTGATCACCCAGAGGTGATGCCGAATCCAGGGTCCTATGCCCTGGTCCTGGAGGCCACCTTTGCCACTGATAGGCGGGCAGCTAGCTTTTCGCGAGTTCTGATAGATGGAGGTAGCAGTATCAACATCCTGTATAAGGATACCATGGAGAAGCTGGGAATCAAGCAAAGACAGCTCCAGAACAGCCGGACTGTATTCCATGGGATCGTCCCTGGCCTTTCCTGCTCCCCAATCGGCAAGATTTTGATAGATGTCCTTTTCGGAGATAAGGATCACTTCCGCCGAGAGCCAGTCTGGTTTGAAGTGGTGGACCTCCGGAGCCCATACCATGCACTACTTGGCCGACCTGCCTTGGCCAAGTTCATGGCGGTCCCCCACTACGCCTACCTCAAGATGAAGATGCCGAGTTCCAAGGGAATCCTGACTGTAGTCGGCGACTACAGGAAGTCGGCCGCTTGTGCGGCCGAGAGTAGTCGGCTGGCTGAGTCCCTGGTTATTGCAGCGGAGAAGCGGCTTCTTGACCGGGTTGTGGCGATGGCCGGCAAGCAGCCTGAGTTGTCGCCCAACCCCAAGGAGTCGGAAGCTGAGGGCTCGTTCAAGCCGGCGAAGGAAACAAAGAAGATACCCTTGGACCCAGAGCACCCGGAGAGGTACGCAGTCATAGGTGCAAACCTTGACAGCAAATAGGAAGGCGAGCTCGTCGATTTCCTCCGTGAGAATCGGGACATCTTTGCATGGTCCCCCAAAGACATGCCAGGTGTACCGACGGAATTCGCCGAGCACAAGTTACATGTCCGGTCTGATGCGAAGCCCGTCAGGCAGCCCTTGCGCCGCCTGTCAGAAGAGAAAAGAAGAGTTGTTGGTGAAGAGATAGCCCGGCTCCTTGCAGCCGGCTTTATCATGGAAGTATTTTTCCCAGAATGGTTAGCGAACCTAGTTTTAGTGCTGAAGAAGAACAAGCAGTGGCGAATGTGTATCGACTACACAAGCCTGGACAAAGCCTGCCCCAAGGACCCGTTTGCTTTGCCGAGAATTGATCAGGTGATAGACTCCACAGCCGGATGCGAGCTGTTGAGTTTCTTAGATGCCTATTCAGGATATCACTAGATCAAGCTGAACCCGGCAGATAGACTGAAGACCGCCTTCATCACGCCGTTCGGAGCCTTCTGCTACCTGACCATGACATTCGGCTTGAGGAACGCCGGCGCCACCTTTCAGCGTTGCATGCAGAAGTGCCTCCTCAAGCAACTCGGCAGGAATGCCCACGTCTACGTGAATGATGTGGTGGTGAAGACGGAGAAGCGCGGAACCTTACTGGAAGACCTCAAAGAGACCTTTGAGAACCTGCGCCGATTCCAGATCAAGCTTAACCCCGAGAAGTGCGTTTTCGGAGTACCAGCCGGCCAGCTACTCGGCTTCCTGGTCTCTAAACGCGGCATAGAGTGCAACCCCGTGAAGATCAAGGCCATCGAGAGGATGGAGGTACCCAGCCGACTGTTGGATGTGCAGAAGTTCGCTGGCTGCCTGGCATCCATCAGCCGTTTCATCAGTCGGCTGGGCGAGAAAGCTCTCCCGTTGTACCAACTCATGAAGAAGACCAATTTTTTCGAGTGGAACCGCAAGGCGGACGAGGCCTTTCTGCAACTGAAGAGGTTGTTGGTTACTCCCCCTGTGTTGGCGGCTCCGACTCCCAAAGAGCCCATGCTCCTGTACATCGCCGCCACCAGTCGAGTAGTCAGCACGGTTATCGTAGTTGAGCGCAAGGAGGAAGGCAAGGCACTGCCGGTCTAGAGGCCCGTCTATTATCTGAGTGAAGTACTGTCAACCTCCAAGCAGAACTACCCCCACTACCAGAAGATGTGTTACAGCATGCACTTCGCCGCCAAGAAGCTGAAGCCTTACTTCCAAGAACATCCAATCACAGTGGTCTGCACAACCCCATTGGCTGAGATCATTGGAAGCCGGGATGCGTCCGGCTGAGTGGCCAAATGGGCCATAGAGTTGGCTCCCTACACGATCTACTATCAACCCCGCACCACCATCAAGTCGCAAGCACTGGCCGACTTCCTCGTCGACTGGGCCGAGACCCAGTACCTGCCACCGGCGCCCGACTCCACCCATTGGCGGATGCATTTCGATGGCTCCAAGATGCGCACCGGCTTGGGAGCCGGCGTCGTCCTCACTTCTCCCAAGGGCGACATGCTCAAGTACGCACTGCAGATTCACTCCGCCGCCTCCAACAACGTCGCCGAGTACGAGGCGCTCGTTCACGGGCTCCGGCTTGCCAAAGAGCTTGGCATCCGCCGGATCCTGTGTTACGGCGACTCCGACTTGGTGGTACAGCAGTCGTCGGGCGACTAGGACGCCAAGGATGCAAACATGGCAAGCTACCGCTTACTCGTGCAGCAACTCAGCGGATATTTCGAGGGGTGCGAGTTCGTCCACGTGCCGAGGAACGACAATAACCAAGCAGATACTTTGGCATGAATCGGCTCCACCCGCCAAGCAATACCTTCAGGCGTCGCCCTCCAACGCCTCCTCAAGCCGTCCATCAAGCCCTCACCAGAGTCAGATTCAATTTTTGTGCCAACTCCCCCTGAAGAAGCCGGATCCGGCCCGAGAGCCCAAGCAAACAGCACAAGACCCGTTGCAGATGATCTCAAGAGTGCCGCAGTTGCAGCCAGCCCGGGAACTTCGGAACTCGGCTCGGGGACTGCGGCAGCCAGAGAGAAGACTCCAGAACTCGGCCCGGGGACTGCTCCAGTCGGCCCGGGGACTGCTCCAGTCGGCCCGGGGACTTCATTAATCTAGCAAGCGGCTGCGGACTCCAGCCCGCCGACTCTCAGCCCAGCCGCTCGCGTCCAAGTCGCAGTTTTGACAGTAGAAGAGATAGCAGCACCCTCATGGGCCCAGCCCATCCTCCAATTCCTGGTGAACAAGGAGCTACCAACCGATGAAACCTTGGCTCGGCAAATACAACGCCGAGCGGCAGCATACACCATAATCAACAGAGAGCTGGTCAGACGCAGCGTCACAGGCGTCTACCAGCGTTGCGTCGAGCCAGAGCAAGGCCAAGCAATTCTCAGAGACATCCATCAAGGCGAGTGCGGCCACCATACGGCCTCAAGAGCGCTCGTCGCCAAAGCCTTCCGACACGGTTTCTTCTGGCCGACTGCCCTCGAAGAGGCCGAAGAGTTGGTCCAGAAATGCAAGGGGTGCCAGAAGTTCCGTTCCAAGCCGCATCAGCCGGCTTCAGCACTCAAGACTATCCCCATCGCCTGGCCCTTTGCAGTTTGGGGCCTGGATATGGTGGGACCCTTCAAGACGGCACGAGGTGGCCTAACTCATATGCTTGTCGCGGTGGACAAGTTCACCAAGTGGATAGAAGTGAACCCCATCAAAAAATTAAATGGTCCGACTGCCGTGACTTTCATCTCAGACATCACAATTCGGTATGGCATACCGCACAGCATCATCACCGACAACGGCACCAACTTTGCCAAAGGCGCCTTGGCCCATTTCTGCGCGACGCAGGGCATCCGACTAGAACTAGCGTCCGTTGCCCATCCGCAGTCAAACGGCCAGGTGGAGCGAGTGAATGGCCTCATCCTGTCCGGCATCAAGCCTCGGTTGGTCGAACCGCTGGAGCGTTCGGCCACCTGTTGGCTTGACGAGTTGCCGGCCGTCCTCTGGAGTCTGCGTACGACTCCAAACAAGTCAACCGGCTTTAGGCCCTTCTTCCTCGTCTACGGTGCTGAAGCCGTCATCCCAACGGATATAGAGTTCGACTCCCCACGAGTCACGATGTACACCGCGGAGGAAGCAGAAGAAGCACGACAAGACGGCATCGATTTGCTGGAAGAGGGCCGGCTGTTGGCACTCAGCCGGTCCAGCATCTACCAGCAGAGCCTACGTCGCTACTACAACAGGAAGGTCAGGCCGAGATCCTTCCGAGAGGGCGACCTTGTGCTCCGGCTGATCCAGCGAACAGCCGGCCAGCACAAGTTGTCGGCTCCGTGGGAAGGCGCCTTCATCATCAGCAAGGTGCTGGGCAACGACTCCTACTACCTGATCGACGCTCAGAAGCCCCGAGCACACAAGAGGGATGACTCCGGCAAAAAGATAGAGCGACCATGGAACGCGAATCTTCTTCGAAGATTTTACAGCTGATGCAGTATGTATCACGCCCCCCTTTTGTATTTTAAGTACCAAGACTCTGGGCCCCCCGAGACGGACTCGGGGACTTCCCCTTTTGTTATCTGTATGATAAGAGTTATGCTTCCGAGTACGACACTCTTTATGCCGCTTGACCCTGGGCTCGACCAGTCGGCCCGGGGACTCGCCGTCTCGTGCTATGAAAATGCTTCCTGCGGTCAGACAAGTAGCGCGCGGCGCCTAAGCCAACTCCCGCCAAAGCCACAGCTCGTAGAGCGACTGACTGGTGGGCCGGAGTAAGGTAGAAGAGGCGCCCGGACGAAAAAAGGCTAAGGATTCAAAGCGTAAAAACATAGCCCGAGCCGGCTTTTCAGCTGATCCTCGCAAAACCGACTCCGAGTAGTCGGCTTGCCGTCTTTCTATCCGACTTGCTACAAAAACTCTCGAACGGCTAAGTACTTGCCTTCCCAAGGCGGCCGGGTATTTGGTCCAGCGGCAGTCCGCGGAGCGGCTGTCCGACTGGCAAAAGACGGCACCCAAGGGAAGGCGGCAAAAGGAAAAAAGCCTAAAGAGCAACAGGCAAGAAACGATAGAATCTAGACAAATATTTACACCACAAAGGCCATTGGCCGAATCAATGAACAGATGTTCAAAATACACCCAGTGGGTGGAAATGTGCGAATTAACAAAGTCTTCGAGAAACTACTGAGCAGATAAGTAAAGCAAGACGGCGGCTTATGAAGCGGCAGATGGGTTTGGGGGCTCGGCGGAGATGGCGGTGTCGGACGTTGGAGCAGCCGGCGGGGCAGACTCGGCTTGATCACCTCCAGCAGCAGTCGGCGCAGTTGGGCGCGGCTCGTTGTTGGAGGCTCGGTCGAGCTGAGGCTGGTCGCCCGCTCCGGCTTCCGGCGCCTCCGTCTCGTCGCCGGCTTCCATCTCGTCTTCTTCCTCGACGCTGGAGCCAATCACCTCCGCCGAGTCCTCACCGTAGTTCGGGTTCATCCCAAACCACTCCGGCGGCGCCTCCTCGCCATTGTCAGCACGCTCAGGAACGAAGACGCTGGTGTCGACGTACTCGGCGATCGCCGCGGCGCACTTGACGAAGTCATCCTCCATGGCTGCCAGTTCCGGCTGGGCCTCAGCTCGGAGCGTGGCCAGCTGGTCCAGACTCAGGTCTGGATACCACGCCTTGACGAACTCCAAGGCACAACGTGCCCCGGCACGTGCCGAGGAGCCCTTCCAAGCCTCCAGACGGCCTGCTGCGACCTCCACCCAGTCGGCAATCCGACTGGGAGTGCGCAGAACTGGCATCTCCGGCCACAAGGCAGCAATCGCCTGGGCGCCGACTCGTTGAAGCCGGCGCAACATCCGGTGAGCCGGCCATAGACGAGCCTCGATGCTCAGAAGCTGTTCATCAAGAGTCCGCGGGGCGTTGGCAGCAACCTCCTCGCCGGCCGCCCTCCGCGCCTCACGATCGGCCTCGATGGCTTGAACAGCGGCTTGCGCATGGCCTGGGAAGAAGTCTGCCAAAGACGAAAAAAGAAGCAAGTTAGAAAAAGCAAGAGTTGGCCCGACCCACAGTCGGCCGCGAGCAAAGAAAACTTACCATCGACGATATCTTCAATCTCGTGGAAGCCGGAGGTCAGCATCGCCTCCTTGTCGGTCCAGGAGGAGCGTTCGACCTCGAACTCGGCCTGGAGCTCAGCCTCCTTGTCCTTCGCCTCCTCCTGCGCCTTCTGGAGCAGCTCCTTCTGCTCCGCCAGCTGCGCGGCCAGCAGGTCGCGCTCTGTGACAAGCTTGCCACACTCCACCTCCTTGGCGTGCAAGGCGGTGTTGGCTTCGCCCAGCTGCTGCTGAAGAACGGCGTTGGCCTCTGAAGAAAGAAGAAAAAAGGACACAAGTCATCAGAAAAGGTCGCCAAGAAGATCCGGCCCGACTGCGCAGCAGTCAGCCCGAATCTCGGGGACTACAGCCCGCGGGTGCGCCAGCGCGCCCCCACAAAGAAGCAAACTTACTCCGGCTCTCCGACAAGTCGGAAGTCTGCTTGCCCAGCTCTTCAACATTTCGGTTGAAGACGGTGGCTCGGAGGTTGTGGTAGTCCTACAGTGAGCATTTCAAAAAAGAATAAGCGTTTGGAATTCGCCATTAGAGTTCCAACCCACCTGCTCAACAGCCGACCTGAAACTCGGGGACTACACCCAGTGGGTGCGCTGGCGCGCCCCCACAGAGAAGAACAAGAAAAAACAAGTCAGAAGGAACATACCCGGACGGCCACTCGTGTCGCCAGGTGCGCCTTTGTGCAGTGCTGGATGGCGTCGCTTTCAGCTCGCAGCTTCGCCTGGACGTCCAGGAGCGCCTGGTTCAGCGGGCCCGTGCCGCCTCCTCGCGCCCACCCGACGGGCGCGGAGCTCATCACCTCGACCTCCGGCGTGGCCGAGCTGACCGCTCCGGTCTCCAGAGGGCGTGGCGCCGAAGTCGCCTTCCCCAGTCGGTGGCGAGTTGGCAGGGCGACTTGAAGAAGCAAGTTCGCCGTGGCTTCGTCTGTAGTCGGCGGTACTGGCGGGTCCGCCGACTGTTTACCCTTTGCGCCCCCCGATGACGGCGGGGGCGGTGGTGGCGGCACCACCGGGTCTCGCCTGGGGATCTCGCCGCCCTCCCTCTCCACGACGGCATGTCCCCCGCCGGCCTCCCCAGAATGCTCCATAGGATCCGAAGGCGGCGCCGAGCGCAACGGAACAACGAGCAGCGCCGATTGGCGGTGCGCGGCTTCTTCGGCCCGCTCTTGGGCCGCGGCGGCGGCTCCGGCTCCCTCAAGACCCTGCTGGGCGGGGGCGGCCGCCTTCTTCCGACGGGCGGCTTCGTCTTCGTCGCGTTTTTCCTGCGTGTTCCGCTCCGTCGCCTCCCGGAGGTCGGCGGTTGGGTCAATGCGCCAAGTCGTGGCGGACGACTCCACCGACCCCCTGATGGAGGCAGCGGCGACCCTCCCTAGGGTGAGAGGAGCTCTGAAGCGAGGAGCACATGTAAAAACTCAGACTAAACCCACCAGAAGACAAAAACAAGACAGAGAAGTAGGGGCACTCACGCAGAGGACAGCGGCGGCTTCTTCACTTCCTTAGGGAAGCGCTGGGCCTTCGCAGCCGCCTCTTCCCGTTTGGTCGCGGCGGCTGCCCCCTTAAACTTCTTCTCCCGGCCTCCGAGGGAACTTGGCCCGGCCCGGCGCTTCCTCGCGCCGTCTTGCCTCGGCTGGTGGTGTGGGGCGACTTCCCCTTCTTCGCCGACGGGCCAGTCGGCGAAGGTGGCCGAGGGCCACAGGCCGCCTTCTTCTCCTTCGCCGCCTCCTTCGGCGTCGGCCTCCAATGCCGCCGCCCCCAAGTCGGGGTCGTCGACATCGCTCTCTGCTCGATCAGAGGCGAACTGGCGAGGCGGCCCCGTGGCGCCAGATGAGGGCTGGAGAAGAGAGTTCTGGTTCAAAGGTTAAGAGAAATAAAGAGCAGAAGCCGGATTCGGCTGAAAAAGAGAAAGAGAAGGAAAGAGCAACTTACCACCGGCGGGGGGTTGGCGCGCGAGTATGGCTCCATGCCAAACTGCCAGTCTCCCGAGAGGCCGCAGTTCGCGATGAAGTTCACCGTGTCCGCAACCTCCGCGTGAGGAAGATCTTTGGTGCACGTCCAACTGGGGTCCCGGTGGCCGCTCATCTGATAGATCAGATGAGGCCGGCTTTGGAGCGGCAGAACTCGGCGCGCCATGAAGGCGGCCAGCAAGTCGGCCCCAGTCAGGCCGGCTGACTGCGTCAACACCTGAAGTCGCTGCACGGCGGTGGCTCCGGCCGGAGTCAGCGTCTTGGCGCGGTAGGACCAGCTGGGCTGCCTCCCAGCCGGCGCGCCGGCTTCGAAGGCCGGCAGGTTGACCCAGTCGCCGTCTGCGGCGACGTTCTTTACATAGAAGTAAGAACGCTGCCGCATCTTCACCGACTTGATCAGCTGGATGGCGGGGAATGGGTTGTCGGCAGTCGACCTCCGCAGCGCGATGGAAGGCGCCGCATTGGGCTGGCACGCCGGCGACGTGCGTACCGAGCTTAGAATGGAAGAATTCCCCCCACAGCTCGATGGTGGGGAGAACACCGAGGAATCCCTCGCAGAGCGAGGCGAAGGCCGCCAACAGCACCACCTTGTTTGGAGTAAGGTGGTGCGGTTGGAGGCCGTGAAACTCTAGGAACGAGCGGAAGAATCCACTCGCCGGCAGCCCCAGGCCGCGCGACAGGTGGGAGCGGAACACGACGCGCTCGCCCTCCGCCGGCACCGGCAACACCTCCCTCGGCGGCAGGGCGCGGGCCTGCACGAGGTGCGCGCCGGGGATGCGGCGCGTCTTGCGAAGAAACTCGATGATGTCGTTGTCAACTTCAGAACCGTCCCACACGCCGGAGCGGACGGCGATGGGCGCGGCAGCGGAAGAAGAGCTCATCGCCGGGAGCGGGGTGTGGTCCGGCGCGGCAGCAGTGAGAAGAAGAAGGAAGAAGAAGGAACGGGAGGAAGCAGAGTAGAGCAGGCCTGCGGGCTGAAGAGCCAAGGGGGCATCGTGGGATTAACTGCGCCCACACCCCCACGACCCCCACGATCTACAACGCGGAGTTACCGCGCGCATTTACTGCGCCAAAGCCCAACCGCCCGCGCGGCCGCAGCGGATCCCCTCGAGGGCCGAGGCGCGGTAGTGGCGGGCCCCGCCCGCGGGCCTGTCCCGTCGCGCGCATGGGCTGGCGTGTAGCATGGGCAGCGGCCGTGTAGCATCTCAAACACGCCGTTTGCGTCCCGCCACGATCTTCAAACTACCTAAAGAAGAGCAAGGCGACTTGAAGGCAAGTCCGACCTCTGAGAGACGGCTCGACAAAGACGGCCGGAGCAGAATCGCCTCCTAATAATCGGCACGAAGGAAGACGGCAGGCGAGCTACGGTGCCGACTCCTCGAAGGAAGAAACTGCTGAGGCCCCTCGGCGCATCCCTCGGCGCCTCACCAGCTTCGGGGACTACTGTCGGAGTAATGGGCCACGGGTAGGCAAACCCGAGGCCCAGAACCTTTCAAGACATCGGGGCAGGCTACGCCCCTCAAAGAATCCCAAGACGATCGGCCGACTCTGGGAGTCGGCCGCAGCATCACCGACGCCTACTCATGGCCGAATCTCATAGACGGCTACCACATAAGCCGACTCCCAGTTGGTGACTCCAGGAATGCCGACTATGGGGAGTCGGCCCACGACTTCGCCACCGTCAGCCTTCTGGAAGAAGGACAAGACTGGGGATGGCCGGAGTACGGCCCTCCACTACCCTGATTACCAAGGGCGGGTATGGCTACAGTGCGACGTACCGGAGGAGATCTTCGGCACGGCGCGGCACTGCGGCCATACCAGCCCTGACGTCCGCCCCAGCGGCGGAACCCTGTTCCCACGTTGGCCCGCCAGTACGGCCTGGAGACGGCGGGCCCCGCCAGTCAGCGGGGGAGATAGAAGACGGTGAGAGCACCCGAAGACGGGCCCCGTGGGAGTCGGCCTCCAGGAGTCGGCCAGCTCCTCCCACGGGTCCCACACGCCATTAACCAGATAAGACGGGGAGTGGCGACAGTGATCGCCCGCCAGGCGGCCGCACTGTTGCCACGCCCCCACGACCAAGCCAACGTCATCAGAGGCGCGGCTACAGTGGCCAGGTCAGTCGGCGGGGCCCACCAGAGGTGGCCCCCAGGAGTTGGCGGAAAGGACGGCGGCCTAAGAGACAGACGGCTGGGACCCGCACCCAGTCAGATTACCATTGTACCCCCGGGGGGTAGGCCTATATAAACCCCCCGGAGCACCCATGCAAAGGGTTCGATCCTTTTTCACCAGACCAACTGCATAGAGGAGGGGAGAGCCAGCCTTGCCTTCTCCTACCTCTAGAACACAGCTCGAGGAGCAACTTTGTACACATATCTCCATAGTGACCATGCGGAGACCCCGCAGAGCAGCAGTAGGGGTATTATCTCCTCAGAGAGCCCCGAAGCTGGGTAAGATCCGCCGGCGTGCATGCCTACGCCTCATCCCGCTTCGAGGCACCGGCGACGTTCTACTCGCCCCCACCATGATAAGCCATCCTTTGGCATATGTCGCACCCAACCCCCGACACGCTCGGAGCGGCGCCCGACGCCTAGTCGGACCCGTCATCCTGCCGCCCGCTGGCCTCGTTGTCGCTGCCGCTGTCCTCCTCGCCACTCTCGCTTGAGGAAGGATCTTCGTCATCAGAAGAGCTCTCCACGCAGCACCTTACGCGAGTCCCGAAGTGCCCGAAGATCTTGACGGATAGGAGGCCACCCTCCATTAGTTTGAAATGTAGAGTGAGCCCATCCGTCAAGCTATGGAGGCGAGCAAAGGTTTTCCACCCTCGGTGGAGATACATGACGTGAGGGGCGGGGAACTCGACATCGGCCCATGTGCCGCTAATCCCGCAGCCCCTCATGTGCAACCGCAACGATTGCGGCGGATCCAGTTACATCTCCCGCGCAAATGGAGTCGGGAGGTGAAGGCGACGACGCGGCGGCCGGCGCAGCCTGACGAAGAATTCATAGGGGTTGTCCCCAGCGTGGCCCTCCATCGGAGGAGGAGCTGCTGGCGGGGGCGAGGCCGGCGCGCCACTCCGTCCTCCTCTTCCCCGAGCAATACTGCCTCTGCCCCATTCCCCTCCCCTCGCGGCCGACTCTGCCACCGCGGGTGCAGGAGGAGGAGGAGGAGGAGGGACGCGTTGTCGAGCGGCGACCCTTGCCGGCATCGTCAAAGGACCGGGATTCCCTTTCTCCACGGCGAATGGAAGGAAGGAGCAGAAGCAGAAGGAGGAAGAAGATGGAAGAATGTGGGGTACCATCCCCCTTCCCGCTCTTTATAAAGGAACGGGGTTGGGGCTCGGCCGCCCCGCTTGGCCAATCAAGATACGGGAGGCGCAGGGAACCAGGACCGACCCGCTGCCCCAATCAGCGATGGCCCGGTTTCCCACCTCCACCATTCGCCACCCCGAGCGCATGGAAGACGCGTGGCAGACGTGCAGAACCAAGGGGACAAGTGAGGCAACCTCTCCCCACCCCGTGATCATGGGGAGTGGACGCCTTGAAGACCGCGTGTCGGCTCCATTCAGTAAATGAGCCGCGCCTCCATGCCTCCCTCCCTTTACGGGGAAGGCGCGAGCCGCCTCTTTACTGCGATGTGACGCATGCTTGCAGAAACTGCACCACGCATGCCGCCGACGTCACGCATGCCCCTCCACACCGCGCCGCGCGCGCGGGTCATGGGAATTGCAGTGCGCAAAAAAAATCTTACCACGGTAAAAACCGCCCCGCCTGCCCGCGCACCGTTTTGGGCCTGACCCAACAACGTGTCACGCTTATGTGTGGCCCAGGCCCGGGGGCTCCTGTCGGTGTACAAAACTAGGGGCACATTTTTGTACCCCTTTACCTGTGCACGGGCAGTCGGAGCCACGCCCACGGCCACACCAAGCACAGCGGAGGAGGTGGGCCAAGGTAAGACCGAAGCCCAAGACGAAGCAAAGCGACGACAAGCACCAAGGCCACAAAGATCAGATGGGCGAAGCAGGTTTTCCCCGGCAAGGATCCTTGCTGGGGGCAGCCCCAGCGGCCCCGGGAAGACCCTTGCCAGGGCAGTTCTTCCACGCCAGCCGAGCGAGCCACCCACGAGCCCACCAACACTCAACACATGTGTTCGGACAGGGCTCGGGAGGCACCTCTGTGGTGGCATGCAGATCTTTGTGAAGACAAAGAATAGTCAAGATCAAGTGAGGATGGGAAAGCAGCCATCCTCGCTGAAGGAACCCACAAGACCTGTGGCAAGATCCTTGCCGGGGACGCCTGCGCACCACGGTAAGACCCTTGCCGGGTTACCCGGCAAGACCCTTGTCGGGCCACCCGGCAAGGCCCTCGCCAAGCGCGCCAGCAGGGCCACCATCGGGCCCGCACAAACCAAGTCTCCACCACCGTTCGCATGCAGCTGCCGACCCAACCAGCTGGGCAGGCACCTGCGTGGCTACATGCAGCCCTTCGTGGAGGCTCCACCACCGCACCACCTCAGCTGCCTGCCTGCCTACATGGCACCGCATGCACTGCTGGCCAGGGCACATGTCAAAGCCTGGAGGAGCGGCGACGGACGGGACGGGCCTCGCCCCCGTCCTCGATAAAGTAAGAGGACACCTAAGCGATGCATCAAAAGCACCTTGTCCTGTAATACGAGGGATAACCTCGTGCCACTGTAGACCTTTCCACCTTCTGTGTGCCACTGTGGCAGCCTCTTTCACCTATAAAAGGAGGCCTGAGGCGACCAGGAGAAGGATTCGGCTTTTTGGAGCTCATTACACCCCGTAGCTAGCTCAAGAACACATAATACATCCACCAAAGCAGGAGTAGGGTTTTACGCATCCTTGTGGCCCGAACCTGGATAAACAAACCGTGTGCTTCTCTGTTAGACCCGCTCTTCTCTCAACCCCGCGCCCCGCAACCGCAGTAGGGATTCTTGTGATTCCATAGGTGTCGTTTCCCACCGACAGCATGGTAAAAGTAGATAGCACAATTCACTAGAATTTGTTAAGGAAAGGCAGGAGCAGCACATCCAACGGGTAAACCGAGCATGCTTAACCGGCATAGCTAGCAAACTGAACATGGGTCCTTATGGTGAGCTAATAAGACAAGCTACTCCTCATCGTCGGAGATATCAATGATGGTTGGCTCCTTGGACATGGAAGAGGGCGAGGCCTCCACATCATGGGTGCCCTCGTTGTAGTGGTGAGTTGTCTGAGCCGCTCTAGGCACCAACCTGCTGGCTCTCGAGTTGAGGTAAGCACGGGCACGCTGAGAAAACACCTCATAGTCTTCGTCGAAGGCACCGAGGGTGGCCTCGAGAATACGCCACGAACTATCATTTAAAGCAGCCAACCGCGTCGCGGCGTCGGTGTGCGAGTCGTCAACGGTGGCCTTAACGGTGAGGTGCTCCTCCAAGATCTGGGTGTCAGCACCGAATGGCAGCCATCGCCACCTCATCCGCGTGTGCGGCCGCAATTTGCTTCTCCGCTGCCAAATGCTCCTCGAGTTGTTAGCTATACTGCGTGCACCATGGCTTAGGGCGGTGCTTATTTGGGGGAGGGGTCGGTGATTTGGGTGGAAGGTGTCGCGCCGACAGTCGGGCCATGTGGGATGTGGAAGGAGGAGGAGGATGGGGTCGGGTGTGGATTACTTGCCTGGATAGACGAGGCCAAGCAGTGTGAAGGAGGGTCGCCAGCGAGGAGGTGGCGCTGCAAGTAAGGAGTGAAGGTTTCAACTTGGAAAGGAAGGCAGAAATAGGGGAAATGTGGCTTTTGGTAAGGGGGAGGGGGGCGGGGAGGTAGATATTTCCATGGAAGCCGAAAATTTTTGATCGCTGCAGCAGAAAAACTGGTGCACAATGTGTCATCAGTCACGGTCCCTTATTCATCACTATGTACGATATGTGAACATCACAAACGATTCATATAGCTTAACCCGTTTGTGATGAGTTTGAACATGCAAATTTTGGTTCAAATTTCCCTGGTTACAGTGGTCATCCACGTCATTGCATAATTTGGGTACACAAAGGAGACTACAGCACACCCACACTTCTTAATCGAGCAAGTTCAGCAATTAACAGAGCCAACTGACCTAAACATTACTCTAACAAATTAAAGATCGGCACTCTTAATTAAACAAAACAAAGAGTACTACTATGACTGGTGCTCGTCGATCTCCGCCGCCTCCTCCATGTCAAGCTCGCGCCCAATGGTCTCTTGGGGAAGGGGCTCCATGGCATCCATCACACCATACTCGGCAAGCATGTTGCCATTCGTGTCCGCCATCTCTTTGGAAAAGGCCGCCATGAGCTGGGCATGGGCGGCCGCGATCTGGGCTTGGACGGGCTCTGTCGTGGCATGGTATGCGGCGGAGTAACGAAAGGCTGCTAGAACGCTCTCGGCGATTGCCAACTCTTCGGCCGTGGGTTGCCGACTGTTGTCGGAGAAGCGTTTGATTTGTGCGGTGACCGCCACAAGCTGGGCGTGGGCGGCCTTGACATGGTCGTGGGCGACCTCCATCGGGGCTAAGGTCGCTGCTGCGGAACGGACAGCTGCTAGGCCGCTCTCGCCAGTCCCTATCCCCGAGGCAGATGTCGTTGCCGCCACCTGAGAAGTAACAACGGTCGTTTGCGCTGCCTTGGCTGCCCGATCTCAGATTGCAGCCGTGCTCATGCACCTTGTTAGCATGCGCATGGCGGTTGCGGCCGCGCTTTCGCCGGAGTGGGCTGCCGAAGTTGCTCTCACGACGTGGGTCCACGTCCCCATCTTTCACCGGCGACGATTGGACAGTGAAATGATATTTGGGGAGCGAGCAAGTGTGTTTGACACACCGGCTATGGACTGTAGCCGACACACCTTCTTGTGTAAGCCATAGGCGTACTATACTCCAACGGTGCTCCAAGATATTTTGTACTGCATCTCACACGGTTGGTGATAATAAACTGTGTACGATCTACTTGATTTTTCATCTTGATTTGAATTACATAATGGGGTCACTGCGGCAATGGAGGGTGTTTGAATTGCTATGACTTTTATCTGTAGTGAACACGCAACTATAGGTGTGTCATAAATAATTGGAATTATTCACGGTTCGTTTGGACATTTTTATACATTAACTTGGTTTTCTAGCCATTTCAGGTGCACAATTCAAAATTAAACTACATGCACATGCTCCGATGCACCAAAATGGGTTGTAAAATCATATATGTGTCCATGGGTTTATGATTATGTTCCATGCAAGAAATGGGGATGAATTTCGAACACCACGGCACCGTGGCTCTTCGGCAAACGTTGAGGTACTTGCTTTTGTAATTCTAGTAAATCCAAAACCCGTATGAAATTCATGAACCTTGGCATGCTATCATGGACTGGCATCAACATGCCGTGGTAAAAAATATTGTCCCATTTGGGGCAAGTTATGGTATAAGCTTCTCACAAACCAGAGCTTCTCACAAGAAGCATCATGGTTCCGTTAGGGAAACTTGTCACCTTTGTGGACAAACCGATATTCGTCGCCTCTTCTTGCTTTCATTTTTTTCCTGGTGTCAACATAGAACAACAGGAGTGTCGTGTTAAATTTTTGGATTTTGGGAGGATCGTTTGGACATTTTTATATGTTAACTGAGTTTTCAAGGCATTTATGTGCATATTTCAAAATTGAACTACATGCACATGCTCCAGTGCATAAAAACGGGTCAAAAATCAAATGTGTGCCATTGGTTGCAAGCTTAGGTCACATGCAAGAAATGAGAATGAATGTGAAACACCTTGACACTATCGCTTGGTCGCTAACATTGAGATACATGGTTTTAAAATTCTAGTAAATCAAAAACTCGTCTAAAATTCATGAAACTTGACATGATATAATGGAATGACATCGACATGCTGTGGTGAAAATATTGTCCCATTTGGTGCAGGTTTGGGTATAAGGTTCTCATAAACCAGAGCTTCTCTCACACAAGCGTGATGGTTTCGATAGGGAACGTGCCACCTTGAGGGACGAAACGATATCTGTTGCCTCTTATTACTTTCAAAATTTATCTCATGTCAACATAGAACAACAAGAGTGTTGTGTCAATTTTTGGGATTTTTGGGGTTCGCTTGGACATTTGTATACATTAACTGGGTTTTCTATGCATTTATGTGCATAATTCAAATTTGAACTACATGCACATGCTCCAGTGCATATAAATGGGTTCAAAATTATGTGTGTCCTTGGTTTCATGTTTAAGTACCATGCAAGAAATTAGAATGAATGTCAAACACCTTACCACCGTCGCTCGGCCGCTAACATTGAGATACATGGTTTTTAAATTCTAGTAAATCGAAAACGCCTCTAAAATTTATGAAACTTCACATGCTAGCATGAAACGGCATCAACATGCCATGGTAAAATTATTGTCCCATTTGGGGCAGGTTGGGGTATAAGCTTCTCATAAACCAGAGCTTCTCACAACAAGCCTCATGGTTACGGTAGGGAACGTTTCACCTTTCTGGACAAAATGATATCCGTTGCCTCTTCTTGATTTCAATTTTTTTTCTAGTGTCAACATAGAACAACATGGGTGTTGCGTTAATTTTAGAAAATTTTCGGGGTTCATTTGGACATTTTTATACATTAACTGAGTTTCCTATGCATTTATGTGCATAATTCAAATTTGAAATACATGCACATGCTCCAGTGCATGTAAATTGGTTGAAAAATCAAATATGTGTCCTTGGTTGCATGCTTAGCTCCCATGCAAGAAATGAAGCCGGCTGAGAGCCAAAGGGGCGAGCTCGCGTGAGGGCAGGCCGATATGATTGAAACAATGGCGGCTCAAGAGCAAAGAGCAAAGGTAGTGCTCGGTAGATGCATTGACTTTAGTCTTCACGTGGAGTTATGGTAGCAAGCACTAGTACTCCATGGTTAAATTGTCTAGTAGTGGATCGATATTACTGATCCGGCTCGTAGTGGCGCAGAAGAGAGAGCTTGCGAGGCCGCAACAAGATAGCGACTTGGCGTGTCTGTATGGCGTCGGCCGCTCAAGCAGGCAACTCAGCGAAGATTCAGGGAGGCCACAGTGGCACAACGGCTCAGACGACGCAGAGGCAGGGCTAGAGGCGGCTATGGAGTAGCGACGGGACTCGGGCCGTGCACCCGTACTAGCGGAGAAGGCAAGGCCCGGCGCGGCCCGGGATAGAGAGCGGAGACGGAGGGCGGGGCCAGCCCTGGAAGTGGTGGCTCAAAGCATGGGGCGGTGCGCAACGGCAATAGCTCCAGGAGGCGAGGTGCAACGGTGATTCAGACGGTAGGTGAGGCGCGACGGTGACTTGGACGGGAGGCCAGGCACGACAGCCACTCGGACGAGAGGCAAGGTGCCTCCCGTGGTGGCCGAGGAGTCCGGGTCATGGCCGTTCTGGCTAATCCATGTTTGTTTCTCCGAGTTATGGTTGGTTTGACTTTTCCTTCTGTGCTGATCGATCATCGTTTTAGTACTATCTCCTCATGTTGATGGATCAATGGATGGATCACCTTTTGCCATTACATCTAGAACCAGCAGCACTAGTCAGTTGGTAGCTTTTCACATGAAGGGATTATCACCAGAGGATGAGTTGATGCCATCTGGACTCAAAACAATGTAATAGTGCACGGGCAGCAAAACTTTGATTGTATCGGCGACTTGGCAACTTCAGGGCTTGGATTGGTGATTCAGTCGTTAAGATCACGACGATGGTTGTTGCCCAGAATGTCGTAACAATAATTTTCTTGAATTCCTCTTCATCTGATCAGTAGCGAGCTTCTCGATCCTGAAAGAGAGATCCCTTCAAGAACTCAACACCACCATGCGCACGCCCCACGGTGGGCACCAACTGTCATGGAATTGTCATGGCAGATGTCCTAGTGTGAGGACTTAGTCATGAGGCCAACGCATCTATGTGGTAGCTTGAGTGGGGTTGATCGGGATGAGAGACGCGAGGCAGATCAACTTACAAGACAAGGATTTAGACAGCTTCGGGCCCCGGGAAACATCATCCGGTAATAGCCCCACATGTTGTTTGTGGTCAGGTCTCATTATGCTCATGAGGGAGTCGCCACATAAACTGGCTCTCCCCTTAGTTGTGTCCAGCCTTAGAGATTATTCTTCCCCTCCTCTTGGGGTGCCCTGCCCCTCCTTATATAAGTTGAAGGGGCGGGTTACATGACTAGTCCTAGTAGGATTAGGATTACTCTATTACAAGTGGAGTCCTAGTCTTGCTTCCTTTGTAAGCGAATACTTCTTGTGCTTTCCTCTTAAGCTGGCCCACCATAACATGACCCAGCCTTTTGGGCCTTGGGCCTAGTCCTCTGTTTGACCCGCCGTTGGGGCCATCCGTGAGTCGCCAGGCTCGTGAGTCGTCAGACCAGTGAGCCACCAGACTCGTAAGTCGCCAATCCTTCGGCGGGTTACCAAAGAAACGCCAAGTCCCAGCCGGGTCATATATCCGGCCGAGTCATACCGCGGGGTATATCCCCGACAGGTTTTATTTGGCCAACTTGATCTATTTATCTTGCAATGGGAAGAGGTGCTTTGTAGTGGGTTCGATCTTACGGTGCTAGATCCCAGTGACAGAAAGGGAACCGACACGTATGTATCATTGCTACTAAGGATAAAACGATGGGGTCTATCTCTACATAGATAGATCTTGTCTACATCATGTCATTGTTCTTATTGCATTACTCCGTTTTCCATGAACATAATACACTAGATGCATGCTGGATAGCGGTCGATGTGTGGAGTAATAGTAGTAGATGCAGGTAGGAGTCGGTCTACTAATCTTGGACGTGATGCCTATATAATGATCATTGCCTGGATATCGTTATAATTATTTGAAGTTCTATGAATTGCCCAACAGTAATTTGTTTACCCACCGTTTGCTATTTTTCTCGAGAGAAGCCACTAGTGAAACCTACGGCACCCGGGTCTTCTTTCTCATATATTTGCCTTTGCAATCTACTTTTTCCTTGCGTTTATTTTCAGATCTATTGAACCAAATACAAAAATACCTTGCCGCAATTTATTCTTATTTATTTTGTTTGGCATTCGATCTATCAATCTACTAAATTTTCCTCACGTCCGTTTTGCCTATCTTGAGGCGCCGTACCCCGGAAGGGATTGACAACCCCTTTAACACGTCGGGTTGTGAGGATTTGTTATTTGTGTGCAGGGGCTGTTTACGTTGTGTTGCTTGGTTCTCCTACTAGTTCGATAACCTTGGTTTCATATCTAAGGGAAATACCTACCGCCGCTGTGCTGCATCTCATCCCTTCCTCTTTGGGGAAATACCGACGTAGCTTCAAGCGACATCAGCTTCTCACAAAAAGCCTGATGGTTTCGGTAGGGAACGTGCCACCTTTGGGGACGAAACGATTTTCGTTGCCTCTTCTTGCTTTCAAACTTTTTCTAGTGTCAACATAGAACGATAGGAGTGTTCTGTCAATTTTTGGGATTTTTCAGGGTTCACTTGGACATTTTTATACATTAACTGGTTTTTCTAGGCATTTTATTTGCATAATTCAAATTTGAACTACATGCACATGCTCTAGTGCAGAATAATGGGTTGACATATCAAATGTGAGTCCTGGGTGCATGCTTAGATCCCATGCAAGAAATGGGAATGAATTTCAAACACCAGCTGGGCACTACTGATTGTCGGCATAATGTTGAGATACTTTGTTTTTAAATTCTAGTAAATCCAAAACTCGTCTGAAATTCATGAAACTTGGCATGCTATCATGGAATGGCACCCGACATGTTGTGGTATTTTTCATGTGCATTTTGAGAGAAGGCACACTCGAATAACAGCCAACAAAGGCATTTTGAAACAAATAGCTACCACTTTAACATCTCAAACATTTGTATAATTTAAATCGTGTGCGTTCTGTTAACCATTCACGTGACGCCACGTGTCTATCTTTCAATGGCTATAGGAGGTGCCATGTGGACAACTGCTTGACTAAACGGAGGCGTGCGAGTTTGGTGAAGTCGACTCCGGGCCGAAGGAGATAGAAAATAAGGAGGAATGGGGCCTCATGGACATGGCCCTGAACAAGCTGCCCGCAGCGGTTGCTGGCCCCGCACCCGTCCTAGCTCCCATCCCCGCGCTCGCGCCAGCGACCATCCCTGTAGCATTAACGGCTGGTCGCCGAGCACTATCACAGAGCTGGAAGCCGCGGGCATCAGCGTGGTCTTCGCAGTCCCGCGCGAGCTCGTGTACATGCCAGCGCCAGCGCTTGTGCCTGTGCGCGCCCCTACACCCACTGCGGCGCCGGTCCCCGTGCATTTGCCTGCACCTGCTGCGCCCGTGCCCTTGTGCATGCCCCCTCAGCGGCATGGGACGCCGCCATCGACCGCTACCTCACAGCGCCGCCAGTTGCCGTCCTCCCATACCCCTATCGTCGATCGCGCGATGACATGATGTTTGATTTCCAAGTGAAGAACATTATGTGCTGCCTTGAAGACTTCAACAACGGCGTCCCGGAGGACGACAATGACAATGGCGGCGCGACACGCCGCCTCCGCCGCCGCCGGAAATAGATTTTTTGGGTTTAATATCGTATCTTGATCATATGAATATAAATTCACAGTGTTACTGAATGAAGGATATGGTTTGAACGAACTTGTGTTTTTGTCTCTTAATGTACAGACTTATCAAACAATTTTCTTAAAAAAAACGCCAATGGTTTTAAAATATAAAAGACGCGCCGCCTCCGCCGCCGCCGGAAATAGATTTTTTTGGGTTTAATATTGTATCTTGATCATATGAATATAAATTCACAGTGCTACTGAATGAAGGATATGGTTTGAACGAACTTGTGTTTTTTGTCTCTTAATGTACAGACTTATCAAACGATTTTCTTAAAAAACGTCAATGGTATTAAAATATAAAAGACTCATCGCAAAGGTTTTAGTTAGAACACCCATATGCAAACCGACAGCTTTCCCAGGAAACCAAAGGAAAATGTGCCGAGCAGGATTTGTGCAGCTCTTGATCGCAAACGTTTTAGATAGAACACCCGTATGCAAAGTGAGAGCTATGGTCTTCCCCCAGTAAGTCAAGGGAAAATTCACTGCGCATGATTTGTGCATCTCTTCAACGCAAACGGTTCAGATTGAATACGGTATGCAAAGCCAGATTTCGGCGCTAAGCCAAGAGAAAATGTGTCGAGCAGGATTTGTACATCCTTTCAATGCAAACGGTTGTTTTGGATGACCCATGTGCAACCACGTGTAGACAATTTGGTAAGATTTGCATCTGTCATATTGGGTATATTGCCATTTGTCAACCTTGTAACACTGTGATTTTTCAAAATATGCAGCTAAAAATCAGTAGCACTATCTTTTGCAACTAAAATTCAGTAATTAAGCATAGATTTCATTCATAGATTAAGTGCTCGTTCTTTATACAAACAGTTCAACTCGACAACCGAACCGACCAAACTTTTCCCCAATTGTTGCCAATCACGTACTGAAATAGCTAGTTCAACTATATATACTAGCTAATTTTAAGTACGTTGTACAGTTCCACCACATCTATAGTCTGATGAACTGAACAAAATAGCCCCTAAATACTACTACTACTACTACTACTACTACTACTACTACTACTACTACTACTACTACTACTACTACTACTACTACTACTACTACGGAGGGGCTTTGTACTACTTCCGACAGCCTCTCCTCTGCCGAGCATGCTCAGTAAGAGGCAGAGGAGGAGAAGCCTACCAACGAGCTGGACAACTGCAATACGGTGTCTGCCGCTGTTGCACCTTCATCGACGCTCACCTTGAACGCCCTCTGCCGCTCCAGACGACCCCTCTCGAAGTGGTGGTTCTCCTCGTAGATCTCCTAATTCCTCGCCTCTGCGGCAGCGTGTGCTGCGGACACGACGGCGGTAAGGCTCTTTGCATGCTCGACGAGGTGCTCCTCCTCCTCCCGCAAGAACTCAATGTAGCGCGCAAGGTTGCTGACGGACATACTCGCTTGACTGATATTTTAAAGATGGCCCCTTATGCAAAGTATATGAAAGACATCATCACCAATAAGAGAAAAATACCAGAAGCGGAAATCTCCACCATGCTTGCTAATTATTCTTTTAAGGATGGAGTACCTAAAAAACTTGGAGATCTGGGAATACCAACTACACTTTGCTCCATCAAAAGAAACTATGTGAAAAACTACTTTATTTGATGTAGGAGCTGGTTTTAGTTTTATGCCTTTCTCTTTATACGAAAGACTTGATTTGAATAAACTCACACCTACTAAAATATCTTTGGAAATGGCTGATAAATCAACTGCCATACCTATCGGTATTTGTGAGGATGTGCCCGTTGTTGTTGCAAATGTTACCATCTTAACTGACTTTGTTATACTTGAGATGCCCGAGGACGACAACATGTCGATTATCCTTGGTAGAACCTTTTTGAATACTGCAGGGGCTGTTATTGAGTGCAATAAAAGCAAGGTCAGTTTTCATATCAATGGAGCATACGATGCACTTTCCGAAGAAACAATTCCAAGTGAATGGTATTAATGTTACTGAAAAATCTTCGACACTCACTATTGGAAGTTTTCAACTACCTCTACCTACTGCCAAAAAGAAATATGATATACTTATTATTGGGGACATGCATATCCCCGTTAAGGTAACATAGTGTTTTACGAAAGTTCTTCGGTTTCATGCTAATAGAAGGTGGTTGTCAATAAGACTTGATCAACCTTATTAATGGATCACTTTTGAGAGGTATGAAGTTGATGAGTTTAGTAGGCACCAACTTCTATCCTTACCTTTTATTTTCTGTTTTTCTATGTTAAATAAAATAAAATGCCATGTTTATCTTGTTTTCTGGATTTTCCGTGCAATAAAAAAATGACCCAAAAATAAAAGTTCTCAGAATGTCCTGAAAATTTAATACGACTTTTTTTGAATTTTTAGTGCAAATAACATCAGAAGGGGGTGCACCACGTGGGCACAACCCACCTGGGCGCGCCAGCAGCCCCAGGCGTGCCCTGGTGGGTTGTGGTCCCTACATGGCCCCCTCACTTATCTCTTTAGCCCATGTCATCACCTACCTCCAGAAAAAATTCAACATTGCTCTCTCTCTCTCTCTCTCTCTCTCTCTCTCTCTCGTGTTCTTGCTCTCAAACCCGCGAATTTCGATCTCTTTGCTTGAAGCTCCGTTTACAAAACTGTTTTGGGGGATTGCTATTTGGTATGTGACTCCTCCATTGGTACAATTAGTTTTCACTTTAGTGGTATATATTTTGAATAATTAGCTACTCTTGGTGCTGCTGTAGATGAGCTTGCATGTTGAACTCTTACATTGCTGTCTCTCTCCCTCCCTCTCTCTCTCTCTCTCTCTCTCTCTCTCTCTCTCTCGTGTTCTTGCTCTCAAACCCGCGAATTTCGATCTCTTTGCTTGAAGCTCCGTTTCCAAAACTGTTTTGGGGGATTGCTACTTGGTATGTGACTCCTCCATTGGTACAATTAGTTTTCTCTTTAGTGGTTTATATTTTGAATAATTAGCTACTCTTGGTGCTGCTATAGATGAGCTTGCATGTTGAACTCTTAGAGTTCTAAGTAGTTTGAATGCTCAATATAGCCTCTATGCATGCTTGTGAGTAGTTGCTATCAATCTTGTGAAGTTTTGTTGAGAAAATTTTTGTGTACAATTTTTTTTTAGAATTTTGTTCATAGGAATAAGGTGAGTTTCTTTAGGAGTTGTTCGAGGAGGAGGTCTTCAGAGGCATCATCTAGTAGTGGCTCGATGCGTCGGTCTTATGTTGAACCAAGCGCAAGTTCGATATGGGAAGCAACTACCTAATCCTTCCTATGGCCATGCAACAGTTTTATGGTGAGAGTGGGTATTAAAGAAAAATTTGAGCAATATGTTCACAACACCGAGCTCGGTCCCTACATGGAAGATAAGTGCAACCAACATCTCAGCCTTACAGAATCATTTACTAAAGAATTTAGATTTCATCCTCATGAGTCTAGGGTGTCGTTTAAACTGTATGACAATCCATTTACCATACCTCTAGAGAGATTTGCTTACCACTACAAAATTCCATTTTGGGGCTCGCTGGATGAACCACCAAAACCTGAGTACGAAACATTCTTGACTAGCCTTTGCTATGGCAAGACTAGAGGAGTGACATAAGGTAGAATAAAGAGCATTCATTTCCCATCGATTCAATACTTTGCACTCCTTAATGGCAAATGCATCATAGGCAAGCAGGATTGTAGCATACTTTGCGCTCCTGACTTGAGTCTTTTACACACTGCTCTCAGCAGCGATAAATGTTATAACCTTGGGGCGTTTTTGCACGTAGGCTGCAACACAACGCTGGTAGTGGAGACTTTTATCGTGGGATTTATGCCTCACGTCTAGCAAGGGGGTTGGGCGTATCAACTTGGCCTAATGACCCTATTCTACCCACCCAGTACTTAGACTTTGAGGCCATGAAGCGCCATAAGTTCCTCAAGGGCGAGGCCACTGATTATATTTTAAACCTATTGTTTAATAAACATTCTGTGGTCCACACCTTTTTGCCTGCTCCTGCTCTCTTTGATTATCATAGCAAGGGAAGATATTATGTTCTTGAGAGCGCGGCCCGCGCGCACAACACAGAGGTTGTAGCTGCTCGGTGGGCTGAGGAGGCTGCACTTAGAGCCTCCGTGAGCTATCACTCCGTCTAATATGCAGGCTACTGATGATAATTACTAAGTTAGGCCAAAAGCCTAAGCTTGGGGGAGTACGTATTTCCACTGACATTACATTCATGTTCGCACATTTCATTCCAGTTATCGGTGTCCATACTTTTTCATTGTATTATCCATGCTAGATTTATTTTCTCGCTTTCTTCTTGTGTGTCTGAAAAACTTTGAGAAAATCCAAAAATATTTCCTGCTTCTTTTCGGTTTTTCTTTCTAGTTTAATTAGGTGTAATATTAAAAGAAAACCCAAAAGATCTCTTGATTCTTCTTCCTGCTTGTTGGGAGCTTTCCCGTGTAGATAGTTTTTCTCATTTTTGTTTTTCCTCCTCTAATTTGCTTTCTTCTAGAAAAATTAAAAACTCCAAAAATATTTCCGTGTATTTCTCCGAATTCCTTTTCCGTTTATTGAGTCATACCAAGGAGAAGACCACGATGAAAATGTTAAGTGGCTCCCATTTGCATTATTGTTTATCTGACAAAGAGCCCAAATTACCTTGTCTTCTCCTTTGAATAAAATGTTTGCAGATTCCAGCTTAGTCCATGACACTCTTGCACTATTATTATTTTCAAATCATTCGGTTGTGCAAGTGAAAGGCAATAATGACAATATTTGGTGAACTCGCTGTGGCAGAGAGAAACGGGTATGAACTCGACTTGTTCTATTTTTGTAAATATGTTTAACCTAGTATCCATGATTTAGCATATTATGATCAAACATGTTTGCAATGTCAATTAGAGATTATAGTTTCTCATGCCATGCTTAAGTAGCTAGGGGTGGATAATGATTTATCTTGGATGTCAACATTGCGTTAAAATGATTGTGAGGTAGTATGATGATATGGTATCCTCCTCCGAATGTTTCGAGTGGCTTGACTTGGCACATGTTCATACATGTAGTTGAATCGAAACCAACATAGCCTCTATGATATTTATGTTCATGGTGTTCATATCCTACTCATGCTAGTATCCAACATTCATCTTATATTTACTAATTGGAAGCATCATACGAGACACCACGTTAATCCTGGATGTTAATAAATTTCATCCATCGGATTAATATATAATGACTTCTTGGCCATTGGATGAAACAATAGCCGAACTTCCCTCTTCCACACAGACAAATCGTCCCCCTTGGTTTCCACTCTTCCCATGAAAGAAAAACAGAAAAAGAATCATGACCTGCCTATTAAAAAAATAGAAAAGGAATCATGATCTACGTCCTATTAACTCAGCGCATGATGGAGCCGCCCTCTCTTCCTCCCCATGTCATGTCTGCCTCCTGGATATTTTACAACTCTTTGGCTCTACAGGAAACATTAGCGATGGAGGAAGTTTGCTTCATCTTCCATAGCGCAGCCTCTTCCATAGCGTTGGTTGGAATCCCGGTCTCGGACTCAAAAAAGTTTCTCTGGTAAGCAACAACGTATCTCCTGTCTGATCCATGTGCTTATTCGATTTGGAAATTAGGGATGATCAAATCGAACTGTATGAGCACCAATAGAATTGCTCATCGAGACAATTTCTAGGGATCTTATAGCATATAGATTTTGGTCCACAAATAATATGTCGTCCCTCTAGCACGTGACTTGATGATTCAAGGTGTGTAATGAATGTACAAAAGCATGTGTGTAAAAGTAATTAGTGTCTTCCAGCAGGGACTGTTGCTGGAGAGCCAATACTCCTACCAGATGATAGACGGTGAGAGCAGGGAAAGGATCATGGTGGGGCCCACGAGGGTGGAGGGCGTGCCCGGGGGGTGGGCGCGCCCCCCTACCTCGTGCCCACCTCCTTTCTTTCTTGACGTGGGGTCCAAGTCTCCTGTATCATATTCGGTGAGAAAATCACGTTCCCGAAGGTTTCATTCCGTTTGGACTCCGTTTGATATTTCGTTTCTTCGAAACTCTGAAATAGGCAAAAAAACAGCAATTCTGGGCTTGGCCTCCGGTTAATATGTTAGTCCCAAAAATAATATAAAAGTGGAAAATAAAGCCCAATATTGTCCAAAACAGTAGATAATATAGCATGGAGCAATCAAAAATTACAGATACGTTGGAGACGTATCAGGCATCCCCAAGCTTAATTCCTGCTCGTGCTCGAGTAGGTAAATGATAAAAACAGAATTTTTGATGCGGAGTGCTACTTGGCATAATTTCAATGTAATTCTTCTTAATTGTGGTATGAATATTCAGATTCGAAAGATGCAAGATAAAAGTTCATATTGACATAAAAAATACTTCAAGCATAGTAACTAAGCAATTATGTCCTCTCAAAATAACATGGCCAAAGAAAGTTCATCCCTACAAAATCATATAGTTTAGTGACGCTCCATTTTCGTCACACAATAATGCTCTCATCATGCGCAACCCCGATGACAAGCCAAGCAATTGTTTCATACTTTAGTAATCTCAAACTTATAAACTTTCACGCAATATATGAGCGCGAGCCATGGACATAGCACTATGGGTGGAATAGAATATGATGAAGGGGGTTATGTGGAGAAGACAAAAAAGGAGAAAGTCCCACATCAACGAGGCTAATCAATGGGCTATGGAGATGCCCATCGATTGATGTTAATGCAAGGAGTAGGGATTGCCATGCAACAGATGCACTAGAGCTATAAATGTATGAAAGCTCAACAAAAGAAAACTAAATGGGTGTGCATCCAACTTGCATGCTCACGAAGACCTAGGGCACTTGAAGAGGCCCATTGTTGGAATATACAAGCCAAGTTCTATAATGAAAAATTCCCACTAGTATATGAAAGTGACAAAACAAGGGACTATCTATCATGATGATTATGGTGCTACTTTGAAGCACAAGTGTGGCAAAGGATAGTAGCATTGTCCCTTCTCTCTTTTTCTCTCATTTTTTTGGGCCTTCTCTTTTTTATGGCCTTCCTCTTTTTTATATATATTCCTCACTCGGGACAATGCTCTAGAAAATGATGATCATCACACTCTATTTATTTACAACTCAATGATTACAACTCGATACTAGAACAAAGTATGAATCTATATGAATGCCTCCGGCGGTGTACCGGGATATGCAATGAATCAAGAGTGACATGTATGAAAGAATTATTAATGGTGGCTTTGCCACAAATACTATGTCAACTACATGATCATGCTAAGCAATATGACAATGATGAATGTGTCATGATGAACGGAATGGTGGAAAGTTGCATGGCAATATATCTCGGAATGGCTATGGAAATGCCATAATAGGTAGGTATGGTGGCTGTTTTGAGGAAGATATAAGGAGGTTTATGTGTGAAAGAGCGTATCATATCACGGGGTTTGGATGCACCAGCGAAGTTTTCACCAACTCTCAATGTGAGAAAGGGCAATGCACGGTACCAAAGAGGCTAGCAATGAGGAAGGGTGAGAGTGCGTATAATCCATGGACTCAACATTAGTCATAAAGAACTCACATACTTATTGCAAAAATCTACAAGCCATCAAAAACCAAAGCACTACGCGCATGCTCCTAGGGGGATAGATTGGTAGGAAAATACCATCTCTCGTCCCCGACCAATACTCATAAGGAGGACAATCAAAGAACACCTCATGTTTCAAATTTGTTACATAACGTTTACCATACGTGCATGCAATGGGACTTGCAAACTTCAACACAAGCATTTCTCAAATTCACAACTACTCAACTAGCACGACTTTGATATTATTACCTCCATATCTCAAAACAATCATCAAGCATCAAACTTTTCTTAGTATCCAACACACTCATAAGAAAGTTTTTACTATTTTAGCTTACCTAGCATATTAAGATTATTTAAGAAAAGTACCATGATATTTAAGACTCTCAAAATAATCTAAGTGAAGCATGAGAGATCAATAGTTTCTATAAAACAAATCCACCACCGTGCTCTAAAAGATATAAGTGAAGCACTAGAGCAAAACTATATAGCTCAAAAGATATAACTGAAGAAGAAAGAGTATTCTAAAAAATTCCAAATCATGTATGGCTCTCTCAAAAGTTGTGTACAGCAAGGATCATTGCGGTAAACTAAAAAGCAAAGACTCAAATCATACAAGACGCTCCAAGCAAAACACATATCCTGTGGTGAATAAAAATATAGCTCCAAGTAAAGTTACCGATGGAAGTAGACGAAAGAGGGGATGCCTTCCGGGGCATCCCCAACCTTTGACTTTTTGGTGTCCTTCAATTATCTTGGGGGTGCCATGGCCATCCCCAAGCTTAGGCTCTTGCCACTCCTTGTTCCATAATCCATCAAAAGATTTCACCCAAAACTTGAAGACTTCACAACACAAAACTCAACAGAAATCTCGTGAGCTCTGTTAGCGAAAGAAAACAAAAGACCACTTTAAGGTACTGTAATGAACTCATTCTTTATTTATATTGTTTTTAAACCTACTGTATTCCAACTTATCTATGGTTTATAAACTATTTTACTAGCCATAGATTCATCAAAATAAGCAAACAACACACGAAAAACAGAATCTGTCAAAAACAGAACAGTTTGAAGTTATCTGTAACTAACTTAAACTTCTAGAACTCCAAAAAATCAGCCAAAATAGGAAGACCTAGGAAATTTGTTTATTGATCATCAGAAATTGGAATCACTATTTTATCACGTTCTGGTGATTTTTAACATTTTTTTCATGAACAGAAAGTTTCGGAAATTACAGCAAGATCAAATAACTATCATCCAAGAAGATCCTATAGGTTTAACTTGGCACAAACACTAATTAAAACATAAAAACACATCTAACCAGAGGCTAGATCAAAGATTTATTCCTAAACAGAAGCAAAAGCAAAAAAAACTAAAAATAAAATTGGGTTGCCTCCCAACAAGCGCTATCGTTTAACGCCCCTAGCTAGGCATAAAAGCAGGGATAGATCTAGGTGTTGCCATCTTTGGTAGGCAATTCTTCAATGAGACATCTATATTCCTTAGAAATTTCTTTATTTTTAGTAATTATCAAACTTTTAGGCACAAAATTGAAAAATTCATTCTTAGCTAATGGTTCCTTAATGATAGCAAAAAGATTGGGATGAACACTTATAGATTTAAGATCCGCAGTTTCCTTACTAGAGGATTAACCCTTATTTTTAGGAACATACATAAGCTTGGAAATTTTAGTAGGAGGACTTGGAGTATTCTTTACATAAGAAAAAGCGGTTCCCAAGTTGGTAATGATACCCTCAAGATAATCGATTCTAGTGAAATCTTGATTTATGCTCTCATTAACTATGGGTTCCTTCTCCTTGATATTTTTCAAAGTTACTCCTACCTTAGATCCATATTGGGTAATTTGATTTTGGATCTTCTTATCTAGATTTACAATTAACTCAACAGTAGCAACTTTATTTTCAATAATTTCAAGTCTTTGCATTACAGGCTCCAAAGTTAACATAGTTCCATTATCCAAAAGAGGTGGTGAGCCAAATAAATCTATCATAGCATTATAAGAGTCAAAAGTGTGGCTACCCAAGAAATTCCCTTCGGTAATGGTATCAAGGATATATCTATACCAATGATTAGCACCTACATAAAAAGTGCAGAGAAGAACTGAAGTAGATTGCTTCCTGGTAGATCTATTTTGAGCATTGCAAATTCTATACCAAGCGTCTTTTAGATTTTCTCCCTCCCTTTGCTTAAAATTTAGAACTTCATTCTCGGGAGTCAACGGAGAAGATATAATACTAGCCATAACGACAAGCAAGCGAGGAAAAGGCAAACGGAAAAGAGAGGGCGAATAAAACGGCAAGGGTGAAGTGGGGGAGAGGAAAACGAGAGGCAAAAGGCAAAGAACGTAATGTGCGAGATAAGGGATTGTGATGGGTACTTGGTATGTTGACTTTTGCGTAGACTCCCCGGCAACAGCGCCATAAATTCTTCTTGCTACCTCTTGAGCACTGAGTTGGATTTCCTTGAAGAGGAAAGGATGATGCAGCAAAGTAGCGTATGTATTTCCCTCCGTTTTTGAGAACCAAGGTATCAATCCAGTAGGAGGCTACGCGCGAGTCCCTCGTACCTACACAAAGCAAATAACTCCTCGCAACCAACGCGATAAGGGGTTGTCAATCCCTTCATGGTCACTTACGAGAGTGAGATCTGATAGATATGATAGATAATATGTTTGGTATTTTTGTGATAAAGATGCAAAGTAAAATAAAAACAAAGTAAAAGCAAAGGCAATAATAAAGTGATGGAAGATTAATATGATGAAGATAGACCCGGGGGCCATAGATTTCACTAGTGGCTTCTCTCAAGAGCATAAGTATTTTACGGTAGGTGAACGAATTACTGTTGAGCAATTGACAGAATTGAGCATAGTTATGAGAATATCTAGGTATGATCATGTATATAGGCATCACGTCCGAGACAAGTAGACCGACTCCTGCCTACATCTACTACTATTACTCCACTCATCGATCGCTATCCAGCATGCATCTAGAGTATTAAGTTCAAGAAAACATAGTAATGCCTTAAGCAAGATGACATGATGTAGAGGGATAAATTCATGCAATATGATAAAAACCCCATCTTGTTATCCTCGATGGCAACAATACAATACGTGCCTTACTGCCCCTACTGTCACTGGGAAAGGACATCGCAAGATTGAACCCAAAGCTAAGCACTTCTCCCATTGCAAGAAAAACCAATCTAGTAGGCCAAACCAAACTGATAATTAGAAGAGACTTGCAAAGATAACCAATCGTACATAAAAGAATTTAGAGAAGATTATTCAAATATTGTTTAGAGATAATCTTGATCATAAACCCACAATTCATCGGTCTCAACAAACACACCGCAAAAACAAGATTATATCGAATAGATCTCCATGAGAGAGGGGGAGAACATTGTATTGAGATCCAAAAAGAGAGAAGAAGCCATCTAGCTACTAACTATGGACCCGAAGGTCTGAGGTAAACTACTCACACTTCATCGGATGGGCTATGGTGGTGATGTAGAAGCCCTCCATGGTGGATTCACCCTCCGGCGGAGTTCCGGAACAGGCCCCAAGATGCGATCTCGTGGGTACATAAGGTTGCAGCGGTGGAATTAGGTTTTTGGCTCCGTATCTGATCGTTTCGGGGTACGTAGGTATATATAGGAGGAAGAAGTACGTCGGTGGAGCAAGGTGGGGCCCACGAGGGTGGAGGGCGCGCCCTGGGGGGGTGGGCGCGCCCCCTACCTCGTGCCCACCTCCTTTCTTTCTTGACATAGGGTCAAAGTCTCCTGGATCATATTCGGTGAGAAAATCACGTTCCCGAAGGTTTCATTCCGTTTGGACTCCGTCTGATATTCTGTTTCTTCAAAACTCTGAAATAGGCAAAAAAACAGCAATTCTGGCCTGGGCCTCCGATTAATAGGTTATTCCCAAAAATTATATAAAAGTGGAAAATAAAGCCCAATATTGTCCAAAACAGTAGATAATATAGCACGGAGCAATCAAAAATTATAGATACGTTGGAGACGTATCAGGCCCCGCTGGTCGCTGCTCGTCCTTGTTGGCAATGCCGACGAGGCTCCGGATGGTGGCTCTCCACTCGTCGAGCTTCTCCGTAGCAGGAGGGAAGTAGAGGAGCAACTGTGCGCTCGCTAAGGCCTCTGTCGGCGTGGGCGGCGGCGAAACCTGCGTGGACCATCCTACGGATCGATCTGGTCATTTCGTCATGGTGGTCTCCTTTGCACGGCATTCTTTCCGTCTGGACGAAGACAATGTGGGCTTGGCACTTGAATCAACCATTGGTGGATATTGCTCTGCTCTCAAGGTATCTCAACTGCATGGTCGTGTTTTCTCTTTCAATGTTTCCTGCAAAGAGGTTGGGTTTTTTATCTTGCATCAATGGAGTTTTGTCTGCCCGCAATTCAAATGTTTCTTTCATCTTTGGGGTCATGGTGGCCCAGATTGGGAAAAGGAATTTCGGCTGTGGCAATCTGAATGTGATCAGGAGTGGACTTTGATTAGTCCCTCCAAGAGGAGAGCTAGATTAGGCTTAGACGCCATGAAACATGTCCCGAGCAAATCTTCTCTTCGTTCCCAAACAGTTAAATCCACACACTCCAAGCATATTAAATTTGCCACGTTCATGCAATACCCAGCTAAGAAAGGTTATAATTATGGGCCTACGTCTTATGAAGTCACAACTGTCCGGGAGGCTGGTTATGTGGTTTCTGCGCGTGAAGCTATCTCCACGTCGTTGACACCCCCGCTGACTACTGTTGCTCCGCCGCTGCCATCTTCACCACCGGCGTGCCCAGTCATTCAGTTTGGTTCTCTGCCGCCCTCTCCGCAGGGCTTATCACATGCATGCGGTAAGTCTGGATTTTCGGGCGGTCTGTTGATACCTGCCTCGGCAAGTTTGGATTCTGTGGCATCTTCGGGCCATGTCATGATCTTGGGCTCTAGTATCCAGCCCATATGCTTATCGGATGACGAGGTTGACAGCCCATCTTCACCGGCGATTCAGTTTCCCTCTCCGAAAGATATTGTTGATGATTTGCAGAGTTTTGACGAGATGATAGAGGATTTAGCTGCTAGTTACTGGGACTGTCAGAATTGTTTGGGTATGCGCCACACGTCAGAGACCTGCACGAACCAGATATGGTGCCGTAACTGTTTTCGTTTAGGTCATATTAAAAAAGATTGCACCGGCCACGCTCCTGACTTATCCCTTTGGGTGCCCAAAGTCCCATCGCCTAGCTTTGGAAATTGGGACAGCAAGGAAAGTTACTCTGCCTCCCCTGCCTCTTCGGTTTCCCAAGACCAAATGCTTCCGCAGCAGAAAACCCCACCTCCTGCTACTCCGCCGGCGTCGCCATTGATACACCATCCGCCGCGAACCGCACATCTCCACGCAGCCTCAAGCTCTGCTACTTGCCCGCCCTCTCCAATGGCGGTGTATGAGATTGATCCCTTCCGCTTCATCCCAGCTGGCTTCGACATCATGGATGGTGGGGCGGATCGTCTGCCGCGCACCTACTACACTCCGGCGATCCCTCCTCCAAGAACGCACGAGCAGTATATGGTGGGCATTGTGGAGCCTGCTCCTCCGGCACATCTGGTTGGTGCCCATCGACAGCAGGTGCTCAACTTCCTAGTCCAGACCATGCAGGTTCCTGTTATCTCTGCTCAAACCTGGTATCAAGGAGTTGGTTTATTTGAGATGGAAGATCCTGTGGTCCGTGCTTCCTTTACTTCGCATCCGCCTTTTCCCTTGGGTTTAGATGAAGAGGGCCAGGAGTTTTTTGTCAGATTTATCCTACATAACCAGGGCGAGGGTTTCAGAGCTTTGCATGGACATAGGCAGGGTTGGTTGATGTTTATTGGAATCCCTTTGGATTATCGTAAGACAAAGTGCATTGCGGATATGGTTAGTACCTTTGGTCAGTTCCACTACTGGAATAGCACAGATCGCAGAAAGGTCAGGTCATTGGTTCGTGCTTCATTCCCTGACAATGCTCTGGTTCCACGCTCGGTTGCTTTCAGAGAGTTTGCTAATTGGGGAGGTTCTATAGTGTCTTGGACGGCTGGTTGTTACATCTTGGATGGAGATTTTGCACAGGCTTTGATTCCAGCGGATGAAGATCCAATGCCTCTGGATGGCAACCCACATCCCATGCCAGGTGCTAATGCTCCCCCACAGCCATTCTGGGCTATGCCGCCATACCCTGCTTTGGGTTGGAATGCGGTGCCCCCTGGCCATGACCAACATCAGAACGACGTGCCACGCTAGGGTCAGAACTTAAACAATGATGCTGGTTGGGGCCCATGGGAGGATGCTGTTCAGCCGGCTCAAGATCCTGTACAAGACCCAATCGTGCAGGATCACAATTCTATGATCCTCAATCCTTCCATGAGCTCTGACGATGATGCTGACATGGAAGAGGTTCAACAGCCTTTGGCCCATCTTCATCCAGTAGGGCCACTCGATCCCATTAACCCGGGCATCATCCGTGTGTTCTATGGCCCGGTCCTACCACCAGCAATAATTTGGGAGCGATCCTTCATGTCTTTGCTGCCAGAGTTCTTTGTCAAAAAGGTCCCATCCTATCTGCCAGGGTTTTTCTTTCCGCCTTTGCCTGTTCGGATGTGCTCGTCTCTTTTGGAACGACGCTCGCAATCCCTCTATAAGTCTGTTTGTGACACACAGCCACGCTCTTCGGTTGTTCTTGAAGAGATTCCAGACGATTTGCAGGCATATGCCTCTCAGCCAGTTGAGGATTCGCAGGATGACTTCCAGTTCACTTCTGTCACTCCCTCGCCCTTGGGGAAGCGACCAAGGCAAGCTCGTCGCTCCAAGCGTGCAGTTCAGACTATCGAAGAGTTGACTGATTTTTCTGTCAGAAGGATGACACACAGCTGCGCGAAAAGGACTGGCATGAAGCCCACCTCTGCAATTCCTGTGAAGCCTACTCCTCTCCGTCGCCCCAAGGCCAAGAAGCTCAAGCTTGAGGCGGATGAAGGCCAGGATATTCCACTTCCACCTCCGACGCAACTTGCTACAATGCAGGCTATTGGTACTTCACTTGGGATCGCCCCGGAGGAGTTAACAGTGGAGAAGCTTATGGCTCCTCCAAAGCAAGGCCTATCAGACGAGAGTTCTCATCATGAGTAAACCTCATAGTTATTTGTGGCATTCGGGGACGCTTTTGGCTGCCTGTTCTTTTGGTTTTTTATTGTCTTATGTTGCTCTGAACTTGTTCGATGTGGTACTGTGTTACTCTGCGGCTCTTATTACTGAACTGTTAAGCAACTCAGTTAGATGCTACTGTCTTTTGTTAGTTATTGATGGAGACTACATCGTTTCGTAATTGGAATGTGCTGTGTTGGAATGTGCGTGGTCTGAATTCTGATGCTCGTCAGCGTGATATTAGGGCTAAGATAGAGGAGAGCCATTGCTCCATAATCTGTTTGTAGGAAACTAAGTGTGAGAAATTTGACATTAGGACGATTAGGTCTTTCTGCCCTAAACGTTTTGACCAGTTTGCTTTTTCTCCTTCTTTTGGAGCTTCCGGTGGAATCTTGGTAATCTGGAATTCTTCAGTCTTTGAGGGGCAGCTAGTGAAGGTTCAGCGCTTCAGTGTTGTTGTTTCCTTTAAATCTGTTCATAATTCAGAACGCTGGACTATGGTTTCTGTGTATGGGCCATGTGATGGTCTGTTGAGGGATGAGTTTGTCAGTTGGCTATATCACTTAACCATTCCCCTGGATGAACATTGGTTGTTGCTCGGTGATTTTAACTTCATCCGATCTCTAGATAACAGAAATTTGCCAGGAGAAGATATAAATGACATCTTTCTCTTTAATGAAATTATTGGTCATCTTGGACTTCTGGAATTGCCGATAAAGGGTAGAAGCTTTACATGGTCTAATATACAGCAAATACCTCTCCTAGAGCAACTGGATTGGTTCTTCATGACCTCTGATCGGATCTCTCACTATCCTAATACAGTGGTCTTTCCCTTGGCAAAAACCTCATCGGATCATGTGCCATGTGTAGTTTCAATCGACACTAAAATACCCAAATCCAAGATTTTTAGGTTTGAAAATTATTGGGTTGAAATGCCAGGGTTTATGGAGTGTGTCAAGAAATCTTGGGAGGCCCCTGTGTTTTCTGATCTGTCTGCAGCTGCAGTCCTAACTAGGAAATTTAAACGCCTCAGGTATGACTTAAGAGTCTGGAGCAAAAACCTCTCTTACCTCAAGGAGTTAACTCTGGACTGCAGCAGGGTTATTCTTTATTTTGATAAGCTCGAGGAGTTAAGGCCTCTGGTTAGATCTGAGTTTAATTTTCGGCAAATAGTGAAGTTGCTGAGATTAAGAAGGTCCTGGTTTGGACGAATTATCGCGCCCTTTCTCTGATGCTGAGATTAAGAAGGTCCTGCAGGAGTTGCCAACTGATAGGGCACCCGGCCCGGATGGCTTCAATGGTATGTTTGTCAAGCGCTGTTGGCCGATCATTGAGAAGGATTTTCTACATTTAATCAGGGACTTTTATGAGGGGAAGCTCTCTCTGGAAAACATAAATGGGTCACTCATTGCCCTTATCCGTAAGATGTTATCTCCTGAGGGGCCGGATGATTTTAGGCCTATTTCTCTCACCAATACCTGCTTGAAGTTTCTCACCAAATTGTTGGCTAACAGGTTGCAAAGGGTGATTTTGCACTGCATCCATAAGAATCAATATGGTTTTCTTAAAGGTAGATCAATTCAAGACTGTCTGGCTTGGAGTTTTGAATATATACATCAATGTAAACAGTCCAAGAGGCCCATTGTTATTCTCAAATTGGATTTTGCAAAAGCTTTTGATACTGTCAATCATGAGGTTATCTTGCTAATGCTTAAGCACAAAGGTTTTGATGATAAATGGATTGGCTGGGTCAAAGAGATTCTTTCTACAGGATCTTCCTCGGTGTTGTTAAACGGCATCCCAGGCAAGTAGTTTAAGTGCAAATGCAGAGTCAGACAAGGGGATCCTTTATCACCCCTTGTATTTGTAATGGTTGTTGATCTTCTACAAACTGTGGTTAATCATATGCTGGCTCAGGGTGTTTTATCACTCCCAATCCCTACTCATGACCAGGAATTCCCCATTATACAGTATGCAGATGATACGGTCATCTTCCTGTTAGCCAGAGATGAGGAGCTGGTAGCTCTAAAGAACATGCTGCTCACCTTCCAACAATCTACTGGTCTCAAGGTCAACTTTGCAAAATCGTCAATGATCCCTCTCAACATTGAGGAAGGGGAAGCCACCCGGTTAGCTGCCCTGTTGGGCTGCAAGCTTGGCCAACTCCCTTTCACATATCTAGGGCTGCCCCTTGGAACCACAAGACCCAGAATTATTGATCTCATGCCACTAGTGGACTCTTTGGAGAGACGCCTGACTGCTAGTTCTTGCATGCTCAAACAAGGCTCACGTTTGCAGCTCCTAACTTCAGTCCTAACCTCTATGCCAATCTACTTCCTCTGCAGTTTGCAGATTCCACCTGGTATTATCAAACAGTTGGACAGAATATTCAGGCAATGCCTCTGGAGGGGGAGTTCTGATGCTCCCAAACAATCTTTGGCTGCTTGGGACCTGGTTTGCAGACCCAGAGAAAAGGGAGGACTTGGAGTGATTAACTTGAACATCCAAAACAAAGGGCTTCTACTCAAGCATCTGCATAAATTTTATAAAAAGGCTGATATACCATGGGTGTCCCTCATCTGGAATAGTTACTATGCTGATGGTGTCCCACATGCTACAACTCGAGTAGGTTCCTTCTGGTGGAGGGATATCCTCAAACTTCATGATGTCTATACACCCATTGCCTCAGTGCACATAAATATGGGTGATTCAGCTCTGTTCTGGACTGATGCATGGCATATTGGTGGTTCTTCTAGACCTTTATGTTGGAGGCCACCAAGGTTATTTTCCTTTGTTAACAATGACAAGGTTTTAGTGCATGAATTCCTCATCTCACAGGATATATTCTCAATGTTTTTCTTGCCATTGTCTCATGAGGCTGCTCAGGAATTGCATGTGCTTGAGGATTGGTTAATGGCCCTGGAAAGGGACACCAGCATACCCGATGTTTGGGTTTGGCCAGGAAAGTCTGGTGCCTACTCTACCAAGAGTTTTTACATCCTGATGCATTCACATTTGCCCACAATCCAGCCATGTAAATGGTTGTGGGCAAGCAGGTGCACCATGAAGATTAAAGTCTTCGGCTGGTTGCTCTTTTTTGACAGGCTTAACACCAAGGATATGCTAATCCGAAGACACTGGAGATCCCCTCTGGATGACAATCTCTGCGTCATTTGTCAGGAACTTTCCTTTGAGGACAGGATGCATTTGTTCTTTAACTGTAATTTCAGTCGAAGAGTTTGGAACTATCTCTCTATTGATTTGTCAGGAGGGTCAGATATGGTGCAATGCATTTGGTATGCTAGATCAAGTTTCAGGCATCCCTTTTTCTTTGAAGTAATGCTGACAGCTGCCTGGAACATCTGGATCCTCAGGAATGGCTGAACTTTTAGAGGGGAAAGGGCTACTTTTGCTGCTTGGAGGTCTAATTTTGCACATGATATCTCACTTCTATCATAGGCTCAAGAAGGATAGCATCATTAAGCTTAAAGCTTGGATTAACACTTTAGTTTAATTAGTCTAGGTAGGTTGTTCTAATTTAGCTTTATAGCTTTGTAATCTAGTCTAGCTTTTGTACATTATTGTTCTGTTCTTTTGTACAGTTTTACCATTTAATAAAGGGTTGTGGGGCTTCGCCTCACAGTAAATATTCAAAAAAAACCTGCGTGGACCGTGACGCGCTCTAACTTCTAACCAAGTTAGAAGGAGCTCTGTCATGGCCCTGTGGCTGCAAACCGTCTTCGCCAGCGCCTCGGCGAGCGTGCTGGTCTTCTGCGTCCCGTGAACGATGCACTTGACTCTTTCCACAGAGGCGCCCGGGGTCATCAGCGTGGTGACGCCGTTCGTCGCGCACAACCTGGGAGGAGCACGCTGTAGTCGCCAGCGTGGGCGTCTTAGAAGTCGCCGCACCGCCTGTATGTGGCACGCCATCGCCCTTGGAGGCCCCGCGCCGCGTGCGGGGGGCCCGGCTCCGTCTTTGGACTTGGTGGCGCGCGGATCGTCGTCTTGGGCACAAATGACGCCGCTTGCCAGGCTTCGGCTGCTAGAGCGATGTGGGTGTTCGTGGGTCATGCCTCGGCTTCCATCCGTGACCACCCCGTCGCCCGCCCGCACTGTCATGGGCCATTCGGCTCCAGATGAACCAATCGCCATGATCGTCTTCTTCTTGGGAGCCATGGCGATGAAGAACTGCTAAACTAACTACTAAACAAGATTCTCAAAACTGCGCCCCCCTACCTGGCGTGCCAAAGATGTCGGGGGAATGACACCTATGGGATTACTTGAATCCCTTCTACGGTTGGCGGGCGTGGGGTTGTAAAAAGAGCGGGTTTAGGAGTCAGCACAAGATCGTTTACCCAGGTTCGGGCTACGAGGATGCGTAATACCCTAGTCCTGTTTTGGTGTGTATTTCGGTGTTCTTGAGCTCCTGAACTAGCAATGGTGTCTACGTACTCCAAAAGAGCCGAATCTTCCACCAGTACGCCTTGGGCCTCCTTTTATAGGCAAAAGGGGTTGCCACAGTGGAACACAGGAGGTGGAAATGTATATAGTGCACAAGCTTATCGCCTGGCATTACGGGACAAGACGCATTAAATGCGTTACATAGGTGTCCCCCTCGCTTTATCGGGGACGGGAACGAGCCTCGTCCCGTCCATCGCTGTTCCGCCTTGCTTCGACACGCGCCCAGGCCAGCGATCCATGCACCGCCATGTAGGCTGGCAGGCTGCTGAGATGGCGTGGTGGTAGGGTCTTCACGAAGATCTGCATGCCGCCACGCAAGTGCTTGCTGAGTTGGCCTGGAAGCCGCATGTTGCCACGCAGGTGCCTGCCTAGCTGGTTGGGCTGGCAGCTGTATGAGAACAGCGGTGGAGTTCTTGACAGATGTGGGCCTGGCTATGGACCCGCAGGGGTCCTCGACAAGGGTCTTGTCAGGGCCGCGACAAGGGTCATGTCGTGGCATCGCGGTCGTCCCCGGCAAGGATCTTGCCGGGGGTCTCATGGATTTCCTCGGCAAGGATCTTGCCGAGGATTGTCGTCTTCTAGTCTTCATCTGATCTTGTGTATTTATGATCTTCACAAAGATTTGCATGCCACCATGGAGGTGCCTCTCGAGCTTTGGTCCTAACGTGGTTGATAACGTTGGAACCCTTGGGCTCAAGGGTGGCGCGCTCTGCTGGTGTTGGGCGAGCTGCCCCGACAAGGCTCTTGCCGGGGCTGCGGAGGCTGCCCTGGCAAGGGTCTTGCGGGGGAGTCCACTTCGCCCCTTTGCTCTTCGTGTCTCTGGTCTTGGCGTTGCTTTGGTGGTCTTGTGCTTCGGCTTCCTTCCCCTGCCCTGCTAGGTGTGGCCGCAAGCGCGACTCTGACTGCCCGTGCACAAGTAAAGGGGTATAAAAGAGAGCCCCTACTTTTGTACACCGACAAAAAATTGTACGCAGACATGATAAACTTATTTGGAAGGAGTTCTTCGAGGAGACGATCCTCAGGGGTATGTTCTAGTGACAGTTCTGCCCGCCGGTCCTATGTTGAACCAAGTGAAAGTTCCACACGAGATGCCGCCACCAAAACATGCTTATGGTCTTGTGATGATTATGTGGTGAGTGTGGGCATTAAGGAGGAATATGAGCAATATGTTCACAATGCCAGTCTCGGTCCCTACATCTCAGATAAGTGCGAACAACGCCACCTTCCCACTAAATCGTTTGTCAAAAGATTTAAATTCTTCCCTCGTGAGTCTAGGGTGTCTTTTATGCTTTATGATAATCCATTTACTATCTCACTGGAGAATTTTGCTCACCATTGCAAACTTCTATTTTGGGGTTTGCTTGACGAACCACCAAAGGCTGAGTACGAATCTTTCCTGACTAGTCTTTGTTACGGTGAAAGGAGGGGAGTGACACAAGGTAGAATAAAGAGCATTCATTTTCCCGCAATTCAGTATTTTACATTATTTAACGGGAAATATATAGTAGGCAAGCAAGACTGTAGTACACTTTGTGCTCCAGACTTGAGCCTCATACACACCGCTCTCACCGGTGAAAGGAATTATATCCTTGGAGCGATTGTTGCACGCAGACTTCAGCATAACGCTAACAGTGGTTGTTTCTATGGTGGAATTTATGCCACACGTTTAGCATGAGGGCTTGGTGTTTCACCTTTTCCCTTTGATCCTATTCTATCCACGCAGTATTTAGATTTTGGCACTTTGAAAGATCATAAAATTCTTAAGGGAAATATTCATGATTTCACTTATAATCTATTGTTTAACGAAACTTCGGCTGTGGACACATATTTGCCCGCGCCTGCTCTTTTTGATTATAACAGCAAGGGAAGATACATTGTTCTTGAGAGCGAGGCCCGAGCTCACAATGCAGTAGTGGTGGCAGCAAAGCAGGCCAAGGCATCCGCACCGAGGGCCTCTGTGAGCTACCACGCCGATTACTACCCTCCAGGCTACTGACTGACTACCAACTTAGGCCAAAAGCCTAAGCTTGGGGGAGTACGTGTTTCTCACCGACATTGTATTCATGTTCACTTATATCATTCTATTTGTCGGTATTCACACTTTTCATTGTATTATCCATGCTTAGATTTATTTTCTTGCTTTCTTCTTGTGTGTTTGAAAAACTTTAGAAAAAAAACTAAAAAATAGTTGTAGGTTTTTACTTTCTATGCATGCTTAGCAGTAGTATTAAAAAGAAAACCCAAAAAGATTTCCTTGCTCTTCTTTTTGCTTGTTGGGAGCTTTCCCGTGTAAAAAGTTTTTCTCGTTTTTGCTTTTCCCTTTTTATTTGCTTGCTCAATAAAACCAAAAACTCTAAAAATATTTTAGTATGTTTCTCTGAATTTCATTTCTTTTTATTTGAGTGAAAGGATCGATACAGTTGACTAGAGGGGGGGTGAATAGGCAACTAACAATTTTTAGCTTTTCTTTACCAAATTAAACTTTGCATCAAAGTAGGTTGTCTAGATATGCAACTAGGTGAGCAACCTATATGATGCAACAACAACAAGCACACAAGCAAGCCAAAGGATATAACACAAATGAACTTGCACAAGTAAAGGGATGAGATAACCAAGAGTGGAGCCGGTGGAGACGAGGATGTGTTACAGAAGTTCCTTCCTTTTGAGGGGAAGTACGTCTCTGTTAGAGTGGTGTGGAGGCACAATGCTCCCCAAGAAGCCACTAGGGCCACCATATTCTCCTCACGCCCTCACACAATGCGAGATGTCGTGATTCCACTATTGGTGCCCTTGGAGGCGGTGACCGAACCTTTATAAACAAGGTTGGGGCAATCTCCACAACTTAATTGGAGGCTCCCAATGACACCACGAAGCTTCACCACAATGGACTATGCCTCCTCGGTGACCTCAACCGTCTAGCATGCTCAAACACCCAAGAGTAACAAGATCCGCTAGGGATTAGTGGGGGAATCGAATTTCTCTTGGTGGAAGTGTAGATCGGGGACTTCTCAACCACTCCCTCACAAATCAACAAGTTTGATTGGCTGGGGAGAGAGATCGGGCGAAAAGGAAGCTTGGAGCAACAATGGAGCTTAGGAATGGAAGAGGTAGTCAACTCGGAGAAGAAGACACCCCTTATATAATGGTGGGACAAATCCAACCGTTATCCACCAAATCAGCCTGCGCAGCACGGTACTACCGCACCAGGGGTGTGGTACTACCGCAGGGCCCCGCGGTACTACCGCCCGAGCAGCTCTAGCCAGAACAAGCCCAGATGCACTGGAGCAGAGGGCGGTAGAACCGCCGGTGCGGTACTACCGCTCCACCTTGCGGTACTACCGGCAAGGCAGGGGAGTTCCAGATTTTGGGAAGGCACGGACATAAAAAATTACATCTGTGGCAACTTCCGCTGAGTTGGGGTCGATGCAAAAATCCGACACGGTAGTACCGCTCATGGCATGCGGTACTACCACGCAGGGAGCGGATGTAAAAAATTACATCCGCCCCTACTTCCGCTCATGTGGCTGTGCCAGACCAGGACCCACGGTACTACCGCGCGCATGGGGTGGTACTACCGCGTAGGGCGCGGACGTAAAAAATTACGTCCGCTCCTACAGCCGCACGAGCAGCTGAGTCTGGTCTGAGGCCACGGTAGTACAGCTCCGTAGAAGTGGTACTACCGCGGGCGCCTACGGTACTACCGCAAGGACGTGCGGTACTACCGCGGGGGCCTGTGGTACTACCGCAAGGACGTGCGGTACTACCGCGGGGGCCTGTGGTACTACCGCTCCATGGAGCAATACTATCACATGCCCCAGAACAGCAACACTAGGAATTCTTCTCTTTGCAAAGACATGAGGAAAACGGAGGATGCTCCAAAGCGCAAGGGGAAAGGCGGTGTAGGAAGAAAACATGTACGTGATGATTCCACCTGAACCTTGCCGAAACGGACCCCCTCTTAATAGTACGGCTTTCCTACGACTCAACTCCACTGAAAAGAAACATAGAAAAACGCCGTTTTCAATAGTCTTTGAGGGGCACCAAACTGTCTTGTGCCTAGAGATGAAACGTCTGAAATACTAAGGCACACGATTAGTCTGCAAAAGCATTGTCATCAATCACCAAAACAACTAAGGGATAAATATGCCCTTACAATCTCCCCCTTTTTGGTGGATTGATGACAACACGGGATTTGCACAAAGGAAGATAACATAGAGCATGAGCAAACCCCACAACTTTAAAATATAGACGAGCTCCCCTAGGTGTGTGCAATTTAGAAAGGTGCTTTGGACTGCACGGCACACAACCTAGGATCAACACTCCCCCTATATTTTATAAGCAAGGCATTTCTTGTAACAAAGAGGCTACCACTAAGCAAGATAGAAACTAAGAGCATAATATAGATATCACAATATAACATAAGCACAATAGTAACTAAGAGCATAATATAGAGTGCATATGTCTTACACCATATGATAGATAAGTCTCGCAAACCAAAGCAAAGCAAACCAAAGCAAACGAGGTTCAACGGAGCAAAGCAAACGACACAACGAAACAACACGACTTTCGCAAATCCTACACCCGCTGGATTCTGCCTCACCAAAGACCTTCATGATCTTCTTGTCGCGGCGACGACTCTCCTTGGAGGCAACATGAGTCCTGTACTATCCCTTTGCCTGCATGCAGAATAAAGCCTTCATCTTGGCCTTCAGCTTCTTATCCCAGGAGGGCTCAGACGAGGGAGGAGCATACCCAGCCGAACTATCCTCATCCTTGTCCTCCTCCTCAATCTCATCCGCATCAACATCCATACGAGCAGCCGCTACCTCAGCCCTGGTAGTGGTCTTCGCCCACTGAGGCTTGATCCTGAGCCTGACGGGCTCATGACGAATCATCCAATCAGGGGCATTGAACTCATCCTCTAGATAGAGCTTGTCCCAAGTTTTCGTGATCAGAAGGTACAAGTACGATGCATAGATAGGTACCTTCCGGTTGAATACCGCAAACTGAAGCTCGCACCACATGATGTGTGACACGTCAAGAGGTTGAGTCTGACATCTACGCGCCTCCTCACAAATGAGCAACATATCCACAAGATAAGCATGTACCTTGTCCTTGTCACCAATGCAGGGAAAAAGGGAGTTGCGGAAGATGCGATGCATGATGTCAAGGAATGAGTTCAGAACCCATGCCTTCTTGCCACTAGGAAGCAACTTCTCAACATAGAAGGGCTGCAACTTGTTATTGTTGGTAGACTCGGCAATGGCGTGAGGACGGACACCAACGGGCGTGTCGAGCCCCTCATCAGGAACATGGAGCAAATCCATGAAGTCCTTCGACTTAGCAGTCATCAGTTGGCCATTGGTCATCCAGGTCATCTTGCGGTCCTCATCTGGATGAAAGTGGACTGAGGCAAAGAACCGAGCGACAACCTGAGGGTCAAAATCCAGGTGGAAGGAGATCACATGTTCAATGCCAAACTGCTCCACCAAGTCCAGAGCCTCTCCAAAGTAATCATGTTGCTTGTCCCGCCTCATGTGAGTCATGTCAATCCACTTGACATCCACATAGGTGTTTTGCTTGGCCTTGATCACATCCAAATAGATCAAATTCTGCCGCTTGGTCCAGAACAACTCATTCCCTCGGAAGTTTGCACGTGGATTCACATAGGATTGATCTTCATTCGAATAACAAACTCAGCCAGAGGTATCTCATCCATCCCCTTTGCGGGTTCCTTGTACTTGCTAGAAGAGGTCTTGACATTGCGCTTGGGGGAATTGGAGCCCTCAGGAGCTTCATCTTGGTTGCGCAGACGCTTGGAGCTCGTGTCACGGCTTGGGTTGGAACGGCGTGCCGCTACACCGGAGCCACCACCTAAGACACAACACACAAGACATGAACGATAAGCAAAAAGGATCAATGCAAAGGCCACAACAAAGCAAGGGAAACATGTAGAAAGCTTATATGGTAATTGCCAAGAGGAAGATTGGACAACAACGGTAGTACTGCCAGTTCGTGCGGTACTAAAATTTTAGTATCGCTCCTAGTCGCGGTAGTACCGCGTGAAGGCACGGTAGTACCGAGGCTTGGAGCGGTAGTAGGACTTTAGTACCACGGCTCATGCGGTAGTACCGCACCTGAGGGGCGGTAGTACCGTACAAGCGGTAGTAGCGCACTGGAGAAGCGGTAGTACCGCACGGCGTCATATCCGAACCAATTGAATCTGAGAAAACCCGCGAAAACGAGGCGGTACTACGGTTGATCAAATCTACCATGGGACAACATATCAAGTACAATTTCTACGCAACACTACTCTCCTACATCCTACTCTTGAATAGATTTGGCCTAAAATCTCAAGAACACATGCATCTCCCCAAAAACCTAGAGGCAAAAGAACGAACAAGAGAGAGAGGGATTTGGGGAGAAACCTTGTTCCATGGCAAGAGGAAGTGGTGGGGAACGATCCCACCAGTCGGAATCCGAGGAGAGTGGCCGGAGAGGAAGATCCGACGAGGGTCTCCGGCTACATTCTTGAGCAGGAGAAAGAGAGGCGACGGGGAGAGAAACTGACGAATGGGTATGGGGGAGTTGGAAACCCCCCTTGCCCGGTTCTTAACCCCCACGCGCCCTCGGCAGCGCGGTAGTACTGCTCGGGTGGAAGTGCCGCTCCGAAGCGGTAGTACCACTACCCCAGGCGGCAGTAAAAAATTACTGCCGCGCTGGGTGCGGAAGTACCGTGCGCTCCACATGCAGTAGTACCGTGAGCTCAAGAAGATGCAAGTTTTGAACAAAAGAGAAAGGGTCTTCGCAGGGAAACTTCAAGCAAACGAGACACCACAAGAACACGTTCAGCACGAAGAAAGAAAGGCAAGGGACAACAAGGACCAACTATGAGACACAACCTCTCCAAGGAGAGGGCGGTGGCCGCAGCCACCTATGTTTGAGTCAATTGGTATGGCACCGCGAAGAATTATCCTTCGGCCCATGACCAACACTCGTCTTTGAAGCACAAGTACCATCAAAAATGGATAATGTGAAAGAGTTGATCAATTTATGCATAATGGGGGGAGGGAGAGTTCATTGAGAGAACAACACTCCCCCTATGTCCATGCCTACATCTAAACTATACATCAAGTTGAGTATGGTGAGGTGTGCAAGGGTTCAAGTCACATTGCACGAATCAATGATATTTAGCTCATGCCTTAACTCGCAGAATCTTGCTTCATCCAAGGGTTTCGTGAAAATATCTGCAAGGTTATCATGAGTGTTGACATAGTTGAGCTTGATCTCCCCTCACCTAATATAATCTCGGATGAAGTGATACCGAATCTCAATATGCTTCGTCTTGAAGTGTTGCACCGGGTTGAGTGAAATCTTGATGGCACTTTCATTGTCGCACCAAAGAGCCACTTTGTCACAAATGACACCGTAATCTTTTAAAGTTTGCCTCATCCATAAGAGTTGTGCACAACAACTACCGGCCGCCACATACTCCGCTTCGGTGGATGAGAGAGACACACAACTTTGCTTCTTGGAAGACCAACTCACCAAGGAGCAACCAAGAAATTGGCACCCTCCGGAAGTGGACTTCCTATCCACTTAGTCTCCCGCCCAATCGGAGTCCGAATATCCTACAAGCTTGAAGTTTGCTCCTCTTGGGTACCATAAGCCAAAGTTTGGGGTATGAGCCAAATATCGAAAGATTCGCTTGACCGCCACAAAGTGGCTTTCCTTAGGTGCGTCTTGAAACCGTGCGCAAATCCTCACACTCAACATGATATCCGGTCTAGATGCACAAAGGTAAAGCAAGGAGCCAATCATGGAGCGATATACCTTTTGATCAACCACTTTACCATTGGGATCAATGTCAAGTTGGCACTTGGTGGGCATTGGAGTGGAAGCCGGCTTGACATTACTTAGCTTGAATCTCTTGAGCATGTCTTGAGTGTATTTGTCTTGGTTGATGAAGGTTCCTTCTCTTCTTTGCTTCACTTCGAACCCGAGAAAAAACTTCAACTCTACCATGGAAGACATCTTGAACTTTGAGGTCATGAGAGCGGAAAATTCCTCATTGAAAGCTTTGTTAGGGGAACCAAAGATAATATCATCAACATATAGTTGGCACATAAACAACTCCCCTTTGATCTTCTTAGTAAAAATAGTGGGGTCGATTAGCCCAACTTCAAATCCACGATCTTGTAACAACTCAGTAAGGTGGTCATACCACGCACGTGGGGCTTGTTTAAGGCCATGGAGTGCCTTATCGAGTTGATACACATGATCGGGAAAGTAGGGATCCTCGAACCCGGGGGGTTTCTTGACATAAACGAACTCATTAATAGGACCATTAAGAAAAGCACTTTTCACATCCATTTGTTGCAACTTAAAGTTGTGATGAGAAGCATAAGAAATCAACAAACGTTGGGTGGATCTCATATGAATAAATTTTGAACTAATAAAGAGCCCATTTTACCTTGTCTTCTCCTGTTGAATAAAATGTTTTGCAGATTCCAGCTTAGTCCATGGCACTATTGCACTATTATTATTTTCATATCATTCCGTCGTGCAAGTGAAAGGCAATAATAACGATATTCGATGAACTGGCAGTGGCAGAGAGAAACTGGTATGAACTCGACTTGTTCTGTTTGTGTAAATATGTTTAACCTAGTATCCATGATTCAGCCCATTATGATTAAACATTTTTGCAATGACAATTAGAGATTATAGTTTCTCATGCCATGCATAAGTAGCTGAGAGTGAATAATGATTTACCTTGGATATCAACATAGCGTTAAAATGATTGTGATGTAGTATGATGATATGGTATCCTCCTCTGAATGTTCGAGTGGCTTGACTTGGCACATGTTCATGCATGTAGTTGAATCAAAACCAACATAGCCTCTATAATATTTATGTTCAAGGTGTTCATATCCCTACTCATGCTAGTGTCCAATGTTTACTTATGCATAATGCCTGGTTATGATCATTGTTGCTCTCTAGCTGGCCGCTTCTCAATCTTAATTGCTAGCCTTTGCCTGTACTAAGTGGGAACTCTGCTTGTACATCAAAAAAATTTGAACCCAAAGTTATTCCAGATGAGTCCACCATACCTACCTATATACGGTATTACCCTACCGTCCCAAGTAAATTCGCATGTGCCACCTCTAAAAACTTCTAAAAATTATCCTTTTTGTGTGCCTGGATCGTTCATGGAACGACAGGAGGTGGTCGATATCTTCCAAGCTAAGTGGGTTATTCTCAGGTCGAGTGTTTATTCACTCGCCATCGCACGAGAAAATGGGCGATAATAGGGATTCCCTGTCCCGAACTCAAAAATACAAATAATTAAACAAAACTCCCCCGGAACTGATGTTGGTATGGACGACACCCATTGTTACGGACAAGCCATGGAGTGTGATTGATGGTGGAGGGGGAGTAAACCTTTACTTTTATCTCTTGGGAACCGCCACTAGCGTGCTTAGCATGGAAGATGTTGATAACTAATGGTCGTGAAGTGAATAAAAAGGGTGCATGTCTCAAAATATTATTTACCTCTGTTTTAAAAATTGAGCTCTGGCACCTCTGCAAATCACTGCTTCCCTCTGCGAAGGGACTTTCTATTTAATTTTATGTTGTGTCATCACCTTCTCAAACAAGCACCAGAAACTGAGTAGAGCACACCTGTCATGATTTGTGCATTGTGTATAGATAATATTGGGTGCATCATGACTGGATCTTTTCTACCATGAATTACAATGTTTAGTCGCTGCTTGAACTTTGGAGGTGCTCTGCATTTATGTTTTGCGGTCTCAAAAAGGGCTAGCGAGATACCATTATTGTCATATTATATCATGTTTGTTTTGACAATGTGTTGCTGTTTGAGATATCTTATTATTGCTTGCTAGATGATTATGTCAGTGATGTGAGTTAATATAATCTTTAAATGTTATTGTCGACATGGTTTGTTATAATGCTGGCTGAAAACCTGGGTGTTGTTTAAGCTTATTTATGCAAACAAGAGCAAAAGAGTTCGTAATTTTTTTTCTTTCTCACTTTCAGTTTATCAACTGAATTGCTTGAGGACAAGCAAAGGTTTAAGCTTGGGGAGTTGATACGTCTCCAACGTATCTACTTTTTCTCATGCTTTTCCTCTTGTTTTGGACTCTAATTTGCATGATTTGAATGAAACTAACCCCGGACTGACGCTGTTTTCAGCAGAACTACCATGGTGTTGTTTTTGTGCAGAAATAAAAGTTCTCGGAACGGAACGGAAATTTGCGAGGATTTTTTATATCAATAATATGAATTTCTAGAGCCAAGAGCTACCGGAGAGGGGCACCTAGGTGGGCACAACCCACCAGGGCGCGCCCCCACTCCTGGCAAGCCCCGGTTGGTTTTACCCACCTGGTGGCTCCGCAGACCCTGATTCCGACGCTATAAAATCACATATTTCCAGAAAAAAATGAGGGAGAAAGAATTATCGCGTTCCACGAGATGGAGCCGCCGCCAAGCCCTGTTCTTCCTCGGGATGGCATATCTGGAGTCCGTTTGGGGCTTCGAAGAGGGGGATCTTCATTCTTCGTCATCACCAACCCATCTCCATCGCCAATTCCATTATGCTCCCCACGGGGAGTGAGTAATTCCTTCGTAGGCTCGCTGGTTGGAGAGGAGTTGGATGAGATTCATCATATAATCGAGTTAGTTTTGTTAGGGCCTGATCCCTAGTATCCACTATCTTCTTAGATTGATGTCGCTACGACTTTGCCATGCTTAATGCTTGTCACTTTGGGCCCGGGTGCCATGAACTCAGATCTGAACCGTTTATGAATTCATCATTATATTCATGTTTTAGATCTAATCTTGCAAGTTATAGTAACCTACTACGTGTTATGATTCGGCAACCCCGGAGTGACAATAGCCGGGCCCACTCCCGGTGATGACCGTAGTTTGAGGAATTCATGTATTCACTATGTGTTAATGCTTTGTTCCAGTTCTCTATTAAAAGGAGGCCTTAATATCCCTTAGTTTCCAATATGGACCCCGCTGCCACTGGAGGGTAGGACAAAAGATGTCATGCAAGTTCTTTTAATAAAGCATGTATGATTATTTACGGAATACATGCTTACATTATATCGATGACCTGGAGCTAGTGCCGTATCGCCCTAGGTTATAACTGTTACATGATGAATATCATCCAACAAGTCACCGATCCAATACCTACGAATTTATCTTATATTGTTCTTGCTAAGTTACTACTGCTATCATCACTGTTACACTTGCTACAAACACTACTAGGGAAAACCCTAGCAGTAGCGCAGATATTTTGCCTATCAGTAGCACGTGTGGACGCGCTACTGATAAGGCGCTATAGTTATTCCTTAGCAGTAGCGCGTGCTGCACGCGCTACTGCTAAGACATATAGTAGCAGCGTTTGTTTACTCCAGCACTACTGCTAATATAGCTAGTAGTAGCGTGTTTACTCTCCATTGCTACTAATATTCTTTTTCTCATTTTTTTTAATTTTTAGTGTATTTATACGCCATTATAAATTTTTTGGTACAATACCAATTATGAGGTTGTTATATCAATATGTCCATAACAGTGTGTCAGATGAAGGTGGATTAGGTTCAAGTGGAGGGAATATGTGGTGCATGTCAAAAGTATACTGCTAATCCAAACTTGATCTAGTTTGGACTAGTAGTAATTTTGATGTGGACCACATGTTGCCTCCACTTGAATCTAATCCACCAACACAGGCTATTTAATCATCATCATAGTCATTACCACCAACAGTAGCTATTTAATCATCATAGTCATAGTGTAGCACACATCATCATCTTCAAACTCATTCTAGCTAGCTAATCACCACCAACACTAGCTGCGGTAGCTATCTAATCACCACCAACACTAGCTAATAATAATCATCATAGTCATTACCACCAACACTAGCTATTTAATCATCATAACTCATTTCTAGCTAGCTAATCACTCCTGCTACTCTCTCTCAGGTAAAATAGCATAAAACATGTGTAGCACTCCTGCTTCATCAAGTTGGAGCATGCAGATGAACCTGTCTCCTAATCGTGGGCTGCGCTCCTGATTGCTGCCCCCTAGTACTTCTCTGCGATCGTTCACAATTTTGCTCCAGTCTTTCACTATTAAGCATTCCTCGCTATTAGAAATCCTGAATGCACTAAAGTGCGTTGTAGGATATCTTGGCCGTAAGCTAACAATTCTCACGGGACCTTTAATGTCAATCCAATGAGGCACAACATTCATCGGGAGTCCCTGTTGAAGAACATCATATAGTAACATACTTAGCAATGAAGTCTAGCTTAAAAAATAATGTATGCAAAAGATGCACTGAGGACAAATAGTAAAAATCTTACCATCTTTCCTAAATAGATGTTACCATAGTTCAGTACGAACACTATTGGTCGCACGTTTTGAGTACTAAGATTTTCAGGTCGAGGAAAATAATTTGTCTTGACAGTATGAAGATCCTCGAGCCATGAAACATAATGACCTATCTCCTCGCAGTTTAGTTCAGCCCCGGGACAATGGACGGTCATGTCTACCAAGCGCGGGACATGTTTGCTTGAATGGAAATAAGCTATCAATAGAAATTAGTTGTAAACTATTTTTGAATAAACAATATCGAAGACATAAATATGGTTGAGAAACTCACATAATGGTATAACTGGAGGCGTCTGCACATTGACCAGATGTCGATATTACCTTCAATATCATCTTCGGGACGAATATCAAAGGTGATAACCATATCAGGCTCAAATGCATAAGCCTTGCATAGTGCTTGCCAAGTTTTGCATTCAAAATGGGTGTAGGTGTCTGCGTTGTATAATTTTGCGCGGAAAGTATAACCATGCCCGGTCTTCAAGTAAACTCTCTTTACCTCCATAGTAGTTTTCATAAGACTGAAACCTATCTTATCCAAGACAAAAACTCTTGCACGGAGGGTACTAGTAGAATAGTGAAAAAAATAAATTATAAGTTGAAGCAAATGAAGCAGATGTCATGCTTAATTACGAAAAAAGACTTGTCGTTGTGACTTACTGTATCCACTTCGAAGTTCTCGTCCAGCTTGATGCTGAAGCGCCTATCAGCATCTAGGAAGATTCTGTCGCATAGGCCATGCTCGTCTTCGCAGTATTCGCAAACACCGAAATACTTTCCGTCGTCAGACATTTCCTATGTTCATAGCTGAAACATTAATTGAAAATCGATCGAAGGCAACTACCACGATACTCAACACACAAATCCGGGGCACTCGATATTTCCTACATATTCTGGCACAAGTCATGCCAAAATTCACGGAAAAATACGGCATGACCTTTGCTAAAATAGGACATATCGAGCGCCTGAAATTTGCCGGAACGGAAATGAATCAACACTCCGGCAAAACATAGGCCACTCGGAGGTGTAACCTGCAAACATGACCGGTCACTTGGGCAAGCACATATCCTATTTGAGCAACACAAGATATACATTCCAAAATATCTTATAGGACTCATATTGACATGAGCATTCAATAAGCAAAACCAAATCATAAAATAAATAAGTATTCAAATTAGCATGCATTCAATAAGCAAAAGTAAATCATCTCATGCATATAACATCCCAAATAGTATCATACATCCTGAATAGTATCATACATATAACATCACTAATACAACTAAAACCCTAGCGCACGACGGGTATCGGCGCAGGCAGTGGACACCCACAAAGAAGGAACCATCACAGGATCATAGCTCTAGTGAGATCCCTGGAGAACCTGCCAAGTATTTGAGAACCTGTGCTCCAACGCAAACAAGTAGCGACGGACGTGCACGTCCTCCTCACTGAAACATTGACGCACCACCTCCGCGGGGTCCTCGAGCCTCTGGACTGTCACTGGCCCACGCGACCACCACCAAAGAAGGTTCGGGTCAACGACGGGCTGACTCCTCATGAACCTGCGCCCCCGGTAGGTAGCGCCTCCAAGTACCACCCCGGCGGAGCCCAGTCCCGGACATGGCCCATCTAGTGATGCAGGTTTCCTCCGCCGACTCGACGATGAGGATGCAGGATAGGCATCGTCGACGTCGATGCGGGAATAATTGCTTTAACTAAAAATGTAAACTAGTTCTATTAATTTTCGTACTAAAAATAAAATAGTTGTATTAACTCAACTAGTTCAATTAAGCACTTACTATAAATAAAAATAAACTAGTTTTTACAAAAAATAAACTGGTTCAAGTAGTTATATTAAATTTCTTACTAATTCTATTAAACACTTACTAAAAAACAGTAAAAAAACTAGTTAGATGAACTCTAAAATTTAACCCTAACTAATTTGATGAACTCTAAAATTTAATGAACCCTAACTAATTTGATGAACTCTAAAATTTAACCCTAACTAATTTGACGAACTCTAAAATTTAACCCTAGCTAATTTGATGAACTCTAAAACTAATTCTATTGAACAACTACTGCCATAATTAGCATCTAATTTGATGAACCCTAACTAATTAGATGAACTCTGAAATTTAACCCTAAGAACCCTAGCTAGGCAGGGGTAGGGGAGGAGGAGGAGGAAGAGGAGGGTGTGCTCACCTCGGGCGCCGACGGAGTTTGGAGAGGGGCACGCGGCGTCGAGGTCGGGGACGGGGTCGGGGTCGGGGCGGCGGGCGCACGGCGGAGGGCGGCGATGTAGGGGGCTTCGAGGTCGGGGGCGGGGGCGGCGTCGAGGTTGGGGTCGGGGGCGGCGTCGACGGCGTGCAGAGGGCAAAGGGAGAGCGCGCGGCGGCCGGGCGATGACGGCGGCGACAGCAGACACGCGCGTTTTGGATTTGGGGGAAGTGGGCGTGGGGAAGAAGGACGCGTGGTTAAGTCAAAAGTAGCAGTAGCGCGTTCCACGGAAACGCTACTTCTACATTAGCTATAGCGCCTGTCCGTAAAGCCCGCTGCTGCTATGCATCTCTCCTTTATTTTTCTTTTTCATTTATTTTCATTCACATTTTGTTTTTTCCTTCCCCTTTTTCTATTTCTTCCATTTACATTTACTTTTCTATATGTTTTTCATTTTATTTTCCTTTCCTCAGCAGTAGTGCCCTACCCTAAAAGGGCGCTGCCACTTATTTTATAGCAGTAGCGCGGTTTGTATAAGGACTCTACTACTATACCTAGCATGTCGGCAACGGTGTGGCAATTATAGTAGTAGCGTGTTTTATTCCTTCCACGCTACTGCTAAGTGGATAGCAGTAGCGCCCTTTATGTCAACGCGCTACTGATAAGTAGCAGTAACGCCTCATTTTAACACGCGCTACTAGTAAGATTCTATGTATAAGGTTTTCCCTGGTAGTGAAATTACTGCTATCACTGTTACTGGCCGTTGCTACTGCTACCACTATCAAAACTATCATATTACTTTGCTACTGATCACCTTGCTGCAGATAATTAATCTCCAGGTGTGGTTGAATTGACAACTCAGCTGCTAATACTTACAAATATTCTTTGGCTCCTCCTGTGTTGAATCTATAAATTTGGGTTGAATACTCTACCCTCGAAAACTGTTGCGATCCCCTATACTTGTGGGTTATCAGTAGCTGGATAAGATGACATAGTATAAAAAAACTTACTATACGTTGGTTTCATATTGGCAATGGACGCTTAGTTATAAGTTCCATTTCATTTCTACTTCTGACATTTATCTGTGATCACTACAAATTTCTATCTCGCTTTTGTTAACTACTACCCTCCGTATTGTTCATATACGAATTTGAACAAACATGTGGCAAAGTAAAATTTGCAAAAAAGAATCAATAGTTCAACTAGTTATTTCGGTAATGGTCACAACATCTAATCTTCATAGAACCTCATTGTGTGTATCCAATTTTGCTAAATGAAAATATCTTTGATATTTATGTAACATTTCCTTTGTGTTTGTTCGGAAACATATATTCGATCATGTGAAACTGATGACCGGAAAATATATAAACTCACTAAATTCTTTTATAATTATTCTTTAGTTATGAGGTTTATTTCAACACTATATATTGGGATATCACCATAATTCAAAAAAATATCAAAATCTCTAGCCCGTGCTGATGCACGAGTCGATGACTAGTTATGCATAATGCATGTTCATGACCGTTTTCGCTCTCTAGCTGGCCGCTTCCCAACCTATTTGCTAGCCTTCGCCTATACTAAGCGGAAATACTACTTGTGCATCAAAATCCTAAAACCCAAGTTATTCCAGATGAGTCCACCATACCTACCTATATGCGGTATTACCCTGCCATTATAAGTAATTTGCATGTGCCACATCTAAAAACTTCAAATAAATATCCTTTTTGTGTGCGTAGATTGTTCATAGAGCAATAGGAGGTAGTCAGTATCTTCCATGCTAAGCGGGTTATTCTCATGATGAGTGTTTATTCACTCGTCCTTGCACGAGACGGGCAGTAATAGGAATTCCCAGTACCGAAATCAAATTGCAAATAATTAAACAAAACTCCCCCAGGACTGATGTTGGATTCGGCTAGCCATGGTGTGTGATTGTTGGTGGAGGGGGATTAAACCTTTACTTTTATCACTTGGGAACCGCCACTAATGTGTTTAGCAAGGAAGATATTGATAACTAATGGTCGCGAAGTAAACAGGAAGGGTGCATTTCTCAAATTTTCATTTACCATTGCTTTAAAAACTGAGCTCTGGCACTACTTCAAATCCCTGCTTCCCTCTGCGAAGGGACTATCTATTTAATTTTATGTTGAGTCATCACCTTCTCAAATAAGCGCCAGATTCTGCGAGCACTTTGTCATCCTCATGCATTGTGTATAGTTAATGTTGGATGCTTCATGACTGGATCTTTTCTACCATGAATTACAATGTTTAGTCGCTGCTAGAACTTTGGAGGTGCTCTGGATTTATGTTTTGCGGTCTCAGAAAGGGCTAGCGAGATACCACTGTTGTCATATTAATCATGATTGTTTTGACAAGGTGTCGTCATTTGAGATATTTTATTATTTCTCGCTAGTTGATTATGTCATTGATATGAGTTAATATAATTTTTAAGAGTTATTGTTGACATGGTTAGCTATAATCTTTGTTGAAAACCAGGGTGGTACTTAAGCTTATTTATGTAAACAAGAGCAAAAGAGTTCGTAAAATTTTTCTTTCCCACTTTTAGTTTATAAACTGAATTGCTTGAGGACAAGCAAAGGTTTAAGCTTGGGGGAGTTGATACGTCTCCGTCGTATCTACATTTCCTAAAGCTTTTCCTCTTGTTTTGGACTCTAATTTGCATTATTTGAATGAAACTAACCCAGACTGGCGATGTTTTCAGCAGAACTACTATGGTGTTGTTTTTGTGCAGAAATAAAAGTTCTCGGATTGGAACAAAACTGGAGAATTTTTATACAATAAAAGAAAAATACTGGAGCCAAGAACCATTGGCGGGGGGGCCCTGGGTGAGCACAACCCACCTGGGTGCCCCCCTCAGGCGCGCCCAGGTGGGTTGTGCCCACCTAGTGATCCCGTAGACCCTGATTCCAATGCTATAAAATCCTATTTTCCCACAAAAAAAATCAGGGAGGAAGAATTATCTCGTTTCACGATATGGAGCCGCCGCCACCTCCTGCTCTTCATCGAGAGGCCAGATCTGGAGTCCATTTGGGGCTCTGGAGAGGGGGATCTTCGATATTCGTCATGGCCAACTCTTCTCCATCGCCAATTCCAAGATGCTCCCCACCGGGAGTGAGTAATTCTTTCGTAGGCTCGCTGGTCGGTGAGGAGTTGGATGAGATTCATCACATACTCGAGTTAGTTTTGTTAGGGCTTGATCCCTACTATCCATTATGTTCTGAGATTGATGTTGATATGACTTTGCCATGCTTAATGCTTGTCACTTTGGGCAAGGTTCCATGATTTCAGATCTGAACCGTTTATGTTATCACCATTATATCTATGTTCTAGATCCGATCTTGCAAGTTATATTTACCTATTACGTGTTATGTTCCATAAACCCAGGAGTGACAGTAGTCGGGATACTTTCCGGTGATGACCGTAGTTTGAGGAGTTCTTGTATTCACTATGTGTTAATGCTTTGTTCCAGTTCTCTGTTAAATGGAGGCCTTAATATCCCTTAGTTTGCATATGGACCCCGCTGCCACGGGAGGGTAGGACAAAAGATGTCATGCAAGTTCTTTCCATAAGCACGTATGACTATTTACAGAATACATGCCTACATTATATTTATGAACTGGAGCTAGTTTTGTATCGCCCTAGGTTATGACTATTATATGATGAATATCATCCAACGAATCCACCGATCCAATGCCTACAAATTTCTCTTATATTGCTCTTGCTAAGTTACTACTGCTACTGTTACTATTAAACTTGCTACAAAATCATTGCTATCATTGTTACCGTTACTGTTACTATTACTACTGCTATCAAAACTATCATACTACTTTGCTACTGATCACCTTGCTGCAGGTAATTAATCTCCAGGTGTGGTTGAATTGACAACTCAGCTGCTAATACTTGCAAATATTCTTTGGCTCCCCTTTTGTCAAATCAATAAATTTGGGTTGAATACTCTACCCTTGAAAACTATTTCAATCCCCTACACTTGTGGGTTATCAAGAGTCTTCTCCGCGTAATGACTCAATGAAAGAAAATAATTTCAGAAAAACACACTAAAACGGACTTTTTTATTTTTCTTGAGATAAGCAAATTAAAGAAAGAAAAACAAAAATGAGAAAAACTATTTATACGGGGAAGCTCCCAACAAATAAAAGAAGAATGGGAAATCTTTTTGTGTTTTCTTTTAATACTACAACTACTTTAAACTAGAAAGAAAAACTGAAAAGAAGCGAGAAATATTTTTGGATCTTCTCAAAGTTTTTCAAACGCTCAAGACGAAAGCAAGAAAATAAAACTAACATGGATTATACAATGGAAAAGTATGAACGACAACTAGAATGAAATGTGTGAACATGAATGTAATGTCGGTGGGAAATACGTACGCCCCCAAGCTTAGGCTTTTTCCTAGCTTGGTAATCACCATCCGTAGCCTGGGTAATAGTCAGAGTGGTAACTCGTGGAGGCTCTTGGTGCGGCCTCCTCAGCCAGACGAGCAGCCTCTACTGTTGCATTGTACTCACATGACTCTCTCATAGATGTAATATCTTCCTTTGATCTAGAAATCAAAGAGAGCAGGTGCAGGAAAAATAATAGGTACAATAGGTTTTTTTATCAAACATCAAGTTATATTTGTAATTCTGAGCTCCATACTTAATGAACTTATGACACTGCATTGCATCAAGGTCTAAATATTTAGGAGGGAAGATAGGATCATTGGGCAAAGGTGAAACCACTAGCCTTGCAGCTACGCGAGAGGCATTAATTCCTCCATGAAAACGACCACTATCAGCATTGCATTGCAGCCTCCGTGCGACAATTGCTCCAAGATTATAATTTTTAAAGCATGTTAAAGCAGTATGTATGAGGCTGAAATCTGGGGCACAGAGTGTACTGCAGTCCTTTTTGCCTACAATGCACTTGCCATCAAAAAGTGCAAACTAACGGATAGAGGGAAATTGTATACTTTTTATTCTAGCTTGTGTAACTCCTCTATCTTCACCACAACAGAGTCTGCTCATGAACATCTCATAATTAGATTTTGGAGGTTCGTCTAGCGAACCCCAATATGGAATTTTGCATGCACCACATAATTCATCTAAAGGCATACCATACGCTCTATCATAAAGGCAAAATGAGACTCTAGAATCACGAGAATGGTACTTAAACTTTTTGCTGAACGATTGGGTGAGATTGTGATGCTGAGTACACTTATCTGCGATGAAGGGAGCGAGCTCAGTGTTATGAATGTACTGATCAAATTCTTCTTTAATACCTGCACCTATCTTGAACTCGTCATACGGCTATAGGCACGATTTGGTGTCAGTATCCCATACCGAGCTTGCCCTTGGTTCAACATAGGCTTTTTGACTTGAGATTTCACTCGATGACGCTTCTGAGGACCTCCTCCTTGAAGAAATCTTCCTAAAAGGGTTCATTTTGTACGAACAAATTTCTAAAAAAATTTGGGCCACAAAATGATATCAATAAAACTTCACAAAGCTGATAACAACTACTCATATGGATGTCTAGAGTCTATATCAAGCATTCAAACTACTTGGAACTCAAAGGATTAAACATGCAAGCTCATTTTCAGTAGCACCAAGAGTAGATAATTACTCAAAATATAGACCACTAAAACAAAAATTAATTGGAGCAATGGAGGAGTCACATACCAAGTCGCAATCCTCCGAAACAGTTTTGGAAACGGAGCTCCGAGCAAAGTGATCGAAAATTTGGGAGCAAGAACACGAGAGAGAGGGATAAAGGGATTTTATCTGGAGGTGAGTGACTATATGAGCTGAGAGAATAAGTGAGGGGGGCCTCGTGGGGCCCACTACGCACCAAGGCGCACCCTAGGGTTGTGGTGCGCCCTGCTGCCTACTGGGCACCAGGGGCACCCCCCTGTGGTGTATTCAGTGCCAGAAATTCTCAAATATTCAGAAAAAAATGTGTTAAAATTTCGTATCATTCTGAGCGCTTTTATTTTTGGGCTATTTTTTATTGCATGGACAATTCAGAAAACTGGATATTCATGGTATTTTATTGTATTTAACTAAAAAACAAAAAATATAAAACGAGTACAAAAGGTTGTGCCTATTGAATACATTGATCACATGCCTCTCAAAAATAATCCATTAATAAGGTTGATCGGGTCTTATTAACAACCACTTTCGATTAGCATGAACCCGAAGAATCTTCATAAAACACTAGGTTACTTCAACGGGGATATGCATCTACCCAACAATAAGTGTTTCGTATTTCTTTTTGGCAGTAGGAAAAGGAATTTGAAAACTTCCAATAGTAAATGTCGGAGTCTTTTTAATAACATTAATACCATTCACTTAAAATTGTTTCTTCGGAAAGTGCATCGTATGTTTATTACCATTGATATGAAAAGTGATCCTGCTCCTGTTGCAATCAATAACAGCCCCTGCAGTATTCAAAAAGGGCCTACCGAGTATAATCGACATGTTGTTGTCCTCGGGCATATCAAGTATAACAAAGTCTGTTAAAATAGTAACATTTGCAACCACAACAGGCGCATCCTCACAGACACCGATAGGTATGGCAGTTGATTTGTCAGCTATTTGCATTGATATTTTAGTGGGTGTGAGTTTATTCAAATCAAGTCTTTTGTATAAAGAGAAAGGCATAACACTAACACCAGCTCCTAAATCACATAAAGCAATTTTGACATAATTTCATTTAATGGAACATGGTATAGTTGGTATTCTTGGATCCTCTAATTTCTTAGGTACCTCATCCTTAAAAGAGTATTTTGCAAGCATGATGGAGATTTCAGGTTCAGGTATTTTTCTTTTATTAGTGACAATATCTTTCATGTATTTAGCATTAGGGTCATCTTTAAAATATCAGTCAAACGGGTACTCAGAAAGACTGGCCTAAGCATTTCAGCAAAGCGTTCAAATTCCTCCTCATCCTTTTTCTTAGATGGTTTAGGTGGAAAGGGCATGGGTTTCTAAACCCATGGTTCTCTTTCTTTACCATGTTTTCTAGCAACAAAGTCTCTCTTATCATAATGTTTATTTTTGGTAGGTGGGTTATCAAGATCAACAGCAGGTTATATTTCAACATCATTATCTGGTTGAGCATCTACATTAACATCATTATTGTCATTATCATTATTATTAGGTGAATGTTCATTACCAGATTGTGTTTCAGCATCAGAAATAGAAACATCATTATTATCCCCAGAAGGTTTTTCTACCTCACGTTCACTAGAAGTATGCAAAGTCCTATCATTTTTCTTCTTAATTTTCTTTTTTGAAGGACTAGGTGCATCAACATTAATTCTTTGAGATTGTTGTTCAATTCTTTTAGGGTGACCTTCAGAATAAAGTGGCTCCCGAGTCATTCTACCTCTTCTAGTCATTACTCTAGTGCAACAACATGATCATTCATACTATTATTCATTTCATTGAGAAATTCATCCTGAGATTTAGCAACTTGTTCTAACTGAGTTTGGACCACAGAAGCATGTTTACTAACACTTTTGACACCATTAACAATTCTAAACAACAAGTCTCAAGCGATCAATCTTGTAAGCATTTTCTTCCAATTGATTCATAACATTTGCATTGAAATGATCTTGCTTAATAATGTAATTGTCAAATTCATACAAGCATTGACTAGGAGATTTATTGTAGGGAATGTACACCTTCATTAAACTTTATGAGAGAATTTACCTCTACCACCTGTGGTGGTGTGTCAAGACCATGTATTTCTTCAATAGGTGGTAAATTCTTAACATCATCTGCGTTGATACCTTTTTCCTTCATACATTTCTTTCCCTCTTGCATATCTTCAGCACCGAGAAATAAAATACCCCTCTTCTTTGGAGTGGGTTTAGGTGGTGGTTCAGGAAGTATCCAATCATCATAATTCTTTAATATATTATTCAATAGTTCCTCAGCTTGTTCAATAGTTCGTTACCTGAAAACACAACTAGCAAAACTATCTTGGTAGTCCCTAGAAGCATCGGTTAGTCCATTATAGAAGATATCAAGTATTTCATTTTTCTTGAGAGGATGATGTAACACCCCAAATTTTCAATTTGGAATGTTATACATTAGATCATCATGCATATCATATTTTATTTGCTTTGGTTTTGATCCTAGAAAATCCTAAGCAACTCAAGGACCCACGGAGAGAGTTGGGGATTTCGTTATTTTCATATTTGAGTTTCCTCAAATTTTGAGAATAGGATCATTTGATTTTATTTATTTTACCATCAATTATTTCTGTTATGAAAATATGAGAGAGGGAATAAAATGACTTTCCCAAAAATAAAGAAATATTGAGGATTTAATAATAAAATCAAATAAGATTTATTTCGGAGTTTCTTGGTATTTTTATTTGAATTTAGGAAAAATATATGTTTTTCAAAATTTCATTTAGGCCCCAAATAAATGTTCACTTTGTCGGGCTTGATTTTAGAAGTCCGGGAAAAATTTATTTAGGGATTTTTGGAGTCCGTTTAGTATTTCTTTTTGTTTTTCTTCTGAGCGTAATTATTTAAAAAAATGAACCGACCTACGGGTCGTTTCCGACTAGGACTCCCGGCCCATGGAGGCTTTATAAGCCGGCCCACCCGGGGCAAACCCAAGCCCTGAGCGAGCCCCAGCCCCGCCTCGCACCCACGCCCGCCGCCGTCGCCTCCCCGCCCGCCGCCGCCGCCAACGCGCTGCCTCACCGGAGCCACTGCCCCTCCCGCACGCTCGCCGAGGTTCGCCGCCGCCTCGATTTCCGTGCCATTTTTTTATAGAAAACCGATCGGTTTTCCGTCGATCTTATTTTCGGTTTTTTTAGTTTCGTTTTTTTAAATAGATCGGTTTTATTTTTTCGGTTTAGGTTAAAAGCAAGCGTTCGCTCGTTCGTTCGTTTTAACGAACGCGTTCATCGTTTAGATCTGGATAATGAACGTTCGTTCGTTAATCCGTTCGTCGTTTTTCTTCTTCTCGGATTTTCCGCGGTTATTTTCTGATCGCGATTTCTGATCCGATTTTCGTTTTAGTATAACTTTTCGCTCGTTTATCGGAATCAGGCGATTCAAGCGCCTGGAGTTTAGTCTTGAAACCCTCTATCCGTTTAACCAACTTAAACAAGTTTTTGCTTCTGTAAAATTTGACTTAGGTCCAGATTAGTAGAAAGAAGTTGTTTTCTTTCGCTGTTTGATTTTTGTTGCTTCGTTCGATTTGATTCTTTTTGCAAACCGGAGTTCTTAACTTGAACTTTCTGGTTAGGTCTCTTATTTGAGTTTTACCTGTGCATTAGATGAGTAATTATTGAATGCTTGTTTGTTTGTTGGCGATAGAATACCCGGAGTGCGCCGCCTGTTACTTTGAATCTCTAGGTTTCGCGGATCATCAGCAAGGCAAGTAACACTTTGATCATACCTCCCTATTACCCAGTTTCTATTGCATTAGATCAATCCTCAAACATTGCATGATTAGGATCTAATTAAATTTTGGGATGGGAAGTAGTTGAGGTAGTACCTATTACCTGTTTTCTTATCAAACCTTTGGGAGTTACTTCTACGTTTGCTTATTATGCTATGCTATGCTAGTAGACGTGGATTGGGTGAGTGATATCCATGACAGATGTGAGTTTTGTTAAATTAATGGTTTATCTAAGGTGGCAACTTAAACACACATCTGGGTGGATTGAGGTACCTGGGTATTCCAGGATTGCCTGTTTCTTTTTGGACCGCCACCCAGGCTCAAAGGGATCATGAGATTATTCAAACTAGAAACTTCCATGTGCAGCCACAAGCCATTATGGGCTCTGGCATAGTTGACTAAGTCGTGCGAACTCTTACAGTGGTAGACTAGCAGATGTAGGGGATGTAGGTTGGTACAGTCTATCACATCGTAAGGTGTGAGCGCTTCTTAAAGACTATGTCTCGGTCATCCGTTTCTCAAACATCATGTAGTGCGAGAAATCAGCGGAGGCGATCGAGTCTTGTGAGGAAAAGTGCGCTAACCTCTGCAGAGTGTACAAACTAATCATGGTTAGCCGTGTCCCCAGTTATGGACGTTTTGAGTATCTAGTACTTGGATATCATGTGAATCTCATCATGTTACTGTAAATTAATTTTGTTGGGTTTTAATGATGATTACTTTAATGGGATTGAGGATGCTATCAACCTTTCTCAATGTTTAACAACCACCATGATAGTTAAATAAATTTATTCCTTTGCAGTAGGGAAAAATTGGCTTTACGCAAAACTGTAACCTTAGAGCTTTCCACCAGCCATATATGCATGTAGTATAGGCTTAATCTTTCATTACTCTCTATGTGTTACATTGCCAGCATATTCCATGTGCTGACCCGTTTTCGGGCTGCAACGTTTCATGTTGCAGACTTTTCAGACGACGAGTAAGGTGCCTTTTAGGTCGTGGTTCTATACTCAGTGATGCCGTTGGAGTTGATGGACTCGCTTATCTTCCAAGCCTTCCGCTGTTATCGTTATTAGATGGCCTTAAGCCATATTTATTGTAATAAGTTCTCTTTGAGACTTCGATGTAATAAGTGTGTGATTGCTACTCTGTTATAAATCCTTCAAAGTACTGTGTGGTGTCAGTATTACTGATCCAGGGATGACACCTGAGCACAGAGGTCAGACTGTTTGAGGTCTGGTCGCTACAAAGATGGTATCAGAGCACACGCTAACTGTAGGACACGACCACTAAGAAAAAGCCCTAGTTCACTACTCTCTTCTCATTTCTGACTCCTCATCTTTTCTACTCTTTTAGGATGACGGAAGCGAGGATCAAGTTCACCCAGCCGGATGAAGATACACCTTTTCGACGACACCTGAAGGAAGTCACGAAGTACCTGAACATTGGAATACGAAGCTTCACCAGGACCTACAACGCCACTTTACCTGAAGAGGAGCGTTGGAAGATTCAAGCTCAAGTTCCAGGAAGAACGTTCGCGCCAGTCACTGAGCCCATAGAGTGTGCTTTTAATGCACCAACCTAGAGTCTGGGAAAGAGCATGGCAGCTCACATCTCCATGGGACGCATTGGAGAAGTTTACCAAGCAGACCTCAAGGATACTATCTATCAGATTTGCGGATGCCGAGATGAACAATGGGAGATAGTTAGCACCAAGAAGGATAGATCCATTGCAGCATTCATCCAGGAGTTAAACCAGCACATTCGATGCCAGGAGAACCAGATGTGCGCAGATATGATGGAGTTGAAGAAAGCAAAAGCCAAGATTATTGAACTAGAAGGAGAACTGAAGGCCACTCGCAAGGACTACATGGATGAGATCGTAGCTCTAGTGAGACAAAACGGCGATCTTAAGGAGAAGATTGAAGAACTCATGGGGAATTCAGCACCCGGAGGAGAAGATGAAGATTGCACCTATCCAGATAACTACATCATCATCGACGACACCGATTCCGGTCCTAGTGATGATGATTTCAAAGACGAAGCTGGAGCAGATATCATGGAGTCTTCATCGGAGCAGTTTTTCTAGTATACTACCATAACAGTAGTAGTGTTCCACCATGTACATATTATAGTCCACGCACTTTTGCGATAGTTCTAGACCGATTGTATGCTCTTGTTTGATTGAATGAAGTGATTTTGTGTGCATTTGTCTCATGTGCATTTGGGTAGTGTTTTCTCTTTAGACCTCATTCTATTCTTAATTCTCGTCTTTTCTAAACCCTCAGATGCCTCCGAGATGTGACAATGGATTTGCTTTCCCACCGGAGCTCACTCAGTTGATCCAGCAGCAGAATGCTTTGACGCAGTTGTTAGTCCAGAACCAAAACAACAACAACAAAAACAACAACAACAACAACAACAACAACAACAACAACAACAACAACAACAACAACAACAACAACCACCCACCGCCGCCACCACCAGTTGATCATTTAACCCGTTTCCTTAGGCTGAATCCGCCGGTGTTTTCCAGTAGCATCGAGTCGATAGTAGCAGATGATTGGCTCCGCAAGACAGGGAGGGAGTTGACCACTGCAGGATGTATAGATGGGGAAAAGGTGAAGTTTGTCGCACATCAGCTTGAAGGACCAGCAGCAGCATGGTGGGAGAATTTTACAGCCACTTAGCCTGCAGAGACTGTCACATGGGATCAGTTTCAGCAAGCTTTCCGTACTGCCCATGTTTCAGCAGGAGCTATGGCCATGAAGAAGCGTGAGTTTCACAACTTGCGCCAAGGAGGACGGACAGTTGGCCGGTATGTGGATGACTTTAGTAAGCTAGCACGTTATGCCCCAGATGACGTTGCTACGGATGCAGCTAAGCAGGAGAAGTTTCTGGAAGGACTGAATGACGAGTTGAGTATGCAGTTGATGGTAGCAAGTTTCAACAACTACGAGGAGTTGGTAGATCGTGCTCTTATGATTGAGGGGAAGCAGCAGCAGATTGAAAACCGCAAGAGGAAGTATGGACAGGGGAAGTACAATTCAGGAGCCCAACAGAAGCCCCGTCTTACCCCAAAACCGGGAGTTCACTTTCAGCTTACCCATGGAGGAGGTAGCTCGCACAACCATAATGGCTCCAAGAATGGTAATGGGAATGGAGGAAGCAACGGCCAGAACCGTACCACCCCATCAACCCCAGCCAAGAGAGATCTGAGCCAAGTCACTTTTTTAAGTGCTCAAAGACCAGACATTATGCCAATGAATGTACTGAAGGCCAGAATGGCAATGGAAGCTCTGGAAAGAAGCCGAACCCTTTCAACAGGGGACAGGTGAACCACGTTAGCATGGAGGAGGTTGAAGCTCGGCCTGATGCAGTAATAGGTTAAGTCATTTACTGCACTCGTTCTTTTTGATACTGGTGCATCGCATTCATACATATCAAGGGGATTTGTGGATATGTATAACCTGCCAACCCAAGACCTTAGGTCACCCATGTTAGTAACCTCGCCTGGAGCAGAGTATATGGCTAGTCGATGGTGTGATCGGTTACCATTAAGGATTGGTAACTATGTGTTTCCATCAGACCTAATACTATTGGAATCTCAAGGACTGGATGTGATATTAGGCATGGATTGGTTGTCAAAGTATGAAGGAAACATTGAATGCGCTAGTAAGACCATTTTGCTTACAACGCCAGAAGGAAGAAGGATCAAGTATGTATCGCGGCATGTGCCGAAAAGGATTCAAGCAAATTCCTTGACAGGAGTTGTGCAGGAGGAAGTACCAGTGGTAAAGGAATTCCCTGACGTATTTCCAGAAGAGTTGCCAGGCATGCCACCGGATAGAGACATTGAGTTTTTTATTGAGATTTTACCTGGCACAGGGCCAATATCGAAGAGACCATACAGGATGCCCGCAAAGGATTTGGAGGAGATTAAGAAGCAGATTAAGGAGTTACTGGATAAAGGTTACATTCGCCCAAGTTCTTTGCCTTGGGGATCACCAGTACTTCTAGTGGAGAAGAAGGATGGATCGTTAAGAATAGTTGTTGATTACCGCAGTTTGAACGAGGTAACAATCAAGAAAAAGTACCCACTACCAATGATCAATGATCTGTTTGATCGATTGCAAGGAGCTAAAGTGTTTTCCATGATCGATTTGCGATCAGGGTACCATCAGTTGAAGATTCGAGAGCAGGACATACCTAAGACAGCGTTCACCACCAGATATGGACTGTATGAGTATACCGTTATGTCATTTGGACTGACTAACGCACCTGCTTATTTTATGAACATGATGAACAAAGTGTTTATGGAGTTTTTGGATAAGTTCATCGTGTGTTCATTGATGATATTCTGGTTTACTCGAAGAACGAAGAGGAGCATAAAGAACATTTGCGTTTGGTACTTGAGAAGCTCAGAGAACATCAGTTGTATGCCAAGTTCAGAAAATGTGAGTTTTGGTTGAAGGAGATAGGATTCCTCGGACACATTATATCCGGAGAAGGGATAGCAGTTGACCCCACAAAGGTTATCACGGTGACCAATTGGGAAGCACCAACAACAGTTGGAGAGATCCGGAGTTTTCTTGGACTCGCAGTATACTACCGGAGATTTATTGAGAACTTCTCAAGGATTGCAAAACCTATGACGGAGTTGCTGAAGAAGGATACCAAGTTCAAATGGACTGAGGAGTGTGAGGCTATTTCCAGGAGTTGAAGAAACGTTTGGTTACCTCACCAGTGTCGATTCTGCCAGATCAGACCAAGGATTATGAGGTGTATTGCGACGCTTCACGTCGAGGACTTGGAGCAGTGCTTATGCAGGAGGGAAGAGTTGTTTTGTATGCTTCACGGCAACTGAAGACTCGTGAATTGAATTATGCCACGCATGATTTGGAGTTAGTAGCCGTAGTGCATGCATTGAAAACATGGAGACATTTCCTCATTGGAAATCATTGTGAGGTGTACACGGATCACAAGAGTTTGAAGTACATTTTCACGCAGAAGGAGTTAAACTTGAGACAAAGGAGATGGTTGGAGCTCATCAAGGATTATGATATGAGATTACATTACCATCCTGGAAAGGCTAATGTAGTAGCTGACGCATTGAGCCGTAAGAGCCATGCCAATACACTGATGACGGAAGGAATACCAAAGGAGTTAGCCGAGGATCTTCGTGAGATATGTTTGGAAATAGTTCCGAGAGGCTATGTAGCAGCATTGGAGATTCAGTCAACTTTGATGGATAGAATCAGAGAAGCTCAGAAGACTGACAAGGAGATTGCCTCTATAAAGGAGAAAATGAGCGAAGGAAAAGCTAAAGGATTTTGCGAGGATGAACACGATACCCTATGGTTTGAAGACCGTGTTTATGTGCCCAATGACCCGGAGATCAGGAAGTTGATTCTGCAAGAGGCGCATGATTCACCCTATTCGATTCACCTAGGAAATACCAAGATGTATTTGGATTTGAAGGATACTTTCTGGTGGACCGGAATGAAGAAGGATATTGCAGAGTATGTAGCAGTTTGTGATGTATGTCAGAGAGTAAAGGTAGAACATTAGAAGCCGGCAGGATTATTGCAGCCATTGCCGATACCCGAATGGAAGTGGGATAAGCTAGGCATGGATTTTATCACGGGATTACCAAGGACTCGTTCCGGCTATGACTCGATTTGGGTTGTAGTTGATCGGTTGATGAAGGTAGCTCATTTCATCCCAGTAAAGACCACTTACACCAGTGCTAAGTTGGCAAAGATATATATGACCAGGATCGTATGTCTGCATGGAGTTCCGAGGAGTATCGTATCAGATAGAGGAACCCAGTTTACCTCAAAGTTCTGGAAGTAGTTGCATGAAACTTTGGGTACCAGGCTAGAATTCAGTACAACTTTTCATCCGCAGACAGATGGACCGACCGAGAGAGTCAATCAGATTTTGGAGGATATGCTGAGAGCTTGTGCGCTAGATTACAGATCTAGTTGGGAGGACAATTTGCCATATGCAGAGTTCTCTTACAACAACAGCTATCAAACCAGTTTGAGGATGGCCCTTTTCGAAGCCTTGTACGGAAGGAGGTGCAGGACACCGTTGTCATGGGACGAAGTTAGAGACCGCCAGTTGTTTGGACCTGATTTGATTAAGGAGTCTGAACAGAAGGTAAAGTTGATTCGCGATAGGCTCAAGGTAGCCCAGTCCAGGCAGAAGAGCTACGCAGATTCTAAACGCAAGGAGACAGTTTACAGAGTCGGAGACAGAGTTTATCTTCGAGTATCTCCACTTAGAGGGATTAAGCGTTTTGGAGTTAAGGGAAACTTAGCGCCACAATTTGTAGGACCATATCGAGTTTTGGAGCGTATGGGAGAGGTGGCCTACAAGTTGGAATTGCCCGAAGGATTGTCAGGAGTTCATGATGTGTTTCACGTTTCTCAGCTGAAGAAGTGCCACGCGGAGATGGCTGACATACCTTTGAGAGACGCAGTGCCATTGGAAGCAATTTAATTAGTTGGATAACAATTTGACCTATGAGGAGAAACCGGTTAAGATTCTCGAGTTTGCCAGCCGAGTCACTCGCGGCAAGGTTATCAAGTTTTGCAAGGTTCAGTGGAGCCACCACACGGAGGATGAAGCCACCTGGGAGCGAGAGGAAGATTTTCTCAAGGACCACCCTCACCTATTTTCTAGCCAACCCGAATCTCCAGGGCGAGATTCATCTTAAGGGGGGTAGGTTTGTAACATCCCAAATTTTCAATTTGGAATGTTATACATTAGATCATCATGCATATCATATTTCATTTGCTTTGGTTTTGATCCTAGAAAATCCTAAGAAACTCAAGGACCCACGGAGAGAGTTGGGGATTTCGTTATTTTAATATTTGAGTTTCCTCGAATTTTGAGAATAGGATCATTTGATTTTATTTATTTTATCATCAATTATTTCTGTTACGAAAATATGAGAGAGGGAATAAAATGACTTTCCCAAAAATAAAGAAATATTGAGGATTTAATAACAAAATCAAATAAGATTTATTTCGGAGTTTCTCGGTATTATTTTTTTGAATTTAGGAAAAATATGCGTTTTTCAAAATTTCATTTAGGCCCCAGATAAATGTTCACTTAGTCGGGCTTGCTTTGAGAAGTCCGGGAAAATTTATTTCGGGATTTTTGGAGTCCGTTAAGTATTTCTTTTTATTTTTCATCTGAGCGTAATTATTTAAAAAAAATGAACCGACCTACGGGCCGTGTCCGACTAGGACCCCCGGCCCGTGGAGGCTTTATAAGCCGGCCCACCCGGGGCAAACCCTAGCCCCGAGCCAGCCCCAGCCCCACCCCGCACCCACGCCCGCCGCCGCCGCCAACGCCGCCGCCGCCGACGCGCCGCCTCGCCAGAGCCGCCGCTCCGCCCGCACGCTCGCCGAGGTTCGCCGCCGGTTATTTTCTTTTTCTCGGATTTTCCACGGTTATTTTCTGATCGCGATTTCTGATCCGATTTTCGTTTTAGTATAACTTTTCGCTCGTTTATTGGAATCAGACGATTCAAGCGCCTGGAGTTTCGTCTCGAAACCCTCTATCCGTTTAACCAACTTAAACAAGTTTTTGCTTCTGTAAAATTTGACTTAGGTCCAGATTAGTAGAATGTAGTTGTTTTCTTTTGCCGTTTGATTTTCGTTGCTTCGGTCGATTTGATTCTTTTTGCAAACCGGAGTTCTTAACTTGAACTTTCTAGTCAGATCTCTTATTTGAGTTTTACCTGTGCATTAGATGAGTACTTATTGTATGCTTCTTTGTTTGTCTGCGATAGAATACCCGGAGTGCGCCGCCTGTTACTTTGAATCTCTAGGTTTCGCGGATCATCAGCAAGGCAAGTAACACTTTGATCATACCTCCCTATTACCCAGTTTTTATTGCATTAGATCAATCCTCAAACATTGCATTAATAGGATCTAATTAAATTGTGGGATGGGAAGTAGTTGAGGTAGTACCTATTACCTGTTTTCTTATCAAACCTTTGGGAGTTGCTTCTACGTTTGCTTATTATGCCATGCTATGCTAGTAGACGTGGATTGGGTGAGTGATATCCATGACAGATGTGAGTTTTGTTAAATTAGTGGTTTATCTAAGGTGGCAACTTAAACACACATCTGGGTGGATTGAGGTACCTAGGTATTCCAGGATTGCCTGTTTCTTTTTGGACCGCCACCCAGGCTCAAAGGGATCATGAGATTATTCAAACTAGAAACTTCCGTGTGCGGCCACAAGCCATTATGGGCTCTGGCATAGTTGACTAAGTCATGCGAACTCTTACAGTGGTAGACTACCAGATGTAGGGGATGTAGGTTGGTACGGTCTATCACATCATAAGGTGCGAGCGCTTCTGAAAGACTATGCTCGGTCATCCGTTTCTCAAACATCATGTAGTGCGAGAAATCAGCGGAGGCGATCGAGTCTTGTGGGGGAAAGTGCGCAAACCTCTGCAGAGTGTACAAACTAATCATGGTTAGCCGTGTCCCCGGTTATGGACGTTTTGAGTATCTAGTACTTGGATATCATGTGAATCTCATCATGTTACTGTAAATTAATTTTGTTGGGTTTTAATGATGATTACTTTAATGGGATTGAGGATGCTGTCAACCATTCTCAATGTTTAACAACCACCATGATAGTTAAATAAATTTATTCCTTTGCAGTAGGGAAAAATTGGCTTTATGCAAAACTGTAACCATAGAGCTTTCCACCAGCCATATATGCATGTAGTATAGGCTTAATCTTTCATTACTCTCTATGTGTTACATTGCCAGCATATTCCATGTGCTGACCCGTTTTCGGGCTGCAACGTTTCATGTTGCAGACTTTTCAGACAATGAGTAAGGTGCCTTTTAGGTCGTGGTTCTATACTCAGTGATGCCGTTGGAGTTGATGGACTCGCTTATCTTCCAAGCCTTCCGCTGTTATCGTTATTAGATGGCCTTAAGCCATATTTATTGTAATAAGTTCTCTTTGAGACTTCGATGTAATAAGTGTGTGATTGCTACTCTGTTATAAATCCTCCAAAGTACTGTGTGGTGTCAGCATTACTGATTCAGGGATGACACCTGAGCACAGAGGTCAGACTGTTTGAGGTCTGGTTGCTACAGATGATCAGGCAAAGCATTAAGTAATTGGAGTAGCCTCCCCCAAGCTTGCGGGACACTCTCTTCTTCAATTTCCACAAAGTTAAATATTTCCTGTAAGGCATCTTGTTTCTTATGAGGAGGAAAATATTTTTCAGGGAAGTAATAAATAATATCCTGGGGACTACGCACACAACCAGGATCAAGAGTATTGTACCATATCTTAACATCATCCTTTAATGAGAAAGGAAATAACTTAAGAATATAGTAATAGCGAATGTTTTCATCATGGGCAAATATGGTGGCTATATCATTTAATTTACAAAGATGTGCCACAATAGTTTCAGTTTCATAGCCACGGAAAGGATCAGGTTCAACGAAAGTAATTAGCTCTGGGTCGACAGAGATTCATAATCCTTATCAGTAATAAAGATAGGTGAAGTAGCAAACTTAGGATCATATTTTGTTCTAGAATTCAAAGATTTTTCTTTCAACTTGCATAGCCATTTCTTAAGATCATCTCTATCCTTACAAGCAAGAAAAACCCTAGAAACCTCTCCTTCCATAACATAACCCTTAGGTATCTTAGGCAGTTCATATCTAGGAGATCTAGGTTTAATAGGTGTTTCATGAATTTCAGTTTCAATCACTTCATCAGTTTCAGCATTCGCAATTTCTTTCGCTCTAGCAAGTTGTTTATCAAGAAATTCACCTAGTGGCATTGTCTTATCGAGCAAAGTAATAGCATCATCATAAGCATCATTCATAGCAAAATTAGCGTCATCAATTACTTGCGACATATCAGAATTAATAGCAGGTGGTGGTGTTGCAAGTTTACTTAAAACAGAAGGTGAATCAAGTGCAGAGCTAGATAATAGTTTCTTACACCTTCCCTCATCTTAGAGGGAACGATCTTGGTTCTATTATCCTTAATATTCTTCATAGTGATCAACAGATATAAATCCCTAGTGACTCATAAAATATAGCTATGCTCCCCGATAACGGCGCCAGAAAAAGGTCTTGATAACCCACAAGTCTAGGGGATCGCAACAATTTTTGTGGGTAGATTATTCAACCCAAATTTATTGATTCGACACAAGGGGAGCCAAAGAATACTTGTAAGTATTAGCAGTTGAGTTGTCAATTCAACCACACCTGGAGACTAAATATCTGTAGTAGCGTGATCAGTAGCACATAGTATGATAGTTTGATAGCAATAGCAATAATAGTAACAGTAAACGTAACATTAGTAGCAGTAGTTTTATGGCAAATGTGATAGTAGCAGCAATAGTAGTAACTTAGCAAGAACAACATGTGAAAATCTCGTAGGCATTGAATCGGTGATAACGTTGGTTAATATTCATCATATAACAGTCATAACCAAGGGCGACACAGAACTAGCTCCAATTCATCAATATAGTGTAGGCATGTATTCCGTAAATAGTCGTACATGCTTATGGAAAAGTGAAGGAAATATGCCCTAGAGGCAATAATAAAGTTGTTAGTTTATATTTCCTTATTCATGATAAAGGTTTATTATTCATGTTAGAATTGTATTGATTGGAAACTGAAATACATGTGTGGATACATAAGCAAATACTGTGTCCCTAGTGAGCCTCTACTTGACTAGCTCGTTGATCAATGATGGTTAAGGTTTCCTAGCCATAGACATGTGTTGTCACTTGATAACGGGATCACATCATTAGGAGAATGATGTGATGGACAAGACCCATCAGTTAGCTTAGCATTTGATCGTTCAGTTAATTGCTATTGCTTTCTTAATGACAAATAATTATTCCTTAGACTCTAAGATTATGCAACTCCCGGATACCGGAGGAATACCTTGTGTGTATCAAAATCACAACATAACTGGGTGATCATAAAGATGCTCTACAGGTATCTCTGATACGTCTCCGTCACTTTTCGTAACACTTTTCCTCTTGTTCTGGACTCTAATTCTCATTATTTGAATGAAACTAACTCGGACTGACGCTGTTTTCAGCAGAACTACCATGGTGTTGTTTTTGTGCAGAAACAAAAGTTCTCGGATTGGAACGAAACTTTGCGAGGATTTTTTATTCAACAAATAAGAATTTCTAAAGCCAAGAACCACCGGAGGGGGGCACCTGGGTGGGCACAACCAACCAGGGCGCGCCCCCTCCAGGCGCGCCCAGGTGGGTTGTCCCCACCTGCTGGCCCCGCAGACCTCAACCCTGATACTATAAATTCACATATTTGGAGAAAAAATCATGGAGAAAGAATTATCGCGTTTCACGAGACGGAGCCACCGCCACCTCCTATTCTTCATCGGGAGGCCATATCTGGAGTCTGTTTGGGGCTCCGGAGAGGGGGGTCTTCGTCATCACCAACCCTTCTCCATCGCCAATTCCATGATGCTCCGCGCTGGGAGTGACTAATTCCTTCGTAGGCTCGCTGGTCGGTGAGGAGTTGGATGACATTCATCATAGTATCCATTATGTTCGGAGATTGCTGTTGCTATGACTTTGCCATGCTTAATGCTTGTCCCTTTGGGCCCGGGTGCCCTGATTTCATATCTGAACCATTTATGTTATCACCATTATATGTATGTTCTAGATCCGATCTTGCAAGTTATAGTCACCTACTACGTGTTATGATCCGGCAACCCCGGAGTGACAAAAGTCGGGACACTTCCCCGTGATGACCGTAGTTTGAGGATTTCATGTATTCACTATGTGTTAATGCTTTGTTCCGGTTCACTATTAAAAGGAGGCCTTAATATCCCTTAGTTTCCAATAGGACCCCGCTACCACGGGAGGGTAGGACAAAAGATGTCATGCAAGTTCTTTCCATAAGCACGTATGATTATTTACGGAATACATGCCTACATTATATTTATGAACTGGAGCTAGTGCCGTATCACCCTAGGTTATGACTGTTATATGATGAATATCATCCAACGAATTCACCGATCGAATGCCTACGAATTTCTCTCATATTGTTCTACTAAGTTACTACTACCACTGTTACTATTGCACTTGCTACAAAATCATTGCTATCACTCTTATCGTTACTATTGCTGCTGCTACTGCTATCAAAACTATCATACTACTTTGTTACTAATCACCTTGGAATAGATAATTAATCTCCAGGTGTGGTTGAATTGACAACTCAGCTGCTAATACTTGCAAATATTCTTCGGCTCCCCTTGTGTCAAATCAATAAATTTGGGTTCAATACTCTAACCTCGAAAACTGTTGCGGTCCCCTATACTTGTGGGTTATCAAGACCTTTTTTGGCGCTGTTGCCGGGGAGCATAACTATATTTGTTGAGTCACTTGGGATTATTATCAAATTATCACTATGAAGAATCTGAAGGATGCTAAGACTAAGATTTTTCCCTCTAAGACGAGGGGAGGTAAGGACTTGCCATCTAGCTCTACAATTGATTCACCTTCTGTTATAAGTAAACTTGCAACACCACCACATGCTACTAATCCTGATATGTCAAAAGTTATTGATGATGCTACTTCTTCTATGAATGATATTTATGATGATGCTAGTACCTTGCTTGATGATAATGTGTCACTAGGTGAATTTCTTGATGAACAACTTGCTAGAACTAAAGCTTTCACTGGTACGCGTCGGTCCTCAACAAACGGTTTTAACCCCTTTCTGCGACGGCATTTGGAACCGTCGCCAAGTGAGTGTGGACGATTGGGGGGTCCTTCCCACACGACCTAGAAACCGTCGGGGATATGCCCTCCTGGCACACACGCTCGGCAAAATGAGGTTGTGTGCGACTAGCGAGCGCTCAAATATGGAAATAAGTACAGTAGAGCTAAAAATACAATTATACGGCAAAATTGTTTCATGTCACAAGTACATCCCACACAGTCAGTCCCTGCTAAACGTTTCCTTTCGTATGTACATCCCACACAGTCGCTCCAAGGAAAACGTTTTCGTTCACAGGTACATCACACACAATTTTTCTCGTTAAATCGTTTGCGTTATTGAATGTTTCACACACGGTCCGTAGAAGAAACTGTGTGGCAAAGGTTGTCCATCACACACAATTTTTATGTGGTAAACGTTTGTGCAACGTGGCCTAACGCAAAAAGTTTTCGAGAGAAAGTCGTGTGTGATTGTTCATGGATCCAACATGGTTTATTCCTAGAAACTGTGTGTGTTACCTGAGGTCATCGCCCACAATATTTTTTCAACAACTGTTTGCAACAGCAAAACCCAATTAGTAGGCTAATTATCTGATTATTCATAATCCATTTATTAATCTAATTGACATTTCATATTAAGCACACAATATATTTCATTTCCATATTAAGGAAGCGGAATTTCATAATTGAAATACATCAGAGTACAACATGATATAGCTTCAGCACTCAGCTACCCCATTACACAACTGCACCAGCAACAAGTTCCACATGCAACATGTAGAACGTTTCGAAATTAGCATCATAGACGGTATATAGACAAATGCATCTCATCTGGAAAACTGCTGAAGCGGAAGGCTAATATTGAGCCTTCATTCATGTTGAAGGTCTTTGCAACTTTAGGCCAGAGCCTATGGATGATTGACCGTCCGTCCTTCGTCCTCTTCAGGAACACTTCAATACTGAACTGTGGGTGTTGTATGAAAACCTTCCTCGCCTCCTTACCATAGAGGTGGTTTGAGAGGTAATCATTAGTGAACTGCTTTGGAAAGGTCTGAAAACAAGGATGTGCATAAATATCTTCTCTATATTGGAAATGGGGCAAAGGAATAAAAAAAGGCAAGGTATGATAGTTAGTACCATCTTGTAGTGAACTGATGTCTTCTTCATTGTGCAGACAAAGATCTTGTTGTTTTTTGTCGCTAATTTCTTTATCCTAACAATCTTTCTGAGTGTCTTGATTTGATTGATATTCATGGACAACTCATTTCCCCATATGCAAAAAGGGTCGAACAGTGGGTCAAAACCTCTGACAGCAGGACCTACATGTGCAAGAGCAAATTGTTAAAAACCAAAATATTAGCATCGTTCCTGCAATTTCACAATAATGTGCTATTAGAGAATGAACCATGCACGTGCTAACCTCGATTGTAAACCTCAGTGCTTCGCATTGTTTCCCTGCAACACATATAAGGTAGTTAGTCATGAGGTTAAGTAAGGGTTCGCATGCCATTAGTAAAATATGTTGATGACAAATAAGCACATTGTAGATTCATCAGATTAATTCAAGCCACACAGAAAACCCATTTACCCAAACCAAGCATGATTAATAACTACTCCCTCCGTCCCATAATGCAAGATGTTTTTTGACACTATACTAGAGTCAAAAAACGTCTTGCATTATGGGACAGAGGGAGTAGGAAATATATCACTTGTATATGTTTCTCATGTATTAAGTGCAGCTAAATTTGATTTATTCCTCACATGCACAACAATACAAAATTCTACCCACGACAATTGGACATCACATTGCAGAATTGAACCAAGCAGTTAACTAAACACCACAACAAATGAACCAAACATTAACTGAGCACCACATTGCACAATATAACATACTCCTAATAGAAGATCAGACAGTTAACCAAATAGTTAACTACAGCCAATTGTAGCAATTGTATTTGTTTCTCATGTATTTACTACAGCCAAATTATATTTATTCCTCATATGGTATACAATAACAGAATGCACCCACAACTATTGAACATCGCATTGCAGAATTGAACCAAACAGTTAACTAAACACCACAACACAAATGAACTAAATGTTAACTGAGCACCACATTGCACAATGTATAACCAAACCAAGCATGCTTGACAACTTGGAAATATAGCAATTGTATTCGTTTCTCATGTATTTTGTAAAGATAAGTTCAATTTATTTCTCACATGGAAGACAATACAAAATTGTACCCTGAAGAATTGAACATCACATTTGCAGAATTGAACCAAACAGTTAACTGAAGACGACAACTAATTAACAAAACAGTTAATAATTGATCACCACACTGCACGACATATAGAACATATACACTAGAGAAACAGATTGCATGGTAAAATTAGATAGCACAATTCACTAGAATTTGTGAAGGAAAGGCAGGAGCAGCACACGCAACGGGTAAACTGAGCATGCTTAACCGGCATAGCTAGCAAATGGCAAGGTGCTCCTCCAAGATCTGGGGGAAGGCACAAATGGCAGCCATCGTGACCTCATCGGCGCGTGCGGCCATGATTTGCTTCTCCGCTGCCAAATGCTCCTTGAGATCCTGGCTATACTGCGTGCACCATGGCTTAGGCCGACGCTTATTTGGTGGAGGGGTCGGTGATTTGGGTGGAAGGTGTCGTGCTCGCGCCGGCGGTCGGGGCATGTGGGATGTGGAAGGAGGAGGATGGGAGTCGGTGTGGATTACCTGCCTGGATAGACGAGGCCGAGCAGCGTGAAGGAGGGTCACCAACAAGGAGGCGACACTACAAGCAAGGAGTGAAGGTTTCAACTTGGAAATGAAGGCGGAAAGAGGCGGAAATGTGGCTTTTTGTAAGGGGGAGGGGGCGGGGAGGTAGATATTTGCGCGGAAGCCAAAAATTTGGAATCGCTTCAGCCAAAAAACTGGCGCGCAAAGTGTCATCAGACACGGTCCCTATTCAGAACTGTGTACGATATGTGGACATCACAAACGATTCAGATAGCTTAACCCCTGTGTGATGAGTTTGAACGTCAAAAGTTTTGGTTCGAATTTCCATGGTTACAGTGGTCATCCACGTCATTGCATAATTTGGGTACACAATGCAGACTACAGCACACCCACACTTCTTAATCGCGCAAGTTCAGCAATTAAACAGAGCTAGCTGACCTAAACATTACTCTAGCAAATTAAAGACTGACGCTCTTAATTAAACAAAACAAAGAGTACTACTACGGCTGGTGCTCGTTGATCTTCGCTGCCGCCTCCATGTCCGGCTCGCGCCCGACGGTCTCCTGGGGAAGGGGCTCCATGGCATCCATCGCACCATACTCGGCAAGCATCTCGCCATCCGCGTCCGCCATCTCTTTGGAAAAGGCTGCCACGAGTTGGGCGTGGGCGAATGCGATCTGGGCTTGGACGGGCTCCGTCGTCGCAAGGTATGCGGCGGAGGAACGGACAGCTGCTCAAACACTCTCGGCGATTGCCAGCTCTTCGGCCGTGGTTTGCCGAGCGTTGTTGGAGAAGCTTCGTTTGATTTGTGTGGTGACCGCCAGGAGCTGGGCGTCGGCGGCCTCAACATGGTCGTGGGTGGCCTCCATCAGGGCTAAGGCCGCCGCTGCGGAACGGACAGCTGATGCGTCGCTCTCACCAGTTGCTATCCCTGAGGCAGATGTTGCTGCCGCCATCTGAGAAGCAACAGAGGCCGTTTGGTCTGCCTTTGCCGCCCGGTCGCAGATTGTGGCCGCGCTCATGCACCTTGTTAGCATGCACATGGCAGCTGCGGTCGCGCTCTTGCCGGAGTGGGCCACCGAAGTTGCCCTCACGACGTGGGTCCATGTGCCCATCTTTCATCGGCGACGATTGAACAGTGAATTGATATTTGGGGAGCGAGCTAGTGTGCTTGAGACGCCGGTTGTGGACTGTAGCCGACGCACCTTCTCGCGTAAGCCATAGGCATACTATACCCGACAGTGCTCCAGGATATTTTGTGCTGCATCTCACACGGTTGCTGATAATAAACTATGTGCGATCTACTTGATTTTTTATCTTGATTTGAATTACATAATGGGGTCACAGTGGAAATTGACGGTGTTTGAATTGCAAGACATTTCATCTAGAGTGAACATGCAACTATATGTGTGTCGTAAAAGAATTGGAATTATTCAGGGTTCGTTTGGACATTTTATACATTAAATTGGTTTTCTAGCCATTTCAGGTGCACAATTCAAAATTAAACTACATGCACATGCTCCAGTGCATATAAATTGGTTGAAAAAACAAATCTGTGTCCTTGGGTGCATGCTTAGGTCCCATGCAAGAAATGGGAATGAATTTCAAACACCATGGCACTGTTGATTGCCGGCAAAACATTGCGATGCCTGGTTTTTAAATTCTAGTAAATCCAAAACTCGTCTGAAATTCATGAAACTTGGCATGCTATCATGGAGCGGCATCAACATGTCGTGATAAAATTTTTGTCCCATTTGGGGCAGGTTTGGGTATATGCTTCTCACAAACTGGAGCTTCTCACAACAAGCATGATGGTTTTCGGTAGGGAACGTCCGACCTTTGGGTACGAAACAATATCCATTGCCTCTTATTGCTTTCAATTTTTCTCTCGTGTCAACATAGAACAACAGGAATGTTGTGTGAATTTTTGTGATATTTCGGGGATCATTTGGACATTTTTATGCATTAACTGAGTTTTCAATGCATTTATGTGCACAATTCAAATTTGAACTACATGCACTTGCTCCAATGCATATAAATTGGTTGAAAAATCAAATCTGTGTCCTTGGGTGCATGCTTAGGTCCCATGCTAGAAGTGGGAATGAATTTCAAACACCAAGGCACCGTTGATTGCCGACAAAACATTGAAATGCCTGGTTTTTAAGTTCTAGTAAATCCAAAACTCGTCTGAAACTAATGAAACTTGGCATGCTATCATGGAGCGGCATCACCATGCCATGGTACAAATTTTTTTTCCCATTTGGGGAAGGTTTGGGTATATGCTTCTCACAAACCGGTGCTTCTCACAACAAGCATGACGTTTTCGGTAGGGAACGTCCCACCTTTAGGGACGGACGAATATCCATTGCCTCTTATTGCTTTCAAAAAAATTCTCGTGTCAACATAGAACAACAGGAGTGTTGTGTGAATTTTTATGATTTTTCAGGGTTCATTTGGACATTTTTATGCATTAACTGAGTTTTCAATGCATTTATGTGCACAATCCAAATTTGAACTACATGCACATGCTCCAGTGCATATAAATTGGTTGAAAAATCAAATATGTGCCCTTGGGTGCATGGTTAGGTCACATGCAAGAAATGGGAATAAATTTCAAACACCAAGGCACCGTTGATTGCCCGCAAAACATTGAGATGCCTAGTTTTTAAATTCTAGTAAATCCTAAACTCGTCTGAAAGTCATGAAACTTCGCATGATATCATGGAGCGGCATCAACATGCCGTGGTACAATTTTTTCCCATTTGGGAAAGGTTTGGGTATATGCTTCTCACAAACTGGAGCTTCTCACAACAAGCATGATGTTTTCGGTAGGGAACGTCCCACCTTTGGGGTCGAAACGATACCATTACCTCTTATTGCTTTCAATTTTTTTCTCGTGTCAACATAGAACAACATGAGTGTTGTGTGAGTTTTTGTGATTTTTCGGGGTTCGTTTGGACATTTTTATGCATTAACTAAGTTTTCATATGCATTTATGTGCACAATTCAAATTTGAACTACATGCACATGCTCCAGTGCATATAAATTGGTTGAAGAATCAAATCTGTGTCCTTGGGTGCATGGTTAGGTCTCATGCAAGAAATGGGAATGAATTTCAAACACCAGGGCACCGTTGATTGCCGGAAAAACATTGAGATGCCTGGTTTTTAAATTCTAGTAAATCCAAAACTCGTCTGAAATTCATGAAACTTCGCATGCTATCATGGAGCAGCATCAACATGACGTGGTACAAATTTTGTCCCATCTAGGGCAGGTTTGGGTATATGCTTCTCACAAGCCGGAGCTTCTCACAACAAGCATGATGGTTTTCGGGGAACATCCCACCTTTGGGGACGAAACGATATCCATTGCCTCTTGTTGCTTTCAATTTTTTTCTCGTGTCAACATAACAACGGGAGTGTTGTGCGCATTTTTGTGTTTTCTCGGGTTTCGTTTGGACATTCTTATGCATTAACTGAGTTTTCAATGCATTTATGTGCATAATTCGAATTTGTACTACATGCACATGCTCGAGTGCATATAAATTTGTTGAAAAATCAAATATGTGTCCTTGGGTGCATGTTTAGGTCCCAAGCAAGAAATGGGCATCAATTTCAAACACCAGGGCACCGTTGATTGCCGGCAAAACATTGAGATGCATGGTTTTTAAATTCTAGTAAATCCAAAGCTCGTCTAAAATTCATGAAACTTGGCATGCTATCATGGAGCGGCATCAACATACCGTGGGAATTTTTTTGTCCCATTTGGGGCAAGGTTTGGGTATATGCTTCTCACAAACCGGAGCTTCTCACAACAAGCATGATTGTTTTTGGTAGGGAACTTCCCACCTTTCGGGACAAAACGATATCCATTGCCTCTTATTTCTTTCAATTTTTTTCTCGTGTCAACATAGAATAACAGGAGTGTTGTGTGAATTTTTGTGATTTTTCGGGGTTCGTTTGGACATTTTTATGCATTAACTGAGTTTTCAATGCATTTATGTGCACAATTCAAATTTGAACTAGATGCACTTGCTCTAGTGCATACAAATTAGTTGAAAAATCAAATATGTGTCCTTGGGTGCATGCTTAGGTCCCATGCAAGAAGTGGGAATGAGTTTCAAACACTAGGGCACTGTTGATTGCCGGCAAAACATTGAGATGCCTGGTTTTTAAATTCTAGTAAATCCAAAACTCGTCTGCAATTCATGAAACTTGGCATGCTATCATGGAGCGGCAACAACATACCATGGTAAATTTTTTGTCCCATTTGGGGCAGGTTTGGGTATATGCTTCTCACAAACCGGAGCTTCTCACAACAAGCATTATGGTTTTCGGTAGGGAACGTTACACCTTTGGGGACGAAACAATATCCATTGCCTCTTATTGCTTTCAATTTTTTTTCTCATGTCAACATAGAACAACATGAGTGTTGTTTGAATTTTTGTGATTTTCCGGGGTTCGTTTGGACATTTTTATGCATTAACTGAGTTTTCAATGCATTTATGTGCACAATTTAAATTTGAACTACATGCACTTGCTCCAGTGCATATAAATTGGTTGAAAAATCAAATCTGTGCCCTTGGGTGCATGCTTAGGTCCCATCCAAGAAGTGGGAATGAATTTCAAACACCAGGGCACTGTTGATTGCTGGCAAAACATTGAGATGCCTGGTTTTAAATTCTAGTAAATTCAAAACTCGTCTGAAATTCATGAAACTTGGCATGCTATCATGGAGCGGCATCAACATGTCGTGGTACAAATTTTTTCCCATTTGGGGAAGGTTTGGGTATATGCTTCTCACAAACCAAAGCTTCTCACAACAAGCATGATATTTTCGGTAGGGAATGTCCCCCCTTTGGGGATGAAACGATATGCATTGCCTCTTATTGCTTTCAAATTTTTTCTCATGTTAACATAGAACAAAAGGAGTGTTGTGTGATTTTTCGGAGTTCGTTTGGTCATTTTTATGCATTAACTGAGTTTTCAATGCATTTATGTGCACAATTTAAATTTGAACTACATGCACTTGCTCCAGTGCATATAAATTGGTTGAAAAATCAAATCTGTGCCCTTGGGTGCATCCTTAGGTCCCATGCAAGAAGTGGGAATGAATTTCAAACACCAGGGCACTGCTGATTGCTAGCAAAACATTGAGATGCCTAGTTTTTAAGTTCTAGTAAATCCAAAACTCATCTAAAATTCATGAAACTTGGCATGCTATCATGGAGCGGCATCAACATGTCGTGGTACAAATTTTTTCCCATTTGGGGAAGGTTTGGGTATATGCTTCTCACAAAGCGGAGCTTCTCACAACAAGCATGATGTTTTCGGTAGGGAATGTCCCACCTTTGGGGATGAAACGATATCCATTGCCCGTTATTGCTTTCAAATTTTTTCTCATGTCAACATAGAACAACAGGAGTGTTGTGTGATTTTTCAGGGTTCGTTTGGACATTTTTATGCATTAACTGAGTTTTCAATGCATTTATGTGCACAATTCAAATTTGAACTACATGAACTTGCTCCAGTGCGTATAAATTGGTTGAAAAATCAAATATGTGTCCTTCGGTGCATGCTTAGGTCCCATGCAAGAAGTGGGAATGAATTTCAAACACCAGGGCACCGCTGATTGCCGGCAAAACATTGAGATGCCTGGTTTTTAAATTCTAGTAAATCCAAAACTCGTCTAAAATTCATGAAACTTGGCATGCTATCATGGAGCGGCATCAACATGCCGTGGTACAAATTTTTTCCCATTCGGGGAAGGTTTGGGTATATGCTTCTCACAAACTGGAGCTTCTCACAACAAGCATAAAGTTTTCGGTAGGGAACGTCCCACCTTTGGGGACGAAACGATATCCATTGGCTCTTATTGCTTTCAAATTGTTTCTCGTGTCAATATAGAACAATAGGAGTGTTGTGTGAATTTTTGTGATTTTTTGGGGTTCGTTTGGACATTTTTATTCATTAACTAAGTTTTCAATGCATTTATGTGCACAATTCAAATTTGAACTACATGCACATGCTCCAGTGCATATAAATTGGTTGAAAAATCAAATATGTGTCCTTGGGTGCATGCTTAGGTCCCATGCAAGAAATAGGAATGAATTTCAAACACCAGGGCACCGTTGATTGCCGGCAAAACATTGAGATGCCTGGTTTTTAAATGCTAGTAAATCCAAAAATCGTCTGAAATTCATGAAACTTGGCATGCTATCATGGGGTGGCATTAACATACCATGGTAAATTTTTTGTCCCATTTGGGGCAGGTTTGGTTATATGCTTCTCACAAGCCGGAGCTTCTCACAACAAGCATGATGGTTTTCGGTAGGAAACGTCCCACCTTTGGGGACGAAACGATATCCATTGCCTCTTATTGCTTTCAAATTTTTTCTCGTGTCAACATAGAACAACAGGAGTGTTGTGTGAATTTTTGTGATTTTTTGGGGTTCGTTTGGACATTTTTATGCATTAACTGAGTTTATAACGCATTTATGTGCACAATTCAAATTTGAACTGCATGCACTTGCTCCAGTGCGTATAAAATGGTTGAAAAATCAAATATGTGTCCTTGGGTGCATGCTTAGGTCCCATGCAAGAAGTGGGAATGAATTTCAAACACCAGGGCACCATTGATTGCTGGCAAAATATTGAGATGCCTGATTTTTAAATTCTAGTAAATCCAAACCTCGTCTGAAATTCATGAAACTTGGCATGCTATCATGGAGTGGCATCAACATGCCATGATAAAAAAAATTGTCCCATCTGGAGCAAGTTTCGGTATATGCTTCTCACAAACCGGAGCTTCTCACAACAAGCAAGATGGTTTTCGGTAGGGAACGTCCCACCTTTGGGGACGAAACGATATCCACTTCCTCTTATTGCTTTCAAATTTTTTCTCGTGTCAACATAGAACAACAGGAGTGTTGTGTGAATTTTTGTGATTTTTCGGGGTTCGTTTGGACATTTTTATGCATTAACTGAGTTTTCAATGCATTTATGTGCATAATTAAAATTTGAACTACATGCACATGGTCCAGTGCATGTAAATCGGTTGAAAAATCAAATCTGTGTCCTTGGGTGCGTGCTTAGGTCCCATGCAGGAAATGGGAATGAATTTCAAACACGAGGGCACCGTTGATTGCTGGCAAAACATTGACTACTTTATTTTTAAATTCTAGTAACTCCAAAAGTCGTGTGAAATTCATGAAACTTGGCATTCTATCATGGAATGGCACCCGACATGCTGTGGTATTTTTCGTGTCCATTTTGAGAGAAGGCGCACTCGAATAATGACAGCCAACAAAGGCATTTTGAAAAAATAGCAGCCACTTTAATATCTCAAATGTTTGTAGAATTCAAACCATGTGCGTTCGGTTAACCATTCACGTGACGCCACGTGTCTTGGTTTTAATGGCTGTAGGAGGTGCCATGCGTACAGCTGCTTGACCTTGACTGAACGGGAGGCGCGCGAGCGCCGTCCGGTGCGCAGGCTGACCGAGAGGCGTGCAAGCTGTCCTCGAATGCGTAGGCTCACCGGGAAGTGTGTGAGCTGTACGCTGAGCAGGCTCACTGGGAAGCGAGCCCTTTGACTTCCATGGCTGCCCGCCTTGCTCGCATCCTCTCCATTAATGGCGCCCAAGCCGCAGTTTAATTCTCTTTTTAAATATAAAACACTCATCGCAAACGTTTTAGTTAGAACACCCGTATGCAAATGGCAGCTTCCCCAGGAAGCCAAGAGAAAATTTGATGAGCAGGATTTCTGCAGCTCTTGATCGCAAACGTTTTAGATAGAACACCCGTATGTAAAGTGAGAGCAGCGCAGGATTTGTGCATCCCTTCAAAACAAACATTTGTTTTGGATGACCCGTGTGCAACCACGTACAAACAATTTGGCAAGATTTGTCAATCCTTGTAACACTGCGATTTGTCAAAATATGAATCTAAAAATCACTAGCAGTATCTAATTTTTGCAATTAAAATGCAGTAATTAAGCATAGATTTCATTCATAGATTAAGCAGTCGTTCTTAATTTATACAAACAGTTCAACTCGGCAGCTGAACCAACCAAACCTTTCCCCAATTGTTGCCAACCACGTACTGAAATAGCTAGTTCAACTATATATACTAGCTAATTTTAAGTACGTCGTACAGTTCCACTACATCTATAGTCAGATGAACTGAACAAAGTAGCCCCTAAATACTACTACTACTACTACTACTACTACTACTACTACTACTACTACTACTACTACTACTACTACTACTACTACTACTACTACTACTACTACGGAGGGGCTTTGTACTACTTCCAGCTGCCTCTCCTCTGCCGAGCGCGCTTAGTAAGAGGCAGAGGAGGAGGAGCCTACCAACAAGCTGGGCAACCGCAATACGGTGTCTGTCGCTGTTGCAGCTTCAGCGACGCTCACCTCGAACGCCCTCTGCCACTCCAGATGACCCCTCTCGAAGCGGTGGTTCTCCTCGTAGATCTCCTGATTCCTCGCCTCTGAGGCGGCGTGTGCTGCGGCCATGGCGGCGGTAAGGCTCTTTGCATGCTCGATGAGGCACTCCTCCTCCTCCCGCAGGAACTCGGTGTAGCACGCAAGGTCGCTGACGCACGTGCGGGCATCCACCTCGGCCTCCCGCCTTTGGGCGGCGGTGGCGGAGCGGGTGATGACCCCGGCGGTCGACGGTGGGCTGGCGGCCACGGCGGCCAACGACGGGGTGGCGGCCATGGCCACCACCTCCTGCCTTCGGGCCGCGGTGGCAGAGCGGGTGACGTCCACAGTGGGGTGGCGGCCACGACGGCCACCTCCCGCCTTCGGGGCGCGGTGGCTGAGCAGGCGATGGCCGTGGCTTTCGACGGTGCTGTGGCGGCAACGGCAGCCGGCAATAGCTGTCGACGGGCATCGGTGACGGAGCGTGTGGTGGGTGTTTCACGCACACCCAACAGGGACTCCACGCGCACTACACTACGCTGGGGACTGCGCCGCTGCCGCGGTGTAGCCTCCCAGCTGGAGCTGTCCTCTAATGACGGTGGAGTGGCTGAGCGACGACGACGGACCGGTGCCATTGGCGATTGTGGGAGAAGTAGACGAGATAAGCTACATGGAGGGAGGGGAAATGCGACGCGGGACTCGCCGGCCATGAGGGTTTTTATAGCAGGCCGGTAAGCATTAGGATTTTGAGGGATTTAACCGAGTCGGTCAGGAAGCTTGCGCGGGAACGTGCGAGGTTGCGCTGGAACGGGCTCACCGATGATTCATTGGCGCCACCATTTGGCCAAAAGAACGCCCCCGCGCGCTGCGCAAGCTTGCGCTGTAAGCCATCTGCGGCAGCGGGGTGACAAGACGTGCGAGAGGAGGATGAAAGGCCACGTACACATACGGTTAATAAAAGACGTTGCGATTTAATTACCTACTATACCACCGTCCTGGTTTATAAGTATGATTTAACTAATAAAATACGAATGCATGTCGCCAAAGATTATATAGTTGGATTTCTATTTGAACATAGCTTCCAATTATTTAGTTTTTAAAACATGCATTAACATTTTTTTGGTTGAATTTGAGGGAAAAGTATAGCACAGAATATAAAGGAGACTATAGACTAGACGGAGGTGGTAGCACACGGCTACTCTCTATGCAGCAACGCAACTGTCGGCCCGCTTGTAGGCAACCATTTCCTGCGTGTTCAACTGCTCTATGCGTGTGGTTGCTTGCGACTCAGGCGGCGCACTCTGCTCGCGTCCCGCCGTGCGCGCTCTGCTGTCGCGTCCCTCCGGGTGCTCTTCCCTCGTCCCTCCACACACGCTGCCAGTGTTTGGGGCCGGCGCACGATCACGCACATTCGTGTGCAAGCGGTTGCGTCGGGCGCGGCACGACGATGCAGTTACCCGCTGCAAAAACTGCCATGCGAACGCGCCGAGAATCCATGCTGCCCGGCCCCCTTTTATTCCAATGGCCATTTACCTTCATCTCTCGTCTCACACGACACAATAAGCACACCCACGAGGACACATACAGAGAGGACATCCAGCGGTTCCAATGGCGCTCCCCATGGCTCCAATGGCGCTCCCAGCGGCCGACGACGACAACGGCAGGCAGTTCACCACGCATCACGTAGTGGACACCCACGTGAGGGGGAAGGACCTCTCGGTGGTGTACACGAACGATCTGGTCTCGGTGGAGAGCTCCATCCAAACTATGGAGCAGTTCCTTGCCGAGGACAAGTACCGAGTGGTCGGCTTCGACCTCGAGTACACCATCGGTCGTGTCGGGCATGATCAGAAGGTTGCCATCGCCCAGTTGTGCGTGCGACATGACGCCCTCGTCTACCACTACCACCTTGCCACAAGGCCTTGCGAGCGTTTCTCCAGGTTTATCAACAGCTCCGACTACAGTTTCGCTACGGTGGACACCACCAACGATCTAAAAGCGCTCAAGGTTTCGGACTTGAAATGCTCGAATCTTGTCAACATCCAGCACCCCTACAAGGTATGGGGTAGCGGCGACAAAAACAAAATGAACTCCCTGGTTGACCTCGCCTCGGCCATCATCGACCCCTACTACGCGAAGATGAAGGAAGAGAGCAAAAAGGACAAGAACGACTGGCACAGTGTGTGGCATGAGAGACTGGATGAACAACATGTCAAGTACGCGGCCATGGACGTGTACACAAGCTACGAGATGGACAGGCGGATTGTTGACATGAGGAACTGTCTTCTTCCTGACCCAGATGAGGGATCGAGCCACATAGCAGTGGCGGGAGCGTCACAAGAAGTAGATGACTAGACAATCGTTTCTCCTACTTTAGAATGCATGCAATTGTTTATTGAGGTGTGTGCGAATGATCTGTATAGTCACTTATGTAATTGGATGTTTATTTCAGTTATATATATATATATATACATGTTATTCTACTGTAGATAGAGCAATTCACACGGGTTATTAGCAGCAATCGTCTGTGTTATTATTGGTCTTCGCACACATTTCTGATTACAGACCTATTTGCCGCGTATCACACACATCTTGTTTAGTTGAACCGTTTCCATTGTGTTGCCTAATCACACACAGTTCATCCCAGTGAACCGTATGTTGTATATCACACACGCCTTCATCTGGTTGCCCGCTTCTCTTGTTCCTCCCCATCCCAAACAGTTAATTGAGCTGAACCGTATGCCCTGCATCACACATGCAACTAAATTCTGAAACGTGTTTGATGCATGTGTCATCGCAAACGTTTTGCACCTTTTTTGACGGTTTTTACACCACCGTTTGCGATTATGGCATCGCACACAGTTTCGTCGAAGGGTCTCTGATCGTAGTGTCGCGTTTGGATCATCCTGCAGTAGTGTTTTGAGAGTGCTGAAACTGATGAGGAGCTTGAAACTTAAAATCTTGAAACACCTATTAGAACTAGTTCTCCTATATATGAATTGCCAAAGATACCGGAAGGTTATGTTATGGATGAAGAGACAACTAGAAACTTTCTTTCTTTCAATGATAGGGATGACCTTAAGAAATTATTATGCAAACTAAAAGAAAAATCATTGAATGCTAGAATGAAATGTGATCCTAAGTTTGCTACTTCACCTATCTTTGTTGATGATAAGGATTATGAATTCTCTGTCGACCTAGAGTTAATTAGTTTGGTTGAATCTGATCCTTTCCATGGTTATGAAACTTAAACTGTTGTGGCACATCTTACTAAGTTGAATGACATAGCCTCCCTTTTTGCTCATGATGAGAAAAATCACTACTATTGTATTCTCAATTATTCCCGTTCTCATTAAAGGGTCATGCTAAGACCCGGTATAATACTCTTGCTCCTATGCGTATGCGTAGTCCCCAGGATATGATTTATTACTTCTCTGAAAAATGTTTTCCTGCTCATAAGAAACAAGCTGTCTTACAGGAAATATTTAACTTTGTGCAAATTGAAGAAAAGAGTCTCCCACAAGCTTGGGGGAGGCTTCTCCAATTACTTAATGCTTTGCCTGATAATCCTCTTAAGAAAAATGAAATACTTATTATCTTCTATAAGGGACTAACCGATGCTTCTAAGGACTTCCTAGATAGTTGTGCTGGTTGTGTTTTCAGAGAACGAACTATTGGACAAGCTGAAGAATTATTGAATAACATATTGAAAAATTATGATGATTGGACTCTTCCCGAACCACCGCTCAAACCTACTCCGAAGAAGAGGGGTATCTTATATCTCAGTCCTGAAGATATGCAAGAGGCAAAGAAATCTATGAAGGAAAAAGGTATTAAAGCTGAGGATGTAAAAAATTTACCTCCTATTGAAGAAATACATGGGCTTGAAACATCACCACCACCTAAGGTGGTAGAGGTAAATTCGTTACTAAAGTTCAATGAAGGTGATATTTCGTATAATAAACATCCTAGTCAATGCCTTTATCATTTTGATAACAACATTAGAAAGCAAGATCACTTCAATGCAAATGTTATGAAACAATTGAAATACAACTCTGATATGATTGCTCGCTTGAGTGACTTGTTATTTAGAATCTCAAATGATGTTAGAGGTGTAGGAAAGCATGCCTCTATGGTTCAAACTCAATTAGAACAAGTTGCTAAATCTCAAAGAGAGTTGCCTGATGAAATGAATAATAATATCAATGATCATGCTGTTAGAGTAATGACTAGAGGAGGTAGAATGACTCAGGAACCACTTTATCCTGAGGGACACACAAAAAGAATTGAACAAGACTCTCAAAGAATTAACACATATGCACCTAGTCCTTCTAAAAAGAAAACGAAGAAGAAAAATGATAGGACTTTGCATGCCTCTAGTGAACCTAAAGTAGAAAAACCTCTTGATAATGATAGTGAAGTCTCTATCTCTGATGTTGAAACTCAATCTGGTAATGAACACTCACCCTCTGATAATGAAAAAGAAAATGATGAGGTTCATGAAGATACTCAAACAAATAATAAAGAACCAGATAATGATGTTGAAATAGAACCAGTTGTTGATCTTGATAACCCGCAACCCAAGAATGAAAGATATGACAAAATAGACTTTGTTGCTAGAAAACACGGTAAGGAAAGAGAACCATGGGTTCAAAAACCTATGCCCTTTCCACCTAAATCAACTAAGAAGAAAGATGATGAAGAATTTGAACGCTTTACTGAAATGCCGAGGCCAGTCTTTTTGCGTACTTGCTTGACTGATATCTTAAAAATGCGTCCTTATGCAAAATACATGAAAGACATCGTCACCAACAAGAGAAAAATACCGGAAGCTGAAATCTCCGCCATGGTTGCTAATTACACTTTTAAGGATGGAGTACCTAAAAAACTTGGAGATCAGGGAATCCCCACTATACCTTGCTCCATCAAAAGAAACTATGTGAAAACTGCTTTATGTGATCTAGGAGCTGGTGTTAGTGTTATGCCCTTCTCTTTATATAAAAGACTTGACTCGAATGAACTCACACCTACTGAAATATCTTTGCAAATTACTAACAAATCAACTGCCATACCTATCGGTATTTGTGAGGATGTGCCCGTTGTTGTTGCTAATGTTACTATCTTAATTGCCTTTGTTATACTTGAGATGCCTGAGGACGACAACATGTGGATTATCCTTGGTAGACCATTTTTGAATACTTCATGGGCTTTTATTGATTGCAATCAAAGCGAGGTCACTATTCATATCAATGGTAATGAACATACGGTGCACTTTCCGAAAAAACAATTCCAAGTGAATGGTATTAATGTTATTGAAAAATCTCCGACAATCAATTGGAAGTTTTCAACTACCTCTACCTACTACCAAAAAGAAATATGAAATGCTTATTGTTGGGGACATTCATATAACCGTTGAGGTAACTTAGTAATTTACAAAAGTTCTTTGGTTCATGCTAATCGAAAGTGGTTGTTAATAAGACTTGATCAACCTTATTAATGGATCAATTTTGAGAGGTATGAAGTTGATGAATTTAGTAAGCAGTACCTTCTGTCCCTACCTTTTGTTTTCTATTTTTATTAGTTAAATAAAATAAAAATGCCATGTTTGTCTGTTTTCTGAATTTCCCATGCAATAAAAAATGACCCAAAAATAAAAGTTCTCAGAATGCTCTGAAAATTTAATACGATTTTTCCTGAACATTTAAGATTCTTTGATGAAAATAATATCAAAAGGGGGTGCACCAGTGATACATCTCCATCGTATCTACTTTTACAAACACTTTTGCCCTTGTTTTGGACTCTAACTTGCATTATTTGAATGAAACTAACCCAGACTGACGTTGTTTTCAGCAGACTTTCCATGGTGTTATTTATGTGCAGAAACAAAACTTCTCGGAATGACCTGAAACTCCACGGAACGTCTAGTTAAAAATAATAAAAAATCCTTGCCAAAGATGAAGAACAGGGGGCCCACACCCTATCCACGAAGGTGGGGGCGCCCCCCCTAGGGCGCGCCCCCCTACCTCATGGGCCCCCTGGAGCTCCTCCGATGCCAACTCCAACCCTATATATTTGCTTTCGGGGAGAAAAAAATCAAGGAGAAGAATTCATCACGTTTTACGATACAGAGCCGCCGCCAAGCCCTAAAACCTCTCGGGAGGGCTGATCTGGTGTCCGTTCGGGGCTCCAGAGAGGGGGACTCGTCGCCGTCGTCATCATCAACCATCCTCCATCACCAATTTCATGATGCTCACCGCCATGCGTGAGTAATTCCATCGTAGGCTTGCTGGACGGTGATGGGTTGGATGAGATCTATCATGTAATCGAGTTAGTTTTGTTAGGGTTTGAACCCTAGTATCCACTATGTTCTGAGATTGATGTTGCTATGACTTTGCTATGCTTAATGCTTGTCACTAGGTCCCGAGTGCCATGATTTCAGATCTGAACCTATTATGTTTTCATGAATATACGTGAGTTCTTGATCCTATCTTGCAAGTCTATAGTCACCTACTATGTGTTATGATCCGGCAACCCCGAAGTGACAATAATCGTGACCACTCCCAGTGATGACCATAATTTTAGGAGTTCATGTATTCACTATGTGCTAATGCTTTGTTCCGGTTCTCTATTAAAAGGAGGCCTTAATATCCCTTAGTTTCCATTAGGACACCGCTGCCACGGGAGGCTAGGACAAAAGATGTCATGCAAGTTCTTTTCCATAAGCACGTATGACTATATTCGGAATACATGCCTACATTACATCGATGAATTGGAGCTAGTTCTATGTCACCATATGTTATGACTGTTACATGGTGAACCGCATCCGGCATAATTATCCATCACCGATCCAATGCCTATGAGCTTTTCCTATATTGGTTCTCGCTTATTTACTTTTCCGTTGCTACTGTTACAATCACTACAAAACACCAAAAATGTTACTTTTGTTTCCGATACTTTTATTACCGTTACCACTACTATCATATTACTTTGATACTAAACACTTTGCTGCAGATACTAGGTTATCCAGGTGTGGTTGAATTGACAACTCAACTGCTAATACTTGAGAATATTCTTTGGCTCCCCTTGTGTCGAGTCAATAAATTTGGGTTGAATACTCTACCCTCGAAAACTGTTGTGATCCCCTATACTTGTGGGTTATCAACCAAGTGGGCACAACCCACCTGGGCGCGCCAGCACCCCAGGCGCGCCATGGTGGGTTGTGGTCCCCACGTGGGCCCCCTCACTTATCTCTTCATCCCATATCACCACCTACCTCCAGAAAAAAAATCACCATTGCTCTCTCTCTCTCTCTCTCTCTCTCTCTCTCTCTCTCTCGTGTTCTTGCTCTCAAACCCGCGGATTTCGATCTCTTTGCTCGAAGCTCCGTTTCCGAAACTGTTTCAAGGGATTGTTGCTTGGTATGTGACTCCTCCGTTGGTCCAATTAGTCTTTGCTTTAGTGGTTTATATTTTGAATAATTAGTTACTCTTGGTGCTGTTGTAGATGAGCTTGCATGTTGAATTATTAGAGTTCTAATTAGTTTGAATGCTTGATATGGCCTCTATGTATCCCTATGAGTAGTTGCTTTCAATCTTGTAAAGTTTTGTTGAGCAAAATTTTGTGGACTAAAAATTTCAGAATTTTGTTCATAGGAAAAAGATGAGTATCTTTAGGAAGTTTGCTTCCAAGAAGAACTCCAAGGGAGTTATTGAGGAGTCATGTGACAGTGATCTCCACACCCGGAGAATGGCGGAGGTACGGCCGTGCGTATGACCGCATAACCCATTCATGGAAGGGGCCAGAATCCATCAAGAGTTTTCACAATATGCTGCTAATGCCGGCCTCACCCACTTCATCGCAGCTGAATGTGAACAGTATCATCTCCTCATAAATTCCTTTGTGCAAAGTTTTCATTTCTTGAATAGGAATAATCCCCCTGAGGTGCAGTTTAACTTATATGCTGAACCCCATCAGATACCACTTACTGAATTTTGTGACATTTGCTTGATCCCTTCTGATGGGAATTTAGTAGAGCCTTGGCCAGCGGAGTTTGATGGTTTTTACCGCAATCTGACAGTAGGGGATGAGAGAGGGGTGTCAGGTGTCACTGCCACTAGCTTACACTATCCGGCTATGCATTATTTTGCTCTATTCATTACGAAGTGTTTGCTTGCTAGAGAGATGGTAGGTGCACTCAGTGCCCCAGACTTCGCTGTCTTACGTCGTGCACTTTACGGGGACAATACATATAGCTTGGGAGCTATTGTGGCAAGTCGCCTCCACATTAACAGATCCAAGGGTAAAATACATGGTGGTATTTATGCTACTCACCTAGAGAGCCACTTTAACATCCAGATACGCCAGCATGATTATCCCTTGTCCAAGGTTTACCTAGATCGCTCGGCTATGGCACACCACCACTTTATTGATAGCGAGAACACCACTATGGATGTTCCATATAACTTGGTCTTTAGTGAGATTACACGTGATGTTATTCCGTTGCCTGCACTTGCCTTGTTTGATCCTATTGCCAGGGGCGAATACAGGATTATGCCCGAGGACATCGTCGCCTACTGAAACAACCTGGCTGCGGCACAGGCGGAGCCTGAGCAGTGGGACCCTCAGGTGCCCACTCCCTAGCACGTCAACGTGGGACAGATGGCTTCTTCGAGTGGTGATTACCAAGTTAGGCCAAAAGCCTAAGCTTGGGGGAGTACGTATTTCCACCGACATTACATTCATGTTCACACATTTTCATGCCAGTTGTCGGTGTCCACACTCTTTCATTGTATTATCCATGTTAGATTTATTTCCTCGCCTTCTTCTTGTGTGTTTGAAACATTTTGAGAAAATCCAAAAATATTTCCTGCTTCTTTTCAGTTTTTCTTCCTAGTCTAATTTGTTGTGGTACTAAAAATAAAACCCAAAAAGATTTCCTTGTTCTTCTTTTACTTGTTGGGAGCTTTTCCGTGTAAATAGTTTTTCTCGTTTTTGTTTTTTCCTTTATATGCTTGTTCAAGAAAAACCAAAAACTCCAAAAATTATTGCAGTGTGTTTCTCTGAATTTCTTTTCCATTTTACTGAGTCATACCAAGGAGAAGACCACGATGAAAATGTTGAGTGGCTCTCATATGCATTATTTTTTATCTAACGAAGAGCCTATATTACTTTGTCTTCTCCTTTTGAATAAAATGTTTGCAGATTCCAGCTTAGTCCACAACACTATTGCACTATTATTATTTCCAAATCGTTCGGTCATGCAAGTGAAAGGCAATAATGACAATATTTGATGAACTAGCTGTGGCAGAGAGAAACGGGTATGAACTCAGTTTGTTCTATCTTTGTAAATATGTTTAACCTAGTATCCATGATTCAGCCTATTATGATCAAACATGTTTGCAATTACAATTAGAGATTATAGTTTCTCATGCCATGCTTAAGTAGCTAGGAGTGGATAATGATTTATCTTGGATGTCAACATTGCGTTAAAATGATTGTGATGTAGTATGATGATATGGTTTCCTCCTCTGAATGTTCGAGTGGGCTTGACTTGGCACATGTTCATGCATGTAGTTGAATCAAAACCAACATAGCCTCTGTGATATTTATGTTCATGGTGTTCATATCCTACTCATGCTAGTATCCAATGTTACTTATGCATAATGCATGTTCATGACCGTTTTCGCTCTCTATCTAGCCGCTTCTCAACCTATTTGCTAGCCTTCACCTGTACTAAGCGGGATTTCTGCTTGTGCATCAAAAACCTGAATCTCAAGTTATTCCAGATGAGTCCCCCATACCTACCTATATACGGTATTACCCTGCCGTCCTAAGTAACTTTGCATGTGCCACCTCTAAAAACTTCAAATAAATATCCTTTTTGTGTGCCTGGATTGTTCATAGACCGACAGGAGGTAGTCAGTATCTTCCATGCTAAGCGGATTATTCTCATGATGAGTGTTTATTCACTCGTCCTTGCACGAGAGGGGCAGGGATTCCCAGTCCCGAATTCAAATTGCAAATAATTAAACAAAACTCCCGCAGTACTATTGTTGGTATGGACGGTACCCGTTGTTTCGGACAAGCCGTGGAGTGTGATTGTTGGTGGAGGGGGAGTAAACCTTTACTTTTATCGCTTGGGAACCGCCACTAGTGTGTTTAGCATGGAAGATACCGATAACTAATGGTCGCGAAGTAAACAAGGAGGGTGCATTTCTCAAAATTTCATTTACCTCTGTTTCAAAAACTTGAGCTCTGGCACCACTGCAAATCATTGCTTCCCTCTGTGAAGGGACTATCTATTTACTTTTATGTTGTGTCATCACCTTCTTAAATAAGCGCCAGAACCTGAGAGCACTATTTTCATCCTCATGCATTGTGTGTAGCTAATGTTGGGTGCATCATGACTGGATCTTTTCTACCATGAATTACAATGTTTAGTCGCTACTTGAACTTTGGAGGTGCTCTGTATTTATGTTTTGCGGTCTTAGAAAGGGCTAGCGAGATACCATTATTGTCATATTATATCATGGTTGTTTTGATAAAGTGTTGTTTTTTGAGATATCTTATTATCGCTCGCTAGTTGATTATGTCATTGATATGAGTTAAATAATTTTTAAGAGCTATTGTCGACATGGTTAGTTATAATCTTGGCTGAAAACCTGGGTGCTACTTAAGCTTATTTATGTAAACAAGAGCAAAAGAGTTCATAAAAGTTTTTCCTTTTTCACTTTCAGTTTATCAACTGAATTTCTTAAGGACAAGAAAATGTTTAAGCTTGGGGGAGTTGATACGTCTTCGTCGTATCTGCTTTTCCTAACGCTTCTCCTCTTGTTCTGGACTCTAATTTGCATTATTTGAATTAAACTAACCCGAACATACGTTGTTTACAGCAGAACTACCATGGTGTTGTTTTTGTGCAGAAATAAAAGTTCCCGGATTGGAACGAAACTTCGCGAGGATTTTTTATTCAATAAATAAGAATTTCTGGAGCCAAGAACCACCGGAGGGGGCACCTGGGTGAGCACAACCCACCAGGGCGCCCCCCTTCCAGGCGCGCCTAGGTCGGTTGTCCTCACCTGGTGGCCCCGCAGACCTCAACCCTGATACAATAAAATCACATATTTGGGGAAAAAATCAGGGAGAAAGAATTATCATGTTTCATGAGACGGAGCCGCCACCACCGCCTGTTCTTCATCGGGAGGCCGGATCTGAAGTCCGTTTGGGGCTCCACAGAGGGGGATCTTCGATCATCGTCATCACCAACCCTTCTCCATCGCCAATTCCATGATGCTCCCCACCGGGAGTGAGTAATTCCTTCGTAGGCTCGCTAGTCGGTGAGGAGTTGGATGAGATTCATCATGTAATCAAGTTAGTTTTGTTAGGGCTTGATCCCTACACTACTGGAATCAGCTTCTTTGTCGTCCGCCATGGCGGACGGCAAAGGCATGGATCACAGACGGCAAACGTCTTTGCCGTCCGCCAGCAGACGGCAAACTGTCCGTCTGAACACGTGCCAGCAAAGGCCTTCTTTGCCGTCCGCTTCTAGTAAGCAGACGGCAAAGGATTTTGCCGTCCGCCATCCTAGGACAGCAGACGGCAGAGACAACGGACGGCAGTGCGGTGGCGTGAGAGCCGTTAGGGGGTTAACGGTGCTCTTTGCCGTCTACCAGCGGACGACAAAGCATCAAAGCTCTTTGTCGTCCGCTAACAGACGGCAAAGAGCTAAGCTAGGCAGTGCTGGGAAGCTACCACGTGGCCAGCTATGCCGTCCGCTGGCAGATGGCAAAGTGATTTGAATCTTTGCCGTCCGCCAGCAGACGGCAAAGTGACCAAATAGGCAGCCAGTGTTCCTAGGTTTTACATGTAGCTGCCATGTGTCCTCTTTGTCGTCTGCTAGCTTACTAGAAGAAAAAGACTAGAAGAAGAAGACTAGAAGAAGAAGAAGAAGAAGAAGAAGTTCTTCTTTTCTTCTCCTTCTTTTTCTTCTTTTTCTTTTCTTCTTCTTCTTCTTCTTCTTCTTCTTCTTCTTCTTCTTCTTCTTCTTCTTCTTCTTCTTCTTCTTCTTCTTCTTCTTTTCTTCCTAATCCTTCTTTTCTTCCTCTTCCTTGATTTTCTTCATCTTATTATGTCATTTGTGTACTAAATAGGCTAAATTATGTCATAAATGGACTAAATAGGCTAAATAAGAAGAAAAATGCCATTTTCGAGCTTACCTAGCTAATTATGCCATTTTTGACCTAACTAAGCATATTATGCCATTTTTTTATATAACTTAGAGCTAACTTCATTTTGGAGAAGAAGAAGAAGAAGAAGAAGAAGAAGAGGGAGGAGGAGAAGAAGAAGACTAGAAGAAGAAGAAGAAGATCTTCTTCTTCTTCTTCTTCTTCTTCTTCTAGTCTTCTTCTTCTCCTCCTCCCTCTTCTTCTTCTTCTTCTTCTTCTTCTTCTTCTTCTTCTTCTTCTTCTTCTTCTTCTTCTTCTTCTTCTTCTTCTTCTTCTTCTTCTTCTTCTTCTTCTTCTTCTTCTTCTTCTTCTTCTTCTTCTTCTTCTTCTTCTTCTTCTTCTTCTTCTTCTTCTTCTTCTTCTTCTTCTTCTTCTTCTTCTTCTTCTTCTTCTTCTTCTTCTTCTTCTTCTCTTCATATTCCTTCTTTCCTTCCTCTTCCTTGATTTTCTTCATCTTATTATGTCATTTGTGGACTAAATAGGCTAAATTATGTCATAAATGGACTAAACACACTAATTAAGAAGAAAAATACCGTTATCACGGAGGTGTAGGAATGGTCGGGGCTGCGCCAGTGCCAGACAGAGGTGAAGGACCGGTCGGGGTTCCGGCATTGGCAGAAGGAGTGGTCGATGCTTATCGGGAGCCATGCTGCACCAAAAATCATTTCCCATAATGTCTCGTTAGCAAGTTCGCAAACTGAAATGTGAATAGTAGTAAGCAATGACCATTCAAATCAAACTCCCCGTGGTCGCCGGAGCAATCTGGGGCATCGGCGGAGGGGCCTGACCGTTTTTCTCGCAGAAGCTCTGCACATTTGGTTCTCACGAGTCAGTCATATTATATAGTAATGAGAACATTACATGCATGATTGGGCTAATATGCACGAGAAACGTACCACGATGAGCTTGTATAGGGCCGGGTTAGTGCTGTCGTTCCGATTCCTCTCCTCCTCCAACTGCTTATCCGTCCTCTCCTCCATCTCCCTCTCCTTCGCCTCCCTTTGTGCCTCCTCCACAAGCTCCCTCCTCTTCAATCTCTCTTTCTCAACAATAGCCTGCAACACACCACTCCTCGTTAGCATTGTAATCATCGACGGACGCACACACAATGTAATGGAGGAAAGGTGAGAGAGTCTGTATAACTAACCGCCATGGCGATCTCCGCGGGCTGTGCACGAGGCGTTATCTCAGGATCAGAGCTACTCAGGCGCTTCTTGATCTGCGGGAGAGTCTTAGGATAACGTATCAGTCCATCACCAATGGCTAGAGAGCCATGGGACCTCCCACCACCAGATATCATCACCAGCTCTGTATCAAAAGGATCTTGCTCGGGTTAAAGTCCTCCCCTTTCCTCGCCTTTCCCTCGTGTCTGTACTTCACAAGCTTGTGGTGGGAGGTCTTGTTGGTGAAGCTCTCTGGATCATCTAGGTCAGACTCCGTGAATGGCTTGGCCTTCTTGTACGGAGCCATATGGGCCATGCCGTAGAGGTCGAACAGACCTGGCACAGGCTTCTTCTAGTGGTGCGCCTGAGAGAGAGGAACAAAATATTAGTTAAGGGCTCAAGCTGGCATGAAGAATGATATTGCTGTGTAAATAGGTCATTTTGGAGCTAAGAAAGGTTATTATGTCACTTTCGAGGAAAATAAGCTAAGTTTAGGTCATTTTTGAGGTAACCAGGATTATTATGCCATTTTGACCAAAGTGTGCTAATTATGTAATTATTGAGCTATCCAAGGTTATTATGTCATTTTAGAGCTAACTACAGCATATTAAGTCATTTTATAGAGCTATCTAAGGTTATTATGTCATTTTAGAGCTAAATATGTCATAAATGAACTATCCAAGGTAGTTATGCCATTCTTTAACTAAATAAGCATATTAATTAAGTCATTTTGGAAGGGATAAATGCTACCATGAAGAACGAATTGCATGAATCATGTAGCAAACCACATACCCAGTTATCCCCGTACTCAAATAGGTTGGAGCTCCCTTGATGGTGTGGCACACCTTCCATTTGGTTGCGCTTATCCTTGGTGTAACTGCATCTAGTGCCCCTTAGTGATTTTGGTGTATTGAAGACTTATAGGTTAAGTATCTAATGTGTTTATGAGTGTACACAGGTCTATAAGTCTATGAGGAGTTTGATATTTACATAGAAAGTCGACCCCTAAAAATGAAGTTCTTCAACTGAAGACTTTGATATTCTGAAGACTTTCTGAAGACTTTGAAAGTGAAGAAATTGGTGTGACCTTGAAGACTTGGTTATCATTCGAGGAATATGAAGCGTGAAGACTTTTGTTTTCGTAGTTTCATTTTCTCTTTCTTGAGTCATAGGAAACACCGTACTATTAAAGGGGGTCGAGGAAATACTAAGGAGAAAATTTCCATGTGATTCTCAACTCAAATCCTACACCTACCAATCCCTTCGAGTGAAGCCATTGGAAATCTCATACAGTTCAGTCAATTTCTTCAGTGACAGAGACGCAGTTCTTCTGGTCACTGAGGACTTTGCTCTGACTGAGGAGTTAGGAATTCGCCAGTGCGAATTGCCTACACAGTGAGGAACATGATAGCCCTGAGGAATTTAAACCTCAAATTTCCGACCGTTGCTGTGCTACGCGCCAGCTGTCCCAAAGTATCTTATCCACCTAACGGTCATATCATTGAAGGGCATTTATGTCTTATCAAGTCGGGCTGCTCCCTAGGCTATAAATAGCCGCCCCTACAACCACTAGCTGGTTGGCTGCTCCGCATGAACTTGACACTTGTCATTTGAGAGCAACCCATCCTCCGAGGACTTTGAGCGAAAATCATCAAGTGAGGAAAATCCAAAACCCAAACCCAAACACCTACAAACCCAAAGTGATTGAGCATCACTGAAGAGATTGATCCTGCGTGGATCCGACGCTTGTTACCTTTGAAGACTGTGCTTCTTCCAGACGGTTGGCGTCAAGGTCTAGAGCATCCAAGAGGAATTGTGGATCGCTGAGTGACCAAGTATGTGAAGGTTTGGAAGTCACCTGAAGACTTACCACGAGTGATTGAGCGAGGACTGTGTGTCCTTAGCTCAAGGAGAATACGGTGAGGACTGTGTGTCCGGGACTAGGTGTCCTCGAGTTTAAATACTCAGCCGCTCCAACCAGATGTAGAACCGAGACAGTAGTTGGAACTGGTCTACCAAATCATTGTCTTCACCAAGCCAACTGGTTCTATTTCCTCAACACTTCCATTTCCTCATTACTGTGTTGTGTGTTTGCTCATATCTGTGTTTGAAGATTTTGACTGAAGACTTTCTCAATTTCCTCAGTTCAATTTCTTCAGTCTGTTTTGTCTTCATCTAGTGTTATCCTGTGTTTACGCTTTCTGTACTCTGTGTTTGTCTTCATTTCATCATGATGACTATTCTTGGATTCTGTTATGTTTTCATCTGAGTACTTATTCCGCTGCTAGTAGTTCTTCGCTAAGGAATTTCCTCACCAGCAAATTCCTCAGTGAAGAATTTCATAAAAATAGCCTATTCACCCCCCCCCTCTAGTCGATATAACGCACTTTCAATTGGTATCAGAGCGAGGTACTCCCTTGTTCTGTGTGATTTTGGTTTAACCGCCTGGAGTTTTAGTTATGTCGACCGCAGATATGAAGAAAGTGACATGCCCCATCTTTGACGGTCACGAGTATCCCAAATGGAAGGCCATGATGAAAAAGAGTCTCATGGCGATGAACAGGGAGCTGTGGACCGTCACTGAGATTGGTCTGACCGATCGGTGCAAGATGGCGGAAGCTGATGACATTCGCAAGTACACCCACCTCAACCTCACAGCAAAGGCCGTCATCTGCTCCAGTCTGTCTCGAAATCAGTTCAGGAGCGTCATGCATCTCGATCAGGCGAAGCTTATCTGGGACCGTATCTCTGATGTTTATGAAGGCCATCGAACCTGTCATGATCCTTGGTTTGAGGACTTCAAGAAATCTCTCAAGACAATGACATCTGAACCAGAATCATCCTCCTCCTCACCATGCCTCATGGCAGATGGTGAACAGGTAACTAAATGCTATCTATCTGAATCCAGTGATGAGGAATCTGGTGATGAATTTGGACCCAGTTATGTCAAACTTGCCTCACTTGCTGCTAAACAACAAAGAGCTTTGGAAAGGGCTAACAACATGCTTAGTAAGAGCAATGATTTGTTGAGTGAAGAAATGGATCAGTCACAAGCTTTGGCTGAAAGTCTTCAGAGACTTCATTCTAAGTATGACTCCCTTCAAGATCAGCATAACTCTCTCTTGTCCGATCTTGAGAAGATAAGAGTGAGTTATGAAGATCTTCAGAAGGAGCGCGATTCATTGCTTGCTCAACAAATCAGCGCTGCTCAGGAAGAATTTATTCCTCCCTGTTTGAAATGCATTGAACGAGAATATGCTAATTCCTCACCTGAATGTTCAAATGCTTCTAATGTTACAAATTCTTCACTTGCCTCTGCTATCACTAATTCCTCATCTGAGGACATTGCTAGTATCACTAACGATGCAGGGCTGAAGGAATTGTACATGATAGGCATGTACAAAAGCCTCAAAGGGCATCAGACTCTTTGTGATGTGCTTAAAAAGCAGATCCTCAACAGGAACCCTAGGAAAGAGGGTATTGCCTTTGAGAGGAAACTCAATGCTGATGGTACATATTGGAAGCCTGAGCAGTACCCCAAAACCACATGGGTTGCTGTAAAGGGACCTCTAGTTGATCCATCTAATTTATCTGGCTATACATGTGAATCTTCTCATTCTTCTGATGAGTCATTTGACTCCAACTATAAACTGTTCAAAAATGAGAATGGTGAAGTATTTGCTAGATATGTTGGCACTAACTTGAGGAATGGTTCTCCTATGAAGAAAATCTGGGTTCCCAAAAGGTATCTTGAAAGTCTTCAGGTGAATGTCCTCATGACACCACCTGTGAAGAAAAGGAACCCCGGATCAAATTCCTCATATGGACCACATTCTTCATATGGATCCAAGTCCTCATACGGACCAAATTCCTCAAGAGGATCAAATTCCTCACATGGATCAAAGTCCTCATATGAACATCATCGTGCTAACAACTCTGTTTCGCAGGGAAGAGCCAAGGGCTATGAATATGAGCATTATTCTTCAAATTACTATGTTCATAAGTCCTCGAAGAATTTCTCTGCTTATTCATATGCTTACCCTAATCCCTCTTATGTGAAACGTAATGGTTTGGCCGCTATGCCACCATTCTCATATGGAGCTCGCAGAGTGATGAACTCTTTGCCACCCCTTCAGATGTGGGTGGTGAAGAAAAAGAACCAATTTCTTATGCAGGGTCAGGTCTCCAGACGTACTGTAACGTATGAAGAATTTGCTGGGGACCTGACAAAATGCCTGAAAGGACGCAGGCTAACCATGATGAAATGAACTTTCATTTCACATGTCCTCCCTCTGTGTTATCTGTCCTACTACTTGATGAAATTGATCTGATGAATTGTGATATCATATTCTTCACTGCTGAAGTATATGAGGTCGTAAGTTGCACTAATTCATCTGCAGGATGATCAACCCAAAGCCACTGAGTGGGTACTTGATAGTGGATGTACAAATCACATGACTGGTGACAGGAATCTGTTGATGGATGCTCCTTTGTCGTCATCACATCTGAAGCATATCATCTTCGCTGACAAAAGCAAAAGTCAGGTATTGGGTCTAGGTAAAGTTGCTATCACAAAGGATCGACACATGGACAAAGTCATGCTTGTTGAGTCCTTAGGATACAACTTTATGTCTGTCTCAATGCTTTGTGATCTTGATATGGTTGTTGTCTTTGGCAAGTATCGTTGTGTTGTGATTATGGAAGCTGACAATTCCAAAGTCTTCGAAGGCTTTAGGAGAGGAGACTTGTATATTGTTGATTTCTCTGCAGATTCACAACCAGCCGTGTGCCTACTTGCAAAAGCTTCAGAAGGATGGCTATGGCATCGACGACTTGGTCATGCAGGCATGAGGAATTTGCACACGCTTGCGAAGAAGAAGCATGTCATTGGCATTGAGAATGTCAAATTCCTCAAGGATCACTTATGCGGTGCCTGTGAAGCTGGAAAGATGACAAAGGCCAAGCATCCAGCAAAGACCATCATGACCACTACTCGACCATTCGAATTCCTTCACATGGATCTCTTCGGTCCTAATCACTACTCCTCTGTCTCAAATGAAGCATCTCAATATGGCTTTGTTATTGTTGATGATTACTCTCGTTCACATGGGTACACCTTGTCTCTTACAAACATGAAGTGCAGGAAGTCTTCAAACGATTTTCCTAGAAGGCTTCAACCAACTTTGGTGTGAAGATCAAGCACATTAGAAGTGACAATGGCACTGAGTTCAAGAATTCGGGTCTCGATGACTATCTTGATGAACTTGGTATTACTCATGAGTTATCTGCTCCTTATACTCCTCAACAGAATGGCGTCGTGGAGCGCAAGAACAGGACTCTTGCTGAGATGGCTCGCACTATGCTTGACGAATACAAAACACCTCGTCGTTTCTGGGTTGATGCAATTGATATTGCGTGCCACATCATCAACAGAGTATATCTTCACAAATTCTTCAAAAAGACTGCCTATGAACTCCTCACTGACAAGAAACCCAATGTGAGTTATTTCAAAGTCTTCGGTGCTAAATGCTGGATTAGAGATCCTCATCACAACTCTAAATTTGCACCGAAAGCACATGAAGGTTTTATGCTTGGTTACAGAAAGGACTCGCACACCTACAGAGTCTTCAACAATGTTCTTCACAAGATTGTTGAAACTGTAGATGTGCGGTTCGATGAAACTAATGGATCGCAAAGAGAGCACCTACCTTCTGTGTTAGATGAACCAGCACCCGAGGATTCCATCAAACACAAGGCTACTTAAGATGTCATTCCTACTGAAGAATCTACTGAAGAATTCATTCCAGAACGTGAAGAACGTCGAGCTGATGCACCTGAAGAAAATGCTGAGGAAATTGATGCTGAAGAAAATGCTGATCAAATTCCTCAACGACAACCAGCTCATCCTCGCGTTGCAAAAGAAGTGCAAGTGGAGAAGATCATCGATGACATTAGAGCACCAAGTCCTCTCACACGCTCAAAAGCTTCACATCTATCTAACTTTTGTGGGCACTTTGCTTTTGTCTCTATCACAGAGCCCGCTAAGGTAGATGAAGCATTTCTGGAGCCTGAGTGGATTCAGGCCATGCAAGAAGAATTACATCAGTTCAAGCTCAACAATGTTTGGGAACTAGTCAATCGTCCCGATCCTCGCAAGCATAACATCATTGGCACAAAGTGGATCTACCGCAACAAGCAAGATGAAAATGGTGTTGTGGTGAGGAATAAGGCACGACTAGTAGCTCAAGGCTACACACAGGTTGAAGGAATTGATTTCGATGAAACTTTTGCACCTGTTGCTAGACTTGAGGCTATTCGCATATTACTTGCTTATGCTAACCATCATGATATCATCTTATATCAAATGGATGTGAAAAGTGCATTCCTCAATGGTAAGCTTGAGGAAGAAGTATATGTTGCTCAACCCCCAGGTTTTGAAGATCCAAAACATCCTGATAAAGTCTTCAGACTTAACAAGGCCCTCTATGGCCTCAAGGAGGCCCCACGGGCGTGGTATGATACATTGAAGGAATTCTTCATGAAGAAAGGCTTCACACCCGGTTCACTCGATCCCACTCTCTTTACTAAATCTTATGATGGTGAACTGTTTGTGTGCAAAATATATGTTGATGATATCATCTTTGGCTGTACTGACCAACGTTATAGTGATGAATTTGCCTATATGATGAGTGAAGAATATCAAATGTCTATGATGGGAGAGTTGAAATTCTTCTTAGGTCTTCAAATTCGTCAACAGAGCAATGGCATATTCATATCTCAGGAGAAGTACCTCAAGGATGTCCTGAAGAAATTCGGCATGCAAGATTGCAAAGGCATCAAAATTCCTATGCCCACAAATGGTCATCTATGCACTGATGAAAATGGTATTGACTTTGATCATAAGGTATACCGCTCCATGATTGGCTCTTTATTGTACTTATGTGCATCTAGGCCAGATATAATGCTTAGTGTTTGCATGTGTGCCCGATTTCAAGCTGCACCGAAGGAATCACACCATAAGGCTGTGAAGCATATTCTTCGATATCTAGCTCACACACCAACACTAGGATTATGGTATCCCTAGGGCTCGGATTTTGATCTCATTGGATATTCTGACTCTGACTATGCTGGTGACCGTGTGGACCGCAAGTCAACATCTGGTACTTGTCATTTCCTCGGACGATCCTTGGTCTGTTGGTCCTCGAAGAAACAGAACTGCGTATCACTGTCTACAGCTAAAGCTGAGTACATTGCTGGTGGTTCTTGTTGTGCTCAACTGCTATGGATGAAGAAAACACTCAAGGACTATGGCATCAACGTGAAGAATGTGCCTCTCCTCTGTGACAATGAGAGTGCCATCAAGATTGCTCACAACCCAGTTCAGCACTCGAAGACAAAGCACATTCAGATTCGTCATAATTTTCTTCGTGATCATGTGTTGAAGGGCGACATTTCTATTGAGCATGTGAAGACTGAAGAACAGCTAGCCGATATCTTCACTAAGCCCTTGGATGAGAAGATATTTAGCAAGTTGCGGTGTGAGCTAAATATCTTAGAGTCTTCGAATGTACTTTGAAAAGGCACTCATCCTAACACTTATGCAAAATTGATGACTTAGATGTGCAACACATGAAGAAACGTTTTTCTTCAATCAATGAAGAATAACACTCTCAGTGTGAAGAAATTAAAGAAGAATTTTATTCTTAGAACCCTACGACAATTGTACGCGATGTCTGAAATCATCATTCTTATACGGTGGGTCACGCCACCACAAAAGTTGAAAATCTTCAATTTGAGTTTTTCCTCAGTTGTTCAAATTCTTCAACTTGCAAAATCTTCACTTTTGCCGTCGTTTTTCTTCATTGACTATATATATATATATATATATATATATATATATATATATATATATATATATATATATATATATATATATATATATATATATATATATATATATATATCCTATACAGCATTCACTTATAGCTATCTCTTCAAGTTGGATCTTCTGCTAAGTGAATGTGATCGGACCCTTCCCCTCTATTCTACACTCCATCCAATCTATTCACAAATTCTTCATGTACATTCTATTTGAATCTCGTTCAAATTCTTCACTGTGTCCTTGTCAGCTGAAGAAATTGCGAACGAAACGTTAAAACTAATCTTATCCAAATTTCTGGTTTTGCTGCTCAAACCGTTCCACATCCCACGATGCATTATTTTACTCACCCACGATCTAACACGATCTCCACTACACAGTACATGGGTGACACATGTCGTGAGAAGGAGAACGGGCAAGGGCACGTTCGTCCCAAATCTTCGGGCAAACGGTTTTTCACTGTGGCTATAAATACCCATGTCCCCTTCCTCACTTGTTTTACTCCGCTTGATCTCTCTCCCGCTCGAGCTTCCCGAACCCTAGCGCCGCCGCTACTCCATCATCGCCGGTGAGAAAGAGCTTCACTGCCTCGACCTCGTCGCCGTCGTACTCACGCCGACCGCGGAAATCTTCACCTCCGCCGCCGCCGTAGACGTCTTCCTCCGCCAAGTTAGGGCGTGGACGATCTGTATCGACGAACTTCACTGTTTCAACTCACAGTTCGTCGTGTCCTTCGTTCAGGGTAATTAAAAGTTACTTTTACTGCCCTCCTTGATTCGAAACTTTTCTACAAAATCTTCAAAGGTGTTTTATTCTTCAAATCCTCACACACAAAACACCTCACATGTTATCTGTTCTTGATTCATTTCCCTAAGCATCATTTTCTTCAAGATTCCTCAATTGTGTGGATCTTCGATCTATACAACTCTGGAACCTAAGATAAAGCGCGCTTAGTGAAATTCTTCAAGACGCATCTGGTCAAATTCCTCAAACTTGTTCTTTATGAAAAACCCTCTGAGAACGCATATGACCTCTTCAAATTCCTCGCAACTATACTCTGTTCACAGGTACACATGTCCGCTGTTGAATCATTAGGTTCTCATCAACTTAACTCATTTGCAGCGTTCCTCGAAGAAAAGTTGCATACTTCTTCAGAGAATTCAATTGTTCAAATTCCTCAACTGAAGAATATGGCTGAAGGTAAAAGGCCACAGAAAGGAGGAAAGAAGCCAGAGGTCATGACTGCTTTTGAAATCCCTGAGGATTTATATAAAGATAACTGCACACCTCCTGAGGAAGACAAAAATAAGCGCAAGGTGCGCATTCAGAGGATTGAACGGAGATGGGCACGTGAATGGAGGGAGTACAGAAATGTCACTCCAAAGTACATGAAGAAATTCGCTCTCAACCCTCCATGCCCAAGAGCCCCATTGGCACCTGGCCAAGAGGCTGATCCCACTAGCATCAAACGCGGTGAGGACTTTCCTGAGGAATGGGCCAAGCGCCAAGCAAAATTGGCAAGACAAGCCAGAGAAGCAGTGAGGAAATTCAATGAAGACTCTGTTGCTGCTGCTGCCATTGAGGCCTCTGTCAAGCTGAGGAAATCAATGCTTAAGAAGCCCGCTTGAAAGCCAAGTGCTTCACCAACAATACCCTCATGGCCAAGTTCCTCAGCTGCGCCCTCACGGCCAGAAACCTCAAAATCTTCAAGGCAAATTCCTCAAGCTGCTCCTGCTCCTCCAAAATCCTCAGCACCTCTTCCAAAGTCCTCAGCACCTGCGCATCCTGCCACATGCCAAAGGACTGTAGGCATCTCTATTGCCTCTGGTGTCTTAGCTAGTTCCTCAGCTGCACCAAGTTCCTCAGCTGGACCCTCTCTGCTGAAGAAAAAGGCTACTGCTGGACGCGGCACTCGCCCAAGTCCTAAGAAGAAGCAGGTAGTCTTCAGTGTACCGTCTGATGATGATGAAGCTGATGAAGAAGAACTTGCTGAAATCATCAGGGACCGCCAAGAAAGGGCTGCTAAAGCCAAAGGCACACCTGTGCCCCTACTGCTGGATCCAAGGGCGATCCTCGATTTCATCAATCTCTGGCATAAGGATCCCAACACACCTATGCCTGACTTCAAGCTGACACCTGGCCAAAGTCACATGCTGACTCACTTCATCCAAGAGGAGAAGTGGAAATATGATAGGGCCAGAAAGATCAAGAAATCGCAGTACAGGAAAGAGAAACTGCTGAGGAAAAATGTTCTCACGATGAAACCTGAAGAACTTATCAAGATGCAGGTTGACATCAAAACCCTCAACGATGAATTTGATGCATACTATGCTGACTGGAAGGGAGCAAAAGTCAGGTTTGTGCAACTGACTGAGAAATTCACAAATGTTGCAGCCCCAACGCAACAAGAATTTCCTCAAGCTGAAGCATCTGTTCAGCAAACTGAAGAACATGCCAGCACCGCTGATGACGTTCAGGCTGTTGAAGAAAATGCTAGTTCCAGGGCTGATGACTCCATTCCAGCCACTGAAGAAATTGCCAGGGCATCCACTAGTGGTGCGCCTGAAGAAACTGGCGAAGTAAGGACAACTGCATCAGTTGCTCCTGAGGAAAATCAACCAGATTCCTCAGCTCCACCTGCGCCTACTCCAACTCCTATTCTTCCATCTGCATTAGATGTGAACAAGACCAAGGCTGCAGAGCGAGCTGCAGTGAAGAAAAGGAAAGCATCAAATGCTTCAGAATCTTCAGCTCCCAAGAAGATGAAGCTGATGACCAGCTCGTTTGCAAATCCCATTGATGCTGTTCCAATCTCAACCATGCCATCAAAGGACCTTGTTCCTTTTGGTGAATACTATGAGATCCCAAGTGGATCAGATGAAGAAACTCAATCTGCTGCTTCCTCAGAGCAGATTGATGAAGAAATTGAAGTGGATGCAATCCCTTCAACCCCAATGGTCTCATCACCAATGCCTCAGTTTACTGCTGAAGAGGCTGGTGTTGAAGAATTAGAGGATGAAGATGTGGACATTGGAAGCACAACTCCAGTGATGAATGATGACTTTTGGGAAAGTCAGCATCCCAATTCTCCACTCTTCACTCCATTGCAGCAAATCCCTCACTCCCCTTCACCAACAGTTCAAATGGGCTCTGAAGAAACTCATCCCACTGCATCTGTGAATGAAGAAATTCCAGCCACTACCGCTGTAGAAACTGCTGCTGATACTGAAAAGGTGACTGCACCTGAGGAAGAACCTGAAATTCCTTAGCCTGAAGAACCTGAGATTGTGATTCCTGAGGTAGTGATGCAACTCACTGACACTCCTCTGCCCAAGCCAAAGGATCCGTTCTCAAGGAAACAAAAGTTCAAGGCTGAAGACTTCTTTGGCGAGCACGTGTTCTTCACTGAGTATAATCCATATGACTCTGCTCGCATAAGGAAGAGGCGTTTCTGGACTGCAAGTCAAGCCAATTTCTATTCCTCAGTGCTTTTCAACAAGGACAAAGTCTTCGACCATGCACATATTCCTCACGTGGATATGGAGTCTATGTCGTGCTTCACGCCAGTCCTCAGTGTTCTTCACGACGCTGGGCTGCTCAATTTCTGCACTGACATATGCGATTGGAATGAAGAACTCATTCTTCAGTTCTATGCAACACTGCACATCACCGGCAACTCTGAAGATGTGAATTCATGGGTTCTGGACTGGATGACTGAGAGCACACATTACAAGGCACCAGCATCTGAATTGCTTCGTGCCCTTCCTCTAAGTCCTCCCACTGAAGATGCACGTTGTGTTTACAACGAACCTGAGCTTTCAAATCACTATATGCAAGTGCTGATGAAGCCTTTGAAGCCAGGGCAGGCCCCTCGAACCACATTCCTCGTCAAGGAATTGTTGTATGTGCCTCGGACTGTCTACCGCATTCTGACGAAGACAATGAGTCCCATCAAAGGCCACGACTCAAGTGATGAAGAAGTCGTTGGCATCATGAAGAAGATGCTTTTCAACATCTGTCATGGCGTTCCCGTCAACTTCCATGATTTCTTCATGAGGACTTTGTCAAATATTGCTATGTCACCATTTGAGCTGAAGCCTTATGCACCTTGGATTATGAGATTCATCAGGACAAGGTCTTCACTCAACTACAAGGCTGAAACTCTGAACCACTGCAGCTACTTGCCTCCCATTGAAGTCCTCAAAAGGACATTTTCCTCAGCTGAAGAAAAGGGCAAAGCTACTGCTGTGATAAATGAAGGCATTTGTCATTGAATGGACAATTTCGCAAGGCTGCATCTTACTCCACCAATGATGACTCTGCCACACATGACACTGCCGCCAACACTCCCAAGCCAAATCCTCAAGCCACAGCACCCTGGGTGATGACTGATCGTGAGTTACTCCTCAGTCTTCATCAAAAGATTGATCGCAATCACAAATGGGTCAAGCGTCAGTTTGGTTCAATTCTTCACAACATGACTGCAACACATAATGCAGTGAAGAAAAACCACTAGTACCTTCATGAAACCCTCAACCGCACCTGGGCTGTTCTGTCTCAAGTCTACAGCGCTGATGATCTGAAGAACACGGGTCTCAACAAAGAATTTGCCTGGTCTGCACCTCCTCCGAAGAAATACAAGAAGGTCCCAGTTCCTTCTTTGGTGGCCAGCTCCAATTCTTCATCGCGCGACACTGATGAAAATGAAGACTTGGACGACACTGCGGCAGGCCCTACTTCAACGACCGACCCCAACAACGCTGGCACTCCTTCATCAACTTGAATATCTTCAGGGGCGTTAGTCCTAAGTTTCGATCCTTTTGGTCATCTGATGACAAAGGGGGAGAAATCTGAGTTAGTCTTCAAGCGGGTCTATAATAAGGGCGTTTTTTTTTGCTAAGTTACAACTATCGTTCTTCTGAAACTTTATTGGATCGAGTTGTAATCTTAAACCCGATGGTGCGCTGATTCTTTTATTGCACTAAGTTCTGATACTTTTGATGCTCTACTCGGCATGCTTATTCCTCGTTAATATTATTGCACGCATGCTGAATTTCATCAGGCTCCATATTTCATCATGCATTTCAAATTCTTCATATTATATATCAAATGCATGTATGAATTACAAGATATAGGGGGAGATCTCCATGATTCATCTCTTCAAGTGTGCATTGCTTCAAAAGCAAATTCCTCACTATGCACAACTTCAGGGGGAGTTCTTCTATATCTTGCAATCAAATTCCTCAATATCATTATTTACACTTCACATATTTATCCCCGTTGAAAACTTAACCTATGTTGTCATCAATCACCAAAAAAGGGGAGATTGTAAGTGCATCTAGTGCCCCTTAGTGATTTTGGTGTATTGAAGACTTATAGGTTAAGTATCTAATGTGTTTATGAGTGTACGCAGGTCTATAAGTCTATGAGGAGTTTGATATTTACAAAGAAAGTCGACCCCTAAAAATGAAGTTCTTCCACTGAAGACTTTGATATTCTAAAGACTTTCTGAAGACTTTGAAAGTGAAGAAATTGGTGTGACCTTGAAGACTTGGTTATCATTCGAGGAATATGAAGAGTGAAGACTTTTGTTTTCGTAGTTTCATTTTCTCTTTCTTGAGTCATAGGAAACACCGTACTGTTAAAGGGGGTCGAGGAAATACTAAGGAGAAAATTTCCATATGATGCTCAACTCAAATCCTACACCTACCAATCCCTTCGAGTAAAGCCATTGGAAATCTCATACAGTTCAGTCAGTTTCTTCAGTGACAGAGACGCAGTTCTTCTGGTCACTGAGGACTTTGCTCTGACTGAGGAGTTAGGAATTCGCCAGTGTGAATTGCCTACATAGTGAGGAACATGATAGCCCTGAGGAATTTGAACCTCAAATTTCCGACCGTTGTTGTGCTACGCGCCAGCTGTCCCAAAGTATCTTATCCACCTAACGGTCATATCATTGAAGGGCATTTATGTCTTATCATGTCGGGCTGCTCCCTAGGCTATAAATAGCCGCCCCCTACAACCACTAGCTGGTTGGCTGCTCCGCATGAACTTGACACTTGTCATTTGAGAGCAACCCATCCTCCGAGGACTTTGAGCGAAAATCATCAAGTGAGGAAAATCCAAAACCCAAACCCAAACACCTACAAACCCAAAGTGATTGAGCATCACTGAAGAGATTGATCCTGCGTGGATCCGACGCTTGTTACCTTTGAAGACTGTGCTTCTTCTAGACGGTTAGGCGTCAAGGTCTAGAGCATCCAAGAGGAATTGTGGATCGCCGAGTGACCAAGTCTGTGAAGGTTTGGAAGTCACCTGAAGACTTACCGTGAGTGATTGGGCGAGGACTGTGTGTCCTTAGCTCAAGGAGAATACGGTGAGGACTGTGTGTCCGGGACTAGGTGTCCTCGAGTTTAAATACTCAGCCGCTCCAACCAGATGTACAACTAAGACAGCAGTTGGAACTGGTCTACCAAATCATTGTCTTCACCAAGCCAACTGGTTCTATTTCCTCAACACTTCCATTTCCTCATTATTGTGTTGTGTGTTTGCTCATATCTGTGTTTGAAGATTTTGACTGAAGACTTTCTCAATTTCCTCAGTTCAATTTCTTTAGCTGTTTTGTCTTCATCTAGTGTTATCCTATGTTTACGCTTTCTGTACTCTGTGTTTGTCTTCATTCCATCATGATGACTATGCTTGGATTCTGTTATGTTTTCATCTGAGTACTTATTCCGCTGCTAGTAGTTCTTCGCTAAGGAATTTCCTCACCAGCAAATTCCTCAGTGAAGAATTTCATAAAAATCGCCTATTCACCCTCCTCTAGTCGATATAACACACTTTCACTTGGCCCTTTGGTGTTCGACTTTCCATTGGGCAGAGCACCACGCATCCACCAACGCCTCCCAACAGTCCATCTTATCCACACACCATCTCGGGGGCACCTAAGTGATTCAAGAGAAATTTCAGCGCTACGCCTACGAGTCAAATCAAGAAAACTAAGTTCAAGGCCTTAAGAATAGGTAATTACCTGCATGTACTTCTCCTTACTCAAAAACTTGTCGCGACACTTCTGCTTGCCCCTCCTAATACCCTTCGAGGCGTAGTAGTCTCGAACGGCCTACACCCGAGCCTCGTGCCTTAAGTTCTGAAGTTGTTTCATCGCTGACGGGGTCATATATTTGTGAATTATTAGTTAGGTCATATATTTTTCGATTTTGTTATGAAAAACATCATATATAATTGTGTTGATCGTGTAGTTTTAAATGTGCAGTTGTTTCATCGCTGTGAGGTTTGGTGTTTGACGACCTCGCCGTGCGTTTGACGAGCTCTGCCCCTTCGTTCGTGGGTGAGCACAAATGACAAGTCCTCCTCCCCCATTAATTATTTGATCTATTCCGATGAAACTTGATAGCTAGCTATATATGTGTCTTGAATCATCAGTATGCGTAACCAATATGTGTCTCCCGTTCGAAAGCGTCATAGTTATAAATATGCATGCATTTGCATATTTATAACCTTGATTCTTTCGAATTGTCCAACGCTATCCATGGACAGCCCGAGTATGTGTAGATTGGGTTCGTTTTCCCATATGCTTTGCTCCGGATCCGACGCATATATTTCGTCAGTGCCTCCCCTGTTGTTCTCCGGGTACACATCCTCTCTGTTTATTGCAGAGACGTGTATCAGGAGAACAGCGGGGAGGTGCTGCCGAAATTTTGCGTCGGATCCGGAGCATGGCATGGGAAAATGAACCCAATCTACACATACACGGGTGGGATTAGGACCTATCATTACCTATTAGAGTGTAGGTTGCATGGACGTAATAAAATTGACAAAGTAGATCAACTGATGAATATATACATGGTGAATTACATATATAATTGTTGTGTGTCCAGTAGCTCTGAAAGTCAAGATGAGTGACCGTGCGTGGATGTATACCGGTCACACTGGTCAGAACAAATGGAGCGCTGAATGGTTCACAAAAACTAAGGGGTTTGTGCAAGGTTCGTTCATTTGACAAGTACAACATCAACGGGTATCGCTTTCGTACCTATGGCAAAGAGCTATCTATGGCCGACCGGAAGTCTACAAATTGTTGTGTATCTGCTATCGGCGAAGGAGGTACCGAGTATTATGGGAGAGTTGAAGCAATTTATGAACTTCTGTTCTATGGTGAAAACCCACCGAATGTCGTAGTCTTCAAATGTTATTGGTTTCAGCCGAAGGAGACTAGAAGGACTCATGAACATATAGGGCTAGTTGAAATCAACCAAAGCACTCATTTAGATGTTCCTGATGTCTATATTATGGCTCAACAGGCGACCCAAGTATTCTATCTACCGTGGGCCTGCCAAACTAATCCAAATCTGAAAGGTTGGGATGTCGTTTATGAAGTGCCGCCACGTGCTAGACTTTCTCCCCCAAAGGAAGAGGATTATGAACCTCACATTAACCCAGACACATATGAAGGAGAATTCTTCCAAGAGACACGTCTTTCCAAAAAGCGTTTCAAGAACCGCTATACTTCACCCCAAAACATTGAAGTAGACAGCGACAATGAATCCGACATCACCCCAGAGGAGGAACAAGAAGAGCCGGAACAAGAAGAGGTTACTTCTGCGGATGACCTGTCAATGCTTGACCGATTACGTCAAGGTGGCCTTGCACATGTTGATGCCAATGAACCCTATGAGCCCATCATTGATTATAGTGATGATGATGATTATGCATTTATTGATGATACTGATCGAGATTATTAGTAGTGTCAGGTATTCAATTTTTTTATGTTGTACTTGATGATGATACACTTAAGTGATATACATATTATTATTCATGTCGGTACTTTTTTTTATGTTGTACTAATTTCGTTTATTCTTTGTCATGGCAGGTGTTGAAAGATGGTGGGCACTGGTCGGGAGCGCGCCGAGGCCCCTTCTTCGTCGGCGCGTGGTGCGAGGTCTTCCATTCCACACGCACCTCTCTGCCGAGCGTTGCTGGACAGTATGGCGACACCGCCGGGCCCTTCTTCGTCGACCGCGGTGCCCAGCAGGGGACGAGGTAAGAAGAAGAAAGGAGGTGGAGCACGTGGTCGCACGAGACTTGGGCCCACGAGACCCCGGAGGAGCACACGTCTGGATGGGGTACCTGGTCGGGTCAGCCTGAGGATGGCGGGGAGCCGAGTGGCCATGCTGATGATGGCGGGGAGCCGACTGATGAGGAGGGGCAGGAGGGGGCAACGTCTACCAGCGTGGTGCTACACGGCTCCCGTCTGTGCAGGCGACCCGCGAGCAGAGGTGGTTGATTTTCCGTGATGGGGAGAGGTAAGTGCATTTAATCTTTTTGTACCTTCTGCATTCACGTTTCTTCAAATAACTGATGTGTTGGCCTTGTCATGCTGCAGGGGTTGGGACCACCATGAAAGTGTCCGCCGGCCCAACTCCGTCCTTGGAGTTCTGATTCGGCAAAACTTCCCGGGGTTTGTCACGTTGCCTGGTGAGAGTCGGCTTCCAGAGGTTGGATTGACTTGGGAGCACTACTTGGCTGCCCCGGCTCCGCCGGGTGAGATTATCGACGGTGTCTTGTGCAAGACGAGGGCAGACGTCGTGATCAGAAAGTTCTGGGTAATTGCTCCTTTACACAATTAAAAATCTTCAACTAGCTAGTTATTAATTGTATTAATCAATATTGTCTCATTTGATTGCAGACATTCTACAGGTGTGAGGAGGGATACGAGGAGGAGGCGGATCATGTTATCCACAAGGAGTGCAAGCGCCTACTTCAGAACTTACGGCATGAGGTTTGGGTGCAGGCTGTTCGAGACTACTATGCCGGGCGTGGTATCAAGAAGCCCAAGCAGGAGTGTCGCGATAAGTTCTTGAGTAAGGAGAAGTACATGAAGGTAATTCTTAAGGCCTTGTACTTACTTCCTTCATTTAGTAATTCATAGCCTTAGCGCTCAAGTTTCTATTTGCTAACTTAGGCCCCTCCGAGATGGTGGGCGAATCGGATGGATTGTTGGGAGGTGTTGGTCAATGCGTGGTGCTCAGAAGAGTGGCTGGCCACCCACAAAGAGGCCAAGGACAAACGTGCCCAAATGGAAGGTGTGCCACACCACCAAGGCAGCTCCAACTTATTTCAGTACGGGCGGAACTGGGTATGTGGTTTGCTTCATGATTCATGCAATTCATTCATCATGCTAGCTTTAGCCATTTAATTACTAATTTACTTTGTTTCTCTCTTTCAGGCATGCTACAATAAGGCGGATAAGGTGCCAGAGGTGTACGACTTGTATGCCATGGCCCACACTGGCCCTTACAAGAAAGTCAAGGCATTCTCTGCGTCTGACCTCAATGATCCAAAGAACTTTACCAACATCTCCGCCCATGACAAGCTCGTGCAATATAGAGATCAGGGGAAGGCGAGGAAAGGGGAGGACTTTAACCCGAGCCAGGGTCCCATTGATACAGAGCTGCTGATGATATCTGGTGGCGGGAGGTCCCATGGCTCCATAGCCATGGGAGATGGACTTATCCGTTGTCCTAGCACTCTCCCGGAGATCAAGGCGTGCCAGTCGAGCTCCGCTCCTGAGATAAGGCCTCGTGAACGGCCAGTCCAACTCGCCTTCAAGGTTAGTTATATGTACTCAGCTATCTTTCTCCATTACATTGTGTGCGCTTCCATCAATGATTACAAATGGTCATGTGAGTGGTGTTGCAGGCTGCTATACAGAGTGAGAGATATAGAACGGAGAAACTTCTGGCGGAGGCGGCGGAGAGGCAGCAGGAGTTGGAGGAGAAGACGGCAAAGATGTTGGAGGAGGAGAGGGCACGGAATGACATGCAGGGCCATGTACGAGCTCCTTGTGGTAAGTTTCTTCTGCAGATTACTTGCTAGTCTTAACATTTGAGTCTCATTACTAACTAGTATGACTCTGTTGTGAAAACCAAATGTGCAGTCTGTGTGCGAGAAGTCCGGTCAGATCGCTCCGCCGATGCCAGTGATTGCTCCTGGGAGCACGGTGAGTTTAATTTGAATGGACATTACTTGCTAGTCTTAACATTTGAGTGTCATAATGCTAACGAGACATTGGAAATGATCTTTGGTGCAGCTTAACTCCAGAAACGCATCGCACGATCCTTCTCCAGCTACCGGCGCGAGCCAACCCGCTCCTACACCTCCGTGATCACGGTAAGTTTCTCTAGTGTTTTGCTTAACAAATGCATAAAGACCTAGACTTGGATTTATTTCCTCCAATATGCTTAGCATAATGAACTAGAGTTAGCTTCTTTTCCTCCAAAATGACTTAATAAGCTTACTGACCTCATAAACCATCCATTCTACCTAAGTTAGCTCTAAAACGATATGTACTTAGCTTACTTATGTCAAAAATTGCATAATTAACTTAGTTAGCTCATAAACGATCCATTTTACCTAAGTTAGCTCTAAAATGACTCATTTTACCTTAGTTAGCTTATAAGTGATCCAATTTATCCAAGTTAGCTCTAAAATGACCCATTTTACGTAGATTAGCTCCTAAATGATCCATTTTACCTATGTTAGCTTTAAAATGACCCATTTCACCTAGGTTAGCTCCAAAATGACCCATTTCACCTAGGTTAGCTCCAAAATGACCCATCTTACCTAGGTTAGCTTATAAATGATCCAGTTTATCCAAGTTAGCTCTAAAATGACCCAATTTACCTAGAGTAGCTCCTAACGATCCATTTCACCTAAGTTAGCTAAAAACGATCCATTTCACCTAAATTAGCTCTTAAATGATCTGTTTCACCTAAGTTTGCTCAAAAATGAACCATTTCACCTTAGTTAGCTCAAAAACGATCCATTTCACCTTAGTTAGTTCAAAAACGTGGCATTTCACCTTAGTTAGCTCATAAACGACCCATTTCAACTAAGTTAGCTCAAAAACGATCCATTTTACCTTAGTTAGCTCAAAAACGATCCATTTCACCTTAGTTAGCTCAAAAACTATCCATTTCACCTTAGTTAGCTCAAAAATCATGCCCTTCACCTTAGTTAGCTCATAAACGACCCATTTCAACTAAGTTAGCTCATAAATGATACATTTCAACTAAGTTAGCTCATAAACAACCCATTTCAACTTAGTTAGCTCGTAAATGATCCATTCCACCTAAGTTAGCTCATAAATGATCCATTCCACCTAAGTTAGGTCATAAATGACATATACTTCTTGTTATAGTCTTCTTGTTGTTCTATTCACCTATTTCTAACTTCATATTTACCATTTTGCATATTTCACTCACTTCATGGAAGCTAGCTTGCTAGGATGGAGTGCTTGCTTTTTCTTTGCTAAAACTTTGCATTGTATCTAGCTTGCTATGATAGAACTTGCTATGTTGATGAAACTTTGCTATGTAATATGTATATGGAACAATGTGTATGGATGGAACTTGCTATATATGTTGGTGAAACTTTGCTATGTCATATATATGTATATGGAATTATGTGCTGGATATGTGATATGTGTGCTGGATATGTTTGCTGTTAAATATGTGATATATTTGCTGTGAAAATTGTTGGATTAAGAAAAAACAGAAAAAAAAAAGAGACAATATACAGGCTCTTTTCCGTCAGCCACCGACGGCAAAGGGCTCTTTGCCATCAGCAGCGGACGGCAAAGAGGCCACGTGGCAGGCAGCTGTGCTTCCTGGGAGGCTGACCAATTTGGTCAGTTTGCCTACAGTGGCTGACGGCAAAGGCTTTGCCGTCCGCGGCGGACGGCAAAGAGCAAAAACTTTGCCTACAGCGGCGGACGGCAAAGGCCTGCCGTGTAGTGACGTCGGCTGACATCACACGGCGGACGGCAAAGGCCTTCCGAAGTTTGCCGTCAGCGGCGGACGACAAAGGTCTGTCGTTAGCCACCTAACGGAGTAACAGCGCACTTATTGCCGTCTGCACTCTTTGCCGTCCGCTGCTGATGGCAAAGGCTCCTTTGCCGTCAGCCGCCCGAAGCAAACGGCAAAGTACCTCTTTACCGAACCTTACTTTGCCGTCACCTTTTGCCGTCCGCGGCGGACGGCAAAGACCTTTGCCGTCAGCCATCCATGCCTTTGTCGTCCGCCATGGCTGACGGCAAAGTAGCTGATTCCTGTAGTGTTTGGGCCCGGGTGCCATGATTTCAGATCTGAACCGTTTATGTTATCACCATTATATATATGTTCTAGATCCGATCTTGCAAGTTATAGTGACCTACTACGTCTTATGACCCGGCAACCCTAGAGTGACAAAAGTCGGGACACTTCCCGGTGATGACCGTAGTTTGAGGAGTTCATGTATTCACTATGTGTTAATGCTTTGTTCCGGTTCTCTATTAAAAGGAGGCCTTAATATCCCTTAGTTTCCAATAGGACCCCGCTGCCATGGGAGGGTAGGACAAAAGATGTCATGCAAGTTCTTTCCATAAGCACGTATGACTATTTACGGAATACATGCCTACATTATATTTATGAACTGGAGCTAGTGCCGTATCGCCCCAGGTTATGATTATATGATGAATATCATCCAACGAATTCACCGATCCAATGCCTACGAATTTATCTCATATTGTTTCTGCTAAGTTACTACTTCTACTGTTACTATTGCACTTGCTACAAAATCATTGCTATCACTGTTACCGTTACTACTGCTGCTACTGCTATCAAAACTATCATACTACTTTGCTACTGATCACCTTGCTACAGATAATTAATCTTCAGGTGTGGTTGAATTGACAACTCAGCTGCTAATACTTGCAAATATTCTTTGGCTCCCCTTGTGTCAAATCAATAAATTTGGGTTGAATACTCTACCCTCGAAAACTGTTGCGATCCCCTATACTTGTGGGTTATCAATCTCCGAAGGTGTTTGGTGAGTTGGCATAGACCGAGATTAGGATTTTTCACTCCGAGTATCAGACAGGTATCTCTGGGCCCTCTCGGTAATACACATCATAAGAAGCCTTGCAAGCAAAGTGACTAAGGGAGTTAGTTACAAGATGATGTATTACGGAACGAGTAAAAAGACTTGTCGGTTACGAGATTGAACTAGGTACGAAGATACCGACGATCGATTCTCAGGCAAGTAACATACCGATGGACAAAGGGAATTACATATGTTTTCATAAGGTTCGACCGATAAAGATCTTCGTAGAATATGTAGGAGCCAGTATGGGCATCCAGGTTCCGCTATTGGTTATTGACCGGAGAGGTGTCTCGGTCATGCTTACATAGTTATCGAACCCGTAGGGTCCGCACGCTTAATGTTTGTTGACGATATAGTGTTATATGAGTTATATGATTTGGTGACCGAATGTTGTTCGGAGTCCCCGATGAAATCAGGGACATGAGGAGGAACTCCAGAATGGTATGATGGTAAAGATTGATATATATAGGACGATATTATTCGGACACCGAAGAGTTTCGGAGTGCTCCGGGTAGTCATCGGATCGTCGGAAGGGGTTCCGGACACCCCCGGGAGGTCTATTGGCCTAATGGGCCAAGGGGAGGGACACACCAGCCCACAAGGGGTTGGCACACCCTCTCCCTGGCACGACGACCCTAGGGGAAGGAAAGGGGGAGGGTTGGCCCCTCCTGCCTTTCCCTCCTCATGTGAGAAAGGAAAGGGGGGCACCTCCCCCTTCCATCCTCCAGCACACAAACATGGCGGGGGGCGGCTAGGGGCAGGAGACCAAGTGAGATTTGGCCCCACTTGGGGCGCCTCCTGGCTGCCTCCCCTCTTCCCCCACCTATATATATGTGGGAGGGGGTGCCACACATAGCCCACGACAATCTCTTAGCTGGATGCGACGCCCCTCTCCACAGTTTCGTCCCTCAGTCATATTTTCGTAGTGCTTAGGCGAAGCTCTGCGGAGATAGCATCACCACCACCGTCACCATGCCGTCGTGCTGCCGGAACTCATCCACTACTTCGTCGTCTTGCTGGATCAAGAAGGTGAGGACGTCACCGAGCTGAAAGTGTGTTGAACGCGAAGGTGTCGTACGTTCGATACTCAATCGGTTGGATCACAGAGAAGTTCGACTACATCAACCGCGTTAACAAAAGCTTCTGCTTACGGTCTATAAGGGTACGTAGACACACTCTCCCCTCTCATTATTATGCATCTCCATGGATAGATTTTGCGTGTGAGTAGAATTTTTTTGTTTCCATGCAACGTTCCCCAACAAAAAGAACTTGCATGACATCTTTTGTCCTAACCTCCCGTGGCAACTGGGTCCATAAAGAAATTAAGGGATATTAATGCCTCCTTTTAATAGAGAATCGGAACAAAGCATTAACACATAGTAAATACATGAACTCCTCAAACTACGGTAATCATCGGAAAGAATCCCAATTATTGTCACCTTGTGGTATGCGGATCATGACACGTAATAGGTGCATATAATTTCATGGTAGGATCAAGAATACAAACATATTGGTGAAAACACAAACATTTAATTTAGATCTAAAATCATGGCACTCGGGCCCTGGTGACAAGCATTAAGCATAGCAAAGTCATAGCAATATCAATCTCAGAACATGGTGGATACTAGGGATCAAGCCCTAACAAAACTAAATCGATTACATGATGAATCGCATCCAACCCATCACGGTCCATCAAGCCTACGAAGATATTACTCACTCCCGGCGGTGAGCATCATGAAATTGGTGATGAAGGATGGTTGATGATGACGAACACAGATGATCCCCCTCTCCGGAGCCCCGAACGAACTCCAGATCTGGCCTCCCAATGAAGAAAAAGAGGTGGCGGCGGCTCCTATCACAAAATGCGATGAAACTTCCTCTCTTATTTTTCTCTCGGGAAATATGAATTTATAGCATCCAGATTAGGGTCAGCGGAGCCTCAAGGGGCCCACTACCCACCAGGGCACGCCGAGGGGGGGAGTGGCGCGCCCTGGTGCCTAGTGGGCAGCAGAACCCCCCCCCCCCCTCTAGTGGGTCTTTGCTCCAGTATTTTTCTTTTATTCCAAAATAAATCTCTAAAAAGTTTCGTCCAATTATGAGAACTTTTATTTCTGCACAAAGACAACACCACGGTAGTTCTACTGAAAACAGCGTCGGTCCAGGTTAGTTTCATTCAAATCATGCGAATTAGAGTACAAAACAAGAGCAAAAGCGTTAGGAAAAGTAGATACAACGGAGAAGTATCAGCGACGAGATCGCTTTCCATGAAGGGATTATTCCTGGACTTACAACGGGTTCAAAAGTGAATTTTTTTCGAGAGTATGTCAGTGGCGTACCATATTTTTATAGAAGGGAGGAAAGACATTTACAAGAGACTACCACCGATGGCGAAGATTCAGTGTAGTCAGCACCAACACCTAAAGCACATACACACTACTCTCTCACTAAGTGATCTAGCCGTCTGACTCCTGCGGCGTGCCAATCATGAATTCCGTCAAGCACATATCTTATCTCACTTATGCTTGTTTGCATGCTTATTGGTCATGACTTGTTGCTTGAATGAAACCATCTTTATGTGCATCTATGAGTCAATATATGGATATGTGCTATACATGGATATGAGATATAAGATATGTGCTTGTTATGAGTCTATATGTGCTTGTTATGAGTCTATATGAGTCTATATGAGTCTACGTTTATTGGCCATGACTTGTTTCTATGCTTATTGGTCATGACTTGTATATATATAGTAATACTCCTGTGCGCTGAGGTTTTCTTCACCCTGGGTGTAGAATAAGTTATTCTTCACCGAGGTAATTTTATGATCCTTTCATAAATAAAATAAATTTGGAATATAAATAGTTACATTAATATTGACTCACTACGTAAAATTTGGCATAAGAAAACAAGATTTTACGCAGTGAATCAATATGAATGTAACTATTTTTATTTCAAATGTAATGTATTTATGAAATGATTATAAGATTATCTCAGGTGAAGAATAACTTATTCTGCATTCTGGGTGATGAACAAAACACACACTATGTTGCTGAATTACTGGGATGATTGGGTAACCATACCAAAAAAATCTGTTGGGCAATAAACCGAGTGTTACACCCGACTTACAATACCCCTAATGCCGTGTCAGGCCCTTGGGAAACTTGTCTTATCAGAGAGACACGTGGCAGTTTTTGGTCAACCCCAAGAAGAAAAAGAAGCCTAGTACGGGGACTCGACTTTCTTATACCATGTGGCATCTACTCCCTCTCCCAGAATATAAGAATGTTTTTGATACTATGCTAATGTTAAAAACATTCTTATATTTAGGACGGAGGGAGTATGTTTTTGTCGGTCGGTCGCCAGTTTCCTTTATGTTGCCAAGAAGTATTATTTATACTCGGCAAACGTTTTGCCGAGTCTCCAAGAAAAGGTTCTCGGCTTACATCGTTTTGCCGAAATGGTGTAAGCTGAGCCGGCTTTGCTGGGTGCAGCACTTGGCTAACTTTTTGCCGAGGTGTTTTTCGCCTTCGCCAAGTATTTCTGATACTCATTGCAATATATTATTCTTGTAATGCAGTACTATTTACTTAGTCCGAGTAATGATTGAACTTAAGAAAGCAATGTGAAATATTATTATATATAAATAAAATCCTTATAAGTAATTTACAACATATCAGAAAATAACTTCATCTTTTTTGAAGCAACCGACAGGAGCAGTACTTTTCCTTAAGAAGAGAAAAATGTGTACAAGATGGCATGTTTCAAAAGACTAAGTTAAACCTACACTTTCGATATACAACGTTCTGCGAACTCTCAGATGGTCAGCTTCCTTATGGTGAAACCAACCCATCAGGGTTCAAGTTTTAAATAGACTTGACACTGGTACTTGCATTTTTCAGGATTCCCTCATTGGGAAGAGACGTTCCCCACGACTACGAGGCGCCTGTGATGACTTTATTAATGTCGGTTCAAATCTGATAAAGGGCTTTTTAATTCTGTCTCGCCGGGACATGAATTTCTATTACTACGAAATTCATAAATGAAAATGAAGAAGATGTTTGCTTGCTCTGTATCTCGGAGGTGCTTATAGGGATAGGATAAGTGTGTGTTCATAGGATGAGTGTTTTTGCGTGTATGTCGGGGATGGCATTTTAGCTCCCGGGAGCATTTGCTCCTGGATGAATAGTACCTCAAAAAAAGTGGTAAAATAAAAAAATCTGAAATTTTTGTGGATGTTCGTGTCAGTGTTGCAAGTATGCTTGACAATTTTTGTGCGAAACAGAGCAGTAGTGTTCCGTCAGTGAAAAAACAAATGTGAGATGACATTTTTGAGTAACCTTTGGTGTTCAATTTGTTGTTTACACATGTCAAAATGTTTAACTTTTTTGCCTAAAAGTTTGCATGTAGCATTTGGATGTGGCTATGAATACATTAAATTTTTGTTGGAATTTTTTTGACATTTCAAAAATCATTTTTCGCGCACACGGGCACGTGCTTCCGAGAGCCAAATTGGATCTTCACGTGTATGTGAGTATCTGCAATTGTACTCTGTTTAAAAAAGAGGCACTATCACCAAGAGTCATACAACTTGCGCTTGATGTTCACTTTAGTGCTAGAACTTTGAAAATATGGATTTGTGGTCATCTCACTTGACATCACATGCAAATACGGTCACAAAAAACGTATGCGGATGTATCAGGGTGTATGGACCCACCAGTCAGTGAGCCATGGCGCTCTGTCAACTCATTTTTGCAAAAAACACCCTTGCATTTATTTATTTGCGGGGAAAGTGGCCACTGCAACGCATTTTTACACCAGACCACCTCACTTGTTTTATTTGAAAAAAAGCTGACCATTGAATAGGTACAAAAATCACAGAAAATTTGGGGACACCGGGTCTCAAACCTGCGACCCACGTTTACTACACAAGCCAATCTAGCCAGCACACCCTTCACGTACGAATGTTTGGTAAGATAGAAAATCAACATGTGCTCACGGTGGAGCTTAGATACGATTTTTCTAAAGAGAACAGTTCTTGAGCACCAGACCGATGTATACTTTTTCTTTTTAGATTTCAACCGACATATACATGTACTGAGTGCGGACGCATGTGGAGTTTAAATGAACTGCAGATACTGCAGGCCATTTTGCACTTGTTATTTTTTTTTAAATATTTGTAAAACATAATTAATAAAGTTATGTTATAAAAATGTTATGCATACAAACAATCATTAGTAAATAAAAAAATATATATAAGCCTGTGTATTATATAAAAGTATTTAGTTAATACTGATGTTTAATTTTTTATTTAATAAATATGTTTAAGGAATAAAAAATTATACACTTGTGGCTTGTTTTTAAATTATGAAAAATAATGAATTCAAACATTTACTAAATATTACCAAATATTCACTTGTGTATAATTTTTACACATGACTTATATTAAAAATGTCTATAATTGAAATGTTAGACACGATTGAATAGTCATATAAACATTTTACATTTTAAATTATGAATATATTTTTAGTTATACAAACGTTGAATTATACACATGTGTATATAGGTAGTGAAATGTTTGTATAACTAAAATCCTATTTTTAATTTTAATTTTGGAAAAAATATTTTAGATAATACAAACATTTTTATAATTCATACATAATATTTAAATATGTGAATATTTTTAAAATAGTGCATGAACAAATTTTAAAGTAGGTTATTTCCTTTGTATGTACAATATTTATAACACGCGTATACTTAGACGTTATTTTTATTGCTGAAATTATAATTTACATATACTATCTACAAGTTTCTAGTACATTAAGACTAGTTATTCACGGTAGATGTGTACACGTGCAGGTTCTAGTGGCTAGAACGTCTTGTGTGCTACTCTTTGTTTGTGGGTTAGAGAGCTGGCGGCCACACTTTTTCCTGTAGAAGAAATAAATGTGATTTAAGCTCCACGTCTAATACATGTAGGTTTGCTATCCATAAATGAGGTGGGAACGTGAAGGTTAGACTGGTTAGACTGGCGTGTGTTGTGATCGTTGGTTGGGGTTCGAGAACAGGCGCCCCTATTTTTTGTTTTAATTTTCGTACCATTGTTTTAATTTTCGTACCATTATCCAGTACAATGGTTAGCTTTTCTGCAAATAAAAAAGTGAGGGAGTTTTGTGTAAAATGCGTTGTAATGGTCGGCTTTTTCCACAAATAAAAAAATGTACGGGTGTTTTGTGCAAAAATGAGTAGGCCGAGCGCCATCACTGACTGACAAGTGGGGCCATACACCATGATACGTCCGCATACATGTTTTGTGACCGTATTTGCACGTGATGTCAAGTTAGGTGATCATAAATCCGTATTTTTAAAATTCTAGCACCAAAATAAACATCGAGTGCAAGTTTTATGACTTCCGATGATATTACCGCAACCTTCGGTCGAAAATCTCAATCCCAAACAAGTATGTTCTTGAACTTAAAAAAAAAAGTATGTTCTTCTTGCATGTACAGGAAAGAATTATGCTACACGTGACGTGAGAGAGAAGTTTCTCCCGAACGCTCCTTTTGTTCCTTCCTTCCTAGCTCGCACCTCCATGCTTCACTCCCACTCTTCACCACCTCTCCCGGGCCGTCTCCACAAACGAAGCTCCTCCTCGCTGGCCGGCGCGGCACACAGGTCTCTCGTCTCTCCCTACTCGCCAATGCCGCTCTCACTGGCACTGCTCCTCACTCTCACCCCACTCCTCCTCCCGGCGGCGGTGGCCGCCGACGGCAACGTCCGGCGGCTGCTCCACGAGCCGCTCTTCCCCATCGAGTGGACCCCGCCCCCGTCACCGCCCGCTACTGCTCCGCCCTCGCCGGGCTTCAGCTCCGACCCCTCCACGCCAGCCCCGCCCGACACGGTCGTCACCCCGGCGCCGCCGCAGCCCAGCACCGTCCCCGCCGTGGTCTCGTCCCCTGGAGGCCCCGCCCCGCGCGTCCGCGGCGGCGGAGGCACCCCCAAGGCCGCCATCGTCGTCGCGTCCGCCGCCGCCGCGGCCTTTCTCGCCCTTTTCGCCTTCGCCGCCGCGTTCCTCCTCACCGGCCGCGTTCCGCGCCACCCGGTCCAGCCGCGCGTCCCCGAGCACCCGGGCGGCCATGCCCACGTCTTCGAGTCGTCGGAGCCCAACGCCGCTGTGGCCGGCCCCTCCACGGCTTCCCACTACCGCAAGGCCCGGCACGAGCGCGCGCGGCGGGGCATTTGCCACGACGTCGACACCGTCCCGAGCCCGGAGCTCCGCCCGCTCCCGCCGCTGCGGCGGGAGTCTGCCGCGGCGGCGGGCTCGTCCGAGGAGGAGGCGCCGTATTACACTCCCGGTCAGCACTCCGCGGGGTCCGGCTCCGGCGGCGCCGAGGCCCGCGGGACATGGACCGAGGCAAGCGCGTCCAGCTCCAGCGCGCGCACCACCACGCCCTCGCGCCGCAGCCTCCCCAGTCTCACCAGCGACTTCTTCCCCGCGACCCCGGCCGCCGCCGCCGCCTCTGCTTCCACCACCGCGCCCCCTCCCGCTCCTCCGCCACAACGCTCCCGCCGCACGCCGCCGGGCACCCGCTTCTCGGCGGGGACTGCCAACCCTCCACCGCCGCAGCCCCAAGCATTCAACAACCCAATATCCATGCGCCGGTCACTCAACCCGGTCCGAGCAGAGGATCCCAGCATCGCCGTGCGTGCGGCGCCTGCCATGGCGATGATGAAGGAAAATGACGACGGGAGCAGCATGCGGACGCATGGCAATGATGGAGGCCGACCGAGGCTGAAGCCGTTGCACCGGGAAATGGCCCGCGGCGGCGGGAGCTCCGATGACCCCGACATGGCCTGGGACCGGCTCAAGTCGAGTTCGCTCAAGTCCAACTCCTTCCAGTTAAGGATGCATATTATAATGGCAGACCAGATGCAGGATTTTCGTGTCGTTTTGTTGGACCTCTGAATCTCACAACAGTTTTTCTTGCAGGTCGGATGAGGACATGATCGAGGTGCTCGCCATGAACAGTGTGGCAGCTAGGGACACATCGAGGAAAGGTGGCATGTCGACGAAGCTTAGGCGGGAGGAGAGGGTCCTCGACCCGGAGAAGGAACAGAGCATTGCCATCCTGATGCGTGCGCTGAATGTCACGCCTGATGAGGTCTCGGATGCACTCTTACATGGTGAGCAACTGTTTGCTTCTTCTGTTGCTTGAAATTGGTCGTCAGCAAATATCTTGAAAAGAGCTCTGTGATTTGTGCTTGCAATTATTGGTTTATATCTGGGTATGAATTTCAATTCTATTTTTGTTTTCGACATATAGCTGCATGCGGCTTGGATTAAAGTTGCATAAAGAAATTTGTGCAATTTGGTGGAGAAGCTGCACGGTTTTCAATAAGTCAAAAAAGTTGCGCAAATGCTTTACTTTTGAATTTGTCTTGAGAAATTTCAAGGTGGTCCAGTTGATTATGGACGGTTCATTTGCGGTGATCTCATGGTGTTGTGTTACCTCCTAGGGGGTAATTGGTCACCTAGGTTATTTATAACAAAATATTTGTGCCAGATTTCATATATACAGATAGAACTTTTAGAAATAGAATATATTTTTTGCGGGATAAAAATAGAACATATGATCGCATGAGTTTAAATTCTATCCTTGAAAATATTACCTTGACAAGATATTGGGTACAACTTGAAAACAGTAACATTTTGTGAAAACTTTGACAAGTATTTTCAAGCTGCTATATCACATTTAAGAATTTGATAATTTAAGATCCCCATAAATTTTCATTTACAATATAAACCCGACATGATAAAATATAAGAAAACCCATGACTGTATATCATCTAAATTTCATTACAATGTAAATGTCACCTACATTTCACTGTCTATATTCTTTTGCGGGTCACTATCTAATTTCAAGTAGTAATAATCAACAAAGGTGGGGCTTCTTTCTTTAGATGTACTCAAGCCCAGTGTGGCTGTAAATTGGCCTTCAATCATGCTTCCAGTGGTGTCCAACAGTCCAAGATGGCATGCATGATTACGGTTTGCAAGGATAATGAATATTTATAATCACCTCTCCTTTTTTCATTATGATGTTTTTCGAAAAGGAGGATAACCACCGGCCTCTGCGTCGAGTGAATTTCTTTATGACGTATTAATGCGAAAGTGCCGGTTATATTATTGATGTCCAAAACAAATAGCCTAAATCAATGGTGAGGGTTCAAAACAACACTTACCTCTCCAGAGGTAAGTTAGTCCATCTTAAAGAGCTCATAGTTTTTCCTATGCTAGTCTTCCATCTTTCTTTTCTTTATATTGCTACCGAGTTAATATTCAACGGATAAATCTCACTAAGAAGTAGGCACACCATTTAGGAATTCTTAGAAAAAGGTCGCATTCAAATTTATAATGGCATTCCACTCCCTTTCAATAAGAATTCTTTTAATTGGCTCATTACTCTGAGAGCTGACACTGCCATGTAAAGTTATGCAGTGTTAAAATTCTACTAACAATATTGTGTTCCTACCATCATTTTAAGTAGGTAATGGTGAATGTTTGGGGGCAGAACTTTTGGAGACTTTAGTAAAGATGGCTCCTACCAAAGAGGAAGAACTTAAACTGAGGGATTTTACTGGTGAATCGTCTAAACTTGGTTCGGTGGAGTGCTTTCTTAAAGCAGTTCTTGACATACCTTTCGCCTTCAAACGAATTGACGCAATGCTATACCGAGCAAATTTTGAGAATGAAATAACGTACCTCAGAAAATGTTTTCAAACAATTGAGGTATTCTAGTTCATTTTGTACTAGCATTCTAATTGTGAATCGCCGCACTCAAGTTTCATATTGTCTTTGTGCCTGGAACCAATATGTCTTGCCTCCGGTTCCAATATGAAACTGAACTCTATCTTCCACAGTGTTCGTGGCTTACATCCGCTAGTAACCGAGCCAAGCAAGTTTGATTATCCTTGCCCGTCTTAATTCATTTTCATTGGTAAAACACAACAAGTTTGAATTTTAGAGATAGAATACACACAATATGGTTGAGATCACCCTTGACCTTTCCACCCATCTTGAAATTTTCCCAATGGTTCATGACAAGATTATTTTTAGTTTGGAGATTACCATTTTTGCACTGTCATATTCATAATACTACCAAGGACTATAATGGCATTTTTAGTGACTGACTATTCATCTGTTTTTTTCAGGCAGCTTGTGATGATTTAAGAGGTAACAGATTGTTCCTCAAAATACTCGAAGCAGTGCTGAGAACCGGGAACCGAATGAATATCGACACAAATCGGGGTGAGCCCAAAGCTTCGAAACTTGACACGCTCCTTAAACTAGCAAACGTCAAAGGCGCCGACGGTAGAACCACCCTGCTACACTCTGCCGTGCAAGAAATCGCCCGGTCAGAGGACGAAAAATCCGATGAAATCGCAGAAAATCACATACAGTTCCGTAAGCATGGCCTGAAGGTCGTGTCCGGGCTGAGCAGCGAGCTGGGAAGCGTAAAAAAAGCAGCAACAATGGATTTCGACGTGCTGCATGGCTATGTCTCCAAGCTTGAGACCGGCGTTGGGAAGATAACATCGGTGATTCTGCTCCAGAATCAATGCAGGAAGGGGGAGAGGTTTTTCGCCGTGATGCGCGGTTTTCTCAAGGAAGCTGAGCAGGGGATCAGACACGTCAGGGGTGAGGAGAGGAAGGCCATGGAGAGAGTGAAGGAGATCACTGGCTACTTCCATGGCAACACCGCGAAAGAGGAGGCTCATCCTCTGAGGATATTCATGGTGGCGAGGGACTTCGTCGCCATTCTGGACCGTGTCTGCAGGGAGGTCGGCCAGCAGGACCGGGCGTTCGTCGGTTCCGCGAGGTCTTTCCGTACCTCGGCAACCACCCCATCGCCATTGTTGAGTATGCATGGCCAGCACGGAGGAGAAGGCAACTCCGACGAAGCTACCCTCCTCGGTGTACTGGATGCTCATTTTTGAAGGAACAATGTCGCACCAATAGACGGATATATATACTGCCCATGATAGATGAAGCACATATGTAATTTCCTCTTTTTGATAAGTTTAAAGTTCAGTGCAAGTCCTGTAGTATATTTGTGGATCGTTGGAAATCTTCTGTACAAAATACATAATTACCGAGCAGTAGAATTGTTAGTACACTGTGGCAGTTTTTCACAGCCTGTGGAAAAAGATCCGCGTATTACTTGCTTACTTATATTTCATCCTTGTGACAGCTTAATGTTTTCTCCTTTTCTGAGGAGGAGGTTAAACCCTGGCCTCTGCATCAGCCGATGCCACAACCATCATTATTAAAGTATCAAATCAAATATTCAAGTAGTTCCATGAAGGCCTAACCAGGTAAAAACTCAGTCGGTCAATAAACTGGCCAACAAAGAGTACATAACTCATACACATATTCTATTACACCGTCATCCAAACCAGTAGAACAAATTGCATGTTTCCTTTTGCGGGAACAAATTACGTATGACTGTCTGCAATTGGGTGCGTCCAGTAACCATGGACTCCCAAACATGTTTGATTTGTGTTTCAAACGTTACAACTAGCAGCACACTTAAAGCGAACAGAGGGTAATCCCGCAAAAACAAAAGCGAACTGAGGGTAATTCAGATGAGGTTCCTCGTGGTGGAACCAGTTCATCAGGGCTCAAGTCCTAGACTTGATATTGGTGTACATATTTTTTTGGATTTATTTCAATCATCAACGATGTTCATTCCGTGAGAGGAGATGTTCCTGGCGATTATGAGGTGCATGTGGTGACTTCATCAATCTGAAGATTTTGTGTTGACTCAGTATTTCGGAGGTGTTCTTAGGGTTGCGCCATAGGGGTGAGTGTATGTGAGCGTATACAATCATATTGCATTAAGAAAAGGTAGCAAACTTGAAAAGGGATTATACATAGGGAGTACCTAGAACTCATGTAGATGAGATATAATTTGGTCTCATTCACCTGGCAAACAAGGACAGATACAACTCACGTCAGCACACACGTATCTTATAGCATCATATCCAATGGCTATAAAAGGTGAATGAGACCAAATTATATCTCATCTAGATGAGTTTTAGCAAAACTGTTATACATACGAATAACACCCAGCGAAGCAGTCATCATAACCTTCTACTCCTTTGTGCGGGGCTCTTTTCGTTTTTAACCAACCTGGCTTCGCTTTCCTTCTTTGCGTACAAGGAAAGAAAAGTGAAACATGATTACAAGGGAGTTGCACAGAAGCTCAGCCTTTTCTTTGCATTTCGCTGAGCAATAATCATTCGAAGGGATGGACATGAACATGCACAATTCCATCGCGAAACCTCGGCTTATAATGGAGACTCGATGCACGGACAATCATGCACGGGTGTGGACGACGGCTGGGAGAGATATTAAGAATGTGCTGCATTTTCTGTTACGGTTCCCACGTCCCGTAAAGTGTCTGAATTATGATGTCAAGTATCATGACAAAGCTAGGCATGCTATAGAATCATAATCCATGTTGTCTGTGGCCCTTTGGATAACTTTCCGTGGCTTCCATCTTGACAATAATTTCAGAGATCGATGAGATTGTATGGAAGCACACCGTCCGTGGGTAATATATGGTCGAGTTGGCTTACAAAGCGTAATTCTTCAATACCTTTTTTTTTCGAGGGAATTCTTCAATACCATTTAATCGTCTATGGGGCACACGGCGAAAATGCTAGACGCACAGACGATTACGGGCGTTTAACAGGCCATCCTTCTAACTAATCTCTCTGCCCCCACTTCCACCCCCCCCTTGATTTTCAGTGGGTGCGGGCCCTTCCTTCCCCTGATCTGCAATTCTACTTGTCCACGTCGACCAGTCCATTAAACTCAGTATTAAGTCCCCGTTGATGTAGCATTACTAAGGGCACACGGTGTGGAAGGCTTGATCGTCGCCCAAAGTCAAGTTCTTTGCTTGGTTGACCATCCAAACGGATAGATTGAAGAAGCGATGTTGGCCAAATTGTGGCCTTTGTCCTTTATGCAAGCGGCAACTAGACCCATCGACCACCATTAATACAAATGCTGGTTCTCTCTCCGCCTATGGGGCAAGCACAAAGATTAGCTCCAATTTAGGAGCATTGCTGCTTCCACTTGAAAGATTGGTGGATGGGACTTTCACAAATCAATTTCAAATAGAAAACGATGGCCCACCTCACCATGCTCACCATTTGTACCATTTGAAATGAAAGAAATGCACATGTCATTCGCCACAAGAAGCAAGTTAAGCTTTGGGTCACCTCAAAAGCGAAAGACATGTACCATTTGAAATGCATATGTATATGCCTCCCTCGACGGTTCTACTGGCCAACATCAAGAAGGAAGTTAAGCTTTGGGACACCAAGAAGGCTAAAAGATTGGGAAACATGATGCCGAGAGAGTAATGACCTACTGTTTTTGGGGTGTTTTAACACAAACTTAACTCTATTTCTCTCCTTAATTAATTAATGAGGCAAAAAATTTGCCTCCGTTTAGAACAAAAAATATTGTGTTGGTAAAGCTCCTTTGCTTAGCCATCAAAATCAAATATATTTTCCAAAACCAAAGGCTTATTTATTGACTTGAATTTGCACAACTTTTTTCTACCCCGAAACAAGCTTCAACTCGCTCAACTCAAATATATTTTCCAAAACCAATTGCTATTTCACATCTAGATGTGAAATACTTAACTCACATCTAAGTCTTCAACCATCAAATGGTATGTGCTTTAAATCACGCGCTAACTTGATCATGTCCCAATTTTGTTGCACCCTCACGTCAGACCTATCTTTTCTTTGTCACGTGTCCGATGTCCCGTTTGTTTATGTCAGCCCATTCTCACGTTTTGTTTTTGCATGGCCTGTATGTGTCGTTGTTTGGGGAATGTGGCCCGTTTATCTTTTTTTGTCCGCTTTCTTGTGCATTTTTATGGGCTGTTTTCTTTCTTTTTTTTATTTTCTCTTTTCTCCTTTCTCCTTTTTCTTTTTCTTTCTTTTTTGTTGTGGTCCGTCCTGAATGTGTATACAAGCAATTTTGTCTTTATTTTTTTCATTTTTCATTTTTCTACTCTTCTTCTCTTCACTTCCTTTTCATTTTTCAATCTATGATATGTTAGTATGAAATTGCTATCTTTACATCTACATGTAATATACTTACCTCACATCTAACCTCTCAACCATATGATCAAGTGCTAGAAGATTCATACTGAGAAACAGTAGCCCATGTACGCCCACATTTATTTTCCAGGACATTTTTTGTTTTTCCTAACGCTGGCATGGTTGTCTGTTCTTTATTAGGCTGCAAATAAAACAATTATGTATTGTCCAAGTCCATGAGTCCGTCCGCAAGCGCGCCTCTCTTGCTTTGCCTTTCACGTGATCTAGTACCCCTTCTTGTTTTGATTCACGTCGGTCTTGCTGGTTGGGTTATACCATTATGAATTTTCCAATAGCTAAAATTATTTATTCAATTTTCCTATTGCGGGCCTGGTTATTTGTGTTTTATTGGGCTACACATAAAATAACTTTATATTGGCTTGATTGTCTCTGTTTTTTTGGAGCGTTGTTTATTTTTTCATGGCGCAAAATCGGCAGTGGAAATTCTTTTGTCTCTATCATTTCTTTTTCACTACAACCATTTTTTTACATTGAATGTGTCCTTTTTGATATTTTGAACAGTAAAACTATTCTTGATTTTTGCAATTTCAAATTGGAAGTTACAATCATGTATGTGTATTAAATCTAAAGTTTGTGTTCCTATTTTTTAGACAACTTTTTTTTCCTATAGTTTGCTCTGCTTTTTTTGTTTGCTAGTAGTTACTTACTCTCTTTTGATATTTCCTTTTTTTCTTGTTGTCTTATTTCTTATTTCATTTTCTTGTTCTTTTTTCCTTTTCTACTTTTTAAGTTTTAAATTCATGCATTAAAAAGGATATGAATTGTTTTGTGGTTGTGAATTGTATGTCCATCATCAAACACGCGATTGTAAGTGTTGTCATTGCTCCACAACTGCACATTTCCAATGCGACTGAAAATTAGGCAACAGAGATAATTTGTTTGGAGAGTTGATTCATGACTTCTAGTAGACACACAACTGTAAGCTACCCAACTGCAACTGCATGTCTTTAACATGACCACAATTTTGTATGGAACAGATAAAAGTCTTTGTCGATGTTCAGTTGCATGTCCATCATTAGACACACAATTGTAAATGTCGACCCGCCTCACAACTTTGTCCGGTTTTTCTTTCGGTTTTTCTGTTTGTTTCTTGTTTATTTTGTCTTTGATTTTTATCCTCCTTTTCACATTCATGAATATAATTTTTGCGAATATTTTTTATAAATTTTGGAAACCAATTTTTTTGTTTTGTGAATACCTTATATATTTGTGCATATTTTTTTACGGGATTGTTAAATCACATCTAGATGATTTTTAATGATGTCTCATCTAAGTTTGCCACCGTTAGTTTCTATATTTTTTCTACAAGCGCTTGAACCCCCTATTCGTTGGTCGTTGTTTGGTTGTCGTGCATCCTTTTATTGGCCAATTTGCCTTCATTTTTATCGGCCCATTATCGCGGCGTGTTGGCAGCCTGTTTTGTGTGTTGTTTCTTGACCGCGATATACAATTGAAGGTACGTGAAAAAGGGAGCTCTATAGCAGTAGTTGGCTTTCCAGTTCATTTTGCAAATGGTATTGTAGTTTTGCGTAATTGTCGAGTTGCAAGTCCACCCTTGACTCGTAACTAGGAGTTTGTTTCATCCTAGTGCAGGTCCACCCCTGACTCGCAATTAGGCTCGTAGTTTCATAGTTGTCCCAGTTGCAATCCCCTCCCCCCTGACTCGTAGCTACGTGCGTAGTTTATTTCATCCAAGTTGCAAGCCCACCTGACTCACAACTTGGTATATATTTTATTTCATCCCAGTTGAGGTCCACCCTTAACTCACAACTCGGTCCATAGTTTGTTACATCCTAGTTGCAAGTCGACCCTTGACTCGTAATTGTGCTCGTAGCTTTGTAGTTGTCCGAGTTGCAAGTCCATCCTCAACTCGCAAAAGGGCTCATAGTTGTCCAGTTGCAAGCCCACCCTCGACTCCTAAATGGGAATGTGTTTTGTTTTTCATCCAAGTTGCAAGTCCATGCTTGACTCGCAACTGGGCTCGTAGTTGGTTACTGTTTCAGATGCAGCCCACCCCGAATTCAAATGGTATCGTAGTTTGGTGTAGTTATCCTAGTTGCAAGTCCGCCCTTGACTTGCAATTAGGACCGTAGTTTGTTTCATCCTAGTTACAAGTCCATCTTTAACTTGCAACTGGGCATGTGGTTTTGTAGTTATCCTTGTTGCCAGTCCACCCTTGACTTTGTAACTGGTATTGTGGTTTTGTGTAGTTTGTCCCTATTGCGAGTCCACAATCTGCTTGCAACTAGGCTCATAGGTTTTTTCATCCCATTTACAAGTTCGTCCTCGACTCATAACTAGGTCCATAGTTTCTTTATCTCAGTTGCAAGCCCATCCATGACTCACAACTCGGTCTATGTTCTTTCTTACATCCAAGTTGCAGGGCCACTCTTGAATCACAATTGGGTCCTTAGTTTATTTCACCCCAGTTGGAAGTCGATCATTAACTTGCAATTGGGCTCGTAGTTTTGTAGTCGACCTACTTGGAAGTCGACCATTGACTTGCAATTGGGCTCGTAGTTTTGTAGTCGACCTACTTGCAAGTCCATCCTTGACTAACAACTGGGCTCGCAGTTGTTAGTCGAGGGTGGACGGGCTTGTAGTTGTCTGAGTTGCAAGCCCGCCACTTGGCTCACAACTGGAGCCGGTGTTTTTGTTTTCATCACAGTTGCAAGTCCACCCTTGACTCGCACTTAGGCTCATAGTTTATTTCATCCTAGTTGCAAGTCGACCCTTGACTCACAAGTAGGCTCGTAGTTTTGTAGTTATCCCAGTTGCATGACATGTCCATCCTTGACTAAAAAATGGGCTCGTAGTTGTCCTAGTTGCAAGTCCAACCACGACTGGCAACTGGGCATGTGTCCCAGTTGCAAGTCCATCCTTGACTCACAAATGGTATCGTAGTTTTGTCTAGTTGTCTAAGTTGCAAGTCCGTCCTTGAATCGCAATTACGACCGTAGTATGTGTCATCCCAGTTGCAACTTTGCCTTTAACTCGCAACTCGACCTGTGTTTTGTCTTTCATCTTAGTTGTAAGTCTATCTTGACTTGCAACTGGGCATGTAGTTTGTTTCATCCTAATTGAATGTCGATCCTAGACTCTTAACTGTGCTCATAGTTTCATATTTGTCACAGTTGCAAGTCCAACCTCGACTCGCAACTGGGCTTGTGTTTTCTTTTTCATCCAGGTCCATGTTCGACTCACAACTCAACTCGTAGTTTATTATTGCTCCAGTTGCAAGTCCACCTCGACTCGCAAACGATATCATAGTTGTGTCTAGTTGTCCTAGTTTAGGTCTGCCCTTGACTTGCAACTAGGATCATAGTTTGCGTCATCCCAGTTACAAGCCCACCCTTGACTCGTAACTGAGCATGTGGTTTCATATTTGTCCTGGATGCAAACCCACCCTTGACTCGCAACCGGTATCATAGTTTTGTGTAGAATGTACTGGTTGCAAGTCCACCCTCGACTTGCAACTAAGCTCGTAGTTCGTTTGTCATCCGAGTTGCAAGTCCACCCTTGACTTGCAACTGAAACTGTAGTTTGTTTTTCATTCCAGTTACAAGTCCACCCTCGACTCGCAACTGGTATCGTAGTTTTATGTAGTTTTCCAAGTTGTAAGATGGGCTCATAGTTTGTTTTCACCCTAGTTGCAAGTCCACCATCAGCTAACAAATGGGCTCATTTTTTTTGTCGCCTCAGTTTGCAAATCCACCCTCGGCTTACAACGAGCACCGCCACTTTCTGGTTCTCTGCTCCTAGTTGCAATCCCACCCTCTACTTGCAATCGTGACATTCTTTTTACCCTTTTTTGTTGGCTTAGTACAAGCCCACCCTCATTTTTGCGACTAGGTATCCCCTTTTTCTTCGTCCCAACTACAAGTCCACCACCTACTTGCAATTGGGCTCCAAGTTTTTGTTGGAAATATGCCCTAGAGGCAACAATAAAATGGTTATTATTGTATTTCCTTGTTCATGATAATTTTCTATTGTTCATGCTATAATTGTATTAACTGGAAACCATAATACATGTGTGAATACATAGACCACAACATGTCCCTAGTGAGCCTCTAGTTGACTAGCTCGTTGATCAATAGATGGTTATGGTTTCCTGACCATGGACATTAGATGTCATTGATAACGGGATCACATCATTAGGAGAATGATGTGATGGACAAGACCCAATCCTAAGCATAGCACAAGATCGTGTAGTTCATTTGCTAAAAGCTTTTCTAATGTCAAGTATCATTTCCTTAGACCATGAGATTGTGCAACTCTCGGATACCGTAGGAATGCTTTGGGTGTACCAAACGTCACAACGTAACTGGGTGGCTATAAAGGTGCACTACAGGTATGTCCGAAAGTGTCTGTTGGGTTGGTACCAATCGAGACTGGGATTTGTCACTCCGTATGACGGAGAGGTATCTCTGGGCCCACTCGGTAATGCATCATCATAATGAGCTCAATGTGACTAAGCAGTTAGTCACAGGATCATGCGTTACGGAACGAGTAAAGTGACTTGCCGGTAACGAGATTGAACGAGGTATTGGGGTAGAGACGATCGAATCTCGGGCAAGTAACATACCGATTTGACAAAGGGAATTGAATACGGGATTGATCGAATCCCCGACATTGTGGTTCATCCGATGAGATCATCATGGAACATGTGGGAGCCAATATGGGTATCCAGATCCCACTATTGGTTATTGGTCGGAGAGGTGTCTCGGTCATGTCTGCATGGTTCCCGAACTCGTAGGGTCTACACTCTTAAGGTTCGGTGACGCTAGAGTTGTTATGGGAAATAGTATGTGGTTATCGAAGGTAGTTCAGAGTCCCGGATGAGATCCCGAACGTCACGAGGAGTTCCGGAATGGTCCGGCGGTGAAGATTGGTATATTGGACGAAGGGTATTGAAGTTCGGAAGTGTTCTGGGGGTACCAGGCTATGGCCATCATGACCGAAAGGTGTTTCGGGAGCCCCGGCAAGTGTTGGAGGGACTCATGGGCCAAAGGGGAAGGGGCAAACCAGCCAACTAAGGGGTGGTGCGCCCCCACACCCTTTCCCACGTTACTTGGGGAGGTGGGCGCCTCCACCTGGCTTGGGAGGCAAGCCTCCACCTGCTTGGCTTGGGGGGCAAGTCTCCCTAGGATTTTCCCTAGGGAGATCCAATCTGCTTGGCCACCGCCCCCTAAGGGAAACCCTAGGGCGCCTCCCCTCTCCCCTTGCCCCTATATATAGTGGAGGGGTGGGAGGGAAGCCGGACCCCCTTCCCTGGCGCAGCCCCTCCCTCGTCCAACTCTTCCTTCTCCTCCGTAGAGCTTGGCGAAGCCCTGCAGGAATACCACAAGCACCACCACCATGTCGTCGTGCTGCCGGAGTCCTCCCTCAACTTCTCCTCTCCCCTTGCTGGATCAAGAAGGAGGAGACGTCCCCGGGCTGTACGTGTGTTGAACGCGGAGGCGCCGTCCGTTCGGCGCTAGATCGGATCTTCCGCGATTTGAATCGCCGCGAGTACGACTCCATCAACCGCGTTCTTGTAACGCTTCCGCTTAGCGATCTTCCAGGGTATGAAGATGCACTCCCTCTCTCTCGTTGCTAGCATCTCCTAGATTGATCTTGGTGACACGTAGGAAAATTTTGAATTATTGCTACGTTCCCCAACAGTAGTATCAGAGCTAGGTCTATGCATAGATTCTATGCACGAGTAGAACACAATGCAGTTGTGGGCGATGATTTGTTCAATTTGCTTGATGTTACTAGTCTTATCTTGATTCGGTGGCATTGTGGGATGAAGCGGCCCGGACCGACCTTACACATACACTTACGTGAGACAGGTTCCACCGACTAACATGCACTTGATGCATAAGGTGGCTAGCGAGTGTCTGTCTCTCCCACTTTAGTCGGATCGGATTCGATGAAGAGGGTCCTTATGAAGGGTAAATAGCAATTGGCATATCACCGTTGTGGCTTTTGCGTAAGTAAGAAACGTTCTTGCTAGAAACCCATAACAACCACGTAAAACATGCAACAACAATTAGAGGACGTCTAACTTATTTTTGCAGGGTATGCTATGTGATGTGAAATGGCCAAAAGGACGTGATGAATTATATATATGTGATGTATGAGATTGATCATGTTCTTGTAATAGGAATCACGACTTGCATGTCGATGAGTATGACAACCGGCAGGAGCCATAGGAGTTGTCTTAATTTATTGTATGACCTGCGTGTCAATGAAAAACGCCATGTAATTACTTTACTTTATTGCTAACTGATACGTCTCCGTCGTATCTACTTTTCCAAACACTTTTGCCCTTGTTTTGGACTCTAACTTGTATGATTTGAATGGAACTAACCCGGACTGACGTTGTTTTCAGCAGAATTGTCATGGTGTTGTTTTATGTGCAGAAAGAAAATATTCTCGGAAAGTCCTGAAACTCCACGGAACACCTTAGAAAAAACAATAAAAAATCCTTGCCAAAGATGAAGACCAGGGGGCCCACACCCTGTCCACGAGGGTGGGGGCGCCCCCCCCCTCTAGGGCGCGCCCCCCTACCTCGTGGGCCCCCTGGACACCCTCCGACGCCAACTCCAACTCTATATATTGGCTTTCGGGGAGAAAAAAATCAGAGAGAAGAAATCATCGCGTTTTACGATACGGAGCCGCCGCCAGGCCCGAAAACCTCTCGGGAGGGCTGATCTGGAGTCTGTTCGGGGCTTCGGAGAGGGGGATTCGTCGCCGTCGTCATCATCAACCATCCTCCATCACCAATTTCATGATGCTCACTGTCGTGTGTGAGTAATTCCATCGTAGGCTTGCTGGACGGTGATGGGTTGGATGAGATTTATCATGTAATCGAGTTAGTTTTGTTAGGGTTTGATCCCTAGTATCCACTATGTTCTTAGATTGATGTTGCTATGACTTTGCTATGCTTAATGCTTGTCACTAGGGCCCGAGTGCCATGATTTCATATCTGAACCTATTATGTTTTCATGAATATATGTGAGTTCTTGATCCTATCTTGCAAATCTATAGTCACCTACTATGTGTTATGATCCGGCAACCCCGAAGTGACAATAATCGGGACCACTCCCGGTGATGACCATAGTTTGAGGAGTTCATGTATTCACTATGTGCTAATGCTTTGTGCCGGTTCTCTATTAAAAGGAGGCCTTAATATCCCTTAGTTTCCAATAGAACCCCGCTGCCACGGGAGGGTAGGACAAAAGATGTCATGCAAGTTCTTTTTCATAAGCACGTATGACTGTATACGGAATACATGTTGGAAATATGCCCTAGAGGCAATAATAAATAGGTTATTATTATATTTCCTTGTTCATGATAATCGTTTATTATCCATGCTAGAATTGTATTGATAGGAAACTCAGATACATGTGTGGATACATAGACATCACCATGTCCCTAGTAAGCCTCTAGTTGACTAGCTCGTTGATCAATAGATGGTTACGGTTTCCTAACCATGGACATTGGATGTCATTGATAACGGGATCACACCATTAGAAGAATGATGTGATGGACAAGACCCAATCCTAAGCCTAGCACAAGATCATGTAGTTCGTATGCTAAAGCTTTTCTAATGTCAAGTATCGTTTCCTTAGACCATGAGATTGTGCAACTCCCGGATACCGTAGGAATGCTTTGGGTGTGCCAAACGTCACAACGTAACTGGGTGGCTATAAAGGTGCACTACGGGTATCTCCGAAAGTGTCTGTTGGGTGGCACGAATCGAGACTGGGATTTGTCACTCCGTGTAAACGGAGAGGTATCTCTGGGCCCACTCGGTAGGACATCATCATAATGTGCACAGTGTGATCAAGGAGTTGATCACGGGATGATGTACTACGGAACGAGTAAAAGAGACTTGCCGGTAACGAGATTGAACAAGGTATCGGGATACCGACGATCGAATCTCGGGCAAGTATCGTACCGATAGACAAAGGGAATTGTATACGGGATTGATTAAGTCCTTGACATCGTGGTTCATCCGATGAGATCATCGTGGAACATGTGGGAGCCAACATGGGTATCCAGATCCCGCTGTTGGTTATTGACCGGAGACATCTCGGTCATGTCTGCATGTCTCCCGAACCCGTAGGGTCTACACACTTAAGGTTCGATGACGCTAGGGTTATAAAGGAAGCTTGTATGTGGTTACCGAATGTTGTTCGGAGTCCCGGATGAGATCCCGGACGTCACGAGGAGTTCCGGAATGGTCCGGAGGTAAAGATTTATATATGGAAAGTTGTTGTTCGGGTTTCGGGAAAAGTTCGGGTTTTTCGGTATTGTACCGGGAAGCTTCTAGAAGGTTCCTGAGGACTCCGGAGGGGTCCGGAGGTCCGGAGATTGTTCCACCACGTCCAATACAGCAGCATGGGCTGTAAGGGGGCGCCCTAGCCTTAATGGGCCAGGGGAACCAGCCCCCCCAAGGCCCATGCGCATGGAGAGGGGAAACCCTAAGGGGAAGGGCCTCCACTTGTCTTTGGAGGCACTCCTTCCCCCCTTGGCCGCCGCCCCCCCTAGGGGAAACCCTAGGGCGCCTCCCCTCCCCCCTTTCCCCTATATATATGAGGCCTAGGGGCTGCCCAAACACACAGGTGATTCGATTTCTCGTTGGTGCAGCCCTGCGTCTCTTCTTCCTCCTCTTCTGTGGTGCTTAGCGAAGCCCTGCAGGATTGCCACGCTCCTCCATCATCACCACGCCGTTGTGCTGCTGCTGGATGGAGTCTTCCTCAACCTCTCCCTCTCTCCTTGCTGGATCAAGGCTTGGGAGACGTCACCGGGCTGTACGTGTGTTGAACGCGGAGGTGCCGTCCGTTCGGCACTTGGTCATCGGTGATTTGAATCACGACGAGTACGACTCCATCAACCCCGTTCACTTGAACGCTTCCGCTTAGCGATCTACAAGGGTATGTAGATGCACTCTCCTTCCCCTCGTTGCTGGTTTCTCCATAGATTGATCTTGGTGATGCGTAGAAAATTTTGAATTTCTGCTACGTTCTCCAACAGTGGCATCATGAGCTAGGTCTATTGCGTAGATTCTATGCACGAGTAGAACACAAAGTAGTTGTGGGCGTTGATTTTGTTCAATATGCTTGCCGTTACTAGTCTTATCTTGATTCGGCGGCATCGTGGGATGAAGCGGCCCGGACCAACCTTACACGTACTCTTACGTGAGACCGGTTCCACCGACAAACATGCACTAGTTGCATAAGGTGGCTGGCGGGTGTCTGTCTCTCCCACTTTAGTCGGATCGGATTCGATGAAAAGGGTCCTTATGAAGGGTAAATAGCAATTGGCATATCACGTTGTGGTTTTGCGTAGGTAAGAAACGTTCTTGCTAGAAACCCATAGCAGCCACGTAAAACATGCAACAACAATTAGAGGACGTCTAACTTGTTTTTGCAGGGTATGCCTTATGATGTGATATGGCCAAAGGATGTGATGTATGATATATGTGATGTATGAGATGATCATGTTCTTGTAATAGGAATCACGACTTGCATGTCGATGAGTATGACAACCGGCAGGAGCCATAGGAGTTGTCTTTATTCATTCATGACCTGCGTGTCAACATAAACGTCATGTAATTACTTTACTTTATTGCTAACCGTTAGCTGTAGTCGTAGAAGTAATAGATGACGTGACAACTTCAAGAAGACACGATGATGGAGATCATGATGATGGAGATCATGGTGTCATGCCGGTGACGATGATGATCATGGAGCGCCGAAGATGGAGATCAAAAGGAGCAAAGTGATGATGGCCATATCATGTCACTATTTGATTGCATGTGATGTTTATCATGTTTATACATCTTATTTGCTTAGAACGACGGTAGTAAATAAGATGATCCCTTACAACAATTTCAAGAAGTGTTCTCCCCTAACTGTGCACCGTTGCTACAGTTCGTCGTTTCGAAGCACCACGTGATGATCGGGTGTGATAGATCCTTACGTTCACATACAACGGGTGTAAGACAGTTTTACACATGCAAAACACTTAGGGTTAACTTGACGAGCCTAGCATGTACAGACATGGCCTCGGAACACAGAAGACCGAAAGGTCGAGCATGAGTCGTATGGAAGATACGATCAACATGAAGATGTTCACCGACGTTGACTAGTCCGTCTCACGTGATGATCGGACATGGCCTAGTTGATTCGGATCATGTAATCACTTAGATGACTAGAGGGATGTCTATCTGAGTGGGAGTTCATAAGATGAACTTAATTATCCTGAACATAGTCAAAAAGATTTTGCAAATTATGTCGTAGCTCGCGCTTTAATTCTACTGTTTTAGATATGTTCCTAGAGAAAATATAGTTGAAAGTTGATAGTAGCAATTATGCGAACAGTAGAAGGCTTATGTCCTTAATGCACCGCTCGGTGTGCTAGACCTCGAACGTGGTCTGTGGATGTTGCGAACATCTGACATACACGTTTTGATGACTACATGATAGTTCGGTAATGTTAAATGGTTTAGAATTGAGGCACCGAAGACATTTTAAATGTCGCGGAACATATGAGATGTTTCGAGGGCTGAAATTGGGATTTCAGGCTCGTGCCCACGTCAAGAGGTATGAGACCTCCGGCGATTTTCTTGGCCTGCAAACTAAGGGAGAAAAGCTCAATCGTTGAGCTTGTGCTCAGATTGTCTAAGCACAACAATCACTTGAATCGAGTGGGAGTTGATCTTCCAGATAAGATAGTGATATTTCTCCAAAGTCATTGCCACCAAGCTGCGAGAGCTTCGTGATGAACTATAACATATCAGGGATAGATATGATGATCCTTGAAATATTCGCAATGTTTGACACCGCGAAAGTAGAAATCAAGAAGGAGCATCAATTGTTGATGGTTAGTGAAACCACTAGTTTCAAGAAGGGCAAGGGCAAGAAGGTATACTTCATGAAACGGCAAATCAGCTGCTGCTCTAGTGGAGAAACCCAAGGTTGAACCCAAACCCGAGACTGAGTGCTTCTGTTATAAGGGGAATAGCCACTGGAGCAGAATTACCCTAGATACTTGGTAGATGAGAAGGCTGTCAATAGAAGTATATTAGATATACATTATGTGAATGTGTACTTTACTAGTACTCCTAGTAGCATCAGGGTATTAGATACCGGTTCGGTTGCTAAGTGTTAGTAACTCGAAATAAAAGCTACGGAATAAACGGAGACTAGCTAAAGGTGAGCTGACGAGATGTGTTGGAAGTGCTTCCAAGGTTGATATGATCAAGCATCGCACGCTCCCTCTACCATCGAGATTCGTGTTAAACCTAAATAATTGTTATTTGGTGTTTGCGTTGAGCATAGACATGATTGGATTATGTCTATCGCAATACGGTTATTCATTTAAAGAGAATAATGGTTACTCTATTTATTTGAATAATACCTTCAATGGTCTTGCACCTAGAATGAATGGTTTATTGAATCTCGATCATAGTGATACACATGTTCATGCCAAAAGATATAAGATAGTAATGATAGTACCACCTACTTGTGGCACTGCCATGTAAGTCATATTGGTATAAAACGCATGAAGAAGCTCCATGTTGATGGATCTTTGAACTCACTCATTTCTGAAAAGATTGAGACATGTGAACCATGTCTGTTGGTATATACGCATGAAGAAACTCCATGCAGATGGACCATTTGGACTCACTTGATTTTGAATCACTTGAGATATGCAAATCATACCACATGGGCAAGATGACTGAAAGCTTCGGTTTCAGTAAAATGGAACAAGAAAGCAACTTGTTGGAAGTAACACATTTTATGTGTGCAGTCCAATGAGTGCTGAGGCACGCAGTGGATATCGTTATGCTCTAACTTCACAGATGATTTGAGTAGATACTGAGCATATTTACTTAATTATTGAATGGTTCAAGTAATTTCAGAATGAAGTTGAATATCGTCGTGACAAGAGGATAAAATATCTATGATATGATCATAGAGATGAATATCTGAGTTGCGAGTTTGGTACACAATTGAGACATTGTGGAAATTGTTTCACGACTAGTACCACCTGGAACACCATAGTGTGATGGTGTGTCCGAACATCATAGTTGCACCCTATTGGATATAATGCATACCATGATGTCTCTTGTCGAATTACCACTATCGTTCATGGGTTAGGCATTAAAGACAACCACATTCACTTTAAATAGAGCACCACGTAATTCCGTTGAGACGACACCGTATGAACTATGGTTTGGAGAAACCTGAGCTGTTGTTTCTTAAAAGTTTGGGGCTACGACGCTTATGTGAAAAGGTTTCAGGCTAATAAGCACGAACCCAAAGCGGATAAATGCATCTTCATAGACACCCAAAACAGTTGGGTATACCTCCTGTCTCAGATCCGAAAGCAATAAGGATTGTTTCTCAAATCGGGTCCTTTCTCGAGGAAAAGTTTCTCTCGAAAGAATTGAGTGGGAGGATGGTGGAGACTTGATGAGGTTATTGAACCGTCACTTCAACTAGTGTGTAGCAGGGCACAGGAGTTGTTCCGATGGCACCTACACCAATTGAAGTGGAAGCTTATGATAGTGATCATGAGACTTCGAATCAAGTCACTCCCAAACCTCATCGGATGACAAGGATGCGTACTACTTCAGAGTGGTACGTAATCCTGTCTTGGAAGTCATGTTGCTAGACAACAATGAACCTACGAGTTATGGAGAAGCGATGGTGGGACCGGATTCCGATGAATGGCCCGAGGCCATATAATCCGAGAGAGGATCCATATATGAAAACAAAGTGTAGACTTTGAAAGAACTACTTGATGGTCGTAAGACTGTTAGGTACATATGGATTTTAAAAGGAAGACGGACAACGATGGTAAATGTCACCATTAAGAAAGCTCGACTTGTCATTAAGATGTTTTCCGACAAGTTCAAGGAGTTGACTACGATGAGACTTTCTCACTCGTAGCGATGCTAAGAGTCTGTGTGAATTATGTTAGCGATTACTGCATTATTTATGAAATTGTGCAGATAGGATGTCAAAACATTGTTTCCTCGACGATGTTCTTGAGGAAAGGTTGTATGTGATACAACCAGAAGATTTTTGTCAATCCTGAAAGATGCTAACAAGTATGCAAAGCTCCAGCAATCCTTCTAAGAACTGGAGTAAGCATCTCGGAGTTGGAATGTACACTTTGATGAGTTGATCAAAGATTTTAGGTTTATACAAAGTTTATGAGAAACTTGTAATTCCAAAGAAGTGAGTGGGATCACTATAGAATTTCTGATGAGTATATGTTGTTGACATATTGTTGATCAGAAATGATGTAGAATTTCTGGAAAGCATATAGGGTTATTTGAAGAGTGTTTTCAATGGAAAACCTGGATTAAGCTACTTGAACATTGAGCATCAAGATCTATAAGGATAGATCAAAATCGCTTAATAGTACTTTCAAATGAATACATACCGTGACAAGATTTTGAAGGAATTCAAAATAGATCAGCAAAGAAGGAGTTCTTGGTTGTATTACACATGTGAGTATTGAGTAAGACTCAAGACCTGACCACGGCAGAATAGAGAGAAAGGACGAAGGTCGTACCCTATGCTTAGACATAGGCTCTAAAGTATGCTATGTTGTACCACACCTGAAGTGTGCCAAGCCATGAGTCAGTCAAGGGGTACAAGTGTGATCCAGGAATGGATCACAGGACAACGGTCAAGGTTATCCTTAGTAACTAGTGGACTAAGGAATTTTCTCGATTATGGAGGTGGAAAAGAGTTCGTCGTAAAGGGTTACGTCGATGCAAACTTTGACACTGATCCAGATTATACTAAGTAGTAAATTGGATTCGTATAGTAGAACAGTTATTTGGAATAGTTCCAAATAGAGCGTGGTAACTGCATCTAGGAGATGACATAGAGATTTGTAAAGGACACACGGATCTGAAAGGTTCAGACCCGTTGACTATAACATCTCTCACAAGCATAACATGATCAAACCAAAAACTCATTGAGTGTTAATCACATAGTAATGTGAACTAGATTATTGACTCTAGTAAACTCTTTGGGTGTTAGTCACATGGGGATGTGACCTTGGGTGTTGGAATCATTGCAATCACATATCGATGTGAGCTGGATTATTGACTCTAGTGCAAGTGGGAGACTGTTGGAAATATGCCCTAGAGGCAATAATAAATAGGTTATTATTATATTTCCTTGTTCATGATAATCGTTTATTATCCATGCTAGAATTGTATTGATAGGAAACTCAGATACATGTGTGGATACATAGACATCACCATGTCCCTAGTAAGCCTCTAGTTGACTAGCTCGTTGATCAATAGATGGTTACGGTTTCCTAACCATGGACATTGGATGTCATTGATAACGGGATCACACCATTAGAAGAATGATGTGATGGACAAGACCCAATCCTAAGCCTAGCACAAGATCATGTAGTTCGTATGCTAAAGCTTTTCTAATGTCAAGTATCGTTTCCTTAGACCATGAGATTGTGCAACTCCCGGATACCGTAGGAATGCTTTGGGTGTGCCAAACGTCACAACGTAACTGGGTGGCTATAAAGGTGCACTACGGGTATCTCCGAAAGTGTCTGTTGGGTGGCACGAATCGAGACTGGGATTTGTCACTCCGTGTAAACGGAGAGGTATCTCTGGGCCCACTCGGTAGGACATCATCATAATGTGCACAGTGTGATCAAGGAGTTGATCACGGGATGATGTACTACGGAACGAGTAAAAGAGACTTGCCGGTAACGAGATTGAACAAGGTATCGGGATACCGACGATCGAATCTCGGGCAAGTATCGTACCGATAGACAAAGGGAATTGTATACGGGATTGATTAAGTCCTTGACATCGTGGTTCATCCGATGAGATCATCGTGGAACATGTGGGAGCCAACATGGGTATCCAGATCCCGCTGTTGGTTATTGACCGGAGACATCTCGGTCATGTCTGCATGTCTCCCGAACCCGTAGGGTCTACACACTTAAGGTTCGATGATGCTAGGGTTATAAAGGAAGCTTGTATGTGGTTACCGAATGTTGTTCGGAGTCCCGGATGAGATCCCGGACGTCACGAGGAGTTCCGGAATGGTCCGGAGGTAAAGATTTATATATGGAAAGTTGTTGTTCGGGTTTCGGGAAAAGTTCGGGTTTTTCGGTATTGTACCGGGAAGCTTCTAGAAGGTTCCTGAGGACTCCGGAGGGGTCCGGAGGTCCGGAGATTGTTCCACCACGTCCAATACAGCAGCATGGGCTGTAAGGGGGCGGCCTAGCCTTAATGGGCCAGGGGAACCAGCCCCCCCAAGGCCCATGCGCATGGAGAGGGGAAACCCTAAGGGGAAGGGCCTCCACTTGTCTTGGGAGGCACTCCTTCCCCCCTTGGCCGCCGCCCCCCTAGGGGAAACCCTAGGGCGCCTCCCCTCCCCCCTTGCCCCTATATATATGAGGCCTAGGGGCTGCCCAAACACACAGGTGATTCGATTTCTCGTTGGTGCAGCCCTGCGTCTCTTCTTCCTCCTGTTCTGTGGTGCTTAGCGAAGCCCTGCAGGATTGCCACGCTCCTCCATCATCACCACGCCGTTGTGCTGCTGCTGGATGGAGTCTTCCTCAACCTCTCCCTCTCTCCTTGCTGGATCAAGGCTTGGGAGACGTCACCGGGCTGTACGTGTGTTGAACGCGGAGGTGCCGTCCGTTCGGCACTTGGTCATCGGTGATTTGAATCACGACGAGTACGACTCCATCAACCCCGTTCACTTGAACGCTTCCGCTTAGCGATCTACAAGGGTATGTAGATGCACTCTCCTTCCCCTCGTTGCTGGTTTCTCCATAGATTGATCTTGGTGATGCGTAGAAAATTTTGAATTTCTGCTACGTTCTCCAACAATACATGCCTACATTACATTGATGAATTGGAGCTAGTTCTGTGTCACCCTATGTTATGACTGATACATGATGAACCGCATCCGGCATAATTATCCATCACTGATCCGATGCCTACGAGCTTTCCATATACTGGTTTACGCTTATTTACTTTCTCGCTGCTACTGTTACAATCACTACAAAATACCAAAAACATTACTTTTGCTGTCTTTACTTTTGCTGCCGTTACCACCACTATCATATTACTTTGCTACTAAACACTTTGCTGCAGATACTAAGTTTCCAGGTGTGGTTGAATTGACAACTCAGCTGCTAATACTTGAGAATATTTTTTGGCTCCCCTTGTGTCGAATCAATAAATTTGGGTTAAATACTCTACCCTCGAAAACTGTTGCGATCCCCTATACTTGTGGGTTATCAAGACCTTTTTCTGGTGCCGTTGCCGGGGAGCATAGCTCTATTCTTTGAGTCACTTGGGATTTATATCTGCTGGACACTATGAAGAACTTGAAAGACGCTAAGACAACAGTTTATCCCTCAACTACGAGGGGAGGTAAGGAACTGCCATCTAACTCTGCACTTGATTCACCTTCTGTTATGAGTAAGCTAGCGACACCTAAACCTGCTTCTGCTATTCGTTCCGATATGTTGCATGTTATTGATGATGCCACTTCTGCTATGCATGATACTTATGATGAAACTGCTTCTATGCCTGATACTACTGTGCCCCTTAGTGAATTTCTTGAAGAACAAATTGCTAGGGCTAGAGAAAGAGAAATTGATGAATCTGAATACGATGATGAAAGTGATGATGAAAATATGCTCGTTATTCCTCAGGGTTATCTTTTTGATAAAGATTCTTATTTAGCTATTTTAGCCTGCAAAGATAGATACGAGCTTAAGAGGTTATTGATTAAATGGAGCAAAGAATCACTTAGAGATAAAATGAAACCTGATCCTGCTTTTGCAACTTCACCTATCTGTGTTCCTGATAAGGATTATGAATTCTCTGTTGATCCAGATATAATTACTTTGGTTGAATCTGATCCTTTCTATGGCTATGAATCTGAAACTGTTGTGGCACATCTTACTAAGTTAAATGATATAGCTGCCCTGTTCACTAATGATAAGAGATCGCGTTACTTCTATATACTCAAAATATTTCCGTTCTCATTGAAGGGTGATGCTAAGATATGGTTTAATTCTCTTGATCCTGGTTGTGTGCGTAGTCCCCAGGATATGATTTATTACTTCTCTGCTAAATATTTCCCTGCTCATAAGAAACAAGCTGCTTTGAGGGAAATATACAACTTTGTGCAAATTAAAGAAGAGAGTCTCCCACAAGCTTGGGGGAGGCTTCTCAAGTTACTTAATGCTTTGCCTGATCATCCTCTTAAGAAACCTGAAATACTTGATATCTTTTATAATGGACTAATCGATGCTTCCAGAGATTACCTGGATAGTTGTGTTGGTTCTCTTTTCAGGGAAAGAACACCAGATGAAGCTGAAATTCTATTGAATAATATGTTGACAAATGAAAATAATTGGGCACCTCCTGAGCCAGCTCCTGAGCCAGCTCCCGCTCCAATTACTGAGCCTATTCCTAAACCAACTCCGAAGAAGAGATTTGTTTTATTTCTCAGTCCCGAAGATATGCAAGAGGCAAAGAAATCTATGGAAGAAAAAGTTATTAAAGCTGAAGATGTTAAGAATTTACCTACTATTGAAGAAATACATGGTCTTAATCTACCGCCCGTCGAAGAAACATATGAACTTGATCACTTATTTACTGAAGAACCTCCTGATCCCGATACCCCGACACAGGTAGTAAAGGTAAATTCTCTCTATAGATTTGATGAAGGTGATATCCCTCACTATAAGTCTGCTAGGCAATGCTTTGATGAGTTTGATAATTTTATTGTCAAACAAGAACATTTCAATGCTTATTTTGGTAGAGAATTGAAATATGATTCCGATATGCTTAAATACTTGGGTGATTATATGGCTAATATTAAAGGTGAACTTAAACTTGTTAGCAAACATGCTTCTATGGTTACCACTCAAGTAGAACAAGTACTTAAGGCTCAAAAAGAATTGCTCCATGAAATGAATAGTAAGAAAAATGATTATGCTGTTAGAGTGGCTACTAGAACTGGTAGAATGACTCAGGAACCTTTGTATCCTGAAGGCCACCCTAAGAGAATCGAGCAAGATTCTCAAAGAAATAATATTGATGCACCTAGTTCTTCTAGGAAGAAGAAAAAGAAAAATGATAGAACTGTGCAAACTTCTAGTGAACCTATTGCTGAACCACCTGATAATTCAAATGATATCTCTATGTCTGATGCTGAAACACAATCTGGTAATGAACATGAACCTAGTGAAAATATTAATGATGATGTTCATGATGATGCTCAACCTAGTAATGATAACGATGTAGAAATTGAACCTGCTGTTGATCTTGATAACCCACAATCAAAGAATCAACATTATGATAAAAGAGACTTTGTTGCTAGGAAACATGGTAAAGAAAGAGAACCTTGGGTTCAGAAACCCATGCCTTTTCCTCCGAAACCATCCAAGAAGAAGGATGATGAGGATTTTGAGCGCTTTGATGAAATGATTAGACCGATCTTTTTGCGTATGCGATTAACTGATGTGCTCAAAACAAATCCTTATGCTAAATATATGAAAGATATCATCACTAATAAAAGAAAGATATCGGAAGCTGAAATTTCCACCATGCTTGCTAATTATACTTTTAAGGGTGGAATACCAAAGAAACTTGGAGACCCCGGAGTACCTACTATACCTTGCTCCATTAAAAGAAATTATATTAAAACTGGTTTATGTGATCTTGGAGCCGGTGTTAGTGTTATGCCTATCTCTTTATATCGTAGACTTGACTTGAATAAGTTGACACCTAGTGAAATATCTTTGCAAATGGCTGATAAATCAACTGCTATACCTGTCGGTATTTGTGAGGACGTGCCTGTTGTGGTTGCAAATGTTACTATTTTAATGGACTTTGTTATTCTTGATATTCCCGAGGATGATAGTATGTCTATTATTCTTGGAAGACCTTTTCTTAACACTGCAGGGGTTGTTATTGATTGCAACAAAGGCAATGTCACTTTTCATGTTATTGGTAATGAGCATACCGTACACTTTCCGAGGAAACAACCTCAAGTCCATAGTATCAATTCTATTGGAAAAATTCCATCGATTATATTTGGAGGTTTTGAATTTCCTCTTCCTACTGTCAAAAAGAAATATGATATACTTATTATAGGGGATGTGCATATCCCCGTTGAGGTAACTTAGTGTTATTTGAAATTTCTCCGGGTTCATGATTATCGGAATGGGTTTGTTAACAAGACTTGATCAACCTTGTTAGTGGATTCTTTTTTATGAGCATGTGATGGATGAAACTAGAAGAACAACCTTCTGTACCCTCTTTAAATTTTCTGTTAATTAGTAGAAATAAAGTAAAAATAGTATTTCTCTGTCTGTTTCCTGGCTTATCAGTGCAATATAAAATTATCCCGAAAATAAAAGTCCTCAGAATGCCATGCCAATTTAATATGATTTTTTCGGGAATATTCGAGGATTTACTATGCAAAAATTACCACGGGAGGAGCTGCCACCTGGCCACGAGGGTGGTGGGCGTGCCCTACACCCCTGGGCGCGCCCCCCTGCCTCGTGGGCCCATGGTGGTCCTCCTCCACTTATCCCAACACCCATCTTCTTCCTCTGTCTCACACAAACCCGAAAAACCAACTCAAGCACGAGTTCCAGCCACTTTTTCTGTGATTTTCGATCTCCTTGCTCAAAGCACCTCTCGCAAAAATGCTTGGGGAGATTGTTCCTTGGTATGTGACTCCTCCATTGGTACAATTTGTTTTTGTTCTAGTGTTCTATTCTCTGCAAATTTGTGCTGCATAGGTGACCATGTTCTTGAGCTTGCATGTCGAATTTATATGGTTCCAAGTAGTTCTAATGCTTGATATAGGCTCTAGGCACTTGTAGGAGTAGTTGCTATCAGTTTTATTGAAGTTGGTTCACTTTTCTTTGAAGTTACTAAAAATTTCAGATTATTTCGGAAAAATGATGAAGAGAATTTTGAGGGGCTCATCGAGCCGAAGCTCAAAGGATAAACAATATGAAGAAGCTCAGAGGCCCAAATATAATTTGCCGCTTGCCGCGGAGATACGTGTTGGAAATATGCCCTAGAGGCAATAATAAAAGCATTATTATTATATTTCCTTATTCATGATAATTGTCTTTATTCGTGCTATAATTGTGTTATCCGGAAATCGTAATACATGTGTGAATAACAGACAACAATATGTCCCTAGTGAGCCTCTAGTTGACTAGCTCGTTAATCGACAGATAGTCATGGTTTCCTGACTATGGACATTGGATGTCATTGATAACGAGATCACATCATTAGGAGAATGATGTGATGGACAAGACCCAATCCTAAACATAGCATAAGATCGCTTAGTTCGTTTGCTAGAGTTTTCCAATGTCAAGTATCCTTTCCTTAGACCATGAGATCGTGTAACTCCCGGATACCGTAGGAGTGCTTTGGGTGTGCCAAACATCACAACGTAACTGGGTGACTATAAAGGTATACTACGGGTATCTCTGAAAGTGTCTGTTGGGTTGACATGGATCGAGACTGGGATTTGTCACTCCGCTTGACGGAGAGGTATCACCGGGCCCTCTCGGTAATGCATCATCATAATGAGCTCAAGGTGATCAAAGTGTTTGATCACGGGATCATGCATTACGGTACGAGAAAAGTGACTTGCCGGTAACGAGATTGAACGAGGTATTGGGATACCGACGATCGAATCTCGGGCAAGTAAAATACCGATTGACAAAGGGAATCGTATACGGGATTAATTGAATCCTTGACATCGTGGTTCATCCCATGAGATCATCGTGGAGCATGTGGGAGCCAACATGGGTATCCAGATCCCGCTGTTGGTTATTGCCCGAGAGCCGTCTCGGTCATGTCTAGATGTCTCCCGAACCCGTAGGGTCTACACACTTAAGGTTCGGTAACGCTAGGGTTGTGAAGATATGTATATGCAGTAACCCGAATGTTGTTCGGAGTCCTGGATGAGATCCCGGACGTCACGAGGAGTTTCGGAATGGTCCGGAGGTAAAGATTTATATATGGAAAGTCGTCATACGGACATCGGGACAAGTTTCGGGGTTATCGGTATTGTACCGGGACCACCGAAGGGTCCCGGGGGGTCCACCGGGTGGGGCCACCTATCCCGGAGGGCCCCATGGGCTGTATGAGGGAGGGAACCAGCCCATAGTGGGCTGGTGCGCCTCCCCCCCAAGGGCCCGTGCGCCTAGGGTTGAGGGGAAGGGGAAACCCTAAAGGGGGCGCCCCCCTTGCTTGGGGGGCAAGCCCCCCTCCCTGGCCGCCGCCCCCCCTAGGAGATTCCATCTCCTAGGGCCAGCGCCCCCCCCCAAGGGGTTATATAAAGGGGGGAGGGGAGGGGGGGCTGACCACCCAATGCCCTGGCGCCTCCCTCTCCCTCTCCAACACCTCCTCCTCCTCCGTAAGAGCTCGGCGAAGCCCTGTCGGAGTACTGCGGCTCCACCATCACCACGCCGTCGTGCTGCTGCTGGAGTCTTCTTCCCCAACCTCTCCTTTGCCTTGATGGATCAAGAAGAAGGAGACGTTACGCTGACCGTACGTGTGTTGAACGCGGAGGTGCCGTACTTTCGGTGCTAGGATCTCCGGTGATTTGGATCACGGTGTGTACGACTACTTCATCCCCGTTCGTTGAACGCTTCCGCACGCGATCTACAAAGTGGTATGTAGATGCAATCTCTCTCTCCCATGACTCGTTCCTAGATGAACTCATAGATGGATCTTGGTGAAACCGTAGGAAAAAATTTAATTTTCTGCAACGTTCCCCAACAGTGGCATCATGAGCTAGGTCTATGCGTAGTTCTTCTTGCGCGAGTAGAACACAATTTGTTGTGGGCGTAGATGTTGTCAACTTTTCTTGCCGCTACTAGTCTTATCTTGCTTCAGCGGTATTGTGGGATGAAGCGGCCCGGACCAACCTTACACGTACGCTTACGTGAGACCGGTTCCACCGACTAACATGCACTAGTTGCATAAGGTGGCTGGCGGGTGTCTGTCTCTCCCACTTTAGTTGGAGCGGATCCGATGAAAAGGGTCCTTATGAAGGGTAAATAGAAGTTGACAAATCACGTTGTGGCTTTTACGTAGGTAAGAAAACGTTCTTGCTAGAACCCTAATTCAGCCACGTAAAATTTGCAACAACAATTAGAGGACATCTAACTTGTTTTTGCAGCAAGTGCTTTGTGATATGATATGGCCAAAGTTGTGATGAATGATGAATGATCTATATGTGATGTATGAGATGTTCATGCTATTGTAATAGGAATCACGACTTGCATGTCGTTGAGTATGACAACCGGCAGGAGCCATAGGAGTTGTCTTTATTTTTGTATGACCTGCGTGTCATTGAGAATCGCCATGTAAATTACTTTACTTTATTGCTAAACGCGTTAGCCATAGTAGTAGAAGTAATAGTTGGCGAGCAACTTCATGGAGACACGATGATGAAGATCATGATGATGAAGATCATGGTGTCAAGCCGGTGACAAGATGATCATGGAGCCCCAAGATGGAGATCGAAGGAGCTATGTGATATTGGCCATATCATGTCACGTTTATTATTTGATTGCATGTGATGTTTATCATGTTTTGCATCTTGTTTACTTAGAACGACGGTAGTAAATAATATGATCCCTCGTAATAATTTCAAGAAAGTGTTCACCCTAACTGTGCACCGTTGCGACAGTTCGTTGTTTCGAAGCACCACGTGATGATCGGGTGTGATAGATTCTAACGTTCACATACAACGGGTGTAAGACAGATTTACACACGCAAAACACTTAGGTTGACTTGACGAGCCTAGCATGTACAGACATGGCCTCGGAACACAGAAGACCGAAAGGTCGAGCATGAGTCGTATAGAAGATACGATCAACATGAAGATGTTCACCGATGTTGACTAGTCCGTCTCACGTGATGATCGGACACGGCCTAGTTGACTCGGATCATGTAATACTTAGATGACTGGAAGAGGGATGTCTATCTAAGTGGGAGTTCATTAAATAATTTGATTAAATGAACTTTATTATCATGAACTTAGTCTAAAAATTTTACAATATGTCTTGTAGATCAAATGGCCAACGTAGTCCTCAACTACAACGCGTTCCTAGAGAAAACCAAGCTGAAAGACGATGGCAGCAACTATACGGACTGGGTCCGGAACCTGAGGATCATCCTCATAGCTGCCAAGAAAGATTATGTCCTACGAGCACCGCTAGGTGACGCACCTATTCTCCCTGCAGAACAAGACGTTATGAACGCTTGGCAGTCACGCTGCGATGATTACTCCCTCGTTCAGTGCGGCATGCTTTACAGATTAGAGCCGGGGCTCCAAAAGCGTTTTGAGAGACATGGAGCATATGAGATGTTCGAAGAGCTGAAATGGTTTTCCAAGCTCATGCCCGGGTCGAGAGATATGAGATCTCCAACAAATTCTTTAGCTGTAAGATGGAGGAAAATAGCTCTGTCAGTGAGCACATACTCAAAATGTCTGGGTTGCACAACCGCTTGACTCAACTGGAAGTTAATCTCCCGGATGAAGTGGTCATTGACAGAATCCTCCAGTCGCTTCCACCCAGCTACAAGAGCTTTGTGATGAACTACAATATGCAGGGGATGGTAAAGACCATTCCTGAGGTATATGCTATGCTGAAATCAGCAGAGGTAGAAATCAAGAAGGAGCATCAAGTGTTGATGGTGAATAAAACCACTAAGTTCAAGAAGGGCAAGGGTAAAAAGAACTTCAAGAAGGACGGCAAGGAAGTTGCCGCGCCCGGTAAGCAAGTTGCCGGGAAGAAGCCAAAGCATGGACCCAAGCCCGAGACTGAGTGTTTTTATTGCAAGGGAAGTGGTCACTGGAAGCGGAACTGCCCAAAATACTTAGCGGACAAGAAGGCCGGCAAAACCAAAGGTATATGTGATATACATGTAATTGATGTGTACCTTACCAGTACTCGTAGTAGCTCTTGGGTATTTGATACCGGTGCAGTTGCTCACATTTGTAACTCAAAACAGGAGCTGCGGAATAAACGGAGACTGGCGAAGGACGAGGTGACGATGCGCGTCGGGAATGGTTCCAAGGTCGATGTGATCGCCGTCAGCACGCTGCCTCTACATTTACCTACGGGATTAGTTTTAAACCTCAATAATTGTTATTTAGTGCCAAGTTTGAGCATGAACATTGTATCTGGATCTCGCTTAATTCGAGATGGCTACTCATTTAAATCCGAGAATAATGGTTGTTCTATTTATATGAGAGATATGTTTTATGGTCATGCTCCAATGGTTAATGGTTTATTCTTAATGAATCTCGAACGTGATGATACACATATTCATAGTGTGAATACCAAAAGAGTTAAAGTTGATAACAATAGTCCCACATATTTGTGGCACTGCCGCCTTGGTCACATAGGTGTCAAACGCATGAAGAAGCTCCATGCAGATGGACTTTTAGAGTCTCTTGATTATGAATCATTTGACACGTGCGAACCATGCCTCATGGGTAAAATGACCAAGACTCCGTTCTCAGGAACAATGGAGCGGGCAACCAACTTATTGGAAATCATACATACCGATGTGTGCGGTCCAATGAGTGTTGAGGCTCGCGGTGGCTATCGTTATGTTCTCACCCTCACTGATGACTTGAGTAGATATGGGTATGTCTACTTAATGAAACACAAGTCTGAGACCTTCGAAAAGTTCAAGGAATTTCAGACTGAGGTTGAAAATCAACGTGAGAGAAAGATCAAGTTTCTACGATCCGATCGTGGAGGAGAATACTTGAGTCACGAATTTGGCACACACTTAAGAAAATGTGGAATAGTTTCACAACTCACGCCGCCTGGAACACCTCAGTGTAATGGTGTGTCTGAACGTCGTAATCGCACTCTATTAGATATGGTGCGATCTATGATGTCTCTTACCGACTTACCGCTATCTTTTTGGGGCTATGCTTTAGAGACTGCCGCATTCACTTTAAATAGGGCTCCGTCGAAATCCGTTGAGACGACACCGTATGAATTATGGTTTGGGAAGAAACCTAAGCTGTCGTTTCTAAAAGTTTGGGGATGCGATGCTTATGTCAAGAAACTTCAACCTGAAAAGCTCGAACCCAAGTCGGAAAAATGCGTCTTCATAGGATACCCTAAAGAAACTGTTGGGTATACCTTCTACCTCAGATCCGAAGGCAAGATCTTTGTTGCCAAGAATGGATCCTTTCTAGAGAAAGAGTTTCTCTCGAAAGAAGTAAGTGGGAGGAAAGTAGAACTTGATGAAGTGTTACCTCTTGAACCGGAAAATGGCGAAACTCAAGAAATCGTTCCTGAGGTGCCTGCACCGACTAGAGAGGAAATTAATGATGATGATCAAGATACTTCTAATCAAGCTCCTACTGAAATTCGAAGGTCCACAAGGACACATTCCGCACCAGAGTGGTACGGGAACCCTGTCTTGGAAATCATGTTGTTAGACAACGGTGAACCTTCGAACTATGAAGAAGCAATGGCGGGCCCGGATTCCGACAAATGGCTGGAAGCCATGAAATCCGAGATAGGATCCATGTATGAAAATGAAGTATGGACTTTGACTGACTTGCCCGTTGAACGACGAGCCATAGAAAATAAATGGATCTTTAAGAAGAAGACAGACGCGGATGGTAATGTGACCATCTATAAAGCTCGACTTGTCGCTAAGGGTTATCGACAAGTTCAAGGAATTGACTACGATGAGACTTTCTCACCGGTAGCGAAGCTGAAGTCCGTCAGAATCATGTTAGCAATTGCCGCATACTATGATTATGAGATATGGCAAATGGACGTCAAAACGGCATTTCTTAATGGTTTCCTTAAGGAAGAATTGTACATGATGCATCCGGAAGGTTTTGTCGATCCTAAGAATGCTGACAAGGTGTGCAAGCTCCAACGCTCGATTTATGGGCTGGTGCAAGCATCTCGGAGTTGGAACATTCGCTTTGATGAGATGATCAAAGCGTTTGGGTTTACACAGACTTATGGAGAAGCCTGTGTTTACAAGAAAGTGAGTGGGAGCTCTGTAGCATTTCTCATATTATATGTAGATGACATACTTTTGATGGGAAATGATATAGAACTCTTGGACAGCATTAAGGCCTATTTGAATAAAAGTTTTTCAATGAAGGACCTTGGAGAAGCTGCTTATATATTAGGCATCAAGATCTATAGAGATAGATCGAGACGCCTCATAGGTCTTTCGCAAAGCACATACCTTGATAAAATATTGAAGAAGTTCAATATGGATCAATCTAAGAAAGGGTTCTTACCTGTGTTACAAGGTGTGAAATTGAGCTCAGCTCAATGTCCGACCACGGCAGAAGATATAGAAGAGATGAGCGTCATCCCCTATGCCTCAGCCATAGGTTCTATTATGTATGCCATGCTATGTACCAGACCTGATGTAAACCTTGCCGTAAGTTTGGTAGGAAGGTACCAAAGTAATCCCGGCAAGGAACACTGGACAGCGGTCAAGAATATCCTGAAGTACCTAAAAAGGACTAAGGAAATGTTTCTCGTTTACGGAGGTGACGAAGAGCTCGTCGTAAAAGCTTACGTCGACGCTAGCTTCGACACAGATCCGGATGACTCTAAGTCACAAACCGGATACGTGTATATTTTGAATGGTGGGGCAGTAAGCTGGTGCAGTTGCAAGCAAAGCGTCGTGGCGGGATCTACATGTGAAGCGGAGTACATGGCAGCCTCGGAGGCAGCACATGAAGCAATTTGGGTGAAGGAGTTCATCACCGACCTCGGAGTCATACCCAATGCGTCGGGGCCAATCAAGCTCTTCTGTGACAACACTGGAGCTATTGCACTTGCAAAGGAGGCCAGGTTTCACAAGAAGACTAGGCACATCAAGCGTCGCTTCAACTCCATTCGTGAAAATGTTCAAGATGGAGACATAGAAATTTGTAAAGTGCATAGGATCTAAATGTCGCAGATCCATTGACTAAACCTCTCCCTAAGGCAAAACATGATCAGCACCAGAACTCTATGGGTGTTCGATTCATCACAATGTAACTAGATTATTGACTCTAGTGCAAGTGGGAGACTGTTGGAAATATGCCCTAGAGGCAATAATAAAAGCATTATTATTATATTTCCTTATTCATGATAATTGTCTTTATTCATGCTATAATTGTGTTATCCGGAAATCGTAATACATGTGTGAATAACAGACAACAATATGTCCCTAGTGAGCCTCTAGTTGACTAGCTCGTTAATCGACAGATAGTCATGGTTTCCTGACTATGGACATTGGATGTCATTGATAATGAGATCACATCATTAGGAGAATGATGTGATGGACAAGACCCAATCCTAAACATAGCATAAGATCGCTTAGTTCGTTTGCTAGAGTTTTCCAATGTCAAGTATCCTTTCCTTAGACCATGAGATCGTGTAACTCCCGGATACCGTAGGAGTGCTTTGGGTGTGCCAAACGTCACAACGTAACTGGGTGACTATAAAGGTATACTACGGGTATCTCTGAAAGTGTCTGTTGGGTTGACATGGATCGAGACTGGGATTTGTCACTCCGCTTGACGGAGAGGTATCACCGGGCCCTCTCGGTAATGCATCATCATAATGAGCTCAAGGTGATCAAAGTGTTTGATCACGGGATCATGCATTACGGTACGAGAAAAGTGACTTGCCGGTAACGAGATTGAACGAGGTATTGGGATACCGACGATCGAATCTCGGGCAAGTAAAATACCGATTGACAAAGGGAATCGTATACGGGATTAATTGAATCCTTGACATCGTGGTTCATCCGATGAGATCATCGTGGAGCATGTGGGAGCCAACATGGGTATCCAGATCCCGCTGTTGGTTATTGCCCGAGAGCCATCTCGGTCATGTCTACATGTCTCCCGAACCCGTAGGGTCTACACACTTAAGGTTCGGTAACGCTAGGGTTGTGAAGATATGTATATGCAGTAACCCGAATGTTGTTCGGAGTCCCGGATGAGATCCCGGACGTCACGAGGAGTTTCGGAATGGTCCGAGGTAAAGATTTATATATGGAAAGTCGTCATACGGACATCGGGACAAGTTTCGGGGTTATCGGTATTGTACCGGGACCACCGGAGGGTCCCGGGGGGTCCACCGGGTGGGGCCACCTATCCCGGAGGGCCCCATGGGCTGTATGAGGGAGGGAACCAGCCCATAGTGGGCTGGTGCGCCTCCCCCCCAAGGGCCCATGCGCCTAGGGTTGGGGGGGAGGGGAAACCCTAAAGGGGGCGCCCCCCTTGCTTGGGGGGCAAGCCCCCCTCCCTGGCCGCCGCCCCCCTAGGAGATTCCATCTCCTAGGGCCGGCGCCCCCCCCCCCAAGGGGTTATATAAAGGGGGGAGGGGAGGGGGGCTGACCACCCAATGCCCTGGCGCCTCCCTCTCCCTCTCCAACACCTCCTCCTCCTCCTCCGTAAGAGCTCGGCGAAGCCCTGTCGGAGTACTGCGGCTCCACCATCACCACGCCGTCGTGTTGCTGCTGGATTCTTCTTCTCCAACCTCTCCTTTGCCTTGCTGGATCAAGAAGAAGGAGACGTTACGCTGACCGTACGTGTGTTGAACGCGGAGGTGCCGTACTTTCGGTGCTAGGATCTCCGGTGATTTGGATCACGGTGTGTACGACTACTTCATCCCCGTTCGTTGAACGCTTCCGCACGCGATCTACAAAGTGGTATGTAGATGCAATCTCTCTCTCCCATGCCTCGTTGCTAGATGAACTCATAGATGGATCTTGGTGAAACCGTAGGAAAAATTTTAATTTTCTACAACGTTCCCCAACAATACGGGCGTGTGAATGGCCTTCTGATAATTTCTTGAGAGAGGCCGGGATTTATGAGGATTTCTATTCATTGATTGAAAATGCTGGCCTCACCGACTTCGTCCGCGACAAACGTCCACAGTATCTCTTACTCACAAATACTTTTGTGCAAAACTTCTACTTTTACCCTAAGGAATCACCTCCATCAGTAGAGTTTCATTTATATGACGTTGTGAAGAAAATGCCATTGTCTGAATTTTGCGCAATCTGCAACATACCCCCTGAGGGTATCTTAGAGGAACCACCTCGTAAAGAGTTGGAACCATTTATTAAACTTATCTCTGTGGGAGAAACCAGGAAGGTTTCTGATGCAAGGATCACTAGCATACATTTTCCTGTGTTACGCTACTTTGCTTTATTTGCTAGTCGATGCTTGATAGGTCGTGGGAACTGTGGGAACTTTAGCGTTCCTGATATTATCATTCTGTTCCATGGTTTATACCGCGACAACACTGTTAGTATGGGCGGAATTATTGCTAGGCGGTTGAGTTTGAACCGTACTAAAGGCCCCATTTTTGGAGGCATTTATGTTTCACGCCTCGCTGCACTATTTAACATAGCTATTAGGCACTATGAGAAAGAAGAAAAATTGCTGCCTAATGCTTACTTAGATTATAAGAGCATGATACCTCATGATTTTCTTGTTAAGGGCAGGGATGGAGAGCTCAAATATAAGTTATACTTTGATAAACATTATCCTGAAACTATTACGTTGCCTGCTCCTTCCTTGTTTAATTTTGTAGGACCTTACCTCGTTACGTGGGCTGCTGTCCAAGCCTACAAAAATCTTGCACCAGCCCCGTAACTGGAATCACAAGATGAGACTCCACGACAATCTGTTTATTCTTGGGATCCAGAAACGACTGTCAGCCAGTGGCAGTCAGAGCCCTCTTCGTCATCACAGTATGATCCCAACTACCCTTCATCGCAGTACGACCCCAGCTACACCTACGGGTATCCGCCAGGCTATCCCTGGCAATAGACCGACTTAGGCCAAAAGCCTAAGCTTGGGGGAGTACGTATTTCTCACCGACATTACATTTATGTTCACACACACTCATTGCTAGATGTCGGTGCTCATACTCTTTCACTGTAATATCCATGCTAGTTTATTTTCTTTTTCCTGCTTTCTTCTTGTGTGTTAGTTAAACCTTAAGAAAACCAAAAAAATAGTAGTAGTTTACTTTCTTGCTGTAGTAGTAATTAAAAATAAAAGCCAAAAATATTTCCTATTCTTCTTTTGCTTGTTGGGAGCTTTCCCGTGTAAATAGTTTTATTTTCTTTTCTTTGGGGGTCAGTAGGAGAAGACCATGATTAAATTGTTGAATTGGCTCTTATATGCATTATTGTTGATTTAACCCAGAGCCATATTGCCTTGTCTTCTCCTGTTTCTTGAATGCTCGTAGATTCCAGCTTAGTCCAATGCACGTGCACTCTTATTATTATTCACACCGTTCGGTCGTGCAAGTGAAAGGCAATTATGAGGATATATGATGAACTGACTGAGATGGGAAAAGCTGGTATGAACTCGACCTCTTTTGTTTTTGTAAATATTGAAGGAAATATGCCCTAGAGGCAATAATAAAATTATTATTTATTTCCTCATATATCATGATAAATGTTTATTATTCATGCTAGAATTGTATTAGCCGGAAACATAATACATGTGTGAATATATAAACAAACAGAATGTCACTAGTATGCCTCTACTTGACTAGCTCGTTAATAAAAGATGGTTATGTTTCCTAACCATGAACAAAGAGTTGTTATTTGATTAACGAGGTCGCATCATTAGTTAAATGATCTGATTGACATGACCCATTCCATTAGCTTAGCACCCGATCGTTTAGTATGTTGCTATTGCTTTCTTCATGACTTATACATGTTCCTATGACTATGAGATTGTGCAACTCCCGTTTATCGGAGGAACACTTTGTGTGCTACCAAACGTCACAACGTAACTGGGTGATTATAAAGGTGCTCTACAGGTGTCTCCAAAGGTACTTGTTGGGTTGGCGTATTTCGAGATTAGGATTTGTCACTCCGATAGTCGGAGAGGTATCTCTGGGCCCTCTCGGTAATGCACATCACATAAGCCTTGCAAGCATTACAACTAATATGTTAGTTGTGAGATGACGTATTACGGAACGAGTAAAGAGACTTGCCGGCAACGAGATTGAACTAGGTATTGGATACCGACGATCGAATCTCGGGCAAGTAATATACCGATGACAAAGGGAAAAACGTATATTGTTATGTGGTCTGACCGATAAAGATCTTCGTAGAATATGTAGGAGCCAATATGGGCATCCAGGTCCCGCTATTGGTTATTGACCGGAGACGTGTCTCGGTCATGTCTACATTATTCTCGAACCGTAGGGTCCGCCCGCTTAAAGTTACGATGACAGTTATTATGAGTGTATGCATTTTGATGTACCGAAGTTAGTTCGGAGTCCCGGATGTGATCACGGACATGACGAGGAGTCTCGAAATGGTCGAGACATAAAGATCGATATATTGGAAGCCTATATTTGGACATCGGAATGGTTCCGAGTGAAATCGGCATTTTACTGGAGTACCGGGGGGTTACCGGAACCCCCCCGGGGGTTAATGGGCCCATATGGGCCTTAAGGGAAAAGAGGAGGGGCGGCCAGGGCAGGCCGCGCGCCCCCTCCCCCTAGTCCGAATAGGACAAGGAAGGGGGGCGGCGCCCCCCTTTTTCCTTTCCCCCTCTCTCCTTCCTTCTCCTACAAGGCAAGGGAGAGGAGTCCTACTCCCGGTGGGAGTAGGACTTCTCCTGGCGCACCCCTTGGGGGCCGGCCGCGCCCTCCCCTCCCCTCCTTTATATACGGGGGCAGGGGGCACCCTAGGACACACAAGTTGATCTTCGTGATCGTTCCTTAGCCGTGTGTGGTGCCCCCCTCCACCATATTCTACCTCGGTCATATCGTTGCAGTGCTTAGGCGAAGCCCTGCGTCGGTACAACATCATCATCGGCATCACGCCGTCGTGCTGACGGAACTCATCCCCGAAGCTTTGCTGGATCGGAGCCCGGGGAGCGTCATCGAGCTGAACGTGTGCTAAGAACTCGGAGGTGCCAGAGTAACGGTGCTTGGATCGGTCGGATCGGGAAGACGTACGACTACTTCCTTTACGTTGCTTCAACGCTTCCGCTTCGGTCTACGAGGGTACGTAGACAACACTCTCCCCTCTCGTTGCTATGCATCACCATGATCTTGCGTGTGCGTAGGAATTTTTTTTGAAATTACTACGTTCCCCAACAGTGGCATCCGAGCCCAGGTTGTTTTATGGTTTGATGTTATATGCACGAGTAGAACACAAGTGAGTTGTGGACGATATAAGTCATACTGCCTACCAGCATGTCATACTTTGGTTCGGCGGTATTGTTGGATGAAGCGGCCCGGACCGACATTACGCGTACGCTTACGCGAGACTGGTTCTACCTACGTGCTTTGCACACAGGTGGCTGGCGGGTGTCAGTTTCTCCAACTTTAGTTGAACCGGGTATGGCTACGCCCGGTCCTTGCGAAGGTTAAAACGGAGTCTATTTGACAAACTATCGTTGTGGTTTTGATGCGTAGGTGAGATTGGTTCTTGCTTAAGCCCGTAGCAGCCACGTAAAACTTGCAATAAACAAAGTAGAGGACGTCTAACTTGTTTTTGCAGGGCATGTTGTGATGTGATATGGTCAAGACATGATGCTAAATTTTATTGTATGAGATGATCCTGTTTTGTAACCGAGTTATCGGCAACTGGCAGGAGCCATATGGTTGTCGCTTTATTGTATGCAATGCAATCGCCCTGTAATGCTTTACTTTATCACTAAGCGGTAGCGATAGTCGTAGAAGCATAAGATTGGCGAGACGACAACGATACTACGATGGAGATCAAGGTGTCGCGCCGGTGATGATGGTGATCATGACGGTGCTTCGAAGATGGAGATCACAAGCACAAGATGATGATGGCCATATCATATCACTTATATTGATTGCATGTGATGTTTATCTTTTTATGCATCTTATCTTGCTTTGATTGACGGTAGCATTTTAAGATGATCTCTCACTAATTATCAAGAAGTGTTCTCCCTGAGTATGCACCGTTGCGAAAGTTTTTCGTGCTGAGACACCACGTGATGATCGGGTGTGATAGGCTCTACGTTCAAATACAATGGGTGCAAAACAGTTGCACACGCAGAATACTCAGGTTATACTTGATGAGCCAAGCATATACAGATATGGCCTCAGAACACGGAGACCGAAAGGTCGAGCGTGAATCATATAGTAGATATGATCAACATAATGATGTTCACCATTGAAACTACTCCATCTCACGTGATGATCGGACATGGTTTAGTTGATGTGGATCACGTGATCACTTAGAAGATTAGAGGGATGTCTATCTAAGTGGGAGTTCTTAAGTAATGTGATTAATTGAACTTAAATTTATCATGAACTTAGTCCCTAATAGTATGTTGCTTGTTTTATGTTGATTGTAGATAGATGGCCTGTGCTGTTGTTCCATTGAATTTTAATGCGTTCCTTGAGAAAGCAAAGTTGAAAGATGATGGTAGCAATTACACGGACTGGGTCCGTAACTTGAGGATTATCCTCATTGCTTCACAGAAGAGTTACGTCCTGGAAGCACCGCTGGGTGCCAGGCCTGCTGCTGATGCAATTGACGACGTTAAGAATGTCTGGCAGAGCAAAGCTGATGACTACTCGATAGTTCAATGTGCCATGCTTTACGGCTTAGAACCGGGACTTCAACGACGTTTTGAACGTCATGGGGCATATGAGATGTTCCAAGAGTTGAAGTTAATATTCCAACAGAATGCCCGGATTGAGAGATATGAAGTCTCCAATAAGTTCTATAGCTGCAAGATGGAGGAGAATAGTTCTGTTAGTGAGCATATACTCAAAATGTCTAGGTATTGTAATCACTTGATTCAACTGGGAGTTAATCTTCCGGATGATTGCGTCATTGACAGAATTCTCCAATCACTTCCACCAAGCTACAAAGGCTTCGTGATGAACTATAATATGCAAGGGATGGATAAGACGATTCCCGAGCTCTTCGCAATGCTGAAAGCTGCGAAGGTAGAAATCAAGAAGGAGCATCAAGTGTTGATGGTCAACAAGACCACTAGTTTCAAGAAAAAGGGCAAAGGGAAAAAGAAGGGGAACTTCAAGAAGAACAGCAAGCAAGTTGCTGCTCAAGAGAAGAAACCCAAGTCTGGACCTAAGCCTGAAACTGAGTGCTTCTACTGCAAGCAGACTGGTCACTGGAAGCGGAACTGCCCCAAGTATTTGGCGGATAAGAAGGATGGCAAGGTGAACAAAGGTATATGTGATATACATGTTATTGATGTGTACCTTACTAATACTCGCAGTAGTACCTGGGTATTTGATACTGGTTCTGTTGCTAATATTTGCAACTCGAAACAGGGACTACGGATTAAGCGAAGATTGGCTAAGGACGAGGTGACGATGCGCGTGGGAAATGGTTCCAAAGTCGATGTGATCGCGGTCGGCACGCTACCTCTACATCTACCTTCGGGATTAGTTTTAGACCTAAATAATTGTTATTTGGTGCCAGCATTGAGCATGAACATTATATCTGGATCTTCTTTAATGCGAGACGGTTATTCATTTAAATCCGAGAATAATGGTTGTTCTATTTATATGAGTAATATCTTTTATGGTCATGCACCCTTAAGGAATGGTCTATTCTTATTGAATCTCGATAGTAGTGACACACATATTCATAATATTGAAGCCAAAAGATGCAGAGTTGATAATGATAGTGCAACTTATTTGTGGCACTGCCGTTTAGGGTCATATCAGTGTAAAGCGCATGAAGAAACTCCATACTGATGGACTTTTGGAACCACTTGATTATGAATCACTTGGTACTTGCGAACCGTGCCTCATGAGCAAGATGACTAAAACACCGTTCTCCGGTACTATGGAGAGAGCAACAGATTTGTTGGAAATCATACATACAGATGTATGTGGTCCGATGAATATTGAAGCTCGTGGCAGATATCGTTATTTTCTCACCTTCGCAGACGATTTAAGCAGATATGGGTATATCTACTTAATGAAACACAAGTCTGAAACATTTGAAAAGTTCAAAGAATTTCAGAGTGAAGTGGAAAATCATCGTAACAAGAAAATAAAGTTTCTACGATCTGATCGTGGAGGAGAATATTTGAGTTACGAGTTTGGTCTACATTTGAAACAATGCGGAATAGTTTCGCAACTCACGCCACCTGGAACACCACAACGTAATGGTGTGTCCGAACGTCGTAATCGTACTTTACTTGATATGGTGCGATCTATGATGTCTCTTACAGATTTACCGCTATCATTTTGGGGTTATGCTTTAGAGACGGCCGCATTCACGTTAAATAGAGCACCATCGAAATCCGTTGAGACGACGCCTTATGAACTATGGTTTGGCAAGAAACCAAAGTTGTCGTTTCTAAAAGTTTGGGGCTGCGACTCTTATGTCAAAAAGCTTCAACCGGATAAGCTCGAACCCAAATCGGAGAAATGTGTCTTCATAGGATATCCAAAGGAAACTATTGGATACACCTTCTATCACAAATCCGAAGGCAAGACTTCTGTTGCTAAATTCGGAAACTTTCTAGAGAAGGAGTTTCTCTCGAAAGAAGTGAGTGGGAGGAAAGTAGAACTTGATGAGGTAACTGTACCTGCTCCCCTATTGGGAAATAGCACATCACAGGAACCGCTTTCTGCGACGTCTAAACCAATTGGTGAGGAAGTTAATGATGATGATCATGCAACTTCAGATCAAGTTACTACAGAACCTCGTAGATCAACCAGAGTAAGATCCGCACCAGAGTGGTACGGCAATCCTATTCTGGAAATCATGCTACTAGATCATGGTGAACCTACGAACTATGAAGAAGCGATGGTGAGCCCAGATTCCGCAAAATGGCTTGAAGCCATGAAATCTTAGATGGGATCCATGTATGAAAACAAAGTATGGACTTTGGTTGACTTGCCCGATGGTCGGCAAGCAATTGAGAATAAATGGATCTTCAAGAAGAAGACTGACGCTGACAGTAATATTACTGTCTACAAAGCTTGACTTGTCGCAAAAGGTTTTCGACAAGTTCAAGGGATTGACTACGATGAGACCTTCTCACCCGTAGCGATGCTTAAGTCTGTCCGAATCATGTTAGCAATTGCCGCATTTTATGATTATGAAATTTGGCAGATGGTTGTAAAAACTGCATTCCTGAATGGATTTCTGGAAGAAGAGTTGTATATGATGCAACCAGAAGGTTTTATCGATCCAAAGGAAGCTAACAAAGTGTGCAAGCTCCAGCGATCCATTTATGGACTGGTGCAAGCCTCTCAGAGTTGGAATAAACGCTTTGATAGTGTGATCAAAGCATTTGGGTTTGTACAGACTTTTGGAGAAGCCTGTATTTACAAGAAAGTGAGTGGGAGCTCTGTAGCATTTCTGATATTATATGTCGATGACATATTACTGATCGGAAATGATATAGAATTTCTGGATAGCATAAAGGGATACTTGAATAAGAATTTTTCAATGAAAGACCTCGGTGAAGCTGCTTACATATTTGGCATCAAGATCTATAGAGATAGATCAAGACGCTTAATTGGACTTTCACAAAGCACATACCTTGACAAAGTTTTGAAGAAGTTCAAAATGGATCAAGCAAAGAAAGGATTCTTGCCTGTACTACAAGGTGTGAAGTTGAGTAAGACTCAATGCCCGACCACTGCAGAAGATAGAGAGAAAATGAAAGATGTTCCCTATGCTTCAGCCATAGGCTCTATCATGTATGCAATGCTGTGTACCAGACCTGATGTGTGTCTTGCTATAATTTTAGCAAGGAGGTACCAAAGTAATCCAGGAGTGGATCACTAGACAGCGGTCAAGAACATCCTGAAGTACCTGAAAAGAACTAAGGATATGTTTCTCATATATAGAGGTGACAAAGAACTCATCATAAACGGTTACGTTGATGCTAGCTTTGACACTGATCCGGACGATTCTAAATCGCAAACCGGATACGTGTTTACATTAAACGGTGGAGCTGTCAGTTGGTGCAGTTCTAAACAAAGCGTAGTGGCAGGATGTACATTTGAAGCGGAGTACATAGCTGCTTCGGAAGCAGCAAATGAAGGAGTCTGGATGAAGGAGTTCATATCCGATCTAGGTGTCATACCTAGTGCATCGGGTCCAATGAAAATCTTTTGTGACAATACTGGTGCAATTGCCTTGGCAAAGGAATCCAGATTTCACAAGAGAACCAAGCACATCAAGAGACGCTTCAATTCCATCCGGGATCTAGTCCAGGTGGGAGACATAGGGATTTTCAAGATACATACGGATCTGAATGTAGCAGACCCGTTGACTAAGCCTCTTCCACGAGCAAAACATGATCAGCACCAAAACTCCATGGGTGTTAGAATCATTACTGTGTAATCTAGATTATTGACTCTAGTGCAAGTGGGAGACTGAAGGAATATGCCCTAGAGGCAATAATAAAGTTACTATTTATTTCCTCATATATCATGATAAATGTTTATTATTCATGCTAGAATTGTATTAGCCGGAAACATAAAACATGTGTGAATATATAAACAAACAGAATGTCACTAGTATGCCTCTACTTGACTAGCTCGTTAATCAAAGATGGTTATGTTTCCTAACCATGAACAAAGAGTTGTTATTTGATTAACGAGGTCACATCATTAGTTGAATGATCTGATTGACATGACCCATTCCATTAGCTTAGCACCCGATCGTTTAGTATGTTGCTATTGCTTTCTTCATGACATATACATGTTCCTATGACTATGAGATTGTGCAACTCCCGTTTATCGGAGGAACACTTTGTGTGCTACCAAACGTCACAACGTAACTGGGTGATTATAAAGGTGCTCTACAGGTGTCTCCAAAGGTACTTGTTGGGTTGGCGTATTTCGAGATTAGGATTTGTCACTCCGATAGTCGGAGAGGTATCTCTGGGCCCTCTCGGTAATGCACATCATATAAGCCTTGCAAGCATTACAACTAATATGTTAGTTGTGAGATGATGTATTACGGAACGAGTAAAGAGACTTGTCGGCAACGAGATTGAACTAGGTATTGGATACCGACGATCGAATCTCGGGCAAGTAATATACCGATGACAAAGGGAACAACGTATATTGTTATGTCGTCTAACCAATAAAGATCTTCGTAGAATATGTAGGAGCCAATATGGGCATCCAGGTCCCGCTATTGGTTATTGACCGGAGACGTGTCTCGGTCATGTCTACATTATTCTCGAACCGTAGGGTCTGCACGCTTAAAGTTACGATGACAGTTATTATGAGTTTATGCATTTTGATGTATCGAAGTTAGTTTGGAGTCCCGGATGTGATCACGGACATGATGAGGAGTCTCGAAATGGTCGAGACATAAAGATCGATATATTGGAAGCCTATATTTGGACATCGGAATGGTTCCGAGTGAAATCGGCATTTTACTGGAGTACCGGGGGGTTACCGGAACCCCCCCCCCCCGGGGGTTAATGGGCCCATATGGGCCTTAAGGGAAAAGAGGAGGGGCGGCTAGGGCAGGCTGTGCGCCCCCTCCACCCTAGTCCGAATAGGACAAGGAAGGGGGGGCGCCGCCCCCTTTTTCCTTTCCCCCTCTCTCCTTCCTTCTCCTACAAGGCAAGGGAGAGGAGTCCTACTCCCGGTGGGAGTAGGACTCCTCCTGGCGCACCCCTTGGGGGCCGGCCGCGCCCTCCCCTCCCCTCCTTTATATACGGGGGCAGGGGGCACGCTAGGACACACAAGTTGATCTTCGTGATCGTTCCTTAGCCGTGTGCGGTGCCCCCCTCCACCATATTCCACCTCGGTCATATCGTTGCAGTGCTTAGGCGAAGCCCTGCGTCGGTAGAACATCATCATCGTCATCACGCCGTCGTGCTGACGGAACTCATCCCCGAAGCTTTGCTGGATCGGAGCCCGGGGAGCGTCATCGAGCTGAACGTGTGCTAAGAACTCGGAGGTGCCGGAGTAACGGTGCTTGGATCGGTCGGATCGGGAAGACGTACGACTACTTCCTCTATGTTGCGTCAACGCTTCCGCTTCGGTCTACGAGGGTACGTAGACAACACTCTCCCCTCTCGTTGCTATGCATCACCATGATCTTGCGTGTGCGTAGGAATTTTTTTTGAAATTACTACGTTCCCCAACAAATATGATGAGTCCGTCGTTCTTGATTCAGCTTATGATGAATAAACATGTTTGCAATGACAATTAGAGATCATAGTTGCTTGTGCCATGCTTGACTAGCTATGAGTTATAATGATTTACCTTGCGTGCCAACATGCTATTGAGATGGTTATGATGTGGTATGATGGGGTGGTATCCTCCTTTGAATGATTTAAGTGACTTGACTTGGCACATGTTCACGCATGTAGTTGAAACAAATCAATATAGCCTTCACAATATTTATGTTCATGGTGGATTATATCCTACTCATGCTTGCACCCAATGTTTATTAATTTTAATGCATGTACATGGCTGCTGTCGCTCTCTAGTTGGTCGCTTCCCAGTCTTTTGCTCACTACTAGGAAAAGGGCTATAGATGAAATAGACACTAATGGCGCACCAGACATGTGGTGCGCCACTACTATATAGCAGTGGCGCACCAGATATGGGTGCGCCATTAGTATCCATATAACTAATGGCGCACCTGGTGTGTGGTGCGCCATTACTAGTTTTGTCCTGGCCCCATACCCCTCCCCAGACTTAGCAGTGGCGCACCAGGGGAAAGTACGCCATTACTAGTTTTAACTAGTAATGGCGCACCGGTAAAAGATGCGCCATTGCTATCTATACGTATGGCGCACCCCTACCAGTGCGCCATTGCTATCACGTTCTCTCCCCTCCCCTTCCTCCTGACACACCCACCCACCTCCCTCGACTTCAATCTAGATCGGGAAGCCCCGGCCGCCCACCTCTTCCTCTCCCTCCCGACCACGGCGAGCCCCCTTCCCCCTCCCTCACACCAGATCCAGGGCATGGAGCCGTGGTGAGCTCCTTCCCCAACCATCCTCACCAGATCCAGAGGAGAGCTGGTGACCACGTCCTCCGACGAGGGCGTTGCTCCGGGGTGTGGAGGCCGCCGAGCTGCAGGAGGAGGAGCTCCCCGCCACCCCAAGGCCCCAGATCCAGCCGCCACGGCCATAGCCGGGCTTCCAGATCCTCGTCGTCGTTGAGGTAGCCCATGATTGATGAACGGTGGCGGATCCGGCGGCAAGGCCAAGGTGCCGCAGGCGATGGCGCCGGTGGAGGGTGGTTTCTTCTCCACGTCCACGCGCCGGGAGAGGAAGCAGCCTCCGCGTTGTTCTGCACCAAGTCCGGCAAGGGGGGATGCGCGGCCGTCCTCCTCCTCCTCTGCATCCATGGCGCTCATCCCGGAAGGTACTGTGCCTCTCCTGCATTAATCCTGCTTCTGAATCGATCTGCACAGCTGATTTTTGCCTATTGCTCTGTTTGCCTGCAGGGGAGGTACCGCTGGAGCTCTAAGGCGGCCTTAAACACCACCGATCTAGTCGGAGAATGGGCAGATAAGGCCCTGCGTCTCCTGCTCCTTCCCATGTACGTGTTCATCCCAGTCTCTGACTCTCTGTCCAGACTTAACTACATAGCGGCTACCTAGTATGGATATGATTACGAGCTAGCCGGATTGGATTATGTAGCCTACCTCAATGCTTAATTAGTCTGGCGGTTTCTTGCACGCATACATGCATGCATCATGGTAGAGAATTGGACTCACTAGCTCTAGCTACTTCGTGGTTCAATGGTTTGCATTGCAGTGTACGATCAAATTCTGTACATCTAACATTTGATGAACTAGATGCAGCTTGCTTTTGATTCAGATGATTTATATCTGTGTATGATGTGTTAAAAAATATCTCTGTACGAGTCCTGCGCAGGTCATCGTTGGAGGAGAGGATGATGGTGAAGCAGCAGAGGATGATGGTGCCCGGCCATGGCGAGCGAGGAAGCCCCAAGATTGATAGGTGGCTCCCTCCTGTCGTAAGTTCAGATATCGCACATCCTGTATGTTGTGCAAATCGGAGAGATCCAGAATGCTTTTCTCATGTATTTTTGTTATTTCAGGTATGGATTTGGGGCGTATTTCAGGCATGTAATAACCTACTCTGATGCTTTCGCTCTAAGAGGAAAGTGTGCCACCCCTATCCTCAAGCCGGTAATAATTAATCATTTATGAGCTGATGGACAACAATTACTCTATTCTTCCACCATTGCATCACTCAATCAAATGTCATCATGTATCAATGATGTGAATATGTAAAAAAAATCGTCTGTGCTCTGTTTTCTTATTTGGATGAAAACCAGTCAGTGTAGTTATTTTTTATAGTTTATACACATACTGCACGATTAATTAAAGGTTGTAACCTCACTGTCACGCTAATGGACGCAAAAAAGAAGAGTGGTAGTACTATCAATGGTTCAGTCAGCGCCTCAACAGCGTCTGCACTACTTCTGATATTGTTTTTCAGTAGCTTTTTTCTGCACCTTTCTCTTTCAGTTCTTAGTGCTGCTGCCCCATGAACACATTTTTTAATTTGACTGTACATTCAAATGAAGCCCTTGTTAAGTATACACTCCAAAAATCAGTTAACAGTTGCCTAACTGAATTTTCTGTTTCTGAATTTATAAACTCACTTTATATTCAGTTTATAAATTAGCAGTAGCTTCAAAATTAAGTATCATTCCCATGGATCAACTGTTATTTTATTTTGTGGGGGATAAAGTTCAGATCATGAATAATGGCATTACAAGTGAACTTGGCACAATTACACATGTCCTGAACTAGATATGAGCAAGTCTTCATTGGCATGCAAGTACTACTTTTACATTGTCATGACAGGAACAATTAATTTGACATGTATCATTGGTACTGCTAAAACATTTCGTTCATGTTTCAACACATTTGGTGAAGACCATTTCATATGTATTTTGCATATATGAATTATCTCCTGTTGCTTTCTAAGATGTTAGTTCTTTCAATTCTAGCCCTTCTATCTTTAATTCCTAGCTGCTGGACTACCTGCAGGACAACGAGTTCATCTGCGGCAGCTATCGCTGTGAGCAGTCCGTCCGCGACACGCTCCGCAGCGTCTTCGCCGGGCACAACGAGATCCTCAACGTCTGGAAGTAAGTCGCCGGCCATCTGTTTCCTGATGAATTTTCTTTCTAGCTCAATGTGATCGGATCTGACTAGTACGTTCAGATTTGCTCTTGTTTTCTTTTCAAATAGTACTAGTAGTCTATATTCCAGCTGTGCGACTACCTGTAGTCACTTGAACCGATGAGAATTCTTCAAGCCTACCTATAGCCACTTGAACAGATGTCTATCTCAGATCTGCTCATCTAAAAAATCCAAGTGGAGTAGTATACTGGTAATATAGTATAATAACATTATCAAAAGGTAAATGCCCTAATTATTTAGCCCTGTCAGATAAATACTCGTCGAAAGTGGGCTCCTATCAAAATTCATTTCCATTAGAATCTTACTCATACAATATTCACACCATGTAATTCTGGAAATATATGCTCATATCTATTTCTGCATAAAAAATGACAGTATTGACATGTTATAAATAGTTTGTTTGTCTTTCTGTTTATTTTGTTACATTTTGCAGGGATAAAGTGAAGAAAAAGAAGAAAAGATTACTAGAAGATTAGTTTTAGGATTTTCTTTTATTTCCTTGCAATTTTCCTTTTATTGGATACTTGTAAAGACATTGTTATATTCTTACTATAATAAAAATTATGATTCTATTTCATTTTTGTTTTTAAATTATTTTTCCTTATAGGTTTATGTAAATTTGGATTTTTTTTTTGTTTTCCAAATACATTACTAGTGGCACATTTAAGCCCTTACTAGTGGCGCACCTTCCTTTATTACTAGTGGTGCACCTATAAGGCTATTAGTGGCGCACCTGGAGGTGCGCTATTGGTATTTGGATTACCAATGGCGCATCAAAGGTGCGCCATTACTAACAATTACTAGTGGTGTGTTAATAATGGCGCACCCATAGTGCGCCATTAATAGCAATATGTGGTGCGCCACTAATAGCCTTTTTTCTAGTAGTGGCTAGCCTTCACCTGTACTAAGCGGGAATACTGCTTGTGCATCCAATCCCTTAAACCCCAAAGTTATTCCAGATGAGTCCACTATACCTTCCTATATGCGGTATCTACCTGCCGTTCCAAATAAATTTGTATGTGCCAAACTCTAAACCTTCAAATAAACATTCTGTTTTGTATGCTCGAATAGCTCGTGTATCAACCAAGGCTGTCCTTATCTTCCGTGTTAGGCGGGTTATTCTCAAGAGGAGTGGACTCCCCTCCTCACTCACGAGAACATGGCTGGTCACCGGGATGCCCAGTCCCATGCTTTATGCAAACTAAATCAAAATTAATTGCAAACAAAACTCCCCCTGGGACCTGATGTATGTTGGAGACACTCGTTGTTTCGAGCAAGTCATGGATTGATGCTTGTTGGTGGAGGGGGAGTATAAACTTTACCATTCTGTTTGGGAACCGCCTATAATTTGTTTAACATGGAAGATATCGCCATATCTTAGTTGCTATGTTGACAATGAAAGTATGCCGCTCAAAATATAATTTATCTCTATTTCTAAACCGAGCTCTCGCACCTCTACAAATCCCTGCTTCCCTCTGCGAAGGGCCTATCCATTTACTTTTATGTTGAGTCATCACCCTCTTATTAAAAAGCACTAGCTGGAGAGCACAACTGTCATTTTCATTCATCACTATTACTCTATGTTGGGTGTGACTATGATTGGATCTCTTTTACCATGAATTACAATGTCTAGTCAGTCCTTGATCTTTAAAGGTGCTCTGCATTTATGTTTTGCGGTCTCAGAAAGGGCTAGCAAGATACCATCTTGTTATATCATATTATGATTGTTTTGAGAAAGTGTTGTCATCCGAGATTTATTATTTTGGCTCGCTAATTGATTATGCTATTGATATGAGTAATTGTGAGACTTGAGAATTATTGCAAATGTGGTTAGTTATGATATATGCTGAAAAATTGAATGCTGGCTTGACATAGTTACAACAACAAGAGCAAATAGAGTTTGTAAAAGTTTTTCTTTCTTTCAGTTTGTCAATTGAATTGCTTGAGGACAAGCAAGGGTTTCACCTTGGGGGAGCTGATACGTCTCCGTCGTATCTACTTTTCCAAACACTTTTGCCCTTGTTTTGGACTCTAACTTGTATGATTTGAATGGAACTAACCCGGACTGACGCTGTTTTCAGCATAATTGCCATGGTGTTGTTTTATGTGCAGAAAGAAAATATTCTCGGAAAGTCCTGAAACTCCACGGAACACCTTAGAAAAAACAATAAAAAATCCTCGCCAAAGATGAAGACCAGGGGGCCCACACCCTATCCACGAGGGTGGGGGCGCCCCCCCCCCTCTAGGGCGTGCCCCCCTTACCTCGTGGGCCCCCTGGACACCCTCCAACGCCAACTCCAACTCTGTATATTGGCTTTCAAGGAGAAAAAAATAGAGAGAAGAAATCATCGCGTTTTACGATACGGAGCCGCCGCCAAGCCCTAAAACCTCTCGGGAGGGCTGATCTGGAGTCCGTTCGGGGCTCCGGAGAGGGGGATTCGTTGCCGTCGTCATCATCAACCATCCTCCATCACCAATTTCATGATGCTCACCGCCGTGTGTGAGTAATTCCATCGTAGGCTTGCTGGACGGTGATGGGTTGGATGAGATTTGTCATGTAATCGAGTTAGTTTTGTTAGGGTTTGAGCCCTAGTATCCATTATGTTCTAAGATTGATGTTGCTATGACTTTGCTATGCTTAATGCTTGTCACTAGGGCCCGAGTGCCATGATTTCAGATCTGAACCTATTATGTTTTCATGAATATATGTGAGTTCTTGCTCCTATCTTGCAAGTCTATAGTCACCTACTATGTGTTATGATCCGGCAACCCCGAAGTGACAATAATCGGGACCACTCCCGGTGATGACCATAGTTTGAGGAGTTCATGTATTCACTATGTGCTAATGCTTTGTGTCGGTTCTCTATTAAAAGGAGGCCTTAATATCCCTTAGTTTCCAATAGGACCCCGCTGCCACGGGAGGGTAGGACAAAAGATGTCATGCAAGTTCTTTTACATAAGCACGTATGACTATATACGGAATACATGCCTACATTACATTGATGAATTGGAGCTAGTTCTGTGTCACCTTATGTTATGACTGATACATGATGAACCGCATCCGGCATAATTATCCATCACTAATCCGATGCCTACGAGCTTTCCATATACTGGTTTACGCTTATTTACTTTCCCGTTGCTACTGTTACAATCACTACAAAATACCAAAAACATTACTTTTGTTGTCTTTACTTTTGCTGCCATTACCACCACTATCATATTACTTTGCTACTAAACACTTTGTTGTAGATACTAAGTTTCCAGGTGTGGTTGAATTGGCAACTCAGCTGCTAATACTTGAGAATATTCTTTGGCTCCCCTTGTGTCAAATCAATAAATTTGGGTTAAATACTCTACCCTCGAAAACTGTTGCGATCCCCTATACTTGTGGGTTATCAAGACTAACCGTTAGCCATAGTAGTAGAAGTAATAGTTGACGAGACAACTTCATGAAGACACGATGATGGAGATCATGATAATGGAGATCATGGTGTCATGCCGGTGACGAAGGTGATCATGCCGCGCCTCGAAGATGGAAATCAAAAGGCGCAAGATGATATTGGCCATATCATGTCACTTTATGATTTGCATGTGATGTTTGTCATGTTTACATCTTATTTTCTTATAACGACGGTAGCATAAATAAGATGATCCCTCGCAATAATTTCAAGAAAGTGTTCCCCCTAACTGTGCACCGTTGCGAAGGTTCATTGTAGCGAAGCACCACGTGATGATCGGGTGTGATAGATTCTAACGTTCACATACAACGGGTGTAAGCCAGATTTACACATGCGAAACTCTTAGGTTGACTTGACGAGCCTAGCATGTACAGACATGGCCTCGGAACACGAGAGACCGAAAGGTCGAACATGAGTCGTATGGTAGATGCGAGCAACATGAAGATGTTCACCGATGATGACTAGTCCGTCTCACGTGATGATCGGACACGGCCTAGTTGACTCGGATCATGTATCACTTAGATGATTAGAGGGATGTTTATCTAAGTGGGAGTTAATTAAATAATTTGATTAGATGAACTCTATTGTTTTAGATATGTTCCTAGAGAAAATTTAGTTGAAAGTTGATAGTAGCAATTATGCGGACTTGGCCCGTAAACTGAGGAATGTCCCCATTGCTACGCAGAAGGATTATGGCCTTAATGCACCGCTCAGTGTGCTGAACCTCGAGCGTCGGTTGTGGATGTTGCGAACATCTGACATACATGTTTTGATGACTACATGATAGTTCAGTGCGTAATGCTAAATGGTTTAGAATTGAGGCACCAAAGACATTTTTGAAACATCGCAGAACATATGAGATGTTCCAAGGACTGAAATTGGGATTTCAGGCTAGTGCCCATATCAAGAGGTATGAGACCTCTGACAAGTTTCTTAAGCCTACAACTAAGGAGAAAATCTCAATCGTTGAGCATGTGCTCAGATTGTATGAGTACTACAATCGCTTAAATCGAGTGGGAATTAATCTTCCAGATGAGATAGTGATGGTTCTCCAAAGTCACTGCCACCAAGCTACTAGAGCTTCGTGATGAACTATAACATATCAGGGATAGATATGATGATCCTTGAGCTATTCGCGACACCGCGAAAGTAGAAATCAAATAGGAGCATCAATTGTTGATGGTCAGTAAAACCACTAGTTTCAAGAAGGGCAAGGGCAAGAAAGGGATACTTCATGAAACGGCAAATCAGTTGCTGCTCTAGTGAAGAAACCCAAGGTTGAACCCAAACCCGAGACTAAGTGCTTCTGTAATAAGGGGAATGATCACTGAAGCAGAACTACCCTAGATACTTGGTAGATGAGAAGGCTGGCAAGGTCGACAGAAGTATGTTGGATATACATTATATTAATGTGTACTTTACTAGTACTCCTAGTAGCACCAGGGTATTAGATACCGGTTCGGTTGCTAAGTGTTAGTAACTCGAAATAAAAGGCTATAGAATAAACGGAGACTAGCCAAAGGTGAGACGACGATATGTGTTGGAAGTGTTTCCAAGGTTGATGTGATCAAACATCGCACGCTCCCTCTACCATCGGGATTGGTGTTAAAGCTAAAAAATGTTATTTGGTGTTTGCGTTCAGCATAGGCATGATTGGATTATGTTTATCGCAATACGGTTATTCATTTAAGGAGAATAATGGTTGCTCTGTTTATTTGAATAATACCTTCAATGGTCTTGCACCTAAAATGAATGGTTTATTGAATCTCGATCGTAGTGATACACATGTTCATGCCAAAAGATATAAGATAGTACCACATACTTGTGGCACTGCAATTTGAGTCATATAGGTATAAAACGCATGAAGAAGCTTCATGTTGATGGATCTTTGGACTCACTCGTTTTTGAAAAGATTGAGACATGCGAACCATGTCTATTGGTATATATGCATGAAGAAACTCCATACAGATGGATCGTTTGGACTCGCTTGATTTTGAATCACTTGAGACATGCAAATCATACCACATGGGCAAGATGACTGAAAGGCCTCGTTTTCAGTAAGATGGAACAAGAAAGCAACTTGTTGGAAGTAATACATTTTGATGTGTGCAGTCCAATGAGTGCCCAGGCACGCAGTGGATAATCGTTATGTTCTTACTTCACAGATGATTTGAGTAGATGCTAAGTATATTTACTTGATGAAACACAAGTCTGAATTATTGAAAGGTTCAAGTAATTTCAGAGTGAAGTTGAAGATCATCGTGACAAGAGGATAAAATGTCTATGATATGATCATAGAGATGAATATCTAAGTTACAAGTTTGGCACACACTTAAGACATTGTGGAAATTGTTTCACGACTAATACGGCCTGGAACACCATAGTGTGATGGTGTGTCTGAACATCATAGCTGCACCCTATTGGATGTGGTGCATACCATGATGTCTCTTATCGAATTACCACTATCGTCTATGGGTTAGGCATTAGAGACAACCGCATTCACTTTATATAGGGCACCACATAATTCCGTTGAGATGACACCGTATGAACTATGGTTTGGAGAAACCTAAGTTGTCATTTCTTAAAAGTTTGGGGCTGCGATGCTTATGTGAAAAGGTTTAGCCGGATAAGCTCGAACCCAAAGCGGATAAATGCATCTTCATAGGACACCCAAAAAAGTTGGGTATACCTCCTATTTCGGATCCGGAAGCAAAAGTGATTGTTTCTAGAAACGGGTCCTTTCTCGAGGAAAAGTTTCTCTCGAAAGAATTGAGTGGGAGGATGGTGGAAACTTGATGAGGTTATTGAACCGTCACTTCAACTAGTGTGTAGCAGGGCACAAGAAGTTGTTCCTGTGACGCCTACACCAATTGAAGTGGAAGCTTATGATAGAGATCATGAAACTTCGGATCAAGTCACTACCAAACCTCATAGGTCAACAAGGATGCGTACTACTTCAGAGTGGTATGTAATCCTATCTTGAAAGTCATGTTGCTAGACAAAAATGAACCTACGAGCTATGGAGAAGCGATGGTGGGCCCGGATTCCGACAAATGGCTCGAGGCCATAAAATCCTAGAGGATCCATGTGTGAAAACAAAGTATAGACTTTGGAAGAACTACTTGATGGTCGTAAGGCTATTGGGTACAGATGGATTTTAAAAGGAAGACGGACAATGATGGTAAGTATCGCCATTAAGAAAGCTCGACTTGTCGTTAAGATGTTTTCTGACAAGTTCAAGGAGTTGACTACGGTGAGAGTTTCTCACTCGTAGCGATGCTAAGAGTCTGTTGGAATTGTATTAGCAGTTACTGCATTATTTATGAAATATTGCAGATAGGATGTCAAAACATTGTTTCCTCGACAATTTTCTTGAGGAAAGGTTGTATGTGATACAACCAGAAGGTTTTGTCAATCCTAAAAGATGCTAAACAAGTATGCAAAGCTCCAGCAATCCTTCTAAGGACTGGAGTAAGCATCTCGGAGTTGGAATATATGCTTTGATGAGATGATCAAAGATTTTGGGTTTATACAAAGTTTATGAGAAACCGTTATTTCCAAAGAAGTGAGAGGGAGCACTATAGAATTTCTGATGAGTATATGTTGTTGACATATTGTTGATCAGAAATGATGTAGAATTTCTGGAAAGCATATAGGGTTATTTGAAAAGTGTTTTTCAATGGAAAACCTGGATTAAGCTACTTGAACATTGAGCATCAAGATCTATAAGGATAGATCAAAAACCGCTTAACAGTACTTTCAAATGAATACATACCGTGACAAGATTTTGAAGGAGTTCAAATAGATCAGCAAAGAAGGAGTTATTGGTTGTGTTATAAGGTGTGAGCATTGAGTAAGACTCAAGATCTGACCACAACAGAAGAGAGAGAAAGGAAGAAGGTCGTCCCCTATGCTTTAGACGTAGGCTCTATAGTATGCTATGCTGTGTACCGCACCTGAAGTGTGCCTTGCCATGAGTCAATCAAGGGGTACAAGAGTGATCTAGGAATGGATCACATGACAACGGTCAAACTTATCCTTAGTAACTAGTGGACTAAGGAATTTTCTCGATTATGGAGGTGGTAAAAGAGTTCGTCGTAAAGGGTTACGTCGATGCAAACTTTGACACTAATCCGGATGACTCTGAGTAGTAAACTGGATTCGTATAGTACAGCAGTTATTTGGAATAGCTCCAAGTAGCGCATGGTAGCTGCATCTACAAGATGACATAGAGATTTGTAAAGCACACACGGATCTGAAAGGTTTAGACTCGTTGACTAATAACCTCTCTCACAAGCGAGATATGATCAAACCCCATGGGTGTTGGATTCATTACAATCACATAGTGATGTGAACTAGATTATTGACTCTAGTGCAAGTGGGAGACTGTTGGAAATATGCCCTAGAGGCAACAATTAAATGATTATTATTGTATTTCCTTGTTCATGATAATTATCTATCGTTCATGCTATAATTGTATTAACTGGAAACCGTAATACATGTGTGAATACATAGACCATAACATGTCCCTAGTGAGCCTCTAGCTGACTAGCTTGTTGATCAATAGATGGTTATGGTTTCCTGACTATGGACATTAGATGTCATTGATAATGGGATCACATCATTAGGAGAATGATGTGATGGACAAGACCCAATCCTAAGCATAGCACAAGATCGTGTAGTTCGTTTGCTAAAAGCTTTTCTAATGTCAAGTATCATTTCCTTAGACCATGAGATTGTGCAACTCTCGGATACCGTAGGAATGCTTTGGGTGTACCAAACGTCACAACATAACTGGGTGGCTATAAAGGTGCACTACAGGTATCTCCGAAAGTGTTTGTTGGGTTGGTACCAATCGAGACTGGGATTTGTCACTCTGTATGACGGAGAGGTATCTCTGGGCCCACTCGGTAATGCATCATGATAATGAGCTCAATGTGACTAAGCAGTTAGTCACGTGATCATGCGTTACGGAACGAGTAAAGTGACTTGCCGGTAACGAGATTGAACGAGGTATTGGAGTACCGACGGTCGAATCTCGGACAAGTAACATACCGATTGACAAAGGGAGTTGAATACGGGATTGATCGAATCCCCGACATCGTGGTTCATCCGATGAGATCATCGTGGAACATGTGGGAGCCAATATGGGTATCCATATCCCGCTATTGGTTATTGACCGGAGAGGTGTCTCGGTCATGTCTGCATGGTTCCCGAACCCGTAGGGTCTACACTCTTAAGGTTCGATGACGCTAGAGTTGTTATGGGAAATAGTATGTGGTTACCGAAGGTAGTTCGGAGTACCGGATGAGATCCCGGACGTCACGAGGAGTTCCGGAATGGTCCGGCGGTGAAGATTGGTATATTGGACGAAGGGTATTGGAGTCCGGAAGTGTTCTGGGGGTACCAGGCTATGGCCATCATGACCGAAAGGTGTTTCGGGAGCCCCGGCAAGTGTTGGAGGGACTCATGGGCCAAAGGGGAAGGGACAAACCAGCCCACTAAGGGGTGGTGCGCCCCCCCCCCCCCCACACCCTTTCCCATGTTACTTGGGGAGGTGGGGCGCCTCCACCTGGCTTGGGAGGCAAGCCTCCACCTGCTTGTGTTGGGGGGCAAGTCTCCCTAGAATTTTCCCTAGGGAGATCCAATCTGCTTGGCCGCCGCCTCCTAGGGGAAACCCTAGGGCGCCTCCCCTCTCCCCTTGCCCCCATATATAGTGGAGGGGTGGGAGGGCAGCCGAACCCCCTTCCCTGGCGCAGCCCCTCCCTCCTCCAACTCTTCTTTCTCTTCCGTAGAGCTAGGCGAAGCCCTGCAGGAATACCACAAGCTCCACCATCATGTCGTCGTGCTGTCGGAGTCCTCCCCCAACTTCTCCTCTCCCCTTGCTGGATCAAGAAGGAGGAGACGTCCCCGAGCTGTACGTGTGTTGAAGGTGGAGGCGCCGTCCGTTCGGCGCTAGATCGGATCTTCCGTGATTTGAATCGCCGCGAGTACGACTCCATCAACCGTGTTCTTGTAACGCTTTCGCTTAGCGATCTTCCAGGGTATGAAGATGCACTCCCTCTCTCTCGTTGCTAGCATTTCCTAGATTGATCTTGGTGACACGTAGAAATTTTTTGAATTATTGCTACGCTCCCCATCAATTTTTTGTTGCAATTACAAGTTCACATCAACCAACTAGGGTGATTGGATAGTTTTTATGCCGAGTACAATTCCATCTTAAATATGGAAAATGTGAGCCCCAACCCTCAGTTACTAGTCCACCTTTCTTTTTGCCCTTTTTAGCTGATCAACATTGTTTATTTTTTATTCTTTGAGCATAACCCATTTTTCAAATGTCCCGGTTGCAAGCCCGTCTTCGACCCATTTTGTTTTCTTAAAGATATGCAACCGAGGCGGAGGGACTCGAGTTTTCATATGTTTTCTAAAGCCACCATTTATATGATTTTTAGTTCCCAAGCATTGAACTAGTTCACCACCTTTCTTCGAAATCTGATAGTTGCATACAAATGAGACACGACCTTTTGAGTCATGTCCTTTTGTATATAAGGCTAGTTTGTTCACCAATTCTAACAATGTTTTGGAATTTAAAAAAATTCAAAATTGTGTCCACCAATTCAAAAAACGTTCACATTTTAAAACAAATATTCTGGAATTTTTTAAAATGTTTGTGTTTTCAAAAATTGTGTTCACCAATTAAAAAATGTTCACATTTTAAAACAATATTCTGGAATTTTAAAAAATGTCTGTATTTTCAAATATTGCTCCGAATTTCAAAAGATGTTCACATTTTTAAGTTTTGTTGTTATGAATTCAAAAAATGTTTTGGAATTTTTTAAATTTCTTCACAGCTAAAAAAAATTTAGAAACCTTCTCGCATTTAACAAAAAATGTTTGTAATTTTAAAAAATTCTTTGAAACTTGAAAATTTGTTTGTAATTATCTAGTTAATACAGTTATTAGTTCTTTAAACTACGCTCTACCTTTTTTGTCACTACAACTAGTTTGTTTCCGTGGCTTGCAAGATGAGTGCACCAACAGAAGGTCCGTGGTTCGAATCATGGCACTCACGGGACATTCCTTTTCTGGGATTTTCGCACGCGGCTGCGGCCCAGTCGGAGAAACTCCCGTCGTTCTAGGCTAGGTGTCGTGGGCGACAAACAAAGAAACAACAAGAAAACAAAACAAACAATACAATGATGAGGCTTTATTTATCTGCTAATGTGGGATAATGTCATACTCCCATTTAGATGTTTGTAATTTTCTGCCTCACCGCCCCCCATCGCTTGCCTTGCCGCCGCCACAGCCATCCCTCTAGCCCCGTCCGCGTCTAAATTTTTTTCTCTGGCGAAACCGCCCCCACCCTAAACCTAAGATGGATAATGGGGTTGCCCACCGATGAGCCCTTTCTTTCTCCTTCCTTCCCTCCGGCTCACTCCAACGAACAACTCAAAATCGATTGACACAAATTTGAAATTCAGTCGACTACTCCTTTGTTTATTTATTGATGACCTGAGCTTGCACAACTTTTTTCTACCCCGAAACAAGCTTCAACTCGCTCGACTCAGTAATACTCCGCGGGAAACAACAACAACGTCGACGTCCTCCTTGTCAGGCGTCGTGTGCCTTGGTGGGTGGCCCGCTCGTACTCCTCGAGGCACCTCTGCTCGCAGCCCGGCTTGCGCGGGCCGGCGCGGCACTCGTGCAGGCACCGGTCGCGCTCCTTCTCCGCGCTGCGTCGACCCTCCTCCTCCTCCCGGCGCCTCTTCATCCGGCCGTACTCGTCGCACGCCGCTCCTCGGCGCCGAACTGCCGCTGCCGCGCGCACTGCTGCCTGCACGCCGTCACCTCCGGGTCCTCCTCCTCCCTCCTCTCCGCGCACGCCGCGGCGACCAGGAGGAGCACGACGAGGAGCGAGGCGAGGGGCACGGCCACTCTCATCGTGACCTGACCTCGATGGATAATAGATGGATGAGGATGAGGACCCGTCGGTCGGTCCGGTTGAGCGGTGGTGGTGTCGCCGTACTTCGTACGCAGACCAATCGAGTTCGAAGCGCACGCGAGTGATATGATGGGAGAAACAGAGAGAGTGTGAGCATGAGGTCGTCGGTCGGCTTGTACTGTCTGGTGGTACGTACACGTGTTCTCGGCATGCTTGGCACGTGTATGCATGCATGCTCAACGCTTGGGTGGTGCAGTGCAGGTTGCGCTGGAGGTTGATCGAAGTGCATGCATGGGTGGTGTGTCCAAAGGTGCATGTATGTCCCGCTTTTTTTTTGCGAGGGGCATGTATGTCCCGCTTACGGCGAGCTAGACGCCTGCCTCGCCTACAGGACACATGTGTTCGGCCCGGCCCACGAAGTAACGCGGACCACCACCGGTTTTCTCTTAGTACACTCTTAGTACAGACACGAACCGTATGGGATCGCTTCTACTGAAGAAACTATTTCAAAATGCTTGTAGTGCATTAGAAAATTTTCATTTAATATTATACAATTTTTCTTGGATATTACAGACAAAATGGTCATTGCATATCAACAAAATTTTCATTCTGTATTTGCATGATGTATTCAAAAAATCATAGTGCAATTAAATATAAAATTCTCTTGTGTTAGAAAGGTGTTCTTGCAATTAAAAATAGAGTTCAAGGTTTTAAAAAAATGCATGTCTAGTATTAAGAAGATATTCAACGCATATTAAAAAAATCATGATGTATTTAAAAATACTTATGGTGTAATTATAAATGTTTATCATGTATTACAAAAAAACATGTAAAAAAATATTTGAAATGTTCATGTAATTAAAAAAAGTGTTCACTGGTTTAAACAAATATTCATGGAGTATTAAGAAAGTATTCAAGGTGTATTAAAAGAACTGTTCATCATGCCTCTAAAAAAGGGTCATGACGTAAAACAAATGTACTTTTTTCTCATTGGCACATTTTCTCTCTCATTGTAGAAGCAATGCCTTACAATGATGATCAATACACTTTTCTCAACTCCAACTCAGTGTAAACATAGATCATACTACAAACATGAATAAACTCTATATGGATGCCTCTGACAGTGTACCAGGTCATCCCAAGCTCGAGCGTAACTCCTGGATATGATAAACTATGGTCATTTTGTGTTATGAAGCTAGCTATAATAATCATGTAAAGCACATGACAATAAAGATGATATCTCTAGTTATGTAATGTCAACAAATCATGGTAGTGCATGGCGATATGCTTCAGATGGCTATGAAAATTCCGTAATAGGTAGGTATGGTGTTGTTTTGAGGAAATTGTAGAATAACGAGAGGAAGTCATCCCACGGGGTTGGATGTATCATCGAAGTATGCACCATGTCTCAATGTTAGAGTAGACAATATTGAATAATGAAGAGGCTAGCAATAATACTATTTTGGTGGAAGCATAAAACACTAAAACTTGCATTAATCATAAAGGACTCAAAAAGTAAACAAGAAAAACACATTATATCGCATAGAACAAAATGCTAAGTATCCCAAGGAGGATAGTTGGTAGGAATTAACCATCACCTCGCCCCAGCCGCATCAAAGACGCTAGTCTATCAATGGTTGCGAACAAAATAAGATTGTGCCAATCTAGTCAAATGCTAGAGTTTCAAAATGTTGTCGTATTTACATGAAAGAATGGCAATGGTTCAACTGAACATTAATGTGGTATTATATCTCTAAATAACAGGAGTTTTATACCAATGCAAATTTAGTGGCTTTCAGAATGTCTCAAAATTATTGCCGAGTATTCAATCATGTGTATTCCAACTTTAGTTGATGTTTTATCATGTCTTATTCTTCTCAAGCATGCAGTCTAATTATTCAGTACCAAGTCAATGAAAATATGCCCAAGATATAATATTAACTCAAGTGCCAACCATGATTTCAACTTTCCGGTAAGTATAAGTGAAACGGGACATTTTATGTGTTTAGTTGGTCACTTTTACTATCACGGAGATAAGTGAAGTACATAGGGCAAATGATCAAGCCATGCAAAACTCTCGCTTTCTCATAGGTGACTCTTAGATGTGATGATTATATTTATTCAAAAAGGTAAAATAAAATTGACACTCCAACAAACTACACATAATGCAAGGATGAATAAAAAAAATTTAACGAAGTCATAGTGGAAGGTTGATGAAGAATGGGGATGCCTTGGGTATCCCCAAGCTTAGCCTTTTGACGCTTCTTTCAAGCAATTTGGGGGTGCCTTAGGCATCTCCAAGCTTGAATCTCTTGATGTCCTTGACTTTCCTTAGCTATGGCTCCTCTAAATTAAAAAGACTTCATCCCAAATGAAACTTAAACAAAACTGGTAGTTGGTTAGTTCACAAAATAATTACTAATACATATAATTTTATGTATTTAAATCATGGCAACATTGTATAACAATGTCTACAACAAAGGACATAGTCATATGCTTTCTTGATCAAGGAAAACCAACCACTATGCAAACATATATGTATAGATAAAGTTGCACAAGAATGTACCAATCCGGACCGGCGGGTAAAGATGCACACCCTCCGTTCTTGAAAAAGGAAGGCATATAAATTTTGATTGAAGCGAAACAATGTAAAATCACAAAAACTATCAACAACTAAAAAATTAATCATTAAATACACAATAAAATATATTTCCATATATTATACCAATCTAGCGTTGTGGTTGTTGGTAGTTTTTCCTATCAACTTGGTCAAACTTTGTACTGTTTGACCTCAAACAAAACTTATATGCCTTCTTTTCAAGCACGGAGGGGGTAATTTATAACATGAGCCAAAACTCATCCTCTTTTAGAAAAAGATGAAAGCCCAAAAAAAAACGAAGAAAACCACTCCTACCATTGAGAAATGACCGAATGGACCTAGCCCATTTGCTCGCCACATGGGCACTATATTTCACATAAGTCTTCTCTCAAAAAAAATATTTCACATAAGTCAAATTAAAAAGATAATGATGCACTACATATGTGGTCCTTTGATATAGGGTGTTGATTGGCCAGGCCTACATAATTTCACGTATCGTCGACACTTCGCAATAGTGGCCAAGGTGGGGGCAATCTCTTACAAGTCGGAATCATCGTCCATCTACCGGTATTCTTTTCCCTCAAAAAGAATCTATCCATATTTTTTTCATGGTAATACGTGTCTCATTTATATCGTAAAGATCATGGTACAAGCCAAGTACATACCGACCTGACAAAATCAAAAAGACAGCAGAACACTAGTCTTTGACACAGGAAGACCAGCCAATAAGTAAAATTACAAACAAGACTGAAGAATCCTCTGAGCTTAATACCAACGCTCGTCACCTGCCTCTGGCACCACCATAGCAGCCACCAAAGGAGAAAATGACGGATCACCTCCACACCAGAGCTTGACACGGCTCCATCACTGATATGCAACTTTGCGGACCTTCAAGGTGACTCGCCAATAAAGGTGAGACCATTGCAGTTGAACGAATCAGACCGGGGCAACAGCCCGGACACGCCATCGAACTCCAGATCTGGCACCACCGGCCAACTAACCACGAAATCATATCTGCCTGCCACAAACCACGAACCCAGCGCACGATCAACCATCTTTCAGATGTCGCCGATGTAGACCACAATCTGCATCCGCTCTTGGACTACCTCCCAAGCTCCGCGCCGGCGCTAGAGCAAACGCCGTCGCAACGGCGGAGCCCGAGGACATAGGTCCACCACGAGGATGCCGCCGCCACCGCACCATCCTTGGTTGAACATATTGGTTTTCAAATCCATCCCAAAAATGGATTGCCTCGTTGGGGAAGGATCTGAAGATTTATTAGTCAATGCCGTCATCGCCACCGTCAAAGCCAAGACGATGAACAACCCAAAACCCTAAAAACTAATGCCTAAAACAATCCACACGCGTGGATCCGGCGACCCACCTTACCATGGACAACCGAGGTCGTCAACGGAGAGGAGCAGCCGGAGAACGGCAGCGGAGGAAGGCGCCCAGGCGGCCGGAGACGAGATCGACTTTCTTTCTCCTCCTGGAAGAAAGCGATAGGTCTATCCGTATTCTTTGGCGGCAATGAAAGGATCGAGCATAATCAGCTGGCGTACGTATCGGCGTCGTGGCCTGCGGGATGATCGGCGTATGCGTGGTCGGGAAACTGTACCTGACAGATGGACGGACACCCTTGTGGCCCTTTCCAAAGTGGAGGTTCAGTACTCGGTGAAGTACTGCGCGCTATCCCGGGATTTACAGCCATGAAAGAGTTCACCGACGCCTGTGATCGTGCCGTGCGCCTCTCGTCGGTGATCGACGCCGGCCGGGTCGATCCTCCAGCCGCTTGGCTTGCTGGCGCAGGCTGCAGGTCTGAACCGCGCTAGGTACCAACAGGTATCCATGGCCCGGCAGGCGCGACTCGATCGACGGTCCGGAGGACATGCATGGTTCAACTTGCAGGATGGATCCACGATATCAGGACGGGTAGGGGCCTGGGCCTGGGCCGAGTCGGACGGAGGTGGCCTGGAGCTGGGAGTGGCGCGGGGAGTGGGGGCTGGGGGCTTCACGTGGAGGTGCAGTAGCCCTAGCCCCTAGCTACGCCTTGGCGTTTCTCAAAAAAAAAAAAAAAGCTACGCCTTGGCGCAGCGGCTGTCGGGGCCGCGGCGAGAAACTCCACGCCGCGTCCACGTGCCTTGCCCCCGCGCCCGTGACCCCCGGCACGGCCCCGTGCGCTCGCCAGCCAGCCTCGTACCGTCCTACGCACGCGCGCGCGCGCGTCCGTCCAGCCCCTCGCGACGCGCCGGGACGAGCGGCTCGCTGTCCCTGTCTCAGGTGCCCCCTCCTGCTTCTACGTACGCGCACCCGGCCGGCCCCTGTGGGGCGCCGACGCGCGCTCCCGGTGGCCATCTTCCACGGCCTCCGTCGCGCCCGGAGCGGCCAGCGGCGGGTGGGTGCACGCGCGTATTGGCTGTTCACACTTCACCAAGGACGTGTATAGTTGCCTGCATTAGGCCCAGCTTAGTCCGTACGGAAAAGATTGAGCCTGTTTGGTTGGTTGCATTTACTGTTGGGCTTGCACGGCACGAAACTTAAAGCACGCTTGGGTCTGGCTTGCTGGAAACGCTCAGATCGGCAGTTTCTAGTGAGTCAGGCTGAGGCGAGCGTGGGCCATTTGCACTAGGGGAGATGGGAGAGATACGAGCTGTTATATCTTCTCCTGCCTGCAGTAACTTCTGTTCTTCCTACACAGCGGTGCTACGATTCAAGTTAAGCTCTACACGAAAAAAATGCGCCTCGATACTACGGTTTCATACAGGCGATCGGTTCGTAGTTTCGTCAGCCGTAAGTTTTTAATTTTGTCTTCCCGTTTGAAGATATTCTGGACGAATTTTGTCAGATTCGTCGCGCACGATCGATTGTTTGAAATTTCCTTTAACCAGCAGCCTAATCTTGCAGTTCTGCACAACATTCGTGTTGTAAATTTTTAGTTTCGACGATCATCGCATCATCTCTCTTTGAACAGCAGCCTACAACACTGCCGCCTCCATGTCGAGCTCCTCGTCCTCTGCTCAGAGCACTCCTATTTGTCCCTCTCGACGCCGACGCCCTTCCTTTTGATCTCCTTGCCCACATCCTACTACACTAGAGTCGTTTCCGATGTCGCTCAGCTCGGCCTACTCTGTGTCGTCCTCCTACTGCACTGACGCTAAAATGTCGCCCACACTGATTTCTTGTGTCCTCTGCCTTCGTGCACACTGCAGTTCACCGCGCCATCGATGGGGTCGATCATCTTGGCCTCCTCTCTCTCAGCCTACTACATTGAAGTCATTTTCAGCGTCGATCATCTGGCCTCCTCTCTCGTCCACTGCACTGACGATACCATGGCGCGAGCACTGCATTCTCCTCCTCTGTCGACTGTCTTTGCGCAAGCACCACAACTAGTTTGCCGATGATGTCACTCGCCGTGCCGCCGACGGGGTCGCTCGTCCACGACTCCATGCTCGTCATGTCGGACATGGCGCCACGGCCACTATCCACCACAGTCGCCATTGTCCGGCGCAAACTGCATTTCTTCTCCCCCTCCCTCTGCTAGCTCTTAACTCTTTGTGCTAAGTGCAAGTGCTAACTCTTAATCATACCTCATGCGTGCAATCAAACACTGTGTTCATATGCCGCTTGGACCAATGCAGGCAAGTAAACAAAGTGCACCTGCGTGTTACCTAATGCAGAGACCCTAGATGCAGGCAACCAAACAATTTGCAGATGATGCATTTGGGGTTGTTTTTGCTCAACCAAGCTGGGTTGAGACATGTATGCAATGCAGCTACTGTTCACTAGTGCAACCAAACACGCCCAAAAGTACTTGCCGATCAGCTGAGCCGGACATTTGTCCTCGCGGCCACGCAGACGAGCGCTGTTCGTTCGTGCCACCTGCTCCGCTCCGCCCAGACCCTACGCAGTACCCACTTGTGCGCCCCCGGACGGAGATCTAATCATCCAAGGCCTGGCCGCCTCCGTGCTGTGCGCTATCCAAACTAGAGCCAACTCTCACGGGCGTACGTGCCATCCGTTTTTACCGGCGTCTGGGCGCGACCGCGAGATGGTCACCATCGACTGCGATGCGCTGCTGCCTACTCTCCCAAGTCAATGGTCCACACTAGCTACGTCAGGCAGCCACGGTCAGCAATTTTGTGACCATTCCAGATTACCACCTCCCCGCTCCACAAGATACTACTTCTCACAAGAGAAGAATAGTGCACGACTCTCAGGACCTTCTGCCACGCCGTTCCAGTTCCAGGTCCTGAGTTCTGCCACGCCGTTCCAGTTCCACCATGTCTATCTTGAACGAAGCTCAAAAAAAATGTCTATCTTGAACAATCATTCAGTACTACACATCATATCATCTATCAACCGCGGTAAAAAAGTTCATCGGTCACCACCCGCAACATGGTAAAACACACGAGCCCGGGTTCACGCGCATCCACCGGTATGTCTAACCGCTTCTGCCGAGGTTGAAGATGTGACGAAATCCATCTTTCGCAGCATCCACGGCTTCAACAAAGCAGCGCTTTATTCCCAAATTGACTCGCCGCTACTTATGAGTTACGACCTGCGCAGCAAAAGTATAAGGTTTACAATGGAGTTGAGGAGAGTAAAATTTCGACGGCGGAAATAAGCAACGCTGCTGGGATCCAAATGAGCGCATACGGAAGTAAAATTCTAGCTATAAGAAACATGCAATGACCACCGTTAAAACCGTACAAGTGCAAGGGGGCAGCCATGACTCTACCAGCTGGGTTATCGTCATAGGTAGGATCATAGCTAACAAGACCAACAACATCCTCTCCCACATGTACCTTCAACACAGCAGCAGCCATGTGACCAAGGTTTCCCCGCATCGCCAATTTTACCTAGTAAAGTGTCAGCAAACAATGCAAATCACATATGCTCTCACAACCTAGTGCACTGCTCAAGATGCTATGGGCCAGGGCAAATCCCGGAATTTCAATAATCGATCAAGCTAACCCAGACAAGCCAAAGGAAAAAACAAGCCCTTCGAAATTTTCCATACAAGTAGGCTAGCAGCCTAGTCCCGAGGTCCCCTTATCGCTCCCTTCTGTTCGTCCACTCCCTCCCTCTTTCTCCAGCTCTGCTGCTACGCACCTCCTGCTTTCCGCATATCGTCTCCATCGACACTGAAGATGGACACTGAGTCGATGAGGTGTGCATGCTGTGACTTCAAAGAGGAGTGCACCCAGGAGTACATAAAGAGTGTCAAGGCCAACTTTGGAGGGGAATGGCTCTGCGGCCTATGCTCGGAGGCCGTAGGGGATGAACTCAGTAGAGAGGGAAGGGGCCAGGATGGCGTCAAAGAGGCTATCAAGGCGCATATGGCATTCTGCAGGATGACTCTGTCAAGCCCAGCTGTACGAGTCGCCGATGGCATGAGGGAGATGCTCAGAAGGAGCTCAAGAGATAAGGGGAGGCCTTCAACATCAGCAAAGTCATGCTCTCTCTAACTAGGTGAGAAGCTTTTCAACGCAAGGAACATCCCAATGATGCTCTGAGTCATCTTTGGACATTACTGATGTGAGTCTGCCAATCTACTGAAGAGTTATATTTGTAGTAATTTATGTTTGATATTCCTAGGCAACATGTCAATTGTAAATATGATTCGATCTTATGATATGAAGTTTCAATATCATTATGTTTCAGAATGTATGCAAAAGCTTCATTAACTGGAGATGTATGAAACTGGTTTTCTGCCTTCATTTTGTTTTTCATGAGGAGAATATAACTTCATCTGCAATTGTTTGTCTTCGATTCTAGAATAGGGCTTGGTTCTCATTCTCAATTGATGCAGTTGATATATAGTGAAAAACTAACTCTCATAATGATAATGTAGAGTGAGTGAACAGTTGCTTTGCCAGTCCAACTCTGCAATTTCTGTTCGATGTGTTTGTTTGTTACCATATCAGTCAGAAAACTTGGAATAAGACTTGACCTAGCTGGGTGTCACTGTGCTACTCTTCATATATACCTAGAGCATTCCAGAGAAAACTGTCTACTGCCCACCAACATGTACAAACAGATTAAAACATGAATAAAAGGGGAAATGCCTTAGAATTCAAGGTTTGGAATACTGTAAAGCCAGAATTACCACTAGTGTACCAACATCATAAAGTTCCTCGCGATGAAGATACAGCTCACATTATGAAGTCAGTTTGTCCATTTATTGGGATGTGTTGTTTCAGAATGTTGTTTACTGGGAAAGTCTACAGCATAGGTCAACAGCGTAGTTACGGCAATAATACTGCTCTACCCCTACTTTAAGGTCGTCAAAGTTGTAAAAAGGATGTGTATTGATTGTGGATGTTTCTCAACCATGGAAACACAATAACACTGAATGAGAGAGGGTAATGCTCGATAGTTGAAGGTGTTCCACAAATAATGCAAAATTAAAGCAAAACTGAAAGGAGAAAAAACTCAGAACTTGCAACCAGCACAACATTTAGATACGACTCGACAGTCAAAACCTAACACTACTAAAGCTAACAAAACACACACATTGGAAAAAGGCCTCAAGCAAGATATCTAGTCCTGACCTGCTTATGCTGACACCGATAGCTGTAACTAGAACAATTCGTCTCCTGCGTCCAAAGGTTATTGTTATCATGGTTTGTATAATAATATAGAAACATATATCAGTATGCCAAACATTGTGAAGACCGTGGACTAACACATAATGCTTGACGAGCATAAATAAAAGAAACATTCCTGTATTTCAGAACCTTAAGATAGTCATCAAACTTACTCAGCTCATCTAGTGATATGCTAGCAGCACTCTCCCCAGATTTAACCAGTCGAATCTTACCTGTACACAAAACAATTACTCAGAAGATTAGCTTTTGCATGACGAGAATGCATAATGGGTGTGGCTAGGTCTCAGTTGACTAAGATTTAACCAAGTCTCAGTCAAGTGCATAACATGTACTCCCTCCGTTCCTAAATATTTGTCTTTCTAGAGATTTCAACAAGTGACTACATACGGAGCAAAATGAGTGCACGTACACTCTAAAATATGTCTATATACATCCGTATGTGGTAATCCATTTGAAATCTTTGTAAAGACAAATATTTAGGAACGGAGGGAGTAAGAAAGAACAAGAAAAAAACTGTTTTTTTTTGCATGGATCTCATGTAAGATCTCACGAATATAGCATCGACGGAGACATAACTAAGTCTCAGTCGACTGAAATTTAGCAAGACTGATATAGTAAACTACTCCCTCCGTCCATAATATAAGAGCGTCTTTGACACTAGTGTAAAAAACGCTCTTATATTATGGGACGTGTCAAAAACGCCCTTATATTATGGGACAGAGGGAGTAGTACAGAACAAAAGTATAATTGAAAAAGGCAGAACGCATGGCTGTGTTCAGTTAGATATACAGAATAAAAAAGAATATTAGCAAGCAAAATACAACAGTCACTGAGTTATCTATAAAAACTATTATGACAGAATTACTCCTTATCAAACATTACTACAACAAAATTGAATTAGCATTAAATTGTTAGTCAATGTTGATCAGCATACCATCACCCCGAATACAGATCTCCGGTATATTCCTGACTTGACCATCGATGCCGTCATTGTACACCCTGGTTTCTATTTCACCCTCGATATATACCGCAGAGCTGAAATAAGGCATGAATGAAGATAAGATGTTCCAACTGAAGATAAAATCCAAGACTTGCTACATCTATATGGGGAGAGAAAAGATGAAATATTTGTATTTGAATCACATACTTTTTCACCAACTTCTGAACAGCATAAGCACCTAGATGCTCACTATGAACAGCTATTCGATGCCACTGAGCCGGCTTTGGTGTATCCACAGACCCAATTACCCTCTGGTCAAACATGCCACCAGTTCCAATAGTAAATATAGTTATCGTCCGCCCATTACGTAAAATTTTCTGCACAGGCGCTTGTCCAACTTTACCACATATTATAGCCTAGCAAGAACAAAGCATACCACTAAGTGTCAGTTTATGCTTCTGAAGTCCATGGAACCAAGCAGCAAATCACTGTATCACATAATATATAAATACCCTATGAACGCCACGGAATCCCCAGCCCTTCTTGGGGTCCACGCTTTGGGGTTCTAACTCTCTCCTTGAATCTTTCAAATCACCATCATCACCCATGTCTTCCTTGTCATCAATATCGGAAAAAGAAACTGTAGAACTCCAAGCTCGTGATTTTCTGCATAAATCTAAAAAGAGCCAATAATGAAGCTTTCTCCTTACTCCTCGGTAATTGTGCACATCATTAATCATAGTGAATAAGAATGGAAAATAACCCACCAACTGAATTCCTTTGCTGCTCTAAGACTCTCCTCAAGCCCTTCAGCAATCCAGCACCAACAGAACCCATGGCGAATCTACAAGCAGAGACAAAAGAATGTTTAAATGATATAACCACTAACAAAATCACTGGAAAATACCCCTATTTCCCCATTGAACTTAAAGAAAAGAAAGCATTAGAGCAATCGTTCCCCTTAAACACTTTGCTCTAGCCGATCAATTCTCTTGATCTTGAGCCATTTTCTGTTCAGTGTAATATTTTCTAGCAAAATACAATACGACTGAGAAGATGCATCAGGAAAACAGCTGAGTATCTTCAAAGCTAATGTGACAACTGTAACGAACACATAATTAATGGTCCTGTGAATATCTAAATGCATACATAAGTATAAGAGACACAGCAAAAAACACAAAGTACAATGACCAAAAGACATTCTCAACAAGGCGCTGCATGTTTTCTGAGAGGCTTGTTCCTTGTCACCTGAAATGGGAACTAACAACGGGATGGCATGAGCAAGGGGGTCGATCATATGCGCAGTAATAATAGTAGTAACTGAGTGTCGTTTTTTTTTTCAATGCCATGCCATGACGTACGAGCTTGTCTATTATTCAGTTATGCAGAATGCAAATGTCTAAACGAGTCAAATTTCTGAAAGCCTAAAGTAGTACTCCAACGGGTTGAATTGTCTCACATAAACACTCAGGGACGGTGTCTGATATAAATATAAGCCAAATATAAGCCTAAACACAAACGCCCAGGAATCTCAGTCCTAAGGTCGTAGTCCACTTTCTAGACAAACAATGCTGCCGGCTAATGCAGCGGCAGGTATGAAGTCCATTGGCATAACAATCGGCAATCCACAATGCACAGCACGGGGCATCATTTGATTTTACTTGGAGTTTCCAGCTCCGGTATTTTCTCTACTCAATCCAAGGGCAGCCCCACGCACATTCATCCAAAAGGAGCGGCTTTATGATGGGATCATACTACTACTTCTGCCCGATTCCCATCTTAGACCAGCCGCGGATCGCAGGGAGGGACAAAGGACGCTGATGACAGAAATGCGCCGGTGACCGCTGAGACATTTCAACAAACAGCTGGCGTACATGGCGCGCTGTTCCCAGGAGGAGAGAGAGGCGGCAGAGATGAATAGAAGATTTGATTACCTGACGGAGGTGGAGGGGGCTGTGGCGGGGGAAGAGCAGCGATCGGAGCGGCAGCGGCGCTGGCAACGACGAGAAAGCGGCCGGAGCCCAGAGCAGAGGAGAGCAGAGCCGAACAGAGCAGGAGAGGAGGGAGCGGCGGACGGTTTAGCGAGGCTGGGGAAGTGGGGAGGGGGTTTCTCTTTCTCATCCACCGTCCATTTAATAATCCAACAGTGGAGAGGCCTCTGGAGCGGACACCAGAGCGGGGGTGTCTCCGCTGATTAATAAGCAATTTTATTTAGAGCAGATTAATAATAAGCAATTAATAAAAAAAGCACAGAACGTTTCAAAAAAATGGCTCAATGAATAGTTCGTCGCATCTCACAATCTCTCTCGTTCTCTCAAAATTGTTTGGACAAATCAGGTTTAAGATTAGGCTAGATTTTGCCCAAATATGTTGGATTATTTTGAAGCACGTGAGTTCTCAAAAGGTGTACGGATCACACACACGTCGAATCCTCGGCATGACTCTTGCCAATGAAACGATATCTCATGTGGTACTGTGGTTTATCAGTAGATTCATTTCCCTGTGACATGTGTTGTATGTGTATCATCTTATACCCATACAGTTACAGCAATGCCTTCTTAATAAAAAGCAAACAAATGCAGCCCAGGCATGGTCGGAGGTTTCAGATAGACAACTCATCGTTCCGCACATCAAAGCCAACAGGTACACGGTTATACAACAGCAGTCGGACACGCAAATCGTCTTCATGGAGCAGCACCGGCGGCGTCCTCCGACGACTTCTTGTACTCGGGCTTGAGCTCGTGCGTGCCCTGGTTCGGCCCTCGCTTGTTGTACATACAGAGGTCGTTCAATATCTCCTTGAGGAATTGCTGCATATAGCCAGGCACAAACAGATGCGTAAGCAAGTGGTTGCTGAGAAACGGACAAATTGCAGACCTGTGCTGGAAACTACTTTCATATTAGCAGGACACGTTTTTTTCCCCTGCTAACGATGCCAGGGATAAGCTTAGGAAGTACCTCTGGCTGGTCAGTCTCTTGCACTAGAGCCTTCAGTGCCCAGTTAGGCTGCTTTTCGAACAGCTTGAAGATAATGTTTTCCAGTTCCCGACGATCCCTACGCGTCCTTTTGACATCGGATGGTTTGGTTGGCGTTGGCTTCCTCTTCTCCTGCACAGCACAAATTTAAATATGTCATGACAAGTTATATTTGGCAAATTACAGAACAAAAATGGATGTACGGGTCTAAAATGGAAGAAAAACTTCAAAATAATTTTGCAAGCATCAGTTATATATGTAACACGCAAACTTTGGATCTAAATTCGAGAAACATTGTATTAACAAATGTTAACATATATCACGATGGACAAAAGCACAATGGATAATCCTCAAATGGCAGAAGAAGCAACTACCTTGGAACTAGAAGATATCAGACCAACCATGCCAGGCATGGGTCTCATGCTCATTCCATGGTCATTATCAAGTACCTACAAGCAGTGAAGAGAATGGTTAATTATAATACCCTAAAGACACAATAAGGTGAAAGGGCCATTGAAGCACCCCACCTGCACTTTTCTAGTTTTAACCATCGACTTTTGTGTTCTTTCACGGCATAACTTCGCGTAGTTTAATAAGTTATCCTTGTGAGGTTCCATGTCGAATTTATGCTCGACTTTTCCTTCACATGAGAGTTTTCCTGCAACAAACAGAGGTTATGTTTCGGTCATATTCAAAAATAATAAGTGCCACTGTGCCACTCCAAGAATCCCAGAAGTCTTCGAGAACCAAGAACCACAGAGCTGCTAGTAAGTGCGAATTTTTCAATCTTGTTACAGGCAGTAACCTGCCAGTGGTGACCAGTTACCGGTGGTAGGCCATCTGAAGTTAGCAGGTTAGGGTTTCAATATTACTTAGTGAGCTATATGAATTTAGAAGCAGCTCAGCAAGTTAGACAGCACCACATATGACAGTAGTCTCCCTATTTTTCTGAAATAACTGAAAGGATGTATCAATGTGCACAAATTCTGCAAAATCGCTCAGGGAGCATGGTGAACATTGACATCTCATATGTTTCAAATTTTACATGATGGAGTCAAAACAGAACATCACCACAGAGAGAAGATTGCATGGGAAAACAACCCAAAACTACACCATGTTTGATGGCAATGTTTATTGAGGTTTGGGGAATCAAAGGCACTATGCACTTCAGTGATCACACAACAATTATGTAAAACGTCCCCACAGACTAAAGCATCCGATCACCTAACAAAACACTGGACAATACATACACAAGAAAAGCTCCTAAGCTACATGAATTCCATAAGAACCAAAATACATACTAGACATGAATTATATGTCAAGAAAATACTAATCTTGGAATAAATGCAATCACCACCAAGACACCTACTACTGCTACACTACTAAATTCTAAATCCTGAAACTTGTGGTTGTGGGTTTAGAATATTGCTTAGAATATTCAGGCAGATACAATAGGCCAACATAGACAAATTCACAAATATATGAAGAAAAGGGTGGAATGTTCTATGCTCGCACGGCGACTTTTTAGAAGAACAGGGTATCAAAATTATGAAGATGGGACAATCACTATCATTAAAATTCTAAGCAAATAGGCCAACATAGACAAATTCACAAATATATGGCATGTTCTATGCTCGCACGGTGACTTTTTAGAAGAACAGGGTATCAAAATTATGAAGATGGGACAATCACTATCATTAAAATTCAACAGATAGCCCAAGTCGTGCAATCAAAATCAGAAAATCCATACATACCAAACTAAATCATTCAAGTCAGATAATTGACGTACAAGTAACTGTGTGGATTCATTTCTCATGAGTACAGTGCAAAAGGTTTGGGACTGAAACCATTTGCAGATGTTAACAAATTCATATTGACAACCACAATGTATAGATAAAAACATTTGAAGTGCACGTGTCTAGCTCTCTTGTAGAAAATATGCAGCATGTGCAGAATATTAAAGACATGACACATCACAGAATTATCGTACAGCATATTTGACTGTTTCCACAAGATTACTATTGCATATAAAATCATTATCTGTGTTAAACCAAAAGTACATGGGCAGAACCAAAGTGCAAATCCAAACCAAGCACATCAGTCAGGACAACAGAATATCCAGGCCAATAAAATACACAAATAAGAAAAACATTGACACATGCACTACAATGATAACAAGCAGGGAATTTGTTTCATACCTTGATTAGTCTCAGAGAAAACACACATGGGTACAAAATCCTTGAACATATTCAAGGAGTAACTCTTCGGTAGATTGCAAGTGCTGGCTACACTAGTTTGAGACATCTCCATCTTGAACTGCCATCCAAAAAAAAGTTGTACGAACGGTAAACACCACAAGCAAGAAATAATGAGTATGATACAGACATAGAATGAGCAACAATTAACAGTTGAGGCATAGCAGTATGCCATGCAGTTCTTCAAATGAGTATCTTCAATACACTAAGCTCAATCTGCATAAGAGTTTTATGCTCTTCATTCATGGTGTAATGTAGAATACATCGATTACTTAATTAACTCATGCAAAATGTATTTTCTCTTCCACCTACCAAATCAATCCTGGCATCAGAGATTACCATTTACCCATCGACTTCATCATCTATTAACAAACTATGCTGCAGTTCAATCAGTCTTCACCCAACTTGCTCCTAGCCTAGCTTGCGAACTCAAACAAATCCCCGAATCATATAAAGAAGGCGTGTTGTTGTTCATGAGCACAATCGTCTCCAATCATAGTTTATATTCTCATCAAGCACCTAATGTTACCTGATTAAAACAAGCACCTAAATGTGTTCAACCATATCATCAGTAACTACCAACCCATTGGTTGTGCAGTTCAATCGAGGCGACTCTACCCAACAAATCCGCACACCAATCAGAAGCACGGGGGGCAAGGGGAACAGCGGGGTCCTTGCCTGGAGGGAGGGCTCGGCGGAGCTGAGGGGGTCGAGGGACAGCACGACCTTGGCGACGACCGGGTTAGGGTTAGCGTCGCCGGAGGAGGAGGAGGCGCCCTGCCAGGCCTGGGAGACGACGGGGGGGCACTTCATGAGCCACACGGAGCGGTCCGCCCGCGCCGTCTCCAGGTACTTCGCCTCGTCGCCCATCCCTGCGCCGGCCAGCCGCCGCGGGTGGTCTCGTGGTCTGGGGGGTCGGGGGATCGTTCGGTGGCGGCGCTAGGGCGACCGGGAGGAGCGGCGCGTGATCTGACGCGGCGGAAGACGGGGAGAGAGACTAGTCTAGAGAGGCACGTGCGGATGGCGTGACCGCGAGACGAGTAAGAGCAGAGACATTATTATCGAAAAAATAAAAGCATTGCTTATTTTAGAGGAGGTCTCCTTTCTATTTTTTTTAGCATCAGTACAGACACAAGCGCTCATATACACGCGCATACACTCATCCCTATGAACGCACAAACGCACACCCTACCCCTATGAGCACCTCCGAGAGACTGAGCCGGCATATCATCTTGAGATTTACGAAGTCACCGTAGGCGCCTCGTCGTCGACGGGAACGTCTCCTCCCACTGAAAGCGCATCGCCGGAAATCCTGAAATAAATCCAGGAATAATGCGAGCACCAGGATTTGAACCATGATGGGTTGGGGATACCACTGTCCACCTAACCAACTCAACCACGGGTTGATTCGCAGGTCTCCTTTCTATTATTGCACGTGTAACACTCGTAATCTTAGGAATTTTCTTTATAATGTTCTATCTAATTATCGAAATTGATTTTTCTCACACATAAACCTCCTTATATCTTCCTCAAAACAGCCACCATACCTACCTATTGTGGCATTTTCATAGCCATTCCGAGATATATTGCCATGCAACTTTTCACCGTTTCATTTATCGTGACACGCTCCACCATTGTCATATTGCTTTGCATGATCATGTAGTTGAGATTGTATTTTTGGCAAAGCCACCATTCATAATTCTTTCATACATGTCGCTCTTGATTCATTGCATATCTCGGTACACCGCTGGAGGCATTCCCATAGAGTCATATTTTGTTCTAAGTATTGAGTTGTAATTCATGAGTTGTAAGTAAATAAAACTGTGATGATCATCATTTTTAGAGCATTGTCCCAAGTGAGAAAAGGATGATGGAGACTATGATTCCCCCACAAGTCGGGATGAGACTTCGGACTAAAAAAAGAGGCCATAAAAAAAGAGAAAAGGCCCAAATAAAAAAAATGAGAGAAAAAGAAAGAAGGGACAATGCTACTATCCTTTTACCACACTTGTGCTTCAAAGTAGCACCATGATCTTCATGATAAAGAGTCTCCTATGATATCACTTTCATATACTAGTGCAAATTTTTCATTATAGAACTTGCCTTGTATATTCCAATGACGGGCTTCCTCAAATGCCCGAGGTCTTCGTGAGCAAGCAAGTTGGATGCACACCCACTTAGTTTCTTTTGTTTGAGCTTTCGTACACTTATAGCTCTAGTGCATACATTGCATGGCAATCCCTAATCCTTGCATTGACATCAATTGATGGGCATCTCCATAGCCTGTTGATTAGCCTTGTTGATGTGAGACTTTCTCCTTTTTTGTCTTCCCACATAACCCCTACCATTACACCTTATTCCACCATAGTGCTATATCCATGACTTGCGCTCATGTATTGCGTAAGAGTTGAAAAGGCTTAAGCGCGTTAAAAAGTATGAACCAATTGCTTGGCTAAAACCGGTGTTGTACATGATATGAATATTTTGTGTCGGGAAGATGGAGCATAGCCAGACTATATGATTTTGTAGTGATAACTTGCTTTGTCTATGTTATTTTGATAAGACATAATTGCTTGGTTAGCATGCTTGAAGTATTATTGTTTTTATGTCAACATTAAATTTTTATCTTCAATCATATTAAATCTGAACATTCGTGCCACAATAAGAAGAATTACATTGAAATTATGCTAAGTAGCATTCCACATCAAAAATTCTGTTTTTATCATTTACCTACTCGAGGATGAGTAGGAATTAAGCTTGGGGATGCTTGATACGTCTCCAACGTATCTATAATGTTTTATTGTTCCATGCTATATTATATTCTATTTTAGACATTATCGGGCTTTATTATACACTTTTATATTATTTTTTGGGACTAACCTATTAACCGGAGGCCCAGCCCAGAATTGATGCTTTTGCCTATTTTAGAGTTTCGCAGAAAAAGAATATCAAACGGAGTCCAAACGGAATAAACCTTCGGGAATGTGATTTTCGGAACAAACATGATCCAGAGGACTTGGACCCTACGTCAAGACATCAACCAGGAAGGCACGAGGTAAGGGGCGCGCCTACCCCCCTGGGCGCGCCCTCCACCCTCATGGGCCCCATGTTGCTCCACCGACGTACTTCTTCCTCCTATATATACCTACATACCCCCAAACTACCAGATACGGAGCCAAAAACCCAATTCCACCGCCGCAACCTTCTGTACCTGTGAGATCTCATCTTGGGGCCTTTTCCGGAGCTCCGCCGGAGGGGGCATCGGTCACGGAGGGCTTCTACATCAACACCATAGCCTCTCTGATGATGTGTGAGTAGTTTACCTTAGACCTTCGGGTCCATACTTATTAGCTAGATGACTTCTTCTCTCTTTTTGGATCTCAATACAATGTTCTCCCCCTCTCTTGTGGAGCTCTATTGGATGTAATCTTCTTTTGCGGTGTGTTTGTTGAGACCGATGAATTGTGGGTTTATGATCAAGTTTATCTATGAACAATATTTGAATCTTCTCTGAATTCTTTTATGTATGATTGGTTATCTTTGCAAGTCTCTTCTAATTATCAGTTTGGTTTGGTCTACTAGATTGATCTTTCTTACAATGGGAGAAGTGCTTAGCTTTGGGTTCAATCTTGCAGTGTCCTTTTCCAAGTGACACTAGGTGCAGCAAGGCACGTATTGTATTGTTGCCATCGAGGATAACAAGATGGGGCTTATATCATATTGCATGAGTTTATCGCTCTACATCATGTCAACTTACTTAAAGTGTTACTCTGTTCTTTTGAACTTAATACTCTAGATGCATGCTGGATAGCGATCGATGTGTGGAGTAATAGTAGTAGATGCAGGCAGGAGTCGGTCTACTTGTCTCAGACGTGATGCCTATATACATGATCATACCTAGATATTGTCATAACTATGCTCAATTCTATCAATTGCTCAACAGTATTTTGTTCACCCACCGTAATACTTATGCTCATGAGAGAAGCCACTAGTGAAACCTATGGCCCCCGAGTCTATTTTCCATCATGTTAATCTTCCATTACTTAGTTATTTCTAGCACCATCTTTATTTTGCTTTCTTTACTTTGCATCTTTATCATAAAAATACCAAAAATATTATCTTATCATATCTATCAGATCTCACTTTCGTAAGTGACCGTGAAGGGATTGAGAACCCCTTTATTGCGTTGGTTGCGAGGATTTATTTGTTTGTGTAGGTGCGAGGGACTCGTGTGTGGCCTCCTACTAGATTGATACCTTGGTTCTCAAAAACTGAGGGAAATACTAACGCTACTTTGCTGCATCACCCTTTCCTCTTCAAGGGAAAACCAACGCAATGCTCAAGAGGTAGCAGTCTACTTGTTTCACTTGCGAATTTGTGAATCTTTTTCAGCATTATTGACTCTTGTTAACATTTTGCATCAAATTTTTGTGCCACTATCCTCACCGAGATCCACCATAAGCTTTACTTGATAGGTGTGAGTGAACAAGTCCGGTACCAATTCCACTATTCTTTCATCTCACATTGAGTGACACAAGATACATCCCCAACTTTGGGAAAAGGTAACTTGGTATTGTTTATCTCATTTCCTACTCACCTCTACTCGAGTCTTGTGATGGATAGGCAAGGCATTTCACCTTCGGTCTACAACAACAACGATGAGTTCGATGCCACAAAAAAGTCCACCGATGCCAAGATGCATGCTCAAATGGAGGAGATCGAAGCCCTCATCAAGTCCTACAAGTGATCTTCCTCATCTTCGAGAAGATGCTCAAGTACACATGCTTCCGAGCTCCCATCTCCGGCAAGATCACATCGGCATCGATACCATCACCAACAAGAACGTGAAGGTCCAGAGCTCAACACCAACAACCGCTCAACGACTTCACCATCTCCCTTGGCATCTTTGCCAAGCGGCGTCAAGGCATCTTCGCCTACGGACATACGGCATCTTCGCCAACAAGCACCCCAAGACTACGCTCAAGAGAAGCAACCCAAGCTCAAGTCCGCGACTTCCATGAGCTACTACGACCTCGACATCAACCACGTGATTCCTTTCTATGGGACTCAAGAACCCGAGGAGTATCTCGAGTGGGAGCGCCTAATGGACGACTACCTCAAGCTACATCAAGTTCCTCCCGAAGATCAAGTGAAGTGCGCCTCAAGAAACTTCCACGACTATGCCTCGACATGGTGGCTTCACGCACCTTCAGAGACCTACGACATGAGTTTGCCCAAGACGAAGAGAGCTATGCAGCAAGAGTTCGTGCCTCCAACCTACAGGGAACAACTTCTACACCAATTGGAGAACACCATCCAAGGATCCAAGTCCATCGACGAGTACTTCAAGGAGATGAAGATTGCCTTGCGACGACCCGGTGTGGATGACCCCATGTCGATGAAGTTCCACTTCATGATGGGATTGCACAACGACATCTCCAAGACTATCTTCCCCGAGAACTACAAGTCCCTTGACGACAACTACATTGGTGCTCTCAAGGCGGAACAAGAACTCATGAAGGCCAATGCTTCTCCACCCCAAGCGCACTTCGCGATGACCAAGCTCCATGATGTCGAGCATGAGGCTAGTACCACCGAGATGTCCAATCCCTTTGAGCTCCATGATGATGCTTCCACCGTTGGCGACGAGAGTGATGATGTGCCATCTTCAGCCTTCATCCATGATGAGAGTGGTGATGTGCCATCTTCGGCCTTCATCCACGACGAGAGCGATGATGTGCCATCTTCGGCCTTCATCCACAACAAGAGCAATGATGTGCCATCTTCGGCCTTCATCCACGGCGACGACGACGAGATGGTTGAGCATGGGATTTTCCCTTCGACCACGGTGATGTATGATGACTTGAGTGACTTGTGCCACCATATGGAGAGTGAGAGTGACTTCACCACTAGCCCCATATATGATGAGTTGCCACAATTCCCATGTGAGGAGAGCCACAACCCCCACCACTTGAGTGAGATGAGTGACTCCACCATATGTGACTTTGAGTGCACCTACCTTGAGGGAGTGAGTGATCCACCACCACATAGAGAGAGTGAGGAAGTTGATAGGGCACATGAGGCCATTTGCATTTCTAACAACTTGACCTCTCCCTCTATTGTGTCTTCTCATTTGGTGCTAGGTCCCATATATGATGATGCGCCGATCCATGACAACTTCGTCCTTCCTATGGACAAGACGATGGCCATGGTGGAATATGATGCACCCCCACATGGTTCCATCAAGATGAAGATGACCACCATTTGGTCTTTCACACCTCACCTACACCACTTGCGTGGAATGAACAAGGTAACATAGGTGAAGGTGATGCTCTAGTCCCACTAGTGGACATTCTTGACATTGATTGCTTGCATGATGTTGATCCCCCTATTGACGTGCTTCATGTTAGTATGATTTCCCCATGTGATGATTTGCCCATTTATGATGAGTATGATGATTGCCATGTGGAGTCTATTAGTTGTGATGCCATGTTACATAGGATTTCTTGTGACAATTCTTTAGGTCACATCATGTTTGACAATCCGCTTGACTTGTCATATGCTCTGCATGAGATTAATCATATGTCAAATTTGAAATCTCATCATAGTGACTATGCATATGCCATTAAAATGAACCCAATTTGCACAAATGGCATAGATGACAAGCCCATGGTTATTGGCATTTGTTTTTCTTGTGATGACATTGATATGCTCCCTTTGCATCATTTATCTAATATGCCATGCCATGACCACCTAGCTTCGGATATGCATTGTTTTGGATGTTGTCCATTTTCTCCATATGATGTTTCCATTATTTCTCATGAGGAGACCCCCATAGTTTCCTCATACATTTTAGGAGATTTTGATTCATCCCATCCATTGCATGATCCTCATACTTATGTGCACAATATGCTTCCCATGAATAAACATGCTATTGATGTGCCATATAATTGTATGCTCAATTTGTGTCCCCATCGTGTCATACATAATAACTATTCTTTCATGATGGATGACATGTTCTTATACCATGCATCAAATTTCTTCGAGCGTTTCTTATCTTGTGCTAACTCACACATGCACATACACATCATGATGGATGATTTGTACATTTACCACACACACAATTTCTTTCGTTTGTGTATTTGTTGTGTAGGATACTTGGACTTTGTGTCGACTTCCACGTCACGTGAGTTGACCATTCGAGCTCTTGAGAGCGAAACACTTTCTACCACGACGATTCTACATCGCACTCGCTTGTGCTTCAGCATTGTGAAGGACGCACAAGGACATGCTTTCAAGGTGATATCCTTCTCTTTTGAGAACACCCAAACAATGAGCATGGATATTGCGGATCATACTACTTGTGTTGCTTGCACCATGAGACTTATTGTTCATTTTGGACCACTTGATTGCACACATGTTAGAGATCTTGCTTCAACTTATCATTTTCACCGTTCCATGCATCATGATATATATGCCTCGTGTGTTGCATCCCATTCTTGGATTACTTGCTCCTATCATACGTTTGGTTGCAACAATGTCATTACTTCACATATGCTATGTCCCATTGCTTGTCACATGATTGACTTGATTGCCTCTCACATGATGAACAATTGTTCTTTCTATTGTGTTGAGTGCCACCCTATATTCACTACACCCTATGCACATTATGCTTGGATTGTCTTGCACTTGGCCCCTGTGTTTAGATACTTCATTTTATTTGGTGTTGTGAATGATTCCTATGCCTACCATAGACCTTTCATTGAGCGCTTTGACCTTGTTTGCTACGACTTTGAGGTATATGCTTATTCTCTTCTCACACATATTTGCATCACTACCTCACATTTACATGCTTGTCCCAATGATATCTTTGCTTGTACTCGATTGATTTTCTTACATGCTATGTCACAATCATTTGTCAAACCATATGCTTTGCACGATGACAACACTTGTTTGGTGAATCACCTCTTGAATGATTGGTTTCTCACTAATGCTAACCACATTTGTTTTTCCAAGTGTTTGTTGTCTTTGCTCCTTTTGAAGAAATCACTAGATGGTGAGACATCGGAGAGTGCCTATTTTGAGCTTCAAGATGACGAGAACTTGGTGATCGACCACTCCTACACGGCAACACCATCTCTTTCCCATGGTGATTTGGTTTTCTATCCGAGGTCGGATCTTTTCCAAGGGGGAGGGGATGATGCGGAGCATCCTACGGACATCACCATGTCAAGAGTCCATTTGGCAAGTGACATGTGCGGCATCTACTTCACACACATAAAGGTAAATCATCTCCTTTACACGTGTTCACTTGACCCCTTCGAGGATGGTATACTACTTGACACCCCTCTCGTGTGCATGCATAGGTATTGTAGGAACGCTACGAACATCGAGGAGGAGTGCAAGCGCCAAGGAACACCTACACCATCCGCGAGGGAAGCATGGAAGAGAAGACGGAAGAAGTGGATCAGCCAAGTCCGGGATGAGCGGTACTACCGCCCACACCAAGCGGTACTACTGCCTACAAGCGGTACTACCGCTCGATGTCCGATACTACCGCCCCGCCTGTGTGTGCAGCCGCAGGCCTTTGGCCTTGTATCCCTCTCCCACTTACCCCTTCGCGGCTTAGACTATAAATAGACCACCTCCACCTCCTTTCTAGGGTTAGCTAAGAATAGATCTAGATATTGGAGCTTAGCTCATGTACCTCCCCTTGTGGGATTCCTCTTGAGAGAGAAGACTCCATTGGAGTTCAAGGCCTCCATTAGAGAAGTTCCTAAGGGATTCATCAAGCCCTCATCTCCTTCATAGGATTTGGGATGAACTCTATCATGTATCTTATTTCCTTTTGTTGTTCATGTACCTTGTGGATCTTGTGTGTTTTATTGTCTAGTGGATGTGTGATTGGACTTGTTCTTGAGTGTTCCTCTTGTTTTCTCCCTTGTGTTCATCTTGTTCTTGGGGATACCCCCTCCAATTCGTGAAAGATCTCCACTTAGGGTTCCACCCTACATCACTCTTTTCACCGGAAAGTGTGAAATCATAGTTGAGTTCTTTAATTTCCCAATATGCTTTGTGTTCTGACTCTAGAGGCAAATGACAAGCTTTTCTGTAAACCATTTTATAGGGAGACATACCCATAGGATTTTTATATGTTGTTCTGTAGGCCCAAAGTGCATCATCTAATTTCTTAGACCAATTCTTTCGGGACCTGTTAATAGTTTTTTTGTAATATTAGTTTTATTTCTCTATTGCTAAGTTCAACTTGACCAATAGATTGAGGATGATAGGGTGATGCAATTCTATGGTTAACATCATACTTAGCAAGCATTTGGTGGAAAGCACCATGAATAAAATGTGAACCACCATCAATCATTAAATATCTAGGGACTCCAAACCTTGGGAAAATAACTTCTTTAAGCATTTTAATGAAAGTGTTATGATCAGCACTACTAGTTGGAATAGCTTCTACCCACTTAGTAACATAATCAACAACAAGCAAAATATGTGTATACCCATTAGAGGAAGGAAAAGGTCCCATATAATCAAAACCCCAAACATCAAATGGTTCAACAACAAGTGAATAATTCATAGGCATCTACCCACGCTTACCAATATCACCAATTCATTGACATTCATCACAAGATAAAACAAGCTTACGGGCATCATTGAAGAGAGTAGGCCAATAAAAACCAGATTGCAATACCTTATGAGAAGTCCTATCTCCCGCATGATGCCCTCCATAAGCTTCGGAGTGACATTTCCGTAGGATTTGTTCCTGTTCATGCTCAAGTACAGAATGTCTAATAATACCATCTACTCCTTCTTTATAAAGATGTGGGTCGTCCCAAAAGTAATGTCTTAAATCATAGAAGAATTTTTCTTTTGTTGATATGTGAAACTAGGTGGTATGCATTTAGCAACAATATAATTAGCATAGTCAGCATACCAAGGAGTGTTATGAGAAACATTTATTGCAGCTAGTTGTTCATCAGGAAAGCTATCATCAATAGGTAGTGGGTCATCAAGGATATTTTCTAACCTAGATAAGTTATCAGCTACGGGTTTCTCAGCTCCTTTTCTATCAATGATATGTAAATCAAATTCTTGTAGCAAGAGAACCCACCTAATAAGTCTAGGTTTAGCATCTTTCTTTTCCATAAGATATTTAATAGCAGCATGATCAGTATGAACAATTACTTTGGAATCAACAATATAAGATCTGAATTTATCACAAGCAAACACAGCTGCTAAAATTTCGTTTTCAGTAGTAGCATAATTTCTTTGGGCACTGTCTAGAGTTTTACTAGCATAATGGATAACATTTAAGTTCTTATCAACTCTTTGTCCTAAAACAGCACCAACAACACAATCACTAGCATCACACATAATTTCAAAAGGCAAGTTCCAATCAGAAGGTTGAACAATAGGTGCAGAAGTTAAGGCTTTCTTAAGTGTTTCAAAGGCTTCTACACAATAATCATCAAAAACAAAGGGAACATCCTTTTGTAAAAGACTAGTAAGAGGCCTAGAAATTTTAGAGAAGTCTTTAATAAACCTCCTATAGAAACCAACATGACCGAGGAAACTACGAATACCTTTAATCTCTCTAGGACATGGCATTTTCTCAATTGCATCAACTTTAGCTTTATCCACCTCAATACCTCGTTCAGAAATTTTATGCCCCAAAACAATACCTTCATTAACCATAAAGTGGCACTTCTCCCAATTCAATACAAGATTAGTTTGCTAACCGAGAGTGGGACTAATGCCCTTAAGATCATCAAGAGTATATCCAATAGCAGCTCGGTGCTTCTTCAGAATTTTTAATAGTCTTTCTTCTTCATGTTCTGAAAGGTTAGCACTAATAATATCATGATATATCTTTATCTCATCGAGATAAGCATATTTCAAAGTGTCGGGCAATTGTTTCAATTCAAACACGGGATCACCTTTAGGTGGAGGAGGACCTCTTATAGTTTCAATAGGCAAGTTGTGTTTGACTAGAGGTCGTTGTTCAAAGAAAGTTTTATCTATTTCATTTCTCATGCATGTGCATACCATTTTCATGGTCTAGCAAATATTTTTCTAGTGGATCTATAGGAGGCAGGACAATAGAAGCAAGACCAATTATTTCATCCTTGCTAGGTAATTCTTTTTTATGAGGTTGTCTATTAAACTTGGAAAAATCAAATTCATGAGATTCATCACCAAAGCTAACACTGACAGTTTATTTATGACAATCTATAGTAGCATTAACAGTGTTCACGAAAGGTCTACCAAAGATAATGGGACAAAAATTCATCTTGTGGGGAACCAAGGAGTAGAAAATTGGTAGGGTATTTTATTTTCCCGCACAAGACTTCAACATCTCTAACAATCCCAAGTGGTGTGATGGTGTCTCTATTAGCGAGTTTAATAGTAACACCTATGTATTCTATTTCAGCGGGTGTTATGTCATTCATAATTTCTTGGTATAAGGTAAAAGGACTAACACTCACCCTAGCACCTAAATCACATAAACCATGATAACAATGATCTCCTATTTTAATTGAGACAACAGGCATGCCAACAACAGGTCTATGTTTATCTTTTTCATCAGGTTTGACAATTCTAGCAGCTTCATCACAAAAGTAAATAACATGTCCATCAATATTTTCTACCAAGAGATCTTTAACCATAGCAACACTAGGTTCTACTTTTATTTGTTCAGCAGGTTTAGGTGCTCTAATATTACTTTTGCGAACCACAGTTGAAACCTTAGCATGTTCATTTATCCTAACAGGGAAAGGTGGTTTTTCAATATAAGTAGTAGGAACAACTGGATCAACATTGTAAATAATAGTTTCATCTTTAGCTATGACCGGTTCTTTAGTTTCTTTTTTAATAGATGGGTGATATTTGAACCACTTGTCCTTAGGGAGATCAACACGAGTAGCAAATGATTTACAAAAAGAAGCTACTATCTCAGAGTCAAGTCCATATTTAGTGCTAAACTTGTGAAAAGCATCGGTATTCATAAAAGATTTAACACAATCGAACTAAAGCTTAATACCTAACTATTTACCTTCATCGAGTTCCCAATATTCAGAGTTGCGTTTAATTCTTTCTAAAAGATCCCACATGAATTCAATAGTCTTCTTCCTAGAAGAACCAATACAAGAAGTATCGAGCATGGATTGATCATCACGAGAAAGCTGAGCATAAAAATTCTGAAGATAATTTCTCTAGAGAGCTCATGATTGGGGCATGAATATAACATTGAATTAATCCTCCCCCAAGCTAGAGTGATATTTTCTCCTTCACGAGGCCAAAAATTATATATATAATTCCGATCACGATGAACTAGATTCATAGGATAATTTTTTGGGTGGAATTCCAATTTCAATCGATTCCAGTTCCAAGATCCAATATCATCGCATAGCCTATACCATGCCAATTCTTTTGCCTTCAAAGATAAAGGGAAAACCTTCTTCATAGCTTCATCTCCGGGCAAACCTGCAAGCTTAAATAATCCACAAATTTCATCCACATATATCAAGTGCATATCAGGATGTTCGGTTCCATCTCCTGCATAACGATTAGCTAGCAGTTGTTCTATCATACCCGAAGGAATTTCATAACCAATATTTTCAGTAGGTGAAGTGGGTTGAGGGGAAACTAATTGTGGTTCCGGTCGAGGTGAATATACCTCGAACAAACCCCTCAAAGGGTGATTCTCCATAGTAACAAGTAACAATAAATTTCAGCATGTAGTAATAACTTTTCCTTACCAAGAACGCTTCACTCCCTAGCAACGGCGTCAGAAAAGAGACTTGATGACCCACCAGTATAAGGGGTCAATCGTAGTCCTTTCGATAAGTAAGAGTGTTGAACCCAACGAGGAGCAAAAGGAAATGAGAAGTGTTTTTCAGCAAGGTATTTTCTGCAAGCACTGAAATAGTCGGTAATAGGTAGTTTGCTAGCAAGATAATTTGTAACAAGCAAGTGACGGTAACGGTAAATAAAGTGCAGCAAGGCAGCCCAATCCTTCTATGGCAAAGGACAGGCCAAAACGGTCTCTTATAATAAGCAAAACTTTCTTGAGGGTACACGGGAATTTCATCACATCACTTTCATCATGCTGGTTTGATTTGTGTCCACTACTTTGATAATTTGATATGTGGGTAGACCAGTGCTTAGGTGTTGTTCTTACTTTAACAAACCTTCTACTTATGATTAACCCCCTCGCAAGCATCAGCAACTACGAGAAAAGTATTAAGATAAAATCTAACCATAGCATTAAACTTTTGGATCCAAATCGGTCCCTTACGAAGTAGCGCATAAACTAGGTTTTAAGCTTCTGTCACTCTAGCAACCCATCATCTAATAACTACTCCTCAATGCATTCCGTTAGGCCCAAATATGGTGAAGTGCCATGTAGTCGACGTTCACATGACACCACTAAGGGAATCACAACATACATATCATCAAAATATCGAACACATATCAAGTTCACATGATTTGCAACATGACTTCTCCCGTGACCTCGAGAACAAAAGTAACTACTCACAAATAATAATCATGCTCAAGATCAGAGGGGTATTAAATAGCATAATTGATCTAAACATATAATTTTTCACCAAATAAACCATATAGTAATCAACTACAAGATGTAATCAACACTACTAGTCACCCACAAGTACCAATCTGAGTTTCCGGTATAAAGATTGAACACAAGAGACGAACTAGGGTTTGAGATGAGATGGTGTTGTTGAAGATGTTGATGGAGATGGCCCTCCCAAAGATGGAAGAGTTGTTGGTGATGACGGTGACGATGATTTCCCCCTCCAAGAGGGAACTTCCCCCGGCAGAATCGCTCCGCCAGAGGGCAAAAGTGCTCCTGCCCAAATTCCGCCTCGAGATAGTGGTGCTTCGTCCCGAAAGTCCTCTCCTTATTTTTTTCTTGGTCAAAATTACTTATATACCAGAAGAGGGGCACCGGAGGTGGGCCGAGGAGGGCACAACCCACCAGGGCGTGCCTGGGCTCCCTGGCGCACCCAGGTGGGTTCTGCACACCTGGTGGGCCTCCTCCGGTAGTTATTTGTTCCAATATTCTTCATATATTGCAAAATAATTTTCCGTAAATTTTCAGCTCATTTGGAGATGTGCAGAATAGGTAACTCGGACGTAGCTTTTTCAGGTCCAGAATTCCAACTGCTGGCGTTCTCCCTTTTTGTGTAAACCTTTCATATTATAAGAGAAAAGGGATTAGAATTACTCCCAAAAGCATTATTATGCATAAAAATATTATAAATAACAGTAGGAAAACGTGATGCAAAACGGATGTATCAGCGTCTGAGACGTCGTGCCAACCCTTGAAGAAGCTCCGTCAAGGCGTGAAGGAGGAGTCTCCGGCTAGGCATGGTTCTTGCGAGCTTCGTGGGAGCTCCCAAAAGTCCCCTGTCTTGCATACTCGTCTGATTATTTCATCGCCAGCACGAGCATACTGTTTAATTTTGGACTATTGGATTTAGAGAGAGCTCACTATGCTATTTTTCCGATCGCGTTTAAGGGCATCTCTGATTTTCTTTCTATATTTGTGCATGGAAGTTTTCACCATTAGAAAGAGGAATTGGAACAAACTAGGTGTGTAGAAGGCCCCATTGTAAAGAGGAGACGGAACAAAGTAGGTGTGTAGAAGGCAGAAGTAGAAAATGCTACCGGGAAATAATTGGAGGATAGAGAGAAAAGGTTGAAGAGGTTCAAAGAAAGCGACATTAAGCGAGGGTGTTGATTAATAGTCGCTTAACATGTCACCATTCTTTCGCTCCAAGGAGACTCCACAAAATTGGAGGAAATGATGGATGAGCTAAAGGAATAGACGGTGACTCGAAATGAAAAATGTAAGCCGAATATGAAGGTACGGGTGAAGGAGATATACAACAAAGAGGATTAAACCCAACGGACACGTGGTGTGAGTTTCAGAGAATATGATGAATTCACTTTTTATCTTCCGTAGCAACGCACGGGAAACTTACTAGTGCTAAGAAAAATTCCAGGTGCCTAACTATTAGCAAAAGCATTATTTAATTTACTGGTGTTAATCATTGTATGGTACTCGCTCTGTAAAGAAATATAAGAGTGTTTGTATCACTGCTTTTTGTGATAGAAATACTCTTATATTTCTTTACAGATGGAGTATGTAGAGTGTTAGTGACAATGAAGACATAGATCTTACTATTGTGTTATCCTATTCGGAGAAAGATCAAATGATGGACAAGGCCATTGGTTAGTATTGTCCAATCTTAACCAGTTCTGATAATATCTAATTTAGATTCTTTTGCCTAGTTGTATGAGTCATTAAATTTCTTATCTTGGAATACCAGTTCTAGGTTAATGAGGATGTAACAAATTTGAAGAGTCCACAGTAAGCATCATTTTAATGACATGTCATTCTCCTCTCTCTTTTTTTGTGAATCAAGTATTGGTGTTCATTTAAAAGATGTGGAGCTTGCATATGGGCTCTACAAGAAAGTCTAAAAGATGAACATCCTCTTTGTCAGAAGGTTCTGTTGGAAGGCGGTGATACTCCATCAGCTCATTTCAGTGACATTTGGTTGATACTATTTTTTCTAACAAATAACTTAAGAGTAGAAAAAAGATTAGATGGCTACGCTGTTTGTTGAATGTAATTAAAACTTAAGGCATGCGATAGAATCAAAGAAGCCATTATGTGTGTATGTAGAGGTCATAACAGTGTGGTGATTATGGAGAACTATGAATAAACAACTTAACAATAAATATGCTTGGCTTCAAGAGGATTCTTCGTCTTGAATGTGTTCTGATATATTTGTTCCACTTTTGGATTTTGCCTAACATTTTGTCATGATTGTCAATATAGTTCTCTTTGGATGTTAAATTTTATAAATGATGCCAATATTAGTCCTAAAACCTTTATGGATGCTTATCGCCCTTCTGCGTCATTGTTTTGTTTGTCTCTTTTGAAACAAGGCAAACTTCTACTCATTCACCCTAATTGTTGACGCTTGGCACACGTTTCTTAACATGATGGCTATCTCTTATTTTATTTGCTTGTATGGGTTAGAGGAATTGTTCAACGCGTTTGAATAATTGTATGGGTTGATGTTACCATATTTGTTTTACCATGTTGCACTATGCTCATGAACGAGGGTATCAAAAGAAGACAGCCCACATTCCATGGCATCCTTTTCTTCTGTTTTGACCATAAAGTACACAAAAAATATATTTATCCATCAACAATTTAATAATCTTTATAACAATGGGATTTGCAGCAAGTTTCTTGCCAAATTCTTTATTTGCCAGAATGTCCTTTCCTCACAACCCTTTGATAAAGATATTGTTGTGGAGGATCATTAGGAAGAAAAGGTGAGTGAGCAGGTGAATACAGGATGATCTATTTTTTTGTCTCTATTGCATTTTATTTGTAGTAAAGATCTTCGCTATCGAGTCGAGGTCTCTCGGCTGTCATTTATGAGTATCTATTTATTTCTTTTTCCATGTTATTGTCGTTGTAAGAGAGCCATGGAGTTTACCTGTTCTTGTAAGCAGTGGCGGAGCTTCATGGGGGCCAACCTAGGCGGTGGCCCCCCAGCTCAAAGAAAAACTTGTGTATATATATATATGGATTAGACCAATTTTTTCACTAAAAATAACATACAACTAGTGATTTTGTTTGACCCCCAACCAACGCCTCCTCCCCCCCACCCACCCCCCTGTTGGAACACGCGGTACGCTACGCTAGCGCCAAACAAAATTTTCTACCGCGCACCCAAGATCATGATGCTGGAAATAGATCACGGGATCGGGTTTACCACTAGACGCGCAGTCACCGCAGCGGAAGTAGAGTTGGTGATGCGTGTAGCCGATCTCCGGGGCCGTCTCCTCCTCGCGTTGCCGATCTCCCGCGAACAGCGAAGACCCGTGAACGGTGATCTCCCGCGAACGACACCTCACGGTTCCCTCGAACGGTTCGTCCAAGCACCGCAGATGCGATGCCTCCAAGGTATCCACACGTACGTGGATCACCCTCTTTCAGCTTCAATCCATCAAAGATCGCCAGACGTTGAACCTTTCGGTCCTAGCCTGCATTTGAAACATGCTCTTAAGGTTCTCGATCATATTGAAAGCCTCAATATTTTCGAACTGCTGCTGCAGATCGGGCTCCATAGAAGCCAGCATGAGACAATTGATCTCGTTTGATTCATCAACGAGTTTCTGGTAGGCATTTCTGGCTGTGGCATTAGCATTATCGGCAGGTTCCTCTGGAAGTGGATTCTCTAGAACTTGTTCCTTTTTCTCATGCCTAAGAACAATTCTCAGGCTTCTATACCAGGTGGTAAAGTTTGTTCCATTCAATTTATCTTTTTCCAGGATTGATTTCAACGCAAATGGGGTAACTTGAGCAGGTGGTGCCATTGATCTACAACAGAAATATGCAAAACACTAAGACATGTATTCATGAAGAGTAATTCATATTAAACATTTTAATAAGATCATTACTCCCACTAAAATCAACATCCCTCGGTTGATACTTAGTGATTCAAGATCCAAGATGAACATGTCAACTAGTGAGCTTTTGCATCACCGCTAGAGGACAAGATCACTCGGTAAGCAACTCTTGCTAATCGTATCTCCATACGACTCTTGTTGTTGGGGACATCTCATGCCTCGCCAACTCCTATGCCTCGTAGCCCAAAACTGTTTTGATAGCCACGACAAGTCAACCAATGCTCCATGTGTAAGTGTCCGACACAAACCCATCACTTCAAGGAGATCTAGTGGCACCCTAATTTCATAGGCCCGCCACTAAATATACTTGACATGTGAAGCTGCAGCAATTGGGGAGGCATTTGTACTTGACATTCTTTGAGGGATCACCCTACTTAAAACATCTACCATGCAAAAGGAAGGGTGCATAAAAGGGATAAACTTTCACAGGCAGTTTATGTATGTGTGATATGGTATAGCCCATGTTCACAGCGCGTGGTGATCTCCATCTCCACGTGCGCGGTCTGCCCATGCATGGTTGTACTTGTGGTGATCTCCATCTCCACGCCATGGTGTCAACCGCCAAGTGTTACATAAGATACTATGCTATTAAAAACTAATAGCTACTGAAAGTAAATTACACTACATGGATTCTCATGTTGACACGCAGGTCATTAATACAATAATGGGACAACCATATGGCTCCTGCCGGTTGCCGCACTCATGACACATAGGTCATGAAACAATAATATACAAGCAACATACATGGGCTATACCAAATCACAGTCATTCCCTGCAAAAACGAGTCAGACGTTCTACTGCCGAAGATAAAACCTCCTGAAACTCTATCTTCCAAGCGGATTTTGGTCTACTGCCGAAATGTTCTAGAATTTCGCCGCTAATCCAACTTTTCATTAGCTTCAGTTTGACAGGTCGTGGAGCAAAATCAGAGTTCGTATGCAAAAGTTGCATCCATTTTACCGAGACCGCTCCAACAGATTTCAGCACCGCGGAAATCACATTCCAAGGTGTTGATCTATGTTCCGATTCGATCAATCTCATTGATCTTCGCGTGCTGCATCCGGATTTACGTTCCACTGTCTACCCCGATGGCGGACAACCGACCGGTAGGGGTAAGTCGTGTCACGACCTCTGCATCACGATCACGGAAACAAGATCACGAAACCAACCTTCAACACTGACATGCGCGACCGATCTCATTGACCCGCACCTGAACCGATCTACATATCTCATATGCATATCAACAAATCTATTACCACACAGCGGAGGCTCTGATACCACTGTTGGAACACGTGGTACGCTACGCTAGCGCCAAATAAAATTTTCTACCGCGCACCCAAGATCATGGTGCTGGAAATAGATCACGGGATCGGGTTTACCACTAGACGCACAGTCACCGCAGTGGAAGTAGAGTTGGTGATGCATGTAGCCGATCTCCCGGGCCATCTCCTCCTCGCGTTGCCGATCTCCCGCGAACAGCGAAGACCCGTGAACGGTGATCTCCAGCGAACGACACCTCGCGGTTCCCTCGAACGGTTCGTCCAAGCACCGCAGATGCGATGCCTCCAAGGTATCCACACGTATGGGGAGCAGCGTCGAGCGGCGGACTGCTAGGTCCGGTCGCGCGGCATGGGCGTGGGGAGTGGCGGTGGCTAACCAGGGTTCAATCCGATCAACCCTAAGTGGTGTGCCCACTCCCCTTTATATAGACCTCTGAGGTGGGCTCAACACTTGAGCCCACTAGGAGTCCACATCCATTTTCCACTCAGATCCAATCCGAATGGGCTGCAGCCCCTTAAGTGTGTGACCCTATAGGTTCACATACACATGGACACGACCAGAGTTGATAGTTGGTAGCGGCTTCTAGCAGAACGTGCCAACTCCCATGTGGGCGTAAAGTCGTTTGACGAACCTCAACAATGTGGCATATGCAACATTCCTTTTGCCTCACGATATTTGTTGTCGAGCTCAAGGCGAGTACTTGTCACCCTTGTGTTAGCTCGACCTCTCTTCTCGAAACCATGATACAGATTCCCGAACTGGGTTAACACTTAACCCAAGTCGCATGACCATGCTTTCCGAATCTGATCACTCGAGAGGGCCCAGAGAATATCTCTCCAAATAGGAGGGGCAAATTCCATCTTCGTCAACCATGTCTCGCGGCATGTCTCACGACTCACCCGAAAGCTACCTTTATAACTACTCAGTTACGGAGTAGCGTTTGATAGACCCTAAGTGAGTCGATCCTCATCCCGAGAACATGCGAGGACCTCAGGTCTAGGACATGGCATAGACATTGCACTTGAGACTAACAGATGACTATATCTCGCTGCGTCTCAAAGTGGGTCTGTCCGGCTCGGCGATCTCCATTCCTGAGCCCATACTATCGGTTTCGCATCTCCATGCACATGACTTGTGAAACATAGTCATCAACCGAGTCGTATACTAGTCAAGGATATGTGTCCGCATAACCTTATCAACTAGGGATGATTAAAACAATCATCATACAATACATAGTTCCACAAACAAGTCACATACTTATTGATACATATCATTGATGATGTTCAAGGACAATACAAAGGACTCATGAATACATATGGAAATATCATCATCACATGATTGCCTCTAGGGCATATCTCCAACACCCCCCCCCCCCCCCCGCCCCCAATGATTTTAGCCCAAGCTCCGCCACTGCTTGTAAGATCTATGAGTGATACATGTGGTTAGCAATATAATGTTGATTTTCGCAAAATAAAGCAACATAATGTTGAATTAGGAATTACTTATTTTATTTTCTTATACAAAAGAAAGCATTCATCTAATTTTCCATGGGATGCACTGCCTATGAGAGGTGCCATCAAGCCAGTAATGATTTTCTTTTGGGCGACCGACAGGAGCTTTGCCGTTTTGTTGACAAAATAGGAATTGACCAACTATTTAGCTAGAAAAATTGGCTAAAAACTGATCCAATCATCTTGATTAAATGAGCCGTGATTTCTAAAACAGTCTAATAAAAAAAGACATGCCTAGCTAGCACCAAAGAACATGTGGCGTTTTAGCCTCGGGGGCGACGGCTCTCGATCCACGGTTTGTCCTCTGGTGCCTCGGCCTAACTTGGCAGTGCTTAGAGGTTGATGCTGAATCTTTGAATTACTTGTTCCTTTGTGATCATGGTCTTCTTCCCAGGATGGAAACGAAAGAAATGTATGAGAGAGCAAGGAGGATTACGAAGGAGCTAGTCGTCATCCTGTTATGAAAATTACGGGAAAGAAAGGAGAGAGAGGGATTCAAAGCCTCGATAGTTCCTAGAACTATACCGGTTTTCAAGACCGTAGCTATCAACCACTTAGCCATCTCTCCACAGCCTAATCCTTATTTTACTCCTACAAATAGTAGAACATAGTCAATATCGTCTCACTTTATTGCAAATACAATTAGGAAAACTCCCGCACAGATCATCAACACTAGAAACATGCAAAAAACACCTAAATCCTCTCTTTCCTAAAGACAACCATAAATGGTTCATTGCTCACGGTCAGCCATGTCTTGTCCTTATAAACATGCAAACCTATGTCTTTACATGGCCCCTTGCCAACACATGAAACTATCTTATATCCTGAGACATCTGTGCCATGCCTCTCAACCCGGAACACCGCAAACGATCTTAGGCCCTCTTCACTGCCGGCGGCCACGTGTTTAGGCTCACCTGATGACGACTCCGGCACCTGTCCGGTAAGGTGCCAATCTAGCCTTTCAGAGCAAAAACTATCGAAATCATGGAACTCGATCCAGATGTCGCTCGACAGGCGAATCGGCTCGCTGGCCGAAGCGTGTTCTGGTAGTGGAGTGAATCGCAGGGCGGTGCCGAGGACAGCCCCGTTGCGCTCCTGAAACACGAAGTGCAGACACCGCAGGCCAGTAGGCAAAGCTCTGAGGCCCCCGCCGCTCGCACGTTTAGCAGGGAGGATGAAGTAATTTTGCTTGCTACTTAGCACGTTGCCTTCCGTGTCATAAACCAGCTGGGTGGCGTTGTTGGCAGTGCAAGGGAGGGTGATGGCGAGGAGCTGGAGGAGTAGGAGGAAGAAGATGGGTTTCATGGTTGCCGATCTGAAGTTTCACAGCAAGTGCTTTCCAGTCTATGTTATGTGTCTCCAAGATCTGAGTTGCTTGGGTTTATGTAGACGTATATATGCAGCCTCCATTTATTATGGGCCATGTTTAGTTGGATGATTCCTGTAATATCGCCCATTAAAATCATGCCTTTTTATGCACCCTTTTTGAAGGAAACATTTAAATGGAGTTAATGTCTTGTAAATATGGTACTTATCTTGTAAAGAAATATAAGAGTGTTTAGATCGTATATAAAATTGTACTCTTACAGTGGGAGTATAAGGCTGGTTGTAATGGAATACTACCTCTAAAATGCATAGTATCATGTAGTTTTTTATTTATTGTCATGCATGACACATAGTAGCATAATATTTATTATGATACGGTATCATGATATGATATTCAGTTTTCTCTTTCTTCATTTAATTCTATAACATCTCATCATAATTGCCTAGTTGGCATGCATGATATTAGTTATAATACTACCATTAAGACCAGCCTAATGGAACCCCGAGGGATCGGACGCTTCCCATATCTGACGACATCTTCGCCACACGTGGTTTCTCCAGGAGCGTGCGATGGCCCAGTCAAACGTCATTCCGTGAGGCAGGTTGCATGTACAACTTTGCATTAATTATGATTAATTTGTTTCTTAACGAGTTCTCCCTCAAATCAAGCTACGATATTGCCTGCCAATTGTGAAAATCCTTTCTTTGAGTCCCTCCCTTAGTACTATCACACGTCAACGAGCAAAACAACTTTTCTTTATCATGAAGATTGATACGATGAAGACATATGATTATTTTTTGAAACAAATAAGGGCATATGATTATGTTGAGTGGAGTTATCTTCATGGCTGCTTCGGCTTGATTTTGCTCCGGTATGGATCAGCTCTGTGATGAGATGTGATCAATGTTAGATTATTTGTTAGTCAATGGTGAGCTTACTGCTCCCGTGGAGACCAAGTCAGCCCCTACTCTTTTTTTGTGAACCGAAGGCCTATCAAGTCTGCTATTTTAGAAGGAGAATGTTGCGTAATACCAATTTGGACTATGCCAACAGTGCCGGCAATGAAGTTACCAAATCAGGCAGATGCATCAACCGTCTCCCATTTAGAAACTACACCTTGAGACCGACAAGCTGAATAGCTGATCGATGCTGAGCAACAGGTTGTCGGCGGGGCGGGCCCAGATCAATTCATGGGTATTCAATTAAATACCCATTGTTTTTGGCAAAATATTATGTATATAGAGAGTTTGTATCATGTACTGTATGAAAACAAAGAGGTTCACAGGTCGAATACGCTTTTACCCCATGGATTAGCCAGCCCACCTGCTCATGTTTTTCCCCCTTCCCGCTCCAACATGGCCTAATGGCCCAATTCTCCTTCCGGCCTGTCCCAGCCCAACTCGAAATTCCTGTAGTGGATGTGGGGGCAATCCCACGAAGCCGTGATCGATCGAGATCTAGCGCCTCCTCACAATTCTCATTGCCAGAAAGCACGCTGCGCGGCAGGGTCATCGGGCGCGGCGCCAGGCCGGCACCCAACGACGCCGCGCATGCAGGATGGGTGCAGATTGAGTCATGGGTCAAGGCATCGAGCTCGTTCGTCAGTGGACACATCGATCTTTTTCAGATATGTTTTCTAATTTTTCTCCATGGAAACAACCTTTTCAGTTAATTCTTAGATGGATGTATATGATTCATTTTTACGGGGGTGCTTCAGATTCAGAGTAATCACTACTTCCATATGTTGAATAATTTCAAGTTATGATCTTAGATTAAAAAATATCAAGTTATGATCAATTATATTTTTTTTTAGACCTCCCCTCTCCGGATTTTATTCATTCAGCGGTGGCAAATCCGAGTGCACAACGCATCTCAGAAAGCCAGGGATTACATTAGAGTATGTAGCAACATTCTCTACAACTAAAGCTTCCTTAGCACAAGTATGAGCAACATAGTTCACTAGACGGCTAGCATAACGAAGCTGAAATCCCTGAAAAAACGGCATCTCCTCCTGCATCTCTTGGAAGATATGGAATCCATTCGATTTGCCTCTCAGCCTACCTTCCCATAGCTGAACAACATTGAGGCAATCTGTCTCGACTATCACATTCTGATAGTTCTTCTCCCTCGCAAGCAAAGTGGCATCTCTGCAAGCCAAAATCTCCAGTGTCAGGGGATCAACCACCCCTTGGTAGCCAGTGCACCGCGACACAAGTAGTCTGCCTTCACTGTTACGAGCAACTACGCCGGTGCCACCTTTTGCACTAGCCGCGTCGACTGCGCCGTCGACATTCATCTTGACAACCCCGGGCATCGGCGCCTCCCATTGCTGCTGCTCATTTACAGCAGGTGTATGTGTCTTGGGGGGAAGCTCCAGCGTCCCCGCAATTTTAGCAATAATCTCCATGGACCTCTTTGGTTGATATCTTTCTTCATGATGAGTGAACCTGTTCCGGCTCCTCCAAATAGCCCACATCACCGTAATGCCAATAGCTGCATCTTTCTTAGGCACCAAGCTAGTATCGAGCAAGTAAGTAGCCCAAGTATGTGGATGGAGTCGGGGTATCTTTATAGCAAACACAGTTTCTGCCTCCATCCAGAATAACTTGGCATGATCACATGTTATCAAACAGTGATAGAGACTTTCATCTCCATGTCCACACATCGGACAGACCGCATAATCGCGAACATGTCGTCGTTGCAGCTCCTGCATGCAGGGTAGCATATTTTTTACCACTCGCCACCAAAAGACCCGGATCTTCGGCAGCACTTGTAGCTTCCAGAGCTCCTTCCACATACTATCAGCCCCGCGGGAACTGCCCTCCCTGGCCTGCAGGTTCTGTTTCCGATCCATTGTTTCTCGGTAGGCTGATCTTACACTGAAGACGCCGGATTTCTCCCACGCCCACGCCCAAATATCCTCTCCACCCCGTCTAGGTCTCGGCATAGCCAGTATAGCTTCAACATCTGGTGGCAGGAATACTCGACGTACTATCTCCTCTTCCCACTTGCCAGTATCCGGGTCCAATAGATCCCCAACCAACTGAACCGGCTCATCAGTGAGCCTTCCCAATGGGCGCATGGATCTTGTGCCCACAATCCAATTGTCATGCCATATCTCCGTTCTCATACCATCACCAATACGTCGAATGAGCCCTGTTTTCAGTAACTCACGCCCACATATAATTGCCTTCCAAGTGCGAGAGGCACTTACAGGGCAGTTAGCAGAAAGGAACTCACCATCAGGGTAGTACCTCCCTTTCAAAACCTTCGCACATAAGCTGTCAGGATATTCCAACAGTCTCCAAGCCTGTTTGGCCAACATTGCATCATTGAATACTTCCATATCCTTGAATCCCATGCCCCCCTTGGACTTTGGGATTGCCATTTTTTCCCAGGCTTGCCAGTACATCCCTCTTTTATCAAGTGATCCAGCCCACCAATATTTAGACATAGTCTTAATAAGTTTCTTGCACAAACCTTTTGTGAGTTTGAAACAACTCATAGAGTAGGTCGGTAGAGCTTGTACCACTGATTTCAAGAGGACTTCTCTCGCTGCACATGATGCCAATCGTTCACACCACCCTTGTACCTTCCCTCTAGCTCTCTCATTGAGATGCTCAAAATGTTGCTCCGTCAATCTGCCAACAGCCGTAGGGAGGCCCAGATATTTCTCCGTGAAAGCTTCCCGTTGGATGTTCAGAGTGTTCTTCACTCCTCTTTTATTAGAAGCACCACAGTTCGGACTAAAGAAGACCGAACTTTTAGCCAAGTTGGCACTCTGGCCAGAACCACTAGAGTAGTCTTGAAGGATGGAGTTTAGTCTCATAGCGCTCTTGTGGTCTGACTTCATGAAAATCAAACAATCGTCAGCAAACAGCAAATGGGAAATCCATGGAGCTCTCGTGCTGACCCGAATTCCTCGGTCAATCCAGCCACCATCATAGTTTTTTAGCATACACGATAGCCCTTCCCCACACAGCAGGAACAAGTATGGGGAGATTGTGTCCCCCTGTCTTAAACCTCTTGTAGGCCTGAATGAGGGTAATAACTCCCCATTAACCTTTATCTGAAAACTCACTGTTGATACACATCGCATAACCAACGATATCCAGGCTTCATCAAAGCCTAGCTGCTGCATCATACCCTGCAGATAAATCCACTCGACACGGTCATATGCCTTCATCATGTCAATCTTCACAGCACAATAGCCTTGCCTCCCTTTCTTCCTCTTCATCGAGTGGACGCACTCATAGGCCGTTAGCACATTGTCTGTGATTAGCCTTCCAGGAACGAAGGCACTCTGCTCTTCTGCAATAATTTCATCTAAGATCTCCTTCAGTCGGTTAGCTAGCACTTTAGAACAAATCTTATAGATGACATTGCAAAGAGAGATTGGTCTATACTGGGTAATATTTTGAGGATTCTTCACTTTTGGCACAAGTACAATTACCGTTTTATTCACCACCTCCGGCATATAGCCACCATTAAAATAACCGAGGACCGCAGCCGTCACATCCTCCTTGATGAGCTCCCAATGGCGTTGGTAGAACCCGGCATTGAAGCCATCCACACCGGGTGCTTTGGAAGGGCCCATTGAGAACAGCGCGGCCCTAACTTCCTCCGCTGAAAAGGGACGAAGGAGCCTAGCATTCATCTGATCGTTCACCATTGTCGGAACATGGTGCAGTACTACACCAATATTTGTGTCCTCTTGGGCATGATATAGCCCCTCATAGAAGTTCTGCATCTCCATATTGATCTCTTCCTTTTGCACACACAGAGACCCATCCAAAGCTTGTAGACACGTGATTCTATTATGACTCCGCCTTGCGGATGCTTGGGCATGAAAGAGACCCGTCTTGCGGTCACCAGCTTTTAGCCACCCGATCCTCGATCGTTGCCTCGCCATGATCTCTTGCTTATGAAGCAAATCTGAAAGTTGTCTGGCAAGTTCTCGCTCCCTAGACGAGGGACCACGAAACAGGGACCCTTTCCTCTCTTTCTCATACTCTCTACAAATTTTCTTGATCCTGCGTTTGATGTCACCAACCTTCTTATCTTTCCAGCTTGTCAAACTCCCTTGCATTTGCATTAAGGCCTCATTCAGCCCCAGCAACCCTTCCCTGCCTGCGCCCTTTCGCCAAGCTTTTGTCACTTCCTCCTCGTATGACTCCTCCTCATGCCAAGCATCTTCATACTTAAAATGTTTCGCTACTGGGCTCTCCTGTCCACTCAATGAGCGGACCCGTGCCACGAGCATACAGTGATCTGATCTGGGAGACCACACATGGCGTACAAATGTTCCTGCACACATATGCATCATCTCGGGATCGGCGAGGAACCGATCCAGTCTAACCTTTACGTTAGCTTGGCCATCTTGCATATTATCCCATGTAAACGGCGTCCCTTGGAACCCCAGATCATGGAAACCGCAGAAGTCCATAACTTCACGGAACCCTTCCATTTGCCACTCCGGGCGGTCATGCATACCAAAGTACTCGGAACCATGGAGAATCTCGTTCATATCACCGCCACACAGCCACGGTAGGTCACTTTGGGCATGCAGCCATCTTAGCAATTCCCAACTAGCTGAGCGCTCCTTGCGTTTTGCCTTCGCATAGAAGCCCGTAAATCTCCAGCACTTGTTATCAGTCCCAACATTAGTAACTATTGCATCAATATGCTGATCAGACCTTGTCTGAACATTTACCTGTACTCCTTTTGACCAAAACAACGCCAAACCTCCACTGAGGCCGGCACTATCAACTGAAAAACAACCTTCAAAACCTAGTCTCTTAGTTAGATCTGTCACACGATGACCCTTGATCTTTGTCTCACACAAGAAAACAAGGGCGGGCGCTTCCAGCCTCACAGGTTGTGAAGCTCTTGAACTGTCTCCGGGTTCCCAAGCCCGCGACAGTTCCAAGCTATGACATTCATTGTGTCTTGCGGGGCTGACCAGCAGCCTCCGCTTCTGAATTTGCCTCCTCAAGGATGGCCTTCTTCTTCTTTGAATCCCTGCTATCACTATCCGATTCTGCCTGTTGCTCCTCACTAGCTCTTTTCTTATTCAGGGTGTCTTGGTCTAGAAGCATGAGAGCACCTGTGTTACTTGTGCCTGTGTGATTCATATCAACTCTCCGGTACACTCCCCTGCCCCTGTTGCCTTCCCTCCCAACTGTACGCCCTCCACCCCGGGCAAAACCACCTCTGTCTCTAGCATTAAACTGATATACTGCATTCTGTACTCTGCCATTTGTATGTTTTGCCGGTGAAGTAACCTCATCCCCTTTCTCAACATCATCATGTTCAACTCCAGATTCTCCCTTGTCCTTCGGGCCAGTTTGGTGACCTTCAAAGCTAGCAGCAGGGTCACCCCAGCCCTTAGCCCGGTACCCCAGATACCTTAGTGATTCGCGATACGGTGGTCTTCCAAACTCATCTCTCCCAGCAGGTGTTGGACACATAGCTTCCGCATGGCCGAGGATCCCACACGAGAAGCAGAAGTACGGCAAGTTTTCATACTGTATGTCGAAGAATTCTGTAATCCCTTTTTTGCCGACTCTAACTGTACCCATCTCATCACAGGTTCATGCACATTGAGCCAGATCCTGGCCCTAACACAGTCACCAGCCGCATACCCTTTAGCGTCTGCATCAAGCTGGATGACTTCACCCACCATTGCCGCTATCCTTGCCGGCCATGGAGGGCACAGTAGGTTGAACGGCAGGTTCACCACCCTTGCCCAAATCCTGATTCTATCAAAGCTGAGCTCTGAGGGGCGTGAGGTGATGTTGAAGATCTCTACCACCACGCAATGTTTGCCCACAGTCCACGGCCCTCCTTCCAGGATCCGATCCCGATCTCTTTTCCCTTCGAAACTCGCCACAAACACGTTCTCCCCTCTGGATCGGAATTTCAGAGCCCTCGGGTTCCCCCACGCTGGACGGAGTGCATCTGTGATCGTGCTAATATGCAAAACCCTACGGTACAAGACCTTACCAATGAGCGACCATCTCAGGTCCTCCGCTGTGCCTTCCTCATCATCAACCACCAACTTTGCCTTCTCTTTGTCAGTTAATCCCATCTTCCGGAACAGCTGCTCTACCCCCTCCTCCCGCCTGATCCCATCTGGATGTTGGTTGCTCGAACTTGCCATGGCCGCCCGAGTCGCCGTGCTTCCTTCCTCGCGCCCCCGATCGTGCACCAAGGGTGGGTAAGGATACGAGGATCCCCCCTTGTTCACCCCGAGCGCACAGGCCGAGGAGCAGTCGAGGGATTAGCCACCGGGGATAAACCCTAGCTTGGCACCGTGGAGATCGCAAAAATCGCCAAGGCGCCGCCTTGCTACTCGAACCCTAGAAAACGGTTCGGAGCCCTGGGGATTGAGCCGTCCAGTTATGATCAATTATATGATTCTGTGATACTATTCCCCTATTTTATGTCTTTTATACCCTATACAGGTCTATAAAATAGAAAATAGTGCTACAATCATTTATACATGCCAAAATAAACAAGAGGTTGTAAAAAATTTGCAAGCCATCTAAATTTTGAATACACACTCTTAAAATCCTGGGCCCGCCACTTGCCGCACAATCACGCACCCAAGATTTTTTTTTTGAGACAAAGCAAAAGATTTGCCATTTTCATTGATTAAGAAAAAGAGAATTGCACGGTTAATTGATGGAAAACTGGGCTAAAACCGATATAACTCAACCCACATGACATGGGCATCACCGGCCAACCTGGCCACCGACATGAGACACAAAGCTGCAAAGAAGAAAGGCATTCGCCGAGGAGTCGCAAGCGTCATCGACATCACCGGTTGCCTCGAACGAGCGACTCCGACTTCATCATAGAGCTCCAACCTCGAAGCCAACCTACAAACAACTGTATAGAAGCCACGACGGCAGATGCCACCGGATGGCCACACGCGCGCAAGCAACTGACAGCTCCGACTTTGACGACGAGCCTCATCAGGGAAATATGCAAGACTTGCGCCAACCGTGCCCACAGAAGAGCACCTCGGACACGCCAGGAAGAACCGACTACCAAGTCCACGCCGCGGCCCGAGCTCCTCTCGACGACATCATCGTTGCTAAACAGAAACCAGCGCCCCGCCTCAGCAAACCACGCTGCGAAGATGCCGCAGTCAACCAGTCTCCCAGTCGTAGCCGGCTCCGAGACGATGCCCCCAAGGAGAAGAAAGACGCGAAGACGTCTTCATCGACCCACCCAGCGGATCTGAGGTTTCCCTCCGGAGCCAAAGCTGTGGGGAGGAGGAGCACACCTCCACGACGACGCTTCCAAGAAAGATCACGGCAAGCCGCCGTCGCCGACTCCGAAGAAGGCCGGAGCAAAGATTTCTCCTGAAGATGCGCCGACCACCTACCACCACCGACCGCCGCCCACCAGCCACCACTTGCTGAGGCCGACCTCATTCAGGCCACGGGATCCCACGATCCACCGCGACATGACACGCACCACCCCCTGGCCGAAGCTGCCGTCCACCACCGCAGCATCACCGTGGCCACCACCACCGCAGCAACCCACGCCGCATCGCGAAGCGCAGCACCCAGATCGATGCACCACGTACCAGATCCAATCGAAGCTGCACCGGCGAAGCAGCAGAGCAGACGAGCAGGATCCCCCTCCGCAGCACACCTCGCACTCCAGAGAAGCACACCCGCCAAGCACAGCCGGTCACCGCGCCCGACACGCGCCTGCAGCCACCGCGCCCAGCCAGTCTCCGCGCCCCACGCGCACAGCCGGATCCGAGCCGCCGCCGCGCGAGCGCGCCATCCACGCCCCGGCCACATCAGGAGCTCGAACCAAGGCCGCCGCCCCGGTGCCCCACACCGTCCGCACCAACCGCTGCCCGCAGAATCCCAGATCGGACCAGGACCACATGAGGCCGACGACTGTGACCACGCGCACCGCGACGGCGCGCCCACCGCCGTGACCAGACGCCGTGCCACACGTCGGAGACCGCCTCTGCCGCAAGCAGCGACGCCGCCACCAGGCCAAGCGCCAGACAGCCGCGACCTGCACGCGAGCGCCCCGCCGCCGCCGGCTCCGTGCAGGCTTTGCCTGCTGGAGGCCACCGGCGACGGCGAGGGGGAGAGGAGGCTGGTGTTGGGGAGGTCGCGGGAGGGGCGATGGTCGCCGCCCGTGCCGCCCCGGGGAGAGAGCGACGCAGGGGCCAGTCCTGTTTGCACCCAGGATTTAGCTGTAGGTGTATGTGTACTCAAATCCATATCAACGATACCAACAATTAAGTTGCAAGCAGTTCACAACCAAGCAATTTTGATTTAAGAGGCACTTTGGTTCAGAATTGCATCTAGCCTGAAATCGATCATGTAAGAAGGTTTGCCCGTCTCGCAAAAAAAAGGTACTAGCATGTTGGAGCTCTCATGCTACGCACCCAAGCGCTATGGTACTCCTTTACCATCGTTTTTGCCAAAAATAATAAAACATCACCAATTCCGCGGCAAGTGAGTAACAGATTGTACTAAACGAGCTGCGAGTCACGACTAACAGAAAACTGATGGGTTGGCCCTCTTATCTCTTTTCACTTTTTTTCTTTCTCTTGCATTTCGTCCAGCACCTCTTGTGCATGCACACCACCTACTCCCTCGGTCCAAAAGTGTTGGGGAACGTTGCAGAAAATTAAAAAATTTCCTACGGTTTCACCAAGATCCATCTATGAGTTCATCTAAGCAACGAGTCATGGGAGAGAGATTGCATCTACATACCACTTTGTAGATCGCGAGCGGAAGCGTTCAACGAACGGGGATGAGGTAGTCGTACACGACGTGATCCAAATCACCGGAGATCCTAGCACCGAAAGGACGGCACCTCCGCGTTCAACACACGTACGGTCAGCGTAACGTCTCCTTCTTCTTGATCCAGCAAGGCAAAGGAGAGGTTGAGGAAGATGGCTCCAGCAGCAGCACGACGGCGTGGTGATGGTGGAGCTGCAGTACTCCGGCAGGGCTTCGCCGAGCTCTACGGAGGAGGAGGAGATGTTGGAGAGGGAGAGGGAGGCGCCAGGAGCAAGGGGTGCGGCTGCCCCCTCCCCTCCCCCCTTTATATAGCCCCCTAGGGGGGGCGCCGGCCCTAGGAGATGCACTCTCCTAGGGGGGGCGGCGGCCAAGGGGTGGGGCTTGCCCCCCCCCAAGCAAGGGGGCGCCCCCCCCCTTTAGGGTTTCCCCCACCCTAGGCGCATGGGCCTCTAGGGGCTGGTTCCCCTTGGCCCATGTAGGCCAAGGCGCACCCCTAGAGCCCATGTGGCCCCCCGAGGCAGGTGGCCCCACCCGGTGGACCCCCCGGGACCCTCCGGTGGTCCCGGTACAATACCGATAACCCCGAAACTTGTCCCGATGGCCAAAACAGCACTTTCTATATATAATTCTTTACCTCCGGACCATTCCGAAACTCCTCGTGACGTCCGGGATCTCATCCGGGACTCCGAACAACATTCAGGTTACTGCATATACATATCTTCACAACCCTAGCGTTACCGAACCTTAAGTGTGTAGACCCTACGGGTTCGGGAGACATGCAGACATGACCGAGACGGCTCTCGGGCAATAAACAACAGCGGGATCTGGATACCCATGTTGGCTCCCACATGCTCCACGATGATCTCATCGGATGAACCACGATGTCGAGGATTCAATTAATCCCGTATACGATTCCCTTTGTCAATCGGTATTTTACTTGCCCGAGATTCGATCGTCGGTATCCCAATACCTCGTTCAATCTCGTTACCGGCAAGTCACTTTTCTCGTACCGTAATGCATGATCCCGTGATCAAACACTTTGATCACATTGAGCTCATTATGATGATGCATTACCGAGAGGGCCCGGTGATACCTCTCCGTCAAGCGGAGTGACAAATCCCAGTCTCGATCCGTGTCAACCCAACAGACACTTTCAGAGATACCCGTAGTATACCTTTATAGTCACCCAGTTACGTTGTGACGTTTGGCACACCCAAAGCACTCCTACGGTATCCGGGAGTTACACGATCTCATGGTCTAAGAAAAGGATACTTGACATTGGAAAACTCTAGCAAACGAACTATGCGATCTTATGCTATGTTTAGGATTGGGTCTCGTCCATCACATCATTCTCCTAATGATGTGATCTCGTTATCAATGACATCCAATGTCCACAGTCAGGAAACCATGACTATCCGTCGACCAACGAGCTAGTCAACTAGAGGCTTACTAGGGACATATTGTTGTCTGTTATTCACACATGTATTACGATTTCCGGATAACACAATTATAGCATGAATAAAGACAATTATCATGAACAAGGAAATATAATAATAATGCTTTTATTATTGCCTCTAGGGCATATTTCCAACAGTCTCCCACTTGCACTAGAGTCAATAATCTAGTTACATTGTGATGAATCGAACACCCATAGAGTTCTGGTGCTGATCATGTTTTGCCTTAGGGAGAGGTTTAGTCAACGGATCTACGACATTCAGATCCGTGTGTACTTTACAAATTTCTATGTCTCCATCTTGAACATTTTCACGAATGGACTTGAAGCGACGGTTGATGTGCCTGGTCTTCTTGTGAAACCTGGGCTCCTTGGCAAGTGCAATAGCTCCAGTGTTGTCACAGAAGAGTTTGATTGGCCCCGACGCATTGGGTATGACTCCGAGGTCGGTGATGAACTCCTTCACCCAAATTGCTTCATGTGCTGCCTCCGAGGCTGCCATGTACTCCGCTTCACATGTAGATCCCGCCACGACGCTTTGCTTGCAACTGCACCAGCTTACTGCCCCACCATTCAAAATATACACGTATCCGGTTTGTGACTTAGAGTCATCCAGATCTGTGTCGAAGCTAGCGTCGACGTAACCCTTTACGACGAGCTCTTCGTCACCTCCATAAACGAGAAACATTTCCTTAGTCCTTTTCAGGTACTTCAGGATATTCTTGACCGCTGTCCAGTGTTCCTTGCCGGGATTACTTTGGTACCTTCCTACCAAACTTACGGCAAGGTTCACATCAGGTCTGGTACACAGCATGGCATATATAATAGAACCTATGCCTGAGGCATAGGGGATGACACTCATCTCTTCTATATCTTCTGTTGTGGTCGGACATTGAGCTGAGCTCAATTTCACACCTTGTAGCACAGGTAAGAACCCTTTCTTAGATTGATCCATATTGAACTTCTTCAATATCTTATCAAGGTATGTGCTTTGTGAAAGACCTATGAGGCGTCTCGATCTATCTCTATAGATCTTGATGCCTAATATATAAGCAGCTTCTCCAAGGTCCTTCATTGAAAAACTCTTATTCAAGTAGGCCTTAATGTTGTCCAAGAGTTCTATATCATTTCCCATCAAAAGTATGTCGTCTACATATAATATCAAAAATGCTACAGAGCTCCCACTCACTTTCTTGTAAACGCAGGCTTCTCCATAAGTCTGTGTAAACCCAAACGCTTTGATCATCTCATCAAAGCGAATGTTCCAACTCCGAGATGCTTGCACCAGCCCATAAATCGAGCGTTGGAGCTTGCACACCTTGTCAGCATTCTTAGGATCGACAAAACCTTCCGGCTGCATCATATACAATTCTTCCTTAAGGAAACCATTAAGGAATGCCGTTTTGACGTCCATTTGCCATATTTCATAATCGTAGAATGCGGCAATTGCTAACATGATTCGGACGAACTTCAGCTTCGCTACCGGTGAGAAAGTCTCATCGTAGTCAACCCCTTGAACTTGTCGATAACCCTTAGCGACAAGCCGAGCTTTATAGATGGTCACATTACCATCCGCGTCTGTCTTCTTCTTAAAGATCCATTTATTTTCTATGGCTCGCCGCTCAACGGGCAAGTCAGTCAAAGTCCATACTTCGTTTTCATACATGGATCCTATCTCGGATTTCATGGCTTCTAGCCATTTGTCGGAATCCGGGCTCGCCATTGCTTCCTCATAGTTCGAAGGTTCACCGTTGTCTAACAACATGATTTCCAAGACAGGGTTGCCGTACCACTCTGGTGTGGAACGTGTCCTTGTGGACCTTCGAATTTCAGTAGGAGCTTGATTAGAAGTATCTTGATCATCATCATTAATTTCCTCTCTAGTCGGTGCAGGCACCTCAGAAACGTTTTCTTGAGTTTCGCCATTTTCCGGTTCAAGAGGTAACACTTCATCAAGCTCTACTTTCCTCCCACTTACTTCTTTCGAGAGAAACTCTTTCTCTAGAAAGGATCCATTCTTGGCAACAAAGATCTTGCCTTCGGATCTAAGGTAGAAGGTATACCCAATAGTTTCTTTAGGGTATCCTATGAAGACGCATTTTTCCGACTTGGGTTCGAGCTTCTCAGGTTGAAGTTTCTTGACATAAGCATCGCATCCCCAAACTTTTAGAAACGACAGCTTAGGTTTCTTCCCAAACCATAATTCATACGGTGTCATCTCAACGGATTTCGACGGAGCCCTATTTAAAGTGAATGCGGCAGTCTCTAAAGCATAGCCCCAAAAAGATAGCGGTAAATCGGTAAGAGACATCATAGATCGTACCATATCTAATAGAGTGCGATTACGACGTTCGGACACACCATTACGCTGAGGTGTTCCAGGCGGCGTGAGTTGTGAAACTATTCCACATTTTCTTAAGTGTGTGCCAAATTCGTGACTCAAGTATTCTCCTCCACGATCTGATCGTAGAAACTTGATCTTTCTATCACGTTGATTTTCAACCTCACTCTGAAATTCCTTGAACTTTTCAAAGGTCTCAGACTTGTGTTTCATTAAGTAGATATACCCATATCTACACAAGTCATCAGTGAGGGTGAGAACATAACGATAGCCACTGCGAGCCTCAACACTCATTGGACCGCACACATCGGTATGTATGATTTCCAATAAGTTGGTTGCTCGCTCCATTGTTCCTGAGAACGGAGTCTTGGTCATTTTACCCATGAGGCATGGTTCGCACGTGTCAAATGATTCATAATCAAGAGACTCTAAAAGTCCATCTGCATGGAGCTTCTTCATGCGTTTGACACCTATGTGACCAAGGCGGCAGTGCCACAAATATGTGGGACTATTGTTATCAACTTTAACTCTTTTGGTATTCACACTATGAATATGTGTATCATCACGTACGAGATTCATTAAGAATAAACAATTAACCATCGGAGCATGACCATAAAACATATCTCTCATATAAATAGAACAACCATTATTCTCGGATTTAAATGAGTAGCCATCTCGAATTAAACGAGATCCAGACACAATGTTCATGCTCAAACTTGGCACTAAATAACAATTATTGAGGTTTAAAACTAATCCCGTAGGTAAATGTAGAGGTAGCGTGCCGACGGCGATCACATCGACCTTGGAACCATTCCCGACGCGCATCGTCACCTCGTCCTTCGCCAGTCTTCGTTTATTCCGCAGCTCCTGCTTTGAGTTACAAATGTGAGCAACTGCACCGGTATCAAATACCCAAGAGCTACTACGAGTACTGGTAAGGTACACATCAATTACATGTATATCACATATACCTTTTGTTTTGCCGGCCTTCTTGTCTGCTAAGTATTTGGGGCAGTTCCGCTTCCAGTGACCACTTCCCTTGCAATAAAAACACTCAGTCTCGGGCTTGGGTCCATTCTTTGGCTTCTTCCCGGCAACTTGCTTACCGGGCGCGGCAACCTCCTTGTCTTCCTTCTTGAAGTTATTTTTACCCTTGCCCTTCTTGAACTTAGTGGTTTTATTCACCATCAACACTTGATGCTCCTTCTTGATTTCTACCTTTGCTGATTTCAGCATAGCATATACCTCAGGAATGGTCTTCACCATCCCCTGCATGTTGTAGTTCATCACAAAGCTCTTGTAGCTAGGTGGAAGCGACTGGAGGATTCTGTCAATGACCGCTTCATCCGGGAGATTAACTTCCAGTTGAGTCAAGCGGTTGTGCAACCCAGACATCTTGAGTATGTGTTCACTGACAGAGCCATTTTCCTCCATCTTACAGCTAAAGAATTTGTCGGAGACTTCATATCTCTCGACCCGGGCATGAGCTTGGAAAACCATTTTCAGCTCTTCGAACATCTCATATGCTCCATGTCTCTCAAAATGCTTTTGGAGCCCCGGCTCTAAGCTGTAAAGCATGCCGCACTGAACGAGGGAGTAATCATCGGAACGTGACTGCCAAGCGTTCATAACGTCTTGTTCTGCAGGGAGAACAGGTGCGTCACCCAGCGGTGCTCGTAGGACATAATCTTTCTTGGTAGCTATGAGGATGATCCTCAGGTTCCGGACCCAGTCCGTATAGTTGCTGCCATCGTCTTTCAGCTTGGTTTTCTCTAGGAACGCGTTGAAGTTGAGGACTACGTTGGCCATTTGATCTACAAGACATATTGTAGAATTTTTAGACTAAGTTCATGATAATAAAGTTCATTTAATTAAATTATTTAATGTACTCCCACTTAGATAGACATCCCTCTTCTAGTCATCTAAGTATTACATGATCCAAGTCAACTAGGCCGTGTCCGATCATCACGTGAGACGGACTAGTCAACATTGGTGAACATCTTCATGTTGATCGTATCTTCTATACGACTCATGCTCGACCTTTCGGTCTTCTGCGTTCCGAGGCCATGTCTGTACATGCTAGGCTCGTCAAGTCAACCTAAGTGTTTGCATGTGTAAATCTGTCTTACACCCGTTGTATGTGAACGTTAGAATCTATCACACCCGATCATCACGTGGTGCTTCGAAACAACGAACTGTCGCAACGGTGCACAGTTAGGGGGAACACTTCTTGAAATTATTATGAGGGATCATCTTATTTACTACCGTCGTTCTAACTAAACAAGATGCAAAACATGATAAACATCACATGCAATCAAATAATAAACGTGACATGATATGGCCAATATCACATAGCTCCTTTGATCTCCATCTTGGGGTCCATGATCATCTTGTCACCGGCTTGACACCATGATCTCCATCATCATGATCTCCATCATCGTGTCTCCATGAAGTTGCTCGCCAACTATTACTTCTACTACTATGGCTAACGCGTTTAGCAATAAAGTAAAGTAATTTACATGGCGTTTCTCAATGACACGCAGGTCATACAAAAAATAAAGACAACTCCTATGGCTCCTGCCGGTTGTCATACTCATCGACATGCAAGTCGTGATTCCTATTACAATAGTATGAACATCTCATACATCACATATAGATCATTCATCATTCATCACAACTTTGGCCATATCATATCACAAAGCACTTGCTGCAAAAACAAGTTAGACGTCCTCTAATTGTTGTTGCAAGTTTTACGTGGCTGAATTAGGGTTCTAGCAAGAACGTTTTCTTACCTACGTGAAAGCCACAACGTGATTTGTCAACTTCTATTTACCCTTCATAAGGACCCTTTTCATCGAATCCGCTCCAACTAAAGTGGGAGAGACAGATACCCGCCAGCCACCTTATGCAACTAGTGCATGTTAGTCGGTGGAACCGGTCTCACGTAAGCATACGTGTAAGGTTGGTCCGGGCCGCTTCATCCCACAATACCGCTGAAGCAAGATAAGACTAGTAGCGGCAAGAAAGTTGACAACATCTACGCCCACAACAAATTGTGTTCTACTCGTGCAATAGAGAACTACGCATAGACCTAGCTCATGATGCCACTGTTGGGGAACGTTGCAGAAAATTAAAAATTTTCCTACGGTTTCACCAAGATCCATCTATGAGTTCATCTAAGCAACGAGTCATGGGAGAGAGATTGCATCTACATACCACTTTGTAGATCGCGAGCGGAAGCGTTCAACGAACGGGGATGAGGTAGTCGTACACGACGTGATCCAAATCACCGGAGATCCTAGCACCGAAAGGACGGCACCTCCGCGTTCAACACACGTACGGTCAGCGTAACGTCTCCTTCTTCTTGATCCAGCAAGGCAAAGGAGAGGTTGAGGAAGATGGCTCCAGCAGCAGCACGACGGCGTGGTGATGGTGGAGCTGCAGTACTCCGGCAGGGCTTCGCCGAGCTCTACGGAGGAGGAGGAGATGTTGGAGAGGGAGAGGGAGGCGCCAGGAGCAAGGGGTGCGGCTGCCCCCTCCCCTCCCCCCTTTATATAGCCCCCTAGGGGGGCGCCGGCCCTAGGAGATGCAATCTCCTAGGGGGGCGGCGACCAAGGGGTGGGGCTTGCCCCCCAAACAAGGGGGCGCCCCCCTTTAGGGTTTCCCCCACCCTAGGCGCATGGGCCTCTAGGTGCTGGTTCCCCTTGGCCCATGTAGGCCAAGGCGCACCCCTAGAGCCCATGTGGCCCCCCGAGGCAGGTGGCCCCACCCGGTGGACCCCCCGGGACCCTCCGGTGGTCCCGGTACAATACCGATAACCCCGAAACTTGTCCCGATGGCCAAAACAGCACTTTCTATATATAATTCTTTACCTCCGGACCATTCCGAAACTCCTCGTGACGTCCGGGATCTCATCCGGGACTCCGAACAACATTCAGGTTACTGCATATACATATCTTCACAACCCTAGCGTTACCGAACCTTAAGTGTGTAGACCCTACGGGTTCGGGAGACATGCAGACATGACCGAGACGGCTCTCGGGCAATAACCAACAGCGGGATCTGGATATCCATGTTGGCTCCCACATGCTCCACGATGATCTCATCGGATGAACCACGATGTCGAGGATTCAATTAATCCCGTATACGATTCCCTTTGTCAATCGGTATTTTACTTGCCCGAGATTCGATCGTCGGTATCCCAATACCTCGTTCAATCTCGTTACCGGCAAGTCACTTTTCTCATACCGTAATGCATGATCCCGTGATCAAACACTTTGATCACATTGAGCTCATTATGATGATGCATTACCGAGAGGGCCCGGTGATACCTCTCCGTCAAGCGGAGTGACAAATCCCAGTCTCGATCCGTGTCAACCCAACAGACACTTTCAGAGATACCCGTAGTATACCTTTATAGTCACCCAGTTACGTTGTGACGTTTGGCACACCCAAAGCACTCCTACGGTATCCGGGAGTTACACGATCTCATGGTCTAAGGAAAGGATACTTGACATTGGAAAACTCTAGCAAACGAACTATGCGATCTTATGCTATGTTTAGGATTGGGTCTCGTCCATCACATCATTCTCCTAATGATGTGATCTCGTTATCAATGACATCCAATGTCCATAGTCAGGAAACCATGACTATCCGTTGATCAACGAGCTAGTCAACTAGAGGCTTACTAGGGACATATTGTTGTCTGTTATTCACACATGTATTACGATTTCCGGATAACACAATTATAGCACGAATAAAGACAATTATCATGAACAAGGAAATATAATGATAATGCTTTTATTATCGCCTCTAGGGCATTTTCCAACAAGAAGCTCATGCTCAGGCTCTTCTTCGGCGATGCTACCCCCTACCTCTGCCCTACCCCGACGAGGATGGGGAGGGCAGGGGACAGATTGTCTATGGCATGAGGGGAAGGAGCACATCTCTAGCTGTGGCCAGCGGTGGTGGCTGCCGGAGCAGGATTGGGCACGTAGCTCCCTCTGCATGCGTCGAGGCCAGGAGGAGCTCGCTCGGCTTCCTTGCTCGAGCCCGACGACGAGCGCGGCTCCTCGTGGCGTGGCCCGGTGATAGAGTCCGCCAATGGTAGGCGCGCGCGGGCGGCTAGTCTATGCCCGACCTCAGCGTGGCGTCGCTCGGCTCCCCGCCGGATCCAGGAGAAGCGGGAAGGTTGCGGCGTTGGGGATGTAGGTCGCGGCTCCGATGAGGTGCGAGGGAGGCAAGGCCGTGGCGTCACCATCGATGACGGACGCAGGATGCTGAAGAAGGAGGGGAGGTGGCCGCATGCAGGTGGCTTCCCTCCGCCCCGGTCCTGGCGTGGCGGCGTTGGGCTCGCGACGTAGTCAGAAGGAGAGAAGAGAGGAGATAAGAGATGCGGCTGACATGTGGGACCACTGTCCACCTCAGCAGGTCAAATGTTGACTAGGACTAGTCTTCTCCACATCAGCTCGGACAGACGGGTCTCACCCGTCAGTTTTGCTATTAGACGCGACTCAATTTCAAATTAGTGCTATTTGTTAATCATTTGCCGTAGAGTTGGTGATTTTTTTTGGTTTTTGGCTAAAAATAGGTGGTAAAAGAGTACCCTACCCACAAATGCGGTGGTATTGAGCAATTTACTCTGCCCTATTTGGTGTAAACTGGTTAAGTGAGATAAATCCATCCTCTTTTTTATGTGTTGTTGGATGCTCAAAGAATTCTATCTGTTTAGTTAACTGACCAAGAAGTTGTTTAGTTAACTTGCGAAGCGAATGGGCAGAGGCCCGGCGGCATCTAAGCACCAGCAAGCCATCATCAAGAAGCTGTGCTTGGCAAACGAAGGAGAGACTATCGGGGAGGACGCTCTCAAGGCATATGTGGAGTTATTCTCGCAGCCGCTGTCAGATAGCCATATAGCAGCAATCTTGGCCTTTTTTGGCTGGGAGCCACCTGCAACTCCACTACAAGAGCAGCCCGCCGGTGTGGTGGGTGCGGCATGACTAAGCCGGGTTTGGTGGATCTTTGTGGACATGTTTCCCGATGGATGCACAACCGAATAGGGTTCTTGTGTGGAATGTTAGGGGCTTGAACACCCCGACGAGGAGGACGGCAATCTCTCGGGTGGTGGACACAACAAAACCCTCGTTAGTTTGCTTTCAGGAGTCAAAGCTTGAACTTGTAACTCTGTACATAGTTCGTCACTTCATGGGTAATCGATTTGAGGACTTCTTTTATTTGCCGGTTGTTGGCACTCGTGGCGGCATCATCTTGGCTTGGGACGCAACGTAGGTGGCTTTGCACAATCCACACTACACTGACAACACTTTAACGGCACTTGTCAAGCCGCATGATGGGGCTCATTGGTGGATCACTGGGGTTTATGGACCTCACCTCGATGCGGACAAGGTGGCCTTCATGGACGAGCTTTCCGAGATTCGTGATCTACATGCTGGCCCTTGGTCCAGAGTGGGGGATTTTAACCTCATCCTAAACCCCGGTGACAAGAACAACCAGGCAATCAACAGGCGGATCATGTCTCATTTTCGGTCTACACTAAATAGACTAGAATTGAAGGAAGTGTACCTAAACGGCAGAAGATATACTTGGTCGAATGAGCGGCAGCTGGCCACTCTAGAGAAGATTGACCATGTGCTTTCGACGAATGACTGGGATGATCTTCACCCCTCTTGCTTTCTGGGAGCCTTGGGATCGGCCATTTCCGACCACTGCCCCTTGCTCCTGGAGCTAAATGCTGATTGGAAGGTTGGGAGGCGCTTCTGTTTTGAAGCTTTTTGGCCCAAGGTGGACGGTTTCTTGGAGATTGTTCAAGCAACATGGGGTTCGGTCCCTTCTACGGGCAACCCCTACGTCGTTCTGCATCATAAACTTGGGGCCACGGCTAAGGCCCTGCAGAGGTGGAGTGATGAGTGGATAGGAAACGTGAACCTACAAATTGGGGTGGCTATGGAACTGATTTATCGTCTGGACTTGGCCTCTGAGTCCAGGACCCTTACCGTGGAGGAGGTCGCTCTTCGCCACACACTAAAACGCAAGCTACTTGGCCTCTGTTCGCTACAAAGGACGATTGCCCGTCAAAGATCTAGGATGATCTTCCTCAAGGATGGGGATGCCAATACGGAGTTCTTTCATAGGCATGCAAGGCACCGAAGGAGGAAGAATTATATGACTCGGTTGTCTCGAGACAGTGATACTTTCATGGGGCAGGAGCACATTGCAGAGATGGTGAATGACTACTATGGCAATCTTTTGGGCACTCCCTCCCAACGGGTGCACACTCTCAACCTGGAAGCACTAGATCTTCCCACCTTGGATCTTTCGCATCTCGAGCTTCCTTTTACGGCCGAGGAGGTGGAGAGGACTGTCAAGTGTATGCCATTGGACAAGGCCCCTAGGCCGGATGGTTTCACTGGGAGATTTTATGCCACATGTTGGGCTATCATTAAGGAGGATATCATGTGCGCGTTTCACACGTTCTATCTTGGTGATATGCGAGGCCTCCAGGCGATCAATAAAGCTCTCATTTCCTTGCTCCCAAAGGTGGATGGGGCTGTGGACATCAAGGATTTTCGCCCGGTCAGCCTTGTTCATGGAGCTATAAATCTATTTGACAAAGTCCTAGCGATAAGACTCGCGGATGATTAGGCTGGTGGGCATGCATCAGAGCGCATTCGTGAAAGGACGATCTTTGCATCACAACTTCATGCTAGTTCAATGTACGGCAAGGAGGCTTTATGCGTTGGGTGATCCGGCGGTGATGCTCAAGCTTGACATCACCAAGGCATTTGATATTGTCCAGTGGCCGTTTTTTATGGAGGTCCTTTCCCGGCTGGGGTTTGGTCGAAGATGGATTTCTTAGATCGTTGGCCTTCTTGGCACGGCAGCATGATACGTCTCCAACGTATCTATAATTTTTGATTGCTCCATGCTATATTATCTACTGTTTTGGGCAACATTGGGCTTTATTATCCACTTTTATATTATTTTTGGGACTAACCTATTAACCGGAGGCCCAGCCCAGATTTGATGTTTTATGCCTATTTCAGTGTTTCGAGGAAAAGGAATATCAGACGGAGTCAAAACGGAACGAAATCAACTGGAGAAGTTATTTTTGGAAGGAAACCTACCTGATAGACTTGGACTCTACGTCAGAAGATATGGGAGCTGGCCAAGAGGGTAGGGGCGCGCCCCCCTGCCTCGTGGGGCCCCCGCAGCTCCACCGACATACCCCTTGCACCCATATATACCTACGTATCCTAAAACTTCCAAAACAGAGGTTAGATCTGGAGTTCCGCCACCGCAAGCCTCTGTAGCCACCAAAAACCTAATTGGGACCCTGTTCCGGCACCCTGCCGGAGGGGGGAACCCTCACCGGTGGCCATCTTCATCATCCCGACGCTCTCCATGACGAGGAGGGAGTAGTTCACCCTCGGGGCTGAGGGTATGTACCAGTAGCTATCTGTTTGATCTCTCTCTCTCTCTCATGTTCTTGATTTGGCACGATCTTGATGTATCTCGAGCTTTGCTATAGTTGGATCTTATGTTTCTTCTCCCCCTCTTCTCTCTTGTAATGGATTGAGTTTTCCCTTTGAAGTTATCTTATCGGATTGAGTCTTTAAAGATTTGAGAACACTTGATGTATGTCTTGCCGTGTGTATCTGTGGTGACAATGGGATATCACGTGCCACTTGATGTATGTTTTGGTGACCAACTTGCGGGTTCCGCCCATGAACCTATGCATAGGGGTTGGCACACGTTTTCGTCGTGATTCTCCGGTAGAAACTTTGGGCACTCTTTGAGGTTCTATGTGTTGGTTGAGTAGATGAATTGAGATTGTGTGATGCATATCGTATAATCATGCCCACGGTTACTTGAGGTGACATTGGAGTATCTAGGTGACATTAGAGTTTTGGTTGATTTGTGTCTTAAGGTGTTATTCTAGTACGAACTCTAGGGCTGTTTCTGACACTTATAGGAATAGCCCAATAGATTGATTGGAAAGAATAACTTTGAGGTGGTGTCGTACCCTACCATAATCTCTTTGTTTGTTCTCTGCTATTAGTGACTTTGGAGTGACTCTTTGTTGCATGTTGAGGGATAGTTATATGATCCAATTATGTTATTATTGTTGAGAGGACTTGCACTAGTGAAAGTATGAACCCTAGGCCTTGTTTCCTATCATTGCAACACCGTTTATGCTCACTTTTACCACTTGTTACCTTGCTGTTTTTATATTTTCAGTTTACAAAAACCTATATCTACCATCCATATTGCACTTGTATCACCATCTCTTCGCCGAACTAGTGCACCTATATAATTTACCATTGTATTGGGTGTGTTGGGGACACAAGAGACTCTTTGTTATTTGGTTGCAGGGTTGCTTGAGAGAGACCATCTTCATCCTACGCCTCCCACGGATTGATAAACCTAGGTCATCCACTTGAGGGAAATTTGCTACTGTCCTACAAACATGTGCACTTGCAGGCCCAACAACGTCTACAAGAAGAAGGTTGCGTAGTATACATCAAGCTCTTTTGTGGCGCCGTTGCCGGGGAGGCTAGGTAAGTGAAGGTATATCTTTAGATCTTGCAATCAAATCTTTTTGTTTCTTGTTTTAGCACTAGTTTAGTTTATAAAAGAAAACTACCAAAAAATGGAATTGAGTTTGCCACATACGCTTCATCTTTTTAATATCTTTCGTGAGTATGATGGAAAAGAAAATTGTGCCAAAGTGTTAGAAGAAGAATGCATTAAAATGTTTGGCATTGAATCTTTGAATGATGAGCATGATTGCAATGTTGTTAGTATGAACTCCTTGAATATCCATAGTACTAATGATGATTGCACTAGTTATGATGAAAATGCCTCCTATAAACATGTCAGTTTTTGTGGAGTAGATTGGGTTTGCAAGTACACACCAAATAGGGAAGATAGATATTGCAAGAGGCATAAGTACTTAGAAACCAAATTGTTGCAAGAAGAGCTAGATGAATGTGCTGAAAGATTCAATATTTTTCGTGCCCCTTGTGAACTTTGCAATGAACATGGTCATTTAAAGCTCCAATGCTATTTGTTTCATGATCAAGTCGTGTCCAAATATTGTAATAATTTGATTACCCTTGACCATCATAAAGAGATTAGCCTTCTTTTGGGTTATGAAGAAATGAAACGTATAACTGAGGGTATTCCAAAGTTAATCTTGATAAATTTCTTGATTTTGATCTAGAGAATATTTATATGTATTGTGCGGTGAATTGTATTGAAAATCCTTATATTGCCAATTACATAAAGAAAAGAAAACAAATAGAATATGAATAAAATACTAATGAAAGGGAAGAGACTTCCCAATATCCTCCTATTAAGGACAATATAACCGCACCTAAAGCGAGCCCTCACAATGATTTGGGTTTTTGGCCATCCATTTTCATGATCTGGGCATCCTTGGCCGTTAGATTTCGTGCGAAAAATGTTCTATCCCGCGTATTGTGCGTAATCCGGCCCGGCTGTCCTGTGGGCTGCTACTCCTGGGGCCGAAACCAAGGCTTCTGGTACACTGGGCCGTCGGTCGGCCCATTCCAGCTCTTCGTCATCCATCCAGTCCAACCGCCGCCGATATAGAGAGGAGTAGGAAGATGGCCGTGATTTCTGTGGATCGATCCGAGCCATCATAACCTAGCCGCAACCGCAAAATCCCTCCTCGTCGTTGCCCCCATCCATGGCCACCTCGACCCGAACACCGCTACCGCCGGCCGACCCCGAGGCAGAGAGATCACCGGCCCAGGTTTATTTCCCCTTCAATACCATCCCCTACCCTACCGCCATCACCAAAAGTTAAGTTTGATTGAGGACGCCCGGTGCCTGCCATCGCCGGAGAAAGACGGGCACGAGAAGGAGAAGCCGCTGGCCCGCTCCGCAACAGCGGCGCTCCTGCGAACCTCGCGAACCCAGGTCCAAATAACCACCATTGAACCCTTAAATTATTAATCCCCGAGTTGGAAGCCCAGTTTCACCTTCCATGTTGTGTTTGATTTTTGTATCGTTGCAGGGAAGAAGATGTGCTGCTAGGAATCTGTTCCATCCCTCCTCTACAGGTCTGTTTCTCTACCCCTTCTGTGCATACCCTATTTTTGATGGATTCACTTACTTGATCTGATCTCTGTTTTGGGGAAGAGGGGATCAGAGGATGAGCACCAGATGATCCGACTACAGAAACTGGGAGAAATCAGAGGCTTGCCAGCCGTGATTTATTGCTCCTTATATCACACAGGCGTTAGGGCTCTCCCAATCTCGTCCTAGAGGAACATGACACCTTGCATGACCGTGAGCGCCACTGCTCATCGTAGCTTGTCAGATTAGGTCGGTTCAAGCAGTGTCTTAGGCACGCTACTATCCAAGGCGGTCTTCGCGCTTCCACCCTACATCCACGCTATCCACCATGTCTTTCCCTAGATGTGTGGGGAGGAGCAAGCAGGAGGGCAAGGAGGAGCACGCGTGACTGCTCTGTCCTGTATGTATTTTCATTTTATGATATATCCAAAACAGATTACTATAGATTAGTTCCCACAACTATTTATTAGATTGGTGCTTATATGAAAAAGATTGAAACAGCTCGTTTTAACTTGATTGGCTCTCAAAGCCTTTCATATAGATTGAAACAACGTGTCAGATGGAAGGATGATCTAATGTTGTGCTATCCTGTTTCGAATTGTAGGCCACATGATCATTTTGTCAGCACCAAACATGCAGTGCTTGATGCTTAAGATAGCATGGTGTTCACAATAAGCGTAGAAAAATAATCTCTTAAGCTAGCATGGTGTTCACAATATAATGTTCAGTTTTGAGTTAAGATACACTTTCATACTGCTAGCCAATCTTTTTAGAGCTTGTCACTCCATAAACTAAAACTTGTGAATTTGATTGTCAAATATTTCTTTTCAGGGCCATCAACACCAAAATTTGTTCATAGTTATTCAGGTGCACTATTAGTTATATATGTTAGGCAAATCTCCCTCGGTGGAGATCCTGCAGTACTATAATTCTGTAGCTTCCTTGTAATGTATAAGTCACAATATACACCACATTCAGTTGCGAGGACGATGGTGATGAAAGTTGACAAGGTACTTGAAAGACTACCTGGAAGGAAGAAAAAGATGACCCTGGTAAGCCATTCTGAGCCGAAATGTTCTATTTTTCTTATCAACGGCTCCTCAAATGGCATGCCTTACCAATTCAGAGGTTTTTGACCCTGATAAATGTATTATTATTCTATTCTATTGGCCATTATGAAGGATGCATACTAAAAAAATTCAACAGAAGGCACATTTTTGCAAGTCATTGACAGTCTATAATTTTTAAGTTGGAAGAATGTGTCATTGACACCCTTAATGTGAGGACTACACTTTGCATATTGACTTGATACATGCACTGTTTTTAATTACCATTTCTACCGTTTCTCAGATTTTGAACGTGAAACCAGGAGAAATGTTCTTGGGATTCTTGCCAAATGAGTCATCCTACTTAATATGCTTTTGTTATTTGGAACCTATTACAGCGGTCTGTCATGAGCATAGGGCATTGCTGCATTTTATCTGGATGTGTACAAATTTGTCATAATACTACCCTTTATTTTGCATCATTCATTTAGTCCAGTTTAGTCCTCACATATGTTCATCTTCCTGTTCATTAGATGGTGTTCGACCTTAAGAGCTGGTGATTTCTGTACATGTGCTGAACCAACAAAAGTTGTCATATATTTTGTAGCTTTTACTTGGTAAGAACCAAGAATAATGTACACTCGTACTTGCTTAATTTTAAATAGTTAAGTATGTAATGTACATGAACAAGTGCAGCCACACGACTCACTTAATACTCCTTCAGATCCAGAATAAGTGTCAGATTTGAACTAAGGATAAACTAACCTTAGTTCAAAATTGCAACACGTATTTTGGATCGGAGGGAGTAGTATTTAGCAATGTCTTTGCCTTATTATTTATACTACTAAATTTTCATGTATTGATGTGAACAGAAAGTCCATGGTTGCATATTGGTTCTATATAAGTAGTACTTCCACTGTTTTTTCCCTATACAAATATATAAGGCTCTACTAACTATAACTTTCCATTTCGCTTCACTTTCCTGCTGCAATAACCTTTTGGCACATTGGTGGTCATAAAATGCGGGGTTGTAGATTTATGATCCAATTTACGAAATGCTACAAAAATCTTAGTAGACATGAAACTCAAAGGATGGCCAATATGACAATCAAATTATAGAAAATGACAGTTACTTGAAAAGATAAATATTTGGTTTGCCTTACATAATGGTTTTGAAGTTCTTTCACAATTTAGTCCTTCCTGTATATATTTATAAAATTCACTATCATCCTATTGGAAAAATAGATGGGCGCAGCAACGCGCACCAGTCATGATCTAGTTATTTCTTATGATGAATCAGGTAACGAGGAGGAGCCTTATATTCAACCAATATCATTAATAAGGAGCTCCAAAAAGAGGATTGAACCCACACATGATGTGGTGAAGAAGAAGAAAAGAAAGAGGACGAGAGGTGAAAAGGTATCTCCCCCAAATAAAGTTGCTCCTGTTATTGTTGTGCCTCATGAAAATAAATATGATACACTTGATGATGATCTCGTTATGCCTATTGCTTGTTGTGATGATTATGATTGGGAAGATAATGATACTCCTTATGATCTTGAAAATCTTTTTGGCACTTGCTTGGAAGAATATAATAATTGCTATACTATTGGTGTTATCTATACTATTAATGATGAGAGTGATTATGCCTATAATATGAAAAGGCCCAAGCTTGGGGAAGCTATGTTTGATGAGGATGACATATTTGAGAATATATTTGCTGCAATTAATGGTTGTCCCAAGCTTGGGGATGCTATGTTTAATAATGATGATATTTTTAGCCTCTCAAGTTTTGATATGCAAAGTTGTTATGATGATAGCATGCCTTCTACCTATGATGAATATATTGGTGGAAGTGGATTTGGAGAGGTCATGACTTTATTTAGTGATGTATCCACTATCTTGGAAGAGGATTCAATCGATTATGATGAGAACAAAGTTGCTACTTATGATGATTATTGTGATAAAACTTATGCTATAAAGAGTAGTGATGATTATATTTATAAAACTTGTCATGATTATGAGTACCCTTTCTCTGAACATTACTCTTTTAATGTGGAAACAATTTATAGTATTCAAGTCTCTTATGATACTCCCACTATTCCGAATGAGAAGAATTTTGCTTATGTGGAGAGTAATAAAATTCCTATGCTAGTAGATCATGAAAAGAATGTTTTAGGTGTTGGTTATATTGTTGAATTCATTCATGATGCTACTGAAAATTATTATGAGGGAGGAATATATGCTTGTAGGAATTGCAATAATATCAAGTTTCCTCTCTATGTGCTTAAAGTTTTGAAGTTATGCTTGTTTTACCTTCCTATGCTAGTTGATTATTGTTCCCATAAGTTGTTTGCTCACAAAATCCCTATGCATAGGAAGTGGGTTAGACTTAAATGTGCTAGTCATATTCTTCATGATGCTATCTTTATGTTTATATTCTTATCTTTTATGTGAGCATCATTGAAATCATAATGCCTAGCTAGGGGCGTTAAACGATAGCGCTTGTTGGGAGGCAACCCAATTTTATTTTAGTTTCTTGCTTTTTGGTTCTGTTTAGGAATAAATAATCCATCTAGACTCTGGTTATATGTGGTTTTATGTTTTAATTAGTATTTGTGCCAAGTAGAACCTTTGGGAAGACTTGGGTGAAGTCTTTATGATCATGCTGTAAAAAATAGAAACTTTAGCGCTCACGAGATTAGCTAGAACTTTTTACTGGAGAGTGATATTTAGTTGATTCTTTTTGCAGATGATTACTAGACAAATTCATCAGGTCCACCAATTTATTTTAGAATTTCTGGAGTTCTAGAAGTTTGCGTTAGTTACATATTACTATAGACTGTTCTATTTTTGACAGATTCTGTTTTTCGTGTGTTGTTTGCTTATTTTGATGACTCTATGGCTAGTAAAATAGTTTATAAACCATAGAGAAGTTGTAATACAGTAGGTTTAACACCAATATAAATAAAGAATTAGTTAATTACAGTACCTTGAAGTGGTGTTTTGTTTTCTTTCGCTAACGGAGCTCACGAGTTTTCTGTTAAGTTTTGTGTTGTGAAGTTTTCAAGTTTTGGGTAAAGATTCGATGGACTATGGAATAAGGAGTGGCAAGAGACTAATATTGGGGATGCCCAAGGCACCCCAAGGTAATATTCAAGGATAACCAAGCGTCTAAGCTTGGGGATGCCCCGGAAGGCATCCCCTCTTTCGTCTTCGTTCATCGGTAACTTTACTTGGAGCTATATTTTTATTCACCACATGATATGTGTTTTGCTTGGAGCGTCATTTTATTTTTATTTAGCTTTGCTTGCTGTTTGAATAAAGTACCAAGATCTGAAATTCTTAGAATGGGAGAGTCTTCACATAGTTGCATAATTGTTCGACTACTCATTGATCTTCACTTATGTCTTTCGGAGTAGTTTGTTGTTTGCTCTAGTGCTTCACTTATATCTTTTAGAGCACGTTTGGTAGTTTTATTTTGAAGAAATAGATAAACTCTCATGCTTCACTTATATTATTTTGAGAGTCTTAAATAGCATGATAATTTGCTTAAAATCCTAATATGCTAAGCATAAAAGATTTGTAAGAATTCTTATGAGTGTGTTGAATACTAAGAAAAGTTTGATGATTGATGATTGTTTTGAGATATGGAGGTGATAATATTAAAGTTGTGCTAGTTGAGTAGTTGTGAATTTGAGAAATGATTGTATTGAAGTTTGCAAGTCCCGTAGCATGCACGTATGGTAAACGTTATGTAACAAATTTGAAACATAAGGTGTTATTTGATTGTCCTCCTTATGAGTGGCGGTTGGGGACGAACGATGGTCTTTTCCTACCAATCTATCCCCCTAGGAGCATGCGCGTAATGCTTTGTTTTTTAATGGCTTGTAGATTTTTACAATAAGTATATGGGTTTTTTATGACTAATGTTGAGTCCATGGATTATACTCACTCTCACCCTTCCATCATTGCTAGCCTCTTCGGTACCGTGCATTGCCCTTTCTCGCATTGAGAGTTGGTGCAAACTTCGCCGGTGCATCCAAACCCCGTGATATGATACGCTCTTCCACACATAAACCTCCTTATATCTTCCTCAAAACAGCCACCATACCTACCTATTATGGCATTTCCATAGCCATTCCGAGATATATTGCCATGCAACTTTCCACCATACCGTTTATCATGACACATTCATCATTGTCATATTGCTTAGCATGATCATGTAGTTGACATAGTATTTGTGGCAAAGCCACCGTTCATCATTCTTTCATACTTGTCACTCTTGATTCATTGCATATCCCGGTACACCGCCGGAGGCATTCATATAGAGTCATACTTTGTTCTAGTATCGAGTTGTAATCATTGGGTTGTAAATAAATAGAAGTGTGATGATCATCATTCAATAGAGCATTGTCCCAAAAAAAGAAAGGCCAAAGAAAAAAAGAAGGCCCAAAAAAAGAAAATAAATAAAAAGGTGCAATGCTACTATCCTTTTTTTCACACTTGTGCTTCAAAGTAGCACCATGATATAGAGAGTCTCATATGTTGTCAATTTCATATACTAGTGGGAATTTTTCATTATAGAACTTGGCTTGTATATTCCAACGATGGGCCTCCTCAAGTGCCCTAGGTCTTCGTGAGCAAGCAAATTGGATGCACACCCACTTAGTTTCTTTTGTTGAGCTTTCATACGTTTATAGCTCTAGTGCATCCGTTGCATGGCAATCCCTACTCCTTGCATTAACATCAATCGATGGGCATCTCCATAGCCCATTGATTAGCCTCGTTGATGTGAGACTTTCTCCTTTTTGTCTTCTCCACATAACCCCCATCATTATATTCTATTCCACCCATAGTGCTATATCCATGGCTCACGCTCATGTATTGCGTGAAAGTTTATGAGTTTGAAATTATTAAGGTATGAAACAATTACTTGGCTTGTCATCGGGATTGTGCATGATGAGAGCATTCTTGTGTGACAAAGATGGAGCATGACTAAACTATATGATTTTGTAGGGATGAACTTTCTTTGGCCATGTTATTTTGAGAAGACATAATTGCTTAGTTAGTATGCTTGAAGTATTATTATTTTTATGTCAATATGAACTTTTGTCTTGAATCTTTCGGATCTGAATATTCATATCACAATTAAGAAGAATTACATTGAAATTGTGCCAACTAGCATTCCACATCAAAAATTATCTTTTTTATCATTTACCTACTCGAGGACGAACATGAATTAAGCTTGGGGATGCTTGATACGTCTCCAACGTATCTATAATTTTTGATTGCTCCATGCTATATTATCTACTGTTTTGGGAAACATTGGGCTTTATTATCCACTTTTATATTATTTTTGGGACTAACCTATTAACCGGAGGCCCAGCCCAGATTTGCTGTTTTATGCATATTTCAGTGTTTCGAGGAAAATGAATATCAGACGAAGTCAAAACGGAACGAAATCAACTGGAGAAGTTATTTTTGGAAGGAAACCTACCTGATAGACTTGGACTCTACGTCAGAAGATACAGGAGCTGGCCAAGAGCATAGGGGGGGCGCCCACCCCCCTGGGGCGCGCCCCTGCCTCGTGGGGCCCCCGCAGCTCTACCGACATACCCCTTGCACCCATATATACCTACGTATCCTAAAACTTCAAGAACAGATATTAGATCTAGAGTTCCGCCGCCTTAAGCCTCTGTAGCCACCAAAAACCTAATCGGGACCCTGTTCCGGCACCCTGCCGGAGGGGGGAACCCTCACCGATGGCCATCTTCATCATCCCGGCGCTCTCCATGACGAGGAGGGAGTAGTTCACCCTCGGGGCTGAGGGTATGTACCAGTAGCTATGTGTTTGATCTTTCTCTCTCTCTCTCTCTCTCTCTCTCTCTCTCTCTCTCTCGTGTTCTTGATTTGGCACGATCTTTATGTATCGCGAGCTTTGCTATTATAGTTGGATCTTATGTTTCTTCTCCCCCTCTTCTCTCTTGTAATGGATTGAGTTTTCCCTTTGAAGTTATCTTATCGGATTGAGTCTTTAAAGATTTGAGAACACTTGATGTATGTCTTGCCGTGCGTATCTGTGGTGACAATGGGATATCACGTGCCACTTGATGTATGTTTTGGTGACCAACTTGCGGGTTCCGCCCATGAACCTATGCATAGGGGTTGGCACACGTTTTCGTCGTGATTCTCCGGTAGAAACTTTGGGCACTCTTTGAGGTTCTATGTGTTGGTTGAGTAGATGAATTGAGATTGTGTGATGCATATCGTATAATCATGCCCACGGTTACTTGAGGTGACATTGGAGTATCTAGGTGACATTAGAGTTTTGGTTGATTTGTGTCTTAAGGTGTTATTCTAGTACGAACTCTAGGGTTGTTTGTGACACTTATAGGAATAGCCCAATAGATTGATTGGAAAGAATAACTTTGAGGTGGTTTCGTACCCTACCATAATCTCTTCGTTTGTTCTCCGCTATTAGTGACTTTAGAGTGAATCTTTGTTGCATGTTGAGGGATAGTTATATGATCCAATTATGTTATTATTGTTGAGAGGACTTGCACTACTGCAAGTATGAACCCTAGGCCTTGTTTCCTATCATTGCAACACCGTTTATGCTCACTTTTACCACTTGTTACCTTGCTGTTTTTATATTTTCAGTTTACAAAAACCTATATCTACCATCCATATTGCACTTGTATCACCATCTCTTCGCCGAACTAGTGCACCTATACAATTTACCATTGTATTGGGTGTGTTGGGGACACAAGAGACTCTTTGTTATTTGGTTGCAGGGTTGCTTGAGAGAGACCATCTTCATCCTACGCCTCCCACGGATTGATAAACCTTAGGTCATCCACTTGAGGGAAATTTGTTACTGTCCTACAAACCTGTGCACTTGCAGGCCCAACAACGTCTACAAGAAGAAGGTTGTGTAGTAGACATCACAGCAACGAGGGTCTTGGTAAATGGAGTGTCGGGAAATGACATTTTCAACTGATGTGGGTTACGCCAAGGTGATCCAGTTTCACCCTTGCTATTCATTTTGATCATGTAACCTTTGCACAAGCTGTTCGAGTTAGCTGCTGCACGGCGTTTATTGGCACCGTTGGCAAGAGTTGGGATGAAGCAGCGCATATCCCTTTTTGCGGACGATGTGATGCTTTTCGTCAAGCCGGGCCGGCTGGAGTTGGCAGTCACGGCCGACATCTTGGATGCTTTTGGGGTGGCTTCTGGCCATCGAGTGAACCAGAGCAAGAGCGCGGCCTTTTCTATTCGTTGCTCTGATGATCAGAAGATATTGGTGGGGCAATCTCTAGGGTTCTCGTTCAGCCACTTCCCATGCAAATATTTAGGCCTTCCGCTCGCCATTCGTAAGCAGACCTCGGCTCAGCTGCAGTACCTGGTTGACCAGCTGGCTCGTCGCCTCCCCACTTGGCGCGGTTCCGCCATGCCCAAGAGTGGCAGACTCCTGCTAGTGCAAGTTGTACTTTGTGCCATCCCCATTCACGCCATGATGGCTTTGGACCTGCCGGCCAAGACAATAACAGCGATGAACAAGATTATCAGAGGCTTTCTATGGTGTGCCAAGGCGGAGGCCAACGGAGGACAGTGTTCGGTTGCATGGGATGTTGCGTGCACACCCAAATGGGCAGGTGGTTTGGGGGTTCCAAATTTGAAATGGCTCAATATAGCCATGCAGGCTAGGTGGCCTTGGCTGCGCCGCGCTGATTCCTCAAGAACCTGGAGTGAGTTTGACATCCAAGTTCCGGCAGATTCTATTCAGCTCTTTCGCTCGGGAACACACTCAACCCTTGGTGACGGCTCCAATATCATCTTCTGGGAGGACCGCTGGCTGGAGGGGTCCAGGATTCAGGACACCGCCCCGAGGGTATATGCTAAGGTGCCGCCCCGGAAGCGGCACGGTCTGTCCGTGCAAACGGCTATCCAGCAGGGCTCATGGCCTCTGGATATTAATCCTAATCTTGACTTGGACGAGCTGCGTGAGTACGTGAATCTCTGGCATCGGGTGGCCATCATTCAACTGCAACCGGATACGCCTGACAGACTATCATGGGCTTGGGAGAGCAATGGCGCTTTTTCTGTTAGATCGGCTTACGCGGCCATGTTCGCGGGGAGGATTGTCAGCCCTACTGCGGATTTTACGTGGAGATCGAGGGCACCTCAGCGTTGCCGCTTCTTCTACTGGTTGGCTTTGCGGAACAGATGTTGGACCTCCGACAGGTTAGCTCGGAGAGGACTCCCACACCAAGATGCTTGCCCGTTTTGCAATCAGTGTGAGGAGTCTATCAACCATATCTTGTTGGGGTGTGTTTTTGCTAGGATAGTGTGGCATGTGGTTTGCACGGCCATTGGTAGGCCGGAGTGGGTGCCCACCACAGTTGACACCCTGGTGGATTGGTGTCAGAACAAGCACGCCCCGAATGGACGGTTGCGAGACTACCGCACGATCTTGGTGCTCGTCCTTTGGGAACTTTGGAAGCACAGGAATGGTATTGTGCTTGATGGGGAGTTGCCCTCAATCACACGCATCGAAGCAAGGATCTTGGAGGAGAGCAGGACGTGGGCTGCAGCCGGTCTTCTTAGAGGAGAAATCGAGGAATTCTTCGGTAGTTTGTCGCGGTGGGTAGATCGCGAGTAATCCGTTATTGTAACTAAGGTGGATTGGGCGAGGTTGCCATAACGTTGTATCACGCTGTTTAGGGGCTCTTTACCCCCTCTCTATCTTATATATATGATGCGCATGCTTGTGCGCATTCGAGAAAAAAAAAGTTAACTGACCAAGTTTTACTGCATGTCTTTTGCACATTTTTGAAGTTTGAAGTCACTGGCCCCGATTCCAGAATCCAGAGTCCCTATATACTGAATACGACAAAGAAGATCTGCCTTCAAAAGACAGTACAAAGAATGAGACTGTCATTGTTAACTCGTAGCAACCTTGTGCTAAAACTGATTCATGGAAACAAACCTGTGACGGAAGGACCGAAGGTTGGAGCGCCTCCCAGTCTGCCTTCAAAACCCGAGGGTTCGGGGACCATCCAAAGACCAAAGGGCCATTCAGTTCAGGGCTACTCGAAATGGCACAAGGACGAGGATGACTCGAGTGAAGATGACTTGCCTCAGTATCTCTACTATTAAAGGAGAATCGAACATCGTGATGGTTCGACCTCCTACCCCATGGATACCCCTTCCCCCACCCTTCGTACGTTTAAAAAAAATCAGGAAAACTACCCACCGCTTCGGAAAAACAGCGCAGAGAAAGGAAAGAAAAACAGAGCCCACGACCCACCCACGAACACACGTCCCATCCTCCATCTCCCCTCACCCCAAAGAAAAGAGAAACAGCCCAACCAATCTCTCCACTCTCGAGAAATTCGCCGTGGACGTCGCCGCCGGCCCCGCACTCCCATCTGCATGAGGATCATCTATTCTCCGTCTCAATTCCCTCCACCCCCCTCGATTCCAATCAAATCTCTCCCGAGAAACTTCACTCGACTCGGCCGTGGCGAAGATGGCGGACGGCTCGCCGTCTGGTTTTCTCGCTGTTGAACCCTGTTCCGCCTCCGCCTTCCATCCACTTGCTCCAATACGTCTTCCGCGGCCGTCAGCTTCCACGATTTGGGTTTGTGGCAGGCGTGAACTATGCGAGGAGGGTCCGAGGGTGTGCGTCCTCTATGTGAATTCGACGGGTCGTCTTCATCGCAGGCGGCCATGGGGAGGACACATGTGGCGGAGCAGATGGGGTACGAGGACGCATAGAAGGCAAACAGCTCAGACTTAAGCCCTTTGCCCCCGTCAGGACTCTGTCACAGGTGCGTGCATCTCGATCCTTTCCTTCGTTCTGGTCGGTTAATTAAGTGCCCGTGAACCAATATTCCTCTTGGCCGTCGCTTTCGGCCGATGGCAAAACGAACACAGAGCAAACCTGGCTTGCCTTGGGATGGACTGAATCAGCTAACAACGTAGCTAGCTAGCTTTGCCTTGAGATGGATCCAGTCGATGGATTGATTGGTCGACTAGCAGGTGGATTCTGTTGACGGACTAGCTAACAACACACACGCACACACTGGCATGTAACGCTATTTGCTGTTTATACTTCTTCAGCTCACGTTGATACAACCTAGGAGCTACATGTATCACCTGGCTAGGTAGAGTTACGATTACTTCTCAAAGAAAAGTAGAGTTATGATTTCTATACTACTTGGACAAGCAATCGTTGGTGAACTCTAACAATCTGTGAAATCTGTGGGCAACCAAAAGAGAGAACTAGCAAGGCTGGTGAGTTCTCTTTCACTATTTTATCTAGATTCATGGTGCTAATTTAAGTAGTTCTAAGCTATCATGTAAATGTAACATAACTATTTTAAAGGTTATCGATATAATCCATGTTTTGCTTTTCCATTTTTAGCAAATAGAGCGGATTCTGAAATCACATATTTTAATTAGCTTTTGGTCGGTCGACTTGAGTAGTAATTCCAAAATTAGTTCTAGGAGGATAGTACTAAAACTCTCGTGCCATTGAAAAACTGTTGAGAAATTTTAATTTATTGCATAGTGCAGGCGGAAAAAGTTTAATTCACCCCGAGAAGAGCCCTCCGAGAACAATTGTTTTGGACTTTTGTGGTACTCTCAAGTGAGGGGTCTTTTGTGGTCTTGCTAATATAGATAAACCATAACCATATTTTATATGATTCTCAACATCCTTGGAGCGAAAGACAGCAACTGCATAATGAAGTTTAAATCATATTCATTTGTTTGTTTCAGTGATGAGTTTTTCTTTTGTTTGCTTCTTTGACCAGTTTGTAACCAGTCTTCTGGATCAGAGTAACTGAAAGTTCATGTGTAATATTAGGGCTGTGATTGCAGTTTATCAAATGGGCTAATTTTTATATTTGACTCATCACATATAAAATTTTATTTTTTTTAAATCAGGAACAAATATAGTTAAGTATTTTGAAGTGAGATGTGCTTTTTCAGTTGTTTGCCACATGGTTTGTTTCACGATGGGATAATGAATTGGTAAAAATCACTCTCCTTTGTTGGTACCAATACCAATGCCACCAAGTGCAGTCATATTGACGACAGTCAAATAGCCTTGCAGAATGGACAATGTTCAAAGATAGCAAGCATTATGTCGTGTCTAGATATGAGTGGAAAACGTGCTACGTGTGTACTGCTACTACACCAGCCCAAGTACTTATGTACAGTTCCTCCTGAATTCAGACACTAAGAAGCTAAGCTTTTGCAAATGAATCTACTTATCCAAGAGGCTGGCAACAAGATCGGATGTTCAATAACTAGAGGAGCAACACTCGATCGACAGGAAACTATGAGCATGCATATCATCAAGTTTGCCGGTTCTACATTTTAAACCTTAGCCAACTACCTACTTTCTAATTTTCTTGCATGTAGCGAATTGACTTCCCAAAGAACTACATGGAAGGGATATATGTTTGATTTGTTTTGAATTGATTGCAAGAAATTAATACATGTATGGCACATACAACTCTATTCTCAAAACATATATGAATGAAAATTTATTTGATTTTTTTAGCAATGTTTCATGTCTAAGTTTATTGTTCCGTGGCAACGCACGGGCATTCAGCTAGTAAGTTCAAAGTCAGAACAATCGGTGTGCGTTCTGTGAAGTGATTGAGATCACCAATAAATAACTTTACTCCATGGTCTTTCGGCAGCCGTTTGAAAGCATCGCTACCAACTAGGAGTACTCACTTAGTCACTTTTCCGTTAACATCTCGACGTACTTTTTTGTTTTTGCGAAAAAACAACATCTCGACATGAACAGGTGTTTACCTCGGTGTTTGTCTAACTGTAACTCAATGGAGGGTGTATGACAGAAGTACCCGCTGCTCTCATCTCGTGAACTGGAGCTCGGGTAGTCTTCGGACCTGCAAGTTTTACTGTATTTGGGTTGCCGTTCACGTGTTTGCTTGTTAATGTTCACATTGTGGTGCAGGTCTCGGCAGTTGAAATCTTGGTTGAGGAATCCAGCCCGCGGAGCGCAACATGCTTTCAAGCCAAGGGAGAAGGAGCGCAGCAACGTCTGTACAAAACCCCACTTACGACGCGTTTGGTTCGCCAATTTCGCACCGCCTCCCGATTACATCGCTTCCCAAAAACGTTACGGGCGTTTGGTTCGGCTGGGCCGGTTTCCGTTGCCGTGTAATCGGATACGTCGCTTCAGAAAGCCGAATACATGGTACACCGAGTGAAAACAGAAAACGCTCGTCTCCGTAATCAGATCCACTTTCCCTTCCTCCGCTCGTCCCGACCTCGCCTCCACCATGAGCTCTCCCCGTCGCCGCCACGACCTCTCCTCGCCGTCGGAGTAGGAACGCCGGCCTCTCCCTCCTCCGCCGCAAGATCCAAAGCCGGACCTCTCCAAGCTCCGCCCCAAACAGCTGGTCCCCTTTCTTTCCTCGACGCGAACCTTCCCTGGATCGGCATCTTCGACAAGAACCACGGTGCGCCACCTCCCCTCTTCCCACCCTCCTCTTCTTCTCGTGCTCTAGTGCCCGAACCTCCCCTCTTCCCTCCCTCCTCTTCTTCTCGTGCTCTAGTGCCCGGATCTATCGTTTCCTTTCTCCGAACTAGCGTTTTGGGCGAAGTGTACTCTGGTTAGGGCTTCAGACTTAGTCGACCAGTTGAGATTTGGGTACTGTTCATGGATGTGCGCATGACTGGAATATTTTGAGGGATTCTTTGGCGGAATTAGTAACTTTTGCTTCCTCGTCATACTGTGATTTGTTGTCCCCAACAAATGAGGTGGTCAGATCCTTTTCTCTGTTGGATATAGATAAATAAAGTAGTTGTATTGGATCACACTGCATTGTACTGTGCTTATATAGGCTGCTTGTTGTTCAATCAGAATTTGATGCTTGAGAATTGCATGGATTGCTCACATTGTATTGTACTGTACTATCTCACTGTAAATCTGATGCTTACTGCATTACCTAGATTTTCTTGTGCCCTTTTGTTTTGCGAGGGTGATACTATAAGAGAATAGCTATGGAGGAGATAATATGAATAATATGAGTCATGCATGCCCTTGATAGGGAAGAGGCTGCTTGTTATTTAAAGAATAATTTGATTCTACAGTTTCTTGTGGATCACATATGCTGTACTGCACCGCTGTTGTGGCCTAAGTCAGAGTGTGTGATGTATCCTGTTTTAGTTTGTTAGGTTGCAAAAGAAACATGTTTGGAGCTGTCTTTCCTTTTCATCTCTATAGCTTTGCACTTGCCCTGTGGTGAGGCTGGTTGTTAAAACTCTGGTACTCGTTTGGTTTCTTTCTTAATTGATTGGAGCCGGGGGTTTGACTCCTTATTATCGATAAAAAATATATGATGCACTGTACTGTACTCATATAGGTTGCTTGCTATTTAAGCAGAATTTGACGCTTCAGAATTCTTGTGCCCTTTGTTTTGCTGAGAGTAATTTCATGAGCTAAGGAATATATTGTACTATACTCATATGACTTCAAGATACACAATATTTATAATCTTGTGCTGCATTTTTATTTTCAGCATCATGGCTCGTCTTCCTTTGGCCACCACGAGATCTCGACGAAGGAATTTAGCATTTAGGAATATTTCGATTAGCATCGTGCTTATGTACTATTATATATGGTTATTATTTGCACTAGTCTATAAAAGGAGGTTGTGGAAGATAGAAAAGAGGATTAGAAATAGAGAACTTAGAGCCGCACATTTGTACCAACTCATTGGCGAGAGTGATGTAGCTTGCATACAGGAGCTTCGCATGGACAGGAGGACATTCCACAAATTGTGTGAGATGGTTAGAGTTACTGGTGGTCTAGAGGGCACAAGGAACACATTGCTGGAAGAGATAGTGGCTACATTTATCTACATAATATCACACCATCTAAAAAATAGAACAATCAAGAAGTTCTTTTATCGAAGTGGTGAGACGATAAGCAGAAATTTCAATAAATGTTTGCTGGCTGTTTTGAAGCTGCACAACCTACTACTTAAGAAACCAGAGCCTATACCCGAAGATTGCACAGATAATAATTGGAAGTATTTCAAGGTAAATTATCTCTGCATGAAAATTTCAGTGTCAGTCACATGATATAATCTGATTAGCAGTATAACACACTAATATCACTCATGATGTTCATGTTGTAGAATTGTTTGGGTGCATTAGATGGTACACACGTCAAGGTTACCGTCCCAGCTAATCTAAGAGGGAGGTATAGGTCAAGGCTGGCTGATATTGATACAAATGTTTTGGGTGTATGTGCACCTGACATGCAGTTTATTTATATATTACTTGGCTGGGAGGGTTCGGCACATGATGGTCGTGTTCTTAGAGATGCTATTTCGAGGTTGGATGGGTTTCGAGTCCCTCAAGGACAATACTACCTTGTTGATGCTGGCTACACAAATGCAAATGGATTTTTAGCTCCTTATCGAGGTCAAAGGTACCACTTAGGTGGTTGGACTGCACAAAACCCACCACGCAGCGCAGAGGAATATTTTAATATGCTGCACGCTAGAGCTAGAAATATTATTGAGAGATGCTTTGGAAGACTCAAGGGCCGGTGGGCGATTTTGAGGTCTCCATCATATTTTCCTATCAAAACTCATTGTTGGATTATAATGGCATGCGCTCTATTACACAATCTGATTTTACAAAATATGGCTGAGGATCCACTAGCTGGTGAGGATGGGATGATGCAAGATAACATGGAAATCTTCGAGGGAGAGAACGATGAACCTGAATTTATCACTCATATATCAACATCTAATGAGTGGGCTAATTTCCGGAATACTCTTTCTCAAGGGATGTATAATAGCTATAGAGCTAGAGGCCACTAAGGTTTGTGTTTCAGTGGATGATTGCAGATGTACATACATGCTTGTTTTAATTATAGAAATCTGAATATCTCATGAACTAATTTAATTTGTGCATTTTGTAGGTATGGACAACATGGATAGCTCAAGTGTTGCACGTGGCAGGGGGAAAAACAAAAGAAAGTGGACAACAATGGAGGACGACGAGCTAGTCAATGCTCTCTATGATCTGTCATTGGATCCATGGTGGAAAGGTGATAATGGTTTCAAGAATGGGTATTCCTCAGTGCTGGAAAGTAGGTTGGCTGAAAAGGTACCTGGTTGTGGTCTTAGTGCTGCCCCACACATTGAGTCAAGGGTGAGATACTTTAGGACCAAGTATGGAGCAATTGAAGTTATGCTTAAAAGAAGTGGGTTTTCTTGGGATGAGAATAGGAAAATGATCCAGTGTGAAAAGCAATCATACGAGGAACATTGTAAGGTATATAACTCCAGATGTCTATTACTTTTGCATTACATTTTCTACTTGTGGCCATATGGATTATCCAGTTGACATCTCTTGTATTACTACTTCTGCTAGAAGTGAGGTACTATTGGATACCTCCTTTCCCTTCCAGTCACATTATTTCATAGATATAGATTGGAGAAAGTGCTTTTTCTGGTTCACTGCATGATTTTTCTTTACCTTGTAAGTTGTTGCACCGCATGACCTAGAAAACTGAGAACGTATGGAACTTCTTGAACAATATTTTATGTATTGATTATGGTTGTAGTAGAGTTAACCAAAAATATGATTTCCATGCTTATTGTCTTTTGCAGCTTCACAATGAGGCCAAGGGCTTGTATGGTGTGCCGTTCCCTTATTTTGATAAGTTGGCTGCAATTTATAGCAAAGATATAGCTACTGGGGAGGGTGCGGAAGGCTTTGGCGAAGCTATAACAAATTTGCAGAATGAGATTGTCATTGAGGATGAGATGAATGATGAAGAGGAAGATGACAGAACATCAAGAGAGACACCTAGACGGTCTATTGACAGCCATGTCACCGCTGATTCTACAAACTCTAAGAAGAGAAAGAAAGGTAACGGGTCTCGTAGGTCAGAATCAACGGATCCTTTTCTCACCATGTTTGGAGATGTAAACAGCTAGCTGAAGAGTGTCACTCAGAATGTCGGCCAAATGGCAGCAACAATGGAACGCGAAGCTATTGCCCAAGAGAAAGCAATGGAGGAAGATCCTAGACAGAAGTTTAAAGAGAAAGCTATCAATGAATTATCAAGGCTTGGATTCACTGGGACTGAAATCGTGAATGCTGCCAGCATATTTGCCAAAGCTCCAGAAGAAATGCATATGATGCTTGCACTCCCGCAGAATCTGAGGAGGGAGTATGTTAAGAAAACGCTTGGTAAGTTAAATTCATGAACTATTATCTTGTTCTGATGTTAAGTGATAGTTATGTGTTGTTATCTTGTTCTTTCTCTCTTAAAAAGAATAGTCTGAGCAATACTTCACTGTTATATGTCAATACCTTTGTTGAACAAAACCCATGTGATGCGACTAAACTTGCTTGTGCCATGCACATTGATTTATGTCAGAAATGTCCAACGACTAAACTTGCTTGTGCCATGCACATTGATTTATGTCAGAAATGTCCAACACTGCCATGTCAGTTTTTATTGTTTATTGTTAGGCAGATTTCATGTGTGTTGTCATGAACAGATGAAATCCAACTTGCTATTACAATATCCTTCTTAGATCTGGGGCATTCAAGATTTGTTTTTCATGGCAAATCATATATGCAAAGCTTTTACATTTGCAATTCTTCAGAACTACAACATGTTTTGTTTAGAGAAATGACAAGTTTTTGTTGGTCCAATGATGTGCTAGATGATGCAATTAGAAGATAAGGATCTGCTGCTACTGGTGGTGATGAGGAGCTGATGATGTGGATAATGCAATTAGAAGATGAGGGACTGCTGGTACTTGTGGTGATGATGAGCTGATGTGTTACCAGATGGATATCACATGAAAAATGTTATTGCTACTCTTCAACAATGAGAAAATGATCTGTTTTGTTGGCTATTAATTATGCATGTGTTAATGCATTTTTTGCTGATGACCCCATTTATGGAGTTAGCTTGAATTTGTTCAAATATTTATCTATTAAGATCCATCAGAAAAAATCTGTTACCTATGACATGTCAGCCATGTACAAATCAGCATTAATTTAGCATTCATTGTCGTTCATTTGATGATATAATACTAATGCTACATTGTGTAATCCCAATACATGGGTCAACCAAACGCTGCACTGTATTCAGAATGCATACCTTTGTTCAACCAAACAGAACACGTGTTCACTCAATACACCATCTAATACAGTGCAGACTGAATACAAAGCTGAATACGTTACCATAGGCGAACCAAACGCGTTGTTAGATTCTACTCAATATACAGGAGTAGCTAACAATCTTAGTGCAGATGTGCAATATTCATCTTTGTAGAATAATATTATAGCCGTCGTCTCTGTATATACATTGCTCAATTCATGTGCATGAGGTTGATGTTGGTCGTTGGTGATCCAACCAAACAGTAGTTCCTTTCTGTTGAACTGCAGCGAAATATGCACCTGTTCGCTTAGAAGTTTTTAGTATAGCAGCAGAATGGCTTCAGGATTGCTGAAGATTAGTAGCACTGTAATCAGAGAAAATTCTGCCACGTACTCCCTCTGTCCCATAATACCATTTTAGGCTAAAATCAACCGTACTGCTCCCGTTTTATAGCCTGCTAAAACACAGCTCACGAGCAGCCTGTGTCGTCTGAAGAATTTGCTCGACTGACAAAAATTCAGAAGTTCTGCAAAACGTGGTTCTAAAAAAATCTACTCATTCTAAAAAGATTCTACTTAAGAATTGTGGGGCCTTCCTACAGAGTAAGGATCCCTTCAAAAGTTAGCTTATGCTGCTATTTGTGGCTTGCACACGGTATTCTTTAGTAAAAGGCGAAAGAATAGTTTGCTTTGTGCTCACCGCGCAGCTGCGTGCTTGCGTTCAGCTGCCCTGGTGCTCCTTATATAGCCATCTCTCTGAAGGCAGTGCTCCTGACAGGCGAGGTGGTACTAATCTCCACTGCGCTCTGTGCCCGCCGAGCCGGCTGTGGCTTCTCTGGGACAAATGGGCCAGAACGGTGAGAACTCCACAATTATGGGACAACAACGCCAGGCTCCCATCCACGAACTGAAAAACGTTTATCTTTGAAAAAAGTTCACAACTTCTAAAACAATGTTCACAAACTCGAAAAAATCGAAATTTGAAAAATGTTCACAAAATCTAAGAAAGTTTGTAAATTTGAAATAAGTTCATTGCTTAAAAAAGGCAAAAAATGAAAAGGTTCGTGAATTTGAGAAAAAGGTTCAACAATTCAAGAAATGTTCACGAACTCAAATTTTTTTGCATGTTTAAAAAAGTTCTTGGCTTTAGAAAAATGTTCACAAATTCAAAAAACTTCCCAAATTTGGAGAAAGACCACAAATTTAGGAAAAAAATTCATGAAACTTCTTTTTGTGAAAAAAGGGAAACGAAAAAAATAGAAATCAGGAACATGGAACAAAAACTAGCCCAAGAAAATCTGAAAGAAAAAAAAATAAAAAATTGTCGGAAGCTTTTAGAAGGTTCCCAAAACCGGACCATAGGCCAACCATTGAAACATACGTAGACGTTGTACGATTAGCACTGTTCTAGCGTTGTAGGCGTTGAATAGGGATTGCGAGCCCCGTGTGTACTTTGAGCAACGTTTTTCCTTTTCACTCTCAAAAAAATGGTGCCTCTGTTTTTTGCCATAAACTACTCATCAACATTCAAAGGACATTATTTAAGTTGTGGAATTTCCTAAAATTCGAAGTAAAGTTGCTATGAAAGAGCTTTTCAAACACCGATAGCTAGTAATCAAATCAAACTATACAATATTTAAACTTAGGCCTAGTTTGACAATACAATCTTTAAAATGTTCAAAGATTCAAAAAAGTTTCCTAATTTGAAAAAGGTTCACAAATTTAGAAAAAAAACATGATTTTTTTAGAAAGGTAACAAAAAAGGGAAAAACAATAAACCTGAACAAAACCTAGCACAAGAAACCTGGACGAAATAAAGGAAAAACCGAACAGAAGCTTCTGGAAGGTTCTAGAAATACTTTGAGCAATGTTTTTTTCCTTTTCTCTCTCAAAAAATGGTGCCTCTTTTTTCGCCATAAACTACTCATCAACATTCAAAGGACATTATTTAAGTTGTGGAATTTCCTAGAAATTTGAGGTAAAGTTGCTATGAAAGAGATTTTCCAACACCAATAGCCAGTAACTAGATCAAACTATACAATATTTAAACTTAGGCCTAGTTTGGCAATACAAGTTTAAATATTGTATAGTTTGATCTGGTTACCCGCAAAAATCTCTACAATATTTTAACCTTTTATATATTTAAACGATACTTGAGGACTGGACAATGAATACTCTAGTTTATATACCCGCAAAAAAAGAATACTCTAGTTTATAAATAACACCTTTTATCCTGGTTAGGTTTGTAAAAAAGAGGTAGACATCTTCCTCAAGTATCACAAAAAACACATTGTTGGAACATTACAACTTTCAAACAGGGATATTTGTTGGTTATAAACGACTTCAATGTTTATAAAACTATGGTTTCTAAACAAAATCATGGTATTACTTATGCACTGTAAAAACTGAGCTTCCAAAGGCAGTCTTAAGGGTGTGTTTGGTTGCCTTGCGTGCTCTTATGCAGGCTTTGCCGGACCAAATACGGTACATTTGTTTACGTGCGTTTTTTAGAAACACAGTACAACACATAGAGACTTATGTACAAACATGCATAATCATCTCTATGGACACACACGTGTATACCCTATCCCTGTGAGCACCTCGAGAGACCGAACCGGCAGATCTTGAGATTGATGAAGTTGCCATAGACGCCTCGCCATGCAGAAGAAAGAGTAACGCTGAAAAGACTGAAATAAATATAGAAAAATGTGACCACCACTGTTAAATCTATGACTTGAACTCGGGTAGATAGGTTCCACCTCAAAAAACATAGCCATTTAAGTTATGCTTAGTTTGCATTACATGTGTTTTCTGTTGGGCCTGCATAACACAGTCCTTAAAGCACCCCTCAGACTGACCTTGAAGAAACAGTCGAATCAACCATTTCCAGCGAGCATGCATGCCCGAGCGCGCGCATACGATTTCATTCACGCGATCGATTTCTAATTCCGTTGACTGTAAATCTTCAATTGTAATGTCCTCATCATCCCCTCCCTCTTGAAAAGGGGTCGTCCTCAACTCTAAAGGGTCAATCATTTTCATGTCCTTATCAGACTTGAGGATGTAGAAAACATAATCACATCAACCGAAGCAATGAAAATATATTGTGGTTTTGTTATAATATATATTATTATTTTGTTTATAAGCAATAAATTCATAACACATCCCAAGCGATGATCCCCGCATCGGGGTACTTGATCTACACGTTAATTCAGTTTTCTAAAGTGGAGGCGACAAGGGGTGCAATGCCCTCTATATGAATGGTCTATAGAAGGATGATGTACACAATGACTGAAACACATGTTTTCAAAGTGTTGGCATCTCGTAGTGTGGAAGTTTTGTTGATTCCGGATGCATATGTTGGTTTCGCTGCTTATCAAACATGGGCTTCTTGTTAAAAAAATGGCACTATGATATTTTTCATTCCTTTTGCAAGTTCTGAATTTGGATTGGGCGGATTCTTCATCATGTTCGTAAATATCCTCTCCTTCAGAGTCATCATAAAGTGGAAGTTTTCTCTTCCCTTTATCTTATCATTTCTCCTTCTCTTTCTCATTTGATATCTTCGTTTTGTTCTTCTGAGCTTCATCCTCATCAACATTATCGCATAAAAGACATCATCCCCATCACTCATGTCATAATCATTATCCACTATTTCCCCTGGACTGAATCTAAATCTCTATAATCTGATTTTCTATTACCTCTTGTTGAATCTTCTTCCTTCACGACAAAGATAAACTTGTCCTGACTTCTAGCCTTCCTGCTCTACCTTGCTTTCTGGGCTATAGGTTAGAAAATTTTCTCGACGTCCGGCTCCGGGTACACAATTTTTATAGGCATTGTGACACTTTTAGAAGGATGACATGTCCCGCCTTAGGGTCTTCTACTTGACTTGAGTGTGTATAGCTTTGGACATTGTTCCTTGGCTTTGAAGGGTGGGGAAATGAGGGCGATTGAGCTACTGGGAAGTCCATAACATCATCCCAATTTATGGCCCTCAAGCTCTCATGACGATGAAGATAAAAATGGTCCCATTTGACACAAAATCAAGGCATTTTTCTATGTCATGCTCATTTTTAATTTATCTTAAACCATTCATGTTGTCTGCAAGTATAGATATACAGTAATAACCTTTAAGCTTACCATTTCATACCCAACCCCCTCTACGATGTTCTCAACCAGATGAGGCGATCATATGTCCTTGTCTAGATAATCATACCAAATTCCGTGACTCATCATGGTCAAACTCTACTGAGAAATAATTGTTGTATGGACCCGCGACAAGAATCAATACATCCCCTGCATCATAATCCAGTCACAGACTGCGTTCAATCAAATTTTCCAAGCAAAAACCCTCCCCCAAACCCCTGCCGAAAACCCTAGCACAATTCCTAATACGTATCATCTTCTACCCCTATCAGTCGACAATGCTGAAATATAAAAGCCTTTTTAACGAGCAAAACCTCAAAAACATCAGATTAAGAGAAGATTGGGTATAATTGGGCTTACCACACTGAGAAGGTGGAGCGCTGTTGGCTCGAAGAGAGACACCGCCGTCTCTTCCAACACAGAGGATAAGCGCTGCGGTGGCGCCTCTCAATCCGCACGTCGATGATCACCGCCGCCCAAGCCTTTTGTGGGCACATTCTGCAAGCCAAAATGCTTAGTGTTATTTTCTTTCAAAATACGCACAATGTAGCTTGGCATTTGCTGACTGGCCGGTTCGACTGGTCAACACTCAACACCATGCCACGTCCATCGTGCTCAAGCAGTCGGTGACCGCAGATGGCCCCTGCAGAGCGTGACCATAAATCCCCGTGCTCTAAGCAAAAGCGACGAGCGCTCCTTATAAATAAAAGATCAGTGGTCGCCGATGCATTTTGCTCAAAATTAATGAAAGCGAGGCAGAGAAATCGTGAAGTGGAGAGTGCACACCGCCGCCGACCGCATCCGAGACACGGAGGTACTCTGCCAAATGGCTCTCCTGGTTTCCTCCCACATCTCCCCCTTCTTCCTTGGGGCGCTTCCCGAGAGCGGGCTGCATGAGAGCGGGCGGCAGGCGACGTGTCGCGGGGGCAGGCGTGCGTGCGCACACCTGGAGCGCATGGGCGGCGACACCCCAACTCCTCCCAGTCGGCCAGTCCCACCCCCCTGCTCGCCTCCGCCCCTATTTAGGCCCCCGGGATAAGGACGGGCCGGAGACCTTGATGCTTCTCGGCGCCTCCGTCTCACCGCAATCCGGCCACCATGGTACCGCTCTCCCGCCTCGTCCTCTCAAGATCCGGTCTATGCATTTCTCTAAACACCGCCGATTGGCATTGCCCTGTGGTAGTTGTTCATGCTAATCTATTGATCTGGTCGCGTCTTTTTGCTCGATCCTTGGTTGCTCGTGGCTGCAATGGATCAGGCAAGCACACCGACGAGTTCTTGCTGCCTGTCCCAGTTCAACAAGCATCGTTTGCTTACTGATGACGGATATCTTGAGTTCTAGCATTTCCTTTTCTGTCTGCAGTTAGCTTGCCATGGTTCTGATTCTGAAATGCCCTCATATTTGATGTTTGTGGTCCGACTTATTTCTCTGTCTCAACTGTGAACATGGGCATTACTGTATCTGGCAAGAATCTTGAGGATGTAAAAATAATGGCAGTAACTGGTCACTCCTATCTGCATAAAGTTTGCTATGGGGATGTGCTTTACTAGAACCAAGAGTTATAGATTTAGATTTTACTGATTTTTTATTATTATTTCCTTTCTGATGTATGTGTATGACAAATATCTCGAGTTCTTGCATTTCTTTTTGTGTAGTTTAGCTTGCTGTGGTTCTGATTCTGAAATGTCCTCATATGTGACGGATTCAAGTTATTTACCGTCCTTCAGAAATTATGATGGCGTATTCCTCAGGCATTACTCGCATGTGGCATGAATCTTGAGGATGTAAAAAATAGTGGTAGTAACTGAGTCATTCTTATCTGTATAAACTCTGCTATTCGTATTGAGAGATGTACTTTACAAGAACTACGAGTTGGAGACACAGAAAAATTGGTTATTTCCTTTCTGATGTATGTGTATGATGCATCAAGTTGCAACTTATTTATATTGCTCCATTTAGGATCCTGGCTGACTCAGTCACTAATCTAGCCGTTGAATCGAATGTATGGCTCACTTCTTTTCCCCTAGTATCTGTATGCTGCTCACGAAAATGTTGATGTCCTTGGAGGTACATGAGACGAGATCACGGACTCATGCGGCTGAAGAAGGGAAAGATGCCCCAAAAAGGCAGAAGGAAGAACACAAAGAGCAGGAAGGGGGAAAGGAGCGGCCCTCCAAGAACAAGAAGCCGGTCGAACCGGAGGCACCAACGAAGACCAAGAAGCTCAAGGGTGGGGAGTCTGAGCTAGATGGGAAGGAAAACTCGACGAAAGAGTATACAGATTTCTGCAAGGCCATAAGAGAGCACCTCTCTGTGGAGGACATGCGCAAGATCCTCGAAGCCAATGGGCAAGACGCTTCCGGATCAGAAGATGCAGTTGTTCCAAGCTGGTATAGTCCATTTGACATTCCGAGTGAAATGTTAACAACATGCTTGATGATTTTCTCATATGCTAAATGTTCTGCCAAATGTTCACAACATGCTTGATGGTTTCAGTGAGGATATGATGTTTTACGGGCCGCTTGAGAAGTGCCCAGCATGCGGTGGCCAGCTTGAGTGCAAGGGGTGGAAGTACAAGTGCACTGGTAAATACAGTGAGTGGGCAAGCTGCATTTTCAGCAGCAGCAATCCTCCAAGGAAGTCTGATCCTATAAAGGTGCCGGAGGACATCAGCAATGATTTTGTGAACAAGGTAATGAGGCCACATTCTTCCAAGTATTTATTTACCAGTGCTGCATTCACTTGGCGAGCGGTCTACAATCTGAAACAATTTGCTTGTTCCCCTGCAGTGGCTGAAGCAGCAAGAAGGGAAGGGGTACCCTAAGCGTGATGTGGATGAAGAGGCCCATATCTTCTCGGGCATGATGATCGCATTGTCTGGACGGATGTCACGCTCACACGTATAGTATTTGAACATTGTCCCCCCTTCTATATTATGGTTACGAGTTGCACGAATCTGATTCTGTTGGCTCTGAAAATGGGCAGGCTTATTTCAAGGAGCAGATTCTGAACCATGGAGGGCAAGTGAATAATTCTGTGCTTGGTGGGTGCCATGTAGTACCACCCTGTCTGTTGTATCATCTATGAACTGCTGCCATTGCTGATGTCTGTGCCTTTGCCTTGCAGGTGTCACATGTGTAGTTGCTTCTCCAGCCGAGAGAGACAAGGGGGGCTCAGGAGGATTTGCTGAAGCACTGTAATAATCCCTTGCCGATCACTTTCTTGTCTTCCAATATGGTCCATGCTCCAAAATGTGTTCAGCACATATGAAATCAGATCATTTCTATATTCACTTTAAAAGCAGTGCTACTCCTGCACATTACGCTTTCTGATCATGTGTTCATTTCACAATTGAACCATGCATGCGCAGGGAGCGTGGGACTCCTGTAGTGAGTGAGAACTGGATAGTTGATAGCATTCAGAAGAAGGAAGCCCAGCCTTTGGCTGCTTATGATATTGTATCGGATGTTGTTCCGGAGGGCAGAGGACTGCCGCTGGACAAGCTTGATCCAAGCGAGGAGGCCATCGAGACTCTGGCCGCAGAGGTAATCAGTTGCCTTCAACTTCTGCACCTTTCCATAATTGCAGCTCCAGTTAGGTAACCAATAGCTCTGTTTTGGTTGGGTAGCTGAAACTTGCTGGCAAAAGATCGGTGCACAAGGACTCTAAACTCGACAAAGACGGTGGGCATATCTTCGAGAAGGATGGCATCATCTACAACTGCGCGTGTTCAATTTGCGACTTAGGATCTGAGATGAACCAGTATGTACTTCTGTGTTTTATCATATGCGTCTACCATTGAGGCCTGAGTGGAGGTGAAATGTACATCGGTTCAAGCACTCCCAAACTGTTCTACCTATGCAGGTTCTGCATTATGCAGCTGATCATGCTACCTGAAGAACACTTGCACCTTTTCTACAAGAAGGGTCCAATTGGCCATGATCAGATGGCAGAGGAACGAGTCGAGGATTTTGGTAACCGTGTCGATGATGCTATCAAGGAATTTGCTCGTCTATTCGAGGAGGTTACTGGAAATGAGTTCGAGCCATGGGAGAGAGAAAAGAAGTTTGAGAAGAAGACTATGAAGATGTACCCCTTAGACATGGTACATCTTTTAGTTTCTTCCTTCTCCGATTCCATGCTTTGGAGTAGCACCCGGAAACATTACTGTTTTCTCTTTCCTTGGCAGGATGTTGGTTTCGACGTGCGTCATGGAGGTGCAGCACTTCGTCAGCTGGGAGCTGCAGCAGCGCACTGCAAGCTTGATCCTGCCATTTCTTTTCTTCTAAAGCAATTGTGCGGCCAAGAAATATACAGGTATCAGTTAACTTCTGTGTTGCTAGTTGAAAACCTCGATTAAATTCTTCTTGGGAAATGATTGGAAAACAACATGTCTATGTTTCTTGGGGAATCATTGAAATGGCTGTAATAGTATAGCCTCCCAAATTTAGGGGCCATCAGTTTGTCGACATCGTAAAAAATGTTACCTACTTGTCTGTCACAGGTATGCTCTGACAGAGATGGCCCAGGATCTGCCCGACCTTCCTGTCGGGATGCTTACAGATCTCCATTTGAAGAGAGGTTTGTTTGTCCTTGAACATTTCTGTTTGCCTCACTTGTCAGTCTATATCATCAACTGTTCCAATTGGCAGGGGAGGAAGTGCTACTTGAATGGATCCGAGACGCGAAACCAGCGCCAGAGTCCGGCCCTGCTGCTGATGCATTGTGGATAGAGATAAGCAACAAGTGGTTCACCCTGTTCCCCACAACTCGGCCATACATAATGAGGGGGTTTGAACAGATTGCTGACAATGTACGGTTGCATGCCACACTTCTCACACCATCTCCAGTCAGTTGACCTATTCATGATGATCTCAAGGTTTGTTTGGAATGCAGGTGGCCTCTGGTTTCGAGACGATCCGCGATATAAATGTCGCGTCTCATCTCATAGGAGATGTTTTTGGGTCAACCTTAGATGATCCGCTGTCCGAATGCTACAAGAAACTGGGTTGTTCAATCAACAGCGTTCCTGAAGATTCAGAGGATTACAAGATGATTGTCAAGTATCTGGAGAAAACATATGAACCGGTCAAGGTCGAAGACGTGGTAATATGTCGTGCTGCTATGCCTTTAACTTTTCTCCACCCATGGTACTGGCTTATGATCTGCTGTCTTTCAGGTGTACGGTGTGTCTGTGGATCGGATATATGCTGTCGAGTCCAGTGCATTTCCTTCTTATAATGAAATAAAGAAACTGCCAAACAAAGTTCTTCTCTGGTGTGGTACGTCCATGCATGTTGCGGTTTAGCTGATGTGTTGCTGATTGTTGATACTGTCACTCGCGTTTTAACTTGTCGGTCTCTTGTTTTGCGCAGGAACTAGGAGCTCGAACTTGCTCAGGCATCTGCATAAAGGTTTCCTGCCTGCTGTTTGCCATCTACCTGTGCCCGGATACATGGTAATTCTTCTGCTACGTGGTCGATCCCTGTGCCAGTAGATAGGCTGAGCATCGTGCTGAAATCGTGCACACTGTTTATGCAGTTTGGTCGAGCCATAGTCTGTTCGGACGCGGCGGCTGAAGCTGCCCGTTATGGCTATACGGCGGTGGACCGTCCAGAGGGATACCTGGTCTTGGCAGTGGCCTCTCTGGGGGAAGAGATCAAAGGGATAAAGGGCACGCCAGGAGCAGAGGTACTCGACCCACCCTGTGTGATGTATAACCACATATGTCAGGATGTTTTTGAACCTGTTTTTACTCGTTACTGATGCTGTCCTCCTGTTTTGGATGCTGCAGGATGTGAAATCCCTGGAGGAGAAGAAGCTTGGCGTGAAGGGGGTGGGGAGGAAGACGACGGACGAGTCGGAGCACCTCACCTGGAGGGATGGCGTCAAGGTGCCCTGCGGCAAGCTGGTGCCGTCGGGGAACGAGGACGGCCCGCTCGAGTACAACGAGTTCGCCGTGTATGACCCAAAGCAGGTAGTACATCCTTCCTACCAAACTAAGCCTACTTAAACTCTGTCGGTGATGTGTTTGGTGATCAGCAGCTTCAGTGACGACAATGCCATTGTTTGTGCGTGTCATATGTTGTGCAGGTGAGCATCCAGTTCCTGGTTGGGGTGAGGTACGAGGAGCAGAACATGGAGGTGGTGCCGGACGAGTGAAGGGTCCGCTCCTCGGGCCTCCGGTCATGGCGGCGTCCAGCCGCGGTCAGGTCGACGGTTCCCTGTATTTTGGAACGCTTTAGTGGTAGTGACAGTTTAGCGATGGTGCGATCGGCGCGGCGACGCTTTCGGCGATGTCGGTGGCCTGTGCCCCATTTTGGGCTGCCTTGAGGTTTCGTCGCCGTTGCCGTCGGTTAGTAGGCGTTGTTGGGTAACATGGAGGTAGGAGAAACGCTTGTAGTTGTGGTAGCTGAACATGCTGTGCCTGTGTATATGTCCGCCTGTAGCAGAATGTATGTGTATCTGCCAGTTGGGATCCTGGTGCCGTGGTGCACGTAGCAGGAACGCATGTGGATGTTGGTTTGCTGTGCACTACTAATTCGTGCTGTGCTACATGTAGAGTCACTGGGTTTTATTTTAGACATCTAGTAGAGCAAACTAGGGCCGCAGACGCGCCTGTTGCTGTTGCATTGCATCTTCCTTATTCCAGTCTATATATGCTGTTGATCCATGTTGGGCCACTCGACGTAGCAAACTTGAACCGTAGGATTTTAAGGTTGGGTTTCATATGAATTCATTTCTTTGAAACTAAACGGCCCTGAATGGTTCGGTTAGTGGGCAATTTCTATACTACTAGTACGTCTTTGAATGAAGAGGCCCTGGATGGTTCAGTTAGAGCATCTACATATGGACTTGCTAAATTTGGCCCCTACATTTCCTAAATTTGGCCCTCATTTCTTCGCGTCCGAACCCCCAACATGATCAACAATACGTAGATAAGAACAGCATATACCAAACATAGGTATACCAAAATCCCAACATGATCAACAATACGTAGGTAACAACAGCAATAGATCAAACATAGGTATACCAAGTTCACAAAATATACTGAGTTCATCTACAAATAATAAACAATAATAAGGATGTAAGAACAGCAATAGATCAAACATAGGTATATCAAGTTCACAAAATATACTGAGTTCATCTACAACTAATAAACAATAATAAGGATAGATAGGAGACGTGCCAGACTTCACCACTTTCTTGTCGGGCCCTTCCCATTCGGATAGATAGGAAACGGCTCCGGCATGGTTCTGCATGACCCGCAGCTAGACCGGCTGGATCAGTCATACGCTGGCCACTGTTTCACATGACGAGCAGACCGGTCCGGGTAACCAAGGGCTCGGCTGTACGGGTTAGAGCACATGACGCCGTTCGGCAAGAACAGGAGCTAGAGGTGCAACACTACTTGCATTAAATAATGTTTGTGAAATGTTAAAATTTGTTCACACAATTTTAATAAAGTCCATACAACTTTTTTAAAAAAATCTGACATTTACAAAAGCTTACACTTCAAAAAACTCCATAGTGGTTAAAAAATACTAATGAATATCTAAAAAATGTTCACTTAATTTTTGTTTAAAATTGTAGCATTCAAAAATGTTAATGAAATCTTAAGAAATATGTTCATGACATTTAAAAATCATAAAATGTAAAAAGTATTCAAATATTTTTTAAACTGTTCATGAAATGTAAAAAAAATGTTCATATAATTTATGACAATGTTTGTACCATTGAAAAATAATCATGACAATTATAAAAAAATCATGTTAAAATAATATGTTTAAATAATGTTCAGCATGCATTTAAAAAAAATTAATATCCCTTTGGCAAATGTTCAAATTATGTTCAAAAAATATTCAACATAAATTTGTAAAAATATTCGACGGTTATATAAAAAATGCTTTACTTGTATTAAAAAAATTCACCATGTATTTGTAAGAATGATAACATGCATTTTTGAAAATAAAAATTAAAACCAAAAAGAACGGAAAAGGGTATAAATAAATAAAATAAAAAGTTTGAAATCCAATAGAGATAACATAACTTTTTTTAAAGGTACACAACATTTACAGAATCGGGCAAAAGGTTCCTACAAGTTATCCGGTTCCGTAGAAATTTTCCAAAACCACATTGTTGGGCCGACCCACTAAGACAAACGACGTAGGCGAGGCTTTCGGTAGATTTTTTTTTTTTTTTTTTTTTTTTTTTTTTTGAGAATTCGCTTCGGGGGAGGATTCGTATCCTATTACGGCCTCTCGGCCCCCGCCACCCTCATATACGCAAGCCCGCGAGGCGTTTCTTCCTCCCTCTCCTGCGATTCAAGCTTCAAGCCTGTGTCCGCCATCTCAACCATGGAGGAGCAGGAGGACGGCATCGGCCTCCTCCCGGACTGCCTTCTAGGCACCATCGTCTCCATGCTCCCGCCCAAGGCCGGCGCCCGCACCATGCTGCTCTCGCGCCGATGGCGACGCATCTGGCCGTCGCTGCCGCTAGACCTACAACTCAACGCCGACTCCGACGCTCCTTTTCTGACCGCCGAGTCCATCAACTCCGTCCTCTCCTCGCACCGCGGCCCCATCCGCCGCTTCTGCGTGACGACCCTCGACGGTGTCGGCACCTGCGCCTGGCTGCGAGCCCTAGCGGAGCGGCGCATCGACGACACCCTCATAGTGCGGTGGGCGTCCAGGTTCCAGCACCCCGTGCCCCGCACCCTGCTGGGCAAGGCCGCGGTTGCTATACGCCATCTGGATCTCCACTGCTGCCGCCTCGGCCCTCCCAATGTCCTCCATTCTCCGGTGCCGACCTTGCCGAACCTCGACTATCTGTACCTGTCCGACGTGATCATCTCTGAGGCGGCGCTCCACCGCATGATCGAGGTCTGCCCTGTTCTCCGAGAGCTGCATCTCTTCATGATCCATGGACTCCACCGCGTTTGCTTCCGCTCCTGCACCCTTACGACCATGTCCATGAGCACGCCCTGTGTCCCTCTCGACGAGTTCTCCGTGAGAGACACGCCCGCCCTTCAAAGCATCACCTTCACGCACATTGATCTCTGGCGTATACCAAATTTTGCTGTTAATTTCGGTAAGCAAAGGCTTCCAGAGTTTGTGCTTAAGCTGCCGAGCTTGGGCTCGCCGAGCCTTACTACTTTTTCTAACAAGGTATGCACTACTTATTTGTTATATTAGTTAGTGCTTATAACTTGATCGGTCAATTAGTGATAATTCAATCATGTCCAAAAAGTATTTTATGTTGGCTTATCAACTTTAATGCCCAGACATAGATTCTAAATCCTTTTTGTGTCTACTTGATGCAGATGCCGTTTCCCTTTATGACCTCGCTCGTTTTTGGTATGAAATTCGCAACCGGCGAAGAGCTGAGCAAAGCTATATATCTCTTATCCTTATTCACATGTTTACAACGTGTCGAGATATTGGTAAATACTAGCATGCTTTCATTGTTTTACTTCATTTAGACATTTAAGTTCCTTATTATAGTCTTACACAACTTAAACTTGTGCTCTATATTTAATTTAATTTTGTTTACCTTCAAATATGGTTTTTATAAACTTACTTTTTAATGTATCCATTATAGGCATATGTTTATTTTCAAACTTTGAAAACACCATGTTCAAACTCGTCAGCAGTAATCAAAAGTTCCGAGTTTCGCAGCACAACATTAATTTTCCTTTAGCTTTTTTTATAGTGTCAACCATTGAATTCATCAGTTTCGCATAGAGAAGTTTAAATAAAACTGTCAAGTGGCATTTCTTGATGGATAAAGAGATTGGATGGTTTTAAGTAAATTCATTTGATAATATTTAATTTTAATTAATTGCATTTGAATTGCTTCACAATGGATGCTTCTCATTTTACATACACATATATACATGACTCAATGGTTAATGGAGAACTAGCAAGGAGTTAGACCACCGGCTTAGGAGACTGTCAAAAGGATCGTGTGGCTAGTGTTGAACAATCTTAAGAGAGGATATTAGGTCCTTTGTAATATTTAAAGCGAGACAATATTTGGAATCTTTAAACACGTGATGGACATTAGTAAGTTGACTACACACAAGATCTCTCATTGCATTGGAATTACAATTTGTTTGCTCTTGTTATGTGTGATATATGACTAGAGGAATTGATTGAGAAAATAAGTAATATGAAGAGCATGATTTTGACTTGCCGTTCATTTATGTATTATTGTTTGTACTTTTTTGCACGAGTGTTGGTCTTCCGTGTAAGCAGAGTGTATTTTTTTATGTTAGGAGTGCATTTCTTTATTTGTGAAGATTGTTGGTTTCACATGTGAATTTATCATCAACTTCAACATTTATAAGAATGGAAGATGAAAGGCAATCATTTTTATTACATCTACATTAACAAGTGCCAACTCTGTTACAATTTTCTGTTTATGACAGTGCTTCTACTTCGGTCCAAATAATGAAGCTGGTTGTGGAGATTGGAAACCGGCATCCGAGATGGTCATCTGGCAAAGTAAACATCTAACGCATGTGCGACTGAGCGGATATTGTGGCACGCTCGGGGAGGTGGATTTTGCAAGGTATCTTATGGTTAGGGCACAGTCTCTCAGGGCCATGGATATCAGTCATTCCGTTGATTGGACCCCAAAGGATATCAGCCGTCAAACAGAGTTGATATGCCTGCAAGGGAAGGCCTCGCCGTTGGCTGAGCTATTTTTCACTAGAAGCGCCCATCCAGATGACGTGCGAAGGAAAGCAGCTAGATATCTTCATACATTGCACATGCTTTGATGAAATGTACAATCCCTTGGGTTTGCGCTTGTATTTTCCTTGTGATCACAGTGTTATTATAGCTTGCTACTCTTTTCTAAGAACGGTTTTCATATGTGTTAATGGATTCCTTTTTTTTTTTGAACAAGCAAATGGCGCACAAAGGCGCCAACCTTTCATTCATCTGTAAAGCAGTTTACATGGAGAAGTACAAATCTCTGCAGATTATTCTGGCCTACCACCTGAAACAAGGGACAACATTCTCCTATATGATCACGATTGGTGCAACTGAGCCTAGTGCTAGGATCGACTACAGACCCATGCGTGATTGCAATTTTTGCATACTCATGTGCTTCACTGTTTTGGTTCCTGTATATACAAGATAGACCTGCATTTGTTTATGACCTGTTATGGCGGAAAATTATGTGATGTTGCTTCAGATCTCTTTAGAAATATCGGCCCAGGTGTTGACTGAGTTAGGCATCAGAGTATGCAACCAGTGCCCAATTGAGCCTTTCAGCATAAGCGGCAGGTGTCGTGGATCTAATACTGACAGTAGAATGGGGGTATGTATGAGGAGGCAAGATCCTAGCTACGGCGAAGTTGTACACACGAGTTTTACGAGTTCAGACCCTTCACGGAGGAAGTAACAGTTCTACGTCTCGGAGCCCGGAGGCGGTCGACTGGATTATGCGTGTGTGTGTTACAGGGGTGCGAACCCTTATGCCTGAGGAGGGGGTTGGCTTATATAGAGTTCGCCACACAGAGTTCAATGTACATTAAGACAGGAACGTTACTGGTAACGTCAGCATTAAAGTTTACATAAATGGTCATTAAGCATGCGGAGTGAAAGCCCGACCGTTGCCATTCAGGATGACCTTAGGCCTTCTGACCTCCGAGTGGATTCTGGTATGGTTGAGTGAGTACTCCCTGGTCGAATGATTTTGTGTTAACCGAGTGAAGTGCCTCTAGTCAAGTGGATGATGATATCTCTTGAATGCTTCTGACTTTAAGGTAATGTCCTTGGGAAGGGCATCTAGGTCAGGCCTATGACCCTACCCTAGGTACATGTCATCGTCATTAGCCCCCGAATGGTTCAGGGTTCGAGTGGAAAAAAGGAGTTGAAGTTGGTTCCGACTCGGTTTTACGCGACGGAAGTGTCCTCCTTGGACTGATGAACCATGTGACAACTTTGACTTCATTTTCGGTCGCCCTGATCCATTCTAAAATAACCGAATGAACTTTGCTGATATGCTCCGAGTGTTTATGGTATAAAATCTTCTGTCTGACAGGTTGCTCTGCTGCTCACGTATCTTGCGGGATTGGAATTTCGGGAAGCGCGCGGGGCGGAGGAAGCCGCAGTAATCGAGACGGATTAGGCAGGGACGCCTTGATCTCTGTGCCACCTTTTTGGCCACGCGTCGCGTGCGCGACTGTTGCGGGATTTGACAGGGTCGTTTGGGCCCACGGGTGAGTCACTCGGAAATGACCTCATATAAGGCGTTGGATTGGGGTTCTCTGCACAGTGTGTCCTCATTCATCCCCTTCCTCCTTTGTTTTCTCCACCGCATCATCCTCTGCTCTCGGCGTCGCCGCCTTGCTCGAGTTCCGCTCGCTGCAATGGGGAAGGAGAGGATGGTGGCCTTGGAGAGCGCGAAGAAGGCAACGGCGAAGGCGAAGTGGAAGAAGACCAACCGAGGCGGATCTTTGTCGAGATCTGTCCTGACGCACGGCTGGATTCAAGGCGACTGGATCTGGTCGGCGATCCGTCAGGACAACATCCACGATCTGGTCGAGGGGGGACTGATCCCCTACGAATCAGCACGGCTCCCGGAGGACGAGACCGAGCCACGGCCGTGGGAGGGTGAGGGCGTTCTCCTCGCCACTCACGTCGACCGCCATTTTTTTGCCTCCCCATCCTTTCTTCCGAGGTTTCTTGAACTTCTTTGGAGCACAACTTCATCACTTTACTCCCAACACCATCGTGTACCTTGCTGCCTTTGTGTCCATGTGTGCGAATTTCCTGGGTTGTAGACCACACTGGGGGTCTCTTCAAGCACATTTTCACGTGTCGTTCTCAGTCGGTCAAGAAGGCCAATCCGATTGACGAGAGGACGCACGTAATCCAGATGTGTGGGCGGCTTGGTATCCAAATGAGAGGTAAAAGCACTTTCCCAGCCATGATTCTTCCCGAGTCAGTCAGAGGGTGGCAGTCGGCCTGGTTCTACTGCAAGGACCAGCCGACTCCAAGCCAGTCGACTGGACTCCCCCCTATTCCCTGTCTCGAATCAAGAAGCCCTCTGCCTTGAAAGTGACCCCGGAGGAGAAAGTGGAGGTGAAGGTGCTGGTCGAACGAGTAGTCCAGCTTGTTCGCGATGGTGTGACCGGCATGGATCTGTTGGAGGTCTTCCTCAGACGACGCATTCAGCCGCTTCAAGCTCATGACCATCCGATGTGGATGTATTCGGGCCTTGATGATACCACTCGGATCCTCCCAGAGGATGTCGACGGGGACACGCTGGAGAAGTGGTTGAGGGGTATTACTGGCAACAAAGATAACCCCAGGGGGGCCAGGAGGATCCCTCCACTCGACAACTCGTACGAACCAGACAAGGTCCAGCTCTGAATTGCCGAGTGTTCTCTTGATTTGTTATGTAACCGCTTGTTGTTAACCGACTGGTTTTTGTTTCGCTTGTTGTCTTTCAGGCCTTGATTGAGATGTACTCGATGCCCAGTGGAGAGCAGGAGCAGGACCCGGAAGGGGAGGCGAGTGGAGGCGAGAGTGGCAAGTGGCAATCTGATGGAGGAGAAGATGACGAAGCGACGACTCTGAAGACGGTGAAGAAGTCGATTCACCCCCTCCCACCGAAAGGCGGTCCAAGCAGACTCATGACCCGGCAAGCATTCGTGGCAAGGCGACTGCACTGACTGGGCAGTCGTCAAAGCGTCCTCGAACGTCTTCTCCAGCTCCGACTGAGAAGGCACCAAAGCAACCGAAGGCTGCGCCATCAAAACCGTAGAAGGCCTTGCCCAAGATCAAAGTGGCCATTCCCATTGCTTCCGGGTATTAGTTGGACTTGATTTATTGGTTTAGTATGAATTTGAACTTTGGTCGACTCATTTCGACGGACATGACCGACTGAATTCTTGCATTTGCAGTGCTGCTACCTCTGGGACTTCTGCTTACAGGAATGAGGACGAGGAAGTGGAGGATGCAGTCACCTCTAATCCGAGTACATCTCTCATAATCTTGTCTTTATTTTCTCGACCGTTTCGTTGGTCGACTGAATTCTGGTGATCGATCTTTTTCGCAGCTCTTCCCAATGTCATTGACCTTCCGGATGACGACGAGGATGTACCGCTGAGACCCAGGAGAAGAGGAAACAGGAAGACGTCAGCCGACAAGGCACCTCTGTCGACGTCGGTGACGGAACCGGTGATCTAGGAAGCCGGCGACACCAATCGTACTGCTGTGATTTTCGCCATACCGTTGACGAGTGCTCAGCCTTCAGCGTCGACTGCACAGACTCCAGCCGATCCATCTTCACTCTTCGCTGCACATCACGTCGCAGAGGACCAAGCGGGTGCTTCCAAGGAGGCTATTCGCCAAGCGAGCATCATGATGGAGCGGATGAAGGTAATCCGAGAGGCCAGCCAAGCTGCTTACGAAGCCAGCTCAGCACTTCAGAGCAACGTCCAAGTTAGTTGATCACCGACTGACCCTTCAACTTGTCGCTTGTTCTGTTAGGATATAATACCTGAAAACTTTCCTAGAGGAATCCTTCCATCGGTCTGCGTTTTGCATTTGTACACCCACTGGATGTTTTGACTTGTCACTAAGTAAACTTGCATTTTGAGCCGACTATGTTGTTGTCGATTGAATCTTTGAACCAGTGGGGGCACGCTGAGTGCACCCACTGGGTGTAGTCCGTGAGACCATAGCTGACTGCGGGCAGTCGACTGTGGTCTGAGAATCGGAATCTCCTCACTCGGCCTGGTCGGACCACGTCGAGTGGAACCTGAACCAGTGGGGGCATGCTAAGTGCACCCACTGGGTGTAGTCCCCGAGACCATGGTCGACTGCGGGCAGTCGACTATGGTCTGAGAGCAATTTTTTTTACCCTCAGCCTGGACAGACCATGTCGAGTAGAAACTAGACCAGTGGGGGCACGCTAAGTGCACCCACTGGGTGTAGTCCCCGAGACTACTGTTGGATGCTTGATTCGGCAGTAGTCTTAGAATTTGTTGACTTTATCGTTTTATCTCTCCGAAGTAACCAATCTTTTCATCTATCGCCTGACTTGTTCTTTGATTGCAGAAATCCTGTGAACTTGGAGCTCGTTTTGCAGATCTAGAGCAGAAGCAGATTCAGCTCAATCTCGATCTGGAGCTAGCCAAGACAAACTTGCAGAAGGCCAAGGACAAAGCCGCTGGTATGAAAAAAAAACCTGGTCGACTGATTCATTTTTGGAGCCGGATTTTATTCGCTTTTTTTGAACTGAACGTTATTTCTTTCAGAGACTCTGAACAAGGCTCTGGCTCAAAAGGATCAGGACCTTGCAGTCGCGCAGAAAACAGCTGACGAGAAAACTACACTCGCTGAACAGAAGCTAGCTTCAGTCGACAAACTGGAAGAAGAAAACACTAAGCTGAAAACTGCCCTTGATGAAGCCAATAAGGAAGCGACTCGCCTGAAGAAGGACAAGAGTAATCTGACCGAGAAGATGGAAGGCATTGCTCGCAAGAGGGATGATCTGGAGAACTATCTAGGAGGTTTTGCCAAGAAGTTGTTCGTCATGCTTGAAGGTATTTTCATCGGCCCGACTGACTTGTTTATGTCGACTCGTCATACAACTACTGACTCATCTTTGATTTGTGCGTGTAGAATTTTGCCAGAACTTCGAGGAAGAGACTTGGCGAGTTGAGACAAGCTTGGACCCCATCCTCTCTCCAGTGAAGGATGAAGCTGCCATGAACGTACTCCGACTGGAATCTCACGTTGCTGGTGTTGTTGACTATCTTGCTCGACTGAAGGTTGCGGTGTCGCGGATCGACACAGCACTCTGGCCAAGGGCGACGTTCCAGAATGACCTCGAGTCTCTAATGACTCGACTTACTAAGGTTCCCGGTCGAGTGCAAGAATGGAAGAAGTCTTCTACTCGATGCGGCGCTGATATGGCTCTGTCCTTGGTTCATGTCCACTGCAAGGAAACACGAGAAGAGAAGCTAGCGGCGATCAAGGTTGCCAATACCAAGAGACACGACTTCCAATCTTTCATGGAGACCTTTATCGCTGCTGCCACTCGGATTGCTGACGGAATCGACCTGGACGAGTTCGTCGAGCCTGCTAGCCCTCCTCCTGCGGAGTGAACAAACTTTTACGCCTCACCTTAAATTTGTCTCGGAATGCCGAGTGATTTTGTAACCGTTAAACTCCTTCGGGCCAGATGCCCAAGTACTTTAATCTGTGGTCTGGAACCTTAGGATTTATCTGAACTTGGTTTATCTGAAACATGGTTGTGTTTTCCTTCGAGTGGAAGCTATTCTTCACTCGGAATAATCTTTTGTGCTTGAGATGCAGCTCTAAGGAGAAGGTCACAGTCGACCTGCACCTCGTCGTCCTTGCGGATGAGGATGGAGTTTGCGCGCTGTATCTGTGGCGCAGTTCCGAGGAGAAGGTTGCACTCGACCTGCAGCTCGTCGTCCTTGCAGATAGGGATGGAGCGTACGTTGTACTTCTGGCGTAGCTCCGAGGAGAAGGTTGCAGTCGACCTACACCTCGTCGTCCTTGCGGATAGGAATGGAGCGTACGTTGTACTTGTGATGTAGCTCTGAGGAGAAGGTTGCAGTCGACCTGCACCTCGTCATCCTTGCGGATAGGGATGGAGCGTACGTTGTACTTGTGGCGTAGTGATACGTATCCAACGTATCTATAATTTTTTATTGCTCCATGCTATATTATCTACTGTTTTGGACTATATTGGGCTTTATTTTCCATTTTTATATTATTTTTGGGACTAACCTATTAACCGGAGGCCCAGCCCAGAATTGTTGTTTTTTTGCCTATTTCAGTGTTTCGAAGAAACAGAATATCAAATGGAGTCCAAACAGAAAAATCATTTTTGGAACGTGATTTTCTCACCGGATAAGACCCAAGAGACTTGGACCCTACGCCAAGGCATTGGAGAGGCGGTCACGAGGGTGGGGGGCGCCCCCCCCTAGGGCGCGCCCCCTGCCTCGTGGGCCCCTCGAAGCTCCACCGACGTACTTCTTCCTCCTATATATATCCACGTACCCCCAAACGATCAGAACAGGAGCCAAAAACCTGATTCCACCGCCACAACTTTCTGTATCCACGAGATCCCATCTTGGGGCCTGTTCTGGAGCTCCGCCGGAGAGGGCCGTCATCACGGAGGGCTTCTACATCATCATAGCCTCTTCGATGAAGTGTGAGTAGTTTACCTCAGACCTTCGGGTCCATAGTTATTAGCTAGATGGCTTCTTCTCTCTTTTTGGATCTCAACACAATGTTCTCCCCCTCTCTTGTGGAGATCTATTCGATGTAATCTTCTTCTTCTTTTTGTGGTGTGTTTGTTATGAATTGTGGGTTTATGATCAAGTCTATCTATGAACAATATTTGAATCTTCTCTGAATTCTTTTATGTATGATTGGTTATCTTTGCAAGTCTCTTCGAATTATCCGTTTGGTTTGGCCAACTAGATTGGTAGTTCTTGCCATGGGAGAAGTGCTTAGCTTTGGGTTCGATCTTGCGTGTCCTTTCCCAATGAAAGAAGGGGCAGCAAGGCACGTATTGTTGCCATCGAGGATAACAAGATGGGGTTTAATTCATATTGCATGAATTTATCTCTCTACATCATGTCATCTTGCTTAAAGCGTTACTCTGTTTTTAACTTAATACTCTAGATGCATGCTGGATAGCGGTCGATGAGTGGAGTAATAGTAGTAGATGCAGAATCGTTTCGGTCTACTTGTCACGGACGTGATGCCTATATACATGATCATGCCTAGATATTCTCATAACTATACTCAATTCTGTCAGTTGCTCAACAGTAATTTGTTCACCCACCATAGAATACTTATGCTCTTGAGAGAAGCCACTAGTGAAACCTATGGCCCCCGGGTCTATTCTCATCATATCAATCTCCATCACTTTAATATTGCTTTGTTTTTACTTTGCCTTTTACTTTTTACTTTGCATCTTTATACCAAAAATATTATCTCTATCAGATCTCACTCTCGTAAGTGACCATGAAGGGATTGACAACCCCTAATCGCGTTGGTTGCGAGTAGCTATCGTTTTGTGCAGGTACGAGGGACTTGAGTGTGGCCTTCTACTGGATTGATACCTTGGTTCTCAAAAACTAAGGGAAATACTTACGCTACTCTGCTGCATCATCCTCTCCTCTTCGGGGAAAACCAACGCAAGCTCAAGAGGTAGCAAGAAGAATTTCTGGCGCCGTTGCCAGGGAGTCTACACAAAGAGTCAACATACCAAGTACCCATCGCAATCCCTATCTCTCGCATTACATTAGTTGCCATTTGCCTCTTGTTTTCCTCTCCCCCGCTTCACCCTTGGGGTTTTATTCACCCTCTCTTTCTCCTTCTCCTTCTCCTTCTCCTTCTTCGTTTGCCTTTTCTCGCTTGCCTTTTGTTTGCCCATGTGTTGGATTGCTTGTTTGTCGCGATGGCTCAAGATACTACCAAATTGTGTAACTTCACCAATACCAACAATAATGATTTCCTTAGCACTCTAATTGCTCCTCTTGCCAATACTGAATCTTATGAAATCAATACTGCTTTGTTGAATCTTGTTATGAAAGATCAATTTGCCGGCCTTCCTAGTGAAGATGCCGCTACTCATCTTAATAGCTTCGTTGATTTATGTGATATGCAAAAGAAAAAAGATGTCGATAATGGTGTTGTTAAACTAAACGGCCCTGAATGGTTCGGTTAGTGGGCAATTTCTATACTACTAGTACGTCTTTGAATGAAGAGGCCCTGGATGGTTCAGTTAGAGCATCTACATATGGACTTGCTAAATTTGGCCCCTACATTTCCTAAATTTGGCCCTCATTTCTTCGCGTCCGAACCCCCAACATGATCAACAATACGTAGATAAGAACAGCATATACCAAACATAGGTATACCAAAATCCCAACATGATCAACAATACGTAGGTAACAACAGCAATAGATCAAACATAGGTATACCAAGTTCACAAAATATACTGAGTTCATCTACAAATAATAAACAATAATAAGGATGTAAGAACAGCAATAGATCAAACATAGGTATATCAAGTTCACAAAATATACTGAGTTCATCTACAACTAATAAACAATAATAAGGATAGATAGGAGACGTGCCAGACTTCACCACTTTCTTGTCGGGCCCTTCCCATTCGGATAGATAGGAAACGGCTCCGGCATGGTTCTGCATGACCCGCAGCTAGACCGGCTGGATCAGTCATACGCTGGCCACTGTTTCACATGACGAGCAGACCGGTCCGGGTAACCAAGGGCTCGGCTGTACGGGTTAGAGCACATGACGCCGTTCGGCAAGAACAGGAGCTAGAGGTGCAACACTACTTGCATTAAATAATGTTTGTGAAATGTTAAAATTTGTTCACACAATTTTAATAAAGTCCATACAACTTTTTTAAAAAAATCTGACATTTACAAAAGCTTACACTTCAAAAAACTCCATAGTGGTTAAAAAATACTAATGAATATCTAAAAAATGTTCACTTAATTTTTGTTTAAAATTGTAGCATTCAAAAATGTTAATGAAATCTTAAGAAATATGTTCATGACATTTAAAAATCATAAAATGTAAAAAGTATTCAAATATTTTTTAAACTGTTCATGAAATGTAAAAAAAATGTTCATATAATTTATGACAATGTTTGTACCATTGAAAAATAATCATGACAATTATAAAAAAATCATGTTAAAATAATATGTTTAAATAATGTTCAGCATGCATTTAAAAAAAATTAATATCCCTTTGGCAAATGTTCAAATTATGTTCAAAAAATATTCAACATAAATTTGTAAAAATATTCGACGGTTATATAAAAAATGCTTTACTTGTATTAAAAAAATTCACCATGTATTTGTAAGAATGATAACATGCATTTTTGAAAATAAAAATTAAAACCAAAAAGAACGGAAAAGGGTATAAATAAATAAAATAAAAAGTTTGAAATCCAATAGAGATAACATAACTTTTTTTAAAGGTACACAACATTTACAGAATCGGGCAAAAGGTTCCTACAAGTTATCCGGTTCCGTAGAAATTTTCCAAAACCACATTGTTGGGCCGACCCACTAAGACAAACGACGTAGGCGAGGCTTTCGGTAGATTTTTTTTTTTTTTTTTTTTTTTTTTTTTTGAGAATTCGCTTCGGGGGAGGATTCGTATCCTATTACGGCCTCTCGGCCCCCGCCACCCTCATATACGCAAGCCCGCGAGGCGTTTCTTCCTCCCTCTCCTGCGATTCAAGCTTCAAGCCTGTGTCCGCCATCTCAACCATGGAGGAGCAGGAGGACGGCATCGGCCTCCTCCCGGACTGCCTTCTAGGCACCATCGTCTCCATGCTCCCGCCCAAGGCCGGCGCCCGCACCATGCTGCTCTCGCGCCGATGGCGACGCATCTGGCCGTCGCTGCCGCTAGACCTACAACTCAACGCCGACTCCGACGCTCCTTTTCTGACCGCCGAGTCCATCAACTCCGTCCTCTCCTCGCACCGCGGCCCCATCCGCCGCTTCTGCGTGACGACCCTCGACGGTGTCGGCACCTGCGCCTGGCTGCGAGCCCTAGCGGAGCGGCGCATCGACGACACCCTCATAGTGCGGTGGGCGTCCAGGTTCCAGCACCCCGTGCCCCGCACCCTGCTGGGCAAGGCCGCGGTTGCTATACGCCATCTGGATCTCCACTGCTGCCGCCTCGGCCCTCCCAATGTCCTCCATTCTCCGGTGCCGACCTTGCCGAACCTCGACTATCTGTACCTGTCCGACGTGATCATCTCTGAGGCGGCGCTCCACCGCATGATCGAGGTCTGCCCTGTTCTCCGAGAGCTGCATCTCTTCATGATCCATGGACTCCACCGCGTTTGCTTCCGCTCCTGCACCCTTACGACCATGTCCATGAGCACGCCCTGTGTCCCTCTCGACGAGTTCTCCGTGAGAGACACGCCCGCCCTTCAAAGCATCACCTTCACGCACATTGATCTCTGGCGTATACCAAATTTTGCTGTTAATTTCGGTAAGCAAAGGCTTCCAGAGTTTGTGCTTAAGCTGCCGAGCTTGGGCTCGCCGAGCCTTACTACTTTTTCTAACAAGGTATGCACTACTTATTTGTTATATTAGTTAGTGCTTATAACTTGATCGGTCAATTAGTGATAATTCAATCATGTCCAAAAAGTATTTTATGTTGGCTTATCAACTTTAATGCCCAGACATAGATTCTAAATCCTTTTTGTGTCTACTTGATGCAGATGCCGTTTCCCTTTATGACCTCGCTCGTTTTTGGTATGAAATTCGCAACCGGCGAAGAGCTGAGCAAAGCTATATATCTCTTATCCTTATTCACATGTTTACAACGTGTCGAGATATTGGTAAATACTAGCATGCTTTCATTGTTTTACTTCATTTAGACATTTAAGTTCCTTATTATAGTCTTACACAACTTAAACTTGTGCTCTATATTTAATTTAATTTTGTTTACCTTCAAATATGGTTTTTATAAACTTACTTTTTAATGTATCCATTATAGGCATATGTTTATTTTCAAACTTTGAAAACACCATGTTCAAACTCGTCAGCAGTAATCAAAAGTTCCGAGTTTCGCAGCACAACATTAATTTTCCTTTAGCTTTTTTTATAGTGTCAACCATTGAATTCATCAGTTTCGCATAGAGAAGTTTAAATAAAACTGTCAAGTGGCATTTCTTGATGGATAAAGAGATTGGATGGTTTTAAGTAAATTCATTTGATAATATTTAATTTTAATTAATTGCATTTGAATTGCTTCACAATGGATGCTTCTCATTTTACATACACATATATACATGACTCAATGGTTAATGGAGAACTAGCAAGGAGTTAGACCACCGGCTTAGGAGACTGTCAAAAGGATCGTGTGGCTAGTGTTGAACAATCTTAAGAGAGGATATTAGGTCCTTTGTAATATTTAAAGCGAGACAATATTTGGAATCTTTAAACACGTGATGGACATTAGTAAGTTGACTACACACAAGATCTCTCATTGCATTGGAATTACAATTTGTTTGCTCTTGTTATGTGTGATATATGACTAGAGGAATTGATTGAGAAAATAAGTAATATGAAGAGCATGATTTTGACTTGCCGTTCATTTATGTATTATTGTTTGTACTTTTTTGCACGAGTGTTGGTCTTCCGTGTAAGCAGAGTGTATTTTTTTATGTTAGGAGTGCATTTCTTTATTTGTGAAGATTGTTGGTTTCACATGTGAATTTATCATCAACTTCAACATTTATAAGAATGGAAGATGAAAGGCAATCATTTTTATTACATCTACATTAACAAGTGCCAACTCTGTTACAATTTTCTGTTTATGACAGTGCTTCTACTTCGGTCCAAATAATGAAGCTGGTTGTGGAGATTGGAAACCGGCATCCGAGATGGTCATCTGGCAAAGTAAACATCTAACGCATGTGCGACTGAGCGGATATTGTGGCACGCTCGGGGAGGTGGATTTTGCAAGGTATCTTATGGTTAGGGCACAGTCTCTCAGGGCCATGGATATCAGTCATTCCGTTGATTGGACCCCAAAGGATATCAGCCGTCAAACAGAGTTGATATGCCTGCAAGGGAAGGCCTCGCCGTTGGCTGAGCTATTTTTCACTAGAAGCGCCCATCCAGATGACGTGCGAAGGAAAGCAGCTAGATATCTTCATACATTGCACATGCTTTGATGAAATGTACAATCCCTTGGGTTTGCGCTTGTATTTTCCTTGTGATCACAGTGTTATTATAGCTTGCTACTCTTTTCTAAGAACGGTTTTCATATGTGTTAATGGATTCCTTTTTTTTTTTGAACAAGCAAATGGCGCACAAAGGCGCCAACCTTTCATTCATCTGTAAAGCAGTTTACATGGAGAAGTACAAATCTCTGCAGATTATTCTGGCCTACCACCTGAAACAAGGGACAACATTCTCCTATATGATCACGATTGGTGCAACTGAGCCTAGTGCTAGGATCGACTACAGACCCATGCGTGATTGCAATTTTTGCATACTCATGTGCTTCACTGTTTTGGTTCCTGTATATACAAGATAGACCTGCATTTGTTTATGACCTGTTATGGCGGAAAATTATGTGATGTTGCTTCAGATCTCTTTAGAAATATCGGCCCAGGTGTTGACTGAGTTAGGCATCAGAGTATGCAACCAGTGCCCAATTGAGCCTTTCAGCATAAGCGGCAGGTGTCGTGGATCTAATACTGACAGTAGAATGGGGGTATGTATGAGGAGGCAAGATCCTAGCTACGGCGAAGTTGTACACACGAGTTTTACGAGTTCAGACCCTTCACGGAGGAAGTAACAGTTCTACGTCTCGGAGCCCGGAGGCGGTCGACTGGATTATGCGTGTGTGTGTTACAGGGGTGCGAACCCTTATGCCTGAGGAGGGGGTTGGCTTATATAGAGTTCGCCACACAGAGTTCAATGTACATTAAGACAGGAACGTTACTGGTAACGTCAGCATTAAAGTTTACATAAATGGTCATTAAGCATGCGGAGTGAAAGCCCGACCGTTGCCATTCAGGATGACCTTAGGCCTTCTGACCTCCGAGTGGATTCTGGTATGGTTGAGTGAGTACTCCCTGGTCGAATGATTTTGTGTTAACCGAGTGAAGTGCCTCTAGTCAAGTGGATGATGATATCTCTTGAATGCTTCTGACTTTAAGGTAATGTCCTTGGGAAGGGCATCTAGGTCAGGCCTATGACCCTACCCTAGGTACATGTCATCGTCATTAGCCCCCGAATGGTTCAGGGTTCGAGTGGAAAAAAGGAGTTGAAGTTGGTTCCGACTCGGTTTTACGCGACGGAAGTGTCCTCCTTGGACTGATGAACCATGTGACAACTTTGACTTCATTTTCGGTCGCCCTGATCCATTCTAAAATAACCGAATGAACTTTGCTGATATGCTCCGAGTGTTTATGGTATAAAATCTTCTGTCTGACAGGTTGCTCTGCTGCTCACGTATCTTGCGGGATTGGAATTTCGGGAAGCGCGCGGGGCGGAGGAAGCCGCAGTAATCGAGACGGATTAGGCAGGGACGCCTTGATCTCTGTGCCACCTTTTTGGCCACGCGTCGCGTGCGCGACTGTTGCGGGATTTGACAGGGTCGTTTGGGCCCACGGGTGAGTCACTCGGAAATGACCTCATATAAGGCGTTGGATTGGGGTTCTCTGCACAGTGTGTCCTCATTCATCCCCTTCCTCCTTTGTTTTCTCCACCGCATCATCCTCTGCTCTCGGCGTCGCCGCCTTGCTCGAGTTCCGCTCGCTGCAATGGGGAAGGAGAGGATGGTGGCCTTGGAGAGCGCGAAGAAGGCAACGGCGAAGGCGAAGTGGAAGAAGACCAACCGAGGCGGATCTTTGTCGAGATCTGTCCTGACGCACGGCTGGATTCAAGGCGACTGGATCTGGTCGGCGATCCGTCAGGACAACATCCACGATCTGGTCGAGGGGGGACTGATCCCCTACGAATCAGCACGGCTCCCGGAGGACGAGACCGAGCCACGGCCGTGGGAGGGTGAGGGCGTTCTCCTCGCCACTCACGTCGACCGCCATTTTTTTGCCTCCCCATCCTTTCTTCCGAGGTTTCTTGAACTTCTTTGGAGCACAACTTCATCACTTTACTCCCAACACCATCGTGTACCTTGCTGCCTTTGTGTCCATGTGTGCGAATTTCCTGGGTTGTAGACCACACTGGGGGTCTCTTCAAGCACATTTTCACGTGTCGTTCTCAGTCGGTCAAGAAGGCCAATCCGATTGACGAGAGGACGCACGTAATCCAGATGTGTGGGCGGCTTGGTATCCAAATGAGAGGTAAAAGCACTTTCCCAGCCATGATTCTTCCCGAGTCAGTCAGAGGGTGGCAGTCGGCCTGGTTCTACTGCAAGGACCAGCCGACTCCAAGCCAGTCGACTGGACTCCCCCCTATTCCCTGTCTCGAATCAAGAAGCCCTCTGCCTTGAAAGTGACCCCGGAGGAGAAAGTGGAGGTGAAGGTGCTGGTCGAACGAGTAGTCCAGCTTGTTCGCGATGGTGTGACCGGCATGGATCTGTTGGAGGTCTTCCTCAGACGACGCATTCAGCCGCTTCAAGCTCATGACCATCCGATGTGGATGTATTCGGGCCTTGATGATACCACTCGGATCCTCCCAGAGGATGTCGACGGGGACACGCTGGAGAAGTGGTTGAGGGGTATTACTGGCAACAAAGATAACCCCAGGGGGGCCAGGAGGATCCCTCCACTCGACAACTCGTACGAACCAGACAAGGTCCAGCTCTGAATTGCCGAGTGTTCTCTTGATTTGTTATGTAACCGCTTGTTGTTAACCGACTGGTTTTTGTTTCGCTTGTTGTCTTTCAGGCCTTGATTGAGATGTACTCGATGCCCAGTGGAGAGCAGGAGCAGGACCCGGAAGGGGAGGCGAGTGGAGGCGAGAGTGGCAAGTGGCAATCTGATGGAGGAGAAGATGACGAAGCGACGACTCTGAAGACGGTGAAGAAGTCGATTCACCCCCTCCCACCGAAAGGCGGTCCAAGCAGACTCATGACCCGGCAAGCATTCGTGGCAAGGCGACTGCACTGACTGGGCAGTCGTCAAAGCGTCCTCGAACGTCTTCTCCAGCTCCGACTGAGAAGGCACCAAAGCAACCGAAGGCTGCGCCATCAAAACCGTAGAAGGCCTTGCCCAAGATCAAAGTGGCCATTCCCATTGCTTCCGGGTATTAGTTGGACTTGATTTATTGGTTTAGTATGAATTTGAACTTTGGTCGACTCATTTCGACGGACATGACCGACTGAATTCTTGCATTTGCAGTGCTGCTACCTCTGGGACTTCTGCTTACAGGAATGAGGACGAGGAAGTGGAGGATGCAGTCACCTCTAATCCGAGTACATCTCTCATAATCTTGTCTTTATTTTCTCGACCGTTTCGTTGGTCGACTGAATTCTGGTGATCGATCTTTTTCGCAGCTCTTCCCAATGTCATTGACCTTCCGGATGACGACGAGGATGTACCGCTGAGACCCAGGAGAAGAGGAAACAGGAAGACGTCAGCCGACAAGGCACCTCTGTCGACGTCGGTGACGGAACCGGTGATCTAGGAAGCCGGCGACACCAATCGTACTGCTGTGATTTTCGCCATACCGTTGACGAGTGCTCAGCCTTCAGCGTCGACTGCACAGACTCCAGCCGATCCATCTTCACTCTTCGCTGCACATCACGTCGCAGAGGACCAAGCGGGTGCTTCCAAGGAGGCTATTCGCCAAGCGAGCATCATGATGGAGCGGATGAAGGTAATCCGAGAGGCCAGCCAAGCTGCTTACGAAGCCAGCTCAGCACTTCAGAGCAACGTCCAAGTTAGTTGATCACCGACTGACCCTTCAACTTGTCGCTTGTTCTGTTAGGATATAATACCTGAAAACTTTCCTAGAGGAATCCTTCCATCGGTCTGCGTTTTGCATTTGTACACCCACTGGATGTTTTGACTTGTCACTAAGTAAACTTGCATTTTGAGCCGACTATGTTGTTGTCGATTGAATCTTTGAACCAGTGGGGGCACGCTGAGTGCACCCACTGGGTGTAGTCCGTGAGACCATAGCTGACTGCGGGCAGTCGACTGTGGTCTGAGAATCGGAATCTCCTCACTCGGCCTGGTCGGACCACGTCGAGTGGAACCTGAACCAGTGGGGGCATGCTAAGTGCACCCACTGGGTGTAGTCCCCGAGACCATGGTCGACTGCGGGCAGTCGACTATGGTCTGAGAGCAATTTTTTTTACCCTCAGCCTGGACAGACCATGTCGAGTAGAAACTAGACCAGTGGGGGCACGCTAAGTGCACCCACTGGGTGTAGTCCCCGAGACTACTGTTGGATGCTTGATTCGGCAGTAGTCTTAGAATTTGTTGACTTTATCGTTTTATCTCTCCGAAGTAACCAATCTTTTCATCTATCGCCTGACTTGTTCTTTGATTGCAGAAATCCTGTGAACTTGGAGCTCGTTTTGCAGATCTAGAGCAGAAGCAGATTCAGCTCAATCTCGATCTGGAGCTAGCCAAGACAAACTTGCAGAAGGCCAAGGACAAAGCCGCTGGTATGAAAAAAAAACCTGGTCGACTGATTCATTTTTGGAGCCGGATTTTATTCGCTTTTTTTGAACTGAACGTTATTTCTTTCAGAGACTCTGAACAAGGCTCTGGCTCAAAAGGATCAGGACCTTGCAGTCGCGCAGAAAACAGCTGACGAGAAAACTACACTCGCTGAACAGAAGCTAGCTTCAGTCGACAAACTGGAAGAAGAAAACACTAAGCTGAAAACTGCCCTTGATGAAGCCAATAAGGAAGCGACTCGCCTGAAGAAGGACAAGAGTAATCTGACCGAGAAGATGGAAGGCATTGCTCGCAAGAGGGATGATCTGGAGAACTATCTAGGAGGTTTTGCCAAGAAGTTGTTCGTCATGCTTGAAGGTATTTTCATCGGCCCGACTGACTTGTTTATGTCGACTCGTCATACAACTACTGACTCATCTTTGATTTGTGCGTGTAGAATTTTGCCAGAACTTCGAGGAAGAGACTTGGCGAGTTGAGACAAGCTTGGACCCCATCCTCTCTCCAGTGAAGGATGAAGCTGCCATGAACGTACTCCGACTGGAATCTCACGTTGCTGGTGTTGTTGACTATCTTGCTCGACTGAAGGTTGCGGTGTCGCGGATCGACACAGCACTCTGGCCAAGGGCGACGTTCCAGAATGACCTCGAGTCTCTAATGACTCGACTTACTAAGGTTCCCGGTCGAGTGCAAGAATGGAAGAAGTCTTCTACTCGATGCGGCGCTGATATGGCTCTGTCCTTGGTTCATGTCCACTGCAAGGAAACACGAGAAGAGAAGCTAGCGGCGATCAAGGTTGCCAATACCAAGAGACACGACTTCCAATCTTTCATGGAGACCTTTATCGCTGCTGCCACTCGGATTGCTGACGGAATCGACCTGGACGAGTTCGTCGAGCCTGCTAGCCCTCCTCCTGCGGAGTGAACAAACTTTTACGCCTCACCTTAAATTTGTCTCGGAATGCCGAGTGATTTTGTAACCGTTAAACTCCTTCGGGCCAGATGCCCAAGTACTTTAATCTGTGGTCTGGAACCTTAGGATTTATCTGAACTTGGTTTATCTGAAACATGGTTGTGTTTTCCTTCGAGTGGAAGCTATTCTTCACTCGGAATAATCTTTTGTGCTTGAGATGCAGCTCTAAGGAGAAGGTCACAGTCGACCTGCACCTCGTCGTCCTTGCGGATGAGGATGGAGTTTGCGCGCTGTATCTGTGGCGCAGTTCCGAGGAGAAGGTTGCACTCGACCTGCAGCTCGTCGTCCTTGCAGATAGGGATGGAGCGTACGTTGTACTTCTGGCGTAGCTCCGAGGAGAAGGTTGCAGTCGACCTACACCTCGTCGTCCTTGCGGATAGGAATGGAGCGTACGTTGTACTTGTGATGTAGCTCTGAGGAGAAGGTTGCAGTCGACCTGCACCTCGTCATCCTTGCGGATAGGGATGGAGCGTACGTTGTACTTGTGGCGTAGTGATACGTATCCAACGTATCTATAATTTTTTATTGCTCCATGCTATATTATCTACTGTTTTGGACTATATTGGGCTTTATTTTCCATTTTTATATTATTTTTGGGACTAACCTATTAACCGGAGGCCCAGCCCAGAATTGTTGTTTTTTTGCCTATTTCAGTGTTTCGAAGAAACAGAATATCAAATGGAGTCCAAACAGAAAAATCATTTTTGGAACGTGATTTTCTCACCGGATAAGACCCAAGAGACTTGGACCCTACGCCAAGGCATTGGAGAGGCGGTCACGAGGGTGGGGGGCGCCCCCCCCTAGGGCGCGCCCCCTGCCTCGTGGGCCCCTCGAAGCTCCACCGACGTACTTCTTCCTCCTATATATATCCACGTACCCCCAAACGATCAGAACAGGAGCCAAAAACCTGATTCCACCGCCACAACTTTCTGTATCCACGAGATCCCATCTTGGGGCCTGTTCTGGAGCTCCGCCGGAGAGGGCCGTCATCACGGAGGGCTTCTACATCATCATAGCCTCTTCGATGAAGTGTGAGTAGTTTACCTCAGACCTTCGGGTCCATAGTTATTAGCTAGATGGCTTCTTCTCTCTTTTTGGATCTCAACACAATGTTCTCCCCCTCTCTTGTGGAGATCTATTCGATGTAATCTTCTTCTTCTTTTTGTGGTGTGTTTGTTATGAATTGTGGGTTTATGATCAAGTCTATCTATGAACAATATTTGAATCTTCTCTGAATTCTTTTATGTATGATTGGTTATCTTTGCAAGTCTCTTCGAATTATCCGTTTGGTTTGGCCAACTAGATTGGTAGTTCTTGCCATGGGAGAAGTGCTTAGCTTTGGGTTCGATCTTGCGTGTCCTTTCCCAATGAAAGAAGGGGCAGCAAGGCACGTATTGTTGCCATCGAGGATAACAAGATGGGGTTTAATTCATATTGCATGAATTTATCTCTCTACATCATGTCATCTTGCTTAAAGCGTTACTCTGTTTTTAACTTAATACTCTAGATGCATGCTGGATAGCGGTCGATGAGTGGAGTAATAGTAGTAGATGCAGAATCGTTTCGGTCTACTTGTCACGGACGTGATGCCTATATACATGATCATGCCTAGATATTCTCATAACTATACTCAATTCTGTCAGTTGCTCAACAGTAATTTGTTCACCCACCATAGAATACTTATGCTCTTGAGAGAAGCCACTAGTGAAACCTATGGCCCCCGGGTCTATTCTCATCATATCAATCTCCATCACTTTAATATTGCTTTGTTTTTACTTTGCCTTTTACTTTTTACTTTGCATCTTTATACCAAAAATATTATCTCTATCAGATCTCACTCTCGTAAGTGACCATGAAGGGATTGACAACCCCTAATCGCGTTGGTTGCGAGTAGCTATCGTTTTGTGCAGGTACGAGGGACTTGAGTGTGGCCTTCTACTGGATTGATACCTTGGTTCTAAAAAACTAAGGGAAATACTTACGCTACTCTGCTGCATCATCCTCTCCTCTTCGGGGAAAACCAACGCAAGCTCAAGAGGTAGCAAGAAGAATTTCTGGCGCCGTTGCCAGGGAGTCTACACAAAGAGTCAACATACCAAGTACCCATCGCAATCCCTATCTCTCGCATTACATTAGTTGCCATTTGCCTCTTGTTTTCCTCTCCCCCGCTTCACCCTTGGGGTTTTATTCACCCTCTCTTTCTCCTTCTCCTTCTCCTTCTCCTTCTTCGTTTGCCTTTTCTCGCTTGCCTTTTGTTTGCCCATGTGTTGGATTGCTTGTTTGTCGCGATGGCTCAAGATACTACCAAATTGTGTGACTTCACCAATACCAACAATAATGATTTCCTTAGCACTCTAATTGCTCCTCTTGCCAATACTGAATCTTATGAAATCAATACTGCTTTGTTGAATCTTGTTATGAAAGATCAATTTGCCGGCCTTCCTAGTGAAGATGCCGCTACTCATCTTAATAGCTTCGTTGATTTATGTGATATGCAAAAGAAAAAAGATGTCGATAATGGTGTTGTTAAACTGAAGCTATTTCCTTTTTCGCTTAGATATCGTGCTAAAGCTTGGTTTTCATCTTTGCCTAAAAATAGTATTGATTCTTGGAACAAGTGCAAAGATGCTTTTATCTCTAAGTATTTTCCTCCCGCTAAGATCATCTCTCTTAGAAACGATATTATGAATTTGAAGAAACTTGATCATGAACATGTTGCACAAGCTTGGGAGAGAATGAAGTTAATGATACGTAATTGCCCTACTCATGATTTGAATTTGTGGATGATTGTACACAATTTTTATGCCGGATTGAATTTTGCTTCTAGAAATCTTTTAGATTCGGCCGCGGGAGGCACTTTTATGGAAATCACTTTAGGAGATGCTACTAAACTCCTAGATAATATTATGGTTAATTATTCTCAATGGCATACTGAAAGATCTTCTAATAAAAAAGTGCATGGAATAGAAGAAATCAATGTTTTGAGTGGAAAGATGGATGAACTTATGAAATTATTTGCTACTAAGAGTGTTTCTTATGATCCTAATGATATGTCTTTGTCTACTTTGATTGAGAATAACAATGAATCTATGGATGTGAATTTGTTGGTAGGAATAATTTTGGTAACAACGCTTATAGAGGGAATTTTAATCCTAGCCCATATCCTAGTAATCCTTCTAATAATTATGGAAATTCCTACAACAACTCTTATGGAAATTATAATAAGATGCCCTCTGAATTTGAGAATAGTGTTAAAGAGTTTATGAATTCACAAAAGAATTTCAATGCTTTGCTTGAAGAGAAATTGCTTAAAGTTGATGATTTGGCTAGGAACGTTGATAGAATTTCTCTTGAGGTTGATTCTTTAAAGCTTAGATCTATTCCTCCTTAGCATGATATCAATGAGTCTCTCAAAGCCATGAGAATTTCCATTGGTGAATGCAAGGAAAGAACCACTAGGATGCGTGCTTCCAAAGATGCCTTTATTAAAGCGTGTTCTTCCAATTCCTATGAAAATCAAGATGAAGATCTAAAAGTTATTGATGTGTCTCCTATCAAATCTTTGTTTTGCAGTATGAATCTTGATGAAACTGAATATGATCTTCCTTTACCTAGAAGGCGTTCCAAAAATTCAGAGTATTTAGATCTTTAGATGAAATTGATGAAAGTGGGATTGAAAGAACTACAAATTTAGATGTTGCTAAACCCACTATATTGGATTTCAAGGAATTTAATTATGAAAGTTGCTCTTTGATTGATTGTATTTCCTTGTTGCAATCCGTGCTAAATTATCTGCATGCTTATAGTCAAAAGAAAGCCTTTACCGAACATATTGTTGATGCCTTGATGCAATCTTATGAAGAAAAACTTGAGTTGAAAGTTTCTATCCCTAGAAAACTCTATGATGAGTGGGAACCTAATATTAAAATTAAAATTAAAAATCATGAGTTTTATGCTTTGTGTGATTTGGGTGCTAGTGTTTCCACTATCCCCAAAACTTTGTGTGATTTGCTAGATTTTCGCGATATTGATGATTGCTCTTTAAACTTGCATCTTGCGGATTCTACTATTAGGAAACCCATGGGAAGGATTAATGGCGTTCTTATTGTTGCAAATAGGAATTATGTGCCCGTAGATTTCATTGTTCTTGATATAGATTGCAATCCTTCTTGCCCTATTATTCTTGGTAGACCTTTCCTTAGAACGGTTGGTGCGATTATTGATATGAAGGAAGGGAATATTAGATTCCAATTTCCATTAAAAAAGGGCATGGAACACTTTCCAAGAAAGAAAATAAAATTGCCTTATGAAACCATCATGAGAGCCACTTATGGATTGCCTTCCAAAGATGGCAATACCTAGATCTATCCTCGCTTTTATGCCTAGCTAGGGGCGTTAAACGATAGCGCTTGTTGGGAGGCAACCCAATTTTATTTTTAGTTTTTTTGTGTTTTTTCTTCTGTTAGGGAATAAATAACCCATCTACCTTCTGTTTGGATGTGGTTTTGAGTTTTAATTAGTGTTTGTGCCAAGTTAGACCTATTGGATCTTCTTGGATGATATTTATTTGATCTTGCTGTAATTTCCAGAAACTTTGCGTTCAGTGCCCGAATTGTTAAAAATCATCAGAACGTGATAAAATACTGATTCCAATTGCTGCTGATCAATAAACAAATTGTCTAGGTCTTCTAATTTTGGTAGATGTTTTGGAGTTACAGAATTTTGCGTTAGCTACAGATTACTACCACACTTGTGCTTCAAAGTAGCACCATGATCTTCATGATAGAGAGTCTCTCGTTATGTCACTTTCATATACTAGTGGGAATTTTTCATTATAGAACTTGGCTTGTATATTCCAATGATGGGCTTCCTCAAAAAATTGCCCTAGGTCTTCGTGAGCAAGCGAGTTGGATGCATACCCATTTAGTTTCTTTTGATGAGCTTTCATATACTTATAGCTCTAGTGCATCCGTTGCATGGCAATCCCTACTCACTCACATTAATATCTATTGATGGGCATATGCATAGCCCGTTAATACGCCTAATTGGTGTGAGACTATCTTCCCTTCTTTTTGTCTTCTCCACAACCACCCTTCTATTCCACATAGTGCTATATCCATGGCTCACGCTCATGTATTGCGTGAAGATTGAAAAAGTATTGAAAAAGTTGGAGTATGAAACAATTGCTTGGCTTGTCATCGGGGTTGTGCATGATTTAAATACTTTGTGTGGTGAAGATAGAGCATAGCCAGACTATATGATTTTGTAGGGATAACTTTCTTTGGCCATGTTATTTTGAGAAGACATAATTGCTTTATTAGTATGCTTGAAGTATTATTATTCTTTATGTCAATATGAACTTTTGTCTTGAATCTTTCTAATCTGAATATTCATACCACAATCAAGAAATTTTGCATTGAACTTATGCCAAGTAGCACTCCACATCAAAAATTCTCTTTTTATCATTTACCTACTCGAAGACGAGCAGGAATTAAGCTTGGGGATGCCTGATACGTCTCCAACGTATCTATAATTTTTGATTGCTCCATGCTATATTATCTACTGATTTGGACTATATTGGGCTTTATTTTCCACTTTTATATTATTTTTGGGACTAACCTATTAACCGGAGGCCCAGCCCAGAATTGTTGTTTTTTTGCCTATTTCAGTGTTTCGAAGAAACAGAATATCAAACGGAGTCCAAACAGAAAAATCCTTTTTGGAACGTGATTTTCTCACCGGATAAGACCCAGGAGACTTGGACCCTACGCCAAGGCATCGGAGAGGCGGTCACGAGGGTGGGCCCCCCCCTAGTGCGCGCCCCCTGCCTCGTGGGCCCCTCGAAGCTCCACCGACGTACTTCTTCCTCCTATATATATCCACGTACCCCCAAACGATCAGAACAGGAGCCAAAAACATAATTCCACCGCCGCAACTTTCTGTATCCACGAGATCCCATCTTGGAGCCTGTTCCGGAGCTCCGCTGGAGAGGGCCGTCATCACGGAGGGCTTCTACATCATCATAGCCTCTCCGATGAAGTGTGAGTAGTTTACCTCAGACCTTCGGGTCCATAGTTATTAGTTAGATGGCTTCGTCTCTCTTTTTGGATATCAATACAATTTTCTCCCCCTCTCTTGTGGAGATCTATTCGATGTAATCTTCTTCTTCTTTTTGCGGTGTGTTTGTTATGAATTGTGGGTTTATGATCAAGTCTATCGATGAACAATATTTGAATCTTCTCTGAATTCTTTTATGTATGATTGGTTATCTTTGCAAGTCTCTTCGAATTATCCGTTTGGTTTGGCCAACTAGATTGGTAGTTCTTGCCATGGGAGAAGTGCTTAGCTTTGGGTTCGATCTTGCGGCGTCCTTTCCCAGTGACTGAAGGGGCAGCAAGGCACGTATTGTATCGTTGCCATCGAGGATAACAAGATGGGGTTTATTTCATATTGCATGAATTTATCTCTCTACATCATGTCATCTTGCTTAAAGCGTTACTCTGCTTTTAACTTAATACTCTAGATGCATGCTGGATAGCGGTCGATGAGTGGAGTAATAGTAGTAGATGCAGAATCGTTTCGGTCTACTTGTCACGGACGTGATGCCTATATACATGATCATGCCTAGATATTCTCATAACTATGCTCAATTCTGTCAATTGCTCAACAATAATTTGTTCACCCACCGTAGAATACTTATGCTCTTGAGAGAAGCCACTAGTGAAACCTATGGCCCCCGGGTCTATTCTCATCATATCAATCTCCATCACTTTAATCTTGCTTTGTTTTTACTTTGCCTTTTACTTTTTACTTTGCATCTTTATACCAAAAATATCATCTCTATCAGATCTCACTCTCGTAAGTGACCGTGAAGGGATTGACAACCCCTAATCGCGTTGGTTGCGAGTAGCTATCGTTTTGTGCAGGTACGAGGGACTTGAGCGTGGCCTCCTACTGGATTGATACCTTGGTTCTCAAAAACTGAGGGAAATACTTACGCTACTCTGCTGCATCATCCTCTCCTCTTCGGGGAAAACCAACGTAAGCTCAAGATGTAGCACGTAGCTCCGAGGAGAAGGTTGCAGTCGACCTGCACCTCGTCGTCCTTGCGGATAGGAATGGAGCGTACGTGTGCTTGTGGCGTAGCTCTGAGGATAAGGTTGCAGTCGACCTGCATCTCGTCGTCCTTGCAAATAGGAACGTGTTTCAAACTTAGGCGAGTACTGGACTGCAGCTAAGCCCCCCGAGTGGGAGGGTTGCTCACCACTCGATGGGATTTTTCAAACTTAGGCGAGTACTGGACTGCGGCTAAGCCCTCGAGTGGGATGGTTGCTCACCACTCGGTAGGGTTTTTCAAACTTAGGCCAGTACTGGACTGCAGCTAAGCCCCCGAGTGGGAGGGTTGCTCACCACTCGGTAGGGTTTTGCAAACTTAGGCGAGTATTGGACTGCAGCTAAGCCCTCGAGTGAGAGGGTTGCTCACCACTCGGTAAGATTTTTTAAACTTAGGCGAGTACTGGACTGCAGCTAAGCCTCCGAGTGAGAGGGTTGCTCACCACTCGGTAGGATTTTTCAAACTTAGGCGAGTACTGGACTGCAGCTAAGCCCCCGAGTGGGAGGGTTGCTCACCACTCGGTAGGATTTTTTTAAACTTAGGCGAGTACTGGACTGCAGCTAAGCCCCCGAGTGGGAGGGTTGCTCACCACTCGGTAGGATTTTTTTTAAACTTAGGCGAGTGCTGGACTGCAGCTAAGCCCCCGAGTGGGAGGGTTGCTCATCACTCGGTAGGGTTTTGCAAACTTAGGCGAGCACTGAACTGCAGCTAAGCCCCCGAGTGGGAGGGTTGCTCACCACTTGGTAGGATTTTTCAAACTTAGGCGAGTACTGGTCTGCAGCTAAGCCTCCGAGTGAGAGGGTTGCTCACCACTCGGTAGGATTTTTCAAACTTAGGCGAGTACTGGACTACAGCTAAGCCTCCTAGTGAGAGGCTTGCTCACCACTCAGTAAGATTTTTTAAACTTAGGTGAACCGGATTCGCAGCTAAGTGTCCGAGTGAGAGGCTTGCTCACCACTCGGTAGGATTAAACTTAGGCGAAACGGATTCGCAGCTAAGCCTCCGAGTGGGAGGGTTGCTCACCACTCGGTAGGATTTTTTTAAACTTAGGCGAAACGTATTCGCATCTAAGGCACCCACTGGGGGATTTGAAACATATAAAAAAGAAACAGCAATCATTTAGGAGACTGTAAAATTGTGTCTTTGACAATCAAACTAGAAGGTATTTCTTATTACATCTCAACAGTCTGAATGCTTAAGTGTGAAAGGGGCGGAGTAACTCCGCATTCCAAGCGTGTGGCTCGTCTTTCTTGTGCTCAACGTTGTAAAGGTGGTATGCTCCGTTGTGGAGCACTCTGGTGACAATGAAGGGGCCTTCCCAAGCAGGAGCAAGCTTGTGTGGTTTCTACTGATCCACTCGAAGAACCAAGTCTCCCTCTTGAAATGCTCGACCCCTCACGTTTCTGGCGTGGAATCTACGCAGATCTTGCTGATAGATGGTCGATCGGATCAGGGCCATCTCTCTTTCCTCTTCCAGGAGATCAACTGCATCTTGATGTGCCTATTCTGCTTCATCTTCTGAGAAAAGCTCGACTCGGGGTGCATTGTGAAGCAAGTCACTCGGAAGTACAGCCTCAGCTCCATAGACCAAGAAGAATGGAGTTCGGCCAGTCGACCGATTGGGAGTTGTCCTCAGTCCCCAAAGCATTGATGGAAGTTCATCGACCCAGGCACCTGCTGCGTGCTTGAGATCACGCATCAGTCGAGGTTTCAGTCCTTTGAGAATCAATCTGTTTGCTCTTTCAGCTTGTACATTCGACTGGGATGGGCGACTGAAGCATAGTCGACTCGAGTGCCTTGGGAAGCGCAGAAGGCTCTGAACTCATCAGAATCGAAGTTCGATCCATTATCAGTGATGATGTTGTGCGGAACACCATATCTGAATGTTAACTCTCTGATGAAACTGACCGCAGTACTGGCTTCAAGATTTTTGATAGGCTTGGTTTCAATCCATTAATTGGTGAACTTGTCGACTGCCACGAGTACATGAGCGAAGCCGCTTCTACCAGTCCTAAGAGGTCCAACCATATCCAACCCCCAAATAGCAAAGGGCCAGACGTGTGGAATGGTCTTCAGGGCTGATGCAGGCTTGTGAGACATGTTGGAGTAAAACTGGCAACCTTCACATTTGTCGACTATTTCTTTTGCCATTTTATTTGCTCATGGCCAATAAAATCCCGCTCGGTATGCTTTGGCCACAATCGTCGGAGAGGACACATGGTGACCACAGGTCCCCGAGTGGATGTCGTTGAGGATCACTCGACCTTCTTCTAGTGTTATGCATTTCTGGTAGACTCCAGTTACACTTTCTCTGAACAGCTATCCTCTTATCACAGTAAAGGCTTTGGATCGACAGACGATCTGTCGAGCCTCTTCTTCATCCTCTGGGAGTTCCTTCCTAAGAATGTACGTGGTGTATGGCACTGTCCAGTCGGGAGTGATGACCAAAACCTCCATGATTAGGTCGACCACGGCCGGGACCTCGACTTCAGTTGGATCAGTGGAACTCTTAGGTTGTGGGGGCTCTTCAGTGAAAGGATCTTCCTGAACTGAAGGTATATGAATATGTTCCAAAAACACATTGCTGGGAATGGCCTCTCTCTTGGAACCTCTTTTCGCCAAATCATCAGCTGCTTGATTTTTCAGTCGGGGTATATGATGGAGCTCTAACCCCTCAAACTTCTTCTCTAACTTTCTCACTGCATTGCAATAGCCAGTCATAGCCGGGCTTCTGACGTCCCACTCCTTCATCACTTGATTAACCACCAAATCCGAGTTGTCGTAAACCATGAGGCGACGAACGCCGAGTGAAATGGCCATACGCAACCCGTACAGAAGAGCTTCATATTCAGCTTCATTATTGGAGGAATCGAAATGAATCTAGAGAACATAACTGAGCTTGTCACCTCGGGGGAATACCAATACCACCCCAGCACCGGAACCATTCAGCATCTTGGAGCCATCAAAGAACATGTCCAATGCTCCGAGTGAATTTGAGTCGGCAGTTGTTGCTCAATCCACTCGGCAAGGAAATCTGCAATCGCCTGGGACTTGATAGCTCTCTTTGCCTAAAACTTGATATCCAATGGAAGGAGTTCAATTGCCCATTTTGCCACTCGACCAGTTCAATCTCTGTTGTTCAGAATCTCAGACAATGGTGCGTCGCTGACGACTGTAATGGAATGATCTGAGAAATAATGAGCAACCTTCTTTGTGGTCATGTAAATCCCATAAACAAGCTTCTGGTAATGTGGATATCTTTGCTTGGATGGAGTCGGAACTTCAAAGACATAGTATACTGGGCGCTGAACTTTATAGGCTTTTCCTTCTTCTTCCCGCTCGACCGTGAGCACTTTACTAACAACTTGTCCAGTGGCTGCAATATAAAGTAGTAAAGGCTCTTTGCTGATTGGGGCAGCAAGCACCGGCTGGGTGGAAAGCAGGGCTTTAGCTCTGCAAACGCTGTGTCAGCTTCATCAGTCCACTCGAACTTGTCAGATTTCTTCATCAGTCGGTAAAGAGGCAAGGCCTTTTCACAAAGACGAGAGATGAATCGACTCAAGGTGGCCAAACAACCAGTAAGCTTCTGGACATCGTGCACATGCACAGGGCGTTTCATCTGGAGTATGGCACCAACTTTATCTGGATTTGCGTCGATCCCTCATTCGGAAACGAGGAAACCGAGTAACTTTCCGCCAGGAACCCCGAATGTGCACTTTGATGGATTAAGTTGTTGTGGAACGTAGCAGAAATAAAAAAAATTCTACGCATCACCAAGATCAATGTATGGAGTAATCTAGCAACGAGGGGAGGGGGAGTGCATCTACATACCCTTGTAGATCGCTAAGAGGAAGCATTACAAGAACGCGGATGAAGGTGTCGTACTCGTAGCGATTCAGATCGCGGTTGATTCCGATCTAAGCGCCGAACAACGGCGCCTCCGCGTTCAACACACGTGCAGCCCGGTGACGTCTCCCATGCCTTGATCCAGCATGGGGAGAAGGAGAGGTTGGGGAAGACTCCGTCCAGCAGCAGCACGATGACGTGGTGGTGAAGGAGGAGCGTGGCAATCCTGCAGGGCTTCGCCAAACACCGCAGGAGAGGAGGAGGACTTGGGAGAGGGGGAGGGCTGCGCCAGAACTTGGGTGCAGCTACCCTCCCACCCCCCACATATATATAGGGGCAAGGGAGAGGGGGGCCGGCCCCCTCAGATCCAATCTGAGGAGGGGGCGGTGGGCAGGGGGGTTGCCTTGCCTCCCAAGGCAAGGGGGGCGCCCCCCTTTAGGGTTCCCCCAAAACCCTAGGCGCATGGGCCCTAGGGGGGAAGGCGCCCAGCCCACTAAGGGGCTGGTCCCTCTCCACACACAGCCCATAGAGCCCTCCGGGGCAGGTGGACCCTCCCGGTGGACCCCCGGAACCCCTTCGGTGGTCCCGGTACAATACCGGTAAGCCCCCGAATTATTCCGGTGACCGTATGATGACTTCCCATATATAAATCTTTACCCACGGACCATTCCGGAACTCCTCGTGACGTTCGGGATCTCATCCGGGACTCCGAACAACATTCGGTAACCACATACATATATTCCCTATAACCCTAGCGTCATCGAACCTTAAGTGTGTAGACCCTACGGGTTCGGGAACCATGCAGTCATGACCAAGACATATCTCTGGCCAATAACCAATAGTGGGATCTGGATACCCATGTTGGCTCCCACATGTTCCACGATGATCTCATCGGATGAACCATGATGTCAAGGATTCAATCAATCCCGTATATAATTCCCTTTGTCTACTGGTATGATACTTGCCCGAGAATCGATCGTCGGTATCCCGGTACCTTGTTCAATCTCGTTACCGGCAAGTCTCTTTACTCGTTTCGTAACACATCATCCCGTGATCAACTCCTTGGTCACATTGTGCACATTATGATGATGTCCTACTGAGTGGGCCCAGAGATACATCTCCGTCACACGGAGTGACAAATCCTAGTCTCGATTCGTGCCAACCCAACACACACTTTCGGAGATACCCGTAGTGCACCTTTATAGCCACCCAGTTACGTTGTGACGTTTGGTACACCAAAAGAATTCCTACGGTATCCGGGAGTTGCACAATCTCATGGTCTAAGGAAATGATACTTGACATTAGAAAAGCTTTAGCATACGAACTACACGATCTTGTGCTAGGCTTAGGATTGGGTCTTGTCCATCACATCATTCTCCTAATGATGTGATCCCGTTATCAACGACATCCAATGTCCATGGTCAGGAAACCGTAACCATCTATTGATCAACGAGCTAGTCATCTAGAGGCTTACTAGGGACATGGTGTTGTCTATATATCCACGCATGTATCTGAGTTTCCTATCAATACAATTCTAGCATGGATAATAAACGATTATCATGAACAAGGAAATATAATAATAACCAATTTATTATTGCCTCTAGGGCATATTTCCAACAGTCTCCCACTTTCACTAGAGTCAATAATCTAGTTCACATCGCTATGTGATTAACACTCATAGGTCACATCACCATATGACTAACACCCAAAGAGTTTACTAGAGTCAATAATCTATTTCACATTACCATGTGATTAACACTCAATGAGTTCTGGGTTTGATCATGTTATGCTTGTGAGAGATGTTATAGTCAACGGGTCTGCAACAATCAGATCCGCATGTACTTCGAAAAACTTTATGTCATATCATAGATGCTGCTACCACGTTCCACTTGGAGCTATTCCAAATGGTTGCTCCATTATACATATCCGGTTTTTCTACTCATAGTCATCTGGATAGGTGTTAAAGCTTGCATCGACGTAACTCTTAACGTCGAACTCTTTATCACCTCCATAACCGAGAAATATTTCCTTATTTCTCTAAGGAAAATTTTGACCACTGTCCAGTTATCCACTCCTGGATCACCTTTGTACCCTCTTGCCAGACATGTGGCAAGGCACAAATCAGGTGCGGTACTCAGCATGGCATACCGTATAGAGCCTATGACAAAAGCATAGGGACGACCTTCGTCCTTCCTCTTTCTTCTGCCGTGGTCAAGCTTTGAGTCTCACTCAACTTCACACCTTACAACTCAGGTAAGAATCCCTTCTTTGACTGATCTATTTTGAACTCCTTCAAAATCATGTCAAGGTGTGCGTTCTTTGAAAGTATCATCATGCGTCTTGATCTATCTCTATAGATCTTGATGCCCAATATGTAAGCAGCTTTATCCAGGTCTTCCTTTGAAAATCACTCTTCAAAAAAACGTTTATGCTTTCCAGAAATTCTAGATTATTTCGGATCAACAATATGTCATCCACATATACTTATCAGAAATGTTGTAGTGCTCCCACTCACTTTCTTGTAAATACAAGTTTCTAGCAAACATTGTATAAACCTAAAAGCTTTGATCACTCCATCAAAGCATATATTCCGACTCCGAGATGCTTGCTCTAGTCCATAGAAGGATCGCTGGAGCCAACATACCTTTTTAGCATCCTTAGGATCGACAAAACCTTTTATTGTATCACATACAACTTTTTCTTATGAAAACTGGTAAGAAAACTTGTTTTGACATCCATCTGTTAGATTTCATAATCGAAAAATACAGCTAATGCTAACATGATTCTGACGGACTTAAACATCGCTACGGGTGAGAAAATCTCATCGTAGTCAACTCCTTGAACTTGTGAAAAGACTCTTTGCCACAAGTCGAGCTTCATAGACGGTAACATTACCGTCCACGTCCATCTTCTTCTCAAAGATCCATTTATCTCAATGGCTTGCCGATCATCGGGCAAGTCCACCAAAGTCCATGCTTTGTTCTCATACATGGATCCTATCTTGGATTTCATGGCTTCTAACCATTTGTCGGAATATGGGCCCACCATCGCTTCTCCATAGCTCGTAGGTTCATTGTTGTCCAACATGATATCTAAGACAGGATCACCGTACCACTCAGGATTAGTACATATCCTTGTCGACCTACGAGGTTTGTTAGCAACTTGATCTGAAGCTTCATGATCACTATCATTAACTTCCTCTTCAACCGACGTAGGCGCCACAGAAACGTCTTTCTGTGTTGCACCACTTTCCGGTTGAAGTAGAGGTTTAACAACCTCATCAAGTTCTATCTTCCTCCCACTCAATTCTTTCGAGAGAAACTCCTTCTCGAGAAAGGACCCGTTCTTAGCGACAAACACTTTGCCCTCGGATCTGAGATAGAAGGTATACCCAACTGTTACCTTTGGGTATCCTATGAAGATGTATTTGTCCGCTTTGGGTTCGAGCTTTTTCGGCTGAAGCCTTAAGCATCGCAACACCAAATATTAAGAAACGACAACTTTGGTTTCTTGCCAAACCAATGTCCATACGACATCGTATCAACGGACTTAGATGGTGCCCTATCTAAAGTGAATGCAGCTGTCTCTAACGGATAACCTCAAAATGATAGCGGTAGATCGGTAAGAGACATCATAGATCGCACCATATCTCATAAGGTTCGATTAAGACGTCCGGACATGCCATTACGCTGTGGTGTTCCAGGTGGTGTCAACTAAGAAACAATTTCACAATGTGTTAAGTGATTGCCAAACTCATAACTCAGAAATTCTCCATCGATCAGATCGTAGGAATTTGATCTTCTTGTTATGATGGTTCTTAACTTCACTCTGAAATTGCTTGAACTTTTCAAACGTTTCAGACTTGTGCTTCATTAATTAAATATACCCATATCTACTCAAATCGTCAGTGAAGATGAGATAATAGCAATGTCCATCGTACGCCTCAATTCTTATTGGATCACACACGTCAGCATGTACGATTTCCAACAAGTCACTTGCCCGTTTCATTGTACCTGAAAACGGGTCTTAGTGATCCTGCCCATGAGGCATGGCTCGCATGTGTCAAGCGATTCAAAATCAAGTGACTCCAAACATCCATCGACATGGAGTTTCTTCATGCATCTTACGCCAATATGACCTAAGCGGCAGTGCCACAAGAAAGTGGTACTATCACTATTAACTCTACATCTTTTGGCGTGAACATGTGTATTACCACGACCGAGATTCAATGAACCATTCACATAGGGTGCATGACCATGAAAGGTATTATTCATGTAACCAGAATAACCATTATTCTCTAACTTAAATGAATAACCGTATTGCAATGAACATGATCTAATCATATTCATGCTCAACGTAGACACCTGATAACATTTATCTAGTTTCAATACAAATCCCGAAGGCAGATGGAGCGTGCGATGGTGATCTCATTAACTTTGGAAACACTTCCAACACACATCGTCACCTCGCCCTTAGCCAGTCTCCGTTTAGTCTGTAGCTTTTGCTTCAAGTCACCAATAATAGCAACTGAACCGGTATCCAATACCCACGTGCTACCAGGAGTACTAGTAAGGTACACATTAATAACACGTATATACTTTGTTGAAGTTGCCAGCCTTCTTATCTACCATGCATTTGGGGTAGTTCCGCTACCAGTGACCGTTCCCCTTACAATAGAAGCACTTAGTCTCGGGTTTGGGTTCAACCTTGGGTTCCTTCACTGGAGCGGCAACCGGTTTGCCATTCATGAAGTTTCCCTTCTATCCCTTGCCCTTCTTGAAAACCAGTGGTCTTGTTAAACCATCAACACTTGATGCTCCTTCTTGATTTCTACTTTTTGCGGTCTTAAGCACCGCGAACAACTCCGGGATCATCTCCATCCCTTGCATGTCATAGTTCATCATGAAGATCTAGTAGCTTAGTGATAGTGACTAGAGAACTCTATCAATCACTATCTTACTGGAAGTTTAACTCCCACTTGATTTAAGTGATTGTAGCACCCAGACAATCTGAGCACATGCTCACTAGCTGAGCTATTCTCCTCCATCTTGTAGGCAAAGAACTTGTCAGAGGTCTCATACCTCTCAACATGGGCATGAGCCTGAAATCCCAATTTCAGCTCTTGGAACATCTCATATGTTCTATGGCATTCAAAACGTCATTGGAATCCCGATTCTAAGCCGTAAAGTATGGTGCACTTAACTATCAAGTAGTCATCAGGACGTATCTGTTAGATGTTCATAACACCCACAGACGACGCTGGAGGGGTTGGCACACTGAGCGGTGCATCAAAGACATAAGCCTTCTGTGTAGCAATGAGGACACTCCTCGGGCAACGGACCTAGTCCGCATCATTGCTTACAATATCTTTCAACTTAATCTTTCTCTAGGAACATATTGAAACAGGGAGCTACAATGCGAGCTATTGATCTACAACCTTTTTGCAAAGACAACTTAGACTATTATTCATGATAATTAAGTTCATCTAATCAAATTATTTAATGAACTCCCACTCAGACAGCCATCCCTCTAGTCATTTAAGTGATACATGATCCGAGTCAACTAGGTCGTGTCCGATCATCACGTGAGACGACTAGTCATCATCGGTGAACATCTTCATGTTGATCGTATCTTCTATACGACTCATGTTTGACCTTTCGGTCTTCCGTGTTCCGAGGCCATGTCTGTACATGCTAGGCTCGTCAAGTCAACCTAAGTGTATTGCGTGTGTAAATCTGGCTTACACCCGTTGTATTCGAACTTTAGTATCTATCACACCCGATCTTCACGTGGTGCTTGGAAACAACGAACCTTCGCAACGGTGCACAGTTAGGGGGAACACTTTCTTGAAATTATTACGAGGGGTCATCTTATTTAAGCTACCGTCGTTCTAAGGAAATAAGATGTAAAACATGATAAACATCACATGCAATCAAATAGTGACATGATATGGCCAATGTCATTTTGGTCCTTTTGATCTCCATCTTCGGGGCACCATGATCATCATCGTCACCGGCATGACACCATGATCTCCATCATCGTGTCTTCGTGAAGTTGTCTCGCCAACTATTACTTCTACTAATACGGCTAACGGTTAGCAATAAAGTAAAGTAATTACATGACGTTTATGTTGACACGCAGGTCATAAATAAATTAAGACAACTCCTATGGCTCCTGCCGGTTGTCATACTCATCGACATGCAAGTCGTGATTCCTATTACAAGAACATGATAAATCTCATACATCACATATATCATTCATCACATCCTTTTGGCCATATCACATCACAAGGCATATGCTGCAAAAACAAGTTAGCCGTCCTCTAATTGTTGTTGCCAATTTTTACGTGGCTGCTATAGGTTTCTAGCAAGAACGTTTCTTACCTATGCCAAAACCACAACGTGATATGCCAATTTCTATTTACCCTTCATAAGGACCCTTTTCATCGAATCCGATCCGACTAAAGTGGGAGAGACAGACACCCGCTAGCCACCTTATGCAACTAGTGCATGTCAGTCGGTGGAACCTGTCTCACGTAAGCGTACGTGTAAGGTCGGTCCGGGCCGCTTCATCCCACGATGCCGCCGAATCAAGATAAGACTAGTAACGGCAAGAGAATTGACAAATCGACGCCCACAACTACTTTGTGTTCTACTCGTGCAAGATACTACACATAGACCTAGTTCTGACACCACTGTTGGGGATCGTAGCAGAAATCAAAAAATTTCTACGCATCACCAAGATCAATCTATGGAGCAATCTAGCAACGAGGGGAAGGGGAGTGCATCTACATACCCTTGTAGATCGCTAAGCGGAAGCGTTACAAGAACGCGGATGAAGGAGTCGTACTCGTAGCGATTCAGATCGTGGTTGATTCCGATCTAAGCACCGAACAACAGCGCCTCCGCGTTCAACACACATGCAGCCCGGTGAAGTCTCCCACGCCTTGATCCAGCAAGGGGAGAAGGAGAGGTTGGGGAAGACTCCGTCCAGCAGCAGCACGACGGTGTGGTGGTGAAGGAGGAGCGTGGCAATCCTGCAGGGCTTCGCCAAACACCGCGGGAGAGGAGGAGGACTTGGGAGAGAGGGAGGGCTGCGCCAGAACTTGGGTGCGGCTGCCCTCCCACCCCCCACATATATATAGGGGAAAGGGAGAGGGGGGGCGGCGGCTAGGGGGTTGCCTTGCCCCCCAAGGCAAGGGGGCGCCCCCCTTTAGGGTTTCCCCAAAACCCTAGGTGCATGGGCCCTAGGGGGAAGGCGCCCAGCCCACTAAGGGGCTGGTCCCTCTCCACACACAGCCCATAGGGCCCTCCGGGGCGGGTGGACCCTCCCGGTGGACGTCCGGAACCCCTTCAGTGGTCCCGGTACAATACCGGTAAGCCCCCGAATTATTCCGGTGACCGTATGATGACTTCCCATATATAAATCTTTACCTCAGACCATTCCGGAACTCCTCGTGACATTCGGGGTCTCATCCGGGACTCCGAACAACATTCGGTAACCACGTACATCTATTCCCTATAACCCTAGCGTCATCGAACCTTAAGTGTGTAGACCCTACGGGTTCGGGAACCATGCAGTCATGACCGAGACATATCTCCGGCCAATAACCAACAGCGGGATCTGGATACCCATGTTGGCTCCCACATGTTCCACGATGATCTCGTCGGATGAACCACGATGTCAAGGATTCAATCAATCCCGTATGCAATTCCCTTTGTCTACCAGTATGATACTTGCCCGAGATTCGATCGTCGGTATCCCGATACCTTGTTCAATCTCGTTACCGGCAAGTCTCTTTACTCGTTCCATAACACATCATCCCGTGATCAACTCCTTGGTCACATTGTATACATTATAATGATGTCCTATCGAGTGGGCCCAGAGATACCTCTCCGTCACACGGAGTGACAAATCCCAGTCTCGATTCGTGCCAACCCAACAGACACTTTCGGAGATACCCGTAGTGCACCTTTATAGCCACCCAGTTATGTTGTGACGTTTGGTACACCCAAAGCATTCCTACGGTATCCGGGAGTTGCACAATCTCATGGTCTAAGGAAATGATACTTGACATTAGAAAAGTTTTAGCATACGAACTACACGATCTTGTGCTAGGCTTAGGATTGGGTCTTGTCCATCACATCATTCTCCTAATGATGTGATCCCGTTATCAACGACATCCAATGTCCATGGTCAGGAAATCGTAACCATCTATTGATCAACGAGCTAGTCATCTAGAGGCTTACTAGGGACATGGTGTTGTCTATATATCCACACATGTATCTGAGTTTCCTATCAATACAATTCTAGTATGGATAATAAACGATTATCATGAACAAGGAAATATAATAATAACCAATTTATTATTGCCTCTAGGGCATATTTCCAAGATAAGCTTGATATCATACCTTCTCAGGTTGGCAAAGGTTTCAGCGAGGTCAGTTAGCAGGTCGGAACCCTTGCGCGACTTGACCACAATTTCATCCATGTATGCTTCCACATTCCGACTGATTTAGTGAGCAGACACTTCTGAATCATCCTCATAAATGTGGCTCCGGAATTCTTGAGGCCTAATGGCATGGTGACATAATACAAGCACCCGAATGGAGTGATGAAAGTTGTTTTTATCTCATCGGGTCCATACAGTCGGATCTGATGGTACCCGGAATAGGCATCTAAAAAAGACAGACGCTCACACCTCGCGGTCGAGTCAACGATCTGGTCGATGCGGGGGAGAGGAAAATGATCTTTCGGGCAGGCCCGATTGATATGCTCGAAGTCAATGCACATGCGAAGTGAATCGTCCTTCTTGGGGACCATGACAACATTGGCGAGCCACTCGGAGTGGTAAATTTCTCAAATGAACTCAGCTGCCAGGAGCCGAGCCACTTCCTCACCAATTGCCTTTCTCTTTTGTACGGCGGACCATCGAGGATGTTCCTTGACCGGTTTTACTTTTGGGTCGACTCACAAACGGTGCTCGGCCAGTCCCCTGGGTACACCCGGCATGTCAGAAGGTTTCCATGCAAAGATGTCCCAGTTCTCACGGAGGAACTGGATGAGCGCTTCTTCCTATTTGCTGTCGAGTGATGTTGAGATATGAGTAGGAGCAGCATTAGGATCGGTCGGGTGAATATGAATCGGCTTGGTTTCACCGGACGATTGAAATGCAGAATCAGTGGCAGGCTTCTTGGAGCGCAACAAATCACCCGGATCTGCATTCTTCCGGTAATCTTGCATTTTGACTGCTGCCATTTGTGCATCGGCGATTTTTGAGCCCTTCTGGAAGCACTCTTCTGCCTTCTGCCGATTGCCAATGATAGTGATCACTCCTCTGGGACCAGGTATTTTCAATTTGAGGTACACGTAACACGGCCGAGCCATGAAACGTGCATAGGCAGGCCTATCCAGAATAGCATGATAAGCACTCTGGAAATCCACTACTTCAAATGTTAATTTTTCCTTGCGGTAATTCTTGGAATCACCGAAAACCACATCAAGGGCGATCTGGCCGAGTGATTCAGCCTTCTTGCCAGGTATAACACCATGGAAACTCGTATTGCTTTCACTAAGTTTGGACATCGGAATGCCCATTCCCTTCAAGGTTTCAGCATAAAGAATATTCAGGCCGCTACCACCATCCATCAGCACTTTGGTCAGTCGAGTGCCTTCAACAACTATGTCGACCACCAACGCTTGCCTCCCAGGGGCGGCTATATGCGCAGGGTGATCAGACTGGTCGAATGTGATGGCAGTCTGAGACCACTTTAAATAACTGGGTGTCGCTAGAGCGACCATGTTCACTTCTCTGTTGATAACTTCCAGTCGACTTTTGCTTTCAACATCAGCAAAAATCATCAGAGTGGAATTGACGTTGGGAAAACCATCATCTTCTTCTTCCTTATCTTCACCCTTATCCGACTCCTTTTCCTTCTCCTTGGGTTGTTTCTCTCGGAACTGCTGGATCAGGAGCCGACACTGTCGAGTGGTGTGTTTAGGGTAAATGAGATTACCCTCTTCATCTTTCTTGGTGTGGATGTGGCACGGTAAATCCAACACATCATTTCCATCTTGATCCTTCACCTTCTTTGGGTTCCAGGGTCCTTTGGGCTTCCCCTTGAACTTTCCTTGAGCCACAAATAAAGCCTCACCAGGAGCAGCTGGCTTGGCCTTACGCTTCTGTTTCCGATTGGAAGTACCACCGGTGTCCTGACCGACTGGTTTGCTCTTTCCACTACGGAGTCGATCTTCCTCTTCTCCGTTGGCATACTGAGTGGCTATTTCCATCATCCGAGTCAAGGACATATCTCCTGTCCGACCGAATTTCAGGACAAGCTCCCTATACTTAACGCCTTCCTTGAAAGCACAAACTGATTGATGCTCAGATACATTTTCAACTGTGTGATGTAAAGTGGTCCATCTCTGAATGAAATCCCTGAGAGTCTCATTCGGTTTTTGCACGCAATGCTGCAATTCTGTTAACCCTGTTGGTCGTTTGCATCTGCATGTACCTTCAAAGGTTCTAACAAACACTCAGGCAAGTTCCTCCCAACTATATATGTTGCCAGGCGCTAACTGATTCAACCATGCTCTGGCCGAGCCTTCCAACATCAGAGGAAGGTGCTTCATGGCCACTTCATCATTGCCACCACCGATCTGAACAGCCACTCGGTAGTCCTCAAGCCAAGTGTCAGGCTTGGACTCACCAGTGAACTTGCTGACTCCAGTTGCCAACCTGAAGTTGGGAGGAATCACTGCAGCCCTGATGGCTCTGTTGAAACACTCTGGACCTGAAACATGTACTATGTTGCCAGTCAGATGATCTATGTCATAGCCCTCTCTGTGTGCTATGTTCCTGTCGACCAGACCTTGAACGAGAATATACCTCGCATCAAAGCCTGGCTCTCTGGGGTCGACTAGTATTCTTCTTCCACCACTGTGAGGGTGTCTGTCCTCGTGCTGACGAGGCACATACGACCTACTCCTCGGAGGGGGTGTGGGCACTCGACGACGGTCATCATATTGCTCGTTGTTTCTGTACTGATCTTGTCGGTGCCCACGTCCCTCACGTCGCGGGGGCGATCTTGGGCTATGAGCCGACTGTACTGTGTCTGCCATCACAGACTTGCTGTGAATCCTATTCCGCGACTGAGACACAGCTGTGTTCTGCTCTCCGCCTGCCCGGAGCAAGGCCCGGATCTGCATCAAACCTCTGCCAGCTTCCGACTGGGACGGCTGAATTGACTCGGCTATACGGGCTGCAGCAGTGAGATTTTGAATCGGAGTGCGGTATACCTGAGGCTGAGGCGAAAAAAGTTGCCGTCGACTGGATTCAGGGATCCGCTGCCGAGCACGCTCGTCGAGTGCGTGCTGGAGGTTCTCTAGTCGAGTGCGCTCAACCAAGTTGGCCAGGCGCGCCTCCTCCAAGGCCCGGGCCTCGGGGTTTCTCCAACGATAGGAGTGTGAAGCGCATCCATATTGCGGCGGCGAAGCTCTTTGTGAAGATTTCATTGTAATGTATATAGATGCATTTTAGAGTGTAAATTTACTCATTTTGCTCCATATGTAGTCTATAGTGACATCTCTACAAAGACTTATATTAGGGAGTAATATGTTGGAGGGTGCGTGCTTTCAGGAATCTAGAGTTGCTCTTACTTGTTGTTTCTTGGATCAGGCTGGCTGGGTTTATTGAAACAATAATGCTGGAGGGTACATATAAATCGTCGGGAGGCTGGAGCAAAGCAACCAGACATGCCGTAAAAAACAAGGAGCAGTCACTTTGGCGCACCCGGTCTGTTTTCTTTTTCTTTTTTATTTGATGAGATCCGCATCCGGTTTGTTGATAGCCGTGCTTTCGTTTACGCGTCTTCCACCGTAGAGAGAGAGACGACAAGACTCAAGTTTCCGCCCGGACGACGTGGCCGCCCCGCCGGCGCCGACGGGCAGCCGATCCTTTGCGTGGGCCTCTCCGCCTCAGCTGGGCGTGCAGAAGAATCTTTCCTTCCCAAGCCTCCGCCCGCCCATCCCTCGCACCCATCTCTCCGAATCGAATCCGAATCACGGAGCCGAGCTTTGCGCGCGGTGTTCGTCGCACAGCCGTTTTCCGTCCGTCCGGCGTGCCCATGCCCATGCGTCGTCATACGGCGTCGACCACGACAGTTCAGTCAGTTCGTGTCAGCGACCAACCCTACTCGTAGGCACATACGTAATCTCATCTCATCACCGTACTAAACAATCTTATCCGAACCTCTCGCTGCTCCTACTCCCAGCACCCTTGCACGACACGGTACGGTACGGAGGAGGAAAAGCACAAGCAAACATTCCAACCGAACTCCATCCAATCCAACCACGATCGCGCTCGAGCTCGTTCGTTTACCATCGCAATCGCCTCCTAATTACGTTATCTTCCAGCATCCCCCGCCGACCGTGCCCAGCCCATTATTCCTCTTATTCCTTTGCTTTCTCCCCCGGCTTCAGTCCGGTCCCTTTCCCCCCTTCCAAACAGGCCAAAGCTTCGATAACGAACTTGCCCACCGCCCCCGGGCGCACGGCGAATCCCCCTATCCATCGCCGTCCCTCCTTGTGGCGCCCGCTCGTGGGGTGGGCCCGTGGGCCCGGTGTCGGCCCGGCCCCACGAACCCGGAACCCACCGAGCGAGAGAGAGAAAAGCTACTAGCCGACGCGCCCCACCGCCCACGCTATTTACCACCTCGTTCCACGCGCGGCGAGACAGACGAGAGCAGAGAGCTAGCTACCCGAGGCCGAGCAAGCAGGAGAGGGAGATGAAGGGCGGCGAGGCGCCGGCGGCGGCGACGGTGGTGGTGGGGGAGGAGCACTGCGAGGCGGAGGACAGGGAGCTGACGGTGCGCAAGACCACGCTCTTCTCCCCGGGGGACGGGCTGGAGGCCTACGACCACCGCACGGGCGCGCTGGCCTTCCGCCTCGAGACGTACGGCCGCGGAGGCGCATGCGGCGGGGGCGCGGCGGCCGGGGACCTGGCGCTGCTGGGCGCCGCGGGGGACCCCGTGCTCACCGTCCGCAGGCGCCGCCCCAGCCTGCACCACCGCTGGGACGGCTTCCTGGGCGACGGGGGCCCCGCGGGCGCCAAGCCGCTCTTCTCCGCCCGCCGCTCCTCCATCCTCGGCGCCGGGGCCGGGGTCCTCGTCGACCTCCTCGCCCCCGCCCATACCGCCGCCAAGGAGTTCCGCGTCGACGGGTCGTTCCCGAGGCGCTGCTGCCGCGTGGTGGCGGTGGCCGGCGCGGGCGAGGTGGAGGAGGGGGAGGACCAGGAGACGGTGGTGGCGGAGGTGCGCAGGAAGGTGGACGAGGGCGCGCACGTGGTGCTGGGCCGGGACGTGTTCGTGCTGTGGGTGCGCGCGGGATTCGACGCCGCCTTCGCCATGGGGATCGTGCTCGTGCTCGGCCGCATCACCGGGGACGACCTCGACGGCGTCCTCGGCGAGGAGCTGCTCCTCGAGGCCACATCGCCGGTGTAGTAGGCCTCGAGCTCTGTCCCTCTTTTTTTTGGCTTACGCAACGCAGGCAGGGTCGTCGCTTGGTCTGTGATGCGCATCTCGCGGACGGACTCCTGGCTGGCATTGTTGCCTAGCATAGCAAGCAAAGCTTGGATTGGATCGAGCTTGTAGCTTTGAGTGAACATGGACATGATCTGCACTGCACTGCACTGTTTGATTATTACTACATTAGTTTTGATATAATTATACAAGTACTAGTATCTGGAATTATTGAAACAGAGTGTTATGAAAGTCTTCTATACCTGCTGAAGATTCGGATCCATGCGATTGGATCCAATAGCTCGCTCATGACTCCTGCAAATTAAGCGATATATCTGGTGCAAAGCGTAACTGCGCGCGCTGATTGAATTCACCAGAACCACTGTAATGCGGTAAAAATTTAAAAAATTGACTGCAATTCATCCTAAAACGATGGTATAAACCAGAGACGACTGCATCGTCCTGTACCTCGATTGCCTCGTATAATATTGGTGATCCACCTGAGCTACCTCACCACGAGGTGTGCGTATTTTAAAATTCAGAGTCAGCAGGTTGGAAACTGGGAACAACGTTGTGTGTCAGTGAAGAGAAGGCGGTGCTTTCAGACTGAGAAATTAAGCTGTGTTATGTACCTACAAAAGATTCGGGTTTGGTCATGCGATTGGATCCAATCGCTCTTGACTCGTGGAATTAAGAGGTACTAGTAGAAGCTAAACTACTAGTGTCAGCAAATTTACTTCTGTGCAAATTGCAAGGTCAAAATTTCAGAAAATAAGACCATCAGGAAACATTGGCATAAACCGAAGCCGAGTGCTCCATCTTCGGTCTCCATTGCCTCGTATAATTTCGGTGGTCCACCTGAACTACCACGCTACGATGTGTACACATTTTCAAAATTCAGGGTCAGCAAATTGGAAACTGGAGACCAGTTTTGTGTGGCAGTGAAGCGAAGCTGGTGCTTTCAGGCCGAGAAATTAAACGTGCAACCTCTCCTGTGGACAGCAATCAACTTCAAAAAATAGGACAATCGTCACAATATCTCTTTCCCTTTCGGCGCAAGCAGTGCACCGGTGAAGACCTGCCATCGCTTGGTTGGTTGGTGAAATGTACTGTGTATAGCAACATCAGCGCATCCCAGCCACAAGGCAGGTCAAATTACCGATGATCGCGACAACATTGGGCCAGAAAACTGTGGCGGCAAATCAGACAGCTCCTCTAACACTGTACAGTTCATGAAAAATACATAAGAAAAAGAAAGAATAAAAAAATAAATATTATTCTCGCTCAGCTTGAGCATCTCCGATGGATGATGATGCATTTTATCCTAGCAAAGAATAAGACGGTATGGGGCACCTTCAGCCACGGCTTTGCTCTCTGCACACGGTATGGCCTGTCCGTTCAGCATCCAGCAGGAGAGAACAACAACCTCGACTGTACAACCCTCGAATGCCTCGGGCAGCGGCTTGTTGCGCTGAGGCATGTTGGAATGGAAAACTGTGGGGAGGTGATCGCATGTCATGGCTTGTAACTCTATGCTATGTCAGGTATGTTCTTGATGGTCTATGAGCCAGCACCGCCAGTGTTGATGCTGAAGTAGAAGGTCTTGCGACTGAAGGCGTTCATGGCGTAGTCTACCCGGATTTGGCCTATGTCCGTGTTGAAGTGGACGCCGTACCCAAACCCGACACCGAATCCCGGTTTCCCTTGCCGAAGAGCTGGATTGCCTGCCATTATTTAATGAATGATGAATGATCATTGAACAAAAAAACACAGCAGGACGGAATGAGTATGGTCAAGGAATAATAATATCATACAGAGATATGAAGAAAAAAAAAGCATCAAATGCAACTCCGCATTGATATGTTGCACTAAATGTTTCATAACCGGGACTCCGGGAGTGGGCATGCGGCCAAAAAGAAGTTTGAGGACTCTACTAGAACTCTCGCCAATGTGTGCTCTATGGTACAGTATGCTGATGTGAATTGTGGTGTCCTTATGTTGATAAGCTTAACTCCTTCAGTCAAATCAGATGATGTGTTGATTTACTTTATTTCAATTTATATTGGTTGATACATCACATCAGTGAAATATTTGCGTGATTTTCCACCGCAGAGACATCTTGATCTTGGTTATCCCACACAGAATGCCAGAATTAATTATTTAAGCTTCTACTGCACCACTGAATTTGTAATTCCAAACCAAATTTTATAGTGAGCTCTAACTATTTGAGGAATGCATGCGTGCTTTCCACAGACACAAAACTGCACAAATTTGGTGTAGCTGAGTAGTGAGCGACTGCTAATCAAGCCCCTTATTTTTACTTTAGGAAATATACTGCTCCATTTAAATAGCATCAGAAAAGCTTAAGCATATCAGCCTCATTTTCTTCTAGTTGCAGTCAGATTTTTATTTTATTTTGAGAAAAAAAGGCAAATAGAAATAATAAAGTATGCAAAGATGCAGTGAAGCCCTTACCAGGAACATGGCGAGCAGATCCTAAATCACTACCGCAGTCCATGAAAAGAGAACCTTCGAGATTCTTTGCCTTCACAGAAACAGACGTTTCAGTATTTTATTGATAACCCAAATGGACAAGACTACCACAAGAAGATAAACTCAATATCAACCGGTATGGGTTTCCATTGGTAGAGGATGCTTTAATAGTCAAATACACCTCTAGGGAAAACATCAAGTGACAGCACCAACAGTGAGTTCACTTTCTACTAGAACATTCCCAAGACAATTATTTCTGTTCCACAGGAAATGTGCTCGTTGCATTTAAAGAACTGAAAATGATATGGCCACATGATTTCTTCAGAACTTTGGTTCCATTTTATGCACATCTGATGAAACTTGCACTGGTCAACTACCATAGAAATATAAAATCGATAAAGTCATCTACTAAGGACCAAAATTTGTGTTAACTTGTTTTATGGAGACAGGACTTGCTAATTCTCTAAGAAGAACCAATTGAAACCTTCATGTTATATTCCAATAATATAGTTTGAATTTCTCTTTCTTCCAGTATCAAGATTCAGCAGGTTTATTAGAAGATAGAAATTCCCATGGATGTCAACTTCTGAACTTCAACCCTAAAATTTTATCCTTCGATTATGAATTCCTCATCACAGTCCATTGCAGTATCTGATATATTTCTCTTGCATGCATACACCACCTATCATCCCATAAATTGACCCGTATATGCATATTGCATAAATCACATAAATTAATAATGGTAACAAGAAGAAAAGGAAAGAAGTCCAGGTAAATATGTACACATCTACTCCCTCCGTTCCAAAATAGATGACCCAACTTTGTACTGACTTTGTACTAAAGTTAGTACAAAGTTGAGTCATCTATTTTGGAACGGAGGGAGTATTTGATTGCATTTTGTTATCCCTTTCATGTTTCGATGCAACTTCTAGCTACTTCTGGTTCTTGCATTACCAAGTTTGACTTACGGACTGCATAAACTGTTTTAGGGATTATATATGGCTTGTTGTTTTACATACCAAAGGAACCGTATATTCGCAGTTACCAATTAGGCACAGTCTTCCTGAACCAACTGCACCCTCACCATAACCCCGTACGCTACCAAGTCCTCCTATTGCAAATGCTTGATACGGTGCCATGTCGCCCACAATGGAACCGCCTGTCAAGCTGCAGCATAGGAAGAGATTAACTAGCTTCCATAGAAGAGTGTTGCTGCAGTACAGTAGACAGATGCAGTACCTAGTAACCAGAAATGTTGGCCCCAATTTAATGCCTTTCGAAACAGCACATTTAACTCTGTTAAAAGTTAGTGATTTTGGTACAAGTGGCAATCCTTGTTCCATTTGGAAATTAACCTGTCATTGAGAACTACAGGATAAGATGGAGTTACAGTCAAGTCAAGGAAAGATGGAGATGAAATAAACACAAACTTACTCTTAAGAAGCTATTATCCCTAACATCTGCATAACCAGACTCTTGCTTCAAGATAATCATGTTGTCATGGAGGTTACCACTGCATCATAAAAGAACATTAAACAATGAGACTTCTTTTTACTGTATCAAAGGGCACATTCAAAGAAATACTGTTATCACCTGCATGTTAGGGGAAAGCCTTCGTGGTCCCTAGCTATTGAGCGCCCATCATTATTAACAGGACGGATATGCTGTAGGGGAAGGACATCTGATAAGAGAAGTTGCACAACATGAAGATAATGCAAACAACTGGATTTGACTAGATGCTCACCTCAAACTTAACACTGGTTCCAGAAGTCCATTTTGATGTTGTCGGTTCATTAATCTCCACCCCAAGCGACAACCGGCTTAGATTTACCCCTCTGCTCCCTGACCGTGTGAAGTTGTCAGCCGGAAAACCATGCACCGCAATTTCTGGTGTCATCGAGTGCTGATTGCTCAAACCAGCACGCAAACAAGAAAAGGTGTGTGAACAGAAAAGACAGCATACAACTCGTAACCACTTTTCACAAGTTCATACTTACATACTCCCTCCGTTCCTTTATATAAGGTGTATTTGTTTTTTTGATAAAATTCCAAAATGTAAGGTGCAGTTCTTCTTATTCCTCATAATTCCCTTCTTAGCCCTCCAGAAAAAGGAAAGTATCTCTCTCCTGATTATCTGTATCTCTCCTTGTAGAAAAAGAAGGAAACTATCTCTATGTCGATTGCATGTATCTCTTACTTTCCTCGACTAACTGATTTACTTGCCACTAACCAATAAATTTGCCAAGGGTAATTTCGTCCTAACACATCTATAATTATGTGCCTTGGTCACCGTGCCGAAAATAATACACCTTAGATAAAGGAACGGAGGGAGTACTTCATAAAATTAATTACCCGATCAACTTCCATGAAAGGTAACCATTCATAATGGAAGTAATATGGCAAAGATCAAGCCAAGTGTATGGTACGAGCACATTAACAGGGGGGGGGGGGAGGGGGTTTGGGGAACCAAAAGGTGAATGGACCATCCAATCCTAACTCCAAACGTAATCCACTTGTTTTGTTTGAAGGGCGGAATGGATTGGTCCGTCACCACCTTATCCCTCACAAGCACAAAATTAACACAAGATGAGGGATGGTGTCCTCACACCAACACCAACAGTCATGGGATGGTCGTCTTATGATGGGCAAATCCCTTCTAGGATAAGGTGGTCACCAAACCAATCAACTTACAAGATAATGGAACCATTAATTGCTAGAATTACTATGGCGAATAACGTCTTCTGTTTCATACTTCCATTACAGTTTACAGATTCAGACACTGGTGGAGCGGATGCCCCAGCATGCCAGGGCGGCTACCTCAGGTCGGTTGGAAGCACAAGGGATTGTAATGGTCTGGCAACAAGTAAAGTAGGACAGGTCCATAACCCACACATGCAACTAGAGAGGCCTAATAATTGATTCTCCATTCCAATCAGGACCAAGACACAGCATTGAGTATTTGAGTTGCAGGCCCATCACACAACAATGGTAGTGAGAATGTGTGCTGCAGAAGGTGTGGTTTTACTCCTTTCTGCCAAACATTTGTCTAAATCTCAGTGTATACTGGTGTGTCGTTGTACTTAGTATGTTTTGTTTCAGGTTTTCCAATGTTTTTTGGGTAACTCGTGACCATATTCTGATTTTGATCAAAGAAGACAGGGTATCTCTCCGTGCTCAGGAAAATAAAATTAACTTGAGAACTTTACGTTGTTTACAGTGATTAGTCATGTTAAATGTTAAATATGCCATCTGGTGTTTGAGTTAAAAAATTCCTATTTCTCGTGATATTGTATCCACCACTCTACTGCTACATCTACTATATAAGAGATGTTAACAGGACCAACTATCACTCTACTACATCTCTTCTACTCATTTCTAGTGCAGAGAACACCAGAGAATTAGAATAACAATGAAAATGAGAAATGAGTACTGTTAACAAGATCAATGGAGTATAAATTTGCCTAGCAACAATTTAAAACACTATAACATGTTTTTGCTATTGCATTGCAACATTTATTCAATTTCAGACAGGCCCAATTAAGAGGCTGAGATACAATCAACAGAACGCAGACCTGAATGACAAACGACTGCTGTGACAACCATTCGGGCCTTGGGCGTCTAAAGGCAACAACAACATTAGAGTCATTGACACCCTTATCCAGAATCACGTCCAACTTCTCGCTCCTCCCAAATAGGCTTGGGTGTTTGAGGGAGATCCTGCAGACCAAACTTCACAACTCAGAACAAAATGGTACAGCTTCAGAACTCGGAACAAGATGACTTCAGAATTCAGAACAAAATGTTACAGTACAAAGTTTAAACAGGGAGTAATCATTCCTAAACCCGAATCAGCCGCATATGCCCAGCGTGAGGCCATCTGGAACGCATATGAAATCAGATTCTACAAACGGAATGAGAACAAACAAGCCCACCTTCCGACGATTTGCGAGATGGTGGCGCTGGAGCTGCTGAAAAGGAACAGACCAAGAAAACAGCACGGTCAGCAATCCAGGGTCCACAACCACAACAAAACCGACCAATCGGCCGTGGGGGCAAAAGGCCGAGCACCTCAGGGGCGGCAGCAGGAGCGCCTCGCAGAGCATGTGGGTGAGGTCGACGTGCAAATCCACCTTGGCTGCGGCATTCACGCAAACACGTTAGCCACGCGCAGTCGCGGAAGATTGCGGTCCCCGACAAAACGGCGGAGCGGGCGAGGGGAGGGGAGGGGAGGGGAGGGGGAGGGGGCACGGACCTTTGCCGGCATTGACGCTCTGCTGGGCTCCCATGGCTGCGGACGCCGGTGGGACTGGGAGGCGGCCCGGCTCATGCGGCGGAGGGGGAGGGGGCGGGGGTGGAGTGGCGTCGGGGGTGGGGTGTGGGGGATTTTTGAGCGGGAGGTCGGGTCGGGTGCCTTGCGTGGGGCGGAGGGAGAGGCGGCAGGCACTGGGATTGCTTCGGTCGGGCTACCACCGTCGCGTCCTGCCGAATTTTTAATCGCTTTCCCTCTTTCGTTTTTGCCTAGGGGCTCGAGGTAAAGTGAAAGTGACCAGCGTAGCTGGCTTTCATTTCATTTAGCAGAGGAGAGATTACAAAGGTTGATCAAGCGATCATGGAACAGCAAAATGAGAAAAGTTTCATCGGGCCCCCGATAATAAGGCCATCTGGGAAGACTAAGCTATAAGGGTGCTCATGTAGATATCTCATGTTACTTCCCCAAAGGGCTGCTGGATGCTTCGTGCGCCGGCGAGTCGCCATTGCTCCATGTCGCAGCGGCATGACTGAATGATGTGCCTAGCGTCCGCATGCTTGCCCCTGAAGATGCATGCATTTCTTTCCAGCCAAATGTGCCAGGAAATGAGGGCAACCATTGTCTTCGTGCCCTTTCTGTGCTCTGGAGCGGCCGAGGCCACAATCGCCTGGACTTTGGCCGTTGTCGTCTCAGCCCTGCCCCACGCCTGCGGATTCAAAGAGCCGCATCCCGCCCATGATGCCGCAGTGCTCCAGGCCTGCCTTGCCACTGGGCATTCCCAGATCAAGTGCAGCAAGGTCTCCAGCTTGCGATAACACATGGGGCAGAAATACCCATTCGTCCATCCCCTCCTTTGCAGGCGATCATTGCACCAGAGGCTATCAAGGTGCAATAGCCAAAGGAACATCTTCACCTTCCCCGGAGCCCAAATCTTCCAAATGACGGTTTTGAAGCTGCATGTCTGATTTCCTTCAAATTGGGCGTGGTACGCTGAGCTTGCCGAGTAGTTGCCCGAGCTGTTAAGTCTCCATTTGATCGTGTCCGGGGCCTCAGGGTCCAAGTTGAGTTGAGCTCGCCTGATTTCTCTTGCCAACTGCACCACTTGCTGCGCAATGGCAGTGTAGTCGTCGTTGCGAAGATCAAGGATCCATCTGTCATCAGTCAAGGCCTCCTTTACGCTTCTGTTCTTGCGGGTGGCTCGAGCGAACAAGTCTGGGTATGCGAGGCAGAGTCGCCTCCCTCCCAGCCAGGGGCACGACGAGAAAGATGCGGTAGCACCGTTCCCGATGGTCACCACCGTAGAAGCCGCGAACAGGGCTCGGTCAGCAGCATCGCACGGCGTCCCGGTGCGAACCCAAGGCCTAGCTGCCTGCTTCCAGGAGAGCCATAGCCAGCGCAGCCGTAGAGCCCGGGCAAAAGGCTGAGGTCTGGGATGCCCAGCCCACCCAGTTGCTCGGGTTTGGTCACTGATGCCCAACTGACCTTGCATTTGCCGCCCGAAACTTCTTCGTCTCCCGCCCAGAGGAAGCGCCTTCTTGATTTGTCGATCTCCTTGATGAACTTCTTTGGTATGCGCAGCGCCGTGAGCGCGAAGGTTGGCATGACAGATAGCACGCACCGTACGAGAACACGGCGGCCTGCCAGCGGCAGCAGCCTCCCTTTCCAGCCCGCGAGCCTGGCCCTAATCCCATCGAGAATGGCTTGGAGGTGGACTAGCTTGATGCGCCCTAGGACTACAGGAAGCCCTAAGTATCTAAAGGGGAACGTTGTTGTTGCGCCGGCGAAATTTTGCAGTACATCTTGGACATCTATGTCGTCGCATCTAATCGGGATCGCAGAGGATTTTGACAGGTTGACGCGCAGCCCTGTCGCATCGCCAAACAGCTGCAGCAGTTCTAGAAGATTGTCTATTTCTGTGCGGTCAGGGTTTATGAAGATAATGGCGTCGTCGGCGTACATGTTGGAAATATGCCCTAGAGGCAATAATAAAAGTATTATTATTATATTTCCTTGTTCATGATAATTGTCTTTATTCGTGCTATAATTGTGTTATCCGGAAATCGTAATACATGTGTGAATAACAGACAACAATATTTCCCTAGTAAGCCTCTAGTTGACTAGCTCGTTGATCGACAGATAGTCATGGTTTCCTGACTATGGACATTGGATGTCATTGATAACGAGATCACATCATTAGGAGAATGATGTGATGGACGAGACCCAATCCTAAACATAGCATAAGATCGCATAGTTCGTTTGCTAGAGTTTTCCAATGTCAAGTATCCTTTCCTTAGACCATGATATCGTGTAACTTCCGGATACCGTAGGAGTGCTTTGGGTGTGCCAAACGTCACAACGTAACTGGGTGACTATAAAGGTATACTACGGGTATCTCCGAAAATATCTGTTGGGTTGACACGGATCGAGACTGGGATTTGTCACTCCGCTTGACGGAGAGGTATCACCGAGCCCTCTCGGTAATGCATCATCATAATGAGCTCAATGTGATCAAAGTGTTTGATCACGGGATCATGCATTACGGTACGAGTAAAGTGACTTGCCGGTAACGAGATTGAACGAGGTATTGGGATACCGACGATCGAATCTCGGGCAAGTAAAATACCGATTGACAAAGGGAATCGTATACGGGATTAATTGAATCCTCGACTTCGTGGTTCATCCGATGAGATCATCGTGGAGCATGTGGGAGCCAACATGGGTATCCAGATCCCGCTGTTGGTTATTGCCCGAGAGCCGTCTCGGTCATGTCTGCATGTCTCCCGAACCCGTAGGGTCTACACACTTAAGGTTCGGTGACGCTAGGGTTGTGAAGATATGTATATGCAGTAACCCGAATGTTGTTCGGAGTCCCGGATGAGATCCTGGACGTCACGAGGAGTTTCGGAATGGTCCGGAGGTAAAGAATTATATATAAGAAGTGTTGTTTTGGCCATCGGGACAAGTTTCGGGGTTATCGGTATTGTACCGGGACCACCGGAGGGTCCCGGGGGGTCCACCGGGTGGGGCCACCTGCCTCGGGGGGCCACATGGGCTCTAGGGGGTGCGCCTTGGCTACATGGGCCAAGGGGAACCAGCCCCAAGAGGCCCATGCGCCTAGGGTGGGGAAACCCTAAAGGGGGGGCGCCCCCTTGCTTGGGCGGCAAGCCCCCCACCCCCTTGGCCGCCGCCCCCCCTAGGAGATTGCATCTCCTAGGGCCGGTGCCCCCCCTAGGGGGCTATATAAAGGGGGAGGGGAGGAGGGCAGCCGCACCCTGGTCCTTGGCGCCTGCCTCTCCCTCTCCAACAACTCCTCCACCATCACCACGCCGTCGTGCTGCTGCTGGAGCCATCTTCCCCAACCTCTCCTTTGCCTTGCTGGATCAAGAAGAAGGAGACGTTACGCTAACTGTACGTGTGTTGAACGCGGAGGTGCCGTCCGTTCGGTGCTAGGATCTCCGGTGATTTGGCTCACGTCGTGTACGACTACCTCATCCCCGTTCGTTGAACGCTTCCGCTCGCAATCTACAAAGTGGTATGTAGATGCAATCTCTCTCCCATGACTCGTTGCTTAGATGAACTCATAGATGGATCTTGGTGAAACCGTAGGAAAAACTTTAATTTTCTGCAACGTTCCCCAACAGTGGCATCATGAGCTAGGTCTATGCGTAGTTCTCTATTGCACGAGTAGAACACAATTTGTTGTGGGCGTAGATGTTGTCAACTTTTCTTGCCGCTACTAGTCTTATCTTGCTTCAGCGGTATTGTGGGATGAAGCGGCCCGGACCAACCTTACACGTACACTTACGTGAGACCGGTTCCACCGACTAACATGCACTAGTTGCATAAGGTGGCTGGCGGGTGTCTGTCTCTCCCACTTTAGTTGGAGCGGATTCGATGAAAAGGGTCCTTATGAAGGGTAAATAGAAGTTGACAAATCACATTGTGGCTTTCACGTAGGTAAGAAAACGTTCTTGCTAGAACCCTAATTCAGCCACGTAAAACTTGCAACAACAATTAGAGGACGTCTAACTTGTTTTTGCAGCAAGTGCTTTGTGATATGATATGGCCAAAGTTGTGATGAATGATGAATGATCTATATGTGATGTATGAGATGTTCATGCTATTGTAATAGGAATCACGACTTGCATGTCGATGAGTATGACAACCGGCAGGAGCCATAGGAGTTGTCTTTATTTTTTGTATGACCTGCGTGTCATTGAGAAACGCCATGTAAATTACTTTACTTTATTGCTAAACGCGTTAGCCATAGTAGTAGAAGTAATAGTTGGCGAGCAACTTCATGGAGACACGATGATGGAGATCATGATGATGGAGATCATGGTGTCAAGCCGGTGACAAGATGATCATGGAGCCCCAAGATGGAGATCAAAGGAGCTATGTGATATTGGCCATATCATGTCACGTTTATTATTTGATTGCATGTGATGTTTATCATGTTTTGCATCTTGTTTACTTAGAACGACGGTAGTAAATAAGATGATCCCTCATAATAATTTCAAGAAGTGTTCCCCCTAACTGTGCACCGTTGCGACAGTTCGTTGTTTCGAAGCACCACGTGATGATCGGGTGTGATAGATTCTAACGTTCACATACAACGGGTGTAAGACAGATTTACACATGCAAACACTTAGGTTGACTTGACGAGCCTAGCATGTACAGACATGGCCTCGGAACACAGAAGACCGAAAGGTCAAGCATGAGTCGTATAGAAGATACGATCAACATGAAGATGTTCACCGATGTTGACTAGTCCGTCTCACGTGATGATCGGACACGGCCTAGTTGACTCGGATCATGTTATACTTAGATGACTAGAAGAGGGATGTCTATCTAAGTGGGAGTTCATTAAATAATTTGATTAGATGAACTTTATTATCATGAACTTAGTCTAAAATATTTACAATATGGCTTGTAGATCAAATGGCCAACGTAGTCCTCAACTTCAACGCGTTCCTAGAGAAAACCAAGCTGAAAGATGATGGCAGCAACTATACGGACTGGGTCCGGAACCTGAGGATCATCCTCATAGCTGCCAAGAAAGATTATGTCCTACGAGCACCGCTGGGTGACGCACCTGTTCTCCCTGCAGAACAAGACGTTATGAACACTTGGCAGTCACGTTCCGATGATTACTCCCTCGTTCAGTGCGGCATGCTTTACAGCTTAGAGCCGGGGCTCCAAAAGCGTTTTGAGAGACATGGAGCATATGAGATGTTCGAAGAGCTGAAAATGGTTTTCCAAGCTCATGCCCGGGTCGAGAGATATGAAGTCTCCGACAAATTCTTTAGCTGTAAGATGGAGGAAAATAGCTCTGTCAGTGAACACATACTCAAGATGTCTGGGTTGCACAACCGCTTGACTCAACTGGAAGTTAATCTCCCGGATGAAGCGGTCATTGACAGAATCCTCCAGTCGCTTCCACCTAGCTACAAGAGCTTTGTGATGAACTACAACATGCAGGGGATGGTAAAGACCATTCCTGAGGTATATGCTATGCTGAAATCAGCAGAGGTAGAAATCAAGAAGGAACATCAAGTGTTGATGGTGAATAAAACCACTAAGTTCAAGAAGGGCAAGGGTAAAAAGAACTTCAAGAAGGACGGCAAGGAAGTTGCCGCGCCCGGTAAGCAAGTTGCCGGGAAGAAGCCAAAGAATGGACCCAAGCCCGAGACTGAGTGTTTTTATTGCAAGGGAAGTGGTCACTGGAAGCAGAACTGCCCCAAATACTTAGCGGACAAGAAGGCCGGCAAAACAAAAGGTATATGTGATATACATGTAATTGATGTGTACCTTACCAGTACTCATAGTAGCTCTTGGGTATTTGATACCGGTGCAGTTGCTCACATTTGTAACTCAAAACAGGAGCTGCGGAATAAACGGAGACTGGCGAAGGACGAGGTGACAATGCGCGTCGGGAATGGTTCCAAGGTCGATGTGATCACCGTCGGCAAGCTACCTCTACATTTACCTACGGGATTAGTTTTAAACCTCAATAATTGTTATTTAGTGCCAAGTTTGAGCATGAACATTGTGTCTGGATCTCGTTTAATTCGAGATGGCTACTCATTTAAATCCGAGAATAATGGTTGTTCTATTTATATGAGAGATATGTTTTATGGTCATGCTCCGATGGTTAATGGTTTATTCTTAATGAATCTCGTACGTGATGATACACATATTCATAGTGTGAATACCAAAAGAGTTAAAGTTGATAACAATAGTCCCACATATTTGTGGCACTGCCGCCTTGGTCACATAGGTGTCAAACGCATGAAGAAGCTCCATGCAGATGGACTTTTAGAGTCTCTTGATTATGAATCATTTGACACGTGCGAACCATGCCTCATGGGTAAAATGACCAAGACTCCGTTCTCAGGAACAATGGAGCGAGCAACCAACTTATTGGAAATCATACATACCGATGTGTGCGGTCCAATGAGTGTTGAGGCTCGCGGTGGCTATCGTTATGTTCTCACCCTCACTGATGACTTGAGTAGATATGGGTATATTTACTTAATGAAACACAAGTCTGAGACCTTTGAAAAGTTCAAAGAATTTCAGAGTGAGGTTGAAAATCAACGTGATAGAAAGATCAAGTTTCTACGATCAGATCGTGGAGGAGAATACTTGAGTCACGAATTTGGCACACACTTAAGAAAATGTGGAATAGTTTCACAACTCACGCCGCTTGGAACACCTCAGCGTAATGGTGTGTCCGAACGTCGTAATCGCACTCTATTAGATATGGTGCGATCTATGATGTCTCTTACCGATTTACCGCTATCTTTTTGGGGCTATGCTTTAGAGACTGCCGCATTCACTTTAAATAGGGCTCCGTCGAAATCCGTTGAGACAACACCGTATGAATTATGGTTTGGAAAGAAACCTAAGCTGTTGTTTCTAAAAGTTTGGGGATGCGATGCTTATGTCAAGAAACTTCAACCTGAAAAGCTCGAACCCAAGTCGGAAAAATGCGTCTTCATAGGATACCCTAAAGAAACTATTGGGTATACCTTCTACCTCAGATCCGAAGGCAAGATCTTTGTTGCCAAGAATGGATCCTTTCTAGAGAAAGAGTTTCTCTCGAAAGAAGTAAGTGGGAGGAAAGTAGAACTTGATGAAGTGTTACCTCTTGAACCGGAAAATGGCGAAACTCAAAGAAACGTTCCTGAGGTGCCTGCACCGACTAGAGAGGAAATTAATGATGATGATCAAGATACTTCTAATCAAGCTCCTACTGAAATTCAAAGGTCCACAAGGACACGTTCCGCACCAGAGTGGTACGGCAACCCTGTCTTGGAAATCATGTTGTTAGACAACGGTCAACCTATTGGGGAACGTTGCAGAAAATTAAAATTTTTCCTACGGTTTCACCAAGATCCATCTATGAGTTCATCTAGCAACGAGTCATGGGAGAGAGATTGCATCTACATACCACTTTGTAGATCGCGAGAGGAAGCGTTCAACGAACGGGGATGAGGTAGTCGTACACGACGTGATCCAAATCACCGGAGATCCTAGCACCGAAAGGATGGCACCTCCGTGTTCAACACACGTACAGTCAGCGTAACGTCTCCTTTTTCTTGATCCAGCAAGGCAAAGGAGAGGTTGGGGAAGAAGGCTCCAGCAGCAGCATGACGGCGTGGTGATGGTGGAACTACAGTACTCCGGCAGGGCTTCGCCGAGCTCTACGGAGGAGGAGGAGGTGTTGGGGAAGGAGAGGGAGGCGCCAGGGCAAAGGGTGCGCAGCCCTCCCCTCACCCCTCTATTTATAGGGGAAGGGGCATGGGGGGCCGGCCCCTCTAGATGGGATCTAGAGGGGGGCGGCGGCCTAGGGGAGGAAGCTTGCCCCCCAAGCAAGGGGGGGGCGCCCCCCTCAGGGTTTCCCTCAACCCTAGGCGCATGGGCCCTTGGGGGGAGGCGCACCAGCCCACTTTGGGCTGGTTCCCTTCCTCATACAGCCCATGAGGCCCTCCGGGAGAGGTGGCCCCTCCCGGTAGACCCCCAGAACCCCTTCGGTGGTCCCGGTACAATACCGATATGCCCCCGAAACTTCCCGGTGTCCGTATGATTACTTCCCATATATAAATCTTTACCTCTGGACCATTCCGAAACTCCACGTGACGTCCGGGATCTCATCCGGGACTCCGAACAACATTCGGGTTACTGCATATACATATCTTCACAACCCTAGCGTCACCGAACCTTAAGTGTGTAGACCCTACGGGTTCGGGAGACATGCAGACATGACCGAGACGGCTCTCGGGCAATAACCAACAGCGGGATCTGGATACCCATGTTGGCTCCCACATGCTCCACGATGATCTCATCGGATGAACCACGATGTCGAGGATTCAATTAATCCCGTATACGATTCCCTTTGTTAATCGGTATTTTACTTGCCCGAGATTCGATCGTCGGTATCCCAATACCTCGTTCAATCTCGTTACCGGCAAGTCACTTTTCTCGTACCGTAATGCATGATCCCGTGATCAAACACTTTGATCACATTGAGCTCATTATGATGATGCATTACCGAGAGGGCCCGGTGATACCTCTCCGTCAAGCGGAGTGACAAATCCCAGTCTTGATCCGTGTCAACCCAACAGACACTTTCAGAGATACCCGTAGTATACCTTTATAGCACCCAGTTACGTTGTGACGTTTGGCACACCCAAAGCACTCCTACGGTATCCGGGAGTTACAAGATCTCATGTTCTAAGGAAAGGATACTTGACATTGGAAAACTCTAGCAAACGAACTAAGTGATCTTATGCTATGTTTAGGATTGGGTCTTGTCCATCACATCATTCTCCTAATGATGTGATCTCGTTATCATTGACATCCAATGCCCATAGTCAGGAAACCATGACTATCTATTGATCAACGAGCTAGTCAACTAGAGGCTTACTAGGGACATATTGTTGTCTGTTATTCACACATGTATTACGATTTCCGGATAACACAATTATAGCACGAATAAAGACAATTATCATGAATAAGGAAATATAATAATAATGCTTTTATTATTGCCTCTAGGGCATATTTCCAACAGAACCTTCGAACTATGAGGAAGCAATGGCGGGCCCGGATTCCGACAAATGGCTAGAAGTCATGAAATCCGAGATAGGATCCATGTATGAAAACGAGGTATGGACTTTGACTGACTTGCCCGTTGAGCGGCGAGCCATAGAAAATAAATGGATCTTTAAGAAGAAGACAGACGCGGATGGTAATGTGACCATCTATAAAGCTCGGCTTGTCGTTAGCGAAGCAATAATAAAAGCATTATTATTATATTTCCTTGTTCATGATAATTGTCTTTATTCGTGCTATAATTATGTTATCCGGAAATCGTAATACATGTGTGAATAACAGACAACAATATGTCCCTAGTAAGCCTCTAGTTGACTAGCTCGTTGATCGACAGATAGTCATGGTTTCCTGACTATGGACATTGGATGTCATTGATAACGAGATCACATCATTAGGAGAATGATGTGATGGACGAGACCCAATCCTAAACATAGCATAAGATCGCATAGTTCATTTGCTAGAGTTTTCCAATGTCAAGTATCCTTTCCTTAGACCATGATATCGTGTAACTTCCGGATACCGTAGGAGTGCTTTGGGTGTGCCAAACGTCACAACGTAACTGGGTGACTATAAAGGTATACTACGGGTATCTCCGAAAGTATCTGTTGGGTTGACACGGATCGAGACTGGGATTTGTCACTCCGCTTGACGGAGAGGTATCACCGGGCCCTCTCGGTAATGCATCATCATAATGAGCTCAATGTGATCAAAGTGTTTGATCACGGGATCATGCATTACGGTACGAGTAAAGTGACTTGCCGGTAACGAGATTGAACGAGGTATTGGGATACCGATGATCGAATCTCGGGCAAGTAAAATACCGATTGACAAAGGGAATCGTATACGGGATTAATTGAATCCTCGACATCGTGGTTCATCCGATGAGATCATCGTGGAGCATGTGGGAGCCAACATGGGTATCCAGATCCCGCTGTTGGTTATTGCCCGAGAGCCGTCTCGGTCATGTCTGCATGTCTCCCGAACCCGTAGGGTCTACACACTTAAGGTTCGGTGACACTAGGGTTGTGAAGATATGTATATGCAGTAACCTGAATGTTGTTCGGAGTCCCGGATGAGATCCTGGATGTCACGAGGAGTTTCGGAATGGTCCGGAGGTAAAGAATTATATATAGGAAGTGTTGTTTTGGCCATCGGGACAAGTTTCGGGGTTATCGGTATTGTACCGGGACCACCGGGTGGGGCCACCTGCCTCGGGGGGTCACATGGGCTCTAGGGGCTGCGCCTTGGCCTACATGGGCCAAGGGGAACCAGCCCCAAGAGGCCCATGCGCCTAGGGTGGGGAAACCCTAAAGGGGGGGCGCCCCCTTGCTTGGGGGGCAAGCCCCCCACCCCTTGGCCGCCCCCCTAGGGGGCTATATAAAGGGGGAGGGGAGGAGGGCAGCCGCACCCTGGTCCTTGGCGCCTCCCTCTCCCTCTCCAACACCTCCTCCTCCTCCGTAGAGCTCGGCGAAGCCCTGCCGGAGTACTGTAGCTCCACCATCACCACGCCGTCGTGCTGCTGCTGGAGCCATCTTCCCCAACCTCTCCTTTGCCTTGCTGGATCAAGAAGAAGGAGACGTTACGCTGACTGTACGTGTGTTGAACGCGGAGGTGCCGTCCGTTCGGTGCTAGGATCTCCGGTGATTTGGCTCACGTCGTGTACGACTACCTCATCCCCGTTCGTTGAACGCTTCCGCTCGCGATCTACAAAGTGGTATGTAGATGCAATCTCTCTCCCATGACTCGTTGCTTAGATGAACTCATAGATGGATCTTGGTGAAACCGTAGGAAAAACTTTAATTTTCTGCAACGTTCCCCAACAGGACAGACTTGTGCGCATCCGCGCCGCCGCGCCGGGGATAGTGCTCAGCACGCCCGCTCTGGTAGCAGCCTCCAACATCCGGTGAAGGGAGTCGATGCAGAGGATGAATAGACGTGGCGAGATGGGATCACCCTGCCAAAGCCCTCTCATGTGCAGAAAGATTTTTCCCGGGGCGCCGTTCAGAAGGCAGGCCGAAGACGAGGTTGACAGGAGGAGCGCTACCCAATCTATCCAGCGATGCGAGAAGCCTAGTTTCTGGAGAAGCTCGATCATATACTCCCATGATACACTATCAAAAGCCTTGGCGATGTCGAGCTTGAGGAGGAGGGCTGGCGTTCTAGCTCTATGCAGTGCCCGGACTGTATTCTGAACATACAGGTAGCTGTCGTGTATGCACTTCTTCCTCTGAAAAGCGGTCTGCGCAGGGGATATGATCCGGTCGATGACATTAGCCAATCTCATAGATAAGACCTTAGTGATGAGCTTTGCCACCGAATGAATAAGGCTGATTGGCCTGAAGTCAGAGATCCTTGGTGCCCCATCTTTCTTCGGGATGAGCGCAATCACGGCCGTGTTGAGCTCATTGAAATTGCCATCAGCCAGCCTATAGAAGCTGTCAAAAACAGCCATAAGATCATCCTTGATTGTGGCCCAGCATGCACGATAGAAGGTGCCCGTGAAATCGTCTGGGCCTGGCGCTTTTTCTGCTGGTGAGGCCTAGATTGCCGCCCAAACCTCGTGCTCTGAGAAAGGATTGTCAAGCCCTTCGTTTTGCAGCACAGGCATGTCAAGCGCGTCCCAATCAAGTGCTCCTCCCCTATTTTCCTTGTTGCCCAGCAGATTTGAGAAGTGGCTGTGGATAACCGACGCTTTGTCTTCATGGGTCGTGGCGGTGATCGTGTCAGTTTGCAGGGAGTGGATGAAGTTTTTCCTTCTCCTTGAGTTGATCTTTGCTTGGAAAAAGGTTGTGCGTGCATCGCCGGCCTTGAGCCAAGTAATCCTGGAGGCCTGCCTTTTCCTTGCTCTTTCCACAGCCGCCAAACCAAGTGTTCTCATTTTTAGCTGCTTTCTCAAGTGAAATTCACTTTTAGTCAACCTTCTGCTTTCTTGTGCAATATCCAGCCTGAGGATCACTTGGCAGGCCAGGTGGAACTGAAGCTTTGCATCACTGAAGTGGGTTTTTGCCAGATTTTCAGATCAGTTGTTGTCCTCGCCATTTTCTTCTGTAGGCGGATAAATGGGCAGCTGTGGTTTACCGGCCGTTGCCAAGCCCGGGCGACAGTCTCCTGAAAGTGTGGAAAACTTGGCCAGAAGTTTTCAAAACGGAAGGCTGGCTTTCTGCGTGGGGCGGCTGTGTTTGCCAGGAGTAAAGGACAGTGATCCGAGCAGGCTGTTGATTCTGCCATCAATATGTATGAGGGGAACAGGGCCTCCCATTCAAGATTGCAGAACACCTTGTCAATACTGACCAAAGTTGGGTTTTCCCTCTCATTTGACCACGTAAATCTTCGGTTCTTACACTTGATTTCTCTGAGGTCTGCCCTGTCAATAGCAGTTCTGAACATGCCCATAATCCTTCTGTTCAAATTGAGGTTGTTCTTGTCTCTAGCTTCATAGATGATGTTGAAGTCCCCGTTGATCAATCACGGCTCGCCAGTCGGTGGTGCCGCACTGGCAAGTTCGGCAAGAAAGGCGTCCTTGCGCATATCATCCATAGGACCATAGACAGAGGTCAGCCAGAAACAGGAGCCGTCGTGCAAGACGGTGATCTTGCCAGTGATTGAGAAACAACCCACTGCATGAGTGGCAAATGAGACACAACTCTTGTTCCATAAGATGGTAGCTCCTCCCCTAGTGCCCATGGCAGGGAGGACATCACAATCATCCAACATGTTTCCACCCAACTCTTTGACGATGTGCTGCTGCCAGGTCTCCAGGTTTGTTTCCTAAAGGCAGAGGATGGAAATTTGCAGTGCTTCAGCAACCTGTCGCACGGGAGTTCTCTTCGCCGACGAGTTCAGTCCGCGTACGTTCCAGCTCAAGATTGCAGGCGTTGTGCTATTCATTTGGCGCGTGAGATCTCTTCATGGAGAAAAAGGACGGGGAGCAGCGGCAAACACATCCATTCCGACAGCCTACACTTGAATTACTGGACTGAAACAGATACTGATACACACCCGAGCTCGCCGGGGAGCGCCGTCGACCACCAATAGGCCCCAACTCTCGACGGCGCCAGCTATGCCTCCTACCACTACTGAAACAAAGGGGAACTAAACCTAGCTTGAACCACCCTAATGGCAGCCATTGTCGGAAACTACAGGCGAGACAGAAACTACGATGTCGACCTAACATGACTACATGACGGCCTCCTCGGCAGCAGCTTCAGGGCCAGCCATCCCCACGGCCACGCGGAGCGCGTCCTTGCTGAGCCTGGTGAGCTTGGCAATGGTGTTGATGTCGTCGTCGGTGAGCGGCTCGTCGAACCTGCGGATGAGCGCCTCCGCTGCGTTGGTCGTCATCGTCTCCTTGGGCCCCAGCAGGCCCAGGCCCTTCACGAGCCTGAGCATCGCACGCTCGGGCACCGGAGTTGAGTTCTTCTGCGCCGCCTGGCGTGCACTCTGACGGGGTGGTGGTACTGACGTCGCACGCGTATTGCGCGGGGCAGAGTTGCGTTTGGCGGGTGGTGGAGGCAGCAGCGCCGGCGGGGGTTGACAAAGAGGCGGCGCGGAGCAGCAGTGGTCTCTTCTAGTTCCAGGTGGCTGACCTTCTCAGTCACCTCTCCAAGTTGCAGGGCTACCGTGGATGCAGCAGTTGGCGTGCGGCAACTGAAGTTCACCGGGTTTGGCCCGGCCAGGGTGGGGCCGAAGGCGTCTGGGGCAGCTTCCTTGGAGGCGTCCTGCGCCGCCTTTCCCTTGTCGGCGAAATCGAGGGGAGCCGCCAACACTGCTTCAATCTCTGCATCAATGGCCGCATCTTCAGCGCGGCCCTGCCCCATGGGCGTGATCGGCTTCTTGGCGCTGGCAAAAAAGTGCTCGATGTCGTCGCTCCGCGCCAGGGGGACGGGCGGGGGAGGGGGTGGAGGAGCAAGCAGCGCACAGGCGCTCCTCCTCTTGCTGTCGTGGCGTGCACCGTGCCGCTTGCTGCCCTTGGAGGAGCTCGAACGGTGGCGCATCGGTGGGGAGCGGCTGCGATGTGGGCTCTCCTTTCAGGAGGCCCCACCCTGCTCATGGTGGCCGCGACCGCGCCCCAGCAGTGTGTCCTTCCAGGATCTCCTTCCCGCGCCGTCACTGTCGTGGTCCCGCCTGGGGCCGCCGCGGGGCATGCCACGGCAGCCCGTGTCCACGACCGGGGGTCGGGCCTGACGCTTGTGGTGCTCCTTGCGCTGACCATCCTCGACGTGCATGGTCCACGTCCCCGGGTAGGTGCGTGGGAGCGCGTCATCTTCATCGGAGCCAGAGGAGGGCAGCCCGCTCTGCGCCGAGTGCGAGGAGCACGACGATCGTGGCGACCAGTCCTCGATGCGGTCGACGTGGATGAGGAGGTCGAGTCTTGTCGCGCCCGGGGGAGAGCCACCCGGCGATCCGGCGGCGAGAAGCCGTCCATCTCCTCGACGCGCCCCGCGCCACGGGGCAGCTTCCAGTAGGTGTGCCTCGTCAGGATGAACGCCATGTCCCACACCCAGACCAAGCAGGCGAAGGTCTTTGTGTGGCCGCGCTCCAGCGTGCGGCTATCGAGGCGGTCGACGCACACCTTGTCGCCGAGCACCTCCTGCGCCCCCTCGATGGACCAGTACTACATGGGCATGTGCTCGATGACGCAACGGACGTGCAGGTTGAAGGTGGCGAAGCCGGCATGATCATCTTCGCGCCACGGCAGGATGGTGAAGGTGGCATTGTCGACGCGGAGTGTGCCGCGGCGCACGGCGTTGGCGTGGTGGGCCGGCTGAGTGAAGACGACAAGGAAGTCTTCAGGGTAGTGCGCCGTCACCCGCAGCTGGTGGGGCGGGACGCAGAGCTGGGCCTCCAGGGCGCGGCTGACAGCCATGGGCGACGTGGCCGCCACCTCCTCGAAAGCGCGCAGTGTGACCGCGTGCTGCGTGAGGAAGAAGACGGCCCGCTCCACCTCCAGCGTGGAGACGCCAACCTTATGGCTGGTACGGGGGCGGCGCGCCGGATCAGCGAGGCTGAGCTCCGCCATGGCAGAGGCGACGGGAGCGGACGGGGAGGCGACGGGCAGGGGTGGGAATACCAGGCGAGAGGCGATGGGAACGCGTGGGGCGAGGGGTCCTAGCCTAGCTGCGGCGGGGCCGCCCGGGCCATTCTTTGGATTTTGAGGACACTCGCGGCCGAAATGCCCAGGGCGCCCGCAGACTATGCAGTGGAGAGGATCACGGCAATCTTTCCGGCGGTGGAGCTTGCTGAGGCATCTGAAGCAGCGGCCCCTGAAACGGCTTAAGAAGGCCTCGCGGCCATCTACCGCATTGAACGCGCGCCGGCTATCCCGACAAGGAGGCGGAGGGGGCCTGCTATGAACCGACGGATCGGGGCGGCGTCCGCAGTTCTTCTTAGACGAGACCTCCGTCCATCCACCGTCCTTGCCGAAAAAGGAAAGAGTATCCGCGTGGGGCGGGGCGACGATGATAGACTGCAGGCGGTGGGGAGGGGGCGGAGGAGAGACCGTTGTGCCAGGCGCCGGTCCGATGACGATGGACTGGAGCCGATGGGATGGATGCGCCCTCAGATCCGGCGCACTAATGGCCTCCACATCCCTTGAGCATTCACCGCGGATCAGCAGACGCGGCAAGAAAGGCGGATCCGGAGGGGGCGGCGGCGCATCTGACGGACCGATGGGAGGAACTCGCTCCCCCCTTCGCCCGCATCCCGATCCACAGCTGGATCCAGAACGTGGGAAGCGCGGCGCGCCCATGCCGCCAGAAGAGGCGTGGGGTTGGAGCAGAGGCGTGGCCGCCACGGCCGGAGTGGCCAGTGGCGGGAGGGCGGGGATGTGGCCGCCGCGGCCGGAGTGGCCAGCGGCGCAGAGAGGAGGAGCGAACGAGAGCTCAGTAGCAGTAGCTGCCGGAAGCAGCGATTGCACGCTCGAGGTAAAGTGGAGTGGCTCGAGATCATTTGTTCTTCTTTAGCCGTGGCTCAAAATCTTTTCGTACCCTTCAATAGATCCTATCATCTATTCCATAATATAATAACGTTTTTTATATTATTGTAATGTTAAAAATATTTTTATATTATGCGACAGAGGAAGTATCAAATACGTATTTTGTAGGGTTTTCATTTCACCTCTCTCATTCTCTCTGTTCCGCCCCTTTCTCGAGAGTCTACCCAAGTCACAAGATGTATAGGTTAGGTTCTACTAGGGTTAGTTCCGCCTTGGGTGCAGGCTAGCGTCTATTCAAACTTCAATCGCTTTTGTGTTCTCATCTTTTTGCCCTCTAGACCTTTGTAAAGTGGGATCGTCTGAAATCTTTGTCACTTTCTTCAAAAGATCCAATGGAGTTAGGGCGTAGTGGTGGAGCTGGGAATCAACGTTTAGAGGCCAAATGAGTCAAACTTTTGATAAACATGGTTAAAGTATACTAAATACTTTCTCTGTTCCAAAATAATTATTGTAGTTCAAAGGGTATTTTCCCCTAAATTCTGGGAGGTTAATAGCATAAACACAAGGACTTATATGTGCACATATGGGATTATGGAGGAAATCTTAGCTCTTGCCAGCTCATTGCCTCCGCCACCGAGAGAGCCGCCAGAGCCAGGGCATATGGTCGGTTTGGGGCTCTGGCGTTGTTCGGAGTGACTAATTTATAGGAGCTAGCTTGCCATGAAACTTGGCACTTGATTGGCTCCGGCAGTCTAGTGCCTTAAGGGGCAATGTGATTGAACGGTCATCTATTTGCCGAAGTAATTTAGGCCATTCTTAATTAGAATGTCAAACAACATGGATGTGCACTCCATTGTGTTCACTCCCTACACATATAAAAAGACAAAAAAAATGCATTTAATATGTTCACTCCTTGGTCTTCAGTCTTAGTGAGTGAAAGTTATGACTTCGTTGAAGCTAGGCGATCGATATGGAAGGAGATGGAAAGGGTGAAGAAAGAAAAAGAACAGAGAAGTGGTTGACAGTTAAGTTGGATGTCAACAACTTGAAGAGCTGGCTAGTTTTAAAGGCCAACAATAGGGGTAAAAATTAGCCAGCTCGCCACCCGCCGGGGACCCCGATGCGAGGTATCGCCTCCAGTCATCTCCCCTCGCCCGCCTAGGGTTTCTCCTCTCTCGGCGTCCGCGGCCGCTTTGAATGGTTGCCAAGTTCGTGCTGTTGCTGTGGTTGCGCGTGCTTTACTCCGTTCAGGTTCATCTCGTTCGCTGCTAGCTTCAGTCCCATGTGCCACTAGATGTCTAGGTGACATGATGCTGCGTGCGTGCTTAGTGAGTGTTTTGCCATGATTCCTCACCAAAAATGCCCCCTTTTGCAACGCGATACGCCATTGCCATACTGTTGCAGTGTAAATACGTTGTCAGCATCATATCCCTCTACGAATGACCCCCTTCATCATGTTACTGTGTGCCTGTGACCCACCCTCTGCACAACTAATTTCAACCCCAACCACTGAAAGATGCCTTGTGATTCTGTGTGCTGACCTTTGTTAATTGCCATTGCCATTCCCATGATTCCTCACTGAAAATGTCCCCCTTTTGCAATGTAATAGCAAGTTATTGTCGTATTCTTGCTGGGATTGCGCTTAATTCATCTTCGTGTTCATCTCGATGTGATTTTTTTGTGATGTTGATGCGATTGATGGTTCATTTCAGCTGTGCAACAACGACATCTCCATCCGACCTGTGTACGCTGCAGACGCCCCTGCGAGGCTGCCTGTTTCCGAGTTCATGGCGGGTTTCTCCCACAAACTCATGGATCTGTTGCTCCTCCTTATCTGCCTCGTCCCAGCACTTGTCATGCACCTCATCACCCTCGGGGCATGTCTCTTCGCGCTTGCCAGGTCCTTTGCTCAAGTGCACTATCTGCTGCCCCTCCGCCCCTCTGTCGCCTCGACTATTGCTCAAACTGCAATTTTCATTTTAAGGCTGCCTGGTGTAATTCTCAGAGGGGTCGTAGGTTCTATCCCCTTCGTCGCCTCGATTGTTGCTCAAAGCGCAGTATTCATTTTAAGGCTGCCTGGTATATTTCTCAGAGGGGTCGTGCGTTCTATTCCTGTTGCCAATCTCTGTCTTAATCTGCTGAGCGCAAAAATATTACACCCGGTGTTCTTTGGCTGGGCGCTTGATATCTGCACTTCAGAAATGTTTGGCGCAACAATGTCCCAGAGGTTCAAGCTTATGCTTGCTTCATCTTTTGCTTCGACTGTTCTTCATTGGTATTTTGGATGCATCTTCTGGCACCTAGGCCTTAGATTCTTCAGACTTCTTGATAAGGTATGTACCATGTTATATCTGTGACCTCATTATGTCAATAGTATGTCCAGTATACAGTTCAGGGTATAATGGGTGCTGATTTTGTTGTCAATAGATACTGAAGCCAGGAATTGCCATTCCCTTTGTCCACTATGAAGCTCACGAACCATTCTACAAATTTTATCTCAAGAAGCTTCATATTCTTTTTGTTGGAATTATCTCTGTGGTTTTGGTCATTCTTGTTCCTATTCAAATTGGCGGGCTATTGGTGCCGGAGTTGTTCCCATTTCATATCACGTAAGTATTCTAAATTTATTTTGTCTGATGTATTTGCCTGATTTTGAAGACTAACACTTTGTTTTACTGTCTGTGATTGGCAGCTACTTCAATTGTGGTGCAAAGGGCATATCATTTTGGCAAGCGCCACGAAACTATGTCGATTCAGTTTCTCATGCTCTTCTTCTGAAGTTTCTCATTGATAACACTAAGACACTCGTATACCTTGAGTGGTTAGTGAAGAAGGTAACCCAGTATTCCTTTGTCACGACTGGACATGCTCTAGGCTTGTCAGATTCGTTGAGTATCTGGCCCGATGGTGCATCTGGACATGATGAGATTGGGAGTAGTGTCGCACCAGAAGACCAGTATGATAGGATCAGTGAAGCTAAGGATGGAAGGTAAAGCCCCGTAATTTTGTTCATTTACGGAATTGCACACTGCGCATCATTTTTAGCTTGCCGCATCTAGTTCCATTTTCTAATGTTATCTATTTCTTACCTTCTTATGATTTCATTGTTCACTGCTTATTTACGAACTTGCGTATTGGTGGATAGGAAGCAGTTCTGGGCTTCTGAAATATGTTTTCTTTGCTCATTTTACTATTCCGGTGAATGTGATGTGCTCTGCATAGTGGTAATTATTAAGCGATGACACCTTGCCATTTGACACATGATGCTTAAGATAGTCTTTGTGTTTTTGAATGTCTTAATCATACCATGCTGATCATATATATATATATCAAACAGCTCCAAAGAAGGTTTTGCGTCTGACATGACTTCCATATCAGCACTATGGATCATGCGAAAAAGGCTCTGTAAGAAACAAGCATTCTTGGATCGTTGGTACTCTAACAATCTTGTTCTGAAGTGTCAAAAGAAACTGTGATGGCAAAGCAACCTTGTGGCAGCAATTAACTATTAAAAAATGAATAATTAAGTCAATGATGGTAAGTATTCTAGTTAGGTCTGTGGAAATAGATACATTTCGTTAGGAAAGGAAATAGGTTTAAATAGGAAGCTAAGGATATGGTTTGTTAGGGAAGTAAAGATCCTGTTCTTAGGGGTCAAGTCGATTTTTCCCTATGAGACACTTTGTAGTGTGTACTCGACTACTCGTCAATTATTCAGCAAATGCTCTATACCTGATCTCCAGACCTTTACCAATCGCTCCGCATGACCTTTTCTCTAATCTCATTGTTTGTTGGCTGTACTTGTCTGCTCACTTATTACTTTCACGATTCAGTGCATTGAAGTGTTTGCGAACCAAGAGGTGTTGCTTGCACAACTTTTGAGTGGATACTTACCTTCTTGTACATTGTACCAGGAGATCAGTTGCAGTTGCTACAATCCTAAGTGTGGTGCTTGCATGGTTGACTATTGTGGTATTCAATTTGGCTGTGCTCATTTTTCCAATCTCAATTGGGCATGCCATCACTCGGCTGCCACTAGCAGGTGGACTGAAATCCGATGGTAATGATTGTTCAGAGACGGTCATTTGGATTGTTGGACTACTTCCTTAAAAACAAGAAAATATTTTAACCTTGTTTTGGCTTACTTGTCGATGTTTTCTCTTAGATATGCTTGCTTTGGCTATTGGACTTGGCACCATATCAACTGTTATTGCCGCCTCTAGAGATTCATTTGCCTACATGACTTCTGGGAGAACACACCTTCTGGCCCTGAATCGCTATCTGGTTGTGTTCTTATGGGTGAGCAACTTACTTCAGGTGGTTTCCTTCATATTTTGTTTTCTAGTATGCTATAGCTGAATAACTTATGTCTGCTGTCAGCTTGTCTTCGCTCCTTTCCTGACCGGGCTGCTGGTTGATTTATCACTAATATCACCATTCACTGGGCTTGATGATGACGCTCCAGCTGTAGGCCTTTCCTACTATTGGGGCCTGGGGTGTCTATCTCTGAAAATCTGGGGTAAGCAGGTGAGTTCCAAGTCCAACTTCACTTGCCGCTTTCTGACCTCTTAACCTATATTATTATCACATATGTACCGAACTTGACATATTGCTACATGGCACACAAATTGTACTGGTTGTGGAAATCCCACTGCTAAAGTGAATACCAAAAAGAACACATTCACATTTTTATTTTAGCCGCATATCATTTCAAAAGTTTGGCATGTCTTCGTTACGCCCATTATTAGACTCGGACAATCCCCTGTTTCCTTGCCCCCCTATGTGACGCCAAGCACTCACGCAATCATAGCTATTTCTAATCGCCACACTCATAAGGCGCTGATTGGATTGACGTTTCACAGCGCGATACACCTGTAATATATACGGACCTCCATCCGTCGTTTTCAATTCCAGGCAAAAGTCAAGCGTGGCCGGTGTTATACACCTGTAAAATAAATACAGGTGTAAAAAAATACACCGATACCAAGCGGAGCCTAAGGTAGCACGCAGCTGATTCCCAAAGCACTCTGATTAGGTCATTGTCCGAAAATAGGAAAATAATTTAATTTCTGGGTTTGTTTTTTTGTCTTGAAGGCTCGCCGGACAAGGGCCAGATGCTTGCGAGCATATTTCATCGACGAAAGGTGGGGCCCAAAGCTTAATCAGGCAAAGGCGGATTGGGATTCAGGGATCACACCAATGTGGTGGTTCTTGCAAGATGTGTGCGTGCCTATCGTCACCAAGCTACTCGCTGCTCTGGGTGTTCCCTATGTGCTTGCCAAGGGGGTCTTCCCAAGATTCGGCTGCTCCGTTGCCATGAACTCGGCGGTGTACCGTTTCGTGTGGCTGGGCAGCCTCGGCTTCTACCTTGCCAAAGTGTTGTGCGCCAAACTCCATGATTCTATCAGGGACGCCCGTTATGTCGTCGGGCAGAGGCTGGAAGATGTCGCCGACGGTAGCTGAAGACTCTTCTCTTCCCTGGGCACTCTGTTTCTAGTCAGTTAGGGACGAAACAGGATGTGGTGATACTAACAGTTAGCAGGCAAACGTGTTGCTGACATCAACAAATGCTGATGAGATGTTGCCAGACAGATGAATTCCTGGTGAAACTTGTAAATATGGGTGCTATTTTCATTTTCCATGCAGAAGTTACCTGGAGTCGTATCGGTCAGTTCCCGACGAATCGCTGGGATGTAAGGCGCCGTTGAATTTAGGCAGATATCTTGTAGATTTCTACGCTTTTTTGCAAGGCGTTCTCAGGATTGTTGTATGGTCAGCTGCTGACAGGCTCTCGGGCCTTTCCAGTGCCAAATGTGCTTTGGCGCTGTTATAAGGCATTTGTCGTGGATTTGGAAACTTTTATCTTGGAGCCATGTGCATCAAGTTTCCAGGGCAAACATTTGAACCAACATGCGAATTGTCACAAATTCAACATGGGAGCGGCCTATAATATATACTGGAGTCACCACCGCATTTGAAATTCTGGCTGTAGCTGCTGCCTGTTGATATGGATGTAACAAAAAAATGTGGACAGAATCATGGTCGATATGCGGCTATTAATATCTTCATTTGACGTGTGCAAATGGTACAAAACTAGGGCAGGACATGTCTTAACATTTTTCGGCGAAAATGCCGCCAAAATTTTGATTATACATCCATATATCAACAAACAATCAGCCAAAAGAATTTTCCATATCAACAGGCAGCAGCTACATTTCAACCATAAGTTTGAGTCCTCATCTCACCCGTAGTACACGAGGGCGTCACAATGACATTGAGAAGCACAAATTCAGACCAAAAGTGTGATCATGCCAAGCTTCACAATGGCATTTTAGACCCTTTTCCTCTTCTTCAGAGCGATCTTCTTTGCAACCTTCACAGCAGCCCTTGGTGGAGAAGTAGGGGTTCCTGTTGCCACAGCAAGTCTCCAAAGCAATACACCCATGCTATTATAAATTCAGAAGGAGAGGACCACTGTTACACAATTCAAGAGAAGCATTTTTTGTTGACTTCCTAGTGGCAGGACCAGGGCTGCCTTGTGATTGGCCAGCCCTATTGCTCACAGGAGGGGCAATTTCATACAAAAGAACTGACGTGTGGACCCAGACCTCAAAATGCAGGGAAAAAAATTGATCTAACTGCCAACCAAACGCGTGCCATTTTATCTAAGCAAAGGAAAGTGTTGCTCCTGAGTCAAGCGCCAAAGAAAAGAATGCCATTTTATCAAGTTCCTCGATAATGGCCACAATCAGGATACACGACCTGAACTCAACAGAATGTGCTGTCATATAAGAGGAGGAACAGAAGAAACCACATAGCAGGCAAAAATGTTGGATGATCAGAGGTATCCAATCCTCATCACTATCGAGTCTCACACAAGACTACCCTACATTTCCTGGAATCTTACCTCTACCATACGCTAAACTGAACATGCTAACTACTCTACTTCGTCCCAGGATAAAGACATCTGTGAACCAAACTCGCCAACTCTCATTTGCTCCACAATACGATCTGATCATCGGCACCCACCAACTTCTCTTGAACCTTGTCTAGTTCGAGCATGAAGCAGCTGCTTTTCGCACCGTCCGCGCATATCCCCTTGCCGATCTCCGCCATTTTACCCAATAGCATCGCACATCTCTTTCTGCCTTCTGTTCTCTTCGAGCATTTCTCCTCGTACTCATTGAGCCGTTCCTCTCTGAATTCATGGGCCCATCTGGGCAATATGTACCGCGCTGGTATTTCGATGACTCCGAGCTGCGTGAAAACTCTGAATATGTGGCAGCATAAAATCCCATCCCTGGTAAACTTTGCGCATTGGCATTTGAATGTGTGGGTGCCAGGTTCAACTAGCACTTCGAAAGAGTTTCTGTCAAACTCAGGGTTCTCGTAGTCGAAGACCTTTTCGAGTCTATACGCTGCTCCACCTTGTATCTCATGTGCATTGAGTGCCGTAGAATAGTATAGCTCTTTCTGTACTCTCAGAAATATTTGCCTTGTGTATATACGCGCTGCATGCTTTTCTATTGGCTGCATGGAGAAGTATGCTGGTTCAGTTGCTGACTGCAATGTATCCTCTTCCTCTGTTTTTACTATGCCCTCCTGTATCCTCTCATATTGCTCGATAAACTTCTCGATTCTGTCCTTAGGAAGCACATTGTCTTTGAATAATAAGTTTGACCCCTCACCATGTCCAGCTGACTCGACGAATGGGTAGAAATCTGCCTGGAAATAAACAGGCACCCAATTTTTCCTTGTTTTCCACATGAGTCGGAGGTACTCGTTTTCACTTGCATCGTATCTCTCAATGAGCACAGCCCATCCCTCTTCAAATTCCTTTTCTGTCAGTGAGTTGTCCACCAAACTGTGCAGCTCTGCATTCATGTTGCCCCTTGCTGCCATGAAGGCTCCTAGCATTTCCTGTGCTTTTCGCATCACGCTGAACTTGCAAAGCCTGTGCCTTACTTGTGGCATGACCTCTGCAATTGCTTTCACCATACCTTCATCCTGGTCTATTATGATTGTTTTTGGCAGTTTCCCTCTCATCACATGCAAGAAAGTTTGGAACATCCATTTGAAGGTTTCAGCTTTCTGATCTTGTAGCAAGGCACATCCAAACACAAGGATTCGCCCATGATTATTCACTCCAATGATAGGGGTGAAAGGCATATTATGCCTATTAGTGCTATAGGTAGTGCTAAACGCTATGAAATCTCCAAAAATCTCATAATCTAGTTTCGACCTTGCATCAGTCCAGAAAAGACTCCTAACTATGTTATCTTCATCTTTTTGCATGGTGTAGAAAAATCCTAGGTTCCGCAGCTCCAGTTCTTTGAAGCGCTTCAGTGCGGTTTCAACATCTGAATTTTCTTTTCTCCATTGGTCTACACACTGTGAATTGCTCATATCTTTCTCGTTTGATGATGATACATTTCCAAAGTTGCTTCTCATTCTCTGGAAAATATTCATAGCTTTCCTTGGATTTACCCTACTTTGTTGCAGAACTCTTAGAAATAACTTTTCTTCACTTGACAAGTATTTATGATCCAAAAAGAAACTCGTGAGCGATGGGGATGGACATAATGGATGGTTGTGCTCGTGCTTAACTCCTGTGAACTCCCATTGCTCATTATGGAGCTTCACTATCACCTTTGCTTGGCACTGTGAGCCCAAAACATTGACCTTCCTCTTCCTCTGCAGGTCCTGAGTTGGCTTTAATTTACCACTTCTGTTGCATAGTAGGTGAAACTTCTTTCTCTTGTAATTAGTTCCCCTCCTTGCTGCAAAACCAGTTAGCATAGCATGTGTGCTATAGAAACGCTCTGCATCTTCAAGGGTAGGAAATTTCATTCCAACTTCTGGTGGTCTTGAATTCTCCAATGCCTCGATACTAGGGTAAAAGCATTTTCCTAGTTCAGTATCCAACTCGCTCCCAGAGCTGCTACCTGCATCGCTTCCACTGCTTGTATCATTGCTACACAATTCATGCCCTTCTGTAACATTGTATAATTGGTCTTGTTCTTCAGCGTGCTGCACTATAGAGTCCACCGAGTTGGTTTGTTTATGCAACATATCTGCCAACAGTCCTTGCACAGTTGTGCCAATACCATTTGATGCATGTCCCTGCAGGCAAGAGAACAATCTCTGTTAAGCCACAATGTAACACCATATTGAATTCTACTTGTTTGACAGAGCAGTACTTGTTATGTTTTCATTTGGTTTCTGTACCTGATTAATTTCACCAATCGGCTGTAGACCTCCTTCCGGGATTGCTTGTTTGGCGGCGTGTTCCTGTGTAAGTAATCATTTATATCCTAGTCAAACCAAACCAGGCATGAGGACATTCTAAAAGATATAGTCATAGTGATATTTTTTAAGGGAAAGGGATCAAAGCCAAGGTCCTCCCCAATTTCTACCACCAGAAACCCATAACGTTACCAACTACTTGTGCTGAGCAGAAGCTCAACCACAGAAGGAAAATATACTAATGGTGTAGACTACCGTAATCAGTTACTTGCAAATGCCATTTGCTTTCCGATCAATTTTACTGTCATGTTATACACGCGAGAGCAAGTCGCCATTTGTTTCTGATAGCTGCGTATTTCTCTTGTAGTATATCATCAACAGAGGAATGCACATTGTGATCAGACGCGTTCAGGCGATACCTTTTCGACGCGCAGCCCTTCTCCTGAGTGGGTCGGTTCTAGGACCCGGTCCGGATAGGTCATCACAACCTGCACCAATTTCGTGAAAGTTCATTTCCACCTGTGGTTAGATACAGGTTCATACAGCCCAAGATTTTCGGCGATATGCAAGAAAATCCCCAGGCAAATATGTTGGTGGCTATACATACTTGTTCGAAATTGGTTGCAGGAGCAGGCCCCGATGTCTGTTCCCCGAAATTGTCTGCCGCCTGCATCCGTGCATCGGCGGCGACTCGCTGTTTCTGATTTGGGGGGTTTGGCGCCTGATGAAAAAAGAAAAGAAGCTGGTCAATGTCAGCAATAGCTCTCATCAAATATCCGCCGCCGCGCCGGCTGTGCGGAGAAGAGGGAGGAGGAGGGGGCTAGATCCGGAATCTCGAGGGCAGACAAGGAGAGAGGGATTGGAACCTGTATGTGCTCTCAGCGGCTCCGACGTTCGAGGAGACGACGGGAGAAGAGAACGGCGGCGGACGGGGAGAGAGGGTGCGGTGCGGTGCGGTGCGGCGGCCGCCTGCTGGATAGAGAGAGAATCAGATGGGAAGGAGGGGGGAATAGTTCCAGGTGGAAGGTCGAGTGCGCCCCCGTGTATGCGGTGAACGTCCACCTATTAGTGCATCTTTAAGAGCAACTCCAACGGGCCGACCCAAACCGATGGCGATTTCGTCCGCTTTTTGTCCGTTTGGGTCGGCCGCCCGCCCGGCATCCGCGCTGTTTTTGATATGGGTCGGCAGCGCGCCCAATGCGCCGACCCATATGTGCCGGTGTGGCCGCCTAATTTTACATGATTTACATTCAACATATTATCAAATAAAAATATATAAACAAGCCAAATAGTCTGGCCGTCCAAATAAATAGTATAGTTTTATAAGACAAATACAAATAAAAATGTTTCACATTGTTTTGCAAACGAATAAAAGAAGATACATCTATTGGTTGCCAACATGAGCCCACATATGCTCAACCAAATCATTTTGCAGTTGCACGTGAGTTTCCCAATCACGCATGCCTTCATGAAATTGAGTGAACTGCTCAAATGTTGCCGCTACTCCATGCTCAGGCACAACATTCTCACCCTGAAACTGAAAGCCTTTATCGTACAGACGTTCCGAGCGCTCGTCTTCTACGATCATATTGTGCATGAACACACAAGCAGTCATCACCTCCCATGGTTTCTGCGTGTTCCAAGTATTAGCAGGATACCGAACGATGCCCCATCGAGATTGCAAAACACCAAAGGCACGCTCGACATCTTTTCTAGTACTCTCTTGCTCTTGGGCAAATCTTTTCCTTTTCTCTCCGACAGGGTTGGGTATTGTCTTGACAATAGTGGTCCACTGAGGATAGATACCGTCACCCAGATAGTACCCTTTGTCGTAGTTGTGGTCGTTGACAGTAAAGTTCACTGGTGAGTTGTTGCCTTCTGCAAGCCTAGCAAACACCGGCGAGCGCTGAAGCACGTTGATATCATTGTGTGATCCAGCCATGCCAAAGAAAGAGTGCCAGATCCAGAGATCTTGAGACGCCACGACCTTTAGTATGACACATGTCCCTTATACTGCCCTTGCCAAGCAGAAGGGCAGTTCTTCCACTCCCAGTGCATACAGTCTATACTGCCAAGCATCCTCGGGAAGCCCCTGCTGGCATTCATCGCCAACAAACGGGCTGTATCTTCAGCTGTCGGCTCTCTCAAGTACTCAGGGCCAAACACAGCAATAAGAGCCTTGCAGAACTTATACAGGGACTCTAGGCATGTATACTCGCTCATACGAACATACTCGTTAATAAGATCACCGGGCACTCCGTATGCAAGCATTCGGATGGCGGCAGTGCATTTCTGCTAATAGGAGAAACCAATCTTGCCGACGGCATCCTGTTTGCACTCGAAGTAGTCATCATAGCCGACCACTCCCTCTCTAATACGGTTGAAAACATGCCTACTCATACGGAACCGGCGGCGAAATTTGTGATGTTTGAACAACGGGTTTGTTGTATCAAATTAGTCCTTCTAGAGAAGGAAATGCCCGCTCTCTCGGTTGCGATTCAACGACGGAAGGTGGCCCGGAATGGAGCCACGGAACAACGACCGCTGGCTGCTGAGGTGGTGATGGACCAACTCGACAGCCAATATCTCTTCCTCGTCGTCGGACGATGAATCGTCGGAGTCTCAAAGGAAATTGTGGAAAAAGAACTCATCGGCGGAGTCCATTTCATACCTTGGCAAACTGTCGAACAGCTTGCGGGCGTCGATGTTGGGGACGGCTGGCGAGGGGAGTCGCGGCGCCCACAGACAAGCTAGCTGCCGTGCCTACGTCCGACGAGCGTGCCGGTCGGATGTGGCAGGGGCGGCGAGGCGGCTTCTTGGTCGCGGGCGGCTGTGCGGTGGGGGAAGCGGCGGTGGAAAGCAGTTTGCTCCCCGGCGGCAAAAACGGTGGCGGAGGGCGACGGGGGGGGGGGGGGGGGGCGGATGTGGAGGCGGCGGCAGCTGGAAGAGTCGCCGGAAAAAAATGGGCGGCGTCGTCGACGACGGTGGAGGCGGGAGGGTTGCTTGTTGGCCGCAGGGTGAGATGGGAGGCCAATGTGCCACAGACCAGCGGGCCCGGGAAGAGTAGTAGGCGAGCGCGCGCGCGTCCATCGCGTGTCCGCGCCGACGCAAATCTGGCTAAAAAATGGGCCGGGAATGGGTCGCCCGCGGATGAAAAACGGACGCGCGTCCGTTTGGGTCGGCGCGTTGGGCCGCCTTTTGTGTCCGCACTGACCCAAACGGACGGCCGCGGACGAAATGGATCGCCCCATTGGAGTTGCTCTAACCCTAGCTTAAAGGCTCGCATCTTTTGAGGAGACACTAAAACTTTCCAAGTAAACCCCTAATAAGTCTAACTCCCCAAATATTGTCAAAAAAACTCCCCAAAAAATTGAGCAGAAGCAGTCTAAATCAATTTTCTGGGTTTGGAACCTTGAACCTCTTGGTTGCAAGCTTATGCAACTAAGCAGTTCACCCATCAGACCGATCTCATGAAAGAGACTAGGCAATGCATTTATATGTCAACACTCCCCCTTATGTGTGGCTCCGATACCATTTACAAGTGCATGCTCTAACCAACGCAACCAAAAGACCAATCTATGAGAGAGGGCTGGACATTATACTTGATACGTCTCCGTCGTATCTACTTTTCCAAACACTTTTGCCCTTGTTTTGGACTCTAACTTGCATGATTTGAATGGAACTAACCCGGACTGACGCTGTTTTCAGCAGAATTGCCATGATGTTGTTTTATGTGCAGAAAACAAAAGTTCTCGGAATGACCTGAAACTCCATGGAACATCTTATAAAAAATAATAAAAAATCCTCGCCAAAGATGAAGACCAGGGGGCCCACACCCTGTCCACGAGGGTGGGGGCGCCCCCCTAGGGCGCGCCCCCTACCTCGTGGGCCCCCTGGAGACCTCCCGACGCCAACTCCAACTCTATATATTTGCTTTCGGGGAGAAAAAAATAGAGGAGAAGAAACCATCACGTTTTACGATACGGAGCCGCCGCCAAGCCCTAAAACCTCTCGGGAGGGCTGATCTGGAGTCCGTTCGGGGATCCGGAGAGGGGGATTCGTCGCCGTCGTCATCATCAACCATCCTCCATCACCAATTTCATGATCCTCACCGCCGTGCGTGAGTAATTCCATCGTAGGCTTGTGTAGGATCGAAAGTATGTCTAGAGAGGGGGTGATTAGACTACTTGACCAAATAAAAATCTAGCCTTTTCCCAATTTTAGTTCTTGGCAGATTTTAGCTATCTTAGCACAAGTCAAGCAATCTCCACACAATTCAAGCAAGCATGCAAAAGAGTATATGAGCAGCGGAAAGTAAAGCATGCAACCTGCAAGAATGTAAAGGGAAGGGTTTGGAGGATTCAAACGCAATTGGAGACACGGATGTTTTTGGCGTGGTTCCGATAGGTGGTGCTATCGTACATCCACGTTGATGGAGACTTCAACCCACAGAGGGTAACGGTTGCGCGAGTCCACGGAGGGCTCCACCCACGAAGGGTCCACGAAGAAGCAACCGTGTCTATTCCATCACGGCCGTCGCCCACGAAGGACTTGCCTCACTAGCGGTAGATCTTCACGAAGTAGGCGATCTCCTTGCCCTTACAAACTCCTTGGTTCAACTCCACAATCTTGTCGGAGGCTCCCAAGTGACACCTAGCCAATCTAGGAGACACCACTCTCCAAGAAGTAACAAATGGTGTGTTGATGATGAACTCCTTGCTCTTGTGCTTCAAATGATAGTCTCCCCAACACTCAACTCTCTCTCACAGGATTTGGATTTGGTGGAAAGAAGATTTGAGTGGAAAGCAACTCGGGGAAGGCTAGAGATCAAGATTCATATGGTAGGAATGGAATATCTTGACCTCAACACAAGTGTAGGTGGTTCTTTCTTAGAACATGTGTATTGGAAGTGTAGATGTGTTCTGATGGCTCTCTCCACGAATGAAGAGTGGGTGGATGGGTATATATAGCCTCCACACAAAATCTAACCGTTACACACAATTTGGCAAACTCGGTAGGACCGAATGGTTAAACTTGGTCGGACCGATTCAGCAAACCTAGTGACCGTTAGGATTTTCGATGGGACTGAGATGCAACTCGGTAGGACCGATATGGTTAGGGTTAGGGCATAACGTAATCTCGGTGTGACCGATTACACAAACTCGGTTGGACCGATTTTGGTAATAGGCTAACCAGAGAGTTGGTCAGGTAAACTCGGTGGGACCGATTCACTCATTTCGGTGAGACCGAAATGTTACAAAAGGGAAACAAAGAGTTTACATTGCAATCTCGGTGGGACCGATCGCTCACTTCGGTTAGACCGAAACATTACGAAGGGAAACAGAGAGATTGCAATCCCATCTCGGTGAGACCGAGATCCCTATCGGTGAAACCGATTTGGCTAGGGTTTGTGGCAGTGGCTATGACATTTGAAACTTGTTGGCGCCGGATAGAAAGAATCAGTGGGGCCGAGTTTGACTTTTGGTATAGGTCATATGTGGATGTAGGAAGATAGTGGAGGGTTTTGGAGCATATCACTAAGCACATGAAGCAAGAGGCTCATTAAGCAACACCTCATCCCTCCTTGATAGTATTGGCTTTTCCTTAATGGATTTATTAAAGAAGAGTTGTATACGATGCAACTAGAAGGTTTTGTCGATCCTAAAGGTGTTAACAAAATATGCAAGCTCCAGCGATCCATCTATGGACTGGTGCAAGCATCTCGGAGTTGGAATATACGCTTTGATAAGTTGATCAAAGCATATCGTTTAATACAGACTTGCGGTGAAGCCTGTATTTACAAGAAAGTGAGTGGGAGCACTACAACATTTCTGATAAGTATATGTAAATGACATATTGTTGATCGGAAATAATGTAGAATTATTCTGCGAAGCATAAAGGAGTATTTGAAAGGAGTTTTTCGAAGAAGAACCTCGGTGAAGCTGCTTACATATTAAGCATCAAGATCTATAGAGATAGATCAAGACACTTGACAAGTTTTCAATGAGTGCATACCTTGACAAGATTTTGATGTAGTTCAAAATGGAACAGTCAAAGAAAGAGTTCTTGCCTGTGTTACAAGGTGTGAAATTGAGTAAGACTCAAAACCCGACCACGGCAGAAGATAGAAAGAGAATGAAAGTCATTCCCTGTGCCTTGGCCATAGGTTCTATAAAGTGAGCCATGCTGCGTGCCAGGTCTATTGTATACCCTACACTGTGTTTAGCAAGGGAGTACAATAGTGATCTAGGAGTAGATCACTAGACATCGGTCAAAATTATCCTTAGTGGAATAAGGATATGTTTCTCGATTATGGAGGTGACAAAAGGTTCGTCGTAAAGGGTTACGTCGATGCAAGTTTTGACACTAATCTAGATGACTCTAAGTCTCGGTCTAGATACATATTGAAAGTGGGAGCAATTAGCTAGAGTAGCTCCGTGCAGAGTATTGTTGACATAGAAATTTGCAAAATACTTACGGATCTGAATATAACAGACCAGTTGACTAAAATTATCTCACAAGCAAAACATGATCACACCTTAGCACTCTTTGGGTGTTAATCACGTAGCGATGTGAACTAGATTACTGACTCTAGTAAACCCTTTTGCTGTTGGTCACATATCGATGTGAACTATGGGTGTTAATCACATGGTGATGTGAACTATTGCTGTTAAATCACAGGGCGATGTAAATTAGATTATTGACTCTAGTGCAAGTGGGAGACTGAAGGAAATATACCCTAGAGGCAATAATAAAGTTATTATTTATTTCCTTATTTCATGATAAATGTTTATTATTCATGCTAGAATTGTATTAACCGGAAACATTATACATGTGTGAATACATAGACAAACAGAGTGTCACTAGTATGCCTCTACTTGAATAGCTCGTTAATCAAAGATGGTTATGTTTCCTAACCATGGACAAAGAGTTGTTATTTGATTAACGGGATCACATCATTAGGTGAATGATCTGATTGACATGACCCATTCCATTAGCTTAGCACCCGATCGTTTAGTATGTTGCTATTGCTTTCTTCATGACTTATACATGTTCCTATGACTATGAGATTATGCAACTCCCGTTTACCGGAGGATCACTTTGTGTGCTACCAAACGTCACAACGTAACTGGGTGATTATAAAGGTGCTCTACAGGTGTCTCCGAAGGTACTTGTTGGGTTGGCGTATTTTGAGATTAGGATTTGTCACTCTGAATGTCGGAGAGGTATCTCTGGGTCCTCTCGGTAATGCACATCACTTAAGCCTTGCAAGCATTGCAACTAATGAGTTAGTTGCGGGATGATGTATTACGAAACGAGTAAAGAGACTTGCTGGTAACGAGATTGAACTAGGTATTGAGATACCGATGATCGAAACTCGGGCAAGTAACATACCGATGACAAAGGGAACAACGTATGTTCTTATGCGGTCTGACCGATAAAGATCTTCGTAGAATATGTAGGAGCCAATATGAGCATCCAGGTTCCGCTATTGGTTATTGACCGGAGACATGTCTCGGTCATGTCTACATTGTTCTCGAACCATAGGGTCCACACGCTTAAGGTTTCGATGACAGTTATATTATGAGTTTATGAGTTTTGATGTACCGAAGGATTTCGGAGTCCCGGATGAGATCAGGGACATGACGAGGAGTCTCGAAATGGTCGAGACGTAAAGATCGATATATTGGACGACTATATTCGGACATCGGAAAGGTTCTGAGTGGTTCGGGTATTTTTCGGAGTACCGGGGAGTTATGGGAATACGGGGGAGAAGTATTGGGCCTTATTGGGCCATACGGGAAAGAGAGAGGGTCTGCCTAGGGCAGGCCGCGCGCCCCCCAAGGCCTAGTCCGAATTGGACTAGGGGGAGGGGCTGCGCCCCCTCCTTCCTTCCCTTCTCCTTTCCCCTTCCTTGTCTCCTACTCCTACTACATGGAAGGACTCCTAGTTGGACTACGAAAGGGGGAATCCTACTCCCGGTGGGAGTAGGACTCCCTAGGGCGCGCCATAGAGAGGGTCGGCCCTCCCCTCCTCCACTCCTTTATATACGGGGGCAGGGGGCACCCCATAGACACACAAGTTGATCTTCGTGATCGTTCCTTAGCCGTGTGCGGTGCCCCCCTCCACGATATTACACCTCGGTCATATTGTAGCGGTGCTTAGGCGAAGCCCTGCAACAGTTGAACATCAAGATCGTCACCATGCCGTCGTGCTGACGGAACTCCTCCCCGAAGCTTTGCTGGATCGGAGCCCGGGGAGCGTCATCGAGCTGAATGTGTGTCAAGAACTCGGAGGTGCCGGAGTAACGGCGCTTGGATCGGTTGGACCGGGACGACGTACGACTACTTCCTCTACGTTGCGTCAACGCTTCCGCTTCGGTCTACGAGGGTACGTAGACAACACTCTCCCCTCTCGTTGCTATGCATCACCATGATCTTGCGTGTGCGTAGGAATTTTTTAAAAATTACTACGTTCCCCAACATATATAGCCTCCGCACAAAATCTAACCATTACACACAATTTGCCAAACTCGGTGGGACCGAATGGTTAAACTCGGTCGGACCGATTCAGCAAACCTAGTGACTGTTAGGATTTTCGGTGGGACTGAGATGCAACTCAGTAGGACCGATATGGTTAGGGTTAGGTCATAACGTAATCTCGGTGTGACCGATTACACAAACTCGGTTGGACCGATTTTGGTAATAGGCTAACCAGAGAGTTGGTCAGGTAAACTCGGTGGGACCGATTCGCTCATTTCGGTGAGACCGAAATGTTACAAAAGGGAAACAGAGAGTTTACATTGCAATCTCGGTGGGACCGATCGCTCACTTCGGTTAGACCGAAACGTTACGAAGGGAAACAGAGAGATTGCAATCCCATCTCGGTGAGACCGAGATCCCTATCGATGAAACCGATTTGGCTAGGGTTTGTGGCAGTGGCTATGACATTTGAAACTCGGTGGCGCCGGATAGAAAGAATCAGTGGGGCCGAGTTTGACTTTTGGTATAGGTCATATGTGGATGTAGGAAGATAGTGGAGGGTTTTGGAGCATATCACTAAGCACATGAAGCAAGAGGCTCATTAAGAAACACCTCATCCCTCCTTGATAGTATTGGCTTTTCCTATGGACTCAATGTGATCTTGGATCACCAAAAATGAAAAATTTAGAGTCTTGATCTTGAAGCTTGAGCCAATCCTTTGTCCTTAGAATTTTGAGGGATCCACTTTCCTCATCCATGCCATGCCATTCATTGAGCTTTTCCTGAAATATTGATCTTGGAATAATGTTAGCTCAATGAGCTATATGTTGTTAGGAATTACCAAAACCACCCAGGGATAGTTGCACTTTCAATCTCCCCCTTTTTGGTAATTGATGACAACATATAGATCAAAGCTTCGACAAATGATAATAAGAGTGAAAGATATTGTCGCTTTGAGAAGTATGTGAAAAGCAAGAGCTCCCCCTAAGTTTGTGCATGCCTTAAGATTTGCTTTGGACTGCAAATGCACAATGATTTAGGATTATGGGTTACTCTTCCATGTCACATACATCTTGGTGGAGCGCTCAAAATGATAAGAATAAAATACATGCACTCATCACCAAGTAAAGTGAGTGATCAAATAAGGATAAGTAAGATAACATGATATTATCATCCAACAAGCATAAGTGTAGCTTATGATCAAACACATGATCATCAATGTCTCACATATAATAGCATAGTATCTCAAGCAATCAAAAACAAACAAAGTTCAACCAAGAAGACATGAGAGAACAAAAGCAAACTCTCTCTCTCTCTCTCTCTCAGCCTATGATCTATACATTTTTCTCCCCCTTTGGGAACAAGTTACCAAAAGTTCATAGAAAATGCATAGCACTAAAACGACTCTCAGGCTTGGTCTTTAGGTGGTGGAGTCCGGATTACGCCGAGGACGAAGGCTTCAGTTGAAGTAGATGGAGCTGCTGGGGTAGGTGCTGGAGCTGGTGGTACTGAGGCTGTAGCTGGTGCAGAAGTAGTGGCTCTGGTGTCAGGAACTGGCACTGCAGATGATCTCTGAGCTCTAGGCACTCTGGCAAATGCATCAGTTGTTGTTTTGCCCTTCCTCTCCTGCATATCATCCTGTAATTGCTCCACAGCAGACTGAATCTCAGTTACTTTCACATCTAGGTCATAGAACTTTTGTTCCATGATTCTTTCCAAGCTCTCTTGGTTTCGAGTCAGGGTGGCCAGTCCTTTCTCAATCCTCAGAGTTGATGCTATCAGATAACTAAGCTGCTCCTGCTTGTTCTTCAGAAAGTACTCAGATGCCTCCTCTTGAGTTGGCATCTTGGCAGCTTTCTCCATCTTTGCCTTCTCCTTCTTTGCTTGAGCTTGCACTGATGATGGTTCATCCTCATTCATCACAACTTGATTGTCCTCAAAATATGGATGGATGGGCAGGTGTTCCTTATCCAACAGATATGTGCCTGTGCCCATCTTCGAGTTAATCAACTCCTGAATATGTGGGGCATATCCACAACTCCTCTTCTGATCAGCTGATGTCCTCTTGATGGTCTATGAGGCTCATGACCTTGAACTTCTGTGGCACATCAAATATGTGTAGCAAGTTTATTGCATGGCCTCTGATTATTCTGTGATCACCCGACTTGGGCAAGAGAGTGTGCCTAAGGATCCAATTGATTGTAGGCAGCCCTGACAGCAAGTGTTTTACTGACCCAAACTGATGAGTCTCAAGATCTGCATCTGGAATTTCCTTGTACATGTTTGCCATTGAGTTGTGGTCCATATTCTTCTTGGCACAGACATCCAAGTCATCTTCTTATTCTTCCAGGGCATTGATCAACTAAGCCCATTCTGCAACTGTAGACTGGTATCTAGTGCCTTCAGACATCCATACTATCCTGCCATCTGGATAGAAGTGTGCTGTGGAGTAGAATTGCATTATGAGCTCCTCATTCCACTTTGTGAGATTCTGCCCAACAAAGTCTGCAACTCCACAAGCTCTGAAGCTATCAAGCACTCCAGGATAGTGTTCTTCATTCTTCTTGATATACTCCCAGTCGACCCACCTCATATCACATACTATGGGTTTCTTGTCCAGCAGCACTGTCTCATAGAAGTCTTGTTGTTCCTTTGTGTGGAACCTGTAGTCAACAGCAGTCCTTCTCCTTGTAGCATATGGATCTGTCTCTCTCCATTTTCTCAACCCTGAATCTCTCCTGATCTTCATGTTCTCAGCCACATGATGATCATCGTTGTGGTATGGAATCTTGGGTTTGAGCTTCCTCAGAACTTGTCCTTCATCATCTTCTTCAGCAGCAACATCAGGCACTGGGGCCTTGTTCTTCTCAGCAGCAGATATGTTCCTGGTATTCCTCTTAGGTTTTGGCTTTGGAGCTGGAGCACTAGACTTAGCAGCAACTTTGGGTGCTTCTTTGGGCTTTGATGTTGCAGCCCCTAACCTTATAGCATCACCCATCAGCTTTTGTGCCTTAGGTGCTGGTGCAGCAACCTCTTCTTCCTCTTCTTCCTTAGAGTCTCTCCTCATGGAGGGTTTGCCAAGAACTCTGTCAGTGGTGGTTTTGACTCTCTTTTTCTTTTTGTCTTGGCCACCAGCTTCCTCTTTCGACTCCATGGTAAACTTCATGGTTTCTCCAGTGGCAACCTTCCTAGGTTTGGAAGTGGGAACTCTCCTTGCAGGTGCCTTCTTATGCATACCTGGCTTTGTGGCTGCAGCTGAGCCATATTCCTTCTTGAGCACTTTCATCTTTGATGTGGCTTCCTCTTCCTCTGCCACATAATCTTCATCTTCAGACTCTGAAGTCCTTTTCTTGCTTGCTCTAGTGGCAGCCTTGGGCAAGTTGCTTGGGGTGCTTATGCTACCCTCATCTGAGCTGCTAGAGGGACTAGTGCCCTCACTCAAGTGAACCTGCTCTTCTGACTTGTTCTGGCTGTCACTTTGGTCAGACATGTTGCAAACACTGACTGCAGATCCTGTGAATAGATTGTAGATGAGATAGAGTGGATGAGTATCACAAAATGCAGAGATTTCTGCAAAAGAATGAGTCAAAACTTAGTTTTAGTTTTCCACAGAAAGCATTTCGGATCAACCGATTTGCAAACTGGTGATACCGAAGCAGCTTTTGGAACCTAAACTAGTGAACTCGGTCAGACCGAGTCACAGTTCGGTGGCACCGAGACTGCTAGGGTTTCACAAAATCCTGAACTTGGTCGCACCGATTTGCAATTCTCGGTCAGACCGAGAACCACATGTGCAATGGCCTTGGCCGAATTGGCGGAACCGAGTTCTACAACCCGGTGGGTCCAAGATGGTTTCGGCGGAAACCTAACCCTAAATTTTCGATTCAAATCTAATCTACGGACTGTTTTTGACTGGATAGAAGTGTTTCAATCGTGGCAAGATTCATAATAAACACAATGTGCTAGGAATCGGACGGGGATAGCACTGTGATCGAGTCCATACCCTAGTTCGGTGATGAACTCGCTACGGCGACAATGGCGGAGACGAAATCCGTTGACGGCGGCATAGACCAGCGACAGGAGGCGGCTGGCGACGAGGAGGACGATCCGGAGACCCAGGAGGCAGAGCGAGCTATGCGCGGGCGAAGAGGTTGCGGAGAAATTTCCAAAATTTTGCCCGTGAGTATATATAGCCCGACCCTGTCGGTGTGACCGAGTGGAACAACTCGGTGGCACCGAGATGCATAACTGTTGATATTTACAGCAACTCGGTGTGACCGAAAAGTCCAAATCGGTTGCACCGAGATGAAAACCTAGATCGACTTAGTGATCTCGGTATGACCGAAATGGAGGAATCGGTCAGACCGAAACGCACAAAGAAGTTTTGGAAGTTTAAGTCTATGACAAATCGGGGACTCCGAATGCTCCTCACACAGAGTGGTTTGAGTCTGACTTGATCAAATTTTGTGATGTAGCATGAATAGAGTTTGAGACGAGAAAAGCATAGATAGCTAGAGAGGGTTCTTAGGCATTCTTGTCCATCCACTTGGCAAAAGAAAAGAAATCCATTCAATCAAAACAACAAGTGGATGTCCTCGAATGAGTAAAATATGCAATCAACATGCTCACACAATAAAATGGCAATTAATATATTTGGCAAAGCATGCACAACCAATTCTAGCATCTATCAAGCAATTGGCGATGACTAGGTCATCTATGTATGAGTACATTGACTTAGGAGTCAAATGAGAACATTTGATCATAGGTCATACTCATCGTTTAAGCACAAATGGGGTTACCACTTTTACATAAAGCATTGTTGTGTTCACACCATTAGAGTTGCTTTAGCTCAATTTTTAGAGTAAAGCTCCCCTAGATGTGAGATCCCCCCTAAGAGGGATGAACTAACCTTGGGTTTTGTCGATGATGACTTCATGTAGATGTTGAAGATGTGGATGCTCAATGTTGATGTAGTTCATTTGGAGCAATCCATTGGAGTGAGTTGCACTTTCAATACCTACACGGGTTAGTCCCACAAGGAACAAACAAGGATATCCATAGACAAAGAATGATGCACATACAAGATGATGTCTATGAAAGCTTTTAGATTACCTTGTCCCTTGTCTTACCAACAAGAGGTTTTGTGACTCCTTGAACTAGTGCAAGATGTGGAAGTTGATTGCACTTGTTCTTGCCAAGATGATATGAGTGAAATATGTTGGCGGAGTCACCCTCAAGAACTTTCTAGTTCTTCTTCTTCTGGATCCACACCATCTTGATGGGAATCCTCGGAGTTGTAGTTGTACTTGATGAAGTGGAACTTGAAGTAGTCTTGGGAACCCATTTGATCGAGGCCTTAGGAGCTTCTTCAAATGCATCAATTTCCTCTTGAAGCTTGTCCTTGCCTTTTTGCTTGTTGTCTTGTGGTGGAAGATCATCTTGAGCTTGTGTCCCTTTGAAAGAAGTTGGATCATACTTCTCTTGTTGAGGAACAAACTTCGTCTTGGGGTATTGATCTTCTTCCCACTCAACTCCATTGGCATTGAACTTTCGTTCAAAACCAACACCTTGATTCTTCCAATGTCTTCCTTGCTTGCGTACAATTTCCTCGAATTGCTTACTTCCGGCAAGGCTCTTGTAAACACCTTTCTCTATAATTCCCTTCAATAAGCTATTTTCTTGCTCAAGTGTAACTTGGCTAAGAGAATCATTAGTGGAATCAAGAGAACTACTAGAAGCAACAGTATTGGATTTAGCATGATCATTGTTACTACTAGAGGAAGAATCTTTCTTGTTTTTGTTACTAGACTTGTCTTGAGGCATGTAAGTGGATAAGATTAAACGCTTGGCAATGTAAGAAGAACTTTTCTTACGAAGATCATCATTGATTGGTTTTAAGAACTCATGCTCTTGCTCAAGGTTGAGCTTTTCAAAGCGTAATTTCTCATGAGTCCTTAAAAGTTCTCGATGATCTCCTACGATAGTTTCATGAGCTAATTTATAAGTGTTTAGTTCTTTAGTTAAAGACTCAATCTTCTCCTTATCATTGTCATTCATTTTAGCATGATTAATAGACTTTTCATCATAGTATTCATCACTAGAGTTGTCAACAAGTAAATCATCATCACCTAACAAGTCATCCTCATCACTATTGAAATCAACATACTCGGGGTGTGATACCTTTGGGCCTTTGGCCATGAAGCATGTTCCAACTCCTTCATTCAGTGAGTCAAATATGTCGTAGGAGTTGGTTGTCACAAGTGCTAGATCGGCAACACCTTCATCTTGAGTATATTCGGAGTCGGAGTGATAGCTTCTCTTGGAGTGGTTGTCGGAGTCGGAGCCGGATACCCATTCACCAACATGAGCTTGATGTCTTCATTTTGTGTAGCTCCTTGATGACTTGTCCTTTCTTTCCGAATCCTTGCTTCTCCATGAGGATCTTCGTTCATAACGATCATCTCTACTCCTTCTTTCTATAGATGGTGATTCTTCTCTCCTACTTCTTCTCTTGGGAGAATCTCCTCTTCTCTTGTAGGGAGCCGTACACTCATTGGAATAGTGTCCGGGCCTTCCACAATTGTAGCAGTTTCGCTCTCGACTAGAAGATCTTTTGTCATTGTAGGACCTTGACTTGGAGCTTCTATCTTGACTTCTACTCTTGTAGAACTTGTTGAAGTTCTTCACCATTAAGCTCAATTCTTCATTGAAGGTTTGTTTCTCACTTGATGATGTGGGGGCTTCACATGAGGCTTTGTAAGCACCACTTGACTTGTTGTGAAGTTCCTCTTTATCCTTGAGTGACATCTCATGAGCAACAATTCTTCCGATGACTTCCGTTGGCTTGAGATCTTTGTAGTTGGGCATCATTTGGATGAATGTGCACACGGTATCATATTTTCCATCCAAGGATCTTAGGATCTTCTTGATGATGAATCTATCGGTCATCTCTTCACCTCCTAAGCCGGCAATCTCATTTGTGATAAGAGCAAGCCTAGAGTACATTTCAGTGACACCTTCACCATCCTTCATTTGGAACTTGTCAAGTTGACTTTGAAGCACATCCAATTTGGATTCCTTGACGGAGTCGGTACCTTCGTGCATATCAATCAAAGTATCCCAAATTTCCTTTGCATTCTCAAGACGGCTGATTTTGTTGAATTCTTCGGGGCACAATCCGTTGAAGAGGATATCAGAAGCTTGAGCGTTGTATTGCAGCATCTTTAACTCTTCCGCGGTAGCTTCACGGTTCGGTTCTTTCCCATCAAAGAATTCACCTTGCAGACCAATACACACAATAGCCCAAACGGCGGGGTTATGTCCAAGAATATGCATTTTCATCTTATGCTTCCAACTAGCAAAATTAGTTCCATCAAAGTAAGGACCTCTACGGTGACTCGCTAGACGCCATACTCTCCTAGGTTGTGAAACCAAGGCTATGACCACCAAAAGCTATGGAAATCAAAGCAAATGGAGACCAAAACTCTGATACCACTTGTAGGATCGAAAGTATGTCTAGAGGGGGGGTGATTAGACTACTTGACCAAATAAAAATCTAGCCTTTTCCCAATTTTAGTTCTTGGCAGATTTTAGCTATCTTAGCACAAGTCAAGCAATCTCCACACAATTCAAGCAAGCATGCAAAATAGTATATGAGCAGCGGAAAGTAAAGCATGCAACTTGCAAGAATGTAAAGGGAAGGGTTTGGAGGATTCAAACGCAATTGGAGACACGGATGTTTTTGGCGTGGTTCCGATAGGTGGTGCTATCGTACATCCACGTTGATGGAGACTTGAACCCACGGAGGGTAATGGTTGCGCGAGTCCACGGAGGGCTCCACCCACGAAGGGTCCAGGAAGAAGCAACCTTGTCTATTCCATCACGGCCGTCGCCCACGAAGGACTTGCCTCACTAGCGGTAGACCTTCACGAAGTAGGCGATCTCCTTGCCCTTACAAACTCCTTGGTTCAACTCCACAATCTTGTCAGAGGCTCCCAAGTGACACCTAGCCAATCTAGGAGCCACAACTCTCCAAGAAGTAACAAATGGTGTGTTGATGATGAACTCCTTGCTCTTGTGCTTCAAATGATAGTCTCCCCAACACTCAACTCTCTCTCACAGGATTTGGATTTGGTGGAAAGAAGATTTGAGTGGAAAGCAACTTGGGGAAGGCTAGAGATCAAGATTCATATGGTAGGAATGGAATATCTTGACCTCAACACAAGTGTAGGTGGTTCTTTCTCAGAACATGTGTATTGGAAGTGTAGATGTGTTCTGATGGCTCTCTCCACGAATGAAGAGTGGGTGGATGGGTATATATTGACAGTTATATTATGAGTTTATGAGTTTTGATGTACCGAAGGAGCTCGGAGTCCCGGATGAGATCGGAGACATGACTAGGAGTCTCGAAATGGTCGAGACGTAAAGATCGATATATTGGATGACTATATTCGGACATCGGAAAGGTTCTGAGTGGTTCGGGTATTTTTTGGAGTACCGGGGAGTTACGGGAATACGGGGGAGAAGTATTGGGCCTTATTGGGCCATACGGGAAAGAGAGAGGGGCTGCCTAGGGCAGGCCGCGCGCCCCCCCAAGGCCTAGTCCGAATTGGACTAGGGGGAGGGGCTGCGCCCCCTCCTTCCTTCCCTTCTCCTTTCCCCTTCCTTGTCTCCTACTCCTACTACATGGAAGGACTCCTAGTTGGACTAGGAAAGGGGGAATCCTACTCCCGGTGGGAGTAGGACTCCCTAGGGCGCGCCATAGAGAGGGCCGGCCCTCCCCTCCTCCACTCCTTTATATACGGGGGCAGGGGGTACCCCATAGACACACAAGTTGATCTTCGTGATCGTTCCTTAGCCGTGTGCGGTGCCCCCTCCACGATATTACACCTCGGTCATATTGTAGCGGTGCTTAGGCGAAGCCCTGCAATAGTTGAACATCAAGATCGTCACCACGCCGTCGTGCTGACAGAACTCCTCCCCGAAGCTTTGCTGGATCGGAGTCCGGGGAGCGTCATCGAGCTGAACGTGTGCCAAGAACTCGGAGGTGCCGGAGTAACGACGCTTGGATCGGTTGGACCGGGAAGACGTACGACTACTTCCTCTATGTTGCGTCAACGCTTCCGCTTCGGTCTACGAGGGTACGTAGACAACACTCTCCCCTCTCGTTGCTATGCATCACCATGATCTTGCGTGTGCGTAGGAATTTTTTTGAAATTACTACGTTCCCCAACAGTGGCATCCGAGCCTAGGTTTTATGGTTTGATGTTATATGCACGAGTAGAACACAAGTGAGTTGTGGGAGATATAAGTCATACTGCTTACCAGCATGTCATACTTTGGTTTGGCGGTATTGTTGGATGAAGCGGCCCGGACTGACATTACGCGTACGCTTACGCGAGACTAGTTCTACCGCCGTGCTTTGCACACAGGTGGCTAGCGGGTGTCAGTTTCTCCAACTTTAGTTGAACCGAGTGTGGCTACGCCCGGTCCTTGCGAAGGTTAAAACATCACCAACTTGACAAACTATCATTGTGGTTTCTGATGCGTAGGTAAGAACGGTTCTTGCTCAGCCCATAGCAGCCACGTAAAACTTGCAACAACAAAGTAGAGGACGTCTAACTTGTTTTTGCTGGGCATGTTGTGATGTGATATGGTCAAGACGTGATGAGATATAAGTTGTTGTATGAGATGATCATGTTTTGTTGAAGTTATCGGCAACTGGCAAAAGCCTTATGGTTGTCTCTCTATTGCATAAGATGCAAGTGCCAAATAATTGTTTTACTTTATCGCTATGCGATAGCAATAGTTGCAAGAGCAATAGTTGGCGAGACGACCATGTGACGACACATTGATATAGATCAAGATGATGGAGATCATGGTGTCATGCCGGTGATGATGGAAATCATGACGATGCTTTGGAGATGAAGATCAAAGGCACAATATGATGATGGCCATATCATGTCACATATTTTGATTGCATGTGATGTTTATCTTTTATACATCTTATTTTGCTTAGTTCGACGGTAGCTTTATAAGATGATCTCTCACTAAATTTCAAGATAAAAGTGTTCTCCCCGAGTATGCACCGTTGCCAAAGTTCGTCGTGCCCAGACACCACGTGATGATCGGGTGTGATAAGCTCTACGTCCATCTACAACGGGTGCAAGCCAGTTTTGCACACGCAGAATACTCAGGTTAAACTTGACGAGCCTAGCATATGCAGATATGGCCTCAGAACACTGAGACCGAAAGGTCGAGCGTGAATCATATAGTAGATATGATCAACATAGTGATGTTCACCATTGAAAACTACTCCATCTCACGTGATGATCGGACATGGTTTAGTTGATTTGGATCACGTGATCACTTAGATGATTAGAGGGATGTCTATCTAAGTGGGAGTTCTTAAGTAATATGATTAATTGAACTTTAATTTATCATGAACTTAGTCCTGGTAGTATTAGCATATCTATGTTGTAGATCAATAGCTCGCGTTGTTGCTTCCCTATGTTTATTTTGATATGTTCCTAGAGAAAAACTATGTTGAAAGATGTTAGTAGCAATGATGCGGATTGGATCCGTGATCTGAGGATTATCCTCATTGCTGCACAGAAGAATTATGTCCTTGATGCACCGCTAGGTGACACACCTATTGTAGGAGCAAATGCAGACGTTATGAATGTTTGGCTAAGATCAATATGATGACTACTTGATAGTTTAGTGCACCATGCTTAACGGCTTAGAATCGGGACTTCAAAGACGTTTTGAACGTCATGGACCATATGAGATGTTCTAGGAGTTGAAGTTAATATTTCAAGCAAATACCCGAGTTGAGAGATATGAAGTCTCCAACAAGTTCTATAGCTAAAAGATGGAGGAGAATAACTCAAGAAGTGAGCATGTGCTCAGATTGTTTGGGTACTACAATCGCTTGAATCAAGTGGGAGTTAATCTTCCAGATAAGATAGTGATTGACAGAATTCTCTAGTCACCATCACCAAGTTAGTAGAACTTCGTGATGAACTATAATATGCAAGGGATAACGGAAACAATTCCCAAGCTCTTCGTGATGCTGAAATCGACGAAGGTAGAAATCAAGAAAAACATCAAGTGTTGATGGTTAACAAGACCACTAGTTTCAAGAAAAGGGCAAAGGGAAGAAGGGGAACTTCAAGAAGAATGGCAAGCAAGTTGCTGCTCAAGTGAAGAAGCCCAAGTCTGGACCTAAGCCTGAGACTGAGTGCTTCTACTGCAAAGGGACTGGTCACTGGAAGCGGAACTGCCCCAAGTATTTGGCGGATAAGAAGGATGGCAAAGTAAACAAAGGTATATTTGATATACATGTTATTGATGTGTACATTACTTGTGTTTATAGCAACCCCTAAGTATTTGATACTACTTCAGTTGCTATGATTAGTAATTTGAAACGGGAGTTGCAGAATAAATAGAGACTAGTTAAGGGTGAAGTGACGATGTGTGTTGGAAGTAGTTCCAAGATTGATATGATCATCATCGCACACTCACTATACTTTCGGGATTAGTGCTGAACCTAAATAAGTGTTATTTGGTGTTTGCGTTGAGCATGAATATGATCTGATCATGTTTATTGCAATACGGTTATTCATTTAAGTAAGAGAATAAATTGTTGTTCTGCTTTCATGAATAAAACCTTATATGGTTACACACCCAATGAAAATGGTTCGTTGGATCTCGATCGTAGTGATACACATATTCATAATATTAAAACCAAAAGATGCAAAGTTAATAATGATAGTGCAACTTATTTGTGGCACTGCCGTTTAGGTCATATTGGTGTAAAGCGCATGAAGAAAATCCATGCTGATGGGCTTTTGGAATCACTTGATTATGAATCACTTGATGCTTGCGTACCGTGCCTCTTGGGCAAGATGACTAAGACTCCGTTCTCCGGAACAATGGAGTGAGCAACTGACTTATTGGAAATAATACATACTGATGTATGCGATCCGATGAGTGTTAAGGCTCACGACAAGTATCATTATTTTCTAACCTTCGCAAATGATTTAAGCAGATATGAGTATATCTACTTGATAAGTCTGAAACGTTTGAAAGGTTCAAAGAATTTCAGAGTGAAGTGAAAAATCATCGTGACAAGAAAATAAAGTTTCTACGATCTGATCAAAGAGACGAATATTTGAGTTACGAGTTTGGTCTTCAATTAAAACAATGTGGAATAGTTCCACAAATTCATGCCATCTGGAACACCACAACATAATGGTGTGTCCAAACGTCATAACCGTACTTTATTGGATATAGTGCAATCTATGATGTTTCTTACCGACTTACCACTATAGTTTTGGGGTCATGCATTAGAGACAACTGCATTCACGTTAAATAGGGCACCATCTAAGTCCGTTGAGACGACACAATCTGAACTGTGGTTTAGCAAGAAACCAATGTTGTCATTTCTTAAAGTTTGGAGTTATCATGCTTATGTGAAAAAGTTTCATCCTGATAAGCTCAAACCCAAATCGGAGATACGTGTCTTCATAGGATACCCAAAGGAGACTGTTCGGTACACCTTCTATCACAGATCCGAAGGCAAGACATTCGTTGCTAAGAATGGATATTTTCTAGAGAAGGAGTTTCTCTCGAAAGAAGTGAGTGGGAGGAAAGTAGAACTTGATAAGGTAATTGTACCTTCTCCCTTATTGGAAAGTAGTTCATCACAGAAATATGTTCCTGTGACTACTACACCAATTAGTGAGGAAGATAATGATGATGATCATGTACCTTCGGATCAAGTTACTACCGAACCTCGTAGGTCAACCAGAGTGAGATCCACACCAGAGTGGTACGGTAATCCTATTCTGGAGGTCATGTTACTTGACCATGACGAACCTATGAACTATGAGGAAGCGATGATGAGCCCAGATTCCGCAAAATGGTTTGAGGCCATGAAATCTGAGATGGGATCCATGTATGAGAACAAAGTATGGACTTTGATGGATTTGCCCGATGATCGGCAAGCCATAGAAAATAAATGGATCTTCAAGAGGAAGACAGACGCTGATAGTAGCGTTACTATCTACAAAGCTAGAATTGCCGCAAAAGGTTTTCGACAAGTTCAAAGTGTTGACTACGATGAGAGTTTCTCACTCGTATCTATGCTTAAGTCTGTCCGAATCATGTTAGCAATTGCCGCATTTTATGAAATCCGGCAAATGGATAAACAAAACTGCATTCCTTAATGGATTTATTAAAGAAGAGTTGTATACGATGCAACTAGAAGGTTTTGTCGATCCTAAAGGTGTTAACAAAATATGCAAGCTCCAGCGATCCATCTATGGACTGGTGCAAGCATCTCGGAGTTGGAATATACGCTTTGATAAGTTGATCAAAGCATATCGTTTAATACAGACTTGCGGTGAAGCCTGTATTTACAAGAAAGTGAGTGGGAGCACTACAACATTTCTGATAAGTATATGTAAATGACATATTGTTGATCGAAAATAATGTAGAATTATTCTGCGAAGCATAAAGGAGTATTTGAAAGGAGTTTTTCGAAGAAGAACCTCGGTGAAGCTGCTTACATATTAAGCATCAAGATCTATAGAGATAGATCAAGACGCTTGATAAGTTTTCAATGAGTACATACCTTGACAAGATTTTGAAGTAGTTCAAAATGGAACAGTCAAAGAAAGAGTTCTTGCCTGTGTTACAAGATGTGAAATTGAGTAAGACTCAAAACCCGACCACGGCAGAAGATAGAAAGAGAATGAAAGTCATTCCCTGTGCCTTGGCCATAGGTTCTATAAAGTAAGCCATGCTGTGTGCCAGATCTATTGTATACCCTACACTGTGTTTGGCAAGGGAGTACAATAGTGATCTAGGAGTAGATCACTGGACAGCGGTCAAAATTATCCTTAGAGGAATAAGGATATGTTTCTCGATTATGGAGGTGACAAAAGGTTCGTCGTAAAGGGTTACGTCGATGCAAGTTTTGACACTAATCTAGATGACTCTAAGTCTCGGTCTAGATACATATTGAAAGTGGGAGCAATTAGCTAGAGTAGCTCCGTGCAGAGTATTGTTGACATAGAAATTTGCAAAATACTTACGGATCTGAATATAACAGACCAGTTGACTAAAATTATCTCACAAGCAAAACATGATCACACCTTAGTACTCTTTGGGTGTTAATCACATAGTAATGTGAACTAGATTACTGACTCTAGTAAACCCTTTTGCTGTTGGTCACATATCGATGTGAACTATGGATGTTAATCACATGGTGATGTGAACTATTGCTGTTAAATCACATGGCGATGTAAATTAGATTATTGACTCTAGTGCAAGTGGGAGACTGAAGGAAATATACCCTAGAGGCAATAATAAAGTTATTATTTATTTCCTTATTTCATGATAAATGTTTATTATTCATGCTAGAATTGTATTAACCGGAAACATAATACATGTGTGAATACATAGACAAACAGAGTGTCACTAGTATGCCTCTACTTGACTAGCTCGTTAATCAAAGATGGTTATGTTTCCTAACCATGGACAAAGAGTTGTTATTTGATTAACGGGATCACATCATTAGGTGAATGATCTGATTGACATGACCCATTCCATTAGCTTAGCACCCGATCGTTTAGTATGTTGCTATTGCTTTCTTCATGACTTATACATGTTCCTATGACTATGAGATTATGCAACTCCCGTTTACCGGAGGAACACTTTGTGTGCTACCAAACGTCACAACGTAACTGGGTGATTATAAAGGTGCTCTACAGGTGTCTCTGAAGGTACTTGTTGGGTTGGCGTATTTCGAGATTAAGATTTGTCACTCTGAATGTCGGAGAGGTATCTCTGGGCCCTCTCGGTAATGCACATCACTTAAGCCTTGCAAGCATTGCAACTAATGAGTAAGTTGCGGGATGATGTATTACGGAACGAGTAAAGAGACTTGCCGGTAATGAGATTGAACTAGGTATTGAGATACCGACGATCGAATCTCGGGCAAGTAACATACCGATGACAAAGGGAACAACATATGTTGTTATGCGGTCTGACCGATAAAGATCTTCGTAGAATATGTAGGAGCCAATATGAGCATCCAGGTTCCGCTATTGGTTATTGACCGGAGACATGTCTCGGTCATGTCTACATTGTTCTCGAACCGTAGGGTCCGCACGCTTAAGGTTTCGATGATAGGTATTTTATGAGTTTATGAGTTTTGATGTACCTAAGGATTTCGGAGTCCCAGATGAGATCAGGGACATGACGAGGAGTCTCGAAATGGTCGAGACGTAAAGATCGATATATTGGACGACTATATTCGGACATCGGAGAGGTTCTGAGTGGTTCGGGTATTTTTCGGAGTACCGGGGAGTTATGGGAATACGGGGGAGAAGTATGGGGCCTTATTGGGCCATACGGGAAAGAGAGAGGGGCTGCGTAGGACAGGCCACGCGCCCCCCCAATGCCTAGTCCGAATTGGACTAGGGGGAGGGGCTGCGCCCCCTCCTTCCTTCCCTTCTCCTTTCCCCTTCCTTGTCTCCTACTCCTACTACATGGAAGGACTCCTAGTTGGACTAGGAAAGGGGGAATCCTACTCCCGGTGAGAGTAGGACTCCCTAGGGCGCGCCATAGAGAGGGCCGACCCTCCCCTCCTCCACTCCTTTATATACGGGGAAAGGGGGCACCCCATAGACACACAAGTTGATCTTCGTGATCGTTCCTTAGCCGTGTGCGGTGCCCCCCTCCACGATATTACACCTTGGTCATATTGTAGCGGTGCTTAGGCGAAGCCCTACAACAGTTGAACATCAAGATCGTCACCACGCCGTCGTGCTGACGGAACTCCTCCCCGAAGCTTTGCTGGATCGGAGCCCGGGGAGCGTCATCGAGCTGAACGTGTGCCAAGAACTCAGAGGTGCCGGAGTAACGACGCTTGGATCGGTTGGACCGGGAAGACGTACGACTACTTCCTCTATGTTGCGTCAACGCTTCCGCTTCGGTCTACGAGGGCACGTAGACAACACTCTCCCCTCTCGTTGGTATTGATCACCATGATCTTGCTTGTGCGTAGGAATTTTTTTGAAATTACTACGTTCCCCAACATATATAGCCTCCACACAAAAAATCTAACCGTTACACACAATTTGCCAAACTCGGTGGGACCGAATGGTTAAACTCGGTCGGACCAATTCAGCAAACCTAGTGACCGTTAGGATTTTCGGTGGGACTGAGATGCAACTCGGTAGGACCGATATGGTTAGGGTTAGGGCATAATGAAATCTCGATGTGACCGATTACACAAACTCGGTTGGACCGATTTTGGTAATAGGCTAACCAGAGAGTTGGTCAGGTAAACTCGGTGGGACCGATTCGCTCATTTCGGTGAGACCAAAATGTTACAAAAGGGAAACAGAGAGTTTACATTGCAATCTCGGTGGGACCGATCGCTCACTTCGGTTAGACCGAAACGTTACGAAGGGAAACAGAGAGATTGCAATCCCATCTCGGTGAGACCGAGATCCCTATCGGTGAAACCGATTTGGCTAGGGTTTGTGGCAGTGGCTATGACATTTGAAACTCGGTGGCGCCGGATAGAAAGAATCGGTGGGGCCGAGTTTGACTTTTGGTATAGGTCATATGTGGATGTAGGAAGATAGTGGAAGGTTTTGGAGCATATCACTAAGCACATGAAGCAGAGGCTCATTAAGCAACACCTCATCCCTCCTTGATAGTATTGGCTTTTCCTATGGACTCAATGTGTTCTTGGATCACTAAAAATGAAAAATGTAGAGTCTTGATCTTGAAGTTTGAGCCAATCCTTTGTCCTTAGAATTTTGAGGGATCCACTTTCCTCAGCCATGCCATGCCATTCATTGAGCTTTTCCTGAAATATTGATCTTGGAATAATGTTAGCTCAATGAGCTATATGTTGTTAGGAATTACCAAAACCACCCAGGGATAGTTGCACTTTCAGCTTGCTGGACGGTGATGGGTTGGATGAGATTTATCATGTAATCGAGTTAGTTTTGTTAGGGTTTGATCCCTAGTATCCATTATGTTCTGAGATTGATGTTGCTATGACTTTGCTATGCTTAATGCTTGTCACTAGGGTCCGAGTGCCATGATTTCAGATCTGAACCTATTATGTTTTCATGATATATGTGAGTTCTTGATCCTATCTTGCAAGTCTATAGTCACCTATTATGTGTTATGATCCGGCAACCCCGAAGTGACAATAATCGAGACCACTCCCGGTGATGACCATAGTTTGAGGAGTTCATGTATTCACTATGTGCTAATGCTTTGTTCCGGTTCTCTATTAAAAGGAGGCCTTAATATCCCTTAGTTTCCATTAGGACCCCGCTGTCACGGGAGGGTAGGACAAAATATGTCATGCAAGTTCTTTTCCGTAAGCATGTATGACTATATTCGGAATACATGCCTACATTACATTGATGAATTGGAGCTAGTTCTATACCACCCTATGTTATGACTGTTACATGATGAACCGCATCCGGCATAATTATCCATCACCGATCTGATGCCTACGAGCTTTCCATATACTGGTTTACGTTTATTTACTTTCTCGTTGTTACTGTTACAATCACTACAAAATACCAAAAATATTACTTTTGTTATCGTTACCACCACTATTATATTACTTTGCTTCTAAACACTTTGCTGCAGATACTAAGTTTCCAGGTGTGGTTGAATTGACAACTCAGCTGCTAATACTTGAGAATATTCTCTGGCTCCCCTTGTGTCAAATCAATAAATTTGGGTTGAATACTCTACCCTCAAAAACTGTTGCGATCCCCTATACTTGTGGGTTATCAAGACCTTTTTCTGGCGCCGTTGCCGGGGAGCATAGCTCTATTCTTTGAGTCACTTGGGATTTATATCTGTTGGACACTATGAAGAACTTGAAAGACGAGAAAACAAAAATTTATCCCTCAACTATGAGGGGAGGTAAGGAACTGCCATCTAGCTCTGCACTTGATTCACCTTCTGTTATGAGTAAGCTTGCGACACCTAAACCTGCTTCTACTATTCGTTCCGATATGTCGCTTGTTATTGATGATGCCACTTCTGCTATGCATGATACTTATGATGAAACTACTTCTATGCTTGATACTACTGTGCCTCTTAGTGAATTTCTTGATGAACAAATTGCTAGGGCTAGAGAGAAAGAAATTATTGAATTTGATAATATTGATGAAAATGATGATGAGGATAGGCCTGTTATTCCTGAAGGTTATATTTTTTATAAAGAGGCTTCTACTGCTATTTTAGCTTGCAACGATAATGATGAGCTTAGAAGGTTAATAGTTAAATGGAACAAAGAATCACTTAGAGATAAAATGAGGCCTGACCCTGCTTTTGCTACTTCACCTATTTGTGTTCCCGATAAGGATTATGAATTCTCTGTTGATCTTGATATAATTACTTTGGTTGAATCTGATCCTTTACATGGTTATGAATCTGGAACTGTTGTGGCACATCTTACTAAATTAAATGATATAGCCACCCTGGTCACTAATGATGAGAGATCTCGCTACTTTTATATCCTCAAAATATTTCCATTCTCATTAAAGGGTGATGCTAAGATATGGTTTAATTCTCTTGATCCTGGTTGTGTGCATAGTCCCCAGGATATGATTTACTACTTCTCTGCTAAATATTTCCCTGCTCATAAGAAACAAGCTGCTTTAAAGGAAATATACAACTTTGTGCAAATTAAAGAAGAGAGTATCCCACAAGCTTGGGGGAGGCTTCTCAAGTTACTTAATGCTTTGCCTGATCATCCTCTTAAGAAAAATGAAATACTTGATATCTTTTATAATGGACTAATCGATGCTTCCAAAGATTACCTGGATAGTTGTGCTGGTTCTCTTTTCAGGGAAAGAACACCGGATGAAGCTGAAATTCTATTGAATAATATGTTGAGAAATGAAAATAATTGGGCACCTCCTGAGGCAGCTCCCGCTCTAATTACTGAGCCTATTCCTAAACCAACTCCGAAGAGGAGAGGTGTTCTATTTCTCAGTCCCGAAGATATGCAAGAGGCAAAGAAATCTATGAAAGAAAAAGGTATTAAAGCTGAAGATGTTAAGAATTTTCCTCCTAATGAAGAGATACATGGTCTTAATTTACCGCCTGTTGAAGAATCATATGATCTTGATCCATTACCTATTGAAGAACCTCCTCATCCCAATAACCCGACGCAGGTAGTAAAGGTAAATTCTCTCTATAGATATGATAAAGCTGAAATCTCTCCTACTAAAATTGCTAGTCAGTCCTTGGATGAGTTTGATAACTTTATGTTTAAGCAAGAAGACTTCAATGCTTATTTTGGTAGACAATTACAACAAAATGCTTATATGATTAAACACTTGGGTGATTATATGGCTAATATTAAAGGTGAACTTAAACTTGTTAGCAAACATGCTTCTATGGTTACCACTCTAGTAGAACAAGTACTTAAGGCGCAAAAAGAACTGCTCGATGAAATGAAGAGTAAGAAAAATGATTATGCTGTTAGAGTGGCTACTAGAACTGGTAGAATGACTCAGGAACCTTTGTATCCTGAAGGCCACCCTAAGAGAATTGAGCAAGATTCTCAGAGAAATAATATTGATGCACCTAGTTCTTCTAAAAGGAAGAAAAAGAAAAATGATAGGACTTTGCAAACTTCTAGTGAACCTATTGCAGAAACACAATCCGGTAATGAACATGAACCTAGTGAAAATATTAATGATGATGTTCATGATGATGCTCAACCTAGTAATGATAATGATGTAGAAATTGAACCTGTTGTTGATCTTGATAACCCACAATCAAAGAATCAACGTTATGATAAGAGAGACTTTGTTGCTAGGAAACACGGTAAAGAAAGAGAACCATGGGTTCAGAAACCCATGCCTTTTCCTCCCAAACCATCCAAGAAAAAGGATGATGAGGATTTTGAGCGCTTTGCTGAAATGATTAGACCTATCTTTTTGCATATGCGATTGACTGATATGCTCAAAACTAATCCTTATGCTAAGTATATGAAAGATATCATTGCTAATAAAAGAAAGATACCGGAAGCTGAAATTTCCACCATGCTTGCTAATTATACATTTAAGGGTGGAATACCCAAGAAACTTGGAGATCCAGGAGTACCCACTATACCATGCTCCATTAAAAGAAACTATGTTAAAACTTCTTTATGTGATCTTGGAGCCGGTGTTAGTGTTATGTCTCTCTCTCTTTATATCGTAGACTTGATTTGAATAAGTTGACACCTACTGAATTATCTTTGCAAATGGTTGATAAATCAACTGCTATACCTGTCGGTATTTGTGAGGATGTGCCTGTTGTGGTTGCAAACATTACTATTTTAACGGACTTTGTTATTCTTGATATCCCCGAGGACGATAGTATGTCTATTATTCTTGGAAGACCTTTTCTTAATACAGTAGGGGTTGTTATTGATTGCAACAAAGGCAATGTCACTTTTCATGTTAATGGTAATGAGCATACGGTACACTTTCCAAGGAAACAACCTCAAGTTCATAGTATCAACTCTATTGGAAAAATTCCATCGATTATATTTGGAGGTTTTGAATTTCCTCTTCCTACTGTCAAGAAGAAATATGATATTCTTATTATTGGGGATGTGCATATCCCCGTTGAGGTAACATAGTATTATTCAAAATTTCTCCGGTTCCATGTTAATCGAAATGAGTTTGTTAACAAGACCTAATCAACCTTGTTAGTGGATTCCTTTTGATGAGCATGAGATGGATGAAACTAGAAACACAACCTTCTGTACCCTCCTTATATTTTCTGTTATTTAGTTGAAATAAAGTAAAAATAGTATTTTTCTATCTGTTTCTTGATTTATCCGTGCAATATAAAAATATCCCGAAAATAAAAGTCCTCAGAATGACATGCCAATTTAATATGATTTTTTCGGGAATATTTGAGGATTTAGGGTGCAAAAATCACCGCGGGGGAGCTGCCACCTGGCCACGAGGGTGGAGGGCGTGCCCTACCCCCTGGGCGCCCCCCTGCCTCGTGGGCCCACGGTGGCCCTCCTCCACTTATTCCTGCACCCATCCTCTTCTTCTTCCTCTCACAAACACGAAAAACCAGCTCAAGCACGAGTTCTAGCCTTCTTTGCTGTAATTTTCGATCTCCTTGCTCAAAGCACCTCTCGCAAAACTGCTTGGGGAGATTGTTCCTTGGTATGTGACTCCTCCATTGGTCCAATTAGTTTTTGTTCTAATGCTTTATTCATTGCAAATTTGGGCTACATAAGTGACCATGTTCTTGAGCTTGCATGTCAAATTTATATGGTTCCAAGTAGTTCTAATGCTTGATATAGGCTCTAGACACTTTTAGGAGTAGTTGCTATCAATTTTGTTAAGCTTTGTTCACTTTTGTTTGAAGTTACTAAAAATTTCAGAATATTTCAGAAATTAATGAAGAGACTTTTGAGGGGCTCATCGAGCCGAAGCTCGAAGGAGAAACAAAATGAGGAAGCATAGAGGCCCAAATATAATTTGCCTCGTACCACGGAGATCCGGCCGTGTGAATGGCCTTCCGATAATTTCTTGAGACAGGCTGGGATTTATGAGGATTTCTATTCATTGATTAAGAATGCTGGCCTCACCGACTTCTTCCGCGACCAATGTCATCAGTATCTCTTGCTCACAAATACTTTTGTGCAAAACTTCTACTTTTTCCCTAAGGAATCACCTCCTTCAGTAGAGTTTCATTTATATGACATTGTGAAGAAGATGCCATTAGCTGAATTTTGCAAAGTTTGCAACATACCCCCTGAGGGTACCTTAGAGGAACCACACCGTAAAGATGTGGAAGCGTTTATTAACACTATCACTGTGGGAGAAACTAGGAAGGTTTCTGATGCAGGAATCAGTAGCATACATTTTCCTGTTTTACGCTACTTTGCCATATTTGCTAGTCATTGCTTGACTGGTCGCGGGAACTATGGAAACCTTAGTGTTCCTGATATTATTATTTTGTTCCATGGTTTATACCGCGATAACACTGTTAGCATGGGCGGAATTATTGCTAGACGGTTAAGTATGAACCGTACTAAGGGTCCCATCTTTGGAGGCATTTATGCTTCACGCCTCGCGGCACATTTTAACATAGCTATCAGGCTTCATGAGAAAGAAGAAAAATTGCTGCCTAGTGCTTATCTATATTATAAGAGTATGCTAGCGCATGATTTTATTGTTAAAGGCAGGGAAGGAGAGCTCAGATATAAATTATTCTTTCATAAAACATCATCCTGAAACTATTACCTTGCCTGCTCCTTCTTTGTTTAATTTTGAAGAACCTTATTGCTACCTCTTGAGCACTGCGTTGGATTTCCCCGAAGAGGAGAGGATGATGCGGCCAAGTAGCGTAAGTATTTCCCTCAGTTTTTGAGAACCGAGGTATCAATCCAGTAGGAGGCTACACGCAAGTCCCTCGTACCTGCACAAAACAATAGCTCAATGCAACCGACGCGATTAGGGGTTGTTAATCCCTTCACGGTCACTTACGGGAGTGAGATCTGATAGAGAATATTTTTGGTATTTTTGGTATAGAGATGCAAAGTGAAAAGTAAAAAGGCAAAGTAAAAAGCAAGCAAGATTAAAGTGATGGAGATTGATATGATGAGAATAGACCCGGGGGCCATAGGTTTCACTAGTGGCTTCTCTCAAGAGCATAAGTATTCTACGGGGGGTGAACAAATTACTGTTGAGCAATTGATAGAATTGAGCATAGTTATGAGAATATCTAGGTATGATCATGTATATAGGCATCACGTCCGAGACAAGTAGACCGACTCCTGCCTGCATCTACTACTATTACTCCACTCATCGACCGCTATCCAGCATGCATCTAGAGTATTAAGTTAAAAACAGAGTAACGCCTTAAGCAAGATGACATGGTGTAGAGGGATAGTTTCATGCAATATGACAAAAACCCCATCTTGTTATCCTCGATGGCAACAATACAATACGTGCCTTGCTGCCCCTTCTGTCACTGGGAAAGGACACCGCAAGATTGAACCCAAAGCTAAGCACTTCTCCCATGGCAAGAAAAACCAATCTAGTAGGCCAAACCAAACTGATAATTCGAAGAGACTTGCAAAGATAACCAATCATACATAAAAGAATTTAGAGAAGATTAAAATATTATTCATTGATAGACTTGATCATAAACCCACAATTCATCGGTCTCAACAAACACACCGCAAAAAGAAGATTACATCGAATAGATCTCCACGAGAGAGGGGGAGAACATTGTATTAAGATCCAAAAAGAGAGAAGAAGCCATCTAGCTAATAACTATGGACCCGTAGGTCTGAGGTGAACTACTCACACTTCATCGGAGGGGCTAGGATGATGTAGAAGCCCTTTGTGATGATGGCCCTCTCCGGCGGAGCTCCGGAACAGGCCCCAAGATGAGATCTCGTGGGTACAGAAGGTTGCGGCGGTGGAATTAGGTTTTTGGCTCTGTATCTGATCGTTTGGGGGTACGTAGGTATATATAGGAGGAAGAGGTACGTCGGTGGAGCTTCGAGGGGCCCACGAGGCAGGGGGCGCGCCCTAGGGGGGTGGGCGCGCCCCCACCCTCGTGACCGCCTCGTGGCTTTCTTGACGGAGGGTCCAAGTCTCCTGGGTCTTATCTGATGAGAAAATCACGTTCCCAAAGGTTTCATTCCGTTTGGACTTCGTTTGATATTCTGTTTCTCCGAAACTCTGAAATAGGCAAAAAAACAGCAATTCTGGGCTGGGCCTCCGATTAATAGGTTAGTCCCAAAAAATAATATAAAAGTGGAAAATAAAGCCCAATATAGTCCAAAACAGTAGATAATATAGCATGGAGCAATCAAAAATTATAGATACGTTGGAGACGTACCAGGCATCCCCAAGCTTAATTCCTGCTCGTCCTCGAGTAGGTAAATGATAAAAAGAGAATTTTTGATGTGGAGTGCTACTTGGCATAATTTCAATGCAAATCTTCTTAATTGTGGTATGAATATTCAGATTCGAAAGATTCAAGACAAAAGTTCATATTGACATAAAAACAATAATACTTCAAGCATACTAACAAAGCAATTATGTCTTCTCAAAATAACATGGCCAAATAAAGTTATCCCTACAAAATCATATAGTCTGGCTATGCTCTATCTTCACCACACAAATTATTTAAATCATGAACAACCCTGATGACAAGCCAAGCAATTGTTTCATACTTTAACATTTTCAAAACTTTTTCAATCTTCACGCAATACATGAGCATGAGCCATGGATATAGCACTATATATGGAATAGAATGGTGGTTGTGGAGAAGACAAAAAGAGGGGAAGATAGTCTCACATCAACTAGGCGTATCAAAGGGCTATGGAGATGCCCATCAATAGATATCAATGTGAGTGAGTAGGGATTGCCATGCAACGGATGCACTAGAGCTATAAGTATGTGAAAGCTCAACAAAAGAAACTAAGTGGGTGTGCATCCAACTCGCTTGCTCACGAAGACCTAGGGCATTTGAGTAAGCCCATCATTGGAATATACAAGCCAAGTTCTATAATGAAAAATTCCCACTAGTATATGAAAGTGACAAAATGAGAGACTCTCTATCATGAAGATCTTGGTGCTACTTTGAAGCACAAGTGTGGTAAAAGGATAGTAACATTGTCCCTTCTCTCTTTTTCTCTCATTTTTTTATTTGGGCCTTTTCTCCTTTTTTTGGCCTATTTTATTTGTTTTAATTTTTTGTCCGGAGTCTCATCCTGACTTGTGGGGGAATCATAGTCTCCATCATCCTTTCCTCACTTGGGACAATGCTCTAAAAATGATGATCATCACACTTTTTATTTTTCTTACAACTCAACAATTACAACTCGAAACTTAGATCAAAATATGACTCTATGTGAATGCCTCCGGCGGTATACCGGGATATGCAATGATTAAAGAGTGACATGTATGAAAGAATTATGAATGGTGGCTTTGCCACGAATATGATGTCAACTACATGATCATGCTAGCAATATGACAATGATGGAGTGTGTCATAATAAACGGAACGGTGGAAAGTTGCATGGCAATATATCTCGGAATGGCTATGGAAATGCCATGATAGGTAGGTATGGTGGCTGTTTTGAGGAAGATATATGGTGGGTGTATGATACCGGCGAAAAGTGCGCGGTATTAGAGAGGCTAGCAATGGTGGAAGGAAGGGAAAGTGTGTATAATCCATGGACTCAACATTAGTCATAAAGAGCTCATATACTTATTGCAAAAATCTAGAAGTTATCAAAGCAAAGTATTACGCGCATGCTCCTAGGGGGATAGATTGGTAGGAAAATACCATCGCTCGTCCCTGACCGCCACTCATAAGGAAGACAATCAATAAATAAATCATGCTCCGACTTCATCACATAACGGTTCACCATACGTGCATGTTACGGGAATCACAAACTTTAACGCAAGTATTCTTCAAATTCACAACTACTCAACTAGCATGAATCTAATATCACCATCTTTATATCTCAAAACAATTATCAAGCATCAATCTTTACTTAGTATTCAACACACTCAAAAGAAAGTTTCACAAATCTTGAATACCAAGCATATTATTATTAAGCGAATTACCATGCTATTAACGACTCTCAAAATAATCTAAGTGAAGCATGAGAGATCAATAGTTTCTTTAAAACAAATCCACCACCGTGCTCTAAAAGATATAAGTGAAGCACTAGAGCAAAACTATAAAGCTCAAAAGATATAAGTGAAGCACATAGAGCAAAACTATAAAGCTCAAAAGATATAAGTGAAGCACACAAAGTATTCTATCAAATTCCAATTCATGTATGGCTCTCTAAAAAGGTGTGTACAGCAAGGATGATTGTGGCACACTAACAAACAAAGACACAAATAATACAAGACGCTCCAAGCAAAACACATATCATGTGGTGAATAAAAATATAGCTCGAAGTAAAATTACCGATGGAAGTAGACGAAAGAGGGGATGCCTTCCGGGGCATCCCCAAGCTTTGACTTTTTGGTGTCCTTGGATTATCTTGGGGGTGCCATGGGCATCCCCAAGCTTAAGCTCTTGCCACTCCTTGTTCCATAGTTCATCAAAAGATTTCACTCAAAACTTGAAAACTTCACAACACAAAACTCAACAGAAATCTCGTGAGCTCCGTTAGCAAAAGAAAACAAAAGACCACTTCAAGGTACTGTAATGAACTCATTCTTTATTTATATTGGTGTTAAACCTACTGTATTCCAACTTCTCTATGGATTATAAACTATTTTACTAGCCATTGATTCATCAAAATAAGCAAACAACACACGAAAAACAGGATCTGCCAAAAACAGAACAGTCTGTAGTAATCTGTAACTAACGCAAACTTCTGGAACTCCAAAACATATACCGAAATAGTACGACCTAGACAATTTTTTTATTGATCATCAGCAATTGGAATCAGTATTTTATCACATTCTGGTGATTTTTAACATTTTTTTTCGTGAACATAAAGATTCTGGAAATTACAGCAAGATCAGATAACTATCATCCAAGAAGATCCTATAGGTCTAACTTGGAACAAACACTAACTAAAACACAAAACCACATCTAAACAGAAGGTAGATGGATTATATATTCCTAAACAAAAGAAAAAATAAAAAAACAAAAATAAAATTGGGTTGCCTCCCAACAAGCGCTATCGTTTAACGCCCCTAGCTAGGCATAAAAGCGAGGATAGATCTAGGTATTGCCATTTTTGGTAGGCAATCCATAAGTGACTCTCATGATAGATTCATATGGATTTTTTTTCCTTTGTAGGAAAGTGTTCCATGCCATTTTTTATTGGAAATTGAAATCTAATATTCCCTTCCTTCATATCAATAATTGCACCAACCGTTCTAAGGAAAGGTCTACCGAGAATAATAGGGAAAGAAGGATTGCAATCTATATCAAGAACGATAAAATCTACGGGCACATAATTCCTATTTGCAACAATAAGAATATCATTAATTCTTCCCATAGGTTTCTTAATAGTGGAATCCGCAAGATGCAAGTTTAGAGAGCAATCATCAAATTCACGGAAATCTAGCAAATCACACAAAGTTTTGGGAATAGTGGAGACACTAGCACCCAAATCACACAAAGCGTAAAACTCATAATCTTTAGTTTTAATTTTAATAGTAGGTTCCCAATCATCATAAAGTTTTCTAGGGATAGAAACTTTCAAGTCAAGTTTTTCTTCATAAGATTGCATCAAGGCATCAATGATATGTTCGGTAAAGGCCTTATTTTGACTATAAGCATGAGGAGAATTTAGCACGGATTGCAACAAGGAAATACAATAAATTAAAGAGCAACTTTCATAAGTAAGTTCCTTGAAATCCAATATAGTGGGTTTAGCAACATCTAGATTTTTATTTCTTTCAATCCCACTTTTATCAATTTCATCATCAAGATCTAAATACTCCGAATTTTTGTAACGCCTTCTAGGTAAAGGAAGATCATATTCAGTTTCATCAAGATTCATATTGCAAAACAAAGATTTAATGGGGGACACATCAATAACTTTTAGATCTTCATCTTGATTTTCATAGGAATTGGAAGAACACGCTTTAATAAAGGCATCTTTGGAAGCACGCATCCTAGCGGTTCTTTCTTTGCACTCATCAATGGAAACTCTCATGACTTTGAGAGACTCATTGGTATCATGCTTAGGAGGAATAGATCTAAGCTTTAAATAATCAACCTCAAGAGAAATTCTATGAACGTTCCTAGCCAAATCATCAACTTTAAGCAATTTCTCTTCTAGCAAAGCATTAAAATTCTTTTGTGAATTCATAAACTCTTTAACACCATTCTCAAATTCAGAGGACATCTTATTAAAATTTCCATAAGAGTCGTTGTAGGAATTTCCATAATTATTAGAAGGATTACTAGGATAAGGCCTAGGATTAAAATTCCCTCTATACGCGTTGTTACCAAAATTATTCCTACCAACAAAATTCACATCCATGGATTCATTATTATTCTCAATCAAAGTAGACAAAGGCATATCATAGGATCAGAAGAAACACCCTTAGTAGCAAATAATTTCATAAGTTCATCCATCTTTCCACTCAAAACATTGATTTCTTCTATCACATGCACTTTTTTATTAGTAGATCTTTCAGTATGCCCTTGAGAATAATTAACCATAATATTATCTAGGAGTTTAGTAGCATCTCCTAAAGTTATTTCCATAAAAGTGCCTCCCATGGCCGAATCTAAAAGATTTCTAGAAGCAAAATTCAATCCGGCATAAATTTTTTGTATAATCATCCACAAGTTCAAACCATGAGTAGGACAATTACGTATCATTAATTTCATTCTCTCCCAAGCTTGTGCAACATGTTCATGATCAAGCTGCTTAAAATTCATAATGTCATTCCTAAGAGAGATGATCTTAGCGGGAGGAAAATACTTAGAGATAAAAGCATCTTTGCACTTGTTCCAAGAATCAATACTATTTTTAGGCAAAGACGAAAACCAAGCTTTAGCACGATCTCTAAGCAAAAAAGGAAATAGCTTCAATTTAACAATATCATTATCGCCATCTTTCTTCTTTTGCATATCACATAAATCAACGAAGCTATTCAGATGAGTAGCGGCATCTTCACTAGGAAGGCCGGTGAATTGATCTTTCATAACAAGATTCAAGAAAGCAGTATTGATTTCACAAGATTCAGTATTGGTAAGAGGATGAAAGTGCGTTATATCGACTAGAGGGGGGGGGGTGAATAGGCGATTTTTATGAATTCTTCACTGAGGAATTTGCTAGTGAGGAAATTCCTTAGCGAAGAACTACTTGCAGCGGAATAAGTACTCAGAAGTAAACATAACAGAAGACAAGCATAGTCATCATGATGAAATGAAGACAAGCACAGAGTACAGAAAGCGTAATCACAGGATAACACAAGATGAAGACAAAACAGACTGAAGAAATTGAACTGAGGAAATTGAGAAAGTCTTCAGTCAAAGTCTTCAAACACAGATATGACAAGCACAAAACACAATACTGAGGAAATGAAAGAGTTGAGGAAATAGAACCAGTTGGCTTGGTGAAGACAATGATTTGGTAGACCAGTTCCAACTGCTGTCTCAGTTGTACATCTTGTTGGAGCGGCTAGGTATTTAAACCTGAGGACACACAGTCCTGGACACACAGTCCTCACTGTATTCTCCTTGAGCTAAGGTCACACAGTCCTCGCTCAATCACTCGTGGTAAGTCTTCAGGTGACTTCCGAACCTTCACAAACTTGGTCACTCGGCGATCCACAATTCATCTTGGATGCTCTAGACCATGACGCCTAACCGTCTTGAAGAAGCATAGTCTTCAAATGTAACAAGCGTCGGATCCACGCAGGATCAATCTCTTCAGTGATGCTCAATCACTTTGGGTTTGTAGGTGTTTGGGTTTGGGTTTTGGATTTTCCTCACTTGATGATTTTCGTTCAAAGTCCTTGGAGGATGGGATGCTCTCAAATGACAAGTGTTAGTTTCTCACGGAGCAGCCAACCAGCTAGTGGTTGTAGGGGGCGGTGATATGTCCCTTTTGCATCATGCTTTTATATCGATATTTATCGCATTATGGGCTGTTATTTCACGTTATGTCACAATACTTATGGCTATTCTCTCTTATTTTACAAGGTTTAAATGAAGAGGGAGAATGCCGGCAGCTGGAATTCTGGGCTGGAAAAGGAGCAAATATTAGAGGCCTATTCTGCGCAACTCCAAAAGTCCTGAAACTCCACGAAATATCTTAAAATAAATAAAGAAAAATCCTCGCCAAAGATGAAGGCCAGGGGGCCCACACCCTGCTCACAAGGGTGGGGGGCGCGCCCCCCTACCTTGTGGGTGTGACACCCCAAAATTTTGGCCTTGTTTTAATAAATTAAAATCTTACCAGGAAATTCAAACTTTTATTTTCCGGGCCCCCTTTTTATTTTTAACCATTTCCTCCCTTGTTTTTATGGAGTTTTTCCCAAAGTGAAAACTTTTCAAATATGTTATTGGACCTGTTTAACCTCTCAAGAAAAACTCTTCTTTTATCAGTAAAACTAATTACATAATTAAGTTGCTTGATCTTTATTTTCTAGAAAATGGTTTTTCAAGGTTAAATGGCCATATTTGAACTACAACCATTTGATAAATTCACTTAAAATTCCAACCAAAATTTGGAGATGTCATGTGATGTTTCTAAATCACTTTTATACAAAAATATCTTTTCTTCTTGAAATATTTTGAGTTCTACTCCCAATTTTCTTCTCTGATCTAGAGTACAATTTTGCACTATAACCCTTTTAAATATTGCTTTCTGGCCTCCACCAAAATTATGGGATTTCAGTGGTAGCATGCAATTCAACTTTATGCAAAAACCTAGTATTGTTCTTTGGAAAAATTGAGTGAATCAACCTCTTTTCTATTCTGGTCCAACTTGAGGATTTGTACATCAACCACATTTTTAATTGCTCCTCTACCCATGATTCCTTTTCCTACCTGTAGTCCTCCCTACAAAACCTCTAAGTCCAGGAGCATGCACCTATTGGATCATTTTTGGTACATGAAATGATGCCATTTATCTCCTGTCCAGAGTTGTAGTTCTGCAAAACATGCACTAGCAAGTTTGTGCTTTTCACAAACTAACCTCACCACCTTCTCTTTCATCTAAAGAGACACTGATCTGGAGATTTTGGCCACTCCAAGAACAGCTTAAGTGCCTGTGGCATTTTATCAAACACCTTGAGTGCATAAACAGTTTTGACATGACTTTCGTCATTGCACTGTGACCTTGCACCTCTGGGAAAACTAGCATGTCCATTTACCTTATTACTAACCCTAACCTAGCCCTGTTCCTTGCTAGCCTCTCTTGCGACCTCTAGCATGCAAGGGCATTCCGTCGAACACGTCCCGGGCATGCGTTGGGCGCGCCCAGAGCGTGCGTTTGGCATGCACGTGCGCCCGAGCAGCCGCGTCTCGCCCCGCACCCGTTTCGGCTCTTGGCCATCAGCAGCTAGCCGCCACGTATCCTCCTGCACCGCCACGCCACCCGACCACCCTGGCATGCTACAGCGCCACCGTCAGGGCATTCTTGGCGGCACGCCGGCGTCCGCAGTGGCTCCAGCCCCGGTCGGCGCCGTCCAAGCCACCACGGCTCGCCACCTGCCCCTGGGAGCCGCGCGAGCTTATCTCCTCGCTCGTCGGCTAGCTCTTGTCGCCTCCACGTCGCCCTGCAGGCTACAGAGAGGCGGTCCGCCAGCAAGCTCATCCACGGCAGCCGTGAACCGACTTGGAGACGCTATATAAAGGAGCCCCGAGCTCGTCTCCGCACGCAGGCGACCTCAAGCCACCTCCCTAGCTAGGGCGCCCTTTGGCAGCCAAACGACCTGGGGAGGCCTCCTTCCCCATCTCCGGCAACCGCAGCCGCCGCCATTGCCCTAGCCCTTCCGGTGCCATCAGGGTTTCCCCCTCTCCGTTCTCTTCACCAAGAACTCCCTCTTCCTCCCGTGAACCATTCCCACTACTCGATTTTGATCGGGACTCACTGCGGGAGAAAATTCACTTTGCCCAACGGCCACCGTCCGCCGCAAAGCTCGCCGCCGGCAGCTCCGTCCACCCCCGAGATCGTAACGACTACCGGAGTAACCGTCTTGATCCCCTGAGCCCGCGGGTGACCTCCGTTTCCCGAACGGTGCCGCCGTTCGCCGGCGAGCATCACCGGAGCTTCGCCTCCGTTCGGTCAGGGGGAGACGACGCGTGCGTGGACCAGACAAACCTGACCAGTGGGCCAGGCGGGCCCACTGTCAGTGACTCACGCGCCGCCCACGCTGGATAAGTGGAGGCTTAAAGGCCCAAGTACGTCTCCTCTGTGCGAAAGCGTAATCTGTTCGAACCATTTTCTTTTCTGATTCTTTTTTAAACAGATTTTGACCAGAGCTTTGACTGCCTATAACTTTTTAAATACAGCTCCAAATGAATTAATTCTTTTTCCTACCTCTCTCAAATATGGTCTAGTTTATTTTAAGATTTATTTCAAAAAAATTCAAACAACGTTTTTGTGCTGCTTTGGAATTGTGTGTTAATTTAAATTATTTCAAAATAGGATTTTTGGAGAGAGGAAGGAAATCTTTCAAAGGCTTTGGAGTGCACCCTGCCTTTCCACACCATGAAGGCAAGAATTCTGAGCCCTGGCATAATATGTTGCATGCATGGTTTGACGCGTTTATGTCACCACCTCCATACGTGGAACTCGTTATTTTATGTGGTGATGTGATCATTTGCATAAATGTTTATTTGAAATTTCCTTGCTGTTGGAAATGGACATGTTTGTGATAATGATCACCCTCGTATGCCGTTCGTGCCTACTGGAAGGAAAACGGGAAAGTCTCTGTCTTGGGTAGACCCGAGCTTGTCCCTAGTTCCTCGTCGAGACGAGTGTGTCCGGCATGGCATGAAGGGTACGATGAGTGGTGAGTCAGTCTCTTGATGAAATATATTCAATGCTAATCATGCAGGGAATACCTAAAACCTCCTAAGTCGACCATAGATCGAGTCTTGTTCCAGTAACCCCCATACTTGCTATGTAGTACCACTTGTCCCTGCCGCAGGTAGAGTATGGTTCAGTAAGTTGTCAACCCCTTTCAAGCACACACCGTACAGAGAGGCCATGGTGGAAGATACCGGTTGTAGCCGGTAGGCAGGCCACCTGGTTCGGGGGCATGGGTGTTTCCGGTTGGGACCGAGACGGGAGGCCACCCCTTAGAGCGCGCGATATAAATTTGATCCCATGCTACGTGAGGTTGTAGCCTCCCTACTTAGAGTTTGCTTAACAAGTGTCGTGGGTGATTCCAGACACCGGTGAGTTAAGCTGGTGTGTGCAAGTTAGGTGTGTTTTCAACTAAAAGGCCGTAGATGGAATTAGTCCCGATGGACTAAAGGAATCCGTTACTCGTGGGTAAAGAGTACACCCTCTGCAGAGATTAAACCTATTCGAATAGCCGTGTCCATGGTTAAGGATTACAGTCTGGGATGGGTCAAGTGTCGGTCTTAGTGTCGGTCTTCGGAGGAGAAACTGTTAAACCAGAACTGGGATCACGATTTGAGACTTGTGACGATTATGATTATTATTTTGTTGTGAACTAACCCGTTATATTGGCACTATCGGATATCCCTGGGATGGTTCTACCTCCTGGATATTCACTGTGATTATATTATCAGCCCTTTATGTGGCGTCGCTCAGACGCCCGACTGTGGCATGCATGTTATTTCATTCACTTATAAGCCCTTTCTGTGGTGTCACTCAGACGCCCGACTGTGGCATGCATGTTATTTCATTCACTTATAAGCCCTTTCTGTGGTGTCGCTCAAACGCCCGACTGTGGCATGCGTGTCATTTCATTCACTTATAAGCCCTTTCTGTGGTGTCGCTCAGACGCCCGACTGTGGCATGCATGTTATTCCATTTACTTATAAGCCCTTTCTGAGGTGTCGCTGAGACGCCCGACTGTGGCATTGCCTGTTATTTATTTATTTATTTCATAAGCCCTTTATGTAGTGTCGCACAGACGCTCGACTGCGGCATTTTATTCCCCGCCTCTTTATTACTTATTTATGTTGCATATAAATAACTTGCTTGCATGCATAAGAGGTGTTTTATTTATGACTGACAATGTGATTATAGCATATTTTAGTACATGTTATCAAATAATTTATTCCAGTGTTCATAATGTTTGCGAGTACATTCAAAGTACTCACTGGCTTGTCCCTGGCTATTGTCTTGGACAGATATCCCCTTGGAGAGGAGTGTTGCGATGACAGCCCCGGAAACTAGGCAACGGTGGTAGCAGCCCCGCGAAGATAGGAGTTAACCTGGTCAGCTGTTCCTGTGGGAACGGAGTCCCATACACGGATGATCCACAAACCGCTTCCGCCATCAACTACTAGAAACCATTTGTTGTACTCATAGGCCACAATGGTCTTCTACTACATATTTTGTATTTTTGCTTGGAATTTCTGTATCAAGTTGATGCCTCGTCAGCTAACAGTAATCCTGGGGCTGATGAGCTCGACGGCCATTTTCTGGAAATTAATGCCCGGAAAACCGGTCGCCACAGACTTGGTATCAGAGCCAGGCTGACTATTGGCTAATCCTATCTTAGCCAGGTCAATAAACTTGGGCAGGCCAACCCACCAAGCCATAACGAAACCCCAGCCAAGCTTCTCATCTAAGATAGCCCCATAGTGACCCGACACCTTTTGGCAGTCGGTGCCCAACCTACCAACCTAGCCGCGCGCCAGTGACCGGCCCCCTAAATAGTCCCTTCTTGCAAGCGTACGAAGGAAGACTCCATCCCTTTTTTCTATAAAAAGGGCACGCTAGCCCCAACCCAGCACAACACAACCTCTGCCAAACCAAGCCACAATGCCTGGCCCTGTCGTGCACAATGAGACCACAACAACCAACCAAGCTTTGTGACCATACTCGCAAACCTCACCCGTCGTGCCTATGCGTTAGAAGAGCCCCTGAATATGTTGTGTACCAAGGACCCATGAGCGGTGAGAGCCATCAATTCTGGGCCACTGTACACATCTACGGTAGGGGTCTAGCACCCGAATGCCCCTACATGTTCACCGGAAGAACAAGTTCCTTTGAGCCACAAGCCATCCAACTAGCTGCTCGAGAAGCTATAGTTCATCTCCGGCACTTGTCGCCCAGAGTTGACTGTCGCTCGTTCCACTACTACCCCAAACGTGAAGGGTATGGTAGACCACCCCAAGTTGCCAACGGAGATCACGAGACAGATCCTGCATTGTTGCACCTAGTGAGCTATGTAAGTGCACTAGAGGAACTGTGCGATCAAATCACTATTGATCTAATCGCAGCTCGTGGAGAGCTGGTTCGTCGAGCCTCGGCGAGAGAAGAGGACGAGCCCAACGCCGACAATCCAGTCGTGCTGTTTGGACACCCGATCGAGTCCCTGAGGTCTGCCCCAGCCATCGGCCAAGGTGCTGCGATAACCCTAGAAGTGCTTCGTCGCATATTGGGAGCACACTCCAACGGGGTTGTGGCCAACAATCCCCGAGATGGTCATCATCGCTACCCCGAGCCTGCAGCCCCTCAACCCACTCCAGCTAATTCCGACGGCGAGACCCGTGGAGAAGCCTCAACATCCACAAGGCACACCCGCATGGATGTAAACGAGGTAGACTAAGTCACCCGAGTCGTATCGAGTCCCAGTGTACCCTCGCTTTGTAATCGTGTGGCCTTGTAAATAAATATTGCCTGTTGTCGTGCCTCTATTTTAATAGTAGCCTTGCCTGGATACGCCAGTATGCAATATAAGATTTCTATCCCTGGCACAGTTACCAAAAACCTCCCCGACAACCCCCACAGTAACACATCACTTTAGTGAAATGTGTAAATCTGTGGCTTGATCCCGACCCTTGGAGGAGAGTTGGAAATATTCTTTACCAATCACCACGGTAAAAAAAATGACCCAGCTCCAGTGCTATAAAGAGGCCACCGCGTGACCTTGCCAAGCACCTCTCACCTTGTGCACCACCCTCACAACCATTTCCTTGCCATGCCGACCCCCAGCATTTACCTGAGAACCCCAGATGCAACCCCGGGTAGTTTTGTCAAGATATTGTGGGATTTTACCTGCAGTACCATGGGCGCTACCCAGCCACCCCAGTACGAGCTGTTCAAATCGAGAATCACCTCTTCCACCTCGAGATATTGGGCAGCAGTACACATCCCTCCCGTAAACTCAAACCAAGACCCAACAGAGGTCTCCTTCATGGGGAAATCTATGCCAACCCCACAGATGGCCGTGGAAGCTGCTGCATACGAAGCGCTTGCTCGCCTTCGATTCGCGGTACCCTATGCCAGCGAACGAGGGTATTATTACTTCCCAAGCCGTGCAGCGCCCGGAAGAGTAACATCTTTTCCCGGTGGACAAATTGAGAGAGACCCAGTCCTGGCCAACCTTGTCCAATACGTCATCGCTCAAGAGCGTTTAACCCAACGCGTGATGGGTTATCTCCAGAGCCTCGTAGATTTAAATCCTCAGATTGCCATCGGCAGAGCACTAAGGCCCGACCAGGAGAGTCACGTGCATCGACTGGTCAATCCACTTCCCCCGATAGAAGAAGAGTGTATCCCAGTACCAGAGACATTTTCTCGGGACCCCGTCCAGTTACCGTTTGCATTATAGACGTCGCTGCTACGTTTATTATTGCAACATTTGTTTTTAAGTTGTAACTTATGCATGGTACCCCGGGTTTGCGCAGCGAGTAAACCTAGTGTTTCGATTAATGTGAGTGATTCTGTTGCATTACTGTTTTATTTCGCGAATAATCCTGGAGTGAGATTTCTTTTCCCTGAATTGCTACATCTACACATTCTCACGACATGGATTATTTTATTTCACACAGCACCGCGGCAGCAGACTCACAACCGTAATCATTCGAGCACATACACTGTTTGCAAAACTTTGCAACGGTGTTACATTTGGCTAATCACTCCCTAACAACAGTTAGCACCCAGCACACCCCACCTACTCCTCGTGATCACCACCACCGCGGCGAGCCAACACCCGAGCCGCAGCGTCGCGATGATCATCGAAGATCATCACGCACAGGAGCACGAAGAGCCCCGGCAGTGTCGCCAGCCCTCCGCATATCAGGATCGCGAACCAGTCCGGCATCGCCTCCGCCATTAGAGCCTCACCCGAGCTTCTGTAAGCATGAAATGGAGGAAGAAGGAGGAGGAGAAGCGAGGCTGGGTGTGAGGAAGAAGAGAGGGACACCTCGGCCGTTTATATAGCTTCAGCTCGGTGTATGGTGGGCGAAGTCCACCAACGCCGCTCGTCGCCCGATCGCCGGTGTTCGGAGTCGAATCCGCAAGCAGTGCCGACAGCACGCTGGCCCGCGAGGTGAGTGCACGCTGCCCCGGCAGCTAGCACGCCGCGCACTACCGCAGTACGGCCTAGATGCCCTACGCGCTAAGCGTCGCCGGAGGAGAAAGCGTGGGAAAGCGCGCGGGAGAGTGGAAGATGAAAGAGCCAGAGGGAGAAGAAGAGGCTGACTGTGGGCCCCGGGTCCACCTGTCGGCCAGATAGAGCACTGTGCTCTCGGGTGCGACCAGCGTATTCTTAAATTTAGAATTTATTCTAAATTTATATCCAGAGTGGAAATCTCATGTTTTTGTCCCGAACCGTAGATTTTTCCACGCAGCGCCAGTGTCCACACTGTGGTTTTACACCACTTATTGCCCTCTCACTGTAGCCACATTTTTATTGCATATGATTTTTCTTAAAACAACTTTTAACAAATCTCGAGGATGAGATTTTTCTTAAGGGGGGTAGTATTGTGACACCCCAAAATTTTGGCCTTGTTTTAATAAATTAAAATCTTACCAGGAAATTCAAACTTTTATTTTCTGGGCCCCCTTTTTATTTTTAACCATTTCCTCCCTTGTTTTTATGGAGTTTTTCCCAAAGTGAAAACTTTTCAAATATGTTATTGGACCTGTTTAACCTCTCAAGAAAAACTCTTCTTTTATCAGTAAAACTAATTACATAATTAAGTTGCTTGATCTTTATTTTCTTGAAAATGGTTTTTCAAGGTTAAATGGCCATATTTGAACTACAACCATTTGATAAATTCACTTAAAATTCCGACCAAAATTTGGAGATGTCATGTGATGTTTTTAAATCACTTTTATACAAAAATATCTTTTATTCTTGAAATATTTTGAGTTCTACTCCCATTTTTCTTCTCTGATCCAGAGTACAATTTTGCACTATAACCCTTTTAAATATTGCTTTCTGGCCTTCACCAAAATTATGGGATTTCAGTGGTAGCATGCAATTCAACTTTATGCAAAAACCTAGTATTGTTCTTTGGAAAAATTGAGTGAATCAACCTCTTTTCTATTCTGGTCTAACTTGAGGATTTGTACAGCAACCACATTTTTAATTGCTCCTCTACCCATGATTCCTTTTCCTACTTGTAGTCCTCCCTACAAAACCCCTAAGTCCAGGAGCATGCACCTATTGGATCATTTTTGGTACATGAAATGATGCCATTTATCACTTGTCTAGAGTTGTAGTTCTGCAAAACTTGCACTAGCAAGTTTGTGCTTTTCATAAACTAACCTCACCACCTTCTCTTTCATCTAAAGAGACACTGATCTGGAGATTTTGGCCACTCTAAGAACAGCTTAGGTGCCTGTGGCATTTTATCAAACACCATGAGTGCATAAACAGTTTTGACATGACTTTCGTCATTGCACTGTGACCTTGCACCTCTGGGAAAACTAGCATGTCCATTTACCTTATTACTAACCCTAACCTAGCCCTGTTCCTTGCCAGCCTTTCTTGCGACCTCTAGCATGCAAGGGCATTCTGTCGAACACGTCCCGGGCGTGCGCTGGGCGCGCCCAGAGCGTGTGTTTGGCACGCACGTGCGCCCGAGCCGCCGCGTCTCGCCCCGCACCCGTTCCGGCTCTTGGCCATCAGCAGCTAGCCGCCACTTATCCTCCTGCACCGCCACGCCACCCGACCACCCTCGCACGCTACTGCGCCGCCGTCAGGGCATTCTTGGCGGCACGTCGGCGTCCGCAGTGGCTCCAGCCCCGGTCGGCGCCGCCCAAGCCACCACGGCTCGCCACCTGCCCCTGGGAGCCGCACGAGCTTATCTCCTCGCTCGTCGGCTAGCTCTCGTCGCCTCCACGTCGCCCTGCAGGCTATAGAGAGGCGGTCCATCCGCGAGCTCATCCACGGCAGCCGCGAACCGACTTGAAGACGCTCTATAAAGGAGCCCCGTGCTCGTCTCCGCACGCAGGCGACCTCAAGCCACCTCCTTAGGGCCCCCTTTGGCAGCCAAACGACCCGGGGAGGCCTCCTTCCCCATCTCCGGCAACCGCAGCCGCCGCCATTGCCCCAGCCCTTCCGGCGCCATCAGGGTTTCCCCCTCTCCGTTCTCTTCACCAAGAACTCCCTCTTCCTCTTGTGAACCATTCCCACTACTCGATTTTGATCGGGACTCACCGCGGGAGAAAATTCACTTTGCCCGACGGCCACCGTCCGCCGCAAAGCTCGCCGCCGGCAGCTCCGTCCACCCCCGAGACCATAACGACTACCGGAGTAACCGTCTCGATCCCCTGAGCCCGCGGGTGACCTCCGTTTCCCGAACGGTGCCGCCGTTCGCCGGCGAGCATCGCCGGAGCTCCGCCTCCGTTTGGTCAGGGGGAGACGACGCGTGCGTGGACCAGTCAAACCTGACCAGTGGGCCAGGCGGGCCCACTGTCAGTGACTCACGCACCGCCCATGCTGGATAAGTGGAGGCGTAAAGGTCCAAGTACGTCTCCTCTGTGCGAAAGCGTAATTCTGTTCGAACCGTTTTCTTTTCTGATTCTTTTTTTAAACAGATTTTGACCAGAGATTTGACTGCCTATAACTTTTTAAATACAACTCCAAATGAACTAATTCTTTTTCCTACCTCTCTCAAATATGGTCTAGTTTATTTTAAGATTTATTTCAAAAAAATTCAAACAACTTTTTTGTGCTGCTTTGGAATTGTGTGTTAATTTAAATTATTTCAAAATAGGATTTTTGGAGAGAGGAAGGAAATCTTTCAAAGGCTTTGGAGTGCACCCTGCCTTTCCACACCATGAAGGCAAGCATTCTGAGCCCTGGCATAATATGTTGCATGCATGGTTTGACGCGTTTATGTCACCACCTCCATACGTGGAACTCGTTATTTTATGTGGTGATGTGATCATTTGCATAAATGTTTATTTGAAATTTCCTTGCTGTTGGAAATGGACATGTTTGTGATAATGATCACCCTCGTATGCCGTTCGTGCCTACCGGAAGGAAAACGGGAAAGTCTCTGTCTTGGGTAGACCCGAGCTTGTCCCTAGTTCCTCGTCGAGACGAGTGTGTCCGGCATGGCATGAAGGGTATGATGAGTGGTGAGTCTGTCTCTTGATGAAATATATTCTATGCTAATCATGCAGGGAATACCTAAAACCTACTGAGTCGACCATAGATCGAGTCTTGTTCCAGTAAACCCCATACTTGCTATGTACTACCACTTGTCCCTGCCGCAGGTAGAGTACGGTTCAGTAAGTTGTCAACCCCTTTCAAGCACACACCGTACAGAGAGGCCATGGTGGAAGATACCGGTTGTAGCCAGTAGGCAGGCCACCTGGTTCGGGGTCATGGGTGTTTCCGGTGGGGACCGAGAGGGGAGGCCACCCCTTAAAGCGCGCGATATAAATTTGATCCCATGCTACGCGAGGTTGTGGCCTCCCCACTTAGAGTTTGCTTAACAAGTGTCGTGGGTGATTCCAGACACCGGTGAGTTAAGCTGGTGTGTGCAAGTTAGGTGTGTTTTCAACTAAAAGGCTGTAGATGGAATTAGTCCCGATGGACTAAAGGAATCCGTTACTCGTGGGTAAAGAGTACACCCTCTGCAGAGATTAAACCTATTCGAATAGCCGTGTCCATGATTAAGGATTATAGTCTGGGATGGGTCAAGTGTCGGTCTTAGTGTCGGTCTTCGGAGGAGAAACTGTTAAACCAGAACAGGGATCACGATTTGAGACTTGTGACGATTATGATTATTATTTTGTTGTGAACTAACCCGTTATATTGGCACTATCGGATATCCCTGGGATGGTTCTACCTCCTGGATATTCACCGTGATTATATTATCAGCCCTTTATGTGGCGTCGTGTCACGACCGGTTTTCCAATAAAAATATTTATTGAGAAACCAATCTTTAGAATCCAGTTTGAGATAAAACCTCCTCACTGGTAGACAAACTTTTGATACAATAAGCCAGTAGCATCAAATATATTACAGGGTTGAGCTGATGATGCTCAACAATTTATTACAGGCATGCCAATAATTATACATAAAGGCGGATATAATATAATGGTGTGGTGGCATAATACTGACTCGAAACTGGGGAGTGGTGGAATAACACAGTGGGGATTGGATATGTGACTCTCAAACTAACATCCCATCGAGCGTTGAGGTGAGGCTCGATGAATTTATTTGGGTTGCGGAAGCGGGTATAAAACAGTGACCAAGTCCAGGGTCGCACGGGACTGACTGGGACTCCTCTAGGCATCGGACTCGCTATCGAACTCCTCATCCATGAGATCACCTTCGTTAGCATCTGGCCAAATCAACAAGCCAGTGAGTACTTTGAAAGTACTCGCAAGACAGTTCGGACGTAAGATTTAACAAATGCATGCATGAGTGCGTCACGATTAAATTACCAATGCACATTCAAAGTAATATTAGGCAAGGTAAGTAAAAAGAGAAACGGCGGTAGTCCGCCTGAAATCCCAACAGCAAAAATAAAGGAAGAACCGATCGGGTGTCTGAAGCGACGCCTCGAAAGGTGATTAATAAAATAAAAGCAAGAATTGCCACAGTCGGGCATCTGAGCGACATCACATAAAGGGCTTTAAAAGAAATGCCGCAGTCGGGCGTCTGAGCGACACCACATAAAGGGCTTTAAAAGAAATGCCGCAGTCGGGCGTCTGAGCGACACCACATAAAGGGCTTTAAAAGAAATGCCGCAGTCGGGCGTCTAAGCGACACCACATAAAGGGCTTTAAAAGAAATGCCGCAGTCGGGCGTCTGAGCGACACCACATAAAGGGCTTTAAAAGAAATGCCGCAGTCGGGCGTCTGAGCGACACCACATAAAGGGCTTTAAAAGAAATGCCGCAGTCGGGCGTCTGAGCGACACCACATAAAGGGCTTTATAAGAAATGCCGCAGTCGGGCGTCTGAGCGACACCACATAAAGGGCTTTACTGACAAGGAAAAATAATTATAATTTAACTCTTTAAAATAAACGGGTTAGTCCATCCACAAGAATAAACATTTAACTGTTCTTAGTGCTCATGGTCCCACCGGATAATCTGTCACCAAAACTGGCACATGTCAGTTAGCACGGAACTTGGATATAGATAAGATGATTTGAGGATATATGACTCTGCAGAGTTTGTACAAAATTTCCCACAGTTAACGGATTTCCGTAGTCACAAGGACTAGTTCCATTTACGGTATTTCAGAAGGAAACACAGCTAACCAGTACACACCCATCCAACCTCTCGATGCCAGGAATCACCCTCGACATCGTCCAAGAAAAACTTTTGAGACGGGGAGATCACAATCTCGAATAGCATGGGATCAAATTTATATATACGCGCTCTAAGGGGTGCCCCCCTCTTGGTCCCAACCGGAAACACCCATGCCCCCTGACCGGATGACTGGCTTTAATCCAGGGCCATGGAACCATCATCCCGGCCTCTCCTTTTTGGTGCGTACCAAGAAAGCGGTTTGCGACTTACTAAACCATATCCCTTTCGGGAAACATGTGGTAGTACAGGGATAGGAAATGGATATGAACCCAACCGATACGGGTTGGTACTGAAGTTAACTTGCATGGCATAAGACTGGCATGCTACAACACTGCCATCTTACCCACCTTTCTTACCAACACATGGCCTTGCATATTCACATCCAACGATGTATGGATCATCGAACTTACTTGTCCCAACAATGCATAATGAACAGTTCATCGGTATGCTCCATAACATACCATGAAACTAACTAAATGCAAAACATGCCAAGACACTCATCATATCAAAAGTTCAAACATGCTTGCCAGGTTCAGAGTAGTCGGAGTCTAACTCAGTGAAGTTCGCGGTCCCGTCACCTCCTTCGGTATCTACGGTATAAAGAGAATATACGCGCTATCATGAATACCGAGAGGTGCACAAAAATTATTCCAAATAATGTTCAAATAAATCTGATAAAAAACTAGAAAAATTTTTGAAGAGAACAGAAAAAGAATCACTCAAAAATACGTTTCTATTTAAAAGTTATAAAGGTTTTTGTCTAGGGACCCATCTGTAATGAAACAGAAACTTCTCAGGGTTCTTTTTATAAAAACAGAAAACGCTTCGGTCTCATTTACGCCAGCTCAGAGGAGAAGACGTATTTTGCCCGAATACGCTTTCAGAAAACGATTCGAAAAAAGAAGAGAAACCTGACGGGGCGGTCCCACCCGTCGGGTTTGAAAACGGGACGGCGCCTTTGGCGCCAGAGAGCCGCGGCGATCGCCGGCGGCGATCCACGGCGAGGCAGAGGGATCGGAGGGTACCTCCATGCTCAGGGTGCCGTTCCGCGTCGGGTGGTGGTCGTGGTGGTCGCCGGCGTGCACTGTGTCAACGGTGGCCCCTGCTCCGGCGGACGGCGGTTCGGACGAGGATGGAGCTCGCCGGAGGGGCTGCCAATGTTCAAATTGACGAGGGGGTTAGGGTACGGGGCGTGGAAGAGGACTGCAGATGGAGTTTAGACGCCGGAGATGGCCTCACCGCAGTGAACGCAGCTGGAGCCAGAGGCGGACGGAGGTGGCCGGAGTCGAGGAAGAAGGGCTCCTCGAGGCCCCTCCAGTGGCCAGGCAGGGTGTATGTGAGGTGTAGGGAGCGTGTGTGCTCGAGGGGGAGCTCGGGGTCTCCTTTTATAGGCGATCCGAGGCGGTGGCCGTGAACGGTGTTTTCCGGCGAAGGATTACGGTGGCGTAGTGCTTGGTCGGGAGGGTTTAGGAGTTGAGCTTCGTCGTGGAGGTCCACTGAGTCCGTTTAGGTGCCAACCGCGCCGGGATTTGCTTGCTTAGGTGGAGTTCGACGGAACGGGGCGGCGCGGGACCGTCGGCGGCAGAGAGCGTGCTCTGTGCACGCCGCACCACGGCGACGGTGCTGCATGCGTGCGCTGGCACGGAGAAGGCCACGCGGAGCCACCAGGGAGTTTGGGCGGCACTGAACGGCGTTGCGCCGCTGTTCTGCTTCCTGCCGGCCGCTACGGCGGCTCGGCCGCCGCAAGACACGCCGGCGCAGGCGGTCCAGGGCGCCACCGACGCCGGGAAGCTGCCAAGCACGCGTGCGGGGCTCCGGACAAGTAGGCCAGGCGGCGAGCAACGTGCCAAGGGGCACTGTGAGCATGTGACTGCACTCATCTGAAGAAGATCGACACTGAAAGTCTGAATTTAACTGAATATGAACGGAAACAGTGCATGCAAGGTGTTCGACAGAATGATCTAGGCATGTAGGGATTTTTCCTTGGGCTGATTTTTGGTAGAGTGACTTCTCATTGCTCCAGTAGGCTGCCTGATTTTTGGTGGAATTTTTGGAGAAGTGTAGATATGAATTTCACCAAATTTGGCAAATCTGGTCCAAACTTGCAGGGAGTGTAAGTTGAAACATTTGAAAAGAAGATGAGTGAGTCAAGATGGTTCTGGGTTGAGGGTACCAAGGACTAGCCAGTAGAGTTGGTTTGATATCCAAATACAAATTTTACAAGGTACTTGCTTTGTAAATGGTTCAGGCTCAAAATAAAAATCAGAAAAGATTTGAGAGGTGAAATAATCAAAATAAAATCCAAAACTTGTTTGGATGAGTTGGGACAGGGAACTTGGGTTGTTAACAAGGAGGAGAGGAGGTTTTGGAGTGGTTTCACTTCATGGGCAAAAATACAAGGTCATGGGTGGTTATCAAAAGAATGAAAATCCCAAATTTTCATAGAGTTTTCCTTTTATAAAGAAAAGATTAAACTCCCAAAATAATTTGAGAAGAGAACCAACAGAGGAGAAGTTTTAAAAAAGTGAAACCCAAAGTTTGAAGAAGAAAACAGAAATAACAATCCTAGCCAAAGGAAAAGGATTTTTAAGAGGATTGTTTTTCTGAAAATTTTGAAATGCCATCATTTCACAAAAGAAAAACCAGCAAGGTTTTTGCTAAAACCAAATAAAAATTTTGGAGTGTCACAACACCTACCCCCTTAGGAAAAATCTCGTCCCCGAGATTTCAACTGATCCTTAAATAAGTGTGGATGCTCTGCCCGAAGAAAATCCTCTCTTTCCCAAGTTGCTTCATTTTCGGTGTGGTTGCTCCATTGAACTCTGAAAAAATTTATGGTCCTTTGCCGGGTTCTCCTTTCAGACTCCTCCAATATTTTCACAGGACGTTCCCGATAAGTGAGGTCCTGTTTCATGTCAATGTTCTCATGGGATACTTGTTTCTCTTGGTTGCTCACACACTTCCTTAACTGCGAAACGTGGAACACGTTGTGGATATCTGACAGTTCCTCAGGTAAGTCTAGCTGGTATGCGACCGTGCCTTTCCGGGCCACTATACAGAATGGTCATATGAACCTTGGTGCTAGCTTTCCTTTTATCTTGAATCGTTGTAATCCCCTCATAGGGGATACTCGTAGGTATACGAACTCACCGGGTTCGAAGCTGACCCCACGATGCTTCTGATCGTAATAACTCTTCTGTCGGCTTTGAGCGGTCTTGAGCCTATCCCTAATTAGCTTGACTTTCTCCTCGGCTTCTTTGAGCATGTCTGGTCCGAAGATGCGGCCGTCTCCGGTCTCTGACCAATTCAACGGGGTACGACATCTTCGTCCATACAAAGCCTCAAATGGTGCCATTTGCAGGCTGGCCTGGTAACTGTTGTTGTATGCGAACTTGGCATATGGCAGGCTTTCTTCCCAACTGGTTCCATATGTGAGGACACATGCCCTCAACATGTCCTCTAAAATCTGGTTTACGCGTTCTGTCTGTCCATCTGTCTGGGGGTGGTAAGCCGTACTGAAAGCTAGTTGAGTTCCCAGAGCCTGTTGTAAATGATCCCAAAATCTCGAGACGAACTGAGTGCCTCTGTCAGATATTATAGTCCTTGGGATACCGTGCAGACAGACTATGCGGGAGAGGTAAATCTTAGCAAGCTTCTGAGTGGTGTGGGTTGTTCTTACTGGAATAAAATGTGCCACCTTGGTTAACCTGTCGGTGATGACCCATATAGCATCATTCCCGTGTCGTGACCGAGGTAGTCCGACAATGAAGTCCATCCCTATTTCATCCCATTTCCACTCGGGTATTTTGTTTGGTTGCGGTAGTCCGGCTGGTCTCTGATGTTCAGCTTTTATGCGTTGACATGAGTCGCAACATGCAATGAAGGTAGCGATGTCCCTCTTCATACCGTGCCACCAAAATCTTTCTTGAATGTCTTTATACATTTTGGTCCCTCCAGGGTGGATTGAATATGGGGCGGTGTGGGCTTCAGCCAAAATTTGCTGTTTAAGATCTTCTATGTTTGGTACGCAGAGTCTTTCTCCGTACCATAATATACCTTCATCGTCTATGATGAATTCCGAGGTCTTGCCCTTGCTCACCTTTCTTTTGATGCCCACGATGCTGGGGTGACCAGGCTGAGCTCCTTTAATCTTCTCCACAAGGTCGGGCTGTATTTCCAAGTTTGCTATGGTGCCTTCCGCCACCATTAACAAGTTGAGTTTGGCAAATTCTTGTTGGAATTCGGGTCTCAAGCCCTGTAGATTGCTTTCGTCGGAGCTGGGGTTCTGACTAAGAGCATCGGCCACCACATTTGCTTTACCTGGATGATAGTGGATACCAACATCATAATCCTTTACCAATTCCAACCAGCGTCGTTGCCGTAAATTTAGTTCTGGCTGCGTGAAAATATATTTGACACTCTTATGGTCCGTATATATTTCACATCGATTTCCCAGTAAGAAATGCCTCCATTCCTTAAGTGCATGAATGACCGCTGCCATTTCCAAGTCATGAGTGGGATAATTTTCCTCATGCTTGCGAAGCTGCCTTGAAGCGTAGGTGACAACCTTGCCTTCTTGCATCAATACACATCCAAGACCTTTCCTGGACGCGTCACAATATACTTCAAAATTCTTGTGTATGTCTGGCACAACTAATACCGGTGCTGTTGTTAATTTCCGCTTTAGCTCTTGGAAACTTTTCTCGCAGGCTTCTGTCCATTCAAACTTCTTTTCCTTCTTGAGTAACTGTGTCATAGGTTTGGCTATGGTGGAGAACCCTTCAATAAATCTGCGGTAATATCCTGCCATTAACAAGAAGCTTCGGATGTCTGTCACGCTGGCCGGTGACTCCCAGCCAAGTACGGCTTTTACTTTCTTCGGGTCTACTGTGATACCGTCTTGGGTCAGCACGTGGCCTAGAAAGCCTACTTGCTTTAACCAAAATTCACACTTGCTGAACTTGGCGTACAATTGGTGTTTCCTGAGTTCTCCTAGTACAATTCTGAGATGTTCAGCGTGCTCTTCTGGTGTCTTGGAGTACACCAGAATGTCGTCGATGAATACCACAACGAACTTGTCCATAAATTTCATAAATACTTTGTTCATGAGGTGAACAAAATATGCGGGGGCGTTCGTCAACCCAAACGGCATTACTGTGAACTCATACAGTCCATATCTGGAGGTGAAGGTTGTCTTGGGGATGTCTTCTGTTCGCACCTTCAGTTGATGGTATCCTGACCTTAAGTCAATTTTTGAGAATACCTTGGCCTGAGCGAGCTGATCGAATAAATCATTTATCCTGGGCATCGGGTATTTGTTCTGGACCGTGACCATGTTAAGTGCTCGGTAGTCAATACACAATCGCAGGGTTCCATCTTTCTTTTTGGCAAATAAAATTGGTGATCCCCAAGGTGAGGAACTGGCTCGAATGTATCCTTTGTCCAGCAATTCCTTGATTTGTTTCTTTAGCTCAACTAACTCGGATGGTGCCATTCTGTATGGTTTCTTGTATATGGGGGTGGTTCCTGGTGCAAGCTCAATGCTGAATTCTATCTCTCGGTCTGGTGGCATGCCTGGTAGCTCTTCGGGGAATACGTCTGGAAATTCACATACTACTGGAACCTTGCTTAGCTCAGAAACATCTACCTTATTCAGTGTTGGTTGCCTGGGTATTTTCCTTTCCTTGGCGGATACCCTTATTGTCTTCCCGAGGTGATGCGTGAGGATTACGGTCCGGTTGAAACAGTCAATGAAACCTTTATTTGTGGTTAGCCAATCCATCCCAAGGATGACATCTAGTCCCTTATTTTCCAACACAATAAGGTTTGCGTAAAACTTCAGCCCTTCGAACTCAATAATCACATCCCGACAGTAATTCTGAGTAACTTGCTGAATCCCAGGGGACTTGATGATCATGGATTTCTCCAAAGGAAGCATCGAAAAATTATTTTGCAAAGCAAAACTTTTCGAAACAAAAGAGTGAGAAGCTCCAGAATCAAACAAAACCATTGCAGGTATTGTGTTGACAGGAAACGTACCGAGTACGATATCCGGAGCATTTTGTGCCTCCTCTTTGGCTACGTGGTTCAGATGACCCTTCCTGTGGTTGTTGTTGGGATTGAAATTGTTTCGCTTGGGCGCTGAATTATTGCTGCCGTTGTTCGACTTTGGTGCTGCGTTTCTAGGCTTGGGACACTGCTTGGCATAGTGTCCTTCTTCTCCACAGGCGTAACAAGTAACGCCGGGGCGATAGGTGAACTCCTTGTCCCTTGCATGAAAATTCTTGATTGGGCGTGAGACGTTGGACGGGATTTGTGTGTCCCACCCTTTTGAAAATATGTCTTGCTTCGGTGATTGCGAGCCTGGTTAGTCTGGTCCCTTTTTCGCTTGCGGATATCTTCCAAACTGCGTCTCTCATTTTCCAGAGTAATGGCTTTATCCACCAGCGTCTTAAAATCTGGGAAAGTGTGTATGACCAGTTGGCATTTAAGCGCAGGCGCTAGGCCGTCAAGGAATTTCTCCATTTTCTTGCTTTCAGTCATACGCTCTTCATTTGCGTAGCGAGACAATAGAGTAAACTGACTGTTGTAATCTGATACTGTCATGTTCCGTTGTTTGAGGTCATCGAACTCCCTCTTCTTGATTTTCATAATACTTTTAGGAATATGTGCGCCACGGAAGCCTTCCTTGAAATCATCCCAGGTTATATCATTTTCGTTGGGATGCATGTGCAGGAAATTCTCCCACGAGGATGCGGCTGCTCCCGTGAGATAATGCGGTGCGTACAGTACTTTTTCTGGGTCTGAGCATTTTGCAATAATTAATTTTCTCTCCATATCACGAAGCCAGTCTTCGGCCTCAAGCGGCTTGTCAGTGTGAGGAAATGTCTGGGGACGTGTCTTCTATAGTTTGGGTAATTTAGAATGCTGTTGATACTGTCCATGGTGATTTCCCATGTTGATGACTTGGTTCATCATTTCACGATGTTGTTGCTGACTTTGTTCATAAAGGCGGCACATTTGAGATAGTGCCGTCTCACTACCCTGTTGACTTGATTGACCTTGAGTGAAATTGTTGCCTGGTTGATTTTCATAATATTGGTTCGACTGCCCTTGTGCAAAATTGTTGTCTGCTTCAGTGCCATAATTTTCCTCTGGCGGAGCTGGCATGGAGCGAGTCCAAGGACGAGACATTTTTCACTCTGGGGATATATTTTGCGAAACCCATAAGAAAACGAAAAAAATAAATCCATAAAAGCACAAGGTTGGGAAAGAAACCAAATAGCCAAGATTACTAGGGAAAACCATTTAATTTTGCGCACGGAGAAAGACTGCTCATTACGTATCTTACACGCGGGCGATAATTATTCAATACGTCACTTAGGATATGCGTACATATTCCTGACATGTTATTTAGGCTAGTGCACTTCTCCCGATCTTACATGATGCGCAAACAGGCTACTTCCCATATCTTACATGGCGGTACATCGCGCGACGGCTAAGCGTACTTAGTCGGAGATGTTGATGATGTCCTTGGCCCTGCCAAGGGTGAGGCGTAGCGAGGCTGGGGACTCGACTTCCTCCTCGCTAATGGGCTCCATACGAGTAGTGCTGCGCCGAGTAGATGGAGCGGGTGCCAGGGGCGGAATAACACGAATAGGAGTCGGCGTGAGGGGCGGTGCAGTGCGTGCTGGAGTGGGCGCAATGACCTGGTTGAACTCCTCAGTAGAAGGCAGGCGACGAGCTGGTGCATAGGATGCTGATGATGAGGCATAAGTCAGTGGCGGTGCTGTGGGCAGGAGCTCCCTCCTGTTGGCAGCACAGCCATGGACTGAGTCCATGCGGGCGGCCACAAAGTCGTCCACCAAGTTGTCGAAGGCGGCCTCCAGAGCCCGAAGATACTCAATAAGCATCTCAAAGGCCTTGTCTCGTTCTCCTCTGGGGCAGGAGTATGCATAGTGACAGGTGTAAGGCACGTGGCATGGAAGATAGCGGTAGCGACGAGCCTTCATCACGGGAAGGACATCCCTGAGGCGAGCTATTGACTCGCGGGCTGCCATCTGGATAGCATGCTTCTCCGTGGGCATGGCTCTTCCCACGAACCGGAAGCGGCGTAACTCACCACGCCCTCCCCTGAATTGCACCGAGGCCTAGTGCATAGTCAGACTGTCGTTGACTTTGTGCTGGCAAAGTGAGACGACCGGGCGCACAGATGGCCCTATCGCGACCTGAACGATGAAGGATAGAAGCTTGACGAACCCATCGGGCACGTTGGCGAAGGTCTGCGACTCGCAGCTGTTGTCGGCCGTCTACAAAAAGTAGGCAAAAATTCTGAAGAGTCAGATCATAAATATATGCTGACTGTCAGAAAAAAATGTCTACAATTGTAAAAACATAAATGGGCTCTAATATGCTAATAACCGATTAGCGATCGCACCTAGTGGCTTCCTGCAGTCAGCCTGGCTCTGGTACCAAGCTTGTCACGACCGGTTTTCCAATAAAAATATATATTGAGAGACCAATCTTTAGAATCCAGTTTGAGATAAAACCTCCTCACTGGTAGACAAACTTTTGATACAATAAGCCAGTAGCATCAAATATATTACAGGGTTGAGCTGATGATGCTCAACAATTTATTACAGGCATGCCAATAATTATACATAAAGGCGGATATAATATAATGGTGTGGTGGCATACTACTGACTCGAAACTGGGGAGTGGTGGAATAACACAGTGGGGAGTGGATATGTGACTCTCAAACTAACATCCCATCGAGCGTCGAGGTGAGTCTCAATGAATTTATTTGGGTTGCGGAAGCGGGTATAAAACAGTGACCAAGTCCAGGGTCGCACGGGACTGACTGGGACTCCTCTAGGCGTCGGACTCGCTATCGAACTCCTCATCCATGAGATCACCTTCGTTAGCATCTGGCCAAATCAACAAGCCAGTGAGTACTTTGAAAGTACTCGCTAGACAGTTCGGACGTAAGATATAACAAATGCATGCATGAGTGCGTCACGATTAAATTACCAATGCACATTCAAAGTAATTTTAGGCAGGGTAAGTAAAAAGGGAAACGGCGGTAGTCCGCCTGAAATCCCAACAGCAAAAATAAAGGAAGAACCGATCGGGTGTCTGAAGCGACGCCTCGAAAAGTGATTAATAAAATAAAAGCAAGAATTGCCACAGTCGGGCGTCTAAGCGACACCACATAAAGAGCTTTAAAAGAAATGCCACAGTCGGGCGTCTGAGCGACACCACATAAAGGGCTTTAAAAGAAATGCCGCAGTCGGGCGTCTGAGCGACACCACATAAAGGGCTTTAAAAGAAATGCCGCAGTCGGGCGTCTGAGCGACACCACATAAAGGGCTTTAAAAGAAATGCCGCAGTCGGGCGTCTGAGCGACACCACATAAAGGGCTTTAAAAGAAATGCCGCAGTCGGGCGTCTAAGCGACACCACATAAAAGGCTTTACTGACAAGGAAAAATAATTATAATTTAACTCTTGAAAATAAACGGGTTAGTCCATCGACAAGAATAAACATTTAACTGTTCTTAGTGCTCATGGTCCCACCGGATAATCTGTCACCAAAACTGGCACATGTCAGTTAGCACAGAACTTGGATATAGATAAGATGATTTGAGGATATATGACTCTGCAGAGTTTGTACAAAATTTCCCACAGTTAACGGATTTTCGTAGTCACAGCGACTAGTTCCGTTTACGGTATTTCAGAAGGAAACACAGCTAACCAGTACACACCCATCCAACCTCTCGATGCCAGGAATCACCCTCGACATCGTCCAAGAAAAACTTTTGAGACGGGGAGATCACAATCTCAAATAGCATGGGATCAAATTTATATACGCGCGCTCTAAGGGTTGCCCCCCTCTCAGTCCCAACCGGAAACACCCATGCCCCCTGACCGGATGACTGGCTTTAATCCAGGGCCATGGAACCATCATCCCGGCCTCTCCTTTTTGGTGCGTACCAAGAAAGCGGTTTGCGACTTACTAAACCATATCCCTTTCGGGAAACATGTGGTAGTACAGGGATAGGAAATGGATATGAACCCAACCGATACGGGTTGGTACTGAAGTTAACTTGCATGGCATAAGACTGGCATGCTACAACACTGCCATCTTACCACCTTTCTTACCAACACATGGCCTTGCATATTCACATCCAACGATGTATGGATCATCGAACTTACTTGTCCCAACAATGCATAAAGAACAGTTCATCGGTATGCTCCATAACATACCATGAAACTAACTAAATGCAAAACATGCCAAGACACTCATCATATCAAAAGTTCAAACATGCTTGCCTGGTTCAGAGTAGTCGGAGTCTAACTCGGTGAAGTTCGCGGTCCCGTCACCTCCTTCGGTATCTACGGTATAAAGAGAATATACGCGCTATCGTGAATACCGAGAGGTGCACAAAAATTATTCCAAATAATCTTCAAATAAATCTGATAAAAAACTAGACAAAATTTTGAAGAGAACAGAAAACGAATCACTCAAAAATACGTTTCTGTTTAAAAGTTATAAAGGTTTTTGTCTAGGGACCCATCTGTAATGAAACAGAAACTTCTCAGGGTTCTTTTTATAAAAACAGAAAACGCTTCGGTCTCATTTACGCCAGCTCAGAGGAGAAGACGTATTTTGCCCGAATACGCTTTCAGAAAACGATTCGAAAAAAGAAGAGAAACCTGACGGGGCGGTCCCACCCGTCGGGTTTGAAAACGGGACGGCGCCTTTGGCGCCAGAGAGCCGCGGCGATCGCCGGCGGCGATCCACGGCGAGGCAGAGGGATCGGAGGGTACCTCCGTGCTCAGGGTGCCGTTCCGCGTCGGGTGGTGGTCATGGTGGTCGCCGGCGTGCACTGTGTCGACGGTGGCCCCTGCTCCGGCGGACGGCGGTTCGGACGAGGATGGAGCTCGCCGAAGGGGCTGCCAATGTTCAAATTGACGAGGGGGTTAGGGTACGGGGCGTGGAAGAGGACTGCAGATGGAGTTTAGACGCCAGAGATGGCCTCACCGCAGTGAACGCAGCTGGAGCCAGAGGCGGACGGAGGTGGCCGAAGTCGAGGAAGAAGGGCTCCTCGAGGCCCCTCCAGTGGCCAGGCGGGGTGTATGTGAGGTGTAGGGAGCATGTGTGCTCGAGGGGGAGCTTGGGGTCTCCTTTTATAGGCGATCCGAGGCGGTGGCCGTGAACGGAGTTTTCCGGCGAAGGATTACGGCGGCGCAGTGCTTGGTCGGGAGGGTTTAGGAGTTGAGCTTCGTCGTGGAGGTCCACTGAGTCCGTTTAGGTGCCAACCGTGCCGGGATTTGCTTGCTTAGGTGGAGTTCGACGGAACGGGGCGGCGCGGGCCCGTCGGCGGCAGAGAGCATGCTCTGTGCACGCCGCGCCACGACGACGGTGCTGCATGCGTGCGCTGGCGCGGAGAAGGCCACGCGGAGCCACCAGGGAGTTTGGGCGGCGCTGAACGGCGTTGCGCCGCCGTTCTGCTTCCTGTCAGCCGCTACGGCGGCTCGGCCGCCGCAAGACACGCCGGCGCAGGCGGTCCAGGGCGCCACCGATGCCGGGAAGCTGCCAAGCACGCGTGCGGGGCTCCGGACAAGCAGGCCAGGCGGCGAGCAACGTGCCAAGGGGCACTGTGAGCATGTGACTGCACTCATCTGAAGAAGATCGACACTGAAAGTCTGAATTTAACTGAATATGAACGAAAACAGTGCATGCAAGGTGTTCGACAGAATGATCTAGGCATGTAGGGATTTTTCCTTGGGCTGATTTTTGGTAGAGTGACTTCTCATTGCTCCAGTAGGCTGCCTATTTTTTGGTGGAATTTTTGGAGAAGTGTAGATATGAATTTCACCAAATTTGGCAAATCTGGTCCAAACTTGCAGGGAGTGTAAGTTGAAATATTTGAAAAGAAGATGAGTGAGTCAAGATGGTTCTGAGTTGAGGGTACCAAGGACTAGCCAGTAGAGTTGGTTTGATATCCAAATACAAATTTTACAAGGTACTTGCTTTGTAAATGGTTCAGGCTCAAAATAAAAATCAGAAAAGATTTGAGAGGTGAAATAATCAAAATAAAATCCAAAACTTGTTTGGATGAGTTGGGACAGGGAACTTGGGTTGTTAAGAAGGAGGAGAGGAGGTTTTGGAGTGGTTTCACTTCATGGGCAAAAATACAAGGTCATGGGTGGTTATCAAAAGAATGAAAATCCCAAATTTTCATAGAGTTTTCCTTTTAAAAAGAAAAGATTAAACTCCCAAAATAATTTGAGAAGACAACCAACAGAGGAGAAGTTTTAAAAAAGTTAAACCCAAAGTTTGAAGAAGAAGAAAACAGAAATAACAATCCTAGCCAAAGGAAAAGGATTTTTAAGAGGATTGTTTTTCTGAAAATTTTGAAATGCCATCATTTCACAAAAGAAAAACCAGCAAGGTTTTTGCTAAAACCAAATAAAATTTTTGGAGTGTCACACGTCGCTCAGACGCCCGAATGTGGCATGCATGTTATTTCATTCACTTATAAGCCCTTTCTGTGGTGTCGCTCAGACGCCCGACTGTGGCATGCATGTTATTTCATTCACTTATAAGCCCTTTCTGTGGTGTCGCTCAGACGCCTGACTATGGCATGCATGTCATTTCATTCACTTATAAGCCCTTTCTGTGGTGTCGCTCAGACGCCCGACTGTGGCATGCATGTTATTCCATTTACTTATAAGCCCTTTCTGAGGTGTCGCTGAGACGCCCGACTGTGGCATTGCCTGTTATTTATTTATTTATTTCATAAGCCCTTTATGTAGTGTCGCACAGACGCTCGACTGCGGCATTTTATTCCCCGCCTCTTTATTACTTATTTATGTTGCATATAAATAACTTGCTTGCATGCATAAGAGGTGTTTTATTTATGACTGACAATGTGATTATAGCATATTTTAGTACATGTTATCAAATAATTTATTCCAGTGTTCATAATGTTTGCGAGTACATTCAAAGTACTCACTGGCTTGTCCCTGGCTATTGTCTTGGACAGATATCCCCTTGGAGAGGAGTGTTGCGATGACAGCCCCGGAAACTAGGCAACGGTGGTAGCAGCCCCGCGAAGATAGGAGTTAACCTGGTCAGCTGTTCCTGTGGGAACGGAGTCCCATACACGGATGATCCACAAACCGCTTCCGCCATCAACTACTAGAAACCATTTGTTGTACTCATAGGCCACAATGGTCTTCTACTACATATTTTGTATTTTTGCTTGGAATTTCTGTATCAAGTTGATGCCTCATCAGCTAACAGTAATCCTGGGGCTGATGAGCTCGACGGCCATTTTCTGGAAATTAATGCCCGGAAAACCAGTCGCCACAGTGGGCCCCCTGGTGGGTCTCCGACGCCCATCTTCTCCTATATGAAGTCTTTCGTCCAAAAAAACAAGAAGCAATCTTTCAGGACGAGACTCCGCCGCCATGATGCGGAACCTTGGCGGAACCAATCTAGGGCTCCGGCAGAGCTGTTCTGCCGGGGACACTTCCCTCCAGGAGGGGGAAATCATCACCAACGCTCCTCTCATCGGGAGAGGGCAATCTCCATCAACATCTTCACCAGCACCATCTCATCTCCAAACCCTAGTTCATCTCTTGTATCCAATTCTTGTCTCAAAGTCCGGGATTGGTGCTAGTAGGTTGCTAGTAGTGCTGATTACTCCTTGTAGTTGATGCTAGTTGGTTTATTTGGTGGAAGATCATATGTTCAGATCCTATATGCATATTATTACCCCTCTGATTATGAACATTAATATGCTTTGTGAGTAGTTACGTTTGTTCCTGAGGACAAGGGAGAAGTCTTGCTATTAGTAGTCATGTGAATTTGGTATTCGTTCGATATTTTGATAAGATGTATGTTGTCTAGCCTCTAGTGGTGTTATGTGAACGTCGACTACATAACACTTCACCATTATTTGGGCCTAGAGGAAGGCATTGGGAAGTAATAAGTGGATGATGGATTGCTAGAGTGACAGAAGCTTAAACCCTAGTTTATGCATTGCTTCGTAAGGGGCTGATTTGGATCCACATGTTTCATGCTATGGTTAGGTTTGCCTTAATACTTTTGTTGTAGTTGCGGATGCTTGCAATAGAGGTTAATCATAAGTGGGATGCTTGTTCAAGTAAGAACAGCACCCAAGCACCGGTCCACCCACATATCAAATTATCAAAGTACCGAACGCGAATCATATGAACGTGATGAAAACTAGCTTGACGATATTCCCATGTGTCCTCGGGAGCGCTTTTCCTTATATAAGAGTTTGTTCCGGCTTGTCCTTTGCTACAAAAAGGATTGGGCTACCTTGCTGCACTTTATTTACTTTTGTTACTTGTTGCTCGTTACAATTTATCTTGTCACAAAACTATCTGTTACCACTTATCTCAGTACTTGCAGAGAATACCTTGCTGAAAACCGCTTATCATTTCCTTCTGCTCCTCGTTGGGTTCGACACTGTTACTTATCAAAAGGACTACGATAGATCCCCTATACTTGTGGGTCATCAAGACTCTTTTCTGGTGGCGTTGCCGGGGAGTGTAGTGCTTCTGGTAGGTGGAAGTGTGCTGAAATTTACTGTCACTTGTTACTATGGAAAGTAATTCTCTGAGGGGCTTGTTCGGGGTATCTTCACCCCGTCCAGTAAAGCAAAGAGTTGCTCCTCAACATACTGAACCTACTGAAAATGAAACTCCTTTTGAATTTCCTTCGGGTATGATGGAAAAACTGCTAGCTAACCCTTTTACAGGAGATGGAACAAAGCATCCTGATGGGCACTTAATATATGTGGATGAAGTTTGTGGATTATTCAAGCTTGCAGGTATACCCGATGATGTTGCTAAGAAGAATGTCTTCCCTTTATCTTTGAAGGGAGACGCATTGACATGGTATAGGCTATGTGATGATATGAGATCATGGAACTATAAAAGATTGAAATTGGAATTTCATCAAAAGTATTACCCTATGCATCTTGTTCATCGTGATCGCAATTATATATATAATTTCTGGGCTCGCGAAGAAGAAAGCATCACTCAAGCTTGGGGGAGGCTTAAATCAATGTTATATTCATGCCCCAATCATGAGCTCTCGAGAGAAATAATTATTCAAAGTTTTTATGCTCGGCTTTCTCATAATAATCAAACCATGCTCGATACTTCTTGTGCTGGCTCTTTTATGATGAAGACTATTGAATTTAGATGGGTTTTATTGGATAGAATTAAACGCAGCTCTGAAGATTGGGACCTCGACGAAGGTAAGGAGTCAGGTATGACACCTAAGTTTGATTGTGTTAAATCTTTTATGGATATCGATATTTTCCGTAAGTTTAGCACTAAATATGGACTTGACTCTGAGATAGTAGGTTCCTTCTATGAATCTTTTGCTACTTATGTTGATCTCCCTAAGGAGAAGTGGTTTAAATATCATCCTCCCATAGAAGTAAAAGTAGCTGCACCTATTAAAGTTGAAGAAAAGACTGTCACTTATAATGATCCTATTGTTCCTACTTCTTATGTTGAGAAACCACCTTTCCCTGTTAGAATAAAGGATCATGCTAAATCTTCAACTGTTGTTCGTAAAAGCAATATTAGAACCTATACACCTCCTAAGCAAGTTAAAGTAGAACCTAATATTGCTATTGTTAAAGATCTCTTGTCTGATAATATTGATGGGCATGTTATTCAGTTCGATGGTGAAACTGCTAGAATTGCTAAGCCGTGTGCTAAAGATAAACATAGACCTGTGGTAGGCGTGCCTGTTATTTCTGTTAAAATAGGAGATCATTGTTATCATGGCTTATGTGATATGGGTGCTAGTGCTAGTGTTATACCGCATACTTTGTATGAAGAAATTAAGCATGAAATTGCACCTGCTGAGTTAGAAGGTATTGATGTCACAATTAAACTTGCCAATAGAGATACTATTTCACCAATTGGGATTGTTAGAGGTGTTGAAGTCTTGTGTGGGAAAACTAAATATCCTGCTGATTTTCTTGTTCTCACTTCTCCACAAGATAGTTTCTGTCCCATTATATTTGGTAGACCCTTCTTGAACACTGTTAATGCTAAGATAGACTGCGAAAAGAATGTTGTTACTATTGGCTTGGATGATATGATTCATGATTTTAATTTCTCTAAATTCAGTAAACAACACCGTGAGGAAGAATTGCCTAGTAAGGATGAAATTATTGGTCTTACTTCTATTGCCGTACCTCCTAGTGATCCTTTAGAACACTATTTGCTAGACCATGAAAATGATATGTTCATGAATGAAAGAAGGGAAATAGATGAAGTATTCTTTAAACAGGAACCTACTCTGCAACACAATTTGCCTGTTAAAATCCTAGGGGATCCTCCTCCACCCAAGGGTGATCCCGTGTTTGAGCTTAAACTGTTGCCTGATAATCTTAAATATGCTTATCTTGATGAAAAGAAGATATATCCTGTTATTATTAGTGCTAACCTTTCAGAGCATGAAGAAGAAAGATTATTGAAAACTCTGAAGAAGCACCGTGCTGCTATTGGATATACTCTTGATGATCTTAAGGGCATTAGTCCCACTCTATGTCAACATAAAATAAATTTGGAAGCAAATGACAAACCAGTTCGTGATCCTCAACGACATTTGAATCCTAAAATGAAAGAAGTGGTAAGAAAAGAAATACTCAAGCTTCTGGAGGCAGGTATAATTTATCCCGTTGCTGATAGTCAGTGGGTAAGTCCTGTTCATTGTGTCCCTAAGAAGGGAGGTATTACTGTTGTTCCTAATGATAAAGATGAATTGATTCAACAAAGAATTATCACAGGTTATAGGATGGTAATTGATTTCCGCAAATTAAATAAGGTTACTAAGAAAGATCATTACCCCTTACCTTTTATTGATCAAATGCTAGAAAGACTATGCAAACATACACATTACTGCTTTCTAGATGGTTATTCTGGTTTCTCTCAAATACCTGTGTCGGCTAGAGACCAATCAAAGACTACTTTTACATGCCCTTTCGGTACTTTTGCTTATAGACGTATGCCTTTTGGTCTATGTAATGCACCTGCTACCTTTCAAAGATGCATGATGGCTATATTCTCTGACTTTTGTGGAAAGATTGGTGAGGTTTTCATGGACGACTTTTCCGTCTATGGTTCCTCTTTTGACGATTGCTTGAGCAATCTTGATCGAGTTTTGCAGAGATGTGAAGAAACTAATCTTGTCTTGAATTGGGAAAAGTGCCACTTTATGGTTAATGAAGGTATTGTCTTGGGGCATAAAGTTTCTGAAAGAGGTATTGAAGTTGATAAAGCCAAGGTTGATGCTATTGAAAAGATGCCATGTCCCAAGGACATCAAAGGTATAAGAAGTTTCATTGGTCACGCCAGATTTTATAGGAGGTTCATTAAGGACTTCTCAAAAATTTCTCGGCCTCTCACTAATCTATTACAAAAAGATGTACCATTTGTCTTTGATGATGATTGTGTAGAAGCATTTGAAATACTTAAGAAAGCATTAGTCTCTACACCTGTTGTTCAGCCACCTGATTGGAATTTACCTTTTGAAATTATGTGTGATGCTAGTGATTATGTTGTAGGTGTTGTTCTAGGGCAAAGAGTTGATAAGAAATTAAATGTTATCCATTATGCTAGTAAGACTCTAGACAATGCTCAAAGAAATTATGCTACTACTGAAAAAGAACTTTTAGCAGTTGTATTTGCTTCTGATAAGTTCAGACCTTATATTGTTGATTATAAAGTAACTATTCACACTGATCATGCTGCTATTAAATATCTTATGAAAAAGAAAGATGCTAAACCTAGACTTATTAGATGGGTTCTCTTGCTACAAGAATTTGATTTGCATATCGTTGATAGAAAAGGAGCTGAGAACCCCGTTGCAGACAACTTGTCTAGGTTAGAGAATGTTCTTGATGACCCACTACCTATTAATGATAGCTTTCCCGATGAACAATTAAATGTTATAAGTACTTCTCGTAGTACTCCTTGGTATGCTGATTATGCTAATTACATAGTTGCTAAATTCATACCACCTAGCTTCACATACTAACAAAAGAAAAAGTTCTTTTATGATTTGAGACATTACTTTTGGGATGACCCACATCTTTATAAAGAAGAAGTAGATGGTGTTATTAGACGTTGTGTACCTGAGCATGAACAGGAACAGATCCTACGCAAGTGCCACTCCGAAGCTTATGGAGGACACCATGTTGGAGATAGAACTGCACATAAGGTATTGCAATCTGGTTTTTTTTGCCTACTCTCTTCAAAGATGCCCGTAAGTTTGTCTTGCCTTGTGATGAATGTCAAAGAATTGGTAGTATTATTAGACGTCAAGAAATGCCTATGAATTATTCACTTGTTATTGAACCATTTGATGTTTGGGGCTTTGATTATATGGGACCTTTTCCTGCCTCTAATGGATACACACATATTTTAGTTGCTGTTGATTACGTTACTAAGTGGGTAGAAGCTATTCCAACTAGTCGTGTTGATCATAACACCTCTAATAAAATGCTTAAGGAAGTTATTTTTCCGAGGTTTGGAGTCCCTAGATATTTAATGACTGATGGTGGTTCACATTTTATTCATGGTGCTTTCCGTAAAATGCTTGCTAAATATGATGTTAATCATAGAATTGCATCTCCTTATCACCCACAGTCTAGTGGTCAAGTAGAATTGAGCAACAGAGAGCTCAAATTAATTTTGCAAAAGACTGTTAATAGGTCCAGAAAGAATTGGTCCAAAAAACTTGATGATGCATTATGGGCATATAGAACTGCATATAAAAATCCCATGGGTATGTCTCCGTACAAAATGGTTTATGGGAAAGCATGTCACTTACCTCTCGAACTAGAACATAAGGCATATTGGGCTATTAAAGAGCTCAACGATGATTTCAAACTTGCCGGTGAGAAGAGGTTATTTGATATTAGCTCACTTGATGAATGGAGAGCCCAAGCTTATGAAAATGCCAAGCTGTTTAAAGAAAAAGTTAGAAGATGGCATGACAAAAGGATACAAAAGCATGAGTTTAAGGTAGGTGATTATGTATTGCTATACAACTCTCGTTTAAGATTTTTTGCAGGAAAACTTCTCTCTAAATGGGAACGCCCCTACGTTATCGAGGAGGTCTATCGCTCCGGTGCCATAAAAATCAACAACCTCGAAGGCACAAATCTGAAGGTGGTAAACGGTCAAAGAATCAAACATTATATCTCAGGTAATCCCATAAAGGTTGAAACTAATATTATTGAAATCGTAACCCCAGAGGAATACATAAGGGACACTTTCCAGAACGTTTCAGACTCCGAAAAGGAATAGGTATGTGGTACGGTAAGTAAACCGACTAAAAAACAATTTCTAAGGCAATATTTCTCTGTTTTGGAATATTTAGAAAAATAGAAAAATAAGTGGCAGTCCGGGAAGGACACGAGGGCCCCACGGGGGTGGTGGGCGCCGCCCCCTACCTCATGAGCACCTCGTGTGCCTTCCGAACTCCGTTTTCTTGCACGATACGTATTTTGGTCGGTGAAAATTCACTATATATTCTCCCGAAGGTTTTGACTCCTGTATCACGCAAATATTTTCTGTTCTTGTTTCGAGCTGTTTTTCTGACAGATCTAGATCATCATGACGCCCCCAAGTGCTTCCAAGGACAAGTTCTTCGAGAAGGTAATCAACCCTTACCTCGCGGAGGTGCTGCGACACCCTCAAACCATTGAGATGCGTGATGGGTTGCTGCACATCCGCGATGCTGAGGGACCAAAGGGAACCGGAAGCGTGGAGGCGAGGCTCGAAGCAATGGAGCAACAAGTTTTCAAGTGCCAGGGGATGGTGGAGCGTGGAATCAACGCTAGCCACATGATGCTCGCGGAGCTCACCAACAACTACGAGCCAGATGCCAAGAACACTGAGGAGGCCATCTTCAAGCTACATGAGAAGATCGAGCACCTCCAAGCCCAAATCTATGACCTGCAAAATCAAAACTGTGAGTATGAATATAGACTCAAAAGGATGAGTTTGGCTGCAGATTTGAGGATCACGGAGACTCGATCATCCTTCTATGGTGAGCCTATGCCATGGAAAGTGGACGATAAGCCCGCATCATCAACAACACTTCCATCCTCTTCACCAAAAAAGGAGACATAATCACATGGGTATGGGCACTCCCCTTGGCAACTGCCAAGCTTGGGGGAGGTGCCCCGGTATCGTATCACCATCACAACTCCTATCTTTACTGTTTTATTAGTTCGATCCTATTAGTAGTATCTTGATCTAGTAGAATAAAGTCATGGCATGATCTAGTTTTGAGTTTTGCCTTATGATCTCTCTATGTAATCGAGTCCGTGAGCTGTATATAATAAAGATTAGTGTTGAGTTAAGGGCTTGATTATTTTGCCATGATCTTGGGTGAATAAAAGAAAAGAAAGAAAAAGAAAAAGAAAAAAAGAAAAAAAAGTTCATATTGATCTTATTGAGAGTAATGACTTCACATAGAAAGAGTACGATAATTAAAAGTTGTTGGGAGTCGGCAGACATCTTGATCTAGTAGAATAAAGTTGATGGCATGATCTAGTTTTGAGTTTTGCTTTGTGACCTTTCTTTGTAATCGAGTCCGTGATATATATATATATATATATATATATATATATATATATATATATATATATATATATATATATATATATATATATATATATATATATAATAAAGATTAGTGTTGAGTCAAGGGCTTGATTATTTTGCCATGATCTTGAGTGAATAAAAGTAAAAGAAGAAAAAGAATAAAAAGAAACAAAGAGCTCATATTGATCTTATTGAGAGTAATGGTTTCACATAGAAAGAGTATGATGATTAAAAGTTGTTGGGAGTTGGCAGACATAGCTTTGGTCATCGTTGCAATTAATAGGAAGTAATAAGGAAAGAGAGGTTTCACATATAGATATATTATCATTGACATCTTTTATGATTGGGAGCACTCATTAAAATATGACATGCTAAAGAGTTGATGTTGGACAAGGAAGACAACATAATGAGTTATGTTTTCTTATGTCTGAGATAAAGTATGTTGTCATGGATCCTCTAACATGTTGATCTTGCCTTTCCCCCTCATGCTAGCCAAATTCTCAGCACCAAGTAGAGATACTACTTGTGCTTCCAAAAACCCTTAAACCAGTTTTGCCATGAGAGTCCACCATATCTACCTATGGATTGAGTAAGATCCTTCAAGTAAGTTGTCATCGGTGCAAAGCAATAAAAATTGCTCTAAATATGTATGATTGATTGGTGTGGGAGAAATAAGCTTTATACGATCTTGTGATGTGAAAGTAATAAAAGTGACGGACTGCATAATAAAGGTTCATATCACAAGGGGCAATATAAAGTGACATTCTTTCGCATTGAGATTTTGTGCATCCAACCATAAAAGCACATGGCAACCTCTGCTTCCCTCTGCGAAGGGCCTATCTTTTATTATTATCCTCTACCTTATGCAAGAGTCATGGTGATCTTCACCTTTCCTTTTTCATTGTATCCTTTGGCTAGCACAGCATGTTGGAAAGAACATGATATATATATATATATATATATATATATAATTGGATGTAGGGGAGCATGAATTATTATTGTTGACATTACCCTTGAGGTAAAAGGTTGTGGGGCAAAACTATAAGTCCTTATCTTTCTCTATGTCCGATTAAAACTTCATAACCACAAGTATTGCGTGAGTGTTAGCAATTATGAAGGACTAAATGATAGTTGAGTATGTGGACTTGCTTTTCAGCTCTGACATAGACTCTTTCCGATGTTATGATAAATTGCAATTGCTTCAATGAAAGAGGTTATAGTTTGTTGGTGCTCAATAAGGTTTCTGATTCATACTTTTGCATTGTGAATAGATCATCACTTGAACATAAGTAATCATATGACAAAATCTATATAGGTTGTTGTTATGAGAACAATCATGACGCCTTCATGTCCGTATTCTATTTTTATCGACGCCTCTACCTCTAAACATGAGGAAATATTTGTTGTTATCGGCTTTTCGCTTGAGGACAAGCGAGGTCTAAGCTTGGGGGAGTTGATACGTCCCTTTTGCATCATGCTTTTATATCGATATTTATCGCATTATGGGCTGCTATTTCACGTTATGTCACAATACTTATGGCTATTCTCTCTTATTTTACGAGGTTTACATGAAGAGGGAGAATGCCGGCAGCTGAAATTCTGGGCTGGAAAAGGAGCAAATATTGGAGACCTATTCTGCGCAACTCCAAAAGTCCTGAAACTCCACGGAATATCTTAAAATAAACAAAGAAAAATCCTCGCCAAAGATGAAGGCCAGGGGCCCCACACCCTGCTCATGAGGGTGGGGGGCGCGCCCCCCTACCTCGTGGGCCCCCTGGTGGGTCTCCGACGCCCATCTTCTCCTATATGAAGTCTTTCGTCCAGAAAAAAACAAGAAGCAATCTTTCGGGACGAGACTCCGCCGCCACGAGGCGGAACCTTGGCGGAACCAATCTAGGGCTCCGGTAGAGCTGTTCTGCCGGGGACACTTCCCTCCGAGAGGGGGAAATCATCACCATCGTCATCACCAATGCTCCTCTCATTAGGAGAGGGCAATCTCCATCAACATCTTCACCAGCACCATCTCATCTCCAAACCCTAGTTCATCTCTTGTATCCAATTCTTGTCTCAAATTCCGGGATTGGTGCTAGTAGGTTGCTAGTAGTGTTGATTACTCCTTGTAGTTTATGCTAGTTGGTTTATTTGGTGGAAGATCATATGTTCAGATCCTATATGCATATTATTACCCCTCTGATTATGAACATGAATATGATTTGTGAGTAGTTACGTTTGTTCCTGAGGACAAGGGAGAAGTCTTGCTACTAGTAGTCATGTGAATTTGGTATTGTTCGATATTTTGATAAGATGTATGTTGTCTAGCCTCTAGTGGTGTTATGTGAACGTCGACTACATAACACTTCACCATTATTTGGGCCTAGAGGAAGGCATTGGGAAGTAATAAGTAGATGATGGGTTGCTAGAGTGACAGAAGCTTAAACCCTAGTTTATGCGTTGCTTCGTAAGGGGCTGATTTGGATCCACATGTTTCATGCTATGGTTACGTTTACCATAATACTTTTGTTGTAGTTGCGGATTCTTGCAATAGAGGTTAATCATAAGTGGGATGCTTGTTCAAGTAAGAACAGCACCCAAGCACCAGTCCACCCACATATCAAATTATCAAAGTACCGAACGCGAATCATATGAACGTGATGAAAACTAGCTTGACGATATTCCCATATGTCCTCGGGAGCGCTTTTCCTTATATAAGAGTTTGTTACGGCTTATCCTTTGCTACAAAAAGGATTGGGCTACCTTGCTGCACTTTATTTACTTTTGTTACTTGTTGCTCGTTACAATTTATCTTGTCACAAAACTATTTGTTACCACTTATCTCACTACTTGCAGAGAATACCTTGCTGAAAACCGCTTATCATTTCCTTCTGTTCCTTGTTGGGTTCGACACTTACTTATCGAAAGGACTACAATAGATCCCCTATACTTGTGGGTCATCAGGCGGCTATTTATAGCCTAGGGAGCAGCCCGACATGTTAAGACATAAGTGCCCTTCAATGATATGACAGTCAGGTGGATAAGATATTTTGGGACAGCTGGCGCGTAGCACAGCAACGGTCGGAAATTTGAGGTCCAAATTCCTTAGGGCAATCATGATCCTCACTGTGTAGGCAATCCGCACTGGCGAATTCCTAACTCCTCAGTCAGAACAAATTCCTCAGCGACTAGAAGAACTTCGTCTCTGTCACTGAAGAAATTGACTGAACTGTATGAGATTTCCAATGGCTTCACTCGAAGGGATTGGTAGGTGTAGGATTTTAAGTTGAGCATCACATGGAAATTTTTCCTTAGTATTTCCTCGACCCCTTTAACAGTACGGTGTTTCCTATGACTCAAGAAAGAGAAAATGAAACTACAAAAACAAAAGTCTTCACGCTTCATGTTCCTCGAATGAAAACCAAGTCTTCAAGGTCACACCAATTTCTTCACTTTCAAAGTCCTCAGAAAGTCTTCAGAATACCAAAGTATTCAGTCGAAGAACTTCATTTTTAGGGGTCGACTTTCTCTGTAAATATCAAACTCCTCATAGACTTATAGACCTGTGTACACTCATAAACACATTAGATCCTTAACCTATAAGTCTTCAATTACCAAAATCACTAAGGGGCACTAGATGCACTCACAGTCTCCCCCTTTTTGGTGATTGATGATAATATAGGTTAAGTTTTCAACGTGGATAAATATAAGAAGTGTAACTACTGATATTGAGGAATTTGATTACAAGATATAGTAGAACTCCCCCTGAAGATGTGCATAGTGACGAATTTGCTTTTGAAGCAATGCACACTTAAAGAGTAGAATCATGGAGATCTCCCCCTATATCTTGTAATTCATACACGCATTTGACATATAATATGAAGAATTTGAAATGCATGATGAAATATGGTGACTGACAAAATTCAGCATGTGTGCAATAATATTAACGAGGAATAAGCATGCAGAAAAACGTAGCAGAAGTATCAGACCACCATCGAGTTTAAGTTTACAACTCGATCCAATAAAAGTTTCAGAAGAACGAGAGTTGTAACTTAGCAAAAAAACACCCATATAATAGACCCGCTTGAAGACTAACTCAAATTTCTCCCCCTTTGTCATCGAATGACCAAAAGGATCGAAACTGAGGACTAACGCCCCTGAAGATAATCAAGTTGATGAAGGAGCACCAGCGTTGTCAGGGTTGGTTGTTGTAGTAGGGCCTGCCACTGTGTCGTCCAAGTCTTCATGTTCATCAGTGTCACGCGATGAAGAATAGGAGCTGGCCACCAAAGAAGGAACCTTGACCTTCTTGTATTTCTTCGGAGGAGGTGCAGACCAGTCAAATTCTTCCTTGAGACCCATTTTCTTCAAATCTTCAGTGCTGTAGACATGAGACAGAACAGCCCAGGTGCGGTTGAAGGTTTCATGGAGGTAGTATTGGTTTTGCTTCACTGCATTGTGTGTTGAGGTCATGTTGTGAAGAATTGAACCAAACTGATGCTTGACCCATTTGTGGTTGCGATCAACTTTCTGATGAAGACTGAGGAGTAACTCACGATCAGTCATCACCCTGGGTGCTGTGGCTTGAGGATTTTGCTTGGCAGAGTTGTTGGCGGCAGAGTCATGTGTGGCAGAGTCATCATTGGTGGAGTAGGATGCAGCCTTGCGAAATTGACCATCCAATGGACGAATGCCTTCATCTATCACATCAGCTGCCTTGCCTTTGTCATCAGCTAAGGAAAATGTCCGTTTTAGGACTTCAATCGGAGGCAAGTAGTTGCAGTGGTTCAGAGTGTCAGCCTTGTAATTGAGTGAAGACCGTGTCCTGATGAATCTCATAATCCATGGTGCATAAGGCTTCAGCTCAAAAGGTGACATTGCAATATTGGCCATAGTCCTCATGAAGAAATCATGGAAGTTGACGGGAACGCCATGAATGATATTGAAAAGCAGATTCTTCATGATGCCAACGACTTCTTCATCATTTGAATCGTGGCCTTTGATAGGACTCATTGTCTTCGACAGAATGCGATAGACAGTCCGAGGCACATACAGTAGTTCCTTGACGAGGAATTTGGTTCGAGGGGCCTGTCCTGGCTTCAAAGGCTTCATCAAAACTTGCATGTAGTGATCAGTAAGCTCAGGGTCACTGTAGACACAACGTGCACCTTCAAGGGGAGGACTGAGTGGTAGGGCACGAAGCAATTCAGAAGTTGGTGCCTTGTAGTGAGTATTTTCCGTCATCCAGTCCAACACCCATGAGTTCACATCGTCAGAATCTCCTGTGATGTGCAGCGTTGCATAGAACAGAAGAATGAGTTCTTCATTCCAATGACAGATGTCAGTACAGAAGTTGAGTAGCCCAACGTCGTGAAGAACACTGAGGACTGGCTCAAAGCACGGCAGAGACTCCATGTCTACGTGAGGAATGTGTGCATGATCGAAGACTTTGTCTTTGTTGAATAGCACTGAGGAATAGAAGTTGGCTTGACTAGCAGTCTAGAAACGCCTCTTCCTTATGCAAGCAGAATCATATGGGTTATAGTCAGTGAAGAATACATGCTCGCCAAAGAAGTCTTCAGCCTTGAACTTCTGCTTCCTTGAGAACGGATCCTTTGGCTTGGGCAGAGGAGTGTCAGTGAGTTGCATCATCACCTCAGGAATCGCAATCTCAGGCTCATCAGGCTGAGGAATTTCTGGTTCCTCTTCAGTTGCAGTCTGCGTTCTCATATGATCAGCAGTAGCAGTTTCTTCAGCACTAGTGGCTGGGATTTCTTCATGCACAGACGAGGTGGGGCAAGTTTCTTTAGAGCCCATTTGAACGATCGGTGCAGGGGACTGGGGCATTTGTTGCAGAGGGGTGAAGAATGGAGAATTGGGGTGCTGACTTTCCCAAAAGTCATCGTTCATCACTGGCGTAGTACTTCCAATATCCACGTCTTCATCTTCCAATTCTTCAATGCCATCCTCTTCAGCTATGAACTTAGGCATTGGCGAGGATACAACAGGTGTAGAAGGGATCGCATCCACTTCAATTTCCTCGTCAATCTGCTCTGACGAAGCAGCAGATTGAGTTTCTTCATCAGATCCGCTGGGGATCTCATATTCTTCACCAAAAGGAACAAGGTCCTTTGATGGCATGGTAGAAATCGGAACAACATCAATCGGATTTTCAAATGAGCTGGTCATAGGCTTCATCTTCTTTGGAGCTGAAGATTCTGAAGCACCTGATGCTTTCCTTTTCTTCACTACAGCTTGCTCTGCAGCCTTGGTCTTCTTCACATCTGATGCAGATGGAAGGATATGAGTTGGTGCAGGCGCGGGAGGAGCTGAGGAATCTATTTGAATTTCTTCAGGCGCAGCTGATGCCGTTGCCCTGACTTCTCCAGTTTCTTCAGGCTCACCACTACTGAATGCCCTGGCAATTTCTTCAGCGGCTGACTTTGGCTCCTTTCCAATCAGCATAGTAAGCATCAAATTCATCGTTGAGGGTTTTGATGTCAGCCTACATCTTGACGAGTTCTTCAGGTGTCATCTTGACAACATTTTTCTTTAGCAGTTTCTCTTTTATGTACTGCGATTTCTTGATCTGTCTAGCCTTCTCATACTTCCATTTTTCTTCTTCAATGAAAGCAGTTAAGACATGACTTTGACCAAGAGTGAGGTTCATCTCCGGCACAGGCGTGTTGGGATCTTTGTGCCATAGATCAATGAAATCCAGGATCAATCTTGGATCCAAAAGCAGTGGCACATTGCTTCCTTTGGCACTAGCGGCCTTTGCTTGCCTATCTCTGATGATTTCGGCAAGTTCTTCTTCATCAGCCTCATCATCGTCAGAGGGCACTTGGAAAGGCACCTGCTTTTTCTTCGGATTAGGGCGAGGACCTCGTCTAGAAGTAGCCTTTGTCTTCGGCAAAGAGGGTCCAGCTGAGGAACTTGGTGCAGCTGAGGAACTTGCAGAGACACCAGAGGCAATGGAGATTGTTGGGGATATTGCTATTTGAGGTAAACCGGCCTACAGGGCCCGGGTTAGCTCCGTCAATGGACCCGAGATGTTAAAGCCCAAGGAGAAATAGAAGGGCCCAAAGCCTATAATCGGTTTAGAGGTCTCAGGGCGTAAACCGGCCTGAGGTAAACTTGCATTGTAAGTTAGGAATAGAGAGACCGACCCGGGCACGTTTATGAACCGGGGGTTGGAACTTTACAGACCGACGGGCGTCACCCGTGTATATAAGGGGACGACCCGACGGCGGTTTAGGGACAGAGAACAAGAACTCGAGGTTTAGGCGAAGCTTATCGCTCCCTAGCCCTCGAAACCCATCAATCCCATCACAACTAGACGTAGGCTTTTACCTTCATTGAAGGGGCCGAACTAGTATAAACATCGTGTCCTTGTGTCCACTTTTAACCCCTTCAAGCTAACCCGTTGCGATGGCTCCACGACTAAGTCCTTCCACTAGGACAACTGCCGTGACAAATCCACGACAGTTGGCGCCCACCGTGGGGCTATCATGAGATGGTTTCAAGTTTTTGGAGGGCCGCTTTGAAGGACTCGAGGGTTACGCTGTGGGTTGGATGACCAAGAGCCACCGCGGAAAACTCTACATCGACAGCACAGGCTGGGGCCCCGACGCCGGCTCAATCGAGTACGGGTACCGGGTCCCCTTTGGCGGCATCCATGTTTTCATCGGCAAGATCGGAGAACCAGGCCCCGAGTTAGGCGTCGGCGCCGACCTCGTCGAGACAGCTCAGTGCACGAGATCGACCCTGGCTAAACCGACCAGGAAGCACGCCTTCGTGGGAGTCATCCACGGAGGAAGCTACGAGGAAGGTTCCGAATCCGGTGACGAAACCGCCATCTACTCCGGCGATGAAACGTCGATCGGGGAAACCGAATCTCTTTACCAGTTGCAAGATGATCGGATTGGGGGCGGCTCCGATGGCAACAGTATTCCGGACCCCTCTGATCTGCCCTATCGGGTTGGGATCTTCATGGCTGGAACACGGGCGGTGCCACGATCATCAACTGCAGCAGCAGCGATCTCCGGATCGGCAGCGGCAACGGCTGCGCGGGCAGGAGGCCCTACGGGTTCACCAGCCCAAATTTTGTCAGACCTGTTCGACGCACTGGCAGCGCTCATGGCGGAAGCCAACCCGGTGGATCAGGAGGTTCATAATGCTGAGATTGCCAAAGTGAGAGAGCAGATCACTCAAGCTAAAGCGGAGCTGGCAGCAGAAGAGATCAGGATGACGGCGGAGCGCGCCGCTTTGGATGCACAGGCTTACAGGCTCATGATGGACCAGAATGCGTCTCAGGAAGTCCTGAAGAGGAAATCCCGATCTCGATTGCCCGCAGCCCTCGACGCCCGAAATCTCTTCAACACCCCGGGGGTAAACCGTGCGGAGGCGACAGTTGGCGCCCCGGTTCAGCACCGGGTAATAAACCTGCCTCGTCACAACACTGGTACACCACAGGCCGTGCCAACACCGTCAGGTCATTATTCCAACCCGATGGATAACCTCGTCGCGGCGGCAGCTCGGCTGGAAGCCATTCCGATCGAAGGCGATTCACCGCAGGACGTAGAGACACGCCGGGTCAAGGAGCTCCTTAGGACCGCGTTGGCCCAACAAGAAGCATATTCACAAAGCCGTGATCGGATTCACTCCACCCCTCGCCCCAGCGGGAGCCATAGTAGGCGCATGGAGGAGCCGGCTGTGTCAAGCAATGCCAGGCGTGAAGCGCTCCGCGGCAACAACCCGATGGGCGTCGACAATGCTCAGGAGAATGTGGATCGCACCCGTGCGTGGGAGGCCGGATTAGCAGCACAGCATCAGGCTCGTCAGCTTACACCTATCTTCGCAGCGGCTACGGTTGAACCGGGGGTGGTTTCCAGTTCTTTGGGAGTACCGTGCCTTGTTCCCGCTTTGCGCAACGTACGCCTGCCCAAAGACTTCAAAGGCCCCCGCAAGGTACCAAACTACACGGCAGATCAGCCTCCGGAGACATGGGTGGAGAGCTATGAAATGGCTATGGAGATGCTAGATGTGGATGACACGGCGTGTGCCAAGTATTTTACTATGATGTTAGAAGGAACGGCCCGGACTTGGCTAAAAAGCTTACCGCCTAATTCAATTAGTTCGTGGGCCCAATTGCGCGCCCGGTTTGTCAAGAATTTCAAGGACACGTGCAAACAGCCAATGTCGATTGTTGACCTAGCAGCCTGCGTTCAGCAAGAAGGGGAATCAACTACCCATTGGGTGCGGCGGGTGTCAGAAGTTGGTAATGTGACAGATCTGCTTCCTCAGCCAATTGACAAGCTAGGGGGCGCACCGCCCGGTTTATCGCCCTCAAATCATCTTCACCAAAGTCTGAACCGTCTTCTTTCAAGCTGGGGTATCCTTGGGCCGCTTCGACAGGATCGAAATCTGGTACCCACGCTTTGGCCCGGATCAAGGCAGTGATGGCTCCAGTTCGAGCAGCTGATCTTTTCAACTCTTCAATCCGGGCTGGAAGCATGGACAGCCTCTTTAACGTGTCTTGAATCAGAGACGGCGCAGGGTTGTTATGCGATGCAGTGGTGATAGCTCTTTGTGCTCCGGTGTACAACTGTTCAATCAGAGTATAGGCAGCTTTGAGTTTCACCCGCACATCAGAACCCAAGTGTCCAATACGTGTGCCTGCAGTGTTTCAAGTTGGATTACAAACCGGACATAGGATATAGCAGACAAGGTACAAATTAGAAGAAGGGCATCGAAAGAGATTTACCAAAGACGGCAGAGGTCATGGAGTGTATCTGTCGCTTCACGGTGGATAATTCATCAACCACCGGTTTAAGAGCAGCTTCGGCATTTTCAGCCCTCTTCGTCAAAAGAGCTTTTTCAGTAGCCCAATCAGCTTGTTCCTTTTTGCGGCTTTCTTTCAGCTGTTCCATAATGGTTAAGGCATTGGTCAATTCATCCTTCGCTTTTTCAGTTTCAGCCTGTTGGGTTTTTAAGATTTCCTGAAGGTCCGAGACTTGTTTCGCTTTGGTCTTCAGATCCCCCTGCAGCAGGTCGTCAACAGTGTTCAGAAAATATTGCACGGTTTGGAAGTATCAACCACACAAGCAAGTTATGTGCTCGATACTTGGGGGCTAATGCATACTTGATTTTAACGCATGTTTTCCATTACAAAAATTCCCAAGATTAATACAAGTATTTAAACTTGGCACTTGGGGGCTAATGGTTATTTGACGATGTTTCTGGATCTTAGTGGTCAAGGTAGCATGATTCGGGTTACCATCTCGGATTTGGATCAAACTGATAAGCTAGGGTGCAACAGAAGGAAGCACAAGAGAGTTACCTCAAGTTTTTCTTTCATCATCCTGATCATACCAGCTTCATAATCGCGACTGGTGTACAGTCGGTTCAGGTACCCAGAATAAAGATCTTGGGCGCTTAAAGCGGCGTATGTTGAGGAGTCAACATCCCATTTGCCCTTTATGGCCGAGATTTCGTCCTTGGCAGTATGCTTGGCTAAAGTGGCAGTGTTCCCCGGTTCAGCGCGACCAATGCCGGTAATCACAACATCATCATCCTTGGAGTCACTGCTCTGCATTGGCCCTGTCGGTTTATCAACAGTTCCAGAAGGGGGGATGGATCCCTCAACCCGAACAGGGCTGGCAGGCGGATCAGTACGGCTGGCAGGGTTGGTAGGCCTTTCTTCAACACAGGTGTCATCTTGTGGAGATAGATAATTCTGAACATCTTCACGACCCAGAGCGTCAGAACCAGGCGTTTTCTCCGGTTCAGGAGCGGCGGTTCCTTCGGCCGGGTTGTCTAGACGAGCTTTCTTGCTCGGTCTAGGTTTAGCCCTGGGAAAAACCCAAAGATTGAAAAAAACGGTGTAAGATGGATTAAGAGACTCATACAGAAATATGTTGTGATCGGTCCAACTTACCCAATAACCGTCTTTAGCGGTGGCAGTTGAGTGGCTGAGGATTCACCAGAAGATGAATGGGAAGTGACCTGATAATCGGAGTCAGATGGATTAAGAGGCTGACGAGTTAAACCTGCTTTAGGAGGAAAGCTAGCGCATAAATCGGAGACCTCTGAGCGGCGTTTCCGAACCGGGTTGTTCGGTAAACCGGCGGAGGTAACTACCTGGCCGCTATGCCGGGTGGTGCGTCGAGCTTCATGTTGCTGGGTCTTCACAAGAAATTTGGGATCCAAGTAAGCAAGAGGATGAGAAAATTTAATTTTCCGGTTTGCTTGGCGAGGTTTTTTCAAAGGCAAAGGAACTGCATCAGAAGAAAGAATAGTTACCTCTGGGCCTTCAGCATTGCTCGCTTCAGCGTCGTCCTGACAAATATCATCATCAATAAGACGCATAAAAAGTAAGCCAACAGAATCGAGGTCTACCCCAAGGTCCGGATTACCCACATCATCCTCCTCTAAATCCGGGGTAGAGGAAGCGGTGTTCCTTTTCTTCTGAGCGGGTTTCTTCACCCTCGTTTTGGGTCGGGTTACCTTTTCGGTCGGCTCTTGAAACTTCTTGCTCCAAAACGGATCATCTCCCTGTCTCAAAAAGGACCGGTGTTAGCAATATGTGTATAAGGAGATCATAAATTCTATAACAAACCGAGGGGAGGTACTTACAGCAGGTGGTTTGTTTGTGGCACAAAATGGAAGCAGGCCGGTTCGGGCGCACACGTATTCCGGTTCATTCAGCATCTTTTTCACAGCCTCAGTAACTTCATCTTCCGTCAGCTGAATGTTGCAGTGCCTCAAAGGATCATCAACCCGGCCCGTGTATTGGCACATTAAACCGGAGCGGATGCTAAGGGGCAGGATGCTCCATGAAATCCAGCAACGGGCAAGATCTACCCCCGTTAAACCGTTAGCCATGAAGGCTCTGAGCTTGGACAGCTGAGGGGCATACTTACTCCTCTCTTTGGCGGTTAGTCTTGGGGGGAAGGGGTGTGTATTGCTAAGTCTCTCCGGACGAAAGCCAGGCAGAGGATTTTCTTCAGCAGGAGAAGTATCCTTGCAATAGAACCAAGTGTAATTCCATTCTTGCGGATGACTATGCAACTTGGCGTGAGGATAAGTCACCTCTTTCCTCTTTTGAATCGTCATACCACCCAGTTCCATATTAGGGCCGTCGGTGAATTCAGTACGTCGGTTCAAATGAAACAGGTCCCGGAACAGCTCTACAGTAGGTTCCTCCTGGAAGTACACCTTGCAAAGCACTTGAAAATGGCAGATATTCGTGACTGAGTTTGGACCAACGTCTTGTGGGCGCAACCTAAAGTTAGCCAGGACGTCCCGATAAAACTTTGAACCGGGTGGATTAAAACCCCGGGCCAGGTGATCCGCAAACACCACCACTTCTCCCTCTTGTGGGGTAGGAGGACATTCGTTTCCTGGAACCCTCCAATGGATGGCATTTTTGCTACTCAAAGCGCCAGTCAGAACTAAGTTGTTTAGTTGGGTCTCAGTGATGCGAGAGGGAACCCAGTTGCATTCGTACACCTGTTTTGCCATGAGGAAATCTACAAGACAAAGGTGTTCCGGTTTGAGAACAAGTGTGAATGTAAACCGAAGATGCTTTTATATAGAGTAAGGTTATCTACGATGATATCATCCAGCGGTTGATCAAGGGGACTAATGGATGTGTGGATTGGTTTGCTCGCTTTGCTAGAAGTTAAACCGACCAGATCTAACAGTTGTGAATATGAAAGCAGAAACAGATCCCATACAGATTCTTTCAAAGCAATGGATCTACAGCTAGGGCGAAAAAGAAGTAAAAATATGAGGTTTGGCTCACAGCAGAACAGCATAAGTTCGACAAGCAGGGAAATGAGTGGGATCTAAGGAGATGAGTACAGATTTATAGAGATGAGTACATAGCATCATCATCTGTTCGCAAAAGCTCTCAGCGGGTATCAAACTGACGATGTTGTCCTAGCGTCAAAGCTGCTATGGGGATGAACAAAGAACAGTGGCAGGATGACGAACCCTAGAACAGATCTAAAAGCAAGAAGAACAGGGGCCTTACCGGGATCCAAACGGATGTGAAAGGTCGCCGCGGTGCTCTGGTCCGATCAGGCTGATGCAGCGGCCGGAGTTGATGCAGTAGCTGACGGCGGCGGCGGAGCTCCGAGGTCTGGGTCGCGAGGAAGACGAAGAAGGGGGCGAAAGGGAGGAAAGGAAGATGGCCTTCAAGTCCTATTTATAAGGCGCGGCGCGCGTGCCAGGCGCGTGAATCCAGGGGCCGGAGATTTCGGGAGCCCAGCCGTCGCCCTGATTATTGCGGATTAGCAAAAGGAGACGGTAACTTTGCACTGACGTCATATCGGTTTATCGCAGCAAAAGGAGACGAAGAAACGGCGGTTCAACAGCTACTGGAAGACATTTGAAGACAGAAATTCTTATTAAGGATTGACATGAACTGGTTCAAATCAATCTGGGGCCTAATGTTGGGGATATTGCTATTTGAGGTAAACCGGCCTACAGGGCCCGGGTTAGCTCCGTCAATGGACCCGAGATGTTAAAGCCCAAAGAGAAATATAAGGGCCCAAAGCCTATAATCGGTTTAGAGGTCTCAGGGCGTAAACCGGCCTGAGGTAAACTTGCATTGTAAGTTAGGAATAGAGAGACCGACCCGGGCACGTTTATGAACCGGGGGTTGGAACTTTACAGACCGACGGGCGTCACCCGTGTATATAAGGGGACGACCCGACGGCGGTTTAGGGACAGAGAACAAGAACTCGAGGTTTAGGCGAAGCTTATCGCTCCCTAGCCCTCGAAACCCATCAATCCCATCACAACTAGACGTAGGCTTTTACCTTCATTGAAGGGGCCGAACTAGTATAAACATCGTGTCCTTGTGTCCACTTTTAACCCCTTCAAGCTAACCCGTTGCGATGGCTCCACGACTAAGTCCTTCCACTAGGACAACTGCCGTGACAAATCCACGACAGAGATGGTTGTAGTCCTTTGGCACGTGGCAAGATGCATAGGTGTTGAGGACTTTGTCGGAACAGCTGAGGACTTTTGAGGAGCAGGAGCAGCATGAGGAATTGGTCTTGGGGACTTAGAAGATTCTGGCCGTGAGGGCACAGCTGAGGAACTTGGCTGTGAGGGCACTGTTGGTGAAGCACTTGGCTTGCGCGCAGGCTTCTTTGCCATAGATCTCTTTGGCTTGACAGAGGCCTCAGCGGCAGCAGCAGCAGCAGAGTCTTCATTAAATTTCCTCACTACTTCTTTTGCTTGTTTAGCCAACTTGGCTTGGCGCTTGGCCCATTCTTAAGGAAAGTCCTCACCGTGTTTGATGCTAGTGGGATCTGCCTCTTGGCCAGGTGCCAATGAGGCTCTTGGGCATGGAGGATTGAGTGTGAATTTCTTCATATACTTTGGAGTTACATATCTGTATTCCCTCCATTCTCGTGCCCATCTCCTTTCAATCCTCTATATGCGCACCTTGCGCTGATTTTTGTTTTCTTTGCCAAACTTGGCCTCATCGGGTGTGCCGTATTCTTTATGAATGTCCTCAGGAATTTCAAAAGCAGTCATGACCTCATGCCTCTTTCCTCCTTTTTGCGGCTTCTTTCCGTCTTCCATATTCTTCAGTTGAGGAATTTGAACAATCGAATTCTCTGAAGAAGTATGCAATTTTTCTTCGAGGAATGCTGCAAATGAGTTAAGTTGATGAGAACCTAGTGATTCAGCAGTGGACATGAGTACCTGTGAACAGAGTATAGTTGCGAGGAATTTGGAGAGGTCATATGCGTTCTCAGAGGGTTTTAAAAAAAACAAGTTTGAGGAATTTGACCAGATGAGTCCTGAAGAATTTCTGTCACAGACCCAGAATATTGCTTGTATTAGTTGCATGATAGAGCACTCATGCATCATGTCTAATTTCTGAAACTTGGAATTGAGGAAAGTGGAAGCCTCAAAAACTTAAAGAAAAGAAGGGCAAAGAACCCTGGAAATCTCATTCTTTGTTTCCAAGATGTCCTTTTGCAATGTTTGAGAATTTTGGCAAGAGCTATATATCAAACCAAAATTTAGGAACATTTTTAAGGAATTATCTTTGGGACTTTGAATTTAAATCAATAGCTATTTGAATTTGAACTTATATTCATATAACTAGAATATATTTTCAAATGTTTCTGAAATAGTTTATGTGCCTTGGAAAAGTCCATGAAGCAAAATAAATAAATTCAGAGGAAGTTTGGCACTCGTTTGAATTTTGTTTGAATTCAAAACAGTGGAAAATGAACTAAATGAAATAGCAGAAAACTAAATAATTAGGAAAACAGAAGGAAATAGGAAAGCAGAAGAGAGAGAGAGAGAGAGAGAGAGAGAGTACCTGGGCCACTTACCTGCAGCCCACCTAGCCGGCCGTTGCTGCGCAGCCCATAGCCCACCTCCCCTGCCAGTTGTCTTCCTCCTCTCGCCAGAAGGCAGAGGGGAAGCAACGCACGGCGCTCGCGTGCGCCGGCACGCAGCTGCCTGCCTGGCCCTCCCTCGCCAGCGCAACGACGCAGACACACTCCCGTGGCCTCCTGGATCCTGCTGGCCCCCTCGCTCACTCTCCCTCTCGATCCCTCGCTCTCTCTCTCGCTCACGGCCGAAGCGGCCATGGCCACACCTCCGTGAAGCCCATCGCAACAACGCCTTCCTGGCCTCGCGGATTCTTCCAGGAGAACCGCGTCGCCGTACTCGTCGTCATCACCGAGCCAAGCAACCGGGGAATCTCTACATCGCCGGTGACGTCATCTTCTTCCTCCTCGGACCCGTGGATCACCGCCGGTCGATTCGGGCCATCGAGGACGTCCCCGAGCCCGCTGAGCCGTTCTCCGTCTTCATTGTGAGCTCCTTCTCCTTCCCCCGTGCTCTCCCCCTCCGTTCCTCTCCACTAGCTCGTTTTCCGTCGGAGCTGACAGCTTCCGCCCGCCGGCCATGAAGCCGCCGTGGCTAGAGCGAGTTTCACTCGCGTCCGAGCACTGGTACGTGCTCAGCCGGCCGTAAGCTACCCAACGCCACCAATCGCGCCTCCTGTCGTGCTCTGTAGCCCGTCCCGCTCGACGCCGTAGCTCCGGCCGCCGCCCAAGTGGTCGCCGCCGTCAATCCCGGCCGCCTTGCGCCCAGCCGCGTGCTTCCCTGGATGCGCGCGTGCTCAGACTACCTCCTGGTGCCCTTAGCCGCCGCTCCCGAGGCCTCAAACGCGTACTCCGCCGTGACCAGTGGTCGCCGGCGATGAGCCGCGGGTCAACTCCGGCGAGTTTGACCCCGGTTGACTGGGTTTGACTTTCCCCTGGGTTACCAACGTGTGGGCCCGACCTCTAGTTTAATTAAGTTAATTTGCTAATTAGTGCTAACAGTCTCTGTTAATTAGTTAAGACACTGACATGCGGGACCCACAGGTCAGTTTTGACCTGGACCACGCCTGTTGACCGCTGACGTCACGGTGACGTAGTGCTGACGCCATAACTCATTTTCTGGATTAACTTTAATTCAGGAAATTTCAGAAAATCCCCCAAACTTCTAAAAATCATAGAAATTAAACCGTAACTCCAAATGAAATAATTTATATATGAAAAATTATCAGAAAAATTCAAGGAATCCATCTGTACCATTTTCATGCATGTTTGAACAATGTTTGTCCTCTGTTTTGGACAAAACAAATAAAGGGCATTTAAATAATCACATATGGAGTTGGAATTTGAATCATGTATTCAAACCAACTTCATTTAAATCATAGCTAGATGCATTAGCTCAAATCACAGCATATTGCCATGTCATGATCATGCATCATATTGTTGCATTGCATTGATTGTGTCCTTCTCTGTTTGCCGGTAACCGTCCCCTCTCAGTCGACGATGTTTCCGACGATGTGATCGATGACACCGATGAAGAGCTATATTATCTTCAGAAGTGCCAGGCAAGCAAAACCCCCTTGTTCATTCCGAAACAATCCCACCCTCTCGCTCCTGCTCTCTTTTACTGCATTAGGACAACAACGATTCATGTGTTACTTGCTGCGGTAGCTGAACCCCTTTATCCTTTGCATGACCTGTCATTGCCACAGTAATTAGATGAAACCCACTAGCATGAGTAGGAGTTGTTTGAGCCCTGATGTGCCTACTCATTCATGGTTGTTTGTCATGCCTGCTACTGCTTAGAGTTGAGTCAGGTCTGATTCATCGGGAATGAATTGGAATGGTGTTGAACATGTCCTACTGTGTGTGAGCTAAGTGTGTGAACACGATTTGGTAAAGGTATTGGTGAGAGGCCATGTAGGAGTACATGGTGGGTTGTCTCATTGAAGCCGTCCTTAGGAACTGATTTCTGTGTTTGTGATCCATGAAACAGTTACTACCACACATTGGGATCCTTAATTGACTCTCTCGGCTTCTTGATCACCCTTGTCCTCTGTCCAGGAGTTGCAAAGTAGTTTCTGGTGTTTGTAGTATGCTGGGGGCCGCACGCAGCGCTGACCGTAGGGGTGGGCTGTGTTGCGGTAGGCATGTGGCACGGTGTACCGGGCGCCTGTTTGGTGTCTCGGGAACCCTGCTCACATCGTTCGGGGCCGTATGTGGAAACCTTGGCCGGACTCCCTGTGGATGGAACCTGAATAGGCGATAAACCTGGACTAGAGACTCGAGTGTTTAGGTAGGCCGTGGCCGACACCCTCGCTGGGCTTCCGCTTGAAGGTTGCCGAGTACATGTCGTGTAAACGGCGATAAGTGGTGAGAGCGTGTGTGGAGGAGTACACCCTTGCAGGGTTAACATCATCTATTCGAATAGCCGTGTCCGCGGTAATGGACTTCTGGGTTGCCTATATCAGTTCATAGACAAGTGAAAGTGGATACTTTAAAATGCGCAAGATAAGCGTGAGTGCTATGGATGGCGTTCTCGTAGGGAGACAGGAGCGGATCCATAGTGGTGTATTGAAATGGTGAATATGTGGACTCGTGTGCGCCACCTCAAGAGAGTTGCCTGCAGTCGTAGTTCAGGATAGCCACTGAGTCAAAGCTGGCTTGCTGCAGTCAAACTCCACCACCCCCTTTATTGATACTGATGCATATGTAGCTAGTGCTGATGTAAGTCTTGCTGGGTACATTTGTACTCACGTTTGCCTATTTTATGTTTTGCAGAGAGACGTCAGTCTCGCTAGTAGTTCCGTGTGGACTTCGACATTTAGCTTGATACCTCAGCTACGATCTTGTGCCCTCGGCAGGATCTGGTAGATAGTCAGGCTTCTCAGCCTTTTCCATTTGTAGATGTCTGTACTCAGACATGTTAAGCTTCCGCATGTGCTTGTTGCTTGTATGCTCTGAATGTTGGGTCATGAGACCCATGTTTGTAATATCTCGCTCCTCGGAGCCTAATGAATAAATACTTTGAGTCGTAGAGTTATGTTGTGATGCCATGTTGTATTTACACATATCGAGCATATTGTGTGTATGATTGAAATGCTTGGTATGTGTGGGATCCGACAATCTAGTTGTTTATCCTTGGCAGCCTCTCCTATGGGGAAATGTAGTCTAGTGCTTCCTTGAGCCATAGTAGTCCGCTACAGCCCGGTTCACCGAAGTCCTGCTAGCCCAGCACTACTGCTCAGGACACTTGACTGGCCGGCATGTGTTTCACTTCGTTCCTGTGTCTGTCCCTTCGGGGAAATGTCACGCGGTGACATCCGGAGTCTTGCCTAGCCTGCTACAGCCCGGGTTACCGGAGTCCTGTTAGTCCAGTGCTACAGCACGGATTCACACGCTGTTGACCGACATGCTCGAAGTTGATTCATGTATGCCTGTCCCCATGGGTTAGTGCCGCTTTAGGTTCACGACTAGCCATGTCGGCCCGGGTTCTTTTCATATGGATGCTAGCGACACTATCATATACGTGAGCCAAAAGGCGCAAACGGTCCCGGGCCAGGTAAGGTGGCACCCGTGGGAGTACCGTGCGTGAGGCCGCAAAGTGATATGATGTGTTACATGCTAGATCGGTGTGACTTAGGATCGGGGTCCTGACAATTTCACTAAGCGTTTTGTCTTAGGTTCCAGAGTTGTATAGACCGAAGATCCACACAATTGAGGAATCTTGAAGAAAAACGATGCTTAGAGAAACGAATAAAGAACAAATGACTCATGAGGTGTGTTGTGTGTGAGGATTTGAAGAATAGAACACCTTTGAAGATTTTGTAGAAAACTATCGAATCAAAGAGGGCAGTAAAAGTAACTTTTAATTACCCTGAATGAAGAACACGATGAACACAGAGATGGAGAAGTGAAGTTCGTCGGTGTAGATCTTCCACGCCCTAACTTGGCACAGGAAGACGTCTACGGCGGCGGCAGAGTGAAGATTTCCGCGGCCGGCGCGAGTACAACGGCGACGAGGTCGAGGCAGCGAAGCTCTTCCTCACCGGCGACGATGGAGTAGCGGCGGTGCTAGGGTTTGGGAAGCTCGAGTGGGAGAGAGAGTTCAAGCGGAGTAAAGGAAGTGAGGAAGGGGACGGGGTATTTATAGCCATGGTGAAAAACTGTTCGCCCGAAGATTTGGGACGAACGTGCCCCTGACCCTTCTCCTTCGCACGACATGTGTCACCCACGTACAGTGAAGTGGAGATCGTGTAAGATCGTGGGTGAATAGAATAATGTATCATAGGATGTGGAACGGTTTGAGCGGCAAAACCGAAAATTTGGATAAGATTAGTTTTAACGTTTCGTTCGCAATTTCTTCAGCTGACAAGGACACAGTGAAGATTTTGAACGAGTTTCAAATAGAACGCACATGAAGAATTTGTGAATAGATTGGGTTGAGTATAGCATAGAGGGGGAAGGGTCCGATCACATTCACTTAGCAGAAAAAACCAACTTGAGGAAATAGCCATAAGTGAATGTTGTAGAGGACATAAACTCGTATATTTATAGCCAATGAAGAAAAACGACAGAACAAGTGAAGATTTTGCAAAGATGAAGAATTTGAACAACTGAGGAATTTCACAAAACTGAGGAAAAACTCAAATTGAAGATTTTCAACTTTTGTGGTGGCGTGACCCACCGTATACGAATGATGATTTCAGACACCGCGTACAATTGTCGTAGGGTTCTGAGAATCGAATTCTTCATTAATTTCTTCACACTTAGAGTGTTCTTCTTCATTGTTTGAAGAAAAACGTTTCTTCATGTGTTTCACATCTAAGTCATCAATTTTGCATAAGTGTTAGGATGAGTGCCTTTTTCAAAGTACATTCAGAGACTCTAAGATATTTAGTTCACACCGCAACTTGCTAAATCTCTTCTCATCCAAGGGCTTTGTGAAGATATCGGCTAGCTGTTCTTCAGTCTTCACATGCTCAATAGAAATGTTGCCCTTCAACACATGATCACGAAGAAAATGATGACGGATATGAATGTGCTTTGTCTTCGAGTGCTGAACTGGGTTGTGAGCAATCTTGATGGCACTCTCATTATCACAGAGGAGAGGCACATTCTTCACGTTGACGCCATAGTCCTTGAGAGTTTGCTTCATCCATAGCAGTTGAGCACAGCAAGAACCAGCAGTAATGTACTTAGCTTCAGCAGTAGACAGTGATACACAGTTCTGTTTCTTAGAGGACCAACAACCAAAGATCGTCCGAGGAAATGACATGTACCAGATGTTGACTTGCGGTCCACACGATCACCAGCATAGTCAGAGTCATAATATCCGATAAGATCAAAATCTGAGCCCTTGGGATACCATAATCCTAGTGTTGGTGTGTGAGCTAGATATCGAAGAATATGCTTCACAGCCTTATGGTGTGATTCCTTCGGTGCAGCTTGAAATCGGGCACACATGCAAACACTAAGCATTATATCTGGCCTAGATGCACATAAGTACAATAAAGAACCAATCATGGAGCGGTATACCTTATGATCAAAGTCAATACCATTTTCATCAGTGCACAGATGGCCATTTGTGGGCATAGGAATTTTGATGCCTTTGCAATCTTGCATGCCGAATTTCCTCAGTACATCCTTGAGGTATTTCTCCTGGGATATGAATATGTCATTGCGTTGTTGACGACTTTGAAGACCTAAGAAGAATTTCAACTCTCCCATCGTAGACATTTCATATTCCTCTCTCATCATATAACCAAATTCGTCATTATAACGTTGGACAGTACAGCCAAAGATTATATCATCAACAAATATTTGACACACAAACAGTTCACCATCATAAGATTTAGTAAAGAGAGTAGGATTGAGTGAACCGGGTGTGAAGCCATTCTTCAAGAGGAATTCCTTCAAAGTATCATACCACGCCCGAGGGGCCTGCTTGAGGCCATAGAGGGCCTTATTGAGTCTGAAGACTTTGTCAGGATTCTTTGGATCTTCAAAACCTGGGGGTTGAGCAACATATACTTCTTCCTCAAGCTTACCATTGAGGAATGCACTTTTCACATCCATTTGATATAATATGATATCATGATGGTTAGCATAAGCAAGTAATATGCGAATAGCCTCAAGTCTAGCAACAGGTGCAAAAGTTTCATCGAAATCAATTCCTTCAACCTGTGTGTAGCCTTGAGCTACAGGTCGTGCCTTATTCCTCACCACAAGGCCATTTTCATCTTGCTTATTGCGGTAGATCCACTTTGTGCCAATGATATTATGCTTGCGAGGATCTGGACGTTTGACCAGTTCCCAGACGTTGTTGAGCTTGAATTGATGCAATTCTTCTTGCATGGCCTGAATCCACTCAGGCTCCAGAAATGCTTCATCTACCTTAGCGGGCTCTGTGATAGAGACAAAAGCATAGTGCCCACAAAAGTTAGATAGATGTGAATCTTTTGAGCGGGTGAGAGGACCTGGTGCTCTAATATCATCGATGATCTTCTCCACTTGCACTTGTTTTGCAACGCGGGGATGAGCTGGTTGTCGTTGAGGAATTTGATCAGCCTTTTCTTCAGCATCAATTCCCTCAGCATTTTCCTCAGGTGCATCTGCTTGACGTTCTTCATGTTCTGGAATGAATTCTTCAGTAGATTCTTCAGTACGAATGACATCTTCAGTAGCCTTGAACTTGATAGAATCTTCAGGTGCTGGTTCATCTATCACAGAAGGTAGGTGCTCTCTTTGCGAGCCATTAGTTTCATCGAACCACACATCTACAGTTTCAACAACCCTGTGAAGAACGTTGTTGAAGACTCTATACGTGTGCGAGTCCTTTCCGTAACCAAGCATAAAACCTTCATGTGCTTTCGGTGCAAATTTTGAGTTATGGTGAGGATCTCTAATCCAGCATTTAGCACCGAAGACTTTGAAATAACTCACATTGGGTTTCTTGTTAGTGAGGAGTTCATAGGCAGTCTTCTTGAAGAATTTATGAAGATCTACTCTGTTGATGATGTGGCACGCAGTATCAATTGTATCAACCCAGAAACGATGAGGCGTTTTGTTACTCATCGAGCATAGTGCGAGCCATCTCAGCAAGAGTCCTGCTCTTGCGCTCCACGACGCCATTCTGTTGAGGAGTATAAGGAGCAGATAACTCATGAGTAATACCAAGTTCATCAAGATAGTCATCGAGACCCGAATTCTTGAACTCAGTGCCATTGTCACTTTTGATGTGCTTGATCTTCACACCAAAGTTAGTTGAAGCCCTCGAGGAAAATCGTTTGAAGACTTCCTGCACTTCATGTTTGTAAGTAACAAGGTGTACCCATGTGTAACGAGAGTAATCATCAACAATAACAAAGCCATATTGAGATGCTTCATTTGAAATGGCAGAATAATGATTAGGACCGAAGAGATCCATGTGAAGCAATTCAAATGGACGAGTAGTGGTCATGATAGTCTTTGCTGGATGCTTAGCCTTCGTCATCTTTCCAGCTTCACAGGCACCACATAGGTGATCCTTGAGGAATTTGACATTCTCAATGCCAATGACATGCTTCTTCTTTGCAAGCGTGTGCAAATTCCTCATGCCTGCATGACCAAGTCGTCGATGCCATAGCCATCCTTCTGAAGCTTTTTCAAGTAGGCACACGGCTGGTTGTGAACCTGTAGAGAAATCAACAATATACAAGTCTCCTCTCCTAAAGCCTTCGAAGACTTTGGAATTGTCAGCTTCCATAATCACAGCACAACGATACTTGCCAAAGACAACAACCATATCAAGATCACAAAGCATTGAGACATACATAAGGTTGTATCCTAAGGACTCAACAAGCATGACTTTGTCCATGTGTCGATCCTTTGTGATCGCAACCTTACCTAGACCGAATACCTGACTTTTGCCTTTGTCAGCGAAGATGATATGCTTCAGATGTGATGGTGATAAGGGAGCATCCACCAATATATTCTTGTCACCAGTCATGTGATTTGTACATCCACTATCGAGGACCCACTCAGTGGCTTTGGGTTGATCATCCTGCAGATGAATTAGTGTAGCTTACAAACTTCATATACTTCATCAGTGAAGAATATGACATCACAATTCATCAGATCAATTTCATCAAGCAGTAAGACAAATAAAGCAGTATGAGGACGTGTGAAATGAAAGTTCATTTCTTCATGATTAGCCTGCGTCCTTTCAAGCAAATTTTCAGGTCTCCAGCAAGTTCTTCACACGTTTGAGCACGTCTGGAGACCTGACCCTACAGAAGAGATTAGTTCTTTTTCTTCACCACCCACATCTGAAGGGGTGGCAAAGAGTTCATCACTCTGCGAGCTCCATATGAGAATGGTGGCATAGAGGCCAAACCATTTCGTTTCACATAAGAGGGGTTAGGGTAAGCATGTGAATAAGCAGAGAAATTCTTCGAGGACTTATGAACATAATGATTAGAAGAATAATGCTCATATTCATAGCCCTTGGCTCTTCCCTGCGAAACAGTTGTTAGCACGATGATGTTCATATGAGGACTTTGATCCTGTTGAAGAATTTGATCCACGTGAGGAATTTGGTCCGTATGAGGACTTGGATCCATATGAAGAGTTTGGTCCATATGAAGAGTTTGGTCTGGGGTTCCTATTCTTCACAGGTGGTGTCATGAGGACATTCACCTGAAGACTTTCAAGGCACCTTTTGGGAACCCAGATTTTCTTCATAGGGGAACCGTTCCTGTAGTTAGTGCCAACATATCTAGCAAATACTTCACCATTCTGATTTTTGAACAGTTTATAGTTGGAGTCAAATGACTCATCAGAAGAATGAGAAGATTCACATGTATAGCCAGATAAATTAGATGGATCAACTGGAGGTCCCTTTGCAGCAACCCATGAGGTTTTGGGGTACTGCTCAGGCTTCCAATATGTACCATCAGCATTAAGTTTCCTCTCAAAGGCAATACCCTCTTTCCTAGGGTTCCTGTTGAGGATCTACTTTTTAAGCACATCACAAAGAGTCTGATGCCCTTTGGGGCTTTTGTACATGCCTGTCATGTACAATTCCTTCAGCCATGCATCGTCAGTGATAGTAGCAATGTCCTTAGATGAGGAATTAGTGATAGCAGAGGCAGGTGAAGAATTTGTAACATTAGAAGCATTTGAACATTCAGGTGAAGAATTAGCAGATTCACGTCCAATGCATTTCAAACATGGAGGAACAAATTCTTCCTGAGCAGCGCTGATTTGTTGAGCAAGTAATGAATCGCGCTCCTTCTGAAGATCTTCATAACTCACTCTTAGCTTTTCAAGATCTTGCTTTCTTTGAAGAAATTCATAAGAAAGCTTCTCATGATCAGACAAGAGAGTGTTATGATGACCTTGAAGGTTGTCAAACTTGGTCTGAAGTCTCTGAAGATTTTCAGCCAAGATTTTAGTGCGATCCATTTCTTCACCCAACATATCATCACTTTTGGCTAGCATGTTTTGAACCTTTTCAAAAGCCCTTTGTTGTTTTACAGCAATCTTAGCAAGTTTAGAGTAGCTGGGCTTAAGATTTTCATCAGATTCGTCTTCACTAGACTCAGAGGAGGTATATTTATGTACCTTGGCACCCTTAGCCATGAAGCTATAGGTGGGAGCGTAGTCATCACTGCCTTCATCAGCCTTGTTGGTGAGGTCATTTTCTTCAGAGTTGAAGATGGACTTGCTGATGAATGCAGTAGCGAGGGCTAGGCTCGCCACACCAGACTCGGAGTCCTCAGATGCCTCCTCTTCCTCTTGTTCCTCAGATTCATCTTCAGAGTCCATTTCCTTGCCAATGAATGCCCGAGCCTTCTTGGAGCTGCTCTTCTTGTGAGATGAAGACTTTGAGGATTTTGATGATGAAGATTTTGAGGATTTCTTCTTTTTCTTCGCATCATCAGAACTGTAATCCTTGTATTTCTTCTTCTTTGATTCCTTTTCCCACTAAGGACAATCTTGAATGTAGTGTCCAGGTTTCTTGCACTTGTGACAAAGCCTCTTCTTGTAGTCACTGGATGAGGAATCATTGCTCCTTGAGGGTCTTCCAAAGCGACCACGTCTTGAGAACTTCTGGAATTTCTTCACGAGCAGTGCTAGATCATGACTCAGTTCTTCAGGGTCACCAAGGCTGCTACCAGAGTCTTCATCTTCGGACTCAGATACTGCCTTATCCTTCAGTGCACGTGATCTACCATAGCTCGAACCATAGAGATCTCTCTTTTCAGCAAGCTGGAACTCATGAGTATTTAGCCTCTCGAGGATATCAGCGGGGTCAAGTGACTTGTAATCAGCATGCTCTTGTATCATCAATGCCAAAGTATCAAATGAGGAATCAAGCGATCTCAGCAATTTCTTCACCACCTCATGGTTGGTGATGTCAGTGGCACCAAGTGCTTGAAGCTCATTTGAGATGTCAGTGAGGCGATCGAAGGTTTGCTGAACATTTTCATTGTCAAGTCTTTTGAAGCGGTTGAAGATATTGCGAAGAACATCAACTTGAGAGTCATGCTGAGTTGAAACTCCTTCATTGACTTTGGACAGCCTATCCCAGATAAGCTTAGCAGTCTCCAAAGCACTCACTCTTCCATACTGTCATTTTGCTCAGATGGCCACATATGCTATTCTTCGCTTGAGAGTCGAGTTGCTTGAATCTCTTCACGTCGGTAGCGTTCAGTGAGGGTGAGACAGAAGGAACACCATTTTCCACATCATAACAGAGATCGTTATCAATTGCCTCAAGATGCATTCGCATATTATTCTTCTAGTAGGGGTAGTCCGTCCCGTCGAAGGTAGGACACCCAACAAAGACCTTGATCGTACCTGCAGTCGACATAACTAAAACTCCAGGCGGTTAAACTAAAATCACACAGAACAAGGGAGTACCTTGCTCTGATACCAATTGAAAGTGTGTTATATCGACTAGAGGGGGGGTGAATAGGCTATTTTTATGAATTCTTCACTGAGGAATTTGCTAGTGAGGAAATTCCTTATCGAAGAACTACTTGCAGCGGAATAAGTACTCAGAAGTAAACATAACAGAAGACAAGCATAGTCATCATGATGAAATGAAGACAAGCACAGAGTACAGAAAGCGTAATCACAGGATAACACAAGATGAAGACAAAACAGACTGAAGAAATTGAACTGAGAAAATTGAGAAAGTCTTCAGTCAAAGTCTTCAAACATAGATATGACAAGCACACAACACAATACTGAGGAAATGAAAGAGTTGAGGAAATAGAACCAGTTGGCTTGGTGAAGACAATGATTTGGTAGACCAGTTCCAACTGTTGTCTCAATTGTACATCTGGCTGGAGCGGCTGGGTATTTAAACCTGAGGACACACAGTCCTCGCCGTATTCTCCTTGAGCTAAGGTCACACAGTCCTCGCTCAATCACTCGTGGTAAGTCTTCAGGTGACTTCCGAACCTTCACAAACTTGGTCGGTCACTCGGCGATCCACAATTCCTCTTGGATGATCTAGACCATGACGCCTAACCGTCTGGAAGAAGCACAGTCTTCAAAGGTAACAAGCACCGGATCCACGCAGGATCAATCTCTTCAGTGATGCTCAATCACTTTGGATTTGTAGGTGTTTGGGTTTGGGTTTTGGATTTTCCTCACTTGATGATTTTCGCTCAAAGTCCTCGGAGGATGGGATGCTCTCAAATGACAAGTGTCAGTTTCTCGCGGAGCAGCCAAACAGCTAGTGGTTGTAGGGGGCGGCTATTTATAGCCTAGGGAGCAGCCCGGCATGATAAGAAATAAATGCCCTTCAATGATATGACCGTTAGGTGGATAAGATATTTTGGGACAGCTGGCGCGTAGCACCGCAACGGTCGGAAATTTGAGGTCCAAATTCCTCAGGGCAATCATGATCCTCACTGTGTAGGCAATCCGCACTGGCGAATTGCTAACTCCTCAGTCAAAACAAATTCCTTAGCGACCAGAAGAACTTCGTCTCTGTCACTGAAGAAATTGACTGAACTGTATGAGATTTCTAATGGCTTCACTCGAAGGGATTAGTAGGTGTAGGATTTTGAGTTGAGCATCACATGGAAATTTTTCCTTAGTATTTCCTCAACCCCCTTTAACAGTACGGTGTTTCCTATGACTCAAGAAAGAGAAAATGAAACTACGAAAACAAAAGTCTTCACGCTTCATGTTCCTCGAATGAAAACCAAGTCTTCAAGGTCACACAAATTTCTTCACTTTCAAAGTCTTCAGAAAGTCTTCAGATACCAAAGTCTTCAGTCGAAGAACTTCATTTTTAGGGGTCGACTTTCTCTGTAAATATCAAACTCCTCATAGACTTATAGACCTATATACACTCATAAGCGCATTAGATCCTTAACCTATAAGTCTTCAATTACCAAAATCACTAAGGGGCACTAGATGCACTTATAGAGGAGCAATCAAAGTGCTAAGGAAATCATTATTGTTGGTATTGGTGAAGTCACACAATTTGGTATTATCTTGAGCCATCGCGACAAACAAGCAATCCAACACACGAGCAAACAAAAGGCAAGCGAGAAAAAGGCAAACGGAAAAGAGAGGGCAAATAAAACGGCAAGGGTGAAGTGGAGGAGAGGAAAACGAGAGGCAAATGGCAACTAATGTAATGCGGGAGATAGGGATTGTGATGGGTACTTGGTATGTTGACTTTTGCGCAGACTCCCCGGCAACGGCACCAGAAATTCTTCTCGCTACCTCTTGAGCACTGCGTTGGATTTCCCCAAAGAGGAGAGGATGATGCAGCAAAGTAGCATAAGTATTTCCCTCAGTTTTTGAGAACCAAGGTATCAATCCAGTAGGAGGCTACACGCAAGTCCCTCGTACCTGCACAAAACAATAGCTCAACGCAACCAAGGCGATTAGGGGTTATCAATCCCTTCACGGTCACTTATGGGAGTGATATCTGATAGAGAATATTTTTGGTATTTTTGGTATAGAGATGCAAAGTGAAAAGTAAAAAAGGCAAAGTAAAAAGCAAGAAAGATTAAAGTGATGGAGATTGATATGATGAGAATAGACCCGAGGGCCATAGGTTTCACTCGTGGCTTCTCTCAAGAGCATAAGTATTCTACGGCGGGTGAACAAATTACTATTGAGCAATTGACAGAATTGAGCATATTTATGAGAATATCTAGGTATGATCATGTATATAGGCATCACGTCCGAGACAAGTAGACCGACTCCTGCCTGCATCTACTACTATTACTCCACCCATCGACCGCTATCCAGCATGCATCTAGAGTATTAAGTTAAAAACAAAGTAACGCCTTAAGCAAGATGACATGATGTAGAGGGATAGTTTCATGCAATATGATAAAAACCCCATCTTGTTATCCTTGATGGCAACAATACAATATGTGCCTTGCTGCCCCTTCTGCCACTGGGAAAGCACTTCTCCAATGGCAAGAAAAACCAATCTAGTAGGCCAAACCAAACTGATAATTCGAAGAGACTTGCAAAGATAACCAATCATACATAAAAGAATTCAGAGAAGATTCAAATATTATTCATAGATAGACTTGATCATAAACCCACAATTCCTCGGTCTCAACAAACACACCGCGAAAAGAAGATTACATCGAATAGATCTCCACGAGAGAGGGGGAGAACATTGTATTGAGATCCAAAAAGAGAGAAGAAGCCATCTAGCTAATAACTATGGACCCGTAGGTCTGAGGTGAACTACTCACACTTCATCGGAGGGGCTAGGATGATGTAGAAGCCCTCCATGATGATGGCCCTCTCCGGCGGAGCTCTGGAACAGGCCCCAAGATGGGATCTCGTGGGTACAGAAGGTTGTGGCGGTGGAATTAGGTTTTTGTCTCCGTATCTGATCGTTTGGGGGTACATAGGTATATATAGGAGGAAGAAGTATGTCGGTGGAGCTTCAAGGGGCCCACGAGGCAGGGGGCGCGCCCTAGGGGGGTGGGCGTGCCCCCACCCTCGTGACCGCCTCGTGGCTTTCTTGACGGAGGGTCCAAGTCTCCTGGGTCTTATCTGATGAGAAAATCACGTTCCCGAAGGTTTCATTCCGTTTGGACTCCGTTTGAAAATTTTTTTCTCCAAAACTCTGAAATAGGCAAAAAACAGCAATTCTGGGTTGGGCCTCCGGTTAATAGGTTTGTCCCAAAAATAATATAAAAGTGGAAAATAAAGCCCAATATAGTCCAAAACAGTAGATAATATAGCATGGAGCAATCAAAAATTATAGATACGTTGGAGACGTATCACTTATCTCGTTACGTGGGTTGTCGTTCAAGCTTACCGGAATCCTGCACCAGCCCCAGAACTGGAACCACAAGACGAGCCTCCACGACAGTCTAATATTCTTGCGATCCAGATATGGCTGTCAGCCAATGGCAATCAGAGTCTTCTTCATCGCAGTACGACCCCAGCTACACCTACGGGTATCCGCCAGGCTATCCCTGGCAATAAACCAACTTAGGCCAAAAGCCTAAGCTTGGGGGAGTACGTATTTCTCACCTATATTACATTTATGTTCACACACACGCATTGCTAGATGTCGGTGCTCATACTCTTTCACTGTAATATCCATGCTAGTTTATTTTCTTTTTCCTGCTTTCTTCTTGTGTGCTTGTTAAACCTTAAGAAAAAAAATAGTAACTGTTGTGGTAGTAATAATTAAAAAGAAAACCCAAAAATATTTCCCGTTCTTCTTTTGCTTGTTGGGAGCTTTCCCGTGTAAATAGTTTTATTTCTTTTCTTTTCTTTGGGGGTCGATAGGAGAAGACCATGATTAAATTGTTGAAGTGGCTCTTATATGCATTATTGTTGATTTAACCCAGAGCCCATATTGCCTTGTCTTCTCCTGTTTATTGAATGCTCGCAGATTCCAGCTTAGTCCAATGCACGTGCACTCTTATTATTATTCACATCGTTCGGTCGTGCAAGTGAAAGGCAATTATGATGATATATGATGGACTGACTGAGATGAGAGAAGCTGGTATGAACTCGACCTCTTTTGTTTTTTGTAAATATGATGAGTTCATCGTTCTTGATTCAGCCTATTATGAATAAACATGTTTGCAATGACAATTAGAGATCATAGTTGCTTATGCCATGCTTGATTAGCTATGAGTTATAATGGTTTACCTTGCATGCCAACATGCTATTAAGATGGTTATGATGTGGTATAGTGGGGTGGTATCCTCCTTTGAATGATTTAAGTGACTTGACTTAGCACATGTTCACGCATGTAGTTGAAACAAAATCAACATAGCCTTCACGATATTTATGTTCATGGTGGATTATATCATACTCATGCTTGCATCCAATGTTTATTAATTTTAATGCATGTACATGGCTGTTGTCACTCTCTAGTCGGTCGTTTCCCAATCTTTTGCTAGCCTTCACTTGTTCTAAGCGGGAATACTGCTTGTGCATCCAATCCCTTAAACCCCAAAGTTATTCCAGATGAGTCCACTATACCTTCCTATATACGGTATCTACCTGACGTTCCAAGTAAATTTGTATGTGCCAAACTCTAAACCTTCAAATAAACATTCTGTTTTGTATGCTCGAATAGCTCATGTATCAACCAAGGCCGCCCTTATCTTCCATGTTAGGCGGGTTATTCTCAAGAGGAGTGGACTTCGCTCCTCACTCACGAGAAAATGCCTGGTCACCGGGATGCCCAGTCCCATGCTTTATGCAAACTAAATCAAAATTAATTTCAAACAAAACTCCCCCTGGGACCAGATGTATGTTGGAGGCACTCGTTGTTTCGAGCAAGCCATGGATTAATGCTTATTGGTGGAGGGGGAGTATAAACTTTACCATTCTGTTTGGGAACCGCCTATAATGTGTGTAGCATGGAAGATATCGTCATCTCTTAGTTGCTATGTTGACAATGAAAGTATACCGCTCAAAATATTATTTATCTCTATTTTAAAACCGAGCTCTGGCACCTCTACAAATCCCTGCTTCCCTTTGCGAAGGGCCTATCTATTTACTTTTATGTTGAGTCATCACCCTCTTATTAAAAAGCACTAGCTGGAGAGCACAGCTGTCATTTGCATTCATCACTATTAATCTATATTGGGTATGACTATGATTGGATCTCTTTTACCATGAATTACAATGTCTAGTCAGTCCTTGATCTTTAAAGGTGCTCTGCATTTATGTTTTGCGGTCTCAGAAAGGGCTAGCGAGATACCATCTTGTTATATCATATTATGATTGTTTTGAGAAAGTGCTGTCATCCGAGATTTATTATTATGGCTCGCCAGTTGATTATGCTATTAATATGAGTAATCATGAGACCTGATAATTATTGCAAATGTGGTTAGTTATAATCTTTGCTGAAAACCTGAATGCTAGCTTGACATATTTACAGCAACAAGAGCAAACAGAGTTTGTAAAAGTCTTTCTTTTTCTCTTTCAGTTTGTCAACTGAATTGCTTGAGGACAAGCAAGGGTTTAAGCTTGGGGGAGTTGATATGTCTCCGTCGTATCTACTTTTCCAAACACTTTTTCCCTTGTTTTGGACTCTAATTTACATGATTTGAATGGAACTAACCCGGACTGACGTTGTTTTCAGTAGAATTGCCATGATGTTGTTTTATGTGCAGAAAACAGAAGTTCTCGGAATGACCTGAAACTCCACGGAACATCTTATAAAAAAATAAAAAATCCTCGCCAAAGATGAAGACCAGGGGGCCACACCCTGTCCACGAGGGTGGGGGCACCCCCCCTAGGGCGTGCCCCCTACCTCGTGGGCCCCCTGGAGACCTCCCGACGCCAACTCCAACTCTATATATTGTTGGAAATATGCCCTAGAGGCAATAATAAATGGATTATTATATTTCCTTGTTCATGATAATTGTCTATTGTTCATGCTATAATTGTATTGTTCGGAAATCATAATACATGTGTGAATACATAGACCATAATGTGTCCCTAGTAAGCCTCTAGTTGACTAGCTCGTTGATCAATAGATAGTCATGGTTTCCTGACTATGGACATGGGGATGTCATTGATAACGGGATCACATCATTAGGAGAATGATGTGATGGACAAGACCCAAACCTAAGCATAGCACAAAAGATCGTATAATTCGTTTGCTAGAGCTTTTCTGAATGTCAAGTATCATTCCTTAGACCATGAGATTATGCAACTCCCGGATACCGTAGGAGTGCTTTGGGTGTATCAAACGTCACAACGTAACTGGGTGACTATAAAGGTGCACTACAGGTATCTCCGAAAGTATCTGTTGGGTTGGCATGAATCGAGACTGGGATTTGTCACTCCGTGTGACGGAGAGGTATCTCTGGGCCCACTCGGTAAGACATCATCATAATGAGCTCAAAGTGATCAAGGTGTTGTTCACGGGATGATGTGTTACGGGAAGGAGTAAAGAGACTTGCCGGTAACGAGATTGAACAAGGTATCGGTATACCGACGATCGATTCTCGGGTAAGTATCGTACCGATGGACAAAGGGAATTGAGTACGGGATTGATTAAAGTCCTCGACATCGTGGTTCATCCGATGAGATCATCGAGGAGCATGTGGGAGCCAACATGGGTATCCAGATCCCGCTGTTGGTTATTGACCGGAGATCGTCTCGGTCATGTCTGCATGTCTCCCGAACCCGTAGGGTCTACACACTTAAGGTTCGGTGACGCTAGGGTTGTGAAGATATGAGTATGCGGCAAACCGAAGGTTGTTCGGAGTCCCGGATGAGATCCCGGACGTCACGAGAGGTTTCGGAATGGTTCGGAGGTAAAGATTTATATATGGGAAGTTGTTGTACGGACACCGGAAAGTCTCGGGGGCATATCGGTATTGTACCGGGGCCACCGGAGAGGCACCGGGGGTCCACCTTGAGGGGCCAGCCCTCTCGGAGGGCCTCATGGGCCACAAGGGGCAGGGAACCAGCCCCTGGAGGGCTGGGCGCGCCCCCTTCCCTTGGGCCCATGCGCCTAGGGTTGGGGGGAAACCCTAGTGGGGGCGCCCCCCTTGCTTGGGGGGCAAGCCCCCCACCCTTGGCCGCCGCCCCCCTGGAGAATCATCTCCAGGGCTGCGCCCCCCCCTAGGGGGCCTATATAAAGGGGGGAGAGGGAGGGCAGCCGCACCCCTGCTGCATTGGCGCCTCACTCTCCCCGTTACACCTCTCCCTCTCTCCACAAAAGCTTGGCGAAGACCTGCTGGAACTCTGCTGCATCCACCACCACGCCGTCGTGCTGCTGGATCTTCATCAACCTCTCCTTCCCCCTTGCTGGATCAAGAAGGAGGAGACGTCATCCCGACCGTACGTGTGTTGAACACGGAGGTGCTGTCCGTTCGGCACTAGGTCATCGGTGATTCGGATCACGGCGAGTACGACTCCATCATCCACGTTCTCCTTGAACGCTTCCGTTGCGATCTACAAGTGGTATGTAGATGCTCTCCTATCCCCTCGTTGCTAGAATACTCCATGGATAGATCTTGGTGATGCGTAGGAAAATTTTAATTTCTGCTTCGATCCCCAACAGTGGCATCATGAGCTAGGTCTATGCGTAGTTTCTATGCACGAGTAGAACACAAAGTAGTTGTGGGCGTCGAATTGTCAATTCTTCTTGTTGTTACTAGTCCTATCTTGGTTCAGCGGTATTGTGGCATGAAGCGGCCCGGACCAACCTTACACGTACGCTTACGTGAGACCGGTTCCACCGACTAACATGCACTAGTTGCATAAGGTGGCTGGCGGGTGTCTGTCTCTCCCACTTTAGTTGGATCGGATTCGATGAACAGGGTCCTTATGAAGGGTAAATAGAGATTGACAATTCACGTTGTGGTTTTAACGTAGGTAAGAAACGTTCTTGCTAGCAACCTATAACAGCCACGTAAAAACTTGCAACAACAATTAGAGGACGTCTAACTTGTTTTTGCAGCAAGTGCTTTGTGATGTGATATGGCCAGAAGTTGTGATGAATCATGTATGTGATGTATGAGATGATCTTGTTATTGTAATAGGAATCACGACTTGCATGTCGATGAGTATGACAACCGACAGGAGCCATAGGAGTTGTCTTTATTTATTTATGACCTGCGTGTCAACTTAAATCGTCATGTAATTACTTTACTTTATTGCTAAAGCGTTAGCCATAGTAGTAGAAGTAATAGTTGACGTGACAACTTCAAGAAGACACGATGATGGAGATCATGATGATGGAGATCATGGTGTCATGCCGGTGACAACGATGAACATGGCGCCCCGAAGATGGAGATCAAAGGAGCAAAATGATGTTGGCCATATCATGTCACTATTTGATTGCATGTGATGTTTATCATGTTTTTACATCTTATTTGCTTAGAACGACGGTAGCATAAATAAGATGATCCCTCATTAAAATATCAAAAATGTGTTCTCCCTAACTGTGCACCGTTGCTAAGGTTCGTCGTTCTGAAGCACCACGTGATGATCGGGTGTGATAGGTCCTTACGTTCGCATACAACGGGTGTAAGCCAGATTTACACACGCAATACACTTAGGTTGGATTGACGAGCCTAGCATGTACAGACATGGCCTCAGAACACGGAGGACCGAAAGGTCGAACATGAGTCGTATAGAAGATACGATCAACATGGAGATGTTCACCGATGATGACTAGTCCGTCTCACGTGATGATCGGACACGGCCTAGTTGACTCGGATCATGTATCACTTAGATGACTAGAGGGATGTCAAATCTGAGTGGGAGTTCATTCATTAATTTGATTAGATGAACTTAATTATCATGAACTTAGTCTAAATCTTTACAATATGTCTTGTAGATCAAATGGCCCACGCTAATGTCACCCTCAACTTCAACGCGTTCCTAGAGAAAACCAAGCTGAAAGATGATGGCAGCAACTATGCGGACTGGGTCCGGAACCTGAGGATCATCCTCATAGCTGCCAAGAAAGATTATGTCCTAGAAGCACCGCTAGGTGATGCACCATTCCCAGCAAATCAGGATGTTATGAACGCCCATCAGTCTCGTGCTGATGATTACTCCCTCGTTCAGTGCGGCATGCTTTACAGCTTAGCCCCGGGGCTCCAAAAGCGTTTTGAGCAACACGGAGCATATGAGATGTTCGAGGAGCTGAAATTGATTTTCCAAGCTCATGCCCGGGTCGAGAGATATGATGTCTCCGACAAGTTCTTTAGCTGTAAGATGGAGGAAAATAGCTCTGTCAGTGAACACATACTCAAGATGTCTGGGTTGCACAACCGCTTGACTCAGCTGGAAGTTAATCTCCCGGATGAGGCGGTCATTGACAGAATCCTTCAGTCGCTCCCACCTAGCTACAAGAGCTTCGTGATGAACTACAATATGCAGGGGATGGAAAAGACCATTCTCGAGTTGTATTCAATGCTGAAATCTGCAGAGGTGGAGATCAAAAAGGAACATCAAGTGTTGATGGTGAATAAAACCACTAAGTTCAAGAAAGGCAAGGGTAAGAAGAACTTCAAGAAGGACGGCAAGGAGGTTGCCGCGCCTGGTAAATCAGTTGCCAGGAAGAAGTCAAAGAATGGACCCAGACCTGAAACTCAGTGTTTTTATTGCAAGGGAACTGGTCACTGGAAGCGGAATTGCCCCAAGTACTTAGCAGATAAGAAGGCCGGCAACACTAAAGGTATATGTGATATACATGTAATTGATGTGTACCTTACCAGTGCTCGTAGTAGCTCCTGGGTATTTGATACCGGTGTCGTTGCTCATATTTGTAACTCAAAACAGGAGCTGCGGAATAAACGGAGACTGGCGAAGGACGAGGTGACGATGCGCGTCGGGAATGGTTCCAGGGTCGATGTGATCGCCGTCGGCACGCTACCTCTACATTTACCTACGGGATTAGTTTTGAACCTCAATAATTGTTATTTAGTACCAGGTTTGAGCATGAACATTGTATCTGGATCTCGTTTAATGCGAGATGGCTACTCATTTAAATCCGAGAATAATGGTTGTTATATATATATGAGTGATATGTTTTATGGTCATGCTTCGATGGTCAATGGTTTATTCTTAATGAATCTCGTGCGTGATAATACACATATTCATAGTGTGAATACCAAAAGGTGTAAAGTTGATAACGATAGTCCCACATACTTGTGGCACTGCCGTCTTGGTCACATTGGTGTCAAGCGCATGAAGAAGCTCCATGCTGACGGACTTTTAGGTCTCTCGATTATGAATCATTTGACACGTGCGAACCATGCCTCATGGGCAAAATGACCAAAACTCCATTCTCAGGGACAATGGAGCGAGCAACCAACTTGTTGGAAATCATACATACAGATGTGTGTGGACCAATGAGCGTTGAGGCTCGCGGAGGCTATCGTTATGTTCTCACTCTCACTGATGATTTGAGTAGATATGGGTATGTCTACTTGATGAAACACAAGTCTGAGACCTTTGAAAAGTTCAAGGAGTTTCAGAGTGAGGTTGAGAATCAACGTGACAGAAAAATAAAGTTCTTACGATCAGATCGTGGGGGAGAATATTTAAGTCAAGAATTTGGCACACACTTAAGAAAATGTGGAATCGTTTCACAACTCACGCTGCCTGGAACACCTCAGCGTAACGGTGTGTCCGAACGTCGTAATTGCACTCTATTGGATATGGCGCGGTCTATGATGTCTCTTACAGATCTACCGCTGTCATTTTGGGGATACGCTCTAGAGACAGCCGCATTCACTTTAAATAGGGCTCCGTCAAAATCCGTTGAGACGACACCGTATGAATTATGGTTTGGGAAGAAACCTAAGCTGTCGTTTCTGAAAGTTTGGGGTTGCGATGTTTATGTCAAGAAACTTCAACCTGAAAAACTCGAACCCAAATCGGAAAAATGCATCTTCATAGGATATCCCAAGGAAACAGTTGGGTATACCTTCTACCTCAGATCCGAAGGCAAGATCTTTGTTGCCAAGAACGGGTCCTTTCTAGAGAAAGAGTTTCTCGCGAAAGAAGTAAGTGGGAGGAAAGTAGAGCTTGATGAAGTACTACCTCTTGAAAATCAGAGTAGCGCAGCTCAGGAAAATGTTCCTGTGGTGCCTGCACCGATTAGAGAGGAGGTTAATGTTGATGATCAAGATACTTCTGATCAAGCTCCTACTGAACTTTGTAGGTCCACAAGGACGCGTTCCGCACCAGAGTGGTACGGCAATCCTGTCCTGGAAATCATGTTGTTGGACAATGGTGAACCTTCGAACTATGAAGAAGCAATGGCGGGCCTAGATTCCGACAAATGGCTAGAAGCCATGAAATCCGAGATAGAATCCATGTATGAAAACAAAGTATGGACTTTGAATGACTTGCCCGATGATCGGCGAGCCATAGAAAATAAATGGATCTTTAAGAAGAAGACAGATGCGGATGGTAATGTGACCATCTATAAAGCTCGACTTGTCGCCAAGGGTTATCGGCAAGTTCAAGGGGTTGACTACGATGAGACTTTCTCTCCCGTAGCGAAGCTGAAGTCTGTCCGAATCATGTTAGCAATTGCCGCATACTATGATTATGAGATATGGCAAATGCACGTCAAAACAGCATTCCTTAACGGCTTCCTTAAGGAAGAATTGTATATGATGCAGCCGGAAGGTTTTGTCGATCCTAAGAATGCTAACAAAGTATGCAAGCTCCAGCGCTCTATCTATGGGCTGGTGCAAGCATCTCGGAGTTGGAACATTTGCTTTGATGAGATGATCAAAGCGTTTGGGTTTATGCAGACTTATGGAGAAGCCTGCGTTTACAAGAAAGTGAGTGGGAGCTCCGTAGCATTTCTCATATTATATGTGGATGACATACTATTGATGGGAAATGATATAGAATTCTTGGAAAGCATAAAGGCCTATTTGAACAAGTGTTTTTCAATGAAGGACCTTGGAGAAGCTGCTTATATATTAGGCATCAAGATCTATAGGGATAGATCGAGACGCCTCATCGGTCTTTCACAAAGTACGTACCTTGACAAGATTTTGAAGAAGTTCAAAATGGATCAGTCCAAGAAGGGGTTCTTGCCTGTATTGCAAGGTGTGCGATTGAGCACAGCTCAATGCCCGACCACGGCAAAAGATATAGAAGAGATGAGTGTCATCCCCTATGCCTCAGCTATAGGGTCTATTATGTATGCCATGCTGTGTACCAGACCCTATGTAAACCTTGCCGTAAGTTTGGTAGGTAGGTACCAAAGTAATCCCGGCAAGGAACACTGGACAGCGGTCAAAAACATCCTGAAGTACCTGAAAAGGACTAAGGATATGTTTCTCGTTTATGGAGGTGCCGAAGAGCTCGTCGTAAAGGGTTACGTCGACGCCAGCTTCGACACAGATCTGGATGACTCCAAGTCACAAACCGGATACGTGTATATTTTGAATGGAGGGGCAGTAAGCTGGTGCAGTTGCAAGCAAAGCGTCGTGGCGGGATCTACATGTGAAGCAGAGTATATGGCAGCCTCGGAGGCAGCACAAGAAGCAGTCTGGGTGAAGGAGTTCATTACCGACCTAGGAGTCATACCCAATGCGTCGGACCCGATGACTCTCTTCTGTGACAACACTGGAGCAATTGCCCTTGCGAAGGAGCCCAGGTTTCACAGGAAGACCAGGCATATCAAGCGTCGCTTCAACTCCATTCGTGAAAGTGTTCAAAATGGAGACATAGAGATTTGTAAAGTACATACGGACCTGAATGTGGCGGATCCGTTGACTAAACCTCTCCCTAGAGCAAACCATGATCAACACCAAAATTCCATGGGTGTGTGATTCATCACAATGTAACTAGACTATTGTCTCTAGTGCAAGTGGGAGACTGTTGGAAATATGCCCTAGAGGCAATAATAAATGGATTATTATATTTCCTTGTTCATGATAATTGTCTATTGTTCATGCTATAATTGTATTGTTCGGAAATCATAATACATGTGTGAATACATAGACCACAATATGTCCCTAGTAAGCCTCTAGTTGACTAGCTCGTTGATCAATAGATAGTCATGGTTTCCTGACTATGGACATGGGGATGTCATTGATAACGGGATCACATCATTAGGAGAATGATGTGATGGACAAGACCCAAACCTAAGCATAGCACAAAAGATCGTATAGTTCGTTTGCTAGAGCTTTTCTGAATGTCAAGTATCATTCCTTAGACCATGAGATTATGCAACTCCCGGATACCGTAGGAGTGCTTTGGGTGTATCAAACGTCACAACGTAACTGGGTGACTATAAAGGTGCACTACAGGTATCTCCGAAAGTATCTGTTGGGTTGGCATGAATCGAGACTGGGATTTGTCACTCCGTGTGACGGAGAGGTATCTCTGGGCCCACTCGGTAAGACATCATCATAATGAGCTCAAAGTGATCAAGGTGTTGTTCACGGGATGATGTGTTACGGGAACGAGTAAAGAGACTTGCCGGTAACAAGATTGAACAAGGTATCGGTATACCGACGATCGAATCTCGGGCAAGTATCGTACCGATGGACAAAGGGAATTGAGTACGGGATTGATTAAAGTCCTCGACATCGTGGTTCATCCGACGAGATCATCGAGGAGCATGTGGGAGCCAACATGGGTATCCAGATCCCGCTGTTGGTTATTGACCGGATATCGTCTCGGTCATGTCTGCATGTCTCCCGAACCCGTAGGGTCTACACACTTAAGGTTCGGTGACGCTAGGGTTGTGAAGATATGAGTATGCAGCAAACCGAAGGTTGTTCGGAGTCCCGGATGAGATCCCAGACGTCACGAGAGGTTCCGGAATGGTTCGGAGGTAAAGATTTATATATGGGAAGTTGTTGTGCGGACACCGGAAAGTCTCGGGGGCATATCGGCATTGTACCGGGGCCACCGGAGAGGCACCGGGGGTCCACCTTGAGGGGCCAGCCCTCTCGGAGGGCCTCATGGGCCACAAGGGGCAGGGAACCAGCCCCTGGAGGGCTGGGCGCGCCCCCTTCCCTTGGGCCCATGCGCCTAGGGTTGGGGGGAAACCCTAGTGGGGGCGCCCCCCTTGCTTGGGGGGCAAGCCCCCCACCCTTGGCCGCCGCCCCCTCCTAGAGATCCATCTCCAGGGCTGCGCCCCCCCCCAGGGGGCCTATATAAAGGGGGGAGAGGGAGGGCAGCCGCACCCCTGCTGCATTGGCGCCTCCCTCTCCCCGTTACACCTCTCCCTCTCTCCACAGAAGCTTGGCGAAGCCCTGCTGGAACTCTGCTGCATCCACCACCACGCCGTCGTGCTACTGGATCTTCATCAACCTCTCCTTCCCCCTTGCTGGATCAAGAAGGAGGAGACGTCATCCCGACCGTACGTGTGTTAAACGCGGAGGTGCTGTCCGTTCGGCACTAGGTCATCGGTGATTCGGATCACGGCGAGTACGACTCCATCATCCACGTTCTCCTTGAACGCTTCCGTTGCGATCTACAAGTGGTATGTAGATGCTCTCCTGTCCCCTCGTTGCTAGAATACTCCATGGATAGATCTTGGTGATGCGTAGGAAAATTTTAATTTCTGCTTCGATCCCCAACATATATTTGCTTTCGGGGAGAAAAAATAGAGGAGAAGAAATCATCGCGTTTACGGTACGGAGCCGCCGCCAAGCCCTAAAACCTCTCGGGAGGGCTGATCTGGAGTACGTTCGGGGCCGGAGAGGGGGATTCGTCGCCGTCGTCATCATCAACCATCCTCCATCACCAATTTCATGATGCTCACCGCCGTGCGTGAGTAATTCCATCGTAGGCTTGCTGGACGGTGATGGGTTGGATGAGATTTATCATGTAATCGAGTTAGTTTTTTTAGGATTTGATCCCTAGTATCCATTATGTTCTGAGATTGATGTTGCTATGACTTTGCTATGCTTAATGCTTGTCACTAGGGCCCGAGTGCCATGATTTCAGATTTGAACCTATTATGTTTTCATGAATATATGTGAGTTCTTGATCCTATCTTGCAAGTCTATAGTCACCTACTATGTGTTATGATCCAGCAACCCCGAAGTGACAATAATCGGGACCACTCCCGGTGATGACCATAGTTTGAGGAGTTCATGTATTCACTATGTGCTAATGCTTTGTTCCGGTTCTCTATTAAAAGGAGGCCTTAATATCCCTTAGTTTCCATTAGGACCCCGCTGCCACGGGAGGGTAGGACAAAAGTTGTCATGCAAGTTCTTTTCCATAAGCACGTGTGACTATATTCGGAATACATGCCTACATTACATTGATGAATTGGAGCTAGTTCTATATCACCCTATGTTATGACTGTTACATGATGAACCGCATCCGGCATAATTATACATCACCGATCCGATGCCTACGAGCTTTCCATATACTGGTTTACGCTTATTTACTTTCCCGTTGTTACTGTTACAATCACTACAAAATACCAAAAATATTACTTTTGTTTCCTTTACTTTTGTTACCGTTACCACCACTATCATATTACTTTGCTACTAAACACTTTGCTGCAGATACTAAGTTTCCAATACTCCAACAGATACACTGCATCCCCGTCGACCTACTACTCCACCTTTGCTTTGCCCGCCACCACGAGTTTGCCGATGGCTCAAGCTACCGCGTCACCTCATTTCCTCATGGACGAAAACCGTCAGAGGAACTGGATGTTGTAGAGCACTCGCGCTCAAGCTTTACGATGGCGGCTTCTCGGCCACACTGGCAGCCTTTCAAATGTCGGAGTGGAGCTGTGGTGGGCTTCCTCGGCGAACCTTGGGCACAATTTGGACGGGAATCACGCTTGTCAAGGTTCCTCGGCACCGGGATCTCTTTTGACGCCATTGCAAGAGTTGTTGAGGGTCATGATCCTTGGTTTTCATTAAGAAGGAATGCAGCTAGATAAAGTAGTGCAAGTCCATTGAAGTGTGACACGGCTCTTTGACTGACCGCCTATGGATGCTCAGTCGTGCCATCGATGACTACATATATATTGGGGAAGATATAATCCTCAAGACGGTTAGAAGATTCACACAATCCGTGATCGATATCTTCAGGCCGGAGTACTTGAGGGCAGCAAATGATGAAGACACCGAGAGGCTCAAGAACAAGGATGGCTAGGGGTGCTGGATTTAATTGATTGCATGCATTGGACATGCAAGAATTGCCCCGCGGGATGGAAAAGTCGGTACAAAGGGCATTCGAAAAATTCAGTCATCATTCTCAAGGTAGTTGCATCAAAGGATCAATGGATTTGGCTTTCATACTTTGGTGCATGGCCCTCATAACGACCTTGATGTCCTTTCGGGATCACCATTGTTCAGATGGCTTGTTGCTAGAGATGCCCGGCCTTGCAACTATGGTGTCAATGTCCATGAGTACAAGATTAACTACTACTTTGCCTATGGCATCTATCCCACATGGTCATATTTTTAGGAAGTTAAGTTTTAGGGGTTCAGTTAGCTCCATGTTTGTTTTAATTCCTTAGATTTGAGGAGGATTTTGGGGAGTTAAAATTTAGGGGTTCTATTAGAGATGCTCTTAAACAAGTAGTGCGCATTTTGTTTCTTTTTCTTCCCTAACAATCAGTTCAACTATTCAAGGGATCATAGCTAGGGTGACGATTGAGTATATGCTCATGTGCAAACTGTAAAAATCTGAGTAAAAAAACTACAACATACATGTTTATATATGGGTGTAAAGCCTAATAAAGAGATCTTGCAGGAAAAACATAATCCGATCCCTGGGCTCTCGGTCTTGGCATCAAATCGCACGGAGTTCTGCTCGGTGTGCATCCAGGGTCGCTCGGTTTGGTCGCAACTGTCCTGGCCTCTGTAACAGACCATCCGTGGCTGGAGTAGTGTCCAAGTCTGACCTTGGGTGATGCCCACCGTTGCATATTCAAATAACTTGATTTATCCTAAACTCCATAAATTTGTAAAGAATAGATGAAAAATTGTAGGCGCATATTCACCCCCTCTAGTCAACATATTTAAAATTTCAAACACAAAATTATGAAAGAAGGATGTTTGCCCTCCAACATGTGAATTAAAAAGAAGTGTCTTATTCTCTGGACTGGCTCTGGCACGATGCTTGCTTACATGTTCAGTACCCACATCTCTTCAGTTATGCAAAGGACACTAACATGATAGTTCCCTTTGTCTTGCAAAATGAATTCTTGGATGATCTATTTCATTTACATCGCGCGAATAATTTATTTAGATGTAATATCTTTGTTTTCATATTTCTACTTCTGAAGAAAAGAGTTCATTTGATACCTAGAGCTACGTTTGGGGCAATGGTAGGTGTCGGTGCATAATACTAGCGTAACCTCGGTAGGGTGTCGTGCGTAGCCGGAAGGCGAGATGAGAGTGTACACTAAGCAATTACCCAAGTCCATGCCCTTCAAGTGGAGGTAAATACCCCAGTTCTTCTTGGATTGCATTGATGGTGTACTCTATATGCTTCGTGTGAGGAGGTTTGAGTACAAGGGTGACACCGCTAGGATCACGTAGGTATATTGAGATTAGATGCCTATCATCTAGCCTTAGGCCTTGCTTACATATGTGACAGGGCCTAGGATTTACATGAGTCCAGATCAGTTACGGGCGGGTGGAGATCCTTCGAGATCTCCAGGATAGCATTACTTTTTTTTTAGTCTAAACACACTTTATTAATCACACAAGTTCATAGGAATACAATGGATGTCTGGTGGGTTTATTAGCCACAAGTGGCGCCCAAGATCCAGACCGAAAGCATGTTTAGCGAGGCTGTGCGCCTCAATATTGGTGGTTCTACCTTCGAAGATGAAGGTACACTGGTGAAATTCTCTTGATGTCTCAACAATCTCCTTGACTGTGCTTGCATATGTCCCTCCCGTACCATGCTTGATATCATTTACTACACTTTGGCAGTCAGAAGCAACAATGAAATCAGATAGTGCCAAATCTGAAGCTAGCGCAAGCGCCTCCCGGCAAGCTAGCGCTTCGAGGGTTGCATGCTCCGTGATGCCATATGTTTTGATTACTGAAGCACCCAAGAACTGACCCGAAGAATCTCTGCATATGGCGCTGAAGGAGCCATACAGGTTATCTCTGGAGACCGCACCGTCTACCCTGATCTTCGAGAGACCCGGCGGTGGTGGAATCCACCTTTGCCTTGGTTGCTCCGTGCTTCTAGCTGCAGGCGACCCACTCTTCTTGGGTTTGCAATCTTCCAACTCTCTAATATATCTCATGATAAAATTATGCGTGGAAAGTGGGCTTTGGAAGATATTTTCATGGAGAGCCTGCCGACGTGCATACCATAGAGCCCACAGAGTAACTGCAACCTGGATGAATTCCGCAGATGAAAGTGTATCCAACAGGGAGAATAACCACCGTCGTGCATCAGGCTCACGGGTGTTGTTTAAAGCCTCCACCATATCATGATCTTGCAACGCCCAGGATAGCATTACTTGATCGCCTAGTAGATATCCACATCCTAAGAAGACCGCCACCGAAAAGCGGGCCTAGGCCGCATCGTGCGTTGATGGGCTAATGGCCGGCCCACCAGGCCGACTTTTGATTCGCTTGTGTACCTATGCATGGCACCGTCCATAGGTTTTCAACGGTGAAGTCCAAGCATAAGTTTTTTCTGGTTGTTGCTTCATGACCGATTGAAGATCAGGAATTTAATAGCTAGAAATAATTTCATCTTGTAGTCATACAATCGTGAACCTCATCTCTACCTATTAGTTCTGTAGAACTGCACGCATGAATCAGTTCATCCAAAATCTCAAGCTCCCCCTCACGTGTGGCTCACTCAAGTCTAAACGTGGATCGAAAATGGATTGCAATTTAACTGTGCCAGCCGGGATGCTTCGATACCATGTAGAGCTGCACACATCGGCCAGTTCACCCAAAAGCTCAGGCTGATGGACAAAGGTGGGTTGCATTTATACGTCAACAAGTTCGAGCATAGTTCCACCTATGCTCAACTCGTCTTTTTGTATGTAGGTGACTGAAACTTCTTTTGGTATAAGCCAACTCCCCTTCCTTCCTTTCGTCTTCCTCATTGTGCTAGAGACACCCTCCAACACAGGCCTAACCACCGGTCCACGGTCGGTGGTGTTACCGCGCATGCCTCGACCTTTTCAAGTCGCCTCCTGCATCACTCTGTTGCTTCCCCGGTCATCCTAAGACTCATCCTTCTCCGGCGCAGGTGATCGGACCCCGTCCTGCACCCGCACCCGTGAATCTTCTTCCTCTTCATTGCCAGTGACATCGCGACATCTCTGTCTCCGGTTAGGTCGCCGGCTAGTAGCGTCGCCCCTGTCTCGACCTTTGAACTCCATGTCGCCTTATCTTCTTCTCCTAGGAAAATGGACCTATACCCCCAGCCATTTTCAGGACTACGAATAGCAAATGCGACATTTATTTCTTTGCTTTTGGAAGAGTTGCCCCAAGAGAAAGATGAGACGGTCTAAGAAAATGACATAAACAAAATGTTTTTTTAGAATCTAACATAAACAAAACGGAAAAGCTATTTTCCTGCCGACTGTCGGTTAGCGACAGGCACGTACGATCTTTCTTTTCTGCCCTGGCGCGTAAAAAGAGCTTCGAAAAAATAGTGTCACTGCTAGGATTCAAACGCACGACCTGTCAGTTGCAGCCACAATGCATTACCAACTGAGCTGACCACCTATTTTTGTTTCATTTGCGGGTTAATTTGTATTTCTACCTTAGTAAATGAGAACGAGAAAGAAAGACCACAACACCTTTGATGAGGAGACAAAACCATTTGCTCTAAGTTTTTTAAAGGGCCGATGCAACGTGTTTTGTACTCCACTTGTCTCTTTTTTGTAGTGATGAATGTTTTCTAGAGAAATAAATGTTTCGCTCCTATAGAATTCGAACAACGGTTTTTTTCTCGTTTGCTATATCTCGGTAAATTCTTTTGTAATGAGATTGATAATTATATGTACCACAAACCTGATAGCTTATGTACAAATATCGTCGTATCTTTTTTTACAAAAAAAAAACTAATGTAAACATACATTCTTCGATAACTTTTTTGTATGAATAGTATGGTAACTCACACATCGCATGTCTGATAACTTATGTACCCCTGTCCTGGTAACTTTGGCGACCGAAGGGGGGGGGGAGTTGATGAAATATCCCCTCGGTAGATTTTTGTGTCGATATCATGATAAGTCACGCATCGTATACCTGATAACTTATGGACCCCAGTCCCGATAACTTTGGTAGGGGGTGAGGTGGGGGGGGGGAGTTGACGAAACATCCCCTCGGTAACTTTTTGTGTGAATAGTATGGTAACTCACACATCGCACACCTGATGACTTAAGTACTCCAGTCCTGATAGCTTTGGCATGAGGAGGGGGGGTTAACATTTGTGTGAATAGCACGGTAACCCACACGTTTGCAGACATGACAACTTATTTACCCCGGTCCTGATAACTTTGGCGAGGGGGTTGATTAAATATACCCACGGTAACTTTCATGTTAATAACACGGGAACTCACGCCTCGCAGACCTGATAACTTGTATACCCTGGTCCTGATAACTTTGGGGACCGGGGTGGGGGAGGGAGGGACATCATGAAATATACCCCCGGTAACTTTCATTGATGAAGTGGAATTTTTTTCAGAAAAATAGCTTTCTTTCTTCTTATGACAGTAGTAAGAAAGAGTTTAAAACAATATCGTTGTTGAACTAATGAACAACAAACTAGGTTGGCGTGATGGTTGTTGGTTTTTGTACTTGGGCCTATCCTTTCCACCTCGACGCAGGTTCGAATCCTGTGTAGGTAAAAAAAATTTGCGTTTTTAATTATGGCGCAATAAATCGATCGGGAGGAGCACGGGAATAGCGGGTGGAGCGTTGTTTCCCCCGTCGAGGGGATCATGCGGATCTGTGGCTACCACATTGTGGTATCATTAGACTTTTTTTCTTTGCAATTGTAATAGAGAGTATTTACTAAAACATATCAAAGTCCTAACAAATTACTCTAGTCCAGTCTAATAAATGCCTAACCATGCGTAAACATTCCCCATTTTCACCTAGCCCTAGCCCTAGCCCTAACGCCGTCGGCTTCATTGTTCCACGGTGCACCCGGCCTCCCCTCCTCCCCCCAATCGACCGCAACTACCATGGTGAGCTGCGTCCAACTCGCCCCCACCCCGCAAACCAACCCTCCAGCGTTTCTTGATCACCGGGCGGGCTAACCCAAAACCCATGCGCTCCGTGATCGCATTGCAGGCGGACGTCGGCGTGGAGGCGGAGGCGGCCGCCGCCGCCGCGGCCGCCGGGGAGCCGAAGAAGAGGACGTTCCGCAAGTTCAGCTACCGCGGCTTCGACCTCGGCGCGATCCTGGACATGTCCGCCGCCGACCTCATCCAGGTCCTCCCCGCCCGCGCCCGCAGAAGGTACGTGGAACCCAGCGGCGTGCGTCTCTCTTGAGACCGAGAGTGGGATCCCCTAAACTGCTAGTTCGTTTGACTGGAAGAAAATGCCGTGCTTTCATGTTGTTGTAGAACCGGTTCAAGAGGAAGCAATTGATGCTCATCAGGAGGCTGCGCAAGGCCAAGGCGGTAATGGACCATGCATGCTCCTCCCTTATGCCTCTGCAATCTTCTGTCATGAACTGCCTGCTATTAATTTGTAACCGTCTTCGTAGTTCGCATTAAACTACTGATTAGGAAGTACGATGAGTGTGGTTTTTTGTAGCTCAGGCTACACGGTACCCCTTATCTTTGTCATCCATTTATGCATCAAGATCCGTGCAGACATATTTATCTTTTTTGTTTCTCTTAAACTACACAACATATGAACTTTAACTTTTGCAGAACAACAATACATTCTAACTACAATCTAGGAAAAAACTTTCAGATTTTTTCATGCATTTTAAATACTTGAAATAATATTTTTATTCAAAGAAAATGTCATTTTGTATATTTATATCAGACCAAAAAATCTGAAAGTTTTTTCACACATTGATGTTCTAATGTTTGTTCGATCTGCAAAGTTTGAAGTTCATATGTTGTTTCATTTTCGAGAAACAAAAAAGAGAAATCTTCTTGTTGTTAGTTCGTTGGAGAGTACGGATCTCAAAGCCAGGTTGGAGGGTTGAGGATAAGAGGTTCCATATAGCCTGAGCTACAAAAAAACTTTGTGAAGTACGATACTCCCTCCGTAAAGAAACATAAGAGCATACGTACTACTTTAGTGATCTGAACGCTCTCTTTTTTACGGAGGGAGTACATGCAGAATAAAAAATGTGTTTACTCTTTTTCTGCAGCATTGCAGCTTCCAAATGTTGATCATCACTTTTCTGTTTGAAACGGGTTCAAATATCTTGCTTACACTACTACAGAAGAATGAAACTTCATCTAGCGCACATAAATATATTCTTGATTATTTCCGGTTCTGGATCGAGGTTGTGGGAATATTGATGTTCGAGAAAGGGGAGTATCAATGTATACTGTGAGCCTTGAGACGAGTGAATATCTTATGGGTCTTTAAACCACCATGAAGCACTAGATGGCTCTATAGTAGTGCGGACTATTTTGCATCTTATACAATCCACTGATATGTTTAATGTTCCGTAAGTACTGTGAGGAATATCCATTTTGTTAGTGTGTCAAGAAATGTATGATATGAACTTCTAAGTATGCGCACGCTCTTTGACATGTATTGAACGATGTGTGACCTGTACAGGTATTGATTTGAGTGTTTTCACATTTTGTAAGTTATAGGATTTTTGAAGTTTTAACAGCACACCTCTGATGCTGTTTTGGCTTGAACCGTCGATTATGTTGCACTGTTTGTGTGAGATCATGAAAAAAAAAAGCTCATTCCGTTTTCTCTGAAAATGTACAGAAAATGGAGGCACTTGCTGGTGAAAAGCCAGGGGTTGTGAAGACCCATCTGCGCGACATGATCATCATGCCAGAGATGGTTGGCAGCCAGATTGCGGTGTACAATGGGAAAACCTTCAACCAGGTTGAGATCAAGCCCGAGATGATTGGCCACTACCTCGCCGAGTTCTCCATCAGCTACAAGCCCGTCAAGCACGGGAGGCCCGGCATCGGCGCCACCCACTCCTCGAGGTTCATTCCTCTCAAGTGAAGGATCCCGCGCACGCGCCAAAGCATCTCCTGAAGACCTGAACTCGATCGGTTTTGTCAGCTTCTTCTGCGCACATGCGAGACGAACACGATCGAAGAACTTGTTATCTATGTGCCCCTAGCCCAAATTCCAGCTCTATTTATCTTTTCACATCCAGTTAGCTGGTTCTCATCGTGCCAAATCTGTAGCCTTCATTTGAGACTACAAGACAGATAGCTGTGATGTCAATGCATGTGCTTGGGTACATAGAGACACACTTGGCATCCGCAAGTAATTGGCTCTACTACTCCTGTCAGCTCTTGCATCTCCCCAAGAGCACACATCTGTCAGCAATGGCAACGATCAGCGCCACCAGCGTCGTCCTCGCGGCCAGACCATCGCCGTCTGCAGGGCTGAGAGGAGTCACCAGCGGGGAGTGGCCAGGGCCGAGAGGCTGAGGTGCAGCTGCTCTGGCAAGAAGTCCTCTTAAGCTCTGGTTCCAGTGCTAGTTAAGGGCCCGACGATGCTCGCTGTGGCAAAGCTCCGCCGTGGCTTCAGCGGCGCCGGTGTTGGTTGGACGGGCAGATGCTGATGGTGTTAGAATTATTGGACTGGGCCCATTTGTTATTTCAGATTTTCAGTAATTCCTAAGGGAAAATTTCAAAGGCCCATTATGACTCATTCATGCATGATAAAGGAGTGTAAAATTTACTACACCACCCTAGTTGATGAGGGGGATGCTGGACTAACATATAAAGTTGATCAACTCACACACCACAAAGAGCTTGAGAAGAGAACGCTAAAATTGCTAATTCTCACTTGCTCTGCAATAGGATCTGGTCATTTTCTAGGAATTTCTTCTGCCGTCGTTGCCAATGTTTCTTGAACCTTGTCTAGTTCGAGCATGAAGCAGCCGCTTTCCGCACCGTCCGCGCATATCCCCTTGCCGATCTCCGCCATTTTACCCAATAGCGTCGCATATCTCGTTTTGTTTTCCGTTCTCTTCGAGCATCTCTCCTCGTACTCTTTCAGCCGCTCCTCTATGAATTTAGGAGCCCACCTGGGCAGCATGTACTGCGCTGGTATTTCTTTGACTCCGAGCTGCGTGAAAACTCTGAATATGTGGCAGCAGAGAATCCCATCTCTGGTAAACTTTGCACATTGGCATTTAAATGCATGGGTTCCAGGTTCAGCTACCACTTCGAAAGAATTTCTACTGAACTCCGGGTTCTCATAGTTGAAGACCTTTTCGAGTCTGTATCCCCCTTGTATCTCATGCACGTTGAATGCTGTGGAATAGTATAGTTCATTCTGAGCTATAAGAAATATTTGCCTTGTGTATATTCGCGCTGCATGCTTTTCTATTGGCTGCATGGAAAAGTACGCCGGTTCAGTTGCTGACTGCAATGCATCCTCTTCCTCTGTTTTTACTATATGCTCTTGCATCCTCTCATATTGCTCAATAAACTTCTCGATTCTGTCCTTTGGAAGCACATTGTCTTTGAATAATAAGTTTGTCCCCTCAAAATATCCAGCTGATTTGACGAATGGGCAGAAATCTGCTTGGAAATAAACAGGCACCCAGTTTTTCCTTGTTTCCCACATGCGTCGGAGGTACTCATTTTCACTTGCATCGTATCTCTCAGTGAGCACATCCCATCCTTCTTCAAATTCCTTTTCTGTCAGTGAGTTGTCTACCAAGCTGTGCAGCTCTGCATTCATGTTGCTCCTTGCTGCCATGAAGGCTCCCAGCATTTCCTGTGCTTTTCGCATCACACTGAATTTGCAAAATCTGTGCCTTACTTGTGGCATGACCTCAGAAATTGCTGTCGCCATACCTTCATCCTGGTCTGTTATGACTATTCTTGGCAGTTTCCCTCCCATCACATGCAAGAAAGTTTGGAACATCCACTTGAAGGTTTCAGCTTTCTGATCTTGTAGCAAGGCGCATCCAAACACAAGGATTCTCCCGTGACTATTCATTCCAATAATAGGGGTGAAAGGCATGTTATGCTTATTAGTGCTGTATGTGGTATTAAACGATATGAAATCTCCAAAAATCTCATAATCTACTTTCGACCTCGCATCAGTCCAGAAAAGACTCCTAACTATGTTATCTTCATCTTTTTGCATGGTGTAGGAAAATCCAAGGTTCCTCAGCTCCAGTTCTTTGAAGCGCTTCAGTGCGGTTTCAACATCTGAGTTTTCTTTTCTCCACTGGTTTACACACTGTGAATTGCTCGTGTCTTTCTCTTTTATTGATGATGCCTTTCCGAAGTTGCTTCTCATTCTCCTGAAAATATTCATAGCTTTCCTTGGATTTACCCTACTTTGTTGCAGAACTCTTAGAAATAACTTTTCTTCGCTTGACAAGTATTTGTGGTTCAAAAAGAAACTTGCGAGAGATGGGGATGGACATAATGGATGGTTGTGCTCATGCTTAACTCCTATGAACTCCCATTGCTCGTTATGGAGCTTCACTATCACCTTTGCTTGGCACCGTGAGCCCAAAGCATTAGACCTCCTCTTCCTCTTCAGGTCCTCGGTTGGCTTTAGCTTACCACTTCTGTTGCATTCCAGGTCAAACTTCACTCTCCTGTAATTCGACCCCCTCCTTACTGCAAAACCAGTTAGCATAGCATGTGTGCTGTAGAAACGTTCTGCATCTTCAAGGGTTGGAAATCTCATTCCAATTTCCGGTGGTCTTGAATTCTCCAGTTCCTCGAAACTAGGGTAAAAGCATTTTCCTAGTTCAGTATCTAACTCACTCCCTGAACTGCTACCTGAATCGCTTCCGCTGCTTGTATCATTGCTAGACATTTCATGCCCTTGTGTAACACCGTGTAATTGGTCTTGTTCTTCAGCGTGCAGCTGCATTCTAGTGTCCACCGAGTTGGATTGTTTATCCGATATATCTGCCAACAGTCCTTGTGCAGCTGTGCCAATGCCATTCGACGCGTGGTCCTGCATGCGGGTGAATGATATCTGTTAAGCTTTTTTTTTTGAGAAAAATCTGTTAAGCTATTAGGTAAGGCTGTATTGAATTCCACTTGTATTACAGAGCAGTACTCCGTATGTTTTGTTTGGTTTCCATACCTGGTCGTCTCCACCAGTCAGCTGTACACACCCTCCTGGTAATGCTTGTTTGCCAACGTTTTCCTGTGCAATTTATTACTTTATTTCTCAGTAAAAGTAAGCATGAGGACATTCTAAAAAGATATAGTGGTAGTGATGTTTATTAAGAGAAAGGGGGGCCAAAGCCAAGGTCCTTGCCGATTTCTACTACCAGAAACCCACAATGTTACCAACTACAGGTCAACCACAAAAGGAAAACACAGTGATGGCACTGAATAACCATAATCAGTTAGTTGCAAATGCCATTGCTTTCCCATCAATTTTACTGCCATGTGATACGCGCGAGAGCAATTCACCGTTTGTTTCTGGTGACTGCATATTTCTCTTGTAGACTTGTACTGTAGTACAGTATCATCAACATACGAATGCACATTGTAAGCAGACGCGTTGGAGCAATACCTTTTCTATGGGCAGCCCTGCTCCTGATGAGTGGTTCGGTTCTACGGCCCGGTCAACCTGTACCGATTTCACAAAGTTCATTTCACATCTATGGCAGATACACTCACATACAGGCAATAACAAAATTCCGCAGACAAATTTACTGGTAACCATGCATACTTGTTCGGAGTTGGTTGCAGGGGCAGGCCCCGGCGCTTGTTCCCCGAGGTTAGCTGCCGCTGCCTGCATCTGTGCATCAGCGGCGGCTCGCTGCTCCTGATTTGGGGGATTTGGCACCTGAAAAAAAAATCTAGTGCTCCGGTAAGTATCAGCAATAGCCCATCAAATACCCGCCGCCGCACCGGCACCGCGCTGGCTGTGCGGAGAAGGGGGGGAGAGGAGGGGCTGGATCCGGCGTCGAGGGCAGGCGAGAAGAGAGGGATTGGACCTGTGTGTGCTCTGAGCGGCTGCGGCCTGCGAGGGGACGAGCGGAGAAGCAGACGGCCGCGGACGGGGAGGGAGGAGGCGGCGCGGTGCGACGGCCGCCTGCTGGATAGAGAGAGGGGGGAGTCGGATGGGAAGGAGTGGGGGGAACAGTTCCAGGAGGGAAGGGCGGGCCCCTGTAGCTCTGTCTATGCGGTGAACGTCCACCCATTAAGGCCTTGTACCGTATAGGTTTGAGTGCTTCAAAAAAAAAATAGGTTTGAGTGCTTTAAAGAAACAATATGGGCTCATTTGGTTTGGAGGAAATCAAAACGTAGGAATTAGGAGTAGTATAGGAATTTGATAGGATGACACTTGTCATCCTAAGGATTTGACTTGCCTCGTTCCTACGCCCAAAATGAGCTTTGAGTGGATGTATAGTTTCCTTCAAAAACACAGGAAATGAGTAGTATTCCTATGAAATTCCTTTACGCATTTTCTACAAACCGAATGCATATATAGAACATTTTCCTCCGGAATTCTTATTCCTATGTTTTTCCTACGAAAATCCTCCAAACCGAATGAGGCCTATAGGTTTGAGTGGGTGTTTAAATTCCTATAGAATGTAGTAGCAGGGACAAGTCATTGCACTGTGAATTATACATGAAGAAATCTAAATCTAAAGCTACTACTCCCTCTGTCTCAAATAAATGTCTTGGCTTTGTACTAACTCTAGTACAAAGTTGTACTAAGGTTGAGACATTTATTTTGAGACCGATGAAGTTTTTTTTAATATAAAAATGTTTCATATTTGTGCTATGTGAACAAAAAGTATGCATGTAATTTTGCATGAGTCTGTAAAATAATGTTAGTGGATGCTGACATGACATGCTTGATAAGATGGAAGGCCACATGTTAGAAATAATTAGAGTTAGTGGGGATTAACTATTTAGGAATAGTAAATCCCTACGAAAATTCTTTAAATCAAATGACCAAGACTAGGCAGTGTACTTTATTCTCCTTTACTAAAAAACAATATTTTTTTTAGAAAGAAGGCATTTGCCCAACCTTAAGAATGAGGCCTTTACGGTTTACAAGAGCTATAAATATGAACAAAGAAAGATGTGAACATATATCAATGGTTCGATACACGAGCAAAAATGTCTACATGGCAATGCAACTCATGTCAAACGAACGGGAAACAAAAGGGCCGCCCTGGGCCGCATTCACCAGCACCCACATCGATGCAAGACACACACCCAAGCTAGCAACTTGATGTTATGACGTGGCGCATAGATCATGACACTTGCCATCGATCCTGCCGATGAAGATATCAAGAAGTTGTTGGTCGTCGCAAAAGCCTCTACAATTGCAATAACACAAAAGCTTGTAATAATGTGACCCATGTACTAGCAGACCATGATGCATGTATGTGTGAGGACAAATTCAGTTAATGGTTTTTTAAAATCTTAGATCTTATACTTTTTTACTACTATCACCAGTGATCCTGCTAGATTTTCTATTTAAGGCTGTTTTTTAGATTGCATGATTTTAAAAGGGATTTTAGAAGATGTGATTCTTAAAGGATTTTTTCAGATCATAGGGCTGGACCGTTGAATTTCTACGGAATCCCCGCAAAAAAAATAATTTCTATGGAATTCATTTCTACATGCCCACTTCATAGGAATTTAAACATAAGCTCAATCCATTTGATCCTTTCATTAAAAAAATCAATACACATTCGTTTCATATCTCTATCACTCATCAGTCCTCTAAAATAATCATCACAATAGACGGATAGTATAAGATTCCCGAGTTTTCAAATCCTAGATGATTCCATGATACACGGCTTTTTTTATAACATGGCACACACATAAACACATCAATTATGTGTTTTTTTCTATTTATAGTTTTCAAATATCTGCAAATGGCCTAATGAAACTTTCTAAACAAAAAGCGGCCCTAAAATACCGCCACGGTGCGTCCTGCGGACCGAGCCAGGGTTTTACGGCCTCCACCAGTCTCTCCACCCAGCGAAACCCCCAAATCCCCCTCCCTCCCGCACCGCCAATGGCGACGCCGCCGGCGCCGTCGCCGGTCAGGCTCCGGCTCGTGTTCGACAAGGCCCGCCTTCTCCGGCGGGCGCAGAGGGACCTCCGGCGCTGCTGGCTCCTCCTCCGGCCCGAGCTCGCCACCGTCGCCGACCTCTCCGCACACGTGGCCGCCCGCTTCCGCCTCCACCGCTCCTGCCCCGGCGGCGTCGTCTTGACGGTGGGACGCTCTCCGCCCTCCTCTCCTCCACCTTTCTGCATTTGTGTGACGCATGGGGCTCTCAATCGGGGACTCCCCGTACACGAATGCGAGGGTTTCCGGGCACTTCTTAGATTCCTGTGGATTTTATCCATCTATTTTTGTCGACTCTTAGCTTCTGTACCAGGGATTGATGGATTGTCTCTCTCCGCAGATGGATGGATTTGCCTTGCCACCTTTCGAGTCGACCTGTATCTTCAGGGACAAGGATATCATAAGGTACTCGGTCGAGAATTGCTTTTATTTATCGTTGAATTTAATGTGGTATCCGATGTAACATTGTGGCGTTTGGATCTCTGGGTTCCGATTTTGGGGGAATCGATGGGGTGTGGGCTTGTGGCTATGCAGAACACCCATGTCAGATTCACGGGATGCTAATGCGATGTTTCATTGTAGTGTGTATCATTTTCTTCTGGAAAAATGAAAGCCCAGACGGATTATCATCCCGAGTCAAATCTCGTATGTCCATGATTGGGTGGGCTGTGGACATACCAGACATCTGCATGGCAGTTATCCCCATATAACCGATGCTTCAAGTGTTAGGCATGATATAAGTAAATTATGTTTCCTTTGAAGAGCTAGAGTTTCACATGAATGATGCATTCCATAGGAGAACTCTCCTGTGTTCTTGGATGTAGCATGTCGGTTTCCACTGGCATGTTGAGTTGTATACTTATATAGGGATGGTGAGGAAATTTGTGGTGAACAATTTCCGTTTACACCTGTACTTGGCTAGGAAAAAAATCTTTTCCATCTAGTATTCCAGTTTCAATACAACCATGCGTGTAAATTGTGGAAATGATGTTATTTACAACAATTGCAGGGTTCAACAGAAAGCTTGCAAGAGAATTGTACACCATGACGATGTACACTGTATTGAAGATCCCGAGAAAGTAGAAATGCGTCCGCTTCCGACTGATGATAAAATCCTTGCAATTGAGTATCAAGTTGACTCTAGTAAGCATCAAGAAGAAGAGGTGCATTGTGATCATCAGCCTGAAGAAAAGGTAACATCCGACCACAATCTAGAAAATGGGCATACAAGCTCGAAGAGGAAACGAAAAGATGAAGATGCAAAAATACCTGAGAGCTCAAGGTATCCTCGTTTGTTACCATATTTTTTTGTCCCGTTTGCCAATTAAGGACTACCACTCAGTCTGTATTTTCATAAGTCATAACAGTAAAAATCGATGATTACGCAACCATTTAGATCACATCTGGTTTCATGGCTGCTTGCTTCTCCTATCCCGTGTTGCGTTCTGTTCTGTTAAAGTGATTCTGCTACATCTGGTGATGCAGGAGAAAGAAACTGAAGAAGGCAAAACACATCGGGTGCAGCAAGGTAGATGACATTTGCCAAGATCAGGGACCTCATGGTTCCAAAGAGTCGAAGCCGTCCACTATTGGTATTGAAGAAAAGAAGGCTGATATTCAAACTGAATGTACTGTTGAGTTGGATGGAAAGCAAAAACCTGACAGGTAATATATTAAGTTTCTTCTTTCCACCCCATCCGATAAACAAGTTCTCTTCTTCCTGGTAGTGGTACTACCAAGGATCATGGACACCAAAGTACCAATCCAGGCAATAAAATCACCACTAGTAAATGGTGCTAAATTGGTTTAAATTACATGCTTATAGCATATCGAGTATATCACCACAACATACTTTGGATATACTCGATATGCTATAATCTTTTGTGCATTAAAAGTGTACGGAGTTCCATTGTCCCTTATGTTTATGTCACCAAGAGATAGTGATGACATGTCATTATATTTCCATAAACTGCAAGAAGCTTTTTGAACATGGCATTTTCTAATGATTCAGCATTTATCTCTGTTACACCATTTTATCTCTGTTACACCATTTTAAAGACTGTTTTTGCCTTTTTGTAATGGCAGTTATTTTTATTTTTGTTTCTAGTTATATATGTACAGCAGAATGTGAGCATTAATACAAAGTACGTCCTAGTTCATTTTTAATAGGTGGTATGTACATATATTAACAGTAATTCTGGTAAAAAAATACTCCCTCCGTTCCAAAATAGATGACCCAACTTTGTATACAAAGTTAGTACAAAGTTGAGTCATCTATTTTGGAACGGAGGGAGTAGGTATTATCATGATACAATAAGACTTATGGACTCCTTTGCAGTCTTTTCATATTGTTCACGCTGGAGTATCTTAGAATTAGTGTCATTCTTTTTCTGTTAGATCTTTGCAAAAAATTAATCTTGGAACATTTTCAGGTGCAATAAGACCGAGTTGAGTTGCGAAACTGAGGTGGCTGGGCAGACAACTCAAATTCCTAAAACGGTTTGTGTAATCTGCATTTCTGCTTTTAGAGAAATCCAGTGATTGGCTCTATCTCTGTTAGTTTATTTGGGCTGTAAATATTTTCCTCATCAACTTTCATGTTTCTAATAGTTGGTAAACATTATCATGTATCTATAGTACGTTATGAGACCCAAAGTTCTCAAAACTGATCTAAAGATACCGCAATGACGGATCATTGTAAATAATAATAATAATCTTATGGCCAGGTTGGGCATTGCATCGCTAAACGTAGTAATAGTAAGTATCTGTTCTTGGCCAAAATAGACCTACTCAATTTTTTCCAATATATTCTACTGCATTTTTCATTTATAAAATAAATATGTATAGCAGATGCTACTTGTAAGATAAGATATTTAAATTGCCTAGAGATTTAGACGGAGTTGTATTTCCTTCTCTTAATTTGATTTAATCTTTTGGCTTTGATAAGACAATAGATAGGACTGGATCATGCTCCTTTAGCTCCTCTTTGATATGCTAATAACGGGCATACTAAAATTTTGAAACAGAAGCTATGATGTAACAGTTTTTCTGCCTCTGCATTTTGGTTAATTATCACATGTATTTTTGTCTTTGTTTTGTCCTGTCAGAGTCGAAGTGCTCGTCGTAAGAAAATCAAAAGGCAACTTAGGAAGCTAGAGAAAGAAAAGCTGAAAGAGGTATTTTGTTAACGATTTTTTGTGTTCTCTTTTGGCTTCACATGGTATCTTTTATATCCTTATTACTAGGGCATGTTGGGTAGGAATTCGGATAACACTGCAGATTTGTGAATCACTGCCACTTACAATCTTTGTTGGATCAGTGGCAGACAAAGAGATAAGTTGTTTAAGTAGATGTTTAAATAATCTCACTAATCACATCCACATGTGGACCTTTTCAAATCAAGCCATGCTCTTTCCTTAAATTCTACCTTTTCCCAAGACTCAAGAAGACTGTCGGTGAGTTGATATCAGAGTCTCACAAGAGTTTGAACCTGTAGATTGATAAGGCAATCGTTATCTAAGAATCCGTAGTAGGGTTCATTATTGATTTACGGTTGTACTACTTTACGAGCATTCTGTAACTTATGTTACTTCCGAATGCTTCATTCATCCTCTGAACCCAATCGTCTGGTGATGGCTTCTCTCCCCTCTCATCCCCACTTTATCACCCAGATTCCAGTCTCTCCCTGACACAGCTCGCTAGCCTATCCAGCTCTGCTCTCCCGTGCGAGACCCACCTTCTCCCCGTGGCGCTGCTCTTCGAGATCATCCTGTCTCACCCATCCCGATCCTAAATCGCGCCATGCAGCCGAGCCACGGAGACCTCACCCATGGGGACGGCTGGTGGCAGCCGAGACGAAGGCAACAGGAGGAATCGCGACAATCGTGGCGGCTGTGAAATGGGCCTCCATGGGGAGGGCTCCCGGTGCTGCAGCAGAGGCGGTAGGAGGAATGATGTTGGTTGTTGTTGCAAAACAAGAAGGTCTGTTCTAAACTTGCACGTGGGGCTGAAAGAGAACCTTAATGTATTTCAATTGGTACCCTACTCCAGTGGCTCTAAGATCTCCCATGAGATTAGCACAATTGTCGTACTTGATATGGTCTCATATCTATTGTAGGCATAAAACATAAATGGTGTTAGCCAAACATATTAATCCGCAATGTATATTTGTAGAATGTGGACTGCCAGGAATCACCCGCTGCTGCTGACTGTCCATCCTCAAGCAATCACGATGATCTTCCTTGCCCGTCAAGCAATGAGAATGGCCCTCACTTGCCATTTTCAAGCCATGAAGCAGAGGAGGAAGAATCTGATGCATCAGAAGATATTGTTCCAGTTGTGGTTCGTCCTGGTCACATTCGCTTTGAGCCAGCAGGTATTCCTGAGCCCGTGAAGAGCTAATTCCTGCTAATACGATTTTCTGCATTGCAACAGTTGATTTGTCGATTGGCACTTCACCGATAGTGTATCTGTTTACCATCCCCATTGGGAAAGAAAGCTTGTACGAATTGTAGTGCCCCTGACTACACTGCATGTGAGCTTGCACACATGCCATTATGCATGTCCAAACATGGACACATTCTATGCTCTGTATGGTCAACTGGAAAACGTTTTTTGACATCTTGATAATAATTTGCTACTCCCTCCGCCCGGAATTACTTGTCATCAAAATGGATGAAAATGGATGTATCTACAACTAAAATACATCTAGATACATCCATTTCAATGACAAGTACTTCCGGACGGAGGGAGTATTATTCAAGTTATTATTATTATTTTTTGTATCGCTTGCCTGCTTGTGTCCTGCCTCTTGACTCTTGAGTCATACTTGAAGCTCAAAATATAGTAAAATTATTACGAAATTACTTCCATAGTTTTTGTGGTAGAGTTATTGTAGTCATTCAGTGCAATTTGACATTCATAAAAGAGGCAAACGATTTATGTTGTGTTTTTTGGAAAAATACCCTATAATTTGCATCATGGACCAATTAGTTTGCTTATTTATACCTGAAAGGGGTGGATCCTCAAGGAAGATCATTATGCTAAGTTAGGAAATATAAAACAGTGCTGCTCCCAAGCCTATGAATTTTGTTCCTGAATTGATCTTCTGAGAGAAAATATCCAAGGAGGATAGTCTTACCGTTGCCAAGTGGCACTGCTGGTAGATTGTGTTGTTCACTATTTCCACAGTCACCATTACTTGGATTCACTGTGTCCATAGTCACCATTAGTTGGAAATATTAATATAGTTGGTTTGCTTTTTAGTTACTTAGTCGAGTTTATTTGTTTTTATAGATTGGGTGTATTAGAGATAAGTTCACTTGGCATTGGAGATCTGTCCTATTAGGTCATGGAAGGGACCGCATTGCATCTTTGCTTTTCAGGCAAGAACAATGAATTAGTTTTCTCTCTCAACATCTCTGTATCTCAGATTATATCCAATCTTCTCCTCTGAAAACCTTTATCCCCTTCAAGCAATGTCATCTGCCTGCCCTCTACTACACAGTAGGTACCCCGATGAACCAAGATTTGTATCACAGTGAGACTAATTAAGGGTCAACTACTAGGCTTCTAAAATAAAAGTTTAGGTTGGGCTGCCAGAATAAGCGGGGTAGGGGGCAGCTTATTTTGGCAACCACCCATAAGCCCCAAAAGAACTGGCCCGAAAGTCAGTTGTCTAAGTGGCTATGGAGCTATATATTTTTTCTGTGTGAATCAACTATATTGCAGTTCCATTTTCCCTTCACGACTTGTATTTTTTAAAACTTCTCTAGCAGTTCTATAGGAATCATCATTCTTGTGTTATAGACATCATTGTACAAACTTCAATCCCTACCTGAATAATCATTTATTTTGTTTAACACAGAATTATTTGTGTTTCTAGGTGAACCAAATACGTCATCAGCGAAGGAAACACAGGTTTACTTACTTCTCTTTGTCCTTTCTGTTATCCATCATGGAATGCCTATAATGTTCAATCATTCTGCAACAACTAAAATTTGGGGCCTATCTATGTAGTTACTGAAACATGTTGCTTATCCCTCAGTTCAATTGGATGCGTTGTTCTGCTCAAATATTTTTCAACAGACAACAGATGCAAAGACCTAAATGTTGACTTGTGGATTAACTTCTGACTCTAACCTACATGCTATATTTTTTATTTCATTAGCTTTAGACTCAAGATTAGTACTCCAGATAGCCTATTCCTTTATAAGAAACTTAGATGCGAGGCTTATTTCATCTCGACGGGGTACCAACATTCAAGAAGAAATAGCCCACTATGTCAAAACTTTGTGGGAACAACAGATAAAACATTTTAAAAAATTCCCCTAAAAAGCTACAGCTAGGAGGAGAGTATGAAGTCGACAAGCAGCGAAATGGAGTGAACTTTCCTTTCCATATCTTCCAATGTGGACTGAGTTTTATCCTGAAATGTTAATAGTTTGCAGAATATCATCCCTTCCCCATATGTTCTTTAACAGATCTTTTTAAAGCCTTTACACGTGGTTGGGGTGTTAATGATAGGTTCTTTTCCATTTCCATCTTATATTTAGCTCAAGTTTCATGGGGTATCCAGCGCATGTATGTGAAGAAATATATAATGTAGATTGGTAAAATCCAAGTTAGATGTAGATTTGAATTATGCATTATCAAGATTACCATTTTATGTACATGAAAATAGGAAATAGAAAATATTGTTTAAGTTGAGTAAAATCAGCATCTACTTCCCTTCCCATTGATGTTGTGCTTCTGGTTGCAGGCAAATTTCACATGGGGTGGAACCATGAGCAAAAAGAAGGGACAGAAGTGGGGAATGAACAACTCAAATAAGAAAAGTGCTGATATCGGCAATCTTGGGAAAATAGTTGGAAGCAATACTGAAGTTAACCACCTTGTGGTAGATAGTAGGGATGAGGAAAATGTTTTTTCTGGGGCCAGTAATCAAAAAGTCAATGAGATCAATCATGATGTGTTAGCAAAGGAAAAATCTGTTGCTGAGGAAGGGAAGTCTACCAGCGAACCTTTGGACTTTGAAGCTCTGTACCCCCTAACACGTCTTCCAGTGGTATTGGTTTCCGTTAGTTGCTTATTCTTAAGCTGTATTTTATTGTCTAGTTTGATTCTCTTTGTGAGCTTACCCTTCTTTTTTTTTTTCTGTTACAGGAGGGAGATCTGATTGCTTATCGATTGGTTACGCTGTCTTCCTCGTGGTGTCCGGAGATTTCTTCGTATCGGGTATGACACAATTTCCAATAGCAGTTTGAATTTCTTATGAAAGCACTTCTGCATGGGTCATTTGTTGCTTCAAACATGCGAGGGCAAACATGAAAGCAAATCACATCTTAAATGTTCGAGCCATCGTCTCTGTTCTTAAAATTGGGCAACCTATGTTTCATCATTTTACACACTGTTTCAGGTTGGTAAAGTTCTTGTGTATGATCTGATATCATCGCGCATCATTCTGTTACCTGTTCCGGAGCATCCAATAATCACGGAGGAAATTACATGTGAGGAGGAGTCAGATACTATGATGGTGGATACGTCACCCTACAAGGAAGATGGCTCCTTGGAGGTAATAACTCACTCGTGTTCAATTTCCAATCTAACCACGTGCGCAAACCCGGTAAACATCACCCTCGACGTCTACTGCATGCAGATCGAGTACTCCAACCTTCTCGATGTAAGACTAGTGAAGGGCAGCAAGCCAGTATCCGCAGACCTTAGCACTCCCATTAGAGAAACTGGGAAGGAAGGCAAATCACCGGTCGGAGAACCAGTCGCCTTGGATGAAAACAAGGGCAAAGTTCATAGCCAGAATGGAACCTCGGTGCCAGCCTTGGACGAAAAGAAGGGCGAAGTTCACAGCCAGAATGGAACCTCGGTGCCAGATAGCAGTAAAGGCCCAGAAGCACCACCAGGTATAGTAGACCTATAGCTGATCTCTTCCTATACACCTAGCAGGTCTTGCTATCGTACGCTGACTTAGAAACAACGTTTTTTTTGCGCAGAAAACACGCGTGATAAGGCCTGGGAGGCAAGCAGCGAGGCCCCAAACGGGAAGCCTGATGATGAAGCCGAGGGGAACAATGGGTGGGGAGCTTGGAAACAGAACGCTAGCACGTCGGCGTGGTCATATAGAGCGCAGAGAAGCACCGCCCTTGGTCCGACGCTCGCGCTTCTGAGAGGCAACAATGGCAGAGGAGGCGGCAGGGGAGGCGGTAGGGGAGGCGGCAGGGGAGGCAAACCCAACAACCGGAAGTACGGCAAGTGATGATGTGTTAGCACGGCGCGTTCGGGAGTTGCCGGGTCATTTTGTACGCGATGCCTGGCCGAACGAAGATGGTGTATTCGGGGGAAAACAAGATAATGTCTGTTTTAACTGTTGGTTCGGAGTTTAAAAGACTGCGTAAATGTAATTGATCATCCTGCGTGTTGGGGGAAATAAGTAATTATACCCCGGGCGCAAAAACAACCACGTAGTAGCGAAAACGAGCAAACACATCATGATCTGGCCGTATTTCTGCAAGCATTTCGAAACCAGCCTTTATAATGTAAGTTCTGCAACCGGATTAATATCAGCACCATTGCATCAGAATTTCCAGAGTTTTATAGTAAACGCCAGTGCATCAGAATCAGATCAATGGGAAGAACAGCACTGTAGTTCCGGTTCTATTGAAAAGTGAAATAAACATCCTAAATCATAAAGAACTGATGTCAGATAATTTGCGAGTTTGAGCGATCCACTGTCAAATCAATACTAGCACGGATTGCGATGCTGACAGTGGCGTCTAGCGTGTCATGTACACGTACCATGTACGTATGTAATTGTATGCTGATTGTTATATACTTCCTTCGTCCGGGTTTATTAGGCTCCCCGACCAAATCACAGGTACCAAGGCAAGATGATTAATTCCCTGAAAATGCAGCCATTTAATTTCTTGATGCTTCGGAAGCCGGCGCCAGTACACGCGCACAGCGCTGCTGCTACTTTATCCCGGCCTCGGATGCCGCATGGTCCATGCATGCGCCAATAGAAGGAGGACTAGAAGTGCATGCATTGGCTGGCTAGCCGTGGCGTTGTGCCAGGAGGAGTACCAGTCGCTCAATGTATAGGAGCTTGTGCATGAAAGCCGATGGAAATTTACTACGCTTCTGAAAACGAAGCATATATCGATAAAAGGGCCTAATAAAAGGGGATGCGCACCCTCCGCCCAGGGGCCCAATAAACCCGGACGGAGGGAGTATATAGAAAGACGTGGAGAGGCTTTGTCCCACGGGAAACCCTAAACCCTATTCTCAAACTTGGTACTAGAGCCTACCCTAGCCGCCGCCGCCTCTCCTCCCGCCGCCGCCGCCGCAGTTTCCTCGCTGCCGCCGCGATGTCCACCACGCCGGCACCCGCGATGACCCCCTCCGCACTCGTGCCGATCGCCCCCGTCATCGCCCCACCCGCCGCGACGGCTCCCACCCCCGTCCTTCCGCCCATCGCGGTCTCGCTTGCCCGCAGCAACTTCATGCTCTGGAGGGCTCTTGCCCTCCCCAACTTCGCCGGAGTTCGCCTCCACGGCTTCCTCGACGGCTCGGCCACCGCGCCGGCGCCGACCGTGACGACAGGCACCAGCGAGGCCGCCTGCACCGTGTCCAACCCCGACTACGAGCAATGGTGGACGCTGGATCAGAAGGTTCTCGGGCATCTCCTCGGTTCGATGAGCGTGGAGATCTCCGCGCAGCTCATTGGCTGCAGGTCGGCCGCCGCCGCCTGGGCGGCCGTGCACACCATGTTCGCCGCCGAGAACAGCGCCGGCATGCGCAACCTCCGGCGCCAGATTCAGGCGCTGCGCAAGGGAGATCGCCCCGCCGGCGAGTATATGCAGAAGGTCAAGGCCCTTGTTGACTCGATGGCCGCCGTCGGCTCTCCTCTTCGCGATGATGAGATCATCGACTACATGCTGACCGGGCTCGGATCGGCGTTCAACCCCATCGCCGCCTCCATGAACTTCGCGGGCGTGCCAATCACGTTCCCCGCGTTCTACTCCAGCGTTCTCGACTACGAGGTCCTTCAACAGCAGCAATCCGAGCACGAGGATTGGCAGACCTCCGCCAACGCCGTGTCTCGGCCGGTCTACAACAACACTTCCGGCCGAGCCTCCGATTCTGGTCGCCCGAGCGGCGGCCGCCCCTCCGCCGTTTCCCTCCCGCCCAGCTCGGGTGGCTATGGCAACAGCCATGGCAACGCCTCTGGTCGTAACAACAACAATGGCGGCAATAGCCGCAATGGAGGAGGAAACGAAGGTGGCCACGGGGGTGGTCGCAACCGCCGCTGGCATCCCCGGTGCCAGATATGCAAGAATTGGGGTCATGAGGCCGGCGACTATCGCAGCCGCTATGATCATGACCACCGCGCCGCCAACTCCGCGTCCACATCCTCCTCCCATGAGCCGATGCACTGGATTCCGGACATCGGTGCGACGGACCACCTGACGAATGATCTTGATCGTCTGCACTTCCACGAGCGCTACGGCGGGAAGGATCAAGTGCAAGTGGCAAACGGTGCAGGTTTGTCTATTTCGCATATTGGTCATTCCACTATACCCGGTTCATCCCTTCGTTTACGCAATATTCTTCGTCTACCACACATTCATCAACATCTTCTCTCCGTTTATCATCTCGTCCTTGATAATGATGTTTTTGTGGAATTTCACCGTTTCTTTTTCCTTGTCAAGGACACGGCCACGAAGAAAATCCTTCTTCACGGTAGATGTCATGGTGGACTCTACCCCATTCCGTTTGGTCGCGCGTCGTCATCCTCCACCCGCCAAGCGTCCCTATGCGTCAAGACCACCCCGTCCTAGTGGCACCAGCGTCTCGGTCATCCCTCGAATAATATTGTTCACAACATTGTTAGGAATAATGATTTAGTGTGTTCTTCTGAATGTCAGACTTCCGTCTGTGATGCTTGTCAGTGTGCTAAAAGTCGACAATTGCCTTATCATTTATCACATCATGTTTCCACTATGCCTCTTGAGTTAATTCATTCTGATGTTTGGGGGCCAACTATTACTTCTTCCGGAGGTTATAAATATTATGTGAGCTTTGTTGACGATTACTCTCGCTTCTCTTGGATTTATCTCCTTAAGCATAAGTCTGACGTTGAGCAAGTATTTTATGCCTTTCGGGCTCATGTTGAGCGTCTTCTCCACACTAAAATCATAGATGTTCAGTCCGACTAGGGTGGTGAGTATCACCGGTTGCATCGTTATTTCCAACGCACTGGCATCTCTCATCGTGTGTCTTGCCCGCACACGTCTCAGCAGAACGGCATTGCTGAAGGCAAACACAGTCATCTTGTTGAAACAGGCCTTGCTTTGCTGGCTCATTCTTCTCTCCCATTGCGTTTTTGGGACGAGGCATTCCTTACGGCATGCTATCCCATTAATCGCATGCCTACACCTGTTCTTCAACAATATACACCCATATATCGTCTCCTTAAGGTGCATCCCGATTATAAGTTTCTTCGCACTTTTGGGTGCGCCTGCTGGCCTAGTTTGCGCAAATATAATGCACACAAACTTGCTTTCTGATCCACCATGTGTGTTTTCTTGGGCTATAGTCCGATGCATAAGGGATACAAGTGTCTTGATCGTTCCACGGGACGTATCTACATCTCCCGTGATGTTGTTTTCGACGAGTCTGTTTTTCCCTATGCCACTCCTGGGGTCACTGTTGATGTCTCTTCCTTGGCTGATGTTCTCTCTTTTCTCCCACTGAACCGGCTACGGGTGACCATATGCGCAAATACGACTTGTCCTATTTGTCTACTGACACGCCTGTCCCACGCCCTGTTGCTTCTGTGCAGGATTTTTCGGCTCCATCCGCTCCGGCGCTCAACGTGCATGGTGCATGCACGCCCTCTGCCCGCCGCCCCCACGTGGCCGTCGCGCAGCCCTCTTTGGCGATCGACGTGCATGGGACATGCACGTCTCCCCGCTCGGCTCCCGCGTCGCCTGATTCGGTTCCCGCGTCGCCAGGCTCGGCCGCCGACTCGCCCGGCCTGGCTGGTCCATCGCCTACCGCCTCGCCCGGCTCGACCGGCCCGTCCACGGACCCGGCCGCTTCGCCTGGCCCCTCCGCGGCCTCCTTGCCGCGCGATGACGCGGTGTCCCCCGCCCCGGTGCTCGAGGATCCTGCTCCGCCATCGCCACCGCAGCTCGCGTCGCCCTCTGTCGAGGGGAGTCCAGCTCCCTCGACCACGATGCCCCCAGCTGCTCCTGCACACACCATGGTTACCCGCACCCGCGATCATACTCGTCGTGCTCTTGTTCCTACTGACGGGACTATCCGCTATGATCCCCGTTGCCGTGCGTTTCTTTCGGTGCCTGTCTCTCATCGCGATGCTCTCCGTGAGACTGCCTGGCGTACCGCGATGATTGATGAGCTCACTGCTCTGCATCACAACAAGACTTGGGTTCTTGTGCCTCGGCCGCGCGGTGTCAATGTTGTTGGGAGCAAATGGATCTTCAAGACCAAGCACCGTCCGGATGGATCTGTTGATAAGTACAAAGCTCGTCTGGTCGCCCATGGTTTCACACAGCAGCTTGGCATTGACTATGGTGATACCTTCAGTCCGGTTGTCAAGCCGGCCACCGTTCGTTTGGTTCTTGCCTTGGCTGTTTCTCGCGGTTGGAGTCTTCGGCAGATTGATGTCAGCAATGCTTTCCTTCATGGGTATCTCTCCGAGGACGTCTATATGCAGCAGCCACCTGGTTTCGAGGATGCTCGTTTTCCCTCGCATGTGTGCAAGCTTCAACGCGCACTCTATGGACTCAAGCAGTCCCCTCGTGCATGGTACGCTCGGCTCAGTGCTCGTCTTCTCGCTTTGGGTTTTGCCTCCTCCAAAGCAGATACATCTCTGTTTTTCTTCCGCTATCGTTGTTGGGGAACGTTGCAGAAAACAAAAAATTTCCTACGGTTTCACCGAGATCCATCTATGAGTTCATCTAGCAACGAGTGATCGGATGCATCTACATACCTTTGTAGATCGCGAGCGGAAGCGTTCAAAAGAACGGGGATGAGGTAGTCGTACACGACGTGATCCAAATCACTGGAGATCCTAGCACCGAACGGACGGCACCTCCGCGTTCAACACACGTACGGTCAGCATGACGTCTCCTCCTTCTTGATCCAGCAAGGGGGAAGGAGAGGTTGATGAAGATCCAGCAGCACGACGGCGTGGTGGTGGATGCAAGGCGTCACAACAGCAGGGCTTCGCCGTGCACTGCGAGGGGAGAGGTGTAGCAGGGAGAGAGGGAGGCGCCAGGGGCAAGGGTGCGGCTGCCCCTCCCTCCCCCCCTTTATATAGGCCCCCTGGGGGGCGCCGTCCCCTGGAGATCCCATCTCCAGAGGGGGCGGCGGCCAAGGGGGGTGGAGTGCCCCCCAAGGCAAGTGGGCGTCCCCCCCCCCCACCCTAGGGTTCCAACCCTAGGCGCAGGGGGTGGGCCTTGGGGGGCGCACCAGCCCACTAAGGGCTGGTCCCCCTTCCCACTTCAGCCCATGGGGCCCTCCGGGATGGGTGGCCCCACCCGGTGGACCCCCGGGACCCATCTGGTGGTCCCGGTACAATACCGGTGACCCCCAGATCACTCCCGATGGCCGAAACTGCACTTCCTATATATAATTCTTCACCTCCGGACCAATCCGGAACTCCTCGTGACGTCCGGGATCTCATCCGGGACTCCGAACAACATTCGGGTTACTGCATATACATATCTTCACAACCCTAGCGTCACCGAAACTTAAGTGTGTAGACCCTACGGGTTCGGGAGACATGCAGACATGACCGAGACGGCTCTCGGGCAATAACCAACAGCGGGATCTGGATACCCATGTTGGCTCCCACATGCTCCACGATGATCTCATCGGATGAACCACGATGTCGAGGATTCAATTAATCCCGTATACGATTCCCTTTGTCAATCGGTATTTTACTTGCCCGAGATTCGATCGTCGGTATCCCAATACCTCGTTCAATCTCGTTACCGGCAAGTCACTTTACTCGTACCGTAATGCATGATCCCGTGATCAAACACTTTGATCACATTGGGCTCATTATGATGATGCATTACCGAGTGGGCCCGGTGATACCTCTCCGTCAAGCGGAGTGACAAATCCCAGTCTCGATCCGTGTCAACCCAACAGACACTTTCGGAGATACTCGTAGTATACCTTTATAGTCACCCAGTTACGTTGTGACGTTTGGCACACCCAAAGCACTCCTACGGTATCCGGGAGTTACACGATCTCATGGTCTAAGGAAAGGATACTTGACATTGGAAAACTCTAGCAAATGAACTATACGATCTTGTGCTATGTTTAGGATTGGGTCTTGTCCATCACATCATTCTCCTAATGATGTGATCTCGTTATCAATGACATCCAATGTCCATAGTCAGGAAACCATGACTATCTGTCGATCAACGAGCCAGTCAACTAGAGGCTTATTAGGGACATGTTGGTGTCTATTATTCACACATGTATTACGATTTCCGGATAACACAATTATAGCATGAATAAAGACAATTATCATGAACAAGGAAATATAATAATAATGCTTTTATTATTGCCTCTAGGGTATATTTCCAACAATCGTGATGTTCAGATCTATATGCTTGTATATGTGGATGACATTGTCATTGCCGGATCTTCTCCACGTGCGGTTGATGGTCTTGTTCATGCCCTCGCTGCCAGTTTTCCTATCAAGGACCTTGGGCCGTTGGAGTATTTTCTTGGTCTGGAAGCGTCCTACAATTCAGGGGGGATGACATTGACTCAACGGAAGTATGCCTTGAATCTTTTACACCGTGTGAGCATGGAGAATTGTAAGCCTACTTCCACACCGCTGTCTACTTCCGAGCAGCTTGCACGAGTGTCTGGACGGCCTCTCAGTACCGATGATTCTTTCCGGTATCGCAGTGTTGTTGGTGGACTGCAGTATTTAACACTCACCCGTTCGGATATTTCATTTGCAGTGAACAAGGTGTGTTAGTTTCTCTCACAGCCCACTGATGCTCACTGGGAAGCTGTTAAGCGGATTTTACGCTATGTGAAAGGAACATTGCACACAGGGCTGAAATTTCGCAAGGCTGTCTCTACTAGCATTAGTATCTTCACTGATGCAGATTGAGCAGGTTGTCCGGATGATCGTCGATCAACTGGAGGTTTCGCCATATTCGTTGGACCGAACCTCATTTCCTGGAGTTCGAAGAAACAACCCACAGTGTCGAGGTCGAGCACAGAGGTCGAGTACAAAGCCTTGGCGAATGGAGCTGCTGAAGCCATCTGGGTAGAGTCACTACTCAAAAAGCTTGGAGTGTCTCAGCAACATGTTCCGGTTCTCTGGTGTGATAACTTAGGGGCCACATATCTGACTGCCAACCCGGTTTTTCATGCACGCACCAAGCACATCGAGATTGATTTTCACTTTGTGCGTGAGCGTATTGCTTCTGGAGCTCTTGAGGTCAGATTCATTTCTTCTAACGATCAGCTGGCTGATGTGTTTACTAAACCAGCCACCAGACAGATGCTAGACCGTTTTAGTACCAATCTAAACCTTGTACAGAGTAGAAATTCAGATTGAGGGGGAGTGTTAAAATAGGTCTAGCGTGTCATGTACACGTACCATGTACGTATGTAATTGTATGCTGATTGTTATATATATATAAAGACGTGGAGAGGCTTTGCCCCACGGGAAACCTTAAACCCTATTCTCAAACTGCCTTTCGTTTTCACTACGTCGAGGGAGAGGTGTGACCTTATCTCATTCGTGAATAATCTGTTGACTCCAAGCGACGCTCAATGTTTCCACTTGTTGTTTGCTTTGAGTTGTATGCGGTTGTTTATATGGTTGCCGTTGCTTTATAAATCTTTATTTTTACCTACTAATAAAGCAGTTACTGCTTCTGGTCGTCCGTCGGGTATTTTTTGCATAAAAGCCCCTTAGTTTTTTAGAATTCAACCTGCAGTCCTACTTTAAGTGGGAATCTGAGAGAACGCTTCGTTTTTACAAAAAAACCCCTATATAAGTTACAATTCGACCTGTGGTATTTAATTAAATTCTCTTATCCATCTGCGTTCTCCACCACCGGGCACGGGACGGCGGCCATGCCGCAGGAGGCAAAAGGAAGGAGGGAAGCGAGAAGGAGGCGGGGTCGGCCTGCTGGTTTGCTGGCGCTAGGGAGGCTCGTGGCAGGGAGCTCCTCTCCTCTACTTCGGGTGCGAGGCGGCTGAAGCGCTCGGGCTGCAGAGCTGCGGGGCGGGGGCCGAGGGTGGCGCGGGCGCTGGACGGGCCGGACTTGGTGCAGGTCTCCGGCGAGATGTGGATGGCGTGGAGGGGGTCTGGACGCCGGCGGGTTCTTGGCCGGCGGCGCTCGGGCATCGGGCAGCCATGGCCATCTCTCTGCAGAAAAATAGAAGACAAAGAGAGCTCTTAGAGAAAAGAAGCATGGGAGAGGGAATTGAGATGGAGGAAGAAGGGGAGGTACAAGCAGAATCACAACCTGACTGGCATGTTGAATGTTCACAAGATCAAGTTATAGCAGCAATCATGTCAAACAGAAGACATCTTATTCTTTGGTTTCCGCAGTAGCTCTCATGTGTGATGTCTCACAAACTAACAACTAATCTCAGAGTTGAATAGATATGTCTTTGTTCATCGCCACTTCGTGTCAAATAATGCTGTTTAATTTGATTAGTACATATAGCAGAGAACGACATATCAATCAGGCCAAAAAGAATATGATGTAACTTGAGGCAGTCAGATATCAAAGATTCAGAAGCAGAAGCAGAATCACCTCAACTTGGCCCCTTGAAGCCGCAACATGCAAGATGGTGGCGCCCTGGGCGTCCTGGTACGTAGCGGCAATGGTGCAACTCTGCAGGAGCTCCCTGAGGATCTGCAGGTCGCCGCCCCTCGCCGCTGCGTGCATTGCCCGGTTCATCATCTCCCGTCTGAAGTCTGAACATGTATCCCCCATGATTGATAGCGGCAGGGGCATCTCCCAAATCCCCAACCCCGTACGAAAAGAAACCCAGCAGCCGTGGATCGCCACAGCCCTCACAAGAACCCGGGGGCGGGGAAACTTGGGCGGCGCTGGTCCCCGTGGAGGTCAGAGGAGGGATGAAAAGTAGAGGGGCGGGACATCGCGCCGAGTCATGGGAAAGCGCGGCGAGGGGAGCAGCCGCCCTGGATCCGTCAGCCGGCAGGAGGCCACCGAGAGACGCGCCGCCGGACCTCTCGAGCACCGGGATGACAGGACAGCCCGGGGGCACGGCCGGGAGACGAGGAGAGGCCACGACGCAGGCTTCACCTGGTGGTGGCCTCCGTCGGCGGCGAGGGTAGGAGCTGGAGTGGGGTGCTGGTGCCGGCATGCTCGGGGGAAGCCGCCCACGTCGCGTAGTGTGTATCACCGCGGCAAATCTCGCAGGAAGCAACAACTGCTCGGCCCTCTGCAGATAGGGATGAGAGAGATGAGCGACAGAATAGAACAAGGTGGAGGTGGAGACTTGGGGAGACGAATGAATAAGCGGCCTCTCTAGACTTCTAGAGCGAGGCGTGCGTACACATGATGGTTACGTGTCGGCCGGGGCGTTATTTTTATCAGTCGGTTGCTTTTCTGTATATAAACAAAAGAGGAATGAAATATAATCTTACAAATCATCTTCAATAAAAACAAAAAAAGCCTACATAATTAAAATCATTGAATTCTAATCTTTTGTTAATTCTGTAAAAATCTTTTAGATGAATTACATTGTATGTTTCTCCCTAAAAGATTGTTTCATGCATCTATTCTTCCATTTGATGGTAAATATGCGTCAACAAAGGACGTTAGGTTGGCCTCTTCACATCAACACTTCAAGATCCCAAAAAAGGATAACCCAACTCGTGGCCCACACGTTCATATGCATCTTAGAGAGACAATAGTAACCTTCTCAACATTTATCAGAGTTGATACCAGTAGGGTGTAATGGCACGTGAAGCCGGTCTTGTTATTGTTTTACGTCCGTTGTAACACACGAGCATATGTACTAGCTTAATAATAAAAGGGCTATTGCTTCTTGCGATGGTTATGAAAATTGTCCACAAAATTGCAAAATATGACCCATCAATGTCATCTATAAGTGATAAAACATGTTTCACACAAGGGAATCCCCTGCCTGGGCCGGCACATGCAGTAGGGACCTTCTATAATGCGATCGGAGAAGAAGCAGAGCGCCCGTTTGGGTCCGGACATGTCCAGGCCGCCTATTTTTTATTTATTTTTTCTTTTTTGTTACAAAAAAGTTCCAAAAATTAAAAATATTAAGTAAATATTTAACAATTCATAAAAAATTTGTGGATTAAAAAATGTTCGCTATTTTATAAAAATATATTTGCTTATTCAAAGAATGTTTAAAATTTTCAAAACAAATGTTTGGTAAATCACAAAATGTTCATGATTTTTTAAAAGTCCATGTATTAAAAAATTCTAATGAAATTGAACATAATTTCACCAATTCAAAATTTTTTCATGAATACAAAAATATCCTAAAAATTCAAAAATTGCTCATCACTTACAAAATAGTTTATTCATTCATACAATATTCGCTGATTCAAAAAATGATCATGTATTTCAAAAAATGTTCGTGAATATCGAAAATTGTTCCACCAATTTCCAAAACAATGTTCATCCTTTCCTACAAATGTTCGCCGATTCAAGAAAATTGTTAAAAAAGATGTTGACGATTTAAAAAATCAGTTTGCAAATAGTATAAAATGTTCATGAATTAAAAAATGTTCTTGATTTTATAAAATGTTAAAACATTTGCAAAAGCGTTGGCGAATTTGAAAAATGTTCACAATTTCAAATATGTTCATGAGTTTAAAAAATATTCATGATTTCACAAAACTGAGAGTGATAGTGTATCACGGTGATGCAACAAATTGTGATCATGACCATTGGAAATTATGATTTTTTTTCTCCCGTTGCAACGCACGGGCCCTTTTGCTAGTACATATAAAATGGGACGAAAGTCATTTTCGGTAGATACAATGTACCATATGTGTGGAGTGACTACATAATACTGTCTGTTAACATTGAATCGATTGAAGACATCCAAGGTGAGTGACTCGGTCGTACATAACAGAGCTAAATTAACATGTGGCGATCTTAAATAAACTCTAAATAATGGAACCAAGAAAGAAGAAGGAAGGAACTGGCGAAAGAAGGAGAGAAGGAAGATTCGTATGGAACCGGTGAAGGAGCAGCGCTGCTGGGCGCGAGGTGCAATGCATCCATGCATGAGCATGTCCCGCCTAATTACCGGCTATGCTTGCGTGGAAATTTCCGACAAATTAAAAAAGGAGGTGATGGCGAGGTGCAAATATTGACTCACGTGCGGCCTCATCACGTACCATTTGCAGTAGCATAATTAACCGTCTCACTCAGCTAAAATTGCAGACAGTGGAGTGTATTATGCTTGGAAATTTCAGATGGATATGCCAGATAGTATTAGCCACTGGCTAATTCAGAGCGAATATGAGGAGGTCCCGTCAGGTGCAATGGACCTCAACATTGACTCACGTGCGGCTAAGCTTGCTCACCATTTGAGCTTTTGAGTGCAGTGGAGTGTATGCCACTACCACCCTCTAGCTAACTCCCACTTGATCATACTTAAGTTGGCTAGCACAGCTACAGCGATTAATATTACTGCTGTGGTTTTCCACGATCGCAGATTCGCATATTTCGGTGGGGTCTGAAATACTTGTAACCCTGGAATTTTGAGCCAGATTCAATCCAAAATTTATATTTGGGTCAAATTTCATTAAAATTTATTGAGTTTTGAAAACTCAAAATCCGAAGGAATTTCGTATATTTCGACGACGTCCAAAAGTTTTTCGATTCTACTATCTTCTTCCACAGTTGCTGTAGTGTAGCATTCCTGCATTCTGTGGAGCCCCGGCAAAAGCAAGGCAAGTAGGCAAAGGCACCCAGAAACAGTTCGGAAACCCGGAAGCAGAGCACTTTTCACATAATCCCGATTCTACCCTCCCCTGCTTCGTTCTCTTCCCAACCAACTCCTGCCACCGGTATAAAACCATTCAGGCGCGCTTCCGGTCGTTTCAACTTTCAACTCGACATCAACGGAACATTCCATGGCTGATCCAAGCAGCACGTGCGCGCCTTCTCCTTCTTCTTCCACGTCGCCGCGGCTCAGCGCCGGCGTCGTCAACTTCTTGGCGCGCCGTGCCATGACCACGCACCACCGAGCAGCAGCAGCAGCATTTCCCATCCACTCGCCCGGCTCCTCCACCGGCTCCGCCGACTCCGTGCCATGGAGCAGCTGCCACCACCACGCCCCGCCCCCGCCGCCGTTCGACACCGACGACGTCGACGAGAAGCTCCTGCCCAGCATCCTCTCCCGGCACCAGGACGCCTCCGCGCACGGGGCAGCGGCGGCGCCGCTGAAGCAAGAGGTAACCGACGCCGCGGTGGACGCCGGGCGCGCGTTCCGCGGCGTGCGGAAGCGGCCTTGGGGCAAGTTCGCGGCGGAGATCCGGGACTCGACGCGGAACGGCGTCAGGGTGTGGCTGGGCACGTTCGAGAGCCCGGAGGCGGCGGCGCTGGCCTACGACCAGGCGGCCTTCGCCATGCGCGGCGGCGCCGCTGTCCTCAACTTCCCCGCCGACCAGGTCCGCCGCTCGCTGGAGGGCGCGGGGGAAGACGTGCGCGGCCGCGCCCACGGGGTGTCGCCCGTGCTGGCGCTCAAGCGGCGGCACTCCATGCGGAGCCGGAAGGCCACGGCGCCGGCGCCGTGCCGCAAAATAGCCAAGGCCGCCCGTGGGCGGCCGGAGGGCGTGGTGATGGAGCTGGAGGACCTTGGCGCGGAGTACCTCGAGGAACTGCTGGGCGCCGCAGACGACATGACGGCCTCGGCCTCCGATTCGTGGTGCTCGAGCCATCATTCCATCTGATGCAAGCACAGAGTTGGCGACGATGGATTGATCACCATTTGTGTAGCTCTTTCTTCCCTGTTGCTGTTGCTGGTCCGGCCTCTTTCCAGAATTTAGATAGCTTGTGTAGGGTTGAGAAAACGGTTTGTGAGACCGACGGCATGTTTGGGTCTGAATTTAGATAGCCGTGAAAGATCTGAAGTGACAAATGTTTGGGTTTGAATCCGGTCTAAATGAATGAGTAGTTCATAGGCGCCAAGTTCGAATTTTGTGTGGCTTGGCTCGCTGTTTTTCTTTTCTTTTCTTTTCAAAAAGAATCAGAAAAGGTACATGGGATTGTTGTTAGTTTTTTCAGTTGGCGGGTAAAGTGGACTGGAAAAAAAGAAGCACGCATGTCCTGATCGACCAGGTCAAGTCCACAAAGTCCAAACATGCCTGCAAGTTGATCTTGGTGTGTGTTGGTAGGCAGTCACGTGCGAGTATATGTATACAAGACAAACACAATACTAAGAGCATCTTGAATAGATGATGTAAATTTGAAGATGCAAAACAGGAGATCTAAAAATTTACATCTTTAAAATGTGCATTTTACATCTAAAAAAAAAGGCAACTCCAACAAATGATGTATATTGGAGATGTAAAAGAGCAACCCCGATAGATGATGCAATGGAGATGTAAAACCGGCCGCCGGCCGTGCGGTTGTGTACAACTAGTCGGCATGAGCGCCGGTGGCCGAGCACCGAGAGACAGGAAGAGCGCCAGTGGACCGAACGGCGGCCGAGCGACGAGAGCCGGGAGGTCGAATGCGGCGGGGGGAGCTCGAATGGCCAACGACGCGGCTATGAATCTAGCGGTGGATTGGTGACGGCCATGCGGCGCAAGAAGGTCGAGTCTGGTGGCGGAATAGGGGCAGCGCCGTGGAGGTAGGTGTGCGGCTCGAATCCGGCGGCAGGGGGGGGAGGGGGGAGGGGGGGCTCAAATCATGCGGCGGCGCAGCGGCGATTCAGCGGCCAATCCGGCCAATTTGGAGGTGGGTGGCGGCAGAGCAACGGCGGAACCGGCGTCGAGGGCGGTGGAGCGGCTGGATCTGGCAACGGGGCAGTGGCGGTGGGGTGGGGTGGGCGAGTGGCGCGGTGGCGGAAGTGCGGAGGGACAGACTCAAATCCGCGGCTCCTTGGCAGCTACGGCGGCGCTGCGGGGTGGGCCAGATCAGCGGCTGCTGTGGCCGAGGAGGCGGCGAGGTTTTCGGAGTCGACCATGGCTCGAGCGGTGGTCGGCGGGCGGAAGAAAACTGAAAGAGGTTGGGCAGTTGGCGCGCAGCCGCCAGTTTTACATCTCCTCAAGGTGGAGATGCAAATTTGCATCTCCAGGTATTGCATTTTACATCTTCTGGAGGTGGAGATGTATTTGTTTTGTATCTACATGAAGAAGGGTATTTTTTTTTAGAAAAGGAGGAGGACCCCCGGCCTCTGCATCTGGACGGTGCATGCAACCACTTTATTAATTATTCACACAAGACCTTACAAAGTCATACAACAGTAAGACTAAAGCCACCGTCTAGGCAACATCTGTCGCTACTCCTATCCAGTCGATGAAGGGATGCTGATAGTCTGGGCCTAATACTAAACAGACCTCGCAGCCAAACCTAACACCTAAGACCTGAGGTCCCAACAAGGACGCCTGCCGGGTATGGGGCACCCATCAGTCCGGCGCACTCCTCAACCAGGACGCCTGCCTGGTATGAGGCCGCCACAACCACCTGCCACCAATCCATCTACAATGCTGTACCGCTGCATCTACCTTGCCCGGCCTAGCTGCCGTCGACGCCACCAAGACGCCAGACAGCGCCACCTCCCTGCGCGCGTCCATCGTCACGCATCTGTCGACGAGACCCTGCTGCGCCACGCCGCCGAGATCAGTCGTCGATGACACGATAGATACCACGCCGTTCCACCACATGTCCACCCAAGTCGGTACCTGCTCCAAAACGATGCCTTCAGCAAGGAGCGCGACGTCTGACGTCGCCATCGTCCGATCCGTGAAAACAGATCTAGGGTTTCCCCAGAGCAGGCCGAAAGGAGTGACACGACTTGTTATGATGATGCCTTCGACAAGGTAACGATGCCAAAAGAAGCCGCCATCGTCCACCATGACCGTAGTCGAGGCTCGGCTTTCACCGGAAGTCTTGCCGCTCCAAACTCACCATCGAATAGATCTGAAGTCAGATCCACGGCCGCCTCCTGGCCGACCACCACCAATAGGCTAGCACGCAGCAGAGCAGCCGTCGCCGCGACACCGGGCAAAGCCCCAACCTGGATGCCTAACCCAGATCAGGAGTCCCAGATCCAAGACGCCAAGCAGGTCGTAGGCCACACCGTCGCCACGCACGGTGCGCCCGCAACGCCAGGCCAACCGGATTGCCGTGCTTCGCCCATCCCGCGGCGGTGGCCGCCGCCGCCCGCAACTCCTCTGCCGCGCGTGGAGCTCTCGCACGCCCGCGCCACCGCAAGGGATTGCCCCGCCGCCACCTTCCTCAGGGCCGCCCGGCCTTCGCCAGGGAGACCCCTCCGGCGACGGCGAGACTAGGAGGAGAGGGGGAGGAGTCGCGGCGGCTAGGGCTTTTTCTCCCCCGAGCCGCCAGGAAGACGTATCATCTATTGGAGATACTCTTAACAATTCTAACTATAGTAGTAGTTGGTGTTTGCCAACATAACGTGCATTAAGTTGGGATTATAGCTAGCGTGGCAAGAAAGAGAAGAGAATGAATAAGTACAAATGTTAGTTTTTTTTAGAAAAGGAGGATGACCCCCGGCCTCTGCATCTGGTAGATGCATACGGCCACTTTATTGATTATTCTCGAGGACCTTACAAAGTGTTACAACAATAAGCCTGAATCCACCAACTAGGCAACATATGCCGCTACTCCTATCTATATGATGAAGGGGTGCTAGCTGGGCCACTACCCAGACCACTCACCTAAACCTAACATCAAAAGCCGGAATCCCCAACCTAGCCACATACCGGGTCTGGGGCATAAACCGGTCTGACGCACTCACAGGTGTCGTCTCTACCATCTTCCACTGGTCCATCTCCAAGCAGATTGAGGTGCCAACCTTGGCAGGCCCTCCGCCATCAACGCCACCATGACGCCAAATGACGACCACCACCTATGGTAGAACATCACCAAGCAGATGGAGCGCTACCACAAGATGAAGATCAGCGGTAGAATAGATAAATCGCCGCACACATTGCCGCCGCCAAACACCTCACATGCACCACGAAGCGCCCACCGTGCTTCCGGGGACCCCAGGCGACGCCTTCAAGAAGGAGCGCGACGAAGGTACGACGCCGTCGCCCGCAAGGGGAACTAGAGCTTTCGCCCAAATGAAGAACACAGTGAGAGACGGGATAGGACCTCGACAAGGCCTCCAAGAAGGGAACCGACGCCCACAAAGCGCCGCCATTGTCGTGGCCTCTGCCGACGGCCAAGGGTTTCCCCCGATCCCGCCCCGTCCCAACCACCCGGCCAAAGACCTGGCCAGGGGAGCGCCCGCAGCCGGAGAAGGTGTCGGACTTCATCGAAGCAGGCACGCCGGGTGACGGGGCACCCCGACCCACCGTAGTAGACGTCCACCGAGACCTCGCCGCCCGCACAGCCGAAGTCACGGACCACCAGCTCCCACGGCCGTCGCCCGTCGAGAGGCCACACCGTCCACACCGTCCGAGGCCGCCGCCCTGGCATCCACCCACCGCGCACATCCCGTCAAAACACGGAGAACGCCTCACACCGCCGCCACCAGGGAGACCACACCGCGAGCACCCAAGCCGGGCGACGAGGCAGGGCCGCGCCAGCCAGATCCGGGCGGATCCGGCGATCCCTGACCCACCAGCCGCCAGAGAGGAGCCAGCCCCGATCCAGGGCCGAGCCGGCCTAATCTGGCAGTTCGGCGGCCACCAGGAGTTGAGGAGGTGGGCGGCGGCGTCTGATGCGGGGAAGGGGCGCCTCCACGTCGAGGCGGGTGCGCGGGGAAGCCCCGCCGCCGCCCACTGCCGCGCGGGCGGCTGCCGGCGGCGGCGGGGGAGGAGGAGGGGAGACGGGGGGAACCTGGGGGCGGCTAGGGTTTCGCCCCCGAGTCGCCCGGAGCGGACGACGCGGGGAAGGGGAGGGGGAGGAAGAGTCTCCTAAATAAATTGGTGCAAATGTTAGTACCGTATGATATAAACTTCTGAGTACACGTACATTATTTTATTGTTGAATCGATGTGATCCGTATAGCTATTGGTATTGATCTGCTGCATCTCCCCCAGAGGACGTATTTTTCAGAATTTAGCAATGGCAATGATCATAGCCACCAGAGGCGGTTTTAGGCCCCAGGCAGCCCGGGCAGCTGCCTGGGGCGTGAGGATGTTTCCCTTCGTTGACTGTAGCTACAGTATAGCGTTGTAGCTACAGTGCTTCGAAGCTTGCGTGGGGCGGCCTGGGGCCTGCCGTTTTTCTGGGTCCGCCACTGATGGCCACCGTCGTGTCTTCGCCGCCGGACCGTCGCCGGCTCTAGTAGGTAAGCAAGCTCGTCATCCATGGAAAAGAAATGCCTGTCATGTTCGGGTGCTAACTAAAACCCGGACGCTGCAGGGCTGCCGCGGCTGAGAATGGTGAGGGCCGAGGGGCTGAGGTGCAGCTGCAGCAACAAGCCGTCTTGGGCTCTGGCTCCGTTGGTAGCCAAGGGCGCTCCGCTGCTCATCTATGTTTGCATCGTTCTGTTTCTTTTTAACAAAGTACGCTTGTTTCGCAAGTTAAACAACAACCGGGGTGGTGGCGCAGTTGGCTAGCGCGTAGGTCTCATATCTGAGATTGAGTGTTCGAGGCTCTCTCACCCTACCGAACAAAAAAGAGACCATCGTCGTGATGAAATGCTCAGTGGCAACTTTGGTCGCCACATATACATCTGAATCCTCAGATTGACTCTTGAGCAAGTCTGAACCTGGTCTCATTCTTTTTTTTTTTTTGGTATGAAGCACTTTTTGGGTTCTCTTTTGAGTTCATCTTTAAGAATCCACTGTGATGAATTTATTGTTCGATTGCTGGGAGACGTATCTATTTCCTAACGTGCCAACAAAGAGAGGATAATAAAAACATGTTTGGGGATTAATTCCGTTGCACTGTTTGTTTCCTCGGTATTAACATCTGAAGCTCATCGTTTGTTTTCTGGACATGTACAGAGAAGAATGCACCTGAAGCCAGCTTTAACAGTGAAATCAAAAAACTCATCTGCGCGGCATGATCGTCGTGCAGGCAGCCATGAGTATTTAACCAAAAACTACCACATTTGCCGGAAACGTGACGGAAAACTACCACTCTACGTTTTTGTGCGAAAAACTACCAAATTTTTCCTAAGCCGTGGCAAAAAACTACCAACTCGCGAAATCGCTCGCTTCGGCCGCGCTAACCCCTATTCTGACCGGTTGGGCCCGCGAACAGTTGCCACGCGGGCTAACGGACGGCCGGCGCGCGCTAACGGCCGTTAACGGCCCGTCCGCTGTCGGAACGGCGGCTGTCGGTGGGCCAATAAGTGAGAGCGAGCGAGCTCAGCCACTCGCTCATTCTCTTCCTCCTCGCTCGCTCTTACTCGTCCTCATCCTCTCCCCTCTCCATGGTGCTCTGAGCTAGGTCAGCCTATCGCCATCGCCGCCGCGGCCATTGCTGCCGGTAGAAGTTGAGGATGCCATCCTGGAATGACGAGGAGAGCTCGGACGAGGACATCAACATGGTTTCAATGGATCCTCAGCTCTTTGTAAGTGCATAATGGTGGAACAGAGTTAGGGTTAGGGTTAGTTCATCCAAGTTGGAGATTCCAAGTTGCTTTTGGTTTGATTCGAAGTTTCTTTTGCAGGAAACCCCTGACAGTGTGGTGGAACCATTTTTATGTGGTTCTTACACTGAATCTGAGCCGACGTGCATGATGCATCATCAGAGGCCGAAGAAGATGGTGGCTTTTGAAGGTGCTTTGACTGGGAGGCGATTCCTGGGTTGTCCTGTGCAGCAGGTATTGAATCTTGAACGCTAACTTGTTTTGCTGCTGGAGATGTGTGATGTGTTTTGCTGCTGGAGATGTGTGGTGCAGCATGTGGTGCAGAGATGTGTGCTGTAGTTTAGAACTGAATTGAATACATGACTGAACCTGAGAACACCTACATGCAGAGATCTTCAGTGTACTGTGAACTGAATGTATTAGTTAGGTGTTACTGAATATAGCTGTTAACTGTAAAAGAACAGAGTTAAATGAATTTATATCTACTGCTAAATATAGCTGTTAACTGAATTTTATCTCTGATGCTAAGTCAGGTGTTGTGTGCTTACTATGAAAGAATTGTAGGTGTGAACTTTGGTTATCTGTACTAAGTTTGTTACTAAGTGATTTGTGCTTAATTATAAATAATTGCTTCTGTAGGATGTAGGTGTGAACTGTGGGGTTGTGGAGTGGGTGGATGGTCCTTGGCCATAGATTCTACAAAGGCGCCTAACAAGGATTTGGGACATGTACCATGAGCAGAACTTGGGGAGGGTGAATGACAAACAAGGCCATGAGAAAGAGGTGGGCAAGCTACAGAAGGAAATTGATTTCCTGTCAAACAACTACAACCAGTTGGTGGAAGATGTATCCAAGCTTTTTGACTATCAAGATGGCAAGATGTCTCATGACATGGACTATACCAGTCAGGCAATCAATGAACTAGGTGAGAAGAAGAAACAACTTGAGGATCAGGCAAAGATTGAGTTAAGTATGGAAAAGCTGAAGCTTGCCAAGGAGCAAAGGTGCATTCTTCAAAGCCAAGCAGATATCATTCAGAACATGAGGAAGGCCATGAAGGAACTGGAGGGGGACAGGGACCTACTTAAGCAAGAGAAGAAGAAGCTGGAGTATATGATTGCTGATCTGCTCAATGCTGGGCATGCCAACAAAGATAAGCTGGAGAGGATCAAGGCAATTATGAATGAGTGAAGTGCTTGGTATGTGGGTTAAGTAATTAGTAGGCCTATATATATAGCTGGCCTTGGAATGTCATGCATGTTAGGTGTATATTTTGGGAAAATTTCATGTGCTTTCAGAATGGTATGAGGGAGGGAGGTACTGTTATGGTTTAAGAACTAGTTGGTTTTATTTATGATGTAATGACTATTATGTTAAGACCTACTATGTTAAGTGAGTACTAATGCTAAGTTAAGTAAGTAAGAATGTTTTATCTATGATGAGGCTGCTTTACTATGCATATATCATGTGTGGATAACTGACAATAGTGACATAGTTGGAAGTGGCAAGTAGCAAGTAACATATATAGCAAGTAGCTTAGATAGTGTGACAAATAACTTAACATATGTAGCAAGTAGCAAGTAGCAAGTAACATATATAGATAGTCTGACATAGATAGATAGTACTGCCATTCATAGTCTGACATAGAAAGCAACTACTAGTAGATAGTGTCTGACATACATAGCAACTAGAAGTAGATAGTGCCTGACATAGATAGCAAGTAGTACTAGTAGATAGTGCCTGACGAAACTGAACCTAGGAGCTTACTGAACTTACGAAAGTTCAGGACTGACGAAACTGATTTTTTTTGCACTGAAAGGCAGCACTTCACTCCTCCTTCTTCAGCATCTTCAGGCGCTGGGAGCGGCGCACCGCAGTCACGGCCTCCCTCTTCTTCTTGCCTGGCGCCGGCTCCACCACATCTTCCTCGCCGCCATCTTGTTCTTGCTTCACGACGACGCCGTCTGGGAGATCGACCTCCGGCAGCGCATCCACGTGGATTGGGAGGTTCCTGTCCCCCTCCACGACGTCGAGGACGGGAGCCAGCAGCTGCACTTCAGGCTCGTCGTCGGAGAGGACGACGACCTCATCCACCTCGTCTCAGATTCGTCAGACGACTCGTCCTCATCATCTTCAATGGACTCGTCGTCAGAGGACTCGTCGTCTGAAGACTCGCCGTCAGAGTCGTCAGAGGGCCCAAGGACCCATGGATTGCGCCTCTCCCAGTAGGCGTTGTTGATTGGGGTTGGGAGCGCGAGGACGGCGTCGGTGATGTGGTCCGCGGTGGCCGGCGGCGTGGTGGAAGAGTGGTACATCCACCATCAGGCACGTTGCCTGGGGTCGGGGGAGCGCTGCACCTCGCGCATCGCCCACAGCAGAATGGTCGGCGGCGGGATGGTGCGGCCGGCAGGGAAGGCGCGCTGCTTTTCAGCAGCTGTCATCACCTTGACGAGGCCGCGGGCGTGGTTCCTCAGCATCGCCAGACTGGGGAACCAGCGCGCGATCTCCCTGTACTGCGCGCGCATCTCCTGGTTGTTGCCGGCGGGAGCTTCGATGGCCAGCTGCCAGTCCATGGCAACGGCGGTGGCGGTGGTTGTCGGCGGTGATTTTGACAGGAGAGAGGGGGAAGCGGAGTGGGCGGTGCGAGCGGCGAGTGGGCGAGTGAGCAGAGAGCGTGTTGGGTGGACACGTAATAAAGTCATAGAATCCGAAACGGCTGGGTTTACTCAACGCACGCTCACCATGATGGCGGCTGCAACGCACGCTGAACAGACGACGTGGTGGGCAACATATAATAAGTTTGGCCGATGCTAGTCAAACAAATCTAGCACTAGCCCATTGGTATTGAATGCATGGTTACAACCAACTGGTCCTGGGTTCGAGCCCTAGGCCACACATTTTTTTGTGCATTTTTTTTCTAAAATGAATTTGGCAGACACTTCTAAACTGTAGAAACGGCAAAGTAAAACAAAAAAACAAATTAAAACAATTAAAACATGCACCTAAACTGCACAAATGGCAAAGTAAAACAAATAAAACAAATCACTAGCACTTAACCCATTGGTATTGGGCACACATAAGTAGCAACCATACATTCAACATTGCACACAAGTTCACATGTTTGAATTTAAGCAGTCTAGAGCACAAACTTAGTACCATACAATCAAACTAAGTAGCAGATCACAAACTTAGTAACAGAGCTTCAATGGTTTCCACTAGCACTAAAATATAGTGCAAACTTGCTAGGGGGTTTCCTCTTCCTCTTGCCTGCTAATATCCCTGGTTCTGCAGTGGATGCTCTTGGTGCATTGAATGTTCTTGTTGATGCTGATCCTCTTGGAGCTCTTGTTGATGCTGATCCTGTTGGAGGTGCTGGTGAAGACCTGGCTGCTCCTGCAGAAACAGCTGATGCTGAAGCTCTCTTATCTGCTGCTGTTTTTCTGTTCCTCACTGCTTTAGGAGGTGGAGCAGATGAGGCTGGCATCTGTGAAGTTTGGTGTTGATGTGGTGGTTCCGGAGGTGGGTGACTAGCACTAGAGGAACCCCTAAAAATTTCTCTATTCTCCTGCACGACAGAATTAAGATAGTTAGTACATAGAGCAGACCTAAAATAATTAAACAACTATTAACTAAACAAAGAATGCAACATTTTTAAATGACCTGGTGTAAGTTCTTTCTCATTTGAAGACTTGGGTTTAGAGCTTTCCCACAGTAAGTAAATCTATGGCCCTGTAGACCACAATTGCTGCATGTAATTGTTCCCATCCTGCTTGTGTCTTTTGGTGCAGGCACCTCAAACTGGCCCTTTCTCCTAGCTGTTTGTTTCTTCCCTGCTTTTTCTTTGAACACTGGTGGCTCAATATCCCGAGTATGGGTGTCAGGCCAGAATCCAGGACCAGGGACAGGGTACACTATGTCTTTGTATGCTTCAATATATAGTGGTTTTTTGAAAAATTCATGCACATAGTCCTCTGGGTGCATGTGAATCTTGCTCATTGCTACTATTGCATGACTGCATGTCACACCTGTCATGTCCCACCTGCTGCAGTCACATGAGTTAGTAGCTAGGTTGACACAGTACTGATTTTCCTTACTAGACACTTGCCAAATGTCAGGACCAGCCTTATGTGCCTCACAAAATTTGGCATACTTCTTATTCTCCTCTAGTTTCTCTGAATAGTTGGTTGTGATCATCCACCTGCTGTTCTCTGTTTTTTCCCTGGTCTTCTGCCTTTTGATCATCTGCTTAGTCCTTATTCCTTCAAACATAGTTCTAATTGGTTTGGCCCTAACATCAAGGATCATTTTGTTGAAAACCTCACTATGGTTGTTCACAACAAGATCAGTTTTGCAATTGTAATCCATTGAAGACCTACACCAAGTCTCCTTTGGAATTTTTGTAAGCCACTTCCAGGCATCCTCACACTCTGCTTTAAGCTCTGCCATTGCTAATTCATGGCCATGTTTGATGAATGAGTAGCTAGCCTGATCTACTAGCTTTTTTAGTTATGCTCCTCTGAAACCAGCTGACTGAAAATTTGCATAGATGTGCCTGAGGCAGTATCTCTGAGGGGAATCAGGGAACACCTCATTTATAGCCTTAAGAAGACCCTGATTGTAAATTAATAACCATGGTCATGAACAAAAACAAATAAATCCAGTAATAACTATATTTATCTGAACTACTGGCTAAGATAGGTTGCATACCTTTTGCCTGTCAGAAATAATGGTGTAGGTTCCAAATTTGCTTCCACTTCCAATGCAACATCTTAGCTGGGTTAAGAACCATGTCCAACTTTCTGAATCCTCCTTATCAACCACAGCAAAGGCTATGGGGTAGATGTTGCTGTTGCCATCTCTTCCTGTGGCTGCAAGGATTTGCTGTCCAGTGGTTAGCTTGATGAAGCAACCATCAAGCCCTGCATCCATACCCAAATTAGCTACCAAAAAATTACAACAAGATATTTTGAACAAAATGCAGTTATATATTTACCTATAAAGGGCCTGCAACCATTAAGAAATCCTTGCTTTGATGCATGCAAGCAGTAGAACATGTACTTAAATCTAGGAGTTGGGGCATGGTTTTCTGGGTCCTCAAATGTTGTAACTACACACCTGCTACCAGGGTCTGTGTCAAGAACTGCTTGTAGGTAGTCCCTCAGTCTATAGTACTGCTCCTTCTGGTCACCTTGTACAACCTTAATAGCCTTCCTCCTTGCCCTATAGGCCACACTCTTTGATACATCAACTGAAAACTTGACTTTGCTGTTTTTAATAAGTGAATCCACAGGTGCTCTAGGATCTGCTCTAAGAGAAGGCTCAACTGCTTTGAAAAGCCACTTAGTAGTAACCTTTGTGTTCTCTGCTGATGCTGGACAAGTGTGCTCCATGTTACACTTCTTAATGCAAAATGTTCTTTCATGAGCTATCCTGGAGGCACACATGTAAAATTCACATCCATGTTCTCTCTGTGAACACCAAACAATAATTCTTGTTGGAGGGTTCCTGTGGTAGTGAAAAGACCTCAAAGTCGTTATATGAAATTCTCTTAATGCTTCTCTGAACTGGTAAACAGAATCAAAACACAAGCTCTTGCACAATAGTAAATGTGAATTGGGAATTGAAGGGTCAAAATATACCCTTTCCTTCATTTTTTTTTCTTACTACTCTTTGTCTTTGGCTTCTTCATGATGTATGGTAGTTCAACTTCATCTTCTTCTTCCTCATCACTTATGCCTGCATCACCAGCAAAACAAAACTCATCTGCTTCAGGAAACCAATCTTCAAAACGTTTTTTCTCTACCTCATTGTGACATCTGCTAGTTGGCCCAGGGTTCTTCACATGTTTCACAATAGCAGTACTTTGCAATGTTGTTTCCTCTTCAGAGGCACACTCTATTTCCATTTGTTGAACAACTTCAGCACTCCCATCTGAATGAACTGAATCATCAGAACAAAATTCAGACACTTCAGTGTCTCCTTCAAAGTGGTTCAAATCCGCCTCTCTTTGAATCCTGCTCCTCTCAAGCTGAGCCTTTCTATCATCTATCTCATTCTGAAGCTCAGATTGCTCCATAACCTTTTGCACACAGCAACTCTCTTGAGTGTTCATGTAATTCTGAATAGCCTGTGTACTTATACCAGGTTCAACATCTCTCACAACCCTTATGTTCACAACACTGACATGATTAAAAAACTCCAACATTTCATGAACACTAGCTTCATTACCTAAATACTTTACTCTTTCAGATCCAATTTCCTCCTCCACATAGTACATGTAATCACTCTGCCCATACCCTTCACTAGCAATGAGTGATTGTAGAGTAATAAGAGATATATCTGACTCATATATACCCCTTTTCATAGGGTTTCTTCCTTCTAAATGAAACCATATCTCCCACTTCTTGTCAGCAAAACTGCAGAAATAGGTTCTCATGAATTCAATTGAAAATGACAGAGCTACAAGTGCACTACAGTTTACTACACATGTCCATCAAGCTCTAACAAACACATCTTACTAATTTGCCAGATTGAAGCAGCTAACCAATTCATAAGCAGCTAACCTATTTGACAGATTGAAGCAGCTAACCTAGCAAACGATATTTCCATACCCGCAACCCATTGGCGATGACTGGGCGAGCTGTGCCTCCTGCTGCTGCGAGCCGGCCTGCGTCGAGAAGCTGGTGCTCCCCAACCAATTGTCGACTGAGCCCGTAGCGTCCAAACTTGTGCCACCGCCGACAGCGTCGCCGCCGCTGCCGCCACCACCCATATCACCGACGCCCCCCTCCGGAACCACCGCTGCCATCGTCGTCGCCACCGCCGCCACCTAGTTCAAAGAGAGGGAGAGAACGGAGAGAGTGCGCGCACCCGACCGACAGCCGCCGTTCCGACAGCGGACGGGCCGCTAACGGCCGTCAACGCGCGCCGGCCGTCCGGCCGCCAGCGTGGCAACTATTCGCGGGCCCAACCGGTCAGAATCGGGGTTAGCGCGGCCGAAGCGAGCTATTTCGCGAGTTGGTAGTTTTTTGCCACGGTTTAGGAAAAATTTGGTAGTTTTTCGCACAAAATCATAGAGTGGTAGTTTTTCGTCAGGTTTTCGGCAAATGTGGTAGTTTTTAGTTAAATACTCCAGATTGCAGCGGTGTGCAAGGGGAAAACTAGAACCAGATTGATATCAACTGATCAAGCCTCCTGAGGTGATTGGCCATTACCATGCCGTGTTCTCCATCACTACCTTGCCGTGTTCTCCATCAGCTACTTAATCAAAATCAATTAGTGCATGGAGGAAACTCTTCTCCACCGCGCCGGCGAGAGGAACAGGGAAAATCTAGTTCACGATGCCACCAATGAACAAGGTAAACATGAGCTGTCGGTCGCTTATAAATTCCGTACTTCTGTAGTATTGATCTAGGGTTCATGTGAGTGAATTTTACTGTTCTTCGGGCCGTGTATAAAAATGTTGCCGGGTTATCAGTAGTAGCTGCAGTTCTATTTGTTGAGAGTCTCATGGTCCAGTAGAATGCCCTTTTCAGAGAGAATACTCCAGATCTATTGACTATGATTTAGTTGTGGTATTGATTTTTATTTAGTATGAATACTCACCTAATGAATCTATTAAACGGTGTAAATACCACTTATTCACATATTAACTTGTGTCACCGTTGTTTTTTACTTATCATGTCATTCTTAGTTTTTAGCCTGGCCTGGCACATTCTGTTTCCAAATATATTATACTACCTATCTAATCATTTGGCGTCTCATTAACTGATGAGATGGTCAGGCCAAAGGCTATGCTTAGTGCCATTCTTAGGAACGCCGGTCTGCCTAATGCAAAATACAAGCACTACAGGAACTACAACGGACGTGTGGGTGCAATCATCTTTTCCTGGCTGTTCCTGGTGACTTAACATTGTTTAATTAGGCTTCTCACTATGATTATACATGACTGCTTGGCCTCTCGTTTTGATTAGCCTATCATTAAAGTCAGAAACACTAGAATTGATGCTTGCGTATGAGTGTGTACAGGTTGTCCTTGGGATTTTCTTTGTAGCAAACTCGAGGGATTTTTTATACGGTTTCCTAGGCCATTGTTCTTTGTACAATACATGAAGATCTGCTCGTGTGTGTGTGACTTTGTCTGATTATTAGGCTTTAGATCTTCTGCTGGTTTATCTTATAATTCATGGTAGCATTCAATTTTTATATCAATTACTATGTCTTAGTTGTCGAACATGACAGTAAGAGTCTAATAAAATTCTTGCACAACAAAGATTGTTGTCCTTCAGTTACCCAGACCTTTGTTTTCGTGGTATAAAACGAACTGCTGTCAACTTTAGTACTCTGGAAAATCATATAACTATTCTGAAATTTCCTATGACACAGGCCGAGGCAAGCATCCCAAGGATCCCAGTTAGAATGATGATTGATCTCCTGTTAGAGCATCTTGGGCTTCACAAGGCCATTTGAGACTCGGGCTCAATGAGAACACGATGAGTATCATCTTCGCTCTGACATTGCTGTTCAAGACGACAAGACTTGTCCACCGCGTATGCAGATTACTGGTGTTCACTTCTCCAACGAGGCGGTGGCAGAAGATTCGCCCGATTTGGAGGCCATTAGGTACAAGGAAAATGTCAAAAACACTATAGTGAATGATCTAAACTATGACAAGTTGAGCAGAATGCAGAAAATACTTTTGGTTATCCGAGACTCAGGCTCAATGAGGCATTTGACATGATAAACAAGTGTCAAAGGTTATTTGTATGCTGTGAGATACATGAGCTCTTGCTCAGACCAACTTCATAGTGTGATAGCACATGGCTTTCCTCCTACCCGTGCCGTGGATACATCGATAAACGTGACCCTTAGAATATTGAAGTGGTGGCAGCTGACCTTAAGGGCAGAAGCATTCATCTGTAGAAGAGACTGCATGCCATAAAAGGACAGTCTCAGGCACAACAACATGAGGTGTTTGCACCAATTGATTTCTTCACACCAAGGCCATGGTGTTGATCATCGATGGACGTCACAGATCACCTATTCTAACTCTGGCAAGTACCCGATGATATATGATGCCACCAGCTCCTGTGATGTATTGTGTAAACTACCGTGTGATCCCCCTCTCCTTTTTTGAACATGTCCCCTTTGGCACGTCTATCCATCCTTTTGTACTCAATATCTACGGTGTATGAACATTGCATCCTTTAATTAACCCTGTATATGAACATTGCATCCTCTGAATGTGTTGTACTATCGTTCTGGTGGCTATGCAGATGTTTTGTACTATAGTTTTGGTATCCATCCTTGATGTCTTGGTCTGATTACATGTGAATGTTTCTTCTTTCTTTTATTTTGTTATCCTGATTGAATACGTACGTGAAGCCTGGCTTTCTACTAACTTCGCCATTACTTGCTTGACCACATCGTTGGGACTGGCACCCTGGTGCCTTGGCGCGTTGCCGATCTAGTTACTACTAGTGTAGTAGTACTACTTCACTTTACAAAGCTCCCGTACCTGCTTAGTACTAATTCTCTTGATTTATTATCACCAGCCACCTATCAAGTCCATGCTTGATGTACAGTCAAGGCTGGCCCTAGGCCATGGCAAAAGGTGAGGCGGCCTGGGGCCCATATCAAGTAAGGGCCCACTATATATACATACCTAAATAAACTAGAAAAAATATGGTTTGCTCAACATATATTCAAAACTGTTATGGGTGGACGGGGGCATTTGCCCTCCCCCCTTGCACTTCTCGACATTTGTATTTATTCGGTAAGTTATTTATGGTTAAGTACATGTATCATTATTTATATATATGATGTAGTAAGACTTTATTTGCTAATAAATTATATTTTTGATTTTTATGTCTTTACAATTACTTTCATGATATGCAATACATACCAGTGAAAGTATTAATGTTACCCTCAAATACCTCATTTGCACTAGTGCCTTCATAATTCTAGGGCCGGCCCTGATTGCTGAACAGTCTCTGCGCTCTTTTAGATCCCACTGATATAATTAATATCCTCAAGAAAAAGAAGCATACGTATAAAGTTTGAACAGTCTGTTGATTTGAGTGTTTTCATCATTTCCATGTTAAAGTTAATTGTGGGACATCGAAGTTTGAACAGTATACTTCTGATGCTATGTTGGCCCTGGGTTCGTTTTGGTCTGTTCTCTCAGAGGTAACTGGAGGAGAGAACCTGTGCGCAATATGGAGATCGAACGCGAAGCACGCGCTATCTGTGTGCCTCCAGCTAAAAATGCACATTTCGTCTATCTGTCTTCTCGTCCGTAGTTTCTTGTCGTGCCAAATCAATACAATATAGCTCCCTTGTTGTGTAGTGCAACTCTACCCTCTTTCTCTGATGCTTGTGCCCGTTGGCTTTCCTTGGAGGGACACAAGGCTTCAGAGTTGCCTCCTCCAGGAGTCAAGCTGGTTGTCTGATTGAGTGTCTGAATGAGCCAAGTTGGTTGTGGTCGAACACAAGGCTTCAGAGTATATGCTGGAGTGGAGTGCCTCTGGGCTCTGGCCTCTACCTGATCACCCACAAGTAATTTCCTAATTGGCTCTCCTACTGTGCCGTGCTGCATCTTCCCCAGAGGACGTATTTTTTTCAGAATTCAGCAATGACAATGATCAGGGCCACGGCCGTCGTCTTCGCCGCCGGACCGTCGCCGGCTCTAGGTAAGCAAGCTCCTCATCCAGGGGAAAAAAATGCCTGTCATGTTAAGTTGCTAACTAAAACCCGGACGCTGCAGGGCTCAGTGGCGGATCCACTGTGGGTCATGGGTGTAGAGATGTACACCCAAAATTTCCTGCAAACAATTTTCTATACATAATAGTACTACGTATATGACAAAAATACAAAGAGTAGACTACGCATCAGCTTGCCACAGATCAATAATAGCGCATCGGGCATCAGCTAGAGCGGCACAGCCCACTAACCAACAGGCCGAAGCAGCAACAAGTCACATCTGGCCCTCACGCACTGCCTCAGAAAAAAAATCTGCCCTCACGCACGAGATACTCAGCAGATCAGCTCAATCCAAATACTCCTAAAAAAATACTCTGTCCAATTCCACAAGCATCAGAGTCCAAAGTTCCAATCTGAAATTCCATTCGTTGGACCTAATATATAGCTATGCACATGACCACATTAATAAAGAGGAAGACTGTTGATTTAAAAACAACAAATGAATATATTTGGATTGATTTCATTAGTAAAAAAAGTAAACAAATGAATTATCTTTGGATTTAAAGATATATACTACATCTGTCCTGGTTTATTGGTCCCCTTTGTAATTTGTGCCAAACTTTGATCAAATATTTAACTAATAAAATGTTAATGCATGTCAACAAAAATTATATAGTTGGATTTATATTTGAATATAGTTTCCAATGACATAATTTCTTATGACATGCATGGATATTTTGTTAGTTAAATTTATGATCAAAATTTTGCACAGAATACAATGGGGACAAATAAATCAGGACAAAGGTAGTAGCTCTTTGTAAAAAAAAAACATCTTTTGAGATATTGTTATTATTGTGAACAATTTGTATTCCCGTGGACCAATGGACTTCCCTATTAGGATGAAAAAAAATTGAACACCCAAAGTTAAATTCGTGGATCCGCCACTGGCAGGGCTGCCTCGGCTGAGAACCGTCAGGGCCGAGATGCAGGGGTGCAGCAACAAGTCGTCTTCGGCTCTGGCTCCGTTGGTAGCCAAAGAAGCCAAGGGCGCGCCACTGCTTTACTCCGGCGAGCCATCGCCCGTCTATGTTTTGCATCGTTCTGTTTCCTTTTAACAAGTACGGAGTACTCTACGTTTGTTTCGCTTTTTAAACAACAAGAGGGGTGGTGGCGCAGTTGGATAGCGCGTAGGTGTCAAAGCCGAGGTCGAGAGTTCGAGATCCTCTCACGCCACCCAACAAAAAAGACAAGCGTCGTGATGAAACGCTCAGTGGCAACTTGGGTCGCCACATACACATCTGAATCCGGTCTCCTTTTTTTGATGTTTTTTTTTGCTGTTACGTGCCTCTCTCTCTCCATGCTCTAACCGTGCAGTAGCAGGATTGGTTGCGGCGGGCGTGGAGGAGGCCAGCGGTGGCGGCCTTCGTCATTGGCACGCGCAACGTACTGTACTACCCAACCCATCGTCCTTGTCTGCTGCATAACTTGACTCCTCTGCCTCCTTTTCCTTGATGTGTGTAATTGAAATTCAGAAGCATGAGTTTCAAAAGATGAATCGCCTGTGTTTTTCGTTATGCATGCCCCTCTCTACGCCCCTGCAAGAAAGCAACTCAGGTGCGTTTGGTTGCACAATTCGTTCAAACGAGATGCATGCTAGATGCTCGCTTCGCTTAACATGGCGGCCGACGAAAGTGGGCGAGGTTGTTGTCGGTCGGGGTGGACGTCCAAGATTCCGCGGTAGATAGCGCTCGCGCTTTTCTGAAAAATTGCAGCCGCCGGCCAAGAAATATATATGCAGTTGAAGCAACTGCAGGAGGTTGTACAGAATATTGTTGCTGATTCGAGTGGGGACTGTAATATGTGGTTTCTCTTATTGTTGTTGCAAGCTCGCCGATATTATTGGTATGAATGTTTTCATCCTGATATTTCAACATGACCTTGCCGTTTGGGAGTGGAAGAGAAAAAAGACTCGCTGCTACATTCTCATGGAACCTCACTTTGTGCCAAATGCTGCTTGAGCTCTATGTTTGTTTGTTTTTGTTTTTTTTGCTGTGGAGGGACGAGGGAGCTGGTCAAGTTGTTTCCCATGTGTCACGGTAGAATGGAAGATATTGTTGTTCCGAAAGATTCTCCTGTCAGGTGAATGGTGATTGGGTTATTTTACTTCATTGCAATTTTGATCCTACATTCATGAAAACGGTACCCTGAAATTGGCAGTTCAAGTAACTATGAACCTGAACACATATATGAATTTTTAATTTTTTAGGGTCGTAGGATCCAGTCTTGGCTACCTTCAAGTCATCTGGATCCATTCCAAGATTTCACTAGCAAAGACTTCTGGAACCACAGCTTTGCATTGCACCTCAAATAGCTAACGGTAAGCGCAATTTCTGCAGCGGTAAATAAATGTTCATAAAAAATAAAAATAAATGCGGTGGAAATGGTCAGGGCCGAGGGGCTGAAGGTGCAGGTGCGGCAAGAAGTCGTCTTCGGCTCTGGCTGCCAGCGGCCAGCGCCCATCTATGTCTTGCATCGTTCTGTTCCTTTTTAACAAGTAGGTTTGTTTCGCAGGTTAAACAACAAGTTGGGGAGTGGCGCAGGTGGCTAGCGCGAAAGTCTCATAGCCAAGGTCGAGAGTTCGAGACTCTCACCCACCCCACCCAACAAAAAAAGACCATCGTTATGATGAAACGCTCAGTGGCAACTTGGGTCGCCACATGGGACATCTGATTCGTCATGTGAAACCGAGCATGTCTGAACCTTGGTCTTCTTTTTTTTGCACCTTCTCAAATGCTGTGTTTTTTTCTATGCACGTATGCCCCTCTTTACAGCCCTGCAAGTAAAGAATTCATGTGCGTTTCTTTGCAGAATTCGTTCAAACGTGATGCCTACTAGAACTAGAGGCTCGCTTGGCTTAACATGGTGGATAATTGCCAAAGTGTCTAATCAAATATACACTTGTTAACACAGCTCCGGACTCCGGAGAGCAAGGCCTCTGGGTGCATTCAAAGATTTCACTAGCAAAAGACTTCTCAAATGCTGTGTTTTTTTCTATGCACGTATGCCCCTCTTTACAGCCCTGCAAGTAAAGAATTCATGTGCGTTTCTTTGCAGAATTCGTTCAAACGTGATGCCTACTAGAACTAGAGGCTCGCTTGGCTTAACATGGTGGATAATTGCCAAAGTGTCTAATCAAATATACACTTGTTAACACAGCTCCGGACTCCGGAGAGCAAGGCCTCTGGGTGCATTCAAAGATTTCACTAGCAAAAGACTTCTCAAATGCTGTGTTTTTTTCTATGCACGTATGCCCCTCTTTACAGCCCTGCAAGTAAAGAATTCATGTGCGTTTCTTTGCAGAATTCGTTCAAACGTGATGCCTACTAGAACTAGAGGCTCGCTTGGCTTAACATGGTGGATAATTGCCAAAGTGTCTAATCAAATATACACTTGTTAACACAGCTCCGGACTCCGGAGAGCAAGGCCTCTGGGTGCATTCAAAGATTTCACTAGCAAAAGACTTCTGGAACCACAGCTTTGCACTGCAACTCAAATAGCTAACGGTAAGCACAATTTCTGCAAGGCTAGTAAGCACAGAATTTTGAACACGAAAAACAAAACCCATAAATGTTCAGAAAACATATTAAAAATGCGGTGGAAATGGGAGCTTTATTAATTAAGTAACATGATTACGATCGGTAGCCAACAAGCTAATCAGAGCATTTGGAGCATCCTGCAGCCACAAGTCGGTCAGGTGCTCCCGTCAAATAGGCTAATCGATCTGCAGCCTTCTTCTGCATGCTATCAATCTTGCTCAAAACAAGCTCCCTCTGTCCTAACATCTCCCTGGTCTCATTAATTAGATGGCCTTGATATGACTTAACAAGGGTGTGGCCAATGCTTGTGGTTCACTTAACGTTTCAGCAGTTCCACCTTCTTCATGCTCTCCTTCCCTTCTCCAAAAAAAGAAAAGAAACGGTTACAATGAAATAACTGGGAGTTTATCAGAAGCCAAAGCTTTATCTTTGCCTTCTTGAGAATCACCATTAAATTTATTTATTTTTGTCTCTTCTTTGGCTTCATAATCTTCTGAGGACTCATTGGTGCCTCAGATTCAGGGAGTGGTGTCACATGTACTCTCTTGTTCGTGGAGAACGAAGGCCTTTTAGTAGGACATGATGAAGAAGCCACATTAGGCTTCGTTGTCTTCGCTTTCTTCTTGCATGGCATCTTCTTCTTTCGCGCTGTTATTTTTGCGACATTTCAGGCTTTTGTCCCGCTGTTCGCATGTTTTGACCCATTTTCAAGAGCAAGTAAGAATAAGAGTGCAAGCACAAGACTGAGGAATAATTATCCATTTTTCTCCTAAAGTTTATTTCAGTTTTGTAGAAGCACAAGATCCAAGAATGATTGCTCTTTTTTTTTTCTTTCTATAAGTTCATTCAGGTTTCATAGAGCCAAACAGCCAATCATCGACCAGAGAACATGCTAAAATGAATACAACGAGTGTGGTACAGATCCGACGGATGCAAAAACAGCTTGCACAAATGCCAGCAGAAAAGGAAGAGCTGATGCTATGCCGCAAAATCACCAGCAACTTCTACTGCATAAGTCCCTGTGTTCAGAAAACATTACTTCCTGATGCAGCATCCATGCTTTTCAGTCCATGTGTGGTGCTGGCCGTATTTCTACAAGCAAAACCAAGCTTTGTAATGCGAGTTTTGTACCGGATCAAAGATCAAATCAGGACTTAAAGAGTTACAGCAAACACCAGTTCATCTGAATCAGATCCGTGGAGGAAAAACAGCACTGTAGTTCCAACTTTATAGCATAGTTAAATAGATGTTTAATAGTACGGTAAAGTAGAAGTATCATCCATGTTAACATTATGCAGTTCTGAGAAGGCGGAGCATATCATATGAAAACGCAGGTAAAGATAGACTCATGCCAGCATAATCCTGGACACAACACGGATAGACAACCTATCTCCTGAAACCTAACTGTTCTACTTCATTAACATGAGTCCCAATGACAACGATTTAACTGACTCTCCTAACTAAGATTCGCCCTGGTTGCTGATGTCCATCAACAGTTGACAACAGGCTCTTGTTGATTCAGACAATGGCAACTTCACGGGAGCGCCAGTGCCCAGCCGCTGCTGCTGCCAAAGCGGACGTTCTCAGAGCCCGCATACACGACAAGCACAGTCTAACTGTCATTAGTTTCAGGTGTTTCTCATGCCGTCGTTTCCAGTTTTCCCCTGAATTGTATCCAGTTCCAGCCTGAATTTATCGCATTTCGAGCCATCGCCGCATATTTCCTTGCCAATGTCAGCTACTTTACTCAGCAGCATCGCATACCTCATGGTATTTTCTGATTGGTCCATGCCACGGCTGTCCAAGCATTTCTCCATGTACTGTTTCATCTGCTCTTCTCTAAATTTGGCAGTCCACCTGGGCACTATGTATTGCCCTGGTATTTCATTGACCCCAAACTGTGTGAAAAGTCTGAATATGTGGCAGCACGGTATACCATCCCTAGTGAACTTTGCGCATTCGCATTTGATTGCATTGGTGCCGGGTTCGACTAACAGCTCGAAGGAATTTCTGTCAAACTCTGGGTTCTCGTAGGCTGACACCTTTTCCAGTCTGTACACTGTCCCCGTCTGTATCTCCTGCACATTGAATGCTGTAGAATGGAGTAGCTCCCTCTGCACTTTCAGAAATATCTGCCTTGTGTAAATGCGTGCCGCGTGCTTTTCTATTGGCTGCATTGAGAAACATGAAGGTTCAGTTCTTGATTGCAGCCTATCTTCATCATCCGTTTCCATTATCCTCTCTTGTACGTCTTCATATCTTTCAAGGAACTTCTCTATTCTGTCCTTAGGAAGCACATAGTCCTTGAATAGTAAGTTTGCCCCCTCGCAACATCCAGTCGTTTCCACAAATGGATAGAAATCTTCTCTGAAATAAACAGGCACCCACTCTTTCCTTGTTTCCCACAGGAGTTGCAGGTACTCATTTTCACTTGCACTGTACCTCTCAATCAGCGCAGCCCATCCTTCCTCAAATTCTGCTTCTGTCAGAGAGTTGTTAACTAGGGCACGCAACTCTGAACTTATGTTACCTCTTGCCGCTATGAAGCCTCCAAGCATTTCCCGTGCTTTCCTCATTACGTGGAACTTACAGAACCTGTGCTTTACTTGTGGCATGACCTCCGAAATTGCTTTTGCTATAGCTTCATCCTGGTCTGTTATGATTGCTCTTGGCATTTTCCCTCCCATTACATGGAGGAACGTTTGGAACATCCATTTGAAGGTTTCAGCTTTCCGATCCTGTAGCAAGGCGTATCCAAACACGAGAGTTCTTCCATGCTCATTCATTCCACTAATAGAAGTGAAAAGCATATTGTGACTAATTGTGCTATAGGTGGTATCAAATGATAAGACATCTCCGAAGATCTCATAATCAAGCCTCGACCTCGCATCAGTCCAGAAAAGACTCCTAACTATGCTATCTTCGTCTGTTTGCATGGTGATGGAAACACATGGGTTTTGCAGCTCCAGTTCCTTCAAATGCTTCCCTGTTGTTTCTACGTCCGAGTTTGGTTTTCCCTGTTGTTCTGCACACTGTGACGTATTCGCATCTTTTGTGTTGAATGGTAAGCTCCCCAAAATACCTCTCATTCTCTTGAAGATCTTCATAGCTTTCTTGGGATGTATACTACTTTGCTGCAGAGCTCTTAAAAACGATTTTTCTTCAGCTGACATGTGTTTGCAGCTAAGGAAGAATTTTGTGAGTGACGGGCTTGGGCATAACGGATGGTTGTGCTCACTCCGAACTGATGTGAACTCCCATTGCCCCTTAACAGGCTTCACGACCGCCCTTGCCTCACACTGTGCCTTGTTCACGGAATATACTTCCCTCTTCCTCTTCAGGTCCTGAGATGGTGCCAATTTGCGGCTCCGGTTGCATTCCACGTGGAACTTCTTTCTCATAAAATTTGGTCCCCTGATTGCCACAAAACCAGACAGGAGAGCATGCGCGCTATAGTATCGGGTCGCATCTTCAAGGGTTGGGAATCTCATTCCAACTTCTGGTGGCCTTGGATTAACCAACTCCTCAAAACCAGGATAGTAGTACTTCCCTGGTTCTTTATCCGTCTCATTCCCAGAGCTGCCGTCTGAATCACTTGCACTGCCTATGTCATTAACTGGCATTTCATTGATTCCCAGAATATCATGTAACTGGCTTTGTTCTTCAGCAAGCTGCAGTGAAAGGTCCGCCGGGTTTGCATGAATCTCCAATTCATCTGACAGTGCCCCTGAACTCCAATCTGCACCAATTACTGGTTGTTCCTGAATGCAAGTAAACTAACATATTAAGCTCTTAGAAAATACTATATACTAGTAAGATCTTTCGATCAAGCTTCGCCATCCAATTAGCCCCAAGATACATTTTATTTTGGGGGTCCAATTTTGTTTCTTTGGTTTCTATAATCGTCAGGTTGAGACCCAATGGCTTCAATCACTACGTGTTTGCGGTTTCTTTGGTTTCTGTCACTAACCTATAGCAATTTCACAAAGTTCATTTTCAATTTAAATTCCATCACAAGAAGAAAAATTGAGATACATCTATCAGCAACCTAACTTGTATGGAATCTGCTGGAAGAACAAAGCTTTGATGGGAGAACTGACAAACAGAACAATCAGCGCATGACCTGCCTTTTTCCTGACACACATAGGAAAATTTCCGTGTTTATACCTGATCAGAGGAGATGATTGCATATCCATCCATCGTGAGTATCTGCCGCCCGACCGTGCTGTGGGTGGGGAGGAGGGGGTCTAGATCCAAATTGCCGTAGCAGGGGAGGGGAGTGGAGGGGAGTCGGATCTGTGTTCTATGCGGCGGCCGCTAGGGGAAGGGAGATGGGATGGTGGGAGGGCTGGATTGGAGGCGGGGAGAGGGGAGACGATGAGATGGCTGCTGCCGCCGTCGAGGAGGATGGCAGGCGTTGCGGCCGGCGGCCGGAGAGCTGTGTCTGTTTTTCCCTTTTCTGAGTGGACGGTGTTTTTTTTTTTGAGACAAACGCTGTGGTTCTTTCTGTCAGGGGCTCTGCTGCGGCTTCATTGGCCCATGGCCCATGACTAGTTGATTGGGCCGTGCTTGCTCAAAAGCTCTCTGGGCCGTGGAATAGTTGAGCAAACCCTGTTTCTCAAAAACAAAAGTTGAGCAAACCCTAATCCATCCAATGAAAAAGAAAAAAGTCTATTTTTCACTCTCAAATGTGCCCCAATGGAAGAGAAAAAAACCAAGGTCGATTTTGCCCCTCAAATATCTGAAACCAGGTAAATCTCCCCTTTGAGCGGTGTTGTTGTGATTTAGGCGGTTTTGAAGATGACATGTTTATTGGGCCAGGTCAGGAGAGTACATGTGATGTGGCATGGCTGGGGCTGGGTTAGATTGGTCACACAACCTCTGCTCCGTAATCTCTCTCCATCCCCCGCCACAGTCGCCATCACCACTAGAGGTTGTTTCTCTTTGAGTTGAGGTTGCTACAATTGGTGATCTCCAACACGGTCAAGGGTCTCCGACGATAGGGAGCTGAGGTCGAGTAGGTATATCCCAAGCCCAAAATATCTGAGTTGTCCTCACACATGTTCATCCCGAAGTGCATGGGCTTCTCGTTGACGAGTCCACCACGGTGATCCGGAGCTCCTCGACGTGGCGCACCGCCGGGTGAGTGAACAAAGGCGAATATGGCACGCTGCTTGTTACGGTTCATGCCACGATGAGGGATGATAACCCACAAGTATAGGGGATCATTTGTAGCCTTCTTTGATAAATAAGAGTGTCGAACCCAACGAGGAGCTAAAGGCAGAACAAATATTCCCTCAAGTTCTATCGACCACCGATACAACTCTACACACGCTCGACGTTCGCTTTACCTAGAACAAGTATGAAACTAGAAGTACTTTGTAGGTGTGATAGGATAGGTTTGCAAGATAATAAAGAGCACGTAAATAAAATCTAGGAGTTGTTTAGATAAAGACACAACTAAGTTAGTTTTAGTAGAGAGCTTTTGTCAACAAGAAAGTCATTTGTCCATAGGCAATCGATAACAAGTACCGGTAATCATTCTTGTAATTTTATATGAGGGAGAGGAATGAGCTAACATACTTTCTCTACTTGGATCATATGCACTTATGATTGGAACTCTAGCAAGCATCCGCAACTACTAAAGATCATTAAGGTCATAAAACCCAACCATAACATTAAGTAGCAAGTCCTTTTTACCTCCATACGCCATACCCCAGTTACTCGGGTTTAAGTTTATGTCACTCTCGCAACCCACCATAAGCGAACCATGAACATATTGCAACACCCTACAGCAGGGCCCCCTCACGTTTGCGCGAGAATGGAGGGCACCGTAGGACAGCACCATAAATAAAATATACAATCATACCAACCAAGATCACGATTAACCCATAGGACAAAACGGATCTACTCAAACATCATAGGATAACCATAGATCATTGGGAAATAATATATGGATTTGAGCACCATGTTTAAGTAGAGATTACAACGGGGAGAAGAGGTGTTACACCACTGCATAGAGGGGGAGAGAGTTGGTGTTGACGGTAGCAAGATTATTGATGTAGATCGTCGTCCCGATCGTTGCCCCGGTGGCACTCCGACGCCACCGGAAGTGAGGGGGAGAGAGCCCCCCTCCTTCTTCTTCCTTGGCCTCCCCCTAGATGGGAGGAGAGTTTCCCCTCTGGTCCATGGTCTCCATGGCGGCGGAGGGGCGGGAGCCCCTCTGAGGTTGGATCTCCCTCTCTGTTCTCTTCTGTTTCGCCTTCCCCAGATCTGGCTCTTCACGGTTTCTTAAATTCCCGGAGACCCGTAACTCCGATTGCGCTGAAATTTTTACACAATTTTTTCCATAAATTATCTTTCTTGCGCCAGAAGAAGGGCCCCAACCGACCTTCAAGGAGGGCACAAGACACCTGGGCGCGCCAGGGGGTGCCTGGCGCGCCCTGGTGGGTTGTGGGCTCTGTGGGCCCCCGTTTGTGTTGATTCCACCTCCCAAAAATCACATCTATTCCAAAATAAATCTTCGTAAATTTTTATTGCGTTTGGACTTCGTTTGATATGGACTTTCTGCTAAACAGGAATATGCAATAAACAGGAACTGGCACTGGGCACGGGATAAGTAAGTTAGTCCAAATAAATCATATAAAAAGTTGCCAAAAGTATGTAAAAGTTGAATAAATTGGCATGAAACAACTTTTTAGCATGTCATATTTTAATGAGTGCTCACATTAATAAAAGACGTCCAAGATAGTGTATTTATATGTGAAAACCTCTCTTTCTTTATTACATCCTATTAATTGCAACGATGACCAAAACTATGTTTGTCAACTCTCAACAAATTTTATTCATCATACTCTTTTATATGTGAAGTCATTAATCTCCATGAGATCAATATGATCTCTTTAATTCTTTTATTCTTTCTTTTATTCCCTCAAGATCATAGTAGGATAACAAGCCCTCGACTCAAAACTAATCTTTATTATATATAGCTCACGGACTCGATTACATAGAAGGACCATAAAGCAAAACTCAAAACTAGATCATACTAAAACTTTATTCTACTAGAACAAGATATTACTAAAAGGATCGAACTAAGGAAAACGGTAAATATAGGAGTGTGTTGGTGATACGATACCGGGGCACCTCCCCCAAGCTTGGCAGTTGCCAAGGGGAGTGCCCATACCCGATACTCAGTTCTCCTTCTTCGGAGGTGGTGATGAAGATGGTGATGGTGGTGACAATTGTACCTTCAGCCTTTTCATATTGTAGTTGGGGAGAGCAATTTCCGCCTTTAAATCATTGACCTACGAATCCAGCTTCAGGATCTTGTCACATAAATCTCCTTTGCTTTTCTGCTGAAAACGAGAAGGAATAGATCGATTATTAGACCAGTTAGCCCTCTTAGGGAGGCTAGACTTCTTGAACTTCACGTGCCTATACCCAGGTTTAGGTAGAGGAACATCCTCCTCCTCCGAACTTGAATCATCGATCCTCATCAGATGAGCGTCGTCATCATCATCTGTAGTTCGACCATAAGGAGATAGGTCCCCATAGGTCTTTGGATCAGCAATGAGATGTGAGACATAGCTCTCCCCGTTGGAGTCTTGAGATGACATTTTGCTCTAAATCTACAACAGAAACAGCTTGAAACAAAAACAGAGGATATTTGCGTGGTACGGTGGTGAAAACCTTCGAGAGATTATATAATGACTTTTTACCGACCAAAATAAGTATCGAGCAAGAAAACGGAGTCTGGAGGGCACACGAGGTGCCCACGAGGCAGGGGGTGCGCCCAGGGAGGTAGGGCGCGCCCTCCACCCTCGTGGATGCCTCGTGTCCCTGTCAGACTACTTATTTTCCTATTTTCTTAAATATTCCAAAACAGAGAAAAATTGCCATTAGAACTGTTTGGAGTCGGCTTACTTACCGTACCACATACCTATTCCTTTTCAGAGTCTGAAACATTCTGGAAAGTGTCCCTTATATATTCCTCCTGGGTTACGGTTTCAATAACAATAGTTTCAACATTTATTGGATTACCTGAGATATAATGTTTGATTCTTTGACTGTTCACCACCTTTGGATTTGTGCCTTCGAAGTTGTTGATTTTTATGGCACTGGAATGATAGACCTCCTCAATAACGTAAGGACCTTCCCATTTGGGGAGAAGTTTTCCTTATGCGTAGTTCTGTCTCCAGCATGGTGTCCTCCATAAGCTTTGGAGTGACACTTGCTTAGGATCTGTTCCTGTTCATGCTCAGGTACACAACGTCTAATAACACCATCTACTCCTTTATAAAGGTGTGGGTCGTCCTAGAAGTAATGTCTTAAATCATAGAATTTTTTTTTGTTTTGCTGGTATGTGAAACTAGGTGGTATAAATTTAGCAACAATGTAATTGGCATAATGAGCATACCATGGAGCAGTACAAGAAGCAATTATGATAGCTAATTGTTCATCAGGAAAGCTATCATCAATAGGTAGTGGGTCATCAAGAAAATTCTCTAACCTAGACAAGTTGTCTGCAACGGGGTTCTCAGCTCCCTTGCTATCAATAATATGCAAATCAAATTCTTGTAGCAAGAGAACCCATCTAATAAGTCTAGGTTTAGCTTCTTTTTTTCCATAAGGTATTTAATAGCAGCATGATCAGTGTGAACAATTACTTTAGAATCAACAATATAAGGTCTGAACTTATCACAAGCAAATATAACTACTAAAAATTGTTTTTCAGTAGTAGCATAATTTCTCTGGGCAATGACTAGAGTTTTACTAGCATATTGGATAACATTTAATTTATTATCAACTCTTTGTCCTAAAACAACACCTACAGCATAATCACTAGCATCACACATAATTTCAAAGGGTAAATTCCAATCAGGTGGCTGAACAATAGGTGCAGAAATCAAGGCTTTCTTAAGTATTTCAAATGCTTCTCCACAATCATCATCAAAGACAAAAGGAACATCTTTTTGTAAGAGATTAGTCAGAGGCCTAGAATTTTTTTAGAAGTCTTTAATGAACCTCCTATAAAAACTGGCATGACCAAGGAAACTTCTTATACCTTTAATGTCCTTAGGACACGACATCTTTTCAATAGAATCAACTTTAGCTTTATCAACTTCAATACCTCTTTCAGAAATTTTATGCCCCAAGACAATACCTTCATTAACCATAAAGTGGCACTTCTCCCAATTCAAGACAAGATTAGTTTCTTCAAATCTCTGCAAAACTCGGTCAAGGTTTCTTAAGCAATCATCAAAAGAAGTTCCATAAATGGAGAAATCATCCATGAAAACCTCAACAATCTTTTCAGAAAAGTCAGAGAATACAGCAGTCATACATCTTTGAAAGGTAGCAGGTGCATTACATAAACCAAAAGGCATACGTCTATAAGCAAAGGTACCGAAAGGGCAAGTACAAGTGGTCTTCCCGATCCTCTTTTAACACAGGTATTTGAGAGAAACCAGAATAACCGTCTAGAAAGCAAAAATGTGTATGTTTGGATAATCTTTCTAGCATTTGATCAATAAAAGGTAAAGGGTAATGATCCTTTTTAGTAGCTTCATTTAGTTTGCGGAAATCAGTTACCATTCTATAACTTGTAACAATTCTTTGTGGGATCAATTCATCTTTATCATTCGGAACAACAGTAATACTTCCCTTCTTAGGGACACAATGGACAAGACTTAACCACTAACTATCAGCAACGGGATAAATTATACCTGCCTCCAGAAGCTTTAGTATTTCTTTTCCTACCACTTCTTTCATCTTAGGATTTTACCGTCGTTGGTGATCAAAAATCGGTTTAGCGTCTTTCTCTAATTTTATTTTGTGCTGGCATAGAGTGGGACTAATGCCCTTACGATCATCCAGAGTATATCCAATAGCATCACGGTGCTTCTTCAGAGTTTTCAATAATTTCTCTCCTTCCTGCTCTGAAAGATTAGCACTAATGATAACAGGATATATCTTCTTTTCATCAAGATAAGCATACTTAAGAGTATCACGTAATGGTTTAAGCTCAAACACGGGATCACCCTTGGGTGGAGGAGGATCCCCTAGAATTTCAACAGGTAAGTTGTGTTTCAAAATAGGCCCCTGTTTAAAGAATACTTCATCTATTTCCCTTCTTTCATTCATAAACATATCATTTTCATGGTCTAGCAAATATTGTTCTAAAGGATCATTAGGAGGCACGACAATAGAAGCAAGACAAATAATTTCATCTTTACTAGGAAATTCTTTATCATGAGGTTGTCTATGAAATTTAGCAAAATTAAAATCATGAGACATATCCCCTAATCCAATAGTAACAACATCCTTTTTGCAGTCTATCTTAGCATTAACAGTATTCAAGAAGGGTCTACCAAATATAATGGGACAAAAGTCATCTTGTGGGGAACCAAGAGCAAGAAAATCAGTAGGATATTTAACTTTGCCACACAAGACTTCAACATCTCTAACAATCCCAACCGGTGAGATAGTATCTCTATTGGCAAGCTTAATTGTAAGGGACATTTACATCTATGCCCTTAACTCGAACCCACTACTCAGCTTTGCCCCTAATTTTTAGGTATGCTCAGTTTTGCCCCTCCGCCGTTAGTTTCACTTATAGAAATGCACTTCTCTGCCGTTACCGTCCGGTCAAAGGTCTTTGACCGTCCTGAAAAAATAGCAAAAGAAATCAAAAAAATATGAAATTTGGTGGGATCGAAGATAGTCATGTCCGCAAGGCGCGTGCACATTTTCATGCTGTTCGGACACTCCGGGAGCTCGTGTCAAAGGAAAACATAAATTTTGTACGCATGCGTGCAGTAAATTCAAAAAAAATAGAAAAAAAATCAAAAAAATATGAAATTTCGTGGGACTGAAGATATTCAGGTGCGCAAGATGTGTGCACATTTTTGTTGTGTTTGGACATCGTAGGAGCTCGTGAAAAAAAAACAAATTTTAGCTCAAAAAAACTTTGAAAAAATGCACTATTTTGTTTTTTTCTCTAGAGCGCCTCGTACGTCATTTGATCACCAAAACTTGCAAGCACCTTGTGCACTCAAGCCTCTTTGATGCCAAATAAATTCAATTTTTTTGAACTTTTTTGCTATTTTTTTCGAATTTACTGTTCATAGGCATAAATTATTTTTGTTTTCCTTTGCCACGAGCTCCCGGAGTGTCCAACCGACACAAAAATGTGCACGCGCCTTGCGGACATGACTATCTTTGATCCCACCAAATTTCATATTTTTTTGAATTTTTTTGCTATTTTTTTCTGGATGGTCAAAGTACTTTGACCGGACGATAACGACGCAAAAGGGCATTTCTATAAGTGACACTAACGGCGGAGGGGCAAAACTAAGCATACCTGAAAATTAGGGGCAAAACTGAGTAGTGGGTTCGAGTTAGGGGCAGAACTGGAATTGGCCCTAATTGTAACATCAATACCTTCTAACTCAGCAGGTGCAATATCATGCATAATTTCTTCATATAAAGAATGATGTATTGCACTCACACTAGCACCCATATAACATAAACCATGATAGCAATGTCTCCTATTTTAACAGAAATAACAAGCATTTTTTATTACAATATATTTTTAGTATCGGGTCTAGCAATCCTAGCAGCTTCATCACAGAAGTAAATATCATGCCATCAATATTATCAACCAAGAGATCTTCAACCATAGCAATATTAGGTTCAACTTTGATTTTCTCAGAGGGTTTGGGTATTCTAATATTACTTTTGTTGACCACAGTTGAAGCTTTAGCATGATCCTTTATTCTAATAGGCAAAGGTGGGTTCTCAATATAAGCGGTAGGAACAACAGGATCAACATTGTAAGTGATAGTATTTTCTTCAACTTTAATAGGTTCAACTACTTTTACTTCAATGGGAGGATGATATTTAAACCACTTCTCCTTAGGGAGATCAACATGAGTATCAAATGATTCACAGAAAGAAGCTACTATCTCAGAGTCAAGTCCATATTTAGTGCTAAATTCACAGAAATCATTGGTATCCATAAAAGATTTAACACAATCAAACTTAGGTGTTATACCTGAATCCTTACCTTCGTCGAGTTCCCAATCTTCAGAGTTGCGTTTAATTCTTTCCAATAAATCCCATCTGAATTCAATAGTCTTCATCATAAAAGAACCAGTACAAGAAGTATCAAGCATGGAGCGATTATTGAGAGAAAGCCGAGCATAATTTTTTTGAATAATAATTTCTCTTGAGAGCTCATGATTGGGGCATGAATATAACATTGACTTAAGCCTACCCCAAGCTTGAGCAATGCTTTCTCCTTCGCGAGGCCAAAAATTATATATATAATTACGGTCACGATGAACTAGATGCATAGGATAAAACTTCTGATGAAATTCCAATTTCAATCGATTGTAGTTCCATGATCCAATATCATCACATAGCCTAAACCATGTCAATGCCTTTCCCTTCAAAGATAAAAAGAAGATGTCGTGGGTTTGTCACGACAGATGTCGTCGTGGAGCCATCGCAACGGGTTAACTCGAAGGGGTTAAAGCGGACACAGGGACGCAGAGAGTTTATACTAGTTTGGCCCCTTCGATGAAGGTAAAAGCCTACGTCTAGTTTGTGGTGGAATTGATGAAGTCTCGATGACTAGGGAGCAAACAAGCTTCGCCTAGGCCTCGAGTTGTGGTTGTCTCCCCCTGAACCGCTGTCGGGTCGTCCCCTTATATACACGGGTGACGCCCGTCGGTTCACAGAGTCCCAATCTCCGGTTTATACTCGTACCCGGGTTGGTCTCTTTCTTTCCCTATCTTATAGTACAAGTTTATATAAGCCGGTTTATGGCTACCGATACTAAACCGACTACGGCCTTGGGCCTTTACAAGTTTATCGGGCTTTAACATCCTTGAACTACTGTTGAAGTTAATCCGACCCAAGCAGGCCGGTTTACACCCAGTAGTGATATCCCCAACATTAGGCCCCAGATTGATTTGAATGAGTTCATGTCAATCCTTAGCAGAAATCTTCACATTCAGTATCTTCCCTTAACCGCTAAACTGCCATGTCGTCATCTTCTTTGGTTGCTGTAAACCGGCATGACGTCATCATGAAACTGGCTTTTATGATGCCTTCTTTGTTTAACAGATCCACAATAATCGAGGCGACAGCTCCACTTCCGAAATCTGCGGCTCCTGGATTCGCGCGCCTGACACATGTTTTTACCTCATAAATAGGGCCGAAGGGTCATTTCCTTTTCCCCTTCACCCCTTTCCTCTTCGTCTTCTCCGCGTCGCCAACTCCGGAGCTCCGCCGCCGTCGCTGACTTCCGCATCATCCTGGGCCGCTGCATCAACCTGACCGTACCAGAGAACTGCGGCATCCTTCCGCATCTCTTCGAGCTCCGGTAAGATCTCCATCCTCTCCATCTAGATCTGTTTTTAGGGTTACTGTGTTCCTCGCGTTCTTCGTGTTCTTCGTCCGCCTCAAACTTCGGCTGAGATGCCTCTTCAGATGATCCCATATCCTTTGCTCCGTACAGCGGTAGTTTCCCGCATCTGTTTTTACTGCAGTATAACTGGACCGTAGTTCTGATCCATAACTTTCCCTTGCTGCTCTTGCATAACTCCTTTTAAATCATGAATATTTATCCTTTTTATGAAATCACCCCAGATCCAATGCTGTAATGAGATTGTGTGAAACCTGTTTCTGCACACTTGTTTATTTGTAATTCCCAATGTTTCGCGGTTTTAGATCTAGCGGTTTAACCTTGAAGAAGAGGATTACCAAATTAGTACATACCATTAGTCCCCTTGTTAAACCGCCAGCCATCCCTTGATGAACCGCACCGCTTTACCAATGTTGGTTTATGATTGACTTCCTCCGGTTTAACATTGATAATATCAACATGTAACCTGTGCACCACACGATCTTGAACCGGAATCATTTTCCTTCTGTAGACTTCCTCATGGCTAAACAAGTGTACGAGTGCAACTGGGCTCCTTCCCGGGTCACGGAAACGTAACTGAACAATCTGGTTCTTACCGGCACTTTAAGCAGCAGAAAAACCATTCACTGGAGGGTCCCAGGCAAAGAGTGTCCCCCTACACCTCGAGACGGAGAAGTTGTAGTCTTTGCAGATCACTTAGCCCGCGGTTTTAACCCGCCCGGTTCAAAATTTTACCGTGATGTTTTGGCCAACTTCCAACTCCATCCGCAAGATATCGGCCCTAATTCTGTCACCAACATCTGCCACTTCCAAGTGCTCTGCGAGGTATTCTTCCAAGAGGAACCCACAGTGGAGCTGTTCCGAGACTGCTTTCACTTAAACCGCCGCACAGAATTCCCTGACGGTTCCAACATGGAGCTGGGTGGCGTGGCAATCCAAAAGAGAAAAGAGGTCACTTACCCTCATGCGAAACTGCATAGTCATCCCCAAGAGTGGAATAACTCCTGGTTTTATTGTAAAGACACCTCCCCGGATAATGAGAATATCTTGCCCGGTTTTCGCCCAGAACGGCTCAGCAACACACATCCTTTTCCTCAGCGGCTGACTGGCAAAGTGAGGATGAAATACGCTCCTCAACTGTCTAAACTCCGAGCTTTTATGGCTAACGGATTAACAGGAGTCGATCTTGCTCGTTGCTGGATATCCTGGAGTATACTGCCGCTCAGTCAACGCTCCGGTTTAATGTGTGAGTATACAGGCAGCATTGATGATCCGTTGCGTCATGTAAACATCCAGCTTACTGATGAAGAGGTCACCGAAGCTGTAAAGAAAATTCTGAATGAACCGGAACACGTCTGTGCCCGAACCGGCCTTCTTCCCTTCTGTGCCACCAATAAACCGCCAACGGTAAACCGAACTTCCTTCTCACCGACTCTGATACTATTGTACGTGCTTATGACTGATACCGATATCTGTTGGTGCAGGGTGATGATCCGTTTTGGAGCAAAAAGCTCCCGCAAGGAAAGGCGGATAAACCGGAGAAACCAATCCGGCCTAAGACAAGGGTCGTCAAAAAGTCTGCTCATAAAAGGAAAGCTACAGCCTCCTCTGATCCACCTACTGATGATGATGTGGGTAATCCGGATTTTAAAGCTGAACTTGATTCTCTCGGTTTACTGTTTATGCAATTTATTGATGATACAATTTGTCAGGATGATGCTGAAGCTAGCCACGCTGACGATGTTGAGGTAATTACTCTTTGTTCTGATTCAAGCCTTCCGCTTTCGCAAAAAATCCGTCAGGCAAACCGTAAAATTAAATTTTCCCATCCTCTTGCTTACTTGGATCCCAACTTTCTTATGAAGACCCGTCAGCATGAGGCGCGTCGTACAACTCGACACGGCGGCCAGGTAGTTACCTCCGCCGGTTTACCGAACAGTCCGGTTCGGAGACGTCGTTCAGAGGTCTCTAATTTGCTTTTCAATATTTGTCCTAAAGCGGGCTGTTTTCGTCAACCGCTTAATCCGTCTGACTCTGATTATCAGGTCACCTCGCACTCATCTTCCGGTGAGTCAACTGGTACTCAGCTGCCTCCACTCAAAACCGTGCTTGGGTAAGCTTTTGCCTTTATCATCAAGTTGTTGATTTTCGTAGCCTTCCATATATACTGTCTTTAATTTTGCTGCTTCTTTCAGGGCCAAACCGAGGCCAAGTAAGAAAGCTCGCCAGGATAAGGCAGCTGAAGAAGATGCTGCTCCTGAACCGGATGCTACCCCAAATGTTGAAGCGATCATCCATGAAGATGTAGTTGATGACCCACCAGTAAGGGATGAAGTTGTTCTTCCTGAAGAAAGTTCTGTGAACCCCTCCGGTCTTGCTGACCATCCAGCCAGTCCCATCCGGATTGAGAAAACTATCAGTCCCTCCAACCCTGCTGATAAACCGACTATGCCAGTTCAGACCGGCGAGCTCAAGGATGACGAATTCGTAATTACTGGCATAGGTCGTACTGAACCGGGAAATCCCATCGCTTTAGCCAAGCATACTGCTAAAGAAGAATTCTCTGCCCTGAGCAAAGGAAAATGGGATGTTGATCTGGCAACATACTCTGCTCTCAGTGCTCAAGACATTCACTCTGGTTACTTAAACCGGCTATATACTAGCCGTGATTATGAAGCCAACCTGGTAAAGATGATGAAGGAAAAACTTGAGGTAATTTCCATGCATTTGTTCCTGCTTCTTGCCGCTGTAGCCCCCAAGGGTCGGTTCAACTTGTAGTATAATTGAATCGGGACTTTTAATAACATCCGTAAGACCGCCAGATCAAATGGCCATTAGCCCCCAAGTGCCGAGTTGGAATACTTGTATTCAGCTTGGGACTTTTAATAATTAACTGGTAGCTGTAGATCAATTAGGCATTAGCCCCCAAGTACAAAGCGCCTAACTTGTTATGTGGTTTGTACTTCCTTTGTTAAACCGTATAACTGTCGGTCTGTAGGCTGAACTGAAAGTTAAAGAGAACCAAGTCGCCGACCTTCAAGAGAATTTAAAATCCCAACAAGCAGAAACTTCCAAGGCCAAGGAGGAATTAATCAGCGCTTTAGGCAGTATGGAGCAACTGAAGGAAGGTTATAAGAAGGAACGGGCTGACTGGGCCATAGAAAAGGCCGCTTTAACCAAAAAGATTGAAGATGCAGAAGCTGCCCTCAAACCGTTAACCGATGAATTAACCAGCGTGAAACGACAAGTGCACGCAATGACTGCCGCCATCTTTGGTAAGCCTCCTGTGACTTTTGTAATAATCTTGATTCTCCTATAAACAGCTCGGTTTGTAAACTGCTGATTGTGTTATAGGCACCCGCATTCATCACTTGGGGTCGGATGTACGGATGAAACTGAAAGCCGTCTATACTTTAGTCGAGCAGCTGTATGCTGGTGCGCAGCGGATTATCACCACTGCGTCCCATAACAATCCAGCACCCACGTTGATCCAGGATACACTGAGGAGATTGTCCATGCTCCCTGCTCGGATTGAAGAGTTAAAAAAGTCTGCTGCTCGAACCGGAGCCATTAATGCCTTAATCCGGGCCAAAGCATGGGTGCCCGATTTTGATCCCGTTGAAGCGGCTCAAGGCTATCCTAGTTTGAAGGAGGATGGCTCCGAATTCGACGAAGAAGAGTTAAGAAAGATAAACCGGGCAGTGCGCCCTCTGGCCTGCCAGTTAGTAGAAGAAGCAAACTTGTCACATTATCAATCCCAGTATGATGACCAGAACAAACGAGTGGCTGCACCAATCCCTGAAGCGGAAAACTTAATTCCTCCAATCCGTAAGCACACTTACGCCCCTGATCTTGAACCGTCTTCACTGATACATGAAGAGGCTGTCTTTCAAGCATTAATGGGGATCGACTAGACCACTGTTGACTTCCAGCCGCTGGGTAGGGAGGAGGAAGCTGACACGGCGCGGGATGATCCAGAACCATCAAACCGGGATGGCGCGCAGGCGTGAACCGAGGGCAGCGTTAATTAGCTTCCGTGTTATATCTTGTTAGCAAAAACAATTGTCTTATTGAGGCATCATGTTGCCTTGTAATAGGATAGACCGTACTTGTGCTTTGTGAGATGCCTTCGTGCATCAGTACTGAAACCTTCATTTGGAAAATCTTCCTTGCCAACTTATATCTCCTGCAATCACAAAATTTTAAACTGCCAGGGCAGTTGTACCGCCATCCGGTTTGTGAACCTTTATATAGATACGCAGCGAGACTTGCCAGTATGATCAAATTTTGTGATACGAAATACCTGCCATGTAATGGGCATGAAGTAGGCGTTTTTAGCCAATCTTGAGACGGGGGCTTGACAGCCCTAAACCGTCGGAGGAGAAAACAGCTCCTTTTTGATCATGATATCCTTGTTGCTCCAAAAAGGATGTTTCATAAGAAAAATCAAATCGAGCAAACAAACTCCGGTTTAAAAGAGAGACCGTGTTCTGCCAAATTGGTTGTATGAACCGGCACAAAATACCGTCGGTTTTAAAAAACGCAACAAAGATAAACTAGCAATTCCTTAAGAAAGGCTATTAAAGCAAAAGCAATGGCGACAACTCTTTATAAAAGAAAGGCTCTAATGAGCTGGTCAGATGGTATTACCATGGTCAGACGCAACCAGGCTCCCCGAAAGCGTAGCAATGGTGCCAGTCAGCCAGGTCCCCAAAAGACTCGTGGCATTACGCCGGCCAAGTGGCATGACATTGGTTCGGGTTCGACCAAGCCCCCAAGTGACTCTAAGGCCTGTAGGCCGACCAAGAGGCGTGACCGGTTCAGACTTGACCGTGTCCCCAAGTGATCTGGTGGCTTTCGCCGATCAAGAGGCATTGCATCGGTTCGGACACGACCGAGCCCCCAAATGATCTGGTGGCTTTCGCCTATCAAAAGGCATTGCATCGGTTCAAATATGACCTAGCCCCCAAGTGATATTGATAAACTTTGCAAGGGGTAAACCGGAGGTCGTTTTACAACCAACAACTCCATGTAACCACACATGATATAAAAGAACAGATACCCCGCTTTAGCTGAGGATCCGGTTTATTATAATATATACATTGTCATAATATGTACATACGCAGAGCCCATGGCTCAAGTATAGTAAGGCCGAAGATGAGCTATATTCCACGGCCTGTTGGTCTCCTGCTCTGATTTACGTGAGTCTTTGTGCTCTCGAACATCGATCAGGTAGTATGACCCGTTGTGCAGATTCTTGCTGACCACGAAAGGCCCTTCCCAAGGCGGAGACAACTTATGCATCTCAGTTTGATCTTGAATAAGTCGAAGCACCAAATCTCCTTCTTGAAAGGTTCTGGTCCTGACCCGACGACTGTGATAGCGACGAAGATCCTGTTGGTAGATCGCCGAGCGGGCAGCTGCTATGTCTCGCTCTTCATCCAGCCGGTCCAAAGCGTCCTGTCGAGCCGTCTCGTTATCCGCTTCAACGTAAGCCGCAACACGAGGTGAATCGTGACGGATGTCACTAGGGAGAACTGCCACCGCCCCATAAACCATGAAGAACGGCGTGTACCCAGTGGACCTGTTAGGCGTGGTGTTGATGCTCCATAACACAGAGGGCAATTCTTCGACCCAACAACCCGGCGGCCTCTGCAAAGGAACCATAAGCCGAGGTTTGATGCCTCTCAAGATCTCCTGATTAGCTCTTTCTGCTTGACCATTGGACTGTGGGTGTGCCACCGATGAAACATCAAGGCGGATGTGCTCTCGTTCGCAGAACTCCTTCATGGCACCTTTAGATAAATTGGTACCATTATCTGTGATGATACTGTGTGTAAAACCAAACCGGAAAATCACCCTTTTGATGAACTGAACCGCGGTGGCCGCATCACACTTGCTAACGGGCTCTGCCTCTATCCACTTTGTAAATTTGTCAACCGCCACCATAAGGTGGGTCTTCTTGTCCTTGGACCTTTTGAAAGGCCCAACCATATCCAGCCCCCAGGTTGCAAACGGCCAAGTAATTGGAATCATCCTCAATTCTTGAGCCGGAACACGAGCTCGTCTTGAGAATTTTTGGCAACCATCACATCGTCTGACCAGATCTTTCGCATCGGCATGGGCAGTCAACCAATAGAAACCGTGACAAAATGCCTTCGCCACTAAAGATTTTGAACCGGCGTGGTGACCACAATCTCCTTCGTGGATTTCACGCAAAATTTCACGGCCCTCCTCAGGAGATACACACCGTTGAAACGCTCCTGTTACACTGCGATGATGTAGCTCGCCGTTTTCAATTACCATGGATTTGGACCGCCGTACTATTTGTCTGGCCAGAGTCTCGTCCTCTGGCAACTCGCCTCGGTTCATGTACGCCAGGTAAGGCAGCGTCCAATCCGGGATGACGTGTAGCGCCGCCACCAACTGAGCCTCCGGGTCAGGAACCGCCAAATCCGCCTCCCCAGGTAGTTGAACCGATGGGTTGTAAAGCACATCAAGGAACACATTAGGTGGTACCGGTTTACGCTGTGAACCCAGCCGGCTTAAGGCGTCTGCCGCCTCGTTCTTTCGTCGGTCCACGTGGTCCACCTGATACCCCTTGAAGTGACCTGCGACCACATCAACCTCATGACGATATGCAGCCATGAGTGGATCTTTAGAATCCCATGTACCAGACACCTGTTGGGCCACCAGATCCGAGTCTCCGAAGCACTTAAGTCGGCTTAAATTCATCTCCTTAGCCATCCAGAGACCGTGGAGCAAGGATTCGTACTCTGCTGCATTGTTAGTACAAGGGAACATTAAACGGAGAACATAACAAAACTTGTCACCTCGTGGGGAAGTTAATATGACTCCAGCCCCCGAGCCCTCCAATTGACGTGATCCATCAAAATGAATGGTCCAATATGTGTGATCCGGCTTCTCTTCAGGGACTTGCAACTCCGTCCAATCATTGATGAAGTCAACAAGTGCCTGAGATTTTATCGCAGTGCGAGGCACATATTTTAAACCGTGCGGTCCAAGCTCAATAGCCCATTTGGCAATCCGACCAGTTGCTTCTCGGTTTTGGATGATATCACCCAAAGGAGCAGAGCTGACCACTGTGATGGGATGCCCTTGGAAATATTGCTTCAACTTTCGGCTCGCCATAAAAACTCCGTATACCAGCTTCTGCCAATGCGGATATCTCTGTTTGGATTCAATAAGCACCTCGCTGATATAGTAAACCGGACGCTGAACCGGGTACTCTTTGCCTGCCTCCTTCCGCTCCACCACAATAGCCACACTAACTGCACGAGCATTAGCAGCTACATATAGTAGCAGTGGTTCCCTATCAATGGGAGCGGCGAGCACGGGCGGATTGGCCAACTGCCGCTTTAAGTCCTCTAATGCCTGATCAACAGCAGAATTCCAGACGAACCGATCCGTCTTCTTCAACATTTGATACAAAGGAATCACTTTTTCCCCGAGGCGGCTGATAAACCGACTTAGTGCAGCGATCCGACCCGCCAGGCGTTGAACATCGTTAATACACTTCGGTTTAGCCAGAGAGGTGATAGCTGTGATCTTCTCCGGATTAGCCTCAATTCCCCTATGGGACACTAGAAAACCCAATAACTTGCCAGCTGGTACACCAAAGACACATTTGGCCGGATTGAGCATCATCTTGTACGTCCTGAGGTTATCAAAGGTCTCCTTCAAATCATCGACCAAAGTCTCCTTCTTCCTTGACTTAACCACAATATCATCCACATAAGCATGCACATTACGGCCAATCTGTTTGTGGAGACAATTTTGCACACACCGTTGATAAGTTGCCTGGGCACTTTTGAGCCCAAAAGGCATAGACACATAGCAGAAGGCTCCAAATGGCGTTATGAACGCCATCTTCTCCTGGTCCTTAACTGCCATTTTAATCTGATGATAGCCGGAGTATGCATCCAAGAAACATAAGCGCTCGCAACCCGCCGTAGCATCAATGATTTGATCAATACGAGGGAGGGCAAAAGGATCTGCAGGGCAGGCCTTATTAAGATCCGTATAATCCACACACATGCGCCAGGTGCCGTTTTTCTTAAGGACCATCACCGGATTAGCAAGCCACTCAGGGTGAAAAACTTCAATGATGAAGCCAGCTGCCAATAGCCTGGCCACCTCTTCTCCAATAGCTTTTCTCCTCTCCTCATTGAACCGGCGGAGGAACTGTTTCACCGGTCTGTACTTAGGATCCACATTAAGGGTGTGCTCAGCGAGTTGCCTCGGTACACCTGGCATGTCAGAAGGCTTCCATGCAAAGATGTCCCGATTCTCACGGATGAACTCGATGAGCGCGTCTTCCTATTTCGGATCCAGATTGGCACTGATGCTGAACTGCTTGGACGAATCGCCAGGTACGAAGTCAACAAGCTTGGTCTCAGCCGCCGATGTGAATTTCAGGGTCGGATCATGCTCTGTAGTAGGCTTCTTTAAAGGGGTCATATCCGTCGGATCAACGTTGTCTTTATAGTACTTGAGCTCCTCGGTAGCACAAACCGACTCCGCATACGCGGCGTCTCCTTCCTCGCACTCCAAAGCAATCTTACGGCTTCCGTGGACCGTGATGGTCCCCTTATGACCCGGCATCTTGAGCTGTAGATACACATAGCAGGGCCGTGCCATGAACTTGGCATAGGCTGGCCGGCCAAACAGGGCATGGTACGGGCTTTGGATTTTCACCACCTCAAACGTCAGTGTCTCTGATTGGGAATCGTGATCATCTCCGAAGGCTACTTCCAAGGCTATCTTGCCCACGGGGTATGCTGACTTGCCAGGCACCACACCATGGAAAACCGTGTTTGAGGGACGGAGGTCCTTATCCTTTAGCCCCATGCGTCGAAAGGTCTCATAGTATAGGATATTAATACTGCTACCCCCATCCATGAGTACCTTGGTGAACTTATAAACTCCCATCTGAGGCGCCACCACCAAAGCTAGCTGACCCGGATTGTCAACCCGGGGAGGGTGATCCTCTCTACTCCATACAATTGGCTGCTCTGACCAGCGCAGATACCGTGGCACAGCCGGTTCAACAGAGTTAACCGCCCGCTTCTGGACCTTTCGGTCCCGCTTGTCCAAGCTGGTGGTAAACACATGATATTGTCCACTGTTTAACTGCTTTGGATTACTCTGGTAACCCGACTGCTGCTGTTGCTGACTGTTTTGATTATGCTGATTGCCATGTCCGCCCGGATTACCGTTAAACCCTGAATCGGGATTTTCTCCACCATGACTCGGCCCGGATCCTGAACCGCCACCGGAGCTGGGGTCATACCGAAAAGCATTGGAGCTCTTAAACTCTTGCATGATATAACAATCCTTCCAAAGGTGGTTTGCTGGCTCCTCTCTGGTCCCATGCTTTGGACAAGGCTGATTCAACAGATAATTTAAGCGCTCCGGATTGGGTCTAGGTCCGCCACTGCGGTTTTTGCCTCTACGTCGTCGGCCTCTGTCCTGCACATTAGTGTTAGCCACATAATCCGTGTTGCCATCCGCCTTACGCTTGCCACCACCAATGTTTCCTGCCGAGTTATGCTGCTGACCTCTGGGGTTGCCGTTCCTCCTTCCCTTCCCTGTCTTTTCATCATCAGACTCGGGATCCTTGGTACTACCAGAATCAGCATACTTCACTAGAGCAGTCATGAGCGTTCCCATGTCGGTACAATGGCGTTTCATCCGTCCTAATTTTAACTTTAAAGGCCCAAACCGGCAATTGCCTTCCAGGGTTACAACCGCGATGTCCACATTGATGCGGTCTGATGAATGCAGGATCTTTGAGACTCGGCGCACCCAATGAGTTGTTGACTCTCCTTCCTCCTGGACACAAGCCGCTAGATCCACCACCGACATGGGTTGCTTGCACGTGTCTTTAAAATTGCTTATGAACCAGGCTCGCAACTGTGCCCATGAACCAATAGAATTGGGCGGCAAGCTTTTTAACCAAGTACGGGCTGTCCCTTCAAGCATCATGGTGAAATATTTTGCGCACGCCGCATCATCCACGTCCAACATCTCCATGGCCATCTCATAACTCTCCACCCACGACTCTGGGGGTTGATCCGCCATATAGTTCGGCACCTTGCGCGGGCCTTTGAAATCCTTGGGCAGGCACACATTGCGGAGGGCTGGGACGAGGCAAGGCACTCCCAAAGCGCTAGAAGTGAGTCCCGGTTCAACTGAAGTGGTGGGACGAAACGGTGTAATCTGATGAGCCTGATGCGGTACTACTAACTCAGCTTCCCTACGCGCCCGGGCCCGGTCTACCACCTCCTGGGCGTCGGGGGCCGGATTGTTGCCGTGGGGAGCCCTACGCCATGCATTACTTGACTCGGCTGGTTCTTCCATATTTCTACTGTAACTCCGGCCTGGACGCGGGGTGGAGTGAATCCGTTCGCGGCTATACGAATACACCTCCTGCTGAACCAATGATGTTCTGAGGAGCTCCTTAACCCGGCGTGTCTCTATCGCTTGTAGTGAATCTCCTTCGACCGGAATAGCTTCCAACCGTGCCGCCGCTGCAACAAGGTTGTCCAGCGGGTTAAAATAGTGATCCGGAGGGGTATGCACAACCCGTGGCTCTCCCGGGTTATGACGGGGCAGATCTATTACACGAGGCTGAACCGACGCGCCTGTCCCGGGCGCCTCCGCCCGGTTTACCACCGGTTGGTTACTGGTCCCTGCCCCAGGGGTATTGAAAAGATCCCTTCCTTCAAAGACCGAGGGCAAGCGAGATCGGAACTTTCTCCTCATGACTTCCTGTGAAGCGTTCTGATCCAGCATAAGTTTATAGGCTTGCGCGTCCAAAGTGGCCCGCTCCGCGGTCATCCTGACCTCCTCAGCTGCCAGATCCGCCTTGGCCTGGTTAATCTATTGAAGTTTAAATAATCCACAAACTTCATCCACATAGATTAGGTGCATATCGGGATGTAATGTTCCATGTCTTGTAAAAGGATTAGCTAGCAGTTTCTCTATCATACCCGAAGGAATTTCAAAGTAAAAATTTTCAGTAGGTTCAGTAGGTTGTGGAGCAACTCTTTGATCTACTGGTCGGGGTGAACATACCACGAACAAGCCCCTCAAAGGATTATGTTCCATAGTAACAAGTGACAGTAAATTTCAGCACACTATATATTTTTTTCCTTACCAAATTCCACCTACCAAAGGCGCTTCACTCCCCGGCAACGGTGCCAGAAAAGAGTGTTGATGACCCACAAGTATAGGGGATCTATCATAGTCCTTTTGATAAGTAAGAGTGTCAAACCCAACGAGGAGCAGAAGGAAATGACAAGCGGTTTTCAGTAAGGTATTCCCTGCAAGCACTGAAATTATCGGTAACAGATAGTTTTGTGATAAGGTAATTTGTAACAGGTAACAAGTAATAAAAGTAAATAAGGTGCAGCAAGATGGCCCAATCCTTTTTGTAGCAAAGGGCAAGCCTGGACAAACTCTTATATAAAGGAAAACGCTCCGAGGACACATGGGAATTATCGTCAAGCTAGTTTTCATCACGCTCATATGATTCGCGTTCGTTACTTTGATAATTTAATATGTGGGTGGACTGGTGCTTGGGTACTGACCTTCCTTGGACAAGCATCCCACTTATGATTAACCCCTATTGCAAGCATACACAACTACAAAATAAGTATTAAGGTAAACCTAACCATAGCATGAATGGATCCAAATCAGCCCCTTACGAAGCAACACATAAACTAGGGTTTAAGCTTCTGTCACTCTAGCAACCCATCATCTACTTATTAGTTCCCAATGCCTTCCTCTAGGCCCAAACAATGGTGAAGTGTCATGTAGTCGACGTTCACGTAACACCACTAGAGGAAAGACAACATACATCTCATCAAAATATCGAACAAATACCAAATTCACATGACTACTTATAGCAAGACTTCTCCCATGTCCTCAGGAACAAACGTAACTACTCACAAATCATATTCATGTTCATAATCAGAGGGGTATTAATATGCATAAAGGATCTGAACATATGATCTTCCACCAAATAAACCAACTAGCATCAACAACAAGGAGTAATCAACACTACTAGCAACCCACAGGTACCACTCTGAGGTTTTGGGACAAAGATTGGATACAAGAGATGAACTAGGGTTTTAGAGGAGATGGTGCTGGTGAAGATGTTGATGGAGATTGACCCCCTCCCGATGAGAGGATTGATGGTGATGACAATGGTGATGATTTCCCCCTCCCGGAGGGATGTTTCCCCGGCAGAACAGCTCCGTCGGAGCCCTAGATTGGTTTTGCCAGGTTCCGCCTCGTGGCGGTGGCACGTCGTCCCGAAAGCTTGCTTATGATTTTGTCCAGGGCGAAAGACTTCATATAGCCAAAGAGGGGCACCGGAGACCTGCCAGGGGGCCCACGAGGCAGGGGGTGCGCCTAGGGGGGTAGGGCGCGCCCCCCACCCTCGTGGACGGTGGGTGGCCCCCCTCTGGTGCTTTCTTCGCCCAATATTTTTTATAGATTCCAAAACTGACTTCCGTGGAGTTTCAGGACTTTTAGAGTTGTGCAGAATAGGTCTCTAATATTTGCTCCTTTTCCAGCCCAGAATTCCAGCTGCCGGCATACTCCCTCTTCATGCAAACCTTGTAAAATAAGAGAGAATATGCATAAGTAATGTGACATAATGTGTAATAACATCCCATAATGCAATATATACCGATATAAAAGCATGATGCAAAATCGACGTGTCACTATCTATGATGATTATTATGATGACATGTATACCATAAAGAGTAATAAATTTTCTATGCTTGTGCATCATGAAAAGAGTGTTGTATGTGATAGTTATATTGGTGAATCCATTCATGATGCCTCTGAAAATTATTATGAGAAACGAACTTATGCCCTTACATATCTCAATAATATCAAGTTTCTTCTCTATGTGTTGATTGTTTTGAAGTTACACTTGTTTTGCCTTCCTATGCTAGCTGATTCTTGTTCCCATAAGTTGTTTGCTCACAAAATCCCTATGCATAGGAATTGGGTTAGACCTAAATGTGCTACTCATATGCTTCATGATGCTCTCTTCATGTTCCAATTCTTATCTTTTATGCGAGCATCACTGAAATCATCATGCCTAGCTTAAAAGACATTAAAGAAAAGCGCTTGTTGGGAGACAACCCAACACTTTTACCTACTATTTTTGCATGTTCACATGATTATGCTACTGTAGTAATCATGTTTTATAGCTTTTGTTTGAATAAAGTGCCAAGTAAGCCTTTAGGATCATGTTGGGTGATAGTTGATTTGATCTGGCTGAAAAACAGAAACGCTTGCGCTCACGAAAATAGTTATTATTTTTAAAGATGAGTGATTTTGATTTGATTATTTTTTCAGAATATTAATATACAATTGCTCATGTGGTCCTAAATTTTCAAAAAATTTGGAGTAGCAGAAGTATGGTTTGAGTACAGATTACTACAGACTGTTCTGTTTTTGACAGTTTCTTTTTGCAATGCATAATTTGCTTGTATTCTAGTTTCTATGGCTTATATTTCTCAATATAAATTGTAGAAATGATATGCTATAGTAGGCATTGTGTGAGAACAATTATGAATCTTTTCTTTGACAGTACCAAAAGTGGAATGTTTCCTCTTTATCATACTAACCTCTCTCATGAAGTTCCGTTAAGTTTTGTGTGATTGAAGTTTTCAAGTTTTGGGTGAGATGTCGATATGCGGAGAATAATGAGTGACAAGACCCTAAGATTGGGGATTCCCAAGGCACCCCCAAGTTAATATCCAAGGTAGATCCAAGCAACTAAGCTTGGGGATGCCCCGGAAGGCGTCCTCTCTTTTGTCTCGAATATTATCAGTAACCTCACTTGGAGCTATGTTTTCATTCGTCACATGATATGTGTTTTGCTTGGAGCGTCAACTTATTTTGTTAGGATTTGCTTGCTTTTATTAAGAATAATGTTTTGCATCTTTTATTTCAATAAAAATGTCAAGGATAGCCTTTACTATGCTTTACAAGTCTACATGTTGCTATTTGAAAACAGAAAGTTTACTGATGTTGCAAAAATTCCCTAGAAAAGTCAGAGTGTTATAAAATGTTGAAACTTTTTGCATAGTAAGCTCTGATAAATTTTCTACAGTGTGGTAAATTTTCATAATGTTTGGAGTTTAATAAGTATTGATACTCTTGCATTCTTTACAGACTGTATTGTTTTGGCAGATTGCTGTTATGTTTGCATCGTTTGCATATGTTTGCTTGTTTAATGATTCTATTTGAGGATAGGAGTGTTATGCAGAGGCATTTAGTATGCAATGTTGAATAATAATTTTAGTGATTTTCTACGGTAGAGAATGATAAGGTTTTTGCATTGGTTTATACTAACTTATCTCACGAGTTCTTGTTAAGTTCTGTGTGGATGAAGCTTTTGAGACTTAGGAAAACCGTGATATGAGAGGAATTAAGGAGACAAAAAAGCTCAAGCTTGGGGATGCCCAAGGCATCCCAAGATAATATTTCAAGAAGTCTCAAGCATCTAAGCTTGGGGATGCCCCGGTAGGCATCCCACCTTTCTTCTTCAACAATCATCGGTTAAGTCTAAGTTTTTGCTTCTTCACATGAGTTGTGCTATCCTTGGAATGTCATTTTATTTTGTTTTCCTTTCTGTTTGAATAAAATACTTAGATATGGAAGTTTTAAATAAAAGAGAGTCTTCACATAGCCACCTATTTACTTAACTACTCGCTTGATCTTCACTTATATCTTTTTGGAGTAGCTTGTCATTTACTCTTGTGCTTCACTTATATACTATGAGTTAATTGTTGAATAAATTGAATATCATAAAGTTGAAATCATATCATGCCTAGTGGTAGCTTCACATTGGGTTTAGAAAGTGAAATCTTTTGAGGCTTGACAATCGCAATATTGGTCATACAAGCAATTCACGAATAATTAGTATAAGGAAGAGAACTTTCACATGAAAATATACTATCTGTAACACCCTCGATGCGGCTATATCTCCCACGTGTCGAAGCACGACTTAGAGGCATAACCGCATTGAAAGCAATGTCGCAAGTGAGGTAATCTTCACACAACCCATGTAATACATAAGGGAAAAAGATACATAGTTGGCTTACAGTCGCCACTTCACACAATACATAAATAAACATCCATCATCCAAATTACACTCATGGTCCGACTACGGAACCAAAATGAAAGAAGACTACCCCAAATGCTACACAGATCCCCGAATCACCCCAACTGGGCTCCACTACTGATCATCAGGAAAAGACACATAGTAACGACCACGTTCCTCGTCGAACTCCCACTTGAGCTCGGTTGAATCATCTGCACTGGCATCGTCGGCACCTGCAACTGTTTTGGTAGAATCTGTGAGTCACGGGGACTCAGCAATCTCACACCCGCGAGATCAAGACTATTTAAGCTTAAAGGTAGGATAGGGTTGTGAGGTGGAGCTGCAGCTAGCGGCTAGCATATATGGTGGCTAACAACGCAAAAGAGAGCGAGAAGAGAAGCAAAGCACGGCCGTGAAGCTAGAAGTGATCAAGAAGTGATCCTGAAACTACTTACGTCAAACATTACTCCAACACCGTGTTCACTTCCCGGACTCCGCCGAGAAGAGACCATCACGGTTACACACGCGGTTGATGTGTTTTAATTAGGATCAACTTCGGGTTTTCTACAACCGGACATTAACAAATTCCCATATGCCTCATAACCGCGGGCACGGCTTTCGAAAGATAATACCCTGCAGGGGTGTCCCAACTTATCCCATTATAAGCTCTCACGGTCAACGAAGGATATTCCTTCTACCGGGAAGACCCGATCAGTCTCGGAATCCCGGACTACAAGACATTTCGACAGTAATAAAACAAGTCCAACAAAGCCGCCCGATTATGCCGACAAATCCTGATAGGAGCTGCACATATCTCGGTCTCAGGGCACATCCGGATAAGCTAAGCGTACAGGTACCAACATAACCCAAGTTGCCAAGGGACGGTCCAGCACGGTGCTCTAGTTTGGACCAGCAATCGAAGGAGAACTGGCCCGGGGGGGGGGGGGGGGGGTTAAAATAAAGATGACCCTCGGGCTCGCGAAAACCCGGGGGAAAAAGGCTTAGGTGGCGAATGGTAAAACCAAAGTTGGGCCTTGCTGGAGAAGTCTTATTCAAAGCGAACTATCAAGGGGGTCCCATAAATCACCCAACCGTGTAAGGAACGCAAAATCAAGGAACATAACACCGGTATGACGGAAACTAGGGTGGCAAGAGTGGAACAAAACACCAGGCATAAGGCCGAGCCTTCCACCCTTTACCAAGTATATAGATGCATTAATTAAGATAAGAAATATTGTGATATCCCAAAATAAACATGTTCCAACATGGAACAAACTTCATCTTCACCTGCAACTAACAACGCTATAAGAGGGGCTGAGCAAAGCGGTAACATAGCCAATCAACGGTTTGCTAGGACATGGATGGTTAGAGGATGACATGGCAATATGGGTGGCATGATATAGCAAGTGGTAGGTATCGTAGCATAGGCATAGCAAAAGAGCGAGCATCTAGCAAGCAAAGATAGAAGTGATTTCGAGGGTATGGTCATCTTGCCTGCAAGGTTCTCAGAGTTGTCGAAGGCTTGATCTTTGTAAGCGTTGTCAACAGGTTCCTCGTTCACGTACTCGTCTCCCGGATCTACCCAAGACAAGAACACAAGCAAAGGAACAACTATCAACCATGATGCAATGCGCAAGCAACATGATGCAAAACATGGCATGATATGCGAGATGTGGTATGCAATGCATATGCGTGCTCCGGAAGGAAAAGATGAACAAGGCATAATCTTGGCAAACCAAGTATGCCTCTGGAAAGATGAGGTGATTTCGGTTGAAATCGATATAAAGAACACCGGAATCGGATGCACGGTTTGCAAATGACAAGCAAAACAAGAATGACAATATTCTGCCATTAACAGCATGATGCTACTTAGCAAGCAACAAGCAATTAAGCTACTGCACCCAAACGTACCAACAAATCATATGGCAGTGATCTACTCAAGATGCTGGACAAAAGATGAACACTGAGCTACGGCTAAATCACACCACAACAGGTTCAAACAAGCATGACAAAAGTGCAAAACATATCAGCTTCACAGACTTTGTGAAAATAACATGCCAAAAATTAACATCAGGATGGTATGTTTAGAGCCAGCAGACAACATGCTACGGGAACAGGACATAGCAAAACAAGGCAAGGCATGAATCTAATCAAAGTACTTAACAAAAGTCCCTTACTGTCCATGAGCCAAAAAGGACCAGAAAGTATAATAACACCCATGTCAAATAAGCAAGTTTCGTTACAGGTTTCAGACTTAGCAGAAAAACTGGGCATGTCAAAAACAGATAACAAGTAGGCATGTTTACGAGCTCGATGCACTCACTACAGAGCATTGAATGATAAACTAAGCATACATACATCAAGAAGACATGGCATAGAAGCTATACATGGCAAGAATAACATCATAGCATGAAAGGATCAACTCCACCAAGCTTGGCAAAATCGAATAACATGTAAACAATCTGCAAGTAACATTTTATAGCAAAAGTAGAGCTCGATTGGCTCAAGCTATGGCACTCCATAATTACAAATAAAGGCATGTATGGATAGAGCAAATCCATATGTTCAAAACACCCTTACTGATCATGCTCAAAAGAGGCATAGATCTCTCTGAAACAACATGAACACATGGCACAAAAATAACAGCAGGGCATGACTTAGTGAAAATACTAAGTCTCTGAAATCAGCAATATTATGATCCCTAGTTTGCATGCTTGTGCTAGTCACCACAGAGATAACAAAAATACATGGCATACACCCCTGTAAAGATGGCATGGCATATTACAAAACAAATGTAGGACTCAACTTCATAGGATGCACACATCTATCATGGCAAAAATGACAAGTGCATGTTCTGAAACAGAGCTGAAACTAACATCACATAGCCCTCTTATAATAGCATTTCTGGAATCACGGTGAGCTCAAACGAAAATGATGAAATGAGATTAAATGATGTACTCATGGAGAGGAACAATTTGACATATTACACGGAAGAAACGGAGCAGTATGCAACAAGTTATGGCATGACAAAGTATGCAACAGAAAGCTGAAAATTAGGGACTTAGAGAAAAATTTCGACCTCGGGGAAAAAGTCAACGGCGGCGCTGGAGGACTCCGGCGAGGTCCGAGGCAACGACGGCGAGGAGAGCGACGAGGAACACCGGGGACGGCGCGGGGGCTGCCGGATCTGGCCGGAGTTGGCCGGATCCGGGTGATGGAGAGGCGAGGGCGGCGCAGGAGCGGGTGGCGCTCGCCGGCGAGGGGCGGTGCCGGCGGCGAGCTGCGGCCGCGGGGCGCGTGCGCTGGCGACGAGGGAGACCGGCGGCGGCGCAAGGGCGGCGGGGTGCGGGGCGCGAACGGCGGCGCGGGCGGATTGGGCCCGAAGGGCCGGCGCTGGGCCCGCGGGCCGGCGGGGGAGGGAGAGGCGCGGCGCCACATGTCGCGCTGTGGTTGGCCGGGGCGGTGGGGCGGACGTGTCCGGCCCGATCCGGACGCGTCCGGAGGCGCGGAGAGGAGCGGGGCTAGGGTTAGGGTGGAAGGAGACCCAGGATTTCGGGGAGAGGGTATATTTATAAGTAGAGGGGGCTAGGAAGCTCCAAATGGAGTGCGGTTTTCGCCCACACGATCGTGATCGAACGGCGATGGACATGGGAGTGACTTAGATGGGTTATTGGACTGTTTTGGAGGGGTTTTGGGCTGCAACCCAAAAGAGGCTTTCACGGTTACCCGGTTAACTGTTGGGGTATCAAACGACCTCCGAATGACCCGAAACTTGACAGGCGGTCTACCGGTGCTATACCAAGGCCGCTTGACAAACCTCGGTCCATTCCGAGAATGTTTAATACCCGCACACGGAAAAAGGTAAAAGGGGGCGCCGGGGGACATAGGAGCGCCGGATTGCAAAACGGACAACGGGGAAAATGCTCGGATTCATAAGACAAACACGTATGCGAATGCGATGCACATGATGACATGATATGAAATGCATGACAAGGACAAAATGCAAAATAACGGGAAACCCAACCACGGAGGGAATATCATATCACATTGCCGAAAATGGCAAGAGTTGGAGTTACAAATATGGCAAGTTACATCCGGGGTGTTACAACACTCCACCACTACGAGAGGATCTCGTCCCGAGATCTAGGACTGAAAGAACTCCGGATATTCGGAACGGAGGTGGTTCTCGCGCTCCCAGGTGGCTTCTCGGTCTGAATGGTGAGACCACTTCACTTTCAGGAATTTGATAGACTTGTTGCGAGTCTTGCGCTCAGTTTCTTCAAGAATAGCAACGGGATGCTCATGATAAGACAAATCTTCTTGAAGATCAACCTCTTCGAAGTTGATGGTGCGCTCAGGCGTCTTGAAGCACTTGCGAAGCTGTGACACGTGGAACACATCGTGCACATTTGCAAAGTTGGAGGGAAGCTCAAGTTGATAGGCGAGATCGCCTCTTTTACCGAGAATCTTGAAAGGGCCGACGTATCTAGGGGCAAGTTTCCCTTTGATGCCGAAGCGACGAGTGCCTTTCATTGGAGAGACGCGGAGGTAGACATGGTCTCCGATCTCGAAAGCCAAATCACGGTGTTTGCTATCATAATAGCTCTTCTGGCGCGATTGCGCAGCTTTGAGATTCTCACGAATGACTTTACACATATCTTCAGCCTCTGAGATCAAATCGTTGCCAAGAAGTTTGCGTTCGTCCGTCTCAGACCAATTGAGAGGAGTATGCCACTTTCTGCCATAGAGAATCTCGAATGGGGCTTTGCCCGAGCTGGCTTGAAAGCTGTTGTTGTAAGAGAACTCAGCATAAGGAAGACAATCCTCCCACTTCATGCCAAAAGAGATAACACAAGCCCTGAGCATATCTTCAAGAATTTGGTTGACACGCTCGACTTGTCCACTAGTTTGAGGGTGGAAAGCTGTGCTGAAGCGAATATTTGTGCCCATGGCCTTCTGAAAAGAATCCCAAAACTTGGAGGTAAAGATGCTGCCACGGTCTAAAGAAATCAATTGTGGAATGCCATGCAGGGAGACAATTCTGGAGGTGTAGAGCTCTGCCAGCTGCGCTGCTGTGATAGACACTTTGATAGGAAGAAAATGAGCCACTTTAGTGAGCTTGTCGATGACGACGAAAATAGCATCATTTCCACGCTTGGACTTGGGAAATCCAGTACGAAGTCCATTTCGATATGATCAAACTTCCATTCTGGAATAGCAAGAGGTTGGAGTAGACCAGCTGGTCGTTGGTGTTCTGCCTTCACCCTTCGACAGACATCATATTCATTCACGAATTGAGCAATCTCTCGCTTCATTCGAGTCCACCAATACGACTGCTTGAGGTCATGGTACATCTTTGTACTTCCAGGATGAATTGACAGAAGAGAATTGTGCGCCTCGTTCATAATGACTTTACGTAGATCACCCTTTGGAACCACGATCCGGTCCTCGAAGAAAAGAGTATCTCTGTCATCAAATCGATAGCACTTGTATTTGGAAATGCCCTTGTCAATACCACGTTTCACGTTCTTCACCATGGTATCCATCAGTTGTGCCTCACGAATTTGATCTTCCAAAGTAGGATAGACAATGAGGTTGGCAAGAAAACCTTGAGGAACAACTTGGAGATTCAACTTGCGGAAAGCTTCACAAAGATCCGGTTGAAAGGGCTTGAGGATTAAGCTGTTGCAATAAGCCTTCCTGCTCAATGCATCCGCAATCACATTAGCCTTGCTTGGAGTATATTCAATACTCGGATTATACTCTTGAATCATTTCGACCCATCGAGTTTGCCTGAGGTTGAGGTTGGGCTGAGTGAAGATGTACTTGAGACTCTTGTGATCGGTGAAAATCTCCACTTTCCTTCCCAACAAGAGATGTCTCCATGTTATTAGTGCATGGACAACTGCCGCCAACTCAAGATCGTGAGTGGGGTAGTTCTTTTCGTTGGGCTTCAACTGACGAGAGGTATAGGCCACAACCTTCTTCTCTTGCATTAAGACAGCACCGAGACCTTGAAGAGAAGCATCACAGAAAACTTCATAAGGCTTGGATTCGTCTGGAGGAGTCAAAACTGGAGCAGTGACGAGTTTCTCTTTGATAGTGTTGAAAGCAACGTCACACTCAGGAGACCAGACATACTTCACATGCTTCTGGAGGAGGTTGGAAAGAGGCTTTGTAATCTTTGAGAAATTCTCAACAAATCTTCGGCAATAGCTTGCAAGTCCAAGAAAATTGCGAAGCTTCTTGACATTCTGAGGAGGTTCCCAATTCAAAACTGCAGACACCCTCTCTGGATTAATAGCAATGCCCTTGGCAGAGATGATATTCCCAAGGTAAAGAACTTCATCAAGCCAGAATTCACATTTGGAGAACTTCGCATAGAATTTATACTCTCTGAGCTTGTTGAGCACCAATCGCAAATGCTTGGCATGATCCTTCTTATTCTTGGAGAAGACCAAAATATCATCGAGATAGATCAAGACGAATTCATTGGTGTAGGGGTTGAAGATGAAGTTCATCATTCGAGAGAAAGTTGGAGGAGCATTGACAAGGCCGAAAGACATGACAGTATATTCATAAGAACCAAAGCTTGTTCTGAATGCTGTCTTGGGAATATCTTCTTCACGAATGCGAATTTGATGATAACCCATACGAAGGTCAAGCTTGGAGAACACTTTAGCACCTTTAAGTTGCTCGAATAGCTCATTGATGTTGGAAAGTGGGTACTTGTTCTTGATAGTCTTCTTGTTCAATGGACGGTAATCGACGCAAAGTCGGTCCGTGCCATCCTTCTTCTGGACAAAAAGAACACCACAACCCCAAGGAGAAGAACTCGGTCTGATCAGACCCAGACGCTCTTGTTCATCGAGTTGTTTCTTCAATTCCTTAAACTCTTTTGGCCCAAGCTTGTATGGACGCTTGCAAACGGGTTCCGTGCCAGGCTCAAGATCAATAACGAATTCAACTGGCCGGTGAGGAGGCATTCCCGGAAGCTCTTCTGGAAAGACATCTTGGTACTCACAAACGACTGGAATCTGAGAGATAGCATCCAATTCGCCCTTCTTATTGAGAGAAAACAATCGAATGGTATCGTCACGAGCGGCATAGATGATCACATCGTCAGAAGAGTGAGTCAATTGAATTTCCCTGGCAGCACAATCAAGCTGAGCCTTGTGCTTAGAAAGCCAGTCCATCCCGAGAATAAGATCAATATCAGAGTCACCAAGAACAATTGGTTTAGCTAGAAATCTATAGTCGCCCATCTTGATGGAAACATCCGGAATCATCGTGGTAGACCTCATATGTTTGGCCGGAGAAACAACCCCCATGGGTTTACCCAACATTTCCGAAGTGAAATCATGCTTTGAAACGAATGATCTTGACATGAAACAATGCGATGCGCCAGTATCAAATAAGACTTTTGCAGGAATATCATTAACAGGAAGGTTACCCATGATCACTTCTGAAGAATCCTCCGCTTGAGCTGCATTCATCATGTTCACCTTGGCATGCTTAGGATTATGCTTGACCACTGCATTGCTGGAAGATTTCATAGGAGGAGGAGGCGGAAGGCGCCTTTGGTTGAAGCACTTGTTCGCATAGTGACCCTTTTGCTGACATTTGTTGCAAGTCACCTCTGAGAGCGGACGATGATAAGGAGCATTTGGCCTTGGAGCTTGGTTCTGAGACTTGTTCTGATAGCCAGGGTTGGGTGGGTGGGAAGATCCACGACCACCTGAGTTCTTCTGCTGATAAGGCTGGCGGAACGGAGGAGGAGGAGGCAACCAGAACTTCTGTTGCTTTGCTGCCACTAGTGAGGAAGAAGAGGACTGAACTACGTCCCTGACTCTCTTCTTAGAAGCCTCACACTTGAGCTGAGCAGCCTCTTGTTTTAGTGCCATGTTGTAGAATTCATCATACTTTAACGGCTCAAAAAGCACGAGAGCTAGTTGCAAATCTTCTCTGAGACCACGCCTGAATTGGTAGATCATGCTCTTCTCATCAGGGATGTCTTCCTTAGCAAAGCGAGAGAGCTTCTGGAACTGAGTGTTGTATTGATACACAGACATGTTGCCTTGCTTGAGATTGCGGAATTCCTCACGCTTAGTCTCAACAACACTTTCTGGAATGTGATGAGCTTTGAAGTCACGGCGGAAATCATCCCTGGTAATCACATGACCTCCTATGGAATCTTTGTATTGTTGGAACCACTCAGCAGCTTGATTCTTGAGTTGAAAAGAGGCAAACTTGACAAAGTCCTCAGGTCTGACATTACTACATTCGAAATGCTTGCTGATGTCCACGAGCCAATCATCGGCGTCTGTGGCCTCGACACAGTAGCTGAAGGTCTTTGGCTGATTTGCAAGGAACTGATTGAGGGTAGCAAAATGCGGCTGATTGTTGCCTTGGCCTTGATTTCCCTGATTACCTTGCCCTTGGTTACGATCTTGCAAGAGCTGAATCAGAATCTGAGCGTTGGCATTTGTGGCTGTCATCAAGGCTTGCCATGCCTCCGGAGGTGGAGGTGGTGGCGGAGGGTTAGCCTGACTTCCTTCATTGCGTTCCGGATTCTGACGCGTTGGCGGAGCCATCCTGAAGAGGGTGACATCCATTAGCATCTTGAAAGAGATATATTCAAGCTGAATCAAAGGATCGAAATTGCAACATATAGTCTTCACAATAAACATTCGAACGAGAATGAACGAATGAATTCCAAAGTAAAGCATCACACTTCGATAAGCTGAGAAGCCACTTAGAAAAAAGGTATGGAATAAAATCAACAAGGTACGGATGTGAACAAATACTTGGTAAGGATTACCCAATCACGAACCAAATATCTGCGGGAAGAAATACTAGAGCTACATGAATTCCCACTTATAAACTCCCGAAACTTTCTGGTTATGCAATCAGGTGTTGGGGATACAGGGGACACAAAATATATCACACAAACTAACAATACCTAGATCCAGCTGTATCCATCCTTCAACACATAACCAAGAAACCCTCGGAAATCATCTACCTCAACCTTCGAAAAGCATCCGTTATACGAGTTATGGCAATACTCCCGCACTCGCCTCGGTACTGGGCTATCAGGGTTATCTCACCAACAACTGTACAAAAGAGATTTTCGATGTCGGCGTACTAAACTCAGGTATTCCAGAACTGCAACGATAAGATTATGACGACAACACCTCGGAGCTCAACTCCCCGGGACACCTCCACTAAACCCCTGCTGATAGGAGGCACCAAGACAATGTTGTCATCATAAAACCATCGGAACGATTCTAAGATACCCGTGTGATCCTAAATTTTTTTTAGTGAAATTTGAGAAGAGAAGAGTCAAAACTCTACGTCAGGATGCCTTACCAGAGCGATGAGGAGATTGGGAAGTAAAAAGAATTCCTAAACTCTCCGATATATAATTCCTAAATGACTCAAAACATTTTTCTAGACACAACTCGGGCGCTAAAAACGATCAATCAGTGGGGGCTCCTAAGGTCGGGGAAGGCTCTGATTACCAACTTGTAACGCCCTCGATGCGGCTATATCTCCCACGTGTCGAAGCACGACTTAGAGGCATAACCGCATTGAAAGCAATGTTGCAAGTGAGGTAATCTTCACACAACCCATGTAATACATAAGGGAAAAAGATACATAGTTGGCTTACAGTCGCCACTTCACACAATACATAAATAAACATCCATCATCCAAATTACACTCAAGGTCCGACTACGGAACCAAAATGAAAGAAGACTACCCCAAATGCTACACAGATCCCCGAATCACCCCAACTGGGCTCCACTACTGATCATCAGGAAAAGACACATAGTAACGACCACGTTCCTCGTCGAACTCCCACTTGAGCTCAGTTGAATCATCTGCACTGGCATCGTCAGCACCTGCAACTGTTTTGGTAGAATCTGTGAGTCACGGGGACTCAGCAATCTCACACCCGCGAGATCAAGACTATTTAAGCTTAAAGGTAGGATAGGGTTGTGAGGTGGAGCTGCAGCTAGCGGCTAGCATATATGGTGGCTAACAACGCAAAAGAGAGCGAGAAGAGAAGCAAAGCACGGTCGTGAAGCTAGAAGTGATCAAGAAGTGATCCTGAAACTACTTACGTCAAACATTACTCCAACACCGTGTTCACTTCCCGGACTCCGCCGAGAAGAGACCATCACGGTTACACACGCGGTTGATGTGTTTTAATTAGGATCAACTTCGGGTTTTCTACAACCGGACATTAACAAATTCCCATCTGCCTCATAACCGCGGGCACGGCTTTCGAAAGATAATACCCTGCAGGGGTGTCCCAACTTAGCCCATTATAAGCTCTCACGGTCAACGAAGGATATTCCTTCTACCGGGAAGACCCGATCAGTCTCGGAATCCCGGACTACAAGACATTTCGACAGTAATAAAACAAGTCCAGCAAAGCCGCCCGATTGTGCCGACAAATCCTGATTGGAGCTGCACATATCTCAGTCTCAGGGCACATCCGGATAAGCTAAGCGTACAGGTACCAACATAACCCAAGTTGCCAAGGGACGGTCCCGCACGGTGCTCTAGTTTGGACCAGCAATCGAAGGAGAACTGGCCCGGGGGGGTTAAAATAAAGATGACCCTCGGGCTCGCGAAAACCCGGGGGAAAAAGGCTTAGGTGGCGAATGGTAAAACCAAAGTTGGGCCTTGCTGGAGGAGTCTTATTCAAAGCGAACTATCAAGGGGGTCCCATAAACCACCCAACCGTGTAAGGAACGCAAAATCAAGGAACATAACACCGGTATGACGGAAACTAGGGTGGCAAGAGTGGAACAAAACACCAGGCATAAGGCCGAGCCTTCCACCCTTTACCAAATATATAGATGCATTAATTAATATAAGATATATTGTGATATCCCAAAATAAACATGTTCCAACATGGAACAAACTTCATCTTCACCTGCAACTAACAACGCTATAAGAGGGGCTGAGCAAAGCGGTAACATAGCCAATCAACGGTTTGCTAGGACATGGATGGTTAGAGGATGACATGGCAATATGGGTGGCATGATATAGCAAGTGGTAGGTATCGTAGCATAGGCATAGCAAAAGAGCGAGCATCTAGCAAGCAAAGATAGAAGTGATTTCGAGGGTATGGTCATCTTGCCTGCAAGGTTCTCAGAGTTGTCGAAGGCTTGATCTTCGTAAGCGTTCTCAACAGGTTCCTCGTTCACGTACTCGTCTCCCGGCTCTACCCAAGACAAGAACACAAGCAAAGGAACAACTATGAACCACGATGCAATGCGCAAGCAACATGATGCAAAACATGGCATGATATGCGAGATGTGGTATGCAATGCATATGCGTGCTCCGGAAGGAAAAGATGAACAAGGCATAATCTTGGCAAACCAAGTATGCCTATGGAAAGATGAGGTGATTTCGGTTGAAATCGATATAAAGAACACCGGAATCGGATGCACGGTTTGCAAATGACAAGCAAAACAAGAATGACAATATTCTGCCATTAACAGCATGATGCTACTTAGCAAGCAACAAGCAATTAAGCTACTGCACCCAAACGTACCAACAAAGCATATGAAACTGATTTACTCAAGATGCTTGACAAAAGATGAACACTGAGCTACGGCTAAATCACACCACAACAGGTTCAAACAAGCATGGCAAAAGTGCAAAACATATCAGCTTCACAGACTGTGAAAATAACATGCCAGAAATTAACATCAGGATGGTATGTTTAGAGCCAGCAGACAACATGCTACATGAACAGGACATAGCAAAACAAGGCATGGCATGAATCTACTTAAAGCACTTAACAAAAGGCCCTTACTGACCATGAGCCAAAAAGGACCAGAAAATATAATAACACCCATGTCAAATAAGCAAGTTTCGTTACAGGTTTCAGACTTTGCAGAAAAACTGGGCATGTCAAAAACAGATAACAAGTAGGCATGTTTACGAGCTCGATGCACTCACTACAGAGCATTGCATGATAAAATAAGCATACATACATCAAGAAGACATGGCATAGAAGCTAGACATGGCAGGAATAACATCATAGCATGCAAGGATCAACTACACCAAGCTTGGCAAAATCGAATAACATGTAAACAATCTGCCAGCAACATTTTATAGCAAAAGTAAAGCTCGATTGGATCAAGCTATGACATGCCATAATTACAAAAAAGGCGTGGATGTATAGAGCAAATCCACATGTTCAAAACACCCTTACTTATCATTCTCAAACGAGGCATAGATCTCTCTTAAACAACATGAACACATGGCACAAAAATAACAGCAGGGCATGACTTAGTGAAAATACTAAGTCTCTGAAATCAGCAACATTATGATCCCTAGTTTGCATGCTTGTGCTAGTCACTACAGAGATAACAAAAATACAAGGCATACACCCCTGTAAAGATGGCATGGCATATTACAAAACACATGTAGGACTCAACTTCATAGGATGCACACATCTATCATGGCAAAAATGACAAAAGTGCATGTTCTGAAACAGATCTGAAACTAACATCACATAGCCCTCTTCTAACAGCATTTCGGGCATCAAGATGAGCTCAAACGAAAATGATGAAATGAGATGAAATGATGTACTCATCGAGACGAACAATTTGACATATTACACGCACAAAACGGAGCAGTATGCAGCAAGTTATGGCATGAAAAAATTATGCACCAGAAAGCTGAAAATTAGGGACTTAGAGAAAAATTTCGACCTCGGGGAAAAAGTCAAGGGCGGCGCTGGAGGACTCCGGCGAGGTACGAGGCAACGACGGTGAGGAGAGCGACGAGGAACGCCGGGGACGGCGCGGGGGCTGCCGGATCTGGCCGGAGTTGGCCGGATCCGGGCGATGGAGAGGCGAGGGCGGCGCAGGAGCGGGTGGCGCTCGCCGGCGAGGGGCGGCGCCGGCGGCGAGCTGCGGCCGCGGGGCGCGCGCGCTGGCGACGAGGGAGACCGGCGGCGGCGCAAGGGCGGCGGGGCGCGGGGCGCGAACGGCGGCGCGGGCGGATCGGGCCCGAAGGGCCGGCACTGGGCCTGCGGGCCGGCGACGGAGGGAGAGGCGCGGCGCCACGTGTCGCGCTGTGGTTGGCCGGGGCGGTGGGGCGGACGTGTCCGGCCCAATCCGGACGCGTCCGGCGGCGCGGAGATGAGCGGGGCTAGGGTTAGGGTGGAAGGAGACCCGGGATTTCGGGGGAGAGCGTATATTTATAGGTAGAGGGGGCTAGGAAGCTCCAAATGGAGTTCGGTTTTCGCCCACATGATCGTGATCGAACGGCGATGGACATGGGTGTGACTTAGATGGGTTATTGGGCTGTTTTGGAGGGGTTTTGGGCTGCAACCCAAAAGAGGCTTTCACGGTTAACAGGTTAACCGTTGGGGTATCAAATGACCTCTGAATGACCCGAAACTTGACAGGCGATCTACCGGTGCTATACCAAGGCCGCTTGACAAACCTCGGTCCATTCCAAGAATGTTTAATACCGCACACGGAAAAAGGTAAAAGGGGGCGCTGGGGGACATAGGAGTGCCGGATTGCAAAACGGACAACGGGGAAAATGCTCGGATTCATAAGACGAACACGTATGCGAATGCGATGCACATGATGACATGATATGAAATGCATGAAAAGGATAAATGAAAAATGACGGGAAACCTAACCATGGAGGGAATATCATATCACATTGCCGAAAATGGCAAGAGTTGGAGTTACAAATATGGCAAGTTACATCCGGGGTGTTACACTATCCTGGAAATCTTTTGTGATTGTGAGACCCCATCAAAATATTATATTCCAAAATTGTTGACGTTGGACAAGGAAGACAACACAATGATTTATGTTTGCTCATATTCACATAGAAGTCATATTGTCATAGATCCTTCAACATGTGGTGCTTGCCCCCCATCTTTGCTAGCCAAAAATTCCGCACCAAGTAGAGATACTACTTGTGCATCCAAAAACCCTTAAACCCAAATCTTATTTTCAAGAGTCCACCATACCTACCTAAGGATTGAGCAATATCCTTCAAGTAAGTTGTCATCGGTGCAACAAAGCAATAAAAATTGCTTCTAAAAGTGTTAGATCATTTAGTGCAAGAGAAAATTGAGCATTGTACGAACTTGTGATGGCAAAGCAATAAAAGTGACGGACTGCATAATAAAGGTTGCTATCATAAGGGGCAATATAACATGACGTTCTCTTGCTCTAAGGGGTTGAGCATACAAACAAATAAGCGCATGGCAACCTCTGCTTCTCTCTGCGAAGGGCCTATATTTTACTATTCAGTATTTATTTTTATGCAAAGAGTCAAAGTTTTTCTCTCTATTCCTTTTTATTTTTCTCTTTTGGCAAGCATCATGTGTTGAGGAAAGATCTAGGCACATATGTCTAGTTGAATATGGGTAGCATGAGTTATTATTGTTTACATCACCCTTGTGGTGAATACGTTGGGAGGCAAAACAATAAGACCCTATCTTTCTATGTGTCCGGTTGAAACATTTTGCTCATGTGTACAAGGTGAGTGTTAGCAATGATAGAAGACTATATGATGGTTGAGTATGTGGAGCTCTTACTTAAACTCTGTTGAATAATTTGAATTCCAATGGCTTGGTGACCAAGAACATAGGTTGTTGAGTTTCAAGAGAATTCATTGTTTGAACCTTAACATGTGAATTGGTTGCTACTATAACATGAGAAGTTTTATGAGAAAGAAATGTTGTTATGATGATAGGAAAAGTGATTGAAATTGTCATTGATCAAACTTGTGCACTTTGCTAGCATTCACACTTAATAAATTATTTCTTTTATCATTTACCTACTCGAGGACGAGTAGGAATTAAGCTTGGGGATGCTGATACGTCTCCAACGTATCTATAGTTTATGAAGTATTCATGCTGTTATTTTATCATTATTAAATGTTTTATAATCATTTTATAGTCATTTTATATCATTCTTTGGGAGCCAGTTGCTGTTTTTTGCATGTTTTTTACATCGCAGAAAATCAATATCAAACGGAGTCCAAACACCGCGGAACTTTTTGTGGATTTTTCTGGGCCAGAAGACTCCCAATGGGCCAAAGTAGCACCTAGGGGGTGCCATGAGGGGGGCACAACCCACCAGGGCACGCCAGGGGCCCCCTGGTGCGCCCATGTGGGTTGTGCCCACCTTGGTGGCCTCATGCACCCCCTCTTTGCACTATAAATTCCCAAATATTCTGAAACCCTTCGGGGTTAACCTATATCAGAAGTTTCGTCACCGCAGGGCTCCGTAGCCACCGAAAACCAATCTAGACCCGTTCCAGCACCCTGCCGGAGGGGGGGGGATCATCTCCGGTGGCCATCTTCATCATCCCGGCGGCCACCACGGTGAGGAGGGAGTAGTCCACCCTCGGGGCTGAGGGTTTGTACCAGTAGCTATGTGTTTAATCTCTCGCTCTCTCTCTCGTGATCTATATCATGGGCTGTGTTAATATACTCGGATCATATGATGTTTCTCCCCTCTATACTCTTGTTGTGATGAATTGAATCGTTACCCTTTGAAGTTTTGTCATGTCCGATTGAATATTTAGATTTGAGATCACATGATGTATGTCTTGTGGTATGAATACTTGAGGTGACATTGGGTTATCTTATTGATTCACTTGATATATGTTATGGCAAGTCTCTTTACTCGTTCGGTAATACATCATCTTGCAACTAACTCATTAGTCACTTTGCTTCCAAGGCTTCTTATGATGTGTATTACCAAGAGGGTCCAGAGATACCTCTCCGATACTCGGAGTGACAAATCCTAATCTCTATATCTACCAACTCAACAAACACCTTCGGAGATACCTATAGAGCATTTTTATGATCACCTAGTTACATTGTGACGTTTGATAGAACAAAAGGCATTCCTTCGGTATCCAGGAGTTGCATGATCTCATAGTCCACGGAATATGTATTTGACATACATGAAAGCAGTAGCAATAAATGGTACGATCAAATGCTAAGATACCAGATGGGTCTTGTCCATCACATAATTCTCCTAATGATGTGATCCCGTTATAAAATGACAACTCATGTCTATGGTTAGGAAATCTTAACCATCTTTGATCAATGAGCTAGTCTAGTAGAGGCTTACACTATAAAAAAAAGACACATCCGTGACATTTTGGGTCGAACGAATTTTTTTGTCATACTTATGACACTTCTATGACGATAATTGTGACAAAACCCGATATCATCATAGATGTGGTGGGTCCTACTTCTATGACAAAAAATCATGACAGAAAATGGGATTTTCGTCCTGGGCGGGCCGGAGACGCAGCTGCATGACATTCTTTGGGCTGTCCATGACGGAAAAAACCGTGGTAGAAGCGAGGGCGAGGAAAATATCGGGGTGTTCCCAGCTACGGTGGTTGGTCGGGGCCGAGCAATGCGCATTTCTCTTGTACACGCACGTGCGTGGGTGCGAGGCATTGGGCTCTAACTGAACCCGAGCGAGGCGTTGGGCTCTAACTGAACCCAAGCGATTGCACTGCAGGCTATGCGTTACTGAACCCGAGCGATTGATCGATGGCTGTAAACTGAACCCGGTCGAGCGATTCCTTTGCTACTGCTGCTAACTGAAGCCGATCGATGCTGCCTATGGATGAACAGTGAGCGTTGCTGGGGGGGGGGGTGGATGAACAGTTCCCGGTGGGGGTGGATGAACAGGATCCCATGGTGTTGCCTCTGGATGAACAGGACCCTGATCGATCAAGCCGGTTGGGGCTGGATGAACAGGACCCCGTGGAGGGCTGGATGAATAGGACCAGCCCAGTAGATGGTGGAGGGCTGGATGAATAGTAGCCCGTGGAGGGGTGGTTGAACAGGAGCCCATGGAGAGGGTTGGTTGAACAGTAGCCGGTGGAGTAGCGCGCGGTGGAGGCTGGATGAACAGGAGCTAGTGGATGAACAGTCGTAGGTGGAGGCTGGAGGAGGTCGACGGTGGATGAACAGTAGCCCGTGGAGGCTGGAGGGGGTCGATGGTGGAGATGAACAGTATCCCGTGGAGTCCTGTTTTGAGGTACGCCACACCCCTCCCGATGAACAGGACCCCCGTTTCGACCGTAGCACTCCAACACAAGTCCGTTTCCTCCGTTTTGTGGTACGCCACACCCCTCCCGGTCAACAGGTCCCCCGTTTCGACCGTAGGAGGTCTATTTCCTCCGTTTTGCGGTACGCCAGACCCCTCCCGATGAACAGGATCTCGTTTCGAACATGACCGGTCGAACACAAGGCCGTTTCCTCCGTTGTGCGGTACGCTAGGCCTCGTTTCCATCGGTTGTTCCGTCCAAGCCGGTTGGCTCCCACGCATTCCGTTGCCTCCCGATGAACATGATGCATTCTGTTGCCTCCCCATGAACACGACGACGACGCAGTTTCTCCGTTCCTACCCAGCCATGTACACGAGCCCTGGCCGTATGTATCCGCGAGTAGGCCGTTCGAGACCCCGCCCGTATGTACGTACGTGGCCGTATTTTCTTTCTTACACACTAGCCGTTGTATATACGTGTACATGCTACGTGCGTGCCTCTACATCGACAAATATGTACGTACATGTTAGCGACCAGAATGACAACACTAAGTACGCTTCGACCAGGTTGGTCCCGACTGTCAGGCACTTCCTTGCGTGCGAAGATGTAGCTGGTGGGTCCCAACAGTCAGGGGGCGAATAATTTTTTTTGCCCGGACGCACTTCCTTGCGTCCGAAGATGTAGCTGGTAGGTCCCAGCAGTCAGGGGGAAAACGTTTTTTTTGCGAAATACAGTTGCCCGTCCGGTGGGTCCCTGTTGTCAGGTGGAGGAATAATTATTTTGCGCGTAATGAAGAGGCACTTCCTCGCGGCCGCCATGGACCCAGTTGTCAGCCTCTCCACGTACAGTACGCTGCTACCTCTTGAGCACTGTGTTGGTTTTCCCTTGAAGAGGAAAGGGTGATGCAGCAAAGTAGCGTAAGTATTTCCCTCAGTTTTTGAGAACCAAGGTATCAATCTAGTAGGAGGCTACGCGCGAGTCCCTCGCACCTACACAAAACAAATAAATCCTCGCAACCAACGCGATAAGGGGTTGTCAATCCCTTCACGGTCACTTACGAGAGTGAGATCTGATAGATATGATAGGATAATATTTTTGGTTTTTTTATGATAAAGATGCAAAGTAAAATAAAAGCAAAGTAAAAAGTAAAGGAAATAACTAAGTAGACCGACTCCTGCCTGCATCTACTACTATGACTCCACTCATCGACCACTATCCAGCATGCATCTAGAGTATTAAGTTCATGGAAACAGAGTAACGCCTTAAGCAAGATGACATGATGTAGAGGGATAAATTCATGCAATATGATAAAACCCCCATCTTGTTATCCTCGATGGCAACAATAAAATACGTGCCATGCTGCCCCTACTGTCACTGGGAAAGGACACCGCAAGATTGAACCCAAAGCTAAGAACTTCTCCCATTGCAAGAAAGATCAATCTAGTGGGCCAAACCAAACTGATAATTCAAAGAGACTTGCAAAGATAACCAATCATACATAAAAGAATTCAGTGAAGATTCAAATATTGTTCATAGATAATGTTGATCATAAACCCACAATTCATCGGTCTCAACAAACACACCGTAAAAAGAAGATTACATCGAATGGATCTCCACAAGAGAGGGGGAGAACATTGTATTGAGATCCAAAAAGAGAGAAGAAGCCATCTAGCTAATAACTATGCACCCGGAGGACTGAGGTAAACTACTCACACTTCATCGGAGAGGCTATGGTGTTGATGTAGAAGCCCTCCGTGATGGATGCCCCCTCCGGCGGAGCTCCGAAACAGGCCCCAAGATGGGTTCTTGTGGGTACAGAAGGTTGCAGCGGTGGAATTAGGTTTTTGGCTCCGTGTCCGATCGTTTTGGGGTACATAGGTATATATAGGAGGAAGGAGTACATCGGTGGAGCAACAGGGGGCCCACGAGGGAGGAGGGCGCATCCTGGGGGGGGGGCGCCCCCTACCTCGTGGCCTCCTCTTTTGTTTCTTGATGTAGGGTTCAAGTCTCCTGGATCATAATCTTCCTAAAAATCACGTTCCCGAAGGTTTCATTCCGTTTGGACTCCGTTTGATATTCCTTTTCTGCAAAACTCTGAAATAGGCAAAAAACAACAATTCTGGGCTGGGCCTCCAGTTAATAGGTTAGTCCAAAAAATAATATAAAAGTGAATAATAAAGCCCAATATTGTCCAAAACAGTAGATAATATAGCATGGAGCAATAAAAAATTATAGATACGTTGGAGACGTATCAAGCATCCCCAAGCTTAATTCCTGCTCGTCCTCGAGTAGGTAACTGATAAAAACAGAATTTTTTATGCGGAGTGCTACTTGGCATAATTTCAATGTAATTCTTCTTAATTGTGGTATGAATATTCAGATCCGAAATATTCAAGACAAAATTTTAATATTGACATAAAAACAATAATACTTCAAGCATACTAACAAAGCAATCATGTCTTCTCAAAATAACATGGCCAAAGAAAGTTATCCGTACAAAATCATATAGTCTGGCTATGCTCTACCTTCACCACACAAAGTATTTAAATCACGCACAACCCCGATGACAAGCCAAGCAATTCTTTCATACTTTTGACATTCTCAAACTTTTTCAATCTTCACGCAATACATGAGCGTGAGCCATGGATATAGCACTATATGTGGAATATAATGGTGGTTGTGGAGAAGACAAAAAGGGAGAAGATAGTCTCACATCAACTAGGCGTATCAAAGGGCTATCGAAATGCCCATTAATAGATATCAATGTGAGTGAGTAGGGATTGCCATGCAACAGATGCACTAGAGCTATAAGTATATGAAAGCTCAACAAAAGAAACTAAGTGGGTGTGCATCCAACTCGCTTGCTCACGAAGACCTAGGGCATTTTGAGGAAGCCCATCATTGGAATATACAAGACAAGTTCTATAATGAAAAATTCCCACTAGTATAAGAAAGTGACAAAATGAGAGACTCTCTATCAGGAAGATCATGGTGCTACTTTGAAGCACAAGTGTGGTAAAAGAATAGTAACATTGTCCCTTCTCTCTTTTTCTCTCATTTTTTATTTGGGACTTTTCTCCCTTTTTTATGGCCTCTTATTTTATTTTATTTTTATTTTTCGTTCGGATTCTCATCCCGACTTATGGGGGAATCATAGTCTCCATCATCCTTTTCCTCACTTGGGACAATGCTCTAAAAATGAAGATCATCACACTTTTATTTTCTTACAACTCAACAATTACAACTCGATACTTAGAACAAAATATGACTCTATATGAATGCCTCCGGCGGTGTACCGGGATATGCAATGAATCAAGAGTGACATGTATGAAAGAATTATGAACAGTGGCTTTGCCACAAATACGATGACAACTACATGATCATGCTAAGCAATATGACAATGATGGAGCATGTCATAATAAACGGAACGGTGGAAAGTTGCATGGTAATATATCTTTGAATGGCTATGGAAATGCCATGATAGGTAGGTATGGTGGCTGTTTTGAGGAAGGTATATGGTGGGTGTATGATACTGGCGAAAAGTGCGCAGTATTAGAGAGGCTAGCAATGGTGGAAGGAAGAAAGTGCGTATAATCCATGGACTCAACATTAGTCATAAAGAACTCATATACTTATTGCAAAGATCTACAAGTTATCAAAGCAAAGTATTACGCACATGCTCCTAGGGGGATAGATTGGTAGGAAAAGACCATCGCTCGTCCCCGACGCCACTCATAAGGAAGACAATCAATAAATAAATCATGCTCCGACTTCATCACATAATGGTTCACCATACGTGCATGCTACGGGAATCACAAACTTTAACACAAGTATTTCTCAAATTCACAACTACTCAACTAGCATGACTCTAATACCACCATCTTTATATCTCAAAACAATTATCAAGCATCAAAGTTTCTTAGCATTCAACACACTCATAAGAAAGTTTTTACTAATCTTGAATACCAAGCATATTAGGATTATTTAAGAAAATTACCATGCTATTTAAGACTCTCAAAATAATCTAAGTGAAGCATGAGAGATCAATAGTTTCTATAAAACAAATCCATCACCGTGCTCTAAAAGATATAAGTGAAGCACTAGAGCAAAACTATATAACCCAAAAGATATCAGCGAAGCACATAGAGTATTCTAACAAATTCCAAATCATGTATGACTCTCTCAAAAGGTGTGTACATAAAGGATGATTTGGTAAACCAACAAATAAATACTCAAATAATACAAGACGCTCCAAGCAAAACACATATCATGTGGTGAATAAAAATATAGCTCCAAGTAAAGTTACCGATGGAAGTAGACGAAAAGAGGGGATGCCTTCCGGGGCATCCCCAAGCTTTGGCTTTATGGTGTCCTTAGATTATCTTGGGGGTGCAATGGGCATCCCCAAGCTTAGGCTCTTGCCACTCCTTGTTCCATAATCCATCAAATCTTTCACCCAAAACTTGAAAACTTCAAAACACAAAACTCAACAGAAAATCTCGTGAGCTCCGTTAGCGAAAGAAAAAACAAAAGACCACTTCAAGGTACTGTAATGAACTCATTATTTATTTATATTGGTGTTAAACCTACTTTATTCCAACATCTCTATGGTTTATAAACTATTTTACTAGCCATAGATTCATCAAAATAAGCAAACAACACACAAAAACAGAATCTGTCAAAAACAGAACAGTCTGTAGCAATCTGTAACTAACGCAAACTTCTGGAACTCCAAAACATCTACCAAAATAGGAAGAACTAGACAATTTGTTTATTGACCAGAAGCAATTGGAATCAGTATTTTATCACGTTCTGATGATTTTTAACAATTGTTTTTGTGAACAGAAAGTTTCTGGAAATTTCTGCAAGATCAAATAACTATCATCCAAGAAGACCCTATAGGTTTAACTTGGCACAAACACTAATTAAAACATAAAACACATCTAACCAGAGTCTAGAACAAATATTTATTCCTAAACGGAAGCAAAAAGCAAATAAAAATAAAAAACAAAATTGGGTTGCCTCCCAACAAGCGCTATCGTTTAACGCCCCTAGCTAGGCATAATAGCAAGGATAGATCTAGGTATCGCCATCTTGGGTAGGCAATCCATAAGTGGCTCTCATGATAGATTCATATGGTAATTTTATTTTCTTCCTAGGGAAGTGTTCCATGCCTTTCCTTAATGGAAATTGGAATCTAATATTCCCCTCCTTCATATCAATAATTGCACCAATCGTTCTAAGGAAAGATCTACCAAGAATAATAGGACATGAAGGATTGCAATCTATATCAAGAACGATAAAATCTACGGGCACATAGTTCCTATTTGCAACAATAAGAACATCATTAATTCTTCCCATAGGTTTCTTAATAGTGGAATCCACTGGGTGCAAATTTAAAGAGCAATCATCAAAATCATGGAAACCTAGCAAATCACATAAAGTTTTGGGAATAGTGGAAACACTAGCACCCAAATCACACAAAGCATAGAACTCATGATCCTTAATCTTAATTTTAATAGTAGGTTCCCACTCATCATAAAGTTTTCTAGGGATAGAAACTTCCAACTAAAGTTTTTCTTCATTAGATTGCATTAAGGCATCAACGATATGTTTGGTAAAGACTTTATTTTGACTATAAGCATGAGGAGAATTTAGCACGGATTGCAAAAAGGAAATACAATCAGTCAAAGAGCAATTTTCATAATTAAAATCCTTGAAATCCAAAATAGTGGGTTTATTAGTATCTAGGGTTTTGATTTCTTCAATCCCACTTTTATCACTTTTAGCATCAAGATCTAAAAACTCCGAATATTTAGAACGCCTTCTAGGTAAAGGTGGATCATATTCAATCCCATCATTATCAAGATTCATATTGCAAAACAAAGATTTAATAGGGGACACATCAATAACTTTTAGATCTTCATCTTTATTTTCATAGGAACTAGAAGAACACGCTCTTATAAAGGCATCTTTCTTAGCACGCATCCTAGCGGTTCTTTCTTTGCACTCATCAATGGAAATTCTCATGGCTTTGAGAGACTCATTGATATTATGCTTAGGAGGAATAGATCCAAGCTTTAAAGAATCAACATCAAGAGAAATTATATCAATGTTCCTAGCCAAATCATCAACTTTGAGCAATTTCTCTTCAAGCAAAGCATTGAAATTCGTTTGCGAACTCATAAATTCTTTAGCACTAGTCTCAAATTCAGAAGGTATCTTATTAAAATTTCCATAAGAATTGTTGTAGGAATTACCATAATTATTAGAGGGATTACTAGGATAAGACCTAGGATTAAAGTTTCCTCTATACGTGTTGCTACCAAAATTATTCCTACCAACAAAATTCATATCCATAGATTCATTATTATTCTCAATCAAAGTAGACAAAGGCATATCATTAGGATCAGAAGAAACACTCTTACTAGCAAATAATTTCATAAGTTCATCCATCTTTCCAATCAAAACATTAATTTCTTCTATGCACTACAAGAAATATGTCAACTTGTGACCCTCACTATTGGCCACTGAAAGGTCATGGTTTTTCATTTGCGACCTTTTTGTGACCAAAAAGAGAAGGTCAAAAGGTGGCGGTCGTAAACTGAAATTAGCGACCTTTAACAAAAGGTCGTTGAACCCATGACTTTTGTTTTGGTCACTAGTTGTCTGCCCAGGCCACGTCGGATCCGACGTGGCAATCTAACATGGCAAAATTGCGACCAATTGAAAAGGTCGCTGACAAGATTCAACCCGGTCTGATTAGGTGCTTTACATGGGCCGAGCCCAATAATTTGGCCTTTTTTATTTTTTTTCTATTAATTTTTGTTCGGCTTCATGGGCCAAGCCCAACAATTCAGCCCTTTTATTTCTAGGCCTCATCCATTTCATAGTTCATTTAATTAAGCCTTTTTATACCTTTTTTCGCAAATGCGCAATATTCCCGTCCACTATTGTTTGGGCCATAGCCTTTTTAGAGCCCAAATATTATTCGATCCAATAGAACATTCAGCCTTTTCATTCACAGATTTCTTTTACACATTTCAACAACAAACAATCGATAATTCTCTCAATTAAATGATCAAATCCAGAAATCACTCAATGAAACTCACAACAACACATACACGTCTGCATGATCCATCAAGTTTGCATACAATCAAAAAGAAATACACATGCACCGAAACAAGGTGGCAACATCAACTAAAATTATTGTGCACATCTCCAGACTTCTTCTGATCATGGTCACAACAGCAGACACCCCAACAACATTAGATCCTGATCTGCATAAATTATAAGTGAGATACGGTGAAAGTTAAATGATTGCCAATAAAAAATATCCATTCAAGAGAATAAAAATTACAGATAAATGCCCAAATACCTCAGTTCAGTAAACACTAAGCATGGCATGGCAAAACTTCCAAAACTTGACTACAACACATCAACCTGATGATGTTCTACTAACACATTCAACACACCAACAATACTAGCGTACAGGTACCAGCACATCTACTAGCTACTAGTGCAGGTCATGCAATGAACATCTGCTGGCTACTAGCACAATTGCACAAGCAATAGAAGCAGCGGCAGCTACTAGCACTGCTAGCAGTAACTACTAAGTACTAACTACTAGCAGCCAACAGCTAGTAGCAACGAAACAAACACTGCAGTAGCAAAACAGCAATAGTACATGCTACAGCTAGAGCATCAACAACAGCAGTGCATCTACATCTAGACTCTAGGGAGCATCAACAGCAGCAGTACATCTACATCTAGACTCTAGGGAGCATCAACAGCAGCAGTACATCAAATGACACCTTGTTGTGATGTAACAACATGGTACAACTAACTTGCTTCCAGAACAAAGTGTGGATTATATAGAAGAGTAGAGATCTGTGTCCCTTGGAAGCACATCAAATGTTAAAAATCTGGCCTAGCTAAATAATAATTGTATTATTCTCACCGAAATTCGTACTTACACGGAGAGACACTAACATGCAGGAATATGTATGGATTGTCAAAACTTGCATTATCCTACTATCACAAGTACAACAAGCTGCAGGTTGGCATATCCATGAACCATGTACCTCATAACAGATACAATATATCATCCGATGCTCGACTATGACAAAAATTAAACAATTACACCTCACAAAGGCAAAGCAAAGAATCATGGACCGAGTAGGAGGGGTAGAAGGGGGCCTGAGGAGCTCATCGGAAGTGGTTGTAGCCTAGGCTGAGCTTCACCATCACAGTGACAACAAAGAGAGGCAGCCGAGCCTACCAATGCGTAGCCATCATAGGAGCAATAGTAGTGTAGCACCACCACTGCCAGACCGGAACTGCTGGAGCGAATCACCATCACATGGGTCACCTCCACCGAAGAGAAAACCAAACAGTAGCAAGACGAAGAGAAACTCTAGTACATGATGATTAGTTGAAGAAACAGAAACTACATTCAGTAGTGATGTTTCCATCATCCTACTATCACCAGTAGAGCAAACTACGGGTTACCATAGTTCTGGAACCATGTACATCACGACAGTTGTATGTAGTAACACAAGAAGCATGACACCTAAAGAAAAATTATTCATTCAAGTGACTAGAAATTATACATAGAAGTACTGATGGCCTAAAAATCAATCTACAGATGATAGATAATAAGAAACAAATGACAACAGCATATTTTCTTCATTATGTAAAGAGAAACTAACAGACTGTTATGTGCACGCAGATGCACCAAAAGAAAAAAACAACAACTTAAAATGTTGAGTGCAGCAGCAACATCTACTCGTTACTGTAGTTCAAGTACAGGATGGCCATAGGATATGAGTGAGTTATAAAGAAAACTAGAGTTGAACTACCCGGCCTCATATATAGGAGCAAATTTGATTACACAAGAAGCTTGCTAGAGTGGTGGCGGACGAAACAAAAATCACCTTGCCACCGTTTTGTGGTTTCACAACTAACCACAGACCAAGAAATGGATGAATTAATTTGGCCTAAGCAGGACCAACCCAAAACAAAACATGGGACATAAGCAATTCTGTTCTTTTTGTTTCTTTTACACCAGTGTCATGTACTATACTCTACTGTACTGCAAGTGCCATGTGCTACTGCAGTTTAGTTGAGTTGTAAGACTAGAAGATGTTACTGTAACCTTTGCAGCTGAAGAAGTAGACACAGAATAACTGGGTGGATTAGCATGAATCAACAAGCTAAAGGGCACGTCAATTCTTTACAGTGGTTCTTGCGGCTGTTGCCCATGGAGGAGAGGTCTAATGCCAGAATCTACAACTCAAGACGATCTTGTGTTGATCAAGCCAAAGCGTTAAGACTACCTTTTACATCAGTGTCAGGTGCTATATTCAAACTGTGCTGCAGTTTAGTTGAGTTCGCAAGTAGGACTACAGTGGATTCCCTACAGTAAGGAACAACCAAGACAATGAGAGATTTAGGGCCTGCAGAGAAACAGAGTTCAGGCAGTAGCAAATAAACATAGATGGATTACCCACCTTGTAGCTACAGACACCCAACAACAGCAGCAATATGTAGTAGAAGAAGAGGTCAGAGACTCCCACGGCAATGACAACTCCTTCCGAGCGGAGCAAGAATTCCCCTGATTGCATGCACAACAGCTGGTGTCAGAGATGAGGAAGGAGATAAATAAAATACTAGCAAGAATAGATGCAATCTATTTTGATTGCAGGGCAGCTCGTGTCAGAGATGAACAAGTACTACGTAACACATATGGTTTCAGTTTGGCACATGCATACACTGCTCTGTATCCATCTTAGACTTGAGAGCGTGCCATTTTGTTTACACTTGAGAGGCTTGCCAGTCTGAAATTGGATGAATTGGCCGCAAGCTCAGCGAGAGGCAAGATCCATGTAGATTGAAGAGGGGGGAATAGAAGCAGGCAATGGGAAGGGTCGGACCTTTTGATTGAACTTGGTGACGGGGACGTTGTGAGCGCAATCGGGCCGTAGGCAGAGCTGCTTCGCCGGACGCTGCGTTGACTGGGAACCCAGCTTCCCCTTGGCCGGACCGGTTCCCAACACAGCGGTCACATGCGGCGAATATCGTCCCAAGGCGGCCACAGCAATGGAGGGGGAGGGAGCTCGGAGCGAGTATCAGATGCGCCGCAGCCGTACCAACAAGCCGTTGCGGCTAGGGTTCATCATCGCCCTAGATCTGTCGAGCGGCGTCGTCCCAGGGCGTGCATGACGAATGGAGGAGAAGTAGAGGATTGGCGATCGCCCCGCTCACGCTCGTGGCTCGCGACGGCGGTGGGAGTAGGTGGGGTCGTGGTGGAGGTGATGGGGGTTTGATTCGAGAGCGGAGGAGAGATTTGGGGGATTTGATTCGGGAGCGAAGGGGAGATTTGGTAGCGGATACACGGTCCACGCACGCGCCACGGTCCGGCCAGCTCGACGGAGCGGCGCGCATCGAAGCACGCACGCGCGCGCCAGCGAGAAAACAGGTCGTGACGCCATGGCCGAGAAGCAGACTGGTGGATCTGGGGGATGAAGGCGAGGGGAGAGGGTGGATGGCGGAGACGAGGTCGGCAGTGGTGGGTGGGGGTGGCGACGGTGGGAATCACGGGAGGGGGAGGAAGGCAGGGGCGGCGGGGTTGGATGGGAGAAGATCAGGAGAATGGGAGAGGATGAGTGTTGGTGGGTGGGTTAGGGTTTGGGTTTCTTGGGAGAAGCTCCACTGTTGATGTGTGCGTGATGGACGGCTCAGATCGTGTCTGACTGGGTGATCGGCGTGAACGTGGTTTCTAGCTTCTCATTGGCTGGTTGTCTCGCGCTGGAATCTTCAAAATTTGGACCCAAATCACCGACTTTTAATGAAAAAACTACAAATCTCTCTTGTAAAAAAGGAGCGCATCATTTTTTCAAAAATATTAATCCACAATTTATTTAAAATTGACTAAAAAATAATGTCAAGATGTTTCCATCCACCTCTCATATATGTCTATCACATTACAGAAAAAAGAAACACCTAACTGTTTATTTGATGTATTAGAAAATAACAACCATTTATTATGCCGCCGCCGTCGGTGATGACGAAAGGATCGGATGCTTGGGACCCCCCAACCCCCACAAAGGGGAAGACGTTGAATGTGGAGAAGAGTCTGCAATTTATTTGTTTTTTGAGGATGACTACCTAGAAACAGATACCAAAATCACTTGGTACTTTCAGATAGCATCAGTGACCGGAGCTCCTACGGCACGTTCGCAGTTGTCAGGAGATCTCCATGTCGTCTTGCTCTGGCCGCAAGTTCACAAGCTAGACAGTTTTTTTACCTCTTGACAACAGAGATTTTGGCTGAACTGAAAAAACCAAAGAGCACGTTTTATCTCACTAACACTCCCGAAGCCCCGATAACGCCACTAGGCCTGTCAAAATGGCGTGTCCCTCTACCTCTTCAACTGATCTGCAGGTTCTCATTTGGGTGCTCAACGAGAAGAGGGCTAGGCCCCTGTGGTCTCGAGAAGAGCCCACATTTTATGGCAACATTTTTGGCATAGTTTTGTTCAAATGATATCACATTTTGCACAAGTTTGCATTTTGAGATGACAAACAATGTTGCCTAAGTAGGTTTTCATTTTCTTTGGACGAAAAATTAATTTTCCATTTTTTGAGTGCCCAAAATGAGTTTTTTTGTGAAGGACCTACCATATATTTGTTGCAAAATTTGGCTCAATCAATTTTCCAAAATACTATTTCATATTTAATGCACAATTTACCAAATGGTTGGGTGTCAAAAGTTTTGATTCACCTCTGGTGAAAAAGACAAATTTCCGCCGATTCAGTAGGAAGCGGGTCAAATTTGAACTGCGGCTGCCTCACAGTTTGCTATTTATTTTTTCCAAAAATCATTTCTAGGTACATAAGTATCTATTTAATCATAGAAACGCCAAAAAAATTCCAAGATTCAACCACTAGCTAGGAACAGTCATTCCCGCCGTTTTGACCGCATTTTGAAACGGGCATAAAAAATTCAAAAAAAATCAAAAAATTGGGAAACCTTCGCATTGTGTCATTATATGTGGCCAAGTTCCCAGGAAAACTAACAAACTTGTAATACAACAATCATTTTAAAAAAGTGTTCTCAGAAATGACCTATCATCTGTGAAGATTCATGGCTTTCAAGCCAAATGATCAATCTTATGGCCACATTCATGGCATAATTTGTTCAAATGATCTCATATTGTGCACAAGGGTGCATATTGGAATGACAAACAATGTTTCCTTAGGAAGTTTTCATTTTCTTTGGACGAAAAAACCATTTTCCATTTTTCGAGTGCCCAAAAGGAGGTTTTTTTGTGAAGGACCTCCCAAATAATTGTTGCAAAATTGGACCAAATCAATTTTCTAAAATACTAGGCCATATTTAATGCACAATTGACAAAATGGTTGGGTGTAAAAAGTTTTGATCCACCTCTCGTGAAAAAGACAAATTTCCGCCGATTCAGTTGAAAGCGGGTCAAATTTGAACTATAGCTGTCTTGTAGTTTGCTATTTATTTTTTCCAAAAATCATTTCTAGTTACATAAGTATCTATTTAATCAGAGAAACACCAAATAAATTCTAAGATTCAAGCAGTAGCTAGGAACCGTCATTCTCGCTGTTTTGACCGCATTTTGAAACGGGCATAAAAAATTCAAAAAAAAACAAAAAATTGGGAAACCTTCGCATTGTGTCATTATATGTGGCCAATTTCCCAGGAAAAATAACAAACTTGTAATACATCAATTATTTTAAAAAAGTGTTCTCAGAAATGAGCTATCATCTCTGAAGATTCATGGCTTTCAAGCCAAATGATCAAGCTTATGGCCACATTCATGGCATAGTTTGTTCAAATGATCTCATATTGTGCACAAGGGTGCATATTGGAATGGCAAACAATGTTGCCTAAGGGAGTTTTCATTTCCTTTGGACGAAAAATTGATTTTCCATTTTTTTCGAGGGCCCAAAATGAGTTTTTTTGTGAAGGACCTACCATATATTTGTTGCAGAATTGTACCAAATCAATTTTATAAAATACTAGGCCATATTTAATGCACAATTGACAAAATGGTTGGGTGCCAAAGTTTTTATCCACCTCTGCTGAAAATACAAATTTCTGCTGATTCAGTAGGAAGCGGGACAAATTTGAACTGCAGCTACCTCATAGTTTGCTCTTTATTTTTTCAAAAAATCATTTCTAGGTAGAAAAGTATCTATTTAATCAGAAATACATGGTTTGGTGGCGATACGTTGAGGTTTGGATGGTGGCCCAGGGCCCCAACTCCAAAGCGCGTAGACTCGCATGCCCGCCGCGTGATCACCGCTTGACCGTGATGTTGCCACGCGTTCCGAGCGGCCTAGGCATGTCTAGTGGGTTGGTCACTCCCCTGATAGGTGTCAGGAAGAAGAAGGCAATAGAAGAATCTCACGAGGAGACCGAACCGATCTCAAACATGAATTAGCACCCCAAGTGTTTGATTAGTGGTACGGAAAATGCACATGGCCAATGGGCCTGAGTTTTGGCCGAGGATGATCATCTACTAAGTACACTATCTTGGAAAATTTGCAGCTCAAATGGAGGAGCCTAGGTGTCACTTGCTTTGCAACGTACCACACTGGACAAAAATATGAATGTTGAAGCCACACTCACATGTATTGTTAGATGGGGCTCAAATTTTGTGGAGAGCTCATTACGATATGCCTAGCCAGTACTTCCTTCACAACAGTTCGAGCTGAACAAAAACTTTGGAAATTTGCCGAGGAAGATTTACCAGTCAAATGGAGTTGAATATTGTCACGAGGCAATGATTTGTATAGTAAAGAATGCCCAATTTTTTGGGAATTTTGGGAATGACAGAAATATAGGTTGCTTCACAACCTAGGGCAAAAATTGACACATGGACATGACACATAGGCAAAACTGATGAGGTGGCGCCTTGTCATAGCAATAAGTACCAATGCATCCACGTTCACAACCTCATGACCATTTATATTGGTCGTAATCAGGTAGAAATAAGGTCATTGGCGCCTCTTGTCTGCTTTGTGACCATTTGGTGTAAGCAATTTCAGGGTTTGAGCCCTTCCAAGCGAAATGGCCGTGAATTTACGACCTATTCAGCTGGCGTCACTATGAGAAGGTCATAAGTTGACATATTTCTTGTAGTGATCGCATGCACTTTTTTATTAGTAGATCTTTCAGTGTGCCATTGAGAATAATTAACCATACTATTATATAGGAGTTTAGTAGCTTCTCCTAAAGTGATTTCCATAAAAGTGCCTCCCGCGGCCGAATCTAAAAGATTTCTAGAAGAAAAATTCAATCCGGCATAAATTTTTTGTATAATCATCCACAAATTTAAACCATGAGTAGGGAAATTACGTATCATTAATTTCATCCTCTCCCAAGCTTGTGCAACATGTTCATGATCAATTTGCTTAAAATTCATAATATCGTTTCTAAGAGAGATGATCTTAGCGGAAGGAAAATACTTAGAGATAAAAGCATCTTTGCACTTGTTCCAAGAATCAATACTATTTTTAGGCAAAGACGAAAACCAAGCTTTAGCATGATCTCTAAGCGTAAAAGGAAATAGCTTAAATTTAACAATATCATTATCAACATCTTTCTTCTTTTGCATATCACACAAATCGACGAAGCTATTTAGATGAGTAGCGACATCTTCACTAGGAAGGCCGGCGAATTGATCTTTCATGACAAGATTCAACAAAGCAACATTGATTTCACAAGATTCAATATTGGTAAGAGGAGCAATCGGAGTGCTAAGGAAATCATTATTGTTGGTATTGGTAAAGTCACACAATTTGGTATTATCTTGAGCCATCGTGACAAACAAGCAAACCAACACACGAGCAAATAAAAGGGAAGCGAAAAAGAGGCGAACGGAAAAGAGAGGGCGAATAAAACGGCAAGGGTGAAGTGGGGGAGAGGAAAACGAGAGGCAAATGGTAAATAATGTAATGCGGGAGATAAGGGTTTGTGATGGGTACTTGGTATGTTGACTTTTGCGTAGACTTCCCCGGCAACGGCGCCAGAAATGGCTCATTGTCGGGAGTCCAAATCTTGACGCGACCTTGCGTAAGCCTCCCCGGCAACGGCGCCAGAAATCCTTCTTGCTACCTCTTGAGAACTCCGTTTGTTTTCCCTTGAAGAGGAAAGGGTGATGCAGCAAAGTAACATAAGTATTTCCCTCAGTTTTTGAGAACCAAGGTATCAATCCAGTAGGAGGCTACGCGCGAGTCCCTCACACCTACACAAAACAAATAAATCCTCGCAACCAACGCGATAAGGGGTTGTCAATCCCTTCACGGTCACTTACGAGAGTGAGATCTGATAGATATGATAGGATAATATTTTTGGTATTTTTATGATAAAGATGCAAAGTAAAATAAAAGCAAAGTAAAAAGTAATGGAAATAACTAAGTATTGGAAGATTAATATGATGAAGATAGACCCGGGGGCCATAGGTTTCACTAGTGGCTTCTCTCAAGAGCATAAGTATTTTACGTTGGGTGAACGAATTACTGTTGAGCAATTGACAGAATTGAGCATAGTTATGAGAATATCTAGGTATGATCATGTATATAGGCATCACGTAGGAGACAAGTAGACCGACTCCTGCCTGCATCTACTACTATTACTCCACTCATCGACCGCTATCCAGCATGCATCTAGAGTATTAAGTTCATGGAAACAGAGTAACGCCTTAAGCAAGATGACATGATGTAGAGGGATAAATTCATGCAATATGATAAAAATCCCATCTTGTTATCCTCGATGGCAACAATACAATACGTGCCTTGTTGCCCCTACTGTCACTGGGAAAGGACACCGCAAGATTGAACCCAAAGCTAAGCACTTCTCCCATTGCAAGAAAGATCAATCTAGTAGGCCAAACCAAACTGATAATTCGAAGAGACTTGCAAAGATAACCAATCATACATAAAAGAATTCAGAGAAGATTCAAATTTTGTTCATAGATAATCTTGATCATAAACCCACAATTCATCGGTCTCAACAAACACACCGCAAAAAGAAGATTACATCAAATGGATCTCCACAAGAGAGGGGGAGAACATTGTATTGAGATCCAAAAAGAGAGAAGAAGCCATCTAGCTAATAACTATGGACCCGAAGGTCTGAGGTAAACTACTCACACTTCATCGGAGAGGCTATGGTGTTGATGTAGAAGCCCTCCATGATGGATGCCCCCTCCGGCGGAGCTCCGAAACAGGCTCCAAGATGGGATCTCGTGGGTACAGAAGGTTGTGGCGGTGGAATTAGGTTTTTCACTCCATGTCTGATCGTTTGGGGGTATGTAGGTATATATAGGGGGAAGGAGTATGTCGGTGGAGCAACAGGGGCCCACGAGGGTGGAGGGCGTGCCCTGGGGGGTGGGCACGCCCCCTACCTCGTGGCCTCCTCTTTTGTTTCTTGACGTAGGGTCCAAGTTTCCTGGATCATAATATTCCTAAAAATCACGTTCCCGAAGGTTTCATTCCGTTTGGACTCTGTTTGATATTCCTTTTATGCGAAACTGTGAAATAGGCAAAAAAACAGCAATTCTGGGCTGGGCCTCCAGTTAATAGGTTAGTCCCAAAAATAATATAAAAGTGAATAATAAAGCCCAATATTGTCCAAAACAGTAGATAATATAACATGGAGCAATCAAAAATTATAGATACGTTGGAGACGTATCATACACTTCCGATGGAAGTCGTTCCTTGACCACGTTGACCATGCCGCGTCGAGAGCACCAGGGCGGTGGACGACGGCGAGGCCTAGGAAGGGGGCGACGCGGAGCCGGGGAAGACGCGGCAGCGGAAGCCCGCGCAGAGAGGAGTACGAGGGTTCACTGGTTCGGCTGTGGTGTGAGGCTGCCGTCGCAGCAGGGCCTGGCCATCAGTGGGAATAGTAGGCGCAGTGAGGCCTCCATGGCAGCATAGCCGTCCACGAGAGGCAGGAGCATGCGGCACGACCGGCGCTGCTTTGGGCGGCTGGAGCAAGAAGATTAGAGGTTGAAGAAGCACTACAGCCGTTGGATGGACATCGTACGATCACTGGAGCTAGAATCGTTCCTATTGACTAAGTTGACAAAGCACTCCGTCCCCATCAACTTAGTAGGCCCACAAGTCAGCCTCCCACCAAGGTGGGTCCCAACTAGCAGGGGGAGTATTCTTTTTTTGTGCGTAATAAGGAGGCACTTCCGGTGGGTCCGAGCTGACAGCGGGGATAATGTTTTTTTTGCGAAATACGGTGGCCCGTCCGGTGGGTCCCAACAGTCAGGGGGAAGCGTTTTTTCCCCAAATACGGTGGCCCATCCGGTGGGTCCCTGCTGTCAGGTGGAGGAATAATTATTTTTCGCGTAATAAGGAGGCACTTCCTTGCGGCTGCCGTGGACCCAGCTGTCAGCCTCTCCACGTATAGTACACTTCCGATGGAAGTCGTTCCTTGACCACGTTGACCACGCCGCGCCGAGAGCACCAGGGTGGTGAACGACGCCGAGGCCTAGGAAGGGGACGACGCGGAGCTGGGGAAGACGCGGTAATGGATGCCCACGCGGAGAGGAGTACGAGGGTTCACTGGTTCGGCTGCGGTGTGAGGCTGTCGTTGCCGTAGAATAAAAGGGGGTGGGATGAGTAGAGGGATGCCCTGGCCAGCGGTGGGAGTAGTAGGGGGCGGTGAGGCCTGCATGGGAGGCGGGAGCAGGTGGTCCCGCCGTCGCTGGATTTGACGGCTGGAGCAAGAAGATCAGAGATCGAAGAAACATGACGGCCGTTGGATTGACATCCAACGGTTACGTCTGCTAGAATCGTTTGTTGACGTATATAATAACTAACAAAATCTTGCATACGTGTCAACTTAATAGGCCCACAAGTCAGACTATTCCCTCTTTTTTTAATAATTTATATATAGCTCATTGCGACTTCTTATGCAATTTATTGCAGTCCGTTTTTCTTTGGTTGGCCAGGGCAATTTCGCATATTTCTATGCGTTCCAAACTATTTTTAATACCGAAATGTCGAGCCAGATTTAAAGTACTTTAAAGATATATTTAAATTAGGTTAATGCCCAGTGAAATAGGAATCTGAAAATGTGATTTTTTTTAGAAATTATAAAGTAATTGCCAATTTGTCATGTGTTTTTATATTTACAATCCATTTCATATTACTTTCAAGATTTGCAGGTGTCTTGAAAGAGTTGCAGCCCATCAGGGCGTAGAAAAAGAAGTAGGCCTGTATTGGGTATTCTTCAGAAAAAATAAACTGGGCTCATTTTCACAAAAAAAAAATTAGCTGGGTTGGTCACATGGTGAACATAAAATATAAGCCTGGGCTAGACGGGCCACAGCCCAGTTCAAACCCTGCTCCGTCTCAACCATAACAAAAAAAATACTGCTCGAGCAGCTACGTCCTAGGTGTCAGCCGATCTTGTGTTGTTCTCTTGTTTATTGACTATATACGCTCACAATGTCGTGGGTCCAGATGTTAGAAAACACTAGGAGGAAGCATTTTATTTTTCCATACACTGACATGGTGGGCCCCTACTGTCACCCTCTCCACGTATTTCTGCCGATTCCTATTGTTTGTTGACCATGTTGACAACGCGAGAGGGCGGCGCCGCGGCGAGCGCACCAAAGCGCGCGGCGGCCGACGACGAGGCCTCGGACGTCGGCGTTAATGGATTAGGAGACGGTGGGGCGGCGATGTGTGCGCTGAGGCACAACCAGTCGTGGGAGGCGGAAGCAGGCGACGCCGCCGGCGCTGGTTTGGTTTTGTCGGTTGGAGGAAGACAAGACTGAAGAAACACGACAGACTGTAAAAGCAGTAGGAGTACTTAACAACCTTATCTAAAACCAGCAGGGGCACTTAACAACCATAGTTGAAAGCAGTATGAGTACTTATACAGGTTCAACCATAAAAAGCACGCCTCGAACAGTGCTACTTTGCCTACAATAAACCAAGGGTGAGGCTGCCAAGCCCCAAGACAAGGCCCAGGCGCCACCGCGCGCATCCACAACCTTCTGAAAGTGGCTTCATCTCACAATGTGGTCAATAAACAGGATATTCGCTTTAGAGCCATGGAAAAGCAGGAACATAATATTCTATCCTATTCTCCAAGATGGACGGGCCTTCATTATTTGAGACCACCCATGGATAAGTATCTTTTCACCTCCAAGGGGAATGGAGTAGGTCGACATAAACATCAGGTTGTGACCAAGCGCAAGTCTGACCCGACCATGGTCAGGCTTCTGTATAGGAACAATAGAACTGGGTTGTTTCTGTTTCAAGAAGATCACAACTATAAAACTGTGTATAAGCAATAGTTTATGAACAACATATATAACAGAAAACAGCTCGTACCATAAGTTTCTCGACACAGTTGGACCTGCTCAACGAGTGCAGCAGTGGCACACATATCCCACGTGGCCTTCCACCATTGAAACGCCCCACAAGGACCTCAATACGATCAATAAAGTGTAGGAACTTGTGGATGTCGTCCCAGTCAACTTAAGTGCCATCAGTAACAGCCGAGTTGTTACAGAATAACAAACGAGCAGCCTGCTTAACTCTGAAAAAACCTACACGTGCCACCAATTATAAGAAAATATTAGTTATAAGTATCATCTTCTGAGAGATTCGTTGCTACTTCTAAAGTTAAATTGTGATTAGTTAGACAGAATAGGTGGATTAAGAAGTAATCGAGACAACAAGCAAGAACCAGATACAAAACTAACATGGATGAACAATTGGAACGACGTCGGGGTGGAAGATCGTAGTGAACATGAGACCAGGTTCTGCTATTTCCATCATCATTCGTGCACCAACTTTCAGTCTGTAACACATGAGAATGTTTATCCAAGTTCGGCCATAAAAAAGCAGCGATCTTCTTGGTTCATGAACCCAACTCGGAACTTATATCCATGGCCTATCTTCACTGTGACCATTAAACTGGTGTATTTAGTTATGGCAAGGCCGAGCATCTTGAGTACATGTGTTCTGGCAGAGCAAATAATGCACTGCAGGAAAAATAATATGAGAACACAATGTATTCCCTATCCAAATCTAGAAATAATTTCCTCCTTCATGTCAGTGTTGACCATCATACTGGTAGTACCTTTTATCCAAATATAGCAATCCAAATTTCCAAATTAGTCGACAGCATGTTAAGAAAAACCCACCCTCCCGGATAGAAAAGAGGATTCTAGGAACATACTGTGTGCGTTTTAAAATCCTGTGTTAGGATGAGAAGGAACAAGTGTGACGTCTCGCTGAGGGCGCAGAAACCTGTAGGGTCCTCACACTTTGGGCACTGCAAATGAAACATACTAGATTCAGTAGGAAGAAAATGCATCAACGGCGGCGGCTGCCATCCTAGGATTACCCGCGACCAAGGGACTTGGATTTATCGGGGATGGATGAAGAATTCGTACCTGGTTCTCCATGAGAAAACCCTATGCCATCGCCGAGAGGGGGTTTTCTCTGAACAAGCAGACGAGGGAGAAGGGGATTCAGGCCCAGTGAAATGTTTCCGCTTCGTCCGTCCAGCTTACTGCTAAAGCTGGAAGGGGGGGGGGTTGTGATTTGACGGCTCATTGGGCATTACTGCGGCGCTACGACTGGGGTGTGTCTACCGTGCAGTTGTACACTCTAATTTGTGCAGTTGTACACCCCGTTGCCAGATGCCCCACATATCAGCGAAAGGAAGTAGAAAGAAAGGAGTAACTAGTTATACAAAAATATATTTTTGACACAGAGATACTCCCTCTGTAAAGAAATATACAAATCTTTTATATCATAACTTTATACATAAGAAAAATCAAGGGGAATATATATAACATATATAATTATAGAAAAATAGAGTTGTTTTCAACACAGTATAGACGAGTTGGTGATGATGGTGTGCCTGCCATCCTGCAATATAGGTCGTCCGATTTATATCTGACGGATAGGAAGGAAACTATGGCAATTTTGCAAAAAGGTACCCACACACCTCTCCACATTTGCAAATAAGGCCTTCCCTCGTTCATCCTTTTCTCTCACAAGATAAAATACTCATACAAATGCATCTTGATGTTACGTGCAACCCATGGACATTATGGGGGTTCAGCTGAGAATATAATACTCAGACATGCTCACGGTTCTGGACTTTGGGCCGCAGGCCCACCCTGCATGTTTGGGGGCCCATGTGTTCTACCACAGCGCTTTTCATATTGCAAGCGATCGGTACGGCGCTGGTTTTAGATGTTGTTCCAAGGCAAATACACAAAATTGAATAAAGCACGACAACTGTTGGAATGAAATCGAATGACAGTTCCTAACCAGCAATGAGAGTTGTAATTCTATCAATGATATACCATGTGATAAATAATACTGTCGTATTACTTATACACACATGACACTTGTTTCACCATGCCATATTATTACATCAAAATCTCTCGGAGGATAGATCAGTTCGGCAGTTGTGTGCTGCTATGGAAGAATTTCAAAGTTGATTTGGACCAGCTCTCCTTGGCGAGAACGTTCGATTTTGAGATCATCCCCTACCGCAAGATATGATTTAGATTTGAACCTTGACCATCCTTTAGCATCAATCATCTTGCGACCATCCTTTGTACTTACTGTATATTGAGCAGGTTCATTCACACCAAGGCTGCACATGGTAAGAGAAACTTGGCTGTTGTCGCCCGGATTGTTGAACGACTCCCTCGTTGCTCTAGGAATTCTCTGTTTGCAAACAAGAATACATACCCAAATAGTTAGATCAACACAGTGAATCATGCGAAACAACATGGAAAGAAAAAAGAACGAAACACTTGGGCGGCCTTACTAAGAAGGTGGACATGTCGGTTTTTGTAAGGACTTTGGTATATGAAGTGCGGACTGCAGCCCAGTCTATTGCCGGTGCAACTGCTCGTTCAGTTGACGCTGCACGGGCCGGAGCGGATGCAAGTGCAAGTGTTGGTGCAGGTGCCGAAGCCGCTACTGCTGCCGGAGATGGTGCTCCTTGTAGAGCTGGTGCCGGTGTCGGAGCAGGTGCCGGTGTCGATGCCCGATCCTTCAGTAGATCAGCCTGATTTGCTGACGTGGTCGGTGCCCAATCCTCAGCTGGATCAGAGTGAGCTACTACCGCTGTCAGTGCTAGAGCAACTACCGGTGATCGATCCGTTGCTGAAGGTGGTACCAATGTGCGAGATAGCGGCGATCGTGCCTGGTCTGCTATGATCAGCTTTCTAACTTGACTAGGCTTCGTGACTGTGATCCAATTTTTTTCTTCATTTCTTTTAAATGCGAGAAGGACTAATTCTGGTGTTTTTGTTAAACCAAACTGCAGTTCATCATAGGGATGTAGCTTGTACTCAGACAACAGACTGATCCAATTTTCTCCAGTAATATAAGTGATGGACAGTGCCTTCGTTACTGACACGACATAAGAAGTGAAACCTGCAAAAATAGCCATCATAGAGCAAACCAAACGGTTTATTCTGTGATGAATGTCACATGGCAAAACCTGCATCGTAAAATTGCAGGAAAAGAAAGAAAACATGACATTAAATCAATAAGATTTAGATAGTAAATTAATAAGATTTACTTGATGTGACATGAGTGAATCCTTAACAGGAAATCACTATGTTGAAGTACTAAACAGAAGATTGATCATCCAACTACGGGTGGCATGCAGGGGCCCCGCCTACTCCGACAAGCAGGACAGTCCAAAGGTCGTGACAAATCGTATGGACCGAACATCCATGGGACTGGAAATCCTGGTGGGTGCGATAAACCCTGCAATACATACAGATATTGGAGTGTAACCATAATTGATAAACCATCCTCACAAAAAAGATGATCTGGATACTTCAAAATTTACAGACTGCTGAATTGAGTGGACAGACATTAACATAGACCATTCTCAGGACTGACCACACACCAAAAGCGGCAGTACTAATAAACAATACAGGGTTCACAAACACAGATCAAGTACTGAACAATAGTACTTACTACAGACAAGCAAATTTGCACTAATTAAACTCTGTAGATTATTTCTTGCCACCGACCTATGAGATGAACCCCGCATAACTGACTAGGCCATGGACTTCGTGAGAGATGTCTACATGCACCATCACCATCTCGTCAACCTTGGAGAACCTAACAGAGTGGTCTTTCCACTCATAAACATGATGATGAAGACAGGCCGCATCAGATTTGTTGGGAAGCTTTACAAGAACCACACCCTTCGTAATTGAAGGCACAACCAGGAAATTGTTGTGGTCAAGTACATCCTCAAGAACACGCCTGACAACAATGCTACAGGAAAACACTAGTTCAGGACACGTGGCGACAAGGACACAACAACATGATAGTTTAGCAGTAGAACTCATCCTCAGGTCTTCCAGTTCACACGGCATGACTTTGAGAACTTCATCTCCACCGCGGACCTGGTTCTAATTCAAATAGAAACCATATTTTATTACTACCGCCGTTCAGAAATATAAGATGATTTTTGATATTATGCTCCATATATGACTACATATACGCACAGAAATGAGTGAACAAAGACACTAGAACATGTCTTCAAAGGCATGAGAGCAGAGGGATTACTTGCAATATCCATAACACAAGTTACTGAGGCAAATATACCCTCTTCAAAGGTAGCATTGATGTTCATAAATTACTCCCTCCGTCCCAAAATTATTTTCTTAGATTTGTCTAGACACGGACTTGATACATCCGTATCTAGACAAAACTAAGACAAGAAATTTGGGACAGAGTGAGTAGTTGAAAGTAATATATAAGAAATCAGTGTCAACCTCTCGCATGTTTTGGTTAAAAGAGGAATTTGGAATCATCATTTGGCACACAAAAATCACATGCAAGATCACCCAGAAAGTTGTACTACTAGTACTAGTACTGTGTGTTAGATGAAAAAACACGATTAAGATCGAGAAAAAGATTGTCAAGAAGAGATATTACCTGGACTTGCTTAATGAGGGATCTCGGAGAGGGGGCTTGGACAGGGCGATGGCTTTGAGCTTGTCTGCTATAGTCTCGGCGGGGTGATTGCGCTTCTTCGTACCATGAGCCTCGACGGTTTTGGCCAGAGCCATAGACATCAGTTTGGCCAGTGCTCCAGCGTCCACCAAGAAACTGTCAAATAGAAATAAAAGAAAAGAAACCATAATCACAAACCCAAAAGAAGAAAAGAGAGGGAGTTATAGGATCAGTCTCGGGGTTGCAAGACCGGGCCTTGGCTAGAATCAACACCATTGATGCGCTCACCTTTCCTTCTTTGGGAGACAAGAACAATGGCAGAAGCAGGTCAGGGTTTTCTTGAAGAAATGAGGAACAAGATGAGGGAGAAGCGAGTTGGGTAGAGAGGAAGCTGAGAGAGAAGAGTGAAATGATGGTTGCTTCGTCCGTCCAACTTACTGCTGGAAAGGAGGGGGTTTTGTGATTTGACAGCTCATTGGGCATTACTGCGGCACTTCGATCGGGGTAGTCTACCGTCACTCTACTACAGAGTAATTTAGTGCATGGCTGGTGGACCCCGATGCTGGCTTTCCCACACGTCAGCGGAAGTGAGTAATTTAGTGCATGGCTGGAGGAGGATCCGCACGGTAGAGCATGTCCATTGTTTTTCTGAAGAAAAAAATGATTACAGCAAGCGTTTCCACTTACGACGGAGGAGTGTGAAACACGACAGCCACTTGAACATACATAGTGCTCCTGCTACTAGGCATGTGCAGTGGTTCATACGTCAGTACTACATAATCTTGTTGCTAGTGTAGTAAGATATGACGACAACAAATGATGTTGTGCACATGTCAACTATATGAACAGTAATGTAGTAACATAGTACCGCTTTTTCGACTGTCCGGTCGAGAATGAACGGTGAGATCAATGTTAACAGAACTAGGTCTACAGCGTACGGAGAGTACGGTGCTACAGTACTCCCTGAAACATGAACCATATGAAGCACAAATAGTGTTAGGCAGGGTGTATGAAGGGTGCATGAGTCTACACTAGTAGGTTAACACAAATACATGAAGAGGAAATAACTATATTGAGATGAGAATACAACCAAACACACCCACACGCTTTGTGCTACAGTGACTGATCTGCACCGTCTGAGTTTGATCCAACGATCATATTGCGCCGAGACATGGACATGCCCATGCAGAGGGTGCCTAAACACCACAGAAGTCCCTCTGCTTCTCGAGGCGCACGACGTTGGTGATGTAGGGGGCAAAACGGCTGAAAGGCAATGCAATCTATGGGAAGGCGGAGGGAGCCAGCCGAGGAGCGAGGAATCTTTTGGTTTTCACCATGGTAAAACACCAGTTGACGACTTCTCACATCAGGGAGTTGTGGGTTTTACAGGCGGAGTCATCGTGACTAATTGCTGTCGTGCCTGCTCCCGTCAATCAAAAAATTAAAAATCCTGCCGCGCCTACTCCCGTCAATCAAAAAATTAAAAATCCTGCCGCACTCAAACACCAGAGCAACGCCGTGGTGGATATCTAAATTTACCTACCAGCAAGTAGATAAAAAAGGGGTGAAAAAACAAATGTGGCGGCGGCCTAGCTAATTGGTCGAACTAGCCCAACTAGCTAGCCACCTTTCTTCACTGATGTACTCGGCGGGAAAGGTGGTCTTTCGTGATTTGATGACTCATTTACTTGCTTCGGCAAAAACGCGCGGTAGGGCGTCCCACGTCAGGAAGAATATATGTGTGCACCACCCGGGAGGACCCCGAAACCGTGCGGTAGGGTGTGCCATGTCTCGGCATGGAGGAAAAATGTGCGTGTAAAAATTTAGTGTATCAGACATAGTACCTATGGTTCGACCTCGGGACCCAGCCAGTCGGTCGAAAACACCCCACTAGCCACACAGCTTCATCATGCTAACATGGCACGGAGGATAGGTGTGGTTAGCTCCGTCTTGACCGGCCACAACGTCTCTTGTGCTAGGAGATTCTTCTATTTTCCAAGCTTTTTTTAGTTGTAATAACTCTACGGCAAGCTAGCGCCGCTCTTCGTGTCTGCCCGTGCAAAGGTTAGACGATGGAGAGAAGAGAGAGATCGCAGACCTGGGACCCACCAGTAAGTGAGTCAACGGTCATGCACGTGTTGATGAGGCACTCCATCTACTCTACTCAATGTAATACTGTATAAAATCAAGTTATGGGACAAAGCCAACAACCGTTGTTGTTTCAGGCTATCGACTTACGCTTTGTAGTCCAGGTTGCCAGTTCGAATCTCGTCTTTCAGATTTGTTAGTTTTAGGTCCAAATTTGATTAATGACAAGTGGGACCCCCGTGTGTTGTTCCGATATTTCAGTGTAGGATGGTTTTTTGAACAAACACTTTGCGCGGTTAGACAAGTAACGGCATGAGTTACACGTATTTTGCAAGTTTACGAACAAAAATGACAGCGGCATAGAATATCACATCCACCCCGCAGCTTAGATTCTATGGTGATACGAGTTTTTACACCGTTGGAAGTGAGATCCAATGGCTTGGGAGTAGTCTTTGTAGTTATGCGCAATTTCCAAACTCTCCAAAGGTTTTTTGCAAATAAAACATTCAGGCCTTGTGCGTGCTGCTGCATCTTGGATCCAACAGCTCCCCATTGCTCATATTAGGTGCTCCCCGTAGCTTAATTACCCGCTACAGTGATATGACCATCTAGGTCGTATGATCAGTGATCAGATGGCACATGCGTAGTACTTGTACTTTCTGCGCAATTCCCAAACTCTCTCAGCCGTATATTGCAAAAACATTCAAACCTTCTACTGTGGGCCGTTAGATCTCCGTGAACTCGTATCACGATAGAATCTACGGTGTGGGAGCACTTCATATTCTCCTGTGCGAGAAAACATAAGGTGCTCTCGCAGCTTGGATGCTACCGTGATACGAGCTTCGAGGTTGTTTGATCTGAGATCCAATGGCATCTGAGCAGTCTTTGTGCTTGTAAGCAGTGGCCGAACTCTTTGGGGGCTTTTCTGCAAAAAATCATTTGAACCACCTAGGAGGTTTTGGGTCACAAATCCAACGGCTCCGAAGAGCTTGTATCACCAAAGCATCTAAGGTGTGGTAGCACATGATATTCTTACATACAGGAGAATATGATGTCCTCCTTCATCTTAGATGCTACGGTGATACGAGCTTCGAGGTCGTTGGATATGGGATCCAAGGGCATCTGAGTAGTTTTTGTACAAATTGTGTGCAATTCTCAAACTCATCAAGGTTTCCTGTAAAAATATTAAGACATCATGTGAGCTTCTATATCTCAGATCTACAAGCTCCAAGCAACTCGTATCGGCATATAGCATCTAAGGTATGGGGGCACATGATATTCTCCCGGGGAGGAGGGGTGGGGGTGCACAACCAATCGGTGGTTGGGAGGGCTGGTACAAATATAATCTAAACAACCCTAAATAGAGCTTCACAATTTTATCTAAGGTCGGGGGGTTGACCCCCAACAATCATAGCTCCGCCTAGTTAAACACAACATTTGCATGTACTGTAGTACTAGACTTAATATTCATGTTTCAGTTTCTTGTTCGTTTTAAATATTGAATTGAGGATCATGCATGTCTTACATTTTACTCCCTTCGTTCCTAAATATTAGTCTTTTTAGAGATTTCAAATGGACTGGCACGTACGGATGTATATAGACATATTTTAGAGTGTAGATTCACTCATTTTGCTCCATATGTAGTCGCTTGTTGAAATCTCTAAAAGAATAATATTTAGGAACAAAAGGAGTATTTTTAAATTTGTGTCATACATGCATGGTTTGGAAAAATAGATGCACTATACTTATTGGATTGTTGTTGTGTTTGTGTGTGGGTATCTGTATGTGTGTGTGTGTGGTCATATGCATGATACATACAAAGTTTTCTCACCTCCATATTGTTCATCTTTTAAATTTGAATTTGCATTGAAAAACTTACTAGGAATACCATGAAATGTGAAATCCACATTGAGATCACTATATCACAAACTCACTCTAATTCAACAACTCTTCATAAATCAATTACCACGTTGAGATTAGTATTTGCAAGGAAAATACGGGCCTTGTAATACACATAGATTTGTTCGGCAACTTAAAAGGTTCCTTTCGTATTGTTGAATGGTAGGACCCAACGGCGTACCAGCCATACATTGGCTCGTGTTGATCCTAAAAAAACTGGGCTAGTGTCCTTCTGGTGGCGTGCATGGTACGCACATCAGGCAACCCCAACTAGTCGAGCCTCCGCGTTTCGAGTCGAAATATCTGGTGGCCAGAATTCCAGCCCTAGGAAATTCCCCTCATGTCCCCGGTCCATAATGACTATCGATGAACAATGGAGGGATGCTTTAGTAACTAGACTACTACTACTACTACTACTACTACTACTACTACTACTACTACTACTACTACTACTACTACTACTACTACTACTACTACTACTACTACTACTACTACTACTACTACTACTACTACTACTACTACTACTACTACTACTACTACTACTACTACTACTACACCAGGATTGGCACAGAATTGAACCCATTTGTTCGTGCCTAGTACTTGAGTTAATATATCACGCAATGCACTGGTACGGAGGGATTATCCTTTTGCTCTGCAAATATAACTTGTCTGAAGTCTAACTAAGCAAAATGTTTGACCAAATCCTTTCTTAAGAAATACAACAGGATAGATGTATGGCTTGAAAATTTATTGCATGATGCAGTTTATGATATTGTGTCGAATCCTGGATCTTAAATTTCAGAAAATCCAAAAGTGACCATAAATTCTTGAAACTGAGCATGGTCACGTGATATGGCACAAATATTACTGTAAATTTTTTTATGCAATTTGAGACAAGCTGCTTATGACAAGTTGCACAAATGAAGAGCCAAGGTATTTTGGAACACAGACCTGTCACGTTAAGGCGAACGGTTTCACTATTGAAACCGTGGGCGTTTATGTGCCGCCACGAGTCCCGCCTCTCATCGGCAGGTGCCATCCGAGCAAGTGTGTGGGTCGACAGGAGGCGTGCGAGCAGACCGCTGCGCCGGCTGACAGGGAGGCGTGCGAGCAGACCGCTGTGCAGGCTCACCGGGAGGCGAGCCCTTTGACCAGGCTCCGTCGCCCACCTTCGTCCCAACAGCTCCCACTTTTAATGTCGCCGGCGCCGCAGTTTAATATCAACCCCACACTCGCTACAATCTTCTCTCTTCCTATTCGATTCTCCTGTCGTCTATCTCCAACCAACCTGACTTAAACGTACGCCATGCCGCATCACGATGGTCTGCCCTTAGTCTTCCAGTTTCCTGAGAAAGACACCCAGCCGGAGTCTCAGGAACATAAGGCGATTTGGGACGAGCTTGAACTGGACTTGCGGGAAGACGCGGCGCCTGTCCCCGCTCCTGTTCCGGCTCCCGTCGCCCCGACTGCGCCAGCGCCCATCCCCGTGGCATTGATGGGCTGGGAGCCGCACATTGTCGCCGAGCTTGATGCCACGGGGTTCCACAAGGTCCCCGCCGACTTTCACACGCCCGTGCACTTGCCAGCGCATGCGCCTGCGCGTGCACTGACGCGCACGCCCATGCCGATGGCCATGCACCTGCCAGCGCATGCACTGACGTGAGCGCCCGTGCCGGTGCCCATGCACACGAATGTCTTCACCGCGCCGTTGACAGCGCCTGTCCCCATGCGGGTGCCAGTGCCCCCCTCAGCGGCATGGATGGCCGCCGTTGACCGCTTCCTTGCACCAACGACAGTCGCCTCCTCCCGCCCGTTGACTCGCTCCGAAGTCTAGAACATTTTGGCCTTCCTTGAAGCTAGGCCAACGTCCAGGAGTATGCCAACAACGGCGCAAGGCACCGCCGTCGCCGTTGGTCAGTGGCCCGACGACACACAAAGCACGACAGAGGAGCCGCTTCCCACCGCAAGACGCCCCCGCCGCCACCGCGTAATCTAAATTTGCCATGAAAAACGTTCGGATTGCCATGCTTAAAATCCGAACGTCTACCATTTCCGTTTATTTTAGATCGATCGTCATATAATTTAAAGTCGGAGTCAGACTGAACGAAATCTATGGTTTGATCGATTGAATGTTCTGCTAGAGTCGTATCAAATTAAATATAAAACTTCATCAAGCCACATGTATTCCTTGTCATCCAACGACCTAGACTGCTTCAATGTCGAGCGCTCAACACGTTTAGCGTGTAGTTAATTTCATGCCAAAAATAGTGCTAATCACATAATAACACGAAAATAATATCCTACTTAATATCCGCATGCATTTAATATACTTCCAAATTAACGTGCATTGCATGTACACACTGACTAGTGTGGCTAGCACGTGAAACTGGTGCCGTAACTTGTGAATGCGTCCAGATATGGTCAACGGCAACATCGCCCGCAAGTTCTTCGTGTTTGCCCGTGCGTCTAAACGCAGAAGGGGAGGAGAGAGAGAGAGCAGACATGGAACCCACCAGTAAGTGAAGGCGAATAGTACTAAAAATAATATTACATGTTATCATTTAAATAGGTTGTGGTAATATAAAAACATGATGTGAACAAAGGGAGGTACAACAAACATTGTTGTTCTACGTATGTAGCCTATTGGCGTGCGGCTTGAAGGCCCTGTCGCATGTTCGATCCTCGTCCTTTATTTTTTAATTTGTATATGGGTCCAAATTTGTTTCATGACATGTGGGCCCCTCGGTGTGTAGTATGTAGCACTTTAATTTGTGGGTCGAAATTTGTTCCATTCCAAGTGGACTATCGATGTGTAGTTTTGTAGCTTATTTATAATAATTAAAGAGAACAACAGAGTTTTTTTTGCAATAATACCATGGTGCGACGTTGAAGGCGAGAAAGGACATGCGAGAGAGTGATGACCGAGCCAGAGGGAAATCAACTAGGGGAGTTGTGGGGGTTGCAACGGTGGTTGGAGTAGTTGTGGGCCGAATGCTACGAAAATATAATCTAAACCGACCGGAATAAATGCCTACACAAATTAATCCAAGGTTGGAGTGCCCCTCGCAATGTAAATAGCTTCGGCTTTGCGAGGGATGGAGAGGTAGCTTCAATGTGTGGAAGATACGGCCTGAGAAAGCGAGGTCAATCGAGAGACATATAGATAGAGACAAAGTGAGTGTGGTCCAACATTCATTGAACAGATATATATGCTCTGGAGAGATATTGTTCGATTGAGCTTTTGGCAAGGGTGAGGGCTGTAAGATAGAGCTTGAGAGATGATCCAGTCACAAACCTGTAGATATATTTTGTGCGTGGGAGGAAGCAAAGTCAATCGATCACATAGGGTCGTCGTGCGATCGGAAGAGTGAGATGGGTTGGAGAGAGTGACCTAGATAGACAATGTGCGTGAGAGAGTATACAATGTGAATAAGTCGAATTGGGCTCAAACATGGTGATATATCGTTTTTGTCCGAGAAAGAGTGAGGTCAATCAAGACATACAGAGAGAGAGAGAGAGAGAGCATGGCCCGCCATGAGGTCGAAAGACTGGGGGCGGCTTCGATGGACTGAGCTAGATAGACAATCTGCGTGAGAGTATAGAGTGTGTCGATCGAGGCCCGAACAGGGAGATATATCATTTGTGTGTGAAAGAAAATGAGGTTAAATGAGACTCAGATAAAGAGAGCGAGATTGAGCGAGTGTGGCCTGTCGTGCGGAAGAAAGAGTGAGACAGTCTCGAGGGAGTGACCTAGATAGACAACGTGCATGCGTGCGCACGAGAGGTTGGGGGGCTAGATAGGCAATGCATGTATTTAGCGCGAGAGGGTGAGGGGGAGAGGGAGAGAGAGAGAGAGAGCTCGACATGGGGTGCAATGGCGGGTGTGTGAGGTAAATACATTTGGTAACAAAGTGGGAAAAGGGGGTTGTGTAGTTGAGAGAGTTAGAGATCTAAACATGGAGAGAGAGAGAATGAATGTGTGTTGGAAACCGATAGCTTCCTAAGGTGGTTAGGAGAGGAAGATTGACTGATACAGGAAGTATGTAGCATGTGTGCGGGGGGGGGGGGGGTGGCTAAAAACAACATTTGAATGTAGATAGTATGAGACTTAATATCGATGTTTCAATTCGGTGTACATTGTAAGATTTGAACTGAGGACCATGCATATTGGTAATTATTTCGAATTCGGGCCATACTAGGTTTCGAAAAGTTGACATTGACTCGATTTGTTGTGCTATTTTGTAGGTCATATGTTTGAATCCATCCAAAAGTTTTCTCACTACGATGGTGTTCATCATATACATATGAATTTGTATTAACAAAGTAGCGTGGATATAGTGAAATGCGAAATCCACGTTAGAATTGGAGATCGCTATGTGACACACACTCTAATTCAAATAACTAATTATGTGACACACACTCTAATCCATGTTAGTGTGGATACCGTTTCGATTTTTTTCCAAATAACTCCTCATTAATTAATTTATAGTATCTCGTTTCGAATGACAAATTATTGAAAGGAAAACACGGGCATGGTAATACATACAGGTTCGTTTGCAAATGAAACAAAATTCGTTTGCATTCTCAAATGTAGGCACACCAGGCAGACCAGGTTCGTGTCGTGGTGGTCGTGTGTGTCGGACGGACGCTTAGCACCCAGCCACCCACCCCCTCCCTCCCTCCCCCCTCTCCCCCCAAAGGACGACGACCAAATAAGTTTGCGCTTCCACGTTTTGGATTGAAATATCTGGCGGCCCCAATTTCAGCCCTGCAAAATATCCCATCTCCACCGTCCCCTTCCGCGCCCAGATTGCTCAAATCCCTAATTCGCTGCCAACCCAAGCAAAGTTCGAATCGCCCCTCATCTCATCTCTTTCCCCACCTTTGTGCCGGACGACAACGACGAAGACGACGGTCGCGCTTCACCACCACACCGGAGCTACCTCATCTACGCCCTCGTCCACTGCACCAAGTGGTCCACCGACAACATCAGCTGCCACAACCGACGTGCCTCACAGACACCGACTTCCACCGCATCAGGTGCGCTTCACCGACGCCGTCTCCTGGCTCACCGGGGCTAGTTCACCGAGCACATTGTCGCGCCTCTGCCCCCCGAGGCCGCTGGGGCTTCACCAATGGTCTCGTCCACCGCATCGTAGCGCTCCGCTGACACTCAAGATCTGCATCCGTGTGCGGCCAGCCAACGCCAGCGCATCACCCTCAACGGCTCTGAAGTGACCCGCACTCTAGCTAGGCGAGCATGCCCAAACCCCGGCCCGAACTAGGTATCCACGCATCACTCCCTTGTGCACTGTTCCGACGATGTTTGGATATCCTTTCACTGCTCTCTTAGCTTACACGCCTATCCAAATCTGACTTTAACTCTTAGTTGTTCTGGAGATATCATCTGAAACAAGAAAATCCATTTTTTAGCGAAGCATGAAGGCGCTACGGGATCTGGTACACATCCTGCACACCTGTATAACCTTCTAAGTATTTGTCCTCTGGTACAACAGCAGAGGGGGATGCAAGGAGCACAAGGCACGCACATCCAAGCAAGTAGTAACATGGACTTGTACATGGAACATCCCAAGCACAAGCAGAGCTGCAGTGAGCCTGTACAACGAGCTAGCGTAAGTCCTTGCATTTCATTTAATTCGTACTGGCATTCATGTATGATTTGTGTGCAGTGGCGGATCCATGAATTCAAGTTATCGGGGGCGAACATTTAACTTAAAAAATACGAAGGCACTTGCACTCCGGAAATCAACATAACTTGAGAAATGTGAAGCTACATGCACTTTGAAAACCAGCTAATGATCCAAAGTAGTTCAGATTATAAACACTAAATGATGCAAGCACCAAAAAATACAAAATACAACATGGTGTACAAGGACTACAAACATGGTCTGTACCTGCTTGAATTATTCATTCTCTGGCTGAAAATATCGAAGTGTAATTGCACCTATAACCAGTGCGCAAACTGCATATCAATATATCTATCCTGCACAAGTATGCCAATAGTTTCAAACAACAGATTAGAAAAGTATTTATGCTACGTTGTCATGATACGGGGACTTTCTGGTAGATGGCCTCGATGTTTCCTCAAGCCATGAAAATGCACTATAATTTGCTTGTCATCAATGCCTGCAAATCTCTATGTCTCTCTCAACATAGCAGATCATCATTAGACACTAAATCCTTCAATGGGGAGCTTGCAAAATGCTTGCATTAGATGCCTCATTAGACACTATATGTTCATCACCAGGAGCATGTAAAATGTTTGCATCAAATCCTTCATTAGTAATGCATCACCAGGAGCATGTAAAACAACATGAGCTTGGATGTTTGCACCGGAAACTTGATTAGATACATCAGATTCAGTCAGTTCTGTATTGATTGGGGGAGTTATAAAATAAGTACAAATTGGTTTCATTTTCTCATAGATTCCCTACATACAAGCAGGTTTACAACACCGCCGGGTTTAACTATTGGCGAGAAATTGAAGAGTTGAATTAGATATAATCAGGGATGTGATGTACCTGCTCATTGCGCATGCTACTCTTGCAAGCTGCGACTGTCCGTTTGCGCAAGCTCGATGCCATGCTCGTGCTACCGCCGCTACCTCCCACGTAGGCTACACCCAGGGTTGGATCTTCATCTTCTTGTCCTTCCCTTCGCTTGAAGCCCGGCGACCACCCTCCAACGAGGGCACGAGGAAGTGTTGTGTCGGTCTGTCCATCGGCGGCTAGGTTAGGAGCGGACCAGACTGCAGGCTGGAGCAGATGAATTGGGATTTTTCCTGCTGTCGATCGATATGGGAGGTGCTCGTTTGGGCCATGAGCCTACTATAGGGCCTGCCTTGCACTTATGTTATTGGCCTATCCAAATTGAAACATTTTTCTTCATTTTTTACATTGCCAGCTCATGCGTTGGGATGAACAAAACTAGCGTGGGCCAACCTAGACGGCTCAAACTAGGTGCACACTTTCGAGCCACCCGAGGCAGCCGCCCATACCTGCCCCTATGGTGGCGTCACTGTTGGAAATATGCCCTAGAGGCAATAATAAATTAGTTATTATTATATTTCCTTGTTCATGATAATAGTTTATTATCTATGCTAGAATTGTATTGATAGGAAACTCAGATACATGTGTGGATACATAGACAACACCATGTCCCTAGTAAGCCTCTAGTTGACTAGCTCGTTGATCAACAGATGGTTACGGTTTCCTGACCATGGACATTGGATGTCGTTGATAACGGGATCACATCATTAGGAGAATGATGTGATGGACAAGACCCAATCCTAAGCCTAGCACAAGATCATGTAGTTCGTATGCTGAAGCTTTTCTATTGTCAAGTATCATTTCCTTAGACCATGAGATTGTGCAACTCCCGGATACCGTAGGAATACTTTGGGTGTGCCAAACGTCACAACGTAACTGGGTGGCTATAAAGGTGCACTACGGGTATCTCCGAAAGTGTCTGTTGGGTTGGCACGAATCGAGACTGGGATTTGTCACTCCGTGTGACGGAGAGGTATCTCTGGGCCCACTCGGTAGGACATCATCATAATGTGCACAATGTGATCAAGGAGTTGATCACGGGATGATGTGTTGCGGAACGAGTAAAAGAGACTTGCCGGTAACGAGATTGAACAAGGTATCGGGATACCGACGATCGAATCTCGGGCAAGTATCGTACCGATAGACAAAGGGAATTGTATACGGGATTGATTAAGTCCTTGACATCATGGTTCATCCGATGAGATCATCGTGGAACATGTGGGAGCCAACATGGGTATCCAGATCCCGCTGTTGGTTATTGACCGGAGAACGTCTCGGTCATGTCTGCATGTCTCCCGAACCCGTAGGGTCTACACACTTAAGGTTCGATGACGCTAGGGTTATAAAGGAAGCTTATATGTGGTTACCGAATGTTGTTCGGAGTCCCGGATGAGATCCCGGACGTCACGAGGAGTTCCGGAATGGTCCGGAGGTAAAGATTTATAGGAAGTATGGTTTTGTTCACCGGAAGTGTTCTGGGCATCACCGGTAGTGTACCGGGACCATCGGAGGTGTCCGGGGGTCCACCAAGTGGGGCCACCATCCCCGGAGGGTTACTTGGGCCAAGTGTGGGAGGGGACCAGCCCCAGGTGGGCTGGTGCACCCCCCCCCACAAGTGCCCAAGGTGCAAGGGAGAGGAGAAGGGGGCAAACCCTAGGGCAGATGGGCCCTAAGGCCCATGCTCCCTGCGCCTCCCTCTCCTCCCCTCTTGGCCGCCTCCCCCTTCCCCATCTAGGGCTGCCGCCCCCTAGGGGTGGGAACCCTAGAGGGGGCGCACCCTCCTCCCTCTCCCCTATATATAGTGAGGCCTAGGGCTGCCCATAACACACGTGATTCGATCTCTCTCTCGTTGGTGCAGCCCTGCGTCTCTTCTTCCTCCTCTCTTGCGGTGCTTGGCGAAGCCCTGCTGGATTGCCACGCTCCTCCATCATCACCACGCCGTTGTGCTACTGCTGGATGGAGTCTTCCTCAACCTCTCCCTCTCCCCTTGCTGGATCAAGGCATGGGAGACGTCACCGGGTTGTATGTGTGTTGAACGCGGAGGTGCCGTCCGTTCGGCACTAGGATCATCGGTGATTTGGATCACGACGAGTACGACTCCATCAACCCCGTTCACTTGAACGCTTCCGCCTAGCGATCTACAAGGGTATGTAGATGCACTCCCCTTCCCCTTGTTGCTAGTCTCTCCATAGATTGATCTTGGTGATGCGTAGAAAATTTTGAATTTCTGCTACGTTCCCCAACAGTGGTATCAGAGCTAGGTCTATTGCGTAGATTCTTTGCACGAGTAGAACACAAAGTAGTTGTGGGCGTTGATTTTGTTCAATATGCTTACCGTTACTAGTCAATCTTGATTCGGCGGCATTGTGGAATGAAGCGGCCCGGACCAACCTTACACGTACTCTTACGTGAGACCGGTTCCACCGACTGACATGCACTAGATGCATAAGGTGGCTGGCGGGTGTCTGTCTCTCCTACTTTAGTCGGATCGGATTCGATGAAAAGGGTCCTTATGAAGGGTAAATAGCAATTGACATATCACGTTGTGGTTTTGCGTAGGTAAGAAACGTTCTTGCTAGAAACCCATAGCAGCCACGTAAAACATGCAAACAACAATTAGAGGACGTCTAACTTGTTTTTGCAGGGTATGCCATGTGATGTGATATGGCCAAAAGGATGTGATGAATGATATATGTAATGTATGAGATTGATCATGTTCTTGTAATAGGAATCACGACTTGCATGTCGATGAGTATGACAACCGGCAGGAGCCATAGGAGTTGTCTTTAATTTATTTATGACCTGCGTGTCAACATAAACGTCATGTAATTACTTTACTTTATTGCTAAAGCGTTAGCCATAGTAGTAGAAGTAATAGTTGACGTGACAACTTCATGAAGACACGATGATGGAGATCATGATGATGGAGATCATGGTGTCATGCCGGTGACGACGATGATCATGGAGCCCCGAAGATGGAGATCAAAAGGAGCAAAGTGATGATGGCCATATCATGTCACTATTTGATTGCATGTGATGTTTATCATGTTTTTGCATCTTATTTGCTTAGAACGACGGTAGTAAATAAGATGATCCCTCATTAAAATTTCAAGAAAGTGTTCCCCCTAACTGTGCACCGTTGCGAAAGTTCGTCGTTTCGAAGCACCACGTGATGATCGGGTGTGATAGATTCTTACGTTCGAATACAACGGGTGTTGACGAGCCTAGCATGTACAGACATGGCCTCGGAACACATGCAAACACTTAGGTTGACTTGACGAGCCTAGCATGTACAGACATGGCCTCGAAACACAGAAGACCGAAAGGTCGAGCATTAGTCGTATGGTAGATACGATCAACATGAAGATGTTCACCGACGTTGACTAGTCCGTCTCACGTGATGATCGGACACGGCCTAGTTGACTCGGATCATGTAATCACTTAGATAACTAGAGGGATGTCTATCTGAGTGGGAGTTCATAAGATGAACTTAATTATCCTGAACATAGTCAAAAGATCTTTGCAAATTATGTCGTAAGCTCGCGCTTTAGTTCTACTGTTTTAGATATGTTCCTAGAGAAAATATAGTTGAAAGGTGATAGTAGCAATTATGCGGACAGTAGAAGGCTTATGTCCTTGATGCACCGCTTAGTGTGCTGGACCTCGAACGTGGTCTGTGGATGTTGCGAACATCTGACATACACGTTTTGATGACTACATGATAGTTCGGTAATGATGAATGGTTTAGAATTGAGGCACCGAAGACAATTTTTGAAATGTCGCGAAACATATGAGATGTTTCGAGGGCTGAAATTGGGATTTCAAGCTCGTGCCCACGTCAAGAGGTATAAGACCTCCGACGATTTTCTTAGCCTACAAACTAAGGGAGAAAAGCTCAATCGTTGAGCTTGTGCTCAGATTGTCTGAGTACAACAATCACTTGAATCAAGTGGGAGTTGATCTTCCAGATAAGATAGTGATGTTTCTCCAAAGTCATTGCCACCAAGCTGCTAGAGCTTCGTGATGAACTATAACATATCAGGGATAGATATGATAATCCTTGAAATATTCGCGAGGTTTGACACCGCGAAAGTAGAAATCAAGAAGGAGCATCAATTGTTGATGGTTAGTGAAACCACTAGTTTCAAGAAGGGCAAGGGCAAGAAGGGATACTTCATGAAACGGCAAATCAGCTGCTGCTCTAGTGGAGAAACCCAAGGTTGAACCCAAACCCGAGACTGAGTGCTTCTGTAATGAGGGGAACAGCTACTGGAGCAGAATTACCCTAGATACTTGGTAGATGTGAAGGCTGTCGATAGAAGTATATTGGATATACATTATGTGAATGTGTACTTTACTAGTACTCCTAGTAGCATCAGGGTATTAGATACCGGTTCGGTTGCTAAGTGTTAGTAACTCGAAATAAAAGCTACGGAATAAACGGAGACTAGCTAAAGGTGAGCTGACGAGATGTGTTGGAAGTACTTCCAAGGTTGATCAAGCATCGCACGCTCCCTCTACCATAGAGATTGGTGTTAAACCTGAATAATTGTTATTTGGTGTTTGCGTTGAGCATAGACATGATTGGATTATGTCTATCGCAATACGGTTATTCATTTAAGGAGAATAATGGTTACTCTATTTATTTGAATAATACCTTCAATGGTCTTTCACCTAAAATGAATGGTTTATTGAATCTCGATCATAGCGATACACATGTTCATGCCAAAAGATATAAGATAGTAATGATAGTACCACCTACTTGTGGCACTGCCATGTAAGTCATATTGGTACAAAACGCATGAAGAAGCTCCATGTTGATGGATCTTTGGACTCACTCATTTCTGAAAAGATTGAGACATGTGAACCGTGTCTGTTGGTATGTACGCATGAAGAAACTCCATGCAAATGGACCGTTTGGACTCACTTGATTTTGAATCACTTGAGACATGCAAATCGTACCACATGGACAAGATGACTGAAAGCTTCGGTTTAAGTAAAATGGAACAAGAAAGCAACTTGTTGGAAGTAACACATTTTGATGTGTGCAGTCCAATGAGTGCTGAGGCACACAGTGGATATCGTTATGCTCTTACTTCACAGATGATTTGAGTAGATATTGAGTATATTTACTTGATGAAACACAAGTCTGAATTATTGAATGGTTCAAGTAATATTCAGAATGAAGTTGAAGATCTTCGTGATAAGAGGATAAAATGTCTATGATATGATCATAGAAATGAATATCTGAGTTACGAGTTTGGCACTGTGGAAATTGTTTCACAACTAATACCGCCTGGAACACCATAGAGTGATGGTGTGTCCGAACATCATAACTGCACCCTATCGGATATGATGCATACCATGATGTCTCTTATCGAATTACCACTATCGTTCATGGGTTAGGCATTAGAGACAACCGCATTCACTTTAAATAGGGAACCACACAAATCTGTTGAGACGACACCGTATGAACTATGGTTTAGTGAAACCTAAGTTGTTGTTTCTTAAAAGTTTGGGGTCACGACGCTTATGTGGAAAAGTTTCAGGCTGATAAGCTCGAACCCAAAGCGGATAAATGCATCTTCATAGGACACCCAAAACAGTTGGGTATACCTCCTGTCTCAGATCCGAAAGCAATAGGGATTGTTTCTCAAATCGGGTCCTTTCTCGAGGAAAAGTTTCTCTCGAAAGAATTGAGTGGGAGGATGGTGGAGACTTGATGAGGTTGTTGAACCGTCACTTCAACTAGTGTGTAGCAAGGCACGGGAAGTTATTCCTGTGGCACCTACATCAATTGAAGTAGAAGCTTATGATAGTGATCATGAAACTTCGGATAAATTCACTCCCAAACCTCGTAGGATAACAAGGATGCGTACTACTTCAGAGTGGTACGTAATCCTGTCTTGGACGTCATGTTGCTAGACAACAATGAACCTACGAGCTATGGAGAAGCGATGGTGGGCCCGGATTCCGATGAATGGCTCAAGGCCATAAAATTCGAGAGTGAATCCATGTATGAAAACAAAGTGTAGACTTTGGCAGAACGGCTCGATGGTCGTGAGGCTGTAGAGTACAGATGGATTTTAAAAGAAAGACGGATAATGATGGTAAATGTCACCATTAAGAAAGCTCGACTTGTCGTTAAGATGTTTCCCGACAAGTTCAAAGGAGTTGACTACGATGAGACTTTCTCACTCGTAGCGATGCTAAGAGTCTGTTAGAATTATGTTAGCGATTACTGCATTATTTATGAAATTGTGCAGATAGGATGTCAAAATATTGTTTCCTCGACGATTTTCTTGAGGAAAGGTTGTATGTGATACAACCAGAAGATTTTTGTCAATCCTGAAAGATGCTAACAAGTATGCAAAGCTACAGCAATCCTTCTAAGGACTGGAGTAAGCATCTCGGAGTTGGAATGTGCGCTTTGATGAGATGATCAAAGATTTGGGTTTATACAAAGTTTATGAGAAACTTGTATTTCCAAAGAAGTGAGTGGGAGCACTATAGAATTTCTGATGAGTATATGTTGTTGACATATTGTTTATCGGAAATGATGTAGAATTTCTGGAAGGCATATAGGGTTGTTTGAAAAGTGTTTTTCAATGAAAACCTGGATTAAGCTACTTGAACATTGAGCATCAAGATCTATAAGGATAGATCAAAAATCGCTTAATAGTACTTTCAAATGAACACATACCATGACAAGATTTTGAAGGAGTTCAAAATAGATCAGCAAAGAAGGAGTTCTCGGCTGTGTTACAAGGTGTGAGTATTGAGCAAGACTCAAGACATGACCACGGCAGAATAGAGAGAAAGGACGAAGGTCGTCCCCTATGCTTTAGTCGTAGGCTCTAAAGTATGCTATGTTGTGTACCGCACCTGAAGTGTGCCAAACCATGAGTCAGTCAAGGGGTACAAGTGTGATCTAGAAATGGATCACAAGACAACGGTCAAGGTTATCCTTAGTAACTAGTGGACTAAGGAATTTTCTCGATTATGGAGGTGGTCAAAGAGTTCGTCGTAAAGGGTTACGCCGATGCAAACTTTGGCACTAATCCAGATTATTCTAAGTAGTAAACTGGATTCGTATAGTAGAACAGTTATTTGGAACAACTCCAAATAGAGCGTGGTAACTCCATCTAGGAGATGACATAGAGATTTGTAAAGCACACACGGATCTGAAAGATTCAGACCCGTTGACTATAACATCTCTCACAAGCATAACATGATCAAACCCAGAACTCATTGAGTGTTAATCACATGGTAATGTGAACTAGATTATTGACTCTAGTAAACTCTTTGGGTGTTAGTCACATGGGGATGTGACCTTGAGTGTTAATCACATAGCAATGTGAACTGGATTATTGACTCTAGTGCAAGTGGGAGACTGTTGGAAATATGCCCTAGAGGCAATAATAAATTAGTTATTATTATATTTCCTTGTTCATGATAATAGTTTATTATCTATGCTAGAATTGTATTGATAGGAAACTCAGATACATGTGTGGATACATAGACAACACCATGTCCCTAGTAAGCCTCTAGTTGACTAGCTCGTTGATCAACAGATGGTTACGGTTTCCTGACCATGGACATTGGATGTCGTTGATAACGGGATCACATCATTAGGAGAATGATGTGATGGACAAGACCCAATCCTAAGCCTAGCACAAGATCCTGTAGTTCGTATGCTGAAGCTTTTCTAATGTCAAGTATCATTTCCTTAGACCATGAGATCGTGCAACTCCCGGATACCGTAGGAATACTTTGGGTGTGCCAAACGTCACAACATAACTGGGTGGCTATAAAGGTGCACTACGGGTATCTCCGAAAGTGTCTGTTGGGTTGGCACGAATCGAGACTGGGATTTGTCACTCCGTGTGACGGAGAGGTATCTCTGGGCCCACTCGGTAGGACATCATCATAATGTGCACAATGTGATCAAGGAGTTGATCACGGGATGATGTGTTGCAGAACGAGTAAAAGAGACTTGCCGGTAACGAGATTGAACAAGGTATCGGGATACCGACGATCGAATCTCGGGCAAGTATCGTACCGATAGACAAAGGGAATTATATACGGGATTGATTAAGTCCTTGACATCATGGTTCATCCGATGAGATCATCGTGGAACATGTGGGAGCCAACATGGGTATCCAGATCCCGCTGTTGATTATTGACCGGAGAACGTCTCGTTCATGTCTGCATGTCTCCCGAACCCGTAGGGTCTACACACTTAAGGTTCGATGACGCTAGGGTTATAAAGGAAGCTTATATGTGGTTACCGAATGTTGTTCGGAGTCCCGGATGAGATCCCGGACGTCACGAGGAGTTCCGGAATGGTCCGGAGGTAAAGATTTATAGGAAGTATGGTTTTGGCCACCGGAAGTGTTCTGGGCATCACCGGTAGTGTACCGGGACCACCGGAGGTGTCCGGGGGTCCACCAAGTGGGGCCACCATCCCCGGAGGGTTACTTGGGCCAAGTGTGGGAGGGGACCAGCCCCTGGTGGGCTGGTGCGCCCCCCACAAGTGCCCAAGGCGCAAGGGAGAGGAGAAGGGGGCAAACCCTAGGGTAGATGGGCCCTAAGGCCCATGCTCCCTGCGCCTCCCTCTCCTCCCCTCTTGGCCGCCTCCCCCTTCCCCATCTAGGGCTGCCGCCGCCTAGGGGTGGGAACCCTAGAGGGGCGCACCCTCCTCCCTCTCCCCTATATATAGTGAGGCCTAGGGCTGCCCATAACACACGTGATTCGATCTCTCTCTCGTTGGTGCAGCCCTGTGTCTCTTCTTCCTCCTCTCTTGCGGTGCTTGGCGAAGCCCTGCTAGATTGCCACGCTCCTCCATCATCACCACGCCGTTGTGCTGCTGCTGGATGGAGTCTTCCTCAAACTCTCCCTCTCCCCTTGCTGGATCAAGGCATGGGAGACGTCACCGGGCTATACGTGTGTTGAACGCGGAGGTGCCGTCCGTTCGGCACTAGGATCATCGGTGATTTGGATCACAACGAGTACGACTCCATCAACCCCGTTCACTTGAACGCTTCCGCTTAGCGATCTACAAGGGTATGTAGATGCACTACCCTTCCCCTCGTTGCTAGTCTCTCCATAGATTGATCTTGGTGATGCGTAGAAAATTTTGAATTTCTGCTACGTTCCCCAACAGTCACCCCTTTTTACGTGTATGATTGGGGTAGTGAAACATATTCCCGTGGCGCTTTTGATTTACCCGCAGAATGGTTGAATTGCTTGTTTCTATGAACTGAGTTCGCCAATAATGTGAAGGATGCCAGTCTTTTCATCCCATTGTAGATTGCTTAGATCTCGATATGCCAAAAGTAATCGCATGAAATATAGAGTAAAAGCTAGTGTGATGTGTGTGGCTACAACTAGTCTGACTACACGTCCTCATATAACATATCAAGGACGCACCATCTTACCAGATTAACCATTCAACTTACCAATGTAGTGTGGGAAGAAAGAAGTATTGGGACTGGGTATCCAAGCAATTGATGCCATGGACTCCTTCGTACAACCTTATAAGCAAAAAAGAAGTTGAAGTGTGCCTGTACAAAGAACTAGCATAAGTTCAGTTACTTGCTTCTCGGAATTTTAGTTAGCCACTTATTGCAAAATTGTTCAATTACGTTGCTTGGCTTAATTTAGTTTGCTACTGATTACATAATGCCATAGCCTGTTAATCCTATTATAGACTGCGCCTATCTATGTGTTTGATACTTACTGTTAAGAATTACCTGTTTGCCTGAACTTAAATAGCTACTTGTTTGTTTAACTGCTTTGCTGCTGCAACAACGGGTTACAATGATGTTAATAACTACTTTTCAGCATCGAATTGAAACTCTTCAATTCCTTGTTTGTTTAACTGGTTTGCTGTTATAACACCCACTTGAGATGTTTTGCTAACTTCAACTTTTCTGGATCCAATCGGAACTTTAATGGCAAAACAGGTTAGCCCAAGATCAAAGAGTGAGGTCCCCATGGATGTTGTATCATCCCACAGCAATGGCGCCGGCCCAATCGTGCATTATGAATTGCCAACTGTTGATGCTCTAGTGGCTAAACTAGTGGTAGAAAGAGATTCTTCTTCTGCACTTAGAGATGAAGTTGACATGTTGAGGAAGCAAACAACACAATCAGTAGCAGTACTCAAGACAACCATTAAATATTTGGTAGATTTCAAAACGAAGCAAGCTGAGACTGACCACATTGTTAAGGTCCTAAAGAAAAAAAGGAAATTAAATTCCCACTTGGTAAATCATAGGTGAAATGTTCTTTCCATCGTTGAATAACCTTTGTGTTGTTTGTTCATGTAATCAATCAAACCATTTTGTTTTAGAGATCATGTAATAATTGTTTTTTTGTTTTTTGTTTTTTGGTTTGTAATTTTATTTGAGCACAAGTCTGTATTAATTGATAAGACTCGGAGACATTTCATTTTGATTGATGTGACAGACCTACAAATATGCCAATCGGACTGAATGTGTATTCAGCAATAATAGTAGTATAGATGGACCATAAGTGGCACGCATCGGAAAGGGCCAAGATGCTGTAGTAGCTTGGCTAAAAAAAGGATGTTGTAGCAAAAAAAGTACAGCGGTCTGGCTTATGTATGTTAGTTGATATTATTGATCCATATACTCTATAAGTGTTTATATGTCTGTTAGTTCAATACATTCTTGGTTGATTGACTCGGTATTTAAATCTTGATACATCGCTTGTGTACATATCTAAATGGGAGTACACATTATGTTGTGTGTGACATTTGAGTTGGACATGAAATGTTCCAAATATTTGAATTCACCTTAAACTGGATTCTAGCTTCTGAATTTGAGTATCGGCATTTGTAAACCATATTCATATATGACAGTGGAATACATCTTTGTCGTCCTTTTGAAGATATATAAAAACACATAGAATGATTTATAAAGATTTGTATAGGAATACAAAATGGATAGGAATTTAGTTGCCAGGGTAAACATGGATGCTTATTGTCCAAAAATTCAAAAGAAGCGGCGAAATGTCCACTCCCACGTCGGCTGCGCGAAGCCAAGTGTTTGGGAGATGGAAATTACTGTCTACCCATTACACGGACAATCCATCGGCCCGATTTCCACTGCTCTAAATAGGGGTAGGATAGCAACTTCAATTAGACGTGACACGACCGCCTCTGAGCCCATTCCGACATGGTGGGCGCCAAACATGGGCGGCAAAACACATTTGATTCAAGCTCGTCCGAAAGACCTCTGTTTCTCCCTCCATTTCCCCATTCAAACACGGTTGGCGGCAAAACAAACTCGACTTGGACGAAATCGATGTAGGAAAATATTTCCAATAGGGGCAGGTTTGTAACTTCACTCAGACGTGACACAACCTCCCTACCTGTCAGCCCAGTCCATACATCGTGGGTGCCAACCATGGGCGCCAACCACCCTCTCCTCGCCCAAAATTGCTCTGGGCAAATATTGGCGAGATGTGAGATTACCTCGTATCCCTAACCGACGAGACGTCCAAATTTTAAACGGGGGATAAGTTCGTAACTTTCCCATATTTCAGACAAGCGCGTCTCAAAAACATGGTTCCCCGTACCTCTCCCTCCATTTTCCCATTCATACACCGTCCGCGCTAGAACACCATCCCCACACCAGCCTCCGTCCGCCACCCCATCCATCGTCGCCATCCTCCACCCCATCCATCGTCGCCGTCCTCCACCACATCCATCGCCACCGTCCTCCACCATGTCGGAGCGCCTACCAAGACCGCGTCGTCCACTGCTAGAGATGGACGTTTCTCATCCACGGCAACGGACCAAGAGCCTTGCATCACGTCCTCTTGCTTCATCGGCGTCGTCGTCCTGTTTGCCGGGGCCGCTCACATGACCTTCTTTTCCACCGCAACGGGACTTATCCCCCGATGCACCCGTCTACCGTCACAGATCTGCTTCAACGCCACCGACAACCATCGCACCCCCGATGCCTACACGGCGCCGCAAGAGAGGTGGTACTTCATATCTCCTCAACTTTTTTATCTCAACCAGAAAATAGATCTTAACTTGGTTACTCTACTTTATTTTCAGCTCTTAGAATTTAGTTCTTAGTTCGAAGCAAACAATGGCTGCTAAATATCATTTCTCCGGTTTCCCCCTTTTATGATCACTATACGATCAGAATACGTGCTTCGTGTCATAATAGCACTGCTCCACCCATCAAGCTAAACAAGCTTAGTTGTTCAAATACGAATATGATATTATTAAAACAATGTTGTTTAATATTTCAGCTAAATGTTCCTACATTAGTTTCGAAAATGCATGTTTGCCGCTCGGGTGTGTATCTCTACAGGGTGCCCACGGTGGGCCAGCCCACCCTGGGATTTTGGGTCGTCCCAGGCCCCGATTCCTCTCTGTTCTGCTGCGCGCTTCCGATCTCTACTCGCCCCCAGCCGCCTGCCTCGCTGGTGACTTGCCGTCCCCGGACGACATGAATCTAGGAGGAGACGCCGGACTAACAGGAGGTCAGGAGCCGCTCGCCCAACAACGTCACCGCTGCCCGGGCGCGCTGCCGTGCCTACCTTCCCAGTCCGTTTAGGGCTCAGCACCCACTAAGCCAACCCGATTTATCCTGAGATACGTCCTCAACACTCAGCAGCCACTCCTCATCACCCATTTTCTAATTGATTCATTAATCATTAGGCAGGACTATCATTAGGGTTTGTTGTGTGCTTAGTGTTGGGGAACGTAGTAATTTCAAAAAAATTCCTACGCACACGCAAGATCATGGCGATGCATAGCAACGAGAGGGAAGAGTGTTGTCTACGTACCCTTGTAGACCGAAGCGGAAGCGTTGACGCAACGTAGAGGAAGTAGTCGTACGTCTTCCCGATCCGACCGATCCAAGCGCCATTACTCCGGCGCCTCCGAGTTCTTAGCACACGTTCAGCTCGATGACGATCCCCGGGCTCCGATCCAGCAAAGCGTCGGGGAAGAGTTTCGTCAGCACGACGGCGTGGTGACGATATTGATGTGTTACCGACGCAGGGCTTCGCCTAAGCACTGCGACAATATGACCGAGGTGGAATATGGTGGAGGGGGGCACCGCACACGGCTAAGGAACGATCTCAAGGATCAACTTGTGTGTCCATGGGGTGCCCCCTGCCTCAGTATATAAAAGATGGAGGAGGAGGAGGCCGGCCAAGGCTATTGGTGCGGCCAGGATGGGAGTCCTACTAGGACTCCAAGTCCTAGTAGGAGTCCAAGAGGGGAGGAAGGGAGAAGGAAGTGGAGGAGTAGGAAAGGTGGCCGGCCCCCTTTTCCCTAGTCCAATTCGGACTAGAGGGGAGGGGGGACGCAGCAGCCTTTTTCCTCTTCCCACTAAAGCCCATCAAGGCCCATTACTTCTCCCGTAATCCCGTAACTCCCCGATACTCCCGAAAATACCCGAATCACTCAGAACCTTTCCGATGTCCGAATATAGTCGTCCAATATATCGATCTTTACGTCTCGACCATTTCGAGACTCCTCGTCATGTCCCGGATCTCATCCGGGACTCCGAACTCCTTCGGTACATCAAAACTCATAAACTCATAATATAAGTGTCATCGAAACCTTAAGCGTGCGGACCCTACGGTTCGAGAACAATGTAGACATGACCGAGACACGTCTCCGGTCAATAACCAATAGCGGGACCTGGATGCCCATATTGGCTCCTACATATTCTACGATGATCTTTATCGGTCAGACCGCATAACAACATACGTTGTTCCCTTTGTCATCGGTATGTTACTTGCCCGAGATTCGATCGTCGGTATCCAATACCTAGTTCAATCTCGTTACCGGCAAGTCTCTTTACTCGTTCCGTAATACATCATCCCGCAACTAACTCATTAGTTGCAATGCTTGCAAGGCTTAAGTGATGTGCATTACGAGAGGGCCCAGAGATACCTCTCCCACAATTGGAGTGATAAATCCTAATCTCGAAATACGCCAACCCAACATCTACCTTTGGTGACACCTGTAGTACTCCTTTATAATCACCCAGTTATGTTGTGACGTTTGGTAGCACCCAAAGTGTTCCTCCGGCAAACGGGAGTTGCATAATCTCATAGTCAAAGGAACATGTATAAGTCATGGATAAAAGCAACAGCAACATACTAAACGATCGGGTGCTATGCTAATGGAATGGGTCATGTCAATCAGATCATTCAACTAATGATGTGACCTTGTTAATCAAATGACAACTCCTTTTGTCTATGGTTAGGAAACTTAACCATCTTTGATTAACAAGCTAGTCAAGTAGAGGCATACTAGTGACACTCTGTTTGTCTATGTATCCACACATGTATTATGTTTCCGGTTAATACAATTCTAGCATGAATAATAAACATTTATCATGATATGTAAGGAAATAAATAATAACTTTATTATTGCCTCTAGGGCATATTTCCTTCAGTCTCCCACTTGCACTAGAGTCAATAATCTAGGTCACATCACCATGTGATTAACTCACATCACCATGTGATTAACTGACATCACCATGTGATTAACATCGATAGTTCACATTATCATGTGATTAACACCCATAGTTCACATCGCCATGTGACCAACACCCAAAGGGTTTGCTAGATTCAGTAATCTAGTTCACATCGCTATGTGATTAACACCCAAAGAGTACTAAGGTGTGATCATGTTTTGCTTGTGAGAGAAGTTTAGTCAACGGGTCTGCCACATTCAGATCCGTTATGTATTTTGCAATTTTCTATGTCTACAATGCTCTGTACGGAGCTACTCTAGCTAATTGCTCCCACTTTAAATATGTATCTAGATCGAGACTTAGAGTCATCCAGATCGGTGTCAAAACTTGCATCGACGTAACCCTTTACGACGAACCTTTTGTCACTTCCATAATCGAGAAACATATCCTTATTCCACTAAGGATAATTTTGACCGCTGTCCAGTGATCTACTCCTAGATCACCATTGTTCTCCCTTGCTTAACTCAGTGTAGGGTATACAATAGATCTGGTAAACAGCATGGCATACTTTATAGAACCTATGGCCGAGGCATAGGGAATGACTTTGATTCTCTTTCTATCTTCTGTCGTGGTCGGGCTTTGAGTCTTACTCAATTTCACACCTTGTAACACAGGAAAGAACTCTTTCTTTGACTGTTCCATTTTGAACTACTTCAAAATCTTGTCAAGGTATGTACTCATTGAAAAAAACTTATCAAGCGTCTTGATCTATCTCTATAGATCTTGATACTCAATATGTAAGCAGCTTCACCGAGGTCTTTCTTTGAAAAACTCCTTTCAAACACTCCTTTATGCTTTGCAGAATAATTCTACATTATTTCTGATCAACAATATGTCATTCATATATACTTATCAGAAATGTTGTAGTGCTCCCACTCACTTTCTTGTAAATACAGGCTTCACCACAAGTCTGTATAAAACTACATGTTTTGATCAACTTATCAAAGCGTGTATTCCAACTCTGAGATGCTTGCACCAATCCATAGATGGATCGCTGGAGCTTGCATATTTTGTTAGCACCTTTAGGATTGACAAAACCTTCTGGTTGCATCATATACAACTCTTCTTTAATAAATCCATTAAGGATTGTAGTTTTGTTATCCATTTGCCAGATTTCATAAAATGCGGCAATTGCTAACATGATTCGGACAGACTTAAGCATAGATACGAGTGAGAAACTCTCATCGTAGTCAACACCTTGAACTTGTCGAAAACCTTTTGCGACAATTCTAGCTTTGTAGATAGTAACGCTACTATCAGCGTCCGTCTTCCTCTTGAGGATCCATTTATTTTCTATGGCCTGCCGATCATCGGGCAAATCCATCAAAGTCCATACTTTGTTCTCATACATGGATCATATCTCAGATTTCATGGCCTCAAACCATTTCGCGGAATCTGGGCTCATCATCGCTTCCTCATAGTTCGCAAGTTCGTCATGGTCTAGTAACATGACTTCCAGAACAGGATTACCATACCACTCTGGTGCGGATCTCACTCTGGTTTACCTACGAGATTCGGTAGTAACTTGATTTGAAGTTACATGATCATCATCATTAGCTTCCTCACTAATTGGTGTAGTAGTCACAGGAACAGATTTCTGTGATGAACCACTTTCCAATAAGGGAGCAGATACAGTTATCTTATCAAGTTCTACTTTCCTCCCACTCACTTCTTTCGAGAGAAACTCCTTCTCTAGAAAGTATCCATTCTCAGCAACGAATGTCTTGCCTTCGGATCTGAGATAGAAGGTGTACCCAACTGTCTCCTTTGGGTATCCTATGAAGACATATTTCTCCGATTTGGGTTTGAGCTTATCAGGATGAAACTTTTTCACATAAGCATCACAATCCCAAACTTTAAGAAACGACAACTTTGGTTTCTTGCTAAACCACAGTTCAGATTGTGTCGTCTCAACGGACTTAGATGGTGCCCTTTTAAACGTGAATGAAACTGTCTCTAATGCATGATCCCAAAACGATATTGGTAAATCGGTAAGAAAACATCATAGATTGTACTATATCCAATAAAGTACGGTTATAACGTTCGGACACACCATTGCGCTGTGGTGTTCCGGGTGGCGTGAGTTGCGAAACTATTCCGCATTGTTTCAAATGTAGACCAAACTCGTAAATCAAATATTCTCCTCCACGATCAGATCGTAGAAACTTTATTTTCTTGTTACGATGATTTTCAACTTCACTCTGAAATTCTTTGAACTTTTCAAATGTTTCAGACTTGTGTTTCATTAAGTAGATATACCCATATCTGCTCAAATCATCTGTGAAGGTCAGAAAATAATGATACTTGTCGCGAGCCTTAATATTCATCGGACCACATACATCAGTATGTATGATTTCCAACAAATCTGTTGCTCGCTCCATTGTTCCGGAGAACGGAGTCTTAGTCATCTTGCCCATGAGGCATGGTTCACAAGTATCAAGTGATTCATAATCAAGTGATTCCAAAATTCCATCAGCATGGAGTTTCTTCATGCGCTTTACACCAATATGACCTAAACGGCAGTGCCACAAATAAGTTGCACTATCATTATTAACTTTGCATCTTTTGGCTTCAATTTTATGAATATGTGTATTACTACGATCGAGATCCAACAAACCATTTCGTTGGTGTGTATAACCATAGAAGGTTTTATTCATGTAAACAGAACAACAATTGTTCTCTAACTTAAATGAATGACCGTATTGCAATAAACATGATCAAATCATATTCATGCTCAACGCAAACACCAAATAACACTTATTTAGGTTCAACACTAATCCCGAAAGTATAGGGAGTGTGCGATGATGATCATATCAATCTTGGAACTATTTCCAACACTCATCGTCACTTCACCCTTAACTAGTTTCTGTTCATTCTGCAACTCCCGTTTCGAGTTACTAATCTTAGCAACTGAACTAGTACCAAATACTGAGGGGTTGCTATGAACACTAGTAAAGTACACATGTATATCAAATATACTTATGTTCACTTTGCCATCCTTCTTATCCGCCAATCACTTGGGGTAGTTCCGCTTCCAGTGACCAGTCCTTTTGCAGTAGAAGCACTTAGTCTCAGGCTTAGGACCAGATTTGGGCTTTTTCATTTGAGCAGCAACTTGCTTGCCGTTCTTCTTGAAGTTCTCCTTCTGCCCTTTTCTTGAAACTAGTGATCTTGTCAACCATCAACACTTGATGCTCTTTCTTGATTTCTACCTTCGTCGATTTCAGCATCACGAAGAGCTTGGGAATTGTTTCCGTTATCCCTTGCATATTATAGTTCATCATGAAGTTCTACTAACTTGGTGATGGTGACTAGAGAATTCTGTCAATCACTATCTTATCTGGAAGATTAACTCCCACTTGATTCAAGCGATTGTAGTACCCAGACAATCTGAGCACATGCTCACTAGTTGAGCGATTCTCCTCCATCTTTTAGCTATAGAACTTGTTGGAGACTTCATATCTCTCAACTCGGGTATTTGCTTGAAATATTAACTTCAACTTCTGGAACATCTCATATGCTCCATGACGTTCAAAACGTCTTTGAAGTCCCGATTCTAAGCCGTTAAGCATGGTGCACTAAACTATCATGTAGTCATCATATTGAGCTATCCAAACGTTCATAACGTCTGCATCTGCTCCTGCAATAGGTCTGTCACCTAGCGGTGCATCAAGGACATAATTCTTCTGTGCAGCAATGAGGATAAACCTCAGATCACGGATCCAATCCGCATCATTGCTACTAACATCTTTCAACACAATTTTCTCTAGGAACATATCAAAATAAACATAGGGAAGCAACAACGCGAGCTATTGATCTACAACATAGATATGATAATACTACCAGGACTAAGTTCATGATAAATTTAAGTTCAATTAATCATATTACTTAAGAACTCCCACTTAGATAGACATCCCTCTAATCCTCTAAGTGATCACGTGATCCAAATCAACTAAACCATAACCGATCATCACGTGAAATGGAGTAGTTTTCAATGGTGAACATCACTATGTTGATCATATCTACTATATGATTCACGCTCGACCTTTCGGTCTCCGTGTTCCGAGGTCATATCTTATATGCATAGCTCGTCAAGTATAACCTGAGTATTCCGCGTGTGCAACTGTTTTGCACCCGTTGTATTTGAACGTAGAGCCTATCACACCCGATCACGTGGTGTCTCAGCACGAAGAACTTTTGCAACGGTGCATACTCAGGGAGAACACTTCTTGATAATTTAGTGAAAGATCATCTTATAATGCTACCGTCAATCAAAGCAAGATAAGATGCATAAAAAGATAAACATCACATGCAATCAATATAAGTGATATGATATGGTCATCATCATCTTGTGCTTGTGATCTCCATCTCCGAAGCACCGTCATGATCACCATCGTTACCGGCGCGACACCTTGATCTCCATCGTAGCATCGTTGTCGTCTCGCCAATCTTATGCTTCCACGACTATCACTACCGCTTAGTAATAAAGTAAAGCATTACATCGCGATTGCATTGCATACAATAAAGCGACAACCACATGGCTCCTGCTAGTTGCCGATAACTCGGTTACAAAACATGATCATCTCATACAATAAAATTTAGCATCATGTCTTGACCATATCACATCACAACATGCCCTGCAAAAACAAGTTAGACGTCCTCTACTTTGTTGTTGCAAGTTTTACGTGGCTGCTACGGGCTTAAGCAAGAACTCATCTTACCTACGCATCAAAACCACAACGATAGTTTGTCAAATAGACTCCGTTTTAACCTTCTCAAGGACCGGGCGTAGCCACACTCGGTTCAACTAAAGTTGGAAAGACAGTCTTCCGCAAGCCATCTATGTGCAAAGCACGTCGAGGGAACCGGTCTCGCGTAAGAGTACGCGTAAGGTTGGTCCGGATCATCTCGTCCAACAATACCGCCGAACCAAAGTATGACATGCTGGTAGGCAGTATGACTTATATCGCCCACAACTCACTTGTGTTCTACTCGTGCAAATAACATCAAACCATAAAAACCTAGGCTCGGATGCCACTGTTGGGGAACGTAGTAATTTCAAAAAATTTCCTACGCACACGCAAGATCATGGTGATGCATAGCAACGAGAGGGGAGAGTGTTGTCTACGTACCCTTGTAGACCGAAGCGGAAGCGTTGACGCAACGTAGAGGAAGTAGTCGTACGTCTTCCCGATCCGACCGATCCAAGCGCCGTTACTCCGGCGCCTCCGAGTTCTTAGCACACGTTCAGCTCGATGACGATCCCCGGGCTCCGATCCAGAAAAGCGTCGGGGAAGAGTTTTGTCAGCACGACGGCGTGGTGACGATCTTGATGTGTTACCGACGCAGGGCTTCGCCTAAGCACTGCGACAATATGACCGAGGTGAAATATGGTGGAGGGGGGCACCGCACACGGCTAAGGAACGATCTCAAGGATCAACTTGTGTGTCCATGGGGTGCCCCCTGCCTCAGTATATAAAGGATGGAGGAGGAGGAGGCCGGCCAAGGCTATTGGTGCGGCCAGGATGGGAGTCCTACTAGGACTCCAAGTCCTAGTAGGAGTCCATCAAGAGGGGAGGAAGGGAGAAGGAAGTGGAGGAGTAGGAAAGGTGGCCGGCCCCCTTTTCCCTAGTCCAATTTGGACTAGAGGGGAGGGGGGGCGCAGCAGCCTTTTTCCTCTTCCCACTAAAGCCCATCAAGGCCCATTACTTCTCCCATAATCCCGTAACTCCCTGATACTCCCGAAAATACCCGAATCACTCAGAACCTTTCTGATGTCCGAATATAGTCGTCCAATATATCGATCTTTACGTCTCGACCATTTCGAGACTCCTCGTCATGTCCCCGATCTCATCCGGGACTCCGAACTCCTTCGGTACATCAAAACTCATAAACTCATAATATAACTGTCATCGAAACCTTAAGCGTGCGGACCCTACGGTTCGAGAACAATGTAGACATGACCGAGACACGTCTCCGGTCAATAACCAATAGCGGGACCTGGATGCTCATATTGGCTACTACATATTCTACGAAGATCTTTATCGGTCAGACCGCATAACAACATACGTTGTTCCCTTTGTCATCGGTATGTTACTTGCCCGAGATTCGATCGTCGGTATCCAATACCTAGTTCAATCTCGTTACCGGCAAGTCTCTTTACTCGTTCCGTAATACATCATCCCGCAACTAACTCATTAGTTGCAATGCTTGCAAGGCTTAAGTGATGTGCATTACCGAGAGGGCCCAGAGATACCTCTCCCACAATTGGAGTGACAAATCCTAATCTCGAAATACGCCAACCCAACATCTACCTTTGGTGACACCTGTAGTACTCCTTTATAATCACCCAGTTACGTTGTGACGTTTGGTAGCACCCAAAGTGTTCCTCCGGCAAACGGGAGTTGCATAATCTCATAGTCAAAGGAACATGTATAAGTCATGGATAAAAGCAACAACAACATACTAAACGATTGGGTGCTATGCTAATGGAATGGGTCATGTCAATCAGATCATTCAACTAATGATGTGACCTTGTTAATCAAATGACAACTCCTTTTGTCTATGGTTAGGAAACTTAACCATCTTTGATTAACAAGCTAGTCAAGTAGAGGCATACTAGTGACACTCTGTTTGTCTATGTATCCACACATGTATTATGTTTCCGGTTAATACAATTCTAGCATGAATAATAAACATTTATCATGATATGTAAGGAAATAAATAGTAACTTTATTATTGCCTCTAGGGCATATTTCCTTCACTTAGTGCTACCTACACTTAATGGTTCAGATGTATTTCGGTAATCTTTAGTACCTGTAAAGTTCACAGGGTTTTCAAAATTCCGTCCCTATGAACAGACACTAGTCATTTTGGATTGTTGGTCGTAGTGACATTGACCCACATTACTACTGTAAGCCAGGTTTGTCGACAATTTTACTTGTATTTCTTACTCATTCGATATAATATCCAATTATTCACGTCGATTAGTTGCAAACACTAAGTGCTAGACAAACTTCTTGATTCAGATTTTGGACGGTCTCTTACTGCAGTTACAATTCTGCATACTTGTCCTAGTAAGCTCACAAGTAAATGATTGATTCACTATATCTATGCTTGCCTTGTCATATTTGTTGTCAATATTCTTTTAGGGTGGACCACCCTGTTTCTAAATACTGCTGCCGTAGACATGAGTGAATAGTATTTCTCTATGTGATCTCTTCCATCATGTGTGGGCAACGAACACTGCATTATATAGAAAGAAAGTGTCATTTCCAGCTTTTACATAGGCTTCGATATTTTTACATGGAATACAATATGCCTACTTGCTTTATGTCCCACTACCAACACTCCACCCTTGAAGCTAAACATTATGCCACTCATAATTCCTTACTTTATTTGTTCAAATAAAAATTTCATATGATTCTAATGTTCCTACTTCAGTTTTGAAATGTGTGTCTGCCTGTTATAGAGACATAAGGGGTTTGTATTTCTGTGTGTGGTCTGGTCAGCACGGTTGGGGGGTGAACTTTGCATATGCAGGGGTTTATAGGGAGACACTCTTTGAGTTCAATCCGCAATGCATTCGATAGATAATCTGACTACTTTTTATGTTTTCATGAATCTCACATTCTGAACAACATCATAATGATTATGAGCTTGCGCGCATGAAAAGAATAAAGCAGAACAATGGCATGGCTGTCAAACACGACATTAAGGGACTGAAATCAAGTCTGGATGCAATGTAATGCAAACGCTCTCCACCTACAGATTCATGCTCAGAATATGATCCTAACAGTGATTCTGAGCTAGAGGGAGACCTAAGTCAATGTAGCTCCCTAGTGGAGGAGTGAGAGGAAGATGCCCTATCTTGTTCACCCATCAAGGTGCTTGCTCTAACTTTCCAAGGTTATATTGGTCGCACATTTCTTGCAACTGATGCTTTGCATTGCTTCTACTTTGTTGAACTGCCATTAGCTTAGTTTACACATCGTGCATGTGAATACACCCTGCCTATCCATTTTAAGTACATATTCCATCTGTCATCATACCATATTTATCCATTCAAATGTTGTCCTTGTGTATCAGACGTTCAAAAGGAAGAGGGTGACTGCTGATCGTGGAGGAGCACAAGCAAAGTATTTGGAAAAGGTAGCGGCACCTGATAAATCAAATAGCCTATTAGATGTAGTTGCAATATCACCTTGTCGGATTTCGGGTTCCGGCTGACCCTTGCGGTTCAAACACTGGGGTGCGCGCGGAGATTTTGCCTTCTACCTACCTGATCCCCATCGCCACGCTAAGATCTAAGCTACGAAAAGAACAACACAAGAGACACAGGGTTTATACTGGTTCGAGCCACCGTTGTGGTGTAATACCCTACTCCAGTTTGTGGTGTGGTAGATTGCCTCTTGGCTGATGATGATGAGCAATACAAGGAAGAACAGCCTCGTGAGGGTCTGTTCTTGGCTAGGGCGATGAACTGCTATGAGGAGTTCAGTCACCCTTCTCTCTCTGTGTGTGTGATGCTACTCGGTCCGACTCTGATTGTGACTCTCCTTCTCATTCTCCTCTTTTTCTACCCTGCGGGTGGCTAGTCCTATTTATAGGCAAAGGCCCTGGGCCTCTTACCAAATATTGAGCGGGAAGGGCGCCAACAATTGGCCATTTTGAAGGGGAACATCTGGTACACTTATCCTGACTAAAGTTGGTCTTCGCCTGCCAAAGGCTCTGGTGGTGACGCTGGCTTGGGCTCCACAATGACTTCCTCCTTGCCATTGGGCTGGTCTTGGTCTCGTTGCACCGAAAAGGGTGCCTTTGCTTGATGCTCTCGCCTGCGCTTGCTCCCTTTGCACCAAAGAGGAAAGAAGGACACTGCGCGGGCTGGCGCCCGCCTGGCGTCCTTGATCGTCATGGCTTGCGTCACGGGCACCTCGTGAGGTACCCCGCCTTGATCTCTCCGCCTCCTCGCGAGCCAGCCTGATGAGGACGTGCCTAAGGAAGCTCCGTGTCGTCCGCCCCGCGAGGCTTGTCCCCTTGCGAGGGTCTTGGGTTTGTGTTGATGAAGATGGGCCGTGCTGGGACCCCCGTCCCTAGAACGCCGACAGTAGCCCCCGGGCCCAAGGCGCGCCCGGACTTGGCTGTGCAGGAAGGCGAAAGGGCAAGTGCGAAGCGCCGCGGGCCCTAATAGCCTGCGGCCTTGGGTGCCACGTGGCGGTTGATTGGACGTGGGCGTCTCCGCTTCCCCACGACGCCTCGGCAACTGCGCGGATTGGACAAGTCCCTGCATGCAAAGCGGGTCATGATTACCTGCGATCGTGGAGGTCGGCGGTTGGCCTCCGCCGGCCATAAGTACGGAACGGCATGCGCCCTTCCAGTCCATCTCTTCTTGCTTCTCCTTCTTCCCGGTCCTTGCTCCGTCTTGCTGCGATAGCTCTGATCCGCCGGTTCTCGGTGGCAGGGAAGGGAAAGGCTCCCCGAGAGGAACCAGACCCGCTCCCACCAAAGAAACGGCTCGCCCTCCTCCGCCGGGACGAGGGGGCCCATCAGGTGGCGTCGAGGCCCTGGGGCGAGCGGGCACCGCCGGGGTTCCCGCTTCCCTTGTACGCTCACATCGAGGGCTCTGAAGGAGTCGATGCCGATCGCCACGGGCGGCGCCGCCGTCGGCGCCGTCGGGTCAGGAAGGTGTGGGTCGTCCCTCCTGGGGTCCACACCGAGGGCTCCTCCCGAGAGTTCATGCTCCACGCCGCCATGCCTCCTCAGTCTTGGATTCGCCTTCCTCCCTTCTTCGCCTCCATCATCCCGCAGGGAGAACTCCTGGAACTTTGGCTGCAGCACGCCGGCTGCAGCGCCCTCGCGATCGAGGCAGAGGTCGCCGTCGTTGCCCCGGGCGAGATCTTCATGACTCGAGGTTGGGGCGAAATCACCCGGGTTTGCAGGACAAGGGGCGCCTTCATGATCCACTTGGAGTACGATGGTGCTTCGGTGATGTTCTTCAAGGTCTTCGATGCGAACGGGCGCCGACTGGAGTGCTGCCCCGGGAGAGGTGGTCGGGACCCTGCTACGGCGAGGACTGGGCCTGCCGACCGCTCCCTTGGCGGCTCCTCAGGCAATGGAGGCGTCGGAGGGTCCAGCGACTCCGGCGAGCTCTTCGCGACTCCGGAGACGAGCGACGACAACTACGAGCCCCCGAGCCGGCGCCGCTCCTGGAGCAGGGTGGGCTCGTCAGGCCGTCGCCGACTCTGATCTGGATGGGGTTGGCGCCGGTGGTTGATGGCCCACTGTTGATGATGGCGTCTTTTGCAGGAGCGCGTGTAGTTAGCGTCCCTTTAGGATCTGTTCCCTGCGAGGAATCAAAGACACGTCCCGTGGGGGCTTGTAAGGTTCCTGTGATCCTGTTTGTTAATATAACCCTTGTCGTAGAATTGTGCGAGTTGCTCATTCCGTCTTAGCTCAGTTCTCCCTTTCGAACCTCACGAGGGCTTGGTGCTCTGCGCTGACAGGTCCTAGTCCCAAGGCGGCTTCAGCCGTCGCTGGTATGCCAGGTCGCGATGCCGTGGTCAAGGCCAGGAGGTGAGAGACCCGGGGTCCGGTAAGAGCCCCTGAGTCACGATGCTCAGGAGGTCCCCTTTGGCGCTCAAGCAGCCGTCGTTCGGTGAGAAAGGAGAGCGGCGTCGCTAACACGGGATTGCATTAGGTGCGGGATGGTGCCACGGTAGCTGGTGCTTCCGGGTGGTGACTTATCTCGAGAATCAGGGACCGCTCCCTGGTGTGTCGCCGGGTCCGTGCATCGGCAAGCGTGAGGTTGCTCGGCAAGGTCCTCACGTGTCTCTCCCCTCTCGCCTTTGCTCACCTTTCTGCTCTACGTCCTCGAGTCCCGGCCCTCGAGCGAGTCTCAGCCGTCGCTGGTATGCCAGGTCGTGATGCCGTGGACAAGGCCATAGGGTGAGGGCTCGAGAGCCAGTAGGAGCCCTGAGTCGCGATGCTCAGGCACCCCCCCTTTAACGTGCAAGCGGTTCGCGCGGATGAGAGTGAAGGAGACACCGCAAGGGCCTCGCCTGATGCAGCTCCTTTAGGAGATCCTGTAGACCCATCATAGAAAGAACGAGGGGTTGTCGTGACAATTGACAGTCAGCCGTTGGTTGCTTCCGAGGGGCGATGAGGCACTGAAGGCTTGACGAGGTGGCGCCATGCGGGGCTGCCGCGGCCAAAGCTCAGCCATTCAGGTTTGTCGGCGTTGCAGGGACGGACCCATGCGCAAGCGTCGTGCCGTTTTGGTAGCAGCTCCGTCAGTTGGCGTTAGTTGAGCGGGCAACTAGATCAAACACATTAGCCGCAAAGGAGTGGATTCATTCAAATAGATGCTGGGAAGGCGGTCATCGCTGGGTCAGGCCCGAGCAACTTGGGGATGATGCAGCCCGAGGGGCGCCCCCAACAAAGTAAGCTAACAACATGAAATAAAAGGGATACATGCCGCAGGGACGGACCCACGCAGCCTGGGAATAATGCAGCCCTGGGGGGCGCTCCCAGCTGGAAATGAAACTTGAAAGATGTCACCTGATGATGTTAAGGATGAAGGAGTGTTGGTGTAGCAGACTTGGTGGGCTGCGGAAGCCGATCCTCACGAGCCCCCAGGCCCAGGGGCCTCGGGAGGCTCCGGAGGCGCTGATGGCTCCTCGCGGACCATCTCCATCTCCGCCAGGGCTGTGGAACGCCTGGCCTCTTGAGCCTCCATGATGCCCCTCATGAGGCGCTGGTACGTGGCAGCCGCGTTCGGCAAGCCGTAAGGCATGCGAACGTAGCTGTGGGGTGGACCTTCGCAGCGCCCCACTCGCGAGGGCCAGAGGCGCTCCAGAGAGGCGACTCGATTGAGCCCTGGTGTGTCTTTGCAGACGCGCAACCCACCATCCTCGCCTGGATGGGGAGCCACAGCTGGTAGGCGGCGGCCGCCTCTCATGACTCTTGACTCTTGTAGCTCTTGAATGGCCTTGCTGACGAACTCCTGAGGGTCTGGCCCCCCTTGCCTTACTCCTTCTCGAGGGAAACGTGCTTTGAAACACGCCTCCATGTGGTGCCCAAGCGCCTCCCTCATGACCTTAGCTAGGTCGGTGGCCCTCCAGGGGAGAGCCCTCGAGCCCTGCCTGAGGAGGGCGCCGGGCGTGCTTTCCTATGCAATGGAAGGAGGTTCCCCCTGGGCAGGCGCGGGCCCTGAGGGGCCTGCCTCCGGAGGGACCGGGCCGGACGATGTCTTCTTCTTCTTGGGGGTGGTCTTGGGAAGCCTCCTGCTTCCGCGATCTGGGTCTTCCAGTGATGCGGCCTGAAAGGCTCGTTCCAGGGAACACACCGCGTCCTTCTCTTCATAGGGCACCGTGATGACTCCGCCACTTCCTGGCATCTTGAGGACGTTGTAGCCGTGGTGAGTTACGGCCATGAACTTGGCCAGCGCTGGGTACCCAAGGATGGCGTTGTACGGCAGGCGAATGTGAGCGACGTCGAAGTCGATGAGCTCGGTGCGGTAGTTGTCGCGTGTCCCGAAGGTGACAGGGAGGCGGACCTGCCCAATCGGGACCGTGGAGCCGTCGGTGACTCCGGAGAAAGGCTTGGTTGGCTGAAGCTGGTTGTAGGGCACTTGGAGATTGTTGAATGTTTCCACGGACAGGACGTTGAGCCCTGCCCCGCCATCGATGAGGGTCCTGGTGACCACCATGTTGCTGATGATTGGGGAACAAAGCATCGGGAGGACTCCGGCTGTGGCCGCACACTTGAGCTGATCTGCTGAGCTGAACGTGATGGCGCATGCCGACCACCTGAGAGGGCGCATGGCCTCAAGCTTGGGGAGGACTGCATTTACTTCGCGGGCGAACTGCTTGAAGATGCGCTGAGAGGCTGGGGCTTGAGCCCCGCCTAGGATGCAGGCGATCGCGCGCGGCTCCTGGAAGCCCCCAGCCCCCTCATCCTGATGGCGGTCCTCGTTTCTCCTTGGCCGCGGCGGCAGCGGAGGGAGGCCTGCATTGCCTTGCGGGCGATCCTCGCGAGGCTGATCCCTCCAGTCTCCCTTGCGAGGCAGGTCTTGCCAGCGGTACTCGCGAGGTCGATCGCGCCAGCTTTGGCGCGGGCCGTGGTCTTCCCAGCGTCCTGCGTTCCTTCCTCCTCCTCGACCGTAGCCCCGGTCACCGCGGTCGGGACGACGGCCGATCCTTCCTTCTCACACGGCTCGGAGCTCTTGACATTCGTTGGTGTTGTGGGTGTGGAGGTCATGGTACACACAGTACCGACTGCCCTTGGAAGACTCGGGCTGATCCCTGCCCCGCTTGGTGTCTGGTTCTGCCGCGAGCACGGCAGCCCCCTTGCGCTTCACATCCTTGGCCTTGAGCTTCTTCTCTTCTGGGTCTGCGGCAGGCAGCTCGAGGAGGGAAAGGCGCCCTTCCTCAGCCCTGGCGCACTTGGTCGCCAAGTTGAACAGCTCCAAGGAAGTACACAGGTCCTCATGCATCACCAGCTCCTCCTTCATCTTGACGTCGCGCACGCCGTCGGAGAAGGCTAAGATGATGGCCTCCTCGGTCACCTTGGGAATCTTGAGGCGTGCGTTGTTGAAGCGCTGGATGTATTTCTGCAGGGTCTCTCCGGGTTGTTGCTTGATGCGGCGCATGTCGCTCACGGCGGGTGGCCGGTCGCGAGTACCTTGGAAGTTGGCGATGAAGCGGGTGCGCATCTAGTCCCAGGAGGAGATTGTGCCTGGAGCCAGGTTCAGGAGCCAGGTGCGGGCCCCGTCCTTGAGCGCCATGGGAAACCAGTTCGCCATGACCTTCTCGTCTCCATTGGCAGCTTCGATGCCCAGCTCGTAGAGCTGGAGGAACTCCGCAGGGTCGGCCGTGCCGTCGTAACGAGGAGGCAGGTCTGGCTTGAACTTGCCAGGCCACGTGATGCTGCGTAGCTCGGTGGTGAAGGCACGGCAGCCTGTTGTGGCAACGGGAGGCCTTGGGTGATGGAGAGCTTGGTCTTGCAGGTCCCCATGCGCTGCAGCTGGGAGCAGCGCGGGGTCTTGACGTGCGGGAGCAGGAGCATGGTCGCGACGTGCTGGAGCAGGGAGCGCCCAGGCAGCTTCTTGCGGGCGAGGGACTTCTTGGCAGCTCCGCTCTTGCTGCGCTGGCACCTGACGGAGCGGGTTCCGCCCAGGGGCCACGCGCCTTGGAGCTGGGGCGCCTTCTTGAGGAGGAGGCGGCTGGTGCGCCCCCGGAGCTTCGTCGCCCGCGCGGGGCGGGGTGCGGTGCAGCGGAAAGGACGGCGCGGGAGAGCCCCCTACGGCGCGGACGAGCTCGGTGATGCGGTCGAGCCATTCTTCGTAGACGTCGTCGACGGGACGGTAGCGCAGGAGCTCGTTTGCCGCGATGAGCGCAGCTCGAGCCTCCATGGGTGCGCGGAGCGCACGGGACGAAGAACCAGCTGGGGTGAGCGAGGGAGTAGCGGTGCGGCCGTCTTGCCGCACGGACGGATGCTGAGACGACGCTTGCTGCTCGTTCCCCGCTGGGCCGGTGGCAGCGTTGGCGGCAGGTGACGGGGAACGGCGAGGACGCCTACCGACAGGAGCCGTCTGGGCGACGCGGGAAGCGAGAGCGGCTCGGCGCTCGGCGCGGGCCCGACGAGCGTCATACATGGACGCGATGGTTGGAGGAGAACGGGGCGGTGGAAGAAGAATTCCGGCGCACCCCTACCTGGCGCGCCAAATGTCGGATTTCGGGTTCCGGCTGACCCTTGAGGTTCGAACACTGGGGTGCGCGCGGAGATTTCGCCTTCTACCTACCTGCTCCCCACCGCCACACTAAGATCTAAGCTACGAAAATAACAGCACAAGAGACACAGGGTTTATACTGGTTCGGGCCACCGTTGTGGTGTAATACCCTACTCCAGTTTGTGTTGTGGTAGATTGCCTCTTGGGCTGATGATGATGAGCAATACAAGGAAGAACAGCCTCGCGAGGGTCTGTTCTTGGCTAGGGCGATGAACTGCTATGAGGAGTTCAGTCACCCTTCTCTCTCTGTGTGTGTGATGCTACTCGATCCGACTCTGGTTGTGACTCTCCTTCTCATTCTCCTCTTTTTCTACCCTGGGGGTGGCTAGTCCTATTTATAGGCAAAGGCCCTGGGCCTCTTCCCAAATATTGAGAGGGAAGGGCGCCAACAATTGGCCATTTTGAAGGGGAACATCTGGTACACTTATCCTGACTAAAGTTGGTCTTCGCCTGCCAAAGGCTCTGGTGGTGACGCTGGCTTGGGATCCACAATGACTTCGTCCTTGCCGTTGGGCTGGTCTTGGTCTTGTTGCACCGAAATGGGTGCCTTTGCTTGATGCTCTCGCCTGCGCTTGCTTCCTTTGCACCAAAGAGGAAAGAAGGACACTGCGCGGGCTGGCGCCCACCTAGCGTCCTTGATCGTCATGGCTTGCGTCACGGGCACCTCGTGAGGTACCCCGCCTTGATCTCTCCGCCTCCTCGCGAGCCAGCCTGATAAAGCCGTGCCTGAGGAAGCTTCGTGTCGTCCGCCCCGCGAGGCTTGGCCCCTCGCGAGGGTCTTGGGTCTGTGTTGATGAAGATGGGCCGTGCTGGGATCCCCTTTGAGCCACGCCGCAGGCCGCAGGCAGGCAAGTCTGGGGACCCTCGTTCCCAGAACGCTGACACACCTGACCCACAAAACACCCCAACTCTATCAGACTCTAGCCCTACTACATTGGTCATTTCTGATGCCCCAACTCAGCAGACCCCAACTGCAGCAAACATTATGATTATGCCAGTTGACATAGCACCAGCTCTACGACGCAAAACCCCCATTCCAGCAAAGAGTACACCAAATCCAGTTGCCAAATCCCTTTTCGAACCAGAGAGAGCCCCAATTGCAGCAAATAGGACCCCTGTTCCATTTCTTCCCACTTTAGAAGACAAAGCTTATATTGTTGCCAGGAACTTTGTGCGCATCTTTCCTTCATGGAAAGATTATACCGCAGACACAGAACAATTTCCAGTCTTCCTCCGTAACTTACGCGTAAGTAATGTACTAATGTTATTCATGGTCATTACTGCATATGTTTTTGCTAACAGAAGACACAAGATTTCATTCTTTTAAATGGGCGAGGACCAAACTGGATTGTGAAGACGAGCATGGGTTGGTTGCGCTTTTCAAGCACTCGTTGATGAAGTATCGTTCCTACCTGAGGCAAGCGCACTTCCATGGCAAGCCTCTAAATGAAATTTCCGTAAAGTCTCCGGTGCTACATTTATTCGATGGTGACTGGAATAATCTTGTTACACATTGGTCTCGGCTGCAGCGTAAGGTACTGTCTATGATATCACATCACAATTTGAACTACATTTATGCATTTGCCTTAACATCTCACTTGTACGAGAACTGTTAGCAGAAGAACATTCATTCTCAAGGGACCACATAATCTCGCAACTATACTGCACACTTCATTGCTCTTGTGAGTACCTCTTGCCCTGTATGACCATACTTACTTTCATAGCTGTTTGATTATGTAGCATCACTGCACATGTTAGCCTTGTTATCGTCCATTTGGTGGACATTATAAGATCCATATGGACTCTTACATAAATTTAGAATCAACCCAATGCTTTTGAACAGGTTTAGCTCTGTAGTCCTCTTGTAAGGACTGAACGTCGTCTGTCACTGTACTTAAATTAACAGCTACTCCCTCCGTCCCATAATATAAGAACGTTTTGTACAGTACACCAGTGTTCAAAACACTCTTGTATTATGGGAAGAGGGATTGGTTCATTGTGTAGCATTCTGCATCTTATCTCCCTCGTCCACCATTTACGAAAAAAGATCAGATCTATATTTAATCTTACCAAAAAGTAGAATACACAAACAATGCCAGTGCAGAAGTGTAGCCCATTGCTCTTGTCAGTACATTTTGTCCTGTAACGCTTGTACTTCCAGGGATTGGTAGTTGATTATCTAGCATCAATCTGCATCTTATCTTCATTATCCTCTATACCTTCCAATATTATCATATCTATGATTACTCTCTACAAAATGTAGAGTACATGCAATGCTTATGAAGAAGATTTTGTGCTGAAATTCTTGAGTTATCCTTCCCTTGACATGGAGAAGGGCATTATAAAGCCGGTGTTAACTGTTAATGTAAGTCAGTCCTTCTAAAGCCTTTATCCTCAACTGATGTTTAATTTGCTCATACTCCCTATCGTTTACTGCTATTTAGTTTGCTATTTCTACCAAAATGTATGTTCGCAAGAATCGTAAGTTCTAAGTTGTACTTGTAAAACCAAATTCCTTATTCATACCATGCACATTACTCAATACTCCCTATATGTAGGCTTGTTTTGTGGATTTATAATCCAGTGTGCGGTGAAGCAACCCACGTTTGCACCTTGTCATCTCCTATTTTATCTTACTGATGTGGCTGATGATATGAACAACATGCCATGCACATTAACCAAAATAGATACAATGATTTTCTTTGCCCTTCATCTATGCTTGTTATGTTGACATGGTAATCCAGTAGTGTGGTGAAGCTCCCCGCATTATGAACAATGCCAAATTATGCTATTGATATTTTGAACTTACTCTTTATTTTCTAATTTGAAATTGGATGGAATTGACATCACAGTTATCATCTTTGTTTATACACGTGCAAAACCTGTCATCTCTCTGCTTTGTTTCAGGGTGATATGCCGGATGGCATGCACAAGTCTGCTGAAGGATGTGAGACAAACCCAACATATATTGCAGCAAAGAAGGCAAAACATCTTGAAGATAGCGAGACAACCCCAAAGTCTTGTCTTGATGCAGTGTTCAAGTTACTTGAGACTAGCAGTCAGACAAGCCCACAGAATTCGTTATTTGAATCAGTTCGACTTCTTCAGTCCCAAGTTCTAGCAGAAAGGCATTCTGCAACTCAACTTCGACTTGAAGTCCTATCTCTAAGAAAGATCGTGGAGAACACCAATGAGAACCTCATCGCTAAACAGCTACACCTAGAAGCTATGACCGACATGCTAGGCTAGTCTCACAACCTTGCTTAGCAGCTTGCGCAGCAGTTACCGCGCAAGGCTAACCTTTCTTGAACTGTCTTGGAAGTGGTCTCAGTTCAGTATTATTTTGTTACGCTGCAATGGTGCCCAGTTTTTGTAATCTGCTTCTTCATTGCACCTTATGATCATTTGTGGCAAACTTCGATGCCCGGTGGATGTAATATACCATAAATCCTTTATTGTATAGTGTAGGTTTATTCTTAGTTACTATGCCGTAATTTTTTATTGTATAGAGTAGGTTTGTTCTTAATTCCTACTAGTTGCTGCCATCATTTGCTATTTGAAAAAAAATCAGATGTAGTCGACCGGGCCGAAACATTTGCCTCTAACGGGCCTGGTGTTTAGAGGGCCACAATTGGGCCGGCCTGCATCTTTCTTGGGCCCGAATGATTGGGGCCTTCACACTTTGCGCGAGGCCCACAACTTACACCTGCCTATATTTTAGTTGGGCCTTTTGTGGACCCAGTGCTTAGTTTGGCCCAGGTAGCGTTGGGCCATTAACAGGCTGAATATTGTACTGGCTTGTTACGACCCAGATGAAACCATGGGCCTTTAGCAGGCCGAAATGCATGTTGGGCCTCAATTTTCACTAGTCGTCGACGGGCCTTCAGCAGGCTGAAATGTAGACCGGGCCTTTTTGGGCCCGGTTATATCACGGGCAATTACGAGGCCGAAACATATCTCGGGCCTTAGTTGGCCCACTGATATCATGGGCCTTTAAGAGGCTGAAAGCTTAGTACAGACATCAACGGGCCGAATTATGCGACAGGCCTTTAACAGGCCCAAAGTCACGTTGGGCTTAACTGTTGCCACCTTTATCACGGGTCGTTAGTGGGCCCAATGTCCCGTCGGACCATATATGGCCCATGGGCAGCTCAGGCCATTCCCAGGCCGAAAGTCACACCGGGCTGAAATGGGTCCATGTCTACATCGCGCCTCTAACAGGCCGAAAGTCACTAGCTGTAATTGGGCCCAAATATTCAGCGAACAATTAACGGGCCAGATTTTGCTTTGGGCCGTAAATGGGCCCAAATATTTGGCGAACAATTAACGGGCCGGATCTGGCTTCGGGCCATGAATGGGCCTTTATCAAGCAGGCCGTTATTGGGCTGGCCCATAGTACCTGAGTAAGTACTACGAGTCTTCGACTGGGTCGACCTTTTGAACCTATATGGGCCTCTGTTGGGCCTAGCCACGTGTCGACGTATCGTAGGCATGTTTCCTCCAATGTACGGGCGACATCTGGCCCACTGACGAGCTGACAGGTGTTCCCTCCGGCCAATCAGAATTTTACACGTGGAAATTTCCCATTGGTCCCGGCTGTTAACGGGTTATCGGATCCAAAACCGGACCCGATAGCTTAACGGCGTTCCGTTACGGTGGATGGCACGTGTCGGTCACCCTTGACGAAAGCACTTCTGTGACGCGCGATTTATCGTCATGGAAGTGGACACTTACGTGATGATAATTTTGGTAATGTCATGGAACACTTCTACGACAGCACAGGTATGACTATCTTGATTCTGTCATAAATTTGTCATGGATGTACATGCATGATAGAAAACGTGACCTACTGTGACAAACACGTATCATCACGGAAGTGTATTTTTTTGTAGTGTTACTAGGGACACGGTAATTTGTTTATGTATTCACACATGTATTCAAGTTTTCGGTCATTACAATTATAGCATGAATAATAAACCTTTATCATGAATAAGGAAATATAAAATATTAATAACTTTATTATTGCCTTTAGGGCATATTCCCATGAATCTCCCACTTGCACTAGAGTCAATAATCTAGATTACACTGTGATGCATCTAACACCCATAGTTCACATGGCCATGTGATTAACACCCAAAGAGTTTACTAGAGTTAATAATCTAGTTCACATCGCCATGTGATTAATTCCCAAAGAGTTTACTAGAGTCAATAATTTAGTTCACATCGCCATGTGATTAACACTCAAAGAATTCTAACGTCTGATCATGCTTTGCTTGTGAGAGAGGTTTTAGTCAACAAGTCTGCAACATTCAGATCCATGTGTACTTTGCAAATTTCTGTGTCTACAATGCTCTACATAGAGCTACTCTAGCTAATTGCTCCCACTTTCAATACGTATCCAGATTGAGACTCAAAGTCGTCTGAATCGGTGTCAAAGCTTGCATCAACGTAACTCTTTATGACGAATGATACGTCTCCAATGTTCTATAATTTTTTATTGTTCCATGTTGTTATATTATCATTCTTGGATGTTTTATAATCATTTTATATCATTTTTTGTACTAACCTATTAACATAGTGCCCAGTGTCAGTTGCCGTTTTTTACATCGCAGAAAATCAATACCAATCGGAGTCCAAATGCAGCGAAACTTTTTGTGTATTTTTTTGGACCATAAGATATCCAGTGGGCCAGAGAAGCACCTGGGGGTGCCCCGAGGGGGCACAACCAACCAGGGCGCGCCCAGGTGGGTTGTGCCCACTTCGGTGGCCTCCCGCACCACCTATAAATACTCCAATATTTCAGAAAACCTAGGGGAGTCGACAAAATTTTATTCCAGCCGCCACAAGTTCTAGAACCACGAGTTCCAATCTAGAGCCCTTTTCCGGCACTCCGCCGGAGGGGAACACGATCACGGAGGGGTTCATCATCCTCATTGGTGCCTCTCCGATGATGCGTGAGTAGATTACCACAGACCTACGGGTCCGTAGGCAGTAGCTATATCGCTTCTTCTCTCTTTGTATCTCAATACAATGCTCGCTTGGAGATCTATTTGATGTAATGACTTTTTGCGGTGTGTTTGTTGGGATCGGATGAATTATGAGTTTATGATTAGATTTGCATTGATTTAATATCCATTCTTGATTATTATAGGCTTGTATTTGTTCTCCGATATTTGGGTTTTGTTTGGCCAACTTGATCTATTTATCTTGCAATGGGAATATGTGCTTCGTAGTTGCTTGATCTTGTGGTGTCCATTCCCAGTGACAGAAGGGGCAGCAAGGCACGCATGTATCGTTGCTACTAAGGATAAAAAGATGGAGTCTATTCCTACATGAATAGATCTTGTCTACATCATGTCATCATTCTTATTGCATTACTTCGTTTTTCCATGAACTTAATATACTAGATGCATGCTGGATAGCGGTCGAAGTGAGGAGTAATAGTATTAGATGCAGACAGGAGTCGGTCTACTAATCTTGGACGTGATGCCTATATACATGATCATTGTCTTGGATATCGTCATAATTATTTGCTTTTCTCACAATCCGGGCGTCTAGGCCAGAATCCGCTCTTTTACGCGAGAGTTTAGGCAGGTCGCGCCCGTCTCGGGCCACTTCCTAGGCTGCGCTTCCTAAATTTTAGGTTTTTTTAGCATCTATAACCTTTATTAAATCTGGATGTTCATAGGGATACAGATGATATCGGGCGTATTTAGAAGCCACAGGTGGCGCCCAGGAGACAAAGAAGCCGCAACTTTTGCAAGAGCATGCGCTTCGAAATTATGCTTCCTATTCTCATGAATAAAACGGATATTAGGAAAAAATCTAGCCTTATGGTTTATCTCATTCAAAACTAAGGCAAACTGGCAGGGAACATCTGAGCCTATCATGGAAATAACAGCAGCACAATCCGAAGCCACACATATAGAATTGAGATTGAGATCCATCGCCAAAGCAAGGGCTTCATTGCATGATTGTGCTTCCAACGAGGACGGGTCCGTGAGACCCTCAAAAACTCTGGCTGAGGCTCCAAGAAAGGCTCCCGCTCTGTCACGGCAGACCACAGCTGCTGCACCCCTTCTACCAGATCTGGACACGCCTCCATCAACGTTTAGCTTCGCTTCTTCATCGGTTGGAGGAAGCCAACCAGGTGATGTCGCTCTGGTCCTCGAATTTTCCGCTGTTACATGCAGGTCCTTTGGCTTTGCATGCAAGTCCCTCAGGCGTGACTTGTGCACAGCCATGCAATCCAGATCGGACAGAAATTTGTTGATGAAAACCGAGGTGCTCAAGGGGCTTTGGTACTGCTCATCATGGATAGCGCGGCGTCGCGCCCACCATATGGCCCACATTGTGATCAAAATATGAACAACTTCCTGCTCTTTTAGAGTATCCAGTAGCCAAAACATCCACAAACGAGCATCCTCTGTTTGGTTTGAGATCATTACTTCTGTCAATTCCTCGTCAGCCAGAGCCCAGACACAACGTGACATATGGCAATCAAACAGAGAGTGTCTCCATGTATCCACTGCCGCTTGGCAGAGCGGGCAAGCCGGCGAGTCTGTCATCTTCCTTTGCTGCCTCACCTCGCCGGTGGGGATCGATGTCCTGGCTAACCGCCAAGCAAAAATTTTGATTTTGGGTGGGATGCTCAAATTCCAGAGTTTGCCCCAAGACTTCTTATCTGCATCCGAATCTGAATGCCCCGGAACATGCTCCAACCATTCCGTTCTCTGTTGCTTTGTAGTCGCCAGTAAACGGTATGCAGACCATACTGAAAAGGTGCCTCTTCTATCATAATGCCAGGCCCAAAAGTCAGATTGTACTTGTGTACTCAAAGGGATATTCGGTATCGCTTCCTTGTCCATAGCATAAAAGTGCTCATCGAGAACATCAATATTCCAGCCCGCAGTAGTGTGGTCAAGCAGCTCTGACACAAGTTGCGGCGGATTTGGGGTCTTTGGGCACACCGGCCGTAGCTTATGATCTCGCGGTATCCAGTTGTCATGCCAAATGCTCGTCTCACCTCCCGTGCCAATCCTTTTGATGATTCCCAATTTCAGGGTGTCACACCCCTCATGTATGGAGCGCCACACTTGAGACAGATTGCTTCCCAGCACAGCTTCCAGAATGGTGCAATTATGGTAATAAACAGCCTTTAATATGCGTGCACTTAGTGAGTCGGGCTCTGTCAGTAGGCGCCAGGCTTGACGGGCAAGCAAGGCTAAGTTAAACAGCTCGATGTCACGAAAGCCCATGCCTCCCATAAACTTCGGTTGCATCATGACTTCCCACGAGACCCATGCAATTTTCCTTTCTCCCTTCTTAGAGCCCCACCAAAACTTCCGAAGTAAGCCGTTAATATGAAGGCATAGGCCCCTCGGTAGTTTGAAACACACCATTGAATATGTGGGTATCGCTTGCGCCACAGATTTTATGAGAACTTCTTTGCCACCCACCGAAAGGGCCTTTTCCATCCACCCTTGGACATGCTTCCAGATCCTGTCCTTTAAGTACTTAAAGGATCCCTCTTTTGCTCTTCCGACATCCGAAGGAAGCCCTAAGTACTTCTCTGATAATTGTTCATTATTAACATCCAAGACTCGCATAACTTATTTCCTCAAGTCCTCAGAACACCCCTTGCTGAAGAAAATTGATGACTTATCTTTGTTAGTACGTTGTCCTGATGCATCACAATATCTCTGAAGCAAAACATTGATCCGTGTTGCCATCTCTGGTGTAGCGTCAAAAAAGAGCAAGCTGTCATCAGCAAAGAGGAGGTGATTAACAGCTGGAGCATCTGTAGCTACCTGAATGCCATGTATACTCTCCCCTGGGACCGAAGATTTCAACAAAGATGAGAGGCCTTCTGCCGCCAACAGAAAAAGATAGGGCGAATTGGGGTCACCCTGTCGTAAGCCTCGGGTTGGCTTGAATTCCTCTGACTTACCTCCATTAAACATGACTGAAAAAGAAACAGAAGTAATACACCTCATGATAGTTTCGGTGAACCGAGGACTGAAACCTAGTTTCAACATTACTGCCTTCAAATATGGCCACTCGATTCTGTCATAGGCCTTCATCATATCGAGTTTTAGAGCATAGAATCTGTTTCCCTTCAACTTCCTTGTTTTCATATAGTGTAAGCACTCATAAGCGGAGATGAAATTGTCGGTGATTAGACGACCCGGTACAAATGCCGATTGTTCCTCTGAAATGATGTCGGGGAGAATGAGTTTGAGCCGGTTAGCCAATACCTTTGAAGCAATCTTGAAGATCACATTGCATAGGCTTATCGGTCGGAACTGTGCTAAATTTTTTGGACTAGCAATCTTGGGAATGAGAACGATGAAAGTTTTGTTTATCTCCTCCGGTGAATCATCTCCACTCAGAACACGCAGCACCATATCGGTTACCTCCTCACCACATAATTCCCAGTGACGTTGAAAAAAGTGAGCGGGAAAGCCATCGGGCCCCGGGGCCTTTGTCGGGAACATTTGGAAGAGTGCAGACTTCACCTCTTCCTTGGTATAAGGGGCGTTCAACATACTATTCATGTGGCCATTCACTTTAACCGGTATGTGAGAGAGAACCTCTTCCATTCGAATGGTATTTTCCGAAGCATATAAATTCTCGTAGAAGCTAGTTGCCATCGCTGCCATCTCCTCCTGATCGGACGTCATAGATCCATCAGCTTGCTGGAGCTCCAAAATGTGATTCTTGGCTTTCCTTGCACTAGCTTTTTTGTGGAAAAATTTAGTATTGTTGTCCCCTTCAGCGAGCCATTGTATACGGGCCCTTTGACGCCACATGATTTCTTCCCGACAACACAGCTCGACCATTCGAGCTTCAACTTCCTCCTCTTCCGTGCTTGGTCCGACGCGCATAGATGCCGCTCTCAGTTCCTCAAGCCTCTTGCGGAGCTGTCTGAGTTCAGATCGAACGGAACCAAAAGTGTAACGCCCCCACTTTTGTAGGTCTGTCGCTAAACTCGCTAGCTTCTCTGAAAAATCAGAAACTGACTGAGCCCTTGCTTTGTCTTTCCATGCATTCTCCATAACAGACCCAAACCGACCATCCCGTTCCCACATGCATTCATACCGGAAGGGCCGCTGGGCTGCCCGAACACTCTCACTGACTAAGTCAGTCGCCAATAGGATTGGGGAGTGGTCGGACTTGACCGCCGTGAGATGCTCTACACTGGCAAATGGAAATCGGGCGGACCAAGAAGCTGACGCAAGTGCCCTGTTGAGGCGAACTCGGCAGTAATGACCTCCAGAAACTTTCTTCTCCCACGTCCAGTCCAGCCCCTTATAGCCCAAGTCCGCAAGGGCACATAAATCAGTTGCCTCACGGAAAACCTCCATCTGCGCACTATCTCTCTCATGTACTCCCATCTGCTCTTCTTTCCTGAGAATTTCATTAAAGTCCCCAATACACAGCCACGGCAGAGTGCTTTCGCCTCTCAAACGCTTCATCATATCCCACGTCTTATAGCGGAGGCTTCTATTTGCTTCACCATAGAAACACGAGAGCCGCCATTGTTCCTTCAATGGTTCCTTAACCCATGCATCCACATGATACCGAGAAAAGTTTTTTATTGAGACATCTAAAGAATTTTTCCAAAAGATACATATGCCGCCACTGCGGCCAGAACTACCAACTCCAAAACTGAAATCAAAACCTAACGAAAAACGAAGACCTTCAACACGATTCTTCGGCAGTTGAGTTTCAACTAAGCAAAGAATCACCGGCGAACTCCTCTCCACGAGATCGCGGAGTTCTCTGACCGTCGCGGGGTTGCCAATCCCGCGGCAGTTCCAGCATAGTATTTTCATTGGGCCTGGCGGCGCCCCGGCTCGGAGCCCGCCAATAACGCCATCTTCTTATCCTTCGTCGGTGAGGAACCTTTCTTAGCTTTCTTCGATTCCCTTGGAGACACATACACCGGTGGAGGCGGTGGTGTATCAGACTCACTAATAGGTATAGCACTTGCAGCTCCATTCTGTGCCAAAACTAGCGCTTGGCTTTGATTAGTGATGATTGGGTTCGTCCCCGTGTTACTTGTCTCTTCAGGCATGTTGCTACTAGCAGTAAGAACATCATTCAGGTTACGCCGTGCCACTGGCTCCTCACTAGACGAGCTAAGGCCAGCAGGAGGTTTCAGAGGGCTAGTCACATCAGCATCTATATCATCTCCATCTTCAAAGCCAGCCTCCTGGGATGACCTTTTGCGCGGACCCTCCTGGTTACATGGTGGGGCTCTGCCACGCCCAGTCCCGGCTCTGCCTCATCCCCGGGACCAACCCCCTCGAGTGGAACGACCATACTGCTGTTGATCAGGGGCCACCTCCTTGCGTTGGGCGAGCATCCAGCTTCCAAACTGCCGCTGTTTTGGTTCCCACACCCCGTCTCCGCATTCTTCATGGTTGTGCCCCATGAAACCGCATACCTGGCAAAAGTAAGGGATCTTCTCGTATTTGACTGGGAGGAAGCGACGCCCCTCACCCGTGACATTCAGTGGCGTAACTCTGGTCAAGGGCTTGTTAACCAGCACCCTTGCGCGAACTCTGACATAATCTCCCTCATAGTAGAGCTTTGGAGCGAGTACCACCTCCTTAACTCTGCCAATGCGTCGAGCCAGTTGATCCACAATTTCTGTTTTACGATACAGATCACGGATATTATGGATTTGTGCCCAAACATACAAACCATCAAAGACCACTGATTCCGGGTCTGTCTTGCCATCGTAATCCTCGATCAAAAGCCCCATCCCCTTGAACAGCCATGGGCCGCCATGGACGACCTTCTTCCAGTCTCCCAGACAGAACATCTGGAACACAAACAGATTGTCGCCTGCCTCTCTGAACTTCGGCACCTGCGCTAGCCCCCAGATCGATTTCAGTGTCTCAAACATAGCGGTGGAACTAAAGCGGCGCGTCGTGTTCAGCTTCCCAATTGCCATCCACCGTGCCTCTGCCTCAAATTTCCTCAACACCTCCTCGCCTACGACCACGTCATCCAACTCCTCGTCCTTCAGATCGAGGTGCTGCAGCATCTCCTCCAAGTTCCTTCCGGTCCAGCCGGTCGTCGATGAGGATCCTTCCGGAGTCGCCATCTAGGGTTAGGCCAAGTAGAACCCCGCGTGGAAAAAAGAAGGCTCCGATCCTAAACTCCGAGCAGCAGACCAGGGAGGTGTGCGCTAGCAGGAGGAGGACCGGCAGCCGGGGAAAAAAACTCACAACGGCGCTGGGATCGCCGTCGGAGGACGATCCTAAATTTTAGGTAGTCTTCCCCTCGGTCCGCATTCTGCATCCACGTGAGCAAGAGAGGCCGCAACCCCTCTCATGGGCTTTTCTTTTACTTTATTCTTTGTGCATTCCACCCGTCGTGCATGCATTAATTACCATATGCACTTCCTAACTGCGCAACTGTAGGAGGGGAACGTATGGTTGCATATGTACCTTATATGAAAAAAAAATAACAATTCAACAAAAAGAAATTTTTTGAAATTAGTTTTGAAATAAACTTGACCTTTCATTGTACTAGTGAGAAAAGTTCCACACACAAAAATTCTTCTTTGACTTCTTTTCAAAAAAGACAAACTTTCGGTCAAAATAGCGTTAATAGTGACCTATAATAGCAAATAAATTTTGTCTTTTTCGATGTGAAGTCAACGTTGACTTTTTTTTGTGAAAATGTATAAACTAGTGCGCAAGTAAGTTAAGTTTGATCTAAAAATACTTTTGGACTATTTTAACTTTTTTTTAGTTATTTAAAAAATATCCCATATAATGTGTATATACATGCGAGAGCCAAAACATTTCCCCACAACTGTACTACTACTAGTACGTACACTAGCATGCATGGCCGCTACTAGTAGTAGCCTACTCGTGTCACTTGTTCGTTACAATCTTTACTCCCTTCATTTATTTTTAGTTCGCATATAAGATTTAGTCAAAGTCAAACTTTATTAATTTTGACTACTGTTTATAAAATAATATATCAAGATTCATAATATGAAATCAATATTCTTAGGTGCATCATGAAATTAATTTGCATACCATACATCTTTAGTATTGTAGATGTTAATATATTTTTCTATGAAGTTAGTCAAAATTTACAAAGTTTGACTTTGATCAATTTTATATGCAGAATAAAAAAACGAAGGGAGTACTTCCTTTGTCCGGTGATAGAAATTTTAGAACAAATTATGAAGTGCAGTAAAAATGCATTGAAAATATGCAAGACATTATCTCTCTTCTCTTTAATTACCCAACCCCCATTGAACTAAGTGCATGTATAAATTAAGGAGACCATACGTAAATGTTATTGGTCTTGATTACCATGTGATGAGAGAGATTAAGTGCATTGGGAAGATAGAAGTACACTCTTTTGTGGACAAATTTTAAAGCCAAATGTACACTTTTGACCGGACGGAGGAAGTACTTATCTCGCGTAAAACTGTCTGCAAAAACTAACTAGCACTCGTGTCTGTCTCCTAGCCACCACGCCCCCTCCTCTCCCCTCGACGTCGCGGGTGGACTCCGCCGGGAGAAGCCCGCCTGGATCCGGTGGCGGCGGGCCAATTCTTCCCGCCGGCTCCGGACGCTCACGAGTGGGAGCCCGTGGCAACGGGCGGCGGAACTTGTTACTTAAAAAAATATGAAACTTGTTATTTGTGGGAAGCCGAAATATACTCAAAAGAGAGATGGATCCGTGGGAAGTCGAGATGCACCAAACAAAAATCAACACGTGTGTGGGTTTGGTGCAGGCCAACCCGAAGGCAGCTAAGAAGATGATGCTGTGTCGAAGGCGAAGGGTGGTTTCCGATGAAGACAAGACTGTGTTGCTGGCTGATGATGCCACCTTTGGGTTTTTGCATTGCCGAGATGATTTGTATTTATGATTTGGCGAAGCAGCTGTGTATTGTGGTTTTGCTTTGCTTTGCGTTCCATATAGGACTAGCTTTTTTGGCAATTCTTTCAGAATTGTCACTTCATTTTTTTTACAATTCATAGCTAATTCTTAACTAGCTAGGAATTGTAAAAAAAAAGGAGTAACAATTCTTGAAGAAATTGGGTCAGTTCATTATTTAGTTATTTAACTTAGGTTAGCTCTCACCGACGCCTCTCCAATCTTGGCCTCCTTTTCTGGTTCGCTCTGCTCCTTCTTCACGATCGACCTTGTGCTCCTCCTCGCCGACGACCGGCGGCTCCGTGCCTTCGTCCTTCTCCCCCTCTTGAGCGGCGACCGGCGGCTTCTTAACCTCATCCTCCTGTTGAACATTGGTCTTCTTGAGGACCTTGCGCTCGAGCTGCTGCCTGAAGGTGCGCGGCTTGAAGCGCGGCGTCTCGGCGCCATCCCCTTGGACGAGCTCCGGCAGCGGGCGCAACAGCACGGAGTCGGGCGGCGGCTGGGCGAAGACGACCCAGGAGACTCGCACGGCCTGCCGGTTGACGAGCCCGCGGTGGAGCACGCTGGTGTAGCGCCCGTTGCTGAGGATCTCGAGCGAGTCGCCGACGTGGACCACGAGCGTGCCCGGCTCGTCGCGCGCGGTGACCCAGGTCTGGCCGTCGCCGGGATGGAGGACCTGCAGGCCGGGCACGCCGTTGGTGAGGATGAAGGAGAGCGCGGAGACGTCGGTGTGCGCCTCCACGCCTACGGCCAGCTCCGGCTGCGGGCACCGCGGGTAGTAGTTGATCTTGAGCTTCAGCAGCAGGTCGTCCTCCATCTCGTCCTCTCCGGAGGTGAGGCGGAGGCGGCGTTCGAGGGTGTCGGCCGGGACGCCGAGCCCTAGGGAGAGGATGGCGAGGAGCCGGGACGAGAGCGCGCTGACGTGCTCCCCGAAGCTCCTAGTGACGGGCACGTACTCCGGCGGGTGGGCCGGCCAGCGCGTGTGGTCGGCGCGGGCGTCGGGGTGGAGCATGTGTAACAGGTAGTCCTCCCACTCCCTCTTCCCATCCTCGCCGGCCGACCCGGCAAGCCGGCTGCCGTACCCCTCGAGCCTTCCCGCCGCCGGGTCGTTGGCGTAGGCCTCCTTGTCCGCGATCGGCATGCGGAAGAACCCGGTGCCGGCGCCGCGCAGTGCATTTATGAGGTCCTCCGGGATGCCGTGGCCGGCCACGTGCATGACGCCCCATTCCTCCGCGGCGGCGCGCACGGCGTCGACGACGCCGAGGCTGGAGGGCGAGCCCGGGTCCGCGGAGTCGAAGGCGGCCACGTCGACGACCGGGATGCGCGGGGAGCCCGCAGCGGACCAGCTGGCCGCCGCCTCGTGGTAGGCGTCGCCCAGGCCCTGGCGCTCCTCCTGCGGCCGCACGTACTCAGCCGGGATCGCCGTCGCGCCGCTCATGCTCAGCGCCTCCACGCGCGCCATCTTCTTGGATTCTTCTTCTTTCTGATTAGATTACTTTGCTTGGTGATCGGATAGAATCGATGGAGTTGATGGATGGAATACTTATAGTAGATGAGAAGAATCCATGGTTGGGTTGGGTTTGGTGGTTAGCTCCATCTTTCCATCGCGCGCCAAAGCAGAGCAGAGTTCGCTTGCAACGACACGCACGTGCTGCATGCTATCGTCCAACTCCATTTTTGTTTTTTTAGGCTTATCTCCTTAGCAGAAACAGTGTGGCATGATGGGATGCTGACACGAGATGCTGGGCTGCACCTTACGTTTCAACCTCCACTCTTGTTTGCTTCCCTAAAAAACAAGATAAGAACAACTCCGACGTATCCGTTTGGGTTGATGTGGACAAAAAAATCGGCCTAACGAGCCGACCTAAACGGACGCGCGTCCGCTTTTCGTCCGCCAGCCGATTCATTCCCGACCCATCTTTTAGCCTCATTTGTGTCGGCGCGAACATGAGGTGGACGCGCGCTTCGCCCACCTACTCCTCCCCTGGCCTGTCAGTCGGTGGCACATTGGTCATCCTCTCCCATTCCAACAGCAAACCCTCGCCCGCCTACTTCATCGCCACTGCCGCCGCCCATTTTTCCGGTGCCTCCGCCAGCTGCTGGTGCCACAACATCCACCCATGCGACGCCGCCACCTCCCACGTCGCCGCCACCACCGTCTTCCCGCCGAGGATCCGGGAGCTTCCCACCCCACTCCCCCAACACAGCCGCGACCAAGAAGCCGCCCCGCCGCCCCTGCCAGCTCCTTCGTCCTGACACCGTCAGGCTCGTCGGACGCCGCCAGGGCAGGTTCCTGGTCCGAGGGCGGCGCGACTCCCTTCATTGGCCGGCTCCTTCATCGACGCCCACAAGCTGTTCGACAGTTTTGCCAAGGTACAGAATATGGACTCCGCCGACGAGTTCTTTTTTAACAATTTCCTTTGCGACTCTGACGATTCCTCATCCGATGATGATGAGGAGATCTTGGCTGCCATGTTGGTCCATCACCACCTCAATAGCCAGCGGCCGTTGTTCTGTGGCTCCATTCCGGGGCACCTTCCGGTGTTGAATCGCAACTGAGAGAGATGGCATTTCCTTCTTTGGAAGTACTACTTTGACACAACGAACCCGTTGTTCAAACATCAAAAATTCCGCCGCCGTTCCCGTATGAGTAGACATCTTTTCAACCGTATTAGAGAGGGGGTGGTCGGCTACGATGACTATTTCAAGTGCAAAGAGGATGCCCTTGCAAAGAGGATGCCTGCTTGTTGGCGATGAATGCCAGCAGGGGCTTCCCAGGGATGCTTGGCAGCATCAACTGCATGCGCTGGGAGTGGAAGAACTGCCCTTCTGCTTGGCAAGGGCAGTATAAGGGCCATGTCAGGTCCTGCACTGTCATACTTGAGGCCGTGGCATCTCAAGATCTCTGGATATGGCACTCTTTCTTTGGCATGGCCGGATCACACAATGATATCAACGTGCTTCAGCGCTCGCCAGCGTTTGCTAGGCTTGCCGAAGGCAACATCCCATCAGTTAATTTTACCATCAATGGCCACAACTACGACAAAGGATACTACCTGGGTGACGGTATATATCCTTAGTGGACCACTATTGTGAAGACAATCCCCAACCCTGTCGGAGAGAAGAGGAAAAGATTTGCCCAAGAGCAAGAGAGTGCTAGGAAGGACATCAAATGTGCCTTTGGTGTTTTGCAGTCCCGATGGGGCATCGTTCCGTATCCTGCTAAGACTTGGAGCACGAAGAAACTGTGGGAGGTGATGACTGCTTGTGTGATCATGCATAATATGATTGTACAAGATGAGTGCCCGGGACGTCTCTACGATCAAGGGTTTCAGTTCGAGGGTGAGAATGTTGTGCTTGAGCATGGAGAAGCGGCAAAGTTTAAACAATTCACTCAATTTCAACATGACATGCGTGATTGGGAAACTCACATGCAACTGCAAAATGATTTGGTTGAGCATATGTGGGCCCATGTTGGCAACCAATAGATATATCTTTTTTATTCAACTTGCAAAACTATGCGAGACTATTTTACTTTTATTCGGCCTGTAAAACTATGCTATTTATTTGGTTGAAACTATGCTATTTACTATATGTTTGCTTGTGAAATAATGCAAAATTTGTGTGTGAAATAATGCAGAATTTGTTGAAAAGTTTTGAGAGGCTGGATGCTTCGCGAGTATGGAATGAGACGATATTATTTTTGTCTATATTGCTAGATCGTTTAGTATAAATGAATGACAGCAACAACGTATATTGAAAATGGAGCTCAAGCTCATGTGCACCTAGATGAATAGTAGTCCATCTGTAACCTATTATAAGACGTTTTTAGAGTCCATGACAATGTCAAAGAAAGGCTTATATTATGTTACATATGGAGTAAAAAACAAAATATAGTGGACAAATGTAGAAAACTGTTCTTTTTTTCTAGCGAACATCTTCCTATGTTCTAACTACATGCAATTTTCTTTTTATGAAGAATGACATTTGTGGAGCTCTAGGAAAACAAAATATGGGTTCAATTTTGTTATAAGTAATATAGCTTGTTTAGACTTTGGAAAATATAACGTCTAAATCCTCTATTCGTAAATAGCTAGTACAACCCACTACCTATTTTTCCTACACATGCAAGCATTTACATGAGCAAATCATGCATGCAAGCCATAAATTACATATTCTTTTCATTACTTTATGCATGCAAGGCCGCCACATCATCAATTCATGCATATTAGTTATAAATTATATTTTGTATTGACAATATATTTTTGGCGATTGCAGCATACCCATGTATTTCATCCTTCACGTTTTATTTGAAATGATATTCTGTCTACTGGAATTCATTTTTCTCTCTATTTATATGCTTCATATTTTCAACCTTTTAAGCTTACATTTACTTTCCATTTCTTTTAGATGTTTTAAGCAACTATTTGTGCATATTTTAATTAACAAGATTTCCGCAGCAACACGCGGGGCATCATCTCGTTCCTATAATAGAGGGAGCCCAGATATTTGGGGTGACATGTGATTCCCAAACAGCCCAGATATTCGTAAGCGATGATGATGATAGCCCATGGGCTCACCCCTCTAGTGCAATAGTCGGAAATTTTATTTCTGTCTTGCTAATCTTTAGTGCAATAGGCTCACCCTTCTAGTGCGATCTAGTGTTTTGTGAATCCATACTTGCAGGATTTGGACATTGCTACCAAGCATGCTCCCATGAGATATATGCTACCTCTTGAGCATGCGTTGGTTTTCCCTTGAAGAGGAAAGGGTGATGCAGCAAAGTAGCATAAGTATTTCCCTCAGATTTTGAGAACCAAGGTATCAGTCCAGTAGGAGACTACACGCAAATCGCCTAGTACCTGCGCAAACAATCAAGAACCTTGCAACCAACGCGATAAAGGGGTTGTCAATCTTTTCACGGCCACTTGCAAAAGTGAGATCTGATAAAGATAATAAGATAAATATTTTTGGTATTTTTGTTGTATAGATTGGAAAATAAAGATTGCAAAATAAATAGTAACTATAATTATAGATCGGAAACTTATATGATGTAAAGTAGACCCGGGGCCATAGGTTTCACTAGTGGCTTCTCTCAAGATAACATATATATTACAGTGGGTGAACAAATTACTGCCGAGCAATTGATAGAAAAGCGCATAGTTATGAGAATATTTAGGCATGATCATGAACATAGGCATCACGTCCGTGTCAAGTAGACCGAAATGATTCTGCATCTACTACTATTACTCCACACATCGACCGCTATCCAGCATGCATCTAGAGTATTAAGTTCATAATAACGGAGTAACGCATTAGGCAAGTGACATGTAGAGGGATAAACTCAAACAATATGATATAAACTCCATCTTTTTATCCTTGATGGCAACAATACAATACGTGTCGGTTCCCTTTCTGTCTAAGAACATCTCCCATTGCAAGAAAGATCAATCTAGTAGGCCAAACTAAACCGATAATTCGAAGAGACTTGCAAAGATATTAAATCATGCATATAAAAATTCAGAGAAGAATCAAATATTGTTCATAGATAATCTTGAATATAAACCCACAATTCATCGGATCTCGGCAAACACACCGCAAAAAGTATTACATCGAATAGATCTCCAAGAAGATTGAGGAGAACTTTGTATTGAGATCCAAAGAGAGAGAAGAAGCCATCTAGCTAATAACTATGGACCCGAAGGTCTGTGGTAAACTACTCACACATCATCGGAGAGGCTATGGTGTTGATGTAGAAGCCCTCCATGATCAAATCCCCCTCCGACAGATCGCCGGAAAAGGCCCCAAGATGGGATCTCGTGGGTACAGAAGGTTGCGGCGGTGGAAAAATGGTTTCGTGGCTCCCCTGGATGTTTTCAGGGTATAAGAGTATATATAAGCGAAAGAAGTAGGTCGGTGGAGCTACGAGGGGCCCACGAGGGTGGGGGCGCGCCTACCCCCCTGGCTGTGCCCTCCGGCCTCGTGGCCGCCTTGTTGCTTCCTTGACTTCCAATCCAAGTCTCTTGGGTTGTGTTTGTTCCAAGAAAGATCCTCGTGAAGGTTTCGTTCCGTTTGGATTCCGTTTGATATTCCTTTTCTGCCAAACACTTAAATATGCAAAAAAACAGCAATTTGCACTGGGCCTTCGGTTAATAGGTTCGTCCCAAAAATAATATAAAAGAGCATATTAAAGCCCATTGAACATCCAAAACAGATAATATAATAGCATGGAACAATAAAAAATTATAGATACATTGGAGACGTATCAAGCATCTCCAAGCTTAATTCCTGCTCGTCCTCGAGTAGGTAAATGATAAAAAACAGATTTTTTCACGTGGAATGCTACCTAACATAATTTTCAATGTAATTTTATTTATTGTGGCATGAATGTTCAGAACCGAAAGATTCAAGACAAAAGTTTAATATTGACATAAAAATAATAATACTTCAAGCATACTAACTAAGCAGTTATGTCTTCTCAAAATAACATGGCCAAAGAAAGCTCATCCCTACAAAATCATATAGTTTGGCTATGCTTCATTTTCGTCACACAAAATGCTCTCATCATGCATAACCCTGATGACAATCCAAGCAATTGTTTCATACTTTAGTATTTTCAAACTTTTTCAACTTTCACGCAATACATGAGCATGAGCCATGGACATAGCACTATGGGTGGAATAGAAGATGATGATGGAGGTTGTGTGGAGAAGAAAAAAAAGGGAGAAAGTATCACATCGACGCGGCTAATCAACGGGCTATGAAGATGCCCATCAATTGATGTCAATGCGAGGAGTAGGGATTGCCATGCAACAGACGCACTAGAGCTATAAATGTATGAAAGCTCAACAAAAGAAACTAAGTGGGTGTGCATCCAACTTGCTTGCTCACGAAGACCTAGGGCATTTGAGGAAGCCCATTGTTGGAATATACAAGCCAAGTTCTATAATGAAAAATTCCCACTAGTATATGAAAGTGACAATATAAGAACTCTCTATCATGAAGATCATGGTGCTACTTTGAAGCACAAGTGTGGAAAAAAAAGGATAGTAGCATTGTCCCCTCTCTCTTTTTATCTCATTTTTTTATTTGGCCTTTCTCCTTTTTTTCCTCACATGGGACAATGTTCTAATAATGATGATGATCACACTTCTATTTATTTACAACACAAGGATTACAACTCGATACTAGAACAAAATATGACTATATGAGTGCCTCCGGTGGTGTACCGGGATAGGCAATGAATCAAGAGTGACATGTATGAAAAATTATGCATGGTGACCTTGCCACAAATACGATGTCAACTACATGATCATGCAAGGCAATATGACAGTGATGAAGCGTGTCATAATAAACGGAACGGTGGAAAGTTGCATGGCAATATATCTCGGAATGGCTATGGAAATGCCATAATAGGTAGGTATGGTGGCTACTTTCAGTAAGATATAAGGAGGTTTATGTGTGATAGAGCGTATCATATCGCGGGGTTTGGATGCATCGGCGAAGTTTGCACCAACTCTCGAGGTGAGAAAGGGCAATGCACAGTACCGAAGAGGCTAGCAATGATGGAAGGGTGAGAGTGCGTATAATCCATGGACTCAACATTAGTCATAAAGAACTCACATACTTATTGCAAAAATTTAGAAGTCATCAAAACCAAGCACTACGCGCATGCTCCTAGGGGGATAGATTGGTAGGAAAAGACCATCGCTCATCCCCGACCGCCACTCATAAGGAAGACAATCAAAGAAACACCTCATGCTTCAAATTTGTCACACAACATTTACCATACGTGCATGCTACGGGACTTGCAAACTCCAACACAAGTATTTCTCAAATTCACAATTACTCAACTAGCATGACTCTAATATTACCATCTTCATATCTCAAAACAATCATCAAGTATCAAACTTCTCATAGTATTCAATGCACTCTATATGGAAGTTTTTATTATACCCATCTTGGATGCATATGATATTAGGACTAATTTTATAGCCAAAGCAAATTACCATGCTGTTCTAAAAGACTCTCAAAATAATATAAGTGAAGCATGAGAGATCAATAATTTCTATAAAATAAAACCACCACCGTGCTCTAAAAAGATATAAGTGAAACACTAGAGCAAAAATTATCTACCTCAAAAGATATAAGTGAAGCACATAGAGTATTCTAATAAATTCTGATTCATGTGTGTCTCTCCCAAAAGGTGTGTGCAGCAAGGATGATTGTGGTAAACTAAAAAGCAAAGACTCAAATCATACAAGACGCTCCAAGCAAAACACATATCATGTGGTGAATAAAAATATAGCCTCAAGTAAAGATACCGATAGACGAAGACAAAAGAGGGGATGCCTTCCGGGGCATCCTCAAGCTTAGGCTTTTGGTTGTCCTTGAATTTTACCTTGGGGTGCCTTGGTCATCCCCAAGCTTAGGCTCTTGCCACTCCTTATTCCATAATCCATCAAATCTTTACCCAAAAACTTGAAAACTTCACAACACAAAACTTAAACAGAAAATCTCATGAGCTCTGTTAGTGCAAGAAAACAAACCATCACTTTAAGGTACTGTAATGAACTCATATTTATTTATATTAGTGTTAAACCTACTGTATTCCAACTTCTCTATGGTTCATACCCCCCGATACTAGCCATAGATTCATCAAAATAAGCAAACAACACACGAAAAACAGAATCTATCAAAAACAGAAAAGTCTGTAGCAATCTGATTTCTTAGAATACTTCTGGAACTCCAAACATTCTGAAAAACTAGGAAAGCCTGGATAATTAGTATATTGATATACTTCAAAAAGAATTGGTATTTTATCACATTCTGGTGAATTTTAACAATTATTTTCGTGAGCATAAAGTTTCTGTCTTTTTCAGCAAGATCAAACAACTATCACCCAAGAAGATCCTATTGATTCTACTTGGCACAAACACTAATTAAAACATAAAACACATCCAAACAGAGTCTAGATGAATTATTTATTACTAAACAGGAACAAAAATAAATTTGGGTTGCCTCCCGACAAGCGCTATCGTTTAACGCCCCTAGCTAGGCATAAAAACAAGAGTAGATCTAGGTATTATCATCTTTGGTATGCAATCCGTAAGTGGCTCTCATAATAGATTCATAAGGTAATTTAATTTTATTTCTAGGAAAGTGTTCCATGCTTTCCTTAACGGAAATTGGAATCTAATATTTCCTTCTTTCATATCAATAATTGCATCAATCGTTCTAAGGAAAGGTCTACCAAGAATGATAGGACATGTAGTATTGCAATCTATATCAAGAACAATGAAATCTACGGGCACATAATTTCTATTTGCAACAATTAGAACATCATTAATTCTTCCCATAGGTTTCTTAATGGTGGAATCCGCAAGATGCAAATTTAAAGAACAATCATCAAATTCACGGAAACCTAGCACATGACACAAAGTTTTTGGAATCGTGGGAACACTAGCACCCAAATCACATAAAGCATAGCATTCATGATCTTTAATCTTAATTTTAATAGTATGTTCCCACTCATCATAAAGTCTTTTAGGAATAGAAACTTCTAATTCAAGTTTTTCTTCATAAGATTGCATTAAAGCATCAACGATATGTTTACTAAAAGCTTTATTTTGATCATAAGCATGAGGAGAATTTAGCACAGATTGCAACAAGGAGATACAATCTATCAGAGAGCAATTATCATAATTAAATTCCTTGAAATCCAAAATAGTGGGTTCATTGCTATGTAAATTTTTGACCTCTTCAATCCCACTTTTACCAATTTTTGCAGCAATATCTAAAAACTATGAATCATTGGGATGCGTTTTAATTAAAGTTGACTCATCTCCAGTCCCATCTTTATCAAGATTCATATTGGAAAACAAAGATTTACTAGGAGACACATCAATCACTTTTAGATCTTCATCATTATTGTCATCTAAATCTTCTGGTTTAGCGGCCATCTTATTAACTAAGGTGGCTTGCTTATCTGAAATTTAGGCTATTAAGTTTTCAAGATGAGCAAACTGAGATTTCAAACCACGAAATTCCTTAGACATATCATCAAGCTCTTTATTCATGTATTCCATAAAACTTTTCTGTTCTTTAAGCTCGTTCCTGAAGAAATTATGATGCTCAAATTGCAAAGACATAAAGCTTCTAGCATTGTTTTCAATTTCTTCCGACCTTCTAAGGTGGGGATCAACGCTATTAGGTGGAGCCATCAAATAAAAACTGGTACACTAACACCCAAAACACAAGAGGCAAACGAAAATAAGCGGACGGAAAAGGGCGAATAAAACGAAAAAGGTGAAGTGGGGGAGAGGAAAACGAGTGGCAAATGGCAAATAATGTAATGCGAGGATAAGAGTTTGTGATGGGTACTTGGTATGTCTTGACTTGTGTGTAGATCTCCCCGGCAACGGCGCCAGAAATCCTTCTTGCTACCTCTTGAGCATGCGTTGGTTTTCCCTTTAAGAGGAAAGGGTGACGCAGCAAAGTAGCGTAAGTATTTCCCTCAGTTTTTGAGAACCAAGGTATCAATCCCGTAGGAGACTACACGCAAATTGCCTAGTACCTGCACAAACAATCAAGAACCTTGCAACCAACGCGATAAAGGGGTTGTCAATCCCTTTACAGCCACTTGCAAAAGTGAGATCTAGTAAAGATAATAAGATAAATATTTTTGGTATTTTTGTTGTATAGATTGGAAAATAAAGATTGCAAAATAAGTAGTAAACTAGAATTATAGATCGGAAACTTATATGATGTAAAGTAGACCCGGGGGCCATAGGTTTCACTAGTGGCTTCTCTCAAGATAGCATATATATTACGGTGGGTGAACAAACTACTGCCGAGCAATTGATAGAAAAGCGCATAGTTATGAGAATATGTAGGCATGATCATGAACATAGGCATCACGTCTATGTCAAGTAGACCGAAATGATTCTGCATCTACTACTATTACTCCACACATCGACTGCTATCCAGCATGCATCTAGAGTATTAAGTTCATAAGAACAGAGTAACGCATTCAGCAAGTTGACACCATGTAGAGGGATAAACTCAAGCAATATGATATAAACCCCATCTTTTTATCCTCGATGGCAACAATACAATACGTCTCGGTTCCCTTTCTGTCACTGGGATCGAGCACCACAAGATTGAACCCAAAGCTAAGCACTTCTCCCATTGCAAGAAAGATCAATCTAGTAGGCCAAACTAAACAGATAATTCAAAGAGACTTGCAAAGATATTAAATCATGCATATTAGAATTCAGAGAAGAATCAAATATTGTTCATAGATAATCTTGATCATAAACCCACAATTCATTGGATCTCGGCAAACACACCGCAAAAAGTATTACATCGAATAGATCTCCAAGAAGATCGAGGAGAACTTTCTATTGAGATCCAAAGAGAGAGAAGAAGCCATCTAGCTAATAACTATGGACCCGAATGTCTGTGGTAAACTACTCACACATCATCAGAGAGGCTATGGTGTTGATGTAGAAGCCCTCCGTGATCGAATCCCCCTCCGGCAGATAGCCGGAAAAGGCCCCAAGATGGGATCTCATGGGTACAGAAGGTTGAGGCGGTGGAAAAGTTGTTTCGTGGCTCCCCTGGATGTTTTCATGGTATAAGAGTATATATAGGCGAAAGAAGTAGGTCGGTGGAGCTACGAGGGGCCCACAAGGGTGGGGGCGCGCCTACCCCCTCGGTGCGCCCTTGTGCCTCTTGGCCACCTCGTTGCTTCCTTGACTTCCACTCCAAGTCTCCTGAGTTGCGTTTCTTCCAAGAAAGATCCTCGCAAAGGTTTCGTTCCATTTGGATTTCGTTTGATATTCCTTTTCTGCAAAACACTGAAATAGGCAAAAAAAACAGCAATTTGCACTGGGCCTTCGGTTAATAGGTTAGTCCCAAAAATAATATAAAAGAGCATATTAAAGCCCATTAAACATCCAAAAACAGATAATATAATAGCATGGAACAATAAAAAATTATAGATACGTTGGAGACGTATCATGGAGCTATAGAAAAACAAAACGTGGGTTCAATTTTTTTAAATATAGCTTGTTTAGAATCTGGAAAAAATATCGTCTGAATTCTTATAATGGAGGGAGTCTAGATATTTGCGGGTGACAATGACAACGATGGTGACATGTGATTCACAAATAGCTAAGATATTGGTAGGCGATGGTGACGATGGCCCATGGCTCATCCCTCTAGTGTAGTAGTCTGAAATTTTATTTTTGTCTTGCTAATCATTAGTTTTGTAAAATATTCATATATATTGCCTTTGCGAGGAAAAGGAAAGATATCCTTCAATAGTTCAACTCCGTTTATGTTCATGTTAATCCATTTTGGAAGGATCAATGGAACTTGGAGGTACCGCGCAAGATCAAAATCATTGGATGGCATGCATAAATCATTTCTAGGTTGTGTATCTTTATTGATCATCATGTTGGGTCTGATGGGAGTGAAGAATATCTCTCTTACAAGTGATCGTCTAGTTTTGCTATTTTTCAGGGACCTGAATTTTTTTCAGGCACCAATCATTTCTTCCTTCCTTCCTCACCGGAGAATAAGAAGATACTTCGTGGGAGAAGCCGTTGCTCCACCATCTCTCTTAGGGAGAAGCCATTGCCCCATTATCTATATTAGTGGTGGTTGTGCGGGGAATCATCAGAGTTCTACTCTATTGCAGCAGGGCTTAGAGGGATGGCCAGGGCGGTGGGCGCCAACGGAGATGGGGAAAGGTCCAGGGGAGGATAGGCCAGCGAGACGGTGCACGGTAGCGCCCGTCGGCCGCGGGGGGTGGAGGCTTACGGTTAGGTTGGGTGGGCTAGGGGCTGTCGGAGGAACAAGAATGTGCAGAGGAAGAAGATAAACAGTTGTGGCACATTTCTAACCGTTGGATATTGATCTTATGGTCTACAACACAAGTGACTGACGAGAGAGTTTTTTCAGGCGCCTGAACAATAGGCGGCCCCAAAAAGGTATGAAAAGGTATAGGCATCTGGCCACATATAGTAGTTACTCAATGTTGATTGCTCTGGATCAATGGTTTTGGAGGGGTTAATTAGAAGAGGTGGCACTACTGCTAAACTTGGAGGCATCGGGATGCCCTAACTCATCCTAACTGGAGGTTGGTATATTTTTTTTTCAAAACGGAGAATAACCCTGGCCTCTGACAAGACGATCAATACAAACATTTGTTATTAAGAATGCAAAATCCAGTGGCCGAACAATATTGACCCGGAAATAAAGTGAAAAGGAAACCCAAGGCCGCATACCTCGCAAATAGAAAACTGAAGGTTGGCAATGGTGGTCCATAATGAAATGTTCAAAACCCGTTCAGATCAGGCTTGGCAACTACTAGCTTCAACAACCAACTACAGAACAGTAAGGTAGAAACCTAAAAAAGATAGATATCCTTCAACTCTATCCATTTTATTTGTCTTTGTTTGGTCCTTCAAGACAAAATAGTTGTGTGGTACATGATGGGGTCGAGTGGCACCATATGTTCTCATGTTAGTCCATATGTTGTCTTAGGGTTCTCTTAGATTTACATGGTTCTCAATACACAATGATAAAAAAACATGATCAAAATGTCATGGGTGGAATGGAAAAAACGCAACATAGAGTGTATGCCACCACATGCGAAGAAAAGGAATTGTAACAAGAGATGCTAGGGACAATTTGTTGTCTCCAAAATAGAGTACAGTCAAATCCTTAGGAAAAATATCAAACGACTGCAATAGGACAAAATCCTTAGAACTCATCTAATCTATACCTATTAATAAAGCAAGGTGTGTTTCGCCAATTTTTTCATCCGTTCACAGCCAAAATATTCTTTTTCCTATCCGACATGGTAATAAATTCTTATGTGTTCGTCTGCTAGGAAAAAAAAGGCTTTTTCCAGAATTTGGTACATGGGCCGCGCGCTTTGGCCCAGCGAAGCCAACCCTCTTATTTTTCTGCCCACACAGCTGGGAAAGTTCTATTCCCGCACGGGGCGACAAATAGTTGAAGCTTCGCACATGACAACCAATACTGGGCTAGCCCATTTTTCTTTCTTTCTGTGATTTACTTCTATTTTTATTCTCCTTCCCCTATCTTTTTTCCCCTTCCAAATTAATTTTTCTTATAGAAAATGTTCAGAATTCCAAAATTTTGTTGATATTTTGAAATATTCGTAACTTGGAAAAGGTTTCCATTTTTTCAAAAACTTTTTTTTGCAAAATTGTTCGTGATTTCTGAAAATAAGATTGCATTTTTAAAAATACGCCAAATTTGAAAAATATTCTTGGTTTAGTGAAATTTTCACAATTCAGAATAATGCGTATAAAAGATAAACATTTTGCAAAAAAAGTTACAAATTTTCAACACATGTTCCTTTTGTTAATAAACAAATGTTCACAAACTCAAATAATGTCCTAGTATTTTTACAAACAATTGGTGTTTTCAAAAAGTGTTTGTGAATTTTAAAATATGTTCATGTTTCAAATATTATTCGTGTAATAGCCAGGATAATAATTTCCTTTTGCTGGTCACAACCGTGGCAAAAGATAGATATACTATTTTTGCTACTCCTAAACAATTTGAGAGCACATAATAAATGCAAGAGGCGCATAAATAGAAGCAAGATGGACGCTATAGTTTTCTTACGCACTTGTTTTGCTTCCTTTTGTTGGGGAACGTTGCATGTAAAACAAAAAAAAATTATACGCACATGCAATGATATATCCATGGAGATGCATAGCAACGAGGGGGAGTATGTCCACGTATCCTCGTAAACCATAAGTGGGAGCGTATGACAACGTGGTTGATGTAGTCAAACTTTCTTCACGATCCAACCGATCAAGTACCGAACGTATGACACCTCCGCGTTCAGCACACGTTCAGCTCGATGACGTCCACACCTTCTTGATATAGCAAGACGGCGAGGTAGTAGATGAGTTCCGACAACATGACGGCAACACCTGCTACCTCAACAGCATGCTCCAGTGCCTCGCCTCCACGCCTCTGCTCGCCAGCTTCTGCCTGGCCTCTCGCCACTCCAATCTATGTGCCAAACCCTAGCTCCCGCATTCCCCTGCTCTAATCTGTATCTGTTGCAATTCGTCACCATCAGAAGCTAATTTGATGTTTATGTTCATCTGTTTGCTTAGTAGGAAAGAAGGTGTTCCCCAACGGGGACAAGGAGTGTGCCTTCTGCGTGCTTGAGCGGCAGATTGTGCGGCAGCTTCGGGCGGAGCACTTCCAGTGGGGGCGCCAAGAGGATGCCCACGAGTTCCGGCGCTACGTCATAGACGCTTGTCACACTGCTTTCCTCCACATACGCAAGCGCCTCCCTGTGACAACTGCGAATGGAGACTGTGGCCTGGAGGAGGGCTGAGGCCAGGGGGCTGTATGGTCGTGAGGGAGACATTTGGTGGGGCGCTGCTCAGCCAGGTGAAGTGCCTTGTGAGCAAGGGAGAGTCAAACAAGACCGACGAGATCATGGACCTCAGCCTCGACCTACTTGGGTCCAGTTCTGTTGGCGATGCCCTTACATGCTTCTTTAAGCCTGAGGTATTGGAGGGTGCAAACAAATACAGCTGTGAAAGGTATGGCACCGAGTCTTCCCAGTTACTGGAAAATATGTATATTCGAATCAACTAGGTTTTGCTATTTACTGTGAGATTGAAATGCAAAAATGTTTTGGAGAAAATGTATGTTCGGTTCACTAGATTTTCAGATGAAATATTAGGATTCCATGCCAGGAAGGATTTTCACCACTCACACATTTTGGTTGCAAGAATCCCTATGGAAAAATGTATGGTCCATTTCCTTTTCCATGACCATCATCAGTCCATGTGCTTCAATGGCTAATTGGAGAATACAAGTATAAACAGGGAGGAAAGCAAGTTTGAGTTTTCTAAGAGTGGACAAAGTCTTGACATGTTGAAATATGTGGAGCAGTTAATTAAGCTTCACTATTTTCTTGTAGTTTTCTATAAGAAGTATTTCATGGACATATTACAATTTCTTTTGTTTGTTCTATTGTCATCGTTCACCTATTCGCCCCCTCTTCCTCTGTATATCCAATTCATGTGATGTTGCATCCATTTGAATTCTTATATATTTTTCCTTTGTTATCAAACATGCATTTAAATTGTGAAATGTGGATTTTGGCATTGCAGATGCCAGAAACTCACCTCAGCTCGGAAGAAAATGTTCATACTCTAGGCACCTAAGGTTCTTGTTATACAACTCAAGGTTCTAAATCTTCTTCCCTGATTTCTTTATTGTGCAAAGAACATACCACTTATATTTAACTTGGGTTAAGCTTAAAAGGGATTGCTCATGATCTGTTTATGTTTCCATTTTTGGTGAACTGCTATTAGAGGTTCGATGGAATACATGGTGGGAAGATCAATAGGAACATAGAGTTCAAGGAAGGTCTTGTTCTTTTTGACTTCATGTATGAAAAAACCCAGGTATGATACCTTTTGATTTCCACGTGGTTTAGAGTACCTGTTGAACATTATCCAGGTAGGCGATATTGTGGGTGTGAAACTAGTCATGAAAGCAATATACTCCGCATGTAATCAGCTGCTCATGATCACATATTTACCTTGTTGATTGATATAGTTTTACCCTGCAACTTTGTTATGATTATTTTATTACAGGGTACCATAAGTTTCTAGTTAGCTCGGAACTCCTTTAGGAATTATGGGTTAGATTGACTCTCTGGTTCACTGGACCAAAGTTCAAAATCATGAACAGTGAGTTTTACGTGAATGATTTTGAAATAAACAATACGAAAAATGATACATTATGTGTGCCCCTTCTATTTAATCTTTAGTGGTAAATACAAACGGACTTCGGAAATTGTTTCTAGGTGAATGCCATAGAGGGCTGCCGTCAGTTTTAAAACCATACATTATGTTCTCAAGACTTCTAAACTTCTAATGCAGTAACACTAAAATCTTCTAATGAACTCATTGTACCCGTTGATCTTCACGGAAGCTTTGTGGTTATCAACAAAATATCTAGTGTCTAATAAATTAGGACATTAACTAGTGCTTTGCATGCCCTTTACATGTTTACTTATACCTGAATGGAATGTGTTCTGTAGTTGATGTTTCAGTAATAGCTCACCTGCCGGTCTCGAAATAATGCATGATATTTTTTTGACTGGATTTTATTGGCCTACTCTCTTCAAGGATGCCCGTAAGTTTGTCTCTTCTTGTGATAAATGCCAAAGAATAGGTAATATCGGTAAGCATCAAGAAATGCCTATGAATTATTCGCTTGTTGTTGAACCATTTGATGTTTGGGGATTTGATTACATGGGACCTTTTCCTTCCTCTAATGGGTATACATATATTTTGGTTGCTATTGATTATGTTACTAAATGGGTAGAAGTCATTCCAACCAGTAGTGTTGATCACAACACCTCTATTAAAATGCCTAAGGAAGTTATTTTCCTAAGGTTTGGAGTCCCTAGATATTTAATGACTGATGGTGGTTCACACTTTATTCATGGTGCTTTACGTAAGATGCTTGCTAAGTATGGCGTTAACCATACAATTGCATCACCTTATCATTCTCAGTCTAGTGGTCAAGTTGAACTTAGCAATAGAGAAATAAAATTAATTTTGCAAAACACTGTTAATAGGTCCAGGAACAATTGGTCTAAGAAATTAGATGATGCACTTTGGCCTTATAGAACAACATATAAAAATCCTATGGGTATGTATCCTTATAAAATGGTTTATGGAAAAGCTTGTCATTTGCCTCTTGAGTTAGAGCATAAAGCATATTGGGCAGTTAAAGAACTCAAATATGATTTCAAGCTTGCTGGTGAAAAGAGGTTATTTGATATAAGTTCTTTAGATGAATGGAGAACCCAAGCTTATGAAAATGCAAAGTTATTCAAAGAAACAGTTAAAACATGGCATGACAAAAGAATTCAAAAGCGTGATTTTAAAGTCAGAGAATATGTTCTTTTGTACAACTCTCATTTCGGATTTTTTGTAGGAAAGCTCCTCTCAAAATGGGAAGGCCCATACATCATCGAGGAGGTTTACCGGTATGGAGCCATCAAAATAAATAACTCCGAAGGTTGTCAATGGGCAACGAATAAAGCATTATATCACAGGTACGCCTACTAATGTAGAAAGTATTATTATCCAAACTTTGACAGCGGAAGAACACATAAAAGAGTCCTTCCAGAAAACTCCAAAATCATAAAAATAAAGAGGTACGTGATACGGTAAGTAAACGAACTCCAAAAAATCCACAAAATATTTTTTATCAGTTTTAGAATATTTTAGAATTTTGGAAATACAGAAACTTCCATGAAGTGTCCCCTGGTGGACACAAGACACCAGGGCGCGCCAGGCACGCTAGCCTGGCGCGCCCAGGTGGGTTGTGCCCACCTGGAACACCTTCCGTACTCCGTTTTATTCCGTATACTTGTCCCACGAGATAAAAAATCTATATATACTTCCCGAACCTGTTAACCACCGTATCGCGAAGAAATCATGTGTTCTCTTTTCTTGCTGTTTCCGATCAGATTTATCAAGCTAGGCATCATGTCTTCTTGCTCCTCCAACAACATGGAAGAAGATGCGTGGCTGATGAAGATCGAGACGAAGCAGGAGGATCCCACGGACGCCATCAAGGGAGACAAGGGCAAGAAAGTTACCTTAGATCCACCCCCGGTGGCTGCACGAGAGCTGCTGGCCGAGCAGGAGGAAGAGGATATCCTTAAACCCTACCTTCCTCATCTTACTCCTGTTGAGATTGAGGCTTTTCGCTTCATTGAAATAGTTAGCATCCAGAATAAGTATCTTACTCGCGAAAATATTCTGCATCAAGAGCATATCATCCATCTCCAGAGCGTCATCCGTCGGCTGGAGAACCTCTTGATCCTTAAGGATAGGATCGCTTCATCAGCACCATCATCTTCTTCACCACCAAAAGAGAATTGAGTATCGGGTATGGGCACTCCCCTTGGCTTCCGCCAAGCTTGGGGGAGGTGCCTCGGTGTCGTATCATCCCACTATCTTTTTGCTTTTACTTACCTTAGTTCAATCTTTTGCTTTTAGATGAAATAAAGTTCAGTTTGATCCTTTCTTCTTTGAGAGTTTTCTTAGTGATCTATCCTTGTAATCATGTGCAAGTTATATAATAAAGTTAGTTTGAGTTTTTGCTTTCTTTACTCTCATGTTGCAAATAAAGAAAATAAAGAAAGAAAGAAAAAAGAGAAAGAAAACAAACAAAATAAAAGAAATAAATCAATAAGATTATATACTAATCCTATGGTAGGTGATAGCACCACATAAGGAAAAGTATAAGTAGAAAATTCTATTCGAGATTGACAAACATAGCATTAGTTAATGATGCAATTCATGAAAGAATTAATAAGGGAAGAGTGATGCGTCTCCAACGTATCTATAATTTATGAAGTATTCATGCCATGTTTACAATATTTTTATGTGATTTTGGTATGATTTGATTAGAACTAACCCGGACTAACGTTGTTTTCAGCAGAACTACCGTGGTGTTGTTTTTGTGCAGAAATAAAAGTTCTCGGAATGCGCTGAAAATCAACGGAGATTTTTGCTAGCAAATATGAAAAATACTGGAACAAAAATCTATCAGAGGGGAGTCCCGTGGGCCCCACAAGGGTGGGGAGCGTGCCCCCTGCCTCATGGACTCCCCGAGGGCCCCCCTGACGTGAAATCAACGCCAACTCCTCCTATAAATACATAAACCTTCGGGAAATAACCTAGATCGGAAGTTCCACTGCCGCAAGCCACTGTAGCCACGAGAAATCAATCTAGGCCCTTTCTGGCACTCTGCCGGAGGGGGCCATCATCACCGGAGGCCATGGAGGAGGATCCCGGAGGGGCCATCATCGCCATGAAGGCCAAGGACCAGAGGGAGAACCTCTCCCCATCTAGGGGGGAGGCCATGGAGGGGGAAGCACAAGGGAGAGAACCTCTCCTCCTCTCTCTCGGTGGCGCCGGAGTGCCATCGAGAGGGGAATCATCACCGCGGTGATCGTCTTCATCAACATCACCATCCTCATCTCTTTTACGCGGTCCACTCTCCCGCACCCCGCTGTAATCCCTACTTGAACATGGTGCTTTATGCCACATATTATGATCCAATGATGTGTTGCCATCCTATGATGTTTTGAGTAGATATCCTTTGTCTTTGGGTTGATTGATGATCTAGATTGGTATGAGTTGTTTGTTTTATTTTGGTGCTGTCCTATGGTGCCATCCGTGTCGCGCAAGCGTGAGGGATTCCCGTTGTAGGGTGTTGCAATATGTCCATGGTTTACTTATTGTCTGCGTTGCTTGAGTGACAGAAGCATAAACACGGATAAGTGGGTCACGATGTACGGTATAAAGGGGACTTGATGCTTTAATGCTATGGTTGGGTGAAAGGATCGAGAAGAGGTGTCTAGAGGGGGGTGAATAGACTCTAAGAAGAAAATTAGCAGTTTTTAATTTCCTTAAGTTGATGTGGAGTTTTGGCACAAGTTTAACCATTCACAATACATATCAAGCAAGCATGACAAGAGTATATGAGCAGCGGAAAGTAAAGCATGCAAGTTGCAAGAATGTAAAGGGATGGGATTGGAGTGTACAAACGCAATTTGGAGACACGGAGATTTTTTATCCGTGGTTCCGATAGGTGGTGCTATCGTACATCCACGTTGATGGAGACTTCAACCCATGAAGGGTAACAGTTGCGCGAGTCCACAGAGGGCTCCACCCACGAAGGGTCCACGAAGAAGCAACCTTGTCTATCCCACCATGGCCGTCTCCCACGAAGGACTTGCCTCACTCGGGTAGATCTTCACGAAGTCGGCGATCTCCTTGCCCTTACAAACTCCTTGGAACTCCACAATCTTGGCGGAGGCTCCCAAGTGACACCTAGCCAATCTAGGAGACACCACTCTCCAAGAGGTAACAAATGATGTGTTCATGATGAACTCCTTGCTCTTGTGCTTCAAATGATAGTCTCCCCAACACTCAACTCTCTCTCATAGGATTGGATTTGGTGGAAAGTTGATCTGAGTGGAAAGCAACTTGGGGAAGGCTAAAGATCAAGATTTATGTGGTTGGAATGGAATATCTTGACCTCAACACAAGTGTAGGTGATTCTCTCTCAGAAAATGTATGTTGGAAGTGTAGGCATGTTCTGATGGCTCTCTCCACGAATGAAGAGTGGGTGGAGGGGTATATATAGCCTCCACAAAAAATCTCACTACAAAAAAGACACATCCGTGACATTTTGAGCCGAACGAAATTTTTTTCTGTCATACATATGACACTTCTATGATGATAATTGTGACAAAACCCGGTATCATCATAGATGTGGTGGGCTCCTACTTCTATGACAAAAAATCATGACAGAAAATGGCTTTTCGTCCTGGGCGGGCCGGAGACGCAGCTGCATGACATTCTTTGGGCCGTCCATGACGGAAAAAACCATGGTAGAAGCGAGGGGGAGGAAAATTTCACGGAGTTCCCGGTTACGGTGGGAGGTCGGGGGCCGAGCGATGCGCGTTTCTCTCGTACACATATGCGCGTGTGTGCGAGGCGTTGGCTCTAACTGAACCCGAGCGAGGCGTTGGGCTCTAACTGAACCCGAGCGATTGCACTGCAGGCTACGCGTTACTAAACCCGAGCGATCGATCGATGGCTGTTAACTGAACCCGATCGAGCGATTCCTTTACTACTGCTGCTAACTGAAGCCGATCGATGGGATGAACAGTGGGTGTTGCGGGGGGGGGGGGGGGGGTTGGATGAACAGTGAGCGGTGGCGTTGCCTCTGGATGAACAGGACCCCGTGGTGTGGTGGAGGGCTGGATGAATAGTAGACGGTGGAGGGGTGCCCGTGGAGGGGTGGATGAACAGGATCCCATGGTGTGGAGGGCTGGATGAACAGTAGACGGTGGAGGGGTGCCTGTGGAGGGGCGGTTGAACAGGACCCCATGGTGTGGAGGGCTGGATGAACAGTAGACGGTGGAGGGGTGGTTGAACAGTAGCCGGTGGAGTAGTGCGCGGTGGAGGCTGGATGAACAGGAGCCCGTGGAGGCTAGATGAACAGGAGCCCGTGGAGGCTGGAGGAGGTCGACGGTGGAGATGAACAGTATCTCGTGGAGTCCCGTTTTGCGGTACGCCACACCCCTCCCGATGAACAGGACCCCCGTTTCGACCGTAGCGCTCCAACACAAGTCCGTTTCCTCCGTTTTGCGGTACGCCACACCCCTCCCGATCAACAGGACCCCCGTTTCGACCGTAGGAGGTCCGTTTCCTCCGTTTTGCGGTACGCCACACCCTTCCCGATCAACAGGACCTCTATTTCGACCGTAGGAGGTCCGTTTCCTTCGTTTTGCGGTACGCCACACCCCTCCCGATGAACAGGATCCCGTTTCGAATGTGGCCGGTCGAACACAAGGCTGTTTCCTCCGTTCTGCGGTACGCTAGGCCTCGTTTCCATCGCCTGTTCCATCCAAGCTCTCTGGATGAACACGACCACGCATTCTGTTGCCTCCCCATGAACACGACGACGTTGTTTCTCTGTTCCGACCCAGCCATGTACATGAGCCCTCGCCATACATATGCGCGAGTAGGCGTTCGAGACCCCGCCCGTATGTACACATACGTGGCCGTATTTTCTTTCTTGCACCCTGGCCGCTGTACGTACGTGTACATGCTACGTGCGCGCCTCTACTACGACACGTGTGTGCCTCTACATCGACCAGTATATATGTACGTACACGTTCGCGACCAGAATGACGACACTACGTACGCTTCGACCAGGTGGGTCCCGACTGTCAGGCACTTCCTTGCCTGCGAAGATGTAGCTGGTGGGTCCCAGCAGTGAGGGGGGCGGAATACTATGGCCCGTCCGGTGGGTCCCCGCTGTCAGGTGGAGGAATAATTATTTTGCATGTAATAAGGAGGCACTTCCTTGCTGCGGCCATGGACCCAGCTGTCAGCCTCTCCACGTACAGTCCACGTCCGATGGAAGCTGTTCCTTGACCACATTGACCATGCCGCGCTGAGAGCACCAGGCTGGTGGACGACGGCGAGGCCTAGGAAGGGAACGACATGGAGCCGGGGAAGATGCGGGAGTGGATGCCCACGCGTAGAGGAGTACGAGGGCACTGGTTCGCTGCGGTGTGAGGCCGCCGTCGCCGCAGAGTAACAGGGGGTGTGGGTGAGTAGAGGGATGGCCTGGCCAGCGGTGGGAGTAGTAGGGGGCGGTGAGGCCTCCACCGCATCGCAGCCGGCCACGGGAGGCAGGAGCACGAGGCATGACCGGCGCTGGTTTGGGCGGCTGGAGCAAGAAGACCAGAGGTTGAAGAAGCACTACGGCCGTTGGATGGACATCGTACGGTCACTGGAGCTAGAATCGTGCATATTGACTAAGTTGACAAAGCCCTCCGCCCCCGTCAACTTAGTAGGCCCACAAGTCAGCCTGCCACTATACTGGTTCCCAGCTAATAGGGGGAGTATTCATTTTTTTGTGCGTAATAAGGAGGCACTTCCTTGCGTGCGAAGATATAGCTGGTGGGTCTGAGCTGTCAGCGGCGGTAACGTTTTTTTCGTGAAATACAGAGGCCCTTTCGGTGGGTCCTTGATGTCAGGTGGAGGAATCATTATTTTGCGCGTAATAAGGAGGCATTTCCTTGTGTGCGGCCATGGACCCAGCTGTCGGCCTCTCCACGTACAATGCACTTCAGATGCATGTCGGTCGTTGACCACGTTGACCAGGCCGCGCCGAGAGCACCAGGGCGGTGGACGACGGCGAGGCCTAGGAAGGGAACGACACAGAGGCAGGGAAGACTCGGCAGTTGTTTCCCACGCGGATGGGAGTACGACTGTACGAGGGTTTACTGGTTTGTCTGCCGTCGCTGGAGAATAACAACAGGTGTGGGTGAATAGAGGGATGGCTAGGCCAGCGATGGGAGTACGGTGGGGCGGTGAGGCCTGCGCGGCAGCACAGCCGGCCGCGGGGAGGAGGGAGCAGGTAGTCCCGCCAGCGCTTGTTTGAGCGGCTAGAGGAGGAAGAGCAGAGATTGAAGAAGCACGACGGCCGTTGGATGGACATCCAACAATCACTGCTTGTGCGTCAACCTTTTTTTTAGGAAAGCCTCAAATTTGTGGAAAACAGCATACAACCCATCTGCCATTATTTCTAATAATTTTCAGCCCATTTGCTAATTCTTAGGGTTTTTTTGGAGCCCATATTCTTTTTGTTAGCATTACACCCCAAATTGTGGCCACGATTAAAAAATTATACGAAATTTTGCATATTTCGGTGCGGTCCGAACTGTTTTTTAATCCCGAAATTTCGACTCACATTCAAACTGATTTTAAAAATAAATGTATATCAATATAAAATCCAACAAATTCTCCATGCATAATAATTAATGTAATTTAAAATCTTGAAATGAAAAAAAAGGTATTTGAAACTAATTGCCGGTTTGATGTGTTTTAAAAATGTACAACCCATTTCTCATTACTAATGGGCCATTTTCTCGGCCAGCCGAATGAAAGCTCTCCTCGTCTTGAAAGATTTGCAACCCAACAGGCCTGACAAAGCGACTTACTTGGCAAATCACAAAAAAACTGGGCTGTGGCCGTGGACCCAGCTGTCAGCCTGTCCACGTACAATACTCTTCCGATGGAAGTTGCTCCTTGACCACGTTGACCACGCCGCGCGGAGAGCACCACGGCGGTGGACGACGGCTAGGCCTAGGAAGGGGACTACGCGGAGCCGGGGAAGACGCGGCAGTGGAAGCTCGCGCGGAGAGGAGTACGAGGGTTCACTAGTTCGGCTACGGTGTGAGGCTGCCGTCGCCGCAAGGCCTGGCCAGCGGTGAGAATAGTAGGGGCGGTGAGGCCTCCGCGGCAGCACAGCCGGCCACGGGAGGCAGGAGCATGCGGCACGACCGGCGCTGCTTTGGGCGGCTGGAGCAAGAAGACCAGAGGTTGAAAAAGCACTACGGCCGTTGGATGGACATCGTACGGTCACTGGAGTTAGAATTGTTCATATTGACTAAGTTGACAAAGCCCTCTGTCCCCGTCAACTTTGTTGGCCCACAAGTCATCCTCCCACTATGGTGGGTCCCAGCAAGCAGGGGGTATTCTTTTTGTTGTGCGTAATAAGGAGGCACTTCCTTGCGTGTGAAGATATAGCTGGTGGGTCCGACATGTCAGCGGGGGGAACGGTTTTTTCGCGGAATACAGAGGCCCTTCCGGTGGGTCCCAGCTGTCAGGTGGAGGAATTATTATTTTGTGCGTACAGTCCACGGCCGATGGATGTCGTTCGTTGACCAAGTTGACCAGGCTGCGCCGAGAGCACCATGTCGGTGGACGACGGCGAGGCCTAGGAAGGGAATGACACGGAGTCGGGGAAGACTCGACAATGGTTGCCCACGTGGTGGGGAGTACGAGGGTTTACTGGTCCGGCTGTCGTCGCCAGAAAATAACGGGAGGTGTGGGTGAGTAGAGGAATGGTCGGGCCAGCAATGAAGTACGGTGAGGCGGTGCGGCCTGTGCGGCAGCACAGCCGGCCACGGGAGGCGGGAGCAAGCAGTCCCACCGGAGCTGGTTTGGGCAGCTGGAGCAAGAAGATCAGATATTGAAGAAGCAGCACGGCCGTTGGATTAACATCCAACGGTCACTGCTGCTAGAATCGTTTGTGGACTAAGATGACAAAGCCAAAGTACACGTCAACCTAGTAGACCCACAAGTCAGCCTCCAAATCTGTCCCAAACAGCATACAACCCAAAATTTCTAGTCAGATTCAAATTAATTTTAAATCTAAATATACTTTAATTTAAATTCAATGAAATTTTACCCGCACAAAAACAATGAAATTTAAAATATCAAAATCCGAAAGAAAACAGTATTTTGGAACTAATTGTCTGTTTGTTGTATTTTTTTCATTTTACAGCCCATTTCTTATTACTTATAGCCCATTTTCTGAGCAAAATGCATCCCTCCTCGTCTTGAAAGATTTCCAGCCCAGCAGGGCGTAGAAAAGCAAGTAGGCCTACGTTGGTTATTCTAAAAAAACAAAATAGCTGGCTAGCAATTTTCAGAAAGGAAAAAAACAAACTGGGCTGGTCATGTGCTAAACATATGAAATAAAAGCCTGGGCTAGACGGGCCACGGGTCCCGCACAACCCAGTTGATACCCTTATCCGTCCCGAAAAAACAAATTACTACGCGCGCTGCTGGGTCCCTACTGTCATCCTCACCATGTATAGTCATCTCCTTATTCCTCTCGGTTGTTGACCATGTTGACAACACCGGAGGGCGGCACCGCGGCGAGCAAACCAAGGTGGAGGACGATGGTGAGGCCTCGGACGGGAACGAACAGGAGCTGGGGCAGATCACAACCAGCCGTGGGAGGCGGGAGCAGGCGGTCCCGCCGGCACTGGTTTGGCTTTGGCGGCTCGAGGAAGAAGAGACTGAAGAAACGCGACAGACGTTGAATGTCAATCCAACGGTCAAGGTTGGCACAATCGTTTGTTGACTAAGCGGACACCAAGTAGCATACTTTTTTATATATAGGAAGAAAACTGCGAGGAAAATGCGTTCGTCTGCCGTCCTCCTCACAGGGAACGTTCGCCACATAAGTGACTAGCACCCTTGGTTTTCAACCGAGAGGTCTTGGGTTTGAGTTCCAGGAACTCTCAATTTTGTCCTCCTTCCTTCCTCGCAAAAAAAGGGAAAGAAAATCAAAGACTTGGGAAGGCGTACAGAACAAGCTAGTGTACCAGTAAAGAGACGTTGCCGAGTTTTAGAAAAAAGAAAGACGTGCTCCTGTAGCTGGTTCGAATCCAAACCTAGACTATGACTATATATGGTGCTATGCTACTCTGCAAGTAATGAAACTGACATATCCAACGTTCGCTTCTCCTCTTCTCTACTTACTCTGCATAGCATCAGAAGCTCTGGCCGCAGCAACCATGTCGGCTGGCTGCTCGTCCACCTGCTCTTCAGCAGGCAACAACCAGATATGCGCCAAGTCGCACCCCGTACCATCGCCTGTGGGTCTCATCACACCCTCACCGGCACGCGCACCGCAGCCGATTGCTCATCACAACCCGCTGCTGTTGGTGTGGTGCCACTGCTGCAAATCACCCAGAGTTATCCGTCGCGTCTCAACCACAATCCGCAACCCTGGCCGAGTCTTCTACAAATGCCCGAATCATGGGGTAATAATATGTTTAAGTGTTGTTCTGCTGCTTTCAGTTGCTGATTTTTTTAATAGTTTGGTTGATGATCTACCAATTTGATTCGTGCAGAAAAGGGAAGATTTGGGTGATTTGTATTTCTGGGAAGTTGCTGATGTGGGGGAATGCAACTACGCTGATTATTTGGTTAGACGAGGAATCCCAATACCAGCAGGTTGGGGTGTTGGAAAAGTAACTGAAGGAGCGGCAGAAGAGGAAGATGCAGAGGAGAAGGTTAAAGATGCAGTTCCTCTGATCATGGCCAAGCAACAGCTACTGAACGGCCTTGACAGCAATGAGGAGATGAAAGAGCTTGTGAAGATAATGGGCAAAATCGATGTGCTCTGTAGGATGATTGTCTCTTTATTTGCAGTGTATGTAGCACTGGTGATGTATTCAGTGGCTACGACATGAGCACTTTGCTGAAACTAGTAATGAATGAAACCTGGCTGGGCGTAGTGTTTTGAACATCTAATGATTTCTATTAACGGAAATCAGGGGGTATCCCCTTTTACTCATATAAATAAATAAATAACAAAGGCCCTGCCGGGTCAGCTTTGTTCTCATTTGAAGACGTCGAGCAAATTGCAGTCCAACAGCAAACTATGTCATCAAATTCAAGTTTCACAGCCAAATATGAGTACAACTAAACAACAATGTCATCATGTTTTAGTTGTCATACAATCACCAAACACAAATCAGCATACATAACAAGTGATGTTCTCACAGCAAAATACTAAACAACATGTTCATCAGGTTTCAGTTGTCATAGCAAACATAATTTCACATAGTAGATAAAAAACATCTTCTGACAGGCAAATACGACAAAAGCAATGTAACCATCATCCGCAGCAGCAACGTCAACATCTTCGCCATGTGTATCAGTCTGAATCGTAATTCCCCACGGTGTCATCTTCTTCTTCGTCCTCAACGTCCTCGAACGTTGGCTTCTTCTTGATCAACTCTTGTATGCCCATAGCACGACAGGCAATCTTTTCGCCGGCGTCATTGACATGATGGTTCTCAAAGATATTAGGAACATATGTGTTATCTTGTACATCAGGAGAAGTGTAAGCATCATCTTGTTTTGCAACTTCATTGAACGAATTCCTCTGCTCAAACCTTTGCAATACTCTCCAGTCATCGCTACGTCCAAATCTGTCTTCCAAGAAAAATATCTGTGTTGCTTGATTTGCCAAAATAAATGGCTCGTTGGTCTGGTACGCCGCCTTGACATTGATGGATTTGAAATAATCATCAGCTCTGGGTTTTGCAATCCTGGAAAACAGGTTATACCAACGACAGCACAACAGAACCACACACCGATGATCCTCGAAACTGGAGATATACTGCAACTGAACAATGTTTGTTATGTTAGCACACATTTCAGTTGTCTCTTTGTCATACGTATCTGTGCTCATGATGGCACTGTTTGGTGTTTTCCTGCCTTCGTCTCGTGCAAGGGTGTTGTAGCGCACATCTCCAAAAACGCAAGATTCTTAATGTCTTACCCGAGTATCAGGACCCATTGCTAGTGAGTAAAGGGCATCATCAACTGCCTACCCATCCTCCCGCATCTTCTTAACCTATGGTTAGAATATAGACAAGCTGATCATCTTATGTACTCAGTATATTAAAAAACTGACAGTGCACTTGAAAAGCTTACATGTTTCTTGAACCATTTCGCAAATCTTGCCATAACCAGTTTGTCAATGTTTCTTGGATTTTGCAGCAGTAACTCCTCTTTGTAGATGCTGCACAACATAGTGATCGCGTCAAACATCTAAATATATAAGAATGTGCTGCAAGTTTAGTAGATTACGATGTATAAGTTGCAGTACTGCACTTACTTGATATAAGGTAGTATCTCAGGACAGTTATTCAACACATACCAAACCATTTTGTCCAAATCTTTAGGTTTGTCCTCTTGTTGACTCTTCCCTGTAACTCGAACAGAATAATCGAAAACATTGAGCCGGGATTGTCTTCACCCACCTCTTTGCTAAGCTGATCAGTTGTTTTAATGTATTTTGAGCAGAATGTCAACGCTTCTATAGCAATGTAGGCCTCTGCAATGGAACCCTCGGGTCTAGCTCTGTTCCTAACATAGCCCTTGAAAGTGCCTAGCCGCCTTTCAATAGGGTACATCCAGCCATACTGTACTGGACCTCTAAGTAGTGCCTCATCAGGTAGATGAACAGTCAAATGCACTATCACATCAAAGAAGGCTGGAGGATATATCTTCTCAAGGTCGCATAGGATAGTTGGTATCTTGTCTCTAAGACGCTCCAGAGCATCTATCCTAATATTCCTACTACAGAGTTCCCTGAAGAATTGTCCCAACTCTGCAACTGCTCTGTATAAGTCAGGGCAGCCCAATCCTGTAAGGATAACAGGTAAAACCCTTTGAAGTAGGGCATGGCAGTCATGAGTTTTCAACCCTTGTACCTTGTTTCCATCTGCACTGACTCTCCTTTCAGGGTTGGAAGCAAATCCATGTGGGAATTTCACACGTGATAGGACCTCGCAGAATTCTTTTCTTTTTACCTTGTCCAAGACGTACACAGCTGGTGCCATATCCCGTGGTTTACCTTCATCTTGCACCTGCAAATCCTGTCTGATACCCAGGTGTGTCAAATCAATCCTAGATTTTAAGGTATCTTTCGTCTTGCCTTCAATATTAAGAAGTGTGCCGATAATGCTGTCACATATATTTTTCTCGATGTGCATCACATCAACATTATGCCGCAGATCCAAATCTTTCCAATACTCCAAGTCCCACAAAGTGGACCTGCGGGTAAACAATAATCTCTCTTCTGCCCTGCCACGCTTCCTTTTCCTGCTACCATTATCAGGATGGTTTCTTCATGTAATATGTCTGACCTTCTCTAATTCCACTTGCAACTCATCGGCGGTGAGCCTCTTTGGCGCATCACGGTTTTCATGCTTTTTATTGAACACATGTCTTCGGTATTTTCTAGGAAGCGGCTTGTCCTTGGCAAGGAAACGGCGATGTCCAATGTAACAGATCTTGCTAAGTATTGCGTATGACAGCGTATTCCTGTCACAGCAAACACATGCATTGTAATCATGGATGCATCAAATTATAACAGCACGCAGAAATAAATCAGCTGGTGGGCTGCTATATAGGTCTCGAGTGAGAACACCCTTCCATAGCTGTTGAAGTTCCTCCACAAGAGGCTCCATGAACAAATCAAAATCCTTTCCAGGACTTTTTGGACCTGGGATGTGATGCTCGAATAATTAAGCATTAGTAATCCTCCGTTAATGGTGCCATGTCATCAAGTTTGACTAAGTCAAATTTCCCTTGATAAGGATCCAAGCCAAATTCAAATTCCAATTTCAAGTGAAAAATTTAAATTCACAAGTAAGAAAACTAAAAAGATCATGTGATGACAAATAATCCATAGTTAATTATGGTGGACTAAAACTAGGTTACTTGTCTGCTTTTTTAAAAGTTGTCACCCAAAAACAGTGACTAAAACAACCACTTTAATACACTTGCATTTGATCAAATATCTAATGTTTTCAAACATTACCCCAACCATTTTATAGCAGTGCTAGATATCGCCTAGTTTTTATTCTGGCCAATAGCATTTTTTTGTTGCAAAAGTCATTTAGTGCAGGAATTAAATGGAAAATAGAGACGAAATAAACAACAGAAAATAAAAAAAAGGGAAAAGAGGAGGGCCTATTATACTGGGCACTTTGGCCCAACTAGCCGAATGACAGGCCCAGCCCACCTCCCCTCTCCTTCAACCTGCTACAGAGAGACGGGGGGATCGTGGCGCCCATCCGTCGGCCATGCCGTCGTGGCAGCCATCCCCCGCCTCCCCGGTGACTACAAGGCCACCTTAAGCCCGTCCTTTCTCCCCCGGTCGAACCCTAGCCGCCACTTCTTCCTCCCTCGCGAATCGCGATGTTGCTCGCTCCCCCGCACACACCCGGAGCTATCGTCGCCGCACCATCGTCATCGTCGCGGCCACTGTCGTCGCCTTCGCGTGGAATGACATCCAGGAGATCCGCGGAGGCCGGCTTCGTCCGTCCCGGGCATCAGCTCAAGCCGGCGCGGCTCGTACGCTCGGCATCGCCGTCTTCTTCATCACGTACATTGCCGGCGGCCATCGTCGATTCCCACCGTTCCGGTCCACATCCGGCCTCCCCGAGCTCGTCATCCGCACCACGGTGAGCTCCTCCTCCATCCCCCCTCCTTGTACACTCGATCCGCGCCGTAGTCGTCGTCCACGAGTTTGCCTTGGTCGTGTACGCGAGCGCGCACCCGTATGCTGCTGCCGTCCATGGCCCCAGTGCGCGCCTCCCGCCAGCCGGGCCCTGCCTCGCCTCGCTTACGCCCCCCCCCCCCCCCCGGCAGCGCCCCGCGGCCACGCCACCGAGCCCGCGCCCCGTTGCTGCTTCTGCGTGGGCGTACGCGTACGTATGTGCGTGTTCTGAGCTTATGCTCTGCGTGGCACTGCTGCCTTGGCGCTGCTACTCTGCTTACTGCCCGATGCATGCTGCTGTTTGGTCGTCGCCGCCGCTCGCCCCTACTCCACGCCACTTCGGCCTACTGTCGCTGCCACCATCTGTTGCCGCTGCTCCTGCTGCTTTACTGCTGCCTGCTGCTGCGTTCGTCGCAGCTGCGGCTGGCCGGCCGTGCCATGGCCATGGCTCGGCCATGGTTACGTGCGTGAGCGTGTGCACGCAAGTGCCCAGCTCGGCCACTGCTAGATGGGCTGGCCGGTTAGTTTAGATTAATTAGGATTAGATTAGATTGGATAGGTTAGTTACTAACCTTTGGCAAGTGGGATCTCCTCCTTTAATTAACCAGTTTATTTAGCCCTAGCTTATCCCGAGACAATGACACGCGGGACCCATGCACTATTCACTACTTGACCCAGCCAATAGATTGCTCTGTTGTTGACTTTGACTTGGCCCCACATGTCTTTGACTGTGGCTGGCACTGCACAAGGTAAAAAAAAAGTATTTTACTGTTTTATTTTCGAATTTAATTTGATGTCCAGAATTTTTAGAATAATGTTTAAATCGTTGAAAATTAGTAGTAAATAATCCGTAGCTCGGATGAAAATGTTTTCTACATGAAAGTTGCTCAGAACGACGAGACGAATCCGAATACGCCCTCCATTCGTCTATCACACGTCTCTAGCATCGCAAACGTTGAACTTTTCCCCTTCGGTTCATTTGTCTGAGAGACGTCCGGAACCGGGAAAACTTTCCCGGATGTTATCCTCCTTCGCCAGTATCGCCTAGCGCTGCGTTAGAACACCTCTAGCACAGCTTATTATCTTGTTATGCTTATGTTTGCGTGTATTTACTGTTTCTTCCCCCTCTTCTTCAACGGTAGACCTTGAGACCGCTGCTGATGCCCCTGTGATCGACTACGTCGACGACGACCCCTCCTTGCCAGAGCAACCAGGCAAGCCCCCCCTTTGATCATCCCGATATCGCCCATTCCATTCTCTCATGCTTGCATTAGATTTTGCTACTGTTATTTTTGCTCCTATTCTGATGCATAGCCTGCTTTTGTATCTGCTGTTGTACCTTACCTGCTTATCCTAAACTGCTTAGTATAGGTTGGTTAGTGATCTATCAGTGACCCCCACCTTGTCCTTGTTGCCCCTGCTTCATCATTGAAGACCCGATCAACGGGATCGAAGACCAGGCCCCGATACCGCACATCACTTTCCCCTTAGTTGCTCGACACTACTGGGTTACTATCGAGTGCCGGGGGTGAGCCCTCATCAACACTTCTGATGTTACCCAGTAGTGTAGCTATTCGGTCGTGGTCATCGAGGGTGATTCCGCCTTAACCACTTCCGATACGGCTCTGTCGTGCAACCCCTCAAGTGTGAACTTCGAGGGTGATTCCTCTTACGTTCACCTTGATGATTACATCTAGTGGAATTCATCGGGGGTGATTCCTCGGGTTTTCCCGTTGATGTTTGGACACACGGATACTTGGACTTTACCTCTGTTACTTGGAAAGACGGGTCGACCCTGAGGGGTACCCGCGCGAGCTTAATTGCGAGTGATGTGGAGTCGGGCGGACCTGGAAGGTGCCCGCGAGATAATTACGAGGCGTGGCCGGGCATTCCTAGCCCTTGCCGCAAGTCCTCGAGACGGGGCAACGGGGTCACATCTTTCATGAGTCTCTGCTTTTTACCGCGCGTTCCTAATCCACTACGATTTGGATATTTGATCCGAGGGGCCTCTGGCCCGATAGCACTACCCATCACGTGGGCATAGTATGGGCGTTCTGCGTCGTATGCATCAGCCGAAGCTTAATAGACGTCAGCGACTGAGTGGCGCGTGCCGGGTTGGACTGGTAAGCTCCTGCCTTTTTAGGGAGGTAGCTAGGTCTGCTCACCGGCCGCGTACGCAACATGGAGGAGTTCCCGGGGAGATGGCCCATGACCCCTAGGGGCATAGGTTTAGTCCGGCGTGCTGGCCTCTCTATTAAGCCTAGGTCGGGTTGCGGCGTATTGTTTGGCCGAGGCCGGGCATGACCCAGGAAAGTGTGTCCGGCCGGAGTTAATCGAGCGTGGTGGGTAAGTTGGTGCACCCCTGCAGGGAAGAAAACATCTATCGATAGCCTGTCCTACGGTAACGGACACTTGGAGTTGTATCCCGATCGATACAACTAGAACTGGATACTTGTGATGAGAATTGGATGGTGATGAGTAATGGATTGTGATGATAACTGGATAGTATGGCTCTGAGATTGCTTTCTCGCAGGGAGTCGAGAAAGCATCTCTGGCCGAGGTTGAAAACTCTTCTACTACTGTACTTTATGCTACTCTACTCCCTCATGTTGCTACAAGATGGTGGTTTCCAGAAGATGCTAGTCTTCGATAGGACTAGGCTTTCCCTCTATTCTGGCATTTCTGCAGCCCAGTGCACATATATTGCCTTCTTTTGGTAATGTTGCATATGTAGTGTAGATCCTTGCTTGCGAGTACTTTGGATGAGTACTCACGGTTGCTTTGCTCCCCCTTTTCTCCCTTTCTTCTTCTTTCCGGTTGATGCAACCAGATGTCGGAGCCCAGAAGTCAGATGCCACCGTCGATGCCTACTACTATGTGGAGACCGCCGACGACCGGGAGTAGTTAGGAGGCTCCCAGGCAGGAGGCCTTTCCTTTTCGATCGATGGTGCTTTTGTGCTAGCCTTCTTAAGGCAAACTTGTCTAACTTATGTCTGTACTCAGATATTGTTGCTTCCGCTGACTTTTGTGTATTCGAGCTTATGTATTCGAGCCCTTGAGGCCCCTGGCTTGAAATATAAAGCTTGTATTATTTTAATTTGTGTCTAGAGTTGTGTTGTGATATCTTCCCGTGAGTCCTTGATCTTGATCGTACGCATTTGCGTGTATGATTAGTGTACGATTGAATCGAAGGTGTCACATGGGATGATCAAGGCCATCTGATAACCCACAAGTATAGGGGATCACAACAGTTTTCGATAAGTAAGAGTGTCGAACCCAACGAGGAGCTAAAGGTAGAACAAATATTCCCTCAAGTTCTATCGACCACCGATACAACTCTACGCACGCTTAACGTTTACTTTACCTAGAACAAGTATGATACTAGAAGTACTTTGTAGGTGTTTTTGGGTAAGCTTGCAAGAAAGTAAAGAGCACGCAAATAAAACTAGGGGCTGTTTAGATGAAGACACAACTAAATTAGTTTTAGTGAAGAGCTTTTGTCAACAAGAAAGTTATTTGTCGCTAGGCAATCGATAACTAGACCGGTAATCACTATTGCAATTTTATTTGAGGGAGAGGCATAAGCTAACATACTTTCTCTACTTGGATCATATGCACTTATGATTGGAACTATAGCAAGCATCCGCAACTACTAAAGATTCATTAAGGTAAAACCCAACCATAGCATTAAAGCATCAAGTCCTCTTTATCCCATACGCAAACAACCTACTTACTTGGGTCTGTGTTTCTGTCACTCACGCCACCCACCATAAGCAAATCATAAGAATATTGCAAACCCTACAGCAGGGATCCCTCACGCTTGCGCGACACAGAGAGCACCATAGGACAACACCAATAATATAACATACAACTCAAACCAATCACGATCATCAAATAGCCACTAGGACAAAACGGATCTACTCAAACATCATAGGATAGCCATACATCATTGGGAAATAACATATAGCGTTGAGCACCATGTTTAAGTAGAGATTACAACGGGTAAGAGAGAGGTTACACCGCTGCATAGAGGAGGGAAGAGTTGGTGATGATGGCGGTGATGGTGATGGCCCCGACAGTGCTCCGGTGCCACCGGAAGCAAGGGGGAGAGGGGCCCCCTTCTTCTTCTTCTTCCTTGACCTCCTCCCTAGATGGGAGAAGGGTTTCCCCTCTGGTCCTGGGCTCCCATGGCGTGGGAGGGGCGAGAGCCCCTCCGAGATGGGATCTATCTCTCTGTTTCTCTCTGGTTCTGCGTTCTGTTCTGGCTATGTTTCACCGTTTCGCGTATATATGGAGATCCGTAACTTCGATTGGCCTGAAACCTTCGCCTTTATTTTTTCCGAATATTAGCTTTCTTGCGGCAAAAGAAGAGCGACAACCGCCTTACGGTGGGCTCACGAGGGTAGGGGCGTGCCCTAAGGGGGGCGCCCCCTGCCTCGTGACCACCTCGGGCACTGGTTCGCGTTGATTTTCCTTCCGAATTTTCCATATTTTCCAAAAATAAGCTCCGTCCGTTTTTATCCCGTTTGGACTCCGTTTGATATGGATATTCTGCGAAACCAAAAAAATGCAACAGATAGGAACTGGCACTGGGCACTGGATCAATATGTTAGTTCAAAAAATAGTATAAAAAGTTGCCAAAAGGTATATGGAAGTTGTAGAATATTGGCATGGAACAATCAAAAATTATAGATACAACGGAGACGTATCAGCATCCCCAAGCTTAATTCCTGCTCGTCCTCGAGTAGGTAAATGATAAAAAAGATAATTTTTGATGTGGAATGCTACCAAGCATAATCTTGATTATGTATCTAATCATGGCATGAATATTAAGACACGAGTGATTCAAAGCAATAGTCTATCATTTAACATTTAAGACAATAATACTTCAAGCATACCAACCAAGCAATTATGTCTTATTGAAATAACATAGCCAAAGAAAGCTCATCCCTACAAAATCATATAGTCTGGCTATGCTCCATCTTCACCACACAAAGCATTCACATCATGCACAACCCCGATGACAAGCCAAACAATTGTTTCATACTTTTGACGTTCTCAAACCTTTTCAACTTTCACGCAATACATGAGCGTGAGCCATGGACATAGCACTATAGGTGGAATAGAATATGATGATAGGGGTTATGTGGAGAGGACAAAAAGGGAGAAAGTCTCACATTAACTAGGCGTATCAACGGGCTATGGAGATGCCCATTAATAGATATCAATGTGAGTGAGTATGGATTGCCATGCAACGGATGCACTAACAGCTATAAGTGTATGAAAGCTCAAACTGAAACTAAGTGGGTGTGCATCCAACTTGCTTGCTCGTGAAGACCTAGGGCATTTGAGGAAGCCCATCGTTGGAATATACAAGCCAAGTTCTGTAATGAAAATTCCCACTAGTATATGAAAGTGATAACTCAAGAGACTCTCTATATGAAGAACATGGTGCTACTTTGAAGCACAAGTGTGGTAAAAGGATAGTTACACTGCCCCTTCTCTCTTTTCTCTCATTTTTTTGGGCCTTCTTTTTTTTGCCTTTCTCTTTTTTTTGTCCGAAGTCTCATCCCGACTTGTGGGGGAATCATAGTCTCCATCATCCTTTCCTCACTGGGGCAATTCTTTAACAATGATCATCATCACACTTTTTATTTACTTACAACTCAATATTACAACTCGATATCTAGAAAAAAGATATGACTCTATACGAATGCATCCGGCGGTGTACCGGGATGTGCAATGATCTAGCGTAGTAATGACATCAAAAAATGGACAAGCCATGAAAACATCATGCTAGCTATCTTACGTCATGCAAAGCAATATGACAATAAATGCTCAAGTCATGTATATGATGATGATGGAAGTTGCATGGCAATATATCTCGGAATGGCTATGGAAATGCCATGATAGGTAGGTATGGTGGCTGTTTTGAGGAAGATATAAGGAGGTTTATGTGTGACAGAGCGTATCGTATCATGGGGTTTGGATGCACCGGCGAAGTTTGCACCAACTCTCGAGGTAAGAAAGGGCAATGCACGGTACCGAAGAGGCTAGCAATGATGGAAGGGTGAGAGTGCGTATAATCCATGGACTCAACATTAGTCATAAAGAACTCACGTACTTATTGAAAAAATCTATAGTCATCGAAACAAAGTACTACACGCATGCTCCTAGGGGGATGGATTGGTAGGAAAATACCATCACTCGTCCCCGACCGCCACTCATAAGGAAGACAATCAATAAACACCTAATGCTCCGACTTCGTTACATAACGGTTCACCATATGTGCATGCTACGGGACTTGCAAACCTCAACACAATTATTTCTCAATTTCACAATTACTCAACTAGAACGACTCTAATATCACCACCTTTATATCGCAAAACTATTGCAAGGAATCAAACATATCATATTCAGCGATCTACAAGTTTTAGGTAGGATTTTATGACTAACCATGTGAATGACCAGTTCCTATCATCTCTCTAAATAGATATAAGTGAAGCAAGAGAGTTTAATTCTTTCTACAAAAGATGTGCCCACTCTCTAACAAGTATAAGTGAAGCAAAAGAGCATTCTACAAATGGCGGTTGTCTAAGTGAAGAGAAACAGGCAATCCAAAATTCAAATGATATAAGTGAAGGACATGAAGCATTCTATAAAGCCATACTCAAAAGATATAAGTGAAGTACAATGAGAATTCTATAAATCAACCAAGGACCATCTCATACCAGCATGGTGCATAAAAGAAAAATAAAAACCTAAATGCAAAATATGCTCCAAGATTGCACATATCGCATGAACGAAACGAATCCTGAAAACATACCGATATTTGTTGAAGAAAGAGGGGATGCCTCGCCAGCATCCCCAAGCTTAGATGCTTGAGTCTCCTTGAATATTTACTTGGGGTGCCTTGGGCATCCCCAAGCTTGAGCTCTTGCCTCTCTTCCTTCTTCTCACATCGAGACCTTCTCGATCATCGAACACTTCATCCACACAAAACTTCAACAGAAAACTCGGTAAGATCCGTTAGTATAATAAAGCAAATCACTACTATAAGTACTGTCGCAAACCAGTTCATATTTTTTTTTGCATTGTGTTTACTGTAGTATAACTTTTTCATGGCTTAATCCACTGATATAAATTGATAGGTTCATCAAAACAAGCAAACTATGCATCAAAAACAGAATCTGTCTAAAACAGAACAGTCTGTAGAAATCTGAACATTCACCATACTTCTGATACTTGAAAAATTCTTCCAAAATTAGGAAAAATAAACAATTTGTACAGAAATACAGTGCAAGAAGAATCCGAACCATTTGACGTTCCAGTAAAAAACTAAAATTCATGCACTACAGCCAAAGTTTCTGTCCTACACCGCACAAACCAACAAGCATCGTAAACATCCTAAAGGCAAACCTTGGCACATTATTTTTTATAATACAATGGAATTGTACAAGGGGATAATTATTTTTATTGAAAAGTTTCTGTAATCAAGATTCACAAAGTTGCCGTGAGCATGAACAAAGTTCAAGGAGCTCTCCCACTTCAACAATGCTTGTCTTTCTCACTTTCACTTTCCTTTTTGAAAAGTTTTGGGTTCCCCTCTTTATTTTTGTTGTTTTTAAACTATATGAAAGCACTCAACTGAAATAAATGACTCTCTAAAACTTCCAGGTTGTCTCCCTGGCAGCGCTTTCTTTAAAGCCATTAAGCTAGTCATATAGTGCTCAAGTAATGGATCCACCCGGATCCCAAGGTATATCAAAGCCAATTTTAATTAGCAATGATTTGTAAATTAGTAGAGAGCACAAAGCAACATATATCAAGCAATAACGAAGTCTAACTCTCTTCCTATGCATCGGCATGTCATAAAAGAACAATTCATGCACACAAAGTAAAGGCCAATGCATAGTATAAACAGTTTCTTGCAATTTTATCATGTTGGAAACATAGAGAGGTGGAGATATAGTTCCTCTCTCATAATAATTGCAAGTAGGAGCAGCAAGCACATGCATATTATATCTATCAAAATTATCATGTGCAACGGTAAAAGGCAACCCATCAATGTAATCCTTAATAAGTGCAAACTTTTCCGATATAGTGTAGTCGGGAGAATTCAAAAAGATAATAGGACTATCATGTGTGGGTGCAATAGCAACAATTTCATGTTTAACATAAGGAACTATAGCAAGTTCATCTCCATAAGCATAATTCATATTGGCATCTTGGCCACAAGCATAGCAAGAATCATCAAAAAGGGATATTTCAAAAGAATCATAGGGATCATAACAGTCATCATAGCAATCATCCTTCGGTAAGCACGAAGGGGAATTAAACAATGTATGAGTTGAAGAGTTACTCTCATTAGAAGGTGGGCACGGGTAGCTAATCCGCTCTTCCTCCTTTTGTTCTTCGCTCTCCTCCTCATCTTTTTCATCCAATGAGCTCACAGTTTCATCAATTTCTTCTTCCATAGACTCCTGCAAAATATTAGTCTCTTCTTGGACAGCGGAGTATTTCTCAATATATGGTTTAACATAAGCATTAGAAGCATAATTCTCATAACAATATTCAAGTATGGAAAAAAATTCAGATTTTTGAAAAGTAGCATCATATGTTTCAATCAAAGAAGCAATTTCAGAAGCACCCTTAAAAGCAACAAATTCTTCAATTTGTTGAATATCATAGTAACTATAAACACCTTTAGCATAGGAAGATAAGATTCCATTATCAATAAGCTCACATTGGTAGGAAGGTGTTTCTTAGGGTTTTCAGAACAACAAGTAACATCATATATTTCACATAAATTCCAAGCATAGCATTGCAAATGATTAATTTGACCCAATGGAATTTTCCCTTTTTCAGATATACGTTGTCTCACATAACAAGCATGCTCATCTAAAGATTTGCCCTCAACTAAGCTAGTTGGGGTTTCAGCACGAGCACATAGGGATCAAAGATGATCCAAGTAAAAAGCTTCAGCAGTGTGATAGATTTTGAGTGGTTCTTCAACCATTGGTTCAGTAGGTACAACTAATTTTTTTGGTATTTTGCATTTCCGACCCATAACTAAAGATAGAAAACAACTAAGAACAACAAATAAAAATTACTTAGTGATAAAGCAAACAAGCACACACGAGAATATTCACCCCATGCTATAACTCCCTGGCAACGGCGCCAGAAAAAGGTATTGATAACCCACAAGTATAGGGGATCGCAATAGTTTTCGATAAGTAAGAGTGTCAAACCCAACGAGGAGCTAAAGGTAGAACAAATATTCCCTGAAGTTCTATCGACCACCGACACAACTCTACGCACGTTTAACGTTTACTTTACCTAGAACAAGTATGAAACTAGAAGTACTTTGTAGGTGTTTTTGGGTAAGCTTGCAAGAAAGTAAAGAGCACGCAAATAAAACTAGGGGCTGTTTAGATGAAGACACAACTAAATTAGTTTTAGTGAAGAGCTTTTGTCAACAAGAAAGTTATTTGTCCCTAGGCAATCGATAACTAGACCGGTAATCACTATTGCAATTTTGTTTGAGGGAGAGGCATAAGCTAACATACTTTCTCTACTTGGATAATATGCACTTATGATTGGAACTCTAGCAAGCATCCGCAACTACTAAAGATTCATTAAGGTAAAACCCAACCATATCATTAAAGCATCAAGTCCTCTTTATCCCATACGCAAACAACCTACTTACTGGGGTCTGTGCTTCTGTCACTCACGCCACCCACCATAAGCAAATCATAAGAATATTGCAAACCCTACAGCGGGGATCCCTCACGCTTGCGCGACACGGAGAGCACCATAGGACAACACCAATAATAAAACATACAACTCAAACCAATCACGATCATCAAATAGCCATTAGGACAAAACAGATCTACTCAAACATCATAGGATAGCCATACATCATTGGGAAATAATATATAGCATTGAGCACCATGTTTAAGTAGAGATTACAGCGGGTAAGAGAGAGGTTACACCGCTGCATAGAGGAGGGAAGAGTTGGTGATGATGGCGGTGAAGTTGTTGGTGAAGATGGCGGTGATGGTGATGGCCCCGGCAGCACTCCGGCGCCACCGGAAGCAAGGGGGAGAGGGGCCCCCTTCTTCTTCTTCTTCTTCCTTGACCTCCTCCCTAGATGGGAGAAGGGTTTCCCCTCTGGTCCTTGGCTCCCATGGGGTGGGAGGGGCGAGAGCCCCTCCGAGATGGGATCTATCTCTCTGTTTCTCTCTGGTTCTGCGTTCTGTTCTGGCTCTGTTTCATCGTTTCGCGTATATATGGAGATCCGTAACTTCGATTGGCCTGAAACCTTCGCCTTGATTTTTTTTCCGAATATTAGCTTTCTTGCGGCAAAAGAAGAGCGCCAACCGCCTTACGGTGGGCTCACGAGGATAGGGGCGTGCCCTAAGGGGGGGGGCGCCCCCTGCCTCGTGACCACCTCGGGCACTGGTTCGCGTTGATTTTCCTTCCAAATTTTCCATATTTTCCAAAAATAAGCTCCGTCCGTTTTTATCCCGTTTGGACTCCGTTTGATATGGATATTCTGTGAAACCAAAAACATGCAACGGACAGGAACTGGCAGTGGGCACTGGATCAATATGTTAGTCCAAAAAATAGTATAAAAAGTTGCCAAAAAGTATATGGAAGTTGTAGAATATTGGCATGGAATAATCAAAAATTATAGATACGACGGAGACGTATCACCATCATGTAGTTTGATTCTTTGGTGCAGACATTTGGAGGCACGTTGTAAGGGATAACAAGCACTGGCCACATGCTATATGTGGCGCTCTGGTGGCCAGATGGGTTAAATCCATCTGAAGCTAAGCCAAGTCTTATGTTTCTCGGGTCAATAGCAAACTCTTTGTGTTTATCATTGAAGCTTTTCCACTCACTACCATGAGATGGATGGCTCATTACATTCTGGTCTCTGTACTCCTGGTTCCTAGAATGCCACAATACATCCTCTCTTGTTTCAGCATCATGAAACAACCTCTTCAATCTTGGTGTAATTGGAAAATGTCTCAGAACATTATGAGGAATCCTCTTCGCAGCATTGCCATCTTTCCATCTTGATGATTTGCATTTCGGGCATTCACTTAAGTTGGCATAATCCTTCTGGAACAGAACACAATTATTCTTACAAACATGGATCATATCATATCCAATTCCAACTGCATGAAGTAAATTCTTCATTTTATTGTAGGTGTGTGGCAGCTCAGACGCATCTAGGAAAGATTCGCGGAAAGCAGCCAACATCGCATCGAATGATTTGTTGGTCATCCGCTCAGATGTCTTCACCTGAATAAAGGTGACCATAGCTAAGAATACTGACTGCTTATTTCCTAGGGTGACAGCAACGTTGCATTGTTCCAACATGCGGGCCCACCGTTTTTCTTCTGCAGGTGAAAGTTCACGGAATGCACGAGCATTTCGTAGCATTGTTTCAATGTTGGTCAAACTCACTGGCTCCGCCACCACCACCTCCTCCTCCTCTTCCACCTGAGCATCAGGCAGATCAAGATGGTGAGCTGCTGCTTCCACGTAGTCAATAACATTAACGTTCACAGCTTCACCATGATGAACCACCTAGTATATGTGACCGACATCCCATACAAGTGTAGATGATCTTGCACAGTTGACTGGGGTCTTGTAACTGAATTCATACAACTGCTACACGGGCAGAGCACATCTGATTTCGGACCACCGTACTCAGCTCTGATAAAGTTCATGAAGTTTTCAACCCCCTCGACATATGCAGCGGAGAATCTTTGAGCAGAAGTTATCCAAGTCCTGTTCATCTGTTAGACATACAAATTAGTTCTTCTACTAGATATTATAAGAAAAACGTATATGCTTTTTTATGAAGTCCAGAAAAAAAATACCTAGGTCGATGTCTAATGCTATGGCAAGATATTTGGACGAGCAGATCTAAGTAACGAAATATATGAAAAGCTAATTCAGCAAATAGATTTGAGTGCCAAACTATGGCAGGCTGTTTCAGCAGTCAATGAGGCCGAGCACACAACCATCGAATTGTCGATGGCCATCGCAGCAACAAAGATCGAGTATAAAACGGTGTAGAGCTATTTCACCTAACAGATTGGCTACTAGACCATGGCAATCTACGTCACAATAAATATATGGCATGATATTTTAGCAACTAATCGGCCTTGGCATGCCATCTCAGCTAAGCAGATTGAGTGCGGAACAGGGCAAGGAAGCTTCTTAAGCAGAGCATATTGATAGTAAACTACTTCGTCAAACAGTGAGATTAACAGCGTCTATCTGCTAACATTCAGCGCTACACCGACATGAACGGGGCCTCTGTCTAGAATGCACGTACCGTGGGAGAAGCTGACCACCGTGCGTCTCCACACGAACGTCGCCAGCGGTGGCGGCGCTAACCGCCGTGCGCCTCCACAAGAACGTAGCCAGAGGTGGCGGCACGGCTAGAGGACGGCAGTCTATGAGAGCGTACTGTGGGAGCGAGAGGATCGCCGAACCGCGGCGCCGACGTATCGGCGCGGTGGGGAGGGCGGCTTTGGCAGAGTGAATGGAGTGGAGCGGGACAGGGGGAAGGGGGGTTTGGGGAATATTATTGGCTAGTAGGCCAAAGGGCGGTTGAATCGGATTTGGGGGGAATTTTTGGGTGTGGGGGGAGGATTTTCGCGCGGTGGGCGGGGGGAGTTTGGCGCATGGTCAGTTTCTCCAAGTGCAGTCCCACATGTCAGTGAAGAGGCAAGCCAAAGCACGTTCCGTTTGCGTGAGCCGTGTGCAGGACCGAACATGTGTGGGGTGCAATGCGACCGCGACAGGAGTGTTGTCAGTGTACCGCATTTTTTCCCTTTTAAACTAGGTGCTTCGCCCCCTCAAAAAAAATGTGTTGCTTCGCACGATCCATCGATACTACTACTAGTAATCCGGTAATCCCGACTAAAACGGCGCGGCCGGGTCTTTTCCCGCGCGATATGCTAGGAGGTTGGCTTTGTTGGGTTTTTTAGGACGAATAATGCTACACCTATGTAATCCCAGTTACGTAATTAACACAGTGTGAAACGTGTGAGCTGTTGATTGTAGATTGGGGGGAGGGAGGGGCCCACCACCATGAAAATCAGGGGAGGAGAGAGAGAGGCAATTTACGTTGACCCTTTTGTAGGTTCCCGTAGATGTAGAAAGATGTGTCCGATCCTGCAATATAGGCCGTCCAATCTATATCTAACGGATAGGAAGGAAACTATGACAATTTACCCGCACTCCTCTCCACATTTGCATATAAGGCTTTCCCTCGTTCATCTATATCTTCCGTGCAACGCACGGGCATCTTGCTAGTACTCCTACAATATGTATATTATTGTGAAAGTTCATATACACCGGCCGAGATTAATGCAAACACGGCAGATTTTCATTACATTTCGAACTTTTATAGGACAAAAAAATAAAAGAATCCCGACCCTAAACCTATTCTACGGCGGCGACCGATGTCCTCCATCTGTGATCTCCATGTACGGGGGCGGGGTTCAAGACCCGAAAAGTGAAGGTGCGGTCTCTGGCAAGGAAAAGTAGAACACGAGAGACGGACGGACCAGTTGGCACACCATGCCCTGCCGCCTCCCATGCCCTACTCATCCTCAGAGGAGTCCCAGACCTCCGCGGTGCCGGACGTTGGACGGTGGAAAGTAGGACATGTGGCTGACGGTGCTCCCGTCGTCGGCCGTCAGCGTGGCCACCGCTTGTGCGGTGACTTGAGTGAGATCGGCGACCTCGAGCTCCAACCCCGAAGACAAGCTCTCCCGCAGAGCGTTCGCGCTTGCGGTCATGGCAGATGTGGTTCCAGGTAGGAGGACGATGCGCTATGGTGTGGAGGTTAGCTGGGCGTTGCCGCTTTAAGTAGCGCATTCCGGTGAGGCCAAGCGTCCGGGTGCGTCATTAAGTCTCCGGAGTTGGTTCCTCGGGCACCGAGCCTCTTAACAACGACATACGAATGGACGGCATGAATGCGGGCAGCTGGCGCCGGCTGGGAACACACCGCGTGACGGCGCGAGGGATGAGGGTTTTGGTGTGCCAGGGTAGTCAACAGCGGTCGTGGCAACGTTGGAGATGCCCTTTGGTCACATGCGATCCCCGCATGTCATTGAAAAAGCAAGACGACCCGGCATGGTCTCAGGTCCAGAGGATGCAGTTGGCCGCGCTACACCACTCCGCGGACGCATCACGGCGCCCCGTGCATCCTCGATGAGCCGGGTGTTGGTGTGTGTTTGGATTGTGGCCAAAGTGCACCTTGCCAAAACTTTGGTCATGACCAAAAGGTTTGGATGGTTGCCATTTTTTTGGCATGCCAATGAACTCTAGCCAACTCTAGGTCATTTTTCTTGCCAATGTCGGCCAAATCATGGGCAACCAATACCTCAACCAAAATTTTGGTCATGACCCAAAGATTGGTCTTTGTTTGGATGGTTGCCATTTCTTTGGCATGCGAATGAACTCTAGCCAACTCAAGTTCATTTTTCTTGCCAATGTGGGCCAAATCATGGGCAACCAATACCTCAACCAAAATTTTGGCTACCCAATACTTTGATGGGGCAACCTTGGGCACAAACCAAACATACCGTTGGTCGTGCCATAGCACTAACGCCACCCTCGGCAAACTGAAACCGACTGTGTCTAGCAACGATATGAGCGTGTCGCTCACCGCGGTCGCCGTGTCCAGAGGCGGTGCTGGAGCTGCGCCCCGTTGTTGGCCCCAACGACCCACATGAACGGTTGTCGGTGGCGAGGAGGTCGTGGGCCAGCTCCTCCATTGGACTAGTCTGCGCTACGTCGTCCCGATGGGTGTGCCCCACATGTCTGTTTCCCTATTTTCCCGGCCATATTTGAGCGTCAGTGCTCCGCGTTGTGCATTAGGCCTTTCACTATGTAGGCCAAGAGAGACAACTTATTGTTTATTTGAGCCGTTCAAGTATAATCATGTGGTGTTTGCTTATATCTCATTCCTCTCCAACCCTCTTCTTCATCGATCATGTCGCCCTCCAGTCGAGTCCATCCTCCCGCATGCCTCATTTGAACATTCCGCCGAGTATCATTCGCATGTACCCACCCTAGTCCTCTTTCAATAGATCTCCGGACCCCGAGATGAAATCGAGAGGGAACGAGTGGGGCACGTGATACCTAAGGTGGATTCAAAATTTTGAACCGGTGATCATAGCATCCGCAAATCATATATAAAGGGTATTCAATGTTCGTTTCGTTTTTAAAGAGTAGTTTACATATAAGTTTTATGTGTAGTCAAAGTATATCTACTTTGGTAAAAAGGTATCAACATTCAACAACGCCCAATCAATATTGTTAGATTCGTATGTACACCTAGATTTGTACTCGAGATGGTTTCCAATTTGACTATTGACAAGATTAATAGTACATGAGATGTATAATGTGAAAATTATATCATTGGAAACTCCTTTCACATACGAATTTGACCGTATGCTTTGTGTAAGTTGCATGTCATATATTATTACTCTAACATTTGGTCAAAGTTAGTCTCGAAAAACGCATTAGACCATGTATGCTTTGTGTAAGTTGCATGTCATATATTATTACTCTAACATTTGTGTAAGTTGCATGTCATATATTATTACTCTAACATTTGGTCAAAGTAGTATAGTGGAAGTGGATCCTCTGACGTAGGTATCCCTGCCTTACCCTCCCTTTCGGTCACTTACTGGCGGACCCCATGCTTGCTAGGCCCCGCATGTTAGTTACTCAATGGGTTCGACCACGTCAAGGGATCCTCATCCGTAGTATACTCCCTCTGTTTTTATTTACTCCGCATAAAACGGAGGGAGTGGTGGTATAATAAATGACGCGGGCGGGGGAGGGGGAGGAACATCGGTTTGCTCTCAAGTGCGGTCCCACAAGCGAGCGAAAACGCAAGACGAAGCGCGTTCCATTCGGTGAGCAACGTGGAGGGTCCAGCGTGCCGGGCTGCAACGCGAACGTGACAAGAGCGATGTACAGTCAAAACCGATTGACCGGTCGTTACCGGAACCACTATTCACACCAGAACCTTCGCTGCTCGGCCTACGCCAGCCACTGCCCTAAAACCACACCAAATCTCCAGCCCATTCCCCCACCTTTCGATCCCCTAGACCGCATCAAGCATCCCCTAGTTCGCCGGAAAGCCATGGTGCGCCGCAAGATCACTTACTACAAGATGCTGACGCCGGAGCGCCGCGCAGAAATCGTGGCGGCGGTCGGCGCCACAGACCTCCGTTCCCAAGCTCGCTTTGCGGCGGGCCAATAACCAAGTTCTCTAGAGCCAAGCTACGAGGAGGAGGAAGCCGATCCAATGTTCATGGCGGAGGTCACGGCGCAGAAGGCCCCCGATGGGTATGAGATGATGGACGTCGACTTTGTGCCGGCGTCCGAGTCCCGCATGGTGCAGGCGGACCAGCGGTTCAACATGGCGATACTAAAGGAGGACCGGGAGGCAGAGGCTCAACTCGACGCGGAGCGCACGCATGCCACTGCCATCGAGGCTCTCCTGCAGGCGGAACTGGATGTCGTGGATGTGAACCGGGCGACGGAGGCTCAACTTGAGGCGGAGCACGCGGATGCCGCTGCCATCAAGGCCCTCCTACAGGCGGAACCGGACGTCCTGGACTTGAACCGGGCGGCAGAGGCTCGACTTGACGCAGAGCGCGCGGATGCCGCTCTCATCGACGCCCTCCTGCAGGCGGAACCGGACGTCCTAGACTTGAACCGGGCGGCGGAGGCTCGACTCGACACGGAGCGCGCGGATGCCGCTGCCATCGAGGCCCTCCTGCAGGCAGAACCGAACGTCCTCGACTTGAACCGGGCTGTGCTCTCGTCCGTGCAGAGCGCCCGCACGCTCCGCTTGAACGAGTAGCTGGAGGCCGAGGACAACAACGGTGCGGAGACACACGTCAGCAGCGACGGCTGGTTCGCGCCGGCAGCCAAAAACGACGAGGTCGTCTCTTTCCGCGAGCAGTGATAGTTTTTCTTTATGTTGTTGTTTTCATGGATCTTTTGCTGTGTAAAAACATATATTTGTTATGCAAGTCGCCTGACTTGGGTCAGTCTACCATTTCAGGCGGTTGGATGAATATTCTACGTCTCCTAACCCTTCTTTCCTTCTTCCTCACCTCTTCTTCTTCCCCAACAGACCACCGCACGGGGCGTACGGATACTCCCTAACATGCGGTTGGATAAACATACTCTATGAACGAAAATTATGTGTCAGTGATAGGATGGCTGAGTTTGGTGTGTTCACATGCGACAGCACGTGTCAGTGAGGGTGCGTTCCCTTGGTTGGGTTTGCAGCGTGCAGGAGCAACCGTGTGAGGGTGCGGTGCGACCGCGGCATGCAGGAGCGACTGTGTGAGGGTGCGGTGCGACCGCGATAGCCGTGCGCAAGTGTACCTCCTTCTCATTTTGAAAACTTTAGGCAAGCTTGGCAAAAATGTGTGGCGAAGTTTGGCAATGCAAGGCCTAGACCCAAACAGGATAAGTACGTACGTACTAGGAGTACTAGTGTTAAAAAAGAATGGCTGGGTTTTCCTTCGCGGGATTTAATCGATACAAATCCTCGTTTAATGTGTCAATTAATGCGTATTTTCTTCTCCAAAGACCAAAGAGCTAACCATCTCACTCCTCATCGCTTGATTAATGCAGCGCCATGCAAACCAACCTTCTCACTTCCGCATGCATGCAGGGGATATTAATGTCCTTGGTTGCTAACCCCATAAATTTTGCCTCGATTAGTGTTAGTGGCCCTTTCCAAATTGTAATTTTGATATACTGGCCTTCTGTACAAAAAATGGAGGTAGTAACTATATTTGACTTCCTTCCCCATTGCGGTGACGTTGACGATATTTTTTTTGGTGGTTTGGCGAAGTGCGTTCGACGGAGAACACCATTGAGGGAGACCACGGTAAGTCATTCGCAAGTGCCGTCCGCAAGCCGAGACAACCGCCTTATTTGCATCCAGGAAGTCCTTTACTAGTACTACTAGGAGTAACTAATGCAGTGAGATTGCTTCTCGAAGAAGACGATGGAGAAGCGGAGTCAACGAAGAGTGAAATGATGGTTGCTTCGTCCGTGCTTTTGTGATTTGACGCCTCACTGCTTTGTGATTTGTGATAGAAGGGACAGGGGAGTAGACTCTATGCTCTATACTGTAGTACTACGTGCGTCCAAGCATGGGAGAAAGAGGAGAGACGTTGCATTTTTCTATTCCTTCAATCAATCAATCAGGGAGCTTCGGTTCCATCTTTTTGGCTTTGGCAACACCGTCCAAAATGGTTCCCACGATGCCAAAAGCTATTTTCACATTTGGCTACACATTTTGGATGCCCTTAACCGTACCACTTGGTTTTGCTCCTGTGTACTATCTATACAAATCTCAATTATATTGATCTAAAAAATTATAGAATCGAGATTAGTAAAAAGGAGGTGATTTTGCCGCGTGGATGGCGGGGGAGGTTTCTTATTTGAGCAATGCTACATCCACGCAATGGTTTACGTAAAGTTACGAACTGATGTGATGTGGGACTATTTGATTGGATTAAAGGAGAGGATTAGGCCCACACCACCTGAAAATCAGGGGGAGCATATATAGATTAGATGGAAAGTATACGTAGCAGCTATGTAGCCCTTTGTAAGACTAGGATTAGGCTTCTTATTTTCGGAGGACGTTGTCCTGGTGGTTTGCTAACATGCGGTCCCACGTGTCAGTGCTTTACCAAGCCGATCCGCGTCCCACATGAGGCAGAACAACGGCAGAAGCAAGACGTGGTTAAGTTGAAGAAGATGACGGAGAAGCGGATTCAGCAACGAGTGAAATGATAGTTGCTTCGTCCCTCCAACTTAATTGCGGGAAAGGTGCGGCTTTGTGATTTGACGCCTCATTGCTCATTACTACGCCGGCGCCATGACTGGGGTGCTTCACCCCGGCTGCTCTGCACTGTATTCCGGTATGGCACGTGGACCCGGTAGCTTGATGTCCCACATGTCGGCGAAAGGGACTAGAAGATTTATGAAAGCGAGCGCTCCACTCTTATGACGGAGGAGTAGACGACACGACGGCCCAGTGAACTGTCACTTGTACTGTATAGTACTAGTATAGTTTTGCTATTTCGCACGATCCATCGATACAAACCCGATTAAACAGGAAAGGGCAGGATTTTTCCCGCGCGGTAGATGATACTGGCCATACATTTCAAAGGCAATTTTAATGTATGCAAACTGAATAATTATAAGTAACAATATGATATCTAGTAAAACTAAAAACACATATGATTTATTGTGTTAGAGTGTAGTAGTAGTGTTGTATTGCATAGTTGTTAGATGTAACATGCGAGAACGTGTAGAGATGTAGTTTTGGAGGGCCTACAGAGAGAAAAGCATAATACGGTCACCGAACTTCAGAATAAGCTGATTACGGTCACTATATACGTTTTGCGGTGATTATACGGTCACTTGCTCACAGCTCAGCATCGGATTGCACTCTGTTGACCGGCCAAATAGTCTGCATGGCGCCATGTTGACTAGTTAAATTGACCATGTTCGTTGTGGGTCCCACCTGTCAGTTCGCATAGGCAAAAGGTTAGATAAACACAAATTTACGCAGGCGTGACAAGGCTCCAACCCGTGCGCGGGAATCACTTGGTTGTGTATGTGTCTGTGAGGGCCTGATGTGTGTGCATGCACATGTAGGTTGAGCACTTGAGCGTGAGAGTGTGTGTTGGTCGTGTGGTGTACTGGTGGTGCATGCATGCGTGCGTGTGTGCGTGTGAGTGTTGCGTGCGTGCGTGGCTGCGTGTGTACGTGTGAGTGTTGCGTGCGTGCGTGGGTGCATGTGTTTGTGTGAGTGTTGCGTGGATGCAGTTCGTGTGCATGCGTGCGTGTGTGTATAATCACCACACTAGCTCCTGTGTGTTAAAATAGATGGCTCAGCATACCAATACAAGGCCACCTTGTCCGCTGTGCCCGCGGTCATGACTTCAAACCACCGTCCAAATATTTTTTTGTCGTTTGTTTTCATTCTTGCTAGCAAGATGCCCGTGTGTTGCACGTAACATCAAGATGCATTTGTATGACTTGTTTATCTTGTGAGAGAAAAGGATGAACGAGGGAAGGCCTTATTTGCAAATGTGGAGAGGTGTGTGGGTACCTTTTTGCAAAATTGCCATAGTTTCTTTCCTATCCGTCAGATATAAATCGGACGGCCTATATTGCAGGATGGGAGGCACACCATCATTACCAACTCTGTTTTTATAAGAGTGTATTTTATGTATTTTATAAGAGTGTAGATGTAGAGTAGATACAAGTCGACAGGTGGGCACGATGGTAGTGAGATAATGTGATGCAACACTAGAGGTGCCACGTGGAGCATTTAACTGGTCAACTAGTCATGTCATGAGCAAATACAGAGTTGTACGGTGAGCCCGTGGCTGCATAATAACCACTAAACATAAATGGTGACCGTAATGAGTGGATTCTGAAGTCCAATGTACGTATCGTGCTTTCTCTTCAAATACAATGATCGTCATTGCATATATCGTGAGAGAAAGATGAAACATGCGTGAATTTTCTAGGGGCTTACTTTTAGAGGACCTAGAGATAGTTTTGTGTGCATACGTGAAAGGGGCGTACAAGGGGGTTATGCGATGGAGAGAGAGATGCTCTTCGTTTCTCTTTATTCTGACTAACTTTGTATATAGTATAAAAATTATAAAAATTCCCAGTGCGGAATAAATATCATTGTGGGCATCATCCAATGCAAATTACCGTTCGTACTCCTCCATATAACTTTGTAATGTTGTATATATGTAGAGACTCTAAAATAATTTTTTGGCCACTCTTTATTCAAAAGGAATGTTGTATGCGAAATAAACATGAAGAGAGGGCTTTTTAGATCAACGGGGTACGTGATGTAACATGTGTGAATGTGTAGTTGATGCATTTGGCGGGGCCTAGAGAGGTATGTGTGTGTATTACGTATTCGAGAGAGGCATGGATAGAGGGGCCGACGGGGGGGGGCATGGGAGAGATAGCACGAGAAATGAGAGTGGTCTAGAGAAAGAGAGAAGAATATGACGTCACGACAAGAGATTCCATTCCCTTGAGTGTGTATATGCAAGGGGGGAGGGAATAGAGGCACCAGGAGAAATTTTCTGTGTGTGTGGTGTTTGTGTTGGTATGTGTGGGTGTGAGAAGATAATGAGACGTGGGGCAGAGGGTGTGTCACCGCGTGAGGTCCGGTGGGTCGAGGTGAGGCCCTTCGTTCTGTTCCGAGGGTTATATCTAGAGCATGTGTGCGAGAAAGACACCTCGGGAGAGAATGTGTGAGCATGTGTGAGAGACCACCGATGGAGAGTGAAACTACATGTAAAAGACTGCTCTACACATTGATTAAAGATATAAATTGTATCCAAATATTAGGATGGGATCATGATATTTGCAATTCGCGTAAGGAGCGGTCATTGATCCATCAGACATCTAGATTCTATCGAATTTGAGCATGTCTATGTTATTATTCGACACAATTGATCCACATAGTTAGTATTTTGAGCTCCAGACAATGCATCGCTTTAGCAATCGAATATAAACGTGAGTATAGTTCATGTGTGTGTAAAGCACATTATACATACGAAAGTTACACAATGGACATTATAAATAGCTACTACCTATGAACTAGCATACATTTGAATTCAACTTCAGGTGGTTTAAAAAAATCGAATTCAACATGAAGTCCATTCAATTATTTGAATTTGATATCATGGCATTTGTAAACCATACCTAAATTATGGGGGCACCAATCTTTGCTTTGATTTTGTACATAATAGCATATGTAGTCATGTACAAAATAGATTCAAATTTAGCTCCTCCATTCCAAAATAATCATAGTTATAGGATTTTCAAGTGTCAAAAATTCAAAAAGAAGCGGATAATTTAATGAGGTTTTCAAACATACAAGGTCAAATATAACGTTGTATATTTAGGTCAATCCTAATAGTTCAAGAGTACTCTAAACGTGAATGCTTGTGTTTCAAAATTTCAAACGAAGCGCCAAAAGAGCCTCTACTCGCCCGAAACCGCGTGAGACGAATGTTTGGTAGTACAAGGAAATTACTTTTCTAATAACTCCGACCCGTGAAACCTACCGGCCCGACGTCCAAAGGTCTAAACCGGGGTAGGTTTGTAGCTTCATCTAAACGCCACACAACCGCATCCGAAAAACATTCATACACAATGGCCGCCTAAGCACACATGCGTGATGCCGAAATCGCTCCCGCCCACGATTTGGGACACCTGGGATTACCATCCTACCCCGACCCGCGGTAGGTCCGAAATTTAAGAGGGGGGCAAAGTTTGTACTTTCCCCAAATTTCAAACAAGCGCGTCCCATATTCTGTTCAAAAAAGACAAAAACAAGCGCGTCCCAGACCGAAACATGGTTCCCCCCACCCGTCCGATTCCCCATTCGAACTCCGTGGGCACCAAAACTACCTCTCCACCAGCCGCGAAACCACGGCGTCCTCCGTCCGCCACCCCATCCCACCCATCAACCGACGCCCTCCTCCATCACGCCGGAGCCAATACCGCGACGTCGTCGTCCACCGCAACGTCAACCGCAACGCCCTCCACGGCTAGTAGTCGAAGCCGAGGCCGAGCCGTCCGTACCCAAGCCAGTTCAACCACGCCGTCCTGTGCCTCACCACTGCCGCTCCAACTTCGCCACCCTCCACTGCACCGGAGCTGTTCCTGCTACGCCATCCTTCGCCGCCTCGGATCTGCTTCCCCTCCGCCAACATACGGCCACGGCAACACAGTCATCAATTTGGCCATGGGTTCGTCCAAGCCTGCACCCTCCAGAACATCGGTTTCCGGTAAAAAGAAGAAAATCGGCGCGACTTGTGGAGGTGACCACACCAGCAACCGAAAAAGGTACTCCTCTTCACTTATTCGTGCAAATCTTACGTCTCTGCTTGCACGGTATTCATCCCACCGAAGACACTAGTTGACCGCTTCTTCTTGATACTAGATGTTCCTAGTAACTCGCGATGCACAAGGTTTCTCCTCACATACTATTTCACCTTAGCTAGAGGTTCGTCGCCCCCCTGAATTTCAATTTCTGGCCAGTTGATTCCCAATTAACGGAAGCATTCCCCGGCATAACAGGCGCTAGTACGCCTATTACGCCGGGGAAGCAGCGCCTTGGTGTTTATCTTAGGGGCGTGTGCGGCCTAGAGCTACTAGCGCCCGATCTGGAGGTCGGCCGGGATTAAAGGGATGGCCTGGGGGCACTGCCAAGCACGACGGTGTTGTGAGGTCGATGGGAGGGCGAGGCGGCGGAGGCAGGGGTCTGGACCGGTGGTCGCTGGCAGTTCGAGAAAGATCGTCAACAGTGACTGGCGGGAGGTAGACGAAGGCCATCTGCCCGTTCCTTATAGATCGGACGGTTCATTAAAAAAATTGACTGACCTATTTATTTTCAGTCGACTGTTATCTTAGATATGACCACATGTGGTGGTGTGCTGGAGGAGTACCTGCATTTCCTGTGCTCATATATTACAAAATCATACGGAGTAGAATCTAATTTTGTTTTCCATGCAATGTTGTAGAGCTATCATATGTCTCCTGTCATTTATTTTTCAGAGCAATATCAGATGTCCATGATGGGTGAGCTGAAGTTCTTCCTAGGTCTTCAAATTCGTCAGCAAAGCAATGACATCTTCATATCTCAAGAAAATATCTCAAAGATTGCCTGAAGAAGTTTGGTATGCAAGATTGCAAAGGATACACGACGCCAATGCCAACCAAAAGTCATCTGAGTCCCGACGCCAATGGTAAAGAGTTTGATCAAAAGGTATACCGCTCCATGATTGGTTCCTTACTTTATTTATGTGCATCTAGGCTAGATATAATGCTTAGTGTTTGCATGTGTGCCTGATTCCAAGCGGCACCAAAGGAATCGCATCACTTAGCAGTGAAGTGAATTCTTCGATATTTGGCTTACACCCCAACACTATGATTATGGTATCCAAAGGGCTCAGAGTTTGATCTAGTTGGATTCTCAGATGCTGATTATGCTGGTGACAAGGTTGATCGCAAGTCTACATCAGGCACATGTCACTTTCTGGGACGGTCACTTGTCTGTTGGTCTTCAAAGAAGCAGAACTGTGTATCTCTCTCTACTACTGAATCTGAATACATTGATGCGCTCAGCTTCTATGGATGAAGCAGACTCTCAAGGACTATGGCATCCATCTGAAGCAAGTGCCTCTCTACGCGACAATGAAAGCGCCATCAAGATTGCCAAAAACCCAGTTCAACACTAGAAGACAAAGCACATTGAAATTCGTCATCACTTTCTCAGAGATCATGTCATGAAGGAAGATATTGATATCATTCACGTCAACACTGAAGAGCAATTAGCAGATACCTTCACAAAGCCCTTGGATGAGAAAAAGTTTTGCAAGTTGCGGTGTGAGCTAAATATCTTAGAATCCTCAAATGTCCTGTAATTGGACACACATCCTAACACTTATGCATGTTGATGACTTAGATGTGCAACACACAAAGTAATGTATATCTTCAAATCAATGAAGACATACACTCTAAGTGTGAATACATTAATGCGGAATTTGACTTCGGAGCGCCACGATAATTGTGCACTATGTCTGGGTCTAATACTTCCTATACAGTGGGTAACGCCACCACCAAACCTTTGTTCGAAGTGTTTCATTGGGCGTCGCATTTCCAAAGTCTTTGCATTTGGTTTGTCTTCAACATTGATTTATCTTCATGTTTATCTTCTCTATGTTGATTTGGTCTTATTCAGATATATGCATATATTTATGTTCTGTCCTCTACAGCATTCACTTATTGCTATGTCTTCTTGCTTGAATCTTTTGATCTAAGTGAATGTGATCGGACCCTAACCTCTTATATGCTTCTATCTCAAATTCTATCTATCCAAATCATATGCATTCTATTGAAACTGTCAAATGTCTTCTCCGCGTCCTTGTCAGCAGAAGATACAGAGACAAACATTGAATCTGTTTTAAATGCTATATCCTTATTGCCTGAAACCCGGAGAAGCCGGAACGACCACCCGACAGTCCAGGCGTGCGTGGGAACATGGAACAACTTCCAATGTGTTGCATGCGTGCCACGTGTCCATCAGATGTGAACCGCCAGCGGCACCTGCGTAATTGCGTTGTGCTATCCCTTTCCTTATAAATATACAACTCACCGTGGTGACAATATCCTCTTCCACCTCACCACCTCGAACAAACCCTAGCGCCTCCGCTAGCTCACGTCGACGTCGGAGAAGAAGCGCTTAGCTACCGCAACCTCTTCGTCGTCGTCCTCACGCCGTCCGCGGACTTCGTCCTCTCCGCCGCCGCCGTAGGTATCTTCCGTCGCCAAGTTAGGGCACGAGAGATTGAATTGCTCGGCCTCTCCCACAACTTCGTCTAGCAGTTCTTCGTGCGGTAATTAAATCTTACTTTTACAGTCTTTTTGATCCTCCAGATCCATCCTTTTTCACCAAAAGTGGTTTCTTGTCTTCCATATCTGGATCTATCTTGTTCTGAATCTCATATCATGCCTAGTATATTCACTTATGCTTCACAACCAGTTAGAATCCTCACTTGTACTTATTCTTGGATTCGTACAAATCTGGAACCAACTCTCACCATATAAGTGAATGTCTTCGCGCTATGAGGTCAATGTCTTCAAACTGATTTATCTTCAAAATCTTCTGAGAATGCATATGACCTCTTCCCTTCCCTCGCGCCTCTAATGCTGTCACAGGTACATGTCCGTGGGAGAATCCATTGGTTCTCATAGTCTGCATTTATTTGCAGAATTCTTACAGCATCACATCAATTCTCCTGAAGCCAGTTCCTGTCTGACCAGCAGACGGAAGCCTTTGCAAGTTCTGAAGCCATTCAGTTTGAACTTCATGGCCACTGAAAAGTTAGCTAGAAAGGGCGGCAGACAGCGCCATGGGAACACATCCAAAGATCTGCCACCTGATCTGTATGAATTATACAAGACAGACCCTGAAGAAACCTATGGCGAACGCAAGACTCGAATCCAATGGATTCGCAGGTATTGGGCGGAACAATGAATTTTATACAGATATGTGACTGTAGAGTATGCGGAGAAGAATGCCATCAAGCGACCATGGGGAGATATTCTCTTCAAAAATCTTCCACCCAGGTCCAGAACTGAAGCCATTGCTCAAGGCTTCTATCCTTGCATGGTTTGAGGACCACAACCCGAGAATGCCAACCCATCCTCTCTGCTATGGTGTCACGATGACAATTTGTTCAAACGCAACTATAAGTTTGCCAAAGATTCTGCGGCCAAGAACAAGAAAGCATTTGGACTCGACTTCAACCCTGGTCCATCTGCTCCTAGGGCTGATGGCACTCGTGATGTTGAACCCAATGTCATCGGGCCCTTCTACAATCTCGAAGGTCTCCTCACTCACATTGCTGTTCAAGGGGCAGCCATGGAGCATTCTGATGACGACGCTGATACTGATGAAGCGCCTGCTCCACCTAAGCCTCAGAAGCAGAAGAGAACAAAGGCTTCAAAGCCCTTTACTGCACCTAAAGCTTCACGTGCGAAGCCACTGGCCACTGCACCACCTGAAGCAAGTGTGTAGTCTGAAGATCTTTCTCGCATCTCCAAGAAGACTGAGAAGTCTTCAAAGAAGAAGAAGCCCATCCAGAGTTCTGGGCAAGAACCGACCCCAGCTGCCGTTCTAAGGAACGAAAATGAAGCCATTGATCTGTCAAGTGATGAAGATCTTGGCGATGATGCTCTTGAGCTGCTGATAAAGAGCAAGCAGGAGGCGGAGATCTTCAACGATCTGCCCCTCTTTGATGTGGATATTTTGAACAACTTCATTAATGAATGGTTTGACAACCCAAGCCTCAGCATCAATGATCTTCAGCTTCCAATTGGCATCAATGTCTCTTTCCACGGAGCCATTGCTAATGAGCTGGCTCTGGCTCTGGCTCAGAAGATCGTCGAACTGAAGAGCAATATTGACCATGAGAAAGCTCAATTCAAGAGGAACATGGCCAAGCTCAGTGTGGCTGATGTCCAAAACTTCAAGCAGATGTTGCATGACCTCAAGGAGCAGTTTCACAAGAAACGTGAAGAAGCTAAAGGCTCAAGAGAGCAGATGGAACTCTCCGCAAGTAAATCTATTCAAGTTCATAATGAGGCTGAAAAGCGCAAGGCACTTGGGCGTCCGGGCATCGACCCCAAGATGGCTGCCAAACCGAAAAAAGAAGCCTGCTGTGGCCCAAGCCGAAGAATTAGGGCGGGAAGCACCTCGCATTGTCTTCCCTGCCAGCATGACGGGCTCGAAGCCTAAGGTCCCCACAGCAGCTTCAGAACTGAAGAAGACAAGGGCAGCTGAGGCCGAAGCCAGAAAGCGAAAGCACAAGAATGCCACTTGTGATGTTCCACCGACCAAGAAGCTGAAGACAAAGTCTTCGCGGAAAAATCATGCTGCTGCCACAGAGCCACTTGTTGTCGAGCCCATCTCAGTTGCTCGTCCTGCATCCGCCAACCAAGAGCGTCGGCTAGTACTTCATGAGCCTGCTTCCACAGAGGCTCCTGAAGCTGAAGACATTCTAGTTATCGACCCCATCACAGCTGAAGACATTGGTCATCACGACAATGTAGATGATGATGAAGTCCTTCCTCAGATCGAGGACCAACCGGTATCATCGCCTGTTCTCACGAACAGCGAACTTATCAGCATTGGTCGTCCCTTGACGCCAATTGCTCAGGATGCATCATGGGCTGATCACCCCCAACAAGACACACCAAGCCAAGACACATCCATTACTCCCCCTCCTCAAGTCACCACTCCGGTGCTTGATGATGACAATTCCATAGTGCAGACCACCCCATCTCCAAAGGCGTCGCCCGCATTTCGCAAGCTTCGCAAAGGCCCTAGGCCACAGGTCGCCATGCCGAGCGTTCCAGAAGGAGAAGTGCAACACAACTCAGTAGCACGTCAAGTGTTTCCTGAGCCACTCCAACTGCGCATGTCTCTGAGTCTGAAGCAAAAGCTACTGAAGACATTCCGGCTGCATCAGCCGATGACAACCAAGAACCGCGTCATGAAGAAGAGCGAGTTGCCACACCACCCAACACTCAAGAAAATGTTCTCGATGAGAACGAGTCTGTGCCCGACCCTCCAGCTACTCAAGTGGAGGTTGAAAACACTGAGGCGGCCACCAACAACACTACTGAAGCCAATGACGTTGTCATGGCTGAAGCTAATGTGGCGCCTGAAGTGAATATGGTGCCGGAAGTGAATGTCGCACCTGAAGCCAATGTGCAGCTTGAAGCCCATGTAAATGCCAATGCTCCTGTACCGCCTCCAAGGCCTCACACCATTGAGCACGCATTTGATTGTGGTCAGCTTGTCACTGTCCGCTGGCCAATTCGGGTTCCTCCGCCTGCTCCCGGACCACAGTTTGACTATCATGTGGAGCACATGCCTCAGGTCGAGAAGCCAAAGCCTCGACTGCCAAGATTTCCTGGAGCTGCAACTTCGCCAGGATCATTCAATGTCAATAGCTTCAGGGCTCACAATACCTTCTTTGACAATGCAAAGAACCCTTACTCAAGGCCAAGAATCTCATCTGATCGCTTCTGGAGCTATCAGCAGCGCAGCTATTACTCATGAATTCTATACAATCAAGGGCGAATCTTTCCTCACATGCGTCTGGATTGTGAAGCCATTGCTGGTCTGCCCTGCTTGTAAGAAGCTCTAGACTGCTTCAGAGATGTTGGACTTCTGCAATTTGTCACTAACAAAGAGCATTGGAATGAGGAGCTTCTGCTACAATTCTATGGCACTCTTCACATTCGCGGCTACAACAGGGATCCGAAGACTTGGGTCCTTGAGTGGATGTCAGGGGATGTACACCATGAAGCCAAAGCCCAAGATATAATTGAGCTTACTTCCCTACCCACTCCAGGTGAACTCTATGAACCTGGTTGTCAGCTTCACCGCGATGCTTTGGAGAGCATATTTCAGAAGCCTGAGCCAAACATGAGTCAAATGCTCAGCATGATGAAGCCACTTCCACGAGATGCTGAATATCCAAAGGAATTCTTTGTTGAAGACTTAGAGTATCTGCCCCGCACCATTTATCACATTATAAGGCGAACTCTATGGCCTGTCAAAGGACATTCTCCTGCGGCCAAGCTTGAAGGCGCAATGAAGACATTGGTTTTCTATATCCTCAATGGCATCAGCTTCAATGCTCAAGATTTCTTCATCAGGCAACTTGCAGCTTCTTGAATTGATCTATTTGGCCTGAAATTTTATGCTCCATGGGTGATGCGCTTAATAAAGCTTCACTCTTCTGTCAACTATCAGCCCTCTGCGCGAAACCCTCTTATCTTCTTGCCAGAGGTTGATATGTCTGTCGAAGCCATCTACCCTGAACCTGCCAAGGAGCCAATATATCTTCACAATGTCGATCACCAAAGCTTCACGCAACCCATTAAAGGAGTTCTTGCTGCAACTCGAGTTTATCCTCTAGCTGGTAACACGCGTGCACCTCATCGTGCAACTACTGAAGCCACTGAAAGCACTATTGCTCAAAGGCCTCGGAAGCGTTCTCGCGTTCTCAATGACCGAGAGCTTCTCGTGGCCTTGCATCAGAAACAGGATAAGCATCATGACTGGCTGAAGTGTCATATGCAGAGCCTCTTGGTGGATGTTAATCGCATTCGCAATCGTGCCACCAAGAATGCCTTCATATCACATGAAGCCTGTCGGAGGTCATGGAAGAGTCTGACTTTGCTAAGCTCCGAAGATGATCTTCGCGAAGATGGTTTCATTGAGCGCTACAAGTCTGATTGCACGCCTCCCCGCAATGCAGTCTTGCGCCGTACTCCTTCCCTAGAAGACTCAGAGTATTCCTCCTCGGCTGCAACGGTTAATGCAAGAGTCGTCGATGACGAAGATGATGCTACTTCTCCAACCACTACTTCGCCGCGTCCCAACACTGCACCAGGCCCCTCTGCACCACCGGGCTCCAACATCGACCGTGCACCTTCAACTTCTCCCGATGGGAACGAATAGATGCTCTATGTCTGCAAACCTTTTTGGTCATTGCTGGCAAAAGGGGGAGAAGCATATGAGTTGATAGTCTTCAAGCGGGTCCATATGGGTGGTTGCTTTATATTTTGCCAAGTGGTTACAACTCTCGACACTTTTGATACTTTTGGTTCTTTTGGGTTGTAACACTTAAACTTGATGGTCGTCTGCTACTTTGCTTGCTATTCTGCGATGCGATGATAAATACCGCATGAAGTCATTCCGCAGACGTCCATTTTTCATTATGCATGTCATTATCTTTGCTATATCTTTATATGCATGATGAATTGTCTTCATATGTTGAAGAGGATCTCCATAAGTAAAACCTGCCATGTGCATTTGCATTCAAAAGCAAACTACTTATATGCACATCTTCAGGGGGAGCCTTTTGCTACTTATGAAGACAATACCTTAATCCTTACTATTTCACATACTTTTATCCCCGTTGAAAACTTCAACCAGTTTGTCATCAATCACCAAAAGGGGGGAGATTGTAAGTGCATCTAGTGCCACCCCTAGTTGGTTTTGGAGTATTGATGACAAACCTGGTTGAGGGACTAATGTGTTTGTGAGAATTGCAGGATAACACAGGTAGTAGTCCCTCATTGATTCGGTTTACCTACCGGAGATGACCCCTAAAAATGTGTGAAGACATTGAAGACAAAGGTGGTATGTGAAGATATTCACAACGAAGATTATGACTCAAGAAGACATTCACGTGAACACTATGGAATGCGAAGACATAGTTGTTTCGTAGTTTCCTTTTCTTCTTTGTTGAGTAATAGGAACCACCGCACTGTTAAGTGGGGTCCAAGTGAACAAAGTCAGAGTGACTGAAGTGATGCTCAACCATATCCTATGTCTTCGAGCGAAGACAATGAGAGCAAATCTTATCCAGAGCTAGATAAGTCAGCTTTACTTGTAGCCCAAGTCAAGCTACCGCGTGTGTTTGAAATCTGACCGTTGGACACGTGTTAGCTCCTTAGTGACCCAGGGTCATTTCGGACAAATCAGGTTGGGTTGCCTCCTGGCTATAAATAGCCCACCCCCTACACCATAAATTGGTGGCTGCTCAGAGTTAGTGAACGGCTTTTGTCGTTTGAGAGCAACCCACCTCTGAAGCATTTGAGACAAAGATCCTTGCAAGGACAAAGCCCAAAACACCCAGTGCCAAAGAGCGTTAGGCATCACTGAAGTCTTTCTGTCCGTGTGATTTGAAGATTTATTACACTTGAGGATTGTGAATCCTCCAGCCGGTTAGGCATCGCGTTCTGAGCATCCAAGAGTCATTATGGATTGCCGGTGAACGAAGTCTGTGAAGGTTTGGAAGTCTACCTTGAAGACTTACCAGAGTGATTGGACGAGGACTAAGTGTCCTTAGCTCAAGGGGAATAAGGTGAAGACGCGGTCTTCTGAGTTGAATCTCAGCCTCCCTAACCAGACGTACAGTTGTCACAGCAACTGGAACTGGTCCAACAAATCCCTGTCCTCACCAAGCAACTGGTTCTATCTCCTCCCTCACTTATTTACAGTTTGTCTTCGTGAAGTCATTTGCATGCTTGCCTGATCTGTTTGACTTCACTGTGTGACGACTATTGTTGTTTGGCTTCATACTATCTTCCATCCTGATCCATGCTATCTAGCTGCTAATAGCCTTCGTGCTTTCACTTCATTACTTACTTGACTATGGCTTGTCTAGTGTAGTCTACCTTCCGCTGCATGTCAATAGGTTCATTTCTATCGTTTGTCTTCAAAGCCACCGTGTTTTGAAGACTTCCATAAAAATTGCCTATTCACCCCCCCTCGAGTCGATAACTAGCACTTTCACCATGCAATTGACCAATTCCTTTTAACTCTCTAAATAGATATAAGTGAAGCATGAGAGTATAATTCTTTCTACAAAATATCATGCTCTAATAAATATAAGTGAAGCAAAAGAGCATTCTTCAAATAACGGGTTTCTATGTGAAGAGAACAGGCAATCCAAACTTCAAATGATATAAGTGAAGCACATGAAGCATTCTATGAAGCCATACTCAAAAGATATAAGTGAAGTACAATGATCATTCTATAAATCAACCATGGACTATCTCATACCAGCATGGTGCATAAAATAAAAGTGAAAAATAAACACAAAAGACGCTCCAAGATTTGCACATATCATATGAACGAAACGAATTCAAAACATACTGATACTTGTTGAAGAAAGATGGGATGCCTTCCGTGGCATCCCCAAGCTTAGGCGCTTGAGTCTCCTTGAATATTTACTTGGGGTGCCTTGGGCATCCCCAAGCTTGAGCTTTTTCCTCTCCTCTTTCTCCTTGCATCAAGACCTCCTCGATCTTCGAACACTTCATCCACACAAAACTTAACCGAACTTTTAGTGGCGGGGTTAGTGAACATGGCAATGAAATCCCATCATGTACTGTTTTAACATTATTGTATAATTATAAACAAACATTACTCACTGTATGCTATCACAATTCTATGGCCCCAAGTCAAGGAGGCTTCAACAAGAATTCAAACATACGCAAATAATGAAGCTATAACAACAATTGTGAAAACAGGACAGTCTGTAAAGATTTGAACATCCACCATACTTCTATAACTCAACAAATTCTGAAAAATTAGGACAAAATAAACATTTTGTATATAAAAACAGTTCAAAAAGTTTCAGAACTGTTTGACGTTCCAGTAAAAAATGTAAAATCGAGCACTACAGCCAAAGTTTCTGTTTTGCACCGCACAAACCAACAAGCAATTTAATCATTCTAAAGGCAAATCTTGGCACATTATTTTTATAATACAATGGAATTGTACAAGGGGATAATTATTTTTCTGAGAATATTCATGAAAAATTTCTACATTGTTTCCATGAGCATGAACACAAGTGTTCAAGGTCGACCCTCACTTCGCCAATGCATAACTTCCAATCGCTTCTCTTTTTTGAAAAAGTATTAAGTTCCCCTCTATATTTTCTTTGTTTTTAAACTTTATAAAAGCACTCAAAAGAAACAAATGACTCACTAAAATTTCCGGGTTGTCTCCCTGGCAGCGCTTTCTTTAAAGCCATTAAGCTAGTCATAAAGTGCTCAAGTAATGAATCCACCCGGATCCTAAGGTATATCAAAGCCAATTTGAATCAACAATGATTTGGCATTTAGTAGTGAGCATAAAGCAACATATATCAAGAAATGACGAGGTCTAAGTCTCTTCCTATGCATCGGCATGTCATACAAGAACAATTCATGCACATCAAGTAAAGGCCAACACATAGCATAAGCAGTTTCTTGCAATTTTATCGTGTTGGAAACATAAAGAGGCGGAGATGTAGTTCCTCTCTCATAATAATTGCAAGTAGGATCAGCAAACACATGCATATTATATTCATCAAAATTATCATGTGAAATAGTAAAAGGCACCCCATCAATGTAATTCTTAATAAGTGCAAACTTCTCCGATATAGTGTAATTTGGAGAATTTCAAAAAGATAAAAGGACTATCATGCGTGGGTGCAATAGAAATGATTTCATTCTTGACGTAAAGAACTATAGCAAGTTCATCTCCATAAGCATAATTCATATTGGCATCTTGGCCACAAGCATAGCAAGCATCAATTTCATCAAAAAGAGATATTTCAAAAGAATCAATGGGGTCATAGCAATTATCATAGCATTCATCCTTCAGTAAGAACGAAGGGAAATTAAACAATGTATGAGTTGAAGAGTTACTCTCATTAGAAGGTGGGCACGGGTAGCTAATCCGCTCTTCCTCCTTTTGTTCTTCGCTCTCCTCATCATCTTTTTCATCCAGTGAGCTCACAGTTTCATCAATTCCTTCTTCCATAGACTCCTGCAAAATATTAGTCTCTTCTTGGACATCGAAGACTTTCTCAATAAATTCATCAATATCGGAATTATATTTATAATTATCATAGCAATATTTAAGGATGGCAAAAACATTAGGTCTATAAACATCATCATCAAAAGCTTCAAACTTTTCAAACAAAGATTCAATTTCATAAGCACCCTTAAAAGCAACAAATTCTTCTATTCGTTCCACATCATAATAATCATATATACCATTAACATAAGAAGCTAAGGTTTCATTATCATTAAATTCGTATGAAAAGGGAAGGTGTGGAGAATTCATCCTAGAGCAACAAGCAAAATCACATCTCAAGCATAAATCCCGAGCATACCAATGCAACATATAAATTTGATCCCATAAAAGTTTCCCTTTTTGTGTCAATCGATAATCCCTAAAGTATTCACGTTGATCCAATGTTACTCCCATTATCATGTTGAATGGGGTTTTCTCAGGATTATCAAAGTAGTGCATAACATTTTTCACATAACGAGCATCGAGGGTTTTAGGAGGTTCCACATCTCCATGAGTAGCAAGTACCACTAATTTTTTTGGTGATTCGTGTAACATGTCCACAACTAAAGATAGAGAACAACTCAGAACAGGAAATAAAAACTACTTAGTGATAAAGCAAACAAGCACACACGAGAATATTCACCCCACGCTATTGCTCCCCGTCAACGGCGCCAGAAAAAGGTCTTGATAACCCACAAGTATAGGGGATCATGTGTAGCCTTCTTTAATAAAGAAGAGTGTCGAACCCAACGAGGAGCTAAAGGCAGAACAAATATTCCCTCAAGTTCTATCGACCACCGATACAACTCTACGCACGCTTGACGTTCGCTTTACCTAGAACAAGTATGAAACTAGAAGTATTTTGTAGGTGTGATAGGATAGGTTTGCAAGATAATAAAGAGCACGTAAATAAAATCTAGGGGCTGTTTAGATAAAGACACAACTAAGTTAGTTTTAGTAGAGAGCTTTTGTCAACAAGAAAGTCATTTGTCCCTAGGCAATCGATAACAAGTACCGGTAATCATTCTTGTAATTTTATATGAGGGAGAGGCATGAGCTAGCATACTTTCTCTACTTGGATCATATGCACTTATGATTGGAACTCTAGCAAGCATCTGCAACTACTAAAGATCATTAAGGTCGTGAAACCCAACCATAGCATTAAGTATCAAGTCCTCTTTACTCCCATACGTCATATCCCAATTACTCGGGTTTAAGTTTCTGTCACTCTCGCAACCCACCATAAGCGAACCATGAACATATTGCAACACCCTACAGCGGGGGGCCCTCACGTTTCCACGGGAACAGAGGGCACCGTAGGGCAACACCATAAATAAAATATACAATCATACCAACCAAGATCACAATTAATCCATAGGACAAAATAGATCTACTCAAACATCATAGGATAACCATAGATCATTGGGAAATAATATATGGAGTTGAGCACCATGTTTAAGTAGAGATTATAGTGGGGAGAAGAGGTGTTACACCGCTGCATAGAGGGGGAGAGAGTTGGTGTTGACGGTAGCAAGATTGTTGATGTAGATCGACGTCCCGATCGTTGCCCCGACGACACTCCGGCGCCACCGGAAGCGAGGGGGAGAGAGCCCCCCCTCCTCCTTCTTCTTCCTTGCCCCCCTAGATGGGAGGAGAGTTCCCCCTCTAGTCCATGGTCTCCATGGCGGCGGAGGGGCGGGAGCCCCTCCGAGATTGGATCTCCCTCTCTGTTCTCTTCTGTTTCGCCTTCCCCAGATCTGGCCCTTCACGATTTCTTAAATTCCCGGAGATCCGTAACTCCGATTGTGCTGAAATTTTTACACGATTTTTTCTCCATAAATTATCTTTCTTGCGCCAGAAGAAGGGCCCCAACCGACCTTTGAGGAGGGCACAAGACACCTGGGCGCGCCAGGGGGTGCCTGGCGCTCCCTGGTGGGTTGTGGGCTCTATGGGCCCCCATTTGCGTTGATTCCACCTCCCAAAAATCACATATATTCCAAAATAAATCTCTGTAAATTTTTATCGCGTTTGGACTTCGTTTGATATGGATTTTCTGCGAAACAAAAACATGCAATAAACAGGAACTGACACTGGGCACTGGATAAGTAAGTTGGTCCAAAATCATATAAAAAGTTACCAAAAGTATGTAAAAGTTGAATAATATTGGTATGAAACAATCAAAAATTATAGATACGACGTAGACGTATCAAGGGAAGGCACGGATCTTGTTGTCAGTTTATCGTGGTTGCCTCACGAGATGGTCATCGTTGGCTTCAGCATCATCGAGCACCTATTAGGCGGCGAAAATGAAGGACTCACAACCGGCGTAGAAGCAGCTTAATGTCTTGCACTGTAGGAAACACATGGGAAGCATTGCCACTGCAGACCACCATCACACTACCTCTAACCCACCTTCGGCGACGCAGATACGCGTCTCGCATGCTGCTACTTGTGATCTGCGTTGGGATTTTCCCCGAAGAGGAGAGGAGATACAATACATTAGAGAGAAGTATTTCCCTCAATGAGAACCAAGGTTTATCGAACCAATAGGAGAATCACGCAAAGTCTCGTGAACAGCTTCTACACACACACAAAAGCAAATACTTGCGCCCAACGCGGCCAAGAGGGTTGTCAATCCCCTTGAACTCGCTAATTGCAAGGATCAAATTCCGTAGTGGTAGATAGATAACAAAAAAACAAATTAAAAGAAATAAAATTGCAACAAATTTTTTTTTGGATTTTTTTATATGATTAAAGTAGACCCGGTGGCCATAGTTTTCACTAGAGACTTCTCTCTCGAACACATAGCATACAGTGGGTGAACAAATTACTATTGGACAATTGATAAAAAAGCGCATAGTTATGATGATATTCAAGGCAATGATCATGTATATAGTCATCACGTCCGAGACAAGTAGACCGACTCCTGCCTGCGTCTACTACTATTACTCCACCCATCAACCACTATCCAGTATGCATCTAGGGTATTAAGTTAATAAAAACAGAGTAACGCCTTAAACATGATGGCATGATGTAGACAAACTAAACTCAATCGATATGAATAAACGCCATCGTTTTACCCTTAATGGCGACAATACAAATACGTGTCTTGTCCCTTTCCGTCACTGGGATATAGAACACTGCAAGATTGAACCCATCACAAAACACCTCTCCCTTTGAAGATAAATCAATCTAGTTGGCCAAACCAAACAGATAGATCGAAGAGAAAATACAAAGCTATAACAATCATGCATAATAAAGTTCAAAAAAGACTCAATTACTTCTCATGAATATTCATATCATAAACTCAGAATTTATCGGATCCCAACAGACACACGACAAAAGAATATTACATTGGATAGAACTCCAAGAATATCGATGAGAACATTGTATCGAATATCAAAAAGAGAGCAAAGGCCATCTAGCTACTAGTTATGGACCCATAGGTTTGTGTTAAACTATTCATGCATCATCGAAAGGCGACAAGGATGATGTAGAAGCACTCTGTGATCGATTCACCCACCGGCAGAGTACCAGAAAAGGCCTCCAGATAGGATCGCGGAAGAATAAAAGTTTGCGGTGGCGAAAAAAGTGTTTCAGGTGGCTCTCTGTGGGTTTTCCAATATTTGAGAATTTATAGAGTGAAATTAGGTCAAACAGAGCCTCGAAGGACCCACAAGGTCATGTTGCCTTATCGTCTCCTCGTTCGTCATCTGGTCTCCTCCCGAAGCTTCTAGGGTTTCTCTTGTCCAGAAAAAAGTCCTCAAAAAATTTTGTAACGGTTGCACTCCGTTTGGTACTGATTTTCTGGAAACAAAAAACAAACAGAAAACAACAACCGGCACTAGGCACTGGGTTAATAGGTTAGTTCCCAAAAATGATACAGAATAGTATAAAAATGCATATAAAACATCCAATATAATATAATAGCATGAAACAAAAAAAAATTATAGATACGTTGGAGACGTCTCACATGCCCGCGGATGACTCCACCCTAAGCAACAACCAAACATCGCGCCTCACACCTGAAGAAAGCACTCCGCCATTGTTATCCCCGAAGCTTGTCGAGCTTCGCCAACGAACGTCTCCGACGGCGACGAGGGGGAGGGGGGGGGGAAGGAAGAAGAGGTACCGATGGTTTTCTCTCCACAAGTCGCCAAAGGAGAGCGATGTAGAGCTTGTTAAGAAGAGAAGGGGAAATGTAACAGGTGAAAGGTGACATCGGACAACTCATCGATGTAAAAGAGCGTCATTTGATATAGCCAAAGGAAACATGTGCTCCTAAGTAAGTGCGGGAAAGGAAGAAGAAAAGAAAGGCTCCCAACTATTTAAGGTTTCTCCTCTTCCCGCCGGTGCCACCGCCGATCTACCTTGTCTTTTGTGGTTGCAGGGTCATGGAGGCACAGTGGATTTCAGTCACTGCCGGCGGGTGGGCTCATGCTTAGTCTGCTTAGGGTTTGTGTCCTGTTCAGGAAGGCGAGGCGACAACGGCTCCCTGAAGGTGGAATAAGATTCTCCCCGCCTAGCCCCCTGTTTCGGCGATGCGTCTCGAGTCGTCGAAGGGCATGTGGATGAGTGTCTCTGACGGATCTGTCGGGATTCGGCCGATGCTTGTCTTCGTTGGATTTGCGTGGATCAAGTCTTCATTCGTTTGTTCTAGTGTCTACAGATTGGATCCTTCTGGTCTACGATTCTCTTCGTCAGCGGTGATTCCTATTCTGGTGCGCTGGTCCTTTGTGGTCTCAGCACGACGACTTCCCGACTCTCTACGACAAAATGGTTTACCCGGCTCCGGTAAGGGATGGTCTGTAAATATGAATGTATTTTTTATTATTTCTGATATTTTTTATTGACATGACGTGTGATGAATAGATTTCTCCGAAAAAAAGGTAAGCGCAGGAAAAGAGTGTCATTCTATGATTTGCTCGCGGTTCCGGTCGGACACCAAAGGCGAAGTCCTGTCCAAACCGGGGACGGACTGGTCTACCTCTTCGCCGCGAGCCCATCTACCCGCGGCTTTCCCTTTCCTCGAAGCACGCACGAGGGGAACACAAACGAAACGAAACGAAACCCACCCTCCCCGTCCGTACGTCTCTCTCCCCCACCACCCGTCGCCGCCGCCGTCGCCCCCCTCCCCGATTCGAGGCCCCCCGCCCTTGCTCCGGCCCCAGCCTCCGCTCGCCGGCCGCGCCGACCCCCTAGAGCACGCCAGCGCCACCACCACCACCACCACGGTGGCCACTCCTCCGCGGCGCGCGCTGGTGGGCGATGCGATCGGATGAGGTGTGGGCGGCGGCGGCGGCGGTGCTACGTGGAGAAGAGGAGGAGGAGGAGGTGGTGGTCCAGCTTCCCCGCGGCGGCGCCGCACCAGCCCTACGGAGCGGAGGACGGTGATGGCCCCCACCGCGGAGCCGCCGTCCGCGGCGCCGCCGCGGCGCCCGCGCTCCGGCCCGCCCCCCGGGCTCAAGAACCTCGGCAACACCTGCTACCTCAACAGCGTGCTCCAGTGCCTCGCCTCCACGCCTCCGCTCGCCAGCTTCTGCCTCGCCTCCCGCCACTCCAATCTATGTACCAAACCCTAGCTCCTCACTTTCCCCTGCTCTAATCTGTATCTGTTGCAATTCGTCGTCGTCAGAAGCTAATTTGATGTTTATGTCGGTCCGTTTGCTTTGTATAGGCAAGAAAGTGTTTCCCAACAGGGACAAGGAGTGCGCCTTCTGTGTGCTCGAGCGGCAGATTGTGCGGCAGCTTCGGGCGGAGGCAGGGGCGCTGGACTCGCCGGGGAAGGTCATCCGCAGCCTGCCGCTCTTCGCCGAGCACTTCCGGTGGGGGCGCCAGGAGGACGCCCACGAGTTCCTGCGCTACGTCATAGACGCTTGTCACACTGCCTGCCTCCGCATACGCAAGCGCCTCCCCGTGGCAACTGCCAATGGAGACTGTGGCCCGGAGGAGGGCCGAGGTCAGGGGTCCTGTATGGTGATGAGGGAGACATTTGGTGGGGCGCTGCTCAGCCAGGTGAAGTGCCTTGTGTGCAAGGGAGAGTCAAACAAGACCGACGAGATCATGGACCTCAGCCTCGACCTGCTCGGGACCAGTTCTGTTGGCGATGCCCTTACATGCTTCTTCAAGCCTGAGGTATTGGAGGGTGCAAACAAATACAGTTGTGAGAGGTATGACACGTCTTCCCAGTTACTGGAAAATATGTATATTTGAATCAACTAGGTTTTGCTATTTACTATGAGATTGAAATGCAAAATGTTTTGGAGAAAACGTATGTTCAATTCACTAGATTTTCAGATGAAATATTAGGATTCCATGCCAGGAAGGATTTTCACCACTCACCCATTTTTGGTTGCAAGAATCCCTATGTAAAACTGTATGGTCAATTTCCTTTTCCATGACCATCATCAATCCATGTGCTTCGGTGGCTAATTGGAGAATACAAGTATAAACAGGGAGGAAAGCGAGTTTGAGTTTTCTGAGAGAGGGCAAAGATTTGACATGTTAAAATATGTGGAGCAGTTAATTAAGCTTCACTATTGTCTTATAGTTTTCTATAGAAGTATTTCGTGGACAGATTACAATTTCTTTTGTTTGTTCTATCGTCATCGTTCACCTATTCGCTCCCTCTTCCTCTGTATATCCAATTCCTGTGGTGTTGCATCCATTTGAATTCTTATATATTTTTCCTTTGTTATCAAACATGCATTTAAATTGTGAAATGTGGATTTTGGTATTGCAGATGCAAGAAGCTCACCTCAGCTCGGAAGCAAATGTTCATACTCAAGGCACCTAAGGTTCTTGTTATACAACTCAAGGTTCTAAATCTTCTTCCCTGATTTCTTTATTGTGCAAAGAACATACCACTTCTATTTAACTTGGGTTATGCTTAAAAGGGATTGCTCATGATCTGTTTCTGTTTCCATTTTTGGTGAACTGCTATTAGAGGTTTGATGGAATACATGGTGGGAAGATCAATAGGAACATAGAGTTCAAGGAAGGTCTTGTTCTTTCCGACTTCATGTATGACAAAAACCAGGTATGATACCTTTTGATTGCCACGTGGTTTAGAGTACTGTGAACATTATCCAGGTTGGTGATACTGTGGATGTAAAACTAGTCATGAAAGCAATATACTCCGCATGTAATCAGCTGCTCATGATCACATGTTACCTTGTTGATTGATATAGTTTTACCATGCAACTTTGTTATGATTATGTTATTACAGGGTACCATCAGTTTCTAGTTAGCTCGGTACTCCTTTAGGAATTATGGGTTAGATTGACTCTCTGGTTCACTGGACCAAAGTTCAAAATCATGAACAGTTAGTTTTACGTGAATGATTTTGAAATAAACAATATGAAAAATGATGAAAACAACGTAGTTCACAATAATCAAGCTCATCTTAAAAGACGTGTTGCTTCATTCTAAAAGTTCTGTCTGAGCTAGTGTAATTGTTGAAGCAACAACTGCTCAGATCCTGGCATTTTTTTCTATTGGTAAATTAACCTGAATGTGTAAAAAGGCAGACGTATATCACTACATGTAGCAAATTTGAGCTCTGATAACCGTTTTAGCAATTTCTAAATCTCCTCAGAACGCTCGATAGAGCAAGTAATTGTAGGGAAGTAACTTTCTGTACTGTTTTGATATTACCCAGCTCTTATCTTCTATTTTACTTATGCGCTTCTTCTCTGCTTCGGTGAAACCAGGCTGCTGATTCTGTCCCAGACAAAAAAAGGAATATACTGATTAATAAGTAACTCTCTTTAAGGTTGTGAACTGTATGTATCTGAACTAAAGCATACCTGTCTGTTTGCATGATGATCTTATAAACTGTGTCCAAGTGCTAGCTTAATTTGTTGTTAGTATGCATTAGCTATATTTCTATTTGTTTCTTTGCGGTCACAAGATAACGTTCTTGTTTCCTGACTTTTTATGATTTGGTTGGTGTAGACGTAGTTGGAGTTATGCAGATCAGATTTGGAATCTTGGATACAAGTTAAACTTCATGCCTCAGAAAGGAAAACCATAGAAGAGTTTTTATCTAGTTACATGCGACTGAGCTATAGAAGTGCACCCCAGTAAATAATGTTTGAAGTATCCTGTAAAATCTTCAAGGCGCCATTTATGCGTGCCCCCTTCTATTTAATCTTTAGTGGTAAATACAAACGGACTTCGGAAATTGTTTCTGGGTGAATGTCAGAGAGGGTCGCTGTCAGTTTTTAAAACCATACATTATGTTCTCAACACTTCTAAACTTCTAATGCAGTAACATTAAAATCTTTTAACGAACTCATTGTATCCGTTGATCTTCACGGAAGCTTTGTGGTTATCAACAAAATATCTAGTGTCTAATAAATTAGGACATTAACTAGTGCTTTGCATGACCTTTACATGGTTATTTATACCTGAATGGAATGCGTTCTGTAGTTGATGTTTCAGTAATAGCTCGTCTGCCGGTCTCGATAATGCATGATTTTTTTTTTGACTGCATGAAGCTACAAATGCACCAACAAAGGTGCCAGTAGTGAGACCTGAGTGGGTGTGAATAACATATCTTAATAATGTTTTTTTGTTCCAAGAAACTTTTTATGCCATTGACATTAACGAGTAGCGCCTGATTACTTTCCATATTTCCAAATATAATTTTGGATATTTTAGTGCACTCCTTTGTCTGAACATTTGTTCACAATAACTTTTTTTGATTTTATTGCATGGATCTGCAGGACCCACAACCGGTATATAATCTTTTTGGCAGCATCGTCCATTCAGGTTTCTCCCAAGATTCTGGTCATTACTATGCATATGTTAAGGTAATAGGCTATTCAGTCAGTGTCTAAAACTTCTTCAGTTCTATTGCCCTAACATCTTACTAAATGTTTCTGCCAAAAACATTTTGCTAAATGTACTGGGAACTTGAATTACATGCAGGATGCTACTGGTCGCTGGTACTGTTGTAATGATTCTCAGGTCTCCCTCTCAAGATCTCAGGACGTTTTGACTGAGAAGGTCTATATCCTATTCTATATACTGAGTTCCAAAACTCAAACAAATAGTACAAATGGTTACTCTTCTAGTGCAGTTAAATCTTCCAACACCAATGGGAATGGCATATCAAGTGCCGCATGTAGTGAGCCCCTGAAGATACCATTAGTGAAGCAGAACGGCTCATGCTCTACTAAAGGTATTGTGCCACTACCCCTAAAGAATGGCAAGATTGCACCAGGTCTACAGTTCAAGCCGATCCACTTGAAGAATACAGGAGCAGAGAAGGTTGCATCAAATGGCAAACCGCACCCTGTTTTGAGAAAGCCAGAAGTTAATGAAGCCACAGCACTAGTGGAATCGAACGGATGCGGACCCGCAAAATCTGCAGAACCCAGTGAAGGGTATGCTAATGGTAGTATTTCCTGCGATAAGTTGGACGCTGATTCACAAAGAATGTTGCAAGGCACAGATGGAAATGGATATCCAGTTCATTTTGTTGGCCTCCAAGAGACCAGTGGTGCCAAGGCCACCTGTGCTGAAAAACCCCCTGAACAGCCATCTAGTGTTGTTACCTCAACATTGGACAAGAGCATTTGTAGTTCAGAAAAGGGTCCTAAAAGCTCAGTTTTACACCCTGAAGTATCTGCTGACTCAGTCAAAGCAGTGGTGGCTTCAGCCAAGGACAGTGCATGCTTGAAGCATCATCTTGAAGAAGGGAAGTTTAAGGAAATGTAAGTCTTGAATTGACAGTATTATTGCTTTTCCTATTCGTATTTCTTTCCATGAAACACCGTCTGTCCATTCAGTTGCTTTATTCTCCTCCTGTAGTTTTCAGACATTGAACACCTTCCGTGTTTACTGCTTTAGCTTTGATTATTTTGAACTGAGCCCGCACCATCGTTTACTGGTGTAGCTTTGATTATTTTGAACTGAGTCCACACCCATCTAGCTATGAAGATAGATTAAACAACAAATATTAGGCTATCATGGTTTGAACATCGTTGAAATTTGCATTACAAATGTGCAAGTGGTGTATGTTCAGGCATGTCTGTTTTCAATAGGAAGTATCAACTTAAGGATCTAATGTTGCATGAAGCTTGGATAGACTAGATTCATACATTATTCAAGGATGACATGGATCGGTACTTCACGAATAATCCCTCAGATATAAGAATTCATGCATGAAGACTGTAACACCTTTTGAATATTCGCATCCAGATGAACCTAATTCAGTGACTGATATGCCAGAGTCACTAAGCTAGCATATCTGCACTGCATGCTTCACCATTTTACTATTTTTCTTTATTATCTTTGACGTCTAGGTTTTAATTTGTGTTGTCAGCTGTAGTAATTTCATGATGCTTACTGCCTGTTTTATTAATTAAAATTTCCAGGCTTGCTGAATCAGCATCTTCTGAGCTTCGGTCGTCTGGTTGGGCGGATGATGTGTGTAATTTTATGCGTTCTGCAAAGAGGCGGTGTATACAGAACACAGGCACGTCTCAAGATAGTGAGGCAATCAGGTGAAGTTTTTTCTGCTTCAGCTTTATTTTTCTGTTGCTTTAAAATATATTTATATATGGAACTGTTCTTTTGCAAGTAAGATAGACAGGGAAACTTAATGCTCTGCACACTGCTATTATGGTATTTTGATTTCTTATTACTATACTAAGCCATGTCCTTGTGCCATTTAGTACTTTTCCACTGTGTGTGATCATCATTACACTCGTGGGTGGTGTGTCCACATCGTCCAATGTGTCTAATATTGTATATATATGCTTTCTCCTGTAATGCAGGAAGCAGCTAATAAGTGATTCTGGAAGGGTATTTAGGTCCAAAATTCCAGAGTTACTGCGGGAAGATCTGATTCAATCCCTGAGATCATACTTTGAGGATAAATTTTGACTGGATTCTTAAGCTTGTGTGGGCCTTGTTTAAAAGGTAATACACAATTTACTTATATATTTTCCAACCATTGTAAAGATAATCTTTTGAGGGATTTTGTGTGTCATGTGTACATACATTTTTGTGCTCTGGTAGTTCCCCTCTTGTTTTTTAAAATCATAATGCTCTTCAATTTCTAATGTAATCTTATGCTTCACAATTTAGGTGCCAGTGGTCTACTAGGAAGCTCCATGCACGGCTGGCTTATTTTTGAGGCGTTTTTGTTCCCTGAGATGAGATGAGGTTGAGAAGTAGAGCGACGTGTAAAGCTTGCCTCCTTTTTGATGTTGTCCCCCCATGCTATACCGTAGGCTTGAAACCCCACAATCAGGCACCCCTTTCTTCTGTTTCTAGCATCTAGCAGCAGACTGTTTCTTGTTTCCCCCCCTTTGTACAATTATAAGTGGTAGACCCCCTTGTACAATTATAACTGGTAGATTAGCTCATGAATTTCTTGGGTCTTGACCTGATCTCAAAATAAACCTGTTGATGGTTTTAATTATATATGATCGGTTACTTTCAGATATCTGGGTGTCATTTTGCAAAACGGCTGATGGATTCCGGATATTGATAATGATCTGTCAAACGCGACCTGTCTGTCTGAATAGATGTAGACTACTCCCTCTAACTTTTTATAAGACGTTTTTAGAGTCCATGAAAGTATAGAAAAACGTTTTTATATTAAGTTACGGAGGGAGTACAAATTAATGTTTGTCTTCATCACGTCAACAACATACCCAAATATTTACTTTCTTTCTTCTAGGAGCAGCATGAGCATCTAGTGAAAGAAAGAGAAACGGTCTGCATGAACATTTAGGAGCAGCATGACATAATGAAGCATTTCATTTTCTGCAGTAGACGTCTTTGAAGGCAGGCGGAGAAACGGTCTGCAAAATGTTTCTTGTGTGTGGTCTTTTATATTGCGTGTTTGAGATGATTGATTACCAGAAGGAATCATACGTGTGGGGACTTGGCTTGGCTTGATAATAATATCTAGTAGAGGCTTATGTTGCCTGTCAAGTTGCTTTGATTCTGCACTAGCAATCTATGACATCTCTCCACTTGGCATTATGGCTTGATGACTTGCAGTCACGCGTATGTCGTGTAGTTTATTGTTGAAAAATCATGTTAACAAGTTGCAGCAGTTGCTCGTCTTGAAGCCGTGGGTGGTGTTGGATGTCAACCGCTGCTCCATTTAGTAGGAGTATTTGACAAGTCGACCTCCATCCCCGCATCGTCCGATACAACAGCTGAACCAACAAAGAGGGGAAAAAGAAAGTGAGCTCGGTACAAGGCGTGTTGCGCACAAGCCCGAAGGATTCAAACGAACCTGCCATCCTGGCGCAGGCGTCGTATGGACAACGGTCGAGATGAAACCGTACGTCGACGACGTCCAACCACCTGGAGCATTATCGGTTGTGTGCGCGCGCGCGTGTGTGTGAGCTTTCACGCTACTCCTGCCGCTCATCCAGAGCGCTCGCCGTGGCGGTTGCCGGCTTGCCGCCGTCACGAACCAACTAACTAACCATAGCGTGTGCGTGGAAGTCTCTGGATGTCGATGTGACATCTTGTATGGAACACGATGCAATACCTCCCGCCCGAAGAATCAATCCTAGGGGATGCCAAAGCGAGCCCGGTCCTAAACAAAAAGATGAAAGCTGGCCGAGCAGAATCCAGGAAAAAAGGGCCCTACCATACCCTGCCCTACCGTGGGCGCTCACTGTGCGTGCACTGCAGCGGTCACCACCGCCCCAAACCATCCCCCAGAATTTTGCCCTGGATCGGTTGAAATTCACATACCACTAGAGTATGTATGAATCAAATTAAAAAAAAAGAGTTTGGACAGTGCATCTACCAGTGAAATGTTAGACGCGAAATTTTTGCGCAAGATCGATCTTTTTTGCCCGGGACCAAACAGAGAGGAAAACAATGTTAGTTGTCCGAGTAGGAGTACAAGTTAAATACTACTGTGTCTATCAACGGATGTACTATCTTCTTGGCTGCATTTGATCTAGAGTTTCCTGCCTGCCTACATTTCCTCCGGTATAATCTAGCGGAGCTTGCTTACGTAGCTCTTTTTAGTGCTTTATTTATTTATTTATTTATCTTCTCATCGTTGTGCTGGTCCGATGAAAACCATGGCCAATTCCTCTCTGAAGACTCAAAAACTAAATGAATTATAAAAGGGAGAGCTGCATCACACCGCCACGATTTCAGGAAAGTGCACTGCATTTTGTTTCTTTTCGCCGACCCGACCCGAGAGCGGAGAAAACATCAAAACACCAGGAGAGTGTAAGCCGTCCACCTCCGCGCCCTCTCTCGACACTGAACAAGAACATTTATAGTTCCAAAAATTCTAAAAGCTCAGTTTTACACCACGAAGTACCTGCTGATTTTTTTTACCACTAGTACATGCTGACTTAGTCAAAGTAGTGATAACTTCAGCCAAGGGCAGTGCACACTTGAAGCATCATCTTGAAGAAGAGAAGCTTAAGGAAATGTAAGTCCCGAATTGAGGGTACGTACTATTGCTTTTCCTTTTTGTATTTGTTTTAGCATGAAAAATGGACTGTACATTCAGTTGATTTATTCCTCTTGTAGGTTTCTGACATTGAACACCTTATATCGTTAACTGGTTTAGCTTTGATTATTTTGAAGTATAATTGTTTCAGCTATTACCCTAGTGTGCCTTATCCTTCAGCGTTGTGTTGTTGCAGTATGCCCCTATGCATGTTTTTCACTCTTCAGATCCCCTAGGTTGGCTGGCGTTGGAATTGCGCATTGCTGTGTACCAGCTCACACACGCACGCACACACACAATCAAGAATGCTCGAGGTGGTTGGACGTCCTTGACGCACGGTTTCATCTGGCATACATTGCATGCCTGCCCTGCCAGGGATGGACGCGTCCGTCCCACCGACCGAGAGCCGCCGTTGGGCGCCATCGCGCTTTCACGCCACTCCTGCCGCTGATCCAGAGCGCTTGCCGTGGCGGTTGCCGGCTTGCCGGCGTCACGAACCAACTAACTAACAAAATCGTGTGCGTGGAAGTCTCTGGATGTTTGATGTGACATATTGTATGGAACACGATGCAATACTATTTCCCGCCCTTGCTGGAATAATCCATCCTAGGGGATGCCAAAGCGAGCCTGGTCCTAAACAAAAAGATGAAAGCTGGCCGAGCAGAATCCAGGAAAAAAGGGCCCTACCCTACCCTGCCCTACCGTGGGCGCTCACTGCGCGTGCACTGCAGCGGTCACCACCGCCCCAAACCATCCCCCAGAATTTTGCCCTGGATCGGCTGAAATTCACTTCCTACTAGAGTATGTATGAATCAAGTTTGAAAAAAAAGAGTTTGGATAGTGCATCTACCTGCGGAGTGTTAGACGTGAAATTCTTGCCCAAGATCGATCCATTTTTCCCGGGACCAAACGGAGAGGAAAACAAAGTTAGTCGTCCGAGTAGGAGTACAAGTTAAATACTACTGTGTCTATCAATGGATGTACTAGCTTCTTGGCTGCATTTGATCTAGAGTTTCCTGCCTGCCTACATTTCCTCCGGTATAATCTAGCGGAGCTTTCTTACGTAACTCTTTTTAGTGCTTTATTTATTTATTTATCTTCTCATCGTGGTGCTGGTCTGATGAAAGCCATGGCCAATTCCTCTCTGAAGACTCATAAAACAGAATGAATTATAAAAGGGAGAGCTGCATCACACCGCCACGATTTCAGGAAGGTGCACTGCATTTTGTTTCTTTTCGCCGACCCGACCCGAGAGCGGAGAAAACATCAAAACACCAGGAGAGTGTAAGCCGTCCACCTCCGCGCCCTCTCTCGACACTGAACAAGAACATTTATAGTTCCGAAAATTCTAAAAGCTCAGTTTTACACCTTGAAGTACCTGCTGATTTTTTTACCACTAGTACATGCTGACTTAGTCAAAGTAGTGATAACTTCAGCCAAGGGCAGTGCACGCTTGAAGCATCATCTTGAAGAAGAGAAGCTTAAGGCAATGTAAGTCTCGAATTGACGGTACGTACTATTGCTTTTCCTTTTTGTATTTGTTTTAGCATGAAACACCGACTGTACGTTCAATTGATTTATTCCTCTTGTAGGTTTCTGACATTGAACACCTTATATCGTTAACTGGTTTAGCTTTGATTATTTTGAAGTATAATTGTTTCAGCTATTACCCTAGTGTGCCTTATCCTTCAGCGTTGTGTTGTTGCAGTATGCCCCTATGCATGTTTTTCACTCTTCAGATCCCCTAGGTTGGCTGGCGTTGGAATTGCGCATTGCTTTGTACCAGCTCACACACGCACGCGCACACACAATCAAGAATGTTGGAGGTGGTTGGACGTCCTCGATGCACGGTTTCATCTGGCATACATTGCATGCCTGCCCTGGCAGGGATGGACGCGTCCGTCCCACTGACCGAGAGCCGCCGTCGGGCGCCATCGCGCTTTCACGCCACTCCTGCCGCTGATCCAGAGCGCTCGTCGTGGCGGTTGCCGGCTTTCGGGCGTCACGAACCAACTAACTAACCAAATCGTGTGCGTGGAAGTCTCTGGATGTTCGATGTGACATCTTGTATGGAACACGATGCAATACTACTTCCCGCCCTTGTTGGAAGAATCCATCCCAGGGGATGCCAAAGCGAGCACGGTCCTAAACAAAATGATGAAAGTTGGCCGAGCAGAATCCAGGAAAAAGGGCCCTACCCTACCCTGCCCTACCGTGGGCGCTCACTGCGCGTGCACTGCAGCGGTCACCACTGCCCCAAACCATCCCCCAGAATTTTGCCCTGGATCGGCTGAAATTCACTTCCTACTAGAGTATGTATGAATCAAATTTGAAGAAAAAAGAGTTTGGACAGTGCATCTACCCGCGGAATGTTAGACGTGAAATTCTTGCCCAAGGTCGATCTTTTTTGCCCGGGACCAAACGGAGGGGAAAACAAAGTTAGTTGTCCGAGTAGGAGTACAAGTTAAATACTACTGTGTCTATCAACGGATGTACTATCTTCTTGGCTGCATTTGATCTAGAGTTTCCTACCTGCCTACATTTCCTCCAGTATAATCTAGCGGAGCTTGCTTACGTAGCTCTTTTTCGTGATTTATTTATTTATTTATCTTCTCATCGTGGTGTTGGTCCGATGAAAGCCATGGCCAATTCCTCTCTGATGACTCACAAAACTGAATGAATTATAAAAGGGAGAGCTGCATCACACTGCCACGATTTCAGGAAGGTGCACTGCATTTTGTTTCTTTTCGCCGACCCGACCTGAGAGCGGAGAAAACATCAAAACACCAGGAGAGTGTAAGCCGTCCACCTCCGCGCCCTCTCTCGACACTGAACAAGAACATTTATAGTTCCGAAAATTCTAAAAGCTCAGTTTTACACCTTGAAGTACCTGCTGATTTTTTTACCACTAGTACATGCTGACTTAGTCAAAGTAGTGATAACTTCAGCCAAGGGCAGTGCACGCTTGAAGCATCATCTTGAAGAAGAGAAGCTTAAGGCAATGTAAGTCTCGAATTGACGGTACGTACTATAGCTTTTCCTTTTGTATTTGTTTTGGCATGAAACACCGACTGTACATTCAGTTGATTTATTCCTCTTGTAGGTTTCTGACATTGAACACCTTATATCGTTAACTAGTTTACCTTTCATTATTTTGAAGTATAATTGTTTCAACTATTACCCTAGTGTACCTTATCCTTCAGCGTTGTGTTGTTGCAGTATGCCCCTATGCATGTTTTTCACTCATCGGATCCCCTAGGTTGGCTGGCGGTGGAATTGCGCATTGCTGTGTACCAGCTCACACACGCACGCACACACACAATCAAGAATGCTCGAGGTGGTTGGACGTCCTTGATGCACGGTTTCATCTAGCATACATTGCATGCCTGCCCTGCCAGGGATGGACGCGTTCGTCCCACCGACCGAGAGCCGCCGTTGGGCACCATCGCGCTTTCACGCCACTCCTACCGCTGATCTAGAGCGCTCGCCGTGGCGGTTGCCGGTTTGCCGGCGTCACGAACCAACTAACTAACCAAATCGTGTGCGTGGAAGTCTCTGGATGTTCGATGTGACATCTTGTATGGAACACGATGCAATACTATTTCCTGCCCTTGCTGGAAGAATCCATCCTAGGGGATGCCAAAGCTAGCCCGGTCCAAAACAAAAAGATGAAAGCTGGCCGAGCAGAATCCAGGAAAAAAGGGCCCTACCCTACCCTGCCCTACCGTGGGCGCTCACTGCGCGTGCACTGCAGCGGTTACCACTGCCCCAAACCATCCCCCGGAATATTTCCCTGGATCGGCTGAAATTCACTTACCAATACAGTATGTATGAATCAAATTAAAAAAAAAGAGTTTGGACAGTGCGTCTACCCGCGGAATGTTAGACGTGAAATTCTTGCCCAAGATCGATCTTTTTTGCCGGGGACCAAACGGAGAGGAAATCAATGTTAGTTGTCCGAGTAGGAGTACAAGTCAAATAGTACTGTGTCTATGAACGGATGTACTATCTTCTTGGCTGCATGTGATCTAGAGTTTCCTGCCTGCCTACATTTCCTCCGATATAATCTAAGGGAGATTGCTTACGTAGCTCTTTTTAGTGCATTATTTATTTATTTATCTTCTCATCGTGGTGCTGGTCCGATGAAAGCCATGGCCAATTCCTCTCTGAAGACTCACAAAACTGAATGAATTATAAAAGGGAGAGCTGCATCACACCGCCACGATTTCAGGAAGGTGCACTGCATTTTGTTTATTTTCTCCGACCCGACCCGAGAGCAGAGAAAACATCAAAACACCAGGAGAGTGTAAGCCGTCCACCTGCACGCCCTCTCTCGACACTGAACAAGAACATTTATAGTTCCGAAAATTCTAAAAGCTCAGTTTTACACCATGAAGTACCTGCTGATTTTTTTTGCCACTAGTACCTGCTGACTTAGTTAAAGTAGTGATAACTTCACCAAGGGCAGTGCACGCTTGAAGCATCATCTTGAAGAAGATAAGCTTAAGGAAATGTAAGTCCCGAATTGACACACGTACTATTGCTTTTCCTTTTTGTATTTGTTTTAGCATGAAACACTGACTGTACATTCAGTTGATTTATTCCTCTTGTAGGTTTCTGACATTGAACACCTTCTATCGTTAACTGGTTTAGCTTTGATTATTTTGAAGTATAATTGTTTCAGCTATTACCCTAGTGTGCCTTATCCTTCAGCGTTGTGTTGTTAAAGTATGCCCCCATGCATGTTTTTCGGTCTTCAGTTCTCCTAGGTTGGCTGTCGTTGGAATTGCGCATTGCTGCATACCAGCTCACACACGCACGCACACACACAATCAAGAATGCTCGAGGTGGTTGGACGTCCTTGACGCACGGTTTCATCTGGCATACATTGCATGCCTGCCCTGCCAGGGATGGACACGTTCGTCCCACCGACCGAGAGCCGCCGTTGGGCACCATCGCGCTTTCACGCCACTCCAGCCGCTGAACCAGAGCGCTCGCCGTGGCGGTTGCCGGCTTGCCGGCGTCATGAACCAACTAACTAACCAAAGCGTGTGCGTGGAAGTCTCTGGATGTTCGATGTGACATCTTGTATGGAACAAGATGCAATACTACTTCCCGCCCTTGCTCGAAGAATCCATCCTTGGGGATGCCAAAGCGAGCCTGGTCCTAAACAAAAATATGAAAGTTGGCCGAGCAGAATCCAGGAAAAAAGGGCCCTACCCTACCCTGCCCTACCATGGGCGCTCACTGCGCGTGCACTGCAGCGGTCTCCACCGCCCCAAACCATCCCCCAGAATTTTGCCCTGGATCGGCTGACATTCACTTACCACTAGAGTATGTATGAATCAAATTTGAAAAAAAAGAGTTTGGACAGTGCATCTACCCGCAGAATGTTAGACGCGAAATTCTTGCCCAAGATCAATCTTTTTTGCCCGGGACCAAACGGAGAGGAAAACAAAGTTAGTTGTCCGAGTAGGAGTACAAGTTAAATACTACTGTGTCTATCAACGGACGTACTATCTTCTTGCCCGCATTTGATCTAGAGTGTCCTGCCTGCCTACATTTCCTCCGGTATAATCTAGCGGAGCTTGCTTACAAAGCTCTTTTTAGTGCTTTATTTATTTATTTATTTATCTTCTCATCGTGCTGCTAGTGAAATGAAAGCTGTTGACACACGAACACGTCACGTGTACCCTCGTCGCCGGGGGTGATGCACCGTAGCTCACGTCGAAGGAGACCCGACCGATAGCGCGATACACAAGACAGTCGATGGGCGCTTTTTGCAGACCCTAAAACCCCACACCCCCGGGAGGGACCCCGTCAGGGAGTGCGGCGGCTATGGGCTGCCCTAGGTCGATTCTCTCGCCCCTAGAGCCTCGGGATTCGCAGCTCTCAAACACGAAGAACAGCGAAGAACGAGAGAGAAAAACGGTGGAGAGATAAAACGTAGATGAAAAAGTAGTATATTGATTTGTTCGATTGTGTGATGTTCAATCGGCCGTCACCCCCAACATATATAAGAGGCGTCTGGACTTCCCGTACAAGTAAAGGATTCGTCTAGGCTTTCCTTACAAGAAAAATTACATCAATTCACGTTCTAGAGTCTTAGTTCTATTCTAACTCGGATTCAGTCTGAATCTGGCCGAACTTCCGTCTTCCTTCTTGCGCGGGCCGCCGGGCTTGCATATGATCTCCGATAAAGACGGCCCAAATATCAAACTTGTGCGCCTCGACGATACGAACAACTCTTATATTGATCACTTTTTCAAATAAGGCCATCTTGAATACTTTTCGAGGTCATCTTTATCTTCCAGTCGGACTCGGTCTTGCAGTAGACTGGATTATCCGAGTCTCGTAGTGAATTTGTAGGCTATATACTATCTCTGAAGATGATGACTCCAAAATCAAAGTTTCCTGTGTTGATGATACGCACAACTTCTGTATTGAACACTTCTTCATCCGAGGTCATCTTGATAAACTTTCAGGCATATGTTCAATTTCACTCGGATTCGAGCTCATCCACTCGGATTAGAATCATTCACTTGGATCGTCCGACTGGACTTTTTCACTCGGATGATTAGAATCTTTCACTCGGAATACAATTTTCACTCGGATGACCATATTTTCACTCGGAAGGCAATATTTCCACTCGGATGACCATATTTTCACTCGGAATTTTATCTTATTCGATCGGCAAGTTTTCGTCCCGATGGTAATCTTTTCACTTGGAATATTTTCACCTGGAGGACAATTTCACTCGGATGACCATATTTCCACTCGGATGACTATTTCCACTTGGATAATAATAAGTTCATCCGGTCAGCAAACTTTCACTCGACCGTAAACTTTTCACTCGACCGTAAACTTTTCACTCGACCGAAAACTTTCACTCGGATGGTAAACTTTTTCACTCGGATTTTCCGACTGAAAACATAGCTTGATCTTAATTTATCTCCCCAGGCCTCATACGACCTCGGATTGAGACGAATTATATATGAAAATCGATCAGCTCAACAAGACGAAACTTTTCCGTGTTGAAGGTTTTTCAATTCAAGGCCGTATTGATGGCCGAATTACTCGCGCAACCTATCAGACAAGTGTCTGGCACCTCGCGCCATATTTCCGTTCAGGTTCGGTCTGCAGTGTATTGCCTCTAATTTTTGCATATGAACTCGGATTGAGATGATTTATATATCAAAATCGATTGCCTCGACGAGACAAAGACAATTCCTTAAGTGTGCTCCTTCATCTGAGGTCATATTGAGGGCGTAATTGGCCGAAAAGCACTCAGAACATTAAATTTTGTCACCCGGAGTGCAGCTTCGGCCACTGAGATGAGGTCGAATGGCGATAGGCTAAACATCAAAGTTGTTCCACTCGACGATATGAAACTTTCTCATGATGAAAACCTTTTCACTCTATATCTTGCCAAAATCAGGTGTCAACACATGCGCCCCTGTTTTTCGGCAAAGCTTGCACGCCGAAAAATAATATGCATGGTGTTCGTTCTAAGGACGATGTCAACACTCCATCGGCCATTTTATTCTTCTCAGGGCGATAATTATTTATCGGCCATGTTTGTGCTAAGGGCGATAATCGTATATCGGCCGTTGCCTACTTAGGCTTCCTGCCACACACTCGGGTGGTACTTCTTCAAATATTTGCCATTGAGAGCTCGAGGTAACAACGCCCCTTGTATTGATTCCACCAAATATGAATTTCCAGAAACGACTCTTGTAATCCTAAAAGGACCTTCTCAACTTGGAGACCACTTCCCGAATTTTCTATCTCTTGAACCAATCGGCAGGATCACTTTCCAGACAAGATCATCAACTTGAAAATTCTTCAACTTAACTTTCTTATTGTAAGCCCTTGCCACCCTCAACTTATCTCTCTTTATGGCATTCAAAGCAGCCAAATGTTTATCAGCAACTTCATTAATGTTGTCCATCATCAAGTTATAGAAGTCTACTGCCGATAAATCATTTTGTTTGGCTATTCTCAAAGCATTCAAATTTACTTCCACCGGTAAAACAGCCTCCTGACCATATACTAGCTCATATGGAGTCACTTTCGTAGCACCATGCCTTGAGATTCTATGTGCCCATAATGCCTCAGACAACAAGTCATGCCATCTCCTTGGATTATCCTCAATCTTCTTCTTGATGAGCTTGATTAAAATTTTATTGCTAGACTCAGCTTGACCATTAGCTTGGGCATAATATGGGGAGGAATTGAGCAACTTTATGTTATAAGATTCGGCAAACTCTCTGACTTGGTGTGACATAAAAGATGAACCTTGATATGTAGTTAACGTTTGAGGAACACCGAATCTATGAATAATGTGCTCAGTTATGAATTGAATTACCTCCGTATGCGTCATGTTCTTGAGAGGTACTGCTTCAGACCACTTAGTGAAATAATCAGTTGCCACCAATACGAACCGATGCCCTTTTGAAGAAGATGGATGGATTTCCCCAATAAAGTCTAAACCCCATCCTCTGAAAGGCCACGGCTTGATAATAGGATGCAACATAGCAGCAGGAGCCAATTGAATATCACCAATTTTTTGACAAGCTTCGCACCCTTTATAATATCTGAAGCAATCATTAATCATGGTCGGCCAATAAAACCCAGCACGTCGTAATAACCATTTCATCTTGGGAGCCGACTGGTGAGTACCACAAATGCCTTCATGTACCTCTCCCATAGCAACTATTGCTTGGTCCTCATCCAAGCACTTTAAAAGAATATCATCAACTGTTCGGCGATAAAGATCATCATCCTTCATAGTAAGCCGTACGCCGAACAGCCCTGTCCACCCTTTCACTCGGATTACGCAAGTAAGCAACAATGGGCTTCCTCCAGTCGGAATTGTCATCTGCACTAGATTTTTTGTTAATGACCGAATCAGTGGGTTCTGGTTCGGCCTCTTCTATACTGGTAAGACAAGACATCGGACTTTGAGAAATATGAAACATGCCATGATCAACGTGATATCCAGATGCTTGTTGTGCCAACTCATTTGCTTTCCAATTGTCATGTCTAGATATATGTGCAATGCTAAAACAATCCAAAGTAGAAATTATATCTAGACATCTATCAAGATAAACATTAAGTGATTCGTCCAAACATTGAAAGACTTTAGATATTTGCTGCACTACTAGTAACGAATCATCGTAAGCCTCAATATGTGTAACACCTATAGCAAGTAACATCTCTAGGCCGAATAACAATGCTTCATATTCGGCTTGATTGTTTGTGCAAAAATATTCTAAGCGGCATGAGGCTTCAAAAACAGCACCATGAGGAGACATATAAACAATACCAACACCTTGGCCATTGCTACAAACTGAACCATCAAAGTATAATCTCCATGGTACTAATGAAACAAGGTTCATATCAACATCATTCTTGTCATTGATCCGATGTTCAACAATGAAATTAGCAACAATTTGGCCATTCATGGATTTTAGAGATTCATAAGCCAAATCATATTCAATCAAAGCATAAGCCCACTTGCCAATTCTACCACTAAGAATTGGCCTATGCAACATGTATTTAATGACATCGGTTTGACAAGCTACTACACAAGCACTCGGCACTAAATAATGTCTCAGTTTTGTGCAAGCATAATATAAGCATAGACATAATTTTTCAATAAATGTATACCTTGTCTCGGCGTCCAATAAGCGCCTGCTCAAATATGTAATAGCATGCTCTTTTCCCTCGGTTTCTTGAGTCAAAACAACACCAATAACTCCTTCCTCTGCTGCAATGTAAAGCCTGAAGGGTTCTCTATGCTTGGGTGCTTTCATCACCGGAGGAGTGCACAAATAGTTTTTGATCATATCAAATGCTTCTTGTTGTTTTGCCCCCCAAGTGAAATCAGCATCATTCTTCAACCGAAGGATAGGAGTAAATGCATCAACTTTCCCTGATAGATTAGCTATGAACCTTCTCAAATAATTGACCTTGCCAAGGAACTTTTGCATATCTCTCTTGCATGTTGGAGCTTCCACTTTCTGTATGGCCTCTATCTTTTTGGGATCAATCTCTATGCCATCTTCATGAATAATGAAACCCAAAAACTTGCCAGCTGACACGCCGAAAGCACACTTCAAAGGATTCATCTTCAGTCCATACTTTTTCATTCTTTCAAAAGCTAAACGCAAATCGGCCAAGTGAGATTCAAAAGCATCCGATTTGATAGCAATATCATCAATATAAACTTCAAGTATGACACCGAGTAAATCATGAAAAATCAAATTCATAGCCCTTTGATATGTGGCGCCAACATTTTTTAATCCGAATGTCATCACCGTCCACTCAAATAAACCAAGGAAACCAGGGCATCGAAAAGCAGTCTTGTACATGTCCTCTTCGGCCATAAAAATTTGATTGTATCCAGCATTACCATCTAGAAAACTAATAACCTTATGTCCAGAAGCATCATTAATAAGCATATCGGCTATTGGCATGGGATACTCATCTTTGGGTGTAGCCCTATTCAAATCTTTGAAGTCAATGCACACCCTCAACTTGCCAGATCCCTTCTTCTCCACTGGGACAATGTTATAAATCCACTCGGCATACCTGCAAGGTCGAATGAAATTAGCTTCAAGCAGTCGACCGATCTCTTCCTTGATCCGGTCATATGTTTTCGGATTAAACTTTCTGGCCGACTGTTTATATGGTCTAAAACCGGCCTTTATAGGTAACCGATGCTCCACTAGCTCTCGGCTTAAACCTGGCATCTCATGATATTCCCACGCAAAGCAACAAACATATTCTTTCAATAGCCCGATTAACTTAGCTTTACAATCGGCTTTCAAATTTTTGTTTACAAACATCGGTCGAGTGACTGAACCATCTCCAATATCTACCTCTTCTAATGGATCGGTCGACGTAAAACCTTGTCCAAGTTTATCCATGTCATCCAACTCCTCTATAGACTCATACATATCGTTCTCGCTCGACCGATATTTCACAAGACGTTTTTGCAACCAATCGGAGCTAGAATCCATTTAAACATATCATACCTTGGAGCCAATTGCATTCAGTCGGCTTTAAAGAGACGGGCACAAAACCATTCTTGGTCGCGCTGAGAAAATCAAACTCTGATAAGTCTCGTCCCGTCAAGCAAGTAGCATTGGGATGTTGCCAATCCACCGATGCATCGGCCAAAGCAACACAGGTTGAGTTATCCGCATGAATGACTTCCACTTCATCATCAACCCACTAAATCAAAAACTGGTGCATAGTGGATGGCACGCACTGGTTTGCATGAACCCAATCACGGCCTAGTATGACGTTGTAGTTACCTTGCACCTCAGCGACAAAGAATGCAGTAGCCAAAGTTTTGCTTCCGACTGTAAGCTCCACATACATCACACCTTTGGCTTCAGTTTTCTCTTTGCCTTCAAATCCATTGAGCACCATATCCGTCTTTATCAGCTCTTCATCAGGGAGACCCAATTTCTTGAAGACCGAATAGGGCATAAGATTTACCACAGCACCACCATCAACAAGCATCCGAGTGAGCGGTGACCCATTGATATGACCTCTGAGATATAATGGTTTCAGATGCGTTACTGGTTCTTTTGGCTTCTCAAATATTGCGTTTTTAGGGCCAAAATCCAGCTGAGCCACCTCCCCTTCCTCATCTACAGCACGAAACTCAGCAGGTAAGTAATACACCATATTGATATCCATACCTTCATGAACCGGCGTAGACTCATAGTCCAACATATCAGTCTCCTCCTCGAGTGCATCCACCGGTTCTGAAATTTGTCCGAGTGAAGGAGAAGTAAGAAGTGTCACAGACGATGTGATATCTGTTGCATCCTCCTCCTTTGGTGATGTAGGTGTTGCTGTGATAGATGTAGAAGCTGTTGTATCTTGTATTTGTTTATGCCTCCACACTTGTTTTGCTGGAACCATGGGTCGAGTGTCATTGAACAACTTATCCCTTTGTCTCTCGGCCTCCTGTTCTGCCATCTTTTGACTCCTTAACCTCTGTAGTTTCCTCTTTTGTGTCTTTGTTAGCCCTGGAGGACACCACTTTGGTTGAGTGTATTTAGGATCTCTCGTTTTTACCTGGCTGGTGCTTGCTTCATGGTCATTGGTCGAGTGCTTTGGCGCGATAGCAAGTATCGGTTCAGTCGGATTGCCATGCACAATCGGCTGTTGTATGGCGAATGTTTTGGTGCCCAAGATAAGTGAGTTGGCATCCATTTTCTCCTTGCCTTTTCCCGACTCAACTGCTGCAACACTTGGTGATTTAACACGCCATTCTTTTTGACTTTCCAGATGCATGAAGTTTCCACTCGGGCGCACATTTTTACTCTGATGGAATCCACTCGGATGGATGTCACTCGGATGGAATCCACTCGGATGGAATTCAGTCGGATGGAATCTACTTGACCACATTTTTTCACTCGGATAGCTTCCACCTGGGTGCATTCTTACACTCGGATAATTTCCATCCGGTCGCATGTTTTGACCAGCCGACCGATAGTTACCGATGTTCAGTCGGCCATTATATGAGTATTCAAGTCGATCCCAAACAATTTGCCTTTGCTCTTCTGGAAACTGGACGCTTGGTCCACTCGGTTTCGTATACCGACTGAACATATCAGCTGATGGTGACCTTGGTCGTTTCAGATGAGTCGGTCGATTAAAACTAGAACCGCCTGACTGGTTAGCATATTTGGACAACAACATATCAAAAGTTGGCTTGATCCGCTTGCGCTGCACTTTAGCTTCATTCCTTTTCCACTTGCCAACTTCTGGACTCTTGGGCTTGACAAATCTCACACGAGCATTTTCTTGCACTTGTAGTTGCCCCCCGAGTGTAGGATTCTCGATGGTGATTCTGATTACTTCCTTGCCATCGGGTTGCTTACCAAGCACAACCTGTCTCCCCAAGACCTTGTTGTCCTCTTTGTCTTTCCTGGGCTCACCAACAATGACATTAGCTTTATTAGCAGATTCGGCTACCTCCGGCCGAATGAGTAGTTTCTTCCCCTCCAAATCCATGGTATTCATTGGAAAAGGTTGTTTATCAACTTGCATCTCAAAAAAGTTCAATCGTCCGTCATTAATGGCCGATTGTATCTGTCGTCGAAAAACATTGCAATCATTAGTAGCATGAGAAAAAGAATTATGATACTTGCAATAAGCACGCCGTTTTAGCTCTTCAAACGGCGGTAAAGTATGAGATATTCTAATAATCTTAGCCTACAACAAAGCATCAAATATTCTATCACACTTAGCAATGTTAAAAGTAAACTTCATCTCTTCATCACGATTCTTATTAATCGGTTTCAGATCATTGCAAGTAAAGGGTTTGGCCTTAGATGGCCAAACAAATTCAGTAGCAAAAACATCACCCTCATCGTCCGAGTGATCACTGTCATATTCCACCATATTCATCTTTGGACGATCGGCTTTGTATCTATGCACTTCTTTGAGGTCTTTGCTTCGGCTTTCCTGAGCCAAAGCCCTTTGTAAGACTTGGTTGATATTTAAGAACTCGTAGCCTTCTAGCTTTTCTCTAATGGGAGTTCTCAAACCACTCAACACTAGGTCCGCCAAGTCCCTCTCGGTTATCACCAAACTAAAACACCGGTTTTTTGTTTCTCTGAATCTCTTGACGTAATCAGAGACCGATTCATCATGCTTCTGTTTAACCGATGTTAGATGTGACAACTTGAGTTCATTGTCGCCGCTATAAAAGTGATCATGAAACTTCTGTTCTAGTTGTGACCAAACCCGAATGGAACCATGGGGTAAAGAAGAAAACCATGAAAATGCAGTACCAGTTAATGATAAAGGAAATAAACGCACTTTCAATTCATTCAATGAGCCTGTCTCACCCAATTGTGCCAAGTATTGACTAACATGCTCCCATGTGGTTTTTGTGCCCTCTCCATTGAACTTAACAAAATCTGGAATCTTATATCCCGGAGGGCACTGGATGGCATCAAAGTACTCGGGGTACGGCTTTTGGTAAATCCGATTCCGAGGTAACTCAACTCCAAAATTTTCTCGAAGCATCTTAGCCATCTCCTCTCTAAGATTAGCTAGACCATCATCCATAGTGGACGATGAAGCTTGTGGCACTGGCATAGGAGGAGTAGGGTTACTAGCTGTAGGTAGGAATTGTGGCATGTATGTCGACCCATAATTTGGTAGTGGTCGAGTGGTTGTAGCTGTAGGTAGGGTTTGGTTCGGCGTTGCCACCGAACCTGGCATGCTCATGATAGGACTAATGGGTGCAGCCACAATCTGATTTGTATGGGTAGGGTAATAAGCCATCGGCATGGGAGGCGCCGATGCAATAGGTAAAGCCATATTAGGGTTTTGCACACTAGCAGCTACACCATCATTACCACTAGACGATTGAGATATATTCTTCTGAGCATTAGTATTTTCTATGAAAGTTTGATAGACTAGATTGTTACCATCAGCAATACGACTTTCAATCTCAGCCCACTGCTCAGGAGAAAAGGCGGTACTTACAGAGGGTTTAACCTGTTCAGTTTGAAGAGGAGGGAACTTGATTTCTTCAATCGGAGTGATGTTGCCTTGGCGATCTTTCTTGAATTTTGCAAGGAACTCCTGCAGGTCCTTCTCCTCGCGCGCCTTCTTGTACTCCTCATAAACTTGGCGATGATCGGCCGATATCTCATCAAGACTAGGCTTAATGATGTTATCGGCGTCTACCTCAGATGGCTTGGGAAGATCAGACATGGTGGATGATGACGATTGATCTTCGTTCCCCAGCGGAGTCGCCAAAAAGTGTGTTGACACATGAACACGTCACGTGTACCCTCGACGCCGGGGGTGATGCACCGCAGCTCACGTCGAAGGAGACCCGACCGACAGCGCGATACGCAAGACAGTCGACGGGCGCTTTTTGCAGACCCGAAAACCCCACACCCCCGGGAGGGACCCCGTCAGGGATTGTGGCGGCTATGGGCTGCCCTAGGTCGATTCGCTCACCCCTAGAGCCTCGGGATTCGCAGCTCTCAAACACGAAGAACAGCGAAGAACGAGAGAGAAAAACGGTGGAGAGATAAAACGTAGATGAAAAAGTAGTATATTGATTTGTTCGATTGTGTGTTGTTCAATCGGCCGCCACCCCCAACATATATAAGAGGCGGATGGATTCGTCTAGGCTTTCCTTACAAGAAAAATTACATCAATTCACGTCCTAGAGTCCTAGTTCTATTCTAACTCGGATTCAGTCTGAATCTAGCCCAACTTCCGTCTTCCTCCTTGCGCGGGCCGCCGGGCTTGCATATAATCTCCGATCAAGACGGCCCAAATATCAAACTTGTGCGCCTCGACGATACGAACAACTCTCATGTTGATCAGTTTTTCAAATAAGGCCATCTTGAATACTTTTCGAGGTCATCTTTATCTTCCAGTCGGACTCGGTCTTGCAGTAGACTGGATTATCCGAGTCTAGTAGTGAATCTGTAGGCTATATATTATCTCTGATGATGATGACTCCAAAATCAAAGTTTCCCGTGTTGATGATACGCACAACTTCTGTATTGAACACTTCTTCATCCGAGGTCATCTTGATAAACTTTCAGGCATATGTTCAATTTCACTCGGATTCGAGCTCATCCACTCGGATTAGAATCATTCACTTGGATCGTCCGACTGGACTTTTTCACTCGGATGATTAGAATCTTTCACTTGGAATACAATTTTCACTCGGATGACCATATTTTCACTCGGAAGGCAATATTTCCACTCGGATGACCATATTTTCACTCGGAATTTTATCTTATTCGATCGGCAAGTTTTCGTCCCGATGGTAATCTTTTCACTCGGAATATTTTCACCTGGAGGACAATTTCACTCGGATGACCATATTTCCACTCGGATGACTATTTCCACTTGGATAATAATAAGATCATCCGGTCAGCAAACTTTCACTCGACCGTAAACTTTTCACTCGACCGAAAACTTTCACTCGGATGGTAAACTTTTTCACTCGGATTTTCCGACTGAAAACATAGCCTGATCTTGATTTACCTTCCCAGGCCTCATACGACCTTGGATTGAGACGAATTATATATGAAAATCGATCGGCTCGATGAGACGAAACTTTTCCGTGTTGAAGGTTTTTCAATTCAAGGCCGTCTTGATGGACGAATAACTCGCGCAACCTATCAGACAAGTGTCTGGCACCTCGCGCCATATTTCTGTTGAGGTTCGGTCTGCAGTGTATTACCTCTAACTTTTGCATATGAACTCGGATTGAGATGATTTATATATAAAAATTGATTGCCTCGACGAGACGAAGACAATTCCTTAAGTATGCTCCTTCATCTGAGGTTATATTGAGGGCGTAATCGGCCAAAAAGCACTCAGAACATTAAATTTTGTCACTCGGAGTGCAGCTTCGGCCACTGAGATGAGGTCGAATGGCGATAGCCTAAACATCAAAGTTGTTCCACTCGACGATATGAAACTTTCTCATGCTGAAAACCCTTTCACTCTATATCTTGCCAAAATCAGGTGTCAACAAAAGCCATGGCCAATTCCTCTCTGAAGACTCACAAAACTGAATTAATTATAAAAGGGAGACCTGCATCACACCGCCACGATTTCAGGAAGGTGCACTGTATTTTGTTTCTTTTCGCCGACCCGGCCCGAGAGCGGAGAAAACATCAAAACACCTGGAGAGTGTAAACCGTCCACCTCCATGCCCTCTCTCGACACTGAACAAGAACATTTATAGTTCCGAAAATTCTAAAAGCTCAGTTTTACACCATGAACTACCTGCTGATTTTTTTTTGCCACTAGTACCTGCTGACTTAGTGAAAGTAGCGATAACTTCAGCCACGGGCAGTGCACGCTTGAAGCATCATCTTGAAGAAGAGAAGCTTAAGGAAATGTAAGTCCCGAATTGACGGTACGTACTATTGCTTTTCCTTTTTGTATTTGTTTTAGCATGAAACACCGACTGTACATTCAGTTGATTCATTCCTCGTGTAAGTTACTAACATTGAACACCTTCTATCGTTAACTGGTTTAGCTTTGATTATTTTGAAGTATAATTGTTTCAGCTATTCCCCTAGTGTGCCTTATCCTTCAGCGTTGTGTTGTTGCAGTATGCCCCTATGCATGTTTTTCACTCTTCAGTTCCCCTAGGTTGGCTGGCGTTGGAATTGCGCATTGTTGCGTACCAGCTCACACACGCACGCACACACACAATCGAGAATGCTCGAGATGGTTGGACTTCCTCGACGCACGGTTTCATCTGGCATACATTGCATGCCTGCCTTGCCAGGGACGGACGCGTCCGTCCCACCGACCGAGAGCCACCGTTGGGCGCCATCGCGCTTTCACGCCACTCCTGTCGCTGATCCAGAGCGCTCGCCGTGGCGGTTGCCGGCTTGCCGGTGTCACGAACGAACTAACTAACCAAAGCGTGTGCGTGGAAGTCTCTGGATGTTCGATGTGACATTTTGTATGGAACATGATGCAATACTACTTCCCGCCCTTGCTGGAAGAATCCATCCTAGGGGATGCCAAAGCGAGGCCGGTCCTAAACAAAAAGATGAAACCTGGCCGAGCAGAATCCAGGAAAAAAGGGCCCTACCCTACCCTGCCCTACCATGGGCCCTCACTGCGCGTGCACTGCAGCGATCACCACCGCCCCAAACCATCCCCCAGAATTTTGCCCTGGATCGGCTGAAATTCACTTACCACTAGAGTATGTATGAATCAAATTTGAAAAAAAAGAGTTTGGACAGTGCATCTACCCACGGAATGTTAGACGCGAAATTCTTGCCCAAGATCGTTCTTTTTTGCCCGGGACCAAACGGAGAGGAAAACAAACTTAGTTGTCCGAGTAGGAGTACAAGTTAAATACTACTGTGTCTTTCAACGGATGTACTATCTTCTTCCCCGCATTTAATCTAGAGTTTCCTGCCTGCCTACATTTCCTCCGGTATAATCTAGCAGAGTTTGCTTACATAGCTCTTTTTAGTGCTTTATTTATTTATTTATTTATTTATTTTCTCATCGTGGTGCTGGTCCGATGAAAGCCATGGCCAATTCCTCTCTGAAGACTCACAAAACTGAATGAATTATAAAAGGGAGAGCTGCATCACGCCGCCAGGATTTCAGGAAGGTGCACTGCATTTTGTTTCTTTTTGCCGACCCGACGCGAGAGCGGAGAAAACATCAAAACACCAGGAGAGTGTAAGCTGTCCACCTCCACGCCCTCTCTCGACACTGAACAAGAACATTTATAGTTCCGAAAATTCTAAAAGCTCAGTTTTACACCATGAAGTACCTGCTGATTTTTTTTGCCACTAGTACCTGCAGACTTAGTCAAAGTAGTGATAACTTCAGCCAAGGGCAGTGCACGCTTGAAGCATCATCTTGAAGAAGAGAACCTTAAGGAAATGTAAGTCCCGAATTGACGGTACGTACTATTGCTTTTCCTTTTTGTTTTTGTTTTAGCATGAAACACCGACTGTACATTTAGTTAATTTATTCCTCGTGTAAGTTTCTGACATTGAACACCTTCTATCGTTAACTGGTTTAGCTTTGATTATTTTGAAGTATAATTGTTTCAGCTATTACCCTAGTGTGCCTTATCCTTCAGCGTTGTGTAGTTGCAGTATGGCCGAATGCATGTTTTTCACTCTTCAGTTCCCCTAGGTTGGCTGGCGTTGGAATTGCGCATTGCTGCGTACCAGCTCAAACACGCACGCACACACACAATCGAGAGTGCTCGAGGTAGTTGGACGTCCTCGACGCACGGTTTCATCTGGCATACATTGCATGCTTGCCCTGCCAGGGATGGACGCGTCCGTCCCACCGACTGAGAGCCGCCGTTGGGCGCCATCGCGCTTTCACGCCACTCCTGTCACTGATCCAGAGCGCTCGTCGTGGCGGTTGCCGGCTTGCCGGTGTCACGAACCAACTAACTAACCAAAGCGTGTGCGTGGAAGTCTCTGGATGTTTGATGTGACATCTTGTATGGAACACGATGCAATACTACTTCCCGCCCTTGCTGGAAGAATCCATCCTAGGGGATGCCAATGCGAGCCCGGTCCTAAACAAAAACATGAAAGCTGGCCGAGCAGAATCCAGGAAAAAAGGGCCCTACCCTACCCTGCCCTACCGTGGGCGCTCACTGCGCGTGCACTGCAGCGGTCACCACCGCCCCAAACCATTCCCCAGAATTTTGCCCTGGATCGCCTGAAATTCACTTACCACTAGAGTATGTATGAATCAAATTTGAAGAAAAAAAAGAGTTTGGACAGTGCATCTACCCGTGGAATGTTAGACGCGAAATTCTTGCCCGGGACCAAATGGAGAGGAAAACAAAGTTAGTTGTCCGAGTAGGAGTACAAGTTAAATACTACTGTGTCTATCAATGGATGTACTATCTTCTTGCCTGCATTTGATCTAGAGTTTCCTGCCTGCCTACATTTCCTCCGGTATAATCTAGCGGAGTTTTCTTACATAGCTCTTTTTAGTGCTTTATTTATTTATTTTCTCATCGTGGTGCTGGTCCGATGAAAGCCATGGCCAATTCCTCTATGAAGACTCACAAAACCGAATGAATTATAAAAGGGAGAGCTGCCTCACGCCGCCACGATTTCAGGAAGGTGCACTGCATTTGTTCTTTTCGCCGACCCGATGCGAGAGCGGAGAAAACATCAAAACACCAGGAGAGTGTAAGCCGTCCACCTCCACGCCCTCTCTCGACACTGAACAAGAACATTTATAGTTTCAAAATTCTAAAAGCTCAGTTTTACACCATGAAGTACCTGCTGATTTTTTTTCCATTACTTCCTGCTGACTTAGTCAAAGTAGTGATAACTTCAGCCAAGGGCAGTGCACGCTTGGAGCATCATCTTGAAGAAGAGAAGCTTAAGGAAATGTAAGTCCCGAATTGACGGTACGTACTATTGCTTTTCCTTTTTGTATTTGTTTTAGCATGAAACACCGATTGTACATTCAGTTGATTTATTCCTCTTGTAGGTTTTTGACATTGAACACCTTCTATCGTTAACTGGTTTAGCTTTGATTATTTTGAAGTATAATTGTTTCAGCTATTACCCTAGTGTGCCTTATCCTTCAGCGTTGTGTTGTTGCAGTATGCCCCTATGCATATTTTTCACTCTTCAGTTCCCCTAGGTTGGCTGGCGTTGGAATTGCGCATTGCTGGGTGCCAGCTCACACACGCACGCACACACACAATCGAGAATGCTCGAGGTGGTTGGACGTCCTCGACGAACGGTTTCATCTGGCATACATTGCATGCCTGCCTTGCCAGGGATGGACGCGTCCGTCTCACCGACCGAGAGCCGCCGTTGGGCACCATCGCGCTTTCACGCCACTCCTGCCGCTGATGCAGAGCGCTCGTCGTGGCGGTTGCCGGCTTGCCGGCGTCACGAACCAACTAACTAACCAAAGCGTGTGCGTGGAAGTCTTTGGATGTTCGATGTGACATCTTGTATGGAACACGATGCAATACTACTTCCCGCCCTTGCTGGAAGAATCCATCCCAGGGGATGCCAAAGCGAGCCCGGTCCTAAACAAAAAGATGAAAGCTGGCTGAGCAGAATCCAGGAAAAAAGGGCCCTACCCTACCCTGCCCTACCGTGGGCGCTCAGTGCGCGTGCAGTGCAACGGTCACCACCGCCCCAAACCATCCCCTAGAATTTTGCCCTGGATCAGCTGAAATTCACTTACCACTAGAGTATGTATGAATCAAATTTGAAAAAAAAAAGTGTTTGGACAGTGCATCTACCCGCGGAATGTTAGATGATACGTCTCCAACGTATCTATAATTTTGATTGTTCCATGCTATTATATTATCTGTTTTGGATGTTTATGGGCTTTATTAAACACTTTTATATTATTTTTGGGACTAACCTATTAAACCAGAGCCCAGTGTCAGTTTCTATTTTCCCCTTGTTTCAGTGTTTGAAAGAAAAGGAATATCAAACGGACTCCAAACGGAATGAAACCTTCGGGAAAGTTATTTTTGGAACGGAACTAATCCAGAAGACTTGGGGTGTACGTAAGGGAAGCAACGAGGAAGGCACGAGGCAGGGGGCGCGCCCACCCCCTGGGCGCGCCCTCCACCCTCGTGGGCCCCTCGTGCCTCCCCTGACGTATTTCTTCCTCCTATATATACCAATATACCCTAAAACCATCGGAGAACAGAATAGATCGGGAGTTCCGCCGCCGCAAGCCTCTGTAGCCACCAAAAACCAATTGGGACCCTGTTCCGGCACCCTGCAGGAGGGGGATCCCTCACCGGTGGCCATATTCATCATCCCGCGATCTCCATGACGAGGAGGGAGTAGTTCACCCTCGGGGCTGAGGGTATGTACCAGTAGCTATGTGTTTGATCTCTCTCTCTCTCTCGTGTTCTTGAGGTGATACGATCTTGATGTATCGCGAGCTTTGCTATTATAGTTGGATCTTATGATGTTTCTCCCCCTCTACTCTCTTGTAATGGATTGCATTTTCCCTTTGAAGTTATCTTATCGGATTGAGTCTTTAAGGATTTGAGAACACTTGATGTATGTCTAGCATGTGCTTATCTGTGGTGACAATGGGATATCACGTGATCCACTTGATGTATGTTTTGGTGATCAACTTGCGGATTCCGCCCATGAACCTATGCATAGGGGTTGGCACACGTTTTCGTCTTGACTCTCCAGTAGAAACTCTGGGTCACTCTTTGAAGTACTTTGTGTTGGTTGAATAGATGAATCTGAGATTGTGTGATGCATATCGTATAATCATACCCACAGATACTTGAGGTGACAATGGAGTATCTAGGTGACATTAGGGTTTTGGTTGATTTGTGTCTTAAGGTGTTATTCTAGTACGAACTCTATGATAGATTGAACGGAAAGAATAGCTTCGTGTTATTTTACTACGGACTCTTGAATAGATCGATCCGAAAGGATAACTTTGAGGTGGTTTCGTACCCTACCATAATCTCTTCGTTTGCTCTCCGCTATTAGTGACTTTGGAGTGACTCTTTGTTGCATGTTGAGGGATAGTTATATGATCCAATTATATTATTATTGTTGAGAGAACTTGCACTAGTGAAAGTATGAACCCTAGGCCTTGTTTCAACGCATTGCAATACCGTTTGTGCTCGCTTTTATCATTAGTTACCTTGCTTTTTTTATATATTCAGATTACAAATACCCTTATCTACCATCCATATTGCACTTGTATCATCATCTCTTCGCCGAACTAGTGCACCTATACAATTTACCATTGTATTGGGTGTGTTGGGGACACAAGAAACTCTTTATTATTTGGTTGCAGGGTTGCTTGAGAGAGACCATCTTCATCCTACGCCTCCCACAGATTGATAAATCTTAGGTCACCCACTTGAGGAAAATTTGCTACTGTCCTACAAACCTCTGCACTTGGAGGCCCAACAACATCTATAAGAAGAAGGTTGCGTAGTAGACATCAATAGACGCGAAATTCTTGCCCAAGATCGATCTTTTTTGCCCGGGACCAAACGGAGAGGAAAACAAAGTTAGTTGTCCGAGTAGGAGTACAAGTTAAATACTACTGTGTCTATCAGCGGATGTACTATCTTCTTGCCTGCATTTGATCTAGAGTTTCCTGCCTGCCTACATTTCCTTCGGTATAATCTAGAGGAGCTTGCTTACGTAGCTCTTTTTAGTGCTTTATTTATTTATTTATCTTCTCATCGTGGTGCTGGTCCGATGAAAGCCATGGCCAATTCCTCTCCGAAGACTCACAAAACTGAATGAATTATAAAAGGGAGAGCTGCATCACACCGCCACGATTTCAGGAAGGTGCACTGCATTTTGTTCCTTTTCGCCGACCCGACCCGAGAGCGGAGAAAACATCCAAACACCAGGAGAGTGTAAGCCGTCCACCTCCACACCCTTTCTCGACACTGAACAAGAACATTTATAGTTTCGAAAATTCTAAAAGCTCAGTTTTACACCATGAAGTACCTGCTGATTTTTTTTTGCCACTAGTACTTGCTGACTTAGTCAAAGTAGTGATAACTTCAGCCAAGGGCAGTGCATGCTTGAAGCATCATCTTGAAGAAGAGAAGCTTAAGGAAATGTAAGTCCTGAATTGACGGTACGTACTATTGCTTTTCCTTTTTGTATTTGTTTTAGCATGAAACACCGACTGTACATTCAGTTGATTTATTCCTCTTGTAGGTTTCTGACATTGAACACCTTATATCGTTAACTGGTTTAGCTTTGATTATTTTGAAGTATAATTGTTTCAGCTATTACCCTAGTGTGCCTTATCCTTCAGCGTTGTGTTGTTGCAGTATGCCCCTATGCATGTTTTTCACTCTTAGTTCCCCTAGGTAGGCTGGTGTTGGAATTGCGCATTGTTGCGTACCAACTCACACACGTACGCACACACGCAATCGAGAATGCTCGAGGTGGTTGGAAGTCCTCGATGCACGGTTTCATCTGGCATACATTGCATGCATGCCCTGCCAGGGATGGATGCGTCTGTCCCACCGACTGAGAGCCGCCGTTGGGCGCCATCGCGCTTTCACGCCACTCCTGCCGCTGATCCAGAGCGCTCGCCGTGGCGGTTGCCGGCTTGCCGGTGTCACGAACCAACTAACTAACCAAAGCGTGTGCGTGGAAGTCTCTGGATGTTCGATGTGACATCTTGTATGGAACACGATGCAATACTACTTCCCACCCTTGTTGGAAGAATCCATCCTAGGGGATGCCAAAGCGAGCACGGTCCTAAACAAAAAGATGAAAGTTGGCCGAGCAGAATCCAGGAAAAAAGGGCCCTACCCTACCCTGCCCTACCGTGGGCGCTCACTGCGCGTGCACTGCAGCGGTCACCACCGCCCCCAAACCATCCCCCAGAATTTTGCCCTGGATCGGCTGAAATTCACTTACCACTAGAGTATGTATGAATCAAATTTGAAAAAAAAAAGAGTTTGGACAGTGCATCTACCCGTGGAATGTTAGATGCGAAATTCTTGCCCAAGATCGATCTATTTTGCCCGGGACCAAACGGAGAGGAAAACAAAGTTAGTTGTCCGAGTAGGAGTACAAGTTAAATACTACCGTGTCTATCAACGGATGTACTATCTTCTTGCCTGCATTTGATCTAGAGTTTCCTGCCTGCCTACATTTCCTCCGGTATAATCTAGCGGAGCTTGCTTACGTAGCTCTTTTTGTGCTTTATTTATTTATTTATCTTCTCATCGTAGTGCTGGTCCGATGAAAGCCATGGCCAATTCCTCTCCGAAGACTCACAAGACTAAAAAGAAACGAAGAGAGTACGTCTTGAAAGTTGGAAGGTAGGCACACGGCACTTGTCAGGCACATGGAGGATGCAAACCCGGTCCAAGAAATGTTTTATGTGTGCTTGTAGCGTGCATCGGATGAAGTAAACATTCACCAGCCAAACACTGTCAGAGTATTCCCAATACTACGAAATACTTTGATATGTCAAAACTGTGGTATCTAGTACCTATAGATAAAAATACTACAGTTTTTCAATACTATAGTTTCTGCAGTACTTCGCTATCAAACACAGCTGTAGATGTTGATATTTTTTCTTACAAAATTGGTCAAACTTTATAAAGTTTGGCTTTAACCAAATCTTATATGCAGACTAAAAAGAAACGAAGACAATACGTCTTGGAAGTTGGAAGGTGGGCACACGGCACTTGTCAGGCAGAGGGAGGATGCAAACCCGGTCCAAGAAATGTTTTACGTGTGCTTGTAGTGTGCATCGGATGATCACAAGAAGGAATCCTACTTGTGGGACTTGGCTTGAGAATAATATCTATGACTATCCTGGCTGTCAAACTTATGAGTTTGTTGCTTTGATTCTGCACTAGCATCTCTCCACTTGACCATTATAGCTGATGAATTGACAGCGCATCCCTGACCGAACCTTGCACCTTTTTTTTTGCGACGAACTGAACCTTGTACTTGACGTTCAGTCAGCTCTCCATAATTATCATTGTTATCCAACAAAAACACATACCGCGTATGTTGTACTGACTGTTGTTCATCGTGGAAACAAGTTGCACGTTTTCAAACCCCGAGATGTGATGAATGTCAACTGCCGCTCCATTTAATCATATAGAAGAAAAATGAAATGAAAACCATGTTTGGTGCCGAGGCGCGTGACGCGACGCCGAAGCATGAACCAAGGTCTGGCGCGGGAGTCGTCCATCCAGCAGGTTTGGACGGCCCAGATGAGACCACCCGTCGACGACGCCCAACCACCTCGAGCATTATCGGATGTGGTGCGGTGCGTGCGTGAGCTGGTACGAAAAGCAAGCAGCGAGCGCAACCCCAACGTACGCCAACCTGTGGAGTTGCCCCCCTTGGCATTGCATTGCGTTGGAGGGAGCGAGGGACGCGTCCGTCCGTCCCACCGCCCGAGCCGCCGTTGGGCGCGGTTGCGCTTTCACGCTAATCCCGCCGCCGCTGCCGCCGATCGAGAGAAGCGGCGCGACGGTTGCCGTCACGGGTCACGGCACACGCGGCATGCATGGCCTTCTCGCTCTCTCTACTGAGTTTTGTCGATCGACCGCGCACGCGTGCGCACCACCAAGCCGCCAACCAACTACCCAAGCGTGCAGATGCGCATCGCATGTAGTATACGGAAGTCTCTGGTACATGTCAAAGTGACATCATACATGGCGCCGCGAATTTAATACCCCGGAAGGACACGACGCTCTAGCAAGAACAATCCTGCATTCAGCTGAAAATAAAATTAAAATAATAATCTTGCATTCCGCTGAAAAAAAAGGATAGCCTTGCATTCATCTGAAAAAAATAAAAAAAATCCTGCATTCAGCTGAAAAAATAAAAAAGAACTAATCCTGCATTCAGCTGAAAAAAAGAACAATGCTGTATTTAGCTGGAAAAATAAAAAAGAATAATGTTGCACTCAGCATTGGTTGGACAAAATGGCGGCGCGCTTTTGAAACGGGGCTGCACTATGCGTGTTCATCCATCCGAGGGAGTCGGGTAAACAAAGATGGCCGCACCTCACTCAGAAATGACCGTAGAGCTCCCCACTTTCCCAGCCCGAGAAAGATACTCCGCACGAACGGCACATGAGCTGTTTGATTTGAGACTAAGTTTGCCAAAGCTTGCCACACCTAAGGTTAGGCAAGTTTGATCAACTTAGGTGTGTGTTTGGTTCAAGCCACATCTTAGGCAAGCCACACTATGGTCCCACATCACATACACACAAAAAATGTGGCAAGATTCCCTTAGGCTTGCCAACTTGTGGCTCTCATTTTGAAGAACTAACCTTAGCCAAATTTGGCAATATTGTATGGCAAAGTATGGCAAAGTGCGACGGTTGCCCATCCCACATCGCTCACCACGCACGTCTTGCAGCTCGGGCATCGGCGCGGCGACAGTCCAGTCCACCCAGAAAAGAACACGAGAAAACCCACGCATTTTCCAACGCTCGCACGGCAGCGGTGCTCACACGCCCCCCACCGGCCCTACTCACTCTCCCCGTCCTAAAAGAAAAGGATGAAAGCTGGATGAGCAGAACCCATCTAGTCTAGGAAAAAAGGGATCGAGCCCTACCGTTACCGTTACCGTGGGCAGCCACTCACCCCGCGTGCACTGCATCAGTCACCACCGCCCAGCCCTCACACCCTCCAGCTTCTACAGATTTTGATCCTAAAAAAAGATCCTAAAAAAAGGTTCCACGGTTTTTTCTTTTTTTTTGCGTGGAGCAGCTCAAATTTACTTACCACCATTAATCAATCAATCAGTCAGATTAATGCGTAAGGAGTTGTTGTTTTCCTGGTTGGATGCATCGTGCAGCAAATTGCGAATGTTTCCTTCCTGCGCTGCAGGATTCTTGTGGATCACCAAATGTCTCCCTCCCTCTCTTACCCAGAGAGATCGAACGAGAGGCAAACCAAGTCAGACTTGTTAAAATAGTAGTACCAGTACAGGTTAACATATAACTGTATATATGGATACTCCTTTTTGTCTCTATCAACGGACGCATCTTCCCCTCTACTATCTGATCATAGATTACCATTTACCAAGCTTTGTTCGTGCCTACCTTTTCTCTGGTACGCATATCATGCACTTTCCTGCCTACATTTCCTCTCGTATTATATATCCTAGAGTTTGTGTAGCCTGGTCCTTTAGTTTTTTTGTCATGGTGGTAAGGTTCGCACCGACCAAAGCTACCCAATTTCTCTCTCAAGACTCGTAAAACTTTGAAGATGTCAAGTTATTAGCCTCCCCTTTTTGTCTTATAAAATACTGCAAGTGCACAACTGTCTACTCCTGTTTGTCTCAATCGACTGGATGTATAAATTCTCGTCTACTGTCTCATGATAAATTACGTATAAACACCGTGGTAGTTTTGACCGGGGGGAAAAGTTGTTGACAACATATCCTGGATTTTTTTTGTAAATAACATGATAATTTACGAAAGGTGGACCAGATAAATTACGCACCCAGGGCCTGGTAACTTTTGATCGAGGAATTCTTTTTGTCAAAACATATCCTGTTAACTTCTATGTAAATAGTATGATAACTCACACACCACCGACTTGGTAACTTGCATAAAAACACCGTGATAACTCCCATCTGAAAAAAAGTATAAACATACTCCCGGTAAAGTTTTGTGTAAATACCGTAGCATGCCACGCCGGCCCGCAAGCCTCGAAATAGTTAGGTATTAAACATTATGTTTTCCGACAGTCCCGATCGACTCGACATCTGTCGGGTGAGATGCTCGCGGTTGCGATGGAGCTCCCAAACTGCCCATCCCCCCCCCCCCCTATTCAACCATGCATTCATCACCATCACCGCTCGCGCACCCCGACAACTTCTGTGATAAGTAGTATGATAACAGACACATCACAGATTCGATAACTTAGGTATAAACACCACGGTAACTTTAACCAAATGAAAAGGTTGTTATAACCAAAGTAACTTTAACCCACGGGGCGTTAAAAAGTTCCCCGAATAACTTTATATGTAAATAGCATGATAATTTACGCTCCGTAAACATGATAACTAACATACAAATATTGTGATAACTTTGACCCCGAGAAAAAAGTTGTGGAAAACAACCCCCCCTCCCTGTTAATTTTTTTTGTTAATTGCATGATAATTTAGTCACAGCAGTTTCGGTAACTTGCGTTCAAATATAATGATAACTTTGATCCGGGAAAAAAGTATTGAAAAGATACCCCGTAATTTCTGTGTAAATAGCATGTTAATTTACACTCTGTAGACATGATAACTTATATACAACACTGTTGTAAGTTTGACCTCGGGGAAAGTTGTTGGAAATATACCCCTAATAAATTTTGTGTAAATAGCATGTTACTTTACTCACAATGGATTTCATAGCTTACGTACGAACATCATGATAACTTTGACCCAGAGGGAAATTGTTGCTGAAAACATTAGAGGGGGGGGGGGGGAGGGGGTGTTATTGAAAACACACCTCTGATAACTTCTATGTAAATAACATTGCTATCCAAGTTGATAACTCACGTACAAACACCACAGTAACTTTTGACTAGGTGTCCCGATAACTTCTGTGCAAATAACATGATAATACATGGACAACAGTGCTGAGAACTCAGGTACAAATACCGCGGTAACTTTTGACCCCGGAATAAAAGTTGTTGAAAAAAGATAACCCTAATAATTTTGTGTAAATAACATGGTAATATATGCACATCAGAGCTGATAACTCACGTACGAACACCACGCGTTTTTTTCTTTCAAGAAGACATAACCTGGATACCTTTTTGTGTAAATAATATGGTAATATTCGACCACAGACCACGGTAACCTTGATCCGGGGAGAACAAACTAAAAATATACCCTCAATAACCTCAACGTAAATGTCATGGTATTCTACGCATCATAGACCTAAGCACTGCACGATCTGGCACATACCTAAACCGGTCTAACCAGGCACAATGCGCAAATTTTTGTTTTATATGTGGGTCATGCCATGTTGGCATGTGGACCTCGCCTCATGGCCCAAGGACGACATCGATCGTAGGTGGGTATTGCATAATTTACTTACAATACCATGATAAATTTTGACTCAGGCAATAAAAGTAGTTGAAACATACCCCTGATAACTTCAGTGTAACACCATGATAAGTTACACACTATGGGCATGGTAACTTTTGGCTTGAAAAAAAGTCGTCGAAACATACCAACATGGGATCTTGTTTCGATGTTCTTGTCGTGGCGAATTTTTTTTACGTGAAAACGGATTTTAAATTGAAGCGACGGTTTGAGCTACAAAACATTTTAAAGTTCCAAAATAGGGAGAATCTTTTGCTGACATAATCTGTTTTGTCTTTTTGTTTACATGCATGCATGCATGAAATCATTAATCAAGACTGGTTGCATGTGTTTCCCACCACCCACGGGATTAGCTAGTAAGGTTGCATGCATGCGTGATTTGGTAGGAAAAAGGAGCCGTATGGATCTATTGCTTATCTTCCAGTCAGTCGGAAGTTAGCACAGTCCTTTATTTATTTATCTTCTCATCGTGGTGCTGATAGGCCCGGCACCAACGAAAGCTATGGCCAATTCCTCTCTGAAGACTCACAAAATTGAATGAATTATTAAAGGGAGGGCTGCATCACACCGCCATGATTTCAGAAAGGTGCAGGCCTGGGCATTCGGTTACCCGGAAGAGTTCGGTTCGGTACTTCGGCACCATGCAGGGGCTCCACTGTATTTTGTTTCTTTTCATCGACCCGACCCGAGAGCGGAGGAAACATCAAAACACCAGGAGAGTGCAAGCAATCCGTCTCCACTCCCTCTCTCGACACTGAAGAAGAACATTTATAGTTCAGAAAATTCTAAAAGCTCAGTTTTACACCATGAAGTACCTACTGACTCAGTCAAAGCAGTGGTGGCTTCCGCCAAGGGCAGTGCATGCTTGAAGCATCATCTGGAAGAAGACAAGCTTAAGAAAATGTAAGTCTCCAATGAAAGTTTAATGTTCTAACACAGCTATTACCCTACTATGCCTTATCCTTCAGCGTTGTGTTGTTGCAGTATGCCCTTATGCATGTTTTTCACTCTTCAGTTTCCCCCCTTTTAATTCTATCACTAGTAGTCCTTAAGATTGCTGTATCCAGCAAATATATACTGGGTTTGTTACCTCTTCTTAAGTAAAAAGGAGCAGTATGAACATCCAGTGAAGCAAGAAGCAAGAGAAACACGAGATTTGCCGCAAAAAAAGAAGCAAGAGATGCACACCGTTTGCTATAAGTTGCTTTTGTATTCTGGCAGCCTTGTATGTCTTGGAAGTTGGAAGGTAGGCACACCACTTGTGAAGCACAGGGAGGATGCAAACTCGGTCCACCAAATGTTTTCACTGTGCTTGTAGCGTGTTTGGGATGATTATATTACAAGAAGGAAGAATCCTACGTGTGGGACTTGGCTCGAGAATAATATCTATATATAATTATCATGGCTGTCAACTTAAGAGTTTGTTGCATTGATTCTGCACTTGCATCTCTCCACTTGACCATTATAGCCGATGAATTGACAGCGCATCCCTGACTGAACCCTGTAGTCGACGTCCAGTCAGATATCCATTATCATCGTTATTATCCAATAAAAACACGCGTGTGTTGTACTTTTTTTTTTGCGAGAACGCGTATATTGTACTGACTGTTGTTCATCATGGGAGCCTGTTGCTCGTTTTCAAACCGCGAGAGGTGATGGATGTCAACTGCCGCTCTATTTATGTTTTCATTGAACAAGTCGATGTCCATCCCCGCGTCCGGTACAACAGCTGAACCAACAGAGAGGAAGAATGAAAGCCAAATTTGGTGCAAGGCGCGTGGACGCCCAAGCATGAAGCCGGGCATGGCGCGGGGGTCGACGGGCGGCGTCGATCCGGCAGGTTTGAACGGCCCAGATGAGACCACCCGTCGACGACGCCCCAACTACCTTGAGCATTATCGAATGGCTGTGCGTGTGCGTGTGGTGCGTGAGCTGGTACGAAGCGAAGCAGCGAGCGCAACCCCAACGTACGGCAGCCTGTGCCCGCCCCCCTTGGCAGTTGGCATTGCCGCATGCCGGAAGGGACGCGTCCGTCCCGCCGACCGACCGAGCCGCCGTTGGGCGCGGTTGCGCTTTCACGCTACTCCCGCCGCCGATCAGGAGCAGCGGTGCGACGGTTGCCGTCACGAGTCATGCATGGCCTTGTCGCTCTCTCCTGATTTTTCTTGATCGACCGCGCACGCGTACGCTGCGCACCGCCAACCAACCACCCAAGCGTGCAGTGCAGATGTGCATGCATGCATACGGAACTCTCTTTCATACCAAGAATAATCCTGCATTCGGCTGAAAAAAAAAAGAATAATCCTGCATTCAGCTGAAAGAAAGTAAAAAGGAATAATCCTGCATTCAGCTGGAAGAAAAATAAAAAAGAATAATCCCGCATTCAGCTGAAAAATAAAATAAAAAAGAATAATCCTGCATTCAGCTGGAAAATAAATAAAAAAGAATGAGAAATCCTGCATTGGTTCGACAAAATGGCCGCACACTTTTGAAACAGGGCTGCACTGGACTACATTACATGCGTGTTCATCAAGCCGAGTCGGGTAAGGGCATGTACAAGGGAGGCATCACCCAGTGGTAGTCACAGGTGCCACATTTGCTCAAACTATAGCACACGAAATGTTCACTCAACGCATCTGATGTCAGGAGGTAGCCTCCATGATCCAGCTGCTGAGATAAGAAAGCTTCAAACGGGAGAAATTGGGCACCCGCACTCTCTTTCTCTCTCGTCTTTTTTCCTGCGAGGACCACTCTTTTCCGATGGAGAGACCGCTTCTTCTGTAGGATCCCGCTTGCCTCTGCAAGCTGCTATCTTTTCCCTCAGACTTGTACACGATGGCTCTTCTCCGACGTGGAGGCCGTGAGGCGCCTGTCCAGGCCGGAGCATTGGCCATGCCCTAAACAAAGATGTCCGCACTTGACTGAGAAATGACCAGAGAGCTCTCGACTTTCCCAGCCCGAGAAAAGATGTCCCATCATCACCCACACACCGCACGTCTGCATGCCGAGACACGCATCCGCGCTCTGCAACTCGGGTATCAGCGAGAGGCCGAAATCAATGTTCTGACCTTATCAAAGTTTTTCATCGCAAACTAAATCTGACATGAAAATATTTCACGATTTGACCATTTTAGAAACACCAGGGCATCTAGTCCCAGCCCTAGTTGGTTTTGGAGTATTGACGAGAAACTTGGTTGAGGGACTAATGTGTTTGTGAGAATTGCAGGATAATGCACGTAGTAGTCCCTTATTGATTCGGTTTACCTACCAGAGATGACCCCTAAAAATGTGTGAAGACATTGAAGACAATGATGGTTCGTGAAGACATTCAGGATGAAGATTATGACATGTGAGAACATTCACTTGAAGACTGTGGAGTGCGAAGACATGGTTGTTTCGTAATTTCCTTTTCTTCTTTATTGAGTCATAGGAAACACCGTACTGTTAAGTGGGGTCGAAGTGAACAAAGTCAGACTGACTGATGTGATGCTCAACCAAAGTCCTATGTCTTCGAGCAAAGATAATGAGAGCAAATCTTATCCAGAGCTGGATGAGTCAGCTTTACTTGTAGCCCAAGTCAAGTTGCCGTGGGTGTTTGAAAGCCGATCGTTGGACACGTGTCGGTTCCTTAGTGACCCAGGGTCATTTCGGACATATCATGTCGGGTTGCCTCCTGGATATAAATAGCCCACCCCCTACACCATAAATTGGTGGCTGCTCAGAGTTAGTGCACAACTTTTGTCGTCCGAGAGGAACCCACCTCTGAAGCTTTTGAGAGAGAGATCCTTGCGAGGACAAAGCCCAAAACACCCAGAGCCAAAGAGTGTTAGGCATCACTGAAGTCTTTCTGACCGCGTGGCCTGAAGACTTGTTACACTTGAGGACTGTGAATCCTCCAGCCAGTTAGGCGTCGCGTTCTGAGCATACAAGAGTCATTGTGGATCGCCGGTGAACGAGGTCTGTGAAGGTTTGGAAGTCTACCTTGAAGACTTACCAGAGTGATTGGGCGAGGATTGGGTGTCCTTAGCTCAAGGGGAATAAGGTGAAGACGCGGTCTTCTGAGTTCAATCTCAGCCTCCCTAACAAGACGTACAGTTGTCACAACAACTGGAACTGGTCTACCAAATCCTTGTCTTCACCAAGCAACTGGTTCTATCCCCCACTTCCCTTTACTTTTCAGTTTGTCTTCGTGTAGTCATTGCTTGCTTGTCTGATCTGATTGACTTCACTGTGTGAAGACTATTTCCTGTTTGGCTTCATACTATCTTCCATCCTGATCCCTACTGCCTAGTTGCTGATAGTCTTCGTACTTTCACTACATTGCTTACTTGACTATGGCTTGTCTAGTGTAGTCTATCTTCCGCTGCATATCAATAGGTTCACTTCATTGGTTTGTCTTCAAAGACCTCGTGTTTTGAAGACTTTCATAAAAATCGCCTATTCACCCCCCCTCTAGTCGATAACTAGCACTTTCAATTGGTATCAGAGCAAGGTGCTCCCTTGTTCTGTATGATTCGGTTTAACCACCTGAAGTTTTAGCTATGTTGACTGCAGGGATAATGAAGGTGTCCGCTGCGTGCCCCATTTTTGATGGTCATGATTATCCCAAATGGAAGGCTATGATGAGGAAGGTGCCTCCTTGCGATGAACAGTGAGCTTTGGACCATCATGGATATTGGTCTCACCGATTTATGCAAGATGGCGCATGTTGACGACATTCGCAAGTACACTCTACTGGATATCAAGGCGAAGGATATTATATGCTCCTGCCTGTCCAGAGACGAGTTCAGGTGCATCATGCATCTCTGGATGCAAAGCTTATATGGGACCGGATCTCTGATGTTTATGAAGGTCGCCGAACACGTCAGGAACCCTCATTCATGAATTCAAAGAGTCGCTTAACATAATGACTCCCGAACCCGAGCCATCTTCTCCACCCTACTGCTTCATGGCACGTGGTGCCAAGGTAAACTCATGCGATGCTTACTTTCAAACATCCAGTGAAGATGACTCTGAATGTGAATCCAAACCTAGCTACAAAACTCTTGCTAAAAATTGCAACTGAACAACAAACTGCTACGGAACATATTCAGAAGTTGCTAGACAAAAGCGATGACCTGTTGGACGCAGAAATGAATCAAACTCAGTCCTTAATTGAAGACATTAAAAATCCTCACGTTAAGTACGAGGAACTTGAAAGTCATCATAAAACACTCTCAGCTACTCATGAGAAGCTTTCCTATGATTATATTCAAAGGAAGCAAGAACTTGAGAATCTGAGAGCGTCTCATGAAGATCTTCAAAAGAAGAATGATTCACTTCACACTCAACAAATCAGTTCTGCTCAGGAAGACTTTGAGGCACCCTGTTTAAAATGTCTTGATTGTGATAATGATGTCTCTGTTGTTGAATGTTCTACTGCTGCCAGTGTTGCAATATCTTCAATTGCTGATGTGGTGACTAACCCCTCTTCTGAGGATACCACTACTATTGCTGATGAGAATGCTAGGTTGAAGACTTTGCTTGAAACAGGCATGTACAAAAGCCTCAAAGGGTATCAGACACTATGTGATGTCCTCAAGAAACATATTCTGAACCGAAACTCTAGGAAAGAGGTGTTGGGTTCAAGAGGAAAATGAATGTTGATGGTTCTTACTGGAAGCCTGAGCAGTACCCCAAAAGCACATGGGTTGCTGCAAAGGACCCTTCAGTGGACCCATCTACCTTATCTGGCTTCACTTGTGCTAATCCCATTATTGTTCATGAATCCTTTGATGCCAATTATAAGTTGTTTAAGAATCAGAATGGTGAAGTGTTTGTTAGGTACATTGGTACTAACTGCAGGAATGGACCACCCTTGAAGAAGATATGGGTGCCCAAAAGTTGTCTTGAGAAGCTTCCTGTGAATGTAATCATGACACCACCTGGGAAGAACACAAACCACAGACCAAAGGCTTCATACAGACAGAGGACCCACCAGGGTCACCCTAACGCCAATGTTTTGCAGGGAAACCATACTCAGACTTATATATGACCGTGTTCCATCAAACCGCTATGTTCATAAAACCAAGAACTTTTCTACTTATTCTTATGAGTATTATTCACCTCCTGCAAGGATATTTGCTAGGGCTCCAAAGCCAAAGTTCTCAGATGCTGCACTTAGACTCATTGCTTCTAAGCCACCCCTGAAGATGTGGGTGGTTAAGAAGAATTAACTCTCTTTTGAAGGGAAAGGTCTCTAGCTGGAAATCAAAAGCTTCAGGCACTAATGATGGTGACCTAAAACATCCCGTGGGACGCAAGATAAAGTGCCAAAATAGTCTTACTATGTATTTCGTCCCAGGATTTCTTGACAATCATCCTATCTACCCTAACAAGGATCTGAACTTTGATAGTATGCGTGTTCGTCAAATGTTTATGCTTCACACTTCTCTTTGTGAAGCCTATCGCCCAAACTGCACTGTAGGGTACGGCTCCGAAGGCTACTAAGTGGATTATGGACAGTGGATGCACTAACCACATGACTGGTGATCGAAGTCTTCTTATGGATTCAACCCTACGTCCGTCTAACAAAAGTCACATCACATTTGCTGACACTGGTAAAAGCAAGGTATTGGGCCTAGGTAGAGTTGCAATCTCAAAGGATCAGCACGTGGATAAAGTGATGCTTGTTGAATCCCTTGGTTTCAACTTAATGTTTGTCTCAATGCTTTGTGATCTGAACATGATTGTGATATTTGGAAAATATCGTTGCCTTCTGCTTATGGAATCTGACAAATCTCTAGTCTTCGAAGGGTATCGAAAAGACGATCTGTATATGGTAGATTTCTCCGCAGGACCACAGCTTGCCGTATGTCTTCTAGCACAGAGTGCTGGCTCTGGCATCGGAGGATAGGGCATGCGGGCATGAGGAACTTGCACACTCTCGCGAAGAAGAAGCATGTCATTGGCATCGAGGGCGTCAAGTTCAAGAAGGATCATCTATGTGGTGCCTGTGAAGCCGGAAAGATGACTAGGTCCAAGCATCCCTCGAAGACAATCATGACGACAACACGTCCCTTCGAGCTGCTTCACATGGATTTATTTGGCCCTACTCACTACTCTACCCTTACTACCACTGCATGCCTCTATGGCTTCGTCATTGTTGATGATTACTCAAGATATACATGTGTGCACATGATTCTCTACAAGACTGAAGTGCAGGATGTCTTCAGACGATTCGCCAATCGTGCCATGACCAACTATTATCAAGATCAAGCACATCAAAAGTGACAACGGCACAGAATTCAAGAACACCGGCCTCGACACTTATCTTGATACATTGGGCATCACACATGAGTTCTCTGCTCCATACACACCTCAATAGAATGGCATCATGGAGCGCAAGAACAGAACCCTCATTGAGATGGCACGAACGATGCTTGATGAGTACAAGACTCCAAGGAAATTCTGGCCTGAAGCCAGAAACTGCTTGCCACATCATCAAACGTGTTTATCTTCACAAGTTCCTAAAGAATACATCATATGAGCTGCTGACTGGTACGAAGCCAAATGTCAGCTATTTCAGAGTCTTTGGTGCTAGGTGCTGGATCAAGGATCCACATCACACTTCAAAATTTGCACCGAAAGCACATGAATGTTTTATGCTTGGCTACGGAAAGGATTCACACTCCTACAGAGTCTTCAACCTCTTTCACTACAAAGTGGTTGAAACTGTGGATGTGCGGTTCGATGAGACTAACGGCTTGCAAAGAGAGCACCTGCCAAATGTGCTAGATGAAGCTAAACCAAGTGAGTCTATCAAGCTTATGGGTACTGGAGAAATCATACCTTTAGAGGAACAGGTTGAAGAGAAAATCATCATTTCTGCACCTAATCAGCATGAAGACACTGCTCTGCCTGAAGCCAATGCTGAAGATGAAGACAACGATCAGCAAGGGCAAAATCTTCATCCAGTACATCCTCGCGTTGCAAATGAAGTACAGATTGAGATGATAATCGATAGCATCAATGCGGCTTCAAACCTGGTTCTCTAGATCCCACTCTCTTCACGAAGACATATGATGGTGAACTGTTTGTATGCCAAATCTATGTGGATGACATTATCTTTGGCTGCACTGACAAGAGATGCAGTGATGAGTTTGGGCATAAGATGCAAGAGCAATATCAGATTTCCACGATGGGTGAGCTGAAGTTCTTCCTTGGTCTTCAAATCTATCAGCAGAGAAATGGCATCTTGATATCACAAGAAAAATACCTCAAAGATTGCCTAAAGAAGTTTGGAATGCAAGACTGCAAAGGGTACACGACACCAATGCCAACCAAAGGCCAATTGAGCAACGACGACAATGGTAAAGAATTCGATCAAAACGTATGTGATGCCCCCGATTCAATCGTACACTAATCATGCACGCAAATGTGTACAATCAAGATCAGGGACTCACGGGAAGATATCACAACACAACTCTACAACATAAATTAAGTCATACAAGCGTCATAATACAAGCCAGGGGCCTCAAGGGCTCGAATACAAGTGCTCGATCATAGACGAGTCAGCGGAAGCAACAATATCTGAGTACATACATAAGTTAAACAAGGTTGCCATAAGATGGCTAGCACAAACAGGGATACAGATCGAACGAGGCGCGGGCCTCCTGCCTGGGATCCTCCTAACTACTCCTGGTCGTCGTCAGCGGGCTGCACGTAGTAGTAGGCACCTCCAGTGTAGTAGGAGTCATCGTCGAAGGTGGCGTCTGGATCTTGGGTTCCAACGTCTGGTCGCAGCAATCGGGTAGAGAAATGAAAAAAAAGGGGGAACAAGGCAACCATGAGTACTCATCCAAAGTACTCGCAAGCAAGGAGCTACCCTACATATGCATGGATATATGTGTAAGGGGCCATATCAGTGGACTGAACTGCAGAATGCCAGAATAAGAGGGGGATATCTAATCCTGTCGAAGACTACGCTTCTGGCAGCCTCCGTCTTGCAACATATAGAAGAGAGTAGACTGAAGTCCTCCAAGTAGCATCGCATAGCATAATCCTACCCGGCGATCCCCTCCTCGATTGCCTTTTAGAGAGCGATCACCGGGTTGTATCTGGCACTTGGAAGGGTGTGTTTTATTGAGTATCCGTTTCTAGTTGTCATAAGGTCAAGGTACAACTCCGGTTCGTCCTTTTACCGAGGGACACGGCTATTCGAATAGATTAACTTCCCTGCAGGGGTGCACCACATAGCCCAACACGCTTGATTCCATTTGGCCGGACACACTTTTCTGGGTCATGCCCGGCCTCGGAAGATCAACACGTCGCAGCCCCACCTAGGCACAACAGAGAGGTCAGCACGCCGGTCTAAACCTAAGCGCGCAGGGGTCTGGGCCCATCGCCCTGAGCACACCTGCACGTTGCGAACGCGGCCGGAAGCAGACCTAGCCTAGTGGCGTTCCAGTCCAATCCGGCGCGCGCCACTCAGTCGCTGACGTCACGAAGGCTTCGGCTGATACCACGACGCCGGGATACCCATAACTACTCCTACGTAGATGGTTAGTGCGTATAGACCAAATGGCCAGACTCAGATCAAATACCCAGATCTTGTTAAGCGTGTTAAGTATCATTGATCGCCGACCAGGGCCAGGCCCACCTATCTCCTAGGTGGTCTCAAACCTGCCCTGTCGCTCCACCACAAAGTAACAGTCAGGGGCCGTTGGGAACCCAGGCCCACCACTACCTGGGTGGAACCACCTGCCCCTTCAGCCCCCAACTTCGAACAGTATCACAGGTAATGTAACAGTGTAAAGTATATAGTATATGCCCGCGATCACTTCCCGAAGTGATCACGGCCCAGTAGTATAGCATGGCAGATGGACAAGAGTGTAGGGCCACTGATGGAACACTAGCATCCTATACTAAGTAGTAGGATAGCAAGTAAAGGTAACAACAGTAGTAGCAAGGACAGGCTATGCAGCAGTATAGGATTAACTGAAAGCAGTAACATGCTACACTACTCTAATGCAAGCAGTAGAGAAGAATAGGCGATATCTGGTGATAAAGGGGGGGGGCTTGCCTGGTTGCTCTGGCAAGAGAGAGGGGTCGTCAACACCGTAGTCGTACTGGGTAGCAGCGGCGTCGGTCTCGTAGTCTACCGGAGAGAAGAGGGGGAAGAAACAATGAATACAATGCAAACAGATGTGAATCAATGCATGCCAAGACAAGTAACGGTGCCAGGTGTGCCCTAACGCAGTAGGAGGTGATACCGGTAAAGGGGGAAACATCCGGGAAAGTATCCCCGGAGTTTTGCGTTTTCGGACAGATGAATCGGAGGGGGAAAGTTGCGTGTTTGCTATGCTAGGGATGTGTGGCAGATGAACGGGCTGCGTATCTGGGTTCGTCTCATCGTTCTGAGCAACTTTCATGTAGAAAGTATTTTCATCTGAGCTACGGTTTATTTTATATGATTTTTCAAAGTTGTAAAACATTTTTAGAATATATTTAACTAATTTAAACCAACATTATCCAGAATAGTGTTTGCTGACGTCAGCATGACGTCAGCAGTCAACAGGGGGTTGACTGGGTCAAACTAACGTGTGGGCCCAGTGGGACCCACCTGTCATACACTGTTAGGTTAATTAGGGTTTAGGTTAAACTAATTAATGTTTAATTAAACTAACAGGTTAATTAGATTAATTAAATAGGATTAATTATCTTAATTAATTTAGTTAATTAATCAATTAATTAAAATTATTATTATTATTATTTTATTTTATTCTAATCCCTTTGTTTTTAAACACGTTCCATGGGCAGGGCCCATATGTCATTGGGCCAAGGGGCCGATGCGGGTTAGCGGGCTCGAGCTCTGGGCGCGGTTACGGACGCCCTATCGGGCGCTGCAGGATAGGGGGAACTCGAGCAGCGGCCGGCAAGGGGGGGGGGCTGCGGCCGCGGCGTGGCCGGAGCGGGAGGGACGGGGGGAGCATCGGGCGGCGCCGGAGCGGTGTCGGGCGAGGCAGGCGGCGAGCAATGGGGTTCAGCATGCGAGCGGAGTGGTCGGGCGGTTGCGGACGGGCCGAATGCCGACTGCGGCACCAGCGAGTGGGCGAGCCGGCAGCGGTGGCGCTGCAGGCCGGCGAGCGTGCGGGCGCGCGCGGCGGCAGGAGAGCAGGGGTGTGCGCTCGCTGGTCGAGGCCGGTGGAGAAGCGGACGCGGGGAGGTGTTGTGTGCGCGTCGTCTACGTTGGGCAGAGCAGCGGGGCGGCGATGGGCAGCGACAGCAAGCGGCGCAGCAGTAGCGGGGTTCGGGTGGGGCGCGGCTGGCGGGAGGCGCGGGCTGGTGGCCTCCGACGAGCAGCGAGGCACGACCGGGCGTCGGGGTGTTGGGGAACGTAGCATAAATTCAAAATTTTCCTACGTGTCACCAAGATCTATCTATGGAGAAACCAGCAACGAGGGGAAGGAGAGTGCATCTACATACCCTTGTAGATCGCTAAGCGGAAGCGTTCAAGTGAACGGGGTTGATGGAGTCGTACTCGTCGTGATCCAAATCACCGATGATCCTAGTGCCGAACGGACGGCACCTCCGCGTTCAACACACGTACAGCCCGGTGACGTCTCCCATGCCTTGATCCAGCAAGGAGAGAGGGAGAGGTTGAGGAAGACTCCGTCCAGCAGCAGCACAACGGCGTGGTGGTGGTGGAGGAGCGTGGCAATCCTGCAGGGCTTCGCCAAGCACCGCGCGAGAGGAGGAGGGAGAGACGTAGGGCTGCGCCAAGAGGGAGAGATCAAATCGCGTGTTATGGGCAGCCCCAGGCCTCACTATATATAGGGGAGAGGGAGGAGGGTGCACCCCCTCTAGGGTTCCCACCCCTAGGGGGCGGCAGCCCTAGATGGGAAAGGGGAGGCGGCCAAGAGGGGGAGAGAGGGGGCGCCCCCTAGGGTGGGCCTTAGGCCCATCTAAGCCTAGGGTTTCCCCTTTCTCCTCCTTTGCTGCGCCTTGGGCCTTGTGGGAGGCGCACCGGCCCACTTAGGGGCTGGTCCCTCACCACTCTTGCCCCATGCAAGCCTCCGGGGTTGGTGGCCCCACTTGGTGGACCCCCGGACACCTCCGGTGGTCCCGGTACACTACCGATAAACCCTGAAACTTTTTCCGGCAACCAAAACAGGACTTCCCATATATAAATCTTTACCTTCGGACCATTCAGAACTCCTCGTGACGTCCAGGATCTCATCCGGGACTCCGAACAACATTCGGTAACCACATACAAACTTCCTTTATAACCCTAGCGTCATCGAACCTTAAGTGTGTAGACCCTACGGGTTCGGGAGACATGCAGACATGACCGAGAAGTTCTCCGGTCAATAACCAACAGCGGGATCTGGATACCCATGTTGGTTCTCACATGTTCCACGATGATCTCATCGGATAAACCACGATGTCGAGGATTCGATCGATCCCGTATACAATTCCCTTTGTCTATCGGTACGATACTTGCCCGAGATTCGATCGTGGTATCCCGATACCTTGTTCAATCTCGTTACCGGCAAGTCTCTTTTACTCGTTCCGCAACACATCATCCCGTGATCAACTCCTTGATCACATTGTGCACATTATGATGATGTCCTACCGAGTGGGCCCAGAGATACCTCTCCATCACACGGAGTGACAAATCCCAGTCTCGATTCGTGCCAACCCAACAGACACTTTCGGAGATACCTGTAGTGTACCTTTATAGCCACCTAGTTACGTTGTGACGTTTGGCACACCCAAAGTATTCCTACGGTATCCGGGAGTTGCACAATCTCATGGTCTAAGGAAACGATACTTGACATTAGAAAAGCTTTAGCATACGAACTACATGATCTTGTGCTAGGCTTAGGATTGGGTCTTGTCCATCACATCATTCTCCTAATGATGTGATCCCGTTATCAACGACATCCAATGTCCATGGTCAGGAAACCGTAACCATCTATTGATCAACGAGCTAGTCAACTAGAGGCTTACTAGGGACATGGTGTTGTCTATGCATCCACACATGTATCTGAGTTTCCTATCAATACAATTCTAGCATGGATAATAAACGATTATCATGAACAAGGAAATATAATAATGACCTATTTATTATTGCCTCTAGGGCATATTTCCAACAGTCTCCCACTTGCACTAGAGTCAATAATCTAGTTCACATCACCATGTGATTAACATTCACAGGTCACATCGCCATGTGACCAACATCCAAAGAGTTTACTAGAGTCAATAATCTAGTTCACATTACTATGTGATTAACACTCAATGAGTTCTTGGTTTGATCATGTTATGTCTGTGAGAGAGGTTTTAGTCAACGGGTCTGCAACATTCAGATCCGTATGTACTTTGCAAATATCTATGTCATCTCCTAGATGCAGTTACCACGCTCTATTTGGTGCTATTCCAAATAACTGTTCTACTATACGAATCCAGTTTACTACTCAGAATAATCTGGATTAGTGTCAAAGCTTGCATCGGCGTAACCCTTTACGACGAACTCTTTTACCACCTCCATAATCGAGGAAATTCCTTAGTCCACTAGTTACTAAGGATAACTTTGACCGTTGTCATGTGATCCATTTCTAGATCACACTTGTACCCCTTGACTGACTCATGGTTTTGGCACACTTCAGGTGCGGTACATAACATAGCATACTTTAGAGCCTACGACTAAAGCACAGGGGACGACCTTCGTCCTTTCTATTCTGTCGTGGTCATGTCTTGAGTCTTGCTCAATACTCACACCTTGTAACACAGCCGAGAACTCCTTCTTTGCTGATCTATTTTGAACTTCCTTCAAAATCTTGTCGTGGTATGTGTTTGTTTGAAAGTACTATTAAGCGATTTTGATCTATCCTTATAGATCTTGATGCTCAATGTTTAAGTAGCTTAATCCAGGTTTTCCATTGAAAAACACTTTTCAAATAACCCTATATGCTTTCCAGAAATTCTACATCATTTCTGATCAACAATATGTCAACAACATATACTCATCAGAAATTCTATAGTGCTCCCACTCACTTCTTTGGAAATACAAGTTTCCCATAAACTTCGTATAAACCCAAAATCTTTGATCATCTCATCAAAGTGTACATTCCAACTCCGAGATGCTTACTCCAGTCCTTAGAAGGATTGCTGGGGCTATGCATACTTGTTAGCATCTTTCAGGATTGACAAAAATCTTCTGGTTGTATCACATACAACCTTTCCTCAAGAAAATCGTCGAGGAAACAATGTTTTGACATCCCATCTGCACAGTTTCATAAATAATGCAGTAATCGCTAACATAATTCCAACAGACTCTTAGCATCGCTACGAGTGAGAAAGTCTCATCGCAGTAAACTCCTTGAACTTGTCGGAAAACATCTTAATGACAAGTCGAGCTTTCTTAATGGTGACATTTACCATCATTGTCCGTCTTCCTTTTAAAATCCATCTGTACTCAACAGCCTCACGACCATCGAGCCGTTCTGCCAAAGTCTACACTTTGTTTTTCATACATGGATCCTCTCTCGGATTTTATGGCCTCGAGGCATTCATCGGAATCCGGGCCCACCATCGCTTCTCCATAGCTTGTAGGTTCATTGTTGTCTAGCAACATGACTTCCAAGACAGGATTACATACCACTCTGAAGCAGTACGCATCCTTGTAGTCCTACGAGGTTTGGGAGTGACTTGATCCGAAGTCTCATGATCACTATCATAAGCTTCCACTTCAATTGGTGTAGGTGCCATAGGAACAACTCCTGTGCCCTGCTACACACTAGTTGAAGTGACGGTTCCATAACCTCATCAAGTCTCCACCATCCTCCCACTCAATTCTTCCGAGAGAAACTTTTCCTCGAGAAAGGACCCGATTCTAGAAACAATCCCTATTGCTTTCGGATCTGAGACAGGAGGTATACCCAACTATTTTGGGTGTCCTATGAAGATGCATTATCCGCTTTGGGTTCGAGCTTATCAGCCTGAAACCTTTTCATATAAGCGTCGCAGCCCCAAACTTTTAAGAAATGACAGCTTAGGTTTCTTTAAACCATAGTTCATACGGTGTCATCTCATCGGAATTATGTGGTGCCCTATTTAAAGTGAGTGCGGTTGTCTCTAATGCCTAACCCATGAACAACAGTGGTAATTCGATAAGAGACATCATGGTACGCACCATATCCAATAGGGTGCAACTATGATGTTCGGACACACCATCACATTATGGTGTTCCAGGCGGTATTAGTTGTGAAACAATTTCCACAGTGCCAAACTCGTAACTCAGATATTCATTTCTATGATCATATCATAGACATTTTATCCTCTTATCACGAAGATCTTCAACTTCATTCTGAAATTACTTGAACCATTCAACAATTCAGACTTGTGTTTCATCAAGTAAATATGCTCAGTATCTACTCAAATCATCTGTGAAGTAAGAGCATAACGATATCCACTGCGTGCCTCAGCACTCATTGGACTGCACACATCAAAATGTGTTACTTCCAACAAGTTGCTTTCTTGTTCCATTTTACTGAAACCGAAGCTTTCAGTCATCTTGCCCATGTGGTATGATCTGCATGTCTCAAGCGATTCAAAATCAAGTGAGTCCAAATGGTCCATCTGCATGGAGTTTCTTCATGCGTATATACCAATAGACATGGTTCACATGTCTCAATCCTTTTCAAAAATGAGTGAGTCCAAAGATCCATCAACATGGAGCTTCTTCATGCGTTTTATACCAATATGACTTACATGGCAGTGCCACAAGTAGGTGGTACTATCATTACTATCTTATATCTTTTGGCATGAACATGTGTATCACTATGATCGAGATTCAATAAACCATTCATTTCAGGTGCAAGACCATTGAAGGTATTATTCAAATAAATAGAGTAACCATTATTCTCCTTAAAGAATAACCGTATTGCGATAGACATAATCCAATCATGTCTATGCTCAACGCAAACACCAAATAACAATTATTTAGGTTTAACACCAATCTCGATGGTAAAGGGAGCGTGTGACGCTTGATCATATCAACCTTGGAAACACTTCCAACACATCTCGTCAGCTCACCTTTAGCTAGTCTCCGTTTATTCCGTAGCTTTTATTTCGAGTTACTAACACTTAGCAACCGAACCGGTATCTAATACCCTGTTGCTACTAGGAGTACTAGTAAAGTACACATTCACATAATGTATATCCAATATACTTCTATCGACAGCCTTCTCATCTACCAAGTATCTAGGGTAATTCTGCTCCAATGGTTGTTCCCCTTATTACAGAAGCACTCAGTCTCGGGTTTGGGTTCAACCTTGGGTTTCTCCACTAGAGCAGCAGCTGATTTGCCGTTTCATGAAGTATCCCTTCTTGCCCTTGCCCTTCTTGAAACTAGTGGTTTCACTAACCATCAACAATTGATGCTCCTTCTTGATTTCTACTTTCGCGGTGTCAAACATCGCGAATATTTCAAGGATCATCATATCTATCCCTGATATGTTATAGTTCATCACGAAGCTCTAGTAGCTTGGTGGCAATAACTTTGGAAAAACATCACTCTCTTATCTGGAAGATCAACTCCCACTCGATTCAAGTGATTGTTGTACTCAGACAATCTGAGCACAAGCTCAACGATTCAGCTTTTCTCCCTTAGTTTGCAGGCCAAGAAAATCGTCGGAGGTCTTATACCTCTTGACGTGGGCACGAGCCTGAAATCCCAATTTCAGCCCTCGAAACATCTCATATGTTCCGCGACATTTCAAAATATCTTCGGTGCCTCAATTCTAAACCATTTATCATTACCGAACTATCATGTAGTCATCAAAACGTGTATGTCAGATGTTCGCAACATCCACAGACCACGTTCGAGGTCCAGCACACCGAGCGGTGCATTAAGGACACAAGCCTTCTACTGTCCGCATAATTGCTACTATCAACTTTCAACTATATTTTCTCTAGGAACATATCTAAAATAGTAGAACTAAAGCGCGAGCTTACGACATAATTTGCAAAGATCTTTTGACTATGTTCAGGATAATTAAGTTCATCTTATGAACTCCCACTCAGATAGACATCCCTCTAGTCATCTAAGTGATTACATGATCCGAGTCAACAAGGCCGTGTCCGATCATCACGTGAGACGGACTAGTCATCATCGGTGAACATCTTCATGTTGATCGTATCTACCATACGACTCATGCTCGACCTTTCAGTCTCTTGTGTTCCGAGGCCATGTCTGTACATGCTAGGCTCGTCAAATCAACCTAAGTGTTTGCATGTGTTTCGAGGCCATGTCTGTACATGCTAGGCTCGTCAACACCCGTTGTATTCGAACGTAAGAATCTATCACACCCGATCATCACGTGGTGCTTCGAAACGACGAACTTTCGCAACGGTGCACAGTTAGGGGGAACACTTTCTTGAAATTTTAATGAGGGATCATCTTATTTACTACCGTCGTTTTAAGCAAATAAGATGTATAAACATGATAAACATCACATGCAATCAAATAGTGACATGATATGGCCAATATCATATTGCTCCTTTTGATCTCCATCTTCGGGGCTCCATGATCATCATCGTCACCGGCATGACACCATGATCTCCATCATCGTGTCTTCATGAAGTTGTCACGTCAACTATTACTTCTACTACTATGGCTAACGGTTAGCAATAAAGTAAAGTAATTACATGACGTTTATGTTGACACGCAGGTCATAAATAAATTAAAGACAACTCCTATGGCTCCTGCCGGTTGTCATACTCATCGACATGCAAGTCGTGATTCCTATTACAAGAACATGATCATCTCATACATCACATATATCATACATCACATCCTTTGGCCATATCACATCATATGGCATACCCTGCAAAAACAAGTTAGACGTCCTCTAATTGTTGTTTGCATGTTTTACGTGGCTGCTATGGGTTTCTAGCAAGAACGTTTCTTACCTACGCAAAACCACAACGAGATATGTCAATTGCTATTAACCCTTCATAAGGACCATTCTCATCGAATCCGATCCGACTAAAGTGGGAGAGTCTGGCACCCGCTAGCCACCTTATGTAACTAGTGCATGTCAGTCGGTGGAACCTGTCTCACGTAAGTGTACGTGTAAGGTCGGTCCGGGCCGCTTCATCCCACAATGCCGCCAAATCAAGATTGACTAGTAACGGTAAGCTTATTGAACAAAATCAACGCCCACAACTACTTTGTGTTCTACTCGTGCAAAGAATATACGCAATAGACCTGGCTCATGATACCACTGTTAGGGAACGTAGCATAAATAAAAAAAATTCCTACGTGTCACCAAGATCTATCTATGGAGAAACCAGCAACGAGGGGAAGGAGAGTGCATCTACATACCCTTGTAGATCTCTAAGCGGAAGCGTTCAAGTGAACGGGGTTGATGGATTCGTACTCGTCGTGATCCAAATCACCGATGATCCTAGTGCCGAACGGACGGCACCTCCGCGTTCAACACACGTATAGCCCGGTGACGTCTCCCATGACTTGATCCAGCAAGGAGAGAGGGAGAGGTTGAGGAAGACTCCGTCCAGCAGCAGCACAACGGCGTGGTGGTGGTGGAGGAGCGTGGCAATTCTGCAGGGCTTCGCCAAGCACCGCGAGAGAGGAGGAGGGAGATAGATAGGGCTGCGCCAAGAGGGAGAGATCAAATCGCGTGTTATGGGCAGCCCCAGGCCTCACTATATATAGGGGAGAGGGAGGAGGGTGCGCCCCCTCTAGGGTTCCCACCCCTAGGGGGCGGCAGCCCTAGATGGGAAAGGGGAGGCGGCCAAGAGGGGGAGAGAGGGGGCGCCCCTAGGGTGGGCCTTAGGCCCATCTAAGCCTAGGGTTTCCCCTTTCTCCTCCTTTGCTGCGCCTTGGGCCTTGTGGGAGGTGCACCAGCCCACTTAGGGGCTGGTCCCTCACCACTCTTGCCCCATGCAAGCCTCCGAGGTTGGTGGCCCCACTTGGTGGACCCCCGGACACCTCCGGTGGTCCCGGTACACTACCGATAAACCCTGAAACTTTTTCCGGCAACCAAAACAAGACTTCCCATATATAAATCTTTACCTCCGGACCATTCCGGAACTCCTCGTGACGTCCGGGATCTCATCCGGGACTCCGAAAAACATCCGGTAACCACATACAAACTTCCTTTATAACCCTAGCGTCATCGAACCTTAAGTGTGTAGACCCTACGGGTTCGGGAGACATGCAGACATGACCGAGAAGTTCTCCGGTCAATAACCAACAGCGGGATCTGGATACCCATGTTGGTTCCCACATGTTCCACGATGATCTCATCGGATAAATCACGATGTCGAGGATTCAATCAATCCCGTATACAATTCCCTTTGTCTATCGGTACGATACTTGCCCGAGATTCGATCGTCGGTATCTCGATACCTTGTTCAATCTCATTACCGGCAAGTCTCTTTTACTCGTTCCGCAACACATCTTCCCGTGATCAACTCCTTGATCACATTGTGCACATTATGATGATGTCCTACCGAGTGGGCCCAGAGATACCTCTCCGTCACACGGAGTGACAAATCCCACTCGATTCGTGCCAACCCAACAGACACTTTTGGAGATACCTGTAGTGTACCTTTATAGCCACCCAGTTACGTTGTGACGTTTGGCACACCCAAAGTATTCCTACGGTATCCGGGAGTTGCAGAATCTCATGGTCTAAGGAAACGATACTTGACATTAGAAAAGCTTTAGCATACGAACTACATGATCTTGTGCTAGGCTTAGGATTGGGTCTTGTCCATCACATCATTCTCCTAATGATGTGATCCCATTATCAACGACATCCAATGTCCATGGTCAGGAAACCATAACCATCTATTGATCAACGAGCTAGTCAACTAGAGGCTTACTAGGGACATGGTGTTGTCTATGCATCCACACATGTATCTGAGTTTCCTATCAATACAATTCTAGCATGGATAATAAATGATTATCATGAACAAGGAAATATAATAATGACCTATTTATTATTGCATCTAGGGCATATTTCCAACATGGGGATGCGACGGGCGCACGACACGGCCAGGAGGGGGAAAGGTCAGGGGCAGAGCGGCTCGTGCTAGCGCGCGGGGACGAGCGAGAGGCGGCGCCGAAAAGAGAGGGAGAGGCGGGCCTCACGTTCGAGTAGAGACCGGGGGCGGCGAGGCTCGAGGGAGCCGTTGGGGAGGACGACGGGGACGACCGACGGAGACGGGGAGGAGATCCGGCGAGGGAGCGTTCCGGCGAGGTCCTCGGGCGACGGTGACGGCGCACGACGACGCGGCGAAGGGTACGGCGTCGGGAGGGTTTCGTTCCCTCGATCCAGATCTGGATCGGGGAAGGGGAGAGCGAGTGGGGGGGAGTGGGGCGAGTAGTGCGGTCAGGGGGGCTAGGGTTTCGGTAGTGGGTGTTATGGGTAGTGTGGGGTGGCCGGCTGGGCGAGCGGCCTGGCCTGGCTTGGCCAAGGCCCAGTTGGGCCGAGGGAGGGAAGGGTTCCCTTTTCTTTTTTTGTGTCTTTTGTTTTATTTCTTTTTCTTTTATTTATTTTCCCTATCCATTTTAATTCTCTTAAAATAATTAGGCATCCTGTAAAAGTGTGGTACCTTCATCTTAAATACCTAGGCATTACCTAGCACACTTCGAACATTTTAGTATTGAAGTTTGGAATCTTTTATCATTTTGACTTAATTTCAAATTTGAATTTGAATCGGTTTCGAACTACGCGAGATTAGCAACAGTAACAGAGGTGACGTGGCATCATTAACAGAGTTTTACTTTAGCCTTATTATCCGGGCATCACAATTCTCCTCCACTACAAGAAATCTCGTCCCGAGATTTAAGAGGGGAGTAAGGGGGAAAGTTCTGGTTACGATATTCTAACGGATCTTCTCGAAGAAGTTAATCCCTTCCGTTGATATCTTCAATTCTTTATTCCAATGCATCATGATAAACTTGTCATCATTCCTTCGGGAACTCCATCGCACTTACGAAAGGATAAGGGCAGCTCAGCTACGTCAGAATGCTTTTGAGGGAAACAATCTGGGGTTAACCCTTGAATGAGTATAAGATTATCTCTCGAGTTGAACATATGAAATACATCGAGAGTAAGGTACGAAGGTGCAATAAGAGGTTCCAAACGGATAGATAGTTGCTCGAAGTCTGAACCAGAGTGAGAAAGGGGTTCAGAGTAGCGAGAGTAAGTATTGTGTCTGATACCAGAATAGAGCACTAGGAAGGTGGCCCATGGATTAAATACGAAGCCAAGCATGGAGAATAACCATTAGAAACAAGGTTGTACAGGAGAGTCAGGTTTCGATCCTGTGGAACTGTGGGTTATGGGCCCACCATGTGGTTAAAAGTAGGAAGGGCGATGACGTCTGGCACGATCATGTCAGCAAGGTATGTCAGAGGATAACGTATCAGTTATGTTGGAAACAACATCAGTACCAAGGGCGAGGGACGAAGAGAACCATTTTCCTGCTCGTTGAACGAGGCGGACCAATAGGCAAGGTTTTCGTCCATCGGTGGCTACCGAAATGTCATCAATTATAGTAATAGGGTCTTACTGGCAGAGTTGTACCACGAGTTGCTTACCTAAGTAGGGAATTACCACTGCTTAGTTAAGTAGATTATAAGAAAGTTTGAACAAAAGCATGGAAAGGAAAATGTGTTTAAACACACATATCAGCGGTATATCCTTCCCAAAGTCAAGCAGAGGATGATATCCAAGACAGGATATAAGGTAGAAAACTCTTTAGGTAGGGGAGAGAAATTTCATGACATTACCCATACAGCGGTGTTTGGATAATTTAGCAGGAAACATTTAGCATTGGCTTCAAATGACCTTGTTGAAAATCGGAGTACCATAAACATGCTTCAAAATAGCATTGACATGGTCATCAGGTGAAGATCAGACCTTGGAAACAGAAAGGATCCATCAGGAACAACTTGTAGAGTAAGTCTTACAATTTCCACATGGAAGATTGGATAATCTTGCAGAAAAGAAAACTATAACAATAGGTCCTCCGGCTAGGTGTGCTAGGCATGACATCACCTTACAGAGTCATAAGAGGACCAATGTTATAACTCTTGAAAATATGTCCCAACCATCATATCTGACCGAGATTTAGATCTGATTGGTGTGAGGATACCTCAGGCTCAGGATGCCTGAGAAGACAAGGTGCGACAAAATGACGAGAAGACATTATAAGATTCTTGGGAAATGAACTATGGGACCGAGTTCCGAAACAAGAGTACATTAGTAAACCAAGGAGAGGATGAGGAGGTGGCTGATGGACTCAGCGACAAATCATCGAGATTTCCAAAGGATGGATTTCCATAATTAGGTGAACAAGGGGATGACAGTTGTCAGTTAAAATGATACAATGAGTTATGTTCGAGGAAACATACCCATTTAAACATTGGTTGAAAGGTGCACCCGAGGTATGACCTTAGGCAGCAAGATCAATGTTAGAGTGACGATCCAATAACCAGCAGTCTAAGAACGAACTGTCGATCGTTAACTTCAAAGCAATAAGGTTGCTAGAAGTTTGGAATTACACCACACATTTCATCTGCTGGTATTCCGGTTAGCAACAACACGGAGACCAATATATGAATGGAGATGGCAATAAGTATTACTATACCAAGAATTTCTTGAGAGGTGGTGCCATTCCCACGACATTCCTGACATAAAAGATGGAAATACTCCAAGGTAAAGAAGAACGAATGCTTGATAGCAAGGAACTCAAGGTATAACACAAAACACGGGAAAGTTTGTGTTCGAGGAAAGGCAATAAAGTGGTCAATGATAACACAAATCATCGAGGGCAACGATGGTATCTCTCATCATGAATTCAGTTGATATCCTGAAAGGAGTCAAAATGTTGATGAGGATCACGACATTTTTTTTTTGAGATTTCATGAAGATGTAATCAATCCGTGATGACATCAAGTCAAGGGAAGGATGAAGCGAAAAGTTATTTGAACCACGAGTACGACACAAACTTGGAATCAAGCTTGTTGTTCAAGGCAAAATGATATGTCGAGGAAAATCGACGTAAGCTTAGCTCATCGTCGAAAGTGGTGCTTCGGGAATAAGTACCAGGTGGCACGGTCAAATTCAGCATGCTACTGATATAGCCGTTCAGGCTAGAAATGACGTGATCGAGTCCAAACTCGTAAGTAAAGAAGATTCCCAATAGTTGTTTAATCATGAAGCGGACTCCATTCAGTTATCGGTGTCCTTGAGCGTTTTAATGACTCAGAACCCGTGAAAAATTGGAATCAATGAGAATGTAGGACTTGATGGAGAACTCATAAGAAGTTATGCAGTTCCAAGATAATCTCGAGATACCAGGGGTAATACTCGATGACAGATCAAAATAGAGGTTGGACTGGGGTATTGATCCACAGAAGACAAGTGCTTACACTTGCATCGAAAATGGTATTTAAAGGAGAACATGGTCGGAACCACGATTGTAAAAGGCCAGATCCCAGATATAAGAACTTATACCAAGGGAATAATTAATTTAAGAGAAGCTTTAATGATAAGATCTACATCGTGTCCATGGGCATGAACATAAAGTTCAAGGTCGACTCCCACTTCTCCAATGCATAACCTTACATCCACTTCTCGCGTTCGATGAAGTTGTATTGTTGAAATTTTATCTGGCAAAATACCAGAAGAGTATGACTCGTGGGAACCTTCGAGTTCACACATATTAAGGAAGGCATAGGTTCAACCCATCGGGGCATCATGGAAACATATACCACAAACTTCGATAGTAATTTATCACTAGCTCGAAAGTAGAGCAGGGTTGAGAAAGTAGATGATACAATTTACCAAAGGCATTACGTATCCGAGGGAAGCCTCACAAGGTTATTGAATTTGGAGGACGCTGTCGAATAAAATCCATTAAAGGATCTGCCGACCCATAACAGAGCTGATGTGAGCGTCGGTACTCAACCAGAAGAAGAGAGAATGCAAGGAGTTCAGTTTGTAGAAATAACTGACTACTTCAAAGCTCAATTGCAAAGGAATTATGAATTCCAAGACAAGGGATCAGAAGCAATGCTCTGATTAGGGAAGGATAAGTTGAATAGCCTTAGGGTACAATCAACGGCAATTGGATTGGTCGAGAGCCAATTCCAGTTAAAAGAATGGCAGCTCAGCCGGAAAGGTAATTTATAAGGATCAATGAAGGTTGCATGTATTCGCAAACATATTGAGTCAACAGACTCATAATGACAATGACAAGGGATGCCAATAAGACTACGAGACTTATGGGATTAACCATAATGCAAGCAAGCAGAAATTTCAAGAGGAATAAGCTGCTCGGGATTTTCGGAAGATCGAATGGCTTTTCGAAGACTTTTGTGAAATACATGAATCAACTGGGGATGAGCGGATACTCGATAAGTGCGAGACATTATCCGTAGGGGTATTCATGGGGCAAGAACTACAAGGTGGTAAGCTCAAAGGATTCTCGGAATAACAAAGAGTAGTTCGGGGCACCTTGTATTAACAAGATCAATTGGGTTTAACGTAAGACTGGCAAGTGTATGTGGTTATCCCTAAGGATATAACAGTGGTAGGGAATGCAAAAAGCGATGACACAAGGTCTTGAGAGAACACTATAAAGTATCTTCGGAATCTTTTGAGGCAGCAGGCGATCATCTGTACTAAGGGGCTCTCCGGCAGAAAGTGGTAACGAGAACCTAGAGTTAGATTTTAGCAAAATCATTTAACCCGAATAGAAGAGAGAGCAGAGTCCCAGAGTATAGACAAGGAGTAAAAGATCCTAATACCACCCAATGGCGACGTGGGCCCGTAAGGCACACAGCCATGTTAGTAAAAGTTTTGTAATGTCTAGACTCGACTTCGGCCAAGGAGTTGGAAAGGGGGATTCCTACAGGCAGTCGGCTCTGATACCAACTTGTGACGCCCCCGATTCAATCGTACACTAATCATGCACGCAAATGTGTACGATCAAGATCAGGGACTCACGGGAAGATATCACAACACAACTCTACAACATAAATTAAGTCATACAAGCGTCATAATACAAGCTAGGGGCCTCGAGGGCTCGAATATAAGTGCTTGATCATAGACGAGTCAGCGGAAGCAACAATATCTGAGTACAGACATAATTTAAACATGGTTGCCATAAGATGGCTAGCACAAACAGGGATACAGATCGAACGAGGCGCAGGCCTCCTGCCTGGGATCCTCCTAACTACTCCTGGTCGTCGTCATCGGGCTGCACATAGTAGTAGGCACCTCCAGTGTAGTAGGAGTCGTCGTCGAAGGTGGCGTCTGGATCCTGGGTTCCAACGTCTGGTCACAGCAATCGGGTAGAGAAATGAAAAAAAGGGGGAACAAGGCAACCGTGAGTACTCATCCAAAGTACTCGCAAGAAAGGAGCTACCCTACATATGCATGGATATATGTGTAAGGGGCCATATCAGTGGACTGAACTGCAGAATGCCAGAATAAGAGGGGGATATCTAATCCTGCCGAAGACTACGCTTCTGGCAGCCTCCGTCTTGCAGCATATAGAAGAGAGTAGACTGAAGTCCTCCAAGTAGCATCGCATAGGATAATCCTACCCGGCGATCCCCTCCTCGATGCCCTGCTAGAGAGCGATCACCAGGTTGTATCTGGCACTTGGAAGGGTGTGTTTTATTAATTATCCGGTTCTAGTTGTCATAAGGTCAAGGTACAACTCCGGTTCGTCCTTTTACCGAGGGACACGGCTATTCGAATAGATTAACTTCCCTGCAGGGGTACACCACATAGCCCAACACGCTTGATCCCATTTGGCCGGACACACTTTTCTGGGTCATGCCCGGCCTCGGAAGATCAACACGTCGCAGCCCCACCTAGGCACAACAGAGAGGTCAGCACGCCAGTCTAAACCTAAGCGCGCAGGGGTCTGGGCCCATCGCCCTGAGCACACCTGCACGTTGCGAACGCGACCGGAAGCAGACCTAGCCTAGTGGTGTTCCAGTCCAATCCGGCACGCGCCACTCAGTCGCTGACGTCGCGAAGGCTTCGGCTGATACCACGACACCGGGATACCCATAACTACTCCCGCGTAGATGGTTAGTGCGTATAGACCAAATGGCCAGACTCAGATCAAATACCCAAATCTCGTTAAGCGTGTTAAGTATCCGCGATCGCCGACCAGGGCCAGGCCCACCTCTCTCCTAGGTGGTCTCAAACCTGCCCTGTCGCTCCACCACAAAGTAACAGTCAGGGGCCGTCGGGAACCCAGGCCCACCACTACCTGGGTGGAACCACCTGCCCCTTCAGCCCCCAACTCCGAACAGTATCACAGGTAATGTAACAGTGTAAAGTATATAGTATATGCCCGCGATCACTTCCCGAAGTGATCACGACCCAGTAGTATAGCATGGCAGACGAACAAGAGTGTAGGGCCACTGATGGAACACTAGCATCCTATACTAAGCAGTAGGATAGCAAGTAAAGGTAACAACAGTAGTAGCAAGGACAGGCTATGCAGCAGTATAGGATTAACTGAAAGCAGTAACATGCTACACTACTCTAATGCAAGCAGTAGAGAAGAATAGGTGATATCTGGTGATCAAGGGGGGGGGGGCTTGCCTGGTTGCTCTGGCAAGAGAGAGGGGTCGTCAACACCGTAGTCGTATTGGGTAGCAGCAGCGTCGGTCTCGTAGTCTACCGGAGAGAAGAGGGGGAAGAAACAATGAATACAATGCAAACAGATGCGAATCAATGCATGACAAGACAAGTAACGATGACAGGTGTTCCCTAACGCAGTAGGAGGTGATACCGGTAAAGGGGGAAACATCCGAGAAAGTATCCCCGGAGTTTTGCGTTTTCGGACAGATGAATCGGAGGGGGAAAGATGTGTGGCGGACGAACGGGCTGCGTATCTGGGTTCGTCTCGTCGTTCTGAGCAACTTTCATGTAGAAAGTATTTTCATCTGAGCTACGATTTATTTTATATGATTTTTCAAAGTTGTAATACATTTTTAGAATATATTTAACTAATTTAAACCAAGATTATCCAAAATAGTGTTTGCTGACGTCAGCATGATGTCAGCAGTCAACAGGGGGTTGACTGGGTCAAACTAACGTGTGGGCCCAGTGGGACCCACCTGTCATACACTGTTAGGTTAATTAGGGTTTAGGTTAAACTAATTAATGTTTAATTAAACTAACAGGTTAATTAGATTAATTAAATAGGATTAATTATCTTAATTAATTTAGTTAATTAATTAATTAATTAAATTTATTATTATTATTATTTTATTTTTTTGTAATCCCTCTGTTTTTAAACACGTTCCATGGGCAGGGCCCATATGTCATTGGGCGAGGGGGCCGATGCGGGTTAGCAGGCTCGAGCGCTGGGCGCGGTTACGGGCGCCCTATCGGGCGCTGCAGGACAGGGGAACTCAAGCAGCGGTCGGCAAGGGGGGGGGGGCTGCGGCGCGGCGTGGCCGGAGCGGGAGGGACGGGGGGAGCATCGGGCGCCGCCGGAGCGGTGTCGGGCGAGGCAGGCGGCCTGCAATGGGGTTCAGCGTGCGAGCGGAGTGGTCGGGCGGTTGCGGACGGGCCGAATGCTGACTGCGACACCGGCGAGTGGGCGAGCCGGCAGCGGTGGCGCTGCAGGCCGGCGAGTGTGCGGGCGCGCGCGGCGGCAGGGGAGCAGGGGTGTGCGCTCGCTGGTCGAGGCCGGTGGAGAAGCGGACGCGGGGAGGTGTTGTGTGCGCGTCGTCTACGCGGGGCAGAGCAGCGGGGCGGCGATGGGCAACGACAGCAAGCGGCGCAGCAGCAGCGGGGTTCGGGTGGGGCGCGGCTGGCGGGAGGCGTGGGCTGGCGGCCTCCGACGAGCAGCGAGGCACGGCCGGGCGTCGGGGATGCGACGGGCGCACGGCACGGCCACGAGGGGGAAAGGTCAGGGGTGGAGCGGCTCGTGCTAGCACGCGGGGACGAGCGGGAGGCGGCGCCGAAAAGAGAGGGAGAGGCGGGCCTCACGTTCGAGTAGAGACCGGGGCGACGAGGCTCGAGGGAGCCGTTGGGGAGGAGGACGGGGACGATCGACGAAGACGGGGAGGAGATCCGGCAAGGGAGCGTTCCGGCGAGGTCCTCGGGCGACGGTGACGGCGCACGACGACGCGGCGAAGGGTACGGCGTCGGGAGGGTTTCGTTCCCTCGATCCCGATCTGGATCGGGGGAGGGGAGAGCGAGTGGGGGGGGGGGGGAAGTGGGGTGAGTAGTGCGGTCAAGGGGGCTAGGGTTTCGGTAGTGGGTGTTATGGGTAGTGTGGGGTGGCCGGCTGGGCTAGCGGCCTGGCCTAGCTGGGCCAAGGCCCAGTTGGGCCGAGGGAGGGAAGGGTTCCCTTTTCTTTCTTTTTTTTGTGTCTTTTGTTTTATTTCTTTTTCTTTTATTTATTTTCCCTATCCATTTTAATTCTCTTAAAAATATTTAGGCATCCTGTAAAAGTGTGGTACCTTCATCTTAAATACCTAGGCATTACCTAGCACACTTCGAACATTTTAGTTTTGATGTTTGGAATCTTTTATCGTTTTGACTTAACTTCAAATTTGAATTTGAATCAGTTTTGAACTACGCGAGATTAGCAACAGTAACAGAGGTGACGTGGCATCATTAACAGAGTTTTACTGTAGCCTAATTATCCGGGCGTCACAACGTATACGCTCCATGATTGGTTCTTTACTCTATTTATGTGCATCTAGGCCTGATATAATGCTTAGCGTTTGCATGTGTGCCCGATTCCAAGCGGCACCAAAGGAATCACATCACTTAGGTGTGAAGTGAATTCTTCGATATTTGGCTCACACCCCAACACTAGGATTATGGTATCCAGAGGGCTCAAAGTTTGATCTAGTTGGATTCTCAGATGCTGATTATGCTGGTGACAAGGTTGATCGCAAGTCCACATCAGGCACATGTCACTTTCTTGGGCGATTTCTTGTCTGTTGGTCTTCAAAGAAGCAAAACTTAGTATCACTCTGCACTGCTGAATCTGAATACATTGCTGCTAGATCTTGCTGCGCTCAGCTTTTCTAGATGAAGCAAACTCTCAAGGACTATGGCATCAACATGAAGCATGTGACACTCTACTGCGTTAATGAAAGCGCCATCAAGATTCCTCACAACCCAGTTGAGCACTCGAAGACAAAGCACATTCAAATCCGTCATCATTTTCTCAGAGATCATGTGTTGAAGGAAGATATTGATATCATACACGTCAACACTGAAGAGCAATTGGCAGATATCTTCACAAAGCCCTTGGATGAGAAAAGGTTTTGCAAGTTGCGGTGTGAGCTAAATATCTTAGAATCCTCGAATGTCATGTGATGGACACACATCCTAACGCTTATGCATGTTGATTACTTAGATGTGTAGTAACGTATATCTTCAATTAATAAAGACTTACCCTCTAAGTGTGAATACATGAATGCGAAAATTGACTTCGGAGCGCCACAATAATTGTGCGTCGTGTCTGGGTCTAATACTTCCTATACGGTGGGTAATGCCACCACCAAACTTTCTCGAAGATTTTCATTTGGCGTCATGATTGCATTATCCTCATATTTTGTTTGTCTTCAACATCACTAGTAGAAAACCGGCCTTTTGTCCCGGTTCGTAAGGGCCTTTAGTCCCGGTTCCCGAACCGGGACTAAAGGGTCGTTACTAATACCCTCACCCTTTAGTCCTGGTTCAAACCAGAACCAGGACAGATGGTCCTCCACGTGGCCTGCGCGCCGAGCCCAGGCAGGAGGGCCTTTGGTCCCGGTTGGTGGCACCAACCGGGACCAATAGACCTCCACGCGTCAGCATTTCTGTGGCTGGGGTTTTTGTTTTTTTTTGAAAGGGGGGGGGGTTTGGGGGTTTTGGGGGGTTAATTTAGGTATTTCATATATTGTGTTAGATAGCTAATTAATAGAGAGAAGTGTCCTCTCTTATGTCCGTGCTTGGTCGACGCTACGTACTATACATACGTATAGAGAGGACTAGGCACGCTAACTAGCTAGTAAGCAAACGAAGGAAACAGAAGATCGTCATGAACATATATGCATACAGAGAGAAGTGATAATGACCACCTCTCCTTCTCCGAGAGATTGGTCGAACAACAAGTTCTCGTATATCTATCGCCCGACACTATCGGCTAAATATATACAATAATTATCTTTTACAAATATAATCTCTTAAATTATGGACTAATGGTCCACATAGTATTCTCCGTCTTCAGCGATCACGTGGTCAAGAAAGAATGCCGCCAATTCCTCTTGAATTGCTCGCATGCGATCTGGTTCTAGGAGTTCATCCCGCTGCCGAAACATCTAATTTGAAGAAGGGGGTCAATACATACATACATACATATATATATATATATATATATATATATATATATATATATATATATATATGAATGAATGAAACTCAACACAAATGATGGTAATAAACAAAAATTGTGAATATTATTTCTTACGCACTTCATATAGTTTCACAGAGTACCCGCCCCGCTCACAGGTCATGTGGCGGATCGACTCGCAGACGTAGTATCCACAGAAATCATTCCCTTATTCCTGCCACAACCACTTTACAAGAAATAGAGGTCAATCAAACAGATAAGGAAGAATGCCAAATGGTATTGATGAAACTAGCGCTTGAATCAATAGCTAGGAGACGCGCGGAACATGGTACTATAGTACTTACTTTCGGGTATCAAAATTCCAGCTCCTTCGGGAGTCCCGGGGATTTTGTGCTGAATTTTCTCCAAACACTGCCATACGAAAGAAAACAATTTCTTGATATCAGGAAATGAACAAATTTGCTGATATGGTGGATAATGATCGATTTAACTTACTTCTTGAGGATTTCAGTCATGTCCGCATACTCCTGGGGATCTTTTCGTCTCGAGTCCAAGACAGTTACTACTCCCTTCTCAAGCCTAATCTCCAGGAGAATATAGTTGAAACTGCGCACGCATGCATAACTCATCAATTACATTACTATAACCTGGACTAATATATAAGGGAAACCGAATATGCACAAGACAACACTCACTTGAGGTTGTAAGGAAAGAGTATTATATCTTTGTGTTCATTTATTTTGAATGATCATAGCAAGTTGGCCTCGGTTTCTGCGGCATGATCTTTAACCTGAACTGCATCTATGAGATTTGTGTTAATGAACCCAATATCACCGATTTGTCTTTTCTTCAATTCGGCGATCTTCAATCTGCATAATATAGTGAGGATAATTATAAATACATGCAATGAAAGAGCTGAGCTATATAGAGAGACTTAATGACAGAAGTAGTAGTACTTACAGACAGTAGCAGGTGACCGTTGCTTTATCGAGGGCCAATTGATCGAAAAACTGATAGAACTCCTCAAATGGAACATGCAAAAGTTCAATTCCAACGAGGTCATGCTCCGGTTTAACTCTCATATACAAAGTATTCCCCCCCCCCTAGACTCTCTGCAGGTTTTCATGTACCAATCATGCAATCTTCGCATCATCGTTGTTAGAGATCTTTCATCTTTGATGAGAGGCTTCCCATACTCGTATCTGTGTATCTGCACGTCCAGGAAATCATAATCTACATCGTCGGGCAGGTAATCGTCAAGATTGGTATAACCGAGCGCCATTCTCGGATCGACGCTAGGCACCTTGAGCGGGGGGCACGATTGCTTTGCTTGTTCGCCGAGCTGGGCAATTTGTTTCCCAGCTACTCGTCGTTCTTTCAGCCTTTGATCACTGACTGTACTTCCCGACCGCGACGCTTCGGCCCATGTCTTTGCAATAATGCACTCATAGTTGCCTTTCGGCGGAGACTTGGGTGGTTTTGCCAGGGCAGCCAGAGTGCGCTTCACTTTCACCGATTCTACCTTCTCCTTCAGAGGTGGATGTCTCCGTGCTTTCAACCCTTGAAACCAGTCATCCTTCTCGGTTCGCGCGATCCTCGCGTTCTCCTCCGGGCTCATCTCGTATGGTAACTTCTCTGGAGTCTTCAGAGAAGGACCAAATTTGTATTTTCTCCCGCCTCTGGCTGTACTGCTAGACGCCGGTAGAGCAGACGGAGCGGCAGTCTTCTTGACTTGCTTACGAGGCGGAGGAGAAGGACTATGATGCGTCGGAGCAGCTGCCGGAGCGGCGGCGGGTCTCTTCCGCCCTTGCTGACGAGGCGGAGAAGGAGTAGGCTGGTTGCTCGGGCGCGCCGGCGCAGACAGAGAAGGAGGCGGAGTGCCGCCACGCGCCGGAGAAGGAGCCGGCCGAGGGCCCTGATCGTCACTCGCCGGAGGAGGAGGCGGTGGAGGAGGCGGAGTGCCCTGACTCGCCGGAGGAGGAGGAGGAGGCGGAGGCGCATTGCGTCATAAGGTGGCAAATTTGAGCCTCCGTGATAGCATCCATGGGATAGCTGGCAGGAGCCGTCAAGACAAGCTCCGGGTGAAGCAGCTCGATGGAAGCCATGCTGCTTCTCCGCTGAGATGGCGGGGTAGCTTCAGGGGAAGCTTCGGCTGTTCGTTTGCTGCGATTTGCTTCTCGTTCCTCTATCCCGAGTACCCTTTCTTTAAGCGCCTGCAGTTCGGACTGCTGCACTTTCTTCCTCCTCTCCTGGCTTTTGTAACCGCCTGCGTCCGGAAACCCAGCCTTCCACGGAATGGAGCGTGGCATGCCTCGTGTCCGTCCAGGGTGCTCAGGATTTCCGAGGGCCTTTGTGAGCTCGTCGTTCTCTCTATCTGGAAGGAACGTCCCTTTCTGCGCTGCAACGATATAGTACCGAAGCTTCTTCAAGGGTATGTCAAGTTGCTCATCCGTCCAAATGCACTTCCCTGTTACAGGGTCCAAGGTTTCGCCAGCCCCGAAGAACCAAGTCCGGCAACGATCTGGCCAGCTCATTGTCTCTGGTTCGATCCCTTTTGCAAGCAGATCATTCTCAGCCTTGGCCCACTTAGGCCGGGCTACGAGGTAGCCACCTGACCCCATGCGATGGTGAAGCTTCTTCTTCGCAGCATTTTTCTTGTTTGTCGCCGACATCTTCTTACTCTTTTCCGTTGTCTTGTAGGCCACAAATGCAGGCCAGTCATCTCTGATCTTCTCATATATGCCCTTGAATTCTGGTGTCTCTTTTTTCTCGACAAACCTATTCAGGTCATTCTTCCACCTCCTGAATAGGTCTGCCATCCTCTTAAGAGCAAAAGACTTGATTAATTGCTCAACTGGCTTCTCCGGATCATCCTCTGGCGGTAGGGTGAAATTTGTCTTCAGCTCAGTCCAAAGATCATTTTTCTGCATATCATTGACGTAAGACACCTCAGGGTCTTCTGTAGCCGGCTTGAACCATTGCTGGATGCTGATCGGGATCTTGTCCCTAACCAGAACCCCGCACTGAGCAACAAATGCCTTCTTTGTTCGGATGGGTTCAATAGGTTGGCCGTCGGGCGCGATTGCTATGATCTCAAACCTTTCATCCGAGCTCAACTTTTTCTTCGGGCCTCGTCTCTTTACCTCTGTTGTGCTCGATCCGGAGGGCTAGAAAAAAGAGCAAAGACTTAATTAATACGTTTACATACCAAAACAATGAATGCATCAATTAGCTAGTCAGCACAGGCTTAACTAGTATATATACCTGGCCGGACTCGGTTCGGTCACCGGAGCCGTCATCACAGTCTCCTTCTTGCACCAGCATTGGGTCACCGGAGCCGTCCTCACGTTCTTGTTCTTGCACCGGCATTAGGTCACCAGAGCCAGCTTCTTCACCCTCTCCTTCCAGAGTACCATCGGTGTCGTTGCGATACAACGAGACGGCATCACTTCCTTCTGCGATTATGTCCCTCAACATCGCTTTGTTTGCTTCGTCTCGGGTGGTGTCCATAGTTTCTACAAATATTTACAACATGGCAATTATTATTCAAACATGACAAATGGATATATTAGTGGCAAACGTAGAACTAGCTAGCTAATCGTAGTAAGGAATCATATATATTAATTAGTGGCCTCGACGCTGCTTCTCTAGGGTTTGGGGTGGCCTCGACGACGCTTCAAGGGTTTGGGGTGTCCTCGAGAGAGTTTGTCGGGTAGGGGCGCGGCGGGAGGGGGTAGGAGACCGACATCGTTTTTTTCTAGGGTTTGGGTATCCTCGAGAGTTTTGGTCGAGCGAGAGGGTCGGGGGGTGCTCCCGCGGTATAAGTTATTATAACAGTCGAGAGGGGGTATATATATCGACCGCCCCTCATGTCGAAATTATCCGAGGGGTATATCGACCCCCCCCCCTCGTGTTGAAGTTATCGGGAGAGGGAATAGAGAGGAGAAGAAGAAAGGAATAGAGGAGAAGATCGAAGAAAAAAAAGAAGAAAAAAAAGAGGAGAAGAAGAAAGGAATAGAGGAGAAGAAGAAAAAATAGAAATTTCTATTTTTTTCTTCTTCTCCTCTATTCCTTTCTTCTTCTCCTCTTCTTTTACTTCTTTTTTCCTCTTCTTATTTATTTCTCCTCTTCTTCCTCTCCTCTTCTTCTCCTTTCTTCCTCTTCTTATTTTTGTTTTTCCTCTCCTTTTTCTTTCTTCTTCCTTTCCTAGCTAGATATATAAAACTTTTCTAAAAATGTAACTTTTGCATATAAAGAACTTTTCCATGGATCATCATTTCTCATATATATCCATCTATAGCCACATACATATATAATTGGAAAAAATGCTATGAACAAAACTACATATATACTTGGTTAATATTCTATGAAACATCGTTTCTCATATATATCAATGCATACATCCATGGATCATCATTGCTCATATATCCATAGTCATATATAAAAACTTTCTGCCTATGAACAAAAAACTTTCTATGAACAAAAAACTTTGTATGAACAAAAAAACATTTTTGACATATTTAGCACATTCTAAATTTTCCTAACTCTTTTACAAGCACAAAAATTACTCCAACTTCATGACAGTACCCACACTTCATTTGTCTTGCATCAGTACCTCACCACAAAAAATATCAGAAATCCTAAAAATGCCCAAAGCCATCTAGCATTTGATCAAACACCCTCTATATGCACTGTTCATATCTGTAAAAAAATTCAGAAATTTCAGAAAAGTTTGTTGCTGCTCCACTCGATCCTTCTCCTCTCCTCTCCTTCTCCTCTCTTTCTGCTCTTCAATGCGTTGGGGCCGGCGGCGACCATGGAGCAGGGGCAGAGAGCAAGGGCCGCACTCGATCGGGACCATGCATGCATGGGAAAGGGGGAGGGCTCACTTCGAGGGGGGCGGCGATGGCAGGAGTCCGGCGACGAGGACGGCGGGCTCGGGGCGGCACGCGGTGATGGGGATGGCGGTCTCGGGACAGCGCGCGGCCGGCGACGGGGACGAGGAGGGGTGGGCTCGGGGAGGCACGCAGCGACGGGGACGACGAGGACGGCGGGCTCGGGGATGCCGGCGATGAGGACGGCGCGGGCTCGGGGAGGCGACGACGTTGGCGGCGGGGGCATAGACGGCGAGGTGGAGCAGCCTCCCGGCGTCGTCGGCGGGGGAGGGGGGAACTGGCGATGCAAACTGAAAATTTTCACAAGTGTTTGTTATATAGTCTAAGCTTTAGTCCCGGTTGGTGGCGTAAACCGGGACTAATGCCCCCCTTTAGTCCCGGTTGGTGCCACCAACCAGGACCAAAGGCCTCTTTTCAGCAGCCCAAAGGGCGGGAAGCGGTGGCCTTTGGTCCCGGTTGGTGGCACCAACCGGGACTAAAGAGGGGCATTGGTCCCGGTTGGTGTCACGAACCGGTACCAATGCACCCCTTTGGTCCCGGTTCGTCCCACCAACCGGGACCAATGGCCTTGTGCTGCCGCGCGCCCAAAAGTTTAGTCCCACCTCGCTAGTTGAGAGAGCTCGGGAGTGGTTTATAAGCGCTGCTGCGCCCACCCTCTCGAGCTCCTCTCAACTGCAGGCTTTCGGGCCTAATCTGTCACTGCAATGCTTGTGGGCCTACTGGGCCTGCTGCGGGCCTGAATCCTGGCCCATGGTTGGGTTTCTAGTCGTATTCAGGCCGTGGTGGCCCAGTTGGTGGCATTTTTTTGCTATTTTTTTCATTTCTACTTAGAACTAAATACTTATAGTTTTGTAGTGATTTCTTTTTTATTTTATGTCACTAGTTTATGAATAACTTTACAATAAAAGTTGATTTTTGAGTCATTGTTTTTCCTGCTATTTAATATTACTGTGTTTTATCATTATACTCAATTTGGTAATTTTAGTTAGTCATAACAAATATTATAGGCATTTTTCTTTTGTTTTTTGCTTTATTTTTTTATTCTTTTTGCTTTTAGGTCAGCAAAATTATAAACTTTCTGTTAGTGCCATTAGTTTTAGAAAAATTATAAACTCAAATTTGAATAGTTAAAATTTGAATTCTTTGAAATTTGTGTGAATCACAAGTTTGTGATTAACTTTACTAAAAAAATGAACATAGATGCACCTATAGAGAAAATTCGACCTAAATTCATAGTTTTCAAATGAACTCTGAAAAAGTTGGCATAGCATGCTCGTCTGTTACAAATTTGGCATGGTATCATCATAATAGTTGTGGGAGAAAGTCTTCACTTTTTCTTCGCTTTTGTCATTTGCTTATTGCGTCGTACCCATGGATAATCTTCATCGTTTATCAGGATGCTTGGGTCAGCCTTGAGATTGAAGGGAGGAATTTCATGAAACCTTTCATAATCTTCAGACATGTCAGTCTTGCCCTCCACTCCCAGGATATCCCTTTTTCCTGAAAGAACTATGTGGCGCTTTGGCTCATCGTATGATGTATTCGTTTCCTTATCTTTTCTTTTTCTCGGTCTGATAGACATGTCCTTCACATAGATAACCTGTGCCACATCATTGGCTAGGACGAGCGGTTCGTCAGTGTACCCAAGATTTTTTAGAGCCACTGTTGTCATTCCGTACTGTGGGTCTACATGTACCCCACCTCCTGACAGATTGACCCATTTACACTTAAACAAAGGGACCTTAAAATCTTGTCCGTAGTCAAGTTCCCATATGTCCACTATGTAACCATAATATGTGTCCTTTCCCTTCTCGGTTGTTGCATCAAAGCGGACACCGCTGTTTTGGTTGGTGCTCTTTTGATCTTGGTCAATCATGTAAAATGTATTCCCATTTATCTCGTATCCTTTGTAAATCAATACAGTCAAAGATGGTCCCCTGGACAACAAGTACAACTCATCACAAACAGTGTTGTCACCTCTGAGACGTGCTTCCAACCAACTGCTGAAAGTCCTAATGTGTTCACATGTAATCCAGTCGTCGCACTGCTCCGGGTGTTTGGAGCGCAGACTGTTCTTGTGTTCATCGACATACGGGGTCACCAAGGTAGAGTTCTGTAGAACTGTGTAGTGTGCTTGAGACCAAGAATGTCCGTCCCTGCATATTATTGAGTCCGCTCCTAGCGTGCCTTTTCCAGACAGTCTCCCCTCATACCGCGATTTAGGGAGACCTATCTTATTAAGGCCAGGAATGAAGTCAACACAAAACCCGATGACATCCTTTGTTTGATGGCCCATGGAGATGCTTCCTTCTGGCCTAGCGCGGTTACGGACATATTTCTTTAGGACTCCCATGAACCTCTCAAAGGGGAACACATTGTGTAGAAATACGGGGCCCAAAACGACAATCTCGTCGACTAGATGAACTAGGACATGCGTCATGATATTGAAGAAGGATGGTGGGAACACCAGCTCGAAACTGACAAGACATTGCGCCACATCACTCCTTAGCCTTGGTACGATTTCTGGATCGATCACCTTCTGAGAGATTGCATTGAGGAATGCACATAGCTTCACAATGGCTAATCGGACGTTTTCCGGTAGAAGCCCCCTCAATGCAACCGGAAGCAGTTGCGTCATAATCACGTGGCAGTCATGAGACTTTAGGTTCTGGAAATTTTTCTCTGGGATATTTATCATTCCCTTTATATTCGACGAGAAGCCAGTCGGGACCTTCATACTGAGCAGGCATTCAAAGAAGATTTCTTTCTCATCTTTCGTAAGAGTGTAGCTGGCAGGACCTTCATACTGCTTCTGAGGCATGCCGTCTTTTTCGTGCAAACGTTGCAGGTCCTCCCGTGCCTCAGGTGTATCTTTTGTCTTTCCATACACGCCCAAGAAGCCTAGCAGGTTCACGCAAAGGTTCTTCGTCACGTGCATCAGGTCGATTGAAGAGCGGACCTCTAGGTCTTTCCAGTAGGGTAGGTACCAAAATATAGATTTCTTCTTCCACATGGGTGCGTGTCCCTCAGCGTCATTAGGAACAGCTACTGCGCCGGGGCCCTTTCCAAAGATTACGTGTAAATCATTGACCATAGCAAGTACGTGATCACCGGTACGCATGGCGGGCTTCTTCCGGTGATCTGCCTCGCCTTTGAAATGCTTGCCTTTCTTTCGACATTGATGGTTGGTCAAAAGAAATCGACGATGGCCCAGGTACACATTCTTCCTGCATTTGTCCAGGTATATACTTTCAGTGTCATCTAAACAGTGTGTGCATGCGTGGTATCCTTTGTTTGTCTGTCCTGAAAGGTTACTGAGAGCGGGCCAATCGTTGATGGTCACGAGCAGCAATGCCTTTAGGTTAAATTCCTCCTGTCCATGCTCATCCCACGTACGTACACCGTTTCCATTCCATAGCTGTAAAAGTTCTTCAACTAATGGCCTTAGGTACACATCAATGTCGTTGCCGGGTTGCTTAGGGCCTTGGATGAGAATTGGCATCATAATGAACTTCCGCTTCATGCACATCCAAGGAGGAAGGTTATACATACATAGAGTGACCGGCCAGGTGCTGTGATTGCTGCTCTGCTCCCCGAAAGGATTAATGCCATCTGCGCTTAAAGCAAACCATACGTTCCTTGGGTCCTTTGCAAACTCATCCCAGTACTTTCTCACGATTTTTCTCCACTGCGACCCGTCAGCGGGTGCTCTCAACTTCCCGTCTTTCTTACGGTCCTCACTGTGCCATCGCATCGACTTGGCATGCTTTCCGTTTCTGAACAGACGTTTCAACCATGGTATTATAGGAGCATACCACATCACCTTTGCAGGAACCCTCTTCCTGCGGAGCTCGCCGTGAACATCACCAGGGTCATCTCGTCTGATCTTATACCGTAATGCACCGCATACCGGGCATGCGTTCAGATCCTTGTATGCACCGCGGTATAGGATGCAGTCATTAGGGCATGCATGTACCTTCTCCACCTCCAATCCTAGAGGGCATACTACCTTCTTTGTTGCGTATTACTGTCGGGCAATTCGTTATCCTTTGGAAGCTTCTTCTTCAATATTTTTAGTAGCTTCTCAAATCCTTTGTCAGACACATCATTCTCTGCCTTCCACTGCAGCAATTCTAGTACGGTACCGAGCTTTGTGTTGCCATCTTCGTAATTGGGGTACAACCCTTTTTTGTGATCCTCTAACATGTGATCGAACTTCAGCTTCTCCTTTTGACTTTCGCATTGCGGCCTTGCATCGACAATGACCCGGCGGAGATCATCATCATCGGGCACATCGTCTGGTTCCTCTTGATCTTCAGCACCTTCACCCGTTGCAGCATCATTGGGCACATCGTCTGGTTCCTCTTGATCTTCACCAGCTCCCCCCGTTGCAGCATCACGATATTCAGGGGGCACGTAGTTGTCATCGTACTCTTCTTCTCCGTCGTCTTCCATCATAACCCCTATTTCTCCGTGCCTCATCCAAACATTATAGTGTGGCATGAAACCCTTGTAAAGTAGGTGGGTGTGAAGGATTTTCCGGTCAGAGTAAGACTTCGTATTCCCACAATCAGGGCATTGACAACACATAAAACCATTCTGCTTGTTTGCCTCAGTCGCATCGAGAAACTCATGCACGCCCTTAATGTACTCGGAGGTGTGTCTGTCACCGTACATCCATTGCCGGTTCATCTGCGTGCATTATATATAATTAAGTGTCCAAATTAATAGAAGTTCATCATCACATGCATTAAAAGCAAAGTACATACATAGTTCTCATCTAACAACATATAGCTCTCCAGAGCATCTAATTAATTAAACCATACATTGAAACTATGTAAAACATTTTAATGCGAAAACAAAGGCGATCATAATCGCAACCAAGGTAAAAATTGATCCAACGGCATAATGATACGAAGCCTCGGTATGAATGGCATATTTTCTAATCTTTCTAATCTTCAAGCGCATTGCATCCATCTTGATCTTGTGATCATCGACGACATCCGCAACATGCAACTCCAATATCATCTTCTCCTCAATTTTTTTTATTTTTTCTTAAAGAAGTTGTTTTCTTCTTCAACTAAATTTAACCTCTCGACAATAGGGTCGGTTGGAATTTCCGGTTCACATACATCCTAGAAAAATAAAATCTATGTCATGTTGGTCCGCATAATTTTCACAAACAATAAATGAACCAATAGTTATAAAGATTAATGTATATAGCACATCCGAATCATAGACAGGACGAGGGCCGATGGGGGCGGATACCAAAACCATCGCACTATATAAGATGCAATAATAAAAGTAAGAAAATGATACAAGTATCTATCTAAACATACAAGTAACAATATTTTTCCTTTCAGAAAGAAGATAAGAACAAGAGGCTCACCACGGTGGTGTCGGTGATGAGATCGGCGCGGGTGATCGACGGCGGTGAAGACGGGGGTGGGCATGAGGAAAATGGAGCTTTGAGGTCGAGCTTCGAGAGGAGAAATCTTAACTAGTGTGGCTCGGGCATTTCATCGAACACCTCATGTGCATAGGAGGTGAGCTAGAGCACCACAAACACCTCCCCTCGCCGGCCCAGAAAAACAGAGCACTGGAGTGCTCTGCTCGCGGGCGAAGGTATATATAGGTAGCACTATTGGTCCCTGTTCGTGGCATGAACCGGGACTAAAGGGGATCCTTTGGTCCCGGTTCAGGCCACCAACCGGGACCAATGGTGGTGGGCCAGGAGCCAGGCCCATTGGTCCCGGTTCGTCCCACCAATCGGGACCAAAAGGTCAAGACGAACCGGGACCAATGGCCCACGTGAACCGGGACCAAGACGAACCGAATTGGATGTAAGTTAGCATGAACTATTATTGTTGACATTACCCTTGAGGTAAAAGGTTGGGAGGCGAAACTATAAGCCCCTATCTTTCTCTGTGTCCAATTAAAACTCTGTAACCACAAGTATTGCGTGAGTGTTAGCAATTGTGAAAGACTAAATGATAGTTGAGTATGTGGACTTGCTGAAAAGCTCTTATATTGACTCTTTCTGATGTTACAATAAATTGCAATTGCCCTAATGATTGAGATTATAGTTTGTTAGTTCTCAATGAAGTTTCTGATTCATACTTGACACTGTGAATAGATTATTACTTGAACATAAGAAATCATATGACAATATCCATATATGTTGTTGTTATAAGAATGATCATGATGCCCTCATGTCTGTATTTTATTTTATCGACACCTCTACCTCTAAACATGTGGACATATTTATCGTTATCGGCTTCCGCTTGAGGACAAGCGAGGTCTAAGCTTGGGGGAGTTGATACGTCCATTTTGCATCTTGCTTTTATATCGTTACTTATTGCATTATGGGCTGTTATTAGACGTTATGTCACAATACTTATGCCTATTCTCTCTTATTTTATAAGGTTTACATGAAGAGGGAGAATGGCGGCAGCTGGAATTCTAGGCTGGAAAAGGAGCAAATATTATAGACCTATTCTACACAGCTCCAAAAGTCCTGAAACTTCATGGAAGTCATTTTTGGAATTAATAAAAAATATTGGACGAAGAAAATACCAGAGGGGGGCCACACCCTACCCCCCTGGGTGCGCCCCCTGCCTCGTGGCCCCCCTGGTGGCCCTCTAGTGCCCATCTTCTGCTATATGAAGTCTTTCCTCCGAGAAAAAATCATAAGCAAGCTTTCGGGAAGAAACTCTGTCGCCACGAGGCGGAACCTTGGCAGAACCAATCTAGTGCTCCGGCGGGACGACGATGTAGGAGACGAACAAGAACCAGCGCCTATAGGGCACTGGACAACCACCTCGTCTCACGATGTATACATAGTGGACACGCCTAAAGGAAGCGACAACGAGGAACAAAGGGACGCAACGAGGGATCGTTCCCTCGAAAAGCAGTCAAAGCGGCAACGTAAGCGCCGCTCCAAGCCCCGCCTCGACAGAGACAGCAGCCATACGGACCCAGCCACAAAGCAGGACGAACCGGCGGTCGACAAACATGCCATCGAGCAACCATCCGAACAAGACAACTTGGATAAAAAAACCGCACAACCCATACTCGGCGAAGATAACAGTCCGGACGACCTCACACCGGACAAACTCCTCGAACAGGAAAACCTCCACAAAAGGCTCGCCGCCACGGCGCGTAGCCTGAAAAAGCAGAAGCGGAAGCTCAAAACCGCGGAAGACGCACTCCGAATTAGATGGAGCAAAGTATTCAACACCGCAGACAAATATGGCGATAGTCGCCACACAAAGAGCTACCCGAAGCGAAAGCTACTGCCCGAATTTGATGAGGAGGCCCTAGAGCCCCCAAAATCAAAAAATAAGGAAGCCACCCGATAGGATAGACGACCCCATGGCCAACACAGAACGACATATGGCGCCGCACACAAACCAACACGCAATCCACCCAAGGATTCACATCAAAAGGATGGCCCAACCAGGTCTCTCTATGGGCCAAGAAAGCAAGCTCTAGTAAACAATGCGCCGCAACAAATATCCGAACAACACGGCACACCCAAATACAGGGGTGCCGCACACCCCCTCTGTTTCACCGATGAGGTGCTGGACCATGAATTTCCAGCGGGATTTAAGCCCGTAAACATAGAGGCGTACGACGGAACAACATACCCTCGAGTCTGGATTGAGGATTATATCCTCCACATACACATGGCCAGAGGAGACGACCTCCAGGCCATAAAATACTTACCCATCAAGCTCAAAGGGCCAGCCCAGCATTGGCTTAAAGGCCTTCCTGAAAACACCATTGGAAGTTGTGAAGAGCTCGAGGAGGCTTTTTGGGCAAATTTTCAAGGAACCTATGTCCGACCTCCGGATGCAGACGATTTAAGTCATATAACTCAACAGCCCGGAGAGTCAGCCCGGAAACTCTGGAACAAATTTCTTACTAAAAAGAACCAGATAGTCGACTGTCCGGACGCCGAAGCCTTAGCAGCTTTCAAACACAGCGTCCGAGACGAATGGCTCGCCAGACACCTCGGCCAAGAAAAGCCAAGAACAATGGCCGCATTAACAAGCCTCATGACCCGCTTTTATGCGGGAGAGGACAGCTGGTTGGCAAGATGCAGCACCAACGACCCAAGTACATTCGAAGTCAGGGATGGAAATGGGAAACCACGACGCAGTAAGGAACAGCGCCGGAATAAGGAAAGCAGCTCGAGGAGCACGACAGTCAACGCCGGATTCAAAAGCTCTCGGCAGAATCAGAAAAAGCTGCCCCTCAAGGATAACAGGGATGAGCTATCTAACCTAAACAAATCTTGGATAAGATATGTCAAATCCACAGCACCCCCGGAAGCCTGCAAACCATACCCACAGAGAATGTTGGGTCTTCAAGCAATCCGGCCAACTCAACGCCGAACACAAGGGGCTCGACACACCAAGTGAGGATGATGACAAACCCCACAAGTAGAGCACCGGGAAACAAAAGAATTTCCCACTCGATGTCAAAACAGTAAACTTACTTCATGTGACAAAAGGGAAAAATAGAGTGGCGCCTATACGGCCTACCCCAAAGGAGTCCCGCCACTGGTTGTTAAAACCGATCACCTTCGACCATCAGGATTACTCTAGAAGTATCCGGAACGAAGGTTGGACTGCCTTAGTGTAAGATCCAATAATCGAAGGACTCCACTTTACACAAGTCCTGATGGACGGCGACAGTGGTCTAAACCTGCTATATCAGGACACAGTCCGCAAAATGGGGTTGGACCCAACAAAAATTCTCCATAGCAACACTTCCTTTCAAGGAGTAACGCTAGGCCCGGATACCCATTGCACGGGTTCTATCCCGCTAGAAGTTATGTTCGGCTCTACCGATAACTTCCGCCGCGAAAAGCTAACCTTCCACATCGCCCCATTTTCAAGTAGCTATCAAGCACTACTGGGGCGCGAGGCTTTCGCTCGCTTTAACGCGATACCGCATTATGCATCTCTTACGCTTAAGACGCCCAGTCTGTTGGAAATATGCCCTAGAGGCAATAATAAAAGCATTATTATTATATTTCCTTGTTCATGATAATTGTCTTTATTCGTGCTATAATTGTGTTATCCGGAAATCGTAATACATGTGTGAATAACAGACAACAAACATGTCCCTAGTAAGCCTCTAGTTGACTAGCTCGTTGATCGATAGATAGTCATGGTTTCCTGACTATGGACATTGGATGTCATTGATAACGAGATCACATCATTAGGAGAATGATGTGATGGACGAGACCCAATCCTAAACATAGCATAAGATCGCATAGTTCGTTTGCTAGAGTTTTCCAATGTCAAGTATCCTTTCCTTAGACCATGAGATCGTGTAACTCCCGGATACCGTAGGAGTGCTTTGGGTGTGCCAAACGTCACAACGTAACTGGGTGACTATAAAGGTATACTACGGGTATCTCTGAAAGTGTATGTTGGGTTGACACGGATCGAGACTGGGATTTGTCACTCCGCTTGACGGAGAGGTATCACCGGGCCCACTCAGTAATGCATCATCATAATGAGCTCAATGTGATCAAAGTGTTTGATCACGGGATCATGCGTTACGGTATGAGTAAAGTGACTTGCCGGTAACGAGATTGAACGAGGTATTGGGATACCGACGATCGAATCTCGGGCAAGTAAAATACCGATTGACAAAGGGAATCGTATACGGGATTAATTGAATCCTCGACATCGTGGTTCATCCGATGAGATCATCGTGGAGCATGTGGGATCCAACATGGGTATCCAGATCCCGCTGTTGGTTATTGCCCGAGAGCCGTCTCGGTCATGTCTGCATGTCTCCCGAACCCATAGGGTCTACACACTTAAGGTTCGGTGATGCTAGGGTTGTGAAGATATGTATATGCAGTAACCCGAATGTTGTTCGGAGTCCCGGATGAGATCCCGGACATCACGAGGAGTTTCGGAATGGTCCGGAGGTAAAAAATTATATATAGGAAGTGCTGTTTTGGCCATCGGGACAAGTTTCGGGGTTATCGGTATTGTACCGGGACCACCGGAGGGTCCCGGGGGGTCCACCGGGTGGGGCCACCTGCCTCGGGGGGCCACATGGGCTCAAGGGGGTGCGCCTTGGCCTACATGGGCCAAGGGGAACCAGCCCCAAGAGGCCCATGCGCCTAGGGTGGGGAAACCCTAAAGGGGGGGCGCCCCTTGCTTGGGGGGCAAGCCCCACCCCTTGGCCGGCGCCCCCCTAGGAGATTGCATCTCCTAGGGCCGGCGCCCCCCCTAGGGGGTTATATAAAGGGGGAGGGGAGGGGGGCAGCCGCACCCCTGGTCCTTGGCGCCTCCCTCTCCCTCTCCAACACCTCCTCCTCCTCGGTAGAGCTCGGCGTAGCCCTGCCGGAGTACTGCAGCTCCACCATCACCACACCGTCGTGCTGCTGCTGGAGCCATCATCCTCAACCTCTCCTTTGCCTTGCTGGATCAATAAGAAGGAGACGTTACGCTGACCGTACGTGTGTTGAACGCGGAGGTGTCGTCCGTTCGGTGCTAGGATCTCCGGTGATTTGGATCACGTCGTGTACGACTACCTCATCCCCGTTCATTGAACGCTTCCGCTCGCGATCTACAAAGTCGTATGTAGATGCAATATCTCTCCCATGACTCGTTGCTTAGATGAACTCATAGATGGATCTTGGTGAAACCGTAGGAAAAATTTTAATTTTCTGCAACGTTCCCCAACAGTGGCATCATGAGCTAGGTCTATGCGTAGTTCTCTATTGCACGAGTAGAACACAATTAGTTGTGGGCGTAGATGTTGTCAACTTTCTTGCCGCTACTAGTCTTATCTTGCTTCAGCGGTATTGTGGGATGAAGCGGCCCGGACCAACCTTACACGTACACTTACGTGAGACCGGTTCCACCGACTAACATGCACTAGTTGCATAAGGTGGCTGGCGGGTGTCTGTCTCTCCCACTTTAGTTGGAGCGGATTCGATGAAAAGGGTCCTTATGAAGGGTAAATAGAAGTTGACAAATCACGTTGTGGCTTTTACGTAGGTAAGAAAAACGTTCTTGCTAGAACCCTAATTCAGCCACGTAAAACTTGCAACAACAATTAGAGGACGTCTAACTTGTTTTTGCAGCAAGTGCTTTGTGATATGATATGGCCAAAGTTGTGATGAATGATGAATGATCTATATGTGATGTATGAGATGTTCATGCTATTGTAATAGGAATCACGACTTGCATGTCGATGAGTATGACAACCGGCAGGAGCCATAGGAGTTGTCTTTATTTTTTTGTATGACCTGCGTGTCATTGAGAAACGCCATGTAAATTACTTTACTTTATTGCTAAACAAGTTAGCCATAGTAGTAGAAGTAATAGTTGGCGAGCAACTTCATGGAGACATGATGATGGAGATCATGATGATGGAGATCATGGTGTCAAGCCGGTGACAAGATGATCATGCAGCCCAAAGATGGAGATCAAAGGAGCTATGTGATATTGGCCATATCATGTCACATTTATTATTTGATTGCATGTGATGTTTGTCATGTTTTGCATATTGTTTACTTAGAACGACGGTAGTAAATAAGATGATCCCTCATAATAATTTCAAGAAGTGTTCCCCCTAACTGTGCACCGTTGCGACAGTTCGTTGTTTCGAAGCACCACGTGATGATCGGGTGTGATAGATTCTAACGTTCACATACAACGGGTGTAAGACAGATTTACACATGCAAACACTTAGGTTGACTTGACGAGCCTAGCATGTACAGACATGGCCTCGGAACACAGAAGACCGAAAGGTCGAGCATGAGTCGTATAGAAGATACGATCAACATGAAGATGTTCACCAATGTTGACTAGTCCGTCTCACGTGATGATCGGACACGGCCTAGTTGACTTGGATCATGTAATGCTTAGATGACTAGAAGAGGGATGTCTATCTAAGTGGGAGTTCATTAAATAATCTGATTAAGATGAACTTTATTATCATGAACTTAGTCTAAAATATTTACAATATGTCTTGTAGATCAAATGGCCAACGTAGTCCTCAACTTCAACGCGTTCCAAGAGAAAACCAAGCTGAAAGACGATGGCAGCAACTATACAGACTGGGTCCGGAACCTGAGGATCATCCTCATAGCTGCCAAGAAAGATTATGTCCTACAAGCACCGCTGGGTGACGCACCTGTCCTCCCTGCAGAACAAGACGTTATGAACGCTTGGCAGTCACGTTCCGATGATTACTCCCTCATTCAGTGCGGCATGCTTTAGAGCTTAGAGCCGGGGCTCCAAAAGCGTTTTGAGAGACATAGAGCATATGAGATGTTCGAAGAGCTGAAAATGGTTTTCCAAGCTCATGCCCGGGTCGAGAGATATGAAGTCTCCGACAAATTCTTTAGCTGTAAGATGGAGGAAAATAGCTCTGTCAGTGAACACATACTCAAGATGTCTGGGTTGCACAACCGCTTGACTCAACTGGAAGTTAATCTCCCGGATGAAGCGGTCATAGACAGAATCCTCCAGTCGCTTCCACCTAGCTACAAGAGCTTTGTGATGAACTACAACATGCAGGGGATGGTAAAGACCATTCCTGAGGTATATGCTATGCTGAAATCAGCAGAGGTAGAAATCAAGAAGGAACATCAAGTGTTGATGGTGAATAAAACCACTAAGTTCAAGAACGGCAAGGGTAAAAAGAACTTCAAGAAGGACGGCAAGGAAGTTGCCGCGCCCGGTAAGCAAGTTGCCGGGAAGAAGCCAAAGAATGGACCCAAGCCCGAGACTGAGTGTTTTTATTGCAAGGGAAGTGGTCACTGGAAGCGGAACTGCCCCAAATACTTAGCGGACAAGAAGGCCGGCAAAACCAAAGGTATATGTGATATACATATAATTGATGTGTACCTTACCAGTACTCGTAGTAGCTCTTGGGTATTTGATACCGGTGCAGTTGCTCACATTTGTAACTCAAAGCATGAGCTGCGGAATAAGCGAAGATTGGCGAAGGATGAGGTGACGATGCGCGTCGGGAATGGTTCCAAGGTCGATGTGATCGCCGTCGGCACGCTACCTCTACATTTACCTACGGGGTTAGTTTTAATCCTCAATAATTGTTATTTAGTGCCAAGTTTGAGCATGAACATTGTGTCTGGATCTCGTTTAATTCGAGATGGCTACTCATTTAAATCTGAGAATAATGGTTGTTCTATTTATATGAGAGATATGTTTTATGGTCATGCTCCGATGGTTAATGGTTTATTCTTAATGAATCTCGTACGTGATGATACACATATTAATAGTGTGAATACCAAAAGAGTTAAAGTTGATAACAATAGTCCCACATATTTGTGGCACTGCCGCCTTGGTCACATAGGTGTCAAACGCATGAAGAAGCTCCATGCAGATGGACTTTTAGAGTCTCTTGATTATGAATCATTTGACACGTGCGAACCATGCCTCATGGGTAAATGACCAAGACTCCGTTCTCAGGAACAATGGAGCGAGCAACCAACTTATTGGAAATCATACATACCGATGTGTGCGGTCCAATGAGTGTTGAGGCTCGCGGTGGCTATCGTTATGTTCTCACCCTCACTGATGACTTGAGTAGATATGGGTATATCTACTTAATGAAACACAAGTCTGAGACCTTTAAAAAGTTCAAGGAATTTCAGAGTGAGGTTGAAAATCAACGTGAAAGAAAGATCAAGTTTCTATGATCAGATCGTGGAGGAGAATACTTGAGTCACGAATTTGGCACACACTTAAGGAAATGTGGAATAGTTTCACAACTCACGCCGCCTGGAACACCTCAACGTAATGGTGTGTCTGAACGTCGTAATCGCACTCTATTAGATATGGTACGATCTATGATGTCTCTTACCAATTTACCGCTATCTTTTTGGGGCTATGCTTTAGATACTGCCGCATTCACTTTAAATAGGGCTCCGTCGAAATCCGTTGAGACGACACCGTATGAATTATGGTTTGGGAAGAAACCTAAGCTGTCGTTTCTAAAAGTTTGGGGATGCGATGCTTATGTCAAGAAACTTCAACCTGAAAAGCTCGAACCCAAGTCGGAAAAATGCGTCTTCATAGGATACCCTAAAGAAACTGTTGGGTATACCTTCTACCTCAGATCCGAAGGCAAGATCTTTGTTGCCAAGAATGGATCCTTTCTAGAGAAAGAGTTTCTCTCGAAAGAAGTACGTGGGAGGAAAGTAGAACTTGATGAAGTGTTACCTCTTGAATCGGAAAATGGCAAAACTCAAGAAAACGTTCCTGAGGTGCCTGCACCGACTAGAGAGGAAATTAATGATGATGATCAAGATACTTCTAATCAAGCTCCTACTGAAATTCGTAGGTCCACAAGGACACGTTCCGCACCAGAGTGGTACGACAACCCTGTCTTGGAAATCATGTTGTTAGACAACGATGAACCTTCGAACTATGAGGAAGCAATGGCGGGCCCGGATTCCGACAAATGGCTGGAAGCCATGAAATCCGAGATAGGATCCATGTATGAAAACGAAGTATGGACTTTGATTGACTTGCCCGTTGAACGGCGAGCCATAGAAAATAAATGGATCTTTAAGAAGAAGATAGACGCGGATGGTAATGTGACCATCTATAAAGCTCGGCTTGTCGCTAAGGGTTATCGACAAGTTCAAGGGGTTGACTATGATGAGACTTTCTCACCGGTAGCGAAGCTGAAGTCCGTCCGAATCATGTTAGCAATTGCCGCATTCTACGATTATGAAATATGGCAAATGGACGTCAAAACGGCATTCCTTAATGGTTTCCTTAAGGAAGAATTGTATATGATGCAGCCGGAAGGTTTTGTCGATCCTAAGAATGCTGACAAGGTGTGCAAGCTCCCACGCTCGATATATGGGCTGGTGCAAACATCTTGGAGTTGGAACATTCGCTTTGATGAGATGATCAAAGCGTTTGGGTTTACGCAGACTTATGGAGAAGCCTGCATTTACAAGAAAGTGAGTGGGAGCTCTGTAGCATTTCTCATACTATATGTAGATGACATACTTTTGATGGGAAATGATATAGAACTCTTGGACAGCATTAAGGCCTACTTGAATAAGAGTTTTTCAATGAAGGACCTTGGAGAAGCTGCTTATATATTAGGCATCAAGATCTATAGAGATAGATCAAGACGCCTCATAGGTCTTTCACAAAGCACATACCTTGATAAGATATTGAAGAAGTTCAATATGGATCAATCTAAGAAGGGGTTCTTACCTGTGTTGCAAGGTGTGAAATTGAGCTCAGCTCAATGTCCGACCACGGCAGAAGATATAGAAGAGATGAGTGTCATCCCCTATGCCTCAGCCATAGGTTCTATTATGTATGCCATGCTGTGTACCAGACCTGATGTAAATATTGCCGTAAGTTTGGTAGGAAGGTACCAAAGTAATCCCGGCAAGGAACACTGGACAGCGGTCAAGAATATCCTGAAGTACCTGAAAAGGACTAAGGAAATGTTTCTCATTTATGGAGGTGACGAAGAGCTCGTCGTAAAGGGTTACGTCGACGCTAGCTTCGACACAGATCTGGATGACTCTAAGTCACAAACCGGATACGTGTATATTTTGAATGGTGGGGCAGTAAGCTGGTGCAGTTGCAAGCAGAGCGTTGTGGCGGGATCTACATGTGAAGCGGAGTACATGGCAGCCTCGGAGGCAGCACATGAAGCAATTTGGGTGAAGGAGTTCATCACCGACCTCGGAGTCATACCCAATGCGTCGGGGCCAATCAAACTCTTCTGTGACAACACTGGAGCTATTGCACTTGCCAAGGAGCCCAGGTTTCACAAGAAGACCAGGCACATCAAGCGTCGCTTCAACTCCATTCGTGAAAATGTTCAAGATGGAGACATAGAAATTTGTAAAGTGCACACGGATCTGAATGTTGCAGATCCGTTGACTAAACCTCTCCCTAAGGCAAAACATGATCAGGACCAGAACTCTATGGGTGTTCGATTCATCACAATGTAACTAGATTATTGACTCTAGTGCAAGTGGGAGACTGTTGGAAATATGCCCTAGAGGCAATAATAAAAGCATTATTATTATATTTCCTTGTTCATGATAATTGTCTTTATTCGTGCTATAATTGTGTTATCCGGAAATCGTAATACATGTGTGAATAACAGACAACAACATGTCCCTAGTAAGCCTCTAGTTGACTAGCTCGTTGATCGATAGATAGTCAAGGTTTCCTCACTATGGACATTGGATGTCATTGATAACGAGATCACATCATTAGGAGAATGATGTGATGGACGAGACCCAATCCTAAACATAGCATAAGATCGCATAGTTCGTTTGCTAGAGTTTTCCAATGTCAAGTATCCTTTCCTTAGACCATGAGATCGTGTAACTCTCGGACACCGTAGGAGAGCTTTGGGTGTACCAAACGTCACAACGTAACTGGGTGACTATAAAGGTATACTACGGGTATCTCCAAAAGTGTATGTTGGGTTGACACGGATCGAGACTGCGATTTGTCACTCCGCTTGACGGAGAGGTATCACCGGGCCCACTCAGTAATGCATCATCATAATGAGCTCAATGTGATCAAAGTGTTTGATCACGGGATCATGCATTACGGTACGAGTAAAGTGACTTGCCGGTAACGAGATTGAAGGAGGTATTGGGATACCGACGATCGAATCTCGGGCAAGTAAAATACCGATTGACAAAGGGAATCGTATACGGGATTAATTGAATCCTCGACATCGTGGTTCGTCCGATGAGATCATCATGGAGCATGTGTGAGCCAACATGGGTATCCAGATCCCGCTGTTGGTTATTGCCCGAGAGCCGTCTCGGTCATGTCTGCATGTCTCCCGAACCCGTAGGGTCTACACACTTAAGGTTCGGTGACGCTAGGGTTATGAAGATATGTATATGCAGTAACCCGAATGTTGTTCGGAGTCCCGGATGAGATCCCGGACGTCACGAGGAGTTTCGGAATGGTCCGGAGGTAAAGAATTATATATAGAAAGTGCTGTTTTGGCCATCGGGACAAGTTTCGGGGTTATCGGTATTGTACCGGGACCACCGGAGGGTCCCGGGGGGTCCACCGGGTGGGGCCACCTGCCTCGGGGGGGCACATGGGCTCAAGGGGGTGCGCCTTGGCCTACATGGGCCAAGGGGAACCAGCCCCAAGAGGCCCATGCGCCTAGGGTGGGGAACCCCTAAAGGGGGGGCGCCCCCTTGCTTGGGGGGCAAGCCCCACCCCTTGGCCGCCGCCCCCCTAGGAGATTGCATCTCCTAGGGCCGGCGCCCCCCCTAGGGGGCTATATAAAGGGGGGAGGGGAGGGGGGCAGCCGCACTCTGGTCCTTGGCGCCTCCCTCTCCCTCTCCAACACCTCCTCCTCCTCGGTAGAGCTCGGCGTAGCCCTGCCGGAGTACTGCAGCTCCACCATCACCACGTCGTCGTGTTGCTGCTGGAGCCATCATCCTCAGCCTCTCCTTTGCCTTGCTGGATCAACAAGAAGGAGACGTTACGCTGACCGTACGTGTGTTGAACGCGGAGGTGCCGTCCGTTCGGTGCTAGGATCTCCGGTGATTTGGATCACGTCGTGTACGACTACCTCATCCCCGTTCATTGAACGCTTCCGCTCGCGATCTACAAAGTGGTATGTAGATGCAATCTCTCTCTCATGACTCGTTGCTTAGATGAACTCATAGATGGATCTTGGTGACACCGTAGGAAAAATTTTAATTTTTCTGCAACGTTCCCCAACAGCCCTGCAAAAGGGGCACGTCTTTTGCCGGCCCCCAGTCCAGCCCCTTGTTGACCCACGACGCTAGTCGGGCGGGGGACCCGAGCAGAAAATAGGCGGCGCCACCCACTTGGTGCCCCTAGGAGCGGTGATATAGAACCACTCTTGTTGCCATAAGCTGAACTCCTCCTGAAAAGAGCCCTCGGGCCATGGAGCGTCAGCATTCTTGCTTATAAAAGCGCCTCCGCACTCCGCGTGCTGTCCCTCGATCATCTTCGGCTCTACTTTAAAGGTCTTAAGCCACAGTCCGAAGTGAGGAGTAATGCGGAGGAAGGTTTCGCACACAACGATAATGATGAGATATGGAGGATGGACTCCAGAGCTAAGTCGTGAAATTCCAGCCCATAATAAAACATGAGCCCCTCACGAAGGGATCCGTCGCGAAGCCGAGCCCTCGGAGGAAGTGAGACACGAATACCACACTCTCACCAGGCTTGGGAGTAGGAACAACCTGCCCTTGAGCAGGCAGCCTATGCGAAATTTTGCCGGTCAAGAACCTGGCTTCTCTCAGCTTTAGCACGCCCTCCTCCGTAACGGAGGAAGGCATCCATCGGCCTCGAAAGTCGGATCCGGACATCGTCGAAGGTCCGAAGCGCCTGAAATCTAGGGCTTTGGGTGTTGGAACTCGAGGCAAAGGGCGAAATCGATTAAGATCAAAAGAAAGGAGTAAGGCCTTGGTCTCTTTATAAGAGGTTGCATACCAAGAGCCCTCCCCGTGACCGTTCGGGACTCGCCTTTGATCGAGGAAACGTATCAACGGGCACGATTGGGTTACCCACGTCTGTATTGATGAGAATCCCGTAAATTAAGGGAACACGATCTTTGCTTCGACAAGACGTGCCAAGGAAACCGCCTCGCAAAACGCACTGAGGTGGGACAGTAAAATGATTCGAATAAAGGCTTGGCCGTGGTGTGATGTCACGCTACGGAATACGTCAGCAGATTAGATTTGTGTAAATATTATTCTCTCTATGGCAATATGTGGAACTTATTTTGCAGAGCCGGACACTATCCTTGTGTTCAAAATCTTCTATGAAGTATTCGGAGGAGGAACCCGTCTTGCAATGTCGAAGACAATTTGCGCGCCGGACTCGTCGTCATTGAAGCCTGGTTCAGGGGCTACTGAGGGAGTCCTGGATTAGGGGGTGTCCGGATAGCCGGACTCCTGGACTATGGAGATACAAGATTGAATACTTCGTCCCATGTCCGGATGGGACTTTCCTTGGCGTGGAAGGCAAGCTTGGCGATACGGATATGTAGATCTCCTTCCGTGGTAACCGACTCTGTGTAACCCTAGCCCCTCCAGTGTCTATATAAACCGGAGGGTTTTTAGTCCGTAGGACGAACAACAATCATACCATAGGCTAGCTTCTAGGGTTTAGCCTCTCTGATCTCGTGGTAGATCTACTCTTGTACTACCCATATCACCAATATTAATCAAGCAGGAGTAGGGTTTTACCTCCATCGAGAGGGCCCGAACCTGGGTAAAAACATCGTGTCCCTTGTCTCCTGTTACCATCCGCCTAGACGCACAGTTCGGGACCCCCTACCCGAGATCCGCCGGTTTTGAAACCGACACCCTCTGATTATGAACATGAATATGATTTCTGAGTAGTTACATTTGTTCCTGAGGACATGGGAGAAGTCTTGCTATTAGTAGTCATGTGAATTTGGTATTCGTTCGTTATTTTGATGAGATGTATGTTGTCTCTCCTCTAGTGGTGTTATGTGAACGTCGACTACATGACACTTCACAATTATTTGGGCCTAGAGGAAGGAATTGGGAAGTAATTAGTAGATGATGGGTTGCTAGAGTGATAGAATCTTAAACCCTAGTTTATGTGTTGCTTCGTAAGGGGCTGATTTGGATCCATATGTTTCATGCTATGGTTAGGTCTACTTTAATACTTCTTTTGTAGTTGCGGATGCTTGCAATAGGAGTTAATCATAAGTGGGATGCTTGTACAAGTAAGGACAGCACCCAAGCACCGGCCCACCCACATATCAAATTATCAAAGTACCGAACGTGAATCATATGAACGTGATGAAAACTAGCTTGACGATAATTCCCATGTGTCCTCGGGAGCGCTTTTCTCTATATAAGAGTTTGTCCAGGCTTGTCCTTTGCATCAAAAGGATTGGGCCACCTTGTTGCACTTTATTTACACTTGTTATTCGTTACCTGTTACAATTACCTTATCACAAAACTATATGTTACCTATAATTTCAGTGCTTGCAGAGAATACCTTGCTGAAAAACGCTTATCATTTCCTTCTGCTCCTCGTTGGGTTCGACACACTTACTTATCGAAAGGACCATGATAGATCCCCTATACTTGTGGGTCATCAGGCTACAACTGGGATCCGAAGACTTGGATCCTTGAGTGGATGACAGGTGACATTCATCATGAAGCCAAAGCTCAGGACATCATTGAGCTTACTTCCCTGCCCACTCCAGGTGAGTTGTTTGAACCTGGTTGTCAGCTTCATCAGAATGAAGTGCAAAGCATATTCCAGAAGCCAGAGCCCAACATGAGCCAGATGCTGAGCATGATGAAGTCATTTCCCCATGACGCTGAATAGCCCAAGGAGTTCTTTGTTAAGGACCTTGAGTACTTGCCACGCATAGTTTATCACATTCCGAGGCGTACTCTCTGGCCAATTAAAGGCAATTCCTCTGAAGCTAAACTCCAAGGCGCCATGAAGACATTGGTTTTCTATATCATCAATGGCATCAGATTCAACACTCAGGATTTCTTCATCAGACAACTTGCAGCCTCTGGGATTGATCTCTTTGGGCTGGAGTTCTATGCTCCATGGGTGATGCGTTTGATCAAACTTCATTCAACCATCAACTATCAACATTCAGCGTGTAATCACGTTGTATTTTTGGCTGATGTTGATATGTCCATTGAAGCCATCTACCCCGAGCCAGCAAAGAAGCCACTCCATCTTCAAAATGCAGAATTCCAAAGCTTCACACAGCCAATTGAAGGCATTCATGTGCCAAATTCTACTACTCCTGCTTATCCTGTGGCTGGCAACTTGCGTCTGCCGCACCGTCCCAATACTGAAGCCACTGCCAGCACCATTGCTCAAAGGCCTCAGAAGCGTCCCCGTGTCCTCAACGACCATGAGCTTCTGGTTTCTCTACATCAAAAGCAGGATAGGAATCATGACTGGCTGAAGTGTCAAATGCAGAGTCTCTTGGTGGATGTTAATCGCATTAGCAACTTGGCCACCAAGAACTCATTCGTTGCGCATGAAGCCTGTCGGCGGTCCTGGAAGAGCCTCGCATTGCTCTGCTCTGAAGATGATCTTCGTGAAGATGGCTTCATCGAGAGCTTCAAGTTTGACTCCAGGCCTCCGCACTCTCCTAGCTTGTCGGCGTCCTGGGAACGGGGGTACCCAGACTTGCCTGCCTGTGGCCCACGGTGTGGCTCCATCGATGGCCTGGTATGGCCCAGCATCGACATCAACAACCCAAGACCCTCGTGAGGGGCCAAGACTCGCGAGCCGGACGACATCAAGACCTCCACGAGGGGTGGCCTCCTCGGGCAGGCTCCCGAGGAGCGGAGATCTCTATGCAAGGCTCACCTCGTGAGATCCAAATGACGTGAGCCATGATGACCAAGGCCAGGCGGGCGCCAGCGGGCGCAGTGTACCAGTTTCCTCTTTGGTGCTAAGGAGGCAAGCGCAGGCGCAGAGTCCCGAGGAATCAACCAAAGGTTTCCATTCCGGTGCAACAAGACCAAGACCGCCAGGACGGCAGGACGAAGGTCATCGCCAAGCCCACCACGGCGTCAGGACCAGAGGCTTTTGCAGGCGAAGACTACTTTTGTCAAGATAGCATGTACTAGTTGTCCTCCTTTGAATTTGGCCGTTGTGGGATCCCTTCGCGCCAACACTTGGAAAGAGGATCAAGGCCACTATAAATAGGTCCTAGCCACCACCGTAGAGGAGGACAGATCATTCAGATCATCCTCATACCCACCAGCTCGTCAAGCACAAGAACACCTCCCCTCCGGAGGTTGTTCCCCCACTGTACTAGTTCATCCTCAGCCCCTCGAGGCCAATCCACCACAAAGTAGGAGTAGGGTTTTACACCATAAGGTGGCCCAAACCTCGGTAAACTGATGTGTCTCTTTTCCATTCAGTTTGTCGAGATATGCCGTGAGATTAGCGAGCAGGCAGACTGGGAGGACGAGTTCTTCGCACGCACCCCGGAGTTCTAACCTCTCAAGGGTCTGTGGAACCCGAAATTTGACATTTGGCGTGCCAGGTAGGGGTGCATCGAAGGTCTGCCTCTCTATCCGATGTGCTCTGTGGCTTGGCTCTCATGGCGGACTCTCCTCCATCGACCGGATCGACGCGCGCCTTTGAGGGGGCCGAGGGCCTCCGAGCTTTCACCCCTGCCCTGCGGCGGGTGCAATGGCTACCTAAGTTCAGGCCAGAGGTGCCGCCCCGATACGACGGTGCGGCGGACCCGACAGGTTTTCTCAGGCGTACCAGGAGGCCATTTGGGCAGCCGGCAGCGACGACAAGGTCATGGCCAACTGGCTTCCCATGGCCCTCATAGGCGCACCGCGCGCCTGGCTACTCAGCTTGCCAGGATCCTCTATGGCCTCCTGTGAGGAGCTGCACGGCCTCTTCATCGCGCGCTTCGTGGCGCCGGCTCCCCACGCCATCGCAACCCTCCTCGGCGGTTCGCAGGCGCCGCCCTCGGACATCCACATCAAGCAGTTCTTTCTCCAAGTAGGTGTCGCCCGCGTGCAGCAGGGAGCTCCTCAGGGATGGGCGGCACCCAAGGCCGATCTCACCTTCGACTCGAGGGACCACCCAACGACCACCGCGGGTGCAGGCACGCTCCCGATGCTCTGTGCTTCCACCATCTGCAACGTGGCGGTAACCAAGACCCTCATTGACGGAGGAGCTGGCCTCAATGTGCTCTCTGTGGAAGCTTTTGGCTTGCTTCACGTGCCCATGGCCGGCTCCGCCCTACTAAGCCCTTCTCGGGGGTTGTCGACGGCTCCAACAGCCCCCTCGGGCAGATCTGCCTCCCCGTCACCTTCGGCGCCCGCGACAACTATCGCACCGAGCTTATCGACTTTGACATCGCCCGCATCAGCCTCCCGTACAACACCATCCTCGGGTACCCAGCCCTGGCCAAGTTCATGGCAGCGACTCATCCTGCCTACAATCTCATGAAGATGCCGGGGAGCAGCGGCGCCCTCACTATGGCCGGAGACACCAAGGAAGTCTTTTGGCCCTCAAGCTCGCCTTCAGGGCCGCGGCTGTCATGCGGTCAGGTGAGGAAGCGGCCCCAGAGGCTCCGGGGGCTGCACCACCAAAGAAGAGGCAACTATTCTCCCAAGATCTTGCCGAGACGAAGCTGGTGTCGGTCGATGAGGAGGGGGCATCAGTTGCCACCTTCACCATAGGCTCCAACCTCTCTCCAGATCAAGAAAAGGCGCTGGTCGACTTCTTACGCACAATCAAGGAAGTGTTCGCATGGGAGCCCAAGGATCTGGTTGGGATCCCGAGGGGAATAATTGAGCATCACCTAAGGGTGTGCCCTAATGCACGACCAGTGAAGCAGAAGACGCGACGGCAGTCCACGTAGAAGAAGTCGTTCATCGTCCAAGAGACCCGCAAGCTGCAAGATGCTGGTGTCATTCGGGAGGTGCGGTACCCAGAATGGTTGGCAAACCTGGTCATCGTCCCCAAGAAAGGCGGGAAGAAACGCATGTGCGTTGACTTCACCAACCTTAATAAGGCTTGCCCTCAAGACCCTTTCCTGCTTCCGCGCATTGACCAGATCGTCGACTCCACCGCCGAATGCGACCTGCTGTGCTTTCTGGACGCCTTCTCAGGTTACCACCAGATCAAGATGGCGGTGTAGGACGTCGAGAAGACAGCCTTCTTGACCCCATGCGGGATGTATTGCTACACCTGCATGCCGTTTGGGTTGCGCAACATCGGAGCGACTTTCCAGTGGCTGATGCACATCGCATGGGTCAGCAGCTCGGGAGGAACGCCGAGGCCTACATCGACGACATAGTGGTGAAGTCTCGGGAGGCAAGGACCCTTATTGAAGACCTAGAAGAAACATTTGTCAGTCTGCGCAAAGTGGATCTACGGCTCAACCCAGAGAAATGTGTGTTTGGCGTCCCCTCCAGCAAGCTGCTAGGCTTTCTGGTGTCACACAGGGGAATCACGGCAAACCCAGAGAAGGTCAAGGGAATAAAAAGGATGAGCCCGCCACAAACTCTCAAGGAAATGCAAAAGTTGGCGGGCTGCATGACCTCGCTCGGGCGCTTCATCTCCAAGCCGGGGGAACGCGCCCTCCCGTTCTTCAAGCTGATGAAAAAGAAGGGGTCGTTCGAGTGGACACCGGAGGCTGACGCGGCATTCCAAGACCTCAAGAGATACCTCAACAGCTCACTGGTGATGGTGGCACCGCGTCCTCTTGAGCCCCTGGTGCTTTACCTGGCTGCCACGCCTCACTCTGCCAGTGCAACGCTGGTGGCCGTCCGGGAGGAGCGCCAAGCCAAGGGCCTACCACACGACGCCGCGCAGCCGATCAAGATGGCGCAGCTTCAGGACGGCGCCCCTGAGGCCTTGGCGGCACTGATAGATGACCAGGCTCCTTAGGACGGCGCTCCTAAGGCCCTGGCTGCCCCAACAAACGGCCAAGCTCCTGAGGTCCGCCAGCCTCAGGTGGTACAAGACCCCACCAGCACTTCTGCCCTCGTCGAGCACCCGGTGTACTTCGTTAGCACGGTACTGCATGGCGCGTGGGCACGCTACCCCATGCCGCAAAAGCTCTTGCTCACGCTCCTTGTCACCTCCCGCAAGCTGCGCCACTACTTCCAAGGACAAACCATCAAAGTCGTCTCGGCTTACCCACTTGAGAGAGTGCTCCGGAGCCCCAACGCTGCGGGGAGAGTCACCGAATGGAACATCGAATTGCAGGCATTCTAGTTGGAGTTCAGTACCACCAGAGTCATCAAGGGTGCTGCACTCGCCGACTTCGTGGCGGAATGGACCGACGTTCCCAGCCCCGAAGCAGGCAAGGACCGACCCCTCTCACCAGGAAGCGAGGCATCAGATGGCTGGGTCATGTACTACAACGACGCCTTCGCGTGTCAGGGCCAGGGGGCTAGAGCTGTGCTCATCTCGCCCACTCAGGACAAGCTCTACTACGCCGTACAACTCTGCTTCCAGTAGGGCGAGAAGGTCTCCAACAACATCGTGGAGTACGAAGGCTTGATCGCCGGTCTCAAGGCTGCAATAGCCTGGAGTGAAGCGCCTCACCATCAATGGCGACTCCCAGCTCCTCGTCAACTTCTACAACAAAGTATATGAGCCGAAGGACAAACACATGGAGGCATACCTTGCGGAGGTACGCAAAATTGAGAAACAATTCTTGGGCCTGGAACTGCAGCATGTGCCGCGCGACACGAACAAGGAATCATAGGACATCGCCAAGAGGGCGTCCCCGCGCCAGCCTCAAGAGCCCGATGTCTTTGAGGAGCGGCTCTTCAAACCTTCAGCAGCCCCTCCTGTTGCGGAATTAGCATCGCTTCAGGAGGAGCTCCCCCTAGCACCCCCCTTGGGAGCCCCCGCTTGCGGCCCAACCTCGAGAGCGCGTATACTCCTCGTGCTCGAGTCTCAGGAGGGGTGCTGGACCGAAGAGTTCAAGGTGTACCTGTTGGGGAACGTTGCAGAAAATTAAAAATTTTCCTACGGTTTCACCAAGATCCATCTATGAGTTCATCTAGCAACGAGTCATGGGAGAGAGAGATTGCATCTACATACCACTTTGTAGATCGCGAGCGGAAGAGTTCAATGAACGGGGATGAAGTAGTCGTACACACTGTGATCCAAATCACCGGAGATCCTAGCACCGAAAGCACGGCACCTCCGCGTTCAACACACGTACGGTCAGCGTAACGTCTCCTTCTTCTTGATCCAGCAAGGCAAAGGAGAGGTTGGGGAAGAAGACTCCAGCAGCAGCACGACGGCGTGGTGATGGTGGAGCCGCAGTACTCCGACAGGGCTTCGCCGAGCTCTACGGAGGAGGAGGAGGTGTTGGAGAAGGAGAGGGAGGCGCCAGGGCAAAGGGTGCGCAGCCCCCCTTCCCCTCCCCTCTTTATATAGCCCCTTGGCGGGGCGCCAGCCCTAGGAGATGGAATCTCCTAGGGGGGTGGCGGCCAGGGAGGCCCCACCCGGTGGACCCCCGGGACCCTCCGGTGGTCCCGGTACAATACCGATAACCCCGAAACTTGTCCCGATGGCCAAAATAGCACTTTCTATATATAATTCTTTACCTCCGGACCATTCCGAAACTCCTCGTGACGTCCGGGATCTCATCCGGGACTCCGAACAACATTCGGGTTACTGCATATACATATCTTCACAACCCTAGCGTCACCGAACCTTAAGTGTGTAGACCCTACGGGTTCGGGAGACATGCAGACATGACCGAGACGGCTCTCGGGCAATAACCAACAGCGGGATCTGGATACCCATGTTGGCTCCCACATGCTCCACGATGATCTCATCGGATGAACCACGATGTCGAGGATTCAATTAATCCCGTATACGATTCCCTTTGTCAATCGGTATTTTACTTGCCCGAGATTCGATCGTCGGTATCCCAATACCTCGTTCAATCTCGTTACCGGCAAGTCACTTTTCTCGTACCGTAATGCATGATCCCGTGATCAAACACTTTGATCACATTGAGCTCATTATGATGATGCATTACCGAGAGGGCCCGGTGATACCTCTCCGTCAAGCGGAGTGACAAATCCCAGTCTCGATCCATGTCAACCAACAGACACTTTCAGAGATACCCGTAGTATACCTTTATAGTCACCCAGTTACGTTGTGACGTTTGGCACACCCAAAGCACTCCTACGGTATCCGGGAGTTACACGATCTCATGGTCTAAGGAAAGGATACTTGACATTGGAAAACTCTAGCAAACGAACTATGCGATCTTATGCTATGTTTAGGATTGGGTCTTGTCCATCACATCATTCTCCTAATGATGTGATCTCGTTATCAATGACATCCAATGTCCATAGTCAGGAAACCATGACTATCTGTCGATCAACGAGCTAGTCAACTAGAGGCTCACTAGGGACATATTGTTGTCTGTTATTCACACATGTATTACGATTTCCTGATAACACAATTATAGCACGAATAAAGACAATTATCATGAATAAGGAAATATAATAATAATGCTTTTATTATTGCCTCTAGGGCATATTTCCAACAGTCTCCCACTTGCACTAGAGTCAATAATCTAGTTACATTGTGATAAATCGAACACCCATAGAGTTCTGGTGCTGATCATGTTTTGCCTTAGGGAGAGGTTTAGTCAACGGATCTGCGACATTCAGATCCGTGTGCACTTTACAAATTTCTATGTCTCCATCTTGAACATTTTCACGAATGGAGTTGAAGCGACGCTTGATGTGCCTGGTCTTCTTGTGAAACCTGGGCTCCTTTGCAAGTGCAATAGCTCCAGTGTTGTCACAGAAGAGCTTGATTGGCCCCGACGCATTGGGTATGACTCCGAGGTCGGTGATGAACTCCTTCACCCAAATTGCTTCATGTGCTGCCTCCGAGGCTGCCATGTACTCCGCTTCACATGTAGATCCCGCCACGACGCTTTGCTTGCAACTGCACCAGCTTACTGCCCCACCATTCAAAATATACACGTATCCGGTTTGTGACTTAGAGTCATCCAGATCTGTGTCGAAGCTAGCGTCGACGTAACCCTTTACGACAAGCTCTTCGTCACCTCCATAAACGAGAAACATTTCCTTAGTCCTTTTCAGGTACTTCAGGATATTCTTGACCGCTGTCCAGTGTTCCTTGCCGGGATTACTTTGGTACCTTCCCACCAAACTTACGGCAAGGTTTACATCAGGTCTGGTACACAGCATGGCATACATAATAGAACCTATGGCTGAGGCATAGGGGATGACATTCATCTCTTCTATATCTTCTGCCGTGGTCGGACATTGAGCTGAGCTCAATTTCACACCTTGTAACACAGGTAAGAACCCTTTCTTAGATTGATCCATATTGAATTTCTTCAATATCTTATCAAGGTATGTGCTTTGTGAAAGACCTATGAGGCGTCTCGATCTATCTCTATAGATCTTGATGCCTAATATATAAGCAGCTTCTCCAAGGTCCTTCATTAAAAAACTTTTATTCAAGTAGGCCTTAATGCTGTCCAAGAGTTCTATATCATTTCCCATCAAAAGTATGTCGTCTACATATAATATGAGAAATGCTACAGAGCTCCCACTCACTTTATTGTAAACGCAGGCTTCTCCATAAGTCTGCGTAAACCCAAACGCTTTGATCATCTCATCAAAGCGAATGTTCCAACTCCGAGATGCTTGCACCAGCCCATAAATCGAGCGTTGGAGCTTGCACACCTTGTCAGCATTCTTAGGATCGACAAAACCTTCCGGCTGCATCATATACAATTCTTCCTTAAGGAAACCATTAAGGAATGCCGTTTTGACGTCCATTTGCCATATCTCATAATCATAGTATGCGGCAATTGCTAACATGATTCGGACGGACTTCAGCTTCGCTACCGGTGAGAAAGTCTCATCGTAGTCAACCCCTTGAACTTGTCGATAACCCTTAGCGACAAGCCGAGCTTTATAGATGGTCACATTACCATCTGCGTCTGTCTTCTTCTTAAAGATCCATTTATTCTCTATGGCTCGCCGCTCAACGGGCAAGTCAGTCAAAGTCCATACTTCGTTTTCATACATGGATCCTATCTCGGATTTCATGGCTTCTAGCCATTTGTCGAAATCCAGGCCCGCCATCGCTTCTTCATAGTTCGAAGGCTCACCATTGTCTAACAACATGATTTCCAAGACAGGGTTGCCGTACCACTCTGGTGCGGAACGTGTCCTTGTGGACCTTCGAATTTCAGTAGGAGCTTGATTAGAAGTCTCATCATTAATTTCCTCTCTAGTCGGTGCAGGCACCTCAGGAACGTTTTCTTGAGTTTCGCCATTTTCCGTTTCAAGAGGTAACACTTCATCAAGTTCTACTTTCCTCCCACTTACTTCTTTCGAGAGAAACTCTTTCTCTAGAAAGGATCCATTCTTGGCAACAAAAATCTTGCCTTCGTATCTGAGGTAGAAGGTATACCCAACAGTTTCTTTAGGGTATCCTATGAAGACGCATTTTTCCGACTTGGGTTCGAGCTTTTCAGGTTGAAGTTTCTTGACATAAGCATCGCATCCCCAAACTTTTAGAAACGGCAGCTTAGGTTTCTTCCCAAACCACAATTCATACGGTGTCGTCTCAACGGATTTAGACGGAGCCCTATTTAAAGTGAATGTGGCAGTCTCTAAAGCATAGCCCCAAAAAGATAGCGGTAAGTCGGTAAGAGACATCATAGATCGCACCATATCTAATAGAGTGCGATTACGACGTTCGGACACACCATTACGCTGAGGTGTTCCAGGCGGCGTGAGTTGTGAAACTATTCCACATTTTCTTAAGTGCGTGCCAAATTCATGACTCAAGTATTCTCCTCCACGATCTGATCGTAGAAACTTGATCTTTTTATCACGTTGATTTTCAACCTCACTCTGAAATTCCTTGAACTTTTCAAAGGTCTCAGACTTGTGTTTCATTAAGTAGACATACCCATATCTACTCAAGTCATCAGTGAGGGTGAGAACATAACGATAGCCACCGCGAGCCTCAACACTCATTGGACCGCACACATCGGTATGTATGATTTACAATAAGTTGGTTGCTCGCTCCATTGTTCCTGAGAACGGAGTCTTGGTCATTTTACCCATAAGGCATGGTTCGCACATGTCAAATGATTCATAATCAAGAGACTCTAAAAGTCCATCTGCATGGAGCTTCTTCATGCGTTTGACACCTATGTGACCAAGGCGGCAGTGCCACAAATATGTGAGACTATTGTTATCAACTTTAACTCTTTTGGTATTCACACTATGAATATGTGTATCATCACGTATGAGATTCATTATGAATAAACCATTAACCATCGGAGCATGACCATAAAACATATCTCTCATATAAACAGAACAACCATTATTCTCGGATTTAAATGAGTAGCCATCTCGAATTAAACGAGATCCAGATACAATGTTCATGCTCAAACTTGTCACTAAATAACAATTATTGAGGTTTAAAACTAATCCCGTAGGTAAAGGTAGAGGTAGCATGCCGACGGCGATCACATCGACCTTGGAACCATTCCCGACGCGCATCGTCACCTCGTCCTTCGCCAGTCTCCGTTTATTCCGCAGCTCCTGCTTTGAGTTACAAATGTGAGCAACTGCACCAGTATCAAATACCCAAGAGCTACTACGAGTACTGGTAAGGTACACATCAATTACACGTATATCACATATACCTTTGGTTTTGCCGGCCTTCTTGTCCGCTAAGTATTTGGGGCAGTTCCGCTTCCAGTGACCACTTCCCTTGCAATAAAAACACTCAGTCTCGGGCTTGGTTCCATTCTTTGGCTTCTTCCCGGCAACTTGCTTACCGGGCGCGGCAACTTCCTTGCCGTCCTTCTTGAAGTTCTTTTTACCCTTGCCCTTCTTGAACTTAGTGGTTTTATTCACCATCAACACTTGATGCTCCTTCTTGATTTCTACCTCTGCTGATTTCAGCATAGCATATACCTCAGGAATGGTCTTTACCATCCCCTGCATATTGTAGTTCATCACAAAGCTCTTGTAGCTAGGTGGAAGCGACTGGAGGATTCTGTCAATGACCGCTTCATCCGGGAGATTAACTTCCAGTTGAGTCAAGCGGTTGTGCAACCCAGACATTTTGAGTATGTGTTCACTGACAGAGCCATTTTCCTCCATCTTACAGCTAAAGAATTTGTCGGAGACTTCATATCTCTCGACCCGGGCATGAGCTTGGAAAACCATTTTCAGCTCTTCGAACATCTCATATGCTCCATGTCTCTCAAAACGCTTTTGGAGCCCCGGCTCTAAGCTGTAAAGCATGCCGCACTGAACGAGGGAGTAATCATCGCAGCGTGACTGCCAAGCGTTCATAACGTCTTGTTCTGCAGGGAGAATAGGTGCGTCACCCAGCGGTGCTCGTAGGACATAATCTTTCTTGGCAGCTATGAGGATGATCCTCAGGTTCCGCACTCAGTCCGTATAGTTGCTACCATCGTCTTTCAGCTTGGTTTTCTCTAGGAACGCGTTGAAGTTGAGGACTACGTTGGCCATTTGATCTACAAGACATATTGTAAAAAATTTAGACTAAGTTCATGATAATAAAGTTCATTTAATCAAATTATTTAATGAACTCCCACTTAGATAGACATCCCTCTTCTAGTCATCTAAGTATTACATGATCCGAGTCAACTAGGCCGTGTCCGATCATCACGTGAGACGGACTAGTCAACATCGGTGAACATCTTCATGTTGATCGTATCTTCTATACGACTCATGCTCGACCTTTCGGTCTTCTGTGTTCCGAGGCCATGTCTGTACATGCTAGGCTCGTCAAGTCAACCTAAGTGTTTTGCGTGTGTAAATCTGTCTTACACCCGTTGTATGTGAACGTTAGAATCTATCACACCCGATCATCACGTGGTGCTTCGAAACAACGAACTGTCGCAACTGTGCACAGTTAGGGGGAACACTTTCTTGAAATTATTATGAGGGATCATCTTATTTACTACCATCGTTCTAAGTAAACAAGATGCAAAACATGATAAACATCACATGCAATCAAATAATAAACGTGACATGATATGGCCAATATCACATAGCTCCTTTGATCTCCATCTTGGGGCTCCATGATCATCTTGTCACCGGCTTGACACCATGATCTTCATCATCGTGTCTCCATGAAGTTGCTCGCCAACTATTACTTCTACTACTATGGCTAACGCGTTTAGCAATAAAGTAAAGTAATTTACATGGCGTTTCTCAATGACACGCAGGTCATACAAAAATAAAGACAACTCCTATGGCTCCTGCCGGTTGTCATACTCATCGACATGCAAGTCGTGATTCCTATTACAATAGCATGAACATCTCATACATCACATATAGATCATTCATCATTCATCACAACTTTGGCCATATCATATCACAAAGCACTTTCTGCAAAAACAAGTTAGACGTCCTCTAATTGTTGTTGCAAGTTTTACGTGGCTGAATTAGGGTTCTAGCAAGAACGTTTTCTTACCTACGTGAAAGCCACAACGTGATTTGTCAACTTCTATTTACCCTTCATAAGGACCCTTTTCATCGAATCCGCTCCAACTAAAGTGGGAGAGACAGACACCCGCCAGCCACCTTATGCAACTAGTGCATGTTAGTCGGTGGAACCGGTCTCACGTAAGCGTACGTGTAAGGTTGGTCCCGGCCGCTTCATCCCACAATACCGCTGAAGCAAGATAAGACTAGTAGCGGCAAGAAAAATTGACAACATCTACGCCCACAACAAATTGTGTTCTACTCGTGCAATAGAGAACTACGCATAGACCTAGCTCTGATACCACTGTTGGGGAACGTTGCAGAAAATTAAAAATTTTCCTACGGTTTCACCAAGATCCATCTATGAGTTCATCTAGCAACGAGTCATGGGAGAGAGAGATTGCATCTACATACCACTTTGTAGATCGCGAGCGGAAGCGTTCAACGAACGGGGATGAAGTAGTCGTACACACCGTGATCCAAATCACCGGAGATCCTAGCACCGAAAGCACGGCACCTCCGCGTTCAACACACGTACGGTCAGCGTAACGTCTCCTTCTTCTTGATACAGCAAGGCAAAGGAGAGGTTGGGGAAGAAGACTCCAGCAACAGCACGACGGCGTGGTGATGGTGGAGCCGCAGTACTCCGACAGGGCTTCGCCGAGCTCTACGAAGGAGGAGGTGTTGGAGAGGGAGAGGGAGGCGCCAGGGCAAAGGGTGCGCAGCCCCCCTTCCCCTCCCCTCTTTATATAGCCCCTTGGGGGGGGGCGCCGGCCCTAGGAGATGGAATCTCCTAGGGGGGGCGGCGGCCAGGGAGGGGGACTTGCCCCCCAAGCAAGGGGGGCGCCCCCTTTAGGGTTCCCCCCCAACCCTAGGCGCATGGGCCCTTGGGGGGAGGCGCACCAGCCCACTTTGGGCTGGTTCCCTTCCTCATACAGCCCATGGGGCCCCTCCGAGGCAGGTGGCCCCACCCGGTGGACCCCGGGGACCCTCCGGTGGTCCCGGTACAATACCGATAACCCCGAAACTTGTCCCGATGGCCAAAACAGCACTTTCTATATATAATTCTTTACCTCCGGACCATTCCGAAACTCCTCGTGACGTCCGGGATCTCATCCGGGACTCCGAACAACATTCGGGTTACTGCATATACATATCTTCACAACCCTAGCGTCACCGAACCTTAAGTGTGTAGACCCTACGGGTTTGGGAGACATGCAGACATGACCGAGACGGCTCTCGGGCAATAACCAACAGCGGGATCTGGATACCCATGTTGGCTCCCACATGCTCCACGATGATCTCATCGGATGAACCACGATGTCGAGGATTCAATTAATCCCGTATACGATTCCCTTTGTCAATCGGTATTTTACTTGCCCGAGATTCGATCGTCGGTATCCCAATACCTCGTTCAATCTCGTTACCGGCAAGTCACTTTTCTCGTACCGTAATGCATGATCCCGTGATCAAACACTTTGATCACATTGATCTCATTATGATGATGCATTACCGAGAGGGCCCGGTGATACCTCTCCGTCAAGCGGAGTGACAAATCCTAGTCTCGATCCATGTCAACCCAACAGACACTTTCAGAGATACCCGTAGTATACCTTTATAGTCACCCAGTTACGTTGTGACGTTTGGCACACCCAAAGCACTCCTACGGTATCCGGGAGTTACACGATCTCATGGTCTAAGGAAAGGATACTTGACATTGGAAAACTCTAGCAAACGAACTATGCGATCTTATGCTATGTTTAGGATTGGGTCTTGTCCATCACATCATTCTCCTAATGATGTGATCTCGTTATCAATGACATCCAATGTCCATAGTCAGGAAACCATGACTATCTGTCGATCAACGAGCTAGTCAACTAGAGGCTCACTAGGGACATATTGTTGTCTGTTATTCACACATGTATTACGATTTCCGGATAACACAATTATAGCACGAATAAAGACAATTATCATGAATAAGGAAATATAATAATAATGCTTTTATTATTGCCTCTAGGGCATATTTCCAACAGTACCTACTTCAGGGGACCTTGCCAGAGAAGGAGGAAGACGCGGAGCGCGTGGCTCGATAGGCCACTACCTACTGCATTCAGGATGGTGAGCTTTATCGGAAATGGCCAAGCGATGTTTCTCTATGATGCATCTCCAGGAAGCAGAGATGCGAGCTGTTAGCCGACATACGCGGCGGGGACTGCGGGCATCACATGTCATCGCGCACCCTCGTGGGCAAGGCGTTCCGCAACTGATTCTACTGGCCCACGGCGCTCAGTGATGCCAACGAGCTGGTGAGATCCTGTGAAGCCTGCCAGTACCATGCAAAGCAAATCCACCAGCCTGCTCAGGGTCCCCAGACCATCCCGCTCTCATGACCGTTCACGGTCTGGGGGCTAGACATCTTGGGCCCATTCCCTAGAGCGCCCAGGGGCTACGGCTACCTCTACATCGCCATCGACAAGTTCACCAAATGGGCGGAGGTGGAGGCTGTCCGCACCATCCCAGCCGGCTCGGCAGTCAAGTTCATCAAGGGCCTCGTGAGCCGGTTCGGGGTCCCTAATCGTATCATCACCGACAACAACTCATAGTTCACTAGCAAACTCTTCAAAACATATTGTGCTAACCTTGGAACGCAGATATGCTACGCCTCAGTGGCACACCCCAGGAGCAACGGCCAAGCCGAGCGCGCCAACACGGAGGTCCTGAGAGGCCTCAAGACAAGAACCTTCAAGAAGAAGCTCGAGGCCTGTGGCAGGGGCTGGCTCGATGAGCTCCAGTCCGTGCTGTGGTCCATCTGCACCACCGCGACCAAGCCGACGGGCGAGACTCCATTCTTCCTCGTCTATGGAGCCGGAACGGTTCTCCCTCACGAGTTCAAGCATCGCTCCACGCGGGTCTTGGCGTTTGACGAGGCATGCTAGAATGCCACGCGGGGGATAGACCTCGTGCTGGGGGAGGAACGCCGCCGTCAAGCCTCACTCCGAGCGGCAAGGTACCAGCAGGCGCTGCGGCGGTACCACTGTCGCAACATCCGCTCCAGGACGCTCGAGGTGGGTGATCTCGTCCTGAGGCGGGTGCTCTCAAGGGAGGGGTTGCATAAGCTCTCACCCATGTGGGAGGGCCCGTTCAGGGTCGCCCGTGTCTCCAGGCCTGGCGCCGCGCGCCTGGAGACACGGGACGGGGTCCCCATCCAGAACGCCTGGAACATCCAGCACCTCGGGAAGTTCTACCGTGAAGCAAGTCCCCGTGCATGTGAAGGTCTCCGCTCATGACACTCTCACGTAATAATGAGTGGGGTTGTACATGCCCTGGAGTCTCCCGAGTGTCGCCCGCGGGCCTCAGGGGGCTCCCTCCCACGTCCTAGTGGCAGCACTTAGCTCTGCGCTGGTGAGAAGACTAGACTAGGTGCCAGACGCGGCTGTTCATTTGCTTGCTTTCTGTAGCTGGTTTGCAACTTCTTAATGGAATTTGGAGCTCTGGCGTTTCTCGATTACCAAGTTGGATTTTCTCTTTTTTGCTTCGCCTTTTTGTCCTGGCTCAGGGAAAGTGGCAGTTGCATGTCGCTCCTCCTCGCGCACCTCGCGCGGGGGCTGGGCAGGTGTGTGCGCGTGTTGGGTTCGCCCGCGCCGCGAACACACCTCGCCAAAGCCCTATCGCCCCAGAGCTTTGGCTTCCTTGATCTTCGTGAGGCGCCCTCGAATGAGCTCATGGATATGCGCACCCTCTTAAGTCCGTGCCCCCCGGGTAGCGCGACGCGGTGCACTAAGCCACGACTAGCCCATGCCTAAGGGCTGGCGCAAGGAAGAACAAGGCACCCGTCAAACTTCTAACAACTCTGCAGTTTTACGATGTCCCCTGAGGCCAACGACTCCTGAGTCGGCAGCTAGGGTGCTTCACCAGATGCCGAAGGGTGCGCCCTCGCGAGGTGGGAAACTACCGCGAGCGTATCAAGCTAAGTTATCCTACCGCACCTACTCGGAACATGGATATGACGGCATAACATCAGAACAATACGCATAGCATAGTGGCATAAGTTCCATGGTTCATTACACGCACCAGCAAGGCCCTCTACTTTTTTCAAAATGCAGGAGAAAGGAAAGGTTAAACAAAAGCGTCCCGCACGACTGCAGTAGCCCCCGAGACCTGGCTCCGGTGGCCCCTGGGCTCAGTCCGAGCCTTCCTCCCGCTTCACTGAAGCGCAGCGACGGGCCGACCCGCCACCTTCCCCGATGCGAGCCCGGCAGCGTGGCAGCTGGTCGTAGCCGCCGCTGCTCGTGCTCTCGCCGGAGGAGGAGCCGCAGCTGCTGGAGGAAGCGCGTCCGTCACCAAGGGAAAGCTCACCCTCGGTGTCGTCGCGGTTGTCGTCAAGGCCAAGCTCATCGTCGCCGCTGCCATCTTTGGGGCAGCATCCTGCACGGTGGCCGTCTTCGCCAAACACCCTCACATAGAGGGTCACGAGGCCATCGTACTTGAAGTGGAGGGTGCACCTCCTACTCAGGCCGCGTGCACGGGCAAACACCTGCAGCCGCAGGCCAAGGACACGTTTCCGGCGGTGGTAACCTCGACCCCAACCCATGAAGGCTTTCTGCAGCAGCCGTCAGCCTGAAGCCAGAGTCCGTCAAGCCACGCGGTCGGCAGCTCACCCATAAAGAAGTGCGAGAGCGGGAGCCAGTTGCCGGCCGGCCTCTCTGACCACACGACAAACTCCGGGAGCACCTCCGCCGAGTGGAAGCGTGGCCAGGGAGGCCGGGAAACCATGGCATGCCTCCCCTCGTCGCAGGAGCTGCCTCACCCTAGGCGGCTCCCGCCTCAAGAATAAGCGTCGGCGCGGCCGACAAAAGCGACGCCGGCCCCCAAAGGAGTACGCCCGCACCCCCCTGAGGAGCCACTGCAGGGGTCGCCGCATACTTGCGGGGGCGGCCTCTCCCTCTCTGGGGCGGCGGTGATCCGGGTCCCTCCTTGGGGGCCTTCCCCTTCTCGGTGGCGGAGAACTTCCTCGTCGACGCCATGAGAACTACAGCAAGACAGCAAGGCAAAGAGGAAGAAGAAGAAGAAGCGGGTAGCGTGAAGATGGAGATGAGTGAAGGGGGCTCCGCCCCTCTCCTCATTATAGCCGGAAGAAGGCCAACCGCCGGCCTCCACGACCCCACGCAATGATGGTTTTTCTCTACATGCAGCAGAGTCTCGTCAAGTCGAACGGTTGCCGAGGCAGCGTGGGGAAGCGGAGATGCCCATGTCCCATCAATTGCCATGCGTCGACCGAGGCCGCAGGCGGTTAGGGCCCGCGGCGCTCCGTACTTGCCCTTTGGCTTTGCCCCGAAGTCAAGTTCGAGCGCGCCTTGGGCCCGGGGGCTACTGTCGGTGTCCTGGGAACGGGGATACCCAGACTTGCCTGCCTGCGGCCCATGGCGTGGCTCCATCGACGACCTGGTATGGCCCAGCTTTGACATCAACAACCTATGACCCTCGCGAGGCGGACGACATCAAGACCTCCACGAGGGGCGGTGTAACGCCCTCGATGCAGCTATATCTCCCACGTGTCGAAGCACGACTTAGAGGCATAACCGCATTGAAAGCAATGTCGCAAGTGAGGTAATCTTCACACAACCCATGTAATTCATAAGGGAAAGAGATACATAGTTGGCTTACAATCGCCACTTCACACAATACATGAGTAAAGCATTACATCATACAGATACAATCAAGGTCCGACTACGGAACCAAAATAAAAGAAGACTACCCCAAATGCTACACAGATCCCCGATCGTCCCGACTGGGCTCCACTACTGATCAACTGAAACGAAACAACACAATGAACAAGATCTTCATCAAGCTCCTCCTTGAGCTCGGGTGCGACACCTGCACGGTTTCATCGGCACCTGCAAACTGGTTTTGGAAGTATCTGTGAGTCACGGGGACTCGGCAATCTCACACCCGCGAGATCAAGACTATTTAAGCTTAAAGGCAGGACAGGGTAATGAGGTGGAGCTGCAGCAAGCGACTAGCATATCTGGTGTCTAACATACGCAAATGAGAGCGAGAAGAGAAGGCAAAAGCACGGTCGAACAACTATGATCAAGAAGTGATCCTGAAACTGAAGGAAATATGCCCTAGAGGCAATAATAAAGTTATTATTTATTTCCTTATATCATGATAAATGTTTATTATTCATGCTAGAATTGTATTAACTGGAAACATAATACATGTGTGAATACATAAACAAGCAGAGTGTCACTAGTATGCCTCTACTTGACTAGCTCATTAATCAAAGATGGTTATGTTTCCTGGCCATGAACAAAGAGTTGTTATTTGATTAACGAGATCACATCATTAGTTGAATGATCTGATTGACATGACCCATTCCATTAGCATAGCACCCGATCGTTTAGTATGTTGCTATTGCTTTCATCCATGACTTATACATGTTCCTTTAACTATGAGATTATGCAACTCCCGTTTACCGTAGGAACACTTTGTGTGCTACCAAACGTCACAACGTAATTGGGTGATTATAAAGGTGCTCTACAGGTGTCTCCGAAGGTACATGTTGGGTTGGCGTATTTCGAGATTAGGATTTGTCACTCCAATTGTCGGAGAGGTATCTCAGGGCCTTCTCGGTAATACACATCACATAAGCCTTGCAAGCATTGCAACCAATGAGTTAGTTGCGAGATGATGTATTACGGAACGAGAAAAGAGACTTGCCGGTAACGAGATTGAACTAGGTATTGGATACCGACGATCGAATCTCGGGCAAGTAACATACCGATGACAAAGGGAACAAACGTATGTTGTTATGCGGTCTGACCGATAAAGATCTTCGTAGAATATGTAGGAGCCAATATGGGCATCCAGGTCCCGCTATTGGTTATTGACTGGAGACATGTCTCGGTCATGTCTACATTGTTCTCGAACCCGTAGGGTCCGCACGCTTAAGGTTTCGATGACAGTTATATTATGAGTTTATGAGTTTTGATGTACCGAAGGAGTTCGGAGTCCCGGATGAGATCGGGGACGTGACGAGGAGTCTCGAAATGGTCGAGAAATAAAGAATTATATATTGGAAGCCTATGTTTGGACATCGGATGCATTCCGGGTGAAATCAGGATTTTACCGGAATACCGGGAGGGTTACCGGAACCCCCCGGAAGCATAATGGGCCAACATGGGCCTTGGAGGAAAGGTGAGAGGGCAGCCCTAGGGGCTGCGCGCCTCCCCCCCCTTCCCTAGTCCTATTAGGACTAGGAGAGGTGGGCGCCCCCTCTCTCTCTTTCTCTCCCCCTTGGAGCAATCCTAGTCCAACTAGGATTGGGGGGGGGGAATCCTACTCCCAGAGGGAGTAGGACTCTCCTGGCGCACCAAACCTGGCCGGCCAGCCCCTCCCCCTTGGATCCTTTATATACGGGGGCAGGGGGCACCCCAAAAACACACAAGTTGATCTACGGATCGTTCCTTAGCCGTGTGCGGTGCCCCCTTCCACCAAATTCCACCTCGATCATATTGTTGCAGTGCTTAGGCGAAGCCCTGCGCCGGTAACACATCAAGATCGTCACCACGCCGTCGTGCTGACGGAACTCTTCCCCGACGCTTTGCTGGATCGGAGCCCGGGGATCGTCATCGAGCTGAACGTGTGCAGAACTCGGAGGTGCCGTACATTCGGTGCTTAGATCGGTTGGATCGCGAGGAGAACGTACGACTACTTCCTCTACGTACGACTACTTCCTCTACGTTGTGTCAACGCTTCCGCTTCGGTCTACGAGGGTACGTAGACAAACACTCTCCCCTCTCGTTGCTATGCATCACCATGATCTTGCGTGTGCGTAGGAAAAATTTTTGAATTTACTGCGTTCCCCAACAGTGGCATCCGAGCCTAGGTTTTATGGTTGATGTTATTTGCACGAGTAGAACACAAGTGAGTTGTGGACGATACAAGTCATACTGCCTACCAGCATGTCATACTTTGGTTCAGCGGTATTGTTGGATGAGACGATCCGGACCAACCTTACGCGTACGCTTACGCGAGACCGGTTCCCTCGACGTGCTTTGCACAGAGATGGCTTGCGGAAGACTGTCTCTCCAACTTTAGTTGAACCGAGTGTGGCTACGCCCGGTCCTTGAGAAGGTTAAAACGGAGTCTATTTGACAAACTATCGTTGTGGTTTTGATGCGTAGGTAAGATGAGTTCTTGCTTAAAGCCCGTAGCAGCCACGTAAAACTTGCAACAACAAAGTAGAGAACGTCTAACTTGTTTTTGCAGGGCATGTTGTGATGTGATATGGTCAAGACGTGATGCTAAATTTTATTGTATGAGATGATCATGTTTTGTAACCGAGTTATCGGCAACTAGCAGGAGCCATATGGTTGTCGCTTTATTGTATGCAATGCAATCGCGATGTAATGCTTTACTTTATTGCTAAACGGTAGTGATAGTCGTAGAAGCATAAGATTAGCGAGACGACAACGATGCTGCGATGAAGATCAAGGTGTCGCGCCGGTGATGATGGTGATCATGACGGTGCTTCGAAGATGGAGATCACAAGCACAAGATGATGATGGCCATATCATATCACTTATATTGATTGCATGTGATGTTTATCCTTATTATGCATCTTATCTTGCTTTGATTGACGGTAGCATTATAAGATGATCTCTCACTAAATTATCAAGAAGTGTTCTCCCTGAGTATGCACCGTTGCGAAAGTTCTTCGTGCTGAGACACCACGTGATGATCGGGTGTGATAGGCTCTACGTTCAAATACAACGGGTGCAAAACAGTTGCACACGCGGAATACTCAGGTTTAACTTGACGAGCCTAGCATATACAGATATGGCCTCGGAACACAGAGACCGAAAGGTCGAGCGTGAATCATATAGTAGATATGATCAACATAAATGATGTTCACCATTGAAACTACTCCATCTCACGTGATGATCGGACATGGTTTAGTTGATTTGGATCACGTGATCACTTAGAGGATTAGAGAGATGTCTATCTAAGTGGGAGTTCTTAAGTAATATGATTAATTGAACTTTAATTTATCATGAACTTAGTACCTGATAGTATCTTGCTTGTCTATGTTGTGTAGATAGATGGCTCGTGCTGTTGTTCCGTTGAATTTTAATGCGTTCCTTGAGAAAGCAAAGTTGAAAGATGATGGTAGCAATTACACGGACTGGGTCCGTAACTTGAGGATTATCCTCATTGCTGCACAGAAGAATTACGTCCTGGAAGCACCGCTGGGTGCCAGGCCTGGTGCAAGAGCTACGCCAGATGTTATGAACGTCTGGCAAAGCAAAGCTGATGACTACTCTATAGTTCAGTGTGCCATGCTTTACGGCTTAGAACCGGGACTTCAACGACGTTTTGAACACCATGGAGCATATGAGATGTTCCAGGAGTTGAAGTTAATATTTCAAGCAAATGCCCGGATTGAGAGATATGAAGTCTCCAATAAGTTCTATAGCTGTAAAATGGAGGAGAATGGTTCTGTCAGTGAGCATATACTCAGAATGTCTGGGTATAACAATCACTTGATTCAACTGGGAGTTAATCTTCCAGATGATTGCGTCATTGACAGAATTCTCCAATCACTGCCACCAAGCTACAAGAGCTTCGTGATGAACTATAATATGCAAGGGATGACCAAAACTATGCCCGAGCTCTTCGCGATGCTAAAAGCCGCGGAGGTAGAAATCAAAAAGGAGCATCAAGTGTTGATGGTTAACAAAACCACTAGTTTCAAGAAAAAGGGCAAAGGGAAGAAAAAGGGGAACTTCAAAAAGAACAGCAAGCAAGTTGCTACTCAAGAGAAGAAACCCAAGTCTGGACCTAAGCCTGAAACTGAGTGCTTCTATTGCAAGCAGACTGGTCACTGGAAGCGGAACTGCCCCAAGTATTTGGCGGATAAGAAGGATGGCAAGGTTAACAAAGGTATATGTGATATACATGTTATTGATGTGTACCTTACTAATTCTCGCAGTAGCACCTGGGTATTTGATACTGGTTCTGTTGCTAATATTTGCAACTCAAAACAGGGACTACGGATTAAGCGAAGATTGGCTAAGGACGAGGTGACGATGCGCGTGGGAAATGGTTCCAAAGTCGATGTGATCGCGGTCGGCACGCTACCTCTACATCTACCTTCGGGATTAATATTAGATCTAAATAATTGTTATTTAGTACAAGCGTTAAGCATGAACATTATATCTGGATCTTGTTTGATGCGAGACGGTTATTCATTTAAATCAGAGAATAATGGTTGTTCTATTTATATGAGTAATATCTTTTATGGTCATGCGCCATTAAAGAGTGGTTTGTTCTTACTTAATCTCGATAATAGTAACACACATATTCATAATGTTGAAACCAAAAGATGCAGAGTTAATAATGATAGTGCAACTTATTTGTGGCACTGCCGTTTAGGTCATATCGGTGTAAAACGCATGAAGAAACTCCATACTGATGGACTTTTGGAGTCACTTGATTATGAATCACTTGGCACTTGCGAACCGTGCCTTATGGGCAAGATGACTAAAACACCGTTCTCCGGTACTGTGGAGAGAGCAACAGATTTATTGGAAATCATACATACCGATGTATGTGGTCCAATGAATGTTGAGGCTCGTGGTGGATATCGTTATTTTCTTACCTTCACTGATGATTTAAGCAGATATGGGTATATCTACTTAATGAAACACGAGTCTGAAACATTTGAAAAGTTCAAAGAATTTCAGAGTGAAGTGGAAAATCATCGTAACAAGAAAATAAAGTTTCTACGATCTGATCGTGGAGGAGAATATTTGAGTTACGAGTTTGGTCTACATTTGAAACAATGCGGAATAGTTTCGCAACTCACGCCACCCGGAACACCACAACGTAATGGTGTGTCCGAACGTCGTAATCGTACTTTACTGGATATGGTGCGATCTATGATGTCTCTTACCGATTTACCGCTATCTTTTTGGGGTTATGCTCTAGAGACGGCCGCATTCACGTTAAATAGGGCACCATCAAAATCCGTTGAGACGACACCTTATGAACTGTGGTTTGGCAAGAAACCAAAGTTGTCATTTCTTAAAGTTTGGGGCTGCGATGCTTATGTGAAAAAGCTTCAACCTGATAAGATCGAACCCAAATCGGAAAAATGTGTCTTCATAGGATACCCAAAGGAGACTATTGGGTATACCTTCTATCACAGATCCGAAGGCAAAATTTTTGTTGCTAAAATCGGAAACTTTCTAGAGAAGGAGTTTCTCTCGAAAGAAGTGAGTGGGAGGAAAGTAGAACTTGATGAGATAACAGTATCTACTCCCTTATTGAGAAGTAGTACATCACAGAAATCTGTTTCTGTGACACCTACATCAAATAGGGAAGAAGCTAATGATAATGATCATGAAACTTCAGATCAAGTTTCTACTGAACTTCGTAGATCAACCAGAGTAAGATCCGCACCAGAGTGGTACGGTAATCCTATTTTGGAAGTCATGTTACTAGACCATGGTGAACCTACGAACTATGAAGAAGCGATGGTGAGCCCAGATTCCGCAAAGTGGCTTGAGGCCATGAAATCTGAGATGGGATCCATGTATGAAAACAAAGTGTGGACTTTGGTTGACTTGCCCGATGATCGGCAAGCAATTGAGAATAAATGGATTTTTAAGAAGAAGACTGACGTTGATGGTAATGTTACTGTCTATAAAGCTCGACTTGTTGCAAAGGGTTTTCGACAAGTTCAAGGAATTGACTACGATGAGACTTTCTCACCCGTAGCGATGCTTAAGTCTGTCCGAATCATGTTAGCAATTGCCGCATTTTATGATTATGAAATTTGGCAAATGGATGTCAAAACTGCATTCCTGAATGGATTTCTGGAAGAAGAGTTGTATATGATGCAACCAGAAGGTTTTGTCGATCCGAAGGGAGCTAACAAAGTGTGCAAGCTCCAGCGATCCATTTATGGACTGGTGCAAGCTTCTCGGAGTTGGAATAAACGCTTTGATAGTGTGATCAAAGCATATGGATTTATACAGACTTTTGGAGAAGCCTGTATTTACAAGAAAGTGAGTGGGAGCTCTGTAGCATTTCTGATATTATATGTGGATGACATATTGCTGATCGGAAATAATATAGAATTTCTGGATAGCATAAAGGGATACTTGAATAAGAGTTTTTCAATGAAAGACCTCGGTGAAGCTGCTTATATATTGGGCATTAAGATCTATAGAGATAGATCAAAACGCTTAATAGGACTTTCACAAAGCACATACCTTGACAAAGTTTTGAAAAAGTTCAAAATGGATCAGGCAAAGAAAGGGTTCTTGCCTGTGGCACAAGGTGTGAAGTTGAGTAAGACTCAATGCCCGATCACCGCAGAAGATAGAGAGGAAATGAAAATTGTTCCCTATGCTTCAGCCATAGGCTCTATCATGTATGCAATGCTGTGTACCAGACCTGATGTGTGCCTTGCTGTGAGTTTAGCAGGAAGGTACCAAAGTAATCCAGGAATGGATCACTGGACAGCGGTCAAGAACATCCTTAAGTACTTAAGAAGGACTAAGGATATGATTCTCATTTATGGAGGTGACAAAGAGCTCGTCGTAAACGGTTATGTCGATGCAAGCTTTGACACTGATCCGGACGATTCTAAATCGCAAACCGGATACGTATTTACATTAAACGGTGGAGCTGTCAGTTGGTGCAGTTCAAAACAAAGCGTCGTGGCGGGATCTACATGTGAAGCTGAGTACATAGCCGCTTCGGAAGCAGCTAATGAAGGAGTCTGGATGAAAGAGTTCATATCCGATCTAGGTGTTGTACCTAGCGTATCGGGTCCAATGAAAATCTTTTGTGACAATACTGGTGCAATTGCCTTGGCAAAGGAATCCAGATTTCACAAAAGAACCAAACACATCAAGAGACGCTTCAACTCCATCCGGGATTTGGTCCAGGTGGGAGACATAGAGATATGCAAGATACATACGGAGCTGAATATTGCAGACCCGTTGACTAAGCCTCTTCCACGAGCAAAACATGATCAGCACCGAGACTCCATGGGTGTTAGAATCATTACTTTGTAATCTAGATTATTGACTCTAGTGCAAGTGGGAGACTGAAGGAAATATGCCCTAGAGGCAATAATAAAGTTATTATTTATTTCCTTATATCATGATAAATGTTTATTATTCATGCTAGAATTGTATTAACTGGAAACATAATACATGTGTGAATACATAAACAAGCAGAGTGTCACTAGTATGCCTCTACTTGACTAGCTCATTAATCAAAGATGGTTATGTTTCCTGGCCATGAACAAAGAGTTGTTATTTGATTAACGAGATCACATCATTAGTTGAATGATCTGATTGACATGACCCATTCCATTAGCATAGCACCCGATCGTTTAGTATGTTGCTATTGCTTTCATCCATGACTTATACATGTTCCTTTAACTATGAGATTATGCAACTCCCGTTTACCGTAGGAACACTTTGTGTGCTACCAAACGTCACAACGTAACTGGGTGATTATAAAGGTGCTCTACAGGTGTCTCCGAAGGTACATGTTGGGTTGGCGTATTTCGAGATTAGGATTTGTCACTCCAATTGTCGGAGAGGTATCTCAGGGCCTTCTCGGTAATACACATCACATAAGCCTTGCAAGCATTGCAACCAATGAGTTAGTTGCGAGATGATGTATTACGGAACGAGAAAAGAGACTTGCCGGTAACGAGATTGAACTAGGTATTGGATACCGACGATCGAATCTCGGGCAAGTAACATACCGATGACAAAGGGAACAAACGTATGTTGTTATGCGGTCTGACCGATAAAGATCTTCGTAGAATATGTAGGAGCCAATATGGGCATCCAGGTCCCGCTATTGGTTATTGACTGGAGACATGTCTCGGTCATGTCTACATTGTTCTCGAACCCGTAGGGTCCGCACGCTTAAGGTTTCGATGACAGTTATATTATGAGTTTATGAGTTTTGATGTACCGAAGGAGTTCGGAGTCCCGGATGAGATCGGGGACGTGACGAGGAGTCTCGAAATGGTCGAGAAATAAAGAATTATATATTGGAAGCCTATGTTTGGACATCGGATGCATTCCGGGTGAAATCAGGATTTTACCGGAATACCGGGAGGGTTACCGGAACCCCCCGGAAGCATAATGGGCCAACATGGGCCTTGGAGGAAAGGTGAGAGGGCAGCCCTAGGGGCTGTGCGCCTCCCCCCCCCTTCCCTAGTCCTATTAGGACTAGGAGAGGTGGGCGCCCCCTCTCTCTCTTTCTCTCCCCCTTGGAGCAATCCTAGTCCAACTAGGATTGGGGGGGGGGGAATCCTACTCCCAGAGGGAGTAGGACTCTCCTGGCGCACCAAACCTGGCCGGCCAGCCCCTCCCCCTTGGATCCTTTATATACGGGGGCAGGGGGCACCCCAAAAACACACAAGTTGATCTACGGATCGTTCCTTAGCCGTGTGCGGTGCCCCCTTCCACCAAATTCCACCTCGATCATATTGTTGCAGTGCTTAGGCGAAGCCCTGCGCCGGTAACACATCAAGATCGTCACCACGCCGTCGTGCTGACGGAACTCTTCCCCGACGCTTTGCTGGATCGGAGCCCGGGGATCGTCATCGAGCTGAACGTGTGCAGAACTCGGAGGTGCCGTACATTCGGTGCTTAGATCGGTTGGATCGCGAGGAGAACGTACGACTACTTCCTCTACGTACGACTACTTCCTCTACGTTGTGTCAACGCTTCCGCTTCGGTCTACGAGGGTACGTAGACAAACACTCTCCCCTCTCGTTGCTATGCATCACCATGATCTTGCGTGTGCGTAGGAAAAAATTTTGAATTTACTGCGTTCCCCAACAGAAACTACTTACGTCAAGCATAACTCCAACACCGTGTTCACTTCCCGGACTCTGCCGAGAAGAGACCATCACGGTTACACACGCGGTTGATGTATTTTAATTAAGATCAACTTCGGGTTTTCTACAACCGGACATTAACAAATTCCCATCTGCCACATAACCACGGGCATGGCTTTCGAAAGTTCAAACCCTGCAGGGGTGTCCCAACTTAGCCCATTATAAGCTCTCGCGATCAACGAAGGATATTCCTTCTCCCCGGGAAGACCCGATCAGTCTCGGAATCCTGGCTACAAGACATTTCGACAATAATAAAACAAGTCCAGCAAAGCCGCCCGATGCACCGACATCCTGATAGGAGCTGCACATATCTCGTTCTCAGGGCAACACCAGATGAACACTACGTACGGCAACCGAAGATACCCCAAGTTGCCTAGGGGCGGCACCGCAAGTGGCTCTAGTTTGGACCAACACTTAGACAAGCATTGGCCCGGGGGGGCTAAATAAAGATGACCCTCGAGAGAGCGACTCCCAAGGGAAAAATAGGTGATGGTGAGGCAAATGGTAAAACCAAGGTTGGGCCTTGCTGGAAAAGCTTTATTCAAAGCGAACTGTCAAGGGGGTCCCATAAATCACCCGACTGCGTTAGGGACGCAAAATCCGGGAACATAATACCGATATGACGGAAACTAGGGCGGCAAGAGTGGAACAAAACACCAGGCATAAGGCCGAGCCTTCCACCCTTTACCAAGTATATAGATGCATTAATTAAATAAGATATATTGTGATATCCCAACAAGTAAACATGTTCCAACAAGGAACAACATCTCCATGTTCCAACAAGGAACAAAGTTCATCTTCACCTGCAACTAACAACGCTATAAGAGGGGCTGAGCAAAGCGGTAACATAGCCAAACAACGGTTTGCTAGGACAAGGTGGGTTAGAGGCTTGACATGGCAACATGGGAGTCATGATAAGCAAGTGGTAGATATCGCAGCATAGGCATAGCAAAAGAGCGAGCATCTAGCAAGCAAAGATAGAAGTGATTTCGAGGGTATGGTCATCTTGCATGAGATCCCGCTAGGAAGAAGAACGAGTACATGAAGGAGACAAACGGACGTAGTCGAGCGAATCCTCACAATCGCAACGTTATCGAAACTAACCCGAAGAAGCAACACCGGAAAGAAGCAAACAACATGGTAAACCAACAAGCACAAACATGGCATGATGCACAACCAAGTATGATGCATGTCCGGTTTAAATAGCATGGCATGGCAAAGTGCAACAATCAATACTACAAATTAAGTGGAGCTCAATATGCAACGAGTTGCATATTGGAGAAACACCACATCAATTATTTAGTTCTCTCTCGATTATGTACCCAACAATATTAAATGTTATTAAACAAGGCAAGGGGTGAAGCATATGAAAACTACCTATTTAGGCAAGTTTAAATGAGGTCGGAACAACAAACAATATTTCCGGAAAATCCCCATATGCCTTTAGCAATTTGGTGCAACAACAATTTTAAACATTTTTAAATGTTGTTATCATGATGCGGATGACAATGCAAGTTTTAAGCAATTTTTATGAAAATGTTGACATCTAATATGATAGGGAGCATTTGGTCACCATGGCGGAACAAAAGGGGTGCCACGGCAACGATAACGAAAATGATGCCACGGCAACATATCGGTTCCGGTAGCTCATGGAGATACCGGTGCAAAAGGAAGCGTGTCGTGAGCGTGTCATGCAAGATGGTGGGGTGATCCCGGCAACCGGGTTCCCACGAGTTAGTGGCATGGAAACGAGTGACAATTCGGATACGGTGCAAACGGTGCAAAACTCGAGCATCTCATACAACACACATGCATTGACCCACGGGTCATCGTCTCGGTGTTATACCTTCGAAGCATGCATTTTCGGAGTGGATCGAGTTACGGTGGTAGGGGTACACTTGTCGAAGGGGAAGTAGTTGTTCACGGGTCGTCGTGGGAAGTAGAGGAAGTAGTCGTGGTACTTGGGGTCTTCAGACTTGCCGGTCTCGGTTCGTGTGATGGTAGAGGTACATCTTGTAGTGGAACTTGGTGCATCCAAGGTCTTCGGGGTAGTGGTACGCATTCTGTCGGCGAACGTGGGTGTCGTTGTACTTGGCGAAACGAGGGGTGCACCGGGCCTTGGCGTGCAGAAGACACTTGGAACAGAGAAGCCACCGGGCTGCTGTTCATTGGAAACGAGATGAACCAGGGGGGTCAAAGCAGCAGCGGGGCAAGCACTGGTCCAGCGGGCCGCGGGGGTCGCCGGGAACCCAGTGGAGCAACGGCAACAGCGAACGGAGCGGTGGCACCATGGATGGAGCTTGTAGCTCAGGCAGGGAGGTGGAAGTGTAGACGGTGCCGACGGCAGCAGATGTGCAAGAGGCGGAGCAAGGCGCCAGATGGAGGAAACTGGCGGCGCCGAGCAGAGGCTTGGGCGGAGCTCGTTCGGCTGGACGCTGGCAAGGAGGAAGGACATCGCGGAGCGGAGTCGCGAGGAACGCAGGGGCCGCGGGCGGCTGCGTGTCTGCGGGAGCGAAGCGATGGATGCGGTGGAGAAGCTGTGGGCCAGCACGGTGGCCTCCATGGTCGGCAGTCGTGCAGGTCGCGCAAGGCGAAGGGACGCCGCGGTAGGCAGCGGCGAGCTTGAGGGCCGGCGGCACGCGTGGAGGAAGAGGAGCCCGGGCGCGGAGCTGACGAAGGAGGGCCAAGGGAGGTCACAGGGGCCTCGCCGGTGCGAGATCCGGGCAGCAGAGGGAGGAGGTGGCGGCGCTAGGTGGAATGAGGGGAAGGGGAGATCGAACGAGGCACGCGCTCGCTGTCTCCTGGCGGCGCGAGGGGAAACGAGAGGGAGAGATCGAGAGGAGGGGGTCGGGCTAGGGTTTAGGTAGGCGCTAGAGTTGGTCCTTGGCTGGATCTTGGGCCGACCGGCCTGAGGCTGCAGCTGGGCTTGCTCCTCTCTCCCTCTTATTCACATACTTTCTTTAATAGAAAAGAAAATAGAGAGAAGAAACGAAAGAGAGGGTTAGGGAAAGAAGTTGGACATGGGGATTATTTTCCCGGACTCACAAAAATGCGCTTGTCCCAAGAAAATAGAAGTGAGCATGATTGTAAGATTTAAATTCAAAGTCATTTGAATTTAATTCAAAAGGTTTGAACAAAGACTAGGATTTAGAAGTGCTCAAAAATGTTGAGAATTTAGGAGGAGCCTCGATAAAAGAGATAAAGAATTGTGGACAAGATTGAAGGTCAAACTCGAAGAGGAATAGGCATGGGAATTATTTTTGCAAGTGTGTGATGGTTAATTCCAACAGAATGGAATATTTATTATAGCTCCCTAATAATATTGGGAGTATATATTTTAAAGAGAAACCACCATGTGAGTTCCCTCAATTTAAATGGACCTAAGATCCATGCAATTTATTTAGTTGAGGTTTTAAAAATTAAAGACATGCTGACATGATGACATGATGCAATACAAAAAAAAGTAAAAAGGCAGGCACAAATGAAACACACGACGAAACCCGGAATATATGGAAGTCTTCTCGAGCATCGGTCTCGGGGCTTACAACACTCCACCACTACGAGAGGATCTCGTCCCGAGATCTAGGATGGCACCGGAGAGAAACGGAAGAACAAGAGGTAAAACAATGTTGCTTCTTTGACAAACGAGTGAAACCAAAGAACCTTGAGAGGTTGAACAAAATGAAAGAACGAAAACAACGAAGATGAGCAAAGTTGAAAACACTCCGTTAGAAAAGAGGAACATGGGTTATGACGAGAACCCAGCGGTTTAGTGATAAGATAGATATTGAAACCACTCCGGTTAAAACTAGATAGAGAAGGAATAAGATTGATATAATTTGGGCAGCACTCAGACTGAAAATGGAAGGGATTTGAACATGAACTTGACAAGAAGAGAGGAGAATTGCTGAAATTAACAACACACTGCCTCCGGAACTATAAAAAGAATGGCACAAGGGGTAATAAAGATTTCAGACAGCACTCCGGTTGAGAAGAGATGCAAGACTTGATAAGATGGGAGAGCTCGAATGAAAACACGACACTCCGGTTAAATGGATAAGCAAGGAAAAGAACATGATCTCCAAAATGAGATGATGGGTTGAAGAAAACATCACAATGCCTCCGGAAGAAAGAATAGAAAATAGATCATTGGAATAACAGAATGGAGAAGGAAATGATAACTTCTACCACAATTGAATTTGGAAAGCACCCTTCCAAGAAGGTTATAGCGGAGTTGTTGGAAAACCAACAACGAAAAGATATGATCCTCGTGGGCTTATGAAGACATCTCAAAACTTGAGGTGAAATTCTGCCATTAATGAAAACAATTGCTTGCCTAAGATTAACGAAGAGATGAAAACTTCTTCCACCAAGAGGATAAAGAGCAAGCTTGGGTCATGAATAATCACCACAAATAGCAACATTCCCAGTGGAAGGCTTTAGGTGAAATATAACCCCAAGATAACTCAAATGAAGAGATTGATGGGTTGCAAAGGATCTCCTGAACGAAGAGAAAAATGATGGGTTTAAATATCTCATTCTTAACAACATGTGAATCATGAGACATGAACTCAAATTATCAAGAATGACATAATACCACCTCGAATGATACGGTTGAAAGAATTGCACTTTAAAATGCAAGATAAAGAATACTTGAGCTCCTCTGAAAAGAATCTCGATGAACACTTCGAGAAGGAATTAAATCCTTTGTGAATCATCATGTAGCCTCCATGAAGAACTCCGGCAATAAAAGGATGATCAAATGAAATGAAGGATGAAAAGAATAAGGTTGAAGCCTTGCAGTGATAAGATGAAACTTTGAAATGATAAAACCGAGAAAACTTGGAACTCCGGAAAGAAAGATGAACAAATGAAATCAAGAATTTTGATGAACCTCCGGAATAAGGAATATAATTTACTCGATGAAACAAGAATAAGAATTACATTATGCTCATCCTTCACCAATTAAATTGATGACAAGCAATGGAATTGACGTACCACTTATTCTCGTAGCAAAGGATTAAGATAGAATGGCGCAAACTTGGGAAGGTCTTCAACGAACCACCGGTAGGATTGGAAAGAACGAATGAATCAATATGATAACGAAGGAAGAGAACTCTTGAACGAACCACGGTAAGAATTGAAAATGAACAAAGAAAAGATAAAGAAACACCGGGAAGAATTAGAAAATGAAGGAAGATACTTGAGAGAATTTGGATACAAGAGAACGAAGAGATCATGAACTGATTAGAGGATATTTGAACGATGCACCGGTAAGATTTGGAGAACGAGAGATGAAAGCTTGAATGAATAATTATGACATGATGGCCTTCGGAGGAAAGAAACGGAAACAACTCATGAATTGCTCCGGATGGGTATGAAAAGAATTCTCGCAATCGAAAACAATTATGAGAGGATGACTACAAGCTAGAACCATGAATCTTGAAGAGAATGGAGCAAGATTTAAGAGAAACTCTTCTTTGGTCTTCAAATGTTGAGAATGACGATGAGAAACACCACAATGAATAGTTGAGGCACTCCAGAATGAAAAATTGGAAAGGTTGAACCAACGATGAAAAGAATTTGAAAGATCTTGGAGAAAGACACCTGACTGATGAAAATTCATTCTTACGTCAAAACTGGAAAAGCAATTGAGAATAACTCCGGGAAAATTAGAAGAGTCAGGTAAGATCCTGGGAAAAGACCTGTGGGTTAGGGGCCACTCAAAATAAACACCGTTGAACGATTTAAAAGAGAGATTGCGACGGTTGAATTAAATGGCTTGAATGAGATAACAACCTCGAAATAGCTTGAACGGATTAGGAATGAAAACATGAATCTCTTGAAGCATCTTCAGCACTCCGGAACAGTTGAATAGTGAGAAGTGGATGATTAAGAGGTGCACCGGTACGAGAAAACATTTGAAACGAGGAAAAAGGTATGATCGACACCGAAAGCTTGAATTGAATCCACCAGAGAAGAAAAGAGAACGAAGAATAATAAATTTGAAGCTCCATTAGTATCTTCATGGGAAAACACCGGATAAGAACATTGGAAGAAAAGAATGGAGAGACTTCTCATCAATAAAAAGGACACTTTATTGAGAAATCTGGGTCCTTGAAGAAAGAGGGTGGGAGGGCGGGAAAAACAAAGACAACTTGGGACGGATGAAACAAACACCGTTGAGAATACTTAGAGTTGATCTTGCGGATGTTGAAAATAATCAGATCTACTTGAAGAGAAAACATCGGTTGAAAAGGATTGACATGACAATCTCGATTATCATGAAGGATTAGTATTCACAACGGAGTATGGGAACACCGGTTGGAAAGGTATGGAATCAACACTTGACTTCGAAGCAACTCGAATACCACAAAACAAAACAAAACAAAGGATTTGGCTTGCAGAATAAGCCGGAACAAATACATATGATAGAGATTTACCCAATCCCATATCATGCATCTGTCGGAAAGATATTCTAGGAGCTACTTGAATTCCCACCTATAAACTCCCGAAACTTCCTGGTTATGCAATCTGGTGTTGGGGATACAGGGGACACAAAATATATCACCCAAACTAACAATACCTAGATCCAGCTGTATCCATCCTTCAACACATAACCAAGAAAACTCCGGAAATCGTGTACCTCAACCTTCGAAAAGCATCCGTTATACAAGCTATGGCAATACTCCCGCACTCGCCTCAGAACTGGGCTATCAGGGTTATCTCACCAACAACTGTACAAAAGAGATTTTCGATGTCGGCGTACTAAACTCAGGTATTCTAGAACTGCAACGATAAAATTATGACGACAACACCTCAGAGCTCAACTCCCCGGGACACCTCCACTAAACCCCTGCTGACAGGAGGCACCAAGACAATGTTGTCATCACAAAACCATCGGAATGATTCTAAGATACCCGCGTGATCCTAAAAAAAATTTAGTGAAATTTGAGAAGAGAAGAGTCAAAACTCTACGTCAGGATGCCTTACCAGAGCGATGAGGAGACTGGGAAGTAAAAAGAATTCCTAAACTCTCCGATACATAATTCCTAAATGACTCAAAACATTTTTCTAGACACAACTCGGCCGCTAAAAACGATCAATCAGTGGGGGCTCCTAAGGTCGGGGAAAGCTCTGATTACCAACTTGTAACGCCCTCGATGCGGCTATATCTCCCACGTGTCGAAGCACGACTTAGAGGCATAACCGCATTGAAAGCAATGTCGCAAGTGAGGTAATCTTCACACAACCCATGTAATTCATAAGGGAAAGAGATACATAGTTGGCTTACAACCGCCACTTCACACAATACATGAGTAAAGCATTACATCATACAGATACAATCAAGGTCCGACTACGGAACCAAAATAAAAGAAGACTACCCCAAATGCTACACAGATCCCCGATCGTCCCGACTGGGCTCCACTACTGATCAACTGAAACGAAACAACACAATGAACAAGATCTTCATCAAGCTCCTCCTTGAGCTCGGGTGCGACACCTGCACGGTTTCATCGGCACCTGCAAACTGGTTTTGGAAGTATCTGTGAGTCACGGGGATTCAACAACCTCACACCCGCGAGATCAAGACTATTTAAGCTTAAAGGCAGGACAGGGTAATGAGGTGGAGCTGCAGCAAGCGACTAGCATATCTGGTGTCTAGCATACGCAAATGAGAGCGAGAAGAGAAGGCAAAAGCACGGTCGAACAACTATGATCAAGAAGTGATCCTGAAACTACTTACGTCAAGCATAACTCCAACACCGTGTTCACTTCCCGGACTCCGCCGAGAAGAGACCATCACGGTTACACACGCGGTTGATGTATTTTAATTAAGATCAACTTCGGGTTTTCTACAACCGGACATTAACAAATTCCCATCTGCCACATAACCACGGGCATGGCTTTCGAAAGTTCAAACCCTGCAGGGGTGTCCCAACTTAGCCCATTATAAGCTCTCGCGATCAACGAAGGATATTCCTTCTCCCCGGGAAGACCCGATCAGTCTCGGAATCCCGGCTACAAGACATTTCGACAATAATAAAACAAGTCCAGCAAAGCCGCCCGATGCGCCGACATCCTGATAGGAGCTGCACATATCTCGTTCTCAGGGCAACACCGGATGAACACTACGTACGGCAACCGAAGATACCCCAAGTTGCCTAGGGGCGGCACCGCAAGTGGCTCTAGTTTGGACCAACACTTAGACAAGCATTGGCCCGGGGGGGCTAAATAAAGATGACCCTCGAGAGAGCGACTCCCAAGGGAAAAATAGGTGATGGTGAGGCAAATGGTAAAACCAAGGTTGGGCCTTGCTGGAAAAGCTTTATTCAAAGCGAACTGTCAAGGGGGTCCCATAAATCACCCGACTGCGTTAGGGACGCAAAATCCGGGAACATAATACCGATATGACGGAAACTAGGGCGGCAAGAGTGGAACAAAACACCAGGCATAAGGCCGAGCCTTCCACCCTTTACCAAGTATATAGATGCATTAATTAAATAAGATATATTGTGATATCCCAACAAGTAAACATGTTCCAACAAGGAACAACATCTCCATGTTCCAACAAGGAACAAAGTTCATCTTCACCTGCAACTAACAACGCTATAAGAGGGGCTGAGCAAAGCGGTAACATAGCCAAACAACGGTTTGCTAGGACAAGGTGGGTTAGAGGCTTGACATGGCAACATGGGAGGCATGATAAGCAAGTGGTAGATATCGCAGCATAGACATAGCAAAAGTGCGAGCATCTAGCAAGCAAAGATAGAAGTGATTTCGAGGGTATGGTCATCTTGCATGAGATCCCGCTAGGAAGAAGAACGAGTACATGAAGGAGACAAACGGACGTAGTCGAGCGAATCCTCACAATCGCAACGTTATCGAAACTAACCCGAAGAAGCAACACCGGAAAGAAGCAAACAACATGGTAAACCAACAAGCACAAACATGGCATGATGCACAACCAAGTATGATGCATGTCCGGTTTAAATAGCATGGCATGGCAAAGTGCAACAATCAATACTACAAATTAAGTGGAGCTCAATATGCAACGAGTTGCATATTGGAGAAACACCACATCAATTATTTAGTTCTCTCTCGATTATGTACCCAACAATATTAAATGTTATTAAACAAGGCAAGGGGTGAAGCATATGAAAACTACCTATTTAGGCAAGTTTAAATGAGGCCGGAACAACAAACAATATTTCCGGAAAATCCCCATATGCCTTTAGCAATTTGGTGCAACAACAATTTTAAACATTTTTAAATGTTGTTATCATGATGCGGATGACAATGCAAGTTTTAAGCAATTTTTATGAAAATGTTGACATCTAATATGATAGGGAGCATTTGGTCACCATGGCGGAACAAAAGGGGTGCCACGGCAACGATAACGAAAATGATGCCACGGCAACATATCGGTTCCGGTAGCTCATGGAGATACCGGTGCAAAAGGAAGCGTGTCGTGAGCGTGTCATGCAAGATGGTGGGGTGATCCCGGCAACCGGGTTCCCACGAGTTAGTGGCATGGAAACGAGTGACAATTCGGATACGGTGCAAACGGTGCAAAACTCGAGCATCTCATACAACACACATGCATTCACCCACGGGTCATCGTCTCGGTGTTATACCTTCGAAGCGTGCATTTTCGGAGTGGATCGAGTTACGGTGGTAGGGGTACACTTGTCGAAGGGGAAGTAGTTGTTCACGGGTCGTCGTGGGAAGTAGAGGAAGTAGTCGTGGTACTTGGGGTCTTCAGACTTGCCGGTCTCGGTTCGTGCGATGGTAGAGGTACATCTTGTAGTGGAACTTGGTGCATCCAAGGTCTTCGGGGTAGTGGTACGCATTCTATCGGCGAACGTGGGTGTCGTGGTACTTGGCGAAACGAGGGGTGCACCGGGCCTTGGCGTGCAGAAGACACTTGGAACAGAGAAGCCATCGGGCTGCTGTTCGTTGGAAACGAGATGAACCAGGGGGGTCAAAGCAGCAGCGGGGCAAGCACTGGTCCAGCGGGCCGCGGGGGGCGCCGAGAACCCAGTGGAGCAACGGCAACAGCGAATGGAGCGGTGGCACCATGGATGGAGCTTGTAGCTCAAGCAGGGAGGTGGAAGTGTAGACGGTGCCGACGGCAGCAGATGTGCAAGAGGCGGAGCAAGGCGCCCGATGGAGGAAACTGGCGGCGCCGAGCAGAGGCTTGGGCGGAGCTCGTTCGGCTGGACGCTGGCAAGGAGGAAGGACATCGCGGAGCGGAGTCGCGAGGAACGCAGGGGCCGCGGGTGGCTGCGTGTCTGCGGGAGCGAAGCGATGGATGCGGTGGAGAAGCTGCGGGCCAGCACGGTGGCCTCCATGGTCGGCGGTCGTGCAGGTCGCGCAAGGCGAAGGGACGCCGCGGGAGGCAGCGGCGAGCTTGAGGGCCGGCGGCACGCGTGGAGGAAGAGGAGCCCGGGCGCGGAGCTGACGAAGGAGGGCCAAGGGAGGTCACAGGGGGCTCGCCGGTGCGAGATCCGGGCAGCAGAGGGAGGAGGTGGCGGCGCTAGGTGGAATGAGGGGAAGGGGAGATCGAACGAGGCACGCGCTCGCTGTCTCCTGGCGGCGCGAGGGGAAACGAGAGGGAGAGATCGAGAGGAGGGGGTCGGGCTAGGGTTTAGGTAGGCACTAGAGTTGGGCCTTGGTTGGATCTTGGGCCGGCCGGCCTGAGGCTGCAGCTGGGCTTGCTCCTCTCTCCCTCTTATTCACATAATTTCTTTAATAGAAAAGAAAATTGAGAGAAGAAAAGAAAGAGAGGGTTAGGGAAAGAAGTTGGACATGGGGATTATTTTCCCGGACTCACAAAAATGCGCTTGTCCCAAGAAAATAGAAGTGAGCATGATTGTAAGATTTAAATTCAAAGTCATTTGAATTTAATTCAAAAGGTTTGAACAAAGACTAGGATTTAGAAGTGCTCAAAAATGTTGAGAATTTAGGAGGAGCCTCGATAAAAGAGATAAAGAATTGTGGACAAGATTGAAGGTCAAACTCGAAGAGGAATAGGCATGGGAATTATTTTTGCAAGTGTGTGATGGTTAATTCCAAAAGAATGGAATATTTATTATAGCTCCCTAATAATATTGGGAGTATATGTTTTAAAGAGAAACCACCATGTGAGTTCCCTCAATTTAAATGGACCGAAGATCCATGCAATTTATTTAGTTGAGGTTTTAAAAATTAAAGACATGCTGACATGATGACATGATGCAATACAAAAAAATAAAAAGGCAGGCACAAATGAAACACACGACGAAACCCGGAATATATGGAAGTCTTCTCGAGCATCGGTCTCGGGGCGTTACAGGCGGCCTCCTTAGGCTGGCTTCCGAGGAGCGGCGATCTCTATGCAAGGCTCACCTCGTGAGATCCAAATGACGTGAGCCATGACGACCAAGGCCAGGCGGGCATAGTGTACCCGTTTTCTCTTTGCTGCTAAGGAGGCAAGCGCAGGCGCAGAGTCCCAAGGAATCAACTAAAGGTTTCCACTCCAGTGCAACAAGACCAAGACCGCCAGGACGGCAGGATGGAGGTCATTGCCAAGCCCACCTTGGCGTCACGACCAGAGGCTTTTGCAGGCGAAGACTACTTTTGTCAGGATAGCATGTACTAGCTGTCCCCCTTTGAATTGGCCGTTGTGGGATCCCTTCCCGCCTACATTTGGGAAGAGGACCAAGGCCACTATAAATAGGACCTAGCCACCACCGTAGAGGAGGACGGATCATTCGGATCATCCTCATACCCACCAGCTCATCGAGCACAAGAACACCTCTCCTCCGGAGGTTGTTCTCCCACTGTACTAGTTCATCCTCAGCCCCTCGAGGCCAATCCACCACAAAGTAGGAGTAGGGTTTTACACCGCATGGTGGCCCCAACCTGGGTAAACTGTTGTGTCTCTTTTCCATTCAGTTCGTCGAGCTAGGCCGTGAGATTAGCGAGCATGCAGACTGAGGAGGATGAGTTCTTCGCACGCACCCAAGAGTTCGAACCTCTCAAGGGTCTGCGGAACCCGAAATCCGACAAAGCTGGCGTCGCACACCTTCAATTGAAGATTCTGAACATTCGTCTTCGGCTGCAACTGTTGTTGCGAGATTCATCGACGAAGAAGATGATGCCACTTCACCAACTCTGGCTGCACTGCACCATGATTCTGCTTCAGGCCCATCTGCGCCACCCAACTCCAACATCGACCCTGCTCCAACATCTTCTCCAACTGGGAATGAGTAGATCCTCTATGTCTTCAAACCTTTTTGCTCCTTGCTGACAAAAGGGGGAGAAGCATATGAGGTTGATAGTCTTCAAGCGGGTCCATATGGGGTGGTTGCATTATTTTTGCTAAGTTATTACAACTCTCGTTTTGAAACTATTTGGCTCTTGAGTTGTAACACTTAAACTTGATGGTCGTGTGCTACTTTTGCTGCTACTTTGTGATGCGATGATAAATTCTGCATGAAGTCATTCTGCAGACGCCCATTTCTCATTATGCATGTCATGATCTTCGTTATTCTTATATATGCATGATGAATTGTCTTCGTAAGTTGAAGATGATCTCCACAAAGTAAAACCTACCATGTGCATTTGCATTCAAAAGCAAACTACTTATATGCACATCTTCAGGGGGGGGGGCTTTTGCAACTTATGAAGACAATGACTTTGATCTTTAACTTCCACATACTTTTATCCCCATTGAAAACTTCAACCAGTTTGTCATCAATCACCAAAAAGGGGGGGTTGTAAGTGCATCTAGTGCCATCCCTAGTTGGTTTTGGAGTATTGACAACAAACTTGGTTGAGGGACTAATGTGCTTGTGAGAATTGTAGGATAACATAGGTAGTAGTCCCTTATTGATTCGGTTTACCTACCAGAGATGGCCCCTAAAAATGTGTGAAGACATTGAAGACAATGGTGGTTCATGAAGACATTCACGATGAAGATTATGACATGTGAAGACATTCACGATGAAGATTATGACATGTGAAGACATTCACGATGAAGATTATGACATGTGAAGACATTCACTTGAAGACTGTGGAGTGCGAAGACATAGTTGTTTCATAGTTTCCTTTTCTTCTTTATTGAGTCATGGGAACCACTGTACTGTTAAGTGGGGTCCAAGTGAACAAAGTCAGAATGACTGATGTGATGCTCAACCAAAATCCTATGTCTTCGAGCGAAGATAATGAGAGCAAATCCTATCCAGAGCTGGATGAGTCAGCTTTACTTGTAGCCCAAGTCAAGCTGTCGCGTGTGTTTGAAATCCGACTGTTGGACACGTGTCGGTTCCTTATTGACCCAGGGTCATTTCGGACATATCAGGTCGGGTTGCCTCCTGGCTATAAATAGCCCACCCCTACACCATAAATTGGTGGCTGCTTAAAGTTAGTTCACGGCTTTTGTCGTTTGAGAGCAACCCACCTCTGAAGCCTTTTTTGTCGTTTGAGAGAAACCCACCTCCGAAGCCTTTGAGGGAGAGATCCTTGTGAGGACAAACCCAAAACACCCAGAACCAAAGAGTATTAGGCATCACTGAAGTCTTTCTGTTTGCGTGACCTGAAGACTTGTTACACTTGAGGACTGTGAATCCTCCAGCCGGTTAGGCGTCGCGTTCTGAGCATTCAAGAGTCATTGTGGATCGCCGGTGAAGGAAATCTGTGAAGGTTTGGAAGTCTACCTTGAAGACTTACCAGAGTGATTGGGCGAGGACTGGGTGTCCTTAGCTCAAGGGGAATAAGGTGAAGATGCGGTCTTCTGAGTTCAATCTCAGCCTCCCTAACCAGACGTACAGTTGTCAAAGCAACTGGAACTGGTCTACCAAATCCTTGTCTTCACCAAGCAACTGGTTCTATCCCCCACTTCCCTTTACTTTTCAGTTTGTCTTCGTGTAGCCATTGCTTGCTTGTCTGATCTAATTGACTTCACTGTGTGAAGACTATTTCCTGTTTGGCTTCATACTGTCTTCCATCCTGATCCCTACTACCTAGCTGCTGATAGTCTTTGTGCTTTCACTACATTGCTTACTTGACTATGGCTTGTCTAGTGTAGTCTATCTTCCGCTACATATCAATAGGTTCATTTCATCGGTTTGTCTTCAAAGACCTCGTGTTTTGAAGACTTTCATAAAAATCGCCTATTCACCCCCCTCTAGTCGATAACTAGCACTTTTAGCGTTTCTGATCAACACTGAAACGTCAAGCTAGCTGGCGTTTCTTCCCTAGCCCACTGCCATGCCGAGAACGTGTTGCTTGCTGACGTGGCAGGCCAGAAATGCCGAGGCAGCTAGCGTTTCTGGAAACGCCAGCATCTATGGCGTTTTGGGTGCAGATATTTTAGGTGCCCGTGGGGCTTTCACCCACCACTCACCACTCACTCCCTTCTCCCTCATTGGCCTATCCTGAGCTCTTGCCCCTTTCCCCCTTTGTGTCCCTCACTTAGCCCCTCTCAAATCCTTGCAAATCGATTGGGTTGGTCCATGGATCCGGTGTCATTTCCGTTCGTTGAGGTAACCTCCTTCATCTCACAAATGTTTATTGGTTGGATTTGTCTATTTGGGTTGTTTTGTTCATGTGGTTCCTAACCCTATTTTTGAACATGGATCTATAATGTGATGTTCTTGAGTATTTTTGTTCCAATAGTGTTGCATTGTGATGTTGGTGAACATACCTTATTGTTTGGGTTATGCCTAGGGTTAGGGTTATGCCTAATGTTAAGATTTAGAGTTAGGGTTAGTGGTTTTGTTAGCAATGTGGTATATTTAGCACTGTGCATTTCTTATACTTATGTTCCCCTTTTTTAGAGGGACAAGATTGTGAATATTCATTATATTAACAAAGAGGCATTCATGAATGTGGATATTGTTGACAAGTATGAGGAAGTGTTGATATTTCTTGAGACTCCTAGTTATGAAGAGGTTGTGGAAGAAACACGGATAAGATTAAAATGGGTGGATGCAAGTGACCAAGTTGAATTAGTAGGAAGATATGATGTTGGGTCGGCACACAAGTGTGGAATGAAGATAATGCCTATCAAGTCCAATTTGCATTGTTGGGTTGCATATAAGGAGGTTGTTGCATCCTCGGCAGTCAAGTCACTCGAAGTCTTTGCAACTAAGGTGGTAAATGCTCCTCTCTTTCATGTTGACTTGAACCAAACCTTAGTAGATGATGTGAGCCCGATTAGTAGTGTGCCGCCTATTGTTGAGCATAAAGTTGAAGTGGAAGCCAATGAGTATCCCCAATATGAGTTCGGAGTTAGTGCACCAATCAATGATGATGGTCATGACTCTGACAAAGAGTATGAGAGGCACCACAACATTGTTGGTGACGTAGAGGCTGAAGTAAGGCATAAGGACATGGATCCTGGTATTATCTATCAGCGTGCTTGTGTGGATGACTCGGATGATGAAGGCCCAGTGAATGAGTTGGACGAGGATGGCTTGGCTGAGAAAGAAACAGAGTGGTACACAAAAATCACCGGTAGGGATCACAAAGTTCCCTTGTTTTGTGATGTTAGCCTTGCAGATAAGGTTATAGTCGGCGGTGGCATGAGCAAGACAACTGAGGCTAGACATTTCCCAAGTAGTACACCTGACGAGATTTCGATGTCGTACGTAATTAAGGAAAGGTTTGACGGTTTGTAAGGGCGGTAATGGCCGTCGAGTTCAGCCATCATGGTGTGCCTTTAAAGTTGAGCACAAACTAGAGAAGATCCATTCTTCTAAAATAAGGCTTGTAGCGACGGTCATACTTCAGAGTCTCACGTGGGTTGTGGCCTCTCAACCGAAGAATTGGAGGAACCTACAAAAAACACACGCACAATTTAGATACTTCTCTAAACTACTCAAAATATGATAATCAAACAATGTAGATACATAATTACCTCCCCTCTTTCCACTAGCACATAAAGATGCTTCTCCTCGTAATAATCATCAAGGCCGGGATTTTTATCCGGCTCAAACATCCTACAAAATAAGGTGAATGGATTCATTATGATATATGCTTAAAATTATGACCACATTGTATACAAAATCGTGTGAGAAACTACTACAAATCACGAACCACATTACCAACACCAATTCTTTTCAACCAATTTTATCCCAAAGAATCTATTAACTAATTATGAACAAATAATAGGTTCAACCTAATCCAAAAAAATGGTCTATCTATAAACCCAATACTACACAAGTTCACTAAGAATACTTCAACACAAGGAGTACATGTCTTCTTTCTAAACATAATCTGACCAAAATATTCATCAAACAAATCACTAACAACTCATCTTAGGGTTCCACCATGTTTGAAAAAATGCATCTACAATAGCCAATCTTGACTGAAAATAAATGGAGGATTGGGAAGAGAATACCTCAAGCAACTCGAGGATGCTCCGATCTACTCGTCTTGATGGTCAAAATAGAAGATTTGGGAGGAATTTGGTGAAGAAGGGGAGGGAAGGCCACCAGTTCTTCGCTCAGACGAACTGCCCGACCGGGGCTGCGAGTGGGCTCGGTCCGGCCCCCACGGCCCCGCGCGCATTACTTAATCCAGGCCAGAAACGCCAGGGACGTTGGCGTTTCAACCCTGCCACGTCAGGGACAAAAGCGGGCTAGGGCTGGCCGTGGGCCAGGGTTGAAACGCTAGCTACCTCGGCGTTTCCAAGTTCGTCTGCAACACTAGCTGGGTCGGCGTTTCAATGTTAATCAGAAACGCCGTGGGCTCTGGCGTTTCTAAAAAAGTCAAATCATGAAATACTTTCATATCGAGTTCAGTTTGCGACGAAATACGACTCACAAGGTCAGGTCAGAACAGTGATTTCGGCCTCTGGCTAGAGTGCAGTGCACGCTCCTTCCTTCCACCGAGAGAAGAGAAGACGAGAAAACCCACACATTTTCCGACGCCTCCCACCGGTCCTACTCACTCTCCCTGTCCTATCCTGTCCTCTCCTAGGGGGATGCCAACTGCCAAAGAGAGCCCGGTCCTAAACAAAAGGATGAAAGCTGGCTGAGCAGAATCCATCCATGAAAAAAGGTCTCGAGCCCTACCCTACCCTACCGTTACCATGGGTGGGCAGCCACTCACACCCCGCGTGCACTGCATCGCATCACTCATCGCCCCACCCTCCAGCTCCAGGTTCTACGCAATTCCTGCAATTTGCTTACAACCATATTAACCAATCAATCAATCAATCAAATTCACGCGTACGGAGTTGGACGGATCGTGCAGCAATTTGCGAATGCTTCCTGCGTTGCAATATTCTTGTGATTGAATCAACAAGTGTCTCTCTTACCCAGAGCACACAGGAGGAGATCAAATCAGAGTCAGAGACAAACCAATTTATTAGTCTTAAATTACTAAGAGTACAAGTTAATATAACTGTATATTTCCTTTTGTCTCTATCAACGGGTGCATCTTCTCCTCTACTATCTGAACATAGATTACTAAGCTTCGTTCATCCCTAGGAGTACCTTTTCTCCGGATGTATCCTGGGTGAACATTTGCAAGTAGAGAGAAGGCCACCACTCGCCTCCGACCCCGCTCCCCGCTCCTAGGGTTCCCCCGCCGCCGCCACGGCGGACGGAGCCCGCCGGAGCCACCAGCCCCTTCCCCCTTTCGTTCCCCTTCTCCTCCCTCCCCTCCATTCCCCGTACCCCGACGTCGCCTCCCCGAGCGAGGCGGCCGAGGGCCCTTCCCTCGCGCCCCTCCAGCTCTCCCCCGCGTCCCTTCCTCCTCCCGTCGCCGTCAGCGTGCGCCACTGGTCCTCGGCCGCGTGGTGCTGGCGGCGGTGGGCATGCCTCTCCCCGCGCGCGGCCCTCCCCTACTCAGGCGATGATGGCCGGCGGCGGTGCGCCTCGGCCGGCTTCGGTGCTGCCCGCCGGTGGTGATGCCGCGGGCCGCGGTGGTGCTCGACACGGCGGTGCGGCCGTTGGCCATGGGGCGGTTGCCCGCCCAGCCCAGATCTGGGCCATTTTGGGCCTCATCCGGGTTGGGCAGGCCGGTGGCTCGGCGTTCGGCGGCGTCGTTCCTTGGTGCTGGCGTGGTGACGGTGGTCTCGAGCGGTGAGGGCTTCGTCGATCGGCGCGCTGCAGCGTGGTGACAGGACTGTCCGGGTCCAAGTGGACCCGGCCGGGCACTCGGTGCCCGGCAAGTCCTTGCCGCCGCGTCCGGTTGGCCCCGCTGAGGCGGTGGAGGCTGTCCCCTCCCTCCGGTCGCGTTGTGGTCGCTCTCGTGGCCGTTGTTCCCTTTCCATCTCCAGGTCTCGTGTTGGTAGCTCCAGTGAGGCAACGAGGGTTGCCCGGTAATCATGGTGGCACACGCTGGTGGGCGGATGTTGGGGTGATGCATGTCGAAATGCCTGGGGTGGTGGTGGTGGTCGTGGATCGGGAGAAATCCATGTCGGCTTGTCCGGCACCGACGCGGTGACGCCTGCAGGCGCCATCGGTACCTCCTGAGGGGTGTCGGGTGTATCCCTTCCCCACTATCCCCCGTGTACCGGGGGAAACCCTAAAACTTGTTCGGGCAACAATGGTGACGCCGTCTCATCCCTTCTTGAAGGTGTTGCTTGGTGCACGACGCTTCGGGATGCTGGGAGCGTGGTGGTACTTCTTTGGAGGGTGCAGCGGTTGCCGGGCTTCTTTCTCCGTTGATCTGCCGATGTCGGCATTTATTTCTCTTCTTTTTTCTTCTTGTTTTTTCTTTTAGGCTTTGATGTGTTGTGACCCCAGCAAACTGGATATATCGCTGTCTGCTTTATATATAAAGCGGGAGAAACCCTTTATCATAGTACCTTTTCTCCTCTACGCATGTTTTGCAGTTTCCTGCCTACATTTCCTCTCGTATATTCTAGAGTTTACGTAGCTTGGAGCTTTAGTTTCTCGGCATGGTGGCAGGGTTCACACCGACGAAAGCTACCCAATTTCCCTCTCATAAAACTCGTAAGGCTTTGAGGATTTCAAGTTATTAATCTCCCCTTTCTGTCTTAAAATACTGCAAGTGTGCAACTATCTACTCATGTTTGTCTCTTTCAACTGGATATAAATTCTCGTGTACTATCTCATGATTTTTCTGGAAATGAAGTTTAAGAACCCCGGCAACTGCATCAATCGATACATACGATCATTTTTATTTGTTATTCAACATAGGTCTAACAAGAATATACATCAAGCCACACGAAGGCACCACTCACATCTACAAAACTCGATAATGTGAAGTGCTCTCACTTTTCATATCTAAAACCGATGTCGTTGCCGATCCGTCCACATAACGTATCGGAACGCACATCCGGTACAGCATACCTATAGCTTACACCACATGCACACGTTTTAGATGCCACCATCATCATCAAACCGTTGACCCATCTTGAGGAGAGAAATATGCATCATCCTTGCCAGTCCGTTCGTCCGTCGACACCATCACGGCACCCAACGGCGCCACCACCCCACGCTCGTATGTCCAGACGCTAAGATCGATTCTGGAAGATCTGTCGTGTGTAGCACCTGCCGACCAGGCATGACACGATGTAGCACCTGTCGGTCAGGCATGATTTGACATCTTCACCGAAAGCTCCGTGCAAGACGAAGCCGCTCCACCTCCTGCCTCTATCTTCCAGCTCTGCTCCACAAACGATGCTCCCAAGAGAGAAAACGACACCGCAGTACCGTCATTGTCCGATCTGGAAGACCAGATCCTAGGGTTTCCCCAGAGCAGCACGAGTGGGTCGACAGTAGTTACACGATGATGCCTTCATCAAGGTAACGCCGCAGAACGCCGCCATCGCCTGCCATCGGCTTGGTTTTCACTGGCAACTATGTCCTCTCGACTTGCAGCTGGAACTAGATGGCGGATCTCGAGATCTGACCATCCAGCCTCAGGCCGACCACCTCCGACGGAGGAGATGGCCACCACCGCCAACGGCACCTACCAGATTAGATCTGACTGGAGGTGTCGCCGACCAGTCAACCATGGCCACATCCCCTCCTGATCCGCCCTCCCCACGAAGACGCCGGAGCAGTGCTGAACCGCTGGGAAAGATGAAGACCGAAGGGTGATCTCGCGCCGCCGGTCCCTCCAAATCACGGGGCTGTAGCCTAGATCCCCGCGCGTCCCCATCACCGGCAGCACCCCGGCTTAGCCGGTGCACGTCTCTAGGGACTACAAGGTGGAGGAGAGGGGGGAGGGGGTGGCGGCAGGGGCGCTGGGGTTGGCCCCCTGATCGCCCTGGAGGGAATGATACTGTTGGGGAACGTAGCAGAAATTCAAAATTTTCTACGCATCACCAAGATCAATCTATGGAGAGACTAGCAACGAGGGAAGGGGAGTGCATCTACATACCCTTGTAGATCGCTAAGCGGAAGCGTTCAAGTGAACGGGGTTGATGGAGTCGTACTCATCGTGATCCAAATCACCGATGATCCTAGTGCCGAACGGACGGCACCTCCGCGTTCAACACACGTACAGCCCGGTGACGTCTCCCATGCCTTGATCCAGCAAGGAGAGAGGGAGAGGTTGAGGAAGACTCCATCCAGCAGCAGCACAACGGCGTGGTGGTGGTGGAGGAGCGTGGCAATCCAGCAGGGCTTCGCCAAGCACCGCAAGAGATGAGGAGGAGAGAGGCAGGGCTGCACCAACAGGGAGAGATCAGATCGCGTGTTATGGGCAGCCCCAGGCCTCACTATATATAGGGGAGAGGGAGGAGGGTGCGCCCCCTCTAGGGTTCCCACCCCTAGGGGGGCGGCAGCCCTAGATGGGAAAGGGGAGGCGGCCAAGAGGGGGAGAGAGGGGGCGCCCCCTAGGGTGGGCCTTAGGCCCATCTAAGCCTAGGGTTTCCCCTTTCTCCTCCTTTGCTGCGCCTTGGGCCTTGTGGGGGGCGCACCAGCCCACCTGGGGCTGGTGCCCTCCCACACTTAGCCCAAGTAGCCCTCCGGGGATGGTGGCCCCACTTGGTGGACCCCCGGACACCTCCGGTGGTCCCGGTACACTACCGGTGATGCCCAGAACACTTCCGGTGGCCAAAACCATACTTCCTATACATAAATCTTTACCTCCGGACCATTCCGGAACTCCTCGTGACGTCCGGGATCTCATACGGGACTCCGAACAACATTCGGTAACCACATACAAGCTTCCTTTATAACCCTAGCGTCATCGAACCTTAAGTGTGTAGACCCTACGGGTTCGGGAGACATGCAGACATGACCGAGACATTCTCCGGTCAATAACCAACAGCGGGATCTGGATACCCATGTTGGCTCCCACATGTTCCACGATGATCTCATCGGATGAACCACGATGTCAAGGACTTAAACAATCCCGTATAGAATTCCCTTTGTCTATCGGTACGATACTTGCCCGAGATTCGATCGTCGGTATCCCTATACCTTGTTCAATCTCGTTACCGGCAAGTCTCTTTTACTCGTTCCGCAACACATCATCTCGTGATCAACTCCTTGATCACATTGTGCACATTATGATGATGTCCTACCGAGTGGGCCCAGAGATACCTCTCCGTCACACGGAGTGACAAATCCCAGTCTCGATTCGTGCCAACCCAACAGACACTTTCGGAGATACCTGTAGTGTACCTTTATAGCCACCCAGTTACGTTGTGACGTTTGGCACACCCAAAGCACTCCTACGGTATCCGGGAGTTGCACAATCTCATGGTCTAAGGAAACGATACTTGACATTAGAAAAGCTTTAGCATACGAACTACATGATCTTGTGCTAGGCTTAGGATTGGGTCTTGTCCATCACATCATTCTCCTAATGATGTGATCCCGTTATCAACGACATCCAATGTCCATGGTCAGGAAACCGTAACCATCTATTGATCAACGAGCTAGTCAACTAGAGGCTTACTAGGGACATGGTGTTGTCTATGTATCCACACATGTATCTGAGTTTCCTATCAATACAATTCTAGCATGGATAATAAACGATTATCATGAACAAGGAAATATAATAATAATCAATTTATTATTGCCTCTAGGGCATATTTCCAACAGTCTCCCACTTGCACTAGAGTCAATAATCTAGTTCACATCGATATGTGATTAACACTCAAGGTCACATCCCTATGTGACTAACACCCAAGAGTTCTGGGTTTGATCATGTTATGCTTGTGAGAGAGGTTATAGTCAACGTGTCTGAACCTTTCAGATCCGTGTGTGCTTTACAAATATCTATGTCATCTCCTAGATGCAGTTACCACGCTCTATTTGGTGCTATTCCAAATAACTGTTCTACTATATGAATCCAGTTTACTACTCAGAATAATCTGGATTAGTGTCAAAGTTTGCATCGGCGTAACCCTTTACGACGAACTCCTTTTTTTTCACCTCCATAATCGAGAAAATTCCTTAGTCCACTAGTTACTAAGGATAACTTTGACCGTTATCCTGTGATCCATTTCTAGATCACACTTGTACCCCTTGACTGACTCATGGCTTGGCACACTTCAGCTGCGGTACATAACATAGCATACTTTAGAGCCTACGACTAAAGCATAGGGGACGACCTTCGTCCTTTCTCTCTATTCTGCCGTGGTCATGTCTTGAGTCTTGCTCAATACTCACACCTTGTAACACAGCCGAGAACTCCTTCTTTGCTGATCTATTTTGAACTCCTTCAAAATCTTGTTCATGGTATGCGTTCGTTTAAAAGTACTATTAAGCGATTTTGATCTATCCTTATAGATCTTGATGCTCAATGTTCAAGTAGCTTAATCCAGGTTTTCCATTGAAAAACACTTTTCAAATAACCCTATATGCTTTCCAGAAATTCTACATCATTTCTGATCAACAATATGTCAACAACATATACTCATCAGAAATTCTATAGTGCTCCCACTCACTTCTTTGGAAATACAAGTTTCTCATAAACTTTGTATAAACCTAAAACCTTTGATCATCATCAAAGCGTATATTCCAACTCCGAGATGCATACTCCAGTCCTGAGCTTTGCATACTTGTTAGCATCTTTAGGATTGACAAAATCTTCTGGTTGTATCACATACAACCTTTCCTCAAGAACAAGGAAACAATATTTTGACATCCCATCTGCAAGATTTCATAAATAATGCAGTACCTGCTAATTCCAAAAGACTCTTAGCATCGCTACGAGTGAGAAAGTCTCATCGTAGTCAACTCCTTGAACTTGTCGGGAAACACCTTAACGACAAGTCGAGCTTTCTCAATGGTGACACTTACCATCATTGTCTGTCTTCCTTTTAAAATCCATATGTACCCAACAGCCTTACGACCATCAAGTAGTTCTTTCAAAGTCTACACTTTGTTTTCATACATGGATCCTCTCTCGGATTTTATGGCCTCGAGCCATTCATCGGAATCCGGGCCCACCATCGATTCTCCATAGCTCGTAGGTTCATTGTTGTCTAGCAACATGACCTCCAAGACAGGATTATGTACCACTCTGAAGCAGTACGCATCCTCGTCGACCTACGAGGTTTGGCAGTGACTTGATCCGAGGCTTCATGATCACTATCATCAGCTTCCACTTCAATTGGTGTAGGTGCCACAGGAACAACTTCCTGTGCCCTGCTACACACTAGTTGTAGTGACGGTTCAATAACCATATCAAGTCTCCACCATCCTCCCATTCAATTCTTTCGAGAGAAACTTTTCCTCGAGAAAGGACCCGATTCTAGAAACAATCCCTATTGCTTTCGGATCTGAGACTGAAGGTATACCCAACTGTTTTGGGTGTCCTATGAAGATGCATTTATCCGCTTTGGGTTCGAGCTTATCAGCTTGAAACTTTTTCACATAAGCGTCGTAGTCCCAAACTTTTAAGAAACAACAACTTAGGTTTCTCTAAACCATAGTTCATACGGTGTCGTCTCAACGGATTTGTGTGGTTCCCTATTTAAAGTGAATGCAGTTGTCTCTAATGCCTAACCCATAAACGATAGTGGTAATTCGATAAGAGACATCATGGTATGCACCATATCCAATAGGGTGCAGTTATGATGTTCGGACACACCATCACTCTATAGTGTTCCAGGCGGTACTAGTCGTGAAACAATTTCCACAATGTCTCAATTGTGTACCAAACTCGCAACTTAGATATTCATCTCTATGATCATATCATAGATATTTTATCCTCTTGTCATGACGATATTCAACTTCATTCTGAAATTACTTGAACCATTCAATAATTCAGACTTGTGTTTCATCAATTAAATATACTCAAATCATCTGTGAAGTAAGAGCATAATGATATCCACTGCATGCCTCAGCACTCATTGGACTGCACACATCAAAATGTGTTACTTCCAACAAGTTGCTTTCTTGTTCCATTTTACTGAAACCGAAGCTTTCAGTCATCTTGCCCATGTGGTATGATTTGCATGTCTCAAGCGATTCAAAATCAAGTGAGTCCAAACGGTCCATCTGCATGGAGTTTCTTCATGCGTATATACCAATAGACATGGTTCACATGTCTCAATCCTTTTCAAAAATGAGTGAGTCCAAAGATCCATCAACATGGAGCTTCTTCATGCGTTTTATACAAATATGACTTACATGGCAGTGCCACAAGTAGGTGGTACTATCATTACTATCTTATATCTTTTGGCATGAACATGTGTATCACTATGATCGATATTCAATAAACCATTCATTTTAGGTGCAAGACCATTGAAGGTATTATTCAAATAAATAGAGTAACCATTATTCTCCTTAAATGAATAACCGTATTGCGATAGACATAATCCAATCAAGTCTATGCTCAACGCAAACACTAAATAACAATTATTTAGGTTTAACACCAATCTCGATGGTAGAGGGAGCGTGCGATGCTTGATTACATCAACCTTGGAAACACTTCCAACACATCTCGTCAGCTCACCTTTAGCTAGTCTCCGTTTATTCCGTAGTTTTTATTTCGAGTTACTAACACTTAGCAACCGAACCGGTATCTAATACCCTGATGCTACTAGGAGTACTAGTAAAGTACACATTCACATAATGTATACCCAATATACTTCTATCGACAGCCTTCTCATCTACCAAGTATCTAGGGTAATTCTGCTCCAGTGGTTGTTCCCCTCATTACAGAAGCACTTAGTCTCGGGTTTGGGTTCAACCTTGGGTTTCTCCACTAGAGCAGCAGCTGATTTGCCGTTTCATGAAGGATCCCTTCTTGCCCTTGCCCTTCTTGAAACTAGTGGTTTCACTAACCATCAACAATTGATGCTCCTTCTTGATTTCTACTTTCGCGGTGTCAAACATCGTGAATATTTCAAGGATCATCATATCTATCCCTGATATGTTATAGTTCATCACGAAGCTCTAGCAGCTTGGTGGCAATGACTTTGGAGAAACATCACTATCTTATCTGGAAGATCAACTCCCACTCGATTCAAGTGATTGTTGTACTCAGACAATTGAGCACAAGCTCAACTATTGAGCTTTTCTCCCTTAGTTTGCAGGCTAAGAAAATCGTCGGAGGTCTTATACCTCTTGACGTGGGCACGAGCCTGAAATCCCAATTTCAGCCCTCGAAACATCTCATATGTTCCGCGACATTTCAAAACGTCTTCGGTGCCTCAACTCTAAACCGTTCAACTGAACTATCACGTAGTTATCAAAACGTGTATGTCAGATGTTCGCAACATCCATAGACGATGTTCGAGGTCCAGCACACCGAGTGGTGCATTAAGGACACAAGCCTTCTACTGTCCGCATAATTGCTACTATCAACTTTCAACTATATTTTCTCTAGGAACATATCTAAAACAGTAGAACTAAAGCGCGAGCTTACGACATAATTTGCAAAGATCTTTTGACTATGTTTAGGATAATTAAGTTCATCTTATGAACTCCCACTCAGATAGACATCCCTCTAGTTATCTAAGTGATTACATGATCCGAGTCAACTAGGCCGTGTCCGATCATCACGTGAGACGGACTAGTCAACGTCGGTGAACATCTTCATGTTGATCGTATCTACCATACGACTCATGCTCGACCTTTCGGTCTTCTGTGTTCCGAGGCCATGTCTGTACATGCTAGGCTTGTCAAGTCAACCTAAGTGTTTGCATGTGTTCCGAGGCCATGTCTGTACATGCTAGGCTCGTCAACACCCGTTGTATTCGAACGTAAGAATCTATCACACCCGATCATCACGTGGTGCTTCGAAACGACGAACTTTCGCAACGGTGCACAGTTAGGGGGAACACTTTCTTGAAATTTTAATGAGGGATCATCTTATTTACTACCGTCGTTCTAAGCAAATAAGATGCACAAACATGATAAACATCACATGCAATCAAATAGTGACATGATATGGCCATCATCACTTTGCTCCTTTTGATCTCCATCTTCGGGGCTCCATGATCATCGTCGTCACCGGCATGACACCATGATCTCCATCATCATGATCTCCATCATCGTGTCTTCATGAAGTTGTCACGTCAACTATTACTTCTACTACTATGGCTAACGCTTTAGCAATAAAGTAAAGTAATTACATGACGTTTATGTAGACACGCAGGTCATAAATAAATTAAAGACAACTCCTATGGCTCCTGCCGGTTGTCATACTCATCTACATGCAAGTCGTGATTCCTATTACAAGAACATGATCATCTCATACATCACATCCTTTGGCCATATCACATCATATGGCATACCCTGCAAAAACAAGTTAGACGTCCTCTAATTGTTGTTTGCATGTTTTACGTGGCTGCTATGGGTTTCTAGCAAGAATGTTTCTTACCTACGCAAAACCACAACGTGATATGTCAATTGCTATTTACCCTTCATAAGGACCCTTTTCATCGAATCCGATCCGACTAAAGTGGGAGAGACTGGCACCCGCTAGCCACCTTATGCAACTAGTGCATGTCAGTCGATGGAACCTGTCTCACGTAAGTGTACGTGTAAGGTCGGTCCGGGCCGCTTCATCCCACAATGCCGCCGAATCAAGATTGACTAGTAACGGTAAGCATATTGAACAAAATCAACGCCCACAACTACTTTGTGTTCTACTCGTGCAAAGAATCTACGCAATAGACCTAGCTCATGATGCCACTGTTGGGGAACGTAGCAGAAATTCAAAATTTTCTACGCATCACCAAGATCAATCTATGGAGAGACTAGCAATGAGGGAAGGGGAGTGCATCTACATACCCTTGTAGATCACTAAGCGGAAGCGTTCAAGTGAACGGGGTTGATGGAGTCGTACTCGTCGTGATCCAAATCACCGATGATCCTAGTGCCGAACGGACGGCACCTCCGCGTTCAACACACGTACAGCCCGGTGACGTCTCCCATGCCTTGATCCAGCAAGGAGAGAGGGAGAGGTTGAGGAAGACTCCATCCAGCAGCAGCACAACGGCGTGGTGGTGGTGGAGGAGCGTGGCAATCCAGCAGGGCTTCGCCAAGCACTGCAAGAGATGAGGAGGAGAGAGGCAGGGCTGCACCAACAGGGAGAGATCAGATCGCGTGTTATGGGCAGCCCCAGGCCTCACTATATATAGGGAGAGGGAGGAGGGTGCGCCCCCTCTAGGGTTCCCACCCCTAGGGGGGCGGCAGCCCTAGATGGGAAAGGGGAGGCGGCCAAGAGGGGGAGAGAGGGGGCGCCCCCTAGGGTGGGCCTTAGGCCCATCTAAGCCTAGGGTTTCCCCTTTCTCCTCCTTTGCTGCGCCTTGGGCCTTGTGGGGGGGCGCACCAGCCCACCTGGGGCTGGTGCCCTCCCACACTTAGCCCAAGTAGCCCTCCGGGGATGGTGGCCCCACTTGGTGGACCCCCGGACACCTCCGGTGGTCCCGGTACACTACCGGTGATGCCCAGAACACTTCCGGTGGCCAAAACCATACTTCCTATACATAAATCTTTACCTCCGGACCATTCTGGAACTCCTCGTGACGTCCGGGATCTCATCCGGGACTCCGAACAACATTCGGTAACCACATACAAGCTTCCTTTATAACCCTAGCGTCATCGAACCTTAAGTGTGTAGACCCTACGGGTTCGGGAGACATGCAGACATGACCGAGACGTTCTCCGGTCAATAACCAACAGCGGGATCTAGATACCCATGTTGGCTCCCACATGTTCCACGATGATCTCATCGGATGAACCACGATGTCAAGGACTTAATCAATCCCGTATAGAATTCCCTTTGTCTATCGGTACGATACTTGCCCGAGATTCGATCGTCGGTATCCCGATACCTTGTTCAATCTCGTTACCGGCAAGTATTTTTTACTCGTTCCGCAACACATCATCCCGTGATCAACTCCTTGATCACATTGTGCATATTATGATGATGTCCTACCGAGTGGGCCCAGAGATACCTCTCCGTCACACGGAGTGACAAATCCCAGTCTCGATTCGTGCCAACCCAACAGACACTTTCGGAGATACCTGTAGTGTACCTTTATAGCCACCCAGTTACGTTGTGACGTTTGGCACACCCAAAGCACTCCTACGGTATCCGGGAGTTGCACAATCTCATGGTCTAAGGAAACGATACTTGACATTAGAAAAGCTTTAGCATATGAACTACATGATCTTGTGCTAGGCTTAGGATTGGGTCTTGTCCATCACATCATTCTCCTAATGATGTGATCCCGTTATCAACGACATCCAATATCCATGGTCAGGAAACCGTAACCATCTATTGATCAACGAGCTAGTCAACTAGAGGCTTACTAGGGACATGGTGTTGTCTATGTATCCACACATGTATCTGAGTTTTCTATCAATACAATTCTAGCATGGATAATAAACGATTATCATGAACAAGGAAATATAATAATAATCAATTTATTATTGCCTCTAGGGCATATTTCCAACAGATACGAGGGAGCCTACTCAATGCCTTATCCTCTGTATCTGATGATAGATTACCTTTTCTCTAGTATAATACTGTATGGAGTCTCGTGCTCACATTTTCTCTACTTTAAGGGCACTACGGCCAGAATGAACAAATGAGGCCCCTCAAACGCCCGCGATCGCACCCGTTTAGCGTCCGGCGTATCCGCTTTGATCTTTTTTTCATTCACACAGTCATGTCTCTTACTTTTTACTTATATGTACGGTCACATGCATGTGACTAGTCGAGAAAGAGAGAGAGAGAAAAAATAAAGAGAAAAAAAAGATGCTCTATGGGGGTCCAATCCTATGTGGCGGACGCAGGATCACTGGCCCGCACGCCCAGGCACTCCTCATACTCATCCCATATATGAGATGAATATGAGGACTATTAGACAACCGGGGCATTTAAGGAGGCTTTGAAGAGTCGGTTGGGTCAACTTTTTGTTACTTTTTGCTTCTGTCTCCTGTCCAGTCAGTGGTCCCCGCGCCCACCTGTCAATTTGAGGAATCTGGCTGTAGATGCTTTAAGCATCTATAATCGGATCCCACATATCATCCTCGGACATTCGGACAGACGACCCGATCAGTGCCTGTCATGAAAATGCGATCCAACCGCACACCTCAAATCCAGCTCATATTTAGGATGGATGTAGGGTACCCGGACGTGTATGTCATGTTAGATCCGACAGACCAGACCCATCTCAAATCCCTCCAAATTGATCGCCCCTCCCGCGCTTGTCCCTCATTTTCTGCGGGCGAGCCGTCGCCGTCCTCCACCCTTGTTCCCCGTCCGCCGTTCGCCGTCATAGATGTTTGTCGTCGAGTACACTGCCACCCTTGTCCTCTGTCGTAGATGTCGTCGCTGAGTACTCCGTCCCTCACCGTCGGCATGGATGATGCCTCGGCGGAGTCCGTGGGGGTTAGTTGCAAGGCGGAGAACGTCGTCCGGAGGGAGCGGCGCGCCCTACATCGCAAGTGGGAAGCTGCGACCAATGAGGTAGTCCACATCGAAGTGGCTTGAGACAAAGAAAAAAGAGATCAACACATGCAAAGAGAATGGGGCCGTGGCCGCGACCACCGCACCGAGCGTCGAATGATTCATTCGTGCATCGCCTATCTATGAACCGTCGTAATCTTTTTTGGCATGTGTTGAATTATGGTTTATTTTGTTTCTTTACATTGTTGAATCGATGATGAGTTTGTGTTATATGAAATTGCATGGATTTGAAAGTTTGGAGGTGTGGTTGTGCGAGTGGACAAACGAGGGGCCATCCAATCCAATTATACATGCTCTAACAATCTATACAATCTAACATAGAGTTTTCTGCCTACACTTTTTCTAGCCTAATCTAGAGTTTGCTTAGCTTAGTGTTTCAGTTTCTCAATCAAATCGTGGTGCCGGTAGGGCCTGGCACCGACGAAAGCCACACCGAATTCCTCCCCGATGAAAACCTCCAAAGCTGAATTATTAAAGGTGAAAAGGGCTGCATCACACCGCCACGATTTCGGGAAGGCGCTGCATTTTGTCTTCCCCCGAGCCCGACCCCGAGCCGAGCGAGGAGAAAACAGCCCGACACAGTGCAAGCCGTCCACCTCCGCGCCCCCTCTCTGGCTCTCCTCGTGGCCTCCCACGCCTCGCATTCCCCCCTCCCTCCCCCAGATCCGCCCCCCCCGACGCCGCCGGCAGATGGCCGCGGACGCCGCCGCGGGGCCCCGCCGGTGGCGCAGCGAGGAGGAGGAGCGGCAGCCGCACCGCCTCTCGGCGGCCGCGGCGGCGGACGACCGCTTCGACGGCCTCCCCGACCCGCTCCTCCTCCTCATCTTCAACCGCATCGGCGACGTCAAGGCGCTCGGCCGCTGCGCGCTCGTCTCCCGCCGCTTCCACGCCCTCGTGCCCCTCGTCGACTCCGTGCTCGTCCGCGTCGACTGCGTCATCCCCGACGACCCCTCCTCCGCCTCCGGCTCCCCGTCCTCCTCCGCGCCCTCCTCCCCCACCGCCACCGCCTCAGCCCGCGCGCGCGGCGTCTTCTCCCAGATCGCGCGCATGCTCATCGGCGGCATCGTCAAGCCCATCCAGGCGCTCGGCCAGATCCTCTCCCACGCCGGCTCCGCCCCCGACTTCCCGGCCTCCGCCTCCCTCTCCTCCTTCCGCCGCTCCGCCTCCTCCTCGCTCGCGTCCTCCTCGGCGTCGGCGCCCCCCGGCGACGTCTCGCACCACTCGCCCTCCGAGGTGCTCCGCTCCTTCAGGGAGCTCCGCAGCCTGCGCATCGAGCTCCCCGCCGGCGAGCTCGGCATGGACGACGGCGTGCTGCTCAAGTGGAAGGCCGACTTCGGCTCCACGCTCGGCAGCTGCGTCATCCTCGGCGCCGCCTCCGCCTCCGCCTCACCCTCCTCTGCCGCCAAGGACGGCGCCACGGCCACGCCTCCTCCTGCGACCGCTGATTGCGCCGAGTCTGACGATTCAGGGAGCATACCGGAGTCCTTCTACACCAACGGGGGGCTTAAGCTGCGGGTGCTGTGGACCATCAGCTCGCTGATTGCCGCGTCGGCCCGGCATTACCTGCTGCAGCCCATCATTTCCGACCACGCGTTGCTGGAGAGCCTGGATCTGACGGACGCCGATGGGCAGGGCGTGCTCACCATGGACAAGTGGCAGCTGCAGGAGCTACGGGTCAGGCCAGTATCAGCATCTGGTGACTCGCACCGCACGCTCATGCCGGCCCTCAGCATGCGGTTGTGGTATGCGCCACACATTGAGCTGCCTGGGGGCACCGTCTTGAATGGAGCAACACTGGTGGCCATCAAGCCGAGTGAAGAGGCAATGATGGACGCAGTTGGGAATGGAGCTGCTGGGTCGGCAGGTGGATCCTGGGTTTCAGATGCCTTTGAGGAGCCATATCGGACGGCCGTCGGTGTGCTTCTCAAGCGGAGGATGTATAGCCTTGAGATGAACTCATTCTAAGCTATGGAGGGAGTGCCATTCCCGAAGTTTCATCTGTGAGAGGTAAATTTCACATTGCATTTGGTCCAATATTTGTCTGATTATTTAGCTTTGCCTCTTAAGGACTGACTCAACCTTATTTTGCACAATTGTGACACTATCATCACCAGCTCACCACCATTGTGATGCATTGTAGATATGTAGCCAACATAGTTAGGAATTTTAAGATTTGAGTGTTAGTCAGAAGGTTGGATTTATGTTTACCTCGTGTTAATTTTTTGGTTATTTGTCGTAACAAGCAAATTATTATAAACCAATCATCGAATTAGTGTGTACTTGTATGGAGTTATTGTGAAGCACTTGTTCTGGCTATTGTATATAGTAATTCTCCCTTTAAATATTCAGTTTTGGTTCCAAACTCAATTTACATGAGTACATTGCTTGACTGAGTGTACAACCATACAATGAAACTCAATTTAAAATCATACTTCTCATGAACATTATGAACTCTGGCAATACGTTATTGCACAAATCCTGAAAGAGTATCGGAGTTTGAACAGGCTCCTAGATTCATGATTCAGCAGTGACGCGTTTGGTGTTCGTTACTTGAGTTTTTTTGGTGATGGTGATAAGGCAGTAACCTTCATATAAACTTAAATGAAATAATTCAATTTGTAAGATCAACAAGTGGTTTGCCAAATCATTATTCCCGGTCACTTTCTTTCTTTTTGCGATGTTGGAAAATTATGTTAACACTGATCATCATCCGTCAGTGATACATGAAATAGATAATTCTGTTTCATTTGCCTGTGACGCTTAATTTATGAGGTGTCAATTCTTCTGAGTTCTGACTTGAAAATTTGACTGACTGAGCAAGTTGAAACCCACATATAAGAATGTTCATCTTTCCAGCAAGAAATAAACAGGTTTAGCTGGCGAGCTTTCTTTGCTATGCCTAATATCTTGCATTTTCTTATGTACAAACACCAATCTCTACCCGCAAACTGTCGTTTTCAGCTGTTTTACCATTTTGATAAGAGCTGTACTCTGCACTTCATTAAGCACTTCCTTCAGAACCATCTTTCCCATTATTATTTTGGACTTGTGCAATTAAGGAAGGAAATAAAGAGAGGGGGTGGTGGAGATTTGAGGAATGCTAGGGGCTAAGGTCTAGTGGAAGGCAAGTGTGGGTTGAGAAAAGAAAAATGTTGTGCCCCAACCTGTACTTTCGGGATGTATTATTTCTACCCATTATGATAAAAGTTGTACTGCGTGCACTTTAAGGATCATCTGTTCCATTACTAATTTTGAATTGTGCAGTTAAGGTAGGAAAAAAGCAGAAATGTTAAGTAGTCTTGTTGCTAGGCTAGTCAAAGGAAAGTGTGCTTTCTGGGACAAAAGCCGGTGTTCTTAATTGCGTTGGTTACCAACTTACCATCATGTGTATCTGCCGATATGGCCCAACATGCTGTGTACTTCAGTCATAGAATTAGGTACTTGCTATGCATAGCCCAAGCACATATGAGGAATCTTCCCCATTCATCCATCTAAATTGGTTAGTTCCGCTTCAAGGATTTTCACTCAGGAGAAGATGAGGGTGGATGGGCCACTTAAAATGTAGGATCCACTTAGTTATATTTAGGCTGTAGTTTTCAGGCCCTGCTACAATAGTTTCTGGTCGATTTATAATGCCATAAAACTCAAATCTGTTTAATGTAATGTGCAGTTGTACACTAATTAACTAACGTGCAGAAGGCTATATGGAAAGCTGTAATAACTTTGTAACTGTGAAGTCCCTTCACTCTTCATAGCATTTTGCTGAAATATTTCACGTTCCTGTCTCTGTTTTCAGGTTTATTCTGTTCTCTCATGAGTCACGAGATGCAACTCGAAGCACAGTGTAACTTAAGCAATGGAGTCGAAGTTCTCTGGCTGCCTATTTTACTCCAGCCTGCACCTACCTGAGAGACTTGGACGAGTAGTTAGTAATGTATGAACATGGAGAAAAGCTGTGTGCATCCTTCAGGCCTGTTCGGAACCTCTCAACTCGTCGATGTTGGAGCTGCTAGACAAGTCACCGTTGAGCCTGCTGGCGGCCGTCCCTCCAAGGAAGCCCTTGCCTACGTCGGACGTGGCGGCATTACGGTTAGATCTTCGTTGTATGTATGGATCCTCGCGAAGCTGGTGCTAACACCATGTCGATTTTTCGCTTCGGATTGTAGCTCTTTTTGGAAAGGAAGTTTGCAGCGTTCTGTAGCACGAGATGTACATGAGTATCGGCAGGTTCGTTTCTAGTCTGAACGTGCAGACCTTTCGTAAATGTTCGCTTCGAAACAAGGGCTAATGTAGTGGTACTATGTTGTGTGTTGAGTGCTGAAGCATTTCTATGTCGACGCTGCTGCTGAGAGCATGTCTTATTCGCAGTCGGGGCAAAATGTTATTCCGGCCTCGACTTTCTTCTGCTGCTGCTTTTTTATGTGTTTTTGTTTGTTTGCAGGATTTTTTTTAACGAAACAGAGGCCTCCACCTCTGATTTCTATTATTAAAGAAGCCATCTGATTCATTACATAGATCTACTCAAAGAACTACCAGCATATCATCATCAAAAGCCTGAAAGCAAACCCGCTAAACAGGCAGCAAACACCAGACTCCATACTTACATTGCATGGCAATGAAACATCACCATACTTGTATTACATGCCCATGAAACATCACCAGACCATGCGACACTGGAGTAGCTATGAGGCAGCAAAAGAGAACTCATGCATCCAAGAGCAAGATCACCATAGAAGCTGCAAAGGAGGTCGAAGTTGAAGAAGCTTCAGCCATGGAGCTGAAAAACTCCAGGATGCCACCCTTGAGATGCTCGGCAAACTTCACTTACATGCTCTATGATTTTTGCTCCCAGCATCAACACCTTTTGACTTTCCTTCTTTATCTGCCACAAGGCCCAACATTATCCAATGACTAGTCATTTTTATCAGTATAACAGAATCATTACTGACCATCCTTTCAAATACTATGTCATTTCTACATCCCAAAATTATCCAAAATATAGCAGCAACACGGAGGGGAACTTTTGGTCTATGGGGATATATGCACCCTATATGGGAAAAAAATTTAGTAATTCAACAAAAAGTCAAAAATTCTTGAAAATATTTTTGAAATAAACTTGACCTTCTATTGTACTCGTGAGAAATAAAATCCACAAAAAAATATATCCTTTTGACTTCTTTTCAAAAAAGACAAATTTTTTGCTAAAATAGTGTGAATAGTGACCTATAATAGCAAAATTTTGTCTTTTTTGCTGTGAGGTCAACTTTTGTTTTTTTTTTGTCGACATTTATATATCAGTGCAAAAGTAAGTCAAGTGTTTTGTCAAAATAGTTCTTACCTATTTTGACTTTTTATTAAAATATGCATATACAACCACGAACCAAAGTGTATTTCCCGCAGCAACACCAACTACTAAAACATACACTCAAACTGTCAGGTATAGATCTTAAATTGAAAGCACACTTAAAAAGGCTCCATACCAGTCTAGTAACAAAACATCTAAAGAAGAGATGCTCAATGCTATCATCATGACCATAGCAAATCATCTCTAGTTAGGACATTATTCATGACCATCAATCAAAGAATGACTCTGATTTTTGGTGGAATTTTGGTCTTCCATAAAAACTTTTGTGGGAATTCATGTCTGCTACAACTAAATGTCTGTAGAGAGATTTGACAATGAATAAACCATCGTGTCAGGAGAGTAGGTGCTTGTATCGTCGTCTTGAGTGTATGTTTACTCCAAAGTGTGAGTGAGCTTGCTTACCTATATATGCTTTTAGCTACCAAATAGTATGTGATGTATTTTCACGGTCATCAGATCTTCCTGTTATCTCCTATTCCCATGGTTTCCTGTTCCTATTGTTCATCCACTCCTTGTATTTGTTGGCGCACTAAGATCCAGTGCTACAAATATGCTACATATAAAAATGAAGCGGGGCAGTGGAATTTCCTAGTCAGGCGAAGATGGTGGTATTTATAAAGGGCAAATGTGTTATTCAGACAAGTGAAAGTTTGGTGGAGCATTGATTATCGTCAGAGATGAAGGCCCCTGAGTCATGCTGGCGTCTTCCAACTAATACTCAAACAAGTTTGGCCTTTAATACCAAACAATACATATTTTCCGCACCATCCTTTGAATCGTAAGAAGTAGATTTTTGAATTATTTGAAGGCATTTTTGCACATGTGGAAACCAATCTGTATGGATAAAATATGAAATTCAAAATACATCAGAAATTTTAGAAAAGAAATCAGAAAGTATGCATCTAAAAGGGGAACCTAATTTTCATGTTTAATGGCAAGAGGAGCTAAAAGGCACTTTTACATTCGGTCTTTTTACTGGAAAGAGGCGTGTGCAGTGTAGTTGATTATGACAAATACATCAATCGAGGTTATTTACGCAATTCACTTTTCATAGAGAAACAGGCCCAACGGATAAGCTGGGAATCGAAATATCATCAAAGTATAGCCACGGACAACCCCCTAGCCCAAAAACCTAACCTCTTGGCCATGTTTTTTGTTTGTTGCACCGGTGATGGATCTAACTCACTCTCATGAGTCTACCGTACACCCCCTCCTGCCCAAATTTAACCAACTCATCGGTATTCTCCCTAAACCTTCTCCCCGCCTCGATGCCATGGATTAGGAAGGCCACTCATTGGCATCTCCTCCGACGATAAGCAGATGTTTAGCTCAGTTTAGCTCTTAATTTAGGTTGTGTTATGTATTACAATGAACCAGCAAGTTTTCTAAATCTAGTTTGAAGTTCTATTTTAAATGACCATCTGCAAAAAAAAAAATCTATTTTGAGGAAGGGTTGGTGCAAAAAGCTATAACTCAAATTTGAGGACTTATAATTTTAATGGGTTAAAATTTAGTGCAAGGGCTAGGGATGATCTAAGTCTTAGCTCATGCAAGTCATCTAAAATCTTTATTTCGACTCGATAATTTTCCATTTAACCATCATGGGCTCTTTCATTAGGATAATCAATGCCAAAACTTTGCAGATACCAAATTATGAATATTTGTATTCGATGTTTGTTGTGAATGATATCTACACTAATCACACATAAAATTATGTCCCTGCTTGCTGCCTCTTATTTGCTCTCCAATTCACTTTCCACACATCAACAGTTGTTGTGCATCAGACACCATGGTCAAAAGATATTCATGTCCTTGTGGCATGCATTGCGGTTAGTGAATTGTAAAGAAAAGACAATAATCCTTGAAAAGCAACTTCTTTTGCATTTCATCAACACTACTCATGAGTTTTACCTTTCTTCCGATGCGTACATCCTCCAGACAAGAGGCCCCTTTATATACAATCAACAGACAAGTATTATCTACAACAGTTATATGTACACCTACAGGCCCATGTATGATGTGATAAGTCCCTCTCCCACCTTCGCGCACAAGAGCAAGCACTGAAAGTAAAAGCTTCTCAAGCAGTGACAAAATCGCTTTTACCGTGGGTTCGGAATCTCCATCCATGTTTCTCACCTTCACGCACAAAAACAGGCGCCGGGCACCAAAAGTAAAAGCTTCTCTAGCAGTCACAATATCGCTTCTACCGCGGGTTCAGAATCTCCCATCTATGTTCTTTCTCATGGGCGGCTTCACAGCCAAGGTGCCCACCCTGGGAACATCTGGCATAACCGATCAGTGTCTACCGCATCCTGTATGAGCTGCTGGACCTGCCCCTCTACGCTCCTCATCTCGCCGTCCTCATAACCGTCCAGCTTCTGTTTGACGCGGAGTATCGCACGGGCCGCGTCCTTGTTGCCCTCGTACGCCTCTTGAGAATCATCCAGGCACGAGTCATTGTATTCAGTTTCCTGAAGGATCAGATGTTACTTCAGACTTTGGAATTCCACACCTTCCAAAGGGAAATTAAGAAAAAAAAAAGGTGTATGTTTCGACAAAGATTGTATGTATGGACGATATAGTGGCTTTAGCGCTGACATATGCAGCAGCACCGGCGCTGCAAGCTGTAGTCGTGCATAGTGGACATTTATACTTGTATAACCGAAAAATCATCTGGTTACCTTCTGACGCTGTAAGGCTTTCAGTGGCGAAAGGGCCCATTTATAAAGAGGATCATGGATGAAGACCTGACATGTTAGATCAATTATCAGGATAAACTGTAACGGCGACTTGCCTGATGAATGCATTTATGAAAAAACTTTTGGCAATCTACATACTTCAATAATGGTTAGCAATGCCTCTTTGTTTTCTCTCATAACAGACAGGGTTTTCTCACAACATCTTTTGAATACACCTTCAGTGCCAGTAACGCCCATGCCGTCTATGATGTCCCTTGTCAGCCGGAATGGAACCTACAAGCACAGATGGAAACTTAATCCAGGCTATCATTTATAGTAGGCTTCACGCACATAGTAGGCTTCAGGATGGTAACCTCCATTCTAAAATAGATGACTCAACTTTGTACTAACTTTATACTAAAGATAGTACAAAGTTGAGTCATCTATTTTAGAACGGAGGGAGTAGTAGCAAACATTACAATGGTATGGTTTCGATCACGTACCCGTTCAGGTGTTTTAAGCATGAGACCCTGCTCAAATGCAACACCAAGATCAATGTGCACAACCTCGGCTGTGTCTTCATCAATGAGAATGTTCATGGAATGGCGATCTCCAAGCCCAACAATATATCCCACCTGAACCCTCAAAATTAGTAACCGGTATAGGCAAAGACAAATGACTCCCGTTCACCAACTAAAATGAAAGTTACCATTGAGCTTGCTGCCACACTTCTTGTGTACGCAAGTCTACTTTGGAACCAGTCTGCGGGCTGCAAGAATCTCTCGATGAAGAAATGGTGCATCACAGGCCTGGTTATTGCAGGACAAGGAAAAAAGAAAAGAAAATGTAAGCAAAACAGACGACTTTACTTCTGCATTTTTCAGTAAATGAAAATAATCAACAAAAACCTAAAGTTGTCGCAGATTTTGAAAAACGCCTTCCTTTTGTCTTTCTCCTACAAAACATAAGTGCTTTCAGAAAGGACACTAATCATCATTTATTGGAATATATAGAAGTGAAAGCTCCAGATATGAACATACACACGCCAGGTGCTCTCTACATTGCAGAAATGTCCAGTCTCCAGTTCCATATCGTGCATGTGCTCCGCCAATTCTATTGCTGTCCGAACCAATGAAATACGTGTTTTTTTAGAAATAAAAAATACCTTTAATTAATAAAAAAAACATCCAGAAATTGGAATTTATTTTACATATAACTGGAATCTGAACAGAATTACCTGTCTAAGAGATAGTCACCAAGCGGAACAGTCCTATTTACCCATTCAACAACACCAGCACTTGGGGTGAAAGGAACAACCTTGAGAAAGTAGTTGATTTGTCACAAGTTGCAAAATAGGCATGGAGAAACTTAAGAGAAATGCAAATTTATGGCATTCATTCCTACATTATATGTGCGTATTCGCAATCTCCTTTCCGAAGTATCTCTGTGATTTTGCAAGAACATATTTACCAAACTAAAAAATTGCTCCATAACCTGAAATTTACACAAGACAGCGTTTACTCAGGCTCCGGGTGGAAGTGCGGTGTATTATGATATTCACAGGCAACTATAGCTTTTGCCAAAGTTAAGTACTGATTTAGTGTCAAACCCTGTATGCCTAATACATTGTCAAACTTCTCAATAAAATGAAAGAGAAGAACATACAGCATCTTGTCGCAGGTCATCATTTCCAGATTTTGCAAGTTGGCGGTATCTGTTACCATCCGAGCCAATACACTGAATAACTTTTGGAGCATTAATTCCATTCATTATACTGTCATGGAGGAAGACTTCCAACAGTCAATAAAGACCAAAAACAGTAAATCCTCGGGTACAAACAATGTGGTAAACCAAAACCCAACTTACGTAATAGAATCCACCAGCCCACTGAAATGTGGAAAGGTACCTTCTTCATACCGACAATTAGGGTCAACTGGAATAGTAGCAGTCACAACAGGAACCTGATGAAATCAAACAAACAAAGAAGCAGCGCAGTGAAATTTCCACAAGTCATTTAAAACACTCATGGTTGAGAACACACAGACCCAGGTTATTAATCAAGGAAAATCAGAAGGTCCCACAAAGCAAAGATTGCTTATTTTCCTAACCATATGGTAATTTTCAGCTGGAAGCGACAGAAGGAATTTGTAGAAGTAAATTTCATAAAAAGTACCTTTGCAAGTTCAAGCTGGCAAATGCTGCGGAACTCCCTGGGTAGTGAGATTTTTTTGTTAGTGTCCTGAAACAGATGTACAAAAAGAATATGTCAGCATGGAGAATGTATGTATACAAATCCCCTACAAGCCGTTATTTGAACAGGTAACTAACCTCCTTCCTAGTCTCCAGTTCCGCTAACCTAATGTAGATCTCAACCATTTGCTTCATCTATAAGACGTGGGGATGAGCATCATGAATAATATATTACATGACCACCTCCATGGGTAAGAATATCGCGATAAAATGATCATGTAAGAAGTGGCAAACCTGACGAATCAAAGCCCCATGAAAAGAAGATAGCTCCTTTAATAGATTCTCAGCAGCAAGCTTCTTGTCCATATCTACAACAAAAGAACTTCTACTTCTTTGCTTGTCTTTGACACGGTCACCATTTGCTAGAGCCAAAAGCTGAGGCCAAAGAATGACACATACTTAAAACAGCAAAAGAGTGTTCTACTGGCCTGAAAGAATCTGAGATTTAACAAAAATGTGCTCGAGTTGCTCCATACATCAACTAGGCCTAATGGTGAAAGTCGTGCTGGGGTTCTCCTAAAACAATGTTGTGTTGGTATTTGTATTAGTTGATACAATACTGACCATGTTATACGATTGTTTTACATGCATTCAGCATTTGGCTGACTAGATCTGGGTTCACTATTCAATATAGTATAGGTTCAACACTAAAACAATACGAATTGTATGAAAACCATGAAAATAGACTTTGATCGTAATTCTTCCAATATATAGAAGACTGTAACTTTAATACCTGACATATTGTATGATATGGATGATCAATGGCCATTTTCTTCAAGAGAGAAGCTAATGCATTCTGCCAGGGAAAATAATGATCTTACTTGAGAGGTTCATATTCATGTTTACTCGCGGAAGCAACATATGACAGTTCTCAACGTTGTGCATACCTGGAAGTTTGTTGACCCCTGAGCATCTTTTGAACTCCCAAGTCTAGAAGCAATCTGGTAGACCAATGGTATGAACTTGTAGCTTTGGACCTATCAAACCAAAAAATAAAGTTTTTTACCATGGAAGGGAAAAAAGTACCAGCGGGAATAATGAAATGGAGCTAAAAGAGATGACCTCTTTTGTTGTTTTAATCATTGAGTCCACAACTTGTTTCCTTGAGAAGAGATTAAACCACAGTGATACCAACCGGAAAACCTGAATGTAAGATGTTTGACACTGACATAAGCAACAGTATCCTTGAGAACATTACGCAGAATTGAAGGTAAACCGTTTTGCAGTATGAAACACATTGAGACTGAAAGGAAAAGAACATTCCCAGCAAATATATTGCATACCACTTGTAGGTCATATTTGCCACCAACAACTAGGGAACGTTGGTACCCCTCAAGTGCTAGACTCAAGAACTCGTCTCGATCATCCTGGTAGAAGGGTTCAAGTTAATAAAATGCTCAAAACAAACTGAGAAATATAATATTCCATGGAATGCGTTATATAACACTCAACATGCCCAACTAATTGTAAAGCTAAAATTATGCTGTGGGTTTCTACTGAGGCCATAATGAACGAGGGACTCCATATTTGGTGCTCCTATGGCACCATAACCCCATTTATGAAAATCACATGACACGCTAGTCCAAAATGTAGACGGGGGAAGCCAGGACAGACACCATAGGAGTCAATTCCAGTGCATGGGGTCAGATTGACAAATGTATGAGCTTAGCTCCATGGATAGATAGTGATTGTATAAGATACGCAAAAAATTATTAAGTTAACTCATTGGTGGTATGCTGGCTCCACCTCTGGATGTAGACAGCTAAGAAAAGAAAAACAGTAAAAAGAGAATAATGCATGATGCAATGCTCGACATTCTGGCACTCTATGGCTCAGATGAATTTACCACTAAATTTGGCATATATGCACAACATGAAATGAATGCATCTTTCTGTAACTTATCATAATATTGCATCATCCGCTTGCCAAATAGTTAATTTTTGCGAACGGTAGGTTTTGCCTATATATCAGCACTTTTTTGGATATATGGTTATTGGACAGAACTATTAAACAGTATATTTGGTATATATGAAGGGACCATGAACTTGAAATTTTGGTGTGAAGCTTGGATAAACAGTATATGCACACCTGAATCTTCTGTGCTTCTTCTCTGTCAAGTGCAAGTTGTTTCTGCAACTCTTGGATTTTCGCACCGTAATCACTTTTCTCAGCCTGAAATTTTGAAGGCTTAGTATACGAGGTAGCAAGAATAAAAGACCTTGCTTTTCAGGTTTCAGCAACCCTCAAAAGTTGCAGTTATCTACGTGCCTTGGATGAATTTTTGAGTCTTTTAAGCAGCGTATCCAACTCCTTAGTCTGCATTAAATAGCAATTGATTAAGATAAACAAAGCTTAAAGTCAAATATTGATGGCATTGTCAACTCAGCTACCTTGTATTTCCTTAAACGCAGAGCGGCTTGCCATTCATTGGATGAAAGTCTTTCCTCGTAGCTTTTGAACAAGTTGTATGTGTAATGTGCTAAATGGAAATGCGTGCGACACTGCCTGGACATGTACTTTTTGTCAAGAGCTACAGAGTGGTTTAGGTAGTCTTCAATGATTGTTCTTGAGCTACAAAATTTATTATAAAGAATGTTCATGTTAACAACACATACAAAAAGTGGAAAGAGCTCTCACTTCGCAATAGAAAAACAGTATACGAGGCATCAAATATAAAGGATTACTTGCTCGATCTTGTTTCAGCCAACCACTTCCCAACCAATCGGTAGACATCTGATTTGTTTCTCTCATCAGTATGGTTCTTCAGTATGTATTTACCAAGACCAATAGCCATATCATGCTGCCCCTGAGCTCTCAGCAGTTTAGCTTCTTCAAGCTGGAGAGTGAATGCAGGATTATCAGAATCTGAACTTCAATTGATCACATAAAAAAAACATACTCTGATATTAATATGCAAAAGAGAAAGGGAAAGGAAAGCAAGTTAGAACTTCAAAAGTTCAAATCAGCAGTCGGATAACAGAAAGGTAAATTGTTTACCTTTGAGAGGAAATAAGTGCTTGGCACAATTTGCTGATCTCTGTGACAGCAAAGTTCTTTGAGTTCATATAAGGAAGCCGCAGCCAAAGAAAACCTTAATCCCTGAATCCAGAAAATAATCATGATGTACTAAGCAAACAAACACAGTGGACCCATAGTCGGAAAGTAAAGAAGTGAGCCAACCTTCCGGAGTGCAGAAGCGGATTGAAATAAATGTTCTATGAGATGTTCTTCAGAACCTAAGATCTTAAGGAGGCCACGTCTGAATGCTAAAAAGGGTTCAAAAAGATCAAGGTTACGTTCTGTTTGACACAGGATGGAATTCCACTCTTTACTCAACAACTGCAGCTGCAAAAAAAAAGGTAAGGAAATGATTAGGCAACCAGGAAAATTCAAGTATTAACAAAATGGTTTCAATATATGACAAGGAAAGCGTCAGAACCTGATTCCTCTTGGGTACAGCAGGCACATGAGAAAATTCCTCAGTTCCAACATTAGACTTTGGAGCTTGGTCGGGACAAAATTTCCAGCGCAGCTCCCATGCCATAGAAAGATGATCTAGCATCTAAATTAACAAAATGTTAGAAGTAATGTACCTAACGATAACCAAAAACATGAAGGCCACCATATGTCAAGGAGTACTTGTAATTTGAGAACGGTAGAGTGGATGTATTTCGTGCTCTCCTTGCTAGCATTTGAAAGAGCCAACACGAGATCCTAAAAGAGGACAAAGTAAATAAGTTACAGTCTAGAGAAACCCAAATGAGTACCCTGTGTAAATTAATATGAACACTGAACACTACCATTTTGGAATGGGAAAGTTTCCCCTGGAACTGCTCAGCATCACCATTCTGAAGAGCTCTTAGGCAACTGAAGCATGCAGAGAAAGTTTAAAAATATATCAGAAGTAGGGAAACAAGTTTTCAGAAGGTAAGGGCAAAATGGCGAAATGAAAATAATTAATTAACAACTTAGAGCTGTTTCAACAGAAGGTAATGTGGAACGTGTAAAGCATATTGGTATGCAAGAAAGGATAAATGAAGAATACGGACCTGTGCAAATTTTCATTGAAAAGACAATAATCGCGGGAGCGGCTTGAAGGCTGCGAAGAGTATGGAACGAAAAAGGAGAAATCCCAGTTTCCTGCCCTCCAAGCAGCTTCGTACTGCGAGATAGATAGTCAAACATATAACAAAACTACTAAAAAATCTAGCAATAAGCATATTATCTAGAATACGCAATACTAACTTGTATATCAACAAACTCTGAATCCTGTTGAAGGCACGCTTTTTGGTTGGTTAACCCTTGGCTGTAAATATCAAGCACATGGCTACATCCAGTTTTCTGCAATGACCTCATCAGACCTTTGTGCATTTTCCAGTTCAGCAGATTCTCTTCTGCTTTAGAAGACACAGATGGTCCAGTCAACACTGTCCCAGCAAAATTGGCAAGGTTCTCCTTCGGGGTTGATCTTACTAGTAAATCATAATATTCAAGAGCGCTGCTCCAGTTACCCTCATGCTCATATCTGATGATTTGAGAAGCTACCTGTTCAAGATACAGCCAGAACAAGAAGCAATCTAAGATGCATAACTTCCAGACCTTAACAGCAAAACTGTTATATCTAAAATAGTATTCCCTCTGTTCCTAAATATAAGACGTTTATAATGCGAATTTAACGATTGTGTGCCTATGTGGCGATGGGTGAAGATTATTTCCCATCACTATTTTCAAATTTGTATGGAGTTCACACAGAAAGGTGAAAGTTAAATGCGTTATAAGAACAACCGGATTTCATACATAAAATTAGAACACACCCAAAATAAATCAACAATTACAAATAGAAGTTGAGCGAGTAACCTCATTGGCCAGTGTTATTCCATAAATGCTGTCCGGCTCATTTATGTGAGTAAATGCCTCAACCAATAGCCCAATATGTGGTGGCAACTGGAAAGAGGAAGAAACATAATTTGACACAAATGAAGACATCAAAATAGAGCTAAAAAAGCACAAGCAAGATGTAAAGCAACAACCGACGAAATGTAAAGTGGACTGACCGACTCTTGCTGTGAAAAATCTGGAGGTCCTAGGTCCAGCTTATTGAATTGTTCCTCGCACCAAAGTTCAACATACATAAGCGTCGCAAAGTCACATGAGCAACGCTACAAAAATCCAGTAGAAAGCAACAATCAGTACCATCAAAGAGAAAAGGAGCCTTTGAAGCATCGAGACATTCAGTCTCCAGAGGCGCAAGGTGGAAAAAATTGTATGCAGAAGAAAGGTTTGGTGCAGCGAGCATTTCTGTGGCCAAGAACTATTCATGGTTGAACTGTTAGAACAAGTTTTAATTTGTTAAATACCACTGCGAGGGACGGGATACTATTACTCCAGAACCCATACAAAACAGCACATCAATCCTATTACTCCAGCCATGCACTTTTTACCATATCCAGACATGGGTTCAAACCAAAGACTGTAGCTAAACATATTTTCAATCGAAGGTAACTGAACATCTAGAGAACTATAATAGAGATCGGCAAATGACAAAGGAAACAAACAACATAATGACAAAGCTATCACACTTACTTGAGCAGCTCTGGCAGCTACAAGATAATCAACCGAAAGCCAGTACACCTGGAGAATTAATGACATGTTAAGAAAGGGATAGCAGCTGTAGACATTCTCCCTAGTTACAAGCAAACATTCAAACTTTTGAGATAGACTGATGTGAGAAGCTTCGCATGTGCCAACTACAGAAAAACATAGAAGCATGGATGAAAAGGAGTACACTACAAAGGAATTTCTATTTTCGAAGGACATGCTCCTGCAGGCCTAAAGATTAATGGTGGAGTCTAAGAGCATCCCCAAAAATTCATTACTTAATTCATTGCTAAGAGGAGAGATAATACGCCAATTCATCAATAGAAATATAGAATGGCATGTTTATGAGCTTGTGACAGCCAAGAACTGTAAAAATACGACAGATATCCTCTTGTATACCAAGATTTACAGAAATGCGTACAGCAACAAAAATCTATAGCAAAAGATAACTGTTTTTTTCTAAAAGAGAGAAGATAAGATAATAAGGTACCTTCCTCCATGAAGATGACGGCGTTGCCGCTGGTGACCTACTTTTGGATCTAGCGGATCTACTACCATCCTACAGAAGATCCATAGGCAGTTGAAAAGTAGAAATAAACAGAAATAAGTTCATCAAGTGCACAACATTACTATTGAAGAAAGACAGTAGTTAGGTTTGTGACATCCGGACATTGAGTATTGGCTCCTGATATGTTCATTCCTGACAGACAGGATTGTTAAAGGCTACCATACAATAGTAAATAATCAACTAGGCCCGCCAAGTGGATTTGTATGCCGATTGCTTGATTCATGCATGCAGTATCTGACTCAAATCATTTAAAGTAAAAGACAAGAAAGCTGGAAGGCAAAGGAACAGTAAATTGCTCTTCGATGTGATGCAGTCACAGAAAGTTACCAAATGGAACACTCTCAAGAAAAAGATGTGTTGACTATATGGTCAACAACTCAATATTACATGCTGAAGCGTCATGCAACAAAGAGAATATTTCAGTAAAAAAACCATGATAACAACTCTAAAGTAATCGAGTTCCATGCGAGAGTAGCGAACCATGGTTTTTTAGCATAAAGATGCCAATAACTTGAGCGCTTCCCGCGAAAAACTAAACCCTATGTGATATCTTGGAGATATACAATTGATAGGCGCAGAAAAACTTGTCATGAGCCTTCAATCATATATCATGGAAGTGTGTAACTATGGTAAGAGGAAACAATGGTCATGATACACAAAATTTAGAAACAAGCAGCCGAACAGACTGCCATTAAAAACATACCTTCGGAGTATTGTAAGGGGAGGGGGAAGCTCTAGTATTATAAGGGGAAGCTCTGGCTCGTTCGGTAACATAAAAAGATCTGACAACATTCAGTGCATCCAGAAATAGCTTAACTGATTTCATCATATAATTCGAGTCGCAAAAAATTGTTTTCTCAACCTACATGCATATATCACAAAAGGCATCAATTGACAGTTTTCAAGCAACCAAATAACTCCGTGTGGTACAAACCTTTGATGAAATTAATCCGCAAATGCTGCTATTAGAATCCATATTGCCAGCAATGTTCACCAGAGCACTTGCCAGCAAAAGCTCAGCAGCCTCAACTTTAAGAAAAACAAGACTTCTACAAAGTCTGTAAGAAAAACACCATTATCAAGCTCTATAGAGGTTACAGTCACACTGACTAATGTCACGGCTATATTTTCTGTGGAAAATTATACCTTAAGATGATGTCATCACAATGGGAAATGAGCGAGCTCACTAGGGTACATAACCATTGCTCATACGGCTGACCATCAGTCTGCCAGATGTCTGAATCTTCAAGTGGAACTATCAAACAAAAGTTCAACCAAAACGGCAATTAATTTAATCTGGAATTACCAGCGAACACAGGCCCATATTTGAAAATATTACATGGTGCACTATACAGATTTCAGAATATTCACGCATATGCACATACAAAATCTCATGACACAATTTGTCAAGTATTGTGTGGGACCAGAAACAAGGAGTGCACAATATAATCCAATCTGTCAACTAGCCAGTAAAAAAATTTACATGGTGCGCTACGCTTGTTAATTCGTCCAAATATTTATGGTTGAATAATTTATCTTTATGGATGTGGCATATGTCTCTGTTCCATTCTGGGATAGTGCATTGTAGAGCAAACCATTCAGAATAATTCCAACATGAAAATGGAGTAAAACAAAGAACAAAATTACTTCTGAAAATAAAATAACAAATTTGCAGCTGTAAAATTTGAAGTCGTGCAACTAAAAGGAAAAAATAACACAAATCATCAATTTATAAAAGGTAGAAGATATCGCTCACCAGTTGAATACTTATCCATCCCCAAAAGTGTCTGCTCAACTAACTGAGTGTTTATTCCCCTCGAATGAACCTATGGAAAAAAATGAGTAGGTGAAAAGATAAGCTGGAAGGCATGAAAAATGAACTTGAAAGGACATAAGAAACGCGACAATGTAGCACTAAATACCATCAGTAAAGATCTATCAAGAGAATCAAGACACTGCAGAGAATTGAGGCCCTTCGATGTTGACAGAATCCCCTGTTTATGGAAACAAAAGCAAAAACCAGCTATTAAACGAATTGTAGTGACATTACTAATAAAGCTGAATCTAGGATATTCATGACACTTGCAATTCCATGTAAAATTTAACAATCGAACAAGCCATCATTAGTCCATGTAAAATGTGCTCAGTAATTACCACCATAAGCAGTCACAAATCTTCACACAAAGAGTTAGAAGTAACTTACCTTCAATGTCTGTGAAGTAACTTGTATTATTTCAACAGACCCGTCTGATAAATAAGTCTTCAAGAGTTTCAGAAGATCAAGCAAGATATCATCAGAAATACCATAGTCGGAACACAATTTATCTTCCTTGGAAGTAGAACCACTTTGAAGTTGTAAGGAGTGCTTTTGACTAAGATTTGGAACATCGAATATTACTTGATGAGCATCAGATATACCAGCCTGCACTTATGTTGAAAAGAAGTGATTACAAGAGAAAAATCGCATTAACAATATAATGGGCATGGCAAAAGGATGAAGATAGAAAGCACACCCTAGAGATAAAATCAGCAAGCACTGAAGAAGCTTCATTTGCAACAGATGATGAGCTGCAAAGGCCAACAAGTGTCCATACAGCCGAAACAACATCTGGGTCGCTGCGCCAGCAACTAACTGTGTCAGCATTACCGACAGATACATCGCCTCTGCAGATGATTTCTCCCGATAATAACTTCTTGTGATGTGTACGAAGACTTAAAAGTACAAGAACAAGAATTATGTTAGAACAAATAACATGATGACTTCAAAAGAAAGACATGATACGATATCATGATGGTCCATGCTAACATGTTTCACATATGCTGTGCAAATAAGGGCATACCTCAGCAAAAATAATTCTGCAGGCAAGTGAGGAGCCCTGTGAACAAACTACAGGAAGTTAAAAGTAATACATTAGCCCATAACAAATATTACAATAATAATTATAGGAAAAAAAGAAATGAACAGGAACCTTCAGAAACTGGTCTCTTGAGGCATATGAGTCAGAAAGTGAAGCATGGAAAACTTTTATATCTTTCAAGCAATCAAGACCAGGAAGTGGTTCCAAATCCTGCAAGGCCATCAAGAACAAAAAAGACCACAACAATGATAAGGAAAACATGTTTGCAGCCTGTCAGACTGCAATTGTAGATACAGAGTGGATCAGTGGAGATGAAGCGTACTCGTATGTAATCATAAAGCAAGGGATCAGCATCAACTGTTAATTGACGAAGCAAAGATAGAACTTTCGACAAATCCCCATTGGGACGTCCTCCTTCTTGATCATTAGGTAGGCAACAGGTGATTAATTTAGGAACCAAAAGCTGCAACAGTCCAGATGAGAAGAGTAAGTGACAGAAGAAGTGCAAGAAGGAAACCGAGGACGTTATTTGTGAAAATAACCTGGAGCTGCGTGCCAAGCACAGCGACAGTTTCTGTAGATGAGTTTGCATTGAAAGCAACCAACAATTTAGATAAAATGTTGCAGCACTGGCCTTGCAATGGTTGCCTCCAGATATAATTCCCCACTATACAAATAATATAGCTGCAGTCGAGACATGCACCCAGTACAATTTAGATTAATACTCCCTTCATCCCAAAATACTTGTCTTAGATTTGTCTAGATACGGATGTATCTAGGCACGTACAAATCTAAGACAACTATTTTCTAGGACAAGTATTTTGGGACAGAGGTTGTACAAGACAAGATAAAAGTAAAGTGCTAGAATACAGCATGAACCAAGAAGTCTAGTAATTCAGAACTGCACATACACTTAAATGAAGGCAGTTAATTAACTTTAAGAAATACTGCATAGTAATTGGTGCTCCAACTAAAGCTCTGACAATGGCATTGAGCCATTGACACACAGGAGCCAGCATCAAACTGGAAACAGGAATCACATTCCTACAGAAGATTACAGCAGGCATAACACAGTTTCTTGCCGAGCAAGTCTAAAGTTGGATCATTGAAATATTTGAGGGTGCTAGATGACAACGACAAAATCCATTCCGAACTGACAGACATCTAAAAATCATCTGGTACAGCAATGACAAGAAAGAGAACAGGAAAAACACTTACAAGCAAGTGCTATAATGTACCACTCTGTGCCCAAGTACATCTATTAAAACCTCAATCGCACAAAGCCGATGACTCATGTGCCTAGGATGGCCTGCTTCTGTAACTTGTTGATGTATTGCCAACAGGAACTATGACCAAATAAGAAGAAAAAAAAACATGGAACTTGGTCAAACCCACATAACAAAAGAACTAATATATAGATTAGACCAAAGTAATGTTTTCATTTGTCCCTATGTTGTCGATGAACGACTGCAGACTTGCACAAAACACTTCGCAGTTTGAAAAGTTTTAATTGGGTGGGCAACAACTAATCCCCACTCATAAATACAAGCCCTCAAGGAATACACTTTAGATATTGAACTCCAGGTATCCTTTTTTGGTTGAACATCATAATTTGTTTGTGAGGAAGGTTTAACATTCATTTTGTTTACTTGAGGAATACACTTCTCATGATATTGAACTCTAGGTACAACATACAAAAATAATAATTACAGGAACAGTGTGGCTGGCAGATAACACTCTTGACTATTCATCCCTCAGATTGCAGCATAACATTACAGTTAATAATTGCCAGAAAAACATTCTAATTTGCAGTTAAGAATTCAGAAATTAGATAAACATTGAACACGTGAAAAACCAAAATACCTTAAAAACTCTGTCAGCACGGAATATATTAACTTTGTCAATAACCACCGTATCAGCCGAATCGTCATCCCTAAAATGAAAGAGGCGTAGCAATGATTTTGTTACATCAGCACTTGACCATCAAAATTGTGTAGGATACACGAAAAATAAGGACATACGCTGTATCCATGAATCCGTCAACAACTTGTTTGATTGTGCGTGCTAAAATCTCCCTGGAAAAGTATGGCAATTCTGATTGGCGAGCAGTGGATGAAACTGTGAGCAAAACGCCCACAATGTAAACCTAAAAATAGGACAAGAATGAGTGCGATAATGAATAACAGCTGATAAAAGATTGAGAATGTCTAGATTGTAAAAGTCAATCACAAAAAGGAGCACGAACAACATCACTTTGCTGTATATATGTAAATGCACTAGATGAAAACAACAGATAAATATTACAATACACAAAGGAACAGCAAACTTTGCATGCAGATTGAAGGGGAGAGGTTTACTCAGAAAGCATACCATATGTTTTCTAATGAGATCATCACGCTCAAACTCAGAAATTTCGCCAAGCTGTAAAAGTGATTCATATAAGACAGTTTCTGCCAAGTCCTTCTCTGGCCCAGTGCCATTTTTGGCGGCAATACACAATCCAAAGATCTGAACAAAATATCCCTTGATGACAGCAGATAAAGGTTGTAACAACGTCTGAAAAGTGCATAAGGTGAAAAAAATTAGACCATAGACATTCAATGCATTCAAGTACTGGGCAGTGGAGACTACAGAAAACGCCTTATAAAAAGCATTTGTACACAGTACTATCAAATAGTCAAAGAACTTTTTAAACTAATAATACTGTGATGTTTGGTATGTTTTTCTTTCAGGGAAGTTAATTCACAAGGTCAATTTTGAATTTTATTTTGTATGTTCCGTTGTTTACAAGCTTCTTACATGTAGAATGAAACACTACAGAAAAAAAAACAGAAACTAAGAATCAACAGCAAAGCTAGTATTATGTTTTAGAATAATGGTGAACACACCTTGGATATCCAATTAAGACCAGCAGCATCACCCCTGAGAATAAGGAACGAAAGAAGCCATGGGCAGATATGTTCAATGAACTCCTTTGGCTTGGCCGTATCAAAACCAAACATCTCTTGCACCTGTAAGAAATTGCATGAGAAGTACAATGCATTAACACATGAATGAGTAATTCATTAATACAATAACAGCTGGAAATCTTACAAACCCTAAAAATAAGTAAATAAACTTTCCAATTTATGACTGTTCACAGCAAAACTAAGCAATTGTACTGTGTTCAGAGTATACAGAACTGTTTTCTGCAACAACAAAACAATAGGTTTCATGTGTGTTTTCCAAGGTACTCTGGCTTATGTCCCCATGCCAGAAGACCAGATTCCAGATGGCATTGTGAACCCTGGATGTATACTATCACGACACAGCTATTCTGTGTTGCCTTCTCTCATGAGAGCAATGCCCTTTCGGAACTGGATGGTGGCTTTATGAAGATCCAACAGCCCAGATCTCAGGATTTATGAAGATCCAACGTCAGCTGGAGCTGATGACCTACTTATCTCATTAATCAACCATTTAAGCTGTGTTCAGTTTGCTTAACTTTTTAATGGCATCATTTTGTGGCGCTATGTGGAAACATTGAAATCATATTTCAGAATCAATTATCAAAATGTAATAAGCAGTAGAAAAGAAGATTACCTTAACAAGCGAAACTAGGCTCACTTCACAGGCAACCCACCGGAAGAGAATTGGACCCATCAGTTGTTCCAAATACTGGGTATGGAGAAGAAATCACAATATGCAAATTTTAATTTGCCACAAGCAAGTCATTCTCTTCTAGTAAACTGAATAAAGTAGATGAATGTCCACTCACCTTACTTCGTGAAGCGTAACTGAGCTTTCTTGAGATAGAATCAAATAAAGCATATTCCAATTTTCTGATAAGTAGCATGAAAAGAGAGTAAGCATGGTAATATTTCCATAAACCAACAAAAAGTTCATTTGTTGTGAAAGTACCGCTGAGAAGGCTGTATAGCAGCAACAGCAGAAATCATGAATGCACACTGCAACATCAGACAGGACAAAATTATGTTGAGTGAGAAACTTCAGTGCAGAGTCAGACCAATATTTTTTCTCCAACATGAATTAGACATCAGTAGGCAAACACATAATGGTGACACATGTCCCAGAAATACTTTGTGACAACGAGAACAAACATACCTCAAATTCAACCTCCTCACTATGCACAGACAAATGAGCTAATGTAATGAGGACAGTTTCAATAACTGGAACAGATTGTGGACCAACAGCTAAGACTTCTCTAGATTTAACTGGAATCTCGCTGGAGAACTGCACCATCTTGACACCAATATTTGAGCTGACATTAACAGAACACTGGTAAGCTAACTCTCATGATTAGAGGTTGGCAATCTAAATGCCAATCATCATTGATGTACAGGGTTGACTAGCTGGTGTAGCCAAAGGAAGTTAACAGCATGTATCGTCGTCAAACACTTACCAAACGTCACGAAATAATTCATCATGTCCTTCCCATGTTTCGAATAGCACAACCATTTTCCTAGCCAGATACAATCTAACACGATAATCAGTATCATGCAGCATGTTGAGGAAATGTCCAATCATATCCTGAAATGAGAATATTCAATTCATTATACACATAATTTGAAATGGTAGTACGAGATAACAGAAAACAGAAAAAATATATCACCTGGGCACCATCAGGGAACAAGTGAATAAAGTGGGTGATGCAATCAATGAGCTTGATCCGGAAAAACCAATCTGTGATGCTGATCTCAGTACCTTTAGTCACCAAGTCTAATAGAATGTCCTGGTTCTGCAGATAGTTAGAACATATGTAGCAGTTCGTTACTTCCAGATTCCAGCAGTGGATAAAAAAATGTAGGCCAAGCACTATTACAGGTATTCTTTGGATCAATGGACCAACAAGGATTATGCAACCAGCTGGTTCGTACTGAAACCTGTCAGGATCAGCATATTAACTCTGATTTGTTCTAAGTACAATGATTTATGAACGATTCTGATCAGTTCTTACCCGATGATTTATGGGATTTCGAAGAAACTAGAAAGGAGCATTTCTTTGTTTGAAAGATGTTCTCTACATCCTTACTCTGGCGCAATTGAGTATATTCAGTAGTTTGAACCACTAAACACAAATAATCAAGGAAATTGAATCAATCGTCACTGCTCATTGAAGTGGCATGCAAATATCTAACAATACATTAGGTCACCAGTAAAACTTGGAAGGGTAGGAGGAAAACATGTTCAGTGCCAATTCCACTGTAACATAATTGATCAAAATGTCCTTGCTCGATATGCTTTTTATTAAAAAGAAGTAACAGCCTATTCAATAACATGACTGACTGTGATTCTTAGGTTTATTCATGGCTTAGATTCAGGACTCCACTAAGTGAACTTTTCATCTAAGACAATAAAACTAACAACAGAGAAATATATTTTGCATAGCAAAATGATTATCCCAGCTACCAACCTCATTTGAAACCTCATTATATGCTTGCAGCTTTCCATCAGTATTTTGTCCAACATCACGTGTAACCATTAAAGTTCTTAACAAGGCATGTACATGTGTTAAGCAGTCAGCAGAACCAAGTAGTAAACTTGCACATTTGTCCCTCATATCGGACATCAAATGGACCTGAATGACCAAAACCAAAAGGTTAAAAACACAAAGCTTGAGTGGATAAAACTCATAAGGCAATAGCTCAGTACAAATTAGAGTATAACTCAAGTATGAGTCGGACGGTACCACAGAAGATAAACTTTTAGATGAAGCGGAGATATTTTGACAAAGATTAAGCAGGATGGCATGGGAGACCTTCAAAAGGAAATAAAATGTTACAATGATAGTATATAAGTACAACGACAACAAAATGAACATGAAGCAGATTCTATTACAAATTTGTACCTTGACATCACTCTCTTTCTCCACTAAGTTGTACAAAATTTCCCATGTATGGGATGCTGACACTGAGAAAAAAGTTGAAATAACACCAACTAGTTCAAGCTTCCACTCCAAAAGGCGTGACGAGATACCAATACTTCCACTTACACTAGCTGTGATAGAGTCAACCTCACCAGAGTCCGTCATATCAAAATCCATATCAACAACACTTTTGTGGTCAACAAAAGGATTTAGATCTTCTGACAAGTTGACAGAAGATATTGGCAACATTTTACTAGTGTTCTCACTATCAGAATTATTCGCAGAGCTAGAAAGACGAGAAAACAACTGAGAGAATTCCACCAATAGTTCATCAAGCAATACAGTGACACCTTTAATAAGCACAGAGCTGGCTCTGTTACTAACACTCCGCAGTCTAAAAATTGGAGCAGAGAAGAAGGTCTGAAATGAGGATAAAATGGAGCCAGCTGCCTCAAGTGCAGAGCCTACACTAGTAAGACCATGAGATAGTTCCTCATGCTTTTTCATAACCATTGATATCATATATTTTATGATGCCAGTAACATAACCAAATAATTCTTTAAGAAATAAAGAATTTTCTTCTATTGCCCTGCAAAAATTCACAGAATAGTATAAGGAAAAAAATTGGAATACCCGGCGAGAGCACTGCCTGTTCATTAACAAAAATAGAGAAATACAAGCATGGAGTTATACAACATAAGACTGATTGGTACTACAGGAAAACATATAACAGTTAGTTTACTAGATTTGGTAAAGATTACTACGTAACTAGCTAAGTAATTGGTATCTACAATTTGGGTATCCTATTTGAGTCAAAAAAAAAAGACACAGATGTTGATGCCACCAACTGATTACAACAGATACATACGAGATACGACTAGAAAAAAGATACCTTGACAATAGCGCGCAATGAATTAGATTGCAGAGGAGGGAACAACGGTATACAAGAGTACATAAGTCCACTTTCTCAAGCTGTTCATTTGAGGCCATAAATCCTTCGAACTCCATAAGCTGATCAAGCAATTGCTGTTGGATGTGCCCAGGAAGGTGTGCTCGGTTGCATTTATCAGATATAACCTGTTTAAGAAATGAGTAACCTACTGTAAGCAACATACATAGAAGTGGAATAAAAATCAAACATACATGACTATGTCATATTTGATATATCACTTTTCATTTGGGTCTTTCACGATGAGAAATGAGAAAATCTGAATATATCTATTATTTACATATGTTTGCAGTGCATGTTAAGTCAAAATGGCTTTCAGTTGCCCATGAAATCAGATGACTTCATAAAATACCATGTTTAAAGGACATGGCTTTATAAGTTCAATGCATAGACACATGCTACTCACAGACCCAAAACTATTGTGAGAAAAACAGGAAAACAAGTAAATCACCTTGGTAGAACTTTCAGTACTGATTTCTGATAAGGCTTCCACAGAGTAACCTAGTTCATCTTTGATGACCCAATTCTCACTCTCGAGTAACAACTAAAATAAACAAAATTAGTAGAAGGCAACCAGAAAGAAATATTTAGAAAGATTGAAGTGTTTGTAACAAACTGTAACATACCTTGGAGAAGTCCTTGCATTCATCAAACAGTTGGGATGCATTTGCTGAGTTAATGGCTGATGATGAAAAACCAGCACAGATAGAAAAAATGGCTTCAGGAATCATCACAACATTTTGCTCATTTAAAAGAGAGGATCCCTGCCGTAGAACGTATATCGGTAACTGAGCTTGAATATCTCAATGGCAATTTAAAATGGATGACTAATTCCCGACAGGAAGTGAGAAAAAAAATAGATATAGTGGTGCAGAATGTACATACGAAAATGGACAATACATAGTGATGAAATGCTAGAGCAAACCCAAGTTCAATTTGCTCTCTTGCTAAACAGTGTTAACAAAAATAGTGTACGGACAATAACATAAGGACTACAAGATTTATTAGTGTATAAGCAAATAAACACCACGGTAAAATACATCACAATAACATAAGGAGTAAACGTAAGTGTAAACTAGATCAAATCAGATCAGATAGACTTAAATAATCACACCATCAAAAACTAATTTCAGCAAAACTCACATTCATTAAAGGCATGCAGTAATCACATACAAACCATACTCCCTTGCAGAAGAGGGAAAAAGCATTTACGACACAGAAGTCAACGGAGAAAGCTGAGAAAAAATGAAAAAATAACCAAAAATGTGTAAACAATGGGACAATCAATATGCATGTTGGCACATAGAATTACTATAACAATGAGTTCATGAGTAACCAAAATTCCCTGCATGATTCAGTTAGTAAGAGCAATGCACACAGAAGCTAAGTTACAGTGAATTACAAAATAGCATCTGTAAAGATGTAAGTTATAAACTATATGAACACAAGCCATATAAATTCCGAAACAAGTTCTTTCATGTTATTGTTGCCCTGTCACCTATATGTGTGGTTGCTGCATAGAGTTCATTTAGCAATCACCAATTCACCATATACAGGCCTAAGCCATGCATTCACATTCTAGAACATGAGTGCAGCTAAACCAGGAGTTAACAGAACTGAAGAGGAGGCAGAGTTTGGTCAAATGTTTGTGGGTTGAGAAGTATGCATAACTAGAACAAAAGTTTAAAATGGATACAATAGAAAAGGGGCTAAATATAGGACCACCTTTGACACTGACTGAATCAACTCCAAAGTTGATCTAAGCAGATTCTTTCGAACAAGGCTAGAATTGGATAAATCGCCCTGCATAGCAAAGTGTCAATTAACAAATGCATCCTTTGAGCATATTTGAGATACATACAAAAATAAGGCGGCAGCTGCTTTATCTGATAATGGCAGATTACTAAGTAGGTCGTATGATTTGGACTAGTACATCAAACCTGAGCTGATTTTATTTTGTGCTGGTTTATAAATCCCCACTATTGTACATTCATACTGTCCTGTTACCTACTGATCAGTTTGGCAAGCATGGAAACTATACACAGCCAGGAGCAGCTTCAATATTTTTCAACTTTAGTCATAAACAATATAGGAACATTTGAACAATCTGGCAAACACTACCGGTGAGCTGCGGCCATTAATATAGAAAATTATGAAACAACATGCGCATAATAATTTTCAGAATGACCAGCAGTAAACCATATAAAGTTTCTTACATAATAGAACTCCATTTGGGCGCAATATAACCAAATTTACTTGAACAATTTGAATTTGGGCACCAAGCAAGCCTAGCGAACTGGGAAATGATCTCAGCCATTTAAAGTCCTTTTTTGCCCAATTCTTCTGTGCTTACCTTAAGTTGGGTTTTATGATTTAAGAATCCCTCAATAAAAAGAAAAGTAGCAAAAGGGTAGGGTTTAAGATAACTAAAGCTGCTTTTGAAAAAAATGGGATCAAGTCTACCATATTCGGGGCTCTAACTAGTTAACGTAGTAAAATGATAGAAAACATACCTGCAACCCTATCCTTGAGAAGTAACAAGCAATGAAGTACAGAGCAGACCTAGAGCGAGAATGATTAGTAGAGTACAAGCATAACTTCCACAAGGAACAGAATTATTTTTCTAGAAAGTTGACACACAAGAGGACCAGAATTATTTTTCTAAAATGTTGACACACAAGTCACAACTAGCAAGAATGTCAAAACTCGGAAAAAACTAGAAGGCAAAATTCTATGTAAGGGAAGGAATGACGAGAACAAAGAAAACAAATTAAGGAATAGCACTAGTAAGCTACCACAAATGTGGCAACTAGCAGCTACCATAGCCATAAGGAAATCAACATGAATGAGTTTATGGAAAAGAAGGCATACGGTGATGGCGATTGTTTAAAACTTTGCAGGTTCCATGTATCTTCTAACACAACTGAAGTATGGACTTGATCCTAAAACAAGAAACCAAGATAAATTACATTAGTTAAAAGCCAACTAATGCCAGCTATAGGTCATACACAGTATATAATATAACATGTCGTAAGCTCGGGCTAAAAAGCTCACCCGCATGATCATTCCACCCAACAGATTTAGAGCTGAATCAGCCTACAAAAGTGCACAGTATACACTATCAGAGTGTAAAGTAGATAGATGTAGTGTAATGTAACAAGTTGAAGCTTAAATTTGCAATGGCAAGTAACACCCATACCACCACTCACAATAACAACAAAGCAAAATACCGCTAGTGTATACAAAGGCAGGGAGTTTGTATGCAGAGTTCAATTTCAGTATGCAGAGTTCTATATCTATTTCCAATACCAACATCACTCAATCTTGGGGAGCATCACTACATACTTAATCTTTGCAGTCAATATGAACTCAAATGTTGGTGGGCGTCACTAAACATTCAAATCTTTGTGGTCATCTAACAGCAAAGAATAATCCAGTACCAGGATAAAGTCACCGATGATAAACAGCGAATGTCTTGCATCTCTTAATGTATTTGACCATGGATGTATCAGGTTCAGATCAATGCTTCAAATTCAGTTTCAAAGTCATTTTAAGTTCTGAATCCCTAAAAATAAAAAATTACACACAGTGAATTAATTGCATTCTAGTAATTATAGCGATGTTTTACTGAGATATTGCGAGCTAAGATCAGCTATTAGTGCAGGGTTTGAATGAAAAGCATCTAGTGTACTGACTGGGAATGACATCGGGCTTTTGAATGAAGTGTTCAAATGTCCAAAATGTAGGGGATGAAAAAACTGCAAATATGGAGAAGAAATTTACTGGAACTCACCACTAGAGCTGTGGGGCTAAACAGAGGAAGTGCATGAATGAGGGAATTCCAGATATCTTGCCAATAACCTTCAACAGTTGACATCTGCAAATAAACAGATACCACACATATTGAATAGAACTATCAGTGTCATAAGTTTACTTGCACAAAAGTGACAAGACTTGGTTAGCAAAATGGTTAAAGCATTTAAAAATAAAGTGATGCCATGTTTTGGGTTTTGACAATCTGATAATCTTGAGAAAAAAATAGACAAAACCTTGTAAGCATGCAAGCAAATGTTCACATATCTAATGTGTAACAGTGGACATGTTAAACCAATGTGTAACAGTGGGGCCAGCTAAACCAAAGCCGGTACATAATGGTTGGTAAAACTGAAATGGGCCACTTGCAAAATACTGGAAATTACAGTATAATTCATATACAGATTAAAGAGCTGCATTAAGTAATGAATGATACAGATACTTGCAATTCCTTGCAGTCTTGTTGATGTATTATCCCTCACAAAATATTCACTTATTACTCCAACCTTTTTAATGTTATCTAATTTGAAAGATACAAGCTGAAAAAAAATGTGAGTCCAAATTATTCTAGAGAATGCATATAGTGATATAGGGATGGCATATGATAGAGGTGGATCCACTTTAGCCCTGATCCAGTTAACCAGTATTTTCCATAGCAATAGATGTAAGAGTACCAAGAGCTACTGAAATGCAAGTGGCATAAACAGAAAGTTAATATGGATTCGAAAAACAACCTCGCCTTTTGTTAATAAACAATGTGATTCCTCCCTAGTATTCACTGTGAACATCGCAGAGAACTCCTTAAGTGCCCTGTTAAGATCATTGATAATCAGGCAGTTCTACTAATTAGCAAGCCATAGAAGATGTAACTTGGTGCTTACATATATTCCATATAACTGGTAACAGTAGTGTATTTACTATACCCCATACAACAGCCCTACATGTTTTATGACATCAACAAACTCCCAAAAAATTCAGTACCACCAAAACAAACCTGATAATCCAAAGCAGTGAATCCTGAGAACGTATGACGTTTGCCTTGCTCAAAGCACTGGATAAGCATAACAAAGTCAACTGAGATGGTACGACATATAATTGCATTAACCAAAAACTATGGCACATTGAAAGTACAGTTACCTTTTCAAAGATTGACAACATGCTTGGAGCCAACTGATCAACAAAGATTTGTCCACTCGATATCCATACTTGTGAATAAGAAGACATGTGGTACCAATCCTGTGCAAAAAAAAAGATCCATTAGTCAATCTGTCCGTGTGTTCACCAAAGAATATTGTGTCTTCTCATCTCACTATATAGAACATCTGTTGAGAAGTATGCCACACGAGCATACCCCCCCCCACCCCACCCCAAATACCAAAAACAATTTGTCCATATGAGTAATGTACCACCCCCCCCCCCTAGAACATGTAGGAGGTACATGTGGTCACACGGGGGTAACAGAGCTTTCTCAATGGTTAAGAGTTGACCACACGAGGGTCAGCGCTTTCTCAATGGTTAAGAGTTGACCACACGAGGGTCAGCGCTTTCTCAATGGTTAAGAGTGGCTCAACTAGTCTACCAGTCGATACATGGCTTTCCAACTAGAAACATCGACTAGTCAGTGTCTCAGTGACTAAAATTGACTTTTCAACTAGAATACAGATGTTTTTCCTTTGTCAAGAGTTACTCAAATTAGAGAGAAACAACTAAAGGCATGGATACTACACACAATAAAGCGTCTAATAGAAGAAGTTACTGAATCTTGGTGAAGTAAATGCAGTTGTAAGAGGGTTCAAGCTTGGAAGGCACCATATTCAGGGTACACATCTGAGAATTCATATAAAGAAGATAAAGGATGTTTTCTTACAGGGATAAAAATGGTGTCATGTATAGCTTACCAACATAGAGATCCTTTTTTTAGGCTATTCGTGATGCGGCTAATAACATCCTCCGTCTTCAATTTTTTCTCATCATCTCCTCTCATTGGTGTGGGGGATTTATATGCCTACACGGTTATAAAAAGTCACTTGTATATTATGAAAAACAAAATGCTGATTTACTACGAGATTCAGAAGAGTCAAGTTAAAGTTGTGTGTGCATATCTATTACCTGATAAAAAATAGTAGCAGATAGATCCATTAACTCTTCCAAGGAGCATCTTAAGGACACATCTTTCGCATCTCGAGATGCCTCACACCTACATTTATTGAACTTAGTAAATGAAGAACTCAAAATCATAACTCTGAAAAGCATAGTAGTAGCCTTTACCATAATAAACCTGCTTCAGTGTTAACATTTTGATCTAGGTCGTCCATGATGACACCAAGAAGGTTTTTTCTTTCCAAAACCTTTGGAATAGCTCTAGCAAGCTTCAACTGAATTTTCGCATATGTGATGAACAAACTCTGGAAGCAACAGTAACTTCACGATGAATCAAACATAAAAAATATGAAACGAAGTTGAAACAATGCAAGTCAGGTCATAAGAACCTTCAGCCGCAGATCACGAGTCATCAGCCACGAACGCAATACAAAATCTTGAACTGCTTTATGGATCTCCACAGATTTGTCTCCAAGGTTTGGTCCATCCATGAGTAAAAAGGTGTTAACGCATTCCATGAGCTTGCTAGTCAGCTTTCCATCCTCCCTGATCCCACAAAATTAATATATGATTTCCAACTCAGAAAATTAAAATGAACACCCCACTCCTCTTGGAAATTAAGGGGGTTCAACAGGAGAGCCGAAAGGACTTGGTCAGAGACTACTTGCCTCCTAATATGTGAGAATATTGCACAGAATCCATTAAGAACCTCCTCCCTCATGGTGTCAGGATAATCGCCAGGTGGGTTTTCAAGTAGAACATGGAGAGTCCAGGTACAGCGGAAGGACTCCTCCTTTGAGCTGGCTTGATTGCTGAAGTTTGCATCAAAACCAGTCGCAACCTTCTTCATATAGAGCACTACAAGATCTGGCGAAAATACAGAATTTTATTAAGAACAGAACAAAAGGGCGTTGTGATATGAAAACAGGGAGACCGTTGATATGGCAACTCACTACTGTATGTTCGAGGTTTCATCTGATACCGGTACTCCTTCACAGTCAAAAGCTGCCGGAGAATTGGGCTGTACTCTAGCTGAAAGCTGGGAGCATCTTTTATGACCTCCAATATATGACTAAAAAGCTGCTTAGCAACTGAAATCAGAAGTAAGGAATGCCCTGCAACGACAGTGAACCATCTTTAATGGCATGCACCTTCCAACATATATTCCATATAAAAACAATTGAAGAACCACTTGCACGGAAGTCTAGTAGATAAAAAAAATTAAGCATAATGCTAGCAAAGTAGCAATAGCACGTGGTTAAGGCCTGTGTGATTTATCAGCTTGCCCAAAAACAGAGTGCTGAAACCACAAACATAATATGTAACACCCACTGTCAAGCTTACAGTTATTATATGTCCAACACAGGATGTATGAATAAGAAAACACATGACTCCAATACTAAGCTATGGTAACCAACAATAGGCACTAACGATAGTGTTTGGATGACTTTTCAGAATGTTAACAGTAGCAAGTAAAACCTCGCATAATACATCAATTCATGGTATAACAGAATGCTGAGACCACAAGCACAACATTTAACACCCACTGCCGGGCTTACAGTTACTGTATCTCCAACACAAACTCTACGAGTAAGAACATATGGCCAAAGATATACCACATTCCACATGATTCCAATATTAAGCTACGGTCAACAACAATAGGCACTAGCAACAGTATTTGGACGAGAATTCCAGGGCACTACATTATTCCAGGGCACTTCAGATAACAGAGTCGCAATGATTGGGCATAATAAGGAAGGAGCAGGACGAAGAAGGGCCTTGGAATACTGTTAGCTTAATATTACCTGAGAGCCTGGCGTCCTCTGCGCAGCGGACGGCGGCGCGGAGCATCCCGGCGGCGGCGCTCCTGGTGGCTCCGCGCCTCTTGGCGGCGATGTCGGCGAGGACGCACTTGGCGAGCGCGGTGATGAGGAACGGCCACGTGGCCCCTGCGGAACAGCAAACGCATGACAAGCGTCGACGGGGGGGGGGGGGGGGGGGAGCGAGCGAAATGGAAGCAGAGCAGGTGGGAGGTGGCTACCGGAGGCGAGGTGGCCGGGCTTGGCCCTGGCGGTGTTGCGGGCGAGGAGGCGGCAGAAGGTGGGGGCGCGGTCGCCCTGCAGCCACGTCCCCAGCAGCTTCACCCCTTCCTGCAGCAGCACGCGGCGGAGCAATCAGAATCGGTCGGAGGAGCCACCAGGAGCGCCGCCGTCCTCAGAATCGGAGGTCGTCGGAGATGATTGGCTGACTGATTGACCGATTTGGGGGGAGAGCAGAGCGGAGCAGGGTACTCACATCGCGGGGCCTGGCGCGGTCGGAGGCGAGCTTCTGGACGACCTCCTCGACGTCGCGCGCGGTGGCCATCGCCGCTGGCCACCGCTGCCGGCGACGGGGGCTAGGGTTTGGCGGGTGGGGCCACGGTGGCGGCGGAGGGCGGGGGGCGGGGGTTTTGGTGTTCGGTGGGTTTAGAACATCTCTAGTTCTTTTGGGCCCACAGAATCAGCCATGAGTTCTTTCCTGAGATCCTAGAGATTGTTGTTACATCGAAATGGAAGTAGAGGAGGTGGGAGGTGGCTACCGGAGTACGAGTTATGTGCTGAAATATCTGTAATGATTCTAGACTGAAACTATGTACTTAATTGCCAACATTTGTTTATTTCAAATAGTTACACATCGAATGTGAACACGAAAGAGATTTATGAATATTTGTAAAATTCTTAAAATTACCATACATTTGCACCAAATGCCATCAATCACTACACATTTGCAATCAAATGCCATCAATCATAAAACTACATCCATCAATCACTACACATTTGCACCATGTAACTCAGCATATAATTTATCAAACACATAAGCATACAGATTTATACCATACTCAATTGCTAAACAGACAGAAAAAGAAAGAAAGAAACAGAGGAGAATACAGAGGAATGGGACGAGAGAGAAGGGGGGGGGGAGGAAGAGAGGAGGTCACCCGCGACGGCGTGCCAAGCTCAGGCGGACGAGGCTGGGTGGTCGGGTGCGGAGTTGACTGCTGGAGCTCAAGCTAGCGGCGGACGGGACAGGGCGGTCGGCTGACGGCTCGAACTCGAGCTGGCGGTGGAGAAAAATGAATGAACCTATACTCTCAAATATGCCTATATACATTCGTATGTGTCCATATTGAAATCTCTAAAAAAAACTTATATTTAGAAACAAGGGGAGTAGATAAATAATGCATGATACATGCATCACAGCATAAAGGTGAAGAAGATTTATGGTCGTCCAGTGAATGACAGCGAAGGCTCCTCCAGAAAGACCAAGATCGATCCGCGCGCGTGCAATATGCAAATTAACCACGAGTTCCTTCGTAGGATAGGATGCAAACATGCAAGATGCATGGATGCATCTTGGTCCGAATTCACTATCCATGGTGCACTTAACGCTCACGCACCCACACCCGCCTCATGCAGCCAGCATCCTATCTAATCCTTGTTCAAACGAGTTCATCGACGTGTGGAACAAAAAGCCACGAATTAGACACCCGGTACTGCAAGATAATCAGGAGTAGTATGGAACAAGCATGGCCGGAGTAGATGACATTTTGGCTCCAAATGAAGCCTCCATTGATTCAAAGGAACTGCATAGGGTTTTCGGAAAATATGGATCCTTAGAGCATCTTCAACAGGTGCACAAAAATCCCGCGTCCTAAAATAGTTTTAGCGCGCCACTGTAACATTTTTAGTGCGCCGGATCCAACATTGCTTTAGCAGATGCCAAAAACGCGCGCCCAAAAGAACACGCAGTGTAAATTATGAAGCGCGCACAATCCGGCGCCTCAAATTTGCAGCTTTTGATAGCGTTTTTCAGCGCGCGTCCAACCCTTTTTTGCGCGCACACTGTTTTACAGAAAACCAAAATTTTAGCGCGCGGCCCGGTTTTTGGGCTTCTGTTGGAGATGCTCTTAGGAAATGTTCCTATGGTGACCGTTTGATTCACATGATTGGAGTTCTTAGGATTATTTTTTCCCATATGATTCATTTGTAGTATACTTTGGAGAAAAAACTCCATCCACTCAAACATCCTAATAGAATTCCTTTATTTTTCCTGTGCTACCAAACGCTCTTCCATCCGAATTTCTGTAGTTTTATAATCCTATACTAGGGTACAAGAGAACATGCCACTCTATTTGATGTGTGTTTTTCTTTTCTTGTGTTTTGAGAATCATGTGAATAAAAAATGCCCTAACTACTGAACGTGTGCCGTGTGGTAATACAACATGAACCGTCCGTACGTCGGCCAGGAAATTACGGTGGCTGCACGCGCGTGCAGAGCCCCGAGCATTGCTACACGAGCTAGCTAGCTAGCGTGTGGAGGATCCATCCAAATCCAAATCCTGCAAAGGGGCGCATCCGCTGGAGCATCATGAGTGCAGTAGGGCTTCCGACGAAGGAACGGCGAAGGTATCGTGTCGATCTCATCTCCCGTGTCATGTGGAATCAACTGCGGCGTAAAACAACATGTCGGCATGCAGGATGCTTGAAAAAACGTATCTTGTTTTGTTCTGCATACACACCACAGACTACGCACACCATTGTGTTTATAATTACAAGTTAGAAAAAAAATTCTAGCAAGATACTGTACTAGGTATGTGGTACTTCCTCTGTAAATTAATATAAAAGCGTTTAGATCGCTACTTTAGTATTTTAAACGCTCTTACATTAGTTTATAGTTTACGGAGGGAGCAGATGATGTGTGCATCTGCTCACGCATATGGTGTGAGCGTCTCTCCATTTCAACACATGATTCCGCAAAGAAAAATGAAATGTGGTACTGTACTACTCCCTCCTAATAGTATATGAGATGTATAATGTGAAAATTATATCATTGGAAGCTCCTTTCACATATGAATTTGAAGGTATGCTCTGTGTAAGTTGCACGTCATATATTATTCCTCTAACATTTGGTCAAAGTTAGCCTCGAAAGACGTATTAGGCCCTACAGATGAAAGGAGGGAGTACGTATGACTGTGGCCATGGCACGACGTACGATGTTGATGTCTCGCGCCAGCGATTCTATTGCACCAAGGAATCTTTTCTTTTTTTCGAATATTATACTAGCCAGAAGTCGACATGCACAGCCATTTTTTTTATGTATGCGTGTCATCCTTATGCATGGTCATAATAATTTTAGGGGGAGATTGCCATGGCTGGGGCCAAACCTATGGTGAGCGCTCAAGCGAGGAGGCCGTAGCCACCATTGCCACGACAAACCTGAACTTCTTGCGGAGTAGCAGACACTCTACAAGGTCGCGAGTGCTCAATGCGCCGCTTGCAATGACGCAGCCGGACGCAGAGGTGGCCGCACAAGCAATGGCAGCGTAGGCGGTCGAAGACGAGAACGCCGCCAACTGCGCGCCTACGCGCCGCCGTCCAACTTTCGGGGGCGCGTGTGGCAGATGGACAGTGACGGACCGTTCACGTCCATCATCGATCTTACGTCCACCGGACCGGCAATGGACAGGTAGCGAAATCCTACTTGGATGAGTAGGACACGAGAGGCGGCAGGGCATTGTGTCCTAAGTGGGCAGGTCCGTCTCTTATGTTATACTCTTTCTTGCCGGAGACCACATCTATACTTCAAGGGTCTTAAACCCCGCCACCGCTCCTGGAGACGGTAGATGGAGGACGTGGTCACTGATGCGGAATACACAAAAAGTGGACGACAAGTGCCGCCCTAGGATAGCTTTAGGGTCCAACCACTTTTTTTATTGAAAAATGTTTGAAATGTAATGAATTTTGTCTGGTTTATATGAAAATCCTCTGTGTTTCATGAATTTCGTCTGATTAATTGAATCCCAGCTTGAAATATATGCGGGCAGTGTTGGATGCCCAGCTCCCTCATCCGTGTCCGCGGACAGATGAGGAAGCAAATTTACGGGTCAGCATTGAAGATCCTCTAAATATAATGGATAGAGTTTCCGACGAGACCACTCTAGCTGCCCCCCAAAAAACAGGGTCGGGTCGTTCTGAGGCTCCGAAGCCATGGATGGCCGGTGGAATTGGTTCATCGGTGCACGCGCGGCGCTCCTCCGACTCCGGATGCCTGCACACAACCACCTGCACAAAACCACTTTGTCCGACTGACTTGAGTTACCCATCTTCTTTTGATACAGTTTTTCTCCTTTCTTGTTAAGCAGCTGTGTGTTGGGACGATTATCTTCTTCCCAACACGTCAATGGCCCATATGCAAGATTGTACAAGTAACGGTGAAGAAGGAGTTGCCGGCCAGTCAATGACAGCGAAGCCTCTTCCGGGAAGGCCAACATCTGCATGCAAGATGCGAAAACCGTGCGAGTTTGTTCGCACGGTAGGATGCAAGACGCGTGCAACATGGTCCGAATACATTCACGTGCACATGCGTACCCAAACAAACGAAGAAGGAGAACGATGCAAAAAAAAATGTCGCATCCGTTAGAATAGCAACGGTACCTGATGAAAGGACGACGAGGCGTACGTGTCGATCTCGCGCGTCATGTCATGTGTGAATCAACGGCGACGTAAAACAAGATATCGGGAGGATTCAGCTCGAGGAAACGAATCTTTGCTTTGTTTTTTTTGAACACATGCTTTGTTTTCGCATACACACCACACCATTGTGGAGGGTGGAGCAGACCCCGCCGGTCGCCGGACAAAACCCTGGCGCCAAGTGGACGTGCCGGCATCCAGATCCGATGACCCCATCGGCACGGCACCCGTCACCACCGAACCGCCGCCGCATTGGAGGTCCATGCCATATATACAGTATGTGAATTCTATCAAGACCCGTATTAGGTAGCAGATGTGTGCATATGGTGTGAGCGCCTCTCCTTTTCTGTATTGTCGCAAAGGACAAATGAAACGGGGTACTAGTACGTATTATTGTGGCCATAGTGACATGCTCTTATTTCGTTTTTTTTCTTGAGAATCAGCTCTTATTTCGTTTTGGAAGGTTGTTGGGGAAAATCTTCATTTTGTTTTTTAGGAAGATGATCTCACATGTAGTATGATGCAATTTTTAATTCTTAATTACCTAATTTTTTATGTCAATGAATTGAATCATCACCTGCTAAGGACGTCTTCAAGACGGAGCCGTAACCTCCTGCAACTGTTCGGAACGCGGAAGCTATCCAACGCCTACCTGTATCGGTCTGCGCGGCGGTCCGGAGCAATTTCTTTCGCAAACCGGAGACAAAAGTGGGGGAGATTTTGCGGGAGTCTGGACCGCTCCCAAGCCTGCTCCTGACCGCCCTGACCCGTCAAAAACCCGTCACCCACCCCTCTCGCGCTTTTCTTTCCGATGCACGCGCCGCTTACCGCGCCAAGTTCATGCCGGCCCATAGCACGCGGAGGCAGGCATTGATGCCGCGATGTGACTGGAGGGAGGGAGTGCGCCGCTGACCGACGTGACCTGTCGGCAGCCGCCGCTTCAATGCGGACGCAGGTTCCCGAGGAACAAACTCCGGCCGCTGCGCCGCATTAAAGCGGCTAACTGGCCCTTCGCATGGCCTAGCCGCGGCTATTTAGGTCGCGCTCCGGCGCCTTCCACATCGCATCCTCCTCCTTCCTCCTCCTCCTCCTCGCCGCACCCCCTCCTCCACATCTCCGGCGATGGGCAAGTCCTGGGCTTCGGCGCCGGCAGGCGATTCTGGGGCGGGATCTGGTGGCTCGTGGAGACGCCGCCCTCGACCTCTGGGGCTATCATCCTCGTCGGGTCGCGGCAACTCGATGCCGGCGGAGATCGCCATCTCCTCCGGTGACGAGGAGGACCAGCAGTCGCCGCCACCGCAGGTCTACGCTGGCACCGACACGGAGTTCGAGGAGTAGATGGAGCTAATGCTCCGTCGCTCCATCGTCCACACCAACGTCCTGGCTTCTTCATCGGGGGCGCTCCTCCCCATGAAGCAAGAGCCGACATCCCCTTCACGCTCTCCGCCGGCGCGCAGCCATGGCGTCCAAATCGGATGCCACATCAAGGAAGAGCGGATCTCTCCGCCGCTCCAACGCGTCGTGAAGGAGGAACACCGCTCGCCGCCGCCTCACCGCGTCGTCAATGAGGAGCGCCGCTCGCCGCCGCCGCCGCCCCGGCGCGTCATGAAGGAGGAGTGCCGCTCTCCACCTCCTCCCGCGCTGTGCGCTGTGCGACCGCGGCCACCGTGGATGCCGCGAGTGTCGGGCGGCTGCCAGGAAACCCTGCTAAGGCGCCACCACCTTCCACCGCCCCAAGCTCGACGGTGGTCGGGTGACGATGACGGAGGAGCAGCAACCGGCCAGCCCGACATTGGCTACGAGGTCAGCGTGAAGTATAGGATAGTTTAGGATTTTAGTTTTAGAGTTTTAGTTCACCGGACGAAATATCATCCGGTCTTATGTACACATTATCCTATTTTCAATGAAATCCGTCGTGTTTGCACGAATTTCGTCCGGTTGTTTTGAGTTGTCAAAATGTATGCGGCTAGTATTGGATGTCGATCTCCCGCATCCGTGTCCGTGGACTGGTCCCCCCTGTCCGCGGACGGATGCGGGAGGCTTTTTGCGGTTTGTCGTTGGAGATGCCCTAAAGCAAGCACGAAATAAACGAACAAGGAGGTTCACGCAAATCGATTTAGTCCTAGCGGGAGCGAGAAAGAACCAACATGAAGGGGGGTGAGACGTGAGGCGAAACTAAACCAGTAAGATGGGGACATGGCATATCTGAGCTCGAGCTCAAATTATCTCAGATGAACAGTAAAAATAGGATTTTTCTTCTCGTAAACTCTGGTAAATGTTCTAGGTGGTTGCAAATTTTCAGCATGATATCACATTTGTGGAAGGTGTGACAAAAAAAAATTGAAGCTCCATGAATATGATCTCATGATGAAAATTTGCAAACACTCAAAACATTTGTCAAAGTTTACCAAAAAAATCAGTTTTTTATTTTGTTGTTCATCCAAACTAATTTGAGCTCGAACACAAGAAGGTACTTTCCCTATCAACTCCTCATTAATAATAAATAGGATCCTGAGTACTATGTACTAGTATCTGACATTATTAAGATGTAGGTGTAGAGAAAAGTCTTTGAAAAATAGGACCTTGATAAGTGTCACACGTGTGGCATGAACACATGGCAACTTGGAACGTTTTTTATGGTATAAATTTAGTGACGCGAGGATGCCAGGTTTACTTGTTAAGCATAATAACTTTTTTTTTTCGAATGGCAAAGTTTTGGTTTATTTTTTCTTTTGAACGACAATTTTAGTTTAAAAAACATCAGGGCCTGAGTGCTGCGTGTCACACGTGGGGTATTTATCTTTTTAGAAAAAATATGATGTGACACTTATCATCAGAAGAAGAAAAAATGCATGCAGCGATGCACGCCGGCCTTTAAATGAGCCACACTCCACGCCTTCTTCACTCACTGCAGAGTCAGAGGCTCATAACCCAGTGTAGGGCTGTAGGCACTCCACTCGATCAAGCTCTAGCTCCTGCCCCCTGCCATGGCAAGCTTCAACCACGCCAACGAGACCGCCCGGAACACCGGCTCTCCCCCGGCTGCGGCTGCTACGCCTACGCTCGGAGTTGGACCCCTTCCGCTAGACGCCGGCGAGTTCCGGCGTCAGGGACGTCAAGTTGTGGACTTCATCGCGGACTACTACGACCGCATTGACGAGTACCCCGTCCGCCCGGCCGTCGCTCCCGGGTTCCTAGCCCGGCAGCTTCCCGACACGGCGCCGTCGTGGCCGGAGCCCGACGCGCTCGCCTCAGCGCTGCGCGACGTCCGGGACCTCATCCTTCCCGGCGTCACCCACTGGCAGAGCCCCCGTCATTTCGCGCACTTCGCGGCGACGGCCAGCAACGTGGGCGCGCTCGGCGAGGCCCTAGCCGCGGGCCTCAACATCAACCCTTTCACCTGGGCCGCCTCGCCGGCGGCCACCGAGCTCGAGACCGTTGTTACAGATTGGCTGGGTAAGGCGCTGCACCTCCCGGAGGAGCTGCTCTTCTGCGGTGGCGGCGGCGGCACGCTGCTGGGGACTTCGTGCGAGGCCATGCTCTGCACCATCGTTGCCGCGAGGGACCGGAAGCTCGCCGAAGTAGGAGGCGAAGAAAGGATGGGCGACCTCGTCGTCTACTGCTCCGACCAGACCCACTTCTCGTTCAAGAAGGCCGCGCACGTCGCCGGCATTCGCCGGGCGAACTGCCGGGTGATACCGACGTGCCGCGAGAGCGGCTTCACGCTGTCGCCGGCGGCACTGCAGGTCGCCGTGCGCGCCGACGAGGCGGCGGGGAAAGTCCCGCTGTTCCTGTGCGCGACGGTGGGGACCACGCCGACTGCGGCGGTCGACCCTCTCCGCGAGCTGTGCGCCGCAGTGGCGGGGCACGGCGTGTGGGTGCACGTGGACGCGGCCTACGCCGGCGCCGCGTGCATTTGCCCGGAGTTCAGTCACATCGCCGCGGGCGCTGAGGCCGTGGACTCGTTCAGCACGAACCCGCACAAGTGGCTCCTGGCCAACATGGACTGCTGCGCGCTGTGGGTGCGGCATCCCACGGCGCTCGTGGCGGCGCTCGGCACCGACGACGATGTGATCCTCAAGGACGCGGCTGCATCGGCCGTCGTGGACTACAAGGACTGGCAGGTGGCGCTGAGCCGCCGATTCCGCGCACTGAAGCTGTGGCTCGTGCTCCGCTGCCACGGCGTGGAGGGCCTCCGCGGCTTCGTGCGCGCCCACGTGCGCATGGCCTCGGCCTTGGAGGCCATGGTGCGCGCCGACCCGCGGTTCGAGGTGCCCGTGCCGGCGCGGTTCGGGCTCGTGTGCTTCCGCCTCCGCCCCGCCGACGACGGCACGGCCGAGGCCACGACGAACGAGCTCAACCAGAGGCTGCTGGAGGCGGTGAACGCGACGGGGCGCGCGTACATGAGCTGCGCGGTGGTGGGCGGCATGTACGTGCTGCGGTGCGCCATCGGGAACTCGCTGACGGAGGAGCGGCACGTCCGGGAGGCGTGGAGCGTCGTGCAGAAGCAAGTCGACGCGGTGCTGACCCCGGCGGTCGCCGGCGTCGCTCCGGCTGCTCGTTCGAAGGGGCGTACGGCTGAGGATGCCCGTGGCATGGAGACCAGCGTGCATGAGAAATGGCGCTCACCGCCGCGCACTGCGTACCACGTGATTCGTTCTTACGCGTTGGCTTTCCTCTTGGGTAAATAAAAGGAACTGGTGAGATTAGGGTGTAGTGCGAAAATCCTAGACACACGGACAATCACGGGCGGATTACGGAAATATTCTCATTAATTAACTTTCGCCCCCCTGATTTTCATGTGGGTGGGCCCCGTTTCCGCCTTAATCTCCAATTAAACCATGCCAGCTAATCAGAGTCCGTTGATTCGGTAGTCATCGGCCCGTGTGTGTAGCATTGCCGCCTTGCCGGGGTGTACTGTCCTGTCCATGGATTAATATTGGATTTGGATACTTTCGAAAATAAATAAATATTGGATTTGGATGTGAAGGTGTATCAATGGCTCGGAGACGTCACAACACAAAAGCATTTCTAAGCGAAGCAGACATGGATCAATCATGTGTTTTTCACTAGTTTTTTTTGCACCATTTTCATTAAAAAAAATCCTGCTGTGGTGTTCATCTATTGCTCAACTTTTCTCTATCATTTCCAGACAACTTCACTTGCTGACTTACAATTTGTCGGAGTAATGGGCCACAGGTAGGCTAACCCGAGGCCCAGAACCTTTCAAGACATCGGAGCCGGCTGCGCCCCTCAAAACGCCAAGACGAAGAGCCGTCTTCTGAAGGCCGGCTGGAGGAACAGTCGGCCGCCCATAAACGGCCGAGTCCTAGAGGCAAGACCATGACAAGCCGACTTCTATCCGGCGGCTTCTAGAGAAGCCGGCCCGAGGAGTCGGCCCGCGGCACCAACGAAGCTCGTGCCCACATCAAGGGGGGCGGGACAGGGGATGGCTGCAGTGTAGCCCATCCCCTCCCCCTTTCCAGGGGCTGGCGTGGCCACAGTACGCTGTACTGGCGGAGATCTCCGCCCGGCGCGGCACTGTTATCATGCCACCCCTGACATCATCACGAGCAGGCGGAGTCCTGCTCCCACGACGGCCTGTCGGTACGGCCCCAGGACGACGGACCCCCACCAGTCAGCGAGAGTCTGGAAGACAGCAAGAGCCCTACCAGTCGGACCCGATGGAGGTCGGCCCCTAACAGTCGGCCCGCCCCCTCCTCGGTACCCTCGCGCCATCAACCAGACGAGACACGGAGTGGCTACAGTAATCGCCCGCCAGGCGGCGGAGCTTTAGCCACGACCCCCTGACCAAGCCTGCGTCATTAGAGGCACGGCAACAGTGATCAGCTGCCGACAAGACCCGAGAGCGGCGGGGACGGCCTGTAGGCCCCGTACCCAACCAGGCGGCGGGCCCCAGAGGTCGGCGAAGAAGCCGGCGGCCGAAGAGACTGACGGTCGGGCCCTACGCCCAGCCGGATTATCATTGTACCCCTGGGGGGTAGGCCTATATAAACCTCCCAGGGCACCCATGCAAAGGGTTCCCAACCTGTTAGAACTAGACCAGATCATAGAGAGAGGAGAGAGCTAGCCTTGCCTTCTCCTACCTCTAGCATACAGCTCAAGGAGCACTTGTATATTCACTTGTGCCCTAGTGATCATGCGGAGACCCCGCAGAGCAGGACTAGGGGTGTTATCTCCTAGGAGAGCCCCGAACCTGGGTAAAGTATGCCGGCATTCGTGTCTACGCCTCATCCCGCTTCCGGGCACCGGCGACGTTCTACTCGCTCCCACCATGATAAGCCATCCATTGGCATATGTCGCACCCAACCCCCGACATTTGGCGCCCACCGTGGGGCGAGGTGCACCATCGTCCGGAGACCTGTTCTGGACGGGAACCCTTTTCCTCCCTGGCGAGCGTAGCCAGCCCGGCACGCCAGACGGAGTCTACGCCGACGTGCTGCTTGGCGCGGAGCTCGCCTGCGCGGCGAGCTACCTCACTGACCTTGTTGGCGAGGTGCGCCTCTCCGACGAGCCCGTGTCTGATGCGGGCACCGACGGCCCGGAGAGTCGCCTCGTCAGCCTCCTCGATCAGCTCCATGTAGCCAGCGAGCCTGCTGCGGACTTGGAGTCCGTTGGCTCCACCGACCCGATGCTTGTCGACTCCGACACCGCGTCGCTTGACGCGTTCCCCACCAACGTGGTGGTCTACGACGAGCCGCCTCTCTGCGCGGAGGGCGGCGAAAGCGCCGCCACGGAGGTGCTTGTCATCAGCCACAGCGAGCACTCCGGTGGAGGTGCTCACGACCCGCTTGACGCAGCACTGCAAGACCTGACGGCGCCCATCCCAAAAGACGCCGACGCCGAGATGCTGGAAGCACGCCGCATCCAGCTCGTCGAAGGCGCCAAGAAGTTGGCCAGCATGAGACGCCTGTCGGAAGCCTACCAGCGCGAGATGGACTGCGCTGTGGGCAGCACGCCGGCTCCAGCTGGGACCAGCCGCCTTGGCACGGTCCAGCAGCGCGGCGTGGCCATCGCCAACCTGTTCGGGGCGGATCGCCCCGTCTATGCCACGCCTGCGGAAAACATCCGGGCTGCCAAGGCGGCAGCAGACGAGCTGGACAAGTTCGAGGGTGAAGAACGTCGCCTGATGGCGGAGCGCGTCCAGTGGCTCCTCGACGCGGCTGCTGAGCAGCACGAGGCCGGTTGCCGCACTGAAGCGCCCCACCGGCAGAATGACGATCTGCCTCCCCGCCAAGATCAAGGCGCGACATCTCGGACGCCGACTGGTGGCATCCGCGAAAGAAGAGACAAGGAGTCGGCTGCCAGCCGCAGTCGGACTCGCATCACCATAGAGCGCGACGAAGATGGCCGCCCGAGAGCAGTGGAACGACGGGACTACTGCCCGCCTCCTCCCCCTCGCCGGGAAAGGCGCATCTCCCCGCTGCCTGTTGATCACCCGACACTCGGCGACCGCCTTGGCCGCCGAGAGGGAGTTGGAGAGAACGATGCCTGCCACCGGATCGACCGTCTTCACCGATCCCTGGCGCTAGAAGAAGAAGATGAATTGGGTCTGCCGTGTTTTGGCCCCCGCATTCGAGACGAGCCCTTCCCTAAAGGGTTCACGCTCCCAAGAGACACGCCCAAATACACCAGCTCCGTGAAGCCGGAGGACTGGCTGGTCGACTACTCCACGGCCGTCAGCATAGCGAACGGCAACAAGCGCGTTGCCGTGAAGTACGTTCCGCTCATGCTCCAGGGCACAGCCCGAACATGGCTGAACAGTCTGAGGCCCCGCAGCATCAACAGCTGGATCGACTTCACCGACGCCTTCGTCCGCAACTTCACCAGCACGTACAAGCGGCCGCCCAAACCTTGCCAACTTTCCTTGTGCGTGCAAGGCCCCAACGAGTCGACTCGCGACTACCTTACGCGTTGGGTTGGGCTCCGCAACTCTTGCAAAGGCGTGCACGAGGTGCAGGCCATTGAGTACTTCACCGCCGGGTACCGAGAGGGCACCCTCCTCAAGCAAAAGCTTCTATGCGACGTGCCGGCAACCCTCGACGAGTTGCTGATCATAGCAGATAAATATGCCATGGCCGACTCCTCCATGAAGGCGGAAATCCAAGTTGATGCGTCTGGCAAAGTAGCCCCTCAAGCTCCACGAACCCCGCCTGGCGACTCCAGTCGGTGCCAGCAACCGAGCGACCACAAGCGCAAGGCCACGCAGCAGGCTTCCACAAGTCGGCAGGTGGCGACAGTCGAAGACCAGCAGCCGAAAGGGAAGCCTCCGTCCAAGCGCCAGAAGGGCGGCAAGCCCAACTGGCTGCCGGCTTTCTCATATGAGCAGACTCTTGACACACCCTACAAGTTCCACAGCGGCGCGAAGCCGTCCAACCATGTCACTCGGAAGTGCCATTGGCTCACCAGGATCGCCAAGGGAGACGGCCTCTTTCCTCCCCCGCCTGCTGGGCAGCCGCCTCCTCCCCCGCCCCAGCAGCCGGCGGTCAGACCAGTCGGAGCTATACAAGACGAGTATCCAGAAGAGCATGGAGCCTATGTCGTGTTCACCAGCGTGGCCGACGACTGACGCAGCAGGCGGCTGCAGCAACAAGAAGTGAATGCAGTAGCATCAGAGACCCCAGAGTTCATGCATTGGTCTGAGAAGCCCATCAGCTGGAGTAGAGCCGACCACCCGGAAGAAATGCCCAAACTCGGCTCCTATGCCATGGTTTTGGATGCCACCTTTGCCACAGATAGGCGAGCAGCTCGCTTCTCCCAAGTTCTGATAGATGGCGGCAGCAGCATCAACATCCTGTACAAAGATACCATGGAGAAGTTAGGAATCAAACAAAGGCACCTTCAGTCCAGCCGGACTGTATTCCATGGCATAGTTCCTGGCCTTTCCTGCTAACCAATCGGCAAGATCCTGATAGACGTCCTCTTTGGAGACAAGGATCACTTCCGCCGAGAGCCAGTCTGGTTTGAGGTGGTGGACCTTGAGAGCCTATACCATGCACTACTTGGCCGACCTGCTTTGGCCAAGTTCATGGCGGTCCCCCATTATGCCTACCTCAAGATGAAGATGCCGAGTTCCAAGGGAATTCTGACCGTAGCCGGCGACTACAGGAAGTCATCCGCCTGCGCAGCTGAGAGCAGTCGGTTGGCCGAGTCCCTCGTGATCGCAACTGAGAAGCAGCTCCTTGACCGGGTTGTGGCGATGGCAGGCAAGTGGCCAGAGATGTCGCCCGGTCCCAAGGAGTCAGAAGTTGAGGGCTCGTTCAAGCCGGCCAAAGAAACAAAGAAGATACCCTTGGACCCGGAGCACCCGGAAAGGTACGCTGTCGTAGGTGCAAACCTCGACAGCAAATAGGAAGGCGAGCTCGTTGATTTCCTCCATGAGAATCGGGACATCTTTGCATGGTCCCCCAAAGACATGCCGGGTGTTCCGACGGATTTCGCCGAGCACAAGTTACATGTCCGGTAAGATGCCAAGCCGGCCAGGCAGCCCTTGCACCGCCTGTCAAAAGAGAAGAGAAGAGTCGTTGGAGAAGAGATAGCCCGGCTGCTGGCAGCCGGCTTCATCAAGGAGGTGTTCTTTCTAGAGTGGCTGGCCAACCTAGTCCTTGTGTTGAAGAAAAACAAGCAGTGGCATATGTGTATTGATTACACCAGCCTCAACAAAGCATGCCCCAAGGACCCATTCGCGTTGCCGAGAATCGACCAAGTGATAGACTCCACAGCCGGATGCGAGCTGTTGAGTTTCTTGGATGCATATTTAGGATATCACCAGATCAAGCCGAACCCGGCCGACAGACTCAAGACCGCCTTCATCACACCATTTGGAGCCTTCTTCTACTTGACCATGACATTCGGCTTGAGGAATGCCGGTGCCACATTTCAACGTTGCATGCAGAAGTGCCTCCTCAAGCAACTCGGTAGAAACGCCCACGTTTACGTGGACGATGTGGTGGTGAAGACGGAGAAGCGTGGAACGGTGCTAGAAGACCTCAAGGAGACCTTTGAGAACTTGCGCAGATTTCAAATCAAGCTCAACCCAGAGAAATGCGTCTTCGGGGTACCAGCCGACCAGCTTCTTGGCTTCCTGGTCTTGGAACGCGGCATAGAATGCAACCCTGTGAAGATCAAGGCCATCGAGAGGATGGAAGTACCCACCCGACTGCTGGATGTGCAGAAGTTCACTGGTTGTTTGGCGTCCATCAGCCGTTTCATCAGTCGGCTTGGAGAGAAGGCTCTTCCCCTGTACCAGCTCATGAAGAAGACCACTTTTTTTGAGTGGAACAACAAGGCGGATGAAGATTTTCTCCAGCTGAAGAAGATGTTGACTACTCCACATCTCCTGGCGGCTCCGACTCCTAAGGAGCCCATGCTCCTCTACATCATCGCCACCAGCCGAGTGGTCAGCACAGTCATCGTGGTAGAGTGCAAGGAGGAAGGCAAGGCACTACCAGTCCAGAGACCGGTATATTATTTGAGTGAAGTGTTGTCGGCCTCCAAGCAAAACTACCCTCACTACCAGAAGATGTTCTACGGCGTGCACTTTGCCGCCAAGAAATTGAAGCCGTATTTTCAAGAGCACCCAATCACTGTTGTCTGCACTGCCCCGCTCGCCGAGATCATTGGAAGCCTAGATGCCTCCGGCCGAGTGTCCAAATGGGCCATAGATTTGGCCCCCTACACCATCTACTACCAGCCTCGGACCGCCATCAAGTCACAAGCGCTCGCCGACTTCCTCGTCGACTGGGCCGAGACCCAGTACTTGCCGCCAGCGCCCGACACCACCCATTGGCGGATGCATTTTGATGGTTCCAAGATGCGCACCGGTCTGGGAGCCGGCATCGTCCTCACTTCTCCCAAAGGCGACAAGCTCAGATATGTGCTGCAAATTCATTTTGCCGCCTCCAACAATGTCGCCGAATACGAGGCACTCATTCACGGGCTCCGGCTTGCTAAAGAGCTCGGCATTCGCCGGATCCTGTGCTATGGTGACTCTGACTTGGTGGTCCAGCAGTCGTCAGGCGACTGGGACGCCAAAGATGCAAACATGGCAAGCTACCGCTTCCTCGTACAGCAACTCAGTGGATATTTTGAGGGGTGCGAGTTTCTCCATGTGCCAAGAAATGACAACGAGCAAGCAGATGCCTTGGCACGAATCGGCTCCACCCGCCAAGCAATACCGACCGGCGTCGCCCTTCAACGCCTCCTCAAGCAATCTGTCAAGCCATCGCCATAATTGGATTCTATCTTCGTGCCGGCTCTTCCTGAAGCAGTCAGATCCGACTTGAGAGCTCCAGCAGCCGGCACAAGAATTCTGGCTGGCGGTCCGGGGACCGCGGCAGTCGCACCCGGCCCGGGGACTTCAGAACCCGGCCTGGGGACTGCAGCGGCCAGCCCGGGGACTTCAGAGCTCGGCCTAGGGACTTCATCAACCCAGCAAGCAGCTGCCGACTACAACCCGCCGCCTCCCGGCCCAACCGCCCTCGTCCAAGTCGTAGTCCTGGCAATCGCAGCACCTTCATGGGCCCAACCCATCCTCAATTTCCTAGTAAACAAAGAGCTGCCGATTGATGAGATTCTCATCTCGGCCCAGCAAGTGCAACGTTAGGCAGCAGCATACACCATAGTCAACAGAGAGCTTGTGAGGAGCAGCATCACTGGTGTCTACCAGCGCTGCATGGAGCCAGAGCAAGGACAAGCAATTCTCAAAGACATCCATCAAGGCGAGTGTGGCCACCACGCGGCTTCAAGAGCACTTGTCGCTAAAGCCTTCCGCCATGGTTTTTTCTGGCTGACTGCTCTAGAAGACGCCAAGGACCTGGTACAAAAATGCAAAGGGTGCCAGAAGTTCCGTTCCAAGCCACATCAACCAGCTTCTGCACTCAAGACTATTCCCATTGTCTGGCCCTTTGCTGTCTGGGGCCTGGACATGGTGGGACCATTCAAAATGGCGCGAGGTGGCATGACTCATTTGCTTGTCATGGTGGACAAGTTCACCAAGTGGATAGAAGCAAAACCGATCAAGAAGTTGAATGGACCCACAGCTGTGACTTTCATCTCCGACATCAGCATCCGGTATGGCATACCACACAGCATCATCACCGACAACAAACTTTGCCAAAGGCGCCTTGGCCCGTTTCTGCGCACGCAAGGCATCCGACTGGACTTAGTGTCCGTTGCCCATCCGCAGTCAAACGGCCAGGTGGAGCGAGTAAACGGCCTCATATTGTCCGGCATCAAGCCTCGACTGGTCGAGCCTCTGGAGCGTTCGGCCGGCTACTGGCTCGACGAGCTGCCAGCCGTCCTCTGGAGCCTGCGCACAACTCCAAACAAGTCAATCGGCTTCATGCCTTTCTTCCTCGTCTACGGTGCCAAAGCCGTCATCCCAACGGACATAGAATTCGACTCCCCTCGAGTAACCATGTACACCGAAGAGGAGGCAGAAGAAGCACGACAAGACGGCGTCGATCTGCTGGAAGAGGGCCGGTTGTTGGCACTCAGCCGGTCCAGCATCTACCAGTAGAGCCTGCGTTGATACTACAACCGGAAGGTCAAGCCGAGATCTTTCCAAGAAGGAGACCTTGTGCTCCGGCTGATCCAGCGAACAGCCGGCGAGCACAAGCTCTCAGCGCCTTGGGAAGGCCCCTTCATCATCAGCAAAGTGTTGGGAAATGACTCCTACTACCTGATCGACACTCAGAAGCCTCGAGCGCACAAGAGGGACGACTCCGGCAAGGAGACGGAGCGGCCATGGAATGCAAATCTCCTCCGAAGATTTTACAGTTGATGCAGTATGTACCACGCTACCTTTTGTATTAAGTACGAAGACTCCGGGTCCCCCGAGAAGAGCTCGGGGACTGCCTCTTTTATCTACTCCCTCCGTTCCTAAATATTTGTCTTTCTAGACATTTCAAATGACTTCTACATACGGATGTATGTAGACATATTTTAGAGTGTAGATTCATTCATTTTGCTCCGTATGTAGTCACTTGTTGAAATGCCTAGAAAGACAAGTATTTAGGAACGGAGGGAGTATATGATAAGAATTATGCCTATGAGTATGTTTATTTTTGTTATACCGCCTGGCACCGGGTCCGACTAGTCGGCCCGGGGACTTGCCGTCTTGTACTATGAAATGCTTCCTACAGCCGGACAAGTAATGTGTGGCACTTAAGTCGTCTCCTGCCAGAAGCCGCAGCTCGCAGAGCGACTGCATGGTAGGCAGGAGCAAGGTAGAAAGGGTGCCCACATGGAAAATGGCTAAGGACACAAAGCATGTGCATAGTTTAAGCCAGCTTCCCACCCTTTACGACCGACTGTTGAGCAGCCGGCCCGCCGTTTCTACTCAACTTGCTAAAGAACTCTAAACGGCTAAGTACTTGTCTTCCCGGAAGTAGCTAAGTACTTGACCCAGCCACAGTCCGCAGAGCGGCTATTTGGCTGGCAAGACGACAACCAAGGGAAGGTGGCAAAGGAAAAGGCCAAAGAGCACTAATCAAGAAAAGATAGAACTCGGAAATATATTTACATAGCAAAGGCCCTTGGCCGATCTTCAACAGAGGTTCAAGATACACCCCGCGGGTGGAATCGTGCAAAACTAACGAGTTCATCAAGACTGATAAGCAGGTGAAAACAAAGATAAAGTGGCAGCCTAGGAAGCAGCAGACGGGTTTGGTGGAATGGCGGAATCGGTGGTGCCGTTTGGTCGAGCGGCCGGCTGATTAGTCTCCGCTTGGTCGCCTCCAGTGGTAGCCGGCTCGGTTGGGCGTGGCTCGTTGCTGGAGGCGCGGTCAAGCTGAGGCTGGCCATCCGCTCCGACCTCCGGCGCCTCCTCTTCGCCTCCCCCTCCGCCTCACCTTCCTCCTCGCCGCTGGAGTCGATCACCTCCACCGAGTCCTCGCCGTCATCCGGGTTCAGCCCGAAATCATTCCAGCGGCGCCTCGTCACCGTTTTCAACCCGCTCCAGGATGAAGATGCTCGTGTCAGTGTACTCTGCAATCGACGCCGCGCTTGACGAGATCGTCTTCCATGACCGCCAACTCCGCCTGAGCTTCCAGCCGTAACGTGGCTAGCTGGGCTAGACTCAGCCCAGGGTACCATGCCTTGACGAACTCTAAGGCCCAGCGAGCTCCATCCCGGGCCGAGGAGCCCTTCCAGGCCTCAAGACGGCTGGCCGCCACCTCCAGCCAGTCAGCAGTCCGACTGGGAGTGCGCGGTACCGGCGTGTCAGGCCACAAGGCGGCGATCGCCTGGGCGCCGACACGCTGAAGCCGACACAGCATCCGGTGAGCCGGCCGAAGACGAGCCTCGATGCTCAGAACCTGCTCGTCAAGGGTTCGGGGGGCGTCGGCAGCGTTCTGTGCGCCGTCCGCCCTTCGTCCTTCGTGATCGGCCTCAATGGCCCGATTGGCGGCGTCCGAATGACCAGGGAAGAAGTCTGCCAAGACAGAAAGCAAAGAGTCAAAGATAGAGACGAGAAGCCGGCTCGGCCGGCAGCTGGCAGCTCAAAGAACAAAAAGAGGGAAGCTCACCATCGACTGTGTCCTCAATCTCGTGAAAGCCGGAAGTCAGCAGCGCCTCCTTGTCAGTCCAGGCGGCGCGTTTAGTCGTGAACTCAGCAAGGAGGCCGGCCTCCTTGTCCTCCGCCTCCTTCTGGGCCTTCTTGTGGAGCTCCTTCTGTTCGGCTAGCTGCGTCACCAGCCGGTCGCGCTCTTCAGCCAGCTTGCTGCGCTCCTCCTCCTTAGCGCGCAGCGTGGTATTGGCTTCGCCCAGCCGCTGTTGCAAGGTGGCATTGGCCTCTGCAGAAGAAAGAAGAAAACAAGGTGTTAGTTGCCAACAAAGAAGAACAGTCACCGGGGAGATCCGCCCCGACTGCTCAACAGTCAGCCCGAATCTCGGGGACTACAGCTCGCGGGTGCGCCAACGCGCCCCCGCAAAAAAAGAAGAGGACTTACTCCGGCTTTCCAACAAGTCGGCGGTCCGCTGAGCCAGCTCCTGGATGTTGGAGTTGAAGGCGGTCACGCGAAGATTGTGGTAGTCCTGTGACGAAAATTTTCAGATAAGTGTTAGTGTTTGGAACTTGCTGATTAGAGTTCTGAACCGCCTGCTCAGCAGCCGGCCCGAAACTCACGGACTACACCCAGTGGGTGCGCTGGCGCGCCCCCATCGAGAAGCACAAGAAACAGAAACAAAGAAGAAGGAAACATACCCGGATGGCCTCTTGCGATGCCAGGTGCGCTTTGGTGCAGTTCTTGATGGCATCGCCCTCGGCCCGGATCTTGGCTTAGACGTCCAAAAGCGCCCGGTTCAACGGGCCCGTCCCGCCTCCCCGCACCCACCCAGTGGGCGTTGTTGGAAATATGCCCTAGAGGCAATAATAAAATGATTATTATATTTCCTTGTTCATGATAATTGTCTATTGTTCATGCTATAATTGTGTTATCCGAAAAACGTAATACATGTGTGAATACATAAACCACAACATGTCCCTAGTGAACCTCTAGTTGACTAGCTCGTTGATCAACAAATAGTCATGGTTTCCTGACTATGGACATTAGATGCCATTGATAACGGGATCACATCATTAGAAGAATGATGTGATGGACAAGACCCAATCTTAAGCATAGCACAAAGATCGTGTAGTTCGTTCGCTAGAGCTTTTCCAATGTCAAGTATCATTTCCTTAGACCATGAGATTGTGCAACTCCCGGATATCGTAGGAGTGCTTTGGGTGTGCCAAACGTCACAACGTAACTGGGTGGCTATAAAGGTGCACTACGGGTATCTCTGAAAGTGTCTGTTGGGTTGGCACGAATCGAGACTGGGATTTGTCACTCCGTATGACAGAGAGGTATCTCTGGGCCCACTCGGTAATGCATCATCATAATGAGCTCAATGTGACCAACTGTTTGGTCACGGGATCATGCATTGCGATACGAGTAAAGAGACTTGCCGGTAACGAGATTGAACAAGGTATCGGGATACCGACGATCGAATCTCGGGCAAGTATCATACCGATAGACAAAGGGAATTTTGTATGGGATTACTTGAATCCTCGACATCGTGGTTCATCCGATGAGATCATCGAGGAGCATGTGGAAGCCAACATGGGTATCCAGATCCCGCTGTTGGTTATTGACCGGAGAGTCGTCTCGGTCATGTCTGCGTGTCTCCCGAACCCGTAGGGTCTACACACTTAAGGTTCGGTGACGCTAGGGTTGTAGAGATATTAGTATGTGGTAACCCGAAAGTTGTTCGGAGTCCCGAATGAGACCCCGGACATCACGAGGAGTTCCGGAATGGTCCGGAGGTAAAGATTTATATATGGGAAGTCCTATTTCGGCTATCGGGAAAGTTTTGGGGGTCATCGGTATTGTACCAGGACCACCAGAAGGGTCCCGGGGGTCCACCGGGTGGGGCCACCAATCCCAGAGGGGCCCATGGGATGAAGGGGCGTGGGAACCAGCCCCTGGTGGGCTGGTGCGCCCCCCTTGGGCCTCCTCTGCGCCTAGGGTTGGGAAACCCTGGGGGTGGGGGCGCCTCCACCTGGCTTGGGGGCCAAGCCACCCCTTGGCCGCCCCCCATCTAGATGAGATCTAGAGGGGCCGGCGCCCCCCTGGCCCCTATATATAGTGGAGGGGAGGGAGGGCAGCCGCACCCAAGCCCTTGTCGACTGGGCCGAGACCCAGTACTTGCCGCCAGCGCTCGACTCCACCCATTGGCGGATGCATTTTGATGGTTCCAAGATGCGCACCGGTCTGGGAGCCGGCATCGTCCTCACCTCTCCCAAAGGCGACAAGCTCAGATATGTGCTGCAAATCCATTTTGCCGCCTCCAACAATGTCGCCGAATACGAGGCACTCATTCACGGGCCCCGGCTTGCTAAAGAGCTCGGCATTCACCGGATCATGTGCTATGGTGACTCTGACTTGGTGGTCTAGCAGTCGTCAGGCGACTGGGATGCCTAAGATGCAAACATGGCAAGCTACCGCTTCCTCGTACAGCAACTCAGTGGATATTTTGAGGGGTGCGAGTTTCTCCATGTGCCAAGAAATGACAACGAGCCAGCAGATGCCTTGGCACGAATCGGCTCCACCCGCCAAGCAATACCAACCGGAGTCGCCCTTCAACGCCTCCTCAAGCCATCTGTCAAGCCATCGCCATAATTGGATTCTATCTTCGTGCCGGCTCTTCCTGAAGCAGTCGGATCTGACTTGAGAGCTCCAGCAGCCGGCACAAGAATTCTGGCTGGCGGCCCGGGGACCGCGACAGTCGCACCCGGCCCGGGGACTTCAGAACCCGGCCTGGGGACTGCAGCGGCCAGCCCGGGGACTTCAGAGCCCGGCCTGGGGACTTCATCAACCCAGCAAGCAGCTGCCGACTACAACCCGCCGCCTCCCGGCCCAACCGCCCTCATCCAAGTCGCGGTCCTAGCAATCGCAGAAATCGCAGCACCTTCATGGGCCCAGCCCATCCTCAATTTCCTAGTAAACAAAGAGCTGCCGATTGATGAGATTCTCATCTCGGCCCGGCAAGTGCAACGTCGGGCAGCAGCATACACCATAGTCAACAGAGAGCTTGTGAGGCGCAGCGTCACTGGTGTCTACCAGCGCTGCGTGGAGCCAGAGCAAGGACAAGCAATTCTCAAAGACATCCATCAAGGCGAGTGTGGCCACCACGCGGCTTCAAGAGCACTTGTCGCTAAAGCCTTCCGCCATGGTTTTTTCTGGCTGACTGCTCTAGAAGACGCCAAGGACCTGGTACAAAAATGCAAAGGGTGCCAGAAGTTCCGTTACAAGCCACATCAACCAGCTTCTGCACTCAAGACTATTCCCATTGTCTGGCCCTTTGCTGTCTGGGTCCTGGACATGGTGGGACCATTCAAAATGGTGCGAGGCGACATGACTCATCTGCTTGTCACGGTGGACAAGTTCACCAAGTGGATAGAAGCAAAACCGATCAAGAAGTTGAATGGACCCACAGCTGTGACTTTCATCTCCGACATCACCATCCGGTATGGCAAACCACACAGCATCAGCACCGACAATGGCACAAACTTTGCCAAAGGCGCCTTGGCCCGTTTCTGCGCTACGCAAGGCATCCGACTGGACTTAGTGTCCGTTGCCCATCCGCAGTCAAATGGCCAGGTGGAGCGAGTAAACGGCCTCATATTGTCCGGCATCAAGCCTCGACTGGTCGAGCCTCTGGAGCGTTCGGCCGGCTACTGGCTCGATGAGTTGCCAGCCGTCCTCTGGAGCCTGCGCACAACTCCAAACAAGTCAACCGGCTTCACGCCTTTCTTCCTCGTCTACGGTGCCGAAGCCGTCATCCCAATGGACATATAATTCAACTCCCCTCGAGTCACCATGTACACCGAAGAGGAGGCAGAAGAAGCACGACAAGACGACGTCGATCTGCTGGAAGAGGGCCGGCTGTTGGCACTCAGCCGGTCCAGCATCTACCAGTAGAGCCTGCGCCGATACTACAACCGGAAGCTCAAGCCGAGATCTTTCCAAGAAGGAGACCTTGTGCTCCGGCTAATCCAGCGAACATCCGGCCAGCACAAGCTCTCAGCGCCTTGGGAAGGCCCCTTCATCATCAGCAAAGTGTTGGGAAACGACTCCTACTACCTGATCGACACTCAGAAGCCTCGAGCGAGCAAGAGTGACGACTCCGGCAAGGAGACGGAGCGGCCATGGAATGCAAATCTCCTCCAAAGATTTTACAGTTGATGCAGTATGTACCACGCTACCTTTTGTATTAAGTACGAAGACTCCGGGTCCCCCGAGAAGAGCTCGGGGACTGCCTCTTTTATCTATATGATAAGAATTATGCCTATGAGTATGTTTATTTTTGTTATGCCGCCTGGCACCGGGTCCGACTAGTCGGCCCGGGGACTTGCCGTCTTGTACTATGAAATGCTTCCTACAGCCGGACAAGTAATGTGTGGCACTTAAGTCGTCTCCTGCCAGAAGCCGCAGCTCGCAAAGCGACTGCATGGTAGGCAGGAGCAAGGTAGAAAGGGTGCCCACATGGAAAATGGCTAAGGACACAAAGCATGTGCATAGTTTAAGCCGGCTTCCCACCCTTTACGACCGACTGTTGAGCAGCCGGCCCATCGTTTCTACTCAACTTGCTAAAGAACTCTAAACGGCTAAGTACTTGCCTTCCCGGAAGTAGCTAAGTACTTGACCCAGCCACAGTCCGCAGAACGGCTGTTTGGCTGGCAAGATGACAACCAAGGGAAGGCGGCAAAGGAAAAGGCCAAAGAGCACTAATCAAGAAAAGATAGAACTCGGAAAAATATTTACATAGCAAAGGCCCTTGGCCGATCTTCAACAGAGGTTCAAGATACACCCCGCGTGTGGAATCGTGCAAAACTAACAAGTTCATCAAGACTGATAAGCAGGTAAAAACAAAGATAAAGTGGCAGCCTAGGAAGCAGCAGACGGGTTTGGTGGAATGGCGGAATCGGTGGTGCCGGTTGGTGGAGCGGCCGGCTGGTCAGTCTCCGCTTGGTCGCCTCCAGTGGTAGCCGGCTCGGTTGGGCGTGGCTCGTTGCTGGAGGCGCGGTTGAGCTGAGGCTGGCCGTCCGCTCCGACCTCCGGTGCCTCCTCTTCGCCCTCCCCCTCCGCCTCGCCTTCCTCCTCGCCGCTGGAGTCGATCACCTCCGCCGAGTCCTCGCCGTCATCCGGGTTTAGCCCGAATCATTCCGGCGGCGCCTCGTCGCCGTTTTCAACCCGCTCCGGGATGAAGATCCTCGTGTCGGTGTACTCTGCAATCGACGCCGCGCTTGACGAGATCGTCTTCCATGACCGCCAACTCCGCCTGAGCTTCCAGCCGTAACGTGGCTAGCTGGGCTAGACACAGCCCAGGGTACCATGCCTTGATGAACTCTAAGGCCCGACGAGCTCCAGCCCGGGCCAAGGAGCCCTTCCAGGCCTCAAGACGGCTGGCCGCCACCTCCAGCCAGTCAGCAGTCCGACTGGGAGTGCGCGGTACCGGCGTGTTAGGCCACAAGGCGGCGATCGCCTGAGCGCCGACACGCTGAAGCTGACACATCATCCGGTGAGCTGGCCGAAGACGAGCCTCGATGCTCAGTTCCTACTCGTCAAGGGTTCGGGGGGCGTCGGCGGCGATCTGTGCGCCGTCCGCCCGTCGTCCTTTGCGATCGGTCTCAATGGCCCAATTGGCGGTGTCCGAATGACCAGGGAAGAAGTCTGCCAAGACAGAAAGCAAAGAGTCAAAGATAGAGACGAGAAGCCGGCTCGGCCGGTAGCTGGCAGCTCAAAGAAGAAAAAAGAGGGAAGCTCACCATCGACTGTGTCCTCGATCTCGTGAAAGCCGGAAGTCAGCAGCGCCTCCTTGTCAGTCTAGGCGGCGCGTTTAGTCGTGAACTCAGCAAGGAGGCCGGCCTCCTTGTCCTCCGCCTCCTGCTGGGCCTTCTTGTGGAGCTCCTTCTGTTCGGCTAGCTGCGTCACCAGCCGGTCGCGCTCTTCAACCAGCTTGCTGCGCTTCTCCTCCTTAGCGCGCAGCATGGTATTGGCTTCGCCCAGCTGCTGTTGCAAGGTGGCATTGGCCTCTGCAGAAGAAATAAGAAAACAAGGTGTTAGTTGCCAACAAAGAAGAACAGTCGTCGGGGAGATCCGCCCCGACTGCTCAGCAGTCGGCCCGAATCTCGGGGACTACAGCCTGCGGGTGCGCCAGCGCGCCCCCGCAGAAAAAGAAGAGGACTTACTCCGGCTTTCCAACATGTCGGCGGTCCGTTGATCCAGCTCCTGGACGTTGGAGTTGAAGGCGGTCACGCGAAGATTGTGGTAGTCCTGTGACGAAATTTTTTAGATAAGTGTTAGTGTTTGGAACTCGCCGATTAGAGTTCCGAACCGCCTGCTCAGCAGCCGGCCCGAAACTCACGGACTACACCCAGTGAGTGCGCTGGCGCGCCCCCATCAAGAAGCACAAGAAACAGAAACAAAGAAGAAGGAAACATACCCGGATGGCCTCTTGCGATGCCAGGTGTGCCTTGGTGTGGTTCTTGATGGCATCGCCCTCGGCCCGGATCTTGGCTTGGACGTCCAAAAGCGCCCGGTTCAACGGGCCCGTCCCGCCTCCCCGCACCCACCCAGTGGGCGTTGTTGGAAATATGCCCTAGAGGCAATAATAAAATGATTATTATATTTCCTTGTTCATGATAATTGTCTATTGTTCATGCTATAATTGTGTTATCCGGAAATCGTAATACATGTGTGAATACATAAACCACAACCTGTCCCTAGTGAACCTCTAGTTGACTAGCTCGTTGATCAACAGATAGTCATGGTTTCCTGACTATGGACATTAGATGCCATTGATAATGGGATCACATCATTAGAAGAATGATGTGATGGACAAGACCCAATCTTAAGTATAGCACAAAGATCGTGTAGTTCGTTTGCTAGAGCTTTTCCAATGTCAAGTATCATTTCCTTTGACCATGAGATTGTGCAACTCCCGGATACCATAGGAGTGCTTTGGGTGTGCCAAACGTCACAACGTAACTGGGTGGCTATAAAGGTGCACTACGGGTATCTCTGAAAGTGTCTGTTGGGTTGGCATAAATCGAGACTAGGATTTGTCACTCCGTATGACGGAGAGGTATCTTTGGGCCCACTCGGTAATGCATCATCATAATGAGCTCAATGTGACCAATTGTTTGGTCACGAGATCATGCATTGCGATACGAGTAAAAAGACTTGCCGGTAACGAGATTGAACAAGGTATCGGGATACCGACGATCGAATCTCGGGCAATTATCATACCGATAGACAAAGGGAATTGTATACGGGATTACTTGAATCCTCGACATCGTGGTTCATCCGATGAAATCATCGAGGAGCATGTGGAAGCCAACATGGGTATCCAGATCCCGCTGTTGGTTATTGACCGGAGAGTCATCTCGGTCATGTCTGCGTGTCTCCCGAACCCGTAGGGTCTACACACTTAAGGTTCGGTGATGCTAGGGTTGTAGAGATATTAGTATGCGGTAACCCGAAAGTTGTTCGGAGTCCTGGATGAGATCCCGGACGTCACGAGGAGTTCCAGAATGGTCCGGAGGTAAAGATTTATATATGGGAAGTCCTATTTCGGCTATCGGGAAAGTTTTGGGGGTCATCGGTATTGTACCAGGACCACCAGAAGGGTCCCGGGGGTCCACCGGGTGGGGCCACCTATCCCGGAGGGGCCCATGGCCTGAAGGGGCGTGGGAACCAGCTCCTGGTGGGCTGGTGCGCCCCCCTTGTGCCTCCTCTGCGCCTAGGGTTGGGAAACCCTGGGGGTGGGGGCGCCTCCACCTGGCTTGGGGGCCAAGCCACCCCTTGGCCGCCCCCCATCTAGATGAGATCTAGAGGGGCCGTCGCCCCCCTGTCCCCTATATACAGTGGAGGGGAGGGAGGGCAGCCGCACCCAAGCCCCTGGCGCCTCCCTCTCCCTCCCGTGACACCTCTCCCTCTCGCTGAGCTTGGCGAAGCGCTGCCGAGATCCCCGCTGCTTCCATCACCACGCCGTTGTGCTGCTGGATATCCATCAACCTCTCCTTCCCCCTTACTGGATCAAGAAGGAGGAGACGTCTTCCCCAACCGTACGTGTGTTGAACGCAGAGGTGCCGTCCGTTCGGCGCTTGGTCATCGGTGATTTGGATCACGACGAGTACGACTCCCTCAACCCCGTTCTCTTGAACGCTTACGCTCGCGATCTACAAGGGTTTGTAGATGCACTCCTCTCTCTCGTTGCTAGATGACTCCATAGATTGATCTTGGTGAAGCGTAGAAAAATTTTATTTTCTGCAACGTTCCCCAACAGTGGCATCATGAGCTAGGTCTATGCGTAGTTTCTATGCACGAGTAGAACACAAGATGTTGTGGGCGTAGATTTTGTCAATTTACTTGTCGTTACTAGTCTTATCTTGATTCGGCGGCATCGTGGGATGAAGCGGCCCGGACCGACCTTACACGTACGCTTACGTGAGACAGGTTCCACCGACTGACATGCACTAGTTGCATAAGGTGGCTAGCGGGTGTCTGTCTCTCCCACTTTAGTTGGATCGGATTCGATGAAAAGGGTCCTTATGAAGGGTAAATAGAAATTAGCATATCACATTGTGGTTTTGGCGTAGGTAAGAAACGTTCTTGCTAAGAAACCTATAGCAGCCGCGTAAAAAATTTGCAACAACAATTAGAGGACGTCTAACTTGTTTTTGCAGCATATGCCGTGTGATGTGATATGGCCAAAATATGTGATGAATGATATATGTGATGTATGAGATTGATCATGTTCTTGTAATAGGAATAACGACTTGCATGTCGATGAGTATGACAACCGGCAGGAGCCATAGGAGTTGTCTTAATTTATTTATGACCTGCGTGTCAACATAAACGTCATGTAATTACTTTACTTTATTGCTAAACCGTTAGCCATAGTAGTAGAAGTAATAGATGTTGAGACAACTTCATGAAGACACGATGATGGAGATCATGATGATGGAGATCATGGTGTCATGCCGGTGATGATGATGATCATGGCGCCCCGAAGATGGAGATCAAAAGGAGCAAATGATATTGGCCATATCATGTCACTATTTGATTGCATGTGATGTTTATCATGTTTTGCTTCTTATTTGCTTAGTACGACGGTAGTAAATAAGATGATCCCTCATAATAGTTTCAAGAAAGTGTTCCCCCTAACTGTGCGCCGTTGCGAAAGTTCGTTGTCTCGAAGCACCACGTGATGATCGGGTGTGATAGATTCTAATGTTCACATAGAATGGGTGTAAGCCAGATTTACACATGCAAAACACTTAGGTTGACTTGACGAGCCTAACATGTACAGACATGGCCTCGGAACACAAGACACCAAAAGGTCGAACATGAGTCGTATGGATGATACGATCAACATGGAGATGTTCACCGATGATGACTAGTCCGTCTCACGTGATGATCGGACACGGTCTAGTTGAGTCGGATCATGTATCACTTAGATGACTAGAGGGATGTCTAATCTGAGTGAGAGTTCATTAATAATTTGATTAGATTAACTTAATTATCATGAACTTAGTCTAAAATCTTTGCAATATGTCTTGTAGATCAAATGTCCCACGCAAATGTCAACCTCAACTTCAACGCGTTCCTAGAGAAAACCAAGCTGAAAGATGATGGCAGCAACTATTCGGACTAGGTCCAGAACCTGAGGATCATCCTCATAGCTGCCAAGAAAGCATATGTCCTAGATGCACCGCCAGGTGACGCACCCATCCCAGAGAACCAAGACGTTATGAACGCTTGGCAGCAGCGTGCTGATGATTACTCCCTCATTCAGTGCGGCATGCTTTACAGCTTAGAACCGGGGCTCCAAAAGCGTTTTGAGCAACACGGAGCATATGAGATGTTCGAAGAGCTGAAAATGGTTTTCCAAGATCATGTCCGGGTCGAGAGATATGAAGTCTCCGACAAGTTCTACAGTTGTAAGATGGAGGAAAATAGTTCTGTCAGTGAGCACATACTCAAAATTTCTGGGTTGCACAACCGCTTGACTCAGCTCGGAGTTAATCTCCCGGATGACGCGGTCGTTGATAGAATCCTTCAGTCGCTCCCTCCGAGCTACAAGAGCTTTGTGTTGAACTTCAATATGCAGGGGATGGAAAAGACCATTCCTGAGGTATATTCAATGCTGAAATCAGCGGAGGTGGAGATCAAAAAGGAACATCAAGTGTTGATGGTGAATAAAACCACTAAGTTCAAGAAAGACAAGGGTAAGAAGAACTTCAAGAAGGACTGCAAGGGAGTTGCTGCGCCCGGTAAGCCAGTTGCCGGGAAGAAGCCAAAGAATGGACCCAAGCCTGAGACTTAGTGCTTTTATTGCAAGGGAAGTGGTCATTGGAAGCGGAACTGCCCGAAATACTTAGCGGACAAGAAGGCCGGCAACACTAAAGGTATATGTGATATACATGTAATTGATGTGTACCTTACCAGTACTCGTAGTAGCTCCTGGGTATTTGATACCGGTGCGGTTGCTCATATTTGTAACTCAAAACAGGAGCTGCGGAATAAGCGGAGACTGGCGAAGAACAAGGTGACGATGCGCGCCGAGAATGGTTCCAAGGTCGATGTGATCACCGTCGGCACGCTACCTCTACATTTACCTACGGGATTAGTTTTAAACCTCAATAATTGTTATTTAGTGCCAGCTTTGAGCATGAACATTGTATCTGGATCTCGTTTAATACGAGATGGCTACTCATTTAAATCTGAGAATAATGGTTGTTCTATTTATATGAGAGATATGTTTTATGGTCATGCCCCGCTGGTGGATGGTTTATTCTTAATGAATCTCGAACGTGATATTACACATATTCATAGTGTGAATACCAAAAGATGTAAGGTTGATAATGATAGTCCCACATACTTGTGGCACTGCCGCCTTGGTCACATAGGTGTCAAACGCATGAAGAAGCTCCATGCAGATGGACTTTTAGAGTCTCTTGATTACGAATCATTTGACACGTGCGAACCATGCCTCATGGGTAAAATGACCAAGACTCCGTTCTCCAGAACAATGGAGCGAGCAACCAACTTATTGGAAATTATACATACTGATGTGTGCGGTCTAATGAGCGTTGAGGCTCGCGGTGGCTATCGTTATGTTCTCACTCTCACTGATGACTTAAGTAGATATGGGTATGTCTATTTGATGAAACACAAGTCTGAGACCTCTGAAAAGTTCAAGGAATTTCAGAATGAGGTAGAGAATCAACGTGACCGAAAGATAAAATTCTTACGATCAGATCGTGGGGGAGAATATTTAAGTCACGAATTTGGTACGCACTTAAGGAAATGTGGAATCGTTTCACAACTTACGCCGCCTGGAAGACCTCAGCGTAACGGTGTGTCCGAACGTCATAATCGCACTCTATTGGATATGGTGCGATCTATGATGTCACTCACTGATTTACCGCTACCATTTTGGGGATACGCTCTAGAGACAGCTACATTCACTTTAAATAGGGCACCATCTAAATCCGTTGAGAAGACACCATATGAATTATGGTTTGGGAAGAAACCTAAGCTGTCGTTTCTAAAAGTTTGGGGATGCGATGCTTATGTCAAGAAACTTCAACCTGAAAAGCTCGAACCCAAGTTGGAAAAATGCGTCTTCATAGGATACCCTAAGGAAACCATTGGGTATACCTTCTACCTCAGATCCGAAGGCAAGATCTTTGTTGCCAAGAATGGGTCCTTTCTGGAGAAAGAGTTTCTCTCGAGAGAAGTAAGTGGGAGTGAGGGAGTCCTGGATTAGGGGGTGTTCGGATAGCCGAACTATATCTTCAGCCGGACTCCAGGACTATGAAGGTACAAGATTGAAGACTTCGACCCGTGTCCGGAAGGTTCTTTCGTTGGCGTGGAAGGCAAGCTAGGCGTGCGGATATTCGAGATCTCCTACCAATGTAACCGACTCTGTGTAACCCTAACCCTATCCGGTGCCTATATAAACCGGAGGGTTGTAGTCCGTAGGACGAACACATCATAACCATCATCATACCCATAGGCTAGCTTCTAGGGTTTAGCCTCCTTGATCTCGTGGTAGATCTACTCTTGTACTACCCATATCATCAATATTAATCCAGCAGGAGTAGGGTTTTACCTCCATCGAGAGGGCCCGAACCTGGGTAAAATAAAGTGTCCCTTGTCTCCTGTTACCATCCGACCTTGACGCACAGATCGGGACCCCCTACCCGAGATCCGCCGGTTTTGACACCGACATTGGTGCTTTCATTGAGAGTTCCTCTGTGTCGTCGCCTTTAGGCCCGATGGCTCCCTTGATCATCAACAACGATGAGGTCCAGGGTGAGACTTTTCTCCCCGGACAGATCTTCGTCTTCGGCGGCTTTGCTCTGCGGGCCAACTCGCTTGGCCATCTGGAGCAGATCGAGACCTACGCCCCTGGCCATCAAGTCAGGTTTGGAAGCCTAAACTACACGGCCGATATCCGCGGAGACTTGATCTTCGACGGATTCGAGCCACAGCCAAGCGAGCCACACTATCTCGAGGGGCATGATATAGCTCTGCCTCCGAACAGTGTCCTGGAGGCCGCATACGCTCCGGCCCCGATCCTCGATTCGGAGCCCGCTGTGTTCTTTGAGGATGAACGGTTGGACGTCATCTCGGGGGCTGCGATCTTAAGAGCCGTTGAGCCAAACGCAAGCCCCGCACTCCGCATGGCGCATGACTCCAAGGAGCCGGACTCTTCTTCGAACTTCGGGTTGTCCGTGCCCCCGCCGATCGAATCAGATTGGACGCCTGTAATGGAGTTCACCGCCGCGGACATCTTCCAGTATTCACCTTTTGGTAATATTCTGAATTCTCTCAAGTCTCTCTCTTTGTCAGGAGAGCCCAGGCCGAACTACGGCCTGCGAGGTTGGGATTCGGACGACGAAGAAATTCAAAGCCCACCCGCCGCCCACTTAATAGCCACTGTCGACGATATATCCGACATGCTCGACTTCGGCTCCGAAGACTTCGACGGTATGGACGACGAAGGAGGAGAGAAGCAAGAACCAGCACATGTAGGGCGCTGGACCGCCACCTCGTCATACGACATATACATGGTGGATGCTCCAAAAGATGGAGATGGCGATGGAACAACGGAGGATGGCTCTTCGAAAAAGCCCCCAAAACGCCGACGTCAGCGGCGCCGCTCCAAATCCCGCCACAGCAGAAACGGTGATTCCGGCACGGGAGATAATACTACACCGGACAGTGCGAAAAATGGGCATAGATCCATCAAGGATCAAGCCCACAAGGACGATCTTTAAAGGCGTCATCCCAGGTGTAGAGGCCAATTGCATAGGCTCCATAACACTTGATGTGGTCTTCGGATCTCCGGACAACTTCCGAAGCGAAGAGTTAATCTTCGACATAGTTCCGTTCCGCAGTGGCTATCATGCTCTGCTTGGACGAACCGCATTCGCTAAATTCAATGCGGTGCCGCACTACGCATATCTCAAGCTCAAGATGCCAGGCCCTCGATGTGTAATCACGGTCAGCGAAAACACCGAATGCTCCATCCGTACAGAGGAACACACGGCGGCCCTCGCAGCAGAGGTACAAAGTAGCCTGTTAAGGCAACTCTCGAGTTCGGACAAGGCGAAACGCGCTCGGAGTAACCCGCAGCAAGACCGACTGGCGCGTTCAGAGCACGCGTAGCAATACGGCCCCAACCCCAGCCATCGCTACATAGCAAAGCTAGTACCTCAAGTACACAATTACGCCCTTACAATTCCATGGGCATAGGGGAAGGGGCAGATAAAACGGCATGCCAACAATACGGCGTCAAACGTACTAGGGGCTGCTGGATTCTTTTTTTCTTTCAGGACTCCATACTCTGGATACAGTGTTCGGCCTCACTGCCGCACAGACGATACAGGACCCAGGAAAGCAGACAAAACAACGCCGCATCATGGAACTCTCAGGTGGTCTCTGTTTCGAGCAATATATCTGTTTCTAAATTCTGCGGCCTGCGCCTGGTCAGGACATGTTAAATAGTCTAAATTTTCTTTTCGCACTACTTGTATCGTTCGGCTTGAATAAACAGCCTCCTCATAAATAATGCATGGCTTTTCGTCTATTTTTTGCATTATCTTCTTTTAATATACATATGTTTACTCAAATAACATGATCGCACCCGTACACCATGGTACGGCAAACCACGCCAGGGGCTTTGTTACCCTTCTATCTGGTGTGAGAAGTCCGTCCACTTTCACAAGTGTGGCACCTCGGCTCCGAGTCATGATTTTGGTCATATGTTGGGTTTGCCCGGCTCCTATGTTTTGGTGCCTTACGTTCCGCTCTATCGGCTAAGGTAGCACTAGGAGAACCACTGCGATTGTGCCCCAGATCATGTGGGTGAGCACCTCAGTGGAGAAAGCTAAAACAGACTGTCATGATAAGGCGCGAGACCGGTCGCTGTTCGAGAGGTTTTTCGAGTCCCTAAAGGCTTATGCCGCTTCGAGCGGAGAGCTGGTTAAGTCCGGCTAAAGGCGTGGATAGTGCCCCGAATTCGGCCTTCCGAACTAGGGGCTTCGCTGAAATTTAAAATATAACGTTCTATGGCTAAGCGAGAGTGTTCAAGCATTATAGTCCGATTGCCTAGTTCGCTGTGCTGAGCGCCTCCCTCGAAGGACCCAACTATGGGAACAAGAGCCCTCAAGTTTATCCCGAACACCCCAGCACTAGTTGCATGGGGGCAGAAGCCGACGACTCGCCATCTCTCAGTTATAATAAACGGCCACACATAAAATAATATTTTAAATTCAGAAAGCATTGCTTAAGCGCATACGAACAAGTTTTGAGCGCACAGGATACAAACGAGCGAGTTCATTGAAATATTACATCTTTGGCACACTCATCCGCGACAAGGCGAGCTCCAGCAAGAACTTCCTTGTAGTAGTTCTCGGGCATGCGATGCTCCTTCCCCTGCGGCGGCCCGTCCTTCACCAGCTTCTCTCCGTCCAGCTTGCCCCAGTGTACCCTTACACGGGCAAGGGCCCTCCGGGCACCTTCTATGCAGACGGAGCGCTTGATGACCTCAAGCCGTGGACAGGCCTCCACCAGCCGCCGCACCAGCCCGAAGTAGCTCCCAGGCAGGGCCTCTCCAGGCCACAGCCGAACTAGTAAGCCCTTCATGGCCTGTTCGGCCGCCTTGTGGAGCTCGGCCAGCTGCTTCAGCTGATCGCTCAAGGGCACAGGGTGTCCGGCCTCAGAATACTGGGACCAGAACACACTCTCCGTCGAGCTGTCCTCTTCAGCTCGGTAGAATGCGGCGGCGTCGGACGCGTTGTGGGGAAGATTGAAGAACGCCCCTGGAGAACTCCGGATTCGGGTAAGTAATAGATATTTCACCTTTATATTCCTACTTTGCATTAAGAATGCCTTACCCGCTGCTATCTTTTTCACATCCTCCCACTCTTGGAGGGCCTTTTGGGCTTCGGCCTTGGCACTCTTGGTGGTCTCAACAGCCGACGCGAGCTCAGATGCTTGCGTTTTTTCCTCAAGCTCCAAACCCTCATTTTTCTTCATGAGAGCTTGCAGCTCTTGCTGCACCTCGCCGACTTGGACCCCAAGCTTTTCTCGCTCGGCGCGCTCCTCGGCCGCTTTCTTCTCGGCCTCAGCCAGCACCTGCTTCAGCGTTGCCACCTCGGCTGTGACCCCTACAATAAGCAGTACAATCCTGTTATTTCTTTTTGCAATCAAGCCTCTCTATAGGCACCTTTTTCTAAGGGGTATTTATTACCTTTGTTTTCCACGAGCTGCCTTTTGGCAAGGCCGAGCTCTTGCTTGGACCGCTCGAGGTCCTTTTTCAGGACTTCCACCTATGCAGTCAGTGTGGCGGTGGACAGCAGGGAAGCCTGCATACGCATATTCGACTTTTTATTAGACTCCTGCGAAAATTGTTGGATCCTCTATTCGGCTTTTCTTTCCGAACACCGAACAGAGCATCAGGGGCTACTGTCTATGCGGTAATGAATTTAGCATATTTTTTGCTTACTTGGAAGCCTGTTAGAAGGCTAGTGCAAGCTTCATTCAGTCCGCTCTTGGCGGACTGAACCCTTTGGACCACCGCACTCATAACAGTACGGTGCTCCTCGTCGATGGTGGCGCCTTCAAGCGCCTCCAACAGACTATCCGACGCCTCTGGTTGGACAGAGGTCGCCGGCTCAGACGGCTTACTCCTCTTGGAAGGAGTTCGCCCACCGCGAGCCAAGACGGTTGAGTCCGGCGCAGTGTCCGGCACAAAGCCGGACTGGGAGCCCTGGGGGGTTTCATCCCCTTTACTCCTGGGGTCCTGAGGATTGCCTTGCGGCTCCTCCAGGACCACCTCCTCCTGCCCTGTTAGGCGGGACGCCGCTTCGGCGTCGTCCGCCCCGCTGGGGGAGACTGCGGGCGGGACAGAGTTCATGTCCGACGAATCTAGGGAGCCGCTCGATGAAGCATCGAGTGCGGCTCGGGGCGGGCTGCGCAAATAGCATTCGACATTAGGGTAAGTTGCGCACTTAAGATACTATGAGTCATTCTGGTATGTGAATACTTACGATGTCGCCGGACGCTTGGTTCTGTCCGGCCACTCCTTTCCGCCCTCTTCGGCGTTGGGGGAGTAGTCCGGCGGAGGGGTCTTCCTTTTCCTCGACCCCTCGGCCTCCCCTGTTGGGGCGGCCTTCTTCTTTTTCGCTCTCCTCGCTGGAGGGGAAGAGCTTCCTTGTTCCTCCTCCTCGTTTTCACGAGAGGAGGGCGTCGCAGACTCGCCAGATGACGAGCTCGACACCACCACATTGCGGGCACTCTTTCGAGTCCCGGTGGTCTTCTTCTTCTTGACCTTCTTCTTCGGCACCACATAAGGCGTCGGAGCCAGCAACTTCTCTAAGAGAGCCGGGGCTGGGTCTTCGGGCAGAGGAGCCGGACAGTTGATTGGTCCGGCTATCTTCAGCCACGCCTGTCAAAGGCAAAGGGAGTTTTTAGATCCCACATAGAGTTAATCTATGTAGAAAAGCTTAACGAACCTGTGAAAGGTATAAATAGCTTACCTCGCCAGCGATGCACTGCGAGCTGTATCCGCGGTCCTCGGAAGCGGATGTGGGGCACTCGGCGCCTTTGGTTAGCACCTTCCAGACGTCTTCATACGTCGTGTCGAAGAGCCCCTTGAGGGTTTGGTGCTGCGCCGGGTCGAATTCCCACAAAGTGAAATCCCGTTCTTGGCACGGGAGGATCCGGGGAACGAACATGACCTGGATGATGTTGACATGTCGGATGGGCTTGTTCATCAGGGACCGGATGCAAGTTTGCAGTCCGGTCACTTCTTTTTCGTTGCCCCACGACAGGCCCGTCTCTTTCCAGGACATGAGCCATGTGGGGGGTCCGGATCGGAACTCAGGGGCTGCGACCCATTTCGAGTCGCGTGGCTCGGTGATGTAAAACCACCCTGCCTGCCACCCCTTTAAGGACTCCACAAAGGAGCCATCGAACCAGAGTGCGTTGGCCATTTTGCCGGCCATAGCACCTCCGCACTCCGCCTGGGTGCCGGACACCACCTTGGGCTTGACGTTGAAGGTCTGGAGTCAGATGCCGAAGTGGGGGCGGATGCGGAGAAAGGCCTCACACACGATGATAAACGCCGAGATATTGAGGATAAAGTTCGGGGCCAGATCGTGGAAGTCCAGGCCGTAGTAGAACATGAGCCCCAGGACAAAAGGGTGAAGTGGAAAACCCAGTCCGCGGAGGAAATGGGGGAGAAAAACTACCCTCTCATGGGGCCTTGGGGTGGGAAGAAGCTGCCCCGCCTCGGGAAGCCGGTGCGGGATGTCCTTGGACAGATATCCGGCCTTCCTAAGCTTTTTGATTTTACCCTCCGTAATGGAGGAAGCCATCCACTTGCCACCTGCTCCGGACATCGCTGGAGCAGGTTGGGGAAGAAAGAGCGAACTTGGGCGTTGGAGCTTGAGTGCGCAGGAGATGGATGGGCAAAGGAGGAAGAAGGTGTAGGTGAAAGAGGTGGATCTTTATCCCCTTATATAGGCTGATGCCGTTATGCGTCCCCACCTACCTAATAAAACTCGCTTGCCGCTCACACGCCGTGGTAAATGGCGCGATTGGGTTACCCACGTCCGTAGTAATGAGAATCCCGTTAAAAGGGGCACACGATCTCTGCTTTGACAAGACGTGCCAAGGAAACTGCCTCGTTGAACGTGCTGCGGTGGAACAACAAAAAATAATCCATACAGAAGGTTTGGTCGCAGTGTTATGACGCACTGCGGAATACGTCAGCAGATTTGATTTGTGTTTGTATTATTCTCTATATGGCAATACGTGGAAACTTGTTTTGCAAAGCCGGACACTGTTTTTGGTGTTTATTATCTTCTTGAAGAATTTGGAGGAGGAACCCGCCTTGCAATGCCGAAGACAATTTGCGCGCCGGACTCGTCGTCATTGAAGCCTGGTTCAGGGGCTACTGAGGGAGTCCTGGATTAGGGGGTGTTTAGATAGCCGAACTATATCTTCAGCCGAACTCCAGGACTATGAAGATACAAGATTGAAGACTTCGTCCCATGTCCGGAAGGTACTTTCCTTGGCGTGGAAGGCAAGCTAGGCGTGCGGATATTCGAGATCTCCTACCAATGTAACCGACTCTGTGTAACCCTAACCCTATCCGGTGCCTATATAAACCGGAGGGTTGTAGTCCGTAGGACGAACACATCATAACCATCATCATACCCATAGGCTAGCTTCTAGGGTTTAGCCTCCTTGATCTCGTGGTAGATCTACTCTTGTACTACCCATATCATCAATATTAATCCAGCAGGAGTAGGGTTTTACCTCCATCGAGAGGGCCCGAACCTGGGTAAAATAAAGTGTCCCTTGTCTCCTGTTACCATCCAACCTTGACGCACAGATCGGGACCCCCTACCCGAGATCCGCCGGTTTTGACACCGACAGGGAGGAAAGTAGAACTCGAGAAGTACTGCCTCTTGAACCGGAAAGTAGCACAGCTCAGGAAGATGTTCCTGTGGTGCTTGCACCGACTAGAGAGGAAGTTAATGATGATGATCAAGGTACTTCGGATCAAGTTGCGACAGAACTTCGAAGGTCCACAAGGACACGTTCCACACCATAGTGGTATGGCAACCCTGTCCTGGAAATCATGTTGTTAGACAACGGTGAACCTTCGAACTATGAAGAAGTAATGGCGGGCCCAGATTCCAACAAATGGCTTGAAGCCATGCAATCCGAGATAGGATCCATGTATGAAAGCGAAGTATGGACTTTGACAGACTTGCCCGATGATCGACGAGCGATAGAGAATAAATGGATCTTTAAGAAGAAGGCGGACGCGGATGGTAATGTTACCATCTATAAGGCTCGACTTGTCGCTAAGGGTTATCGACAAGTTCAAGGGGTTGACTACGATGAGACCTTCTCACCCGTAGCGAAGCTGAAGTCCGTCTGAATCATGTTAGCAATTGCCGCATACTATGATTATGAGATATGGCAAATGGATGTCAAAACGGCATTCCTTAAACGGCTTTCTTAGGAAGAATTGTATATGATGCAGTCGGAAGGTTTTGTCGATCCTAAGAATGCTAACAAGGTATGCAAGCTCCAGCGCTCCATCTATGGGCTGGTGCAAGCATCTCGGAGGTCGAACATTCGCTTTAATGAAATGATCAAAGAGTTTGGGTTTATGCAGACTTATGGAGAAGCCTGCGTTTACAAGAAAGTGAGTGGGAGCTCTGTAGCATTTATCATATTATATGTGGATGACATACTTTTGATGGGAAATGATATAGAACTTTTGGACAGTATTAAGGCCTACTTGAATAAGTGTTTTTCAATGAAAGACCTTGGAGAAGCTGCTTACATATTAGGCATCAAGATCTATAGAGATAGATCGAGATGCCTCATAGGTCTTTCACAAAGCACATACCTTGATAAGATATTGAAGAAGTTCAATATGGATCAGTCCAAGAAGGGGTTCTTGCCTGTGTTGCAAGGTGTGAAATTGAGCTCAGCTCAATGTCCGACCACGGCAGAAGATAGAGAAAAGATGAGTGTCGTCCCCTGTGCCTCAGCCATAGGGTCTATCATGTATGCCATGTTGTGTACCAGACCTGATGTAAACCTTGCCGTAAGTTTGGTAGGAAGGTACCAAAGTAATCCCGGCATGGAACACTGGACAGCGGTCAAGAACATCCTGAAGTACCTGAAAAGGAGTAAGGATATGTTTCTCGATTATGGAGGTGACGAAGAGCTCGTCGTAAAGGGTTACGTCGACGCTAGCTTTGACACAGATCTGGATGACTCTAAGTCACAAACCGGATACATGTATATTTGAATGGTGGGGCAGTAAGCTGGTGAAGTTGCAAGCAATGCGTCGTGGCGGGATCTACATGTCAAGCGGAGTACATGGCAGCCTCGGAGGCAGCGCATGAAGCAATCTGGATGAAGGAGTTCATCACCGACATAGGAGTCATACCCAATGCATCAGGGCCGATCACTCTCTTCTGTGACAACACTGGAGCTATTGCACTTGCCAAGGAGCCCAGGTTTCACAAGAGGACCAGGCACATCAAGCGTAGCTTCAACTCCATTCGTGAAAATGTTCAAGATGGAGACATAGATATTTGCAAAGTACATACAGATCTGAATGTCGCAGATCCGTTCACTAAACCTCTTCCGCGAGCAAAACATGATCAACACCAGAAATCTATGGGTGTTCGATTCATCACAATGTAACTAGATTATTGACTCTAGTGCAAGTGGGAGACTGTAGGAAATATGCCCTAGAGGCAATAATAAAATGATTATTATATTTCCTTGTTCATGATAATTGTCTATTGTTCATGCTATAATTGTGTTATCTGGAAATCGTAATTCATGTATGAATACATAGACCATAACATGTCCCTAGTGAGCTTCTAGTTGACTAGCTCGTTGATCAACAGATAGTCATGGTTTCCTGACTATGGACATTAGATGTCATTGATAACGGGATCACATCATTAGAAGAATGATGTGATGGACAAGACCCAATCTTAAGCATAGCACAAAGATCGTGTAGTTCGTTTGCTAGAGCTTTTCCAATGTCAAGTATCATTTCCTTAGAGCATGAGATTGTGCAACTCCCGGATACCGTAGGAGTGCTTTGGGTGTGCCAAACGTCACAACGTAACTGGGTGGCTATAAAGGTGCACTACGGGTATCTCTGAAAGTGTCTGTTGGGTTGGCATGAATCAAGACTGGGATTTGTCACTCCGTATGACGGAGAGGTATCTCTGGGCCCACTCGATAATGCATCATCATAATAAGCTCAATGTGACCAAGTGTTTGGTCATGGGATCACGTGTTGTGGTACGAGTAAAGAGACTTGCCGGTAACGAGATTGAACAAGGTATCGGGATACCGACGATCGAATCTCGGGCAAGTATCATACCGATAGACAAAGGGAATTATATACGGGATTACTTGAATCCTCGACATCTGGTTCATCTGATGAGATCATCAAGGAGCATGTGGAAGCCAACATGGGTATCCAGATCCCGCTGTTGGTTATTGACCGGAGAGTCGTCTCGGTCATGTCTGCGTGTCTCCCGAACCCGTAGGGTCTACACACTTAAGGTTCGGTGACGCTAGGGTCGTAGAGATATTATTATGCGGTAACCCGAAAGTTGTTCGGAGTCCCGGATGAGATCCCGGACGTCAAGAGGAGTTCCGGAATGGTCCGGAGGTAAAGATTTATATATGGGAAGTCCTATTTCGACTATCGGGAAAGTTTTGGGGGTCATCGGTATTGTACCGGGACCACTAGAAGGGTCCCGGGGGTCCACCGGGTGGGGCCACCTATCCCGGAGGGCCCCATGGGCTGAAGGGGCGTCCGCCCTCCCTTGGGCCTCCTCTACGCCTAGGGTTGGGAAACCCTGGGGGTGGGGGCGCCTCCACCTGGCTTGGGGGGCAAGCCACCCCTTGGCCGCCCCCCATCTAGATGAGATCTAGAGGGACCGGCGCCCCCCTGGCCCCTATATATAGTGGAGGGGAGGGAGGGCAGCCGCACCCAAGCCCCTGGTGCCTCCCTCTCCCTCCCGTGACACCTCCCTCTCGCTGAGCTTGGCGAAGCCCTGCCAAGATCCCCGCTGCTTCCACCACCACGTCGTCGTCTTGCCGGGATCTCCATTAACCTCTCCTTCCCCCTTGCTGGATCAAGAAGGAGGAGACGTCTTCCCCAACCGTACGTGTGTTGAACGCGGAGGTGTCGTTCGTTCGGCGCTTGGTCATCGGTGATTTGGATCACGACGAGTACGACTCCCTCAACCCTGTTCTCTTGAACGCTTCCGCTCGCGATCTACAAGCGTATGTAGATGCACTCCCCTCTCTCATTGCTAGATGACTCCATAGATTGATCTTGGTGAAGCGTAGAAAAAATTTATTTTCTGCAACATTCCCCAACAGTGGCATCATGAGCTAGGTCTATGCGTAGTTTCTATGCACGAGTAGAACACAAGATGTTGTGGGCGTAGATTTTGTCAATTTACTTGTCGTTACTAGTCTTATCTTGATTCGGCGGCATCGTGGGATGAAGCGGCCCGGACCGACCTTACACGTACGCTTACGTGAGACAGGTTCCACCGACTGACATGCACTAGTTGCATAAGGTGGCTAGCGGGTGTCTGTCTCTCCCACTTTAGTTGGATCGGATTCGATGAAAAGGGTCCTTATGAAGGGTAAATAGAAATTAGCATATCACATTGTGGTTTTGGCGTAGGTAAGAAACATTCTTGCTAAGAAACCTATAGCAGCCGCGTAAAAAATTTGCAACAACAATTAGAGGACGTCTAACTTGTTTTTGCAGCATATGCCGTGTGATGTGATATGGCCAAAATATGTGATGAATGATATATGTGATGTATGAGATTGATCATGTTCTTGTAATAGGAATCACGACTTGCATGTCGATGAGTATGACAACCGGCAGGAGCCATTGAAGTGTCCTTGTTTCCCCTTCGGTGTAAAGGGGGCAAGCACATGCCAAGGCATTGGGCAAAGGTTACCATTCTAGTGCAACAAGACCAAGACCAGCAGAGCGGTAGGACGGAGGTCACCGTGGAGCCCAAGACGGCATCATCACTAGTGCTTTTGGCAGCCGAAGACCACCTTTGGTCAGGATAACTTGTACTAGATGTTCCCTTCAAAATGGCCAATTGTTGGCGCCCTTCCCGCTCATTATTTGGGGAGAGGCCCAGGGCCTCTATAAATAGAGCTAGCCACCACAGAGTAGAGGCATCGGGGGGAAACCCCGGACCAAGTAGAACACTCCGCACCAACTCAAGAACACGTCTCGCGAGGCTGTTCTTCCCTGTACTGTTCATCATCAGCCCCTGAGGCAATCCGCCACACCACACACCGGAGTAGGGTATTACACCACAACGGGTGGCCCGAACCAGTATAAATCTCGTGTCCCTTGTGTTGTTCGTCGTTTCCAGCTTAGATCACACGAGGAGATCGGACGTAGATCGGTCGGGGAGAGATCTCCGTGCGCACCCCAGAGTTCGAACCTTAAGGGTCTGCCGGAACCCGAAATCCGACATTTGGCGCGCCAGGTAGGGGTGCGCCGGAATCTTTCTTCCGCTGTTCGCGTGTGATCTTCCATTGCGTCCATGGCTGACGCTCGTCGGGCTCGCGCCGAGCGCCGGGCTGCTCTCGCCACCCGCGTCGCCCAGACGGCGCCCGTCGGCGGACGCCCCCGTCATTCCCCATCGCCTGCCGCCAACGCCTCCACCGGCCCGGCGGGGAACGAGCAGCATGCCTCGTCCCAGCATCCTTCGGTGCGGCGGGATGGCCGCACCGCCACCCCGTTGCTGGCTCCAGCTGGTTCATCGTCTCACGCCCGTCGCGCCCCCACGGACGCGCATGCCGCGCTGCTCCTCGCAAGAGAGCTCCTGCACTACCACCCCATCGACGACCTCTACGAGGACTGGCTCGCCCACATCACCGAGCTCGTCAGCGCCGCCGGGGGCTCCCCTTTGCCATCCCTCTCGCTGCCTCGCCCTCCATTCCGCACAAGGGGCGAGGATCAGGAGGCGCCTCCACCACCTCCTCCCCAAGAAGGCGCCCTGGCTCCAAGGCGCGCAGCCCCAGGGCGAGACCCTTCGCGTCAGGCGCCAGCGCGGCAAGAAAGGAGCTGCCAGGAGATCCCTCATCCCCAAGAAGGTGCTCGCGCGCTCCCAACGCCGGCGTGCCAAGATCGCGTCCCTACGCCTCCACGCCAAGACCCCGCGCTGCTCCAAGCGGCGACGCGTGGTGATCCCCAGGAGCAGGCCCAGCACTAGGAAAGGGCGCCGCTAGCCACAGCAGGCTGCCGCGCCTTCACCCTCGAGCTACACGGCGTCACATGGCCATGCAAGTTCAAGCCTGACCTTCCCCCTCGCTACGATGGCACGGCGGACCCCACGGAGTTCCTACAGCTATACGAGCTGGGCATCGAAGCCGCCAACGGAGATGAAAAGGTCATGGCGAACTGGTTTCCCATGGCGCTCAAGGATGGCGCCCGCACCTGGCTCCTGAACCTGGCTCCCAGCACGATCTCCTCCTGGGCGAGATGCGCACCCGCTTCATCACCAACTTCCAGGGCACTCGCGACCGGCCCCCGGCCATGAGCGACCTGCGCCACATCAAGCAGCTGCCAGGGGAAACCCTGCAGAAATACACCCAGCGCTTCAACAGCGCTCGCCTCAAGATCCCCAGGATAACTGAAGAAGCCATCATCTCGGCCTTCTCCGATGGCGTGCGCAACATCAAGATGAAGGAGGAGCTAGCAATCCATGAAGACCTGTGCACATCCCTAGAGCTGTTCAACTTGGCGACCAAGTGCGCTAGGGCTGAGGAAGGGCGCCTCTCCCTCCTCGAGCTCCCGGCAGCCGACCCAGAAGAGAAAAAGCTCAAGGCTAAGGACATGAAGCAAGGGGGCTGTTGTGCTTGCAGCGGAACCAGACACCAAGCGAGGCAGCGATCAGCCTGAGTCATCCAAGGGCAGCCGATACTGCATGTACCACGACCTCCACACCCACAACACCAACGAATGTCAAGAGCTCAGGGCCGTGCGAGATGGGCGAATCGGCCGATGCCCCGAGCGCAACGACAGGGGCTGTGGCCGAGGTGAAGGACGATGGGAAGACCATGGCCCTCGCCAAGGGTGGCATGACCGACCTCGCGAGGATCACTGGCAGGACCAGCCTCGCTAGGGAGGCTGGAGGGATCAACCTCGTGAGGATCGCCCACACGGCAACGCAGGCCTTCCTCCTCTGCCGCCACCACCAAGGAGGAACGAAGACCAACATCAAGACGAGGGGGCTGGGGGCTTCCAGGAGCCACGCGCAATCGCTTGCATCTTGGGTGGCGCCCAGGCCCGAGCCTCACAGCGCATCTTCAAGCAGTTTGCTCGCGAGGTGAATGCAGTTCTCCCCAAGCTTGAGGCCATGCGCCCTCTCAGGTGGTCTGCATGGGCTATCACGTTCAGCTCAGTGGATCAGCTCAAGTGCGCAGCAACGGCCGGAGTCCTCCCGATGCTTTGCTTCCCAGTCATCAGCAATGTGCAGGTCACCAGGACCCTCATTGATGGAGGAGCAGGACTCAACGTCCTATCCGTCGAGACGTTCGAAAACCTCCAAGTGTCGTACGACCAGCTTCAGCCAACCAAGCCTTTCTTAGGAGTCACTGATGGTTCCACTGTTCCGATAGGGCAGGTTCGCCTTCTAGTCACCTTCGGGCAGCGCAACAACTACCGCACCGAGCTCATCGACTTCGATGTCGCCCACATTCGCCAGCCGTACAACACCATCCTCGGGTACCCAGCCCTAGCCAAGTTCATGGCAGTGACTCACCATGGTTACAATGTCCTCAAGATGCCAGGAAGCGGCGGAGTCATCGCAGTACCCTGTGAGGAAAGGGACGCAGTGTGCTCACTTGAGCGTGCATTCCAAGCCGCAGCAATCGAAAACCCAGATCACAGGAGCGGAAGACTTCCCGAGGCGACCCTTAAGAAGAAGAAGGTTTCTCCTGGCCCAAGCCATAAGGAGGCAGGCGCCTCCAGAGGTGTTGCGTCAGGATTTGCGCCCGATCAGGGAGCGCCACCCTCTCTCGCATAGGAAGGCACGCCTGGCGCCCTCCTCAGGTAGGGCTCAGGGGCTCTTTCTTGGAGAGCCACCGACTTTGCCAAGGTCGCGAGGGAGGCGCTCGGGCACCACTTGGAGGGGTGCTTCCAGGCATGTTTCCCTCAGGAAGGTACAAGGCAAGGAAGACCAAACACTCAGGAGTTCACCGCAAGAAACACCCAGGAGCTACAAGAGTCAAGAGTCATGCGCGGTAGCCGCCCCTCGCCCGCCGTAGCCCCACATCCAGGCGAGGATGGTGGGCTGCGCGTTTGCATCGACGTGCCAGGGCTCAACCGAGCCGCGTCCCAGGAGCGCCTCTGGCCTTCGCGTGTGGGGTGTTGCGAGGGTCCACCTCACAGCTATGTTCGCATGCCTTTCGGCCTGCCGAATGCGGTCGCCGCTCATCAGCGCCTACTGAGGAGCGTTCTGGAGGCTCAGGAGGTCAGCCATTGTGCGGTCCTGGCAGAGGTGGAGATGGCCCTCGAAGACCTACCCGTGCCATCGGAGCCTCCCGAGGCTCCTGGGCCTGGGGGCTCGTGAGGATCGACGTCTTCACCGCGCATCGCCCGCTTCTTCAGCATCGCTTCGTCTTCAACGGCATCAGGTGACATCTTCCCAAGTTCAATTTTTAGCTGGGAGCGCCCACAGGGCCGCATCATTCCCAGGCCGCGTGTGTCCGTCCTCGCGGCATGTATCTGTTTTGCTTATGCTCTTTACCTACCTTGTTGGGGGCGCCCCTCGGGCTGCATCATCCCCAAGCTGCTCGGGCCTGGCCTAGCGGTGTTTCCTGCATCTACTTAAAATGAATTTGCTCTTTCGCGCTTAATCTGGTTACCATGATTGTCACCTGCTCCTTATCGCGGACTTCTCCGCTCTCATGCAAAGCGCTTGCACGTAAAAAGGGGGGGTACCTGAGCATCGCGACTCATGGGCTCCTACTGGCTCTCCAGCCCTCACCCCCTGGCCTTGACCCACGGCATCGCGACCTGTCATACCAGCGGCGGCTGAGCTCGCTCGAGGGCCGGGACCTGAGGACGTAGAGCATTTGCATTCTAACCACCCTACAGGAACACACCATTGATAAAGGCCCAGAGCCAGGCGCAACCCGCCTCGAGGTAGGGCCTCGTGAGTCCCGCGCTGGCTCACGGGTGCCCAGATACACCTCTCCTAGCCCTACCGTGCCAGCCACGCATCAGGGCGGGGTTGTACACGCCCCGGGGGCTCCTCCCGAAGGGGGGTGTCAGTGTCAAATCCGGCGGATCTCGGGTAGGGGGTCCCGAACTGTGCGTCAAGGTCAGATGGTAACAGGAGACAAGGGACACTTTATTTTACCCAGGTTCGGGCCCTCTCGATGGAGGTAAAACCCTACTCCTGCTAGATTAATATTGATGATATGGGTAGTACAAGAGTGGATCTACCACGAGATCAAGGAGGCTAAACCCTAGAAGCTAGCCTATGGTATGATTGTGTATGATGATGGTTTTCCTACGGACTACAACCCTCCGGTTTATATAGACACCGGATAGGGTTAGGGTTACACAGAGTCGGTTACAATGGTAGGAGATCTTGAATATCCGCACGCCTAGCTTGCCTTCCACGCCAAGAAAAGATCCTTCCGGACACGGGACGAAGTCTTCAATCTTGTATCTTCATAGTCCTGGAGTCTGGCTGAAGGTATAGTCCGGCTATCCGAACACCCCCTAATCCAGGACTCCCTCAGTAGCCCCTGAACCAGGCTTCAATGACGACGAGTCCGGCGCGCAGATTGTCTTCGGCATTGCAAGGCGGGTTCCTCCTCCAAGTTCTTCAAGAAGATTACAAACACGAAAAATAGTGTCCGGCTCTGCAAAATAAGTTTCCACATATTGCCATATAGAGAATAATATTAACACAAATCAAATCTGCTGACGTATTCCGCAGTGCGTCATAACACTGCGGCCAAGCTCTTTATATAAATTGTTTTCATTGTTCCGCCTCAGCGTGTTCAGCGAGGTGGTTTCCTTGGCACGTCTTGTTAAAGCAGAGATCATGTGCCCCTTTTAACGGGATTCTCATCAATACGGACGTGGGTAACCCAACCGCGCCATTTACCACGGCGCTTGGGAGGCAAGTGAGTTTTATTAGGTAGGTGGGGATGCCTAACCGCACCCGCTTGTATAAAGGGATAAGGATTCACCTTTTTAACCTACGCCTTCTTACTCCTTTGCCAATCCATCTCTCGCGCACTCAAGCTCCAGCGCCCAAGTCCGCTCTTCCTTCCTCAACCTTCTCCAACAATGTCCGGAGCGGGAGGCAAGTGGATGGCCTCCTCCATTACGGAGGCCCAAGTAAAAAAGCTAAGGAAAGCCGGATACTTGTCCAAGGACATCCCGCATCGGCTTCTTGAGAAGGGGCAGCTTCTTCCTACCTCAGGGCCCCATGAGAGGGTAGTTTTTCTTCCCCACTTCCTCCGCGGACTGGGCTTTCCACTTCACCCATTTGTCCGGAGGCTCATGTTCTACTACGGCCTGGATTTCCACGATCTGGCCCCGAACTTTGTCCTCAACATCACGGCTTTTATCGTCGTGTGTGAGGCCTTTCTCCGCGTCCACCCCCACTTCGGCCTCTGGCTCAAGACCTTCAACGTCAAGCCCAAGGTGGTGTCCGGCACCCAGGCGGAGTGCGGAGGCGCTATGGACGGCAAGATGGCCAACGTCCTCTGGTTCGATGGCTCCTATGTGGAGTCCCTAAAGGGGTGGCAGGCCGGGTGGTTTTACATCACCGAGCCACGCGATCCGAAATGGGTCGCAGCCCCCGAGTTCAGATCCGGACCCCCCACGCGGCTCATGTCCTGGAAAGAGGCAGGCCTGTCGTGGGGCAACGAGAAAGAAGTGACTGGGTTGCAAACGTGCATCCAGTCCCTGGTGAACAGGCCAATCCGGCTGATCAATGTGATCCAGGTCATGCTTGTTCGCCGGATCCTCCCGTGCCAACAACGGGATTTTACTTTGTGGGAATTCGACCCGGCGCAGCACCAAACCCTCAGTAGGCTCTTCGACACAACGTATGAAGACGTCTGGAAGGTGCTGACCAAAGGCGCCGAGTCCCCCACATCCGCTTCCGAGGACCGCGGATACAGCTCGTAGCATAATGCCAGCGAGGTGAGCCATCTATACCTTTGACAGGTTTGTTAAGCTCTTCTTCATAGATTAACTCTATGCGGGATCTAAACTCCCTTTACCTTTGACAGGCTTGGCGGGCTATATCTGAACCAATTAACTATCCGGCTCCCCTGCCCGAAGACCCAGCCCCAGCTCTCTTGGTGAAGCTGATGGCTCCGGCACCTTGTGTGGTGCCGGAGAAGAAGGCCAAGAAGAAGAAAACCACCGGGACTCGAAAAAGTTCCCGCAACATGGTGGTGTCGGACTCGTCATCTGACGAGTCCGCGACACTCTCCTCTCGTGAAAACGAGGAGCAGGAACAAGAAAGCTCTCCCCCCCAGCGAGGGGAGAAAAGAAGAAGAAGGCCACCCCAACGGGGAAGGCCGAGGGGTCGAGGAAAAGGAAGACCCCTCCGCCGGACTACTCCCACGACGCCGAAGAGGGCGGAGAGGAGTGGACGGACAGAACCAAGCGTCCGGCGAAATCATAAGTATTTATATACCAGAGTGACTCATGATATTCTTTTAATGCGCAGCTTTCCCTAATATTGCTCGTGATTTATGCAGCCCGCCCCGGGCCGAACTCGATGATTCGTCGAGCGGCTCCCTGGATTCGTCGGACGTGAACTCTGTTCCGCCCATTGTCTCCCCCTGCAGGGCGTACGACGCCGAAGTGGCGTCCCGCCAAGCTCCAGGGCAGGAGGAGATAGTCCTGGAGGAGCCGCAAGGCAATCCTCCGGACCCCAGGAGTAAAGGGGATGAAACCCCCCAGGGCTCCAAGTCCGGCTTTGTGCCGGACACCGCGCCGGACTCGACAGTCCTGGGCCGCGGTGGGCGAACTCCTTCCAAGAGGAATAAGTCGTCTGAGCCGGCGACCTCCGTCCAACCAGAGGTGCCGGACAATCTGCTGGAGGTGCTTGAGGGCGCCGCCATCGACGAGGAGCACCGTACTGTTATGAGTACGGTGATCCAAAGGGTTCAGTCCGCCAAGAGCGGACTGACTGAAGCTTGCGCTAGCCTTCTAATAGGCTTCGAGGTAAGTAAAAATATGTCAAATTATTTACCGCATAGACAGTAGCCCCTAATGCTCTGTTCGGTGTTCGGAAAGAAAAGCCGAATAGAGGATCTAGTAATTTTCGCAGGAGTCTAACAACAAAAAGTCAAATATGTGTATGCAGGCTTCGCTGCTGTCCACCGCCGCACTGACTGTGCAGGTGGATGTCCTTAAAAAGGACCTCGGGTGGACCGAGCAAGAGCTCAGCCTTGCCAAACGGCAGCTCGAGGAGAAAGAAGGTAAGAAATACCCTAAAAAAGAAAAAAGAAAAAAGGTGCCTATAGAGAGGCTTGATTGCAGAAAGAAATAACAGGATTGTACTGCTTATTGTAGGGGCCACAACCGAGGTGGCAACCCTAAAGCAGGCGCTGGATGAGGACGGAAAGAAAACGGCCGAGGAGCGCGCCAAGCGAGAAAGGCTTGGGGTTCAGGTCGGCGAGGTGCAGCAAGAGCTGCAAGCTCTCATGAAAAAACATGAGAGTTTGGAGCTTGAGTCAAGAGCGCAAGCATCCGAGCTCGCGTCGGCCCTTGAGACCGCCAAGAGTGCCAAGGCCCAAGCCCAAAAGGCCCTCCAAGAGTTGGAGGAGGTGAAAAAGATAGCAACGGGTAAGGCATTCTTAATGCAAAGTAGGAATATAAAAGTAAACTACCTGTTACTTACCCGAATCCGGAGTTCTCCAGGGGCGTTCGCCGATCTTCCCCGCAGCGTATCCGCCGCCGCTGCGTTCTACCGAGCTGAAGAGGGCAGCTTGACGGAGAGTGTGTTCTGGTCTCAGTATTCTGAGGCCGGACACCCTGTGCCTTTGAGCGATCAGCTAAAACAGCTGGTCGAGCTCCACAAGGCGGCCGAACAGGCCATGAAGGGCTTACTAGTTCGGCTGTGGCCTGGAGAGGCCCTGCCTGGGAGCTATTTCGGGCTGGTGCGGCGGCTGGTGGAGGCCTGTCCACGGCTTGAGGTCATCAAGCGCTCCGCCTGTATTGAAGGTGCCCGGAGGGCCCTTGCCCGTGTAAGGGTACACTGGGGTAAGCTGGACGGAGAGAAGCTGGTGAAGGACGGGCCGTCGCCGGGGAAGGAGCATCGCAAGCCCGAGAACTACTACAAGGAAGTTCTTGCCGGAGCCCGCCTTGTCGCGGATGAATGTACTAAAGATGTAGTATTTGAATGAACTCGCTCGTTTGTATCCTGTGCGCTGAAAACTTGTTCATATGCGCTAAGCAATGCTTATTGAATTTAAAATATTATTTTCTGTGTGGCCATTTATCAAAAATTGAGAGATGGCCAGTCGTTGGCTTCTGCCCCCATGCCACTAGTGTTGGGGTGTTCGGGATAAACCTGAGGGCTCTTTTTCCCATAGTTGGGTCCTTCGAGGGAGGCGCTCAGTACAACGAACCAGGCAATCGGACTATAATGCTTGAACACTCTCACTTAGCCATAGAACGTTATAATTTTAAATTTCGGCGAAGCCCCTAGTTCGGAAGGCCGAATTCGGGGCGCTATCCACGCCTTTGGCCGGACATAGCCAGCTCCTCGCTCGAAGCGGCATAAGTCTTTAAGGACTCGAAAAACCTCTCGAACAGCGACCGGTCTCATGCCCTATCATGACAGTCTGTTTTAGCTTTCTCCACTGAGGTGCTTAACCCACCTGAACTGGGGCACAATCGCAGTGGTTCTCCTAGTGCTACCTTAGCCGATATAGCGGAACATAAGGCACCAAAACATAGGAGCCGGGCAAACCCAACATCTGACCAAAATCATGATTCGGAGCCGATGCATATAGTGCTATAAGTTCGGGGTGCCGCACTTGTGAAAGTGTACGGACTTCTCACACCAGATAGAAGGGTAATGAAGCCCTTGGCGTGTTTTGCCGTACCATGGTGTACGGTTGCTATCATGTTTTTTTAATTAACATATATATTAAAAGAGGACAACACAAAAAATAGGCGAAAAGCTATGCATTGTTTATAGAGAGGCTATTTATCAAAGCCGAACGATACAAGTAGTGCGATAAGCAAAAAAGATATTAGACTATTTAACATGTCCTGACCAGGCGCAGGCCGCGGAATTTAGAAACAGATATATCGCTCGAAATAGAGACCACCTGAGAGGCGTAGCTTTGTCTGCTTCCCTGGGTCTTGCATCGTCTGTGCGGCAGCAAAGCCGAACAGGTTATCCAGAGTGTGGAGTCCTGAAAGTAAAAAAAAGTCCGGCAGCCCCTAGTACGTTTGACGCTGTATTGTAAGCATGCCGTTAATGTGCCCCTCCCCCTGTGCCCATGGAATTTCGCGGGCGTAATTGTGTACTCGAGGTACTAGCTCCGCTATGTTGCGATGGCTGGGGTTGGGGCCGTATTGCTACGCTTGCTCCGAACGTGCCAGGCGGTCTTGTTGCAGGTTACTCCAGGCGCGCTTTGCATTGTCCAGCTTTTTAACGGCCAGACTGGAGAGTTGCCTTGAAAGGTTGCTTTGTACTTCCGCTGTGAGGGCCGCCGTGTGCTCCTCCGTGCGGATGGAGCGTTCTGTGTTTCCGTTGACCGTAATTACTCCTGGAGGGCCTGGCATTTTGAGCTTGAGATATGCGTAGTGTGGCACCACATTGAATTTAGCGAATGCGGTTCGTCCGAGCAGGGCGTGATAGCCACTGCGGAACGGGACTATATCGAAGATTAACTCTTCGCTTTGGAAGTTATCCGGAGATCGGAAGACCACATCAAGTGTTATCGAGCCTGTGCAATTGGCCTCTACACCTGGTATGACGCCTTTAAAGGTCGTCCTTGTGGGCTTGATCCTTGATGGATCTATGCCCATTTTCCGCACTGTATCCTGATAAAGCAGGTTCAGGCTACTGCCGCCGTCCATGAGGACTCTTGTGAGATGAAATCCGTCAATGATTGGGTCAAGAACCAATGCGGCAAAACTGCCGTGACGGATGCTAGTGGGGTGGTCCCTTCAATCAAAAGTGATCGGGCAGGAGGACCATGGGTTGAACTTTGGGGCGACTGGCTCCATCGCGTATACGTCCTGTAGCGCACGCTTCCGCTCCCTCTTGGGAATGTGGGTCGCGTATATCATGTTCACCGTCCGCACTTGAGGGGGAAACCCCTTTTGTCCATTGTTGTTCGGCGGCCTGGGCTCCTCCTCATCGTCGCTATGCAGCCCCTTGTCTTTGTATTCGGCTCTTAACTTGCCTGCCTGCTTGAACACCCAACAATCCCTGTTGGTGTGATTGGCTGGCCTTTCGGGGGTGCCATGAATCTGGCACGAGCGGTCGAGTATCCGGTCCAAACTGGACGGGCCCTGAGTATTCTTTTTAAATGGCTTTTTCCGCTGACCGGAGTTATATCCTCTGAATCTGGCATTTACTGCCGTATCCTCATTGCTGTCGCTGCTAACGCGGCGCTTTTGCTTATTTCGACGTGTCCTGCCACTTTTGTCCTTGGTATCCGAATTACCAGGGTTCTTCGATAAGTTGTTGCTGCGAGCTAGCCAGCTATCTTCGCCCGCGCAAAAGCGGGTCATGAGTGTCGTGAGGGCTGCCATAGATTTCGGCTTTTCCTGTCCCAGGTGCCGGGCAAGCCACTCATCACGGATGTTATGTTTGAAGGCTGCTAGGGCCTCTGCGTCCGGACAATCGACTATCTGATTTTTCTTTGTTAGGAACCGTGTCCAGAATTGCCTGGCCGATTCTTCCGGCTGCTGAATTATGTGGCTTAGGTCGTCGGCGTCCGGTGGCCGCACATAGGTCCCCTGGAAGTTGTCGAGGAATGCGGCTTCCAGGTCTTCCTAAGAACCGATTGAGTCCGCTGGTAGGCTGTTAAGCCAGTGCCGGGCTGGTCCCTTGAGCTTAAGGGGAAGATATTTGATGGCGTGTAGATCGTCGCCACGTGCCATGTGGATGTGAAGGAGATAATCCTCAATCCATACTGCCGGATCTGTCGTACCATCGTACGACTCGATGTTGACGGGTTTGAAACCCTCTGGGATTTTATGATCCATTACTTCATCTGTGAAGCGTAGTGGGTGTGCGGCGCCCCTGTACTGGGCTATGTCACGACGTAGCTCGGAAGAGCTATGCCTGTTGTGTTCGGCCCGACCGGATTTATTGTGTCCGGAGTGAAGATCATCACGTGTCGTCGGGCGTCCTCGCGATCCATAGATCGATCTTGTTTGCCTTGTTTTATCCTCCAGTACGTCTTGCAGGTCTGGCTCATTTTCTCGTGCCTTAGTTGAGCGGCACCGGGGCATGGCTTGTTTAGAGGTTCGACAGGCCTCTCTGTCACGGCCGCGAGGTGGCCGGTCTGCCATGTCATGCATTGGTAATGTAGGTGTTTCCCCCTCTAATTGGGGTAGCGGCCTGCACTTAGGATAATTTTTGGAGGGGCGCTCGAGTTCATACTCTTCGGCCGCAAGGACTTCAGTCCATCTGTCAGCTAGCAAATCTTGATCAGCTCTAAGCTGTTGCTGCTTTTTCTTTAGGCTATTCGCCGTGGCTAGAAGCCTGCGTTTAAAACGCTCTTGTTCGGCGGGGTCTGATGGTACGACGAATTCGTCGTCGTCGAGGCTTGCCTCGTCTTCGGAGGGAGGCATGTAGTTATCATCCTCAACCTCTCGCTCTGCCGCTCTCTCATGAGGGCTGGCTTCTCCATCTTCCTGCACCAAATCTTGCTGTATTTGGTGTTCTTCGGCGCTATCCGGGGTAGTATTATCTCCCGTGCCGGAATCACCGTTTTTGCTGTGGCGGGATTTAGAGCGGCGCCGTTGACGCCGGCGTTTTGGCTGTTTTTTCGAGGTGTCATCCTCCGCTGTTCCATCGCCATCTCCATCCTTTGGAGCGTCCACCATATATATGTCATATGACGAGGTGGCGGTCCAGCGCCCTACAGGTGCTGGTTCTTGTTCGTCTCCTCCTTCGTCGTCCATACCGTCGAAGTCTTCGGAGCTGAAGTCAAGTATGTCGGTTAAATCATCGACAATGGCTATTAAGTGGGTGGTGGGTGGGCTTTGAATTTCTTCGTCGTCCGAATCCCAACCTCGCAGACCATAGTCCGGCCTGGGCTCTCCTGATAGAGAGAGAGACTTGAGAGAATTCAGGATATCACCAAAAGGTGAGTGCTGAAAGGTGTCCACGGCGGTGAACTCCATTATAGGCGCCCAATCGGATTCGATCGGCAGGGGTACGGGAGGCCCGGAGTTCGGAGAAGAATCCGACTCCTTGGAGTCATGGGCCGTGCGGAGTACGGGGCTGGCGTTCGGCTCGATCGCCTTCAATATCGCAGCCCCCGAGGTGACGTCCAACCGTTCATCCTCAAAGAACGCCGCGGGCTTCGAGTCGAGGATCGGGGCCGGTGCGTGTGCGGCCTCCAGGGCACTATTCGGAGGCAGAGCTATATCCTGCCCCTCGAGGTAGTGCGGCGTGCTTGGCTGTGGCTCGAACACATCGAAGATCAAGTCTCCGTGGATATCTGTCGTGTAGTTTAAGCTTCCAAACCTGACTTGATGGCCAGGGGTGTAGCTTTCGATCTGCTCCAGACGACCAAGCGAATTGGCCCGCAGAGTGAAGCCGCCGAAGACGAAGATTTGTCCGGGGAGGAAAGTCTCACCCTGGACCTCATCATTGTTGATGATTAAAGGAGCCATCGGTCCTAAAAGCGACGACACAGAGGAACTCTCAATGAAAGCACCAATGTCGGTGTCAAAACCGGCGGATCTCGGGTAGGGGGTCCCGAACTGTGCGTCAAGGTCGGATGGTAACAGGAGACAAGGGACACTTTATTTTACCCAGGTTCGGGCCCTCTCGATGGAGGTAAAACCCTACTCCTGCTATATTACTATTGATGATATGGGTAGTGCAAGAGTGGATCTACCACGAGATCAAGGAGGCTAAAGCCCTAGAAGCTAGCCTATGGTATGATTGTGTATGATGATGGTTGTCCTACGGACTACAACCCTCCGGTTTATATAGACACCGGATAGGGTTAGGGTTACACAGAGTCGGTTACAATGGTAGGAGATCTTGAATATCCGCACGCCTAGCTTGCCTTCCACGCCAAGAAAAGATCCTTCCGGACACGGGACGAAGTCTTCAATCTTGTATCTTCATAGTCCTGGAGTCCGGCTGAATGTATAGTCCGGCTATCCGAACACCCCCTAATCTAGGACTCCCTCAGGGCCCCCTCCCACGTAGCAGTGGAAGCACCATGCTCCGCGCTGGCTGACGACACTACCGAGGAGTGGCTATGCCCGTACACATACGGAAGCGCTATGCTCCACGCTGGTGATAAACAACTGAGGGCGGCCCGCGGCTGTACCAACCTCAGGGAGCCCAGAGCTTAGTGTCTGGCACCGTCGCAACACCTCCCCTCGGGAGCGTCGCGTGAGGGGGATGGACACGGGGGCTATGCCCGGGCCTTGCCCGAGCGCACGCCACCCAGCCATGTCCCTCGCACCTGGTCGTCGCGCGCCCCTCCCTGAGCGGAGCCAAGGTATGAAAACACGTTTGAACGTCAAGGGGGACTCCTAAGCATCACGACTCAGGATCCTAACTTGCCACGTAGCCCCTCACTCCTTAGTCCCGTCCTGGTTTCCGGTCGGGGCTAACGGCGGTTGAGGTATGCGCGGGGCCGGGCCCTGCCGACGCAGAACGACAAATCCACTCATTTGCTCGCCCTTCCCTATTTGTTGCTCGCGCGTCAAGGGGGACTCCTGAGCATCGTGACTCAGGAGCCTAACTTGCCACATAGCCCCTCACTCCTTAGTCCCGTCCTGGTTTCCGGTCGAGGCTAACCGCGGCTGAGGTATGCACGGGGCCGGGCCCTGCCGATGTAGAGCGCAAGCAAGTAGGAGAGGAAAATGCAAATTTCAGGAAATTCAAAGCAAATATTACAAGCCATAGATTGTTTCACGATGGCAAACACAAGTTTAAACGCCTCTGAGAGGCATGGTGCGTGTTGCAGGAATAAAAACATGACAAAAGCCGTGAAGGGATCACTCTCCAGCGACGCCGCCTCCTGTGGTGGAGTCACACTGGGCGACTCCGCCTCCTGAGGCCGCGGAGCTGGCGGCACCGCGCCCGGGCAATATGCTGAAGGCGCGGAACCTCCCCAGCAAAGGCTCGGCTCGGCCTTTCACGGCCTCAGCGGCAACGGCGGCAAGGTCGCCGCTCACGGGTTCCAGCAGGCTGTCGAAGTCGACGTTGGGGTCACGCAGGTAGACGTGGCTGAGGACATGCGTCAGCGCCGCAGAAGATAGGGCACGCGCCTCGGCCTCGACCGTGGGGCCAAGGCCGTCCACGACATCTTCAAGCGCACGAACCAGGAAGGGAAGCATCTTGGCGGGGCCGTCCTCCGCACCAGCCAACGGCTCCTCCAAGCTGCTCTGATAAAGCGTCTTCAGCGTGGCGCAAGCCTTCTTCTCCAGCTTCGCAAAGGCCGCCTGATCCTCCGCCAGGACCTTCACCTTGGCGTCTAGCTTGGTCCTCTCCGCCTTCAGCGACCGCTCCAACGTCTCCAATCGGCCAAGGCGGTCATCAAGCTTGGCGTCCCGGTCCTTGACGGCAGCCTCCCGAGCCTTCATCTCCTTCTCCTTATCCTTCTCATGGCGGCCATGGACCTCCTTGGCGAGCTCGTCGCGCAGGCCTTGCAGCTCGACCTCCAGCGCCTTGCAGCGGCTCTGGGCAGCCGCAACGTCGCTCAGGGCAGCGTCGCAAGCGGCCTTGGCTTGGCTGGCGGCCTGCTTCTCCCCATCAGAAGCCGACACGTCCTGGCTCAGTGCTGCTCGGACGGAGGCGGCAGAACGGGCCCAGCCAGAAGCTAGTTCCAGGCGCCCGGCCACTAGGCGAGGGTCCGCGCTCAGAAGATCCTCCCGTAGCTGGCTCAGTTCATTGGCGACCTGGTCCAGGACAGCGGCAGAGGGAACAAAAGAGACAGGAACCCGTGGAACGGACGGAGAGGACGGCAGCGTGATCATGACTTGGCAGGAAGGAACCCCCTGGCCTTGGCTGCCCCGGCTGCAGCATCGAGCGCAGTTGACTCCAGGGTCAGCGGGGCCACGGGGGCTGACTCCTCACCGAGGCGTCCCAATCGGCCTCGCGAAGACGATCAGGCAGGGGATGCGCGAGCCTCGCTGTCGGGGTAAATGACCACGGGTAGCCTAGCCGGCTCTCCTTGGCACTTCAGAAAAAATTACGAGCCGATCCGGTCTCTAAGAAACCAAGACGAGGGGCCGCCTTCCCCCTGCCGGCTGCCTCTCAGGCCGACTGTCGAAAGGCGGCCTGACCTTAACCCTCATGAAGAAAGCCGCGGGAGGGCCGGCTCCAAGAAGCCGGCCTCGAGAAGGCCGACTCCAAGAAGCCGGCTCCCACGGCGCGGTCAAGATCGTACCCTCGAGGCCCGCAACCACATAACGGCGATGGGACGGGGCGTGGCTACAGTGGAGCCTGCCACCCCCGAAACCCGGAGCACACCTGGCACAGTGCGCCGTACGGGGTAGCCCTGACCCGTCCGGCGCGGCACTGTTGCCATGATGACTACGACGCCATCCATGGCGGGTTGTCAGCGCAGCCCACGGGCGGTGGGCCCCTTTGGGCAGAGAGACACTCGAAGGCGGTCGGGCCTCCCCCAGTCGGCCCAAGACATGGCCAGCTTTCCCGAGCCGACTTGCTCCTTCCCTCGAAGGAGGCGCCCCATTGAGAAGACAAGACGACGTGAGGCTACAGCGATCGCCCGCCAGGCGGCGGCGCTGTAGCCACGCTTACCTCGATAAAACCCTCATCATCAGGATTGAGGCAACAGTAATCGGCCGCTGACAGGGCCCTAGGTAGTAGGGCCTGCCTGTCGACGAAGATGCCGGCAGCCGGCGGGGCCCACCAGCCGGCGGGCCCCAGCAGCCGGCGCGGAAGCCGGCGAGCGTAGACACTGACGGCTGGGACCCGCTCCCAGCCGGATTACCATTGTACCCCCGGGGGGTAGGCCTGTATAAACCCCTCGGGGCACCCATGCAAAGGGTTGATCTCATCTAGGTTACAACACACATAGAGAGAAGAGTAGAGCTAGCTTTGCCCTTCTTCTTCCTCTCGCCAAACAGCTCGAGGAGGACCTTGTAGCTACTTGTACTTGTTCATCGAGTGATCATGCGGAGACCCCGCAGAGCAGCAGTAGGGGTGTTATCTCCACGGAGAGCCCCGAAGCTGGGTAAGATTCGCCGGCGTGCATGTCTTCGCCTTATCCCGCTTCCAGGCACTGGCGACGTCTTACTGGCTCCCACACAGATAAGCCACCCGTTGGCATATGTCGCACCAACCACCCGACATTTGGCGCCCACCGTGGGGCCAGGTGCACCGTCGTCCGGAGACCTGTTCTGGACGGGAACCTTCTTCCTCCCCAGCGAGCGTAGCCAGCCCGGCACGCCCGATGGCGCTTGCCACGATGCGCTGCAAGGCGTCACCAACGCTTGCGCAACAAGCGACCTCGCCGATCCCCTTGGCGAGGCCCTCATCTCCGACAAGCCCGCTTCCGACGCGGGCACCGACCGGCTCGTCGACCTCCTCGGCCAGCTCCACGTCTCCAGTGAGCCTGCCGTGGACCAGGAGTCTGTTGGCTCCACCGATCTAATGCATGTCGACTCCGACACTGCCTTGCACAACGCCTTCCCCACCAACGTCGTGATCTACGACGACCCGCTTCCCCGAGCTGATGGCTGTGACGTTGCCACCGTCGAGGTGATGGTCATCATCCACGGCGGCGCTTCTGGCTAGAAGACGCCCCGCAAGCGGCGATCCACGATCTGTCCATCCCCCTCCCGGCCGATGCTGACGCCGAAGCACTGGAGGCTCGCCGCCTCACCCTCCTCGCGGAGGGCCGGAAGCTAGCTTCCGTGAGACGCCTCACCGAGGCCCACCAGCGCGAAGTCGACCGCGCCGCCTTCGGCACGCCACCTCCTGGCGGGCCAAGCCGAGTCAGCGTCGTCAAACAACGCGGCGCTGTCATCGCCGACTTGCTTGGAGTCGACCGCCCAGTCTATGCCACCCCACTCGAGAACCTGCGCGCCGCCCAGGCGGCCGTAGACGAGCTGGATGGACTGGGGGCCGAAGAGCTCCCCTGCATGACCAGACGCATCCAGCAGCTAATCGATGCAGCCGCGCAGTGGCACGAAGCTGACGTCCGCGAGGAAAGCCCTCCACCGCGCCGAGAGCACGGCGCGACGTCCCGGACGCCGACTGCGGGTAGAACCCGCGCGCGACGCGAGAAAGAGCCGGCTGCCAGCCGAAGCCGAACCCGGATCTCCATCGAGCGAGACACAGAAGGCCACCCTCGAGCCGTAGAGCGGCGGGGCAACCCGCCTCCGCCTCCGCCTCGTGGGGAGAGGTATCCCACCCCACTGCCTGTCACGCATCTGACTCTCGGTGGCCGACTAGCTCGCCGCGAAGGAGTCGGCGAGAACGACGCCTGCCATCGGATCGACCGCCTAGCACGATCCCTGGCGCTAGAAGAAGAAGATGATGTCGGCCCGCCTTGCTTCGGCCCCCGCATCCGCGACGAGCCCTTCCCCAAAGGGTTCTCGCTCCCAAGAGACACACCCAAGTACAACGGCTCCGCGAAGCCGGAAGATTGGTTGATCGACTACTCCACCGCAGTACGCATCGCAAACGGCAACAGGCGCGTTGTCGTGAAGTACGTGCCCCTCATGCTTCAGGGCACGGCGCGGACCTGGCTCAACAGCCTCAAGCCATACAGCGTCAACAGCTGGCTAGACTTCACAGAAGCCTTCGTCCGCAACTTCACCAGCACCTACAAGCGGGCTCCCAAGCCCAGACAGCTCTCCTTGTGCGTACAAGGCCCCGCCGAGTCCACTCGCGACTACCTCACGCGTTGGGCCGAGCTCCGCAACTCTTGCGAAGGAGTGCACGAAGTGCAAGCCATCAAATACTTCACAGCCGGGTGCCGAGAGGGCACCCTCCTCAAGCACAAGCTCCTCTGCGACGACTCGACTACCCTCGACGAGCTTCTGGTCATAGCGGACAAGTACGCCACCGCCGACTCCTCAATGAAGACTGAACTTCGGGTTGACGTGTCCGGAAAGGTTCTCAACCCGGTGCCCAAGACGCCGGCTGGGGACTCCGGCCGACGCCCGTACCAGAACGACCACAAGCGCAAGGGCCCCCTGCCGCCTTCCACCAGTCGGCAGGTGGCCACGGTCGAGGGCGAGCAGCCCGAAGGGCGGCCCGCACCCAAGAAGCAGAAAGGCGGCCGGCCGGCTTGGCAGCCGGCCTTCTCCTACGAGCAAACCCTCGACGCCCGATGCAAGTTCCACAGCGGCGCGAAGCCGTCCAACCACACAACCCGGAAGTGCCACTGGCTCACCCGAATCTCAAAAGGAAAGGGCTCGCGCCGCCTCCCCCTGCTGGTCCGCCGCCTCCGGCTCCGCAGCAGCCGGCCGCTCGGCTAGCAGTCGGAGTCGTGCATGACGAGTTCCCCGACGAGCACGCCGCCTATATCGTCTTCACCAGCCAGCCTGAAGACCGGCGCAGCCGGCGCCGAGAGCACCAGGAAGTCAACGCGGTTGCCGCCAACCCCTCCGAGCACATGCATTGGTCAGAAAAACCCATCAGCTGGAGCCGGGCCGACCACCCAGAGGTGATGCCATCTCCCGGCTCTTATGCACTGGTTCTGGATGCCACCCTTGCAACCGACAGACGCACAGCCCGTTTCTCCCGCGTGTTGATAGACGGCGGGAGCAGCATCAACATCCTGTACCTTGACACCCTGAAGAAGCTCAACGTCAAGACGAAGCAGCTCACGCCCACCCGGACTGTGTTCCACGGCATCGTACCCGGCATGTCCTGCTCCCCCGTTGGCAAGATCAAGATTGATGTCCTCTTTGGGGACAAGGATCATTTCCGCATGGAGGCCATCTTGTTTGAAGTGGTGGACCTTGAGAGCTCTTACCATGCGCTGCTTGGCCGACCTGCCTTGGCCAAGTTCATGGCTGTTCCCCACTATGCTTACCTCAAGATGAAGATGCCGAGAACCAAGGGCATCATCACCATAGTCGGTGATTATAAGAAATCGGCTGAGTGCGCAGCAGCCAGCAGCCGGCTGGCTGAGTCCCTTGTGATTGCCGAAGAGAAGAAGAAGTTGGACCGGGTCGTGGCCATGGCTGGCAAGCAGCCGGCCCTGTCCCCCGATCCCAAAGAATGTGATGCCCAAGGTTCCTTCCAGCCGGCCAAGGAAACGAAGAAAATACCTCTTGACCCCGAGCATCCGGAAAGGTTTGTCGTCATTGGGGCAAACCTAAACAGCAAATAGGAAGGCGAGCTCGCCGATTTCCTCCCTGAGAATCGGGACATCTTTGCATGGCCCCCCAAGGACATGCCGGGTGTTCCGAAGGATTTCGCCGAGCACAAATTACACGTCCGAGAAGGTGCAAAACCAGTCAAGCAACCCCTCCGCCGACTGTCGGAGGAAAAGAGAAGGATTGTAGGAGAAAAGATAGCCCGGCTTCTGGCTGCCGGCTTCATCATGGAAGTGTTCTTTCCGGAGTGGCTTGCCAACCCGGTCCTCGTGCTGAAGAAGAACAACAAGTGGCGCATGTGTATAGACTACACGAGCCTCAACAAGGCCTGCCCCAAGGATCCTTTTGCCCTGCCAAGGATAGATCAAGTGATAGACTCCACAGTCGGATGCGAGTTGCTGAGTTTTTTGGATGCTTACTCCGGGTACCACCAGATAAAGTTGGACCTAGCCGACCGCCTGAAGACCGCCTTCATCACGCCATTCGGAGCCTTCTGCTACCTGACTATGACATTCGGCTTGAGGAATGCCGGTGCCACCTTTCAGCGTTGCATGCAGAAGTGCCTCCTCAAGCAGCTCGGTAGAAATGCCCACGTCTACGTGGACGACATTGTGGTGAAGACGGAGAAGCGCAGCACCTTGCTAGAAGACCTCAAGGAAACATTCGAGAACCTGCGCAGATTCCGGATCAAGCTCAACCCCAAGAAATGTGTGTTCGGAGTGCCAGCCGGCCAGCTCCTAGGCTTCCTGGTCTCCGAACGCGGCATCGAATGCAACCCAGTAAAGATCAAGGCCATTGAGAGAATGGCGATTCCCACCAAGCTGCGAGACGTCCAGAAGTTCACCGGATGCTTGGCTTCCCTGAACCGCTTCATCAGCCGCCTCGGAGAGAAGGTTCTCCCCTTCTACCGCCTCATGAAGAAGACCACTCACTTCGAGTGGAACGACCAAGCCAACCAAGCTTTTCACGAGCTGAAGAAGATGCTGACCACGCCGCCTGTCTTGGCGTCGCCGACTGAGAAGGAGCCCATGCTCCTTTACATTGCTGCAACCAGCCGGGTGGTCAGCACCGTCATCGTAGTCCAGCGCCCAGAAGAGGGCCGAGCCCAACCGGTCCAGAGGCCGGTGTACTATTTGAGCGAGGTGTTGTCTACCTCGAAGCAGAACTACCCGCACTACCAGAAGATGTGCTACGGCGTGTACTTTGCCGCCAAGAAGCTGAAGCCCTACTTCCAAGAGCACCCCATCACGGTCGTATGCACCGCCCCGCTCGCCGGGATCATAGGCAGCCGGGATGCATCCGGTCGGGTGGCGAAATGGGCCATCGAGCTGGCCCCTTACACGATCTTCTACCAGCCCCGCACCGCCATCAAGTCCCAAGCACTGGCCGACTTCCTCGTCGACTGGGCCGATACCCAGTACCTGCCGCCGGCTCCGGACTCCACTCACTGGCGCCTGCACTTCGACGGGTCCAAGATGCTCACTGGCTTGGGAGCCGGCGTCATCCTCACCTCTCCCAAAGGCGACAAGCTCAGATACACGCTGCAAATTCACTTTGCCGCCTCCAACAATGTGGCCGAGTATGAGGCGCTCGTACACGGGCTCTGGCTTGCCAAAGAACTCGGCATACGCCGGATCCTGTGTTATGATGACTCAGACTTGATAGTCCAGCAGTCATCCGGCGATTGGGACGCCAAGGACGCAAACATGGCAAGCTACCGCTTCCTCGTCCAGCAGATCAGCGGGTACTTTGAAGGATGCGAGTTCCTCCACGTACCACGAGCCGACAACGGGCCAGCAGATGCCCTGGCTCGATTAGGCTCCACGCGGCAGGCAATACCAACCGGCGTCTCTCTGCAATGCCTCCTCAAGCCGTCTATCAAGCCGTCTCCAGAGTCCGATTCCATCTTCGTGCCGCCTAGCCCCGATGCAGCCGGATCCGGCTTGAAGAGCCGAGCATGCGGCCCGGGGACTTCGATAGGCGGCGCGGGGACTTCAGCAGGCGGCTCGAGGACTTCCGTAGTCGCACCCGACCCGGGGACTTCTGAACCCGGCTCGAGGACTGCGGTAGTCGGCCCAGGGACTGCACCAGCACCACAGGCGGCGGCCGACCCCAGCATTTCACAACCCAGCCCGCCCACACTGGTTGCAGTAGCCGCGTTGGCAATAGAAGAAGTCACAGCTCCATCATGGGCCCAGCCCATCCTCAACTTCCTGACAAACCAAGAACTGCCGGCTGACGCGACAGAGGCAAGACAAATCCAACGCCGAGCCGGAGCATACACAATCGTCAACAGAGAGCTCGTCAGGCGCAGCGTCACTGGAGTCTTCCAGCGATGCGTTGAGCAAGAGAAGGACATAGCAATCCTCAGAGACATTCACCAAGGTGAATGCGGCCACCATGCGGCCTCAGGATCACTAGTCGCCAAAGCTTTTCGCCATGGATTCTTTTGGTCGACTGCTTTGGACGACGCCAAGGAACTAGTCAAGCATTGCAAAGGGTGCCAAGTCTTCAGCTCCAAGCAACACCTGCCGGCTTCGGCACTCAAGACCATTCCCCTCACTTGGCCCTTTGCCGTTTGGGGTCTGGACATGGTGGGCCCATTCAAGACGGCGCGCGGCGGCATGACACATCTGCTTGTCGCCGTGGACAAGTTCACCAAGTGGATCGAAGCAAAGCCGATCAAAAAGCTGAATGGGCCGACTGCCGTGACATTCATCGCAGATATAACAACTCGGTACGGCGTGCCGCACAGCATCATCACCGACAATGGCACAAATTTTGCCAAGGGAGCCTTGGCACGTTTCTGCGTGATGCAGGGCATCCGACTGGACTTAGCATCCGTTGCCCACCCGCAGTCAAACGGCCAAGTCGAACGAGCCAACGGCCTCATCCTTTCCGGCATCAAGCCCCGACTGGTCGTGCCACTGGAGCGTTCGGCCGGCTGCTGGCTCGATGAGCTGCCGGCCGTCCTCTGGAGTCTGCGCACTACCCCAAACAGGTCAACCGGCTTCACTCCTTTCTTCCTCGTATATGGTGCCGAGGCGGTCATCCCAACCGACATCGAGTTCGACTCGCCTCGGGTGACCATGTACACGGAAGCGGAAGCCAAGGAAGCACGAGAAGACGGCGTCGACTTGCTGGAAGAAAGCCGGCTGTTAGCCCTCAGCCGGTCAGCCATCTACCAGCAGGGTCTGCGCCGCTACCACAGCCGGAAGGTCAAGCCAAGATCCTTCCAAGAGGGCGACCTTGTGCTCCGGCTGATCCAGCGAACAGCCGGCCAGCACAAACTGTCGGCCCCTTGGGAAGGCCCCTTCGTCATCAGCAGAGCGCTAGGAAACGACTCCTACTACCTGATCGACGCACAAAAGCCGAAGGCATGAAAAAGAGACGACTCCGGCAAGGAGTCGGAACGACCATGGAACGCCAACCTCCTCCGAAGATTTTACAGTTGAAATGCAGTATGTATCATGCTAAATTTTGTACTAAGTACGAGACAATAGGCTCCCCGAGGAGAACTCGGGGACTGCCATCTTTCATCTATGAATGAAGATCATGCTTATGATTATGTCATTACATTTACTTCTCTCGTCCGGCACCGGGTTCGACTAGTCGGCCCGGGGACTGGCCGCCTTAAGTTATATTACAAGTCCTACCCGCGGTCAGACAAGTAGTGTGCCGGCTCCAAAGCCCTCTCTTGCCAAAAGTCGCAGTTCGAAGAATCGGCTGTCCGGCTGGCAAGAGCCAAAGGCAGGAAAGGACGCCCACACGAAAAACGGCTAGGGACTAACGGACTAATATAACAAAAGCTGGTTTTTTCCCACCGCCGACCGACTACAAGAGTAGCCGGCTGGCCGGTTTCCATTCGCTTCGCCACAATCTAAGAAAGCTCGAGTACTTGCCTTCCCCAAAAAAGATAGCCGAGTCCTTCCTTAGCCACAGACTGCAGAGCAGCTGCCGGCTGGGAAGGCAGCAATCAGGGGAAGGCGGCAAAGGAAAGAGCCTAAGGATAAAAAGCATACGAGAATGGAAGCCAAACACATGCATGATTATATTTACACAAAAGGCCTCGAAAAATCCAACATTCAACATAGTTTGAATACACCCCCAGTGGGTGGAACTGCGCAAACTTAATAAAAATTGTTCAAAGAGTAACAAACAGGAAAAAGAAAGACGGCAGATCAAGCCAAGGGAGCGACTGGCGTGTCGGGTAGGTCGGCTGAGACAGTAGCGCCGGCTGGAGGAGTGGCCGGCTGGTGAACCTCGGCATGATCACCGCCTCCCGCAGAGGGCGCACTAGCACGCGCCTCGTTGCTGGAGGCACGGTCATGCTGAGGCTGGCTGGTTGCTTCACCGGCCGGCTCGACGTCTTCGCCCTCCTCCCCTTCTTCGTCTTCACCTTCATCGCTGGAGGCGATCTCCTCTGCCGAGTCTTCACCCTCCGCCGGGTTCAGCCCGAACCACTCCTCCGGCTGGGCGACGTCGTTGTCGTCCACCTCAGGAGCGAAGACGCTGGTGTCGGTAAAATCGGCAAGAGCTGAAGCATGCTGGATGATAGCCGACCGCACCTCCACCAGCTCTTCATCAGCCTCCTCCCGCCAAGTCCTCAGCTGCTCCAAATTCAGCCCGGGGTACCAGGCCCGGACAAACTCCAGCGCCCGCCTGGCGCCAGATCGAGCAGCGGAGGCCTTCCAGGCCTCGAAGCGGCCAACTGCCACCTCCAGCCAGTCGGCAGTCCGGCTCGGGGTGCGGGGAGTCACATCGCCTGGCCAGAGGGCGGCCAGCACCTGCGCTCCAGCACGTTGGAGGCGGCGGAGCATGCGGTGTGCCGGCTGCAGCCGGGCTTGGATCGCCAAGAGCTGCTCCTCAAGTGTCCGGCTCGCGTCCGGCGCGATCTCAACCCCCGCCTGCCGGCGTGCCTCGCGGTAGGGCTCGATGGCCTGGGTGGCCGCGACGGAGTGGCGGGGGAAGTAGTCTGCGCAGAGAACAAAAGCAACGCAAAGCAAAAGACAAATCAAAGGGCAAGGGGGCGAGCAAAGAGTAAGGGAGGCGGCTTACCGTCGATCAGATCCTCGATCCGGCTGTAACCCTCGCTCAGCGCTTGCTTTGCCTCAGCCCAGCCCGCCGCTTCGGTCTCAAACTCAGCTTTGAGGGCGGCCTCGCTATCTCGCGCCTCCTTCAGGGCCGCCTTGTGGCTCTCCTCCTGGCCAGCCAACTTCTTGGCCAGGCGGTCATGCTCCTGGAATAAGGTTTTGAGCTCGGCCTCCTTGGCGCGAAGGGCGGTCTGGGCCCCGCCGAGCTGCTCCCTCAAGTCGGCATTGGCCCCTGCAAGCATGAAGACAAAGGAAGAAACAGTAAGGAAGAAGTCGTCGGGGAAGATCCGACCCGACTGCTCAGCAGTCGGCCCGGATCTCGGGGACTACACCCAGTGGGTGCGCTGACGCGCCCCCACAGGATATGAATAAAACGGAGCACGCACTTCGGCTGTTGGTCAGATCCTCGCTCCTCTGGCGCAGCTCCCGAGCCTGGGAGTCGAAGGCGGCAGCACTCCGGTTATGGTACTCCTGGAAGATCAGACAGGATGCAAGAATAAGATAACTATCAGGGCCTAGTAAGTTCCGAGCCGCCTGCTCAGCAGCCGACTCGGAACTCGGGGACTACACCCAGTGGGTGCGCTGACGCGCCCCCATAGAAGAAATCAAAAAGGTAAAGCAGCCAAGGCCAGAAGACTCACCCGAACGACGGCCCGCGTCGCAAGGAAATCGCGAGTATATCGCTGCAGCGCGGTGGCATGGGCCTGAAGCCGGTTCCAGACCTCCTGGGCCGACGCATTCAGTTCGCCCGTCTCCTTGTTGGGCGCCCACTCGGACGTGCTGGAGCTGGCCGCCTCCAAGGCCTCCGTCGTCTGGCTGGCGGTCGCAGCTCTGTCTGGCTCCGGCACGAAGGTGGCTTCCCCCGCGCGCCGGCGTGATGACGGCTGCACCACCAGGCCGGCTCCTGCTGCCGGCTCGCTCCCGGCCGGCTGCACCGGCGCCGCAGCCGGCTGGCCGCCCTGGCCCGCTCCAGTCGGCGCCGTCCGCGGCACCTCCTCCAAGATGACCACATCATCCTCCCTCCGCTCCGCCGCCGCCTGGCCGCGGTCGGCTTCCTCAGACGGAGGCACGGGGGCGTTGGGAGCCACACTCCGCACGGGGATGACGAGCTGTGCAGGCCGGTTGCGCAAGGCCTCCGCCTGGGCCTTGGCCGTCACGTCGGCCTGCTCCTTCGCCGCCTGGGCAGCTCTCCGCTTTGACGCTTCCCGCTCCTCCCGCGCCTCCTGCGCGTTCCGCGTCGTAGCCTCCATGAGGTCGGCGCGGGGGTCCACACGGCGGGAGCTCGAAGACCCTCCGGCCGAGTCAATCATGGAGCCGGCAGGACCCCGTTCAAGGGAAAGCGGCACCCTGGCCGGTCGACCAAGAAAGGATTTATAAAAGAACTTCAATCAAAGAGCACGACAAGAATGCAAAACGATTGACACTTACGCCGAAACCGCCTGCGTCCGCTTCACGACCTTTTGGAAGCGGGCCGCCTTCGTGGCCGCCTCGTCCCACTTGGTAGCCGCGGCGGTGCCCCTGGGCTTCTTCGGCCGGCTGCCGAAGTAAGTCGACACGGCCCGGCGCTTCGGCGTGGCGCCACGGGCGGCCGGTGCGGCAGAAGAGCCCGCGCCTTGAGGATCCGACGCCGGCTGGCGGTGCGGGACGACTTCGACCTCGTCGTCGTCCGCCCAGTCCTGGAGGCCGGCTCCGAGCCCCGCGCCGCCTACCTCACCACCTTCCCCCGCGGCGGCGGCCTCCATAGCGGCCGCTCCAAGGTCCGGATCGTCGACGTCATCTACCGTACGGTCGGGGAGAAACGGGCGCTCCGCCCCTGCGGCCCCGGCCGCAGGCGATAGAAGAGGATTCAGCAGAAGACAAGCCGGCTGGTCAGAAGCCGGCTACCAAGCGACCGACTACAAAAAGAAAAAGAAAGAAGAAATACTTACGGCAGGCGGAGGTTTGGCGTGAGAGTACGGCTCCTTGCCGAATCGCCAATCCTCGGCGAGCTTGCACTTGGCGATGTAGTTCACTAGGTGGAACACCTCGGCGTGAGGCATCTCCCTGGTGCTCAGCCGGCACGGGTCGAAGCGGCCGCTCATCTGGCAGATCATGTGCGGCCGACCTTGGAGCGGGAGTACCCGGCGCTCCACGAAGGCGGCCACCAGGTCGGCTCCGACCAGGCCCTCCGACTGGACCATCACCCGGAGGCGGGCGACGGCGGCGTTCCCGGCCTGGGACAGCGTCCTGGCCTGGTAGCTCCATGAGGCCGGCCTCGAGGCCGGCGGGCCGGCTACGTAAGCCGGCAGGTTGACAAAGTCGCCTTGTGGGGCGACGTTCCTCACGTAGAAGTAGGACTTCTGCCAGAGCTTCACCGACTGGATCAGCGGGATGGATGGGAACGGATTGTTCTCACCCGTCCGCCTCATGGCAATGTAAGCTCCGCATGGGGCGGGCACGCCCACGACGGCGGTGCCGAGTTTGCTCTGGAAGAACTCTCCCCAGAGCTCTATGGTGGGGAGGATGCCAAGGAAACCCTCGCAGAGGGTGACGAAGGCCGACAGCAGCATCACGGCATTGGGGGTGAGGTGATGCGGCTGAAGGTGGTAAACTTGAGGAATGAGCGGAGGAATCCACTCGCCGGGAGGCCAAAGCCGCGTATGCAGTGCGAGCGGAAAACCACCCGCTCGCCCTCCTCCGGCGCGCGCCGGACCTGCACGTAGTTCTCGCCGGGCAGACGCCGCGTCCGGCGGAGGAACTCGACGTGCTCGTCGAGGACGTTGGAGCCGTCCCACGAGCTCGACAACGCCATTGGAGCGGCGCGGTGAGAAGCAAGACGCGGTGGCGGCGGAACGGCGCGGCGAAGAGGTGCTGCGACGGCGGAGAGAGAGAAGAAAGAAGACGAGGAAGGGTGGAGCGAGGGAGAGAGTGCGAGCCTCTGCCGCTCCCTCTCCTCCCCCTACTTATAGGCCCTCGCGGCGGAGCCGAGGAGGCGTGGTGTGGGGGACATGGGATTAACTGCGCCCACTCCCCCACGTCCCGCAATTACTGCGCCTTGACAGCGTGGCGAAACCGCCACGGGAAGGCAAACCGTCCACCCTGGGCCGCAGAAGATCCGCGCCTGGGCCGAGGCCAGGCGTGGCGAGCCCGGGCCTGCGGCGACGTCCCGTCGCGCACGCGCCATGGTAGGCCTTTTCTGCCACGTGACACGCTGGGAGGCACGCGGTCAGCGCGCGAGTTGTCCCACATTCCCGTTGACGAGACCACGGCGCCCATCCAAGGCGGCGCGCTTAAGCGGAGCCGACTCCCAGCTGCCGGCTCCTCAAGATAGGAAGCTGACCGAGCTTCTCGTTCCCCTTGCCAACCTCGAAGCTCGACCAGCTTCGGGGACTACTGTCAGGGTAAATGACCACGGGTAGCCTAGCCGGCTCCCCTTGGCACTTCAGAAAAAATTACGAGTCGATCCGGTCTCCAAGAAACCAAGACGAGGGGCCGCCTTCCCCCTGCCGGCTGCCTCTCAGGCCGACTGTCGGAAGGCGGCCCGGCCTTAACCCTCATGAAGAAAGCCGCGGGAGGGCCGGCTCCAAGAAGCCGGCCTCGAGAAGGCTGACTCCAAGAAGCCGGCTCCCACGGCGCGGTCAAGATCGTACCCTCGAGGCCCGCAACCACATAACGGTGATGGGACGGGGCGTGGCTACAGTGGAGCCTGCCACCCCCAAACCCGGAGCACACCTGGCACAGTGCGCCGTACGGGGTAGCCCTGACCCGTCCGGCGCGGCACTGTTGCCATGATGACTACGGCGCCATCCACGGCGGGCTGTCAGCGCAGCCCTCGGGCGGTGGGCCCCTTTGGGCAAAGAGACACCCGAAGGCGGCCAGGCCTCCCCCAGTCGGCCCAAGACATGGCCGGCTTTCCCGAGCCGGCTTGCTCCTTCCCTCCAAGGAGGCGCCCCATTGAGAAGACAAGACGACGTGAGGCTACAGCGATCGCCCGCCAGGCGGCGGCGTTGTAGCCACGCTTACCTCGATAAAACCCTCACCATCAGGATTGAGGCAACAGTAATCGGCCGCCGACAGGGCCCTAGGAATTATGGCCTGCCTATCGACCAAGATGCCGGCAGCCGGCGGGGCCTACCAGCCGGCGGGCCCCAGCAGCCGGCGCGGAAGCCGGCGAGCGTAGACACTGACGGCTGGGACCCGCTCCCAGCCGGATTACCATTGTACCCCCGGGGGGTAGGCCTATATAAACCCCCCGGGGCACCCATGCAAAGGGTTGATCTCATCTAGGTTACAACACACACAGAGAGAAGAGTAGAGCTAGCTTTGCCCTTCTTCTTCCACTCTCCAAATAGCTCGAGGAGCACCTTGTAGCTACTTGTACTTGTTCATCGAGTGATCATGCGGAGACCCCGCAGAGCAGCAGTAGGGGTGTTATCTCCATGGAGAGCCCCGAAGATGGGTAAGATTCACCGGCGTGCATGTCTTCGCCTTATCCCGCTTCCAGGCACCGGCGACGTCTTACTGGCTCCCACACAGATAAGCCACCCGTTGGCATATGTCGCACCAACCACCCGACACTCGCTGTCTTCTTCCCCAGCGGATGAGGGCGCCACCCCGGCAGATGGACTTGCCCCAAGCAGGGCCGCAGAAGCCCCTCTCAACCTCTTTGTTGCAGGTGCCGGCCTGGCAAAAGAATGCAGACGTCAAGCCTCGACGGCAGAAACCAAGCAAAGGACGAATCGAGCACTTACTGGTCATCGCTCGCAGACTCAAGCAGCTTTCGACCAAACTTGAAGCCCGAGAGCCTGCAGCTGGGGTCACCCTCGGGAGGCCCGGAAGCAGGAGGCACGTCAGGAGGGCTGGAGCTGGCCTCAGACCTCCCAGGGAGCAGGGCAGACCCTGGGGGAACCAGCCCCGACCTGCCCTTCCTTGTGACCAAGGGAAAGACCTCCCCTCCTCGCCGGGCGCCGGCCTCGTCGTCGTCCGGCATGGAGCGGAGGGCCCGGGACCTGCGCCGAGGGAAGGACTCCCCCGACTCCTCGCCAGTCGCCTCAGAGTCAGACTCTTCCTCCTCCACCTCTTCTTCCCCCTTACTCCCGCTGGAGCTGCCGGAGGACACGTTCACCATCGCCAGCGCCGCCAGATCCTCAGGAGCTTCCGCGGGCACCAGCCCCTCACCATTGAAGGTGGGCATGGTGTCACCACCTGCTCCTAGTCATCGCGAAGGAACAGGGGGACGGGGGCGCTCACTGGGCTTGCCACGTCTCCCCCGACCAAGGAATGGAGGACCGCAACCAGATTCTCGTCGGTCAGGGCCTCGGAACTTAGGCGCAAGGCGGCGTCCGCTTCCCCAAGCCTCCACAATGGGAGCGAGTGCTCCTGGAGTGGAGCCACCCGGTGCTCCAGGAAGTCTCTCAGGAGCGTGGCCCCGGCCAACTTCACCGCCCCTAAGTTGCTTGGCCTCAGGTCCGCGTTCATCCTCTTCAGCACCGCCTTCGCACGGGGGTCGACGAGCTCCGTGCGGGACCACGCGTCAACAGCCTTGGGCTGCCCCGTAGGCAACACCAGACGGGGGTGGATGCGCCCGACATCCACCATGACCCACTTGCTCCGGAAGCCTTCGATCCTCTTCCCAGGCTTCGAGATAGCATTGGAGTTGGAGTACGCGATGAAGCTCGCGCATGCAGAGATATGGCCACGAGAAACCCGGAGGGAGAAACAGTGGCGCAACAAGGCCACCGAGGGCTTCACCCCAACGTGAGCCTCACTTTAGTAAGCAAAAATCGCCAGGAGAAGAACAAAGTTGGGGTGGAGATGCAGAGCTTGCAAGTTGTATTGGCGGAGAACAGTAAAGAAGAACTCAAAGAAAGGAGGCACCATACCGGCGATGATGGCGCTCACAAAGACTGGATAGAAGGTGCTCCCCTTGCCCTCAGGCTGGTCGCAGCCGGCCTTGAGCATGGTCGCCCCCGTGCTGCCATGCGCCACCGCCATCAGGCGCGTGAGGGCGAGGTTCTTCTCCGACATGTTCGGGGAATCCAGAGCCGGCGAGTACCAGGCCTCGGTCACGGACTTGCGAGGCGCCATGGCGTGTCGGATGAGAAGGATTGGGACAGATCTGGAGGATTTCGGGAGCAAGAAGGAGAAGGGTGAGAAAGGGGATCTGGGGCGAGACGAACGAGAACAAAGCAAGTAAGTCTGGCCCGGGCACCTCTTTGGTCAGATGGACAGTTGTTGAGGCGTCGTGGGAAGCGCAGACGCCCACGTCCAATCAATCGCCACGCGGCGCCCAAGGCCGCAGGCTATTACGGCCCGCGGCACTTCGCGCTTGCCCCTTCGCTTCTCTGCTAAGCCAAGCCCGGGCGCGCCTTGGGCCCGGGGGCTACTGTCGGCGTTCTGGGAACGAGGGTCCCCAGAATTGCCTGCCTGCAGCTTGCGGCGTGGCTCAAGTGGGGGCCCAGCGCGGCCCATCTTCATCAGCCCAGGCTCAAGACCCTCGCGAGGGGCCAAGCCTCGTGGGGCGGACGACAGGAAGCTTCCTCAGAGGCATCCTCATCAGGCAGGCTCGCAAGGGGGCGGAGAGATCAAGGCAGGGGTACCTCGCGAGGAACCCGTGACGCAAGCCATGACGATCGAGACCAGGCGGGCGCCGGCCTGCGCAGTGTCCTTGTTTTCCCTTCGGTGCAAAGGGGGCAAGCATAGGCCAAGGCATCGGGTAAAGGTTACCATTCCGGTGCAACGAGACTAAGACCAGCAAAGCGGCAGGACGGAGGTCACCGTGGAGCCCAAGACGGTGTCGTCACCAGTGCTTTTGGCAGCCGAAGACCACCTTTGGTCAGGATAACTTGTACTAGATGTTCCCCTTCAAAATGGCCAATTGTTGGTGCCCTTCCTGCTCATTATTTGGGGAGAGGCCCAGGGCCTCTATAAATAGAGCTAGCCACCACAGAGTAGAGGCATTGGGGGGAAACCCTGGACCAAGTAGAACACTCCGCACCAGCTCAAGAACACCTCTCGCGAGGCTGTTCTTCCCATGTACTGTTCATCATCAGCCCCTGAGGCAATCCACCACACCACACACTGGAGTAGGGTATTACACCACAACGGTGGCCTGAACCAGTATAAATCTCGTGTCCCTTGTGTTGTTCGTCATTTCCAGCTTAGATCACACGAGGAGATCAGACGTAGATCGGTAGGGGAGAGATCTCCGCACGCACCCCAGAGTTCAAACCTTAAGGGTCTGCCGGAACCTGAAATCCGACACATGCTCTGCGTGGACCTGTGTTTCTTCGCGCCGCCTTGGGAATCCGGCGCGGCAGAAGAGCTCGCGCCCGGCTGGCCGACTCCTGGCTGGTGGCGCGAGGCGACTTCCCCCGCGTCGTTGTCAGGCCAGTCCTCGAGGCTGGCTCCGAGCCTTGGGCCGCCTGCTTCGCCGCCTCCCCCCTCTGCGTCGTCCTCCAAGGCCGCCGCCCCCAAGTCGGGGTCGTCGACGTCGCTCTCCGCCCGGTCGGGGAGGAATTCGCGCTCCGGCCCCGCGGCGCCGGCTGCTGGCTGGAGGGAGGGCTCTGGCCAATGGCCGATTGGTCAAGCTAGACAAGACGGACTCGGCAACAAAGAGTCAGAGAAAAAAGAAAAAGAGACAACTCACCATGGGCGGAGGGTTGGCGCGTGAATACGGCTCCTTGCCGAACCTCCACTCTTCCGTGAGCTCGCAGTTCGCAAGATAGTTCACCATGAAGGCTACCTCCGCGTGAGGCATCTCATTGGTGCACAGCCGACTCGGGTCCCGATGCCCGCTTGATGACCCACAAGTATAGGGGGTCTATCCTAGTCCTTTCGATAAGTAAGAGTGTCAAACCCAACGAGGAGCAGAAGGAAATGATAAGCGATTTTCAGCAAGGTATTCTCTGCAAGTACTGAAATAAGTGGTAACATATAGTTCTGTGATAGGGTAATTTGTAACGAGCAACAAGTAACAAAAGTAAATAAAGTGCAGAAAGGTGGCCCAATCCTTTTTGTAACAAAGGACAAGCCGGAACAAACTCTTATATAAGGAAAAGCGCTCCCGAGGACACATGGGAATATCGTCAAGCTAGTTTTCATCACGTTCATATGATTCGCGTTCGATACTTTGATAATTTGATATGTGGGTGGACCGGTGTTTGGGTGCTGTTCTTACTTGAACAAGCATCCCACTTATGATTAACCTCTATTGCAAGCATCCCCAACTACAACAAAAGTATTAAGGTAAACCTAACCATAGCATGAAACATATGGATCCAAATCAGCCCCTTACAAAGCAACGCATAAACTAGGGTTTAAGCTTCTGTCACTCTAGCAACCCATCATCTACTTATTACTTCCCAATGCCTTCCTATAGGCCCAAATAATGGTGAAGTGTTATGTAGTCGATGTTCACATAATACCACTAGAGGCTAGACAACATACATCTCATCAAAATATCAAACGAATACCAAATTCACGTGACTACTAATAGCAAGACTTCTCCCTTGTCCTCAGGAACAAACGTAACTACTCACAAAGCATATTCATGTTCATAATCAGAGGGGTAATAATATGCATAAAGGATCTGAACATATGATCTTCCACCAAATAAACTAACTAGCATCAACTACAAGGAGTAATCAACACTACTAACAACCTACTAGCACCAATCCCGGACTTGGAGACAAGAATTGGATACAAGAGATGAACTATGGTTTGGAGATGAGATGGTGCTGGTGAAGATGTTGATGGAGATTGCCCTCTCCCGATGAGAGGAGCGTTGGTGATGACGATGGCGATGATTTCCCCCTCCCGGAGGGAAGTGTTCCCGGCAAAACAGCTCTGCCGGAGCCCTAGATTGGTTCCGCCAAGGTTCCGCCTCGTGGCGGTGGAGTCTCGTCCTGAAAGGTTGCTTCTTTATTTTTTCTCGACGAAAGACTTCATATAGCAGAAGATGGGCATCGGAGATCCACCAGGGGGCCCATGAGGTAGGGGGCGCGCCCTAGGGGGGTGCCCCCACCCTCGTGGACAGGGTGTGGGCCCCCTGGTCTTCATCTTTGGCGAGGATTTTTTTTAATTTATTATAAGATATTCCGTGGAGTTTCAGGACTTTTGGAGTTGTGCAGAATAGGTCTCTCATATGTGCTCCTTTTCCAGCCCAGAATTCCAGTTGCCGGCATTCTCCCTCCTTATGTAAACCTTGTAAAATAAGAGAGAATAGCCATACATATTGTGACATAATGTGAAATCACAGCCCATAATGCAATAAATATCGATATAAAATCATGATGCAAAATGGACGTATCAACTCCCCCAAGCTTAGACCTCGCTTGTCCTCAAGCGAAAGCCGATAACAATAAATATGTCCCATGTTTAGAGGTAGAGGCGTCGATAAAAATAAAATACGGACATGAAGGCATCATGATTATTCTCATAACAGCAACATATATAGATATTGTCATATGATTACTTATGTTCAAGTGATGATCTATTCACAATGCAAAAGTATGAATCAGAAACCTTATTGAGAACCAACAAACTATAACCTTAGTCATTGAAGCAATTGCAATTTATCATAACATCAGAAAGAGTCTATGTCAGAGCTAAAAAGCAAGTCCACATACTCAACTATCATCTAGTTCTTTATAATTGCTAACACTCACGCAATACTTGTGGTTACGGAGTTTTAGTCGAACATAGAGAAAGATAGGGGCTTATAGTTTTGCCCCACAACCTTTTACCTCGAGGGTAATGTCAACAATAATAACTCATGCTCCCCTACATCCAATTAGATATATATATCAGGTTCTTTCCAACATGCTGGGCTTGCCAAAGGATAAAATGAAAAAGGAAAGGTGAAGATCACCGTGACACTTGCATAAGGTAGAACATAATAATAAAAGATAGGCCCTTCGCAGAGGGAAGCAGAGGTTGCCATGCGCTTTTATGGTTGGATGCATAAAATCTCAATGCGAAAGAACGTCACTTTATATTGCCACTTGTGATATGAACCTTTATTATTCAGTCCGTCGCTTTTATTACTTCCACATCACAAGATCGTATAAAGCTTATTTCTCCCACACCAATCAATCATACATATTTAGAGCAATTTTTATTGCTTGCACCGATGATAACTTACTTGAAGGATCTTACTCAATCCATAGGTAGATATGGTGGACTCTCATGGCAAAACTGGTTTAAGGGTATTTGGAAGCACAAGTAGTATCTCTACTTGGTGCTGGGAATTTGGCTAGCAAGAGGGGGAAAGGCAAGCTCAACATGTTGGAGGGTCCATGACAACATACTTTATCTCAGATATAAGAAAACATAACTCATCATGTTGTCTTCCTTGTCCAACATCAACTCTTTAGCATGTCATATTTTAATGAGTGCTCCCAATCATAAAAGATGTCAATAATAGTGTATTTATATGTGAAACCTCTCTTTCCTTATTACTTCCTATTAATTGCAACGATGACCAAAGCTATGTCCGCCAACTCCCAACAACTTTTAAATCATCATACTCTTCCTATGTGAAGTCATTACTCTCAATAGGATCAATATGAAATTTTGTTTCTTTTTTTATTCTTTTTCTCTTTTCTTTTATTCACCCAAGATCATAGCAAGAAAATCAAGCCCTTGACTCAACACTAATCTTTATTATATAGCTCACGGACTCAATTACATAGAGAGATCATAAGGCAAAACTAAAAACTAGATCATGCCATAAACTTTATTCTACTAGATCAAGATACTACTAATAGGATCGAACTAAGAAAATAAAGATAGGAGTTGTGATGGTGATACGATACCGGGGCACCTCCCCCAAGCTTGGAAGTTGCCAAGGGGAGTGCCCATACCCATGTGATTATGTCTCCTTCTTTATTGTTGGTGAAGATGGAGGTGATGGATAGTCGCACATCGAGCGTAAGAGGTCCTCTAGCTTGCGAATAATGCCCTTGAGTGCAAAGATATGCTCCTTCAACAAAATATTTTCACTTGTGAGATACTTGTTTTGAATACGAGTTAGCTCAGTCATCTGGAAAGCTTCGATCTCAGTTGGGGTAAGAAGGTTGTGATCAAGTTGAAGGATGTCTTCTGTTGCCGGAGCTTGGTTCTCCGTGGCCTTCTTGATCCCTTCATCCTTGTTGATCTCCATGGGTTCTTCCCTCTTCAGCTCTATCTTCATTAGCCAAGCATCTTTGTCACCATTGTTGGAGGAGGGGGGCGACATGATGCCTGGCCTTGACAACCCTGACAGAGAACATCCCAAAACAAGAACAGAGGAGATTTGCGTGATACGGGAGTCAAAACCTTCGAGAGAATATATAATGAATTTTTACCGACCAAAATATGTATCGTGCAAGAAAATGGAGTCCGGAAGGCACACGAGGTGCTCACGAGGTAGGGGGCGCGCCCAGGGGGTAGGGCGTGCCCTCCACCCTCGTGGGCCCCTCGTGTCCTTCCCGGACTGCTACTTATTTTTCTATTTTTCTAAATATTCCAAAACGGAGAAATATTGCCTTAAAAATTGTTTTGGAGTCGGTTTACTTACCGTACCACATACCTATTCCTTTTCGGAGTCTGAAACATTCTGGAAAGTGTCTCTTATGTATTCCTCCAGGGTTACGGTTTCAATAATATTGGTTTCAACATTTATGGGATTACCTGAGATATAATGTTTAATTCTTTGACCGTTAACCACCTTCGGATTTGTGCCTTCGAACCTGTTGATTTTTATGGCACCGGAACGATAGACCTCCTCGATAACGTAGGGGCCTTCCCATTTAGAGAGAAGTTTTCCTGCAAAAAATCTTAAACGAGAGTTGTATAGCAATACATAATCACCTACGTTAAACTCACACTTTTGTATTCTTTTGTCATGCCATCTTTTGACTTTTTCTTTAAACAACTTGGCATTTTCATAAGCTTGGGTTCTCCATTCATCTAGTGAGCTAATATCAAATAACCTCTTCTCACCGGCAAGTTTGAAATCATAGTTGAGCTCTTTAATAGCCCAATATGCCTTATGTTCTAGTTCGAGAGGTAAGTGACATGCTTTTCCATAAACCATTTTATATGGAGACATACCCATAGGATTTTTATATGCAGTTCTATAGGCCCATAATGCATCATCAAGTTTCTTGGACCAATTCTTTCTAGACCTATTGACAGTCTTTTGCAAAATTAATTTGAGCTCTCTATTACTCAATTCTACTTGACCACTAGACTGTGGGTGATAAGGAGATGCAATTCTATGATTAACATCATACTTAGCAAGCATTTTACGGAAAGCACCATGAATAAAGTGTGAACCACCATCGGTCATTAAATATCTAGGAACTCCAAACCTCGGGAAAATAACTTCCTTAAGCATTTTAATAGAAGTGTTATGATCGGCACTACTAGTTGGAATAGCTTCTACCCACTTAGTAATGTAATCAACAGCAACTAGAATATGTGTATATCCATTAGAGGCAGGAAAAGGTCCCATATAATCAAAGCCCCAAACATCAAATGGTTTAATAACAAGTGAATAACTCATAGTCATTTCTTGACGTCTACTAATATTACCAAGTCTTTGACATTCATCACAAGACAAGACAAACTTACGGGCATCCTTGAAGAGAGTAGGCCAATAAAAACCGGATTGCAATACCTTATGTGCAGTTCTATCTCCAGCGTGGTGTCCTCCATAAGCTTCGGAGTGGCACTTGCGTAGGATCTGTTCTTATTCATGCTCAGGTACACAACGTCTAATAACACCATCTACTCCTTCTTTATAAAGATGTGGGTCATCCCAAAAGTAATGTCTCAAATCATAGAAGAACTTTTTCTTTTGTTGGTATGTGAAGCTAGGTGGTATGAATTTAGCAATGATGTAATTAGCATAATCTGCATACCAAGGAGTACTATGAGAAGTACTTATAACATTAAATTCCTCATCAGGAAAGCTATCATCAATTGGTAGTAGGTCATCAAGAAAATTTTCTAACCTAGACAAGTTGTCTGCAATGAGGTTCTCAGCTCCTTTTCTATCAACGATATGCAAATCAAATTCTTGTAGCAAGAGAACCCATCTAATAAGTCTAGGTTTAGCATCTTTCTTTTTCATAAGATATTTAATAGCAGCATGATCAGTGTGAATAGTTACTTTAGAATCAATAATATAAGGTCTGAACTTATCACAAGCAAATACAATTGCTAAAAGTTATTTTTCAGTAGTAGCATAATTTCTTTGAGCATTGTCTAGAGTCTTACTAGCATAATGAATACCATTTAATTCCTTATCAACTCTTTGCCCTAGAACAACACCTACAACATAATCGCTAGCATCACACATAATTTCAAAGGGTAAATTCCAATCAGGTGGCTGAACAATAGGTGCAGAGACTAATGCTTTCTTAAGTATTTCAAATGCTTCTACACAATCATCATCAAAGACAAATGGTATATCTTTTTGTAATAAATTAGTCAGAGGCCGAGAATTTTTTTAGAAGTCCTTAATTAACCTCCTATAAAATCCGGCGTGACCAAGGAAACTTCTTATACCTTTGATGTCCTTGGGACATGGCATCTTTTCAATAGCATCAACCTTGGCTTTATCAACTTCAATACCTCTTTCAGAAACTTTATGCCCCAAGACAATACCTTCATTAACCATAAAGTGACACTTTTCCCAATTCAATACAAGATTAGTTTCTTCACATCTCTGCAAAACTCGATCAAGATTGCTTAGGCAATCATCAAAAGAGGATCCATAGATGGAAAAGTCGTCCATGAAAACCTCACAAATCTTTTCACAAAAGTCAGAGAATATAGCCATCATGCATCTTTGAAAGGTAGCAGGTGCATTACATAAACCAAAAGGCATACGTCTATAAGCAAAAGTACCAAAAGGGCATGTAAAAGTAGTCTTTGATTGATCTTTAGCCGACACAGGTATTTGAGAGAAACCAGAATAACCATCTAAAAGCAGTAGTGTGTATGTTTGCATAATCTTTCTAGCATTTGATCAATAAAAGGTAAGGGGTAATGATCTTTCTTAGTAGCCTTATTTAATTTACGGAAATCAATTACCATCCTATAACCTGTAATAATTCTTTATGGAATTAATTCATCTTTATCATTAGGAACAACAGTAATACCTCCCTTCTTAGGGACACAATGGACATGACTTACCCACTGACTATCAGCAACGGGATAAATTATACCTGCCTCCAGAAGCTTTAGTATTTCTTTTCTTACCACTTCTTTCATTTTAGGATTCAGACGTCTTTGAGGATCATAAACTGGTTTGGCGTCTGCTTCCAAATTTATTTTATGTTGACATAGAGTGGGACTAATGCCCTTAAATCATCAAGAGTATATCCAATAGCAGCACGATGCTTCTTCAGAGTTTTCAATAATCTTTCTTCTTCATGCTCTGAAAGGTTAGCACTAATAATAACAGGATATATCTTCTTTTCATCAAGATAAGCATATTTAAGATTATCAGGCAACGGTTTAAGCTCAAACACGGGATCACCCTTAGGTGGAGGGGGATCCCCTAGGATTTCAACAGGCAAATTGTGTTTCATAATAGGTTCCTGTTTAAGGAATACTTCATCTATTTCCCTTCTTTCGTTCATAAACATATCATTCTCATGGTCTAGCAAATACTGTTCTAAAGGATCACTAGGAGGTACGATAATAGAAGCAAGACCAATAATTTCATCCTTACTAGGCAATTCTTCTTCACGGTGTTGTTTACTTAATTTAGAGAAATTAAACTCATGAATCATATCATCCAAGCCAATAGTAACAACATTCTTTTCGCAGTCTATCTTAGCATTAACAGTGTTCAAGAAGGGTCTACCAAATATAATGGGACAAAAGCTATCTTGTGGGGAACTGAGAACAAGAAAATTAGCAGGATATTTAGTTTTCCCACACAAGACTTCAACATCTCTAACAATTCCCACTGCTAAAATAGTATCTCTATTGGCAAGTTTAATTGTGACATCAATATCTTCTAACTCAGCAGGTGCAATCTCATGCATAATTTCTTCATATAAGGTATAAGGTATAACACTAGCACTAGCACCCATATCACATAAGCCATGATAACAATGATATCCTATTTTAACAGAAATAACAGGCACGCCTACCACAAGTCTATGTTTATCTTTAGCACAAGGTTTAGCAATTCTAGCAGTTTCCCCGCAGAACTGAATAACATGCCCATCAATATTATCAGCCAAGAGATCTTTAACAGTAGAAACATTAGGTTCAACTTTAACTTGTTCATGAGGTGTATAAGTTCTAATATTGCTTTTACGAACCATAGTTGAAGCTTTAGCATGATCCTTTATTCTAACAGGGAAAGGTGGTTTCTCAACATAAGAAGTAGGAACAATAGGATCATTATAAGTGACAGTCTTTTCTTCAACTTTAATTGGTGCAGCTACTTTTACTTCTATGGGAGGATGGTATTTAAACCACTTCTCCTTGGGGTGATCAACATAAGTAGCAAAAGATTCAGAGAAAGAAGCTACTATCTCAGAGTCAAGTCCATATTTAGTGCTAAACTTACGGAAAATATCGGTATCCATAAAATATTTAACACAATCAAACTTAGGTGTCATACCTGACTCCATACCTTCGTCGAGATCCCAATCTTCAGAGTTGCGTTTAATTCTATCCAATAAATCTCATTTAAATCCAATAGTCTTCATCATAAAAGAGCCAGCACAAGCTTGGGAGCTCATGATTGGGGCATGGATATAACATTGATTTAAGCCTCCCCCAAGCTTGAGAGATGCTTTCTCCTTCGTGAGGCCAAAAATTATATATATAATTGTGATCACGATGAACAAGATGCATAGGGTAATACTTTTTATGAAATTCCAATTTCAATCTTCTATAGTTCCATGATCTCGTATCATCACATAGCCTATACCATGTGAATGCGTCTCCCTTCAAAGATAAAGGGAAGACCTTATTCTTAGCAACATCATCGGGTATACCTGCAGGCTTAAATAATCCACAAAATTCATCCACATATATTAAGTGTTCATCAGGATGCTTTGTTCCATCTCCTGTAAAAGGGTTCGCTAGCAGTTTTTCTATAATACCCGAAGGAAATTCAAAAGGAATTTCATTTTCAATAGGTTCAGTAGGTTGAGGAGCAACTCTTTGCTCTACTGGTCGGGGTGAAGATACCCCGAACAAGCCCCTCAGAGGATTACTTTCCATAGTAACAAGTGACAGTAAATTTCAGCACACTATATAAATTTTTCCTTACCAAATTCCACCTACCAAAGGCGCTTCACTCCCCGGCAATGGCGCCAGAAAAGAGTCTTGATGACCCACAAGTATAGGTGATCTATCATAGTCCTTTCGATAAGTAAGAGTGTCGAACCCAACGAGGAGCAGAAGGAAATGATAAGCGGTTCTCAGCAAGGTATTCTCTGCAAGTACTGAAATAAGTGGTAACAGATAGTTTTGTGATAGGATAATTTGTAACGAGCAACAAGTAACAAAAGTAACTAAAGTGCAACAAGGTGGCCCAATCCTTTTTGTAACAAAGGACAAGCCTAAACAAACTCTTATATAAGGAAAAGCGCTCCCGAGGACACATGGGAATATCGTCAAGCTAGTTTTCATCACGTTCATATGATTCGCGTTTGGTACTTTGATAATTTGATATGTGGGTGGACCGGTGCTTGGGTGTTGTTCTTACTTGAACAAGCATCTCACTTATGATTAACCTCTATTGCAAGCATCCGCAACTACAACAAAAGTATTAAGGTAAACCTAACCATAGCATGAAACATATGGATCCAAATCAGCCCCTTACGAAGCAACGCATAAACTAGGGTTTAAGCTTCTGTCACTCTATCAACCCATCATCTACTTATTACTTCCCAATTCCTTCCTCTAGGCCCAAATAATGGTGAAGTGTTACGTAGTCGACGTTCACATAACACCACTAGAGGCTAAACAACATACATCTCATCAAAATATCGAACGAATACCAAATTCACATGACTACTAATAGCAAGACTTCTCCCTTGTCCTCTGAACAAACGTAACTACTCACAAAGCATATTCATGTTCATAATCAGAGGGGTAATAATATGCATAAAGGATCTGAACATATGATCTTCCACCAAATAAACTAACTAGCATCAACTATAAGGAGTAATCAACACTACTAGCAACCTACTAGCACCAATCCTGGACTTGGAGACAAGAATTGGACACAAGAGATGAACTAGGGTTTGGAGATGAGATGGTGCTGGTGAAGATGTTGATGGAGATTGCCCTCTCCCGATGAGAGGAGCGTTGGTGATGACGATGGTGATGATTTCCCCCTCCCGGAGGGAAGTGTCCCCGGCAGAACAGCTCTACCGGAGCCCTAGATTGGTTCCACCAAGGTTCCGCCTCGTGGCGGCGGAGTCTCGTCCTGAAAGGTTGCTTCTTTATTTTTTTTCTCGACGAAATACTTCATATAGCAAAAGGCGGGCACCGGAGAGCCACCAGGGGGCCCACGAGGTAGGGGGGCACGCCCTAGGGGGGTGCCCCCACCCTCGTGGACAGGGTGTGGGCCCCCTGGTCTTCATCTTTGGCGAGGATTTTTTATTATTTATTATAAGATATTCCGTGGAGCTTCAGGACTTTTGAAGTTGTGCAGAATAGGTCTCTAATATTTGCTCCTTTTCCAGCCCAGAATTCCAGCTGCCGGCATTCTCCCTCCTTATGTAAACCTTGTAAAATAAGAGAGAATAGCCATAAGTATTGTGACATAATGTGAAATAACAGTCCATAATGCAATAAATATTGATATAAAAGCATGATGCAAAATGGATGTATCACCGCTCATCTGGCAGATCATGTGGGGGCGGCCCTAGAGTGGGAGCACTCGGTGCGCCACGAAGGCGGCCAGCAAGTCAGGCCCGGTCAGGCCCTCCGACTGCGTCAGCACTCGGAGTCGCGCGATGGCGGCGGCTCCGGCAGGCGTCAGCGTCCTGGCCCGGTATGACCAGTTGGGCTGCCTTCCAGCTGGCGGGCCGGCTGCGTAAGCCGACAAGTTGACCCAGTCGCCCTCCGCGAAGATGCTCTTCACGTAGAAGTACGACCGCTGCCACATCTTCAATTCATCGACTTTGTCAGCGCGATGGGGGGAGGGAGGAACGGATTGTCAGCGCCCGACCTCCGCACTGCGATGAATGCGCCGCACTGGGCCGGCACGCCCGCGACGTGGGTGCCGAGCTTGGAGTAGAAGAACTCCCCCCAGAGCTCGATTGTGGGGAGGACGCCGAGGAAGCCTTCGCACAAGGTAACGAAGGCGGACAACAACACCACCGTGTTCGGGGTAAGGTGGTGCGGCTGGAGACCGTAGAAGTCGAGGAAGGATCGGAAGAAGTTGCTCGCCGGCAAGCCGAGGCCGCGCAGGCAGTGCGAGTGGGAGACAACCCGCTCGCCCTCCTCCGGCGCCGGCGATATCTCCCTCCTCGGCACGAGGTGGACCCTCACGAAATCCTTGCCGGGCAGCCGCCGCGTTTGGCGGAGGAAATCGACGTGGTCGTCGTGAACTTCGGATCCATCCCATGCTCTGGAGCGCACCGCGGGGGGCGTGACGGTGGAAGAGGAGCTCATCGGAACGAATCACCGCGACGCTCAGCGTAGCATGGGGCGCAACGGCGAGAGAAAGAAGAAAGAGGAAGCAGTGAGGGGGAGGGGCGCGCGTGCTCTGCTGTTCCCCCTCCTCCACCTACTTATAGGCCCATGGGTTGCGAAGCCGAGGGGGCGGTCGTGGGATTTACTGCGCCCACTACCCCACGCCCCCACGTTTATCGCGCAAAGTTACTGCACGCAGTAACTCCACGGGAACCTCAACCGCCCACCTCGGCCGCAGCGGATCCGCTCGCGTGCCGAGGCGTGGTAGTGGCGGGCCTCGCCGGCTAGCGTGTCCCGTCGCGCGTGCGGGTGGGCAGACTGGCCTGGCCGCTCGTCACCACGTGACAGGCCCGAAACGGGCGGCGGCCTGAAAGCTTAGCTAGCACGCCACTTGGATCCCGCCGAGGCATTCGAAAATTTTGGACAAGTCAGATTGGGCGAGTCCGACACCTGCCAGTCAGCCCAGCGGAAGACGGACGAGGCTCTACCTCAAAAAACTGGGAGAAGGAAACTGCTGAGGCTCCTCGGCTGATCAGCAGCGGCGCCTCACCAGCTTCGGGGACTACTGTCGGAGTAATGGGCCACGGGTAGGCTAACCCGAGGCCTAGAACCTTTCAAGACATCAGGGCCGGCTGCGCCCCTCAAGACGCCAAGACGAAGAGCCGTCTTTTGGAGGCCGGCTGGAGGAACAGCCGGCTGCCCATAAACGGCCAAGTCCTAGAGGCAAGACCATGACAAGCCGACTTCTATCCGGCGGCTTCTAGAAAAGCCGGCCCCGAGGAGTCGGCCCGCGGCACCAGCGAAGCCCGTGCCCTCATCAAGGGAGACGGGACAGGGGATGGCTGCAGTGTAGCCCATCCCCTCCCCTTTCTAGGGGCTGGCATGGCCACAATACGCTGTACCGGTGAAGATCTCCGCCCGGCGCGGCACTGTTGCCATGCCACCCCTGACATCATGACGAGCAGGCGGAGTCCTGCTCCCACGACGTCCTGTCGGTACGGCCCCAGGACGACGGGCCCCACCAGTTAGCGAGAGTCTGGAAGACAGCAAGAGCCCTACCAGTCAGACCCGATGGAAGTCGGCCACTAACAGTCGGCCCGCCCCCTCCTCGGGACCCTCGCGCCATCAACCAGATGAGACACGGAGTGGCTACAGTAATCGCCCGCCAGGCGGCGGAGCTGTAGCCACGACCCCCTGACCAAGCCCGCGTCATTAGAGGCACGACAACAGTGATCAGCTGCCGACAAGACCCGAGAGTGGCGGGGACGGCCTGTCGGCCCCGTACCCAACCAGTCGGCGGGGCCCACCAGGCGGCGGGCCCAGAGGTCGGCGGAGAAGCCGGCGGCCGAAGAGACTGACGACCGGGCCCTACGCCCAGCCGGATTACCATTGTACCCCTAGGGGGTAGGCCTATATAAACCCCCCAGGGCACCCAAGCAAAGGGTTCCCAACCTGTTAGAACTAGACCAAATCATAGAGAGAGGAGAGAGCTAGCCTTGCCTTCTCCTACCTCTAGCATACAGCTCGAGGAGCACTTCTGTATTCACTTGTGCCCTAGTGATCATGCAGAGACCCCGCAGAGCAGGACTAGGGGTGTTATCTACTAGGAGAGCCCCGAACCTGGGTAAAGTACGCCGGCGTTCGTGTCTACGCCTCATCCCGCTTCCGGGCACCGGCGACGTTCTACTCGCTCCCACCATGATAAGCCATCCATTGGCATATGTCGCACCCAACCCCGACACAATTTATTTGGGATGAATTTTAAACAATGTCACATTCTATTTAGTCTGGAAATTTCAAAATATTTATTATAATATGTTTCCTTAGATAGTTTTATTTTTTCACAAATCTTTATTTTCAATGACATTTCAAAAAGGTTAAAAGAGGATTCTAAAGTAACAATATTTTAGCCATATTTCATTGATTATTTCACATTCAAAATATTAACATTCCCATCTATTATTTTAGTCATATTACAATAATTTCAGATACATTCAAAAGATCTAACACGTGTCATATATATTTCTCAGTGTCCAGTCATAAATCTATGTACCGTCAGGAGATGAAAATGATTTGTTGGAACTGCCAGGTTTGGGTCGACCTCTGACAGTCCATGAGCTTGTGTGCCTCACAAAGACACATCGATACAACGTTATCTTTTTTTCTGAAACAAGGCAAAATAAAGAATATGTTGAGAGTTTGCGTTATCGCTTGGGTATGAAAAATGTTTTACTGTGTCTATGCGAGGCAAAGGGGTGGACTAGCGGTATTTTGGGATGATCTTTACATTTTGGAGTTGAAAAAAAATATAGAGAACACTTCATTGACATGTACATTTTGCAATGGTGTTGGAACTAAATGGAGGAACATTTTTGTCTATGGGTAATCAAAGGCGAGCCAAAGGTGTGTGATGTGGGATCTGTTAAGGTGAATTAAACCGCTTGGGTATGGGCCATGGTTTTATGGTTGTTGATTTTAACGAGGCAATGTGGCAGAATGAGCACCTTTCTCGGAACAAGCGATCATACAAAATTAAGGCTAATTTTCATGAGGTTCTCTTTGAATGCAATTTATTTAATCTGGGTTTTCATGGAGTTCTTTGGACTTATAATAATAAACAGGAAGGTGATAAAAATGTGAAAGTACAACTTGATCGAGCGGTGGCATGCCTTCAGTGGTCTTCTGTCTTTCCTGACCACAACGTTTTACATATTATTAGCTCCAGGTCTTTCCCGAGTTAAGCCCTTTTCGAGGCTATCTGGGAGCTTGACACCATCAGCCGAGAATCGGTGGTGGGTTGTGGAACAATAACAATCAGGCCTAGTATTTGGAGAATGCGAGACCAGACCTGCCAGGAAAAAGGCAAATGACACGATGATGTATTGAATTGAGTCCTCGTTTTGGTCGCGCAAGGGGCAAGTAGTTGGGTTGAGGCAACCTCCTTTTGGTCAGGTGGTCCACTGTCCAACATTGATTATTGATGACGAGACAATAATGTTTTCAAATACGTACAATTCGTTATGGTTTCGACGACAACATCCAGCCTTATCTAGGATTTGACACACATTTCAATTCATATGGGCATTTCTATATTGACGAAAAAGGGTTCCCCCCCCCCGCCCCACACACACACACATCAGAAGTCATACAAAGCCAAAACAAAAGAGAAAAAGAGAAAAACAACAAAGATACATGATACCGAAGGAGGCACTACACATTTTCCTACATGAAACCATCATTTTTGCGACACTATCCTTTAGGCACATTGGGCTTTTAGGCCGGGCCCACGGGCAGAAAACTGGGAGCCCAAGCCTGTCGGGCTCGGGCCATCGAGCCGGGCCACCCATACCAAAGCCTATGTTGCAAAACAAAACAAAAAAGTAAACCCAGTTACCGCCACGGCGGCACTAGCGACGGCCACGTGACAGGAAGGCGCATTGGTCGGTCGGCAGGCTCGCCTCCTTCCGAGGAAGGAAAGGAAGGGAACGCAGCGCAGCGCACCAAGCCAAATTGAAATGAAAACCTTGGAGGGAAAACTCCCGCCAACATAAATAAATCCCCCGCCCCCGAAACCCCTCCCCCCTCCCCACACCTCACAAAATCCGGAAATCCCCACACCCGCAGAGACTCCAGAGACCCAGCGATCGGAATGTTGCTGTCTCGTGCCAGCGATTCTATTGCACCAAGGAATCTTTTCTTTTTTTTCCAATATTGTACTAGAAAGAAGTAGGCATGCACAGCCATTTTTTTTATGTATGCGTGTCATCCTAACGCATGGTCATGCTAATTTTCGAGGGAGATTACCACGGCTAGGGCCAACATACGGCGAGCACGCAAGCGAGGAGGCCGTGGCCGCCATTGCCACGACAAACCCGAACTTCTTGCAGAGTAGCACGCCTTCTACCAGGCCGCGTGTGCTCAATGCACCGCTTGCAACGACGTAGCCGGACGCAGATGCGGCCGCACAAGCGATGGCAGCGTAGGTAGTCGAGGACAAGAAAGCCGCTAACTACGCGTCCTACGCGCCCCTATCCAACTTTCGGGGCGCGTGTGGCAGGTGGACAGTGACGGACCGTTCACGTCCATCATCGACTTCACCTCTAGCGGACGGGCGATGGACAGGTCACGCAATCCTACGAGGATGGGTAGGGCACGAAAGGCGGTAGGGCATTGTGTCCTAAGTGGGCCGGTCTGTCTGTTATGTTCTGCTCTTTCTTGCCGGAGACTGCACCTTTACTTCACGGATTTCTTGCCGGATACTGCACCTTTACTTCACGGATCTTAAACCCCGCCACCGCTCCTGGAGACGGCAGATGAAGTACGTGGTCACCGATGCGGAATACAAAGAAAGTGGACGACAAGTGTTGCCGTATGATAGCTTTACGGCCCGGACACTTTTTATTGAAAAATGTTTGAAATGTATTGAATTTCGTCTAGTTTATATGAAAATCCATCATGTTTCATAAATTTCATCTGGTTAATTGAAACCCGACTTGAGATGTATGCACGCAACATTGGATGGATTGCTAGCTCCTGCATCCTTGTTCGGCTGTTCGCGGACCGGTCCCTGTCCGCATATTGATGAGGGAGCAAATTTGCGGTTCAACGTTTGAGATGCTTTAAGTACAACGGGTAGATCATTTGGATCCCTTGCCAGTTTACCTTGCTAGGCAAGGCTAGCCAAAACGGCTCGCTCGCTCCAGCGCAGTGGCGGAGACAGGGGGCCAGCAGGGGCCCTGGCCCCCCCCTAACATCTGAATTTTGCTGCTAATCTGCTATGAACAGTGACATAATTAGTAATCTTTTGCTGCTGAAAATCTAGTTTGCTATAGTTTGGACCACCCTAACTTGTTTTAGCAGCACTTGGCTCCCCTAATATATATTTCCTAGCTCCGCCACTGCTCCAGCGTAGAAAAACCTGGAAACCGTGGGCAACGAGGTAAGCTCGTTTAGGAACCAAATCCACCTAGGTTGAGCGAGCCCTTGCCCAAGAACCAAACAAGCCACTCTAGGTGCCCGAAAAAACAGGTTCGGGTGTGTGCGCGCGGCGCTCCTTCGGCTCCGGATGCACACAACCACTTGTCAGACTGACTTGGGTTACCCATCTTCTTTTGCAAACGTTTTTCTTCTTTCTGTAACAGTCACAGGATCTGGCCTAGGAAAATAATGCATGCATCACACTCACACTCACACAACACCTGTGGTACATATCAGGCTAGCCATAGTAAGAGTAACATAAATAGTATGATGCATTTGGGACTCGCAAACATGCTTATGTGGCAGGCAATTAAAGAAGAGAGAGATGATTATAGTAACATTAGGTAGATACGGTAACATAATAAATGTGATGCTACTATATGTCATGCATGATAATAAATGAGACCATCTATGATACTAATTTATGATATTATGCATTATAGAGGTAGTAATATAGGCCATGTTTGGTTCATAAGTCCTAAGACTTTTTCTAGTCCCAACTAAAAAGTCTCTAGTCCCTAAAAAGTCCCTCAATGTTTGTTTCCAGAGACTAAAAAGTCCCTAGTCTCCTCCTAGAAGTTATTAAATGACCATGTTGCCCCTAGTATATAGAAAAATAACAATCAAACAACATCATGGGGTAGCGGGCCAATGAATGCATGGAGGGGGATTGTTGGAAAAGTCCCAAAAAAGACTCTTCTTGAGAGTCTTCTTTATTTAGTCCCAAATGCCTAGTTTACTCCCTAAAAAGTCCCTCCCGTTTGGTAAAAAAGTTTCTAAAAGGGACTTTTTCTAGTCCCTACACAAAAAAGTCTCTGGAAACAAACACCCCCATAGACTAGTAACATATGCATATTACTAGTATAAGTTACTTCTCACTATTACCATCCTCAAAGCGTAACGGTGAAGGGGTTGCCGGCCAGTCAACGACAGTGAAGCCTCCTCCGGGAAGGCCAAAATCTGCATGCAAGATGCGAAAACCAACTCACACGGTAGGATGCAAGACGAGTGCGTCTTGGTCGGAATTCATTCACGTGTATATGTGGGTACCCAAACAAACAAACAAATAAGAAGTCGCACGTGCGTGTCATGGCCCATATGGAGCAGTACTACTCAGGGTCGTGTGCTGCGCATTTTCCACACGAGGGCTAGCGAGCGTGTGTGGAGGATCCATCCAAATCGTACAAAATGTCGCATCCGTTGGAGCAGCAACGGTACCTGATGAAAGGACGACGAGGCATACGTGTCGATCTCTCGTGTCATGCCATGTGGGAATCAACGGTGACGTAGGACAAGATGTCGGGCGGGAGGGGACAAAATTACTGTTCTGACCCTTAATGCAAAGAAAATCCTGATTTGACGCCGTTAGTAAAAAAAATTCGTTTCTGACCTTTTTTTTGTGACGCCAAGGTCCCTGGCGTCTGGGTTGCGAAGCAGACGCCAGGGTCCCTGGCGTCTGGCCCCTGGCCCGCACTGACCGCCTGCCCATTGACCTGCTGACGTGGCAAAGGGGCCAGACGCCAGGGACCCTGGCGTTTGGCCCTGGTAAGTGGATAACGGCGCGGGGCAGCCCACCCATCCCCATCTCAACTTCTCCTGGCTGCGCCTCATGAACAGAAGGGCTCTGTTCGTCGCCCCTCCTCTCCCTCACCCACCCACCCCCCCTCTTGATCTACTCCATTAACCGCTCAAACTCGCAGATCTGACCCCTCCAAGCTTCTTTGAGGTATTCTCCCCCATTCCCTCCAATTTGTTTTTGCTTTCCCCTCTCTTGTTGGATGCATTGTTGAACACTAGGTGATGTTAGATGAGTAGATGGTTTCTTTGTTTTAGGAAATTGTTTGTAGTTGATAGATGATTTGGTAGGCAATAGATGATGTGTAGTTGAACATGTAGGTAAAATCAATTGGTTTGTATGTAGGATTTTGTGTATATTTGACAAATTTATTTGATTGAGATGATGTTGGTATGTTTGAGAAGAATTATGTGTGCATATGAAGAAGAAAGAAATGATGTTGTTATTGTGTGAAGTGGTATGACAATATAGTTGAATATATAGATGGCATTTTTTTTATGCAAAAGAGATGATGAAATTTGATTATTGTGTGTGACATGATTTGTTCAATAGAATGGCGGATGATGATTACGAAATTTATTTGATGGTGAATTTGGTACTGTAGATGATATGTGTGCATATGTAGAAGAAAGAAATGATGTTGTTATGTTTGAGAAGAATGGTGTTTTCATATGGCATAAACTTGGAGAAGCTAATTGTTTGATATTGGTCATGTATTCATAGATGTTTGTTTGTGATTTGTTTTGTAGGATGGCGGATGATGAGGGACCTTGGTATGACGGATTAATCGATGAGTGGGATAAGGAGTATCGTGCTCGTGCCATTGAGAACGGACATGTAAGAGGAAGACTTGTCAATTTTCGTTGTTTCTCATTTGTGTTCTTGTATTGATTATTAAAACATCACTTTATTTGCAGCAAGTAGTTGCTATGCGCATGAGGGGTCATTCCGCTGATGACTTTGATTACGACCCGCGGTATGAGCCTTACATTCGAAGATTGGGTCTTCTCCCATTCGTGTTGCAGTTTAAGCGACGCGCTCCGCCGGTGAACTACGCGGCGCTGACCGCACTTGTGGATCGTTGGAGGCTGGAGACTCACTCCTTCCACCTTCCATGTGGGGAGATGACGATGACCCTTCAGGACATGGCTATGATAAGCGGCCTACCTATCAACGGACAAGCTGTTACCGGTCGTGCCAGCGTGGGTGATTGGCGAGAACGGACTACTGCTTTAATTGGCGTTCAGCCCGAGGGCCGTCAGGAAGGCAAGGCCGATACCGCGAAAGTGAGGCATTCTTGGCTAAAAATGTCAGAGGAAACACCAATCCGTGCCCTCAGGATGCCAATGACGTGGTTGTGCAGCAGTACGCACGGGCCTATCTTTGGTATGTACTAACCAAGGTAGTCTTCTCAGATGCAACCGGGAACTCAGCCCTCTGGATGTTCTTGGAGCTACTCAATAACTGGGATACACAGTATAGCTGGGGTTCGGCCGCACTAGCATATTTGTATCGTCAGGTAAGAGATATTTGCAATCATTTATCTTGCATTTGTCATGCGCCTCCATATGTAACATGTATGTTTGATTGCAGCTTGACTTGGCGTGTCGGAGAAAGGGAGATACATCCTCATTGTCTGGGTTTCAAGAACCCCCTCTTGCCAAACCCACGGGGTAATCATGACGGCTTGCATGATGATGATCCATATCGGCGCCCTACGCTTGCTTACTATTGGGAACAAGTGACAGTCTACACAGGAAGCTCGCATGTGCGGTACAAGTGCTATATGAACGAGCTGGACACCTTGACTGCTGAGCAGGTTTTGAGAAGTTCGATGAGATAAAATTTAGTCAAGAATAAAACTTATGTAGCTAACAATGTATCTCTTTGTTTTGCAGGTATATTGGTTGCCTTATGTGGAAGATCGTGACTTTGATCTTAATGAGATGTGCACGCGTGATAGCCATCTTTGGCGGGCGAGGTGCCCAATGATATGCTTCTTCGCCATCGAGTGGCACTTTGTAGACCGTGTGGCAAGACAATTTGGAAAAAGACAAGGTATTCCAATTGAGGAGAGCAAGGAGGAAATTCAATCTCTGCATCGGTAAGCAAGCATGCCTTGAGTATGTAGTAGAGCATTGAATAAGTAAATGTTTGCTAATGCTTTGTCCCGTGCATCATTTGTAGGTTCGATCGAAGGAACAATCAGGATATATCGGATTGGGCAAACAAACACCATGCATGGATAGAAATTTGGAATCAAAGAGACACGCTAGTGCAATCAGAGAATAGACCTCACAATCAGCCCGCATATCAGAAGTATCAAGTGTGGTATGCGGATCGTTATCGGTTAAAGCTGAAGCCAGGTTGGACTCACGACGATTGGTCGGAGTTGGTGTCTGAAGACCCGGAGACTGCAGAAGTGTTGGGGAACGTAGCAGAAATTCAAAAAATTTCCTACGTGTCACCAAGATCTATCTATGGAGAAACCAGCAACGAGGGGAAGGAGAGTGCATCTACATACCCTTGTAGATCGCTAAGCGGAAGCGTTCAAGTGAACGGGGTTGATGGAGTCGTACTCGTCGTGATCCAAATCACCGATGATCCTAGTGCCGAACGGACGGCACCTCCGCGTTCAACACACGTACAGCCCGGTGACGTCTCCCATGCCTTGATCCAGCAAGGAGAGAGGGAGAGGTTGAGGAAGACTCCGTCCAGCAGCAGCACAACGGCGTGGTGGTGGTGGAGGAGCGTGGCAATCCTGCATGGCTTCGTCAAGAACCACAGAAGAGGAGGAAGAACTTGGGAGAGGGGAGGGCTGCGCCTGCACAGGAGAGGAACTCGTGTGTTTGGTCAGCCCCTAGGCCTCACTATTTATAGGAGGAGGGGAGGGGCTGCGCCCCCATCTAGGGTTCCCTCCCTAGGGGTGGCGGCAGCCCCAAAACCCATCTAGGGTTGCGACCAAGGGGGGAGAGGGGGAGGCGCACCAGGGGTGGGCCTTAGGGCCCATCTGCCCTAGGGTTTGCCCCCTTCCCCTCTAGGAGGCTCCTTGGGCCTTGGTGGGGGGGGGGGCGCACCAGCCCACCTGGGGCTGGTCCCCTCCCACACTTGGCCCACGCAACCTTCTGGGGCTGGTGGCCCCACTTGGTGGACCCCCGGACACCTCCGATGGTCCCGGTACACTACCGGTGATGCCCAGAACTCTTCCGGTGGCCAAAACCATACTTCCTATATATAAATCTTTACCTCCGGACCATTCCGGAACTCCTCGTGACGTCCGGGATCTCATCCGGGACTCCGAGCAACATTCGGTAACCACATACAAGCTTCCTTTATAACCCTAGCGTCATCGAACCTTAAGTGTGTAGACCCTACGGGTTCGGGAGACATGCAGACATGACCGAGGCGTTCTCCGGTCAATAACCAACAGCGGGATCTGGATACCCATGTTGGCTCCCACATGTTCCACGATGATCTCATCGGATGAACCACGATGTCAAGGACTTAATCAATCCCGTATACAATTCCCTTTGTCTATCGGTACGATACTTGCCCGAGATTTGATCGTCGGTATCCCGATACCTTGTTCAATCTCGTTACCGGCAAGTCTCTTTTACTCGTTCCGCAACACATCATCCCATGATCAACTCCTTGATCACATTGTGCACATTATGATGATGTCCTACCGAGTGGGCCCAGAGATACCTCTCCGTCACACGGAGTGACAAATCCCAGTCTCGATTCGTGCCAACCCAACAGACACTTTCGGAGATACCTGTAGTGTACCTTTATAGCCACCCAGTTACGTTGTGACGTTTGGCACACCCAAAGCACTCCTACGGTATCCGGGAGTTGCACAATCTCATGGTCTAAGGAAATGATACTTGACATTAGAAAAGCTTTAGCATACGAACTACATGATCTTGTGCTAGGCTTAGGATTGGGTCTTGTCCATCACATCATTCTTCTAATGATGTGATCCCGTTATCAATGACATCCAATGTCCATGGTCAGGAAACCGTAACCATCTATTGATCAACGAGCTAGTCAACTAGAGGCTTACTAGGGACATGGTGTTGTCTATGTATCCACACATGTATCTGAGTTTCCTATCAATACAATTCTAGCATGGATAATAAACGATTATCATGAACAAGGAAATATAATAATAACCTATTTATTATTGCCTCTAGGGCATATTTCCAACAATCTCCCACTTGCACTAGAGTCAATAATCCAGTTCACATCAATATGTGATTAACACTCAAAGTCACATCCCCATGTGACTAACACCCAAAGAGTTTACTAGAGTCAATTATCTAGTTCACATTACCATGTGATTAACACTCGATGAGTTCTGGGTTTGATCATGTTATGCTTGTGAGAGATGTTATAGTCAACGGGTCTGAACCTTTCAGATCCGTGTGTGCTTTACAAATCTCTATGTCATCTCCTAGTTGCAGCTACCACGTTCTATTTGGAGCTATTCCAAATAACTGTTCTACTATACGAATCCAGTTTACTACTCAGAATAATCTGGATTAGTGTCAAAGTTTGCATCGGCGTAACCCTTTACGACGAACTCTTTTACCACCTCCATAATCGAGAAAATTCCTTAGTCCACTAGTTACTAAGGATAACTTTGACCGCTGTCCTGTGATCCATTCTTGGATCACTCTTGTACCCCTTGACTGACTCATGGCAAGGCACACTTTAGGTGCGGTACACAGCATAGCATACTGTAGAGACTACGTCTAAAGCATAGGGGACGACCTTCGTCCTTTCTCTCTATTCTGCCACAGTCAGGTTTCGAGTCTTACTCAATGTTCACACCTTATAACACACCCAAGAACTCCTTCTTTGCCGATCCATTTTGAACTCCTTCAAAATCTTGTCACAGTATGTATTCATTTGAAAGTACTATTAAGCATTTTGATCTATCCTTATAGATCTTAATGCTCAATACTCAAGTAGCTTAATCCAGGTTTTCCATTGAAAAACACTTTTCAAATAACTCTGCATGCTTTCCAGAAATTCTACATCATTTCCGATCAACAATATGTTAACAACATATACTCATCGGAAATTCCATAGTGCTCCCACTCACTTCTTTGGAAATACAAGTTTCTCATAAACTTTGTATAAACCCAAAATCTTTGTGTTGGGGAACGTAGCAGAAATTCAAAAATTTTCCTACGTGTCACCAAGATCTATCTATGGAGAGACCAGCAACGAGGGGAAGGAGAGTGCATCTACATACCCTTGTAGATCGCTAAGCGGAAGCGTTCAAGTGAACGGGGTTGATGGAGTCGTACTCGTCGTGATCCAAATCACCGATGACCAAGTGCCGAACGGACGGCACCTCCGCGTTCAACACACGTACAGCCCGGTGACGTCTCCCAAGCCTTGATCCAGCAAGGAGAGAGGGAGAGGTTGAGGAAGACTTCATCCAACAGCAGCACAACGGCGTGGTGGTGGTGGAGGAGCGTGGGTATCCTGTAGGGCTTCGCCAAGCACCATAGAAGAGGAGGAAGAAGAGACGCAGGGCTGCACCAAGAGAGATTGAATCGCGTATGGTGGGCAGCCCCCTTAGGCCTCATATATATAGGGGAAGGGGAGGGCTGCGCCCCCTCTAGGGTTTCCCACCCCTAGGGGGTGCGGCAGCCCTAGATGGCCAAGGGGTGGCGGCCAAGGGAGGGGAGAAGAGGGAGGAGCCCCTAGGGTGGGCCTTAAGGCCCATCTGGACCTAGGGTTTGCCTCCTCCCACTTCCCCTGCGCCTTGGGCCTTGGTGGGAGGCGCACCAGCCCACTAAGGGGCTGGTCCCTCACCACTCTTGGCCCACGCAACCTTCTGGGGTTGGTGGCCCCACCTGGTGGACCCCGGGGACCCCCCTGGTGGTCCCGGTACATTACTGATAAAACCCGAAACTCTTTCGGTGACCAAAACAGGACTTCCCATATATAAATCTTTACCTCCGGACCATTCCGGAACTCCTCGTGACGTCCGGGATCTCATCCGGGACTCCGAACAACATTCGGTAACCACATACAAACTTCCTTTATAACCCTAGCGTCATCGAACCTTAAGTGTGTAGACCCTACGGGTTCGGGAGACATGCAGACATGACCGAGACGTTCTCCGGTCAATAACCAACAGCGGGATCTGGATACCCATGTTGGCTCCCGCATGTTCCACGATGATCTCATCGGATGAACCACGATATCAAGGACTTAATCAATCCCGTATACAATTCCCTTTGTCTATCGGTACGATACTTGTCCGAGATTCGATCGTCGGTATCCCGATACCTTGTTCAATCTCGTTACCGGCAAGTCTCTTTTACTCGTTCCATAACACATCATCCCGTGATCAACTCCTTGATCACATTTTGCACATTATGATGATGTCCTACCGAGTGGGCCCAGAGATACCTCTCCGTTTTCACGGAGTGACAAATCCCAGTCTTGATTTGTGCCAACCCAACAGACACTTTCGGAGATACCCGTAGTGCACCTTTATAGTCACCCAGTTACGTTGTGACATTTGGCACACCCAAAGCATTCCTACGGTATCCGGGAGTTGCACAATCTCATGGTCTAAGGAAATGATACTTGACATTATAAAAGCTTTAGCATACGAACTACATGATCTTGTGCTAGGCTTAGGATTGGGTCTTGTCCATCACATCATTCTCCTAATGATGTGATCCCGTTATCAATGACATCCAATGTCCATGGTCAGGAAACCGTAACCATCTATTGATCAACGAGCTAGTCAACTAGAGGCTTACTAGGGACATGGTGTTGTCTATGTATCCACACATGTATCTGAGTTTCCTATCAATACAATTCTAGCATGGATAATAAACGATTATCATGAACAAGGAAATATAATAATAACCTATTTATTATTGCCTCTAGGGCATATTTCCAACAGTCTCCCACTTGCACTAGAGTCAATAATCCAGCTCACATCGATATGTGATTGCAATGATTTCAACACCCAAGGTCACATCCCCATGTGACTAACACCCAAAGAGTTTACTAGAGTCAATAATCTAGTTCACATTACTATGTGATTAACACTCAATGAGTTTTTGGTTTGATCATGTTATGCTTGTGAGAGATGTTATAGTCAACGGGTCTGAACCTTTCAGATCCGTGTGTCCTTTACAAATCTCTATGTCATCTCCTAGATGCAGTTACCACGCTCTATTTGGAACTATTCCAAATAACTGTTCTACTATACGAATCCAATTTACTACTTAGTATAATCTGGATCAGTGTCAAAGTTTGCATCGGCGTAACCCTTTACGACGAACTCTTTTCCACCTCCATAATCGAGAAAATTCCTTAGTCCACTAGTTACTAAGGATAACCTTGACCGTTGTCCTGTGATCCATTACTGGATCACACTTGTACCCCTTGACTGACTCATGGCTTGGCACACTTCAGGTGCGGTACAACATAGCATACTTTAGAGCCTATGTCTAAGCATAGGGGACGACCTTCGTCCTTTCTCTCTATTCTGCCGTGGTCAGGTCTTGAGTCTTACTCAATACTCACATGTGTAATACAGCCAAGAACTCCTTCTTTGCTGATCTATTTTGAATTCCTTCAAAATCTTGTCACGGTATGTATTCATTTGAAAGTGCTATTAAGCGATTTTGATCTATCCTTATAGATCTTGATGCTCAATGTTCAAGTAGCTTAATCCAGGATTTCCATTGAAAACACTCTTCAAATAACCCTATATGCTTTCCAGAAATTCTACATCATTTCTGATCAACAATATGTCAACAACATATACTCATCAGAAATTCTATAGTGCTCCCACTCACTTCTTTGGAAATACAAGTTTCTCATAAACTTTATATAAACCTAAAATCTTTGATCAACTCATCAAAGTGTACATTCCAACTCCGAGATGCTTACTCCAGTCCTCAGGAGGATTGCTGGTGCTTTGCATACTTATTAGCATCTTTCAGGATTGACAAAACCTTCTGGCTGTATCACATACAACCTTTCCTCAAGAAAATCGTCGAGGAAACAATGTTTTGACATCCTATCTGCACAATTTCATAAATAATGCAGTAATCGCTAACATAATTCCAACAGACTCTTAGCATCGCTACGAGTGAGAAAGTCTCATCGCAGTCAACTCCTTGAACTTGTCGGAAAACATCTTAATGACAAGTCGAGCTTTCTTAATGGTGACATTTACCATCATTGTCCGTCTTCCTTTTAAAATCCATATGTACCTAACAGTCTTACGACCATAAAGTAGTTCTTCCAAAGTCTACACTTTGTTTTCATATATGGATCCTTTCTCGGATTATATGGCCTCGAGCCATTCATCGGAATCCGGGCCCACCATCGCTTCTCCATAGCTCGTAGGTTCATTGTTGTGTAGCAACATGACTTCCAAGACAGGATTACGTACCACTCTGAAGTAGTACGCATCCTTGTCATCCTACGAGGTTTGGGAGTGACTTGATCTGAAGTCTCATGATTACTATCATAAGCTTCCACTTCAATTGGTGTAGGTGCCATAGGAACAATTCCTGTGCTTTGCTACACACTAGTTGAAGTGACGGTTCAACAACCTCATCAAGTCTCCACCATCCTCCCACTCAATTCTTTCGAGAGAAACTTTTCCTCGAGAAAGGACCCGATTCTAGAAACAATCCCTATTGCTTTTGGATCTGAGACAGGAGGTATACCCAAATGTTTTGGGTGTCCTACGAAGATGCAGTTATCCGCTTTGGGTTCGAGCTTATCAGCCTGAAACTTTTTCATATAAGCGTTGCAGCCCCAAACTTTATGACAGCTTAGGTTTCTCTAAACCATAGTTCATACGGTGTCATCTTATCGGAATTACGTGGTGCCCTATTTAAAGTGAGTGCGGTTGTCTCTAATGCCTAACCCATGAACGATAGTGTTAATTCGATAAGAGACATCATGGTATTCATCATATCCAATAGGGTGCAGTCATGATGTTCGGACACACCATCACACTATGGTGTTCCAGGCGGTACTAGTCGTGAAATAATTTCCACAGTGTCTCAATTGTGTACCAAACTCGCAACTCAGATATTCATCTCTATGATCATATCATAGATATTTTATCCTCTTGTCACGACGATATTCAACTTCACTCTGAAATTACTTGAACCATTCAATAATTCAGACTTGTGTTTCATCAAGTAAATATGCTCAGTATCTACTCAAATCATCTGTGAAGTAAGAGCATAACGATATCCACTGCGTGCCTCAGCACTCATTGGACTGCACACATCAAAATGTGTTACTTCCAACAAGTTGCTTTCTTGTTCCATTTTACTGAAACCGAAGCTTTCAGTCATCTTGCCCATGTGGTATGATTTGCATGTCTCAAGTGATTCAAAATCAAGTGAGTCCAAGCGGTCCATCTGCATGGAGTTTCTTCATGCGTATATACCAACAGACATGGGTCACATGTCTCAATCTTTTCAGAAATGAGTGAGTTCAAAGATCCATCAGCATGGAGCTTCTTCATGCGTTTTATACCAATATGACTTACATGGCAGTGCCACAAGTAGGTGGTACTATCATTACTATCTTATATCTTTTGGCATGAACATGTGTATCACTATGATCGAGATTCAATAAACCATTCATTCTAGGTGCAAGACCATTGAAGGTATTTATTCAAATAAATAGAGTAATCATTATTCTCTTTAAATGAATAACCGTATTGCGATAGACATAGTCCAATCATGTCTATGCTCAACGCAAATACCAAATAACAATTATTCAGGTTTAACACCAATCTCGATGGTAGAGGGAGCGTGCGATGCTTGATCGCATCAACCTTGGAAACATTTCCAACACATCTCGTCAGCTCACCTTTAGCTAGTCTCTGTTTATTCCGTAGCTTTTATTTTGAGTTACTAACACTTAGCAATCGAACCGGTATCTAATACCCTGATGCTACTAGGAGTACTAGTAAAGTACACATTCACATAATGTATATCTAATATACTTCTACCGACAGCCTTCTCATCTACCAAGTATCTAGGGTAATTCTGCTCCGGTGGTTGTTCCCCTTATTACAGAAGCACTCAGTCTCGGGTTTGGGTTTAACCTTGGGTTTCTTCACTAGAGCAGCAGCTGATTTGCCGTTTCATGAAGTATCCCTTCTTGCCCTTGCCCTTATTGAAACTAGTGGTTTCACTAACCATCAACAATTGATGCTCCTTCTTGATTTCTACTTTCGCGGTGTCAAACATCGCGAATATTTCAAGGATCATCATATCTATCCCTGATATGTTATAGTTCATCACGAAGCTCTAGCAGCTTGGTGGCAATGACTTTGGAGAAACATCACTATCTTATCTGGAAGAGCAACTCCCACTCGATTCAAGTGATTGTTGTACTCAGACAATTTGAGCACAAGCTCAACGATTGAGCTTTTCTCCCTTAGTTTGCAGGCTAAGAAAATCGTCGGAGGTCTTATACCTCTTGACGTGGGCACGAGCCTGAAATCCCAATTTCAGTCCTCGAAACATATCATATGTTCCGCGACATAAAATGTCTTCGGTGCCTCAATTCTAAACCATTTATCATTACCGAACTATCATGTAGTCATCAAATCGTGTATCAGATGTTTGCAACATCCACAGACCACGTTCGAGGTCCAGCACACCGAGCGGTGCATTAAGGACATAAGCCTTCTACTGTCCGCATAATTGCTACTATCAACTTTCAACTATATTTTCTCTAGGAACATATTTAAAATAGTAGAACTAAAGCGCGAGCTACGACATAATTTGCAAAATCTTTTTGACTATGTTCAGGATAATTAAGTTCATCTTATGAACTCCCACTCAGATAGACATCCCTCTAGTCATCTAAGTGATTACATGATCCGAATCAACTAGGCCGTGTCCGATCATCACGTGAGACGGACTAGTCAACGTCGGTGAACATCTTCATGTTGATCGTATCTTCCATACGACTCATGCTCGACCTTTCGTTCTTCTGTGTTCCGAGGCCATGTCTGTACATGCTAGGCTCGTCAAGTTAACCCTAAGTGTTTTGCATGTGTAAAACTGTCTTACACCCGTTGTATGTGAACGTAAGGATCTATCACACCCGATCATCACGTGGTGCTTCGAAACGACGAACTGTAGCAACGGTGCACAGTTAGGGGAGAACACTTCTTGAAATTGTTGTAAGGGATCATCTTACTTACTACCATCGTTCTAAGCAAATAAGATGTATAAACATGATAAACATCACATGCAATCAAATAGTGACATGATATGGCCATCATCACTTTGCTCCTTTTGATCTCCATCTTCGGGGCTCCATGATCATCATCGTCACCGGCATGACACCATGATCTCCATCATCATGATCTCCATCATCGTGTCTTCTTGAAGTTGTCACACCAACTATTACTTCTACTACTATGGCTACCGGTTAGCAATAAAGTAAAGTAATTACATGGCGTTGTTCAATGACACGCAGGTCATACAATAAATAAAGACAACTCCTATGGCTCCTGCCGGTTGTCATACTCATCGACATGCAAGTCGTGAATCCTATTACAAGAACATGATCAATTTCATACATCACATATCATTCATCACATTCTTCTTGGCCATATCACATCACATAGCATACCCTGCAAAAACAAGTTAGACGTCCTCTAATTGTTGTTGCATGTTTTACGTGGCTGCTATGGGTTTCTAGCAAGAACGTTTCTTACCTACGCAAAACCACAACGTGATATGTCAATTGCTATTTACCCTTCATAAGGACCCTTTTCATCGAATCCAATCCGACTAAAGTGGGAGAGACTGGCACCCGCTAGCCACCTTATGCAACTAGTGCATGTCAGTCGGTGGAACCTGTCTCACGTAAGTGTACGTGTAAGGTCGGTCCGGGCCGCTTCATCCCACAATGCCGCCGAATCAAGATTGACTAGTAACGGTAAGCATATTGAACAAAATCAACGCCCACAACTACTTTGTGTTCTACTCGTGCAAAGAATCTACGCAATAGACCTAGCTCATGATGCCACTGTTGGGGAACGTAGCAGAAATTCAAAAATTTTCCTACGTGTCACCAAGATCTATCTATGGAGAGACCAGCAACGAGGGGAAGGAGAGTGCATCTACATACCCTTGTAGATCGCTAAGCGGAAGCGTTCAAGTGAACGGGGTTGATGGAGTCGTACTCGTCGTGATCCAAATCACCGATGACCAAGTGCCGAACGGACGGCACCTCCGCGTTCAACACACGTACAGCCCGGTGACGTCTCCCAAGCCTTGATCCAGCAAGGAGAGAGGGAGAGGTTGAGGAAGACTTCATCCAACAGCAGCACAACGGCGTGGTGGTGGTGGAGGAGCGTGGCTATCCTGTAGGGCTTCGCCAAGCACCATAGAAGAGGAGGAAGAAGAGACGCAGGGCTGCACCAAGAGAGATTGAATCGCGTATGGTGGGCAGCCCCCTTAGGCCTCATATATATAGGGGAAGGGGAGGGCTGCGCCCCCTCTAGGGTTTCCCACCCCTAGGGGGTGCGGCAGCCCTAGATGGCCAAGGGGTGGCGGCCAAGGGAGGGGAGAAGAGGGAGGAGCCCCTAGGGTGGGCCTTAAGGCCCATCTGGACCTAGCCCCTGCGCCTTGGGCCTTGGTGGGAGGCGCACCAGCCCACTAAGGGGCTGGTCCCTCACCACTCTTGGCCCACGCAACCTTCTGGGGTTGGTGGCCCCACCTGGTGGACCCCGGGGACCCCCCTGGTGGTCCCGGTACATTACCGATAAAACCCGAAACTCTTTCGGTGACCAAAACAGGACTTCCCATATATAAATCTTTACCTCCGGACCATTCCGGAACTCCTCGTGACGTCCGGGATCTCATCCGGGACTCCGAACAACATTCGGTAACCACATACAAACTTCCTTTATAACCCTAGCGTCATCGAACCTTAAGTGTGTAGACCCTACGGGTTCGGGAGACATGCAGACATGACCGAGACGTTCTCCGGTCAATAACCAACAGCGGGATCTGGATACCCATGTTGGCTCCCGCATGTTCCACGATGATCTCATCGGATGAACCATGATATCAAGGACTTAATCAATCCCGTATACAATTCCCTTTGTCTATCGGTACGATACTTGTCCGAGATTCGATCGTCGGTATCCCGATACCTTGTTCAATCTTGTTACCGGCAAGTCTCTTTTACTCGTTCCATAACACATCATCCCGTGATCAACTCCTTGATCACATTGTGCACATTATGATGATGTCCTACCGAGTGGGCCCAGAGATACCTCTCCGTTTTCACGGAGTGACAAATCCCAGTCTTGATTTGTACCAACCCAACAGACACTTTCGGAGATACCCGTAGTGCACCTTTATAGTCACCCAGTTACGTTGTGACGTTTGGCACACCCAAAGCATTCCTACGGTATCCGGGAGTTGCACAATCTCATGGTCTAAGGAAATGATACTTGACATTATAAAAGCTTTAGCATACGAACTACATGATCTTGTGCTAGGCTTAGGATTGGGTCTTGTCCATCACATCATTCTCCTAATGATGTGATCCCGTTATCAATGACATCCAATGTCCATGGTCAGGAAACCGTAACCATCTATTGATCAACGAGCTAGTCAACTAGAGGCTTACTAGGGACATGGTGTTGTCTATGTATCCACACATGTATCTGAGTTTCCTATCAATACAATTCTAGCATGGATAATAAACGATTATCATGAACAAGGAAATATAATAATAACCTATTTATTATTGCCTCTAGGGCATATTTCCAACACTTTGATCATCATCAAAGCGTATATTCCAACTCTGAGATGCTTACTCCAGTCCTTAGAAGGATTGCTAGAGCTTTGCATACTTGTTAGCATCTTTCAGGATTGTTAAAACCTTCTGGTTGTATCACATACAACCTTTCCTCAAGAAAATCGTCAGGAAACAATGTTTTTGACATCCTATCTGCAAGATTTCATAAATAATGCAGTGACTGCTAATATAATTCCAACAGACTCTTAGCATCGCTACGAGTGAGAAAGTCTCACCGTAGTCAACTCCTTGAACTTGTCGGGAAACATCTTAACGACAAGTCGAGCTTTCTTAATGGTGACATTTACCATCATTGTCCGTCTTCCTTTTAAAATCCATCTGTACTCAACAGCCTTACGACCATCGAAAAGTCTACACTTTGTTTTCATACATGGATCCTCTCTCGGATTTTATGGCCTCGAGCCATTTATTGGAATCCGGGCCCACCATCGCTTCTCCAGAGCTCATAGGTTCATTGTTGTCTAGCAACATGACCTCCAAGACAGGATTGCGTACCACTCTGAAGCAGTACACATCCTCGTCGACCTACGAGGTTTGGCAGTGACTTGATCCGAGGCTTCATGATCACTATCATCAGCTTCCACTTCAGTTGGTGTAGGTGCCACAGGAACAACTTCCTGTGCCCTGCTACACACTAGTTGTAGTGACAGTTCAATAACCTCATCAAGTCTCCACCATCCTCCACTCAATTCTTTCGAGAGAAACTTTTCCTCGAGAAAGGACCCGATTCTAGAAACAATCCCTATTGCTTTCGAATCTGAAACAGGAGGTATACCCAACTATTTTGGGTACTCTATGAAGATGCATTTTATCCCTTTGGGTTCGAGCTTATCAGCCTGAAACTTTTTCACATAAGCGTTGCAGTCCCAAACTTTTAAGAAATGACAGCTTAGGTTTCTCTAAACCATAGTTCATACGGTGTCATCTCATTGGAATTACGTGGTGCCCTATTTAAAGTGAATGTGGTTGTCTCTAATGCCTAACCCATGAACGATAGTGGTAATTCGATAAGAGACATCATGGTTTGCATCATATCCAATAGGGTGCAGTTATGATGTTCGGACACACCATCACACTATGGTGTTCCAGGCAGTACTAGTCGTGAAACAATTTCCACAATGTCTCAATTGTGTACCAAACTCGCAACTCAGATATTCATCTCTATGATCATATCATAGATATGTTATCCTCTTGTCACGACGATATTCTACTTCATTCTGAAATTACTTGAACCATTCAATAATTCAGACTTGTGTTTCATCAAGTAAATATACTCAGTATCTACTCAAATCATCTGTGAAGTAAGAGCATAACGATATCCACTGCTTGCCTCAGCACTCATTGGACTGCACACATCAAAATGTGTTACTTCCAACAAGTTGCTTTCTTGTTCCATTTTACTGAAACCGAAGCTTTCAGTCATCTTGCCCATGTGGTATGATTTGCATATCTCAAGTGATTCAAAATCAAGTGAGTCCAAACGGTCCATCTGCATGGAGTTTCTTCATGCGTATATACCAATAGACATGGTTCACATGTCTCAATCCTTTTCAAAAATGAGTGAGCCCAAAGATCCATCAACATGGAGCTTTTTCATGCGTTTTATACCAATATGACTTATACGGCAGTGCCACAAGTAGGTGGTACTATCATTACTATCTTGTATCTTTTGGCATGAACATGTGTATCACTATGATCGAGATTCAATAAACCATTCATTTTAGGTGCAAGACCATTGAAGGTATTATTCAAATAAATAGAGTAACCATTATTCTCCTTAAATGAATAACCGTATTGCGATAGACATAATCCAATCATGTCTATGCTCAACGCAAACACCAAATAACAATTATTTAGGTTTAACACCAATCTCGATGGTAGAGGGAGCGTGCGATGCTTGATCACATCAACCTTGGAAACACTTCCAACACATCTCGTCAGCTCACCTTCAGCTAGTCTCCGTTTATTCCGTAGCTTTTATTTCGAGTTACTAACACTTAGCAACCGAACCGGTATCTAATACCCTGATGCTACTAGGAGTACTAGTAAGGTACACATTCACATAATGTATATCCAATATACTTCTATCGACAGCCTTCTCATCTACCAAGTATCTAAGGTAATTCGGCTCCAGTGGTTGTTCCCCTTATTACAGAAGCACTCAGTCTCAGGTTTGGGTTCAACCTTGGGTTTCTCCACTAGAGCAGCAGCTGATTTGCCGTTTCATGAAGTATCCCTTCTTGCCCTTGCCCTTCTTGAAACTAGTGGTTTCACTAACCATCAACAATTGATGCTCCTTCTTGATTTCTACTTTCGCAGTGTCAAACATCACGAATATTTCAAGGATCATCATATCTATCCCTGATATGTTATAGTTCATTACGAAGCTCTAGTAGCTTGGTGGCAATGACTTTGGAGAAACATCACTATCTTATCTGGAAGATCAACTCCCACTCGATTAAAGTGATTGTTGTACTCAGACAATCTGAGCACAAGCTCAACGATTGAGCTTTTCTCCCTTAGTTTGTAGGCTAAGAAAATCGTCGGAGGTCTTATACCTCTTGACGTGGGCACGAGCCTGAAATCCCAATTTCAGCCCTCGAAACATCTCATATGTTCCGCGACATTTCAAAAATGTCTTCGGTGCCTTAATTCTAAACCATTTATCATTACCAAACTATCATGTAGTCATCAAAACGTGTATGTCAGATGTTCGCAACATCCACAGACCACGTTCGAGGTCCAGCACACCGAGCGGTGCATTAAGGACACAAGCCTTCTACTGTCCGCATAATTGCTACTATCAACTTTCAACTATATTTTCTCTAGGAACATATCTAAAACAGTAGAACTAAAGCGCGAGCTTACGACATAATTTGCAAAGATCTTTTGACTATGTTCAGGATAATTAAGTTCATCTTATGAACTCCCACTCAGATAGACATCCCTCTAGTCATCTAAGTGATTACATGATCCGAGTCAACTAGGCCGTGTCCGATCATCACGTGAGACGGACTAGTCAACGTCGGTGAACATCTTCATGTTGATCATATCTACCATACGACTCATGCTCGACCTTTCGGTCTTCTGTGTTCCGAGGCCATGTCTGTACATGCTAGGCTCGTCAAGTCAACCTAAGTGTTTGCATGTGTTCCGAGGCCATGTCTGTACATGCTAGGCTCGTCAACACCCGTTGTATGTGAACGTAAGAATCTATCACACCCGATCATCACGTGGTGCTTCGAAACGACGAACTTTCGCAATGGTGCACAGTTAGGGGGAACACTTTCTTGAAATTTTAATGAGGGATCATCTTATTTACTACCGTTGTTCTAAGCAAATAAGATGCAATAACATGATAAACATCACATGCAATCAAATAGTGACATGATATGGCCATCATCACTTTGCTCCTTTTGATCTCCATCTTCGGGGCTCCATGATCATCGTCGTCACCGGCATGACACCATGATCTCCAGCATCATGATCTCCATGAAGTTGTCATGTCAACTATTACTTCTACTACTACAGCTAATGGTTAGCAATAAAGTAAAGTAATTACATGACGTTTATGTTGACACGCAGGTCATAAATAAATTAAGACAACTCCTATTGCTCCTGCCGGTTGTCATACTCATCGACATGCAAGTCGTGATTCCTATTACAAGAATATGATCAATCTCATACATCACATATATCATTCATCACATCCTTTTGGCCATATCACATCACATGGCATACCCTGCAAAAACAAGTTAGACGTCCTCTAATTGTTGTTTGCATGTTTTACGTGGCTGCTATGGGTTTCTAGCAAGAACGTTTCTTACCTATGCAAAACCACAACGTGATATGTCAATTGCTATTTACCCTTCATAAGGACCCTTTTTATCGAATCCGATCCGACTAAAGTAGGAGAGACAGACACCCGCCAGCCACCTTATGCATCTAGTGCATGTCTGTCGGTGGAACCGGTCTCACGTAAGAGTACGTGTAAGGTTGGTCCGGGCCGCTTCATCCCACAATGCCGCCGAATCAAGATTGACTAGTAACGGTAAGCATATTGAACAAAATCAACGCCCACAACTACTTTGTGTTCTACTCGTGCAAAGAATCTACGCAATAGACCTAGCTCATGATGCCACTGTTGGGGAACGTAGCAGAAATTCAAAAAAATTCCTACGTGTCACCAAGATCTATCTATGGAGAAACCAGCAACGAGGGGAAGGAGAGTGAATCTACATACCCTTGTAGATCGCTAAGCGGAAGCGTTCAAGTGAACGGGGTTGATGGTGTCGTACTCGTCGTGATCCAAATCACCGATGATCCTAGTGCCGAACGGACGGCACCTCCGCGTTCAACACACGTACAGCCCGGTGACGTCTCCCATGCCTTGATCCAGCAAGGAGAGAGGGAGAGGTTGAGGAAGACTCCGTCCAGCAGCAGCACAACGGCGTGGTGGTGGTGGAGGAGCGTGGCAATCCTGTAGGGCTTCGCCAAGCACCACAGAAGAGGAGGAAGAACTTGGGAGAGGGGAGGGCTGCGCCTGCACAGGAGAGGAACTCGTGTGTTTGGTCAGCCCCTAGGCCTCACTATTTATAGGAGGAGGGGAGGGGCTGCGCCCCCATCTAGGGTTCCCTCCCTAGGGGTGGCGGCAGCCCCAAAACCCATCTAGGGTTGCGACCAAGGGGGGAGAGGGGGAGGCGCACCAGGGGTGGGCCTTAGGGCCCATCTGCCCTAGGGTTTGCCCCCTTCCCCTCTAGGAGGCTCCTTGGGCCTTGGTGGGGGGGGGGGGGCGCACCAGCCCACCTGGGGCTGGTCCCCTCCCACACTTGGCCCACGCAACCTTCTGGGGCTGGTGGCCCCACTTGGTGGACCCCCGGACACCTCCGATGGTCCCGGTACACTACCGGTGATGCCCAGAACTCTTCCGGTGGCCAAAACCATACTTCCTATACATAAATCTTTACCTCCGGACCATTCCGGAACTCCTCGTGACGTCCGGGATCTCATCCGGGACTCCGAGCAACATTCGGTAACCACATACAAGCTTCCTTTATAACCCTAGCGTCATCGAACCTTAAGTGTGTAGACCCTACGGGTTTGGGAGACATGCAGACATGACCGAGACGTTCTCCGGTCAATAACCAACAGCGGGATCTGGATACCCATGTTGGCTCCCACATGTTCCATGATGATCTCATCGGATGAACCACGATGTCAAGGACTTAATCAATCCCGTATACAATTCCCTTTGTCTATCGGTACGATACTTGCCCGAGATTTGATCGTCGGTATCCCGATACCTTGTTCAATCTCGTTACCGGCAAGTCTCTTTCACTCGTTCCACAACACATCATCCCGTGATCAACTCCTTGATCACATTGTGCACATTATGATGATGTCCTACCGAGTGGGCCCAGAGATACCTCTCCGTCACACGGAGTGACAAATCCCAGTCTCGATTCGTGCCAACCCAACAGACACTTTCGGAGATACCGGTAGTGTACCTTTATAGCCACCCAGTTACGTTGTGATGTTTGGCACACCCAAAGCACTCCTACGGTATCCGGGAGTTGCACAATCTCATGGTCTAAGGAAATGATACTTGACATTAGAAAAGCTTTAGCATATGAACTACATGATCTTGTGCTAGGCTTAGGATTGGGTCTTGTCCATCACATCATTCTTCTAATGATGTGATCCCGTTATCAATGACATCCAATGTCCATGGTCAGGAAACCGTAACCATCTATTGATCAACGAGCTAGTCAACTAGAGGCTTACTAGGGACATGGTGTTGTCTATGTATCCACACATGTATCTGAGTTTCCTATCAATACAATTCTAGCATGGATAATAAACGATTATCATGAACAAGGAAATATAATGATAACCTATTTATTATTGCCTCTAGGGCATATTTCCAACAGTCTCCCACTTGCACTAGAGTCAATAATCCAGTTCACATAGATATGTGATTAACACTCAAAGTCACATCCCCATGTGACTAACACCCAAAGAGTTTACTAGAGTCAATACTCTAGTTCACATTACCATGTGATTAACACTCGATGAGTTCTGGGTTTGATCATGTTATGCTTGTGAGAGATGTTATAGTCAACGAGTCTGAACCTTTCAGATCCGTGTGTGCTTTACAAATCTCTATGTCATCTCCTAGATGCAGCTACCATGTTCTATTTGGAGCTATTCCAAATAACTGTTCTACTATACGAATCCAGTTTACTACTCAGAATAATCTGGATTAGTGTCAAAGTTTGCATCGGCGTAACCCTTTACGACGAACTCTTTTACCACCTCCATAATCGAGAAAATTCCTTAGTCCACTAGTTACTAAGGATAACTTTGACCGCTGTCCTGTGATCCATTCTTGGATCACTCTTGTACCCCTTGACTGACTCATGGCAAGGCACACTTTAGGTGCGGTACACAACATAGCATACTGTAGAGACTATGTCTAAAGCATAGGGGACGACCTTCGTCCTTTCTCTCTATTCTGCCACAGTCAGGTTTCGAGTCTTACTCAATGTTCACACCTTATAACACAGCCAAGATCTCCTTCTTTGCCGATCCATTTTGAACTCCTTCAAAATCTTGTCACGGTATGTATTCATTTGAAAGTACTATTAAGCGTTTTGATCTATCCTTATAGATCTTAATGCTCAATACTCAAGTAGCTTAATCCAGGTTTTCCATTGAAAAATACTTTTCAAATAACTCTGCATGCTTTCCAGAAATTCTACATCATTTCCGATAAACAATATGTTAACAACATATACTCATCGGAAATTCTATAGTGCTCCCACTCACTTCTTTGGAAATGCAAGTTTCTCATAAACTTTGTATAAACCCAAAATCTTTGATCATCATCAAAGCATATATTCCAACTCTGAGATGCTTACTCCAGTCCTTAGAAGGATTGCCCGATTTCAAGAACCCCCTCTTGCCAAACCCACGGGGTAATCATGACGGGTTGCATGATGATGATCCATATCGGCGCCCTACGCTTGCTTACTATTGGGAACAAGTGATAGTCTACACAGGAAGCTCGCATGTGCGGTACAAGTGCTATATGAACGAGCTGGACACCTTGACTGTTGAGCAGGTTTTGAGAAGTTCGATGAGATAAAATTTAGTCAAGAATAAAACTTATGTAGCTAACAATGTATCTCTTTGTTTTGCAGGTATATTGGTTGCCTTATGTGGAAGATCGTGACTTTGATCTTAATGAGATGTGCACGCGTGATAGCCATCTTTGGCGGGCGAGGTGCCCAATGATATGCTTCTTCGCCATCGAGTGGCACTTTGTAGACCGTGTGGCAAGACAATTTGGAAAAAGACAAGGTATTCCAATTGAGGAGAGCAAGGAGGAAATTCAATCTCTGCATCGGTAAGCAAGCATGCCTTGAGTATGTAGTAGAGCATTGAATAAGTAAATGTTTGCTAATGCTTTGTCCCGTGCATCATTTGTAGGTTCGATCGAAGGAACAATCAGGATATATCGGATTGGGCAAACAAACACCGTGCATGGATAGAAATTTGGAATCAAAGAGACACGCTAGTGCAATCAGAGAACAGACCTCACAATCAGCCCGCATATCAGAAGTATCAAGTGTGGTATGCGGATCGTTACCGGTTAAAGCTGAAGCCAGGTTGGACTCACGACGAGTGGTCGGAGTTGGTGTCTGAAGACCCGGAGACTGCAGAAGGTTATCATACCTTCAACACGGCTGTGAGAGACACCAGAGGGGCTCATGTTGACTACGCACCAATGCATGACGAAATGGTAGCCTGTTTGACCTATTCTAACATATTTGCATCATGTTGTCTTCTTTCAAATACATAGTTTGGTGTGTTCATGAATTGCAGGGCCGAGAGTTGCTTCCGTGCGTCAACGATGCCAATCATTAACATGTATATTTCTCGCCTTCGCCGCCGTAATCAAATGCGAGCATGGCCAATGATACTTACTAGGCCTCTCGCACTGGCACCACCGAGTCTTCAGTTTCACCTCAAATGCAGCACCACCATATTGTCTACCGTCTCGTGTTGTGCCACCTGGCTCATCAATTTGATAGATCATTTCAAGTCTATCGAATATGATAACTTGTTGCCGTGAAGACTTGCTTGCTTGTAACTGCAACCATTCATCAACCTTTTCCGGATAATCCTTTTTTTCACCTATCCATTTTGCAGTCTCTTCAGAATGCCTCTGAAAGTACTCATTAAGCTTGAAGAAGGTGTACTCCACTATTGCAGTCACCGGCAATGCACGAGCACCCTTCAACACATTGTTGAAACATTCTACGAGATTGCTCGTCATGTCGCCATATCGCCAACCACCATCGTCATGAGCGCGTGCCCACTTGTGCTTCTCGCTTAAATTCCTAGTTAAGAACTCTTTTCCCCCTTCGTTCACCGCTGCAAAGAGTTTGTTGTACCGAGCATCGAAACCTTGGGTGGTGAAGGCCACACATACATGGGTAAGGTCTTTGCTGAGCTCCTTGCTCTTACATGCCCGGTAAAAGTTGGCCACGAAATGCCTCATGCACCATCTGTGGTGAAGCTTTGGAAATCCTGGAATAATAATGTCCATTGCCTTGAGTATGCCATGATGCCGGTCCAATATGATGCATACCTCCCTAGCCCCAATCACGTTGTTCCTAACATGACCCATGAACCACTCCCAGTTGTCTTGGTGCTCGGAAGGCACCAAAGCAAATGCACACGGCAACACGTTGTCGTTTGATGAGTGCGCCATTGCTACCATTAGTGCTCCCTTATATCTACCGGTCAAGAACGTGCCATCTATAGACAAGACCGGACGACAATGCTGAAACGCCTCCACACATTGTCCATAACTCCAGAAGGCACGGTGGAACACTCCCTCGTGATCCTCGACCACATGAAACATGTCCGGGTTCCTATGTGCAATCGCGGCCAACAACCTTGGGAGCTGGTTGTATGCTTCTTCATATCCACCGTACAACATCCTAATAGCATTTGCCTTTGCCTTCCATGCCTTCCCATACTTCACTTCATAACCAAATTGTTTTTTCACCGTCCGCATGAGAAACCTCACTTTCACAGTGGGATCAAAGGCTATGTCCTTCATCCATTTGTATCCAAGATACTCAGATGTGAGTTGACGGTGTGTCTCTCTAAGTCGTTTCGATGGCGGTTTGCATCTATGAGTGGTATCACAACTTTTTAACACCCATTCGTCGGTTTCTTTAAGCTTTCTTGCACGAACCTTCCATGTGCATTCCTTTTGCTCACACACCACGGTGTAACGCAACTTCATGTCGGAGTGCTCAACATAAATTGGCCTATGGTTTCGAATGGCATAGTCAGCCAACCAAAACTTCAGCATAGGCAAGCTCAGAAACTTCAATCCTTTCTTCAAATAAGCATTCTCGTCCTCATTCTCCACCCTTGGTTCTCCTGGATCCGGGCATGGTGTTGGCTCAATCGCCGTCATTCTCATTCCACCGTCAACAACAGCTTTATGGGCAAGGCTGAGATCTTTAAACAAGTGAGTTCGTTTTTGTAAGCCCGTCAGCTCAAAGTGGATTTGGTTCTCCTCCTTTGTGAATCCATCCTCGTCCAACTGTTCAACTGGACCCTCGTCATCCGAGTCATACGCATATTGACACCTAAAAGGCAAGTCACGATCCATGTCCTTTTGCGCTATGTACACATCCAAGTCACCAACATCATTACCATGAAACCCTTCCTCTTGCTCTTCGTCGTCATCATAAGCATCTTCATCCTCTTGAATTACTTCGTCACTAGCAATCACCTCAACTTCATTTGCTTGGCTAGTTGGTGGTTGGCTAGAAGCATTGGGGGCATACAACTCAACCTCATTTGCTTTGATAGATGGTACACGGGGACGTGGTTGGGGATAAACATTAGGGGCATCAACCACAACCCTATGCTCAACAAGTGGCACCATTGTCCTCTCGCTCATGTCATCCATTGGGGAAGAGACATGCCGGTTCAAATCAATGGTAAACCGAGGAGATTCAACCTTGGTGGCAAACAATTCAAATGACTTGTCTTCCGATTGGGATACTTTTTCCTTGTATACATCCCAATGCAAATCCGAGGTGATAGGCATACTTTTCAAGCGAGATTTGGCTCCAACTCCAACATCATACCTTCCTATTAACTTAACATCAACATTGGTGTCCATCCACTCTAAGACTTGTCTCACTTTAGCAACAACATCCTCATAGGTAGGGCTTGTATCAAAAACCAATGGTTCCTCACCCGTGTCGGCATTGTTACTCAAGAATGACTCCTTGTCCATGTAATGAACATTAACAAGTCTCTCCATCTAAAAATAACATGAATGCATTTAAGACTTCAATGAGAATTGGTGTGTTTATCCAAATACATCTAATTATATCCAAATCATATCAACACTAAATTATTGGTGATGTCCACAAAAGTATCACTAATTAACACACACTAAGCAAAGTTAACCCTAATCACTAACTAACCCTAACCCCCAATCTTTCTACTCAACAAGCATATATTCCTACTACACACCATGCATAGCACTATATTATCAAAGTTAACCAAGCCATTCACACTAACATAAGGGAGAAAGCATGAACTAGGGTTCCACCAACATGTATAAAATGCAACCAAAATAACAAGATTTGACAAAAAATAATTGAATGATTTGAGGGAGATTACCACAAGCAACAAAGTGATGAAAAGATCCACCTAAGGAAAGCACCTTTTGGGGAGGATTTGAGGGGGGAGCTTGAGGGGTGAGAGAGAGTGGGGGGGCAGCAGCTCTTCTTCAAGCTCGGGCTGGATTGGGGAAAGTGTGTGGGGTGGGTCCCACACACTTTCCCCAAGGGTTATTCTGTTACCAGGGCCAGACGCCAGGGTCCCTGGCGTCTGGCCCCTTTGCCACGTCAGCAAGTCAACGGGCAGGCGGTCAGTGCGGGCCAGGGGCCAGACGCCAGGGACCCTGGCGTCTACTTCGCAACCCAGACGTCAGGGACCTTGACGTCACCAAGAAAGGTCAGAAACGAATTTTTTTTCCAAACGAGGTCAAAACGGGATTTACTTAGCACAAAGGGTCAGAACAGTAATTTTGTCCGGCGGAAGGATGCAGATGCTTGAGAAAACGAATCATTGTTTTGTTTTCGCATACACACCACACCATTGTGGAGGTGGAGCAGACCTCGCCGGACAAAACCCTGGCGCCAAGTGGACGTGCCGGCATCCAAAGCCGGTGACCCCATCGGCACGGCACTCCTCACCACCGCCCCGCATTGGAGGTCCATGCCGTAGTACGTACGTAGTAGATGTGTGCGCATGGTGTGAGCGCCTCTCCTTTTCTGTATTTTAGCGAAGGACAAATCAAACAGGGTGCTAGTACGTACTATTATTGTGGCCATAGTGATATGTGGTAATACTGTTATGGTCTCGCATCTAGACAGAACATTCCACTGTACTACATCCGTCCTGATTTATTAGTCTCATTTTGTATTCTGTGCTAAATTTTGATTTTAAATTTAACTAATAAAATGTTAATGCATGTCATAAAAAACAATATAATTATAAACTATGTTCTAATACGAATCCAACGATATAATGCCGTAGATGTGGATTCTATCAAGATACGTAGTACTTACTATAGATGTGTGCATATGGTGTGAGCGCCTCTCCTTTTCTGTATTTTCGCAAAGGACAGATGAAACAGGGTACTAGTACGTATTATTGTGGCCGTAGTGATATGCTCTTACGTTCTGGAAGGTTGTTGGGGGAAAATCTCTATTTTGTCTTTTAGGAAGATGATCTCACATGTAGGATGCAGTTTTTGAATTCTTAATTACTCCTTCCGTTTTTATTTAGTTCACATATTAAATTTGACTGAAATCAAATTTCATAAAATTTGACCAAGTTTATAAAAAACAATATAAACATTTACCATATCAAATCTAACGGTATTGATTTGTTATTGTATATGCCAATATTTTTTTTAGAAACTTTGTCAAAGCTTACAGAGCTTGACTTTGACCAAAACTAATATACGAACTAAATAAAAACGGAGGGAATACCTACTCCCTTAGTTCGAAAAAGCTTGTCCCTTAAATGGACGTATCCAGCATCAAGTTAGTGCTAGATACATCCATTTGATGGACAAGCTTGGGACAAGCTTTCTCGGTCAGAGGGAATAATATTTTACGTGATTGAATTGAATCATCACCTGCTAAAGCAAGCACGAAAAATGAACAAGGAGGTTCAGGCAAATCGGTTCAGTCCTAGCGGGAGCGAAAAAAAACCAGCATGAAGGGGGTGAGAGGTGAGGCAAAACTAAACCAGTAAGACGGGACTATCAGCTAGACGCAGAGTATCTGAGCTCGAGCTTAAATTATCTCAGATGAACAGTAAAAAAACAGAAATTTCTTCTAGTAAACTCTGATAAATGTTCTAAGTGCTTGCAAATTTTCATCATGATATCACATTTGTGGAAGGTGTGAAAAAAATTGAAGCTCTGAAAATGCTATTTTCGAAAGCATTTTGGAGCATTGATTTTATTTTATTTGCCACGGCTTCCACGAATATGATCTCATAATGAAAATTTGCAAACTCTTAGAACATTTGTCAAAGTTTACCAAAAATTAATCATAATTTCTTTAATTTTTTAAATTTTACTATTCATCCAAGCTAATTCGAGCTCGAGCTCAGAAGGGTACTTTCCCTATCAACTCCTCTTTAATAATAATAGGATCCTGAGTATAGTACTATGTAGTATGTACTAGGATTTGAGATTATCAAGATATAGGTGTAGCAAAGTCCTTGAAAAATAGGACCCTGATAAGTGTCACACGTATGTCATGACACATGGCAACTCCGAATGTTTTTTGTGGTGGTATAAGTTTAGTGACGTGAGGATGACAAGTTTAGTTGTTAAGCATGATAACTTTCTTTTCGAATGACAAGTTTTGATTTATTTTTTAGGCTTATTGTTTCTTTTTGAATGGGTCCTGAGTGTTATGTGTCACACCTGTGGCATTTATCCTTTTAGGAAAAATATGGTGTGGCACGGAAAAAATGCATGCAGCGATGCACGCCGGCCTTTAAATGACACACTCCACGTCTTCACTCACTGCAGAGTCACAGGCTCATAACCTAGTGTAGGCACTCCACTCGATCAAGCTCTAGCTCCTGCCCCCCTGCCATGGCAAGCTTCAACCACGCCAACGACACCGGCTCTCCCCCGGCTGCGGCTGCTACGCCTACGCTCCGACTTGGACCCCTTCCGCTAGACGCCGGCGAGTTCCGGCGTCAGGGACGTCAAGTTGTGGACTTCATCGCGGACTACTACGACCGCATTGACGAGTACCCTGTTCGCCCGACCGTCGCTCCCGGGTTCCTAGCACGGCAGCTTCCCGACACCGCGCCGTCGTGGCCGGAGCCCGACGCGCTCGCCTCGGCGCTGCGTGACGTCCGCGAGCTCATCCTTCCCGGTGTCACCCACTGGCAGAGCCCCCGCCATTTCGCGCACTTCGCGGCGACGGCGAGCAACGTGGGCGCGCTCGGCGAGGCTCTCGCCGCGGGCCTCAACATCAACCCTTTCACCTGGCCCGCCTCGCCAGCGGCCACCGAGCTCGAGACCGTTGTTACAGATTGGCTGGGTAAGGCGCTGCACCTCCCGGAGCAGCTGCTCTTCTGCGGTGGCGGCGGCGGCACGCTGCTGGGGACGTCGTGCGAGGCCATGCTCTGCACCATCGTCGCCGCGAGGGACCGGAAGCTCGCCGAAGTAGGAGGCGAGGAGAGGATGGGCGACCTCGTCGTCTACTGCTCCGACCAGGCCCACTTCTCGTTCAAGAAGGCCGCGCACGTCGCCGGCATTCGCCGGGCGAACTGCCGGGTGATACCAACGTGCCGCGAGAGCGGCTTCACGCTGTCGCCGGCGGCACTGCAGGCCGCCGTGCGCGCCGACGAGGCGGCTGGGAGAGTCCCTCTCTTCCTGTGCGCGACTGTGGGGACCACTCCGACGGCGGCGGTCGACCCTCTCCGCGAGCTGTGCGCCGCAGTGGCCGGGCACGGGGTGTGGGTACACGTGGACGCAGCCTACGCCGGCGCAGCGTGCATTTGCCCGGAGTTCAGCCATATCACCGCGGGCGCCGAGGCCGTGGACTCGTTCAGCACGAACCCGCACAAGTGGCTCCTGGCCAACATGGACTGCTGCGCGCTGTGGGTGCGGCATCCCACGGCGCTCGTGGCGGCGCTCGGCACCGACGACGACGTGATCCTCAAGGACGCGGCGGCGTCCGCCGTCGTGGACTACAAGGACTGGCAGGTGGCGCTAAGCCGCCGGTTCCGCGCGCTGAAGCTGTGGCTCGTGCTCCGCTGCCACGGCGTGGAGGGCCTCCGCGGCTTCGTGCGCGCCCACGTGCGCATGGCCTCGGCCTTGGAGGCCATGGTGCGCGCCGACCCGCGGTTCGAGGTGCCCGTGCCGGCGCGGTTCGGGCTCGTGTGCTTCCGCCTCCGCCCCGCCGACGACGGCACGGCCGAGGCCACGACGAACGAGCTCAACCAGAGGCTGCTGGAGGCGGTGAACGCGACGGGGCGCGCGTACATGAGCTGCGCGGTGGTGGGCGGCATGTACGTGCTGCGGTGCGCCATCGGGAACTCGCTGACGGAGGAGCGGCACGTCCGGGAGGCGTGGAGCGTCGTGCAGAAGCAAGTCGACGCGGTGCTGACCCCGGCGGTCGCCGGCGTCGCTCCGGCTGCTCGTTCGAAGGGGCGTACGGCTGAGGATGCCCGTGGCATGGAGACCAGCGTGCATGAGAAATGGCGCTCACCGCCGCGCACTGCGTACCACGTGATTCGTTCTTACGCGTTGGCTTTCCTCTTGGGTAAATAAAAGGAACTGGTGAGATTAGGGTGTAGTGCGAAAATCCTAGACACACGGACAATCACGGGCGGATTACGGAAATATTCTCATTAATTAACTTTCGCCCCCCTGATTTTCATGTGGGCGGGCCCCGTTTCCGCCTTAATCTCCAATTAAACCATGCCAGCTAATCAGAGTCCGTTGATTCGGTAGTCATCGGCCCGTGTGTGTAGCATTGCCGCCTTGCCGGGGTGTACTGTCCTGTCCATGGATTAATATTGGATTTGGATACTTTCGAAAATAAATAAATATTGGATTTGGATGTGAAGGTGTATCAATGGCTCGGAGACGTCACAACACAAAAGCATTTCTAAGCGAAGCAGACATGGATCAATCATGTGTTTTTCACTAGTTTTTTTTTTGCACCATTTTCATTAAAAAAAATCCTGCTGTGGTGTTCATCTATTGCTCAGCTTTTCTCTATCATTTCCAGACAACTTCACTTGCTGACTTACAATTTGTCGGAGTAATGGGCCACAGGTAGGCTAACCCGAGGCCCAGAACCTTTCAAGACATCGGAGCCGGCTGCGCCCCTCAAAACGCCAAGACGAAGAGCCGTCTTCTGAAGGCCGGCTGGAGGAACAGTCGGCCGCCCATAAACGGCCGAGTCCTAGAGGCAAGACCATGACAAGCCGACTTCTATCCGGCGGCTTCTAGAGAAGCCGCCCCGAGGAGTCGGCCCGCGGCACCAACGAAGCTCGTGCCCACATCAAGGGGGGCGGGACAGGGGATGGCTGCAGTGTAGCCCATCCCCTCCCCCTTTCCAGGGGCTGGCGTGGCCACAGTACGTTGTACTGGCGGAGATCTCCGCCCGGCGCGGCACTGTTACCATGCCACCCCTGACATCATCACGAGCAGGCGGAGTCCTGCTCCCACGACGGCCTGTCGGTACGGCCCCAGGACGACGGACCCCCACCAGTCAGCGAGAGTCTGGAAGACAGCAAGAGCCCTACCAGTCGGACCCGATGGAGGTCGGCCCCTAACAGTCGGCCCGCCCCCTCCTTGGTACCCTCGCGCCATCAACCAGACGAGACACGGAGTGGCTACAGTAATCGTCCGCCAGGCGGCGGAGCTTTAGCCACGACCCCCTGACCAAGCCTGCGTCATTAGAGGCACGGCAACAGTGATCAGCTGCCGACAAGACCCGAGAGCGGCGGGGACGGCCTGTAGGCCCCGTACCCAACCAGGCGGCGGGCCCCAGAGGTCGGCGAAGAAGCCGGCGACCGAAGAGACTGACGGTCGGGCCCTACGCCCAGCCGGATTATCATTGTACCCCTGGGGGGTAGGCCTATATAAACCTCCCAGGGCACCCATGCAAAGGGTTCCCAACCTGTTAGAACTAGACCAGATCATAGAGAGAGGAGAGAGCTAGCCTTGCCTTCTCCTACCTCTAGCATACAGCTCAAGGAGCACTTGTATATTCACTTGTGCCCTAGTGATCATGCGGAGACCCCGCAGAGCAGGACTAGGGGTGTTATCTCCTAGGAGAGCCCCGAACCTGGGTAAAGTATGCCGGCATTCGTGTCTACGCCTCATCCCGCTTCCGGGCACCGGCGACGTTCTACTCGCTCCCACCATGATAAGCCATCCATTGGCATATGTCGCACCCAACCCCCGACATTTGGCGCCCACCGTGGGGCGAGGTGCACCATCGTCCGGAGACCTGTTCTGGACGGGAACCCTTTTCCTCCCTGGCGAGCGTAGCCAGCCCGGCACGCCAGACGGAGTCTACGCCGACGTGCTGCTTGGCGCGGAGCTCGCCTGCGCGGCGAGCTACCTCACTGACCTTGTTGGCGAGGTGCGCCTCTCCGACGAGCCCGTGTCTGATGCGGGCACCGACGGCCTGGAGAGTCGCCTCGTCAGCCTCCTCGATCAGCTCCATGTAGCCAGCGAGCCTGCTGCGGACTTGGAGTCCGTTGGCTCCACCGACCCGATGCTTGTCGACTCCGACACCGCGTCGCTTGACGCGTTCCCCACCAACGTGGTGGTCTACGACGAGCCGCCTCTCTGCGCGGAGGGCGGCGAAAGCGCCGCCACGGAGGTGCTTGTCATCAGCCACAGCGAGCACTCCGGTGGAGGTGCTCACGACCCGCTTGACGCAGCACTGCAAGACCTGACGGCGCCCATCCCAAAAGACGCCGACGCCGAGATGCTGGAAGCACGCCGCATCCAGCTCGTCGAAGGCGCCAAGAAGTTGGCCAGCATGAGACGCCTGTCGGAAGCCTACCAGCGCGAGATGGACTGCGCTGTGGGCAGCACGCCGGCTCCAGCTGGGACCAGCCGCCTTGGCACGGTCCAGCAGCGCGGCGTGGCCATCGCCAACCTGTTCGGGGCGGATCGCCCCGTCTATGCCACGCCTGCGGAAAACATCCGGGCTGCCAAGGCGGCAGCAGACGAGCTGGACAAGTTCGAGGGTGAAGAACGTCGCCTGATGGCGGAGCGCGTCCAGTGGCTCCTCGACGCGGCTGCTGAGCAGCACGAGGCCGGTTGCCGCACTGAAGCGCCCCACCGGCAGAATGACGATCTGCCTCCCCGCCAAGATCAAGGCGCGACATCTCGGACGCCGACTGGTGGCATCCGCGAAAGAAGAGACAAGGAGTCGGCTGCCAGCCGCAGTCGGACTCGCATCACCATAGAGCGCGACGAAGATGGCCGCCCGAGAGCAGTGGAACGACGGGACTACTGCCCGCCTCCTCCCCCTCGCCGGGAAAGGCGCATCTCCCCGCTGCCTGTTGATCACCCGACACTCGGCGACCGCCTTGGCCGCCGAGAGGGAGTTGGAGAGAACGATGCCTGCCACCGGATCGACCGTCTTCACCGATCCCTGGCGCTAGAAGAAGAAGATGAATTGGGTCTGCCGTGTTTTGGCCCCCGCATTCGAGACGAGCCCTTCCCTAAAGGGTTCACGCTCCCAAGAGACACGCCCAAATACACCAGCTCCGTGAAGCCGGAGGACTGGCTGGTCGACTACTCCACGGCCGTCAGCATAGCGAACGGCAACAAGCGCGTTGCCGTGAAGTACGTTCCGCTCATGCTCCAGGGCACAGCCCAAACATGGCTGAACAGTCTGAGGCCCCGCAGCATCAACAGCTGGATCGACTTCACCGACGCCTTCGTCCGCAACTTCACCAGCACGTACAAGCGGCCGCCCAAACCTTGCCAACTTTCCTTGTGCGTGCAAGGCCCCAACGAGTCGACTCGCGACTACCTTACGCGTTGGGTTGGGCTCCGCAACTCTTGCAAAGGCGTGCACGAGGTGCAGGCCATTGAGTACTTCACCGCCGGGTACCGAGAGGGCACCCTCCTCAAGCAAAAGCTTCTATGCGACGTGCCGGCAACCCTCGACGAGTTGCTGATCATAGCAGATAAATATGCCATGGCCGACTCCTCCATGAAGGCGGAAATCCAAGTTGATGCGTCTGGCAAAGTAGCCCCTCAAGCTCCACGAACCCCGCCTGGCGACTCCAGTCGGTGCCAGCAACCGAGCGACCACAAGCGCAAGGCCACGCAGCAGGCTTCCACAAGTCGGCAGGTGGCGACAGTCGAAGACCAGCAGCCGAAAGGGAAGCCTCCGTCCAAGCGCCAGAAGGGCGGCAAGCCCAACTGGCTGCCGGCTTTCTCATATGAGCAGACTCTTGACACACCCTACAAGTTCCACAGCGGCGCGAAGCCGTCCAACCATGTCACTCGGAAGTGCCATTGGCTTACCAGGATCGCCAAGGGAGACGGCCTCTTTCCTCCCCCGCCTGCTGGGCAGCCGCCTCCTCCCCCGCCCCAGCAGCCGGCGGTCAGACCAGTCGGAGCTATACAAGACGAGTATCCAGAAGAGCACGGAGCCTATGTCGTGTTCACCAGCGTGGCCGACGACTGACGCAGCAGGCGGCTGCAGCAACAAGAAGTGAATGCAGTAGCATCAGAGACCCCAGAGTTCATGCATTGGTCTGAGAAGCCCATCAGCTGGAGTAGAGCCGACCACCCGGAAGAAATTCCCAAACTCGGCTCCTATGCCATGGTTTTGGATGCCACCTTTGCCACAGATAGGCGAGCAGCTCGCTTCTCCCAAGTTCTGATAGATGGCGGCAGCAGCATCAACATCCTGTACAAAGATACCATGGAGAAGTTAGGAATCAAACAAAGGCACCTTCAGTCCAGCCGGACTGTATTCCATGGCATAGTTCCTGGCCTTTCCTGCTAACCAATCGGCAAGATCCTGATAGACGTCCTCTTTGGAGACAAGGATCACTTCCGCCGAGAGCCAGTCTGGTTTGAGGTGGTGGACCTTGAGAGCCTATACCATGCACTACTTGGCCGACCTGCTTTGGCCAAGTTCATGGCGGTCCCCCATTATGCCTACCTCAAGATGAAGATGCCGAGTTCCAAGGGAATTCTGACCGTAGCTGGCGACTACAGGAAGTCATCCGCCTGCGCAGCTGAGAGCAGTCGGTTGGCCGAGTCCCTCGTGATCGCAACTGAGAAGCAGCTCCTTGACCGGGTTGTGGCGATGGCAGGCAAGTGGCCAGAGATGTCGCCCGGTCCCAAGGAGTCAGAAGTTGAGGGCTCGTTCAAGCCGGCCAAAGAAACAAAGAAGATACCCTTGGACCCGGAGCACCCGGAAAGGTACGCCGTCGTAGGTGCAAACCTCGACAGCAAATAGGAAGGCGAGCTCGTCGATTTCCTCCATGAGAATCGGGACATCTTTGCATGGTCCCCCAAAGACATGCCGGGTGTTCCGACGGATTTCGCCGAGCACAAGTTACATGTCCGGTAAGATGCCAAGCCGGCCAGGCAGCCCTTGCACCGCCTGTCAAAAGAGAAGAGAAGAGTCGTTGGAGAAGAGATAGCCCGGCTGCTGGCAGCCGGCTTCATCAAGGAGGTGTTCTTTCTAGAGTGGCTGGCCAACCTAGTCCTTGTGTTGAAGAAAAACAAGCAGTGGCATATGTGTATTGATTACACCAGCCTCAACAAAGCATGCCCCAAGGACCCATTCGCGTTGCCGAGAATCGACCAAGTGATAGACTCCACAGCCGGATGCGAGCTGTTGAGTTTCTTGGATGCATATTCAGGATATCACCAGATCAAGCCGAACCCGGCCGACAGACTCAAGACCGCCTTCATCACACCATTTGGAGCCTTCTTCTACTTGACCATGACATTCGGCTTGAGGAATGCCGGTGCCACATTTCAACGTTGCATGCAGAAGTGCCTCCTCAAGCAACTCGGTAGAAACGCCCACGTTTACGTGGACGATGTGGTGGTGAAGACGGAGAAGCGTGGAACGGTGCTAGAAGACCTCAAGGAGACCTTTGAGAACTTGCGCAGATTTCAAATCAAGCTCAACCCAGAGAAATGCGTCTTCGGGGTACCAGCCGACCAGCTTCTTGGCTTCCTGGTCTTGGAACGCGGCATAGAATGCAACCCTGTGAAGATCAAGGCCATCGAGAGGATGGAAGTACCCACCCGACTGCTGGATGTGCAGAAGTTCACTGGTTGTTTGGCGTCCATCAGCCGTTTCATCAGTCGGCTTGGAGAGAAGGCTCTTCCCCTGTACCAGCTCATGAAGAAGACCACTTTTTTTGAGTGGAACAACAAGGCGGATGAAGATTTTCTCCAGCTGAAGAAGATGTTGACTACTCCACATCTCCTGGCGGCTCCGACTCCTAAGGAGCCCATGCTCCTCTACATCATCGCCACCAGCCGAGTGGTCAGCACAGTCATCGTGGTAGAGTGCAAGGAGGAAGGCAAGGCACTACCAGTCCAGAGACCGGTATATTATTTGAGTGAAGTGTTGTCGGCCTCCAAGCAAAACTACCCTCACTACCAGAAGATGTTCTACGGCGTGCACTTTGCCGCCAAGAAATTGAAGCCGTATTTTCAAGAGCACCCAATCACTGTTGTCTGCACTGCCCCGCTCGCCGAGATCATTGGAAGCCTAGATGCCTCCGGCCGAGTGTCCAAATGGGCCATAGATTTGGCCCCCTACACCATCTACTACCAGCCTCGCACCGCCATCAAGTCACAAGCGCTCGCCGACTTCCTCGTCGACTGGGCCGAGACCCAGTACTTGCCGCTAGCGCCCGACACCACCCATTGGCGGATGCATTTTGATGGTTCCAAGATGCGCACCGGTCTGGGAGCCGGCATCGTCCTCACTTCTCCCAAAGGCGACAAGCTCAGATATGTGCTGCAAATTCATTTTGCCGCCTCCAACAATGTCGCCGAATACGAGGCACTCATTCACGGGCTCCGGCTTGCTAAAGAGCTCGGCATTCGCCGGATCCTGTGCTATGGTGACTCTGACTTGGTGGTCCAGCAGTCGTCAGGCGACTGGGACGCCAAAGATGCAAACATGGCAAGCTACCGCTTCCTCGTACAGCAACTCAGTGGATATTTTGAGGGGTGCGAGTTTCTCCATGTGCCAAGAAATGACAACGAGCAAGCAGATGCCTTGGCACGAATCGGCTCCACCCGCCAAGCAATACCGACCGGCGTCGCCCTTCAACGCCTCCTCAAGCAATCTGTCAAGCCATCGCCATAATTGGATTCTATCTTCGTGCCGGCTCTTCCTGAAGCAGTCAGATCCGACTTGAGAGCTCCAGCAGCCGGCACAAGAATTCTGGCTGGCGGTCCGGGGACCGCGGCAGTCGCACCCGGCCCGGGGACTTCAGAACCCGGCCTGGGGACTGCAGCGGCCAGCCCGGGGACTTCAGAGCTCGGCCTAGGGACTTCTTCAACCCAGCAAGCAGCTGCCGACTACAACCCGCCGCCTCCCGGCCCAACCGCCCTCGTCCAAGTCGTAGTCCTGGCAATCGCAGCACCTTCATGGGCCCAACCCATCCTCAATTTCCTAGTAAACAAAGAGCTGCCGATTGATGAGATTCTCATCTCGGCCCAGCAAGTGCAACGTTAGGCAGCAGCATACACCATAGTCAACAGAGAGCTTGTGAGGAGCAGCGTCACTGGTGTCTACCAGCGCTGCATGGAGCCAGAGCAAGGACAAGCAATTCTCAAAGACATCCATCAAGGCAAGTGTGGCCACCACGCGGCTTCAAGAGCACTTGTCGCTAAAGCCTTCCGCCATGGTTTTTTCTGGCTGACTGCTCTAGAAGACGCCAAGGACCTGGTACAAAAATGCAAAGGGTGCCAGAAGTTCCGTTCCAAGCCACATCAACCAGCTTCTGCACTCAAGACTATTCCCATTGTCTGGCCCTTTGCTGTCTGGGGCCTGGACATGGTGGGACCATTCAAAATGGCGCGAGGCGACATGACTCATCTGCTTGTCACGGTGGACAAGTTCACCAAGTGGATAGAAGCAAAACCGATCAAGAAGTTGAATGGACCCACAGCTGTGACTTTCATCTCCGACATGAGCATCCGGTATGGCATACCACACAGCATCATCACCGACAACAAACTTTGCCAAAGGCGCCTTGGCCCGTTTCTGCGCACGCAAGGCATCCGACTGGACTTAGTGTCCGTTGCCCATCCGCAGTCAAACGGCCAGGTGGAGCGAGTAAACGGCCTCATATTGTCCGGCATCAAGCCTCGACTGGTCGAGCCTCTGGAGCGTTCGGCCGGCTACTGGCTCGACGAGCTGCCAGCCGTCCTCTGGAGCCTGCGCACAACTCCAAACAAGTCAATCGGCTTCATGCCTTTCTTCCTCGTCTACGGTGCCAAAGCCGTCATCCCAACGGACATAGAATTCGACTCCCCTCGAGTAACCATGTACACCGAAGAGGAGGCAGAAGAAGCACGACAAGACGGCGTCGATCTGCTGGAAGAGGGCCGGTTGTTGGCACTCAGCCGGTCCAGCATCTACCAATAGAGCCTGCGTTGATACTACAACCGGAAGGTCAAGCCGAGATCTTTCCAAGAAGGAGACCTTGTGCTCCTGCTGATCCAGCGAACAGCCGGCGAGCACAAGCTCTCAGCGCCTTGGGAAGGCCCCTTCATCATCAGCAAAGTGTTGGGAAATGACTCCTACTACCTGATCGACACTCAGAAGCCTCGAGCGCGCAAGAGGGACGACTCCGGCAAGGAGACGGAGCGGCCATGGAATGCAAATCTCCTCCGAAGATTTTACAGTTGATGCAGTATGTACCACGCTACCTTTTGTATTAAGTACGAAGACTCCGGGTCCCCCGAGAAGAGCTCGGGGACTGCCTCTTTTATCTACTCCCTCCGTTCCTAAATATTTGTCTTTCTAGACATTTCAAATGACTTCTACATACGGATGTATGTAGACATATTTTAGAGTGTAGATTCATTCATTTTGCTCCGTATGTAGTCACTTGTTGAAATGCCTAGAAAGACAAGTATTTAGGAACGGAGGGAGTATATGATAAGAATTATGCCTATGAGTATGTTTATTTTTGTTATACCGCCTGGCACCGGGTCCGACTAGTCGGCCCGGGGACTTGCCGTCTTGTACTATGAAATGCTTCCTACAGCCGGACAAGTAATGTGTGGCACTTAAGTCGTCTCCTGCCAGAAGCCGCAGCTCGCAGAGCGACTGCATGGTAGGCAGGAGCAAGGTAGAAAGGGTGCCCACATGGAAAATGGCTAAGGACACAAAGCATGTGCATAGTTTAAGCCAGCTTCCCACCCTTTACGACCGACTATTGAGCAGCCGGCCCGCCGTTTCTACTCAACTTGCTAAAGAACTCTAAACGGCTAAGTACTTGCCTTCCCGGAAGTAGCTAAGTACTTGACCCAGCCACAGTCCGCAGAGCGGCTATTTGGCTGGCAAGACGACAACCAAGGGAAGGCGGCAAAGGAAAAGGCCAAAGAGCACTAATCAAGAAAAGATAGAACTCGGAAATATATTTACATAGCAAAGGCCCTTGGCCGATCTTCAACAGAGGTTCAAGATACACCCCGCGGGTGGAATCGTGCAAAACTAACGAGTTCATCAAGACTGATAAGCAGGTGAAAACAAAGATAAAGTGGCAGCCTAGGAAGCAGCAGACGGGTTTGGTGGAATGGCGGAATCGGTGGTGCCGTTTGGTCGAGCGGCCGGCTGATTAGTCTCCGCTTGGTCGCCTCCAGTGGTAGCCGGCTCGGTTGGGCGTGGCTCGTTGCTGGAGGCGCGGTCAAGCTGAGGCTGGCCATCCGCTCCGACCTCCGGCGCCTCCTCTTCGCCTCCCCCTCCGCCTCACCTTCCTCCTCGCCGCTGGAGTCGATCACCTCCACCGAGTCCTCGCCGTCATCCGGGTTCAGCCCGAAATCATTCCAGCGGTGCCTCGTCACCGTTTTCAACCCGCTCCAGGATGAAGATGCTCGTGTCAGTGTACTCTGCAATCGACGCTGCGCTTGACGAGATCGTCTTCCATGACCGCCAACTCCGCCTGAGCTTCCAGCCGTAACGTGGCTAGCTGGGCTAGACTCAGCCCAGGGTACCATGCCTTGACGAACTCTAAGGCCCAGCGAGCTCCATCCCGGGCCGAGGAGCCCTTCCAGGCCTCAAGACGGCTGGCCGCCACCTCCAGCCAGTCAGCAGTCCGACTGGGAGTGCGCGGTACCGGCGTGTCAGGCCACAAGGCGGCGATCGCCTGGGCGCCGACACGCTGAAGCCGACACAGCATCCGGTGAGCCGGCCGAAGACGAGCCTCGATGCTCAGAACCTGCTCGTCAAGGGTTCGGGGGGCGTCGGCAGCGTTCTGTGCGCCGTCCGCCCGTCGTCCTTCGTGATCGGCCTCAATGGCCCGATTGGCGGCGTCCGAATGACCAGGGAAGAAGTCTGCCAAGGCAGAAAGCAAAGAGTCAAAGATAGAGACGAGAAGCCGGCTCGGCCGGCAGCTGGCAGCTCAAAGAAGAAAAAAGAGGGAAGCTCACCATCAACTGTGTCCTCAATCTCGTGAAAGCCGGAAGTCAGCAGCGCCTCCTTGTCAGTCCAGGCGGCGCGTTTAGTCGTGAACTCAGCAAGGAGGCCGGCCTCCTTGTCCTCCGCCTCCTTCTGGGCCTTCTTGTGGAGCTCCTTCTGTTCGGCTAGCTGCGTCACCAGCCGGTCGCGCTCTTCAGCCAGCTTGCTGCGCTCCTCCTCCTTAGCGCGCAGCGTGGTATTGGCTTCGCCCAGCTGCTGTTGCAAGGTGGCATTGGCCTCTGCAGAAGAAAGAAGAAAACAAGGTGTTAGTTGCCAACAAAGAAGAACAGTCGCCGGGGAGATCCGCCCCGACTGCTCAACAGTCGGCCCGAATCTCGGGGACTACAGCTCGCGGGTGCGCCAACGCGCCCCCGCAAAAAAAGAAGAGGACTTACTCCGGCTTTCCAACAAGTCGGCGGTCCGCTGAGCCAGCTCCTGGATGTTGGAGTTGAAGGCGGTCACGCGAAGATTGTGGTAGTCCTGTGACGAAAATTTTCAGATAAGTGTTAGTGTTTGGAACTTGCTGATTAGAGTTCTGAACCGCCTGCTCAGCAGCCGGCCCGAAACTCACGGACTACACCCAGTGGGTGCGCTGGCGCGCCCCCATCGAGAAGCACAAGAAACAGAAACAAAGAAGAAGGAAACATACCCGGATGGCCTCTTGCGATGCCAGGTGCGCTTTGGTGCAGTTCTTGATGGCATCGCCCTCGGCCCGGATCTTGGCTTAGACGTCCAAAAGCGCCCGGTTCAACGGGCCCGTCCCGCCTCCCCGCACCCACCCAGTGGGCGTTGTTGGAAATATGCCCTAGAGGCAATAATAAAATGATTATTATATTTCCTTGTTCATGATAATTGTCTATTGTTCATGCTATAATTGTGTTATCCGGAAAACGTAATACATGTGTGAATAGATAAACCACAACATGTCCCTAGTGAACCTCTAGTTGACTAGCTCGTTGATCAACAAATAGTCATGGTTTCCTGACTATGGACATTAGATGCCATTGATAACGGGATCACATCATTAGAAGAATGATGTGATGGACAAGACCCAATCTTAAGCATAGCACAAAGATCGTGTAGTTCGTTCGCTAGAGCTTTTCCAATGTCAAGTATCATTTCCTTAGACCATGAGATTGTGCAACTCCCGGATATCGTAGGAGTGCTTTGGGTGTGCCAAACGTCACAACGTAACTGGGTGGCTATAAAGGTGCACTACGGGTATCTCTGAAAGTGTCTGTTGGGTTGGCACGAATCGAGACTGGGATTTGTCACTCCGTATGACAGAGAGGTATCTCTGGGCCCACTCGGTAATGCATCATCATAATGAGCTCAATGTGACCAACTGTTTGGTCACGGGATCATGCATTGCGATACGAGTAAAGAGACTTGCCGGTAACGAGATTGAACAAGGTATCGGGATACCGACGATCGAATCTCGGGCAAGTATCATACCGATAGACAAAGGGAATTTTGTACGGGATTACTTGAATCCTCGACATCGTGGTTCATCCGATGAGATCATCGAGGAGCATGTGGAAGCCAACATGGGTATCCAGATCCCGCTGTTGGTTATTGACCGGAGAGTCGTCTCGGTCATGTCTGCGTGTCTCCCGAACCCGTAGGGTCTACACACTTAAGGTTCGGTGACGCTAGGGTTGTAGAGATATTAGTATGTGGTAACCCGAAAGTTGTTCGGAGTCCCGAATGAGATCCCGGACATCACGAGGAGTTCCGGAATGGTCCGGAGGTAAAGATTTATATATGGGAAGTCCTATTTCGGCTATCGGGAAAGTTTTGGGGGTCATCGGTATTGTACCAGGACCACCAGAAGGGTCCCGGGGGTCCACCGGGTGGGGCCACCAATCCCAGAGGGGCCCATGGGATGAAGGGGCGTGGGAACCAGCCCCTGGTGGGCTGGTGCGCCCCCCTTGGGCCTCCTCTGCGCCTAGGGTTGGGAAACCCTGGGGGTGGGGGCGCCTCCACCTGGCTTGGGGGCCAAGCCACCCCTTGGCCGCCCCCCATCTAGATGAGATCTAGAGGGGCCGGCGCCCCCCTGGCCCCTATATATAGTGGAGGGGAGGGAGGGCAGCCGCACCCAAGCCATTTTGCTCCGTATGTAGTCACTTGTTGAAATGCCTAGAAAGACAAGTATTTAGGAACGGAGGGAGTATATGATAAGAATTATGCCTATGAGTATGTTTATTTTTGTTATACCGCCTGGCACCGGGTCCGACTAGTCGTCCCGGGGACTTGCCGTCTTGTACTATGAAATGCTTCCTACAGCCGGACAAGTAATGTGTGGCACTTAAGTCGTCTCCTGCCAGAAGCCGCAGCTCGCAAAGCGACTGCATGGTAGGCAGGAGCAAGGTAGAAAGGGTGCCCACATGGAAAATGGCTAAGGACACAAAGCATGTGCATAGTTTAAGCCGGCTTCCCACCCTTTACGACCGACTGTTGAGCAGCCGGCCCATCGTTTCTACTCAACTTGCTAAAGAACTCTAAACGGCTAAGTACTTGCCTTCCCGGAAGTAGCTAAGTACTTGACCCAGCCACAGTCCGCAGAGCGGCTGTTTGGCTGGCAAGATGACAACCAAGGGAAGGCGGCAAAGGAAAAGGCCAAAGAGCACTAATCAAGAAAAGATAGAACTCGGAAAAATATTTACATAGCAAAGGCCCTTGGCCGATCTTCAACAGAGGTTCAAGATACACCCCGCGTGTGGAATCGTGCAAAACTAACAAGTTCATCAAGACTGATAAGCAGGTAAAAACAAAGATAAAGTGGCAGCCTAGGAAGCAGCAGACGGGTTTGGTGGAATGGCGGAATCGGTGGTGCCGGTTGGTGGAGCGGCCGGCTGGTCAGTCTCCGCTTGGTCGCCTCCAGTGGTAGCCGGCTCGGTTGGGTGTGGCTCGTTGCTGGAGGCGCGGTTGAGCTGAGGCTGGCCGTCCGCTCCGACCTCCGGTGCCTCCTCTTCGCCCTCCCCCTCCGCCTCGCCTTCCTCCTCGCCGCTGGAGTCGATCACCTCCGCCGAGTCCTCGCCGTCATCCGGGTTTAGCCCGAATCATTCCGGCGGCGCCTCGTCGCCGTTTTCAACCCGCTCCGGGATGAAGATGCTCGTGTCGGTGTACTCTGCAATCGACGCCGCGCTTGACGAGATCGTCTTCCATGCCCGCCAACTCCGCCTGAGCTTCCAGCCGTAACGTGGCTAGCTGGGCTAGACACAGCCCAGGGTACCATGCCTTGATGAACTCTAAGGCCCGACGAGCTCCAGCCCGGGCCAAGGAGCCCTTCCAGGCCTCAAGACGGCTGGCCGCCACCTCCAGCCAGTCAGCAGTCCGACTGGGAGTGCGCGGTACCGGCGTGTTAGGCCACAAGGCGGCGATCGCCTGAGCGCCGACACGCTGAAGCTGACACATCATCCGGTGAGCTGGCCGAAGACGAGCCTCGATGCTCAGTTCCTGCTCGTCAAGGGTTCGGGGGGCGTCGGCGGCGATCTGTGCGCCGTCCGCCCGTCGTCCTTTGCGATCGGTCTCAATGGCCCAATTGGCGGTGTCCGAATGACCAGGGAAGAAGTCTGCCAAGACAGAAAGCAAAGAGTCAAAGATAGAGACGAGAAGCCGGCTCGGCCGGTAGCTGGCAGCTCAAAGAAGAAAAAAGAGGGAAGCTCACCATCGACTGTGTCCTTGATCTCGTGAAAGCCGGAAGTCAGCAGCGCCTCCTTGTCAGTCTAGGCGGCGCGTTTAGTCGTGAACTCAGCAAGGAGGCCGGCCTCCTTGTCCTCCGCCTCCTGCTGGGCCTTCTTGTGGAGCTCCTTCTGTTCGGCTAGCTGCGTCACCAGCCGGTCGCGCTCTTCAACCAGCTTGCTGCGCTTCTCCTCCTTAGCGCGCAGCGTGGTATTGGCTTCGCCCAGCTGCTGTTGCAAGGTGGCATTGGCCTCTGCAGAAGAAATAAGAAAACAAGGTGTTAGTTGCCAACAAAGAAGAACAGTCGCCGGGGAGATCCGCCTCGACTGCTCAGCAGTCGGCCCGAATCTCGGGGACTACAGCCTGCGGGTGCGCCAGCGCGCCCCCGCAGAAAAAGAAGAGGACTTACTCCGGCTTTCCAACATGTCGGCGGTCCGTTGATCCAGCTCCTGGACGTTGGAGTTGAAGGCGGTCACGCGAAGATTGTGGTAGTCCTTTGACGAAATTTTTTAGATAAGTGTTAGTGTTTGGAACTCGCCGATTAGAGTTCCGAACCGCCTGCTCAGCAGCCGGCCCGAAACTCACGGACTACACCCAGTGGGTGCGCTGGCGCGCCCCCATCAAGAAGCACAAGAAACAGAAACAAAGAAGAAGGAAACATACCCGGATGGCCTCTTGCGATGCCAGGTGTGCCTTGGTGTGGTTCTTGATGGCATCGCCCTCGGCCCGGATCTTGGCTTGGACGTCCAAAAGCGCCCGGTTCAACGGGCCCGTCCCGCCTCCCCGCACCCACCCAGTGGGCGTTGTTGGAAATATGCCCTAGAGGCAATAATAAAATGATTATTATATTTCCTTGTTCATGATAATTGTCTATTGTTCATGCTATAATTGTGTTATCCGGAAATCGTAATACATGTGTGAATACATAAACCACAACCTGTCCCTAGTGAACCTCTAGTTGACTAGCTCGTTGATCAACAGATAGTCATGGTTTCCTGACTATGGACATTAGATGCCATTGATAACGGGATCACATCATTAGAAGAATGATGTGATGGACAAGACCCAATCTTAAGCATAGCACAAAGATCGTGTAGTTCGTTCGCTAGAGCTTTTCCAATGTCAAGTATCATTTCCTTAGACCATGAGATTGTGCAACTCCCGGATATCGTAGGAGTGCTTTGGGTGTGCCAAACGTCACAACGTAACTGGGTGGCTATAAAGGTGCACTACGGGTATCTCTGAAAGTGTCTGTTGGGTTGGCACGAATCGAGACTGGGATTTGTCACTCCGTATGACAGAGAGGTATCTCTGGGCCCACTCGGTAATGCATCATCATAATGAGCTCAATGTGACCAACTGTTTGGTCACGGGATCATGCATTGCGATACGAGTAAAGAGACTTGCCGGTAACGAGATTGAACAAGGTATCGGGATACCGACGATCGAATCTCGGGCAAGTATCATACCGATAGACAAAGGGAATTTTGTATGGGATTACTTGAATCCTCGACATCGTGGTTCATCCGATGAGATCATCGAGGAGCATGTGGAAGCCAACATGGGTATCCAGATCCCGCTGTTGGTTATTGACCGGAGAGTCATCTCGGTCATGTCTGCGTGTCTCCCGAACCCGTAGGGTCTACACACTTAAGGTTCGGTGATGCTAGGGTTGTAGAGATATTAGTATGCGGTAACCCGAAAGTTGTTCGGAGTCCTGGATGAGATCCCGGACGTCACGAGGAGTTCCAGAATGGTCCGGAGGTAAAGATTTATATATGGGAAGTCCTATTTCGGCTATCGGGAAAGTTTTGGGGGTCATCGGTATTGTACCAGGACCACCAGAAGGGTCCCGGGGGTCCACCGGGTGGGGCCACCTATCCCGGAGGGGCCCATGGCCTGAAGGGGCGTGGGAACCAGCTCCTGGTGGGCTGGTGCACCCCCCTTGTGCCTCCTCTGCGCCTAGGGTTGGGAAACCCTGGGGGTGGGGGCGCCTCCACCTGGCTTGGGGGCCAAGCCACCCCTTGGCCGCCCCCCATCTAGATGAGATCTAGAGGGGCCGTCGCCCCCCTGGCCCCTATATACAGTGGAGGGGAGGGAGGGCAGCCGCACCCAAGCCCCTGGCGCCTCCCTCTCCCTCCCGTGACACCTCTCCCTCTCGCTGAACTTGGCGAAGCGCTGCCGAGATCCCCGCTGCTTCCATCACCACGCCGTTGTGCTGCTGGATATCCATCAACCTCTCCTTCCCCCTTACTGGATCAAGAAGGAGGAGACGTCTTCCCCAACCGTACGTGTGTTGAACGCAGAGGTGCCGTCCGTTCGGCGCTTGGTCATCGGTGATTTGGATCACGACGAGTACGACTCCCTCAACCCCGTTCTCTTGAACGCTTACGCTCGCGATCTACAAGGGTTTGTAGATGCACTCCTCTCTCTCGTTGCTAGATGACTCCATAGATTGATCTTGGTGAAGCGTAGAAATTTTTTATTTTCTGCAACGTTCCCCAACAGTGGCATCATGAGCTAGGTCTATGCGTAGTTTCTATGCACGAGTAGAACACAAGATGTTGTGGGCGTAGATTTTGTCAATTTACTTGTCGTTACTAGTCTTATCTTGATTCGGCGGCATCGTGGGATGAAGCGGCCCGGACCGACCTTACACGTACGCTTACATGAGACAGGTTCCACCGACTGACATGCACTAGTTGCATAAGGTGGCTAGCGGGTGTCTGTCTCTCCCACTTTAGTTGGATCGGATTCGATGAAAAGGGTCCTTATGAAGGGTAAATAGAAATTAGCATATCACATTGTGGTTTTGGCGTAGGTAAGAAACGTTCTTGCTAAGAAACCTATAGCAGCCGCGTAAAAAATTTGCAACAACAATTAGAGGACGTCTAACTTGTTTTTGCAGCATATGCCGTGTGATGTGATATGGCCAAAATATGTGATGAATGATATATGTGATGTATGAGATTGATCATGTTCTTGTAATAGGAATAACGACTTGCATGTCGATGAGTATGACAACCGGCAGGAGCCATAGGAGTTGTCTTAATTTATTTATGACCTGCGTGTCAACATAAACGTCATGTAATTACTTTACTTTATTGCTAAACCGTTAGCCATAGTAGTAGAAGTAATAGATGTTGAGACAACTTCATGAAGACACGATGATGGAGATCATGATGATGGAGATCATGGTGTCATGCCGGTGACGATGATGATCATGGCGCCCCGAAGATGGAGATCAAAAGGAGCAAATGATATTGGCCATATCATGTCACTATTTGATTGCATGTGATGTTTATCATGTTTTGCTTCTTATTTGCTTAGTACGACGGTAGTAAATAAGATGATCCCTCATAATAGTTTCAAGAAAGTGTTCCCCCTAACTGTGCGCCGTTGCGAAAGTTCGTTGTCTCGAAGCACCACGTGATGATCGGGTGTGATAGATTCTAATGTTCACATAGAATGGGTGTAAGCCAGATTTACACATGCAAAACACTTAGGTTGACTTGACGAGCCTAACATGTACAGACATGGCCTCGGAACACAAGACACCAAAAGGTCGAACATGAGTCGTATGGATGATACGATCAACATGGAGATGTTCACCGATGATGACTAGTCCGTCTCACGTGATGATCGGACACGGTCTAGTTGAGTCGGATCATGTATCACTTAGATGACTAGAGGGATGTCTAATCTGAGTGAGAGTTCATTAATAATTTGATTAGATTAACTTAATTATCATGAACTTAGTCTAAAATCTTTGCAATATGTCTTGTAGATCAAATGTCCCACGCAAATGTCAACCTCAACTTCAACGCGTTCCTAGAGAAAACCAAGCTGAAAGATGATGGCAGCAACTATTCGGACTAGGTCCGGAACCTGAGGATCATCCTCATAGCTGCCAAGAAAGCATATGTCCTGGATGCACCGCCAGGTGACGCACCCATCCCAGAGAACCAAGACGTTATGAACGCTTGGCAGCAGCGTGCTGATGATTACTCCCTCATTCAGTGCGGCATGCTTTACAGCTTAGAACCGGGGCTCCAAAAGCGTTTTGAGCAACACGGAGCATATGAGATGTTCGAAGAGCTGAAAATGGTTTTCCAAGATCATGTCCGGGTCGAGAGATATGAAGTCTCCGACAAGTTCTACAGTTGTAAGATGGAGGAAAATAGTTCTGTCAGTGAGCACATACTCAAAATTTCTGGGTTGCACAACCGCTTGACTCAGCTCGGAGTTAATCTCCCGGATGACGCGGTCGTTGATAGAATCCTTCAGTCGCTCCCTCCGAGCTACAAGAGCTTTGTGTTGAACTTCAATATGCAGGGGATGGAAAAGACCATTCCTGAGGTATATTCAATGCTGAAATCAGCGGAGGTGGAGATCAAAAAGGAACATCAAGTGTTGATGGTGAATAAAACCACTAAGTTCAAGAAAGACAAGGGTAAGAAGAACTTCAAGAAGGACGGCAAGGGAGTTGCTGCGCCCGGTAAGCCAGTTGCCGGGAAGAAGCCAAAGAATGGACCCAAGCCTGAGACTTAGTGCTTTTATTGCAAGGGAAGTGGTCATTGGAAGCGGAACTGCCCCAAATACTTAGCGGACAAGAAGGCCGGCAACACTAAAGGTATATGTGATATACATGTAATTGATGTGTACCTTACCAGTACTCGTAGTAGCTCCTGGGTATTTGATACCGGTGCGGTTGCTCATATTTGTAACTCAAAACAGGAGCTGCGGAATAAGCGGAGACTGGCGAAGAACAAGGTGACGATGCGCGCCGAGAATGGTTCCAAGGTCGATGTGATCACCGTCGGCACGCTACCTCTACATTTACCTACGGGATTAGTTTTAAACCTCAATAATTGTTATTTAGTGCCAGCTTTGAGCATGAACATTGTATCTGGATCTCGTTTAATACGAGATAGCTACTCATTTAAATCTGAGAATAATGGTTGTTCTATTTATATGAGAGATATGTTTTATGGTCATGCCCCGCTGGTGGATGGTTTATTCTTAATGAATCTCGAACGTGATATTACACATATTCATAGTGTGAATACCAAAAGATGTAAGGTTGATAATGATAGTCCCACATACTTGTGGCACTGCCGCCTTGGTCACATAGGTGTCAAACGCATGAAGAAGCTCCATGCAGATGGACTTTTAGAGTCTCTTGATTACGAATCATTTGACACGTGCGAACCATGCCTCATGGGTAAAATGACCAAGACTCCGTTCTCCAGAACAATGGAGCGAGCAACCAACTTATTGGAAATTATACATACTGATGTGTGCGGTCTAATGAGCGTTGAGGCTCGCGGTGGCTATCGTTATGTTCTCACTCTCACTGATGACTTAAGTAGATATGGGTATGTCTATTTGATGAAACACAAGTCTGAGACCTCTGAAAAGTTCAAGGAATTTCAGAATGAGGTAGAGAATCAACATGACCGAAAGATAAAATTCTTACGATCAGATCGTGGGGGAGAATATTTAAGTCACGAATTTGGTACGCACTTAAGGAAATGTGGAATCGTTTCACAACTTACGCCGCCTGGAAGACCTCAGCGTAACGGTGTGTCCGAACGTCATAATCGCACTCTATTGGATATGGTGCGATCTATGATGTCACTCACTGATTTACCGCTATCATTTTGGGGATACGCTCTAGAGACAGCTACATTCACTTTAAATAGGGCACCATCTAAATCCGTTGAGAAGACACCATATGAATTATGGTTTGGGAATAAACCTAAGTTGTCGTTTCTAAAAGTTTGGGGATGCGATGCTTATGTCAAGAAACTTCAACCTGAAAAGCTCGAACCCAAGTTGGAAAAATGCGTCTTCATAGGATACCCTAAGGAAACCATTGGGTATACCTTCTACCTCAGATCCGAAGGCAAGATCTTTGTTGCCAAGAACGGGTCCTTTTTGGAGAAAGAGTTTCTCTCGAGAGAAGTAAGTGGGAGTGAGGGAGTCCTGGATTAGGGGGTGTTCGGATAGCCGAACTATATCTTCAGCCGGACTCCAGGACTATGAAGGTACAAGATTGAAGACTTCGACCCGTGTCCGGAAGGTTCTTTCGTTGGCGTGGAAGGCAAGCTAGGCGTGCGGATATTCGAGATCTCCTACCAATGTAACCGACTCTGTGTAACCCTAACCCTATCCGGTGCCTATATAAACCGGAGGGTTGTAGTCCGTAGGACGAACACATCATAACCATCATCATACCCATAGGCTAGCTTCTAGGGTTTAGCCTCCTTGATCTCGTGGTAGATCTACTCTTGTACTACCCATATCATCAATATTAATCCAGCAGGAGTAGGGTTTTACCTCCATCGAGAGGGCCCGAACCTGGGTAAAATAAAGTGTCCCTTGTCTCCTGTTACCATCCGACCTTGACGCACAGATCGGGACCCCCTACCCGAGATCCGCCGGTTTTGACACCGACATTGGTGCTTTCATTGAGAGTTCCTCTGTGTCGTCGCCTTTAGGCCCGATGGCTCCCTTGATCATCAACAACGATGAGGTCCAGGGTGAGACTTTTCTCCCCGGACAGATCTTCGTCTTCGGCGGCTTTGCTCTGCGGGCCAACTCGCTTGGCCATCTGGAGCAGATCGAGACCTACGCCCCTGGCCATCAAGTCAGGTTTGGAAGCCTAAACTACACGGCCGATATCCGCGGAGACTTGATCTTCGACGGATTCGAGCCACAGCCAAGCGAGCCACACTATCTCGAGGGGCATGATATAGCTCTGCCTCCGAACAGTGTCCTGGAGGCCGCATACGCTCCGGCCCCGATCCTCGATTCGGAGCCCGCTGCGTTCTTTGAGGATGAACGGTTGGACGTCATCTCGGGGGCTGCGATCTTAAGAGCCGTTGAGCCAAACGCAAGCCCCGCACTCCGCATGGCGCATGACTCCAAGGAGCCGGACTCTTCTTCGAACTTCGGGTTGTCCGTGCCCCCGCCGATCGAATCAGATTGGGCGCCTGTAATGGAGTTCACCGCCGCGGACATCTTCCAGTATTCACCTTTTGGTAATATTCTGAATTCTCTCAAGTCTCTCTCTTTGTCAGGAGAGCCCAGGCCGAACTACGGCCTGCGAGGTTGGGATTCGAACGACGAAGAAATTCAAAGCCCACCCGCCGCCCACTTAATAGCCACTGTCGACGATATATCCGACATGCTCGACTTCGGCTCCGAAGACTTCGACGGTATGGACGACGAAGGAGGAGAGAAGCAAGAACCAGCACATGTAGGGCGCTGGACCGCCACCTCGTCATACGACATATACATGGTGGATGCTCCAAAAGATGGAGATGGCGATGGAACAACGGAGGATGGCTCTTCGAAAAAGCCCCCAAAATGCCGACGTCAGCGGCGCCGCTCCAAATCCCGCCACAGCAGAAACGGTGATTCCGGCACGGGAGATAATACTATCCCGGACAGTGCGGAAAATGGGCATAGATCCATCAAGGATCAAGCCCACAAGGACGATCTTTAAAGGCGTCATCCCAGGTGTAGAGGCCAATTGCATAGGCTCCATAACACTTGATGTGGTCTTCGGATCTCCGGACAACTTCCGAAGCGAAGAGTTAATCTTCGACATAGTTCCGTTCCGCAGTGGCTATCATGCTCTGCTTGGACGAACCGCATTCGCTAAATTCAATGCGCTGCCGCACTACGCATATCTCAAGCTCAAGATGCCAGGCCCTCGAGGTGTAATCACGGTCAGCGGAAACACCGAACGCTCCATCCGTACAGAGGAACACACGGCGGCCCTCGCAGCAGAGGTACAAAGTAGCCTGTTAAGGCAACTCTCGAGTTCGGACAAGGCGAAACGCGCCCGGAGTAACCCGCAGCAAGACCGACTGGCGCGTTCAGAGCACGCGTAGCAATACGGCCCCAACCCCAGCCATCGCTACATAGCAAAGCTAGTACCTCAAGTACACAATTACGCCCTTACAATTCCATGGGCATAGGGGAAGGGGCAGATAAAACGGCATGCCAACAATACGGCGTCAAACGTACTAGGGGCTGCTGGATTCTTTTTTTCTTTCAGGACTCCATACTCTGGATACAGTGTTCGGCCTCACTGCCGCACAGACGATACAGGACCCAGGAAAGCAGACAAAACAATGCCGCATCATGGAACTCTCAGGTGGTCTCTGTTTCGAGCAATATATCTGTTTCTAAATTCCGCGGCCTGCGCCTGGTCAGGACATGTTAAATAGTCTAAATTTTCTTTTCGCACTACTTGTATCGTTCGGCTTGAATAAACAGCCTCCTCATAAATAATGCATGGCTTTTCGTCTATTTTTTGCATTATCTTCTTTTAATATACATATGTTTACTCAAATAACATGATCGCACCCGTACACCATGGTACGGCAAACCACGCCAGGGGCTTTGTTACCCTTCTATCTGGTGTGAGAAGTCCGTCCACTTTCACAAGTGTGGCACCTCGGCTCCGAGTCATGATTTTGGTCATATGTTGGGTTTGCCCGGCTCCTATGTTTTGGTGCCTTACGTTCCGCTCTATCGGCTAAGGTAGCACTAGGAGAACCACTGCGATTGTGCCCCAGATCATGTGGGTGAGCACCTCAGTGGAGAAAGCTAAAACAGACTGTCATGATAAGGCGCGAGACCGGTCGCTGTTCGAGAGGTTTTTCGAGTCCCTAAAGGCTTATGCCGCTTCGAGCGGAGAGCTGGTTAAGTCCGGCTAAAGGCGTGGATAGTGCCCCGAATTCGGCCTTCCGAACTAGGGGCTTCGCTGAAATTTAAAATTATAACGTTCTATGGCTAAGCGAGAGTGTTCAAGCATTATAGTCCGATTGCCTAGTTCGCTGTGCTGAGCGCCTCCCTCGAAGGACCCAACTATGGGAACAAGAGCCCTCAAGTTTATCCCGAACACCCCAGCACTAGTTGCATGGGGGCAGAAGCCGACGACTCGCCATCTCTCAGTTATAATAAACGGCCACACAGAAATATTGCTTAAGCGCATACGAACAAGTTTTGAGCGCACAGGATACAAACGAGCGAGTTCATTGAAATATTACATCTTTGGCACACTCATCCGCGACAAGGCGAGCTCCAGCAAGAACTTCCTTGTAGTAGTTCTCGGGCATGCGATGCTCCTTCCCCTGCGGCGGCCCGTCCTTCACCAGCTTCTCTCCGTCCAGCTTGCCCCAGTGTACCCTTACACGGGCAAGGGCCCTCCGGGCACCTTCTATGCAGACGGAGCGCTTGATGACCTCAAGCCGTGGACAGGCCTCCACCAGCCGCCGCACCAGCCCGAAGTAGCTCCCAGGCAGGGCCTCTCCAGGCCACAGCCGAACTAGTAAGCCCTTCATGGCCTGTTCGGCCGCCTTGTGGAGCTCGGCCAGCTGCTTCAGCTGATCGCTCAAGGGCACAGGGTGTCCGGCCTCAGAATACTGGGACCAGAACACACTCTCCGTCGAGCTGTCCTCTTCAGCTCGGTAGAATGCGGCGGCGTCGGACGCGTTGCGGGGAAGATTGAAGAACGCCCCTGGAGAACTCCGGATTCGGGTAAGTAATAGATATTTCACCTTTATATTCCTACTTTGCATTAAGAATGCCTTACCCGCTGCTATCTTTTTCACATCCTCCCACTCTTGGAGGGCCTTTTGGGCTTCGGCCTTGGCACTCTTGGTGGTCTCAACAGCCGACGCGAGCTCGGATGCTTGCGTTTTTTCCTCAAGCTCCAAACCCTCATTTTTCTTCATGAGAGCTTGCAGCTCTTGCTGCACCTCGCCGACTTGGACCCCAAGCTTTTCTCGCTCGGCGCGCTCCTCGGCCGCTTTCTTCTCGGCCTCAGCCAGCACCTGCTTCAGCGTTGCCACCTCGGCTGTGACCCCTACAATAAGCAGTACAATCCTGTTATGTCTTTTTGCAATCAAGCCTCTCTATAGGCACCTTTTTCTAAGGGGTATTTATTACCTTTGTTTTCCACGAGCTGCCTTTTGGCAAGGCCGAGCTCTTGCTTGGACCGCTCGAGGTCCTTTTTCAGGACTTCCACCTATGCAGTCAGTGTGGCGGTGGACAGCAGGGAAGCCTGCATACGCATATTCGACTTTTTATTAGACTCCTGCGAAAATTGTTGGATCCTCTATTCGGCTTTTCTTTCCGAACACCGAACAGAGCATCAGGGGCTACTGTCTATGCGGTAATGAATTTAGCATATTTTTTGCTTACTTGGAAGCCTGTTAGAAGGCTAGTGCAAGCTTCATTCAGTCCGCTCTTGGCGGACTGAACCCTTTGGACCACCGCACTCATAACAGTATGGTGCTCCTCGTCGATGGTGGCGCCTTCAAGCGCCTCCAACAGACTATCCGGCGCCTCTGGTTGGACAGAGGTCGCCGGCTCAGACGGCTTACTCCTCTTGGAAGGAGTTCGCCCACCGCGAGCCAAGACGGTTGAGTCCGGCGCAGTGTCCGGCACAAAGCCGGACTGGGAGCCCTGGGGGGTTTCATCCCCTTTACTCCTGGGGTCCTGAGGATTGCCTTGCGGCTCCTCCAGGACCACCTCCTCCTGCCCTGTTAGGCGGGACGCCGCTTCGGCGTCGTCCGCCCCGCTGGGGGAGACTGCGGGCGGGACAGAGTTCATGTCCGACGAATCCAGGGAGCCGCTCGATGAAGCATCGAGTGCGGCTCGGGGCGGGCTGCGCAAATAGCATTCGACATTAGGGTAAGTTGCGCACTTAAGATACTATGAGTCATTCTGGTATGTGAATACTTACGATGTCGCCGGACGCTTGGTTCTGTCCGGCCACTCCTTTCCGCCCTCTTCGGCGTTGGGGGAGTAGTCCGGCGGAGGGGTCTTCCTTTTCCTCGACCCCTCGGCCTCCCCTGTTGGGGCGGCCTTCTTCTTTTTCTCTCTCCTCGCTGGAGGGGAAGAGCTTCCTTGTTCCTCCTCCTCGTTTTCACGAGAGGAGGGCGTCGCAGACTCGCCAGATGACGAGCTCGACACCACCACATTGCGGGCACTCTTTCGAGTCCCGGTGGTCTTCTTCTTCTTGACCTTCTTCTTCGGCACCACATAAGGCGCCGGAGCCAGCAACTTCTCTAAGAGAGCCGGGGCTGGGTCTTCGGGCAGAGGAGCCGGACAGTTGATTGGTCCGGCTATCTTCAGCCACGCCTGTCAAAGGCAAAGGGAGTTTTTAGATCCCACATAGAGTTAATCTATGTAGAAAAGCTTAACGAACCTGTGAAAGGTATAAATAGCTTACCTCGCCAGCGATGCACTGCGAGCTGTATCCGCGGTCCTCGGAAGCGGATGTGGGGCACTCGGCGCCTTTGGTTAGCACCTTCCAGACGTCTTCATACGTCGTGTCGAAGAGCCCCTTGAGGGTTTGGTGCTGCGCCGGGTCGAATTCCCACAAAGTGAAATCCCGTTCTTGGCACGGGAGGATCCGGGGAACGAACATGACCTGGATGATGTTGACATGCCGGATGGGCTTGTTCATCAGGGACCGGATGCAAGTTTGCAGTCTGGTCACTTCTTTTTCGTTGCCCCACGACAGGCCCGTCTCTTTCCAGGACATGAGCCGTGTGGGGGGTCCGGATCGGAACTCAGGGGCTGCGACCCATTTCGAGTCGCGTGGCTCGGTGATGTAAAACCACCCTGCCTGCCACCCCTTTAAGGACTCCACAAAGGAGCCATCGAACCAGAGTGCGTTGGCCATTTTGCCGGCCATAGCACCTCCGCACTCCGCCTGGGTGCCGGACACCACCTTGGGCTTGACGTTGAAGGTCTGGAGTCAGATGCCGAAGTGGGGGCGGATGCGGAGAAAGGCCTCACACACGATGATAAACGCCGAGATATTGAGGATAAAGTTCGGGGCCAGATCGTGGAAGTCCAGGCCGTAGTAGAACATGAGCCCCAGGACAAAAGGGTGAAGTGGAAAACCCTGTCCGCGGAGGAAATGGGGGAGAAAAACTACCCTCTCATGGGGCCTTGGGGTGGGAAGAAGCTGCCCCGCCTCGGGAAGCCGGTGCGGGATGTCCTTGGACAGATATCCGGCCTTCCTAAGCTTTTTGATTTTACCCTCCGTAATGGAGGAAGCCATCCACTTGCCACCTGCTCCGGACATCGCTGGAGCAGGTTGGGGAAGAAAGAGCGAACTTGGGCGTTGGAGCTTGAGTGCGCAGGAGATGGATGGGCAAAGGAGGAAGAAGGTGTAGGTGAAAGAGGTGGATCTTTATCCCCTTATATAGGCTGATGCCGTTATGCGTCCCCACCTACCTAATAAAACTCGCTTGCCGCTCACACGCCGTGGTAAATGGCGCGATTGGGTTACCCACGTCCGTAGTAATGAGAATCCCGTTAAAAGGGGCACACGATCTCTGCTTTGACAAGACGTGCCAAGGAAACTGCCTCGTTGAACGTGCTGCGGTGGAACAACAAAAAATAATCCATACAGAAGGTTTGGTCGCAGTGTTATGACGCACTGCGGAATACGTCAGCAGATTTGATTTGTGTTTGTATTATTCTCTATATGGCAATACGTGGAAACTTGTTTTGCAAAGCCGGACACTGTTTTTGGTGTTTATTATCTTCTTGAAGAATTTGGAGGAGGAACCCGCCTTGCAATGCCGAAGACAATTTGCGCGCCGGACTCGTCGTCATTGAAGCCTGGTTCAGGGGCTACTGAGGGAGTCCTGGATTAGGGGGTGTTTAGATAGCCGAACTATATCTTCATCCGAACTCCAGGACTATGAAGATACAAGATTGAAGACTTCGTCCCATGTCCGGAAGGTTCTTTCCTTGGCGTGGAAGGCAAGCTAGGCGTGCGGATATTCGAGATCTCCTACCAATGTAACCGACTCTGTGTAACCCTAACCCTATCCGGTGCCTATATAAACCGGAGGGTTGTAGTCCGTAGGACGAACACATCATAACCATCATCATACCCATAGGCTAGCTTCTAGGGTTTAGCCTCCTTGATCTCGTGGTAGATCTACTCTTGTACTACCCATATCATCAATATTAATCCAGCAGGAGTAGGGTTTTACCTCCATCGAGAGGGCCCGAACCTGGGTAAAATAAAGTGTCCCTTGTCTCCTGTTACCATCCAACCTTGACGCACAGATCGTGACCCCCTACCCGAGATCCGCCGGTTTTGACACCGACAGGGAGGAAAGTAGAACTCGAGAAGTACTGCCTCTTGAACCGGAAAGTAGCGCAGCTCAGGAAGATGTTCCTGTGGTGCTTGCACCGACTAGAGAGGAAGTTAATGATGATGATCAAGGTACTTCGGATCAAGTTGCGACAGAACTTCGAAGGTCCACAAGGACACGTTCCACACCATAGTGGTATGGCAACCCTGTCCTGGAAATCATGTTGTTAGACAACGGTGAACCTTCGAACTATGAAGAAGTAATGGCGGGCCCAGATTCCAACAAATGGCTTGAAGCCATGCAATCCGAGATAGGATCCATGTATGAAAACGAAGTATGGACTTTGACAAACTTGCCCGATGATCGACGAGCGATAGAGAATAAATGGATCTTTAAGAAGAAGGCGGACGCGGATGGTAATGTTACCATCTATAAGGCTCGACTTGTCGCTAAGGGTTATCGACAAGTTCAAGGGGTTGACTACGATGAGACCTTCTCACCCGTAGCGAAGCTGAAGTCCGTCTGAATCAGGTTAGCAATTGCCGCATACTATGATTATGAGATATGGCAAATGGATGTCAAAACGGCATTCCTTAAACGGCTTTCTTAAGGAAGAATTGTATATGATGCAGTCGGAAGGTTTTGTCGATCCTAAGAATGCTAACAAGGTATGCAAGCTCCAGCGCTCCATCTATGGGCTGGTGCAAGCATCTCGGAGGTCGAACATTCGCTTTAATGAAATGATCAAAGAGTTTGGGTTTATGCAGACTTATGGAGAAGCCTGCGTTTACAAGAAAGTGAGTGGGAGCTCTGTAGCATTTATCATATTATATGTGGATGACATACTTTTGATGGGAAATGATATAGAACTTTTGGACAGTATTAAGGCCTACTTGAATAAGTGTTTTTCAATGAAAGACCTTGGAGAAGCTGCTTACATATTAGGCATCAAGATCTATAGAGATAGATCGAGATGCCTCATAGGTCTTTCACAAAGCACATACCTTGATAAGATATTGAAGAAGTTCAATATGGATCAGTCCAAGAAGGGGTTCTTGCCTGTGTTGCAAGGTGTGAAATTGAGCTCAGCTCAATGTCCGACCACGGCAGAAGATAGAGAAAAGATGAGTGTCGTCCCCTGTGCCTCAGCCATAGGGTCTATCATGTATGCCATGTTGTGTACCAGACCTGATGTAAACCTTGCCGTAAGTTTGGTAGGAAGGTACCAAAGTAATCCCGGCATGGAACACTGGACAGCGGTCAAGAACATCCTGAAGTACCTGAAAAGGAGTAAGGATATGTTTCTCGATTATGGAGGTGACGAAGAGCTCGTCGTAAAGGGTTACGTCGACGCTAGCTTTGACACAGATCTGGATGACTCTAAGTCACAAACCGGATACATGTATATTTGAATGGTGGGGCAGTAAGCTGGTGAAGTTGCAAGCAATGCGTCGTGGCGGGATCTACATGTCAAGCGGAGTACATGGCAGCCTCGGAGGCAGCGCATGAAGCAATCTGGATGAAGGAGTTCATCACCGACATAGGAGTCATACCCAATGCATCAGGGCCGATCACTCTCTTCTGTGACAACACTGGAGCTATTGCACTTGCCAAGGAGCCCAGGTTTCACAAGAGGACCAGGCACATCAAGCGTAGCTTCAACTCCATTCGTGAAAATGTTCAAGATGGAGACATAGATATTTGCAAAGTACATACAGATCTGAATGTCGCAGATCCGTTGACTAAACCTCTTCCGCGAGCAAAACATGATCAACACCAGAAATCTATGGGTGTTCGATTCATCACAATGTAACTAGATTATTGACTCTAGTGCAAGTGGGAGACTGTAGGAAATATGCCCTAGAGGCAATAATAAAATGATTATTATATTTCCTTGTTCATGATAATTGTCTATTGTTCATGCTATAATTGTGTTATCTGGAAATCGTAATTCATGTATGAATACATAGACCACAACATGTCCCTAGTGAGCTTCTAGTTGACTAGCTCGTTGATCAACAGATAGTCATGGTTTCCTGACTATGGACATTAGATGTCATTGATAACGGGATCACATCATTAGAAGAATGATGTGATGGACAAGACCCAATCTTAAGCATAGCACAAAGATCGTGTAGTTCGTTTGCTAGAGCTTTTCCAATGTCAAGTATCATTTCCTTAGAGCATGAGATTGTGCAACTCCCGGATACCGTAGGAGTGCTTTGGGTGTGCCAAACGTCACAACGTAACTGGGTGGCTATAAAGGTGCACTACGGGTATCTCTGAAAGTGTCTGTTGGGTTGGCATGAATCAAGACTGGGATTTGTCACTCCGTATGACGGAGAGGTATCTCTGGGCCCACTCGATAATGCATCATCATAATAAGCTCAATGTGACCAAGTGTTTGGTCATGGGATCACGTGTTGCGGTACGAGTAAAGAGACTTGCCGCTAACGAGATTGAACAAGGTATCGGGATACCGACGATCGAATCTCGGGCAAGTATCATACCGATAGACAAAGGGAATTATATACGGGATTACTTGAATCCTCGACATCTGGTTCATCTGATGAGATCATCAAGGAGCATGTGGAAGCCAACATGGGTATCCAGATCCCGCTGTTGGTTATTGACCGGAGAGTCGTCTCGGTCATGTCTGCGTGTCTCCCGAACCCGTAGGGTCTACACACTTAAGGTTCGGTGACGCTAGGGTCGTAGAGATATTATTATGCGGTAACCCGAAAGTTGTTCGGAGTCCCGGATGAGATCCCGGACGTCAAGAGGAGTTCCGGAATGGTCCGGAGGTAAAGATTTATATATGGGAAGTCCTATTTCGACTATCGGGAAAGTTTTGGGGGTCATCGGTATTGTACCGGGACCACTAGAAGGGTCCCGGGGGTCCACCGGGTGGGGCCACCTATCCCGGAGGGCCCCATGGGCTGAAGGGGCGTCCGCCCTCCCTTGGGCCTCCTCTACGCCTAGGGTTGGGAAACCCTGGGGGTGGGGGCGCCTCCACCTGGCTTGGGGGGCAAGCCACCCCTTGGCCGCCCCCCATCTAGATGAGATCTAGAGGGACCGGCGCCCCCCTGGCCCCTATATATAGTGGAGGGGAGGGAGGGCAGCCGCACCCAAGCCCCTGGCGCCTCCCTCTCCCTCCCGTGACACCTCCCTCTCGCTGAGCTTGGCGAAGCCCTGCCAAGATCCCCGCTGCTTCCACCACCACGTCGTCGTCTTGCCGGGATCTCCATTAACCTCTCCTTCCCCCTTGCTGGATCAAGAAGGAGGAGACGTCTTCCCCAACCGTACGTGTGTTGAACGCGGAGGTGTCGTTCGTTCGGCGCTTGGTCATCGGTGATTTGGATCACGACGAGTACGACTCCCTCAACCCTGTTCTCTTGAACGCTTCCGCTCGCGATCTACAAGCGTATGTAGATGCACTCCCCTCTCTCATTGCTAGATGACTCCATAGATTGATCTTGGTGAAGCGTAGAAAAAATTTATTTTCTGCAACATTCCCCAACAGTGGCATCATGAGCTAGGTCTATGCGTAGTTTCTATGCACGAGTAGAACACAAGATGTTGTGGGCGTAGATTTTGTCAATTTACTTGTCGTTACTAGTCTTATCTTGATTCGGCGGCATCGTGGGATGAAGCGGCCCGGACCGACCTTACACGTACGCTTACGTGAGACAGGTTCCACCGACTGACATGCACTAGTTGCATAAGGTGGCTAGCGGGTGTCTGTCTCTCCCACTTTAGTTGGATCGGATTCGATGAAAAGGGTCCTTATGAAGGGTAAATAGAAATTAGCATATCACATTGTGGTTTTGGCGTAGGTAAGAAACGTTCTTGCTAAGAAACCTATAGCAGCCGCGTAAAAAATTTGCAACAACAATTAGAGGACGTCTAACTTGTTTTTGCAGCATATGCCGTGTGATGTGATACGGCCAAAATATGTGATGAATGATATATGTGATGTATGAGATTGATCATGTTCTTGTAATAGGAATCACGACTTGCATGTCGATGAGTATGACAACCGGCAGGAGCCATTGAAGTGTCCTTGTTTCCCCTTCGGTGTAAAGGGGGCAAGCACATGCCAAGGCATTGGGCAAAGGTTACCATTCTAGTGCAACAAGACCAAGACCAGCAGAGCGGTAGGACGGAGGTCACCGTGGAGCCCAAGACGGCATCATCACTAGTGCTTTTGGCAGCCGAAGACCACCTTTGGTCAGGATAACTTGTACTAGATGTTCCCTTCAAAATGGCCAATTGTTGGCGCCCTTCCCGCTCATTATTTGGGGAGAGGCCCAGGGCCTCTATAAATAGAGCTAGCCACCACAGAGTAGAGGCATCGGGGGGAAACCCCGGACCAAGTAGAACACTCCGCACCAGCTCAAGAACACGTCTCGCGAGGCTGTTCTTCCCTGTACTGTTCATCATCAGCCCCTGAGGCAATCCGCCACACCACACACCGGAGTAGGGTATTACACCACAACGGGTGGCCCGAACCAGTATAAATCTCGTGTCCCTTGTGTTGTTCGTCGTTTCCAGCTTAGATCACACGAGGAGATCGGACGTAGATCGGTCGGGGAGAGATCTCCGTGCGCACCCCAGAGTTCGAACCTTAAGGGTCTGCCGGAACCCGAAATCCGACATTTGGCGCGCCAGGTAGGGGTGCACCGGAATCTTTCTTCCGCTGTTCGCGTGTGATCTTCCATCGCGTCCATGGCTGGCGCTCGTCGGGCTCGCGCCGAGCGCCGGGCTGCTCTCGCCACCCGCGTCGCCCAGACGGCGCCCGTCGGCGGACGCCCCCGTCATTCCCCATCGCCTGCCGCCAACGCCTCCACCGGCCCGGCGGGGAACGAGCAGCAGGCCTCGTCCCAGCATCCTTCGGTGCGGCGGGATGGCCGCACCGCCACCCCGTTGCTGGCTCCAGCTGGTTCATCGTCTCACGCCCGTCGCGCCCCCACGGACGCGCATGCTGCGCTGCTCCTCGCAAGAGAGCTCCTGAACTACCACCCCATCGACGACCTCTACGAGGACTGGCTCGCCCACATCACCGAGCTCGTCAGCGCCGCCGGGGGCTCCCCTTTGCCATCCCTCTCGCTGCCTCGCCCTCCATTCCGCACATGGGGCGAGGATCAGGAGGCGCCTCCACCACCTCCTCCCCAAGAAGGCGCCCTGGCTCCAAGGCGCGCAGCCCCAGGGCGAGACCCTTCGCGTCAGGCGCCAGAGCGGCAAGAAAGGAGCTGCCAGGAGATCCCTCATCCCCAAGAAGGTGCTCGCGCGCTCCCAACGCCGGCGCGCCAAGATCGCGTCCCTACGCCTCCACGCCAAGACCCCGCGCTGCTCCAAGCGGCGACGCGTGGTGATCCCCAGGAGCAGGCCCAGCACCAGGAAAGGGCGCCGCTAGCCACAGCAGGCTGCCGCGCCTTCACCCCCGAGCTACACGGCGTCACATGGCCATGCAAGTTCAAGCCTGACCTTCCCCCTCGCTACGATGGCACGGCGGACCCCGCGGAGTTCCTACAGCTATACGAGCTGGGCATCGAAGCCGCCAACGGAGATGAAAAGGTCATGGCGAACTGGTTTCCCATGGCGCTCAAGGATGGCGCCCGCACCTGGCTCCCAGCATGATCTCCTCCTGGGCGAGATGCGCACCCGCTTCATCACCAACTTCCAGGGCACTCGCGACCGGCCCCCGGCCGTGAGCGACCTGCGCCACATCAAGCAGCTGCCAGGGGAAACCCTGCAGAAATACACCCAGCGCTTCAACAGCGCTCGCCTCAAGATCCCCAGGATAACTGAAGAAGCCATCATCTCGGCCTTCTCCGATGGCGTGCGCAACATCAAGATGAAGGAGGAGCTAGCAATCCATGAAGACCTGTGCACATCCCTAGAGCTGTTCAACTTGGCGACCAAGTGCGCTAGGGCTGAGGAAGGGCGCCTCTCCCTCCTCGAGCTCCCGGCAGCCGACCCAGAAGAGAAAAAGCTCAAGGCTAAGGACATGAAGCAAGGGGGCTATTGTGCTTGCAGCGGAACCAGACACCAAGCGAGGCAGCGATCAGCCTGAGTCATCCAAGGGCAGCCGATACTGCATGTACCACGACCTCCACACCCACAACACCAACGAATGTCAAGAGCTCAGGGCCGTGCGAGATGGGCGAATCGGCCGATGCCCCGAGCGCAACGACAGGGGCTGTGGCCGAGGTGAAGGACGATGGGAAGACCATGGCCCTCGCCAAGGGTGGCATGACCGACCTCGCGAGGATCACTGGCAGGACCAGCCTCGCTAGGGAGGCTGGAGGGATCAACCTCGTGAGGATCGCCCACACGGCAACGCAGGCCTTCCTCCTCTGCTGCCACCACCAAGGAGGAACGAAGACCAACATCAAGACGAGGGGGCTGGGGGCTTCCAGGAGCCACGCGCAATCGCTTGCATCTTGGGTGGCGCCCAGGCCCGAGCCTCACAGCGCATCTTCAAGCAGTTTGCTCGCGAGGTGAATGCAGTTCTCCCCAAGCTTGAGGCCATGCGCCCTCTTAGGTGGTCTGCGTGGGCTATCACGTTCAGCTCAGTGGATCAGCTCAAGTGCGCAGCAACGGCCGGAGTCCTCCCGATGCTTTGCTTCCCAGTCATCAGCAATGTGCAGGTCACCAGGACCCTCATTGATGGAGGAGCAGGACTCAACGTCCTATCCGTCGAGACGTTCGAAAACCTCCAAGTGTCGTACGACCAGCTTCAGCCAACCAAGCCTTTCTTAGGAGTCACTGATGGTTCCACTGTTCCGATAGGGCAGGTTCGCCTTCTAGTCACCTTCGGGCAGCGCAACAACTACCGCACCGAGCTCATCGACTTCGATGTCGCCCACATTCGCCAGCCGTACAACACCATCCTCGGGTACCCAGCCCTAGCCAAGTTCATGGCAGTGACTCACCATGGTTACAATGTCCTCAAGATGCCAGGAAGCGGCGGAGTCATCGCAGTACCCTGTGAGGAAAGGGACGCAGTGTGCTCACTTGAGCGTGCATTCCAAGCCGCAGCAATCGAAAACCCAGATCACAGGAGCGGAAGACTTCCTGAGGCGACCCTTAAGAAGAAGAAGGTTTCTCCTGGCCCAAGCCATAAGGAGGCAGGCGCCTCCAGAGGTGTTGCGTCAGGATTTGCGCCCGATCAGGGAGTGCCACCCTCTCTCGCATAGGAAGGCACGCCTGGCGCCCTCCTCAGGTAGGGCTCAGGGGCTCTTTCTTGGAGAGCCACCGACTTTGCCAAGGTCGCGAGGGAGGCGCTCGGGCACCACTTGGAGGGGTGCTTCCAGGCATGTTTCCCTCAGGAAGGTACAAGGCAAGGAAGATCAAACACTCAGGAGTTCACCGCAAGAAACACCCAGGAGCTACAAGAGTCAAGAGTCATGCGCGGTAGCCGCCGCTCGCCCGCCGTAGCCCCACATCCAGGCGAGGATGGTGGGCTGCACGTCTGCATCGACGTGCCAGGGCTCAACCGAGCCGCGTCCCAGGAGCGCCTCTGGCCTTCGCGTGTGGGGTGTTGCGAGGGTCCACCTCACAGCTATGTTCGCATGCCTTTCGGCCTGCCGAATGCGGTCGCCGCTCATCAGCGCCTACTGAGGAGCGCTCTGGAGGCTCAGGAGGTCAGCCATTGTGCGGTCCTGGCAGAGGTGGAGATGGCCCTCGAAGACCTACCCGTGCCATCGGAGCCTCCCGAGGCTCCTGGGCCTGGGGGCTCGTGAGGATCGACGTCTTCACCGCGCATCGCCCGCTTCTTCAGCATCGCTTCGTCTTCAACGGCATCAGGTGACATCTGCCCAAGTTCAATTTTTAGCTGGGAGCGCCCACAGGGCCGCATCATTCCCAGGCCGCGTGTGTCCGTCCTCGCGGCATGTATCTGTTTTGCTTATGCTCTTTACCTACCTTGTTGGGGGCGCCCCTCGGGCTGCATCATCCCCAAGCTGCTCGGGCCTGGCCTAGCGGTGTTTCCTGCATCTACTTAAAATGAAGTTGCTCTTTCGCGCTTAATCTGGGTTACCATGATTGTCACCTGCTCCTTATCGCGGACTTCTCCGCTCTCATGCAAAGCGCTTGCACGTAAAAAGGAGGGGTACCTGAGCATCGCGACTCATGGGCTCCTACTGGCTCTCCAGCCCTCACCCCCTGGCCTTGACCCACGGCATCGCGACCTGTCATACCAGCGGCGGCTGAGCTCGCTCGAGGGCCGGGACCTGAGGACGTAGAGCATTTGCATTCTAACCACCCTACAGGAACACACCATTGATAAAGGCCCAGAGCCAGGCGCAACCCGCCTCGAGGTAGGGCCTCGTGAGTCCCGCGCTGGCTCACGGGTGCCCAGATACACCTCTCCTAGCCCTACCGTGCCAGCCACGCATCAGGGCGGGGTTGTACACGCCCCGGGGGCTCCTCCCGAAGGGGGGTGTCGGTGTCAAATCCGGCGGATCTCGGGTAGGGGGTCCCGAACTGTGCGTCAAGGTCGGATGGTAACAGGAGACAAGGGACACTTTATTTTACCCAGGTTCGGGCCCTCTCGATGGAGGTAAAACCCTACTCCTGCTAGATTAATATTGATGATATGGGTAGTACAAGAGTGGATCTACCACGAGATCAAGGAGGCTAAACCCTAGAAGCTAGCCTATGGTATGATTGTGTATGATGATGGTTTTCCTACGGACTACAACCCTCCGGTTTATATAAACACCGGATAGGGTTAGGGTTACACAGAGTCGGTTACAATGGTAGGAGATCTTGAATATCCGCACGCCTAGCTTGCCTTCCACGCCAAGAAAAGATCCTTCCGGACACGGGACGAAGTCTTCAATCTTGTATCTTCATAGTCCTGGAGTCTGGCTGAAGGTATAGTCCGGCTATCCGAACACCCCCTAATCCAGGACTCCCTCAGTAGCCCCTGAACCAGGCTTCAATGACGACGAGTCCGGCGCGCAGATTGTCTTCGGCATTGCAAGGCGGGTTCCTCCTCCAAGTTCTTCAAGAAGATTACAAACACGAAAAATAGTGTCCGGCTCTGCAAAATAAGTTTCCACATATTGCCATATAGAGAATAATATTAACACAAATCAAATCTGCTGACGTATTCCGCAGTGCGTCATAACACTGCGGCCAAGCTCTTTATATAAATTGTTTTCATTGTTCCGCCTCAGCGTGTTCAGCGAGGTGGTTTCCTTGGCACGTCTTGTTAAAGCAGAGATCGTGTGCCCCTTTTAACGGGATTCTCATCAATACGGACGTGGGTAACCCAACCGCGCCATTTACCACGGCGCTTGGGAGGCAAGTGAGTTTTATTAGGTAGGTGGGGATGCCTAACCGCACCCGCTTGTATAAAGGGATAAGGATTCACCTTTTTAACCTATGCCTTCTTACTCCTTTGCCAATCCATCTCTCGCGCACTCAAGCTCCAGCGCCCAAGTCCGCTCTTCCTTCCTCAACCTTCTCCAACAATGTCCGGAGCGGGAGGCAAGTGGATGGCCTCCTCCATTACGGAGGCCCAAGTAAAAAAGCTAAGGAAAGCCGGATACTTGTCCAAGGACATCCCGCATCGGCTTCTTGAGAAGGGGCAGCTTCTTCCTACCTCAGGGCCCCATGAGAGGGTAGTTTTTCTTCCCCACTTCCTCCGCGGACTGGGCTTTCCACTTCACCCATTTGTCCGGAGGCTCATGTTCTACTACGGCCTGGATTTCCACGATCTGGCCCCGAACTTTGTCCTCAACGTCACGGCTTTTATCGTCGTGTGTGAGGCCTTTCTCCGCGTCCACCCCCACTTCGGCCTCTGGCTCAAGACCTTCAACGTCAAGCCCAAGGTGGTGTCCGGCACCCAGGCGGAGTGCGGAGGCGCTATGGACGGCAAGATGGCCAACGTCCTCTGGTTCGATGGCTCCTATGTGGAGTCCCTAAAGGGGTGGCAGGCCGGGTGGTTTTACATCACCGAGCCACGCGATCCGAAATGGGTCGCAGCCCCCGAGTTCAGATCTGGACCCCCCACGCGGCTCATGTCCTGGAAAGAGGCAGGCCTGTCGTGGGGCAACGAGAAAGAAGTGACTGGGTTGCAAACGTGCATCCAGTCCCTGGTGAACAGGCCAATCCGGCTGATCAATGTGATCCAGGTCATGCTTGTTCGCCGGATCCTCCCGTGCCAACAACGGGATTTTACTTTGTGGGAATTCGACCCGGCGCAGCACCAAACCCTCAGTAGGCTCTTCGACACAACGTATGAAGACGTCTGGAAGGTGCTGACCAAAGGCGCCGAGTCCCCCACATCCGCTTCCGAGGACCGCGGATACAGCTCGTAGCATAATGCCAGCGAGGTGAGCCATCTATACCTTTGACAGGTTTGTTAAGCTCTTCTTCATAGATTAACTCTATGCGGGATCTAAACTCCCTTTACCTTTGACAGGCTTGGCGGGCTATATCTGAACCAATTAACTATCCGGCTCCCCTGCCCGAAGACCCAGCCCCAGCTCTCTTGGTGAAGCTGATGGCTCCGGCACCTTGTGTGGTGCCGGAGAAGAAGGCCAAGAAGAAGAAAACCACCGGGACTCGAAAAAGTTCCCGCAACATGGTGGTGTCGGACTCGTCATCTGACGAGTCCGCGACACTCTCCTCTCGTGAAAACGAGGAGCAGGAACAAGAAAGCTCTCCCCCCCCAGCGAGGGGAGAAAAGAAGAAGAAGGCCACCCCAACGGGGAAGGCCGAGGGGACGAGGAAAAGGAAGACCCCTCCGCCGGACTACTCCCACGACGCCGAAGAGGGCGGAGAGGAGTGGACGGACAGAACCAAGCGTCCGGCGAAATCATAAGTATTTATATACCAGAGTGACTCATGATATTCTTTTAATGCGCAGCTTTCCCTAATATTGCTCGTGATTTATGCAGCCCGCCCCGGGCCGAACTCGATGATTCGTCGAGCGGCTCCCTGGATTCGTCGGACGTGAACTCTGTTCCGCCCACTGTCTCCCCCTGCAGGGCGGACGACGCCGAAGTGGCGTCCCGCCAAGCTCCAGGGCAGGAGGAGATAGTCCTGGAGGAGCCGCAAGGCAATCCTCCGGACCCCAGTAGTAAAGGGGATGAAACCCCCCAGGGCTCCAAGTCCGGCTTTGTGCCGGACACCGCGCCGGACTCGACAGTCCTGGGCCACGGTGGGCGAACTCCTTCCAAGAGGAATAAGTCGTCTGAGCCGGCGACCTCCGTCCAACCAGAGGTGCCGGACAATCTGCTGGAGGTGCTTGAGGGCGCCGCCATCGACGAGGAGCACCGTACTGTTATGAGTACGGTGATCCAAAGGGTTCAGTTCGCCAAGAGCGGACTGACTGAAGCTTGCGCTAGCCTTCTAATAGGCTTCAAGGTAAGTAAAAATATGTCAAATTATTTACCGCATAGACAGTAGCCCCTAATGCTCTGTTCGGTGTTCGGAAAGAAAAGCCGAATAGAGGATCTAGTAATTTTCGCAGGAGTCTAACAACAAAAAGTCAAATATGTGTATGCAGGCTTCGCTGCTGTCCATCGCCGCACTGACTGTGCAGGTGGATGTCCTTAAAAAGGACCTCAGGCGGACCGAGCAAGAGCTCAGCCTTGCCAAACGGCAGCTCGAGGAGAAAGAAGGTAAGAAATACCCTAAAAAAGAAAAAAGAAAAAAGGTGCCTATAGAGAGGCTTGATTGCAGAAAGAAATAACAGGATTGTACTGCTTATTGTAGGGGCCACAACCGAGGTGGCAACCCTAAAGCAGGCGCTGGATGAGGACGGAAAGAAAACGGCCGAGGAGCGCGCCAAGCGAGAAAGGCTTGGGGTTCAGGTCGGCGAGGTGCAGCAAGAGCTGCAAGCTCTCATGAAAATACATGAGAGTTTGGAGCTTGAGTCAAGAGCGCAAGCATCCGAGCTCGCGTCGGCCCTTGAGACCGCCAAGAGTGCCAAGGCCCAAGCCCAAAAGGCCCTCCAAGAGTTGGAGGAGGTGAAAAAGATAGCAACGGGTAAGGCATTCTTAATGCAAAGTAGGAATATAAAAGTAAACTACCTGTTACTTACCCGAATCCGGAGTTCTCCAGGGGCGTTCGCCGATCTTCCCCGCAGCGTATCCGCCGCCGCCGCGTTCTACCGAGCTGAAGAGGGCAGCTTGACGGAGAGTGTGTTCTGGTCTCAGTATTCTGAGGCCGGACACCCTGTGCCTTTGAGCGATCAGCTAAAACAGCTGGTCGAGCTCCACAAGGCGGCCGAACAGGCCATGAAGGGCTTACTAGTTCGGCTGTGGCCTGGAGAGGCCCTGCCTGGGAGCTATTTCGGGCTGGTGCGGCGGCTGGTGGAGGCCTGTCCACGGCTTGAGGTCATCAAGCGCTCCGCCTGTATTGAAGGTGCCCGGAGGGCCCTTGCCCGTGTAAGGGTACACTGGGGTAAGCTGGACGGAGAGAAGCTGGTGAAGGACGGGCCGTCGCCGGGGAAGGAGCATCGCAAGCCCGAGAACTACTACAAGGAAGTTCTTGCCGGAGCCCGCCTTGTCGCGGATGAATGTACTAAAGATGTAGTATTTGAATGAACTCGCTCGTTTGTATCCTGTGCGCTGAAAACTTGTTCATATGCGCTAAGCAATGCTTATTGAATTTAAAATATTATTTTCTGTGCGGCCATTTATCAAAAATTGAGAGATGGCCAGTCGTTGGCTTCTGCCCCCATGCCACTAGTGTTGGGGTGTTCGGGATAAACCTGAGGGCTCTTTTTCCCATAGTTGGGTCCTTCGAGGGAGGCGCTCAGTACAACGAACCAGGCAATCGGACTATAATGCTTGAACACTCTCACTTAGCCATAGAACGTTATAATTTTAAATTTCGGCGAAGCCCCTAGTTCGGAAGGCCGAATTCAGGGCGCTATCCACGCCTTTGGCCGGACATAGCCAGCTCCTCGCTCGAAGCGGCATAAGTCTTTAAGGACTCGAAAAACCTCTCGAATAGCGACCGGTCTCATGCCCTATCATGACAGTCTGTTTTAGCTTTCTCCACTGAGGTGCTTAACCCACCTGAACTGGGGCACAATCGCAGTGGTTCTCCTAGTGCTACCTTAGCCGATATAGCGGAACATAAGGCACCAAAACATAGGAGCCGGGCAAACCCAACATCTGACCAAAATCATGATTCGGAGCCGATGCATATAGTGCTATAAGTTCGGGGTGCCGCACTTGTGAAAGTGTACGGACTTCTCACACCAGATAGAAGGGTAATGAAGCCCTTGGCGTGTTTTGCCGTACCATGGTGTACGGTTGCTATCATGTTTTTTTAATTAACATATATATTAAAAGAGGACAACACAAAAAATAGGCGAAAAGCTATGCATTGTTTATAGAGAGGCTATTTATCAAAGCCGAACGATACAAGTAGTGCGATAAGCAAAAAAGATATTAGACTATTTAACATGTCCTGACCAGGCGCAGGCCGCGGAATTTAGAAACAGATATATCGCTCGAAATAGAGACCACCTGAGAGGCGTAGCTTTGTCTGCTTCCCTGGGTCTTGCATCATCTGTGCGGCAGCAAAGCCGAACAGGTTATCCAGAGTGTGGAGTCCTGAAAGTAAAAAAAAGTCCGGCAGCCCCTAGTACGTTTGACGCTGTATTGTAAGCATGCCGTTAATGTGCCCCTCCCCCTGTGCCCATGGAATTTCGCGGGCGTAATTGTGTACTCGAGGTACTAGCTCCGCTATGTTGCGATGGCTGGGGTTGGGGCCGTATTGCTACGCTTGCTCCGAACGTGCCAGGCGGTCTTGTTGCAGGTTACTCCAGGCGCGCTTTGCATTGTCCAGCTTTTTAACGGCCAGACTGGAGAGTTGCCTTGAAAGGTTGCTTTGTACTTCCGCTGTGAGGGCCGCCGTGTGCTCCTCCGTGCGGATGGAGCGTTCTGTGTTTCCGTTGACCGTAATTACTCCTGGAGGGCCTGGCATTTTGAGCTTGAGATATGCGTAGTGTGGCACCACATTGAATTTAGCGAATGCGGTTCGTCCGAGCAGGGCGTGATAGCCACTGCGGAACGGGACTATATCGAAGATTAACTCTTCGCTTTGGAAGTTATCCGGAGATCGGAAGACCACATCAAGTGTTATCGAGCCTGTGCAATTGGCCTCTACACCTGGTATGACGCCTTTAAAGGTCGTCCTTGTGGGCTTGATCCTTGATGGATCTATGCCCATTTTCCGCACTGTATCCTGATAAAGCAGGTTCAGGCTACTGCCGCCGTCCATGAGGACTCTTGTGAGATGAAATCCGTCAATGATTGGGTCAAGAACCAATGCGGCAAAACTGCCGTGACGGATGCTAGTGGGGTGGTCCCTTCAATCAAAAGTGATCGGGCAGGAGGACCATGGGTTGAACTTTGGGGCGACTGGCTCCATCGCGTATACGTCCTGTAGCGCACGCTTCCGCTCCCTCTTGGGAATGTGGGTCGCGTATATCATGTTCACCGTCCGCACTTGAGGGGGAAACCCCTTTTGTCCATTGTTGTTCGGCGGCCTGGGCTCCTCCTCATCGTCGCTATGCAGCCCCTTGTCTTTGTATTCGGCTCTTAACTTGCCTGCCTGCTTGAACACCCAACAATCCCTGTTGGTGTGATTGGCTGGCCTTTCGGGGGTGCCATGAATCTGGCACGAGCGGTCGAGTATCCGGTCCAAACTGGACGGGCCCTGAGTATTCTTTTTAAATGGCTTTTTCGGCTGACCGGAGTTATATCCTCTGAATCTGGCATTTACTGCCGTATCCTCATTGCTGTCGCTGCTAACGCGGCGCTTTTGCTTATTTCGACGTGTCCTGCCACTTTTGTCCTTGGTATCCGAATTACTAGGGTTCTTCGATAAGTTGTTGCTGCGAGCTAGCCAGCTATCTTCGCCCGCGCAAAAGCGGGTCATGAGTGTCGTGAGGGCTGCCATAGATTTCGGCTTTTCCTGTCCCAGGTGCCGGGCAAGCCACTCATCGCGGATGTTATGTTTGAAGGCTGCTAGGGCCTCTGCGTCCGGACAATCGACTATCTGATTTTTCTTTGTTAGGAACCGTGTCCAGAATTGCCTGGCCGATTCTTCCGGCTGCTGAATTATGTGGCTTAGGTCGTCGGCGTCCGGTGGCCGCACATAGGTCCCCTGGAAGTTGTCGAGGAATGCGGCTTCCAGGTCTTCCTAAGAACCGATTGAGTCCACTGGTAGGCTGTTAAGCCAGTGCCGGGCTGGTCCCTTGAGCTTAAGGGGAAGATATTTGATGGCGTGTAGATCGTCGCCACGTGCCATGTGGATGTGAAGGAGATAATCCTCAATCCATACTGCCGGATCTGTCGTACCATCGTACGACTCGATGTTGACGGGTTTGAAACCCTCTGGGATTTTATGATCCATTACTTCATCTGTGAAGCATAGTGGGTGTGCGGCGCCCCTGTACTGGGCTATGTCACGACGCAGCTCGGAAGAGCTATGCCTGTTGTGTTCGGCCCGACCGGATTTATTGTGTCCGGAGTGAAGATCATCACGTGTCGTCGGGCGTCCTCGCGATCCATAGATCGATCTTGTTTGCCTTGTTTTATCCTCCAGTACGTCTTGCAGGTCTGGCTCATTTTCTCGTGCCTTAGTTGAGCGGCACCGGGGCATGGCTTGTTTAGAGGTTCGACAGGCCTCTCTGTCACGGCCGCGAGGTGGCCGGTCTGCCATGTCATGCATTGGTAATGTAGGTGTTTCCCCCTCTAATTGGGGTAGCGGCCTGCACTTAGGATAATTTTTGGAGGGGCGCTCGAGTTCATACTCTTCGGCCGCAAGGACTTCAGTCCATCTGTCAGCTAGCAAATCTTGATCAGCTCTAAGCTGTTGCTGCTTTTTCTTTAGGCTATTCGCCGTGGCTAGAAGCCTGCGTTTAAAATGCTCTTGTTCGGCGGGGTCTGATGGTACGACGAATTCGTCGTCGTCGAGGCTTGCCTCGTCTTCGGAGGGAGGCATGTAGTTATCATCCTCAACCTCTCGCTCTGCCGCTCTCTCATGAGGGCTGGCTTCTCCATCTTCCTGCGCCGAATCTTGCTGTATTTGGTGTTCTTCGGCGCTATCCGGGGTAGTATTATCTCCCGTGCCGGAATCACCGTTTTTGCTGTGGCGGGATTTAGAGCGGCGCCGTTGACGCCGGCGTTTTGGCTGTTTTTTCGAGGTGTCATCCTCCGCTGTTCCATCGCCATCTCCATCCTTTGGAGCGTCCACCATATATATGTCATATGACGAGGTGGCGGTCCAGCGCCCTACAGGTGCTGGTTCTTGTTCGTCTCCTCCTTCGTCGTCCATACCGTCGAAGTCTTCGGAGCTGAAGTCAAGTATGTCGGTTAAATCATCGACAATGGCTATTAAGTGGGTGGTGGGTGGGCTTTGAATTTCTTCGTCGTCCGAATCCCAACCTCGCAGACCATAGTCCGGCCTGGGCTCTCCTGATAGAGAGAGAGACTTGAGAGAATTCAGGATATCACCAAAAGGTGAGTGCTGAAAGGTGTCCACGGCGGTGAACTCCATTATAGGCGCCCAATCGGATTCGATCGGCAGGGGCACGGGAGGCCCGGAGTTCGGAGAAGAATCCGACTCCTTGGAGTCATGGGCCGTGCGGAGTACGGGGCTGGCGTTCGGCTCGATCGCCTTCAATATCGCAGCCCCCGAGGTGACGTCCAACCGTTCATCCTCAAAGAACGCCGCGGGCTTCGAGTCGAGGATCGGGGCCGGTGCGTGTGCGGCCTCCAGGGCACTATTCGGAGGCAGAGCTATATCCTGCCCCTCGAGGTAGTGCGGCGTGCTTGGCTGTGGCTCGAACACATCGAAGATCAAGTCTCCGTGGATATCTGTCGTGTAGTTTAAGCTTCCAAACCTGACTTGATGGCCAGGGGTGTAGCTTTCGATCTGCTCCAGACGACCAAGCGAATTGGCCCGCAGAGTGAAGCCGCCGAAGACGAAGATTTGTCCGGGGAGGAAAGTCTCACCCTGGACCTCATCATTGTTGATGATTAAAGGAGCCATCGGTCCTAAAAGCGACGACACAGAGGAACTCTCAATGAAAGCACCAATGTCGGTGTCAAAACCGGCGGATCTCGGGTAGGGGGTCCCGAACTGTGCGTCAAGGTCGGATGGTAACAGGAGACAAGGGACACTTTATTTTACCCAGGTTCGGGCCCTCTCGATGGAGGTAAAACCCTACTCCTGCTATATTACTATTGATGATATGGGTAGTGCAAGAGTGGATCTACCACGAGATCAAGGAGGCTAAACCCTAGAAGCTAGCCTATGGTATGATTGTGTATGATGATGGTTGTCCTACGGACTACAACCCTCCGGTTTATATAGACACCGGATAGGGTTAGGGTTACACAGAGTCGGTTACAATGGTAGGAGATCTTGAATATCCGCACGCCTAGCTTGCCTTCCACGCCAAGAAAAGATCCTTCCGGACACGGGACGAAGTCTTCAATCTTGTATCTTCATAGTCCTGGAGTCCGGCTGAATGTATAGTCCGGCTATCCGAACACCCCCTAATCTAGGACTCCCTCAGGGCCCCCTCCCACGTACCAGTGGAAGCACCATGCTCCGCGCTGGCTGACGACACTACCGAGGAGTGGCTATGCCCGTACACATACAGAAGCGCTATGCTCCACGCTGGTGATAAACAACTGAGGGCGGCCCGCGGCTGTACCAACCTCAGGGAGCCCAGAGCTTAGTGTCTGGCACCGTCGCAACACCTCCCCTCGGGAGCGTCGCGTGAGGGGGATGGACACGGGGGCTATGCCCGGGCCTTGCCCGAGCGCACGCCACCCAGCCATGTCCCTCGCACCTGGTCGTCGCGCGCCCCTCCCTGAGCGGAGCCAAGGTATGAAAACACGTTTGAACGTCAAGGGGGACTCCTAAGCATCACGACTCAGGATCCTAACTTGCCACGTAGCCCCTCACTCCTTAGTCCCGTCCTGGTTTCCGGTCGGGGCTAACGGCGGTTGAGGTATGCGCGGGGCCGGGCCCTGCCGACGCAGAACGACAAATCCACTCCTTTGCTCGCCCTTCCCTATTTGTTGCTCGCGCGTCAAGGGGGACTCCTGAGCATCGTGACTCAGGAGCCTAACTTGCCACATAGCCTCTCACTCCTTAGTCCCGTCCTGGTTTCCGGTCGGGGCTAACCGCGACTGAGGTATGCACGGGGCCGGGCCCTGCCGATGTAGAGCGCAAGCAAGTAGGAGAGGAAAATGCAAATTTCAGGAAATTCAAAGCAAATATTACAAGCCATAGATTGTTTCACGATGGCAAACACAAGTTTAAACGCCTCTGAGAGGCATGGTGCGTGTTGCAGGAATAAAAACATGACAAAAGCCGTGAAGGGATCACTCTCCAGCGACGCCGCCTCCTGTGGTGGAGTCACACTAGGCGACTCCGCCTCCTGAGGCCGCGGAGCTGGCGGCACCGCGCCCGGGCAATATGCTGAAGGCGCGGAACCTCCCCAGCAAAGGCTCGGCTCGGCCTTTCACGGCCTCAGCGGCAACGGCGGCAAGGTCGCCGCTCACGGGTTCCAGCAGGCTGTCGAAGTCGACGTTGGGGTCACGCAGGTAGACGTGGCTGAGGACATGCGTCAGCGCCGCAGAAGATAGGGCACGCGCCTCGGCCTCGACCGTGGGGCCAAGGCCGTCCACGACATCTTCAAGCGCACGAACCAGGAAGGGAAGCATCTTGGCGGGGCCGTCCTCCGCACCAGCCAACGGCTCCTCCAAGCTGCTCTCATAAAGCGTCTTCAGCGTGGCGCAAGCCTTCTTCTCCAGCTTCGCAAAGGCCGCCTGATCCTCCGCCAGGACCTTCACCTTGGCGTCTAGCTTGGTCCTCTCCGCCTTCAGCGACCGCTCCAACGTCTCCAATCGGCCGAGGTGGTCATCAAGCTTGGCGTCCCGGTCCTTGACGGCAGCCTCCCGAGCCTTCATCTCCTTCTCCTTATCCTTCTCATGGCGGCCATGGACCTCCTTGGCGAGCTCGTCGCGCAGGCCTTGCAGCTCGACCTCCAGCGCCTTGCAGCGGCTCTGGGCAGCCGCAGCGTCGCTCAGGGCAGCGTCGCAAGCGGCCTTGGCTTGGCTGGCGGCCTGCTTCTCCCCATCAGAAGCCGACACGTCCTGGCTCAGTGCTGCTCGGACGGAGGCGGCAGAACGGGCCTAGCCAGAAGCTAGTTCCAGGCGCCCGGCCACTAGGCAAGGGTCCGCGCTCAGAAGATCCTCCCGTAGCTGGCTCAGTTCATTGGCGACCTGGTCCAGGACAGCGGCAGAGGGAACAAAAGAGACAGGAACCCGTGGAGCGGACGGAGAGGACGGCAGCGTGATCATGACTTGGCAGGAAGGAACCCCCTGGCCTTGGCTGCCCCGGCTGCAGCATCGAGCGCAGTTGACTCCAGGGTCAGCGGGGCCACGGGGGCTGACTCCTCACCGAGGCGTCCCAATCGGCCTCGCGAAGACGATCAGGCAGGGGATGCGCGAGCCTCGCTGTCGGGGTAAATGACCACGGGTAGCCTAGCCGGCTCTCCTTGGCACTTCAGAAAAAATTACGAGCCGATCCGGTCTCCAAGAAACCAAGACGAGGGGCCGCCTTCCCCCTGCCGGCTGCCTCTCAGGCCGACTGTCGAAAGGCGGCCTGGCCTTAACCCTCATGAAGAAAGCCGCGGGAGGGCCGGCTCCAAGAAGCCGGCCTCGAGAAGGCCGACTCCAAGAAGCCGGCTCCCACGACGCGGTCAAGATCGTACCCTCAAGGCCCGCAACCACATAACGGCGATGGGACGGGGCGTGGCTACAGTGGAGCCTGCCACCCCCGAAACCCGGAGCACACCTGGCACAGTGCGCCGTACGGGGTAGCCCTGACCCGTCCGGCGCGGCACTGTTGCCATGATGACTACGGCGCCATCCATGGCGGGTTGTCAGCGCAGCCCGCGGGCGGTGGGCCCCTTTGGGCAGAGAGACACTCGAAGGCGGTCGGGCCTCCCCCAGTCGGCCCAAGACATGGCCAGCTTTCCCGAGCCGACTTGCTCCTTCCCTCGAAGGAGGCGCCCCATTGAGAAGACAAGACGACGTGAGGCTACAGCGATCGCCCGCCAGGCGGCGGCGCTGTAGCCACGCTTACCTCGATAAAACCCTCATCATCAGGATTGAGGCAACAGTAATCGGCCGCTGACAGGGCCCTAGGTAGTAGGGCCTGCCTGTCGACGAAGATGCCGGCAGCCGGCGGGGCCCACCAGCCGGCGGGCCCCAGCAGCCGGCGCGGAAGCCGGCGAGCGTAGACACTGACGGCTGGGACCCGCTCCCAGCCGGATTACCATTGTACACCCGGGGGGTAGGCCTGTATAAACCCCTCGGGGCACCCATGCAAAGGGTTGATCTCATCTAGGTTACAACACACATAGAGAGAAGAGTAGAGCTAGCTTTGCCCTTCTTCTTCCTCTCGCCAAACAGCTCGAGGAGGACCTTGTAGCTACTTGTACTTGTTCATCGAGTGATCATGCGGAGACCCCGCAGAGCAGCAGTAGGGGTGTTATCTCCACGGAGAGCCCCGAAGCTGGGTAAGATTCGCCGGCGTGCATGTCTTCGCCTTATCCCGCTTCCAGGCACTGGCGACCTCTTACTGGCTCCCACACAGATAAGCCACCCGTTGGCATATGTCGCACCAACCACCCGACATTTGGCGCCCACCGTGGGGCCAGGTGCACCGTCGTCCGGAGACCTGTTCTGGACGGGAACCTTCTTCCTCCCCAGCGAGCGTAGCCAGCCCGGCACGCCCGATGGCGCTTGCCACGATGCGCTGCAAGGCGTCACCAATGCTTGCGCAACAAGCGACCTCGCCGATCCCCTTGGCGAGGCCCTCATCTCCGACAAGCCCGCTTCCGACGCGGGCACCGACCGGCTCGTCGACCTCCTCGGCCAGCTCCACGTCTCCAGTGAGCCTGCCGTGGACCAGGAGTCTGTTGGCTCCACCGATCTAATGCATGTCGACTCCGACACTGCCTTGCACAACGCCTTCCCCACCAACGTCGTGATCTACGACGACCCGCTTCCCCGAGCTGATGGCTGTGACGTTGCCACCGTCGAGGTGATGGTCATCATCCACGGCGGCGCTTCTGGCTAGAAGACGCCCCGCAAGCGGCGATCCACGATCTGTCCATCCCCCTCCCGGCCGATGCTGACGCCGAAGCACTGGAGGCTCGCCGCCTCACCCTCCTCGCGGAGGGCCGGAAGCTAGCTTCCGTGAGACGCCTCACCGAGGCCCACCAGCGCGAAGTCGACCGCGCCGCCTTCGGCACGCCACCTCCTGGCGGGCCAAGCCGAGTCAGCGTCGTCAGACAACGCGGCGCTGTCATCGCCGACTTGCTTGGAGTCGACCGCCCAGTCTATGCCACCCCACTCAAGAACCTGCGCGCCGCCCAGGCGGCCGTAGACGAGCTGGATGGACTGGGGGCCGAAGAGATCCCCTGCATGACCAGACGCATCCAGCAGCTAATCGATGCAGCCGCGCAGTGGCACGAAGCTGACATCCGCGAGGAAAGCCCTCCACCGCGCCGAGAGCACGGCGCGACGTCCCGGACGCCGACTGCGGGTAGAACCCGCGCGCGACGCGAGAAAGAGCCGGCTGCCAGCCGAAGCCGAACCCGGATCTCCATCGAGCGAGACACAGAAGGCCACCCTCGAGCCGTAGAGCGGCGGGGCAACCCGCCTCCGCCTCCGCCTCGTGGGGAGAGGTATCCCACCCCACTGCCTGTCACGCATCTGACTCTCGGTGGCCGACTAGCTCGCCACGAAGGAGTCGGCGAGAACAACGCCTGCCATCGGATCGACCGCCTAGCGCGATCCCTGGCGCTAGAAGAAGAAGATGATGTCGGCCCGCCTTGCTTCGGCCCCCGCATCCGCGACGAGCCCTTCCCCAAAGGGTTCTCGCTCCCAAGAGACACGCCCAAGTACAACGGCTCCGCGAAGCCGGAAGATTGGTTGATCGACTACTCCACCGCAGTACGCATCGCAAACGGCAACAGGCGCGTTGTCGTGAAGTACGTGCCCCTCATGCTTCAGGGCACGGCGCGGACCTGCCTCAACAGCCTCAAGCCATACAGCGTCAACAGCTGGCTAGACTTCACAGAAGCCTTCGTCCGCAACTTCACCAGCACCTACAAGCGGGCTCCCAAGCCCAGACAGCTCTCCTTGTGCGTACAAGGCCCCGCTGAGTCCACTCGCGACTACCTCACGCGTTGGGCCGAGCTCCGCAACTCTTGCGAAGGAGTGCACGAAGTGCAAGCCATCAAATACTTCACAGCCGGGTGCCGAGAGGGCACCCTCCTCAAGCACAAGCTCCTCTGCGACGACTCGACTACCCTCGACGAGCTTCTGGTCATAGCGGACAAGTACGCCACCGCTGACTCCTCAATGAAGACTGAACTTCGGGTTGACGTGTCCGGAAAGGTTCTCAACCCGGTGCCCAAGACGCCGGCTGGGGACTCCGGCCGACGCCCGTACCAGAACGACCACAAGCGCAAGGGCCCCCTGCCGCCTTCCACCAGTCGGCAGGTGGCCACGGTCGAGGGCGAGCAGCCCGAAGGGCGGCCCGCACCCAAGAAGCAGAAAGGCGGCCGGCCGGCTTGGCAGCCGGCCTTCTCCTACGAGCAAACCCTCGACGCCCGATGCAAGTTCCACAGCGGCGCGAAGCCGTCCAACCACACAACCCGGAAGTGCCACTGGCTCACCCGAATCTCAAAAGGAAAGGGCTCGCGCCGCCTCCCCCTGCTGGTCCGCCGCCTCCGGCTCCGCAGCAGCCGGCCGCTCGGCTAGCAGTCGGAGTCGTGCATGACGAGTTCCCCGACGAGCACGCCGCCTATATCGTCTTCACCAGCCAGCCTGAAGACCGGCGCAGCCGGCGCCGAGAGCACCAGGAAGTCAACGCGGTTGCCGCCAACCCCTCCGAGCACATGCATTGGTCAGAAAAACCCATCAGCTGGAGCCGGGCCGACCACCCAGAGGTGATGCCATCTCCCGGCTCTTATGCACTGGTTCTGGATGCCACCCTTGCAACCGACAGACGCACAGCCCGTTTCTCCCGCGTGTTGATAGACGGCGGGAGCAGCATCAACATCCTGTACCTTGACACCCTGAAGAAGCTCAACGTCAAGACGAAGCAGCTCACGCCCACCCGGACTGTGTTCCACGGCATCGTACCCGGCATGTCCTGCTCCCCCGTTGGCAAGATCAAGATTGATGTCCTCTTTGGGGACAAGGATCATTTCCGCAGGGAGGCCATCTTGTTTGAAGTGGTGGACCTTGAGAGCTCTTACCATGCGCTGCTTGGCCGACCTGCCTTGGCCAAGTTCATGGCTGTTCCCCACTATGCTTACCTCAAGATGAAGATGCCGAGAACCAAGGGCATCATCACCATAGTCGGTGATTATAAGAAATCGGCTGAGTGCGCAGCAGCCAGCAGCCGGCTGGCTGAGTCCCTTGTGATTGCCGAAGAGAAGAAGAAGTTGGACCGGGTCGTGGCCATGGCTGGCAAGCAGCCGGCCCTGTCCCCCGATCCCAAAGAATGTGATGCCCAAGGTTCCTTCCAGCCGGCCAAGGAAACGAAGAAAATACCTCTTGACCCCGAGCATCCGGAAAGGTTTGTCGTCATTGGGGCAAACCTAAACAGCAAATAGGAAGGCGAGCTCGCCGATTTCCTCCCTGAGAATCGGGACATCTTTGCATGGCCCCCCAAGGACATGCCGGGTGTTCCGAAGGATTTCGCCGAGCACAAATTACACGTCCGAGAAGGTGCAAAACCAGTCAAGCAACCCCTCCGCCGACTGTCGGAGGAAAAGAGAAGGATTGTAGGAGAAAAGATAGCCCGGCTTCTAGCTGCCGGCTTCATCATGGAAGTGTTCTTTCCGGAGTGGCTTGCCAACCCGGTCCTCATGCTGAAGAAGAAGAACAAGTGGCGCATGTGTATAGACTACACGAGCCTCAACAAGGCCTGCCCCAAGGATCCTTTTGCCCTGCCAAGGATAGATCAAGTGATAGACTCCACAGCCGGATGCGAGTTGCTGAGTTTTTTGGATGCTTACTCCGGGTACCACCAGATAAAGTTGGACCTGGCCGACCGCCTGAAGACCGCCTTCATCACGCCATTCGGAGCCTTCTGCTACCTGACTATGACATTCGGCTTGAGGAATGCCGGTGCCACCTTTCAGCGTTGCATGCAGAAGTGCCTCCTTAAGCAGCTCGGTAGAAATGCCCACGTCTACGTGGACGACATTGTGGTGAAGACGGAGAAGCGCAGCACCTTGCTAGAAGACCTCAAGGAAACATTCGAGAACCTGCGCAGATTCCGGATCAAGCTCAACCCCGAGAAATGTGTGTTCGGAGTGCCAGCCGGCCAGCTCCTAGGCTTCCTGGTCTCCGAACGCGGCATCGAATGCAACCCAGTAAAGATCAAGGCCATTGAGAGAATGGCGATTCCCACCAAGCTGCGAGACGTCCAGAAGTTCACCGGATGCTTGGCTTCCCTGAACCGCTTCATCAGCCGGCTCGGAGAGAAGGTTCTCCCCTTCTACCGCCTCATGAAGAAGACCACTCACTTCGAGTGGAACGACCAAGCCAACCAAGCTTTTCACGAGCTGAAGAAGATGCTGACCACGCCGCCTGTCTTGGCGTTGCCGACTGAGAAGGAGCCCATGCTCCTTTACATTGCTGCAACCAGCCGGGTGGTCAGCACCGTCATCGTAGTCCAGCGCCCAGAAGAGGGCCGAGCCCAACCGGTCCAGAGGCCGGTGTACTATTTGAGCGAGGTGTTGTCTACCTCGAAGCAGAACTACCCGCACTACCAGAAGATGTGCTACGGCGTGTACTTTGCCGCCAAGAAGCTGAAGCCCTACTTCCAAGAGCACCCCATCACGGTCGTATGCACCGCCCGCTCGCCGGGATCATAGGCAGCCGGGATGCATCCGGCCGGGTGGCGAAATGGGCCATCGAGCTGGCCCCTTACACGATCTTCTACCAGCCCCGCACCACCATCAAGTCCCAAGCACTAGCCGACTTCCTCGTCGACTGGGCCGATACCCAGTACCTGCCGCCGGCTCCGGACTCCACTCACTGGCGCCTGCACTTCGACGGGTCCAAGATGCTCACTGGCTTGGGAGCCGGCGTCATCCTCACCTCTCCCAAAGGCGACAAGCTCAGATACACGCTGCAAATTCACTTTGCCGCCTCCAACAACGTGGCCGAGTATGAGGCGCTCGTACACGGGCTCTGGCTTGCCAAAGAACTCGGCATACGCCGGATCCTGTGTTATGGTGACTCAGACTTGATAGTCCAGCAGTCATCCGGCGATTGGGACGCCAAGGACGCAAACATGGCAAGCTACCGCTTCCTCGTCCAGCAGATCAGCGGGTACTTTGAAGGATGCGAGTTCCTCCACGTACCACGAGCCGACAACGGGCCAGCAGATGCCCTGGCTCGATTAGGCTCCACGCGGCAGGCAATACCAACCGGCGTCTCTCTGCAATGCCTCCTCAAGCCGTCTATCAAGCCGTCTCCAGAGTCCGATTCCATCTTCGTGCCACCTAGCCCCGATGCAGCCGGATCCGGCTTGAAGAGCCGAGCATGCGGCCCGGGGACTTCGATAGGCGGCGCGGGGACTTCAGCAGGCGGCTCGAGGACTTCCGTAGTCGCACCCGACCCGGGGACTTCTGAACCCGGCTCGAGGACTGCGGTAGTCGGCCCAGGGACTGCACCAGCACCACAGGCGGCGGCCGACCCCAGCATTTCACAACCCAGCCCGCCCACACTGGTTGCAGTAGCCGCGTTGGCAATAGAAGAAGTCACAGCTCCATCATGGGCCCAGCCCATCCTCAACTTCCTGACAAACCAAGAACTGCCGGCTGACGCGACAGAGGCAAGACAAATCCAACGCCGAGCCGGAGCATACACAATCGTCAACAGAGAGCTCGTCAGGCGCAGCGTCACTGGAGTCTTCCAGCGATGCGTTGAGCAAGAGAAGGACATAGCAATCCTCAGAGACATTCACCAAGGTGAATGCGGCCACCATGCGGCCTCAAGATCACTAGTCGCCAAAGCTTTTCGCCGTGGATTCTTTTGGTCGACTGCTTTGGACGACGCCAAGGAACTAGTCAAGCATTGCAAAGGGTGCCAAGTCTTCAGCTCCAAGCAACACCTGCCGGCTTCGGCACTCAAGACCATTCCCCTCACTTGGCCCTTTGCCGTTTGGGGTCTGGACATGGTGGGCCCATTCAAGACGGCGCGCGGCGGCATGACACATCTGCTTGTCGCCGTGGACAAGTTCACCAAGTGGATCGAAGCAAAGCCGATCAAAAAGCTGAATGGGCCGACTGCCGTGACATTCATCGCAGATATAACAACTCGGTACGGCGTGCCGCACAGCATCATCACCGACAATGGCACAAATTTTGCCAAGGGAGCCTTGGCACGTTTCTGCGCGATGCAGGGCATCCGACTGGACTTAGCATCCGTTGCCCACCCGCAGTCAAACGGCCAAGTCGAACGAGCCAACGGCCTCATCCTTTCCGGCATCAAGCCCCGACTGGTCGTGCCACTGGAGCGTTCGGCCGGCTGCTGGCTCGATGAGCTGCCGGCCGTCCTCTGGAGTCTGCGCACTACCCCAAACAGGTCAACCGGCTTCACTCCTTTCTTCCTCGTATATGGTGCCGAGGCGGTCATCCCAACCGACATCGAGTTCGACTCGCCTCGGGTGACCATGTACACGGAAGCGGAAGCCAAGGAAGCACGAGAAGACGGCGTCGACTTGCTGGAAGAAAGCCGGCTGTTAGCCCTCAGCCGGTCAGCCATCTACCAGCAGGGTCTGCGCCGCTACCACAGCCGGAAGGTCAAGCCAAGATCCTTCCAAGAGGGCGACCTTGTGCTCCGGCTGATCCAGCGAACAGCCGGCCAGCACAAACTGTCGGCCCCTTGGGAAGGCCCCTTCGTCATCAGCAGAGCGCTAGGAAACGACTCCTACTACCTGATCGACGCACAAAAGCCGAAGGCATGAAAAAGAGACGACTCCGGCAAGGAGTCGGAACGACCATGGAACGCCAACCTCCTCCGAAGATTTTACAGTTGAAATGCAGTATGTATCATGCTAAATTTTGTACTAAGTACGAGACAATAGGCTCCCCGAGGAGAACTCGGGGACTGCCATCTTTCATCTATGAATGAAGATCATGCTTATGATTATGTCATTACATTTACTTCTCTCGTCCGGCACCGGGTTCGACTAGTCGGCCCGGGGACTGGCCGCCTTAAGTTATATTACAAGTCCTACCCGCGGTCAGACAAGTAGTGTGCCGGCTCCAAAGCCCTCTCTTGCCAAAAGTCGCAGTTCGAAGAATCGGTTGTCCGGCTGGCAAGAGCCAAAGGCAGGAAAGGACGCCCACACGAAAAACGGCTAGGGACTAACGGACTAATATAACAAAAGCCGGTTTTTTCCCACCGCCGACCGACTACAAGAGTAGCCGGCTGGCCGGTTTCCATTCGCTTCGCCACAATCTAAGAAAGCTCGAGTACTTGCCTTCCCCAAAAAAGATAGCCGAGTCCTTCCTTAGCCACAGACTGCAGAGCAGCTGCCGGCTGGGAAGGCATCAATCAGGGGAAGGCGGCAAAGGAAAGAGCCTAAGGATAAAAAGCATACGAGAATGGAAGCCAAACACATGCATGATTATATTTACACAAAAGGCCTCGAAAAATCCAACATTCAACATAGTTTGAATACACCCCCAGTGGGTGGAACTGCGCAAACTTAATAAAAATTGTTCAAAGAGTAACAAACAGGAAAAAGAAAGACGGCAGATCAAGCCAAGGGAGCGACTGGCGTGTCGGGTAGGTCGGCTGAGACAGTAGCGCCGGCTGGAGGAGTGGCCGGCTGGTGAACCTCGGCATGATCACCGCCTCCCGCAGAGGGCGCACTAGCACGCGCCTCGTTGCTAGAGGCACGGTCATGCTGAGGCTGGCTGGTTGCTTCACCGGCCGGCTCGACGTCTTCGCCCTCCTCCCCTTCTTCGTCTTCACCTTCATCGCTGGAGGCGATCTCCTCTGCCGAGTCTTCACCCTCCGTCGGGTTCAGCCCGAACCACTCCTCCGGCTGGGCGACGTCGTTGTCGTCCACCTCAGGAGCGAAGACGCTGGTGTCGGTAAAATCGGCAAGAGCTGAAGCATGCTGGATGATAGCCGACCGCACCTCCACCAGCTCTTCATCAGCCTCCTCCCGCCAAGTCCTCAGCTGCTCCAAATTCAGCCCGGGGTACCAGGCCCGGACAAACTCCAGCGCCCGCCTGGCGCCAGATCGAGCAGCGGAGGCCTTCCAGGCCTCGAAGCGGCCAACTGCCACCTCCAGCCAGTCGGCAGTCCGGCTCGGGGTGCGGGGAATCACATCGCCTGGCCAGAGGGCGGCCAGCACCTGCGCTCCAGCACGTTGGAGGCGGCGGAGCATGCGGTGTGCCGGCTGCAGCCGGGCTTGGATCGCCAAGAGCTGCTCCTCAAGTGTCCGGCTCGCGTCCGGCGCGATCTCAACCCCCGCCTGCCGGCGTGCCTCGCGGTAGGGCTCGATGGCCTGGGTGGCCGCGACGGAGTGGCGGGGGAAGTAGTCTGCGCAGAGAACAAAAGCAACGCAAAGCAAAAGACAAATCAAAGGGCAAGGGGGCGAGCAAAGAGTAAGGGAGGCGGCTTACCGTCGATCAGATCCTCGATCCGGCTGTAACCCTCGCTCAGCGCTTGCTTTGCCTCAGCCCAGCCCGCCGCTTCGGTCTCAAACTCAGCTTTGAGGGCGGCCTCGCTATCTCGCGCCTCCTTCAGGGCCGCCTTGTGGCTCTCCTCCTGGCCAGCCAACTTCTTGGCCAGGCGGTCATGCTCCTGGAATAAGGTTTTGAGCTCGGCCTCCTTGGCGCGAAGGGCGGTCTGGGCCCCGCCGAGCTGCTCCCTCAAGTCGGCATTGGCCCCTGCAAGCATGAAGACAAAGGAAGAAACAGTAAGGAAGAAGTCGTCGGGGAAGATCCGACCCGACTGCTCAGCAGTCGGCCCGGATCTCGGGGACTACACCCAGTGGGTGCGCTGACGCGCCCCCACAGGATATGAATAAAACGGAGCACGCACTTCGGCTGTTGGTCAGATCCTCGCTCCTCTGGCGCAGCTCCCGAGCCTGGGAGTCGAAGGCGGCAGCACTCCGGTTATGGTACTCCTGGAAGATCAGACAGGATGCAAGAATAAGATAACTATCAGGGCCTAGTAAGTTCCGAGCCGCCTGCTCAGCAGCCGACTCGGAACTCGGGGACTACACCCAGTGGGTGCGCTGACGCGCCCCCATAGAAGAAATCAAAAAGGTAAAGCAGCCAAGGCCAGAAGACTCACCCGAACGACGGCCCGCGTCGCAAGGAAATCGCGAGTATATCGCTGCAGCGCGGTGGCATGGGCCTGAAGCCGGTTCCAGACCTCCTGGGCCGACGCATTCAGTTCGCCCGTCTCCTTGTTGGGCGCCCACTCGGACGTGCTGGAGCTGGCCGCCTCCAAGGCCTCCGTCGTCTGGCTGGCGGTCGCAGCTCTGTCTGGCTCCGGCACGAAGGTGGCTTCCCCCGCGCGCCGGCGTGATGACGGCTGCACCACCAGGCCGGCTCCTGCTGCCGGCTCGCTCCCGGCCGGCTGCACCGGCGCCGCAGCCGGCTGGCCGCCCTGGCCCGCTCCAGTCGGCGCCGTCCGCGGCACCTCCTCCAAGATGACCACATCATCCTCCCTCCGCTCCGCCGCCGCCTGGCCGCGGTCGGCTTCCTCAGACGGAGGCACGGGGGCGTTGGGAGCCACACTCCGCACGGGGATGACGAGCTGTGCAGGCCGGTTGCGCAAGGCCACCGCCTGGGCCTTGGCCGTCACGTCGGCCTGCTCCTTCGCCGCCTGGGCAGCTCTCCGCTTTGACGCTTCCCGCTCCTCCCGAGCCTCCTGCGCGTTCCACGTCGTAGCCTCCATGAGGTCGGCGCGGGGGTCCACACGGCGGGAGCTCGAAGACCCTCCGGCCGAGTCAATCATGGAGCCGGCAGGACCCCGTTCAAGGGAAAGCGGCACCCTGGCCGGTCGACCAAGAAAGGATTTATAAAAGAACTTCAATCAAAGAGCACGACAAGAATGCAAAACGATTGACACTTACGCCGAAACCGCCTGCGTCCGCTTCACGACCTTTTGGAAGCGGGCCGCCTTCGCGGCCGCCTCGTCCCACTTGGTAGCCGCGGCGGTGCCCCTGGGCTTCTTCGGTCGGCTGCCGAAGTAAGTCGACACGGCCCGGCGCTTCGGCGTGGCGCCACGGGCGGCCGGTGCGGCAGAAGAGCCCGCGCCTTGAGGATCCGACGCCGGCTGGCGGTGCGGGACGACTTCGACCTCGTCGTCATCCGCCTAGTCCTGGAGGCCGGCTCCGAGCCCCGCGCCGCCTACCTCACCACCTTCCCCTGCGGCGGCGGCCTCCATAGCGGCCGCTCCAAGGTCCGGATCGTCGACGTCATCTACCGTACGGTCGGGGAGAAACGGGCGCTCCGCCCCTGCGGCCCCGGCCGCAGGCGATAGAAGAGGATTCAGCAGAAGACAAGCCGGCTGGTCAGAAGCCGGCTACCAAGCGACCGACTACAAAAAGAAAAAGAAAGAAGAAATACTTACGGCAGGCGGAGGTTTGGCGCGAGAGTACGGCTCCTTGCCGAATCGCCAATCCTCGGCGAGCTTGCACTTGGCGATGTAGTTCACTAGGTGGGACACCTCGGCGTGAGGCATCTCCCTGGTGCTCAGCCGGCACGGGTCGAAGCGGCCGCTCATCTGGCAGATCATGTGCGGCCGACCTTGGAGCGGGAGTACCCGGCGCTCCACGAAGGCGGCCACCAGGTCGGCTCCGACCAGGCCCTCCGACTGGACCATCACCCGGAGGCGGGCGATGGCGGCGTTCCCGGCCTGGGACAGCGTCCTGGCCTGGTAGCTCCATGAGGCTGGCCTCGAGGCCGGCGGGCCGGCTACCTAAGCCGGCAGGTTGACAAAGTCGCCTTGTGGGGCGACGTTCCTCACGTAGAAGTAGGACTTCTGCCAGAGCTTCACCGACTGGATCAGCGGGATGGATGGGAACGGATTGTTCTCACCCGTCCGCCTCATGGCAATGTAAGCTCCGCATGGGGCGGGCACGCCCGCGACGGCAGTGCCGAGTTTGCTCTGGAAGAACTCTCCCCAGAGCTCTATGGTGGGGAGGATGCCAAGGAAACCCTCGCAGAGGGTGACGAAGGCCGACAGCAGCATCACGGCATTGGGGGTGAGGTGATGCGGCTGAAGGTGGTAAACTTGAGGAATGAGCGGAGGAATCCACTCGCCGGGAGGCCAAAGCCGCGTATGCAGTGCGAGCGGAAAACCACCCGCTCGCCCTCCTCCGGCGCCGGCGATATCTCCTCCTCCGGCGCGCGCCGGACCTGCACGTAGTTCTCGCCGGGCAGACGCCGCGTCCGGCGGAGGAACTCGACGTGCTCGTCGAGGACGTTGGAGCCGTCCCACGAGCTCGACAACGCCATTGGAGCGGCGCGGTGAGAAGCAAGACGCGGTGGCGGCGGAACGGCGCGTCGAAGAGGTGCTGCGACGGTGGAGAGAGAGAAGAAAGAAGACGAGGAAGGGTGGAGCGAGGGAGAGAGTGCGAGCCTCTGCCGCTCCCTCTCCTCCCCCTACTTATAGGCCCTCGCGGCAGAGCCGAGGAGGCGTGGTGTGGGGGACATGGGATTAACTGCGCCCACTCCCCCACGTCCCGCAATTACTGCGCCTTGACAGCGTGGCGAAACCGCCACGGGAAGGCAAACCGTCCACCCTGGGCCGCAGAAGATCCGCGCCTGGGCCGAGGCCAGGCGTGGCGAGCCCGGGCCTGCGGCGACGTCCCGTCGCGCACGCGCCATGGTAGGCCTTTTCTGCCACGTGACACGCTGGGAGGCACGCGGTCAGCGCGCGAGTTGTCCCACATTCCCGTTGACGAGACCACGGCGCCCATCCAAGGCGGCGCGCTTAAGCAGAGCCGACTCCCAGCTGCCGGCTCCTCAAGATAGGAAGCTGACCGAGCTTCTCGTTCCCCTTGCCAACCTCGAAGCTCGACCAGCTTCAGGGACTACTGTCAGGGTAAATGACCACGGGTAGCCTAGCCGGCTCCCCTTGGCACTTCAGAAAAAATTACGAGTCGATCCGGTCTCCAAGAAACCAAGACGAGGGGCCGCCTTCCCCCTGCCGGCTGCCTCTCAGGCCGACTGTCAGAAGGCGGCCCGGCCTTAACCCTCATGAAGAAAGCCGCGGGAGGGCCGGCTCCAAGAAGCCGGCCTCGAGAAGGCTGACTCCAAGAAGCCGGCTCCCACGGCGCGGTCAAGATCGTACCCTCGAGGCCCGCAACCACATAACGGTGATGGGACGGGGCGTGGCTACAGTGGAGCCTGCCACCCCCAAACCCGGAGCACACCTGGCACAGTGCGCCGTACGGGGTAGCCCTGACCCGTCCGGCGCGGCACTGTTGCCATGATGACTACGGCGCCATCCACGGCGGGCTGTCAGCACAGCCCGCGGGCGGTGGGCCCCTTTGGGCAAAGAGACACCCGAAGGCGGCCAGGCCTCCCCCAGTCGGCCCAAGACATGGCCGGCTTTCCCGAGCCGGCTTGCTCCTTCCCTCCAAGGAGGCGCCCCATTGAGAAGACAAGACGACGTGAGGCTACAGCGATCGCCCGCCAGGCGGCGGCGTTGTAGCCACGCTTACCTTGATAAAACCCTCACCATCAGGATTGAGGCAACAGTAATCGGCCGCCGACAGGGCCCTAGGAAGTATGGCCTGCCTATCGACCAAGATGCCGGCAGCCGGCGGGGCCCACCAGCCGGCGGGCCCCAGCAGCCGGCGCGGAAGCCGGCGAGCGTAGACACTGACGGCTGGGACCCGCTCCCAGCCGGATTACCATTGTACCCCCGGGGGGTAGGCCTATATAAACCCCCCGGGGCAGCCATGCAAAGGGTTGATCTCATCTAGGTTACAACACACACAGAGAGAAGAGTAGAGCTAGCTTTGCCCTTCTTCTTCCACTCGCCAAATAGCTCGAGGAGCACCTTGTAGCTACTTGTACTTGTTCATCGAGTGATCATGCGGAGACCCCGCAGAGCAGCAGTAGGGGTGTTATCTCCATGGAGAGCCCCGAAGATGGGTAAGATTCACCGGCGTGCATGTCTTCGCCTTATCCCGCTTCCAGGCACCGGCGACGTCTTACTGGCTCCCACACAGATAAGCCACCCGTTGGCATATGTCGCACCAACCACCCGACACTCGCTGTCTTCTTCCCCAGCGGATGAGGGCGCCACCCCGGCAAATGGACTTGCCCCAAGCAGGGCCGCAGAAGCCCCTCTCAACCTCTTTGTTGCAGGTGCCGGCCTGGCAAAAGAATGCAGACGTCAAGCCTCGACGGCAGAAACCAAGCAAAGGACGAATCGAGCACTTACTGGTCATCGCTCGCGGACTCAAGCAGCTTTCGACCAAACTTGAAGCCCGAGAGCCTGCAGCTGGGGTCACCCTCGGGAGGCCCGGAAGCAGGAGGCACGTCAGGAGGGCTGGAGCTGGCCTCAGACCTCCCAGGGAGCAGGGCAGACCCTGGGGGAACCAGCCCCGACCTGCCCTTCCTTGTGACCAAGGGAAAGACCTCCCCTCCTCGCCGGGCGCCGGCCTCGTCGTCGTCCGGCATGGAGCGGAGGGCCCGGGACCTGCGCCGAGGGAAGGACTCCCCCGACTCCTCGCCAGTCGCCTCAGAGTCAGACTCTTCCTCCTCCACCTCTTCTTCCCCCTTACTCCCGCTGGAGCTGCCGGAGGACACGTTCACCATCGCCAGCGCCGCCAGATCCTCAGGAGCTTCCGCGGGCACCAACCCCTCACCATTGAAGGTGGGCATGGTGTCACCACCTGCTCCTAGTCATCGCGAAGGAACAGGGGGACGGGGGCGCTCACTGGGCTTGCCACGTCTCCCCCGACCAAGGAATGGAGGACCGCAACCAGATTCTCGTCGGTCAGGGCCTCGGAACTTAGGCGCAAGGCGGCGTCCGCTTCCCCAAGCCTCCACAATGGGAGCGAGTGCTCCTCGAGTGGAGCCACCCGGTGCTCCAGGAAGTCTCTCAGGAGCGTGGCCCCGGCCAACTTCACCGCCCCTAAGTTGCTTGGCCTCAGGTCCGTGTTCATCCTCTTCAGCACCGCCTTCGCACGGGGGTCGACGAGCTCCGTGCGGGACCACACGTCAACAGCCTTGGGCTGCCCCGTAGGCAACACCAGACGGGGGTGGATGCGCCCGACATCCACCATGACCCACTTGCTCCGGAAGCCTTCGATCCTCCTCCCAGGCTTCGAGATAGCATTGGAGTTGGAGTACGCGATGAAGCTCGCGCATGCAGAGATATGGCCACGAGAAACCCGGAGGGAGAAACAGTGGCGCAACAAGGCCACCGAGGGCTTCACCCCAACGTGAGCCTCACTTTAGTAAACAAAAATCGCCAGGAGAAGAACAAAGTTGGGGTGGAGATGCAGAGCTTGCAAGTTGTATTGGCGGAGAACAGTAAAGAAGAACTCAAAGAAAGGAGGCACCATACCGGCGATGATGGCGCTCACAAAGACTGGATAGAAGGTGCTCCCCTTGCCCTCAGGCTGGTCGCAGCCGGCCTTGAGCATGGTCGCCCCCGTGCTGCCATGCGCCACCGCCATCAGGCGCCTGAGGGCGAGGTTCTTCTCCGACATGTTCGGGGAATCCAGAGCCGGCGAGTACCAGGCCTCGGTCACGGACTTGCGAGGCGCCATGGCGTGTCGGATGAGAAGGATTGGGACAGATCTGGAGGATTTCGGGAGCAAGAAGGAGAAGGGTGAGAAAGGGGATCTGGGGCGAGACGAACGAGAACAAAGCAAGTAAGTATGGCCCGGGCACCTCTTTGGTCAGATGGACAGTTGTCGAGGCGTCGTGGGAAGCGCAGACGCCCACGTCCAATCAATCGCCACGCGGCGCCCAAGGCCGCAGGCTATTACGGCCCGCGGCACTTCACGCTTGCCCCTTCGCTTCTCTGCTAAGCCAAGCCCGGGCGCGCCTTGGGCCCGGGGGCTACTGTCGGCGTTCTGGGAACGAGGGTCCCCAGAATTGCCTGCCTGCAGCTTGCGGCATGGCTCAAGTGGGGGCCCAGCGCGGCCCATCTTCATCAGCCCAGGCTCAAGACCCTCGCGAGGGGCCAAGCCTCGTGGGGCGGACGACAGGAAGCTTCCTCAGAGGCATCCTCATCAGGCAGGCTCGCAAGGGGGCGGAGAGATCAAGGCAGGGGTACCTCGCGAGGAACCCGTGACGCAAGCCATGACGATCGAGACCAGGCGGGCGCCGGCCTGCGCAGTGTCCTTGTTTTCCCTTCGGTGCAAAGGGGGCAAGCATAGGCCAAGGCATCGGGTAAAGGTTACCATTCCGGTGCAACGAGACTAAGACCAGCAAAGCGGCAGGACGGAGGTCACCGTGGAGCCCAAGACGGTGTCGTCACCAGTGCTTTTGGCAGCCGAAGACCACCTTTGGTCAGGATAACTTGTACTAGATGTTCCCCTTCAAAATGGCCAATTGTTGGCGCCCTTCCCGCTCATTATTTGGGGAGAGGCCCAGGGCCTCTATAAATAGAGCTAGCCACCACAGAGTAGAGGCATTGGGGGGAAACCCTGGACCAAGTAGAACACTCCGCACCAGCTCAAGAACAGCTCTCGCGAGGCTGTTCTTCCCATGTACTGTTCATCATCAGCCCCTGAGGCAATCCACCACACCACACACTGGAGTAGGGTATTACACCACAACGGTGGCCTGAACCAGTATAAATCTCGTGTCCCTTGTGTTGTTCGTCGTTTCCAGCTTAGATCACACGAGGAGATCAGACGTAGATCGGTAGGGGAGAGATCTCCGCGCGCACCCCAGAGTTCAAACCTTAAGGGTCTGCCGGAACCTGAAATCCGACACATGCTCTGCGTGGACCTGTGTTTCTTCGCGCCGCCTTGGGAATCCGGCGCGGCAGAAGAGCTCGCGCCCGGCTGGCCGACTCCTGGCTGGTGGCGCGAGGCGACTTCCCCCGCGTCGTTGTCAGGCCAGTCCTCGAGGCTGGCTCCGAGCCTTGGGCCGCCTGCTTCGCCGCCTCCCCCCTTGGCGTCGTCCTCCAAGGCCGCCGCCCCCAAGTCGGGGTCGTCGACGTCGCTCTCCGCCTGGTCGGGGAGGAATTCGCGCTCCGGCCCCGCGGCGCCGGCTGCTGGCTGGAGGGAGGGCTCTGGCCAAAGGCCGATTGGTCAAGCTAGACAAGACGGACTCGGCAACAAAGAGTTAGAGAAAAAAGAAAAAGAGACAACTCACCATGGGCGGAGGGTTGGCGCGTGAATACGGCTCCTTGCCGAACCTCCACTCTTCCGTGAGCTCGCAGTTCGCAAGATAGTTCACCATGAAGGCTACCTCCGCGTGAGGCATCTCATTGGTGCACAGCCGACTCGGGTCCCGATGCCCGCTTGATGACCCACAAGTATAGGGGGTCTATCCTAGTCCCTTCGATAAGTAAGAGTGTCAAACCCAACGAGGAGCAGAAGGAAATGATAAGCGATTTTCAGCAAGGTATTCTCTGCAAGTACTGAAATAAGTGGTAACATATAGTTCTGTGATAGGGTAATTTGTAACGAGCAACAAGTAAAAAAAGTAAATAAAGTGCAGAAAGGTGGCCCAATCCTTTTTGTAACAAAGGACAAGCCGGAACAAACTCTTATATAAGGAAAAGCGCTCCCGAGGACACATGGGAATATCGTCAAGCTAGTTTTCATCACGTTCATATGATTCGCGTTCGATACTTTGATAATTTGATATGTGGGTGGATCGGTGTTTGGGTGCTGTTCTTACTTGAACAAGCATCCCACTTATGATTAACCTCTATTGCAAGCATCCCCAACTACAACAAAAGTATTAAGGTAAACCTAACCATAGCATGAAACTGTTGGGGAACGCAGTAATTTCAAAAAATTTCCTACGCACACGCAAGATCATGGTGATGCATAGCAACGAGCGGGGAGAGTGTTTGTCTACGTACCCTCGTAGACCGAAGCGGAAGCGTTGACACAACGTAGAGGAAGTAGTCGTACGTAGAGGAAGTAGTTGTACGTTCTCCTCGCGATCCAACCGATCACAGCACCGTTACTCCGGCACCTCCGAGTTCTTGGCACACGTTCAGCTCGATGACGATCCCCGGGCTCCGATCCAGCAAAGCGTCGGGTAAGAGTTCCGTCAGCACGACGGCGTGGTGACGATCTTGATGTGTTACCGGCGCAGGGCTTCGCCTAAGCACTGCAACGATATAATCGAGGTGGAATTTGGTGGAAGGGGGCACCGCACACGGCTAAGGAACGATCCGTAGATCAACTTGTGTGTTTTTGGGGTGCCCCCTGCCCCCGTATATAAAGGAGTCAAGGGGGAGGGGCTGGCCGGCCAAGCTAGGGCGCGCCAGAGAGTCCTACTCCCTCTGGGAGTAGGATTCCTCCCCCCAATCCTAGTTGGACTAGGATTGCTCCAAGGGGGAGAGAGAGAGAGGGGGGGCGCCCCACTTCTCCTAGTCCTAATAGGACTAGGGAAGGGGGGAGGCGCGCAGCCCCTAGGGCTGCCCTCTCACCTTTCCTTCAAGGCCCATGTTGGCCCATTATGCTCCCGGGGGGTTCCGGTAACCCTCCCGGTATTCCGGTAAAATCCTGATTTCACCTGGAATGCATCCGATGTCCAAACATAGGCTTCCAATATATAATTCTTTATGTCTCGACCATTTCGAGACTCCTCATCACGTCCGTGATCACATCCGGGACTCCGAACTCCTTCGGTACATCAAAATGTATAAACTCATAATAACTGTCATCGTAACGTTAAGCGTGCGGACCCTACGGTTCGAGAACAATGTAGACATGACCGAGACACGTCTCCGGTCAATAACCAACAGCGGGACCTGGATGCCCATATTGGCTCCTACATATTCTACGAAGATCTTTATCGGTCAGACCGCATAACAACATACGTTGTTCCCTTTGTCATCGGTATGTTACTTGCCCGAGATTCGATCGTCGGTATCCAATACCTAGTTCAATCTCGTTACCGGCAAGTCTCTTTTCTCGTTCCGTAATACATCATCTCGCAACTAACTCATTGGTTGCAATGCTTGCAAGGCTTATGTGATGTGCATTACCGAGAAGGCCCTGAGATACCTCTCCGACAATCGGAGTGACAAATCCTAATCTCGAAATATGCCAACTCAACATGTACCTTCGGAGACACTTGTAGAGCACTTTTATAATCACCCAGTTACGTTGTGACGTTTGGTAGCACACAAAGTGTCCCTACGGTAAATGGGAGTTGCATAGTCTCATAGTTAAAGGAACGTGTATAAGTCATGGATAAAAGCAATAGCAACATACTAAACGATCGGGTGCTATGCTAATGGAATGGGTCATGTCAATCAGATCATTCAACTAATGATGTGATCTCGTTAATCAAATAACAACTCTTTGTTCATGGCTAGGAAACATAACCATCTTTGATTAATGAGCTAGTCAAGTAGAGGCATACTAGTGACACTCTGTTTGTCTATGTATTCACACATGTATTATGTTTCCAGTTAATACAATTCTAGCATGAATAATAAACATTCATCATGATATAAGGAAATAAATAATAACTTTATTATTGCCTCTAGGGCATATTTCCTTCAGTCTCCCACTTGCACTAGAGTCAATAATCTAGTTCACATCGCCATGAGATTTATCAGCAATAGTTCACATCGATATGTGACCAACACCCAAAGGGTTTACTAGATTCAGTAATCTAGTTCACATTGCTATGTGATTAACACCCAAAGAGTACTACAGTGTGACTTTTGCTTGTGAGAGAAGTTTAGTCAACGGGTCTGCCACATTCAGATCCGTTATGTATTTTGCAATTTTCTATGTCTACAATGCTCTGCACGGAGCTACTTTAGCTAATTGCTCCCACTTTCAATATGTATCTAGATTGAGACTTAGAGTCATCTAGATTAGTGTCAAAACTTGCATCGACGTAACCTTTTACGACGAACCTTTTTGTCACCTCCATAATCGAGAAACATATCCTTATTCCACTAAGGATAATTTTGACCGCCGTCCAGTGATCTACTCCTAGATCACTATTGTACTCCCGTGCCAATCCCAGGGTAGGGTATACAATAGGTCTGGTACACAGCATGGCATACTTCATAGAACCTATGGCTGAGGCATAGGGAATGACTTTCATTCTCTTTCTATCTTCTGTCGTGGTCGGGCTTTGAGTCTTACTCAATTTCACACCTTGTAATACAGGCAAGAACTCTTTCTTTGTCTGTTCCATTTTGAACTACTTCAAAAATCTTTTCAAGGTATGTATTTATTGAAAAACTTATCAAGCGTCTTGATCTATCTCTTATAGATCTTGATGCTCAATATGTAAGCAGCTTCACCGAGGTCCTTCTTCGAAAAACTCCTTTCAAATACTCCTTTATGCTTTACAGAATAATTCTACATTATCTCCGATCAATAATATGTCATTTACATATACTTGTCAGAAATACTGTAGTGCTCCCACTCACTTTCTTGTAAATACAGACTTCACCGTAAGTCTGTATAAAACTATATGCTTTGATCAACTTATCAAAGCGTATATTCCAACTCCGAGATGCTTGCACCAGTCCATAGATGGATCGCTGGAGCTTGCATATTTTGTTAACACCTTCAGGATCGACAAAACCTTCTAGTTGCATCATATACAACTCTCTATTAAGGAATGCAGTTTTGTTTATCCATTTGCCAGATTTCATAAAATGCGGCAATTGCTAACATGATTCGGACAGACTTAAGCATAGATACGAGTGAGAAACTCTCATCGTAGTCAATACTTTGAACTTGTCGAAAAACCTTTTTCGACAATTCTAGCTTTGTAGATAGTAACACTACCATCAGTGTCCGTCTTCCTCTTCAAGATCCATTTATTTTCTTTGGCTTGCCGATCATCGGGCAAATCCATCAAAGTCCATACTTTGTTCTCATACATGGATCATATCTCAGATTTCATGGCCTCTAACCATTTCGCGGAATCTGGGCTCATCATCGCTTCCTCATAGTTCGCAAGTTCGTCATGGTCTAGTAACATGACTTCCAGAACAGGATTACCGTACCACTCTGGTGCGGATCTCACTCTAGTTTACTTACGAGATTCGGTAGTAACTTGATATGAAGTTACATGATCATCATCATTAGCTTCCTCACTAATTGATGTAGTAGTCACAGGAACAGATTTCTGTGATGAACTACTTTCCAATAAGGGAGAAGGTACAATTACCTTATCAAGTTTTCTACTTTCCTCCCACTCACTTCTTTCGAGAGAAACTCCTTCTCTAGAAAGTTTCCGACTTTAGCAACAAAAATTTTGCCTTCGGATTTGTGATAGAAGGTATACCCAATAGTCTCTTTTGGGTATCCTATGAAGACACATTTTTCCGATTTGGGTTCGAGCTTATCAGGTTGAAGCTTTTTCACATAAGCATCGCAGCCCCAAACTTTAAGAAACGACAGCTTAGGTTTATTGCTAAACCATAGTTCATACGGTGTCGTTTCAACGGATTTAGATGGTGCCCTTTTTAACGTGAATGCAGCTGTCTCTAATGCATGATCCCAAAACGATATTGGTAAATCGGTAAGAAACATCATAGATTGTACTATATCCAATAAAGTACGGTTATGACGTTCGGACACACCATTATGCTGTGGTGTTCCAGGTGGCATGAATTTTGTGAAACTATTCCACACGGTTTTTAACTGAAGGCCAAAACTCGTAACTCAAATATTTGTCTCTGCGATCAGATCATAGAAACCTTATTTTCTTGTCACGATGATTTTCCACTTCACTCTGAAATTCTTTGAACTTTTCAAATGTTTCAGACTTGTGTTTCATCAAGTAGATATACCCATATCTGCTCAAATCATCTGTGAAGGTCAGAAAATAATGATACTTGTCGCAAGCTTTAATATTCATCGGACCACATACATCAATATGTATGATTTCCAACAAATCTGTTGCTTGCTCCATTGTTCCGGAGAACGGCGTTTTAGTCATCTTGCCCAAGAGGCATGGTTCGCAAGCATCAAGTGATTCATAATCAAGTGATTCCAAAATCCCATCAGCATGGAGTTTCTTCATGCGCTTTACACCAATATGACCTAAACTGTAGTGTCACAAATAAGTTGCACTATCATTATTAACTTTGCATCTTTTGGCTTCAATATTATGAATATGTGTATCACTATGATCGAGATCCAACAAACCATTTCATTGGTGTGTATAACCATAGAAGGTTTTATTCATGTAAACAGAACAACAATTTATTCTCTTACTTAAATGAATAGCCGTATTGCAATAAACATGATCAAATCATATTCATGCTCAACGCAAACACTAAATAACACTTATTTAGTTTCAACACTAATCCCGAAAGTATAGGGAGTGTGTGATGATGATCATATCAATCTTGGAACCACTTCCAACACACATCGTCACCTTGCCCTTTAACTAGTCTTTGTTCATTCTGCAACTCCCGTTTCGAGTTACTAATCTTAGCAACTTGAACTAGTACCAAATACTGAGGGGTTGCTATGAACACTAGTAAAGTACACATCAATAACATGTATATCAAATATACTTATGTTCACTTTGCCATCCTTCTTATCCGCCAATCACTTGGGGTAGTTCCGCTTCCAGTGACCAGTCCCTTTGCAGTAGAAGCACTTAGTCTCAGGCTTAGGACCAGACTTGGGCTTTTCCACTTGAGCAGCAACTTGCTTGCCGTTCTTCTTGAAGTTCCCCTTCTTTCCTTTTGCCCCTTTTCTTGAAACTAGTGATCTTGTCAACCATCAACACTTGATGTTTTTCTTTGATTTCTACCTTCGCCGATTTTAGCATCGCGAAGAGCTTGGGAATATTTTCCGTTATCCCTTGCATATTATAGTTCATCACGAAGTTCTACTAACTTGGTGATGGTGACTAGAGAATTCTGTCAATCACTATCTTATCTGGAAGATTAACTCCCACTTGATTCAAGCGATTGTAGTACTCAGACAATTTGAGCACATGCTCACTAGTTGAGCGATTCTCCTCCATCTTTTAGATATAGAACTTGTTGGAGACTTCATATCTCTCAACTCGGGTATTTGCTTGAAATATTAACTTCAACTCCTGGAACATCTCATATGGTCCATGACGTTCAAAACGTCTTTGAAGTCCCGATTCTAAGCAGTTAAGCATGGTGCACTAAACTATTAAGTAGTCATCATATTGAGCTAGCAAAACGTTCATAACGTCTGCATCTGCTCCTGCAAACGGTCTGTCACCTAGCGGTGCATCAAGGACAAAATTCTTCTGTGCAGCAATGAGGATAAACCTCAGATCACGGATCCAATCCGCATCATTGCTACTAACATTTTTCAACACAATTCTCTCTAGGAACATATCAAAATAAACACAGGGAAGCAACAATGCGAGCTATTGATCTACAACATAGATATGCTAATACTACCAGGACTAAGTTCATGATAAATTAAAGTTCAATTAATCATATTACTTAAGAACTCCCACTTAGACAGACATCCCTCTAATCTTCTAAGTGATCACGTGATCCAAATCAACTAAACCATGTCCGATCATCACGTGAGATGGAGTAGTTTCAATGGTGAACATCACTATGTTGATCATATCTACTATATGATTCACGCTCGACCTTTCGGTCTCTGTGTTCCGAGGCCATATCTGTATATGCTAGGCTCATCAAGTTAAACCTGAGTATTCCGCGTGTGCAACTGTTTTGCACCCGTTGTATTTGAACGTAGAGCCTATCACACCCGATCATCACGTGGTGTCTCAGCACGAAGAACTTTCGCAACGGTGCATACTCAGGGAGAACACTTCTTGATAATTTAGTGAGAGATCATCTTATAATGCTACCGTCAATCAAAGCAAGATAAGATGCATAAAAGATAAACATCACATGCAATCAATATAAGTGATATGATATGGCCATCATCATCTTGTGCTTGTGATCTCCATCTTCGAAGCACCGTCATGATCACCATCGTCACCGGCGCGACACCTTGATCTTCATCGCAGCATCGTTGTCGTCTCGCCAATCTTATGCTTCTACGACTATCACTACCGCTTAGTAATAAAGTAAAGCATTACATCGCGATTGCATTGCATACAATAAAGCGACAACCATATGGCTCCTGCCAGTTGCCGATAACTCGGTTACAAAACATGATCATCTCATACAATAAAATTTAGCATCACGTCTTGACCATATCACATCACAACATGCCCTGCAAAAACAAGTTAGACGTCCTCTACTTTGTTGTTGCAAGTTTTACGTGGCTGCTACGGGCTTTAAGCAAGAACTCATCTTACCTACGCATCAAAACCACAACGATAGTTTGTCAAATAGACTCCGTTTTAACCTTCTCAAGGACCGGGCGTAGCCACACTCGGTTCAACTAAAGTTGGAGAGACAGTCTTCCGCAAGCCATCTATGTGCAAAAGCACGTCGAGGGAACCGGTCTCGCGTAAGCGTACGCGTAAGGTTGGTCCGGATCGTCTCGTCCAACAATACCGCTGAACCAAAGTATGACATGCTGGTAGGCAGTATGACTTGTATCGTCCACAACTCACTTGTGTTCTACTCGTGCAAATAACATCAAACCATAAAACCTAGGCTCGGATGCCACTGTTGGGGAACGCAGTAATTTCAAAATTTTTCCTACGCACACGCAAGATCATGGTGATGCATAGCAACGAGCGGGGAGAGTGTTTGTCTACGTACCCTCGTAGACCGAAGCGGAAGCGTTGACACAACGTAGAGGAAGTAGTCGTACGTAGAGGAAGTAGTCGTACGTTCTCCTCGCGATCCAACCGATCACATCACCGTTACTCCGGCACCTCCGAGTTCTTGGCACACGTTCAGCTCGATGACGATCCCCGGGCTCCGATCCAGCAAAGCGTCGGGGAAGAGTTCCGTCAGCACGACGGCGTGGTGACGATCTTGATGTGTTACCGGCGCAGGGCTTCGCCTAAGCACTGCAACGATATAATCGAGGTGGAATTTGGTGGAAGGGGGCACCGCACACGGCTAAGGAACGATCCGTAGATCAACTTGTGTGTTTTTGGGGTGCCCCCTGCCCCCGTATATAAAGGAGTCAAGGGGGAGGGGCTGTCCGGCCAAGCTAGGGCGCGCCAGAGAGTCCTACTCCCTCTGGGAGTAGGATTCCTCCCCCCAATCCTAGTTGGACTAGGATTGCTCCAAGGGGGAGAGAGAGAGAGAGGGGGCGCCCCACTTCTCCTAGTCCTAATAGGACTAGGGAAGGGGGGGAGGCGCGCAGCCCCTAGGGCTGCCCTCTCACCTTTCCTCCAAGGCCCATGTTGGCCCATTATGCTCCCGGGGGGTTCCGGTAACCCTCCCGGTATTCCGGTAAAATCCTGATTTCACCTGGAATGCATCCGATGTCCAAACATAGGCTTCCAATATATAATTCTTTATGTCTCGACCATTTCGAGACTCCTCGTCACGTCCGTGATCACATCCGGGACTCCGAACTCCTTCGGTACATCAAAATGTATAAACTCATAATAACTGTCATCGTAACGTTAAGCGTGCGGACCCTACGGTTCGAGAACAATGTAGACATGACCGAGACACGTCTCCGGTCAATAACCAACAGCGGGACCTGGATGCCCATATTGGCTCCTACATATTCTACGAAGATCTTTATCGGTCAGACCGCATAACAACATACGTTGTTCCCTTTGTCATCGGTATGTTACTTGCCCGAGATTCGATCGTCGGTATCCAATACCTAGTTCAATCTCGTTACCGGCAAGTCTCTTTTCTCGTTCCGTAATACATCATCTCGCAACTAACTCATTGGTTGCAATGCTTGCAAGGCTTATGTGATGTGCATTACCGAGAAGGCCCTGAGATACCTCTCCGACAATCGGAGTGACAAATCCTAATCTCGAAATATGCCAACTCAACATGTACCTTCGGAGACACTTGTAGAGCACTTTTATAATCACCCAGTTACGTTGTGACGTTTGGTAGCACACAAAGTGTCCCTACGGTAAATGGGAGTTGCATAGTCTCATAGTTAAAGGAACGTGTATAAGTCATGGATAAAAGCAATAGCAACATACTAAACGATCGGGTGCTATGCTAATGGAATGGGTCATGTCAATCAGATCATTCAACTAATGATGTGATCTCGTTAATCAAATAACAACTCTTTGTTCATGGCTAGGAAACATAACCATCTTTGATTAATGAGCTAGTCAAGTAGAGGCATACTAGTGACACTCTGTTTGTCTATGTATTCACACATGTATTATGTTTCCAGTTAATACAATTCTAGCATGAATAATAAACATTCATCATGATATAAGGAAATAAATAATAACTTTATTATTGCCTCTAGGGCATATTTCCTTCAGAAACATATGGATCCAAATCAGCCCCTTACAAAGCAACGCATAAACTAGGGTTTAAGCTTCTGTCACTCTAGCAACCCATCATCTACTTATTACTTCCCAATGCCTTCCTATAGGCCCAAATAATGGTGAAGTGTTATGTAGTCGATGTTCACATAATACCACTAGAGGCTAGACAACATACATCTCATCAAAATATCAAACGAATACCAAATTCACGTGACTACTAATAGCAAGACTTCTCCCTTGTCCTCAGGAACAAACGTAACTACTCACAAAGCATATTCATGTTCATAATCAGAGGGGTAATAATATGCATAAAGGATCTGAACATATGATCTTCCACCAAATAAACTAACTAGCATCAACTACAAGGAGTAATCAACACTACTAACAACCTACTAGCACCAATCCCGGACTTGGAGACAAGAATTGGATACAAGAGATGAACTAGGGTTTGGAGATGAGATGGTGCTGGTGAAGATGTTGATGGAGATTGCCCTCTCCCGATGAGAGGAGCGTTGGTGATGACGATGGCGATGATTTCCCCCTCCCGGAGGGAAGTGTTCCCGGCAAAACAGCTCTGCCGGAGCCCTAGATTGGTTCCGCCAAGGTTCCGCCTCGTGGCGGTGGAGTCTCGTCCTGAAAGGTTGCTTCTTTATTTTTTTCTCGACGAAAGACTTCATATAGCAGAAGATGGGCATCGGAGATCCACCAGGGGGCCCATGAGGTAGGGGGCGCGCCCTAGGGGGGTGCCCCCACCCTCGTGGACAGGGTGTGGGCCCCCTGGTCTTCATCTTTGGCGAGGATTTTTTATTATTTATTATAAGATATTCCGTGGAGTTTCAGGACTTTTGGAGTTGTGCAGAATAGGTCTCTCATATGTGCTCCTTTTCCAGCCCAGAATTCCAGTTGCCGGCATTCTCCCTCCTTATGTAAACCTTGTAAAATAAGAGAGAATAGCCATACATATTGTGACATAATGTGAAATCACAGCCCATAATGCAATAAATATCGATATAAAATCATGATGCAAAATGGACGTATCAACTCCCCCAAGCTTAGACCTCGCTTGTCCTCAAGCGAAAGCCGATAACAATAAATATGTCCCATGTTTAGAGGTAGAGGCGTCGATAAAAATAAAATACGGACATGAAGGCATCATGATTATTCTCATAACAGCAACATATATAGATATTGTCATATGATTACTTATGTTCAAGTGATGATCTATTCACAATGCAAAAGTATGAATCAGAAACCTTATTGAGAACCAACAAACTATAACCTTAGTCATTGAAGCAATTGCAATTTATCATAACATCAGAAAGAGTCTATGTCAGAGCTAAAAAGCAAGTCCACATACTCAACTATCATCTAGTTCTTTATAATTGCTAACACTCACGCAATACTTGTGGTTACGGAGTTTTAGTCGAACATAGAGAAAGATAGGGGCTTATAGTTTTGCCCCACAACCTTTTACCTCGAGGGTAATGTCAACAATAATAACTCATGCTCCCCTACATCCAATTAGATATATATATCAGGTTCTTTCCAACATGCTGGGCTTGCCAAAGGATAAAATGAAAAAGGAAAGGTGAAGATCACCGTGACACTTGCATAAGGTAGAACATAATAATAAAAGATAGGCCCTTCGCAGAGGGAAGCAGAGGTTGCCATGCGCTTTTATGGTTGGATGCATAAAATCTCAATGCGAAAGAACGTCACTTTATATTGCCACTTGTGATATGAACCTTTATTATTCAGTCCGTCGCTTTTATTACTTCCACATCACAAGATCGTATAAAGCTTATTTCTCCCACACCAATCAATCATACATATTTAGAGCAATTTTTATTGCTTGCACCGATGACAACTTACTTGAAGGATCTTACTCAATCCATAGGTAGATATGGTGGACTCTCATGGCAAAACTGGTTTAAGGGTATTTGGGAGCACAAGTAGTATCTCTACTTGGTGCTGGGAATTTGACTAGCAAGAGGGGGAAAGGCAAGCTCAACATGTTGGAGGGTCCATGACAACATACTTTATCTCAGATATAAGAAAACATAACTCATCATGTTGTCTTCCTTGTCCAACATCAACTCTTTAGCATGTCATATTTTAATGAGTGCTCCCAATCATAAAAGATGTCAATAATAGTGTATTTATATGTGAAACCTCTCTTTCCTTATTACTTCCTATTAATTGCAACGATGACCAAAGCTATGTCCGCCAACTCCCAACAACTTTTAAATCATCATACTCTTCCTATGTGAAGTCATTACTCTCAATAGGATCAATATGAAATTTTGTTTCTTTTTTTATTCTTTTTCTCTTTTCTTTTATTCACCCAAGATCATAGCAAGAAAATAAAGCCCTTGACTCAACACTAATCTTTATTATATAGCTCACGGACTCAATTACATAGAGAGATCATAAGGCAAAACTAAAAACTAGATCATGCCATAAACTTTATTCTACTAGATCAAGATACTACTAATAGGATCGAACTAAGAAAATAAAGATAGGAGTTGTGATGGTGATACGATACCGGGGCACCTCCCCCAAGCTTGGAAGTTGCCAAGGGGAGTGCCCATACCCATGTGATTATGTCTCCTTCTTTATTGTTGGTGAAGATGGAGGTGATGGATAGTCGCACATCGAGCGTAAGAGGTCCTCTAGCTTGCGAATAATGCCCTTGAGTGCAAAGATATGCTCCTTCAACAAAATATTTTCACTTGTGAGATACTTGTTTTGAATACGAGTTAGCTCAGTCATCTGGAAAGCTTCGATCTCAGTTGGGGTAAGAAGGTTGTGATCAAGTTGAAGGATGTCTTCTGTTGCCGGAGCTTGGTTCTCCGTGGCCTTCTTGATCCCTTCATCCTTGTTGATCTCCATGGGTTCTTCCCTCTTCAGCTCTATCTTCATTAGCCAAGCATCTTTGTCACCATTGTTGGAGGAGGGGGTCGACATGATGCCTGGCCTTGACAACCCTGACAGAGAACATCCCAAAACAAGAACAGAGGAGATTTGCGTGATACGGGAGTCAAAACCTTCGAGAGAATATATAATGAATTTTTACCGACCAAAATATGTATCGTGCAAGAAAATGGAGTCCGGAAGGCACACGAGGTGCTCACGAGGTAGGGGGCGCGCCCAGGGGGTAGGGCGTGCCCTCCACCCTCGTGGGCCCCTCGTGTCCTTCCCGGACTGCTACTTATTTTTCTATTTTTCTAAATATTCCAAAACGGAGAAATATTGCCTTAAAAATTGTTTTGGAGTCGGTTTACTTACCGTACCACATACCTATTCCTTTTCGGAGTCTGAAACATTCTAGAAAGTGTCTCTTATGTATTCCTCCAGGGTTATGGTTTCAATAATATTGGTTTCAACATTTATGGGATTACCTGAGATATAATGTTTAATTCTTTGACCGTTAACCACCTTCGGATTTGTGCCTTCGAACCTGTTGATTTTTATGGCACCGGAACGATAGACCTCCTCGATAACGTAGGGGCCTTCCCATTTAGAGAGAAGTTTTCCTGCAAAAAATCTTAAACGAGAGTTGTATAGCAATACATAATCACCTACGTTAAACTCACACTTTTGTATTCTTTTGTCATGCCATCTTTTGACTTTTTCTTTAAACAACTTGGCATTTTCATAAGCTTGGGTTCTCCATTCATCTAGTGAGCTAATATCAAATAACCTCTTCTCACCGGCAAGTTTGAAATCATAGTTGAGCTCTTTAATAGCCAATATGCCTTATGTTCTAGTTCGAGAGGTAAGTGACATGCTTTTCCATAAACCATTTTATATGGAGACATACCCATAGGATTTTTATATGCAGTTCTATAGGCCCATAATGCATCATCAAGTTTCTTGGACCAATTCTTTCTAGACCTATTGACAGTCTTTTGCAAAATTAATTTGAGCTCTCTATTACTCAATTCTACTTGACCACTAGACTGTGGGTGATAAGGAGATGCAATTCTATGATTAACATCATACTTAGCAAGAATTTTACGGAAAGCACCATGAATAAAGTGTGAACCACCATCGGTCATTAAATATCTAGGAACTCCAAACCTCGGGAAAATAACTTCCTTAAGCATTTTAATAGAAGTGTTATGATCGGCACTACTAGTTGGAATAGCTTCTACCCACTTAGTAATGTAATCAACAGCAACTAGAATATGTGTATATCCATTAGAGGCAGGAAAAGGTCCCATATAATCAAAGCCCCAAACATCAAATGGTTTAATAACAAGTGAATAACTCATAGTCATTTCTTGACGTCTACTAATATTACCAATTCTTTGACATTCATCACAAGACAAGACAAACTTACGGGCATCCTTGAAGAGAGTAGGCCAATAAAAACCGGATTGCAATACCTTATGTGCAGTTCTATCTCCAGCGTGGTGTCCTCCATAAGCTTCGGAGTGGCACTTGCGTAGGATCTGTTCTTATTCATGCTCAGGTACACAACGTCTAATAACACCATCTACTCCTTCTTTATAAAGATGTGGGTCATCCCAAAAGTAATGTCTCAAATCATAGAAGAACTTTTTCTTTTGTTGGTATGTGAAGCTAGGTGGTATGAATTTAGCAATGATGTAATTAGCATAATCTGCATACCAAGGAGTACTATGAGAAGTACTTATAACATTAAATTCCTCATCAGGAAAGCTATCATCAATTGGTAGTAGGTCATCAAGAACATTTTCTAACCTAGACAAGTTGTCTGCAATGAGGTTCTCAGCTCCTTTTCTATCAACGATATGCAAATCAAATTCTTGTAGCAAGAGAACCCATCTAATAAGTCTAGGTTTAGCATCTTTCTTTTTCATAAGATATTTAATAGCAGCATGATCAGTGTGAATAGTTACTTTAGAATCAATAATATAAGGTCTGAACTTATCACAAGCAAATACAATTGCTAAAAGTTATTTTTCAGTAGTAGCATAATTTCTTTGAGCATTGTCTAGAGTCTTACTAGCATAATGAATACCATTTAATTCCTTATCAACTCTTTGCCCTAGAACAACACCTACAACATAATCGCTAGCATCACACATAATTTCAAAGGGTAAATTCCAATCAGGTGGCTGAACAATAGGTGCAGAGACTAATGCTTTCTTAAGTATTTCAAATGCTTCTACACAATCATCATCAAAGACAAATGGTATATCTTTTTGTAATAAATTAGTCAGAGGCCGAGAATTTTTTTAGAAGTCCTTAATTAACCTCCTATAAAATCCGGCGTGACCAAGGAAACTTCTTATACCTTTGATGTCCTTGGGACATGGCATCTTTTCAATAGCATCAACCTTGGCTTTATCAACTTCAATACCTCTTTCAGAAACTTTATGCCCCAAGACAATACCTTCATTAACCATAAAGTGACACTTTTCCCAATTCAATACAAGATTAGTTTCTTCACATCTCTGCAAAACTCGATCAAGATTGCTTAGGCAATCATCAAAAGAGGATCCATAGACGGAAAAGTCGTCCATGAAAACCTCACAAATCTTTTCACAAAAGTCAGAGAATATAGCCATCATGCATCTTTGAAAGGTAGCAGGTGCATTACATAAACCAAAAGGCATACGTCTATAAGCAAAAGTACCAAAAGGGCATGTAAAAGTAGTCTTTGATTGATCTTTAGCCGACACAGGTATTTGAGAGAAACCAGAATAACCATCTAAAAGCAGTAGTGTGTATGTTTGCATAATCTTTCTAGCATTTGATCAATAAAAGGTAAGGGGTAATGATCTTTCTTAGTAGCCTTATTTAATTTACGGAAATCAATTACCATCCTATAACCTGTAATAATTCTTTATGGAATTAATTCATCTTTATCATTAGGAACAACAGTAATACCTCCCTTCTTAGGGACACAATGGACATGACTTACCCACTGACTATCAGCAACGGGATAAATTATACCTGCCTCCAGAAGCTTTAGTATTTCTTTTCTTACCACTTCTTTCATTTTAGGATTCAGACGTCTTTGAGGATCATAAACTGGTTTGGCGTCTGCTTCCAAATTTATTTTATGTTGACATAGAGTGGGACTAATGCCCTTAAATCATCAAGAGTATATCCAATAGCAGCACGATGCTTCTTCAGAGTTTTCAATAATCTTTCTTCTTCATGCTCTGAAAGGTTAGCACTAATAATAACAGGATATATCTTCTTTTCATCAAGATAAGCATATTTAAGATTATCAGGAAACGGTTTAAGCTCAAACACGGGATCACCCTTAGGTGGAGGGGGATCCCCTAGGATTTCAACAGGCAAATTGTGTTTCATAATAGGTTCCTGTTTAAAGAATACTTCATCTATTTCCCTTCTTTCGTTCATAAACATATCATTCTCATGGTCTAGCAAATACTGTTCTAAAGGATCACTAGGAGGTACGATAATAGAAGCAAGACCAATAATTTCATCCTTACTAGGCAATTCTTCTTCACGGTGTTGTTTACTTAATTTAGAGAAATTAAACTCATGAATCATATCATCCAAGCCAATAGTAACAACATTCTTTTCGCTGTCTATCTTAGCATTAACAGTGTTCAAGAAGGGTCTACCAAATATAATGGGACAAAAGCTATCTTGTGGGGAACTGAGAACAAGAAAATTAGCAGGATATTTAGTTTTCCCACACAAGACTTCAACATCTCTAACAATTCCCACTGCTAAAATAGTATCTCTATTGGCAAGTTTAATTGTGACATCAATATCTTCTAACTCAGCAGGTGCAATCTCATGCATAATTTCTTCATATAAGGTATAAGGTATAACACTAGCACTAGCACCCATATCACATAAGCCATGATAACAATGATCTCCTATTTTAACAGAAATAACAGGCACGCCTACCACAAGTCTATGTTTATCTTTAGCACAAGGTTTAGCAATTCTAGCAGTTTCCCCGCAGAACTGAATAACATGCCCATCAATATTATCAGCCAAGAGATCTTTAACAGTAGAAACATTAGGTTCAACTTTAACTTGTTCATGAGGTGTATAAGTTCTAATATTGCTTTTACGAACCATAGTTGAAGCTTTAGCATGATCCTTTATTCTAACAGGGAAAGGTGGTTTCTCAACATAAGAAGTAGGAACAATAGGATCATTATAAGTGACAGTCTTTTCTTCAACTTTAATTGGTGCAGCTACTTTTACTTCTATGGGAGGATGGTATTTAAACCACTTCTCCTTGGGGTGATCAACATAAGTAGCAAAAGATTCACAGAAAGAAGCTACTATCTCAGAGTCAAGTCCATATTTAGTGCTAAACTTACGGAAAATATCGGTATCCATAAAATATTTAACACAATCAAACTTAGGTGTCATACCTGACTCCTTACCTTCGTCGAGATCCCAATCTTCAGAGTTGCGTTTAATTCTATCCAATAAATCTCATTTAAATCCAATAGTCTTCATCATAAAAGAGCCAGCACAAGCTTGGGAGCTCATGATTGGGAGCTCATGATTGGGGCATGGATATAACATTGATTTAAGCCTCCCCCAAGCTTGAGAGATGCTTTCTCCTTCGTGAGGCCAAAAATTATATATATAATTGTGATCACGATGAACAAGATGCATAGGGTAATACTTTTGATGAAATTCCAATTTCAATCTTCTATAGTTCCATGATCTCGTATCATCACATAGCCTATACCATGTGAATGCGTCTCCCTTCAAAGATAAAGGGAAGACCTTCTTCTTAGCAACATCATCGGGTATACCTGCAGGCTTAAATAATCCACAAAATTCATCCACATATATTAAGTGTTCATCAGGATGCTTTGTTCCATCTCCTGTAAAAGGGTTCGCTAGCAGTTTTTCTATAATACTCGAAGGAAATTCAAAAGGAATTTCATTTTCAATAGGTTCAGTAGGTTGAGGAGCAACTCTTTGCTCTACTGGTCGGGGTGAAGATACCCCGAACAAGCCCCTCAGAGGATTACTTTCCATAGTAACAAGTGACAGTAAATTTCAGCACACTATATAAATTTTTCCTTACCAAATTCCACCTACCAAAGGCGCTTCACTCCCCGGCAATGGCGCCAGAAAAGAGTCTTGATGACCCACAAGTATAGGTGATCTATCATAGTCCTTTCGATAAGTAAGAGTGTCGAACCCAACGAGGAGCAGAAGGAAATGATAAGCGGTTCTCAGCAAGGTATTCTCTGCAAGTACTGAAATAAGTGGTAACAGATAGTTTTGTGATAGGATAATTTGTAACGAGCAACAAGTAACAAAAGTAACTAAAGTGCAACAAGGTGGCCCAATCCTTTTTGTAACAAAGGACAAGCCTAAACAAACTCTTATATAAGGAAAAGCGCTCCCGAGGACACATGGGAATATCGTCAAGCTAGTTTTCATCACGTTCATATGATTCGCGTTCGGTACTTTGATAATTTGATATGTGGGTGGACCGGTGCTTGGGTGTTGTTCTAACTTGAACAAGCATCTCACTTATGATTAACCTCTATTGCAAGCATCCGCAACTACAACAAAAGTATTAAGGTAAACCTAACCATAGCATGAAACATATGGATCCAAATCAGCCCCTTACGAAGCAACGCATAAACTAGGGTTTAAGCTTATGTCACTCTAGCAACCCATCATCTACTTATTACTTCCCAATGCCTTCCTCTAGGCCCAAATAATGGTGAAGTGTTACGTAGTCGACGTTCACATAACACCACTAGAGGCTAAACAACATACATCTCATCAAAATATCGAACGAATACCAAATTCACATGACTACTAATAGCAAGACTTCTCCCTTGTCCTCTGAACAAACGTAACTACTCACAAAGCATATTCATGTTCATAATCAGAGGGGTAATAATATGCATAAAGGATCTGAACATATGATCTTCCACCAAATAAACTAACTAGCATCAACTATAAGGAGTAATCAACACTACTAGCAACCTACTAGCACCAATCCTGGACTTGGAGACAAGAATTGGACACAAGAGATGAACTAGGGTTTGGAGATGAGATGGTGCTGGTGAAGATGTTGATGGAGATTGCCCTCTCCCGATGAGAGGAGCGTTGGTGATGACGATGGTGATGATTTCCCCCTCCCGGAGGGAAGTGTCCCCGGCAGAACAGCTCTACCGGAGCCCTAGATTGGTTCCGCCAAGGTTCCGCATCGTGGCGGCGGAGTCTCGTCCTGAAAGGTTGCTTCTTTATTTTTTTTCTCGACGAAAGACTTCATATAGCAAAAGGCGGGCACCGGAGAGCCACCAGGGGCCCACGAGGTAGGGGGGCGCGCCCTAGGGGGGTGCCCCCACCCTCGTGGACAGGGTGTGGGCCCCCTGGTCTTCATCTTTGGCGAGGATTTTTTATTATTTATTATAAGATATTCCGTGGAGCTTCAGGACTTTTGAAGTTGTGCAGAATAGGTCTCTAATATTTGCTCCTTTTCCAGCCCAGAATTCCAGCTGCCGGCATTCTCCCTCCTTATGTAAACCTTGTAAAATAAGAGAGAATAGCCATAAGTATTGTGACATAATGTGAAATAACAGTCCATAATGCAATAAATATTGATATAAAAGCATGATGCAAAATGGATGTATCACCGCTCATCTGGCAGATCATGTGGGGGCGGCCCTAGAGTGGGAGCACTCGGTGCGCCACGAAGGCGGCCAGCAAGTCAGGCCCGGTCAGGCCCTCCGACTGCGTCAGCACTCGGAGTCGCGCGATGGCGGTGGCTCCGGCAGGCGTCAGCGTCCTGGCCCGGTACGACCAGTTGGGCTGCCTTCCAGCTGGCGGGCCGGCTGCGTAAGCCGACAAGTTGACCCAGTCGCCCTCCGCGAAGATGCTCTTCACGTAGAAGTACGACCGCTGCCACATCTTCAATTCATCGACTTTGTCAGCGCGATGGGGGGAGGGAGGAACGGATTGTCAGCGCCCGACCTCCACACTGCGATGAATGCGCCGCACTGGGCCGGCACGCCCGCGACGTGGGTGCCGAGCTTGGAGTAGAAGAACTCCCCCCAGAGCTCGATTGTGGGGAGGACGCCGAGGAAGCCTTCGCACAAGGTAAAGAAGGCGGACAACAACACCACCGTGTTCGGGGTAAGGTGGTGCGGCTGGAGACCGTAGAAGTCGAGGAAGGATCGGAAGAAGTTGCTCGCCGGCAAGCCGAGGCTGCGCAGGCAGTGCGAGTGGGAGACAACCCGCTCGCCCTCCTCCGGCGCTGGCGATATCTCCCTCCTCGGCACGAGGTGGACCCTCACGAAATCCTTGCCGGGCAGCCGCCGCGTTTGGCGGAGGAAATCGACGTGGTCGTCGTGAACTTCGGATCCATCCCATGCTCTGGAGCGCACCGCGGGGGGCGTGACGGTGGAAGAGGAGCTCATCGGAACGAATCACCGCAACGCTCAGCGTAGCATGGGGCGCAACGGCGAGAGAAAGAAGAAAGAGGAAGCAGTGAGGGGGAGGGGCGCGCGTGCTCTGCTGTTCCCCCTCCTCCACCTACTTATAGGCCCATGGGTTGCGAAGCCGAGGGGGCGGTCGTGGGATTTACTGCGCCCACTACCCCACGCCCCCACGTTTATCGCGCAAAGTTACTGCACGCAGTAACTCCACGGGAACCTCAACCGCCCACCTCGGCCGCAGCGGATCCGCTCGCGTGCCGAGGCATGGTAGTGGCGGGCCTCGCCGGCTAGCGTGTCCCGTCGCGCGTGCGGGTGGGCAGACTGGCCTGGCCGCTCGTCACCACGTGACAGGCCCGAAACGGGCGGCGGCCTGGAAGCTTAGCTAGCACGCCACTTGGATCCCGCCGAGGCATTCGAAAATTTTGGACAAGTCAGATTGGGCGAGTCCGACACCTGCCAGTCAGCCCGGCGGAAGACGGACGAGGCTCTACCTCAAAAAACTGGGAGAAGGAAACTGCTGAGGCTCCTCGGCTGATCAGCAGCGGCGCCTCACCAGCTTCGGGGACTACTGTCGGAGTAATGGGCCACGGGTAGGCTAACCCGAGGCCTAGAACCTTTCAAGACATCGGGGCCGGCTGCGCCCCTCAAGACGCCAAGACGAAGAGCCGTCTTTTGGAGGCCGGCTGGAGGAACAGCCGGCTGCCCATAAACGGCCAAGTCCTAGAGGCAAGACCATGACAAGCCGACTTCTATCCGGCGGCTTCTAGAAAAGCCGGCCCCGAGGAGTCGGCCCGCGGCACCAGCGAAGCCCGTGCCCTCATCAAGGGAGACGGGACAGGGGATGGCTGCAGTGTAGCCCATCCCCTCCCCTTTCTAGGGGCTGGCATGGCCACAATACGCTGTACCGGTGAAGATCTCCGCCCGGCGCGGCACTGTTGCCATGCCACCCCTGACATCATGACGAGCAGGCGGAGTCCTGCTCCCACGACGTCCTGTCGGTACGGCCCCAGGACGACGGGCCCCACCAGTCAGCGAGAGTCTGGAAGACAGCAAGAGCCCTACCAGTCAGACCCGATGGAAGTCGGCCCCTAACAGTCGGCCCGCCCCCTCCTCGGGACCCTCGCGCCATCAACCAGATGAGACACGGAGTGGCTACAGTAATCGCCCGCCAGGCGGCGGAGCTGTAGCCACGACCCCCTGACCAAGCCCGCGTCATTAGAGGCACGACAACAGTGATCAGCTGCCGACAAGACCCGAGAGCGGCGGGGACGGCCTGTCGGCCCCGTACCCAACCAGTCGGCGGGGCCCACCAGGCGGCGGGCCCAGAGGTCGGCGGAGAAGCCGGCGGCCGAAGAGACTGACGGCCGGGCCCTACGCCCAGCCGGATTACCATTGTACCCCTAGGGGGTAGGCCTATATAAACCCCCCAGGGCACCCAAGCAAAGGGTTCCCAACCTGTTAGAACTAGACCAAATCATAGAGAGAGGAGAGAGCTAGCCTTGCCTTCTCCTACCTCTAGCATACAGCTCGAGGAGCACTTCTGTATTCACTTGTGCCCTAGTGATCATGCAGAGACCCCGCAGAGCAGGACTAGGGGTGTTATCTACTAGGAGAGCCCCGAACCTGGGTAAAGTACGCCGGCGTTCGTGTCTACGCCTCATCCCGCTTCCGGGCACCGGCGACGTTCTACTCGCTCCCACCATGATAAGCCATCCATTGGCATATGTCGCACCCAACCCCGACACAATTTATTTGGGATGAATTTTAAACAATGTCACATTCTATTTAGTCTGGAAATTTCAAAATATTTATTATAATATGTTTCCTTAGATAGTTTTATTTTTTCACAAATCTTTATTTTCAATGACATTTCAAAAAGGTTAAAAGAGGATTCTAAAGTAACAATATTTTAGCCATATTTCATTGATTATTTCACATTCAAAATATTAACATTCCCATCTATTATTTTAGTCATATTACAATAATTTCAGATACATTCAAAAGATCTAACACGTGTCATATATATTTCTCAGTGTCCAGTCATAAATCTATGTACCGTCAGGAGATGAAAATGATTTGTTGGAACTACCAGGTTTGGGTCGACCTCTGACAGTCCATGAGCTTGTGTGCCTCACAAAGACACATCGATACAACGTTATCTTTTTTTCCGAAACAAGGCAAAATAAAGAATATGTTGAGAGTTTGCGTTATCGCTTGGGTATGAAAAATGTTTTACTGTGTCTATGCGAGGCAAAGGGGTGGACTAGCGGTATTTTGGGATGATCTTTACATTTTGGAGTTGAAAAAAAATATAGAGAACACTTCATTGACATGTACATTTTGCAATGGTGTTGGAACTAAATGGAGGAACATTTTTGTCTATGGGTAATCAAAGGCGAGCCAAAGGTGTGTGATGTGGGATCTGTTAAGGTGAATTAAACCGCTTGGGTATGGGCCATGGTTTTATGGTTGTTGATTTTAACGAGGCAATGTGGCAGAATGAGCACCTTTCTCGGAACAAGCGATCATACAAAATTAAGGCTAATTTTCATGAGGTTCTCTTTGAATGCAATTTATTTAATCTGGGTTTTCATGGAGTTCTTTGGACTTATAATAATAAACAGGAAGGTGATAAAAATGTGAAAGTACAACTTGATCGAGCGGTGGCATGCCTTCAGTGGTCTTCTGTCTTTCCTGACCACAACGTTTTACATATTATTAGCTCCAGGTCTTTCCCGAGTTAAGCCCTTTTCGAGGCTATCTGGGAGCTTGACACCATCAGCCGAGAATCGGTGGTGGGTTGTGGAACAATAACAATCAGGCCTAGTATTTGGAGAATGCGAGACCAGACCTGCCAGGAAAAAGGCAAATGACACGATGATGTATTGAATTGAGTCCTCGTTTTGGTCGCGCAAGGGGCAAGTAGTTGGGTTGAGGCAACCTCCTTTTGGTCAGGTGGTCCACTGTCCAACATCGATTATTGATGACGAGACAATAATGTTTTCAAATACGTACAATTCGTTATGGTTTCGACGACAACATCCAGCCTTATCTAGGATTTGACACACATTTCAATTCATATGGGCATTTCTATATTGACGAAAAAGGGTTCCCCCCCCCCCGCCCCACACACACACACATCAGAAGTCATACAAAGCCAAAACAAAAGAGAAAAAGAGAAAAACAACAAAGATACATGATACCGAAGGAGGCACTACACATTTTCCTACATGAAACCATCATTTTTGCGACACTATCCTTTAGGCACATTGGGCTTTTAGGCCGGGCCCACGGGCAGAAAACTGGGAGCCCAAGCCTGTCGGGCTCGGGCCATCGAGCCGGGCCACCCATACCAAAGCCTATGTTGCAAAACAAAACAAAAAAGTAAACCCAGTTACCGCCACGGCGGCACTAGCGACGGCCACGTGACAGGAAGGCGCATTGGTCGGTCGGCAGGCTCGCCTCCTTCCGAGGAAGGAAAGGAAGGGAACGCAGCGCAGCGCACCAAGCCAAATTGAAATGAAAACCTTGGAGGGAAAACTCCCGCCAACATAAATAAATCCCCCGCCCCCGAAACCCCTCCCCCCTCCCCACACCTCACAAAATCCGGAAATCCCCACACCCGCAGAGACTCTAGAGACCCAGCGATCGGAATGTTGCTGTCTCGTGCCAGCGATTCTATTGCACCAAGGAATCTTTTCTTTTTTTTCCAATATTGTACTAGAAAGAAGTAGGCATGCACAGCCATTTTTTTTATGTATGCGTGTCATCCTAACGCATGGTCATGCTAATTTTCGAGGGAGATTACCACGGCTAGGGCCAACATACGGCGAGCACGCAAGCGAGGAGGCCGTGGCCGCCATTGCCACGACAAACCCGAACTTCTTGCGGAGTAGCACGCCTTCTACCAGGCCGCGTGTGCTCAATGCACCGCTTGCAACGACGTAGCCGGACGCAGACGCGGCCGCACAAGTGATGGCAGCGTAGGCAGTCGAGGACAAGAAAGCCGCTAACTACGCGTCCTACGTGCCCCTATCCAACTTTCGGGGCGCGTGTGGCAGGTGGACAGTGACGGACCGTTCACGTCCATCATCGACTTCACCTCTAGCGGACGGGCGATGGACAGGTCACGCAATCCTACGAGGATGGGTAGGGCACGAAAGGCGGTAGGGCATTGTGTCCTAAGTGGGCCGGTCTGTCTGTTATGTTCTGCTCTTTCTTGCCGGAGACTGCACCTTTACTTCACGGATTTCTTGCCGGATACTGCACCTTTACTTCACGGATCTTAAACCCCGCCACCGCTCCTGGAGACGGCAGATGAAGTACATGGTCACCGATGCGGAATACAAAGAAAGTGGACGACAAGTGTTGCCGTATGATAGCTTTACGGCCCGGACACTTTTTATTGAAAAATGTTTGAAATGTATTGAATTTCGTCTAGTTTATATGAAAATCCATCATGTTTCATAAATTTCATCTGGTTAATTGAAACCCGACTTGAGATGTATGCACGCAACATTGGATGGATTGCTAGCTCCTGCATCCTTGTTCGGCTGTTCGCGGACCGGTCCCTGTCCGCATATTGATGAGGGAGCAAATTTGCGGTTCAACGTTTGAGATGCTTTAAGTACAACGGGTAGAGCATTTGGATCCCTTGCCAGTTTACCTTGCTAGGCAAGGCTAGCCAAAACGGCTCGCTCGCTCCAGCGCAGTGGCGGAGACAGGGGGCCAGCAGGGGCCCTGGCCCCCCCCCCCCTAACATCTGAATTTTGCTGCTAATCTGCTATGAACAGTGACATAATTAGTAATCTTTTGCTGCTGAAAATCTAGTTTGCTATAGTTTGGCCCACCCTAACTTGTTTTAGCAGCACTTGGCTCCCCTAATATATATTTCCTAGCTCCGCCACTGCTCCAGCGTAGAAAAACCTGGAAACCGTGGGCAACGAGGTAAGCTCGTTTAGGAACCAAATCCACCTAGGTTGAGCGAGCCCTTGCCCAAGAACCAAACAAGCCACTCTAGGTGCCCGAAAAAACAGGTTCGGGTGTGTGCGCGCGGCGCTCCTTCGGCTCCGGATGCACACAACCACTTGTCAGACTGACTTGGGTTACCCATCTTCTTTTGCAAACGTTTTTCTTCTTTCTGTAACAGTCACAGGATCTGGCCTAGGCAAATAATGCATGCATCACACTCACACTCACACAACACCTGTGGTACATATCAGGCTAGCCATAGTAAGAGTAACATAAATAGTATCATGCATTTGGGACTCGCAAACATGCTTATGTGGCAGGCAATTAAAGAAGAGAGAGATGATTATAGTAACATTAGGTAGATACGGTAACATAATAAATGTGATGCTACTATATGTCATGCATGATAATAAATGAGACCATCTATGATACTAATTTATGATATTATGCATTATAGAGGTAGTAATATAGGCCATGTTTGGTTCATAAGTCCTAAGACTTTTTCTAGTCCCAACTAAAAAGTCTCTAGTCCCTAAAAAGTCCCTCAATGTTTGTTTCCAGAGACTAAAAAGTCCCTAGTCTCCTCCTAGAAGTTACTAAATGACCATGTTGCCCCTAGTATATAGAAAAATAACAATCAAACAACATCATGGGGTAGCGGACCAATGAATGCATGGAGGGGGATTGTTGGAAAAGTCTCAAAAAAGACTCTTCTTGAGAGTCTTCTTTATTTAGTCCCAAATGCCTAGTTTACTCCCTAAAAAGTCCCTCCCGTTTGGTAAAAAAGTTTCTAAGAGGGACTTTTTCTAGTCCCTACACAAAAAAGTCTCTGGAAACAAACACCCCCATAGACTAGTAACATATGCATATTACTAGTATAAGTTACTTCTCACTATTACCATCCTCAAAGCGTAATGGTGAAGGGGTTGCCGGCCAGTCAACGACAGTGAAGCCTCCTCCGGGAAGGCCAAAATCTGCATGCAAGATGCGAAAACCAACTCACACGGTAGGATGCAAGACGAGTGCGTCTTGGTCGGAATTCATTCACGTGTATATGTGGGTACCCAAACAAACAAACAAATAAGAAGTCGCACGTGCGTGTCATGGCCCATATGGAGCAGTACTACTCAGGGTCGTGTGCTGCGCATTTTCCACACGAGGGCTAGCGAGCGTGTGTGGAGGATCCATCCAAATCGTACAAAATGTCGCATCCGTTGGAGCAGCAACGGTACCTGATGAAAGGACGACGAGGCATACGTGTCGATCTCTCGTGTCATGCCATGTGGGAATCAACGGTGACGTAGGACAAGATGTCGGGCGGGAGGGGACAAAATTACTGTTCTGACCCTTAATGCAAAGAAAATCCTGATTTGACGCCGTTAGTAAAAAAAATTCGTTTCTGACCTTTTTTTTGTGACGCCAAGGTCCCTGGCGTCTGGGTTGCGAAGCAGACGCCAGGGTCCCTGGCGTCTGGCCCCTGGCCCGCACTGACCGCCTGCCCATTGACCTGCTGACGTGGCAAAGGGGCCAGACGCCAGGGACCCTGGCGTTTGGCCCTGGTAAGTGGATAACGGCGCGGGGCAGCCCACCCATCCCCATCTCAACTTCTCCTGGCTGCGCCTCATGAACAGAAGGGCTCTGTTCGTCGCCCCTCCTCTCCCTCACCCACCCACCCCCCCTCTTGATCTACTCCATTAACCGCTCAAACTCGCAGATCTGACCCCTCCAAGCTTCTTTGAGGTATTCTCCCCCATTCCCTCCAATTTGTTTTTGCTTTCCCCTCTCTTGTTGGATGCATTGTTGAACACTAGGTGATGTTAGATGAGTAGATGGTTTCTTTGTTTTAGGAAATTGTTTGTAGTTGATAGATGATTTGGTAGGCAATAGATGATGTGTAGTTGAACATGTAGGTAAAATCAATTGGTTTGTATGTAGGATTTTGTGTATATTTGACAAATTTATTTGATTGAGATGATGTTGGTATGTTTGAGAAGAATTATGTGTGCATATGAAGAAGAAAGAAATGATGTTGTTATTGTGTGAAGTGGTATGACAATATAGTTGAATATATAGATGGCAATTTTTTTTATGCAAAAGAGATGATGAAATTTGATTATTGTGTGTGACATGATTTGTTCAATAGAATGGCGGATGATGATTACGAAATTTATTTGATGGTGAAATTTGGTACTGTAGATGATATGTGTGCATATGTAGAAGAAAGAAATGATGTTGTTATGTTTGAGAAGAATGGTGTTTTCATATGGCATAAACTTGGAGAAGCTAATTGTTTGATATTGTTCATGTATTCATAGATGTTTGTTTGTGATTTGTTTTGTAGGATGGCGGATGATGAGGGACCTTGGTATGACGGATTAATCGATGAGTGGGATAAGGAGTATCGTGCTCGTGCCATTGAGAACGGACATGTAAGAGGAAGACTTGTCAATTTTCGTTGTTTCTCATTTGTGTTCTTGTATTGATTATTAAAACATCACTTTATTTGCAGCAAGTAGTTGCTATGCGCATGAGGGGTCATTCCGCTGATGACTTTGATTACGACCCGCGGTATGAGCCTTACATTCGAAGATTGGGTCTTCTCCCATTCGTGTTGCAGTTTAAGCGACGCGCTCCGCCGGTGAACCACGCGGCGCTGACCGCACTTGTGGATCGTTGGAGGCCGGAGACTCACTCCTTCCACCTTCCATGTGGGGAGATGACGATGACCCTTCAGGACATGGCTATGATAAGCGGCCTACCTATCAACGGACAAGCTGTTACCGGTCGTGCCAGCGTGGGTGATTGGCGAGAACGGACTACTGCTTTAATTGGCGTTTAGCCCGAGGGCCGTCAGGAAGGCAAGGCCGATACCGCGAAAGTGAGGCATTCTTGGCTAAAAATGTCAGAGGAAACACCAATCCGTGCCCTCAGGATGCCAATGACGTGGTTGTGCAGCAGTACGCACGGGCCTATCTTTGGTATGTACTAACCAAGGTAGTCTTCTCAGATGCAACCGGGAACTCAGCCCTCTGGATGTTCTTGGAGCTACTCAATAACTGGAATACACAGTATAGCTGGGGTTCGGCCGCACTAGCATATTTGTATCGTCAGGTAAGAGATATTTGCAATCATTTATCTTGCATTTGTCATGCGCCTCCATATGTAACATGTATGTTTGATTGCAGCTTGACTTCGCGTGTCGGAGAAAGGGAGATACATCCTCATTGTCTGGGTTTCAAGAACCCCCTCTTGCCAAACCCACGGGGTAATCATGACGGCTTGCATGATGATGATCCATATCGGCGCCCTACGCTTGCTTACTATTGGGAACAAGTGACAGTCTACACAGGAAGCTCGCATGTGCGGTACAAGTGCTATATGAACGAGCTGGACACCTTGACTGTTGAGCAGGTTTTGAGAAGTTCGATGAGATAAAATTTAGTCAAGAATAAAACTTATGTAGCTAACAATGTATCTCTTTGTTTTGCAGGTATATTGGTTGCCTTATGTGGAAGATCGTGACTTTGATCTTAATGAGATATGCACGCGTGATAGCCATCTTTGGCGGGCGAGGTGCCCAATGATATGCTTCTTCGCCATCGAGTGGCACTTTGTAGACCGTGTGGCAAGACAATTTGGAAAAAGACAAGGTATTCCAATTGAGGAGAGCAAGGAGGAAATTCAATCTCTGCATCGGTAAGAAAGCATGCCTTGAGTATGTAGTAGAGCATTGAATAAGTAAATGTTTGCTAATGCTTTGTCCCGTGCATCATTTGTAGGTTCGATCGAAGGAACAATCAGGATATATCGGATTGGGCAAACAAACACCATGCATGGATAGAAATTTGGAATCAAAGAGACACGCTAGTGCAATCAGAGAATAGACCTCACAATCAGCCCGCATATCAGAAGTATCAAGTGTGGTATGCGGATCGTTATCGGTTAAAGCTGAAGCCAGGTTGGACTCACGACGATTGGTCGGAGTTGGTGTCTGAAGACCCGGAGACTGCGGAAGTGTTGGGGAACGTAGCAGAAATTCAAAAAATTTCCTACGTGTCACCAAGATCTATCTATGGAGAAACCAGCAACGAGGGGAAGGAGAGTGCATCTACATACCCTTGTAGATCGCTAAGCGGAAGCGTTCAAGTGAACGGGGTTGATGGAGTCGTACTCGTCGTGATCCAAATCACCGATGATCCTAGTGCCGAACGGACGGCACCTCCGCGTTCAACACACGTACAGCCCGGTGACGTCTCCCATGCCTTGATCCAGCAAGGAGAGAGGGAGAGGTTGAGGAAGACTCCGTCCAGCAGCAGCACAACGGCGTGGTGGTGGTGGAGGAGCGTGGCAATCCTGCAGGGCTTCGCCAAGAACCACAGAAGAGGAGGAAGAACTTGGGAGAGGGGAGGGCTGCGCCTGCACAGGAGAGGAACTCGTGTGTTTGGTCAGCCCCTAGGCCTCACTATTTATAGGAGGAGGGGAGGGCCTGCGCCCCCATCTAGGGTTCCCTCCCTAGAGGTGGCGGCAGCCCCAAAACCCATCTAGGGTTGCGGCCAAGGGGGGGAGAGGGGGAGGCGCACCAGGGGTGGGCCTTAGGGCCCATCTGCCCTAGGGTTTGCCCCCTTCCCCTCTAGGAGGCTCCTTGGGCCTTGGTGGGGGGGGCGCACCAGCCCACCTGGGGCTGGTCCCCTCCCACACTTGGCCCACGCAACCTTCTGGGGCTGGTGGCCCCACTTGGTGGACCCCCGGACACCTCCGATGGTCCCGGTACACTACCGGTGATGCCCAGAACTCTTCCGGTGGCCAAAACCATACTTCCTATATATAAATCTTTACCTCCGGACCATTCCGGAACTCCTCGTGACGTCCGGGATCTCATCCGGGACTCCGAGCAACATTCGGTAACCACATACAAGCTTCCTTTATAACCCTAGCGTCATCGAACCTTAAGTGTGTAGACCCTACGGGTTCGGGAGACATGCAGACATGACCGAGGCCTTCTCCGGTCAATAACCAACAGCGGGATCTGGATACCCATGTTGGCTCCCACATGTTCCACGATGATCTCATCGGATGAACCACGATGTCAAGGACTTAATCAATCCCGTATACAATTCCCTTTGTCTATCGGTACGATACTTGCCCGAGATTTGATCGTCGGTATCCCGATACCTTGTTCAATCTCGTTACCGGCAAGTCTCTTTTACTCGTTCCGCAACACATCATCCCATGATCAACTCCTTGATCACATTGTGCACATTATGATGATGTCCTACCGAGTGGGCCCAGAGATACCTCTCCGTCACACGGAGTGACAAATCCCAGTCTCGATTCGTGCCAACCCAACAGACACTTTCGGAGATACCTGTAGTGTACCTTTATAGCCACCCAGTTACGTTGTGACGTTTGGCACACCCAAAGCACTCCTACGGTATCCGGGAGTTGCACAATCTCATGGTCTAAGGAAATGATACTTGACATTAGAAAAGCTTTAGCATACGAACTACATGATCTTGTGCTAGGCTTAGGATTGGGTCTTGTCCATCACATCATTCTTCTAATGATGTGATCCCGTTATCAATGACATCCAATGTCCATGGTCAGGAAACCGTAACCATCTATTGATCAACGAGCTAGTCAACTAGAGGCTTACTAGGGACATGGTGTTGTCTATGTATCCACACATGTATCTGAGTTTCCTATCAATACAATTCTAGCATGGATAATAAACGATTATCATGAACAAGGAAATATAATAATAACCTATTTATTATTGCCTCTAGGGCATATTTCCAACAATCTCCCACTTGCACTAGAGTCAATAATCCAGTTCACATCGATATGTGATTAACACTCAAAGTCACATCCCCATGTGACTAACACCCAAAGAGTTTACTAGAGTCAATTATCTAGTTCACATTACCATGTGATTAACACTCGATGAGTTCTGGGTTTGATCATGTTATGCTTGTGAGAGATGTTATAGTCAACGGGTCTGAACCTTTCAGATCCGTGTGTGCTTTACAAATCTCTATGTCATCTCCTAGTTGCAGCTACCACGTTCTATTTGGAGCTATTCCAAATAACTGTTCTACTATACGAATCCAGTTTACTACTCAGAATAATCTGGATTAGTGTCAAAGTTTGCATCGGTGTAACCCTTTACGACGAACTCTTTTACCACCTCCATAATCGAGAAAATTCCTTAGTCCACTAGTTACTAAGGATAACTTTGACCGCTGTCCTGTGATCCATTCTTGGATCACTCTTGTACCCCTTGACTGACTCATGGCAAGGCACACTTTAGGTGCGGTACACAGCATAGCATACTGTAGAGACTACGTCTAAAGCATAGGGGACGACCTTCGTCCTTTCTCTCTATTCTGCCACAGTCAGGTTTCGAGTCTTACTCAATGTTCACACCTTATAACACAGCCAAGAACTCCTTCTTTGCCGATCCATTTTGAACTCCTTCAAAATCTTGTCACAGTATGTATTCATTTGAAAGTACTATTAAGCATTTTGATCTATCCTTATAGATCTTAATGCTCAATACTCAAGTAGCTTAATCCAGGTTTTCCATTGAAAAACACTTTTCAAATAACTCTGCATGCTTTCCAGAAATTCTACATCATTTCCGATCAACAATATGTTAACAACATATACTCATCGGAAATTCCATAGTGCTCCCACTCACTTCTTTGGAAATACAAGTTTCTCATAAACTTTGTATAAACCCAAAATCTTTGATCATCATCAAAGCGTATATTCCAACTCTGAGATGCTTACTCCAGTCCTTAGAAGGATTGCTAGAGCTTTGCATACTTGTTGGCATCTTTCAGGATTGTTAAAACCTTCTGGTTGTATCACATACAACCTTTCCTCAAGAAAATCGTCAGGAAACAATGTTTTTGACATCCTATCTGCAAGATTTCATAAATAATGCAGTGACTGCTAATATAATTCCAACAGACTCTTAGCATCGCTACGAGTGAGAAAGTCTCACCGTAGTCAACTCCTTGAACTTGTCGGGAAACATCTTAACGACAAGTCGAGCTTTCTTAATGGTGACATTTACCATCATTGTCCGTCTTCCTTTTAAAATCCATCTGTACTCAACAGCCTTACGACCATCGAAAAGTCTACACTTTGTTTTCATACATGGATCCTCTCTCGGATTTTATGGCCTCGAGCCATTTATTGGAATCCGGGCCCACCATCGCTTCTCCAGAGCTCATAGGTTCATTGTTGTCTAGCAACATTGAAGGAAATATGCCCTAGAGGCAATAATAAAGTTATTATTTATTTCCTTATATCATGATAAATGTTTATTATTCATGCTAGAATTGTATTAACTGGAAACATAATACATGTGTGAATACATAGACAAACAGAGTGTCACTAGTATGCCTCTACTTGACTAGCTCATTGATCAAAGATGGTTATGTTTCCTAGCCATGAACAAAGAGTTGTTATTTGATTAACGAGATCACATCATTAGTTGAATGATCTGATTGACATGACCCATTCCATTAGCATAGCACCCGATCGTTTAGTATATTGCTATTGCTTTTATCCATGACTTATACATGTTCCTTTAACTATGAGAATATGCAACTCCCATTTACCGTAGGAACACTTTGTGTGCTACCAAACGTCACAACGTAACTGGGTGATTATAAAGGTGCTCTACAAGTGTCTCCGAAGGTACATGTTGAGTTGGCATACTTCGAGATTAGGATTTGTCACTCCGATTGTCGGAGAGGTATCTCAGGGCCTTCTCGGTAATGCACATCACATAAAGCCTTGCAAGCATTGCAACCAATGAGTTAGTTGCGAGATGATGTATTACGGAACGAGAAAAGAGACTTGCCAGTAACGAGATTGAACTAGGTATTGGATACCGACGATCGAATCTCGGGCAAGTAACATACCGATGACAAAGGGAACAACGTATGTTGTTATGCGGTCTGACCGATAAAGATCTTCGTAGAATATGTGGGAGCCAATATGGGCATCCAGGTCCCGCTATTGGTTATTGACCGGAAACGTGTCTCGGTCATGTCTACATTGTTCTCGAACCGTAGGGTCCGCACGCTTAACGTTACAATGACAGTTATTATAAGTTTATACATTTTGATGTACCGAAGGAGTTCGGAGTCCCGGATGTGATCACGGACGTGACGAGGAGTCTCGAAATGGTCGAGACATAAAGAATTATATATTGGAAGCCTATGTTTGGACATCGGATGCATTCCAGGTGAAATCAGGATTTTACCGGAATACCGGGAGGGTTACCGGAACCCCCCGGGAGCATAATGGGCCAACATGGGCCTTGGAGGAAAGGTGAGAGGGCAGCCCTAGGGGCTGCGCGCCTCCCCCCCTTCCCTAGTCCTATTAGGACAAGGAGAAGTGGGGCGCCCCCTCTCTCTCTCTCTCTCCCTTGAAGAAACCTAGTCCAACTAGGATTGGGGGGGGAATCCTACTCCCAGAGGGAGTAGGACTCCTCCTGCGCCTCCCTCCTTTGGCCGGCCAGCCCCTCCCCCTTGACTCCTTTATATACGGGGGCAGGGGGCACCCCAAAGACACACAAGTTGATCTACGGATCGTTCCTTAGCCGTGTGCGGTGCCCCCTTCCACCAAATTCCACCTCGATCATATCGTTGCAGTGCTTAGGCGAAGCCCTGCGCCGGTAACACATCAAGATCGTCACCACGCCGTCGTGCTGACGGAACTCTTCCCCGACGCTTTGCTGGATCGGAGCCCGGGGATCGTCATCGAGCTGAACGTGTGCCAAGAACTCGGAGGTGCCGGAGTAACGGTGCTGTGATCGGTTGGATCGCGAGGAGAACGTACGACTACTTCCTCTACGTACGACTACTTCCTCTACGTTGTGTCAACGCTTCCGCTTCGGTCTACGAGGGTACGTAGACAAACACTCTCCCCGCTCGTTGCTATGCATCACCATGATCTTGCGTGTGCGTAGGAAAAATTTTGAAATTACTGCGTTCCCCAACAGTGGCATCCGAGCCTAGGTTTTATGGTTGATGTTATTTGCACGAGTAGAACACAAGTGAGTTGTGGACGATACAAGTCATACTGCCTACCAGCATGTCATGCTTTGGTTCAGCGGTATTGTTGGATGAGACGATCCGGACCAACCTTACGCGTACGCTTACGCGAGACCGGTTCCCTCGACGTGCTTTGCACAGAGATGGCTTGCGGAAGACTGTCTCTCCAACTTTAGTTGAACCGAGTGTGGCTACGCCCGGTCCTTGAGAAGGTTAAAACGGAGTCTATTTGACAAACTATCGTTGTGGTTTTGATGCGTAGGTAAGATGAGTTCTTGCTTAAAGCCCGTAGCAGCCACGTAAAACTTGCAACAACAAAGTAGAGAACGTCTAACTTGTTTTTGCAGGGCATGTTGTGATGTGATATGGTCAAGACGTGATGCTAAATTTTATTGTATGAGATGATCATGTTTTGTAACCGAGTTATCGGCAACTGGCAGGAGCCATATGGTTGTCGCTTTATTGTATGCAATGCAATCGCGATGTAATGCTTTACTTTATTGCTAAACGGTAGTGATAGTCGTAGAAGCATAAGATTAGCGAGACGACAACGATGCTGCGATGAAGATCAAGGTGTCACGCCGGTGACAATGGTAATCATGACGGTGCTTCGAAGATGGAGATCACAAGCACAAGATGATGATGGCCATATCATATCACTTATATTGATTGCATGTGATGTTTATCCTTTTATGCATCTTATCTTGCTTTGATTGACGGTAGCATTATAAGATGATCTCTCACTAAATTATCAAGAAGTGTTCTCCCTGAGTATGCACCGTTGCGAAAGTTCTTCGTGCTGAGACACCACGTGATGATCGGGTGTGATAGGCTCTACGTTCAAATACAACGGGTGCAAAACAGTTGCACACGCGGAATACTCAGGTTTAACTTGACGAGCCTAGCATATACAGATATGGCCTCGGAACACAGAGACCGAAAGGTCGAGCGTGAATCATATAGTAGATATGATCAACATAGTGATGTTCACCATTAAAACTACTCCATCTCACGTGATGATCGGACATGGTTTAGTTGATTTGGATCACGTGATCACTTAGAGGATTAGAGAGATGTCTATCTAAGTGGGAGTTCTTAAGTAATATGATTAATTGAACTTTAATTTATCATGAACTTAGTCCTGGTAGTATTAGCATATCTATGTTGTAGATCAATAGCTCGCGTTATTGCTTCCCTGTGTTTATTTTGATATGTTCCTAGAGAAAATTGTGTTGAAAAATTTTAGTAGCAATGATGCGGATTGGATCCGTGATCTGAGGTTTATCCTCATTGCTGCACAGAAGAATTATGTCCTTGATGCACCGCTAGGTGACGGACCTATTGCAGGAGCAAACACAGACGTTATGAACGTTATGATAGCTCAATATGATGACTACTTAATAGTTTAGTGCACCATGCTTAAACGGCTTAGAATCGGGACTTCAAAGACGTTTTGAACGTCATGGACCATACAAGATGTTCCAGGAGTTGAAGTTAATATTTCAAGCAAATACCCGAGTTGAGAGATATGAAGTCTCCAACAAGTTCTATAGCTAAAAGATGGAGGAGAATCGCTCAACTAGTGAGCATGTGCTCAGATTGTCTGGGTACTACAATCGCTTGAATCAAGTGGGAGTTAATCTTCCAGATAAGATAGTGATTGACAGAATTCTCTAGTCACCATCACCAAGTTAGTAGAACTTCGTGATGAACTATAATATGCAAGGGATAACGGAAAATATTCCCAAGCTCTTCGCGATGCTAAAATCAGCGAAGGTAGAAATCAAAGAAAAACATCAAGTGTTGATGGTTGACAAGATCACTAGTTTCAAGAAAAGGGCAAAAGGAAAGAAGGGGAACTTCAAGAAGAACGGCAAGCAAGTTGCCGCTCAAGTGAAAAAGCCCAAGTATGGTCCTAAGCCTGAGACTAAGTGCTTCTACTGCAAAGGGACTGGTCACTGGAAGCGGAACTACCCCAAGTGATTGGCGGATAAGAAGGATGGCAAAGTGAACATAAGTATATTTGATATACATGTTATTGATGTGTACTTTACTAGTGTTCATAGCAACCCCTCAGTATTTGGTACTAGTTCAGTTGCTAAAATTTAGTAACTCGAAACGGGAGTTGCAGAATGAACAAAGACTAGTTAAAGGGCAAGGTGACGATGTGTGTTGGAAGTGGTTCCAAGATTGATATGATCATCATCACACACTCCCTATACTTTCGGGATTAGTGTTGAAACTAAATAAGTGTTATTTGGTGTTTGCGTTGAGCATGAATATGATTTGATCATGTTTATTGCAATACGGCTATTCATTTAAGTAAGAGAATAAATTGTTGTTCTGTTTACATGAATAAAACCTTCTATGGTTATACACACCAACGAAATGGTTTGTTGGATCTCGATCATAGTGATACACATATTCATAATATTGAAGCCAAAAGATGCAAAGTTAATAATGATAGTGCAACTTATTTGTGGCACTACAGTTTAGGTCATATTGGTGTAAAGCGCATGAAGAAACTCCATGCTGATGGGATTTTTGAATCACTTGATTATGAATCACTTGATGCTTGCGAACCATGCCTCTTGGGCAAGATGACTAAAACGCCGTTCTCCGGAACAATGGAGCAAGCAACAGATTTGTTGGAAATCATACATATTGATGTATGTGGTCCGATGAATATTAAAGCTTGCGACAAGTATCATTATTTTCTGACCTTCACAGATGATTTGAGCAGATATGGGTATATCTACTTGATGAAACACAAGTCTGAAACATTTGAAAAGTTCAAAGAATTTCAGAGTGAAGTGGAAAATCATCGTGACAAGAAAATAAGGTTTCTACGATCTGATCGCAGAGACAAATATTTGAGTTACGAGTTTTGGCCTTCAGTTAAAAACCGTGTGGAATAGTTTCACAAAATTCATGCCACCTGGAACACCACAGCATAATGGTGTGTCCGAACGTCATAACCGTACTTTATTGGATATAGTACAATCTATGATGTTTCTTACCGATTTACCAATATCGTTTTGGGATCATGCATTAGAGACAGCTGCATTCACATTAAATAGGGCACCATCTAAATCCGTTGAGACGACACCGTATGAACTATGGTTTAGCAATAAATCTAAGCTGTCGTTTCTTAAAGTTTGGGGCTGCGATGCTTATGTGAAAAAGCTTCAACCTGATAAGCTCGAACCCAAATCGGAAAAATGTGTCTTCATAGGATACCCAAAAGAGACTATTGGGTATACCTTCTATCACAAATCCGAAGGCAAAAATTTTTGTTGCTAAAGTCGGAAACTTTCTAGAGAAGGAGTTTCTCTCGAAAGAAGTGAGTGGGAGGAAAGTAGAAAACTTGATAAGGTAATTGTACCTTCTCCCTTATTGGAAAGTAGTTCATCACAGAAATCTGTTCCTGTGACTACTACATCAATTAGTGAGGAAGCTAATGATGATGATCATGTAACTTCATATCAAGTTACTACCGAATCTCGTAAGTAAACTAGAGTGAGATCCGCACCAGAGTGGTACGGTAATCCTGTTCTGGAAGTCATGTTACTAGACCATGACGAACTTGCGAACTATGAGGAAGCGATGATGAGCCCAGATTCCGCGAAATGGTTAGAGGCCATGAAATCTGAGATATGATCCATGTATGAGAACAAAGTATGGACTTTGATGGATTTGCCCGATGATCGGCAAGCCAAAGAAAATAAATGGATCTTGAAGAGGAAGACGGACACTGATGGTAGTGTTACTATCTACAAAGCTAGAATTGTCGAAAAAGGTTTTTCGACAAGTTCAAAGTATTGACTACGATGAGAGTTTCTCACTCGTATCTATGCTTAAGTCTGTCCGAATCATGTTAGCAATTGCCGCATTTTATGAAATCTGGCAAATGGATAAACAAAACTGCATTCCTTAATAGAGAGTTGTATATGATGCAACTAGAAGGTTTTGTCGATCCTGAAGGTGTTAACAAAATATGCAAGCTCCAGCGATCCATCTATGGACTGGTGCAAGCATCTCGGAGTTGGAATATACGCTTTGATAAGTTGATCAAAGCATATAGTTTTATACAGACTTACGGTGAAGTCTGTATTTACAAGAAAGTGAGTGGGAGCACTACAGTATTTCTGACAAGTATATGTAAATGACATATTATTGATCGGAGATAATGTAGAATTATTCTGTAAAGCATAAAGGAGTATTTGAAAGGAGTTTTTCGAAGAAGGACCTCGGTGAAGCTGCTTACATATTGAGCATCAAGATCTATAAGAGATAGATCAAGACGCTTGATAAGTTTTTCAATAAATACATACCTTGAAAAGATTTTTGAAGTAGTTCAAAATGGAACAGACAAAGAAAGAGTTCTTGCCTGTATTACAAGGTGTGAAATTGAGTAAGACTCAAAGCCCGACCACGGCAGAAGATAGAAAGAGAATGAAAGTCATTCCCTATGCCTCAGCCATAGGTTCTATGAAGTATGCCATGCTGTGTACCAGACCTATTGTATACCCTACCCTGAGATTGGCACGGGAGTACAATAGTGATCTAGGAGTAGATCACTGGACGGCGGTCAAAATTATCCTTAGTGGAATAAGGATATGTTTCTCGATTATGGAGGTGACAAAAAGGTTCGTCGTAAAAGGTTACGTCGATGCAAGTTTTGACACTAATCTAGATGACTCTAAGTCTCAATCTAGATACATATTGAAAGTGGGAGCAATTAGCTAAAGTAGCTCCATGCAGAGCATTGTAGACATAGAAAATTGCAGAATACATAACGGATCTGAATGTGGCAGACCCGTTGACTAAACTTCTCTCACAAGCAAAACATGATCACACCGTAGTACTCTTTGGGTGTTAATCACATAGCGATGTGAACTAGATTACTGAATCAGGTAAACCCTTTGGGTGTTGGTCACATATCGATGTGAACTATTGCTGATAAATCACATGGCGATGTGAACTAGATTATTGACTCTAGTGCAAGTGGGAGACTGAAGGAAATATGCCCTAGAGGCAATAATAAAGTTATTATTTATTTCCTTATATCATGATAAATGTTTATTATTCATGCTAGAATTGTATTAACTGGAAACATAATACATGTGTGAATACATAGACAAACAGAGTGTCACTAGTATGCCTCTACTTGACTAGCTCATTGATCAAAGATGGTTATGTTTCCTAGCCATGAACAAAGAGTTGTTATTTGATTAACGAGATCACATCATTAGTTGAATGATCTGATTGACATGACCCATTCCATTAGCATAGCACCCGATCGTTTAGTATATTGCTATTGCTTTTATCCATGACTTATACATGTTCCTTTAACTATGAGAATATGCAACTCCCATTTACCGTAGGAACACTTTGTGTGCTACCAAACGTCACAACGTAACTGGGTGATTATAAAGGTGCTCTACAAGTGTCTCCGAAGGTACATGTTGAGTTGGCATACTTCGAGATTAGGATTTGTCACTCCGATTGTCGGAGAGGTATCTCAGGGCCTTCTCGGTAATGCACATCACATAAAGCCTTGCAAGCATTGCAACCAATGAGTTAGTTGCGAGATGATGTATTACGGAACGAGAAAAGAGACTTGCCAGTAACGAGATTGAACTAGGTATTGGATACCGACGATCGAATCTCGGGCAAGTAACATACCGATGACAAAGGGAACAACGTATGTTGTTATGCGGTCTGACCGATAAAGATCTTCGTAGAATATGTGGGAGCCAATATGGGCATCCAGGTCCCGCTATTGGTTATTGACCGGAAACGTGTCTCGGTCATGTCTACATTGTTCTCGAACCGTAGGGTCCGCACGCTTAACGTTACAATGACAGTTATTATAAGTTTATACATTTTGATGTACCGAAGGAGTTCGGAGTCCCGGACGTGATCACGGACGTGACGAGGAGTCTCGAAATGGTCGAGACATAAAGAATTATATATTGGAAGCCTATGTTTGGACATCGGATGCATTCCAGGTGAAATCAGGATTTTACCGGAATACCGGGAGGGTTACCGGAACCCCCCGGGAGCATAATGGGCCAACATGGGCCTTGGAGGAAAGGTGAGAGGGCAGCCCTAGGGGCTGCGCGCCTCCCCCCCTTCCCTAGTCCTATTAGGACAAGGAGAAGTGGGGCGCCCCCTCTCTCTCTCTCTCCCTTGAAGAAACCTAGTCCAACTAGGATTGGGGGGGGAATCCTACTCCCAGAGGGAGTAGGACTCCTCCTGCGCCTCCCTCCTTTGGCCGGCCAGCCCCTCCCCCTTGACTCCTTTATATACGGGGGCAGGGGGCACCCCAAAGACACACAAGTTGATCTACGGATCGTTCCTTAGCCGTGTGCGGTGCCCCCTTCCACCAAATTCCACCTCGATCATATCGTTGCAGTGCTTAGGCGAAGCCCTGCGCCGGTAACACATCAAGATCGTCACCACGCCGTCGTGCTGACGGAACTCTTCCCCGACGCTTTGCTGGATCGGAGCCCGGGGATCGTCATCGAGCTGAACGTGTGCCAAGAACTCGGAGGTGCCGGAGTAACGGTGCTGTGATCGGTTGGATCGCGAGGAGAACGTACGACTACTTCCTCTACGTACGACTACTTCCTCTACGTTGTGTCAACGCTTCCGCTTCGGTCTACGAGGGTACGTAGACAAACACTCTCCCCGCTCGTTGCTATGCATCACCATGATCTTGCGTGTGCGTAGGAAAAATTTTGAAATTACTGCGTTCCCCAACAAACATGACCTCCAAGACAGGATTGCGTACCACTCTGAAGCAGTACGCATCCTCGTCGACCTACGAGGTTTGGCAGTGACTTGATCCGAGGCTTCATGATCACTATCATCAGCTTCCACTTCAGTTGGTGTAGGTGCCACAGGAACAACTTCCTGTGCCCTGCTACACACTAGTTGTAGTGACAGTTCAATAACCTCATCAAGTCTCCACCATCCTCCACTCAATTCTTTCGAGAGAAACTTTTCCTCGAGAAAGGACCCGATTCTAGAAACAATCCCTATTGCTTTTGAATCTGAAACAGGAGGTATACCCAACTATTTTGGGTACTCTATGAAGATGCATTTTATCCCTTTGGGTTCGAGCTTATCAGCCTGAAACATTTTCACATAAGCGTTGCAGTCCCAAACTTTTAAGAAATGACAGCTTAGGTTTCTCTAAACCATAGTTCATACGGTGTCATCTCATTGGAATTACGTGGTGCCCTATTTAAAGTGAATGTGGTTGTCTCTAATGCCTAACCCATGAACGATAGTGGTAATTCGATAAGAGACATCATGGTTTGCATCATATCCAATAGGGTGCAGTTATGATGTTCGGACACACCATCACACTATGGTGTCCCAGGCAGTACTAGTCGTGAAACAATTTCCACAATGTCTCAATTGTGTACCAAACTCGCAACTCAGATATTCATCTCTATGATCATATCATAGATATGTTATCCTCTTGTCACGACGATATTCTACTTCATTCTGAAATTACTTGAACCATTCAATAATTCAGACTTGTGTTTCATCAAGTAAATATACTCAGTATCTACTCAAATCATCTGTGAAGTAAGAGCATAACGATATCCACTGCTTGCCTCAGCACTCATTGGACTGCACACATCAAAATGTGTTACTTCCAACAAGTTGCTTTCTTGTTCCATTTTACTGAAACCGAAGCTTTCAGTCATCTTGCCCATGTGGTATGATTTGCATATCTCAAGTGATTCAAAATCAAGTGAGTCCAAACGGTCCATCTGCATGGAGTTTCTTCATGCGTATATACCAATAGACATGGTTCACATGTCTCAATCCTTTTCAAAAATGAGTGAGCCCAAAGATCCATCAACATGGAGCTTTTTCATGCGTTTTATACCAATATGACTTATACGGCAGTGCCACAAGTAGGTGGTACTATCATTACTATCTTGTATCTTTTGGCATGAACATGTGTATCACTATGATCGAGATTCAATAAACCATTCATTTTAGGTGCAAGACCATTGAAGGTATTATTCAAATAAATAGAGTAACCATTATTCTCCTTAAATGAATAACCGTATTGCGATAGACATAATCCAATCATGTCTATGCTCAACGCAAACACCAAATAACAATTATTTAGGTTTAACACCAATCTCGATGGTAGAGGGAGCGTGCGATGCTTGATCACATCAACCTTGGAAACACTTCCAACACATCTCGTCAGCTCACCTTCAGCTAGTCTCCGTTTATTCCGTAGCTTTTATTTCGAGTTACTAACACTTAGCAACCGAACCGGTATCTAATACCCTGATGCTACTAGGAGTACTAGTAAGGTACACATTCACATAATGTATATCCAATATACTTCTATCGACAGCCTTCTCATCTACCAAGTATCTAAGGTAATTCGGCTCCAGTGGTTGTTCCCCTTATTACAGAAGCACTCAGTCTCAGGTTTGGGTTCAACCTTGGGTTTCTCCACTAGAGCAGCAGCTGATTTGCCGTTTCATGAAGTATCCCTTCTTGCCCTTGCCCTTCTTGAAACTAGTGGTTTCACTAACCATCAACAATTGATGCTCCTTCTTGATTTCTACTTTCGCGGTGTCAAACATCACGAATATTTCAAGGATCATCATATCTATCCCTGATATGTTATAGTTCATTACGAAGCTCTAGTAGCTTGGTGGCAATGACTTTGGAGAAACATCACTATCTTATCTGGAAGATCAACTCCCACTCGATTAAAGTGATTGTTGTACTCAGACAATCTGAGCACAAGCTCAACGATTGAGCTTTTCTCCCTTAGTTTGTAGGCTAAGAAAATCGTCGGAGGTCTTATACCTCTTGACGTGGGCACGAGCCTGAAATCCCAATTTCAGCCCTCGAAACATCTCATATGTTCCGCGACATTTCAAAAATGTCTTCGGTGCCTTAATTCTAAACCATTTATCATTACCAAACTATCATGTAGTCATCAAAACGTGTATGTCAGATGTTCGCAACATCCACAGACCACGTTCGAGGTCCAGCACACCGAGCGGTGCATTAAGGACACAAGCCTTCTACTATCCGCATAATTGCTACTATCAACTTTCAACTATATTTTCTCTAGGAACATATCTAAAACAGTAGAACTAAAGCACGAGCTTATGACATAATTTGCAAAGATCTTTTGACTATGTTCAGGATAATTAAGTTCATCTTATGAACTCCCACTCAGATAGACATCCCTCTAGTCATCTAAGTGATTACATGATCCGAGTCAACTAGGCCGTGTCCGATCATCACGTGAGACGGACTAGTCAACGTCGGTGAACATCTTCATGTTGATCATATCTACCATACGACTCATGCTCGACCTTTCGGTCTTCTGTGTTCCGAGGCCATGTCTGTACATGCTAGGCTCGTCAAGTCAACCTAAGTGTTTGCATGTGTTCCGAGGCCATGTCTGTACATGCTAGGCTCGTCAACACCCGTTGTATGTGAACGTAAGAATCTATCACACCCGATCATCACGTGGTGCTTCGAAACGACGAACTTTCGCAATGGTGCACAGTTAGGGGGAACACTTTATTGAAATTTTAATGAGGGATCATCTTATTTACTACCGTTGTTCTAAGCAAATAAGATGCAATAACATGATAAACATCACATGCAATCAAATAGTGACATGATATGGCCATCATCACTTTGCTCCTTTTGATCTCCATCTTCGGGGCTCCATGATCATCGTCGTCACCGGCATGACACCATGATCTCCAGCATCATGATCTCCATGAAGTTGTCATGTCAACTATTACTTCTACTACTACAGCTAACGGTTAGCAATAAAGTAAAGTAATTACATGACGTTTATGTTGACACGCAGGTCATAAATAAATTAAGACAACTCCTATTGCTCCTGCCGGTTGTCATACTCATCGACATGCAAGTCGTGATTCCTATTACAAGAATATGATCAATCTCATACATCACATATATCATTCATCACATCCTTTTGGCCATATCACATCACATGGCATACCCTGCAAAAACAAGTTAGACGTCCTCTAATTGTTGTTTGCATGTTTTACGTGGCTGCTATGGGTTTCTAGCAAGAACGTTTCTTACCTATGCAAAACCACAACGTGATATGTCAATTGCTATTTACCCTTCATAAGGACCCTTTTTATCGAATCCGACCCGACTAAAGTAGGAGAGACAGACACCCGCCAGCCACCTTATGCATCTAGTGCATGTCTGTCGGTGGAACCGGTCTCACGTAAGAGTACGTGTAAGGTTGGTCCGGGCCGCTTCATCCCACAATGCCGCCGAATCAAGATTGACTAGTAACGGTAAGCATATTGAACAAAATCAACGCCCACAACTACTTTGTGTTCTACTCGTGCAAAGAATCTACGCAATAGACCTAGCTCATGATGCCACTGTTGGGGAACGTAGCAGAAATTCAAAAAAATTCCTACGTGTCACCAAGATCTATCTATGGAGAAACCAGCAACGAGGGGAAGGAGAGTGCATCTACATACCCTTGTAGATCGCTAAGCGGAAGCGTTCAAGTGAACGGGGTTGATGGTGTCGTACTCGTCATGATCCAAATCACCGATGATCCTAGTGCCGAACGGACGGCACCTCCGCGTTCAACACACGTACAGCCCGGTGACGTCTCCCATGCCTTGATCCAGCAAGGAGAGAGGGAGAGGTTGAGGAAGACTCCGTCCAGCAGCAGCACAACGGCGTGGTGGTGGTGGAGGAGCGTGGCAATCCTGTAGGGCTTCGCCAAGCACCACAGAAGAGGAGGAAGAACTTGGGAGAGGGGAGGGTTGCGTCTGCACAGGAGAGGAACTCGTGTGTTTGGTCAGCCCCTAGGCCTCACTATTTATAGGAGGAGGGGAGGGGCTGCGCCCCCATCTAGGGTTCCCTCCCTAGGGGTGGCGGCAGCCCCAAAACCCATCTAGGGTTGCGACCAAGGGGGGAGAGGGGGAGGCGCACCAGGGGTGGGCCTTAGGGCCCATCTGCCCTAGGGTTTGCCCCCTTCCCCTCTAGGAGGCTCCTTGGGCCTTGGTGGGGGGGGCGCACCAGCCCACCTGGGGCTGGTCCCCTCCCACACTTGGCCCACGCAACCTTCTGGGGCTGGTGGCCCCACTTGGTGGACCCCCGGACACCTCCGATGGTCCCGGTACACTACCGGTGATGCCCAGAACTCTTCCGGTGGCCAAAACCATACTTCCTATACATAAATCTTTACCTCCGGACCATTCCGGAACTCCTCGTGACGTCCGGGATCTCATCCGGGACTCCGAGCAACATTCGGTAACCACATACAAGCTTCCTTTATAACCCTAGCGTCATCGAACCTTAAGTGTGTAGACCCTACGGGTTCGGGAGACATGCAGACATGACCGAGACGTTCTCCGGTCAATAACCAACAGCGGGATCTGGATACCCATGTTGGCTCCCACATGTTCCATGATGATCTCATCGGATGAACCACGATGTCAAGGACTTAATCAATCCCGTATACATTTCCCTTTGTCTATCGGTACGATACTTGCCCGAGATTTGATCGTCGGTATCCCGATACCTTGTTCAATCTCGTTACCGGCAAGTCTCTTTCACTCGTTCCGCAACACATCATCCCGTGATCAACTCCTTGATCACATTGTGCACATTATGATGATGTCCTACCGAGTGGGCCCAGAGATACCTCTCCGTCACACGGAGTGACAAATCCCAGTCTCGATTCGTGCCAACCCAACAGACACTTTCGGAGATACCTGTAGTGTACCTTTATAGCCACCCAGTTACGTTGTGATGTTTGGCACACCCAAAGCACTCCTACGGTATCCGGGAGTTGCACAATCTCATGGTCTAAGGAAATGATACTTGACATTAGAAAAGCTTTAGCATAGGAACTACATGATCTTGTGCTAGGCTTAGGATTGGGTCTTGTCCATCACATCATTCTTCTAATGATGTGATCCCGTTATCAATGACATCCAATGTCCATGGTCAGGAAACCGTAACCATCTATTGATCAACGAGCTAGTCAACTAGAGGCTTACTAGGGACATGGTGTTGTCTATGTATCCACACATGTATCTGAGTTTCCTATCAATACAATTCTAGCATGGATAATAAACGATTATCATGAACAAGGAAATATAATGATAACCTATTTATTATTGCCTCTAGGGCATATTTCCAACAGTCTCCCACTTGCACTAGAGTCAATAATCCAGTTCACATAGATATGTGATTAACACTCAAAGTCACATCCCCATGTGACTAACACCCAAAGAGTTTACTAGAGTCAATACTCTAGTTCACATTACCATGTGATTAACACTCGATGAGTTCTGGGTTTGATCATGTTATGCTTGTGAGAGATGTTATAGTCAACGGGTCTGAACCTTTCAGATCCGTGTGTGCTTTACAAATCTCTATGTCATCTCCTAGATGCAGCTACCATGTTCTATTTGGAGCTATTCCAAATAACTGTTCTACTATACGAATCCAGTTTACTACTCAGAATAATCTGGATTAGTGTCAAAGTTTGCATCGGCGTAACCCTTTACGACGAACTCTTTTACCACCTCCATAATCGAGAAAATTCCTTAGTCCACTAGTTACTAAGGATAACTTTGACCGCTGTCCTGTGATCCATTCTTGGATCACTCTTGTACCCCTTGACTGACTCATGGCAAGGCACACTTTAGGTGCGGCACACAGCATAGCATACTGTAGAGACTATGTCTAAAGCATAGGGGACGACCTTTGTCCTTTCTCTCTATTCTGCCACAGTCAGGTTTCGAGTCTTACTCAATGTTCACACCTTATAACACAGCCAAGATCTCCTTCTTTGCCGATCCATTTTGAACTCCTTCAAAATCTTGTCACGGTATGTATTCATTTGAAAGTACTATTAAGCGTTTTGATCTATCCTTATAGATCTTAATGCTCAATACTCAAGTAGCTTAATCCAGGTTTTCCATTGAAAAATACTTTTCAAATAACTCTGCATGCTTTCCAGAAATTCTACATCATTTCCGATAAACAATATGTTAACAACATATACTCATCGGAAATTCTATAGTGCTCCCACTCACTTCTTTGGAAATGCAAGTTTCTCATAAACTTTGTATAAACCCAAAATCTTTGATCATCATCAAAGCATATATTCCAACTCTGAGATGCTTACTCCAGTCCTTAGAAGGATTGCCCGATTTCAAGAACCCCCTCTTGCCAAACCCACGGGGTAATCATGACGGGTTGCATGATGATGATCCATATCGGCGCCCTACGCTTGCTTACTATTGGGAACAAGTGATAGTCTACACAGGAAGCTCGCATGTGCGGTACAAGTGCTATATGAACGAGCTGGACACCTTGACTGTTGAGCAGGTTTTGAGAAGTTCGATGAGATAAAATTTAGTCAAGAATAAAACTTATGTAGCTAACAATGTATCTCTTTGTTTTGCAGGTATATTGGTTGCCTTATGTGGAAGATCGTGACTTTGATCTTAATGAGATGTGCACGCGTGATAGCCATCTTTGGCGGGCGAGGTGCCCAATGATATGCTTCTTCGCCATCGAGTGGCACTTTGTAGACCGTGTGGCAAGACAATTTGGAAAAAGACAAGGTATTCCAATTGAGGAGAGCAAGGAGGAAATTCAATCTCTGCATCGGTAAGCAAGCATGCCTTGAGTATGTAGTAGAGCATTGAATAAGTAAATGTTTGCTAATGCTTTGTCCCGTGCATCATTTGTAGGTTCGATCGAAGGAACAATCAGGATATATCGGATTGGGCAAACAAACACCGTGCATGGATAGAAATTTGGAATCAAAGAGACACGCTAGTGCAATCAGAGAACAGACCTCACAATCAGCCCGCATATCAGAAGTATCAAGTGTGGTATGCAGATCGTTACCGGTTAAAGCTGAAGCCAGGTTGGACTCACGACGAGTGGTCGGAGTTGGTGTCTGAAGACCCGGAGACTGCAGAAGGTTATCATACCTTCAACACGGCTGTGAGAGACACCAGAGGGGCTCATGTTGACTACGCACCGATGCATGACGAAATGGTAGCCTGTTTGACCTATTCTAACATATTTGCATCATGTTGTCTTCTTTCAAATACATAGTTTGGTGTGTTCATGAATTGCAGGGCCGAGAGTTGCTTCCGTGCGTCAACGATGCCAATCATTAACATGTATATTTCTCGCCTTCGCCGCCGTAATCAAATGCGAGCATGGCCAATGATACTTACTAGGCCTCTCGCACAGGCACCACCGAGTCTTCAGTTTCACCTCAAATGCAGCACCACCATATTGTCTACCGTCTCGTGTTGTGCCACCTGGCTCATCAATTTGATAGATCATTTCAAGTCTATCGAATATGATAACTTGTTGCCGTGAAGACTTGCTTGCTTGTAACTGCAACCATTCATCAACCTTTTCCGGATAATCCTTTTTTTCACCTATCCATTTTGCAGTCTCTTCAGAATGCCTCTGAAAGTACTCATTAAGCTTGAAGAAGGTGTACTCCACTATTGCAGTCACCGGCAATGCACGAGCACCCTTCAACACATTGTTGAAACATTCTACGAGATTGCTCGTCATGTCGCCATATCGCCAACCACCATCGTCATGAGCGCGTGCCCACTTGTGCTTCTCGCTTAAATTCCTAGTTAAGAACTCTTTTCCCCCTTCGTTCACCGCTGCAAAGAGTTTGTTGTACCGAGCATCGAAACCTTGGGTGGTGAAGGCCACACATACATGGGTAAGGTCTTTGCTGAGCTCCTTGCTCTTACATGCCCGGTAAAAGTTGGCCACGAAATGCCTCATGCACCATCTGTGGTGAAGCTTTGGAAATCCTGGAATAATAATGTCCATTGCCTTGAGTATGCCATGATGCCGGTCCAATATGATGCATACCTCCCTAGCCCCAATCACGTTGTTCCTAACATGACCCATGAACCACTCCCAGTTGTCTTGGTGCTCGGAAGGCACCAAAGCAAATGCACACGGCAACACGTTGTCGTTTGATGAGTGCGCCATTGCTACCATTAGTGTGCCCTTATATCTACCGGTCAAGAACGTGCCATCTATAGACAAGACCGGACGACAATGCTGAAACGCCTCCACACATTGTCCATAACTCCAGAAGGCACGGTGGAACACTCCCTCGTGATCCTCGACCACATGAAACATGCCCGGGTTCCTATGTGCAATCGCGGCCAACAACCTTGGGAGCTGGTTGTATGCTTCTTCATATCCACCGTACAACATCCTAATAGCATTTGCCTTTGCCTTCCATGCCTTCCCATACTTCACTTCATAACCAAATTGTTTTTTCACCGTCCGCATGAGAAACCTCACTTTCACAGTGGGATCAAAGGCTATGTCCTTCATCCATTTCTATCCAAGATACTCAGATGTGAGTTGACGGTGTGTCTCTCTAAGTCGTTTCGATGGCGGTTTGCATCTATGAGTGGTATCACAACTTTTTAACACCCATTCGTCAGTTTCTTTAAGCTTTCTTGCACGAACCTTCCATGTGCATTCCTTTTGCTCACACACCACGGTGTAACGCAACTTCATGTCGGAGTGCTCAACATAAATTGGCCTATGGTTTCGAATGGCATAGTCAGCCAACCAAAACTTCAGCATAGGCAAGCTCAGAAACTTCAATCCTTTCTTCAAATAAGCATTCTCGTCCTCATTCTCCACCCTTGGTTCTCCTGGATCCGGGCATGGTGTTGGCTCAATCGCCGTCATTCTCATTCCACCGTCAACAACAGCTTTATGGGCAAGGCTGAGATCTTTAAACAAGTGAGTTCGTTTTTGTAAGCCCGTCAGCTCAAAGTGGATTTGGTTCTCCTCCTTTGTGAATCCATCCTCGTCCAACTGTTCAACTGGACCCTCGTCATCCGAGTCATACGCATATTGACGCCTAAAAGGCAAGTCACGATCCATGTCCTTTTGCGCTATGTACACATCCAAGTCACCAACATCATTACCATGAAACCCTTCCTCTTGCTCTTCGTCGTCATCATAAGCATCTTCATCCTCTTGAATTACTTCGTCACTAGAAATCACCTCAACTTCATTTGCTTGGCTAGTTGGTGGTTGGCTAGAAGCATTGGGGGCATACAACTCAACCTCATTTGCTTTGATAGATGGTACACGGGGACGTGGTTGGGGATAAACATTAGGGGCATCAACCACAACCCTATGCTCAACAAGTGGCACCATTGTCCTCTCGCTCATGTCATCCATTGGGGAAGAGACATGCCGGTTCAAATCAATGGTAAACCGAGGAGATTCAACCTTGGTGGCAAACAATAAAAATGACTTGTCTTCCGATTGGGATACTTTTTCCTTGTATACATCCCAATGCAAATCCAAGGTGATAGGCATACTTTTCAAGCGAGATTTGGCTCCAACTCCAACATCATACTGTTGGGGAACGTAGCAGAAATTCAAAAAATTTCCTACGTGTCACCAAGATCTATCTATGGAGAGACCAGCAACGAGGGGAAGGAGAGTGCATCTACATACCCTTGTAGATCGCTAAGCGGAAGCGTTCAAGTGAACAGGGTTGATGGAGTCGTACTCGTCGTGATCCAAATCACCGATGACCAAGTGCCGAACGGACGGCACCTCCGCGTTCAACACACGTACAGCCCGGTGACGTCTCCCAAGCCTTGATCCAGCAAGGAGAGAGGGAGAGGTTGAGGAAGACTTCATCCAACAGCAGCACAACGGCGTGGTGGTGGTGGAGGAGCGTGGCTATCCTGCAGGGCTTCGCCAAGCACCATAGAAGAGGAGGAAGAAGAGACGCAGGGCTGCACCAAGAGAGATTGAATCGCGTATGGTGGGCAGCCCCCTTAGGCCTCATATATATAGGGGAAGGGGAGGGCTGCGCCCCCTCTAGGGTTTCCCACCCCTAGGGGGTGCGGCAGCCCTAGATGGCCAAGGGGTGGCGGCCAAGGGAGGGGAGAAGAGGAAGGAGCCCCTAGGGTGGGCCTTAAGGCCCATCTGGACCTAGGGTTTGCCTCCTCCCACTTCCCCTGCGCCTTGGGCCTTGGTGGGAGGCGCACCAGCCCACTAAGGGGCTGGTCCCTCACCACTCTTGGCCCACGCAACCTTCTGGGGTTGGTGGCCCCACCTGGTGGACCCCGGGGACCCCCCCGGTGGTCCCGGTACATTACCGATAAAACCCGAAACTCTTTCGGTGACCAAAACAGGACTTCCCATATATAAATCTTTACCTCCGGACCATTCCGGAACTCCTCGTGACGTCCGGGATCTCATCCGGGACTCCGAACAACATTCGGTAACCACATACAAACTTCCTTTATAACCCTAGCGTCATCGAACCTTAAGTGTGTAGACCCTACGGGTTCGGGAGACATGCAGACATGACCGAGACGTTCTCCGGTCAATAACCAACAGCGGGATCTGGATACCCATGTTGGCTCCCGCATGTTCCACGATGATCTCATCGGATGAACCACGATATCAAGGACTTAATCAATCCCGTATACAATTCCCTTTGTCTATCGGTACGATACTTGTCCGAGATTCGATCGTCGGTATCCCGATACCTTGTTCAATCTCGTTACCGGCAAGTCTCTTTTACTCGTTCCATAACACATCATCCCGTGATCAACTCCTTGATCACATTGTGCACATTATGATGATGTCCTACCGAGTGGGCCCAGAGATACCTCTCCGTTTTCACGGAGTTACAAATCCCAGTCTTGATTTGTGCCAACCCAACAGACACTTTCGGAGATACCCGTAGTGCACCTTTATAGTCACCCAGTTACGTTGTGACGTTTGGCACACCCAAAGCATTCCTACGGTATCCGGGAGTTGCACAATCTCATGGTCTAAGGAAATGATACTTGACATTATAAAAGCTTTAGCATACGAACTACATGATCTTGTGCTAGGCTTAGGATTGGGTCTTGTCCATCACATCATTCTCCTAATGATGTGATCCCGTTATCAATGACATCCAATGTCCATGGTCAGGAAACCGTAACCATCTATTGATCAACGAGCTAGTCAACTAGAGGCTTACTAGGGACATGGTGTTGTCTATGTATCCACACATGTATCTGAGTTTCCTATCAATACAATTCTAGCATGGATAATAAACGATTATCATGAACAAGGAAATATAATAATAACCTATTTATTATTGCCTCTAGGGCATATTTCCAACAGTCTCCTTCTTTGCTGATCTATTTTAAATTCCTTCAAAATCTTGTCACGGTATGTATTCATTTGAAAGTGCTATTAAGCAATTTTGATCTATCCTTATAGATCTTGATGCTCAATGTTCAAGTAGCTTAATCCAGGTTTTCCATTGAAAACACTCTTCAAATAACCCTATATGCTTTCCAGAAATTCTACATCATTTCTGATCAACAATATGTCAACAACATATACTCATCAGAAATTCTATAGTGCTCCCACTCACTTCTTTGGAAATACAAGTTTCTCATAAACTTTATATAAACCTAAAATCTTTGATCAACTCATCAAAGTGTACATTCCAACTCCGAGATGCTTACTCCAGTCCTCAGGAGGATTGCTGGTGCTTTGCATACTTATTAGCATCTTTCAGGATTGACAAAACCTTCTGGCTGTATCACATACAACCTTTCCTCAAGAAAATCGTCGAGGAAACAATGTTTTGACATCCTATCTGCACAATTTCATAAATAATGCAGTAATCGCTAACATAATTCCAACAGACTCTTAGCATCGCTACGAGTGAGAAAGTCTCATCGCAGTCAACTCCTTGAACTTGTCGGAAAACATCTTAATGACAAGTCGAGCTTTCTTAATGGTGACATTTACCATCATTGTCCGTCTTCCTTTTAAAATCCATATGTACCTAACAGTCTTACGACCATAAAGTAGTTCTTCCAAAGTCTACACTTTGTTTTCATATATGGATCCTTTCTCGGATTATATGGCCTCGAGCCATTCATCGAAATCCGGGCCCACCATCGCTTCTCCATAGCTCGTAGGTTCATTGTTGTCTAGCAACATGACTTCCAAGACAGGATTACGTACCACTCTGAAGTAGTACGCATCCTTGTCATCCTACGAGGTTTGGGAGTGACTTGATCTGAAGTCTCATGATTACTATCATAAGCTTCCACTTCAATTGGTGTAGGTGCCATAGGAACAATTCCTGTGCTTTGCTACACACTAGTTGAAGTAACGGTTCAACAACCTCATCAAGTCTCCACCATCCTCCCACTCAATTCTTTCGAGAGAAACTTTTCCTCGAGAAAGGACCCGATTCTAGAAACAATCCCTATTGCTTTTGGATCTGAGACAGGAGGTATACCCAAATGTTTTGGGTGTCCTACGAAGATGCAGTTATCCGCTTTGGGTTCGAGCTTATCAGCCTGAAACTTTTTCATATAAGCGTTGCAGCCCCAAACTTTATGACAGCTTAGGTTTCTCTAAACCATAGTTCATACGGTGTCATCTTATCGGAATTACGTGGTGCCCTATTTAAAGTGAGTGCGGTTGTCTCTAATGCCTAACCCATGAACGATAGTGGTAATTCGATAAGAGACATCATGGTATTCATCATATCCAATAGGGTGCAGTCATGATGTTCGGACACACCATCACACTATGGTGTTCCAGGCGGTACTAGTCGTGAAATAATTTCCACAGTGTCTCAATTGTGTACCAAACTCGCAACTCAGATATTCATCTCTATGATCATATCATAGATATTTTATCCTCTTGTCACGACGATATTCAACTTCACTCTGAAATTACTTGAACCATTCAATAATTCAGACTTGTGTTTCATCAAGTAAATATGCTCAGTATCTACTCAAATCATCTGTGAAGTAAGAGCATAACGATATCCACTGCGTGCCTCAGCACTCATTGGACTGCACACATCAAAATGTGTTACTTCCAACAAGTTGCTTTCTTGTTCCATTTTACTGAAACCGAAGCTTTCAGTCATCTTGCCCATGTGGTATGATTTGCATGTCTCAAGTGATTCAAAATCAAGTGAGTCCAAGCGGTCCATCTGCATGGAGTTTCTTCATGCGTATATACCAACAGACATGGTTCACATGTCTCAATCTTTTCAGAAATGAGTGAGTTCAAAGATCCATCAGCATGGAGCTTCTTCATGCGTTTTATACCAATATGACTTACATGGCAGTGCCACAAGTAGGTGGTACTATCATTACTATCTTATATCTTTTGGCATGAACATGTGTATCACTATGATCGAGATTCAATAAACCATTCATTCTAGGTGCAAGACCATTGAAGGTATTTATTCAAATAAATAGAGTAATCATTATTCTCTTTAAATGAATAACCGTATTGCGATAGACATAGTCCAATCATGTCTATGCTCAATGCAAATACCAAATAACAATTATTCAGGTTTAACACCAATCTCGATGGTAGAGGGAGCGTGCGATGCTTGATCGCATCAACCTTGGAAACATTTCCAACACATCTCGTCAGCTCACCTTTAGCTAGTCTCCGTTTATTCCGTAGCTTTTATTTCGAGTTACTAACACTTAGCAATCGAACCGGTATCTAATACCCTGATGCTACTAGGAGTACTAGTAAAGTACACATTCACATAATGTATATCTAATATACTTCTACCGACAGCCTTCTCATCTACCAAGTATCTAGGGTAATTCTGCTCCGGTGGTTGTTCCCCTTATTACAGAAGCACTCAGTCTCGGGTTTGGGTTTAACCTTGGGTTTCTTCACTAGAGCAGCAGCTGATTTGCCGTTTCATGAAGTATCCCTTCTTGCCCTTGCCCTTATTGAAACTAGTGGTTTCACTAACCATCAACAATTGATGCTCCTTCTTGATTTCTACTTTCGCGGTGTCAAACATCGCGAATATTTCAAGGATCATCATATCTATCCCTGATATGTTATAGTTCATCACGAAGCTCTAGCAGCTTGGTGGCAATGACTTTGGAGAAACATCACTATCTTATCTGGAAGATCAACTCCCACTCGATTCAAGTGATTGTTGTACTCAGACAATTTGAGCACAAGCTCAACGATTGAGCTTTTCACCCTTAGTTTGCAGGCTAAGAAAATCGTCGGAGGTCTTATACCTCTTGACGTGGGCCCGAGCCTGAAATCCCAATTTCAGTCCTCGAAACATATCATATGTTCCGCGACATAAAATGTCTTCGGTGCCTCAATTCTAAACCATTTATCATTACCGAACTATCATGTAGTCATCAAATCGTGTATCAGATGTTTGCAACATCCACAGACCACGTTCGAGGTCCAGCACACCGAGCGGTGCATTAAGGACATAAGCCTTCTACTGTCCGCATAATTGCTACTATCAACTTTCAACTATATTTTCTCTAGGAACATATTTAAAACAGTAGAACTAAAGCGCGAGCTACGACATAATTTGCAAAATCTTTTTGACTATGTTCAGGATAATTAAGTTCATCTTATGAACTCCCACTCAGATAGACATCCCTCTAGTCATCTAAGTGATTACATGATCCGAATCAACTAGGCCGTGTCCGATCATCACGTGAGACGGACTAGTCAACGTCGGTGAACATCTTCATGTTGATCGTATCTTCCATACGACTCATGCTCGACCTTTCGGTCTTCTGTGTTCCGAGGCCATGTCTGTACATGCTAGGCTCGTCAAGTTAACCCTAAGTGTTTTGCATGTGTAAAACTGTCTTACACCCGTTGTATGTGAACGTAAGGATCTATCACACCCGATCATCACGTGGTGCTTCGAAACGACGAACTGTAGCAACGGTGCACAGTTAGGGAAGAACACTTCTTGAAATTGTTGTAAGGGATCATCTTACTTACTACCGTCGTTCTAAGCAAATAAGATGTATAAACATGATAAACATCACATGCAATCAAATAGTGACATGATATGGCCATCATCACTTTGCTCCTTTTGATCTCCATCTTCGGGGCTCCATGATCATCATCGTCACCGGCATGACACCATGATCTCCATCATCATGATCTCCATCATCGTGTCTTCTTGAAGTTGTCACGCCAACTATTACTTCTACTACTATGGCTACCGGTTAGCAATAAAGTAAAGTAATTACATGGCGTTGTTCAATGACACGCAGGTCATACAATAAATAAAGACAACTCCTATGGCTCCTGCCGGTTGTCATACTCATCGACATGCAAGTCGTGAATCCTATTACAAGAACATGATCAATTTCATACATCACATATCATTCATCACATTCTTCTTGGCCATATCACATCACATAGCATACCCTGCAAAAACAAGTTAGACGTCCTCTAATTGTTGTTGCATGTTTTACGTGGCTGCTATGGGTTTCTAGCAAGAACGTTTCTTACCTACGCAAAACCACAACGTGATATGTCAATTGCTATTTACCCTTCATAAGGACCCTTTTCATCGAATCCAATCCGACTAAAGTGGGAGAGACTGGCACCCGCTAGCCACCTTATGCAACTAGTGCATGTCAGTCGGTGGAACCTGTCTCACGTAAGTGTACGTGTAAGGTCGGTCCGGGCCGCTTCATCCCACAATGCCGCCGAATCAAGATTGACTAGTAACGGTAAGCATATTGAAAAAAATCAACGCCCACAACTACTTTGTGTTCTACTCGTGCAAAGAATCTACGCAATAGACCTAGCTCATGATGCCACTGTTGGGGAACGTAGCAGAAATTCAAAAAATTTCCTACGTGTCACCAAGATCTATCTATGGAGAGACCAGCAACGAGGGGAAGGAGAGTGCATCTACATACCCTTGTAGATCGCTAAGCGGAAGCGTTCAAGTGAACGGGGTTGATGGAGTCGTACTCGTCGTGATCCAAATCACCGATGACCATGTGCCGAACGGACGGCACCTCCGCGTTCAACACACGTACAGCCCGGTGACGTCTCCCAAGCCTTGATCCAGCAAGGAGAGAGGGAGAGGTTGAGGAAGACTTCATCCAACAGCAGCACAACGGCGTGGTGGTGGTGGAGGAGCGTGGCTATCCTGCAGGGCTTCGCCAAGCACCATAGAAGAGGAGGAAGAAGAGATGCAGGGCTACACCAAGAGAGATTGAATCGCGTATGGTGGGCAGCCCCCTTAGGCCTCATATATATAGGGGAAGGGGAGGGCTGCGCCCCCTCTAGGGTTTCCCACCCCTAGGGGGTGCGGCAGCCCTAGATGGCCAAGGGGTGGCGGCCAAGGGAGGGGAGAAGAGGGAGGAGCCCCTGGGGTGGGCCTTAAGGCCCATCTGGACCTAGGGTTTGCCTCCTCCCACTTCCCCTGCGCCTTGGGCCTTGGTGGGAGGCGCACCAGCCCACTAAGGGGCTGGTCCCTCACCACTCTTGGCCCACGCAACCTTCTGGGGTTGGTGGCCCCACCTGGTGGACCCCGGGGACCCCCCCGGTGGTCCCGGTACATTACCGATAAAACCCGAAACTCTTTCGGTGACCAAAACAGGACTTCCCATATATAAATCTTTACCTCCGGACCATTCCGGAACTCCTCGTGACGTCCGGGATCTCATCCGGGACTCCGAACAACATTCGGTAACCACATACAAACTTCCTTTATAACCCTAGCGTCATCGAACCTTAAGTGTGTAGACCCTACGGGTTCGGGAGACATGCAGACATGACCGAGACGTTCTCCGGTCAATAACCAACAGCGGGATCTGGATACCCATGTTGGCTCCCGCATGTTCCACGATGATCTCATCGGATGAACCACGATATCAAGGACTTAATCAATCCCGTATACAATTCCCTTTGTCTATCGGTACGATACTTGTCCGAGATTCGATCGTCGGTATCCCGATACCTTGTTCAATCTCGTTACCGGCAAGTCTCTTTTACTCGTTCCATAACACATCATCCCGTGATCAACTCCTTGATCACATTGTGCACATTATGATGATGTCCTACCGAGTGGGCCCAGAGATACCTCTCCGTTTTCACGGAGTGACAAATCCCAGTCTTGATTTGTGCCAACCCAACAGACACTTTCGGAGATACCCGTAGTGCACCTTTATAGTCACCCAGTTACGTTGTGACGTTTGGCACACCCAAAGCATTCCTACGGTATCCGGGAGTTGCACAATCTCATGGTCTAAGGAAATGATACTTGACATTATAAAAGCTTTAGCATACGAACTACATGATCTTGTGCTAGGCTTAGGATTGGGTCTTGTCCATCACATCATTCTCCTAATGATGTGATCCCGTTATCAATGACATCCAATGTCCATGGTCAGGAAACCGTAACCATCTATTGATCAACGAGCTAGTCAACTAGAGGCTTACTAGGGACATGGTGTTGTCTATGTATCCACACATGTATCTGAGTTTCCTATCAATACAATTCTAGCATGGATAATAAACGATTATCATGAACAAGGAAATAACCTATTTATTATTGCCTCTAGGGCATATTTCCAACACATACCTTCCTATTAACTTAACATCAACATTGGTGTCCATCCACTCTAAGACTTGTCTCACTTTAGCAACAACATCCTCATAGGTAGGGCTTGTATCAAAAACCAATGGTTCCTCACCCGTGTCGGCATTGTTACTCAAGAATGACTCCTTGTCCATGTAATGAACATTAACAAGTCTCTCCATCTAAAAATAACATGAATGCATTTAAGACTTCAATGAGAATTGGTGTGTTTATCCAAATACATCTAATTATATCCAAATCATATCAACACTAAATTATTGGTGATGTCCACAAAAGTATCACTAATTAACACACACTAAGCAAAGTTAACCCTAATCACTAACTAACCCTAACCCCCAATCTTTCTACTCAACAAGCATATATTCCTACTACACACCATGCATAGCACTATATTATCAAAGTTAACCAAGCCATTCACACTAACATAAGGGAGAAAGCATGAACTAGGGTTCCACCAACATGTATAAAATGCAACCAAAATAACAAGATTTGACAAAAAATAATTGAATGATTTAAGGGAGATTACCACAAGCAACAAAGTGATGAAAAGATCCACCTAAGGAAAGCACCTTTTGGGGAGGATTTGAGGGGGGAGCTTGAGGGGTGAGAGAGAGTGGGGGGGCAGCAGCTCTTCTTCAAGCTCGGGCTGGATTGGGGAAAGTGTGTGGGGTGGGTCCCACACACTTTCCCCAAGGGTTATTCTGTTACCAGGGCCAGACGCCAGGGTCCCTGGCGTCTGGCCCCTTTGCCACGTCAGCAAGTCAACGGGCAGGCGGTCAGTGCGGGCCAGGGGCCAGACGCCAGGGACCCTGGCGTCTGCTTCGCAACCCAGACGTCAGGGACCTTGACGTCACCAAGAAAGGTCAGAAACGAATTTTTTTTCCAAACGAGGTCAAAACGGGATTTACTTAGCACAAAGGGTCAGAACAGTAATTTTGTCCGGCGGAAGGATGCAGATGCTTGAGAAAACGAATCATTGTTTTGTTTTCGCATACACACCACACCATTGTGGAGGTGGAGCAGACCTCGCCGGACAAAACCCTGGCGCCAAGTGGACGTGCCGGCATCCAAAGCCGGTGACCCCATCGGCACGGCACTCCTCACCACCGCCCCGCATTGGAGGTCCATGCCGTAGTACGTACGTAGTAGATGTGTGCGCATGGTGTGAGCGCCTCTCCTTTTCTGTATTTTAGCGAAGGACAAATCAAACAGGGTGCTAGTACGTACTATTATTGTGGCCATAGTGATATGTGGTAATACTGTTATGGTCTCGCATCTAGACAGAACATTCCACTGTACTACATCCGTCCTGATTTATTAGTCTCATTTTGTATTCTGTGCTAAATTTTGATTTTAAATTTAACTAATAAAATGTTAATGCATGTCATAAAAAACAATATAATTATAAACTATGTTCTAATACGAATCCAACGATATAATGCCGTAGATGTGGATTCTATCAAGATACGTAGTACTTACTATAGATGTGTGCATATGGTGTGAGCGCCTCTCCTTTTCTGTATTTTCGCAAAGGACAGATGAAACAGGGTACTAGTACGTATTATTGTGGCCGTAGTGATATGCTCTTACGTTCTGGAAGGTTGTTGGGGGAAAATCTCTATTTTGTCTTTTAGGAAGATGATCTCACATGTAGGATGCAGTTTTTGAATTCTTAATTACTCCTTCCGTTTTTATTTAGTTCACATATTAAATTTGACTGAAATCAAATTTCATAAAATTTGACCAAGTTTATAAAAAACAATATAAACATTTACCATATCAAATCTAACGGTATTGATTTGTTATTGTATATGCCAATATTTTTTTTTAGAAACTTTGTCAAAGCTTACAGAGCTTGACTTTGACCAAAACTAATATACGAACTAAATAAAAACGGAGGGAATACCTACTCCCTTAGTTCGAAAAAGCTTGTCCCTTAAATGGACGTATCCAGCATCAAGTTAGTGCTAGATACATCCATTTGATGGACAAGCTTGGGACAAGCTTTCTCGGTCAGAGGGAATAATATTTTACGTGATTGAATTGAATCATCACCTGCTAAAGCAAGCACGAAAAATGAACAAGGAGGTTCAGGCAAATCGGTTCAGTCCTAGCGGGAGCGAAAAAAAACCAGCATGAAGGGGGTGAGAGGTGAGGCAAAACTAAACCAGTAAGACGGGACTATCAGCTAGACGCAGAGTATCTGAGCTCGAGCTTAAATTATCTCAGATGAACAGTAAAAAAACAGAAATTTCTTCTAGTAAACTCTGATAAATGTTCTAAGTGCTTGCAAATTTTCATCATGATATCACATTTGTGGAAGGTGTGAAAAAAATCGAAGCTCTGAAAATGCTATTTTCGAAAGCATTTTGGAGCATTGATTTTATTTTATTTGCCACGGCTTCCACGAATATGATCTCATAATGAAAATTTGCAAACTCTTAGAACATTTGTCAAAGTTTACCAAAAATTAATCATAATTTCTTTAATTTTTTAAATTTTACTATTCATCCAAGCTAATTCGAGCTCGAGCTCAGAAGGGTACTTTCCCTATCAACTCCTCTTTAATAATAATAGGATCCTGAGTATAGTACTATGTAGTATGTACTAGGATTTGAGATTATCAAGATATAGGTGTAGCAAAGTCCTTGAAAAATAGGACCCTGATAAGTGTCACACGTATGTCATGACACATGGCAACTCCGAATGTTTTTTGTGGTGGTATAAGTTTAGTGACGTGAGGATGACAAGTTTAGTTGTTAAGCATGATAACTTTCTTTTCGAATGACAAGTTTTGATTTATATTTTAGGCTTATTGTTTCTTTTTGAATGGGTCCTGAGTGTTATGTGTCACACCTGTGGCATTTATCCTTTTAGGAAAAATATGGTGTGGCACGGAAAAAATGCATGCAGCGATGCACGCCGGCCTTTAAATGACACACTCCACGTCTTCACTCACTGCAGAGTCACAGGCTCATAACCTAGTGTAGGCACTCCACTCGATCAAGCTCTAGCTCCTGCCCCCCTGCCATGGCAAGCTTCAACCACGCCAACGACACCGGCTCTCCCCCGGCTGCGGCTGCTACGCCTACGCTCCGACTTGGACCCCTTCCGCTAGACGCCGGCGAGTTCCGGCGTCAGGGACGTCAAGTTGTGGACTTCATCGCGGACTACTACGACCGCATTGACGAGTACCCTGTTCGCCCGACCGTCGCTCCCGGGTTCCTAGCACGGCAGCTTCCCGACACCGCGCCGTCGTGGCCGGAGCCCGACGCGCTCGCCTCGGCGCTGCGTGACGTCCGCGAGCTCATCCTTCCCGGTGTCACCCACTGGCAGAGCCCCCGCCATTTCGCGCACTTCGCGGCGACGGCGAGCAACGTGGGCGCGCTCGGCGAGGCTCTCGCCGCGGGCCTCAACATCAACCCTTTCACCTGGCCCGCCTCGCCAGCGGCCACCGAGCTCGAGACCGTTGTTACAGATTGGCTGGGTAAGGCGCTGCACCTCCCGGAGCAGCTGCTCTTCTGCGGTGGCGGCGGCGGCACGCTGCTGGGGACGTCGTGCGAGGCCATGCTCTGCACCATCGTCGCCGCGAGGGACCGGAAGCTCGCCGAAGTAGGAGGCGAGGAGAGGATGGGCGACCTCGTCGTCTACTGCTCCGACCAGGCCCACTTCTCGTTCAAGAAGGCCGCGCACGTCGCCGGCATTCGCCGGGCGAACTGCCGGGTGATACCAACGTGCCGCGAGAGCGGCTTCACGCTGTCGCCGGCGGCACTGCAGGCCGCCGTGCGCGCCGACGAGGCGGCTGGGAGAGTCCCTCTCTTCCTGTGCGCGACTGTGGGGACCACTCCGACGGCGGCGGTCGACCCTCTCCGCGAGCTGTGCGCCGCAGTGGCCGGGCACGGGGTGTGGGTACACGTGGACGCAGCCTACGTCGGCGCAGCGTGCATTTGCCCGGAGTTCAGCCATATCACCGCGGGCGCCGAGGCCGTGGACTCGTTCAGCACGAACCCGCACAAGTGGCTCCTGGCCAACATGGACTGCTGCGCGCTGTGGGTGCGGCATCCCACGGCGCTCGTGGCGGCGCTCGGCACCGACGACGACGTGATCCTCAAGGACGCGGCGGCGTCCGCCGTCGTGGACTACAAGGACTGGCAGGTGGCGCTAAGCCGCCGGTTCCGCGCGCTGAAGCTGTGGCTCGTGCACCGCTGCCACGGCGTGGAGGGCCTCCGCGGCTTCGTGCGCGCCCACGTGCGCATGGCCTCGGCCTTGGAGGCCATGGTGCGCGCCGACCCGCGGTTCGAGGTGCCCGTGCCGGCGCGGTTCGGGCTCGTGTGCTTCCGCCTCCGCCCCGCCGACGACGGCACGGCCGAGGCCACGACGAACGAGCTCAACCAGAGGCTGCTGGAGGCGGTGAACGCGACGGGGCGCGCGTACATGAGCTGCGCGGTGGTGGGCGGCATGTACGTGCTGCGGTGCGCCATCGGGAACTCGCTGACGGAGGAGCGGCACGTCCGGGAGGCGTGGAGCGTCGTGCAGAAGCAAGTCGACGCGGTGCTGACCCCGGCGGTCGCCGGCGTCGCTCCGGCTGCTCGTTCGAAGGGGCGTACGGCTGAGGATGCCCGTGGCATGGAGACCAGCGTGCATGAGAAATGGCGCTCACCGCCGCGCACTGCGTACCACGTGATTCGTTCTTACGCGTTGGCTTTCCTCTTGGGTAAATAAAAGGAACTGGTGAGATTAGGGTGTAGTGCGAAAATCCTAGACACACGGACAATCACGGGCGGATTACGGAAATATTCTCATTAATTAACTTTCGCCCCCCTGATTTTCATGTGGGTGGGCCCCGTTTCCGCCTTAATCTCCAATTAAACCATGCCAGCTAATCAGAGTCCGTTGATTCGGTAGTCATCGGCCCGTGTGTGTAGCATTGCCGCCTTGCCGGGGTGTACTGTCCTGTCCATGGATTAATATTGGATTTGGATACTTTCGAAAATAAATAAATATTGGATTTGGATGTGAAGGTGTATCAATGGCTCGGAGACGTCACAACACAAAAGCATTTCTAAGCGAAGCAGACATGGATCAATCATGTGTTTTTCACTAGTTTTTTTTTTGCACCATTTTCATTAAAAAAAATCCTGCAGTGGTGTTCATCTATTGCTCAGCTTTTCTCTATCATTTCCAGACAACTTCACTTGCTGACTTACAATTTGTCGGAGTAATGGGCCACAGGTAGGCTAACCCGAGGCCCAGAACCTTTCAAGACATCGGAGCCGGCTGCGCCCCTCAAAACGCCAAGACGAAGAGCCGTCTTCTGAAGGCCGGCTGGAGGAACAGTCGGCTGCCCATAAACGGCCGAGTCCTAGAGGCAAGACCATGACAAGCCGACTTCTATCCGGCGGCTTCTAGAGAAGCCGGCCCGAGGAGTCGGCCCGCGGCACCAACGAAGCTCGTGCCCTCATCAAGGGGGGCGGGACAGGGGATGGCTGCAGTGTAGCCCATCCCCTCCCCCTTTCCAGGGGCTGGCGTGGCCACAGTACGCTGTACTGGCGGAGATCTCCGCCCGGCGCGGCACTGTTACCATGCCACCCCTGACATCATCACGAGCAGGCGGAGTCCTGCTCCCACGACGGCCTGTCGGTACGGCCCCAGGACGACGGACCCCCACCAGTCAGCGAGAGTCTGGAAGACAGCAAGAGCCCTACCAGTCGGACCCGATGGAGGTCGGCCCCTAACAGTCGGCCCGCCCCCTCCTCGGGACCCTCGCGCCATCAACCAGACGAGACACGGAGTGGCTACAGTAATCGCCCGCCAGGCGGCGGAGCTTTAGCCACGACCCCCTGACCAAGCCTGCGTCATTAGAGGCACGGCAACAGTGATCAGCTGCCGACAAGACCCGAGAGCGGCGGGGACGGCCTGTAGGCCCCGTACCCAACCAGGCGGCGGGCCCCAGAGGTCGGCGAAGAAGCCGGCGGCCGAAGAGACTGACGGTCGGGCCCTACGCCCAGCCGGATTATCATTGTACCCCTGGGGGGTAGGCCTATATAAACCTCCCAGGGCACCCATGCAAAGGGTTCCCAACCTGTTAGAACTAGACCAGATCATAGAGAGAGGAGAGAGCTAGCCTTGCCTTCTCCTACCTCTAGCATACAGCTCAAGGAGCACTTCTATATTCACTTGTGCCCTAGTGATCATGCGGAGACCCCGCAGAGCAGGACTAGGGGTGTTATCTCCTAGGAGAGCCCCGAACCTGGGTAAAGTATGCCGGCATTCGTGTCTACGCCTCATCCCGCTTCCGGGCACCGGCGACGTTCTACTCGCTCCCACCATGATAAGCCATCCATTGGCATATGTCGCACCCAACCCCCGACATTTGGCGCCCACCGTGGGGCGAGGTGCACCATCGTCCGGAGACCTGTTCTGGACGGGAACCCTTTTCCTCCCTGGCGAGCGTAGCCAGCCCGGCACGCCAGACGGAGTCTGCGCCGACGTGCTGCTTGGCGCGGAGCTCGCCTGCGCGGCGAGCTGCCTCACTGACCTTGTTGGCGAGGTGCGCCTCTCCGACGAGCCCGTGTCTGATGCGGGCACCGACGGCCCAGAGAGTCGCCTCGTCAGCCTCCTCGATCAGCTCCATGTAGCCAGCGAGCCTGCTGCGGACTTGGAGTCCGTTGGCTCCACCGACCCGATGCTTGTCGACTCCGACACCGCGTCGCTTGACGCGTTCCCCACCAATGTGGTGGTCTACGACGAGCCGCCTCTCTGCGCGGAGGGCGGCGAAAGCGCCGCCACGGAGGTGCTTGTCATCAGCCACAGCGAGCACTCCGGTGGAGGTGCTCACGACCCGCTTGACGCAGCACTGCAAGACCTAACGGCGCCCATCCCAAAAGACGCCGACGCCGAGATGCTGGAAGCACGCCGCATCCAGCTCGTTGAAGGCGCCAAGAAGTTGGCCAGCATGAGACGCCTGTCGGAAGCCTACCAGCGCGAGATGGACTGCGCTGTGGGCGGCACGCCGGCTCCAGCTGGGACCAGCCGCCTTGGCACGGTCCAGCAGCGCGGCGTGGCCATCGCCAACCTGTTCGGGGCAGATCGCCCCGTCTATGCCACGCCTGCGGAAAACATCCGGGCTGCCAAGGCGGCAGCAGACGAGCTGGACAAGTTCGAGGGTGAAGAACGTCGCCTGATGGCGGAGCGCATCCAGTGGCTCCTCGACGCGGCTGCTGAGCAGCACGAGGCCGGTTGCCGCACTGAAGCGCCCCACTGGCAGAGTGACGATCTGCCTCCCCGCCGAGATCAAGGCGCGACATCTCGGACGCCGACTGGTGGCATCCGCGAAAGAAGAGACAAGGAGTCGGCTGCCAGCCGCAGTCGGACTCGCATCACCATAGAGCGCGACGAAGATGGCCGCCCGAGAGCAGTGGAACGACGGGACTACTGCCCGCCTCCTCCCCCTCGCCGGGAAAGGCGCATCTCCCCGCTGCCTATTGATCACCCGACACTCGGCGACCGCCTTGGCCGCCGAGAGGGAGTTGGAGAGAACGATGCCTGCCACCGGATCGACCGTCTTCACCGATCCCTGGCGCTAGAAGAAGAAGATGAATTGGGTCTGCCGTGTTTTGGCCCCCGCATTCGAGACGAGCCCTTCCCTAAAGGGTTCACGCTCCCAAGAGACACGCCCAAATACACCAGCTCCGTGAAGCCGGAGGACTGGCTGGTCGACTACTCCACGGCCGTCAGCATAGCGAACGGCAACAAGCGCGTTGCCGTGAAGTACGTTCCGCTCATGCTCCAGGGCACAGCCCGAACATGGCTGAACAGTCTGAGGCCCCGCAGCATCAACAGCTGGATCGACTTCACCGACGCCTTCATCCGCAACTTCACCAGCACGTACAAGCGGCCGCCCAAACCTTGCCAACTTTCCTTGTGCGTGCAAGGCCCCAACGAGTCGACTCGCGACTACCTTACGCGTTGGGTTGGGCTCCGCAACTCTTGCAAAGGCGTGCACGAGGTGCAGGCCATTGAGTACTTCACCGCCGGGTACCGAGAGGGCACCCTCCTCAAGCAAAAGCTTCTATGCGACGTGCCGGCAACCCTCGACGAGCTGCTGATCATAGCAGATAAATATGCCATGGCCGACTCCTCCATGAAGGCGGAAATCCAAGTTGATGCGTCTGGCAAAGTAGCCCCTCAAGCTCCACGAACCCCGCCTGGCGACTCCAGTCGGTGCCAGCAACCGAGCGACCACAAGCGCAAGGCCACGCAGCAGGCTTCCACAAGTCGGCAGGTGGCGACAGTCGAAGACCAGCAGCCGAAAGGGAAGCCTCCGTCCAAGCGCCAGAAGGGCGGCAAGCCCAACTGGCTGCCGGCTTTCTCATATGAGCAGACTCTTGACACACCCTACAAGTTCCACAGCGGCGCGAAGCCGTCCAACCATGTCACTCGGAAGTGCCATTGGCTCACCAGGATCGCCAAGGGAGACGGCCTCTTTCCTCCGCCGCCTGCTGGGCAGCCGCCTCCTCCCCCGCCCTAGCAGCCGGCGGTCAGACCAGTCGGAGCTATACAAGACAAGTATCCAGAAGAGCACGAAGCCTATGTCGTGTTCACCAGCGTGGCCGACGACTGACGCAGCAGGCGGCTGCAGCAACAAGAAGTGAATGCGGTAGCATCAGAGACCCCAGAGTTCATGCATTGGTCTGAGAAGCCCATCAGCTGGAGTAGAGCCGACCACCCGGAAGAAATGCCCAAACTCGGCTCCTATGCCATGGTTTTGGATGCCACCTTTGCCACAGATAGGCGAGCAGCTCGCTTCTCCCGAGTTCTGATAGATGGCGGCAGCAGCATCAACATCCTGTACAAAGATACCATGGAGAAGTTAGGAATCAAACAAAGGCACCTTCAGTCCAGCCGGACTGTATTCCATGGCATAGTTCCTGGCCTTTCCTGCTAACCAATCGGCAAGATCCTGATAGACGTCCTCTTTGGAGACAAGGATCACTTCCGCCGAGAGCCAGTCTGGTTTGAGGTGGTGGACCTTGAGAGCCTATACCATGCACTACTTGGCCGACCTGCTTTGGCCAAGTTCATGGCGGTCCCCCATTATGCCTACCTCAAGATGAAGATGCCGAGTTCCAAGGGAATTCTGACCGTAGCCGGCGACTACAGGAAGTCATCCACCTGCGCAGCTGAGAGCAGTCGGTTGGCCGAGTCCCTCGTGATCGCAACTGAGAAGCAGCTCCTTGACCGGGTTGTGGCGATGGCAGGCAAGTGGCCAGAGATGTCGCCCGGTCCCAAGGAGTCAGAAGTTGAGGGCTCGTTCAAGCCGGCCAAAGAAACAAAGAAGATACCCTTGGACCCGGAGCACCCGGAAAGGTACGCCGTCGTAGGTGCAAACCTCGACAGCAAATAGGAAGGCGAGCTCGTCGATTTCCTCCATGAGAATCGGGACATCTTTGCATGGTCCCCCAAAGACATGCCGGGTGTTCCGACGGATTTCACCGAGCACAAGTTACATGTCCGGTCAGATGCCAAGCCGGCCAGGCAGCCCTTGCACCGCCTGTCAGAAGAGAAGAGAAGAGTCGTTGGAGAAGAGATAGCCCGGCTGCTGGCAGCCGGCTTCATCAAGGAGGTGTTCTTTCTAGAGTGGCTGGCCAACCCAGTCCTTGTGTTGAAGAAAAACAAGCAGTGGCGTATGTGTATTGATTACACCAGCCTCAACAAAGCATGCCCCAAGGACCCATTCGCGTTGCCGAGAATCGACCAAGTGATAGACTCCACAGCCGGATGCGAGCTGTTGAGTTTCTTGGATGCATATTCAGGATATCACCAGATCAAGCCGAACCCGGCCGACAGACTCAAGACCGCCTTCATCACACCATTTGGAGCCTTCTTCTACTTGACCATGACATTCGGCTTGAGGAATGCCGGTGCCACATTTCAACGTTGCATGCAGAAGTGCCTCCTCAAGCAACTCGGTAGAAACGCCCACGTTTACGTGGACGATGTGGTGGTGAAGACGGAGAAGCATGGAACGCTGCTAGAAGACCTCAAGGAGACCTTTGAGAACTTGCGCAGATTTCAAATCAAGCTCAACCCAGAGAAATGCGTCTTCGGGGTACCAGCCGACCAGCTTCTTGGCTTCCTGGTCTTGGAACGCGGCATAGAATGCAACCCTGTGAAGATCAAGGCCATCGAGAGGATGGAAGTACCCACCCGACTGCTGGATGTGCAGAAGTTCACTGGTTGTTTGGCGTCCATCAGCCGTTTCATCAGTCGGCTTGGAGAGAAGGCTCTTCCCCTGTACCAGCTCATGAAGAAGACCACTTTTTTTGAGTGGAACAACAAGGCGGATGAAGATTTTCTCCAGCTGAAGAAGATGTTGACTACTCCACATCTCCTGGCGGCTCCGACTCCTAAGGAGCCCATGCTCCTCTACATCATCGCCACCAGCCGAGTGGTCAGCACAGTCATCGTGGTAGAGTGCAAGGAGGAAGGCAAGGCACTACCAGTCCAGAGACCGGTATATTATTTGAGTGAAGTGTTGTCGGCCTCCAAGCAAAACTACCCTCACTACCAGAAGATGTTCTACGGCGTGCACTTTGCCGCCAAGAAATTGAAGCTGTATTTTCAAGAGCACCCAATCACTGTTGTCTGCACTGCCCCGCTCGCCGAGATCATTGGAAGCCTAGATGCCTCCGGCCGAGTGTCCAAATGGGCCATAGATTTGGCCCCCTACACCATCTACTACCAGCCTCGCACCGCCATCAAGTCACAAGCGCTCGCCGACTTCCTCGTCGACTGGGCCGAGACCCAGTACTTGCCGCCAGCGCCCGACTCCACCCATTGGCGGATGCATTTTGATGGTTCCAAGATGCGCACCGGTCTGGGAGCCGGCATCGTCCTCACCTCTCCCAAAGGCGACAAGCACAGATATGTGCTGCAAATTCATTTTGCCGCCCCCAACAATGTCGCCGAATACGAGGCACTCATTCACGGGCTCCGGCTTGCTAAAGAGCTCGGCATTCGCCGGGTCCTGTGCTATGGTGACTCTGACTTGGTGGTCCAGCAGTCGTCAGGCGACTGGGACGCCAAAGATACCGCTTCCTCGTACAGCAACTCAGTGGATATTTTGAGGGGTGCGAGTTTCTCCATGTGCCAAGAAATGACAACGAGCAAGCAGATGCCTTGGCACGAATCGGCTCCACCCGCCAAGCAATACCGACCGGCGTCGCCCTTCAACGCCTCCTCAAGCCATCTGTCAAGCCATCGCCATAATTGGATTCTATCTTCGTGCCGGCTCTTCCTGAAGCAGTCGGATCCGACTTGAGAGCTCCAGCAGCCGGCACAAGAATTCTGGCTGGCGGTCTAGGGACCGCGGCAGTCGCACCCGGCCCGGGGACTTCAGAACCCGGCCTGGGGACTGCAGCGGCCAGCCCGGGGACTTCAGAGCTCGGCCTAGGGACTTCATCAACCCAGCAAGCAGCTGCCGACTACAACCCGCCGCCTCCCGGCCCAACCGCCCTCGTCCAAGTCGTAGTCCTGGCAATCGCAGAAATCGCAGCACCTTCATGGGCCCAGCCCATCCTCAATTTCCTAGTAAACAAAGAGCTGCCGATTGATGAGATTCTCATCTCGGCCCGGCAAGTGCAACGTCGGGCAGCAGCATACACCATAGTCAACAGAGAGCTTGTGAGGAGCAGCGTCACTGGTGTCTACCAGCGCTGCATGGAGCCAGAGCAAGGACAAGCAATTCTCAAAGACATCCATCAAGGCGAGTGTGGCCACCACGCGGCTTCAAGAGCACTTGTCGCTAAAGCCTTCCGCCATGGTTTTTTCTGGCTGACTGCTCTAGAAGACGCCAAGGACCTGGTACAAAAATGCAAAGGGTGCCAGAAGTTCCGTTCCAAGCCACATCAACCAGCTTCTGCACTCAAGACTATTCCCATTGTCTGGCCCTTTGCTGTCTGGGGCCTGGACATGGTGGGACCATTCAAAATGGCGCGAGGTGGCATGACTCATTTGCTTGTCATGGTGGACAAGTTCACCAAGTGGATAGAAGCAAAACCGATCATGAAGTTGAATGGACCCACAGCTGTGACTTTCATCTCCGACATCAGCATCCGGTATGGCATACCACACAGCATCATCACCGACAACAAACTTTGCCAAAGGCGCCTTGGCCCGTTTCTGCGCACGCAAGGCATCCGACTGGACTTAGTGTCCGTTGCCCATCCGCAGTCAAACGGCCAGGTGGAGCGAGTAAACGGCCTCATATTGTCCGGCATCAAGCCTCGACTGGTCGAGCCTCTGGAGCGTTCGGCCGGCTACTGGCTCGACGAGCTGCCAGCCGTCCTCTGGAGCCTGCGCACAACTCCAAACAAGTCAATCGGCTTCATGCCTTTCTTCCTCGTCTACGATGCCGAAGCCGTCATCCCAACGGACATAGAATTCGACTCCCCTCGAGTAACCATGTACACCGAAGAGGAGGCAGAAGAAGCACGATAAGACGGCGTCAATCTGCTGGAAGAGGGCCGGTTGTTGGCACTCAGCCGGTCCAGCATCTACCAGTAGAGCCTGCGTCGATACTACAACCGGAAGGTCAAGCCGAGATCTTTCCAAGAAGGAGACCTTGTGCTCCGGCTGATCCAGCGAACAGCCGGCGAGCACAAGCTCTCAGCGCCTTGGGAAGGCCCCTTCATCATCAGCAAAGTGTTGGGAAATGACTCCTACTACCTGATCGACACTCAGAAGTCTCGAGCGCGCAAGAGGGACGACTCCGGCAAGGAGACGGAGCGGCCATGGAATGCAAATCTCCTCCGAAGATTTTATAGTTGATGCAGTATGTACCACGCTACCTTTTGTATTAAGTACGAAGACTCCGGGTCCCCCGAGAAGAGCTCGGGGACTGCCTCTTTTATCTACTCCCTCCGTTCCTAAATATTTGTCTTTCTAGACATTTCAAATGACTTCTACATACGGATGTATGTAGACATATTTTAGAGTGTAGATTCATTCATTTTGCTCCGTATGTAGTCACTTGTTGAAATGCCTAGAAAGACAAGTATTTAGGAACGGAGGGAGTATATGATAAGAGTTATGCCTATGAGTATGTTTATTTTTGTTATGCCGCCTGGCACCGGGTCCGACTAGTCGGCCCGGGGACTTGCCGTCTTGTACTATGAAATGCTTCCTACAGCCGGACAAGTAATGTGTGGCACTTAAGTCGTCTCCTGCCAGAAGCCGCAGCTCGCAGAGCGACTGCATGGTAGGCAGGAGCAAGGTAGAAAGGGTGCCCACATGGAAAATGGCTAAGGACACAAAGCATGTGCATAGTTTAAGCCAGCTTCCCACCCTTTACGATCGACTGTTGAGCAGCCGGCCCGCCGTTTCTACTCAACTTGCTAAAGAACTCTAAATGGCTAAGTACTTGCCTTCCCGGAAGTAGCTAAGTACTTGACCCAGCCACAGTCCGCAGAGCGGCTGTTTGGCTGGCAAGACGACAACCAAGGGAAGGCGGCAAAGGAAAAGGCCAAAGAGCACTAATCAAGAAAAGATAGAGCTCGGAAATATATTTACATAGCAAAGGCCCTTGGCCGATCTTCAACAGAGGTTCAAGATACACCCCGCGGGTGGAATCGTGCAAAACTAACGAGTTCATCAAGACTGATAAGCAGGTGAAAACAAAGATAAAGTGGCAGCCTAGGAAGCAGCAGACGGGTTTGGTGGAATGGCGGAATCGGTGGTGCCGTTTGGTCGAGCGGCCGGCTGATCAGTCTCCGCTTGGTCGCCTCCAGTGGTAGCCGGCTCGGTTGGGCGTGGCTCGTTGCTGGAGGCGCGGTCAAGCTGAGGCTGGCCATCCGCTCCGACCTCCGGCGCCTCCTCTTCGCCTCCCCCTCCGCCTCACCTTCCTCCTCGCCGCTGGAGTCGATCACCTCCACCGAGTCCTCGCCGTCATCCGGGTTCAGCCCGAAATCATTCCAGCGGCGCCTCGTCACCGTTTTCAACCCGCTCCAGGATGAAGATGCTCGTGTCAGTGTACTCTGCAATCGACGCCGCGCTTGACGAGATCGTCTTCCATGACCGCCAACTCCGCCTGAGCTTCCAGCCGTAACGTGGCTAGCTGGGCTAGACTCAGCCCAGGGTACCATGCCTTGACGAACTCTAAGGCCCAGCGAGCTCCAGCCCGGGCCGAGGAGCCCTTCCAGGCCTCAAGACGGTTGGCCGCCACCTCCAGCCAGTCAGCAGTCCGACTGGGAGTGCGCGGTACCGGCGTGTCAGGCCACAAGGCGGCGATCGCCTGGGCGCCGACACGCTGAAGCCGACACAGCATCCAGTGAGCCGGCCGAAGACGAGCCTCGATGCTCAGAACCTGCTCGTCAAGGGTTCGGGGGGCGTCGGCAGCGTTCTGTGCGTCGTCCGCCCGTCGTCCTTCGTGATCGGCCTCAATGGCCCGATTGGCGGCGTCCGAATGACCAGGGAAGAAGTCTGCCAAGACAGAAAGCAAAGAGTCAAAGATAGAGACGAGAAGCCGGCTCGGCCGGCAGCTGGCAGCTCAAAGAAGAAAAAAGAGGGAAGCTCACCATTGACTGTGTCCTCGATCTCGTGAAAGCCGGAAGTCAGCAGCGCCTCCTTGTCAGTCCAGGCGGCGCGTTTAGTCGTGAACTCAGCAAGGAGGCCGGCCTCCTTGTCCTCCGCCTCCTTCTGGGCCTTCTTGTGGAGCTCCTTCTGTTCGGCTAGCTGCGTCACCAGCCGGTCGCGCTCTTCAGCCAGCTTGCTGCGCTCCTCCTCCTTAGCGCGCAACGTGGTATTGGCTTCGCCCAGCTGCTGTTGCAAGGTGGCATTGGCCTCTGCAGAAGAAAGAAGAAAACAAGGTGTTAGTTGCCAACAAAGAAGAACAGTCACCGGGGAGATCTGCCCCGACTGCTCAGCAGTCGGCCCGAATCTCGGGGACTACAGCCCGCGGGTGCGCCAACGCGCCCCCGCAAAAAAAGAAGAGGACTTACTCCGGCTTTCCAACAAGTCGGCGGTCCGCTGAGCCAGCTCCTGGACGTTGGAGTTGAAGGCGGTCACGCGAAGATTGTGGTAGTCCTGTGACGAAAATTTTCAGATAAGTGTTAGTGTTTGGAACTCGCCGATTAGAGTTCCGAACCGCCTGCTCAGCAGCCGGCCCGAAACTCACGGACTACACCCAGTGGGTGCGCTGGCGCGCCCCCATCGAGAAGCACAAGAAACAGAAACAAAGAAGAAGGAAACATACCCGGATGGCCTCTTGCGATGCCAGGTGCGCTTTGGTGCAGTTGTTGATGGCATCGCCCTCGGCCCGGATCTTGGCTTGGACGTCCAAAAGCGCCCGGTTCAACGGGCCCGTCCCGCCTCCCCGCACCCACCCAGTGGGCGTTGTTGGAAATATGCCCTAGAGGCAATAATAAAATGATTATTATATTTCCTTGTTCATGATAATTGTCTATTGTTCATGCTATAATTGTGTTATCCGGAAATCGTAATACATGTGTGAATACATAAACCACAACATGTCCCTAGTGAACCTCTAGTTGACTAGCTCGTTGATCAACAAATAGTCATGGTTTCCTGACTATGGACATTAGATGCCATTGATAACGGGATCACATCATTAGAAGAATGATGTGATGGACAAGACCCAATCTTAAGCATAGCACAAAGATCGTGTAGTTCGTTCGCTAGAGCTTTTCCAATGTCAAGTATCATTTGCTTAGAGCATGAGATTGTGCAACTCCCGGATACCGTAGGAGTGCTTTGGGTGTGCCAAACGTCACAACGTAACTGGGTGGCTATAAAGGTGCACTACGGGTATCTCTGAAAGTGTCTGTTGGGTTGGCACAAATCGAGACTAGGATTTGTCACTCCGTATGACGGAGAGGTATCTTTGGGCCCACTCGGTAATGCATCATCATAATGAGCTCAATGTGACCAACTATTTGGTCACGGGATCATGCATTGCAATACGAGTAAAAAGACTTGCCGGTAACGAGATTGAACAAGGTATCGGGATACCGACGATCGAATCTCGGGCAATTATCATACCGATAGACAAAGGGAATTGTATACGAGATTACTTGAATCCTCGACATCGTGGTTCATCCGATGAAATCATCGAGGAGCATGTGTAAGCCAACATGGGTATCCAGATCCTCCTGTTGGTTATTGACCGGAGAGTCGTCTCGGTCATGTCTGCGTGTCTCCCGAACCCGTAGGGTCTACACACTTAAGGTTCGGTGATGCTAGGGTTGTAGAGATATTAGTATGCGATAACCCGAAAGTTGTTCGGAGTCCTGGATGAGATCCCGGACGTCACGAGGAGTTCCGGAATGGTCCGGAGGTAAAGATTTATATATGGGAAGTCCTATTTCGGCTATCGGGAAAGTTTTGGGGGTCATCGGTATTGTACCAGGACCACCAGAAGGGTCCCGGGGGTCCACCGGGTGGGGCCACCTATCCCGGAGGGGCCCATGGCCTGAAGGGGCGTGGGAACCAGCTCCTGGTGGGCTGGTGCGCCCCCCTTGGGCCTCCTCTGCGCCTAGGGTTGGGAAACCCTGGGGGTGGGGGCGCCTCCACCTAGCTTGGGGGCCAAGCCACCCCTTGGCTGCCCCCCATCTAGATGAGATCTAGAGGGGCCGGCGCCCCCTGGCCCCTATATACAGTGGAGGGGAGGGAGGGCAGCCGCACCCAAGCCCCTGGCGCCTCCCTCTCCCTCCCGTGACACCTCTCCCTCTCGCTGAGCTTGGTGAAGCGCTGCCGAGATCCCCGCTGCTTCCATCACCACGCCGTTGTGCTGCAGGATATCCATCAACCTCTCCTTCCCCCTTACTGGATCAACAAGGAGGAGACGTCTTCCTCAACCGTACGTGTGTTGAACGCAGAGGTGTCGTCCGTTCGGTGCTTGGTCATCGGTGATTTGGATCACGACGAGTACGACTCCCTCAACCCCGTTCTCTTGAACGCTTACGCTCGCGATCTACAAGGGTTTGTAGATGCACTCCTCTCTCTCGTTGCTAGATGACTCCATAGATTGATCTTGGTGAAGCATAGAAAAAATTTATTTTCTGCAACGTTCCCCAACAGTGGCATCATGAGCTAGGTCTATGCGTAGTTTCTATGCACGAGTAGAACACAAGATGTTGTGGGCATAGATTTTGTCAATTTACTTGTCGTTACTAGTCTTATCTTGATTCGGCGGCATCGTGGGATGAAGCGGCCCGGACCGACCTTACACGTACGCTTACGTGAGACAGGTTCCACCGACTGACATGCACTAGTTGCATAAGGTGGCTAGCGGGTGTCTGTCTCTCCCACTTTAGTTGGATCGGATTCGATGAAAAGGGTCCTTATGAAGGGTAAATAGAAATTAGCATATCACATTGTGGTTTTGGCGTAGGTAAGAAACGTTCTTGCTAAGAAACCTATAGCAGCCGCGTAAAAAATTTGCAACAACAATTAGAGGACGTCTAACTTGTTTCTGCAGCATATGCCGTGTGATGTGATATGGCCAAAATATGTGATGAATGATATATGTGATGTATGAGATTGATCATGTTCTTGTAATAGGAATAACGACTTGCATGTCGACGAGTATGACAACCGGCAGGAGCCATAGGAGTTGTCTTAATTTATTTATGACCTGCGTGTCAACATAAACGTCATGTAATTACTTTACTTTATTGCTAAACCGTTAGCCATAGTAGTAGAAGTAATAGATGTTGAGACAACTTCATGAAGACACGATGATGGAGATCATGGTGTCATGCCGGTGACGATGATGATCATGGCGCCCCGGAGATGGAGATCAAAAGGAGCAAATGATATTGGCCATATCATGTCACTATTTGATTGCATGTGATGTTTATCATGTTTTGCTTCTTATTTGCTTAGTACGACGGTAGTAAATAAGATGATCCCTCATAATAATTTCAAGAAAGTGTTCCCCCTAACTATGCGCCGTTGCGAAAGTTCGTTGTCTCGAAGCACCACGTGATGATCGGGTGTGATAGATTATAATGTTCACATAGAATGGGTGTAAGCCAGATTTACACATGCAAAACACTTAGGTTGACTTGACGAGCCTAACATGTACAGACATGGCCTCGGAACACAAGACACCAAAAGGTCGAACATGAGTCGTATGGATGATACGATCAACATGGAGATGTTCACCGATGATGACTAGTCCGTCTCACGTGATGATCGGACACGGTCTAGTTGAGTCGGATCATGTATCACTTAGATGACTAGAGGGATGTCTAATCTGAGTGAGAGTTCATTAATAATTTGATTAGATTAACTTAATTATCATGAACTTAGTCTAAAATCTTTGCAATATGTCTTGTAGATCAAATGGCCCATGCAAATGTCAACCTCAACTTCAACACGTTCCTAGAGAAAACCAAGCTGAAAGATGATGGCAGCAACTATTCGGACTAGGTCCGGAACCTGAGGATCATCCTCATAGCTGCCAAGAAAGCATATGTCCTAGATGCACCGCCAGGTGACGCACCCATCCTAGAGAACCAAGACGTTATGAATGCTTGGCAGCAGCGTGCTGATGATTACTCCCTCATTCAGTGCGGCATGCTTTACAGCTTAGAACCGGGGCTCCAAAAGCGTTTTGAGCAACACGGAGCATATGAGATGTTCGAAGAGCTGAAAATGGTTTTCCAAGATCATGTCCGGGTCGAGAGATATGAAGTCTCCGACAAGTTCTACAGTTGTAAGATGGAGGAAAATAGTTCTGTCAGTGAGCACATACTCAAAATTTCTGGGTTGCACAACCGCTTGACTCAGCTCGGAGTTAATCTCCCGGATGACGCGGTCGTTGATAGAATCCTTCAGTCGCTCCCTCCGAGCTACAAGAGCTTTGTGATGAACTTCAATATGCAGGGGATGGAAAAGACCATTCCTGAGGTATATTCAATGCTGAAATCAGCGGAGGTGGAGATCAAAAAGGAACATCAAGTGTTGATGGTGAATAAAACCACTAAGTTCAAGAAAGACAAGGGTAAGAAGAACTTCAAGAAGGACGGCAAGGGAGTTGCTGCGCCCGGTAAGCCAGTTGCCGGGAAGAAGCCAAAGAATGGACCCAAGCCTGAGACTTAGTGCTTTTATTGCAAGGGAAGTGGTCATTGGAAGCGGAACTGCCCCAAATACTTAGCGGACAAGAAGGCCGGCAACACTAAAGGTATATGTGATATACATGTAATTGATGTGTACCTTACCAGTACTCGTAGTAGCTCCTGGGTATTTGATACCGGTGCCGTTGCTCATATTTGTAACTCAAAACAGGAGATGCGGAATAAGCGGAGACTGGCGAAGAACAAGGTGACGATGCGCGTCGAGAATGGTTCCAAGGTCGATGTGATCACCGTCGACACGCTACCTCTACATTTACCTACGGGATTAGTTTTAAACCTCAATAATTGTTATTTAGTGCCAGCTTTGAGCATGAACATTGTATCTGGATCTCGTTTAATACGAGATGGCTACTCATTTAAATCTGAGAATAATGGTTGTTCTATTTATATGAGAGATATGTTTTATGGTCATGCCCCGCTGGTGGATGGTTTATTCTTAATGAATCTCGAACGTGATATTACACATATTCATAGTGTGAATACCAAAAGATGTAAGGTTGATAATGATAGTCCCACATACTTGTGGCACTGCCGCCTTGGTCACATAGGTGTCAAACGCATGAAGAAGCTCCATGCAGATGGACTTTTAGAGTCTCTTGATTACGAATCATTTGACACGTGCGAACCATGCCTCATGGGTAAAATGACCAAGACTCCGTTCTCCAGAACAATGGAGCGAGCAACCAACTTATTGGAAATTATACATACTGATGTGTGCGGTCCAATGAGCGTTGAGGCTCGCGATGGCTATCGTTATGTTCTCACTCTCACTGATGACTTAAGTAGATATGGGTATGTCTATTTGATGAAACACAAGTCTGAGACCTTTGAAAAGTTCAAGGAATTTCAGAATGAGGTAGAGAATCAACGTGACCGAAAGATAAAATTCTTACGATCAGATCGTGGGGGAGAATATTTAAGTCACGAATTTGGTACGCACTTAAGGAAATGTGGAATCGTTTCACAACTTACGCCGCCTGGAAGACCTCAGCGTAACGGTGTGTCCGAACGTCATAATCGCACTCTATTGGATATGGTGCGATCTATGATGTCACTCATTGATTTACCGCTATCATTTTGGGGATACGCTCTAGAGACAGCTACATTCACTTTAAATAGGGCACCATCTAAATCCGTTGAGAAGACACCATATGAATTTATGGTTTGGGAAGAAACCTAAGCTGTCGTTTCTAAAAGTTTGGGGATGCGATGCTTATGTCAAGAAACTTCAACCTGAAAAGCTCGAACCCAAGTTGAAAAAATGCGTCTTCATAGGATACCCTAAGGAAACCATTAGGTATACCTTCTACCTCAGATCCGAAGGCAAGATCTTTGTTGCCAAGAACGGGTCCTTTCTGGAGAAAGAGTTTCTCTCGAGAGAAGTAAGTGGGAGTGAGGGAGTCCTGGATTAGGGGGTGTTCGGATAGCCGAACTATATCTTCAGCCGGACTCCAGGACTATGAAGGAACAAGATTGAAGACTTCGTCCCGTGTCCGGAAGGTTCTTTCGTTGGCGTGGAAGGCAAGCTAGGCGTGCGGATATTCGAGATCTCCTACCAATGTAACCGACTCTGTGTAACCCTAACCCTATCCGGTGCCTATATAAACCGGAGGGTTGTAGTCTGTAGGACGAACACATCATAACCATCATCATACCCATAGGCTAGCTTCTAGGGTTTAGCCTCCTTGATCTCGTGGTAGATCTACTCTTGTACTACCCATATCACCAATATTAATCCAGCAGGAGTAGGGTTTTACCTCCATCGGGAGGGCCCGAACCTGGGTAAAATAAAGTGTCCCTTGTCTCCTGTTACCATCCGACCTTGACGCACAGATCGGGACCCCCTACCCGAGATCCGCCGGTTTTGACACCGACATTGGTGCTTTCATTGAGAGTTCCTCTGTGTCGTCGCCTTTAGGCCCGATGGCTCCCTTGATCATCAACAACGATGAGGTCCAGGGTGAGACTTTTCTCCCCGGACAGATCTTCGTCTTCGGCGGCTTTTCTCTGCGGGCCAACTCGCTTGGCCATCTGGAGCAGATCGAGACCTACGCCCCTGGCCATCAAGTCAGGTTTGGAAGCCTAAACTACACGGCCGATATCCGCGGAGACTTGATCTTCGACGGATTCGAGCCACAGCCAAGCGAGCCACACTATCTCGAGGGGCATGATATAGCTCTGCCTCCGAACAGTGTCCTGGAGGCCGCATACGCTCCGGCCCCGATCCTCGATTCGGAGCCCGCTGCGTTCTTTGAGGATGAACGGTTGGACGTCACCTCGGGGGCTGTGATCTTAAGAGTCGTTGAGCCAAACGCAAGCCCCGCACTCCGCATGGCGCATGACTCCAAGGAGCCGGACTCTTCTCCGAACTTCGGGTTGTCCGTGCCCCCGCCGATCGAATCAGATTGGGCGCCTGTAATGGAGTTCACCGCCGCGGACATCTTCCAGTATTCACCTTTTGGTAATATTCTGAATTCTCTCAAGTCTCTCTCTTTGTCAGGAGAGCCCAGGCCGAACTACGGCCTGCGAGCTTGGGATTCGGACGACGAAGAAATTCAAAGCCCACCCGCCGCCCACTTAATAGCCACTGTCGACGATATATCCGACATGCTCGACTTCGGCTCCGAAGACTTTGACGGTATGGATGACGAAGGAGGAGACGAGCAAGAACCAGCACATGTAGGGCGCTGGACCGCCACCTCGTCATACGACATATACATGGTGGATGCTCCAAAAGATGGAGATGGCGATGGAACAACGGAGGATGGCTCTTCGAAAAAGCCCCCAAAACGCCGACGTCAGCGGCGCCGCTCCAAATCCCGCCACAGCAGAAACGGTGATTCCGGCACGGGAGATAATACTACCCCGGACAGTGCGGAAAATGGGCATAGATCCATCAAGGATCAAGCCCACAAGGACGACCTTTAAAGGCGTCATCCCAGGTGTAGAGGCCAATTGCATAGGCTCCATAACACTTGATGTGGTCTTCGGATCTCCGGACAACTTCCGAAGCGAAGAGTTAATCTCGACATAGTTCCGTTCCGCAGTGGCTATCATGCTCTGCTTGGACGAACCGCATTCGCTAAATTCAATGCGGTGCCGCACTACGCATATCTCAAGCTCAAGATGCCAGGCCCTCGAGGTGTAATCACGGTCAGCGGAAACACCGAACGCTCCATCCGTACGGAGGAACACACGGCGGCCCTCGCAGCAGAGGTACAAAGTAGCCTGTTAAGGCAACTCTCGAGTCCGGACAAGGCGAAACGCGCCCGGAGTAACCCGCAGCAAGACCGACTGGCGCGTTCAGAGCACGCGTAGCAATACGGCCCCAACCCCAGCCATCGCTACATAGCAAAGCTAGTACCTCAAGTACACAATTACGCCCTTACAATTCCATGGGCATAGGGGAAGGGGCAGATAAAACGGCATGCCAACAATACGGCGTCAAACGTACTAGGGGCTGCTGGATTCTTTTTTTCTTTCAGGACTCCATACTCTGGATACAGTGTTCGGCCTCACTGCCGCACAGACGATACAGGACCCAGGAAAGCAGACAAAACAACGCCGCATCATGGAACTCTCAGGTGGTCTCTGTTTCGAGCAATATATCTGTTTCTAAATTCCGCGGCCTGCGCCTGGTCAGGACATGTTAAATAGTCTAAATTTTCTTTTCGCACTACTTGTATCGTTCGGCTTGAATAAACAGCCTCCTCATAAATAATGCATGGCTTTCATCTATTTTTTGCATTATCTTCTTTTAATATACATATGTTTACTCAAATAACATGATCGCACCCGTACACCATGGTACGGCAAACCACGCCAGGGGCTTTGTTACCCTTCTATCTGGTGTGAGAAGTCCGTCCACTTTCACAAGTGTGGCACCTCGGCTCCGAGTCATGATTTTGGTCATATGTTGGGTTTGCCCGGCTCCTATGTTTTGGTGCCTTACGTTCCGCTCTATCGGCTAAGGTAGCACTAGGAGAACCACTGCGATTGTGCCCCAGATCATGTGGGTGAGCACCTCAGTGGAGAAAGCCAAAACAGACTGTCATGATAAGGCGCGAGACCGGTCGCTGTTCGAGAGGTTTTTCGAGTCCCTAAAGGCTTATGCCGCTTTGAGCGGAGAGCTGGTTAAGTCCGGCTAAAGGCGTGGATAGTGCCCCAAATCCGGCCTTCCGAACTAGGGGCTTCGCTAAAATTTAAAATTATAACGTTCTATGGCTAAGCGAGAGTGTTCAAGCATTATAGTCCGATTGCCTGGTTCGCTGTGTTGAGCGCCTCCCTCGAAGGACCCAACTATGGGAACAAGAGCCCTCAAGTTTATCCCGAACACCCCAGCACTAGTTGCATGGGGGCAGAAGCCGACGACTCGCCATCTCTCAGTTATTAATAAGCGGCCACACAGAAAATAATATTTTAAATTCAGAAAGCATTGCTTAAGCGCATATGAACAAGTTTTGAGCGCACAGGATACAAACGAGCGAGTTCATTGAAATATTACATCTTTGGCACACTCATCCGCGACAAGGCGAGCTCCAGCAAGAACTTCCTTGTAGTAGTTCTCGGGCATGCGATGCTCCTTCCCCTGCGGCGGCCCGTCCTTCACCAGCTTCTCTCCGTCCAGCTTGCCCCAGTGTACCCTTACACGGGCAAGGGCCCTCCGGGCACCTTCTATGCAGACGGAGCGCTTGATGACCTCAAGCCGTGGACAGGCCTCCACCAGCCGCCGCACCAGCCCGAAGTAGCTCCCAGGCAGGGCCTCTCCAGGCCACAGCCGAACTAGTAAGCCCTTCATGGCCTGTTCGGCCGCCTTGTGGAGCTCGGCCAGCTGCTTCAGCTGATCGCTCAAGGGCACAGGGTGTCCGGCCTCAGAATACTGGGACCAGAACACACTCTCCATCGAGCTGTCCTCTTCAGCTCGGTAGAATGCGGTGGCGTCGAACGCGTTGCGGGGAAGATTGAAGAACGCCCCTGGAGAACTCCGGATTCGGGTAAGTAATAGGTATTTCACCTTTATATTCCTACTTTGCATTAAGAATGCCTTACCCGCTGCTATCTTTTTCACATCCTCCAACTCTTGGAGAGCCTTTTGGGCTTCGGCCTTGGCAATCTTGGTGGTCTCAACAGCCGACGCGAGCTCGGATGCTTGCGTTTTTTCCTGAAGCTCCAAACCTCATTTTTCTTCATGAGAGCTTGCAGCTCTTGCTGCACCTTGCCGACTTGGACCCCAAGCTTTTCTCGCTCGGCGCGCTCCTCGGCCGCTTTCTTCTCGGCCTCAGCCAGCGCCTGCTTCAGCGTTGCCACCTCGGCTGTGACCCCTACAATAAGCAGTACAATCATGTTATTTCTTTTTGCAATCAAGCCTCTCTATAGGCACCTTTTTCTAAGGGGTATTTATTACCTTTCTTTTCCACGAGCTGCCTTTTGGCAAGGCCGAGCTCTTGCTTGGACCGCTTGAGGTCCTTTTTCAGGACTTCCACCTATGCAGTCAGTGCGGCGGTGGACAGCAGGGAAGCCTGCATACGCATATTCGACTTTTTATTAGACTCCTGCGAAAATTGTTGGATCCTCTATTCGGCTTTTCTTTCCGAACACCGAACAGAGCATCAGGGGCTACTGTCTATGCGGTAATGAATTTAGCATATTTTTTGCTTACTTGGAAGCCTGTTAGAAGGCTAGTGCAAGCTTCATTCAGTCCGCTCTTGGCGGACTGAACCCTTTGGACCACCGCACTCATAATAGTACGATGCTCCTCGTCGATGGTGGCGCCTTCAAGCGCCTCCAACAGACTATCCGGTGCCTCTGGTTGGACAGAGGTCGTCGGCTCAGACGGCTTACTCCTCTTGGAAGGAGTTCGCCCACCGCGAGCCAAGACGGTTGAGTCCGACGCAGTGTCCGGCACAAAGCCGGACTGGGAGCCCTGGGGGGTTTCATCCCCTTTACTCCTGGGGTCTTGAGGATTGCCTTGCGGCTCCTCCAGGACCACCTCCTCCTGCCCTGTTAGGCGGGACGCCGCTTCGGCGTCGTCCGCCCCGCTGGGGGAGACTGCGGGCGGGACAGAGTTCATGTCCGACGAATCCAGGGAGCCGCTCGATGAAGCATCGAGTGCGGCTCGGGGCGGGCTGCGCAAATAGCATTCGACATTAGGGTAAGTTGCGCACTTAAGATACTATGAGTCATTCTGGTATGTGAATACTTACGATGTCGCCGGACGCTTGGTTCTGTCCGGCCACTCCTTTCTGCCCTCTTCGGCGTTGGGGGAGTAGTCCGGCGGAGGGGTCTTCCTTTTCCTCGACCCCTCGGCCTCCCCTGTTGGGGCGGCCTTCTTCTTTTTCGCTCTCCTCGCTGGAAGGGAAGAGCTTCCTTGTTCCTCCTCCTCGTTTTCACGAGAGGAGGGCGTCGCAGACTCGCCAGATGACGAGCTCGACACCACCACATTGCGGGCACTCTTTCGAGTCCCGGTGGGCTTCTTCTTCTTGACCTCCTTCTTCGGCACCACATAAGGCGCCGGAGCCAGCAGCTTCTCTAAGAGAGCCGGGGCTGGGTCTTTGGGCAGAGGAGCCGGACAGTTGATTGGTCCGGCTATCTTCAGCCACGCCTGTCAAAGGCAAAGGGAGTTTTTAGATCCCACATAGAGTCAATCTATGTAGAAAAGCTTAACGAACCTGTGAAAGGTATAAATAGCTTACCTCGCCAGCGATGCACTGCGAGCTGTATCCGCGGTCCTCGGAAGCGGATGTGGGGCACTCGGCGCCTTTGGTTAGCACCTTCCAGACGTCTTCATACGTCGTGTCGAAGAGCCCCTTGAGGGTTTGGTGCTGCGCCGGGTCAAATTCCCACAACGTGAAATCCCGTTCTTGGCGCGGGAGGATCCGGCGAACGAACATGACCTGGATGATGTTGACATGCCGGATGGGCTTGTTCATCAGGGACCGGATGCAAGTTTGCAGTCCGGTCACTTCTTTTTCGTTTCCCCACGACAGGCCCGTCTCTTTCCAGGACATGAGCCGCGTGGGGGGTCCGGATCGGAACTCAGGGGCCGCGACCCATTTCGAGTCGCGTGGCTCGGTGATGTAAAACCACCCTGCCTACCCCCCCTTTAAGGACTCCACAAAGGAGCCATCGAACCAGAGTGCGTTGGCCATTTTGCCGGCCATAGCACCTCCGCACTCCGCCTGGGTGCCGGACACCACCTTGGGCTTGACGTTGAAGGTCTGGAGCCAGAGGCCGAAGTGGGGGCGGATGCGGAGAAAGGCCTCACACACGATGATAAACGCCGAGATATTGAGGATAAAGTTCGGGGCCAGATCGTGGAAGTCCAGGCCGTAGTAGAACATGAGCCCCCGGACAAAAGGGTGAAGTGGAAAACCCAGTCCGCGGAGGAAATGGGGGAGAAAAACTACCCTCTCATGGGGCCTTGGGGTGGGAAGAAGCTGCCCCGCCTCGGGAAGCCGGTGCGGGATGTCCTTGGACAGATATCCGGCCTTCCTAAGCTTTTTGATTTGACCCTCCAGAATGGAGGAAGCCATCCACTTGCCACCTGCTCCGGACATCGCTGGAGCAGGTTGGGGAAGAAAGAGCGAACTTGGGCGTTGGAGCTTGAGTGCGCAGGAGATGGATGGGCAAAGGAGGAAGAAGCCGTAGGTGAAAGAGGTGGATCTTTATCCCCTTATATAGGCTGATGCCGTTATGCGTCCCCACCTACCTAATAAAACTCGCTTGCCGCTCACACGCTGTGGTAAATGGCGCGGTTGGGTTACCCACGTCCGTATTAATGAGAATCCCGTTAAAAGGGGCACACGATCTCTGCTTTGACAAGACGTGCCAAGGAAACTGCCTCGTCGAACGTGCTGCGGTGGAACAACAAAAGATAATCCATACAGAAGGCTTGGTCGCATTGTTATGACGCACTGCGGAATACGTCAGCAGATTTGATTTGTGTTTGTATTATTCTCTATATGGCAATACGTGGAAACTTGTTTTGCAGAGCCGGACACTGTTTTTGGTGTTTATTATCTTCTTGAAGAATTTGGAGGAGGAACCCGCCTTGCAATGCCGAAGACAATTTGCGCGCCGGACTCGTCGTCATTGAAGCCTGGTTCAGGGGCTACTGAGGGAGTCCTGGATTAGGGGGTGTTCAGATAGCCGAACTATATCTTCAGCCGGACTCCAGGACTATGAAGATACAAGATTGAAGACTTCGTCCCATGTCCGGAAGGTTCTTTCCTTGGCGTGGAAGGCAAGCTAGGCGTGCGGATATTCGAGATCTCCTACCAATGTAACCGACTCTGTGTAACCCTAACCCTATCCGGTGCCTATATAAACCGGAGGGTTGTAGTCCGTAGGACGAACACATCATAACCATCATCATACCCATAGGCTAGCTTCTAGGGTTTAGCCTCCTTGATCTCGTGGTAGATCTACTCTTGTACTACCCATATCATCAATATTAATCCAGCAGGAGTAGGGTTTTACCTCCATCGAGAGGGCCCGAACCTGGGTAAAATAAAGTGTCCCTTGTCTCCTGTTACCATCCAACCTTGACGCACAGATCGGGACCCCCTACCCGAGATCCGCCGGTTTTGACACCGACAGGGAGGAAAGTAGAACTCAGAAGTACTGCCTCTTGAACCGGAAAGTAGCGCAGCTCAGGAAGATGTTCCTGTGGTGCCTGCACCGACTAGAGAGGAAGTTAATGATGATGATCAAGGTACTTCGGATCAAGTTGCGACAGAACTTCGAAGGTCCACAAGGACACGTTCCACACCATAGTGGTATGGCAACCCTGTCCTGGAAATCATGTTGTTAGACAACGGTGAACCTTCGAACTATGAAGAAGTAATGGCGGGCCCAGATTCCAACAAATGGCTTGAAGCCATGCAATCCGAGATAGGATCCATGTATGAAAACAAAGTATGGACTTTGACAGACTTGCCCGATGATCGACGAGCGATAGAGAATAAATGGATCTCTAAGAAGAAGGCGGACGCGGATGGTAATGTTACCATCTATAAGGCTCGACTTGTCGCTAAGGGTTATCGACAAGTTCAAGGGGTTGACTACGATGAGACCTTCTCACCCGTAGCGAAGCTGAAGTCCGTCTGAATCATGTTAGCAATTGCCGCATACTATGATTATGAGATATGGCAAATGGATGTCAAAACGGCATTCCTTAAACGGCTTTCTTAAGGAAGAATTGTATATGATGCAGTCGGAAGGTTTTGTCGATCCTAAGAATGCTAACAAGGTATGCAAGCTCCAGCGCTCCATCTATGGGTTGGTGCAAGCATCTCGGAGGTCGAACATTCGCTTTAATGAAATGATCAAAGAGTTTGGGTTTATGCAGACTTATGGAGAAGCCTGCGTTTACAAGAAAGTGAGTGGGAGCTCTGTAGCATTTCTCATATTATATGTGGATGACATACTTTTGATGGGAAATGATATAGAACTTTTGGACAGTATTAAGGCCTACTTGAATAAGTGTTTTTCAATGAAAGACCTTGGAGAAGCTACTTACATATTAGGCATCAAGATCTATAGAGATAGATCGAGATGCCTCATAGGTCTTTCACAAAGCACATACCTTGATAAGATATTGAAGAAGTTCAATATGGATCAGTCCAAGAAGGGGTTCTTGCCTGTGTTGCAAGGTGTGAAATTGAGCTCAGCTCAATGTCCGACCACGGCAGAAGATAGAGAAAAGATGAGTGTCGTCCCCTGTGCCTCAGCCATAGGGTCTATCATGTATGCCATGCTGTGTACCAGACCTGATGTAAACCTTGCCGTAAGTTTGGTAGGAAGGTACCAAAGTAATCCCGGCATGGAACACTGGACAACGGTCAAGAACATCCTGAAGTACCTGAAAAGGACTAAGGATATGTTTCTCGATTATGGAGGTGACGAAGAGCTCGTCGTAAAGGGTTACGTCGACGCTAGCTTTGACACAGATCTGGATGACTCTAAGTCACAAACCGGATACATGTATATTTTGAATGGTGGGGCAGTAAGCTGGTGAAGTTGCAAGCAATGCGTCGTGGCGGGATCTACATGTCAAGCGGAGTACATGGCAGCCTCGGAGGCAGCGCATGAAGCAATCTGGATGAAGGAGTTCATCACCAACATAGGAGTCATACCCAATGCATCAGGGCCGATCACTCTCTTCTGTGACAACACTGGAGCTATTGCACTTGCCAAGGAGCCCAGGTTACATAAGAGGACGAGGCACATCAAGCGTAGCTTCAACTCCATTCGTGAAAATGTTCAAGATGGAGACATAGATATTTGCAAAGTACATACAGATCTGAATGTCGCAGATCCGTTGACTAAACCTCTTCCGCGAGCAAAACATGATCAACACCAGAAATCTATGGGTGTTCGATTCATTATAATGTAACTAGATTATTGACTCTAGTGCAAGTGGGAGACTGTAGGAAATATGCCCTAGAGGCAATAATAAAATGATTATTATATTTCCTTGTTCATGATAATTGTCTATTGTTCATGCTATAATTGTGTTATCTGGAAATCGTAATACATGTATGAATACATAGACCACAACATGTCCCTAGTGAGCCTCTAGTTGACTAGCTCGTTGATCAACAGATAGTCATGGTTTCCTGACTATGGACATTAGATGTCATTGATAACGGGATCACATCATTAGAAGAATGATGTGATGGACAAGACCCAATCTTAAGCATAGCACAAAGATCGTGTAGTTCGTTTGCTAGAGCTTTTCCAATGTCAAGTATCATTTGCTTAGAGCATGAGATTGTGCAACTCCCGGATACCGTAGGAGTGCTTTGGGTGTGCCAAACGTCACAACGTAACTGGGTGGCTATAAAGGTGCACTACGGGTATCTCCGAAAGTGTCTGTTGGGTTGGCACGAATCAAGACTGGGATTTGTCACTCCGTATGACGGAGAGGTATCTCTGGGCCCACTCGGTAATGCATCATCATAATAAGCTCAATGTGACCAAGTGTTTGGTCATGGGATCACGCGTTGCGGTACGAGTAAAGAGACTTGCCGGTAACGAGATTGAACACGGTATCGGGATACCGACGATCGAATCTCGGGCAAGTATCATACCGATAGACAAAGGGAATTATATACGGGATTACTTGAATCCTCGACATCTGGTTCATCCGATGAGATCATCAAGGAGCATGTGGAAGCCAACATGGGTATCCAGATCCCGCTGTTGGTTATTGACCGGAGAGTCGTCTCGGTCATGTCTGTGTGTCTCCCGAACCCGTAGGGTCTACACACTTAAGGTTCGGTGACGCTAGGGTCGTAGAGATACTAGTATGCGGTAACCCGAAAGTTGTTCGGAGTCCCGGATGAGATCCCGGACGTCACGAGGAGTTCCGGAATGGTCCGGAGGTAAAGATTTATATATGGGAAGTCCTATTTCGACTATCGGGAAAGTTTTGGGGGTCATCGGTATTGTACCGGGACCACTAGAAGGGTCCCGGGGGTCCATCGGGTGGGGCCACCTATCCCGGAGGGCCCCATGGGCTGAAGGGGCGTCCGCCCTCCCTTGGGCCTCCTCTACGCCTAGGGTTGGGAAACCCTGGGGGTGGGGGCGCCTCCACCTGGCTTGGGGGGCAAGCCACCCCTTGGCCGCCCCCCCATCTAGATGAGATCTAGAGGGACCGGCGCCCCCCTGGCCCCTATATATAGTGGAGGGGAGGGAGGGCAGCCGCACCCAAGCCCCTGGCGCCTCCCTCTCCCTCCCGTGACACCTCCCTCTCGCTGAGCTTGGCGAAGCCCTGCCAAGATCCCCGCTGCTTCCACCACCACGTCGTCGTCTTGCCGGGATCTCCATTAACCTCTCCTTCCCCCTTGCTGGATCAAGAAGGAGCAGACGTCTTCCCCAACCGTACGTGTGTTGAACGCGGAGGTGTCGTTCGTTCGGCGCTTGGTCATCGGTGATTTGGATCACGACGAGTACGACTCCCTCAACCCTGTTCTCTTGAACGCTTCCGCTCGCGATCTACAAGCGTATGTAGATGCACTCCCCTCTCTCATTGCTAGATGACTCCATAGATTAATCTTGGTGAAGCGTAGAAAAATTTTATTTTCTGCAACATTCCCCAACAGTGGCATCATGAGCTAGGTCTATGCGTAGTTTCTATGCACGAGTAGAACACAAGATGTTGTGGGCGTAGATTTTGTCAATTTACTTGTCGTTACTAGTCTTATCTTGATTCGGCGGCATCGTGGGATGAAGCGGCCCGGACCGACCTTACACGTACGCTTACGTGAGACAGGTTCCACTGACTGACATGCACTAGTTGCATAAGGTGGCTAGCGGGTGTCTGTCTCTCCCACTTTAGTTGGATCGGATTCGATGAAAAGGGTCCTTATGAAGGGTAAATAGAAATTGGCATATCACGTTGTGGTTTTGGCGTAGTTAAGAAACGTTCTTGCTAAGAAACCTATAGCAGCCACGTAAAAAATTTGCAACAACAATTAGAGGACGTCTAACTTGTTTTTGCAGCATATGCCGTGTGATGTGATATGGCCAAAATATGTGATGAATGATATATGTGATGTATGAGATTGATCATGTTCTTGTAATAGGAATCACGACTTGCATGTCGATGAGTATGACAACCAACAGGAGCCATTGAAGTGTCCTTGTTTCCCCTTCGGTGTAAAGGGGGCAAGCACATGCCAAGGCATTGGGCAAAGGTTACCATTCTAGTGCAACAAGACCAAGACCAGCAGAGCGGCAGGACGGAGGTCACCGTGGAGCCCAAGACGGCATCATCACTAGTGCTTTTGGCAGCCGAAGACCACCTTTGGTCAGGATAACTTGTACTAGATGTTCCCTTCAAAATGGCCAATTGTTGGCGCCCTTCCCGCTCATTATTTGGGGAGAGGCCCAGGGCCTCTATAAATAGAGCTAGCCACCACAGAGTAGAGGCATCGGGGGGAAACCCCGGACCAAGTAGAACACTCCGCACCAGCTCAAGAACACGTCTCACGAGGCTGTTCTTCCCTGTACTGTTCATCATCAGCCCCTGAGGCAATCCGCCACACCACACACCGGAGTAGGGTATTACACCACAACGGGTGGCCCGAACCAGTATAAATCTCGTGTCCCTTGTGTTGTTCGTCGTTTCCAGCTTAGATCACACGAGGAGATCGGACGTAGATCGGTAGGGGAGAGATCTCCGTGCGCACCCCAGAGTTCGAACCTTAAGGGTCTGCCGGAACCCAAAATCCGACATTTGGCGCGCCAGGTAGGGGTGCGCCGGAATCTTTCTTCCTCTGTTCACGTGTGATCTTCCATCGTGTCCATGGCTGACGCTCGTCGGGCTCGCGCCGAGCGCCGGGCTGCTCTCGCCACCCGCGTCGCCCAGACGGCGCCCGTCGGCGGACGCCCCCGTCATTCCCCATCGCCTGCCACCAACGCCGCCACCGGCCCGGCGGGGAACGAGCAGCAGGCCTCGTCCCAGCATCCTTCGGTGCGGCGGGATGGCCGCACCGCCACCCCGTTGCTGGCTCCAGCTGGTTCATCGTCTCACGCCCGTCGCGCCCCCACGGACGTGCATGCCGCGCTGCTCCTCGCAAGAGAGCTCCTGCACTACCGCCCCATCGACGACCTCTACGAGGACTGGCTCGCCCACATCACCGAGCTCGTCAGCGCCGCCGGGGGCTCCCCTTTGCCATCCCTCTCGCTGCCTCTCCCTCCATTCCGCGCAAGGGGCGAGGATCAGGAGGCGCCTCCACCACCTCCTCCCCAAGAAGGCGCCCTGGCTCCAAGGCGCGTAGCCCCAGGGCGAGACCCTTCGCGTCAGGCGCCAGCGCGGCAAGAAAGGAGCTGCCAGGAGATCCCTCATCCCCAAGAAGGTGCTCGCGCGCTCCCAACGCCGGCGCGCCAAGATCGCGTCCCTACGCCTCCACGCCAAGACCCCGCGCTGCTCCAAGCGGCGACGCGTGGTGATCCCCAGGAGCAGGCCCAGCACCAGGAAAGGGCGCCGCTGGTCACAGCAGGCTGCCGCGCCTTCACCTCCGAGCTACACGGCGTCACATGGCCATGCAAGTTCAAGCCTGACCTTCCCCCTCGCTACGATGGCACGGCGGACCCCGCGGAGTTCCTACAGCTATACGAGCTGGGCATCGAAGCCGCCAACGGAGATGAAAAGGCCATGGCGAACTGGTTTCCCATGGCGCTCAAGGATGGCGCCCGCACCTGGCTCCTAAACCTGGCTCCCAGCACGATCTCCTCCTGGGCGAGATGCGCACCCGCTTCATCACCAACTTCCAGGGCACTCGCGACCGGCCCCCGGCCGTGAGCGACCTGCGCCACATCAAGCAGCTGCCAGGGGAAACCCTGCAGAAATACACCCAGCGCTTCAACAGCGCTCGCCTCAAGATCCCCAGGATAACTGAAGAAGCCATCATCTCGGCCTTCTCTGATGGCGTGCGCAACATCAAGATGAAGGAGGAGCTAGCAATCCATGAAGACCTGTGCACATCCCTAGAGCTGTTCAACTTGGCGACCAAGTCCGCTAGGGCTGAGGAAGGGCGCCTCTCCCTCCTCGAGCTCCCGGCTGCCGACCCAGAAGAGAAAAAGCTCAAGGCTAAGGACATGAAGCAAGGGGGCTGTTGTGCTTGCAGCGGAACCAGACACCAAGCGAGGCAGCGATCAGCCTGAGTCATCCAAGGGCAGCCGATACTGCATGTACCACGACCTCCACACCCACAACACCAACGAATGTCAAGAGCTCAGGGCCGTGCGAGATGGGCGAATCGGCCGATGCCCCGAGCGCAACGACAGGGGCTGTGGCCGAGGTGAAGGACGATGGGAAGACCATGGCCCTCGCCAAGGGTGGCATGACCGACCTCGCGAGGATCACTGGCAGGACCAGCCTCGCTAGGGAGGCTGGAGGGATCAACCTCGTGAGGATCGCCCACACGGCAACGCAGGCCTTCCTCCTCTGCCGCCACCGCCAAGGAGGAACGAAGACCAACATCAAGATGAGGGGGCTGGGGGCTTCCAGGAGCCACGCGCAATCGCTTGCATCTTGGGTGGTGCCCAGGCCCGAGCCTCACAGCGCATCTTCAAGCAGTTTGCTCGCGAGGTGAATGCAGTTCTCCCCAAGCTTGAGGCCATGCACCCTCTCAGGTGGTCTGCGTGGGCTATCACGTTCAGCTCAGTGGATCAGCTCAAGTGCGCAGCAACGGCCGGAGTCCTCCCGATGCTTTGCTTCCCAGTCATCAGCAATGTGCAGGTCACCAGGACCCTCATTGATGGAGGAGCAGGACTCAACGTCCTATCCGTCGAGACGTTCGAAAACCTCCAAGTGTCGTACGACCAGCTTCAGCCAACCAAGCCTTTCTCAGGAGTCACTCATGGTTCCACTGTTCCGATAGGGCAGGTTCGCCTTCTAGTCACCTTCGGGCAGCGCAACAACTACCGCACCGAGCTCATCGACTTCGATGTCGCCCACATTCGCCTGCCGTACAACGCCATCCTCGGGTACCCAGCCCTAGACAAGTTCATGGCAGTGACTCACCATGGTTACAATGTCCTCAAGATGCCAGGAAGCGGCGGAGTCATCGCGGTACCCTGTGAGGAAAGGGACGCAGTGTGCTCACTTGAGCGTGCATTCCAAGCCGCAGCAATCGAAAACCCAGATCACAGGAGCGGAAGACTTCCCGAGGCGACCCTTAAGAAGAAGAAGGTTTCGCCTGGCCCAAGCCATAAGGAGGCAGGCGCCTCCAGAGGTGTTGCGTCAGGATTTGCGCCCGATCAGGGAGCGCCACCCTCTCTCGCATAGGAAGGCACGCCTGGCGCCCTCCTCAGGCAGGGCTCAGGGGCTCTTTCTTGGAGAGCCACCGACTTTGCCAAGGTCGCGAGGGAGGCGCTCGGGCACCACTTGGAGGGGTGCTTCCAGGCATGTTTCCCTCAGGAAGGTACAAGGCAAGTAAGACCAAACACTCAGGAGTTCACCACAAGAAACACCCAGGAGCTACAAGAGTCAAGAGTCATGCGCGGTAGCCGCCGCTCGCCCGCCGTAGCCCCACATCCAGGCGAGGATGGTGGGTTGCGCGTCTGCATCGACGTGCCAGGACTCAACCGAGTCGCGTCCCAGGAGCGCCTCTGGCCTTCGCGTGTGGGGCGTTGCGAGGGTCCACCTCACAGCTATGTTCGCATGCCTTTCGGCCTGCCGAATGCGGTCGCCGCTCATCAGCGCCTACTGAGGAGCGTTCTGCAGGCTCAGGAGGTCAGCCATTGTGCGGTCCTGGCAGAGGTGGAGATGGCCCTCGAAGACCTACCCGTGAACTCGGAGCCTCCCGAGGCTCCTGGGCCTGGGGGCTCGTGAGGATCGACGTCTTCACCGCGCATCGCCCGCTTCTTCAGCATCGCTTCGTCTTCAACGGCATCAGGTGACATCTGCCCAAGTTCAATTTTTAGCTGGGAGCGCCCACAGGGCCGCATCATTCCCAGGCCGCGTGTGTCCGTCCTCGCGGCATGTATATGTTTTGCTTATGCTCTTTACCTACCTTGTTGGGGGCGCCCCTCGGGCTGCATCATCCCCAAGCTGCTCGGGCCTGGCCTAGCGGCGTTTCCTGCATCTACTTAAAATGAATTTGCTCTTTCGCTCTTAATCTGGTTACCATGATTGTCACCTGCTCCTTATCGCGGACTTCTCCGCTCTCATGCAAAGCGCTTGCACGTAAAAAGGGGGGTACCTGAGCATCGCGACTCATGGGCTCCAACTGGCACTCCAGCCCTCACCCCCTGGCCTTGACCCACGGCATCGCGACCTGTCATACCAGCGGCGGCTGAGCTCGCTCGAGGGCCGGGACCTAAGGACGTAGAGCATTTGCATTCTAACCACCCTACAGGAACACACCATTGATAAAGGCCCAGAGCCAGGCGCAACCCGCCTCGAGGTAGGGCCTCGTGAGTCCTGCGCTGGCTCACGGGTGCCTAGATACACCTCTCCTAGCCCTACCGTGCCAGCCACGCATCAGGGCGGGGTTGTACACGCCCCGGGGGCTCCTCCCGAAGGAGGGTGTCGGTGTCAAAACCTACGGATCTCGGGTAGGGGGTCCCGAACTGTGCGTCAAGGTCGGATGCTAACAGGAGACAAGGGACACTTTATTTTACCCAGGTTCGGGCCCTCTCGATGGAAGTAAAACCCTACTCCTGCTAGATTAATATTGATGATATGGGTAGTACAAGAGTGGATCTACCACGAGATCAAGGAGGCTAAACCCTAGAAGCTAGCCTCTAGTATGATTGTGTATGATGATGGTTGTCCTACGGACTACAACCCTCCGGTTTATATAGACACCGGATAGGGTTAGGGTTACACAGAGTCGGTTACAATGGTAGGAGATCTTGAATATCCGCACGCCTAGCTTGCCTTCCACGCCAAGAAAAGATCCTTCCGGACACGGGACGAAGTCTTCAATCTTGTATCTTCATAGTGCTGGAGTCTGGCTGAAGGTATAGTCCGGCTATCCGAACACCCCCTAATCCAGGACTCCCTCAGTAGCCCCTGAACCAGGCTTCAATGACGACGAGTCCGGCGCGCAGATTGTCTTCGGCATTGCAAGGCGGGTTCCTCCTCCAAGTTCTTCAAGAAGATTACAAACACGAAAAATAGTGTCCGGCTCTGCAAAATAAGTTTCCACATATTGCCATATAGAGAATAATATTAACACAAATCAAATCTGTTGACGTATTCCGCAGTGCGTCATAACACTGCGGCCAAGCTCTTTATATAAATTTTTTTCATTGTTCCGCCTCAGCGTGTTCAGCGAGGCGGTTTCCTTGGCACGTCTTGTTAAAGCAGAGATCGTGTGCCCCTTTTAACGGGATTCTCATCAATACGGACATGGGTAACCCAACCGCGCCATTTACCACGGCGCTTGGGAGGCAAGTGAGTTTTATTAGGTAGGTGGGGATGCCTAACCGCACCCGCTTGTATAAAGGGATAAGGATTCACCTTTTTAACCTACGCCTTCTTACTCCTTTGCCAATCCATCTCTCGCGCACTCAAGCTCCAGCGCCCAAGTCCGCTCTTCCTTCCTCAACCTTCTCCAACAATGTCCGGAGCGGGAGGCAAGTGGATGGCCTCCTCCATTACGGAGGCCCAAGTAAAAAAGCTAAGGAAAGCCGGATACTTGTCCAAGGACATCCCGCATCGGCTTCTTGAGAAGGGACAGCTTCTTCCTACCCCAGGGCCCCATGAGAGGGTAGTTTTTCTTCCCCACTTCCTCCGCGGACTGGGCTTTCCACTTCACCCATTTGTCCGGAGGCTCATGTTCTACTACGGCCTGGATTTCCACGATCTGGCCCCGAACTTTGTCCTCAACATCACGGCTTTTATCGTCGTGTGTGAGGCCTTTCTCCGCGTCCACCCCCACTTCGGCCTCTGGCTCAAGACCTTCAACGTCAAGCCCAAGGTGGTGTCCGGCACCCAGGCGGAGTGCGGAGTCGCTATGGCCGGCAAGATGGCCAACGTCCTCTGGTTCGATGGCTCCTATGTGGAGTCCCTAAAGGGGTGGCAGGCCGGGTGGTTTTACATCACCGAGCCACGCGATCTGAAATGGGTCGCAGCCCCCGAGTTCAGATCCGGACCCCCCACGCGGCTCATGTCCTGGAAAGAGGCGGGCCTGTCGTGGGGCAACGAGAAAGAAGTGACTGGGTTGCAAACGTGCATCCAGTCCCTGGTGAACAGGCCAATCCGTCTGATCAATGTGATCCAGGTCATGCTCGTTCGCCGGATCCTCCCGTGCCAACAACGGGATTTTACTTTGTGGGAATTCGACCCGGCGCAGCACCAAACCCTCAGTAGGCTCTTCGACACAACGTATGAAGACGTCTGGAAGGTGCTGACCAAAGGCGCCGAGTCCCCCACATCCGCTTCCGAGGACCGCGGATACAGCTCGCAGCATAATGCCAGCGAGGTGAGCCATCTATACCTTTGACAGGTTTGTTAAGCTCTTCTTCATAGATTAACTCTATGCGGGATCTAAACTCCCTTTACCTTTGACAGGCTTGGCGGGCTATATCTGAACCAATTAACTATCCGGCTCCCCTGCCCGAAGACCCAGCCCCAGCTCTCTTGGTGAAGCTGATGGCTCCGGCACCTTATGTGGTGCCGGAGAAGAAGGCCAAGAAGAAGAAAACCACCGGGACTCGAAAAAGTTCCCGCAACATGGTGGTGACGGACTCGTCATCTGACGAGTCCGCGACACTCTCCTCTCGTGAAAACGAGGAGCAGGAACAAGAAAGCTCTCCCCCCCCCAGCGAGGGGAGAAAAGAAGAAGAAGGCCACCCCAACGGGGAAGGCCGAGGGGTCGAGGAAAAGGAAGACCCCTCCGCCGGACTACTCCCACGACGCCAAAGAGGGCGGAGAGGAGTGGACGGATAGAACCAAGCGTCCGGCGAAATCGTAAGTATTTATATACCAGAGTGACTCATGATATTCTTTTAATGCGCGGCTTTCCCTAATATTGCTCGTGATTTATGCAGCCCGCCCCGGGCCGAACTCGACGATTCATCGAGCGGCTCCCTGGATTCGTCGGACGTGAACTCTGTTCCGCCCGCTGTCTCCCCCTGCAGGGCGGACGACGCCGAAGTGGCGTCCCGCCAAGCTCCAGGGCAGGAGGAGATAGTCCTGGAGGAGCCGCAAGGCAATCCTCCGGACCCCAGGAGTAAAGGGGATGAAACCCCCCAGGGCTCCAAGTCCGGCTTTGTGACGGACACCGCGCCGGACTCGACAGTCCTGGGCCGCGGTGGGCGAACTCCTTCCAAGAGGAATAAGTCATCTGAGCCGGCGACCTCCGTCCAACCAGAGGCGTCGGACAATCTGCTGGAGGTGCTTGAGGGCGCCGCCATCGACGAGGAGCACCGTACTGTTATGAGTACGGTGATCCAAAGGGTTCAGTCCGCCAAGAGCGGACTGACTGAAGCTTGCGCTAGCCTTCTAATAGGCTTCGAGGTAAGTAAAAATATGTCAAATTATTTACCGCATAGACAGTAGCCCCTGATGCTCTGTTCGGTGTTCAGAAAGAAAAGCCGAATAGAGGATCTAGTAATTTTCGCAGGAGTCTAACAACAAAAAGTCAAATATGTGTATGCAGGCTTCGCTGCTGTCCACCGCCGCACTGACTACGTAGGTGGATGTCCTTAAAAAGGACCTCGGGCGGACCGAGCAAGAGCTCAGCCTTGCCAAACGGCAGCTCGAGGAGAAAGAAGGTAAGAAATACCCTAAAAAAGAAAAAAGAAAAAAGGTGCCTATAGAGAGGCTTGATTGCAGAAAGAAATAACAGGATTGTACTGCTTATTGTAGGGGCCACAACCGAGGTGGCAACCCTGAAGCAGGCGCTGGATGAGGCCGGAAAGAAAACGGCTGAGGAGCGCGTCGAGCGAGAAAGGCTTGGGGTTCAGGTCGGTGAGGTGCAGCAAGAGCTGCAAGCTCTCATGAAAAAACATGAGAGTTTGGAGCTTGAGTCAAGAGCGCAAGCATCCGAGCTCGCGTCGGCCCTTGAGACCGCCAAGAGTGCCAAGGCCCAAGCCCAAAAGGCCCTCCAAGAGTTGGAGGAGGTGAAAAAGATAGCAACGGGTAAGGCATTCTTAATGCAAAGTAGGAATATAAAAGTAAACTACCTGTTACTTACCCGAATCCGGAGTTCTCCAGGGGCGTTCACCGATCTTCCCCGCAGCGTATCCGACGCCGCCGCGTTCTACCGAGCTGAAGAGGGCAGCTTGACGGAGAGTGTGTTCTGGTCTCAGTATTCTGAGGCCGGACACCCTGTGCCTTTGAGCGATCAGCTGAAACAGCTGGTCGAGCTCCACAAGGCGGACGAACAGGCCATGAAGGGCTTACTAGTTCGGCTGTGGCCTGGAGAGGCCCTGCCTGGGAGCTATTTCGGGCTGGTGCGGCGGCTGGTGGAGGCCTGTCCACGGCTTGAGGTCATCAAGCGCTCCGCCTGTATTGAAGGTGCCCGGAGGGCCCTTGCCCGTGTAAGGGTACACTGGGGTAAGCTGGACGGAGAGAAGCTGGTGAAGGACGGGCCGCCGCCGGGGAAGGAGCATAGCAAGCCCGAGAACTACTACAAGGAAGTTCTTGCCGGAGCCCGCCTTGTCACGGATGAATGTACTAAAGATGTAGTATTTGAATGAACTCGCTCGTTTGTATCCTGTGCGCTGAAAACTTGTTCATATGCGCTAAGCAATGCTTATTGAATTTAAAATATTATTTTCTATGCGGCCATTTATCAAAAATTGAGAGATGGCCAGTCGTTGGCTTCTGCCCCCATGCCACTAGTGTTGGGGTGTTCGGAATAAACCTGAGGGCTCTTTTTCCCATAGTTGGGTCCTTTGAGGGAGGCGCTCAGTACAACGAACCAGGCAATCGGACTATAATGCTTGAACACTCTCACTTAGCCATAGAACGTTATAATTTTAAATTTCGGCGAAGCCCCTAGTTCGAAAGGCCGAATTCGGGGCGCTATCCACGCCTTTGGCCGGACATAGCCAGCTCCTCGCTCGAAGCGGCATAAGTCTTTAAGGACTCGAAAAACCTCTCGAACAGCGACCGGTCTCATGCCCTATCATGACAGTCTGTTTTAGCTTTCTCCACTGAGGTGCTTAACCCACCTGAACTGGGGCACAATCGCAGTGGTTCTCCTAGTGCTACCTTAGCCGATATAGCGGAACATAAGGCACCAAAACATAGGAGCCGGGCAAACCCAACATCTGACCAAAATCATGATTCGGAGCCGATGCATATAGTGCTATAAGTTCGGGGTGCCGCACTTGTGAAAGTGTACGGACTTCTCACACCAGATAGAAGGGTAATGAAGCCCTTGGCGTGTTTTGCCGTACCATGGTGTACGGTTGCTATCATGTTTTTTTAATTAACATATATATTAAAAGAGGAAAACACAAAAAATAGGCGAAAAGCTATGCATTGTTTATAGAGAGGCTATTTATCAAAGCCGAACAATACAAGTAGTGCGATAAGCAAAAAAGATATTAGACTATTTAACATGTCCTGACCAGGCGCAGGCCGCGGAATTTAGAAACAGATATATCGCTCGAAATAGAGACCACCTGAGAGGCGTAGCTTTGTCTGCTTCCCTCGGTCTTGCATCGTCTGTGCGGCAGCAAAGCCGAACAGGTTATCCAGAGTGTGGAGTCCTGAAAGTAAAAAAAAGTCCGGCAGCCCCTAGTACGTTTGACGCTGTATTGTAAGCATGTCGTTAATGTGCCCCTCCCCCTGTGCCCATGGAATTTCGCGGGCGTAATTGTGTACTCGAGGTACTAGCTCCGCTATGTTGCGATGGCTGGGGTTGGGGCCGTATTGCTACGCTTGCTCCGAACGTGCCAGGCGGTCTTGTTGCAGGTTACTCCAGGCGCGCTTTGCATTGTCCGGCTTTTTAACGGCCAGACTGGAGAGTTGCCTTGAAAGGTTGCTTTGTACTTCCGCTGCGAGGGCCGCCGTGTGCTCCTCCGTGCGGATGGAGCGTTCTGTGTTTCCGTTGACCGTAATTACTCCTGGAGGGCCTGGCATTTTGAGCTTGAGATATGCGTAGTGCGGCACCGCATTGAATTTAGCGAATGCGGTTCGTCCGAGCAGGGCGTGATAGCCACTGCGGAACGGGACTATATCGAAGATTAACTCTTCGCTTTGGAAGTTATCCGGAGATCGGAAGACCACATCAAGTGTTATCGAGCCTGTGCAATTGGCCTCTACACCTGGTATGACGCCTTTAAAGGTCGTCCTTGTGGGCTTGATCCTTGATGGATCTATGCCCATTTTCCGCACTGTATCCTGATAAAGCAGGTTCAGGCTACTGCCGCCGTCCATGAGGACTCTTGTGAGATGAAATCCGTCAATGATTGGGTCAAGAACCAATGCGGCAAAACTGCCGTGACGGATGCTAGTGGGGTGGTCCCTTCAATCAAAAGTGATCGGGCAGGAGGACCATGGGTTGAACTTTGGGGCGACTGGCTCCATCGCGTATACGTCCCGTAGCGCACGCTTCCGCTCCCTCTTGGGAATGTGGGTCGCGTATATCATGTTCACCGTCCGCACTTGAGGGGGAAACCCCTTTTGTCCATTGTTGTTCGGCGGCCTGGGCTCCTCCTCGTCGTCGCTATGCAGCCCCTTGTCTTTGTATTCGGCTCTTAACTTGCCTGCCTGCTTGAACACCCAACAATCCCTGTTGGTGTGATTGGCTGGCCTTTCGGGGGTGCCATGAATCTGGCACGAGCGGTCGAGTATCCGGTCCAAACTGGACGGGCCCTGAGTATTCTTTTTAAATGGCTTTTTCCGCTGACCAGAGTTATATCCTATGAATCTGGCATTTACTGCCATATCCTCATTGCTGTCGCTGCTAACGCGGCGCTTTTGCTTATTTCGACGTGTCCTGCCACTTTTGTCCTTGGTATCCGAATTACCAGGGTTCTTCGATAAGTTGTTGCTGCGAGCTAGCCAGCTATCTTCGCCCGCGCAAAAGCGGGTCATGAGTGTCGTGAGGGCTGCCATAGATTTTGGCTTTTCCTGTCCCAGGTGCCGGGCAAGCCACTCATCGCGGATGTTATGTTTGAAGGCTGCTAGGGCCTCTGTGTCCGGACAATCGACTATCTGATTTTTCTTTGTTAGGAACCGTGTCTAGAATTGCCTGGCCGATTCTTCCGGCTGCTGAATTATGTGGCTTAGGTCGTCGGCGTCCGGTGGCCGCACATAGGTCCCCTGGAAGTTGTCGAGGAATGCGGCTTCCAGGTCTTCCTAAGAACCGATTGAGTCCTCTGGTAGGCTGTTAAGCCAGTGCCGGGCTGGTCCCTTGAGCTTAAGGGGAAGATATTTGATGGCGTGTAGATCGTCGCCACGTGCCATGTGGATGTGAAGGAGATAATCCTCAATCCATACTGTCGGATCTGTCGTACCATCGTACGACTCGATGTTGACGAGTTTGAAACCCTCTGGGATTTTATGATCCATTACTTCATCTGTGAAGCATAGTGGGTGTGCGGCGCCCCTGTACTGGGCTATGTCACGACGCAGCTCGGAAGAGCTATGCCTGTTGTGTTCGGCCCGACCGGATTTATTGTGTCCGGAGTGAAGATCATCACGTGTCGTCGGGCGTCCGCGCGATCCATAGATCGATCTTGTTTGCCTTGTTTTATCCTCCAGTACGTCTTGCAGGTCTGGCTCATTTTCTCGTGCCTTAGTTGAGCGGCACCGGGGCATGGCTTGTTTAGAGGTTCGACAGGCCTCTCTGTCACGGCCGCGAGGTGGCCGGTCTGCCATGTCATGCATTGGTAATGTAGGTGTTTCCCCCTCTAATTGGGGTAGCGGCCTGCACTTAGGATAATTTTTGGAGGGGCGCTCGAGTTCATACTCTTCGGCCGCAAGGACTTCAGTCCATCTGTCAGCTAGCAAATCTTGATCAGCTCTAAGCTGTTGCTGCTTTTTCTTTAGGCTATTCGCCGTGGCTAGAAGCCTGCGTTTAAAACGCTCTTGTTCGGCGGGGTCTGATGGTACGACGAATTCGTCATCGTCGAGGCTTGCCTCGTCTTCGGAGGGAGGCATGTAGTTATCATCCTCAACCTCTCGCTCTGCCGCTCTCTCATGAGGGCTGGCTTCTCCATCTTCCTGCGCCGAATCTTGCTGTATTTGGTGTTCTTCGGCGCTATCCGGGGTAGTATTATCTCCCGTGCCGGAATCACCGTTTTTGCTGTGGCGGGATTTAGAGCGGCGCCGTTGACGCCGGCGTTTTGGCTGTTTTTTCGAGGTGTCATCCTCCGCTGTTCCATCGCCATCTCCATCCTTTGGAGCGTCCACCATATATATGTCATATGACGAGGTGGCGGTCCAGCGCCCTACAGGTGCTGGTTCTTGTTCGTCTCCTCCTTCGTCGTCCATACCGTCGAAGTCTTCGGAGCTGAAGTCAAGTATGTCAGTTAAATCATCGACAGTGGCTATTAAGTGGGTGGTGGGTGGGCTTTGAATTTCTTCGTCGTCCGAATCCCAACCTCGCAGACCATAGTCCGGCCTGGGCTCTCCTGATAGAGAGAGAGACTTGAGAGAATTCAGGATATCACCAAAAGGTGAGTGCTGAAAGGTGTCCGCGGCGGTGAACTCCATTATAGGCGCCCAATCGGATTCGATCGGCAGGGGCACGGGAGGCCCGGAGTTCGGAGAAGAATCCGACTCCTTGGAGTCAAGGGCCGTGCGGAGTACGGGGCTGGCGTTCGGCTCGATCGCCTTCAAGATCGCAGCCCCCGAGGTGACGTCCAACCGTTCATCCTCAAAGAACGCCGCGGGCTTCGAGTCGAGGATCGGGGCCGGTGCGTGTGTGGCCTCCAGGGCACTATTCGGAGGCAGAGCTATATCCTGCCCCTCGAGGTAGTGCGGCGCGCTTGGCTGTGGCTCGAACACGTCGAAGATCAAGTCTCCGCGGATATCTGTCGTGTAGTTTAAGCTTCCAAACCTGACTTGATGGCCAGGGGTGTAGCTTTCAATCTGCTCCAGACGACCAAGCGAATTGGCCCGCAGAGTGAAGCCGCCGAAGACGAAGATTTGTCCAGGGAGGAAAGTCTCACCCTGGACCTCATCATTGTTGATGATTAAAGGAGCCATCGGTCCTAAAAGCGACGACACAGAGGAACTCTCAATGAAAGCACCAATGTCGGTGTCAAAACCGGCGGATCTCGGGTAGGGGGTCCCGAACTGTGCGTCAAGGTCGGATGGTAACAGGAGACAAGGGACACTTTATTTTACCCAGGTTCGGGCCCTCTCGATGGAGGTAAAACCCTACTCCTGCTAGATTACTATTGATGATATGGGTAGTACAAGAGTGGATCTACCACGAGATCAAGGAGGCTAAACCCTAGAAGCTAGCCTATGGTATGATTGTGTATGATGATGGTTGTCCTACGGACTACAACCCTCCGGTTTATATAGACACCGGATAGGGTTAGGGTTACACAGAGTCGGTTACAATGGTAGGAGATCTTGAATATCCGCACGCCTAGCTTGCCTTCCACGCCAAGAAAAGATCCTTCCGGACACGGGACGAAGTCTTCAATCTTGTATCTTCATAGTCCTGGAGTCCGGCTGAATGTATAGTCCGGCTATCCGAACACCCCCTAATCTAGGACTCCCTCAGGGCCCCCTCCCACGTACCAGTGGAAGCACCATGCTCCGCGCTGGCTGACGACACTACCGAGGAGTGGCTATGCCCGTACACATACAGAAGCGCTATGCTCCACGCTGGTGATAAACAACTGAGGGCGGCCCGCGGCTGTACCAACCTCAGGGAGCCCAGAGCTTAGTGTCTGGCACCGTCGCAACACCTCCCCTCGGGAGCGTCGCGTGAGGGGGATGGACACGGGGGCTATGCCCGGGCCTTGCCCGAGCGCACGCCACCCAGCCATGTCCCTCGCACCTGGTCGTCGCGCGCCCCTCCCTGAGCGGAGCCAAGGTATGAAAACACGTTTGAACGTCAAGGGGGACTCCTAAGCATCACGACTCAGGATCCTAACTTGCCACGTAGCCCCTCACTCCTTAGTCCCGTCCTGGTTTCCGGTCGGGGCTAACGGCGGTTGAGGTATGCGCGGGGCCGGGCCCTGCCGACGCAGAACGACAAATCCACTCCTTTGCTCGCCCTTCCCTATTTGTTGCTCGCGCGTCAAGGGGGACTCCTGAGCATCGTGACTCAGGAGCCTAACTTGCCACATAGCCCCTCACTCCTTAGTCCCGTCCTGGTTTCCGGTCGGGGCTAACCGCGGCTGAGGTATGCACGGGGCCGGGCCCTGCCGATGTAGAGCGCAAGCAAGTAGGAGAGGAAAATGCAAATTTCAGGAAATTCAAAGCAAATATTACAAGCCATAGATTGTTTCACGATGGCAAACACAAGTTTAAACGCCTCTGAGAGGCATGGTGCGTGTTGCAGGAATAAAAACATGACAAAAGCCGTGAAGGGATCACTCTCCAGCGACGCCGCCTCCTGTGGTGGAGTCACACTGGGCGACTCCGCCTCCTGAGGCCGCGGAGCTGGAGGCACCGTGCCCGGGCAATATGCTGAAGGCGCGGAACCTCCCCAGCAAAGGCTCGGCTCGGCCTTTCATGGCCTCAGCGGCAACGGCGGCAAGGTCGCCGCTCACGGGTTCCAGCAGTCTGTCGAACTCGACGTTGGGGTCACGCAGGTAGACGTGGCTGAGGACATGCGTCAGCGCCGCAGAAGATAGGGCACGTGCCTCGGCCTCGACCGTGGGGCCAAGGCCGTCCACGACATCTTCAAGCGCACGAACCAGGAAGGGAAGCATCTTGGCGGGGCCGTCCTCCGCACCAGCCAACGGCTCCTCCAAGCCGCTCTCATAAAGCATCTTCAGCGTGGCGCAAGCCTTCTTCTCCAGCTTCGCAAAGGCCGCCCGATCCTCCGCCAGGACCTTCGCCTTGGCGTCTAGCTTGGTCCTCTCCGCCTTCAGCGACCGCTCCAACGTCTCCAATCGGCCGAGGCGGTCATCAAGCTTGGCGTCCCGGTCCTTGACGGCAGCCTCCCGAGCCTTCATCTCCTTCTCCTTCTCCTTCTCCTGGCGGCCATGGACCTCCTTGGCGAGCTCGTCGCGCAGGCCTTGCAGCTCGACCTCCAGCGCCTTGCAGCGGCTCTGGGCAGCCGCAGCGTCGCTCAGGGCAGCGTCGCAAGCGGCCTTGGCTTGGCTGGCGGCCTGCTTCTCCCCATCAGAAGCCGACACGTCCTGGCTCAGTGCTGCTCGGACGGAGGCGGCAGAACGGGCCCAGCCAGAAGCTAGCTCCAGGCGCCCGGCCACTAGGCGAGGGTCCGCGCTCAGAAGATCCTCCCGTAGCTGGCTCAGTTCATTGGCGACCTGGTCCAGGACAGCGGCAGAGGGAACAAAAGAGACAGGAACCAGTGGAGCGGACGGAGAGGACGGCAGCGTGATCATGACTTGGCAGGAAGGAACCCCCTGGCCTTGGCTGCCCCGGCTGCAGCATCGAGCGCAGTTGACTCCAGGGTCAGCGGGGCCACGGGGGCTGACTCCTCACCGAGGCGTCCCAATCGGCCTCGCGAAGACGATCAGGCAGGGGATGCGCGAGCCTCGCTGTCGGGGTAAATGACCACGGGTAGCCTAGCCGGCTCCCCTTGGCACTTCAGAAAAAATTACGAGCCGATCCGGTCTCCAAGAAACCAAGACGAGCGGCCGCCTTCCCCCTGCCGGTTGCCTCTCAGGCCGACTGTCGAAAGGCGGCCTGGCCTTAACCCTCATGAAGAAAGCCGCGGGAGGGCCGGCTCCAAGAAGCCGGCCTCGAGAAGGCCGACTCCAAGAAGCCGGCTCCCACGGCGCGGTCAAGATCGTACCCTCGAGGCCCGCAACCACATAACGGCGATGGGACGGGGCGTGGCTACAGTGGAGCCTGCCACCCCCGAAACCCGGAGCACACCTGGCACAGTGCGCCGTACGGGGTAGCCCTGACCCGTCCGGCGCGGCACTGTTGCCATGATGACTACGGCGCCATCCATGGTGGGTTGTCAGCGCAGCCCGCGGGCGGTGGGCCCCTTTGGGCAGAGAGACACTCGAAGGCGGTCGGGCCTCCCCCAGTCGGCCCAAGACATGGTCGACTTTCCCGAGCCGGCTTGCTCCTTCCCTCGAAGGAGGCGCCCCATTGAGAAGACAAGACGACGTGAGGCTACAGCGATCGCCCGCCAGGCGTCGGCGCTATAGCCACGCTTACCTCGATAAAACCCTCATCATCAGGATTGAGGCAACAGTAATCGGCCGCCGACAGGGCCCTAGGTAGTAGGGCCTGCCTGTCGACCAAGATGCCGGCAGCCGGCGGGGCCCACCAGCCGGCAGGGCCCACCAGCCGGCGGGCCCCAGCAGCCGGCGCGGAAGCCGGCGAGCGTAGACACTGACGGCTGGGACCCGCTCCCAGCCGGATTACCATTGTACCCCCGGGGGGTAGGCCTATATAAACCCCCCGGGGCACCCATGCAAAGGGTTGATCTCATCTAGGTTACAACACACATAGAGAGAAGAGTAGAGCTAGCTTTGCCCTTCTTCTTCCTCTCGCCAAAAAGCTCGAGGAGGACCTTGTAGCTACTTGTACTTGTTCATCGAGTGATCATGCGGAGACCCCGCAGAGCAGCAGTAGGGGTGTTATCTCCACAAAGAGCCCCGAAGCTGGGTAAGATTCGCCGGCGTGCATGTCTTCGCCTTATCCCGCTTCCAGGCACTGGCGACGTCTTACTGGCTCCCACACAGATAAGCCACCCGTTGGCATATGTCGCACCAACCACCCGACATTTGGCGCCCACCGTGGGGCCAGGTGAACTGTCGTCCGGAGACCTGTTCTGGACGGGAACCTTCTTCCTCCCCAGCGAGCGTAGCCAGCCCGGCACGCCCGATGGCGCTTGCCACGACGCGCTGCAAGGCGTCACCAACGCTTGCGCAACAAGCGACCTCGCCGATCCCCTTGGCGAGGCCCTCATCTCCGACAAGCCCGCTTCCGACGCGGGCACCGACCGGCTCGTCGACCTCCTCGGCCAGCTCCACGTCTCCAGTGAGCCTGCCGTGGACTAGGAGTCTGTTGGCTCCACCGATCTAATGCATGTCGACTCCGACACTGCCTTGCCCGACGCCTTCCCCACCAACGTCATGATCTACGACGACCCGCTTCCCCGAGCTGATGCCTGTGACGTTGCCACCGTCGAGGTGATGGTCATCATCCACGGCGGCGCTTCTGGCTAGAAGACGCCCCGCAAGCGGCGATCCATGATCTGTCCATCCCCCTCCCGGCCGATGCTGACGCCGAAGCACTAGAGGCTCGCCGCCTCGCCCTCCTCGCGGAGGGCCGGAAGCTAGCTTCCACGAGACGCCTCACCGAGGCCCACCAGCGCGAAGTCGACCGTGCCGCCTTCGGCACGCCACCTCCTGGCGGGCCAAGCCGAGTCAGCGTCGTCAGACAGCGCGGCGCTGTCATCGCCGACTTGCTTGGAGTCGACCGCCCAGTCTATGCCACCCCACTCGAGAACCTGCGCGCCGCCCAGGCGGCCGTAGACGAGCTGGATGGACTGGGGGCCGAAGAGCTCCCCTGCATGACCAGACGCATCCAGCAGCTAATCGATGCAGCCACGCAGTGGCACGAAGCTGACGTCCGCGAGGAAAGCCCTCCACCGCGCCAAGAGCACGGCGCGACGTCCCGGACGCCGACTGCGGGTAGAACCCGCGCGCGACGCGAGAAAGAGCCGGCTGCCAGCCGAAGCCGAACCCGGATCTCCATCGAGCGAGACACAGAAGGCCACCCTCGAGCCGTAGAGCGGCGGGGCAACCCGCCTCCGCCTCCGCCTCGTGGGGAGAGGTATCCCACCCCACTGCCTGTCACGCATCCAACTCTCGGTGGCCGACTAGCTCGCCGCGAAGGAGTCGGCGAGAACGACGCCCGCCATCAGATCGACCGCCTAGCGCGATCCCTGGCGCTAGAAGAAGAAGATGATGTCGGCCCGCCTTGCTTCGGCCCCCGCATCCGCGACGAGCCCTTCCCCAAAGGGTTCTCGCTCCCAAGAGACACGCCCAAGTACAACGGCTCCGCGAAGCCGGAAGATTGGTTGATCGACTACTCCACCGCAGTACGCATCGCGAACGGCAACAGGCGCGTTGCCGTGAAGTACGTGCCCCTCATGCTTCAGGGCACGGCGCGGACCTGGCTCAACAGCCTCAAGCCATACAGCGTCAACAGCTGGCTAGACTTCACAGAAGCCTTCGTCCGCAACTTCACCAGCACCTACAAGCGGGCTCCCAAGCCCAGACAGCTCTCCTTGTGCGTACAAGGCCCCGCCGACTCCACTCGCGACTACCTCACGCGTTGGGCCGAGCTCCGCAACTCTTGCGAAGGAGTGCACGAAGTGCAAGCCATCAAATACTTCACAGCCGGGTGCCGAGAGGGCACCCTCCTCAAGCACAAGCTCCTGTGCGACGACTCGACTACCCTCGACGAGCTTCTGGTCATAGCGGACAAGTACGCCACTGCCGACTCCTCAATGAAGACTGAACTTCGGGTTGACGTGTCCGGAAAGGTTCTCAACCCGGTGCCCAAGACGCCGGCTGGGGACTCCGGCCGACGCCCGTACCAGAACGACCACAAGCGCAAGGGCCCCCTGCCGCCTTCCACCAGTCGGCAGGTGGCCACGGTCGAGGGTGAGCAGCCCGAAGGGCGGCCCGCACCCAAGAAGCAGAAAGGCGGCCGGCCGGCTTGGCAGCCGGCCTTCTCCTACGAGCAAACCCTCGACGCCCCATGCAAGTTCCACAGCGGCGCGAAGCCGTCCAACCACACAACCCGGAAGTGCCACTGGCTCACCCGAATCTCCAAAGGCAAAGGGCTCGCGCCGCCTCCCCCTGCTGGTCCGCCGCCTCCGGCTCCGCAGCAGCCGGCCGCTCGGCCAGCAGTCGGAGTCGTGCATGACGAGTTCTCCGACGAGCACGCCGCCTATATCGTCTTCACCAGCCAGCCTGAAGACCGGCGCAGCCGGCGCCGAGAGCACCAGGAAGTCAACGCGGTTGCCGCCAACCCCTCCGAGCACATGCATTGGTCAGAAAAACCCATCAGCTGGAGCCGGGCCGACCACCCAGAGGTGATGCCATCTCCCGGCTCTTATGCAATGGTTCTGGATGCCACCCTTGCAACCGACAGACGCACAGCCCGTTTCTCCCGCGTGTTGATAGACGGTGGGAGCAGCATCAACATCCTGTACCTTGACACCCTGAAGAAGCTCAACGTCAAGACGAAGCAGCTCACGCCCACCCGGACTGTGTTCCACGGCATCGTACCCGGCCTGTCCTGCTCCCCCGTTGGCAAGATCAAGATTGATGTCCTCTTTGGGGACAAGGATCATTTCCGCAGGGAGGCCATCTGGTTTGAAGTGGTGGACCTTGAGAGCTCTTACCATGCGCTGCTTGGCCGACCTGCCTTGGCCAAGTTCATGGTTGTTCCCCACTATGCTTACCTCAAGATGAAGATGCCGAGAACCAAGGGCATCATCACCATAGTCGGCGATTACAAGAAATTGGCTGAGTGCGCAGCAGCCAGCAGCCGGCTGGCCGAGTCCCTTGTGATTGCCGAAGAGAAGAAGAAGTTGGACCGGGTCGTGGCCATGGCTGGCAAGCAGCTGGCCCTGTCCCCCGATCCCAAAGAATGTGATGCCCAAGGTTCCTTCCAGCCGGCCAAGGAAACGAAGAAAATACCTCTTGACCCCGAGCACCCGGAAAGGTTTGCCGTCATTGGGGCAAACCTAAACAGCAAATAGGAAGGCGAGCTCGCCGATTTCCTCCCTGAGAATTGGGACATCTTTGCATGCCCCCCCAAGGACATGCCGGGTGTTCCGAAGGATTTCGCCGAGCACAAATTACACGTCCGAGAAGGTGCAAAACCAGTCAAGCAACCCCTCCGCCGACTGTCGGAGGAAAAGAGAAGGATTGTAGGAGAAAAGATAGCCCGGCTTCTGGTTGCCGGCTTCATCATGGAAGTGTTCTTTCCGGAGTGGCTTGCCAACCCGGTCCTCGTGCTGAAGAAGAACAACAAGTGGCGCATGTGTATAGACTACACGAGCCTCAACAAGGCCTGCCCCAAGGATCCTTTTGCCCTGCCAAGGATAGATCAAGTGATAGACTCCACAGCCGGATGCGAGTTGCTGAGTTTTTTGGATGCTTACTCCGGGTACCACCAGATAAAGTTGGACCCGGCCGACCGCCTGAAGACCGCCTTCATCACGCCATTCGGAGCCTTCTGCTACCTGACTATGACCTTCGGCTTGAGGAATGTCGGTGCCACCTTTCAGCGTTGCATGCAGAAGTGCCTCCTCAAGCAGCTCGGTAGAAATGCCCACGTCTATGTGGACGGCATTGTGGTGAAGACGGAGAAGCGCAGCACCTTGCTAGAAGACCTCAAGGAAACATTCGAGAACCTGCGCAGATTCCGGATCAAGCTCAACCCCGAGAAATGTGTGTTCGGAGTGCCAGCCGGCCAGCTCCTAGGCTTCCTGGTCTCCGAACGCGGCATCGAATGCAACCCAGTAAAGATCAAGGCCATTGAGAGAATGGCGATTCCCACCAAGCTGCGAGACGTCCACAAGTTCACCGGATGCTTGGCTTCCCTGAACCGCTTCATCAGCCGGCTCAGAGAGAACGTTCTCCCCTTCTACCGCCTCATGAAGAAGACCACTCACTTCGAGTGGAACGACCAAGCCAACCAAGCTTTTCACGAGCTGAAGAAGATGCTGACCGCGCCGCCTGTCTTGGCGTCGCCGACTGAGAAGGAGCCCATGCTCCTTTACATTGCTGCAACCAGCCGGGTGGTCAGCACCGTCATCGTAGTCCAGCGCCCAGAAGAGGGCCGAGCCCAACCGGTCCAGAGGCCGGTGTACTATTTGAGCGAGGTGTTGTCTACCTCGAAGCAGAACTACCCGCACTACCAGAAGATGTGCTACGGCGTGTACTTTGCCGCCAAGAAGCTGAAGCCCTACTTCCAAGAGCACCCCATCACGGTCGTATGCACCGCCCCGCTCGCCGGGATCATAGGCAGTCGGGATGCATCCGGCCGGGTGGCGAAATGGGCCATCGAGCTGGCCCCTTACACGATCTTCTACCAGCCCCGCACCGCCATCAAGTCCCAAGCACTGGCCGACTTCCTCGTCGACTGGGCCGATACCCAGTACCTGCCGCCGGCTCCGGACTCCACTCACTGGCGCCTGCACTTCGACGGGTCCAAGATGCTCACTGGCTTGGGAGTCGGCATCATCCTCACCTCTCCCAAAGGCGAGAAGCTCAGATACACGCTGCAAATTCACTTTGCCGCCTCCAACAACGTGGCCGAGTATGAGGCGCTCGTACACGGGCTCCGGCTTGCCAAAGAACTCGGCATACGCCGGATCCTGTGTTATGGTGACTCAGACTTGATAGTCCAGCAGTCATCCGGCGATTGGGATGCCAAGGACGCAAACATGGCAAGCTACCGCTTCCTCGTCCAGCAGATCAGCGGGTACTTTGAAGGATGCGAGTTCCTCCACGTACCACGAGCCGACAACGGGCCAGCAGATGCCCTGGCTCGATTAGGCTCCACTCGGCAGGCAATACCAACCGGCGTCTCTCTGCAATGCCTCCTCAAGCCGTCTATCAAGCCGTCTCCAGAGTCCGATTCCATCTTCGTGCCGCCTAGCCCCGATGCAGCCGGATCCGGCTTGAAGAGCCGAGCAGGCGGCCCGGGGACTTTGATAGGCGGCGCGGGGACTTCAGCAGGCGGCTCGAGGACTTCCGTAGTCGCACCCGACCCGGGGACTTCTGAATCCGGCTCGAGGACTGCGGTAGTCGGCCCAGGGACTGCACCAGCACTACAGGCGGCGGCCGACCCCAGCATTTCACAACCCAGCCCGCCCACACTGGTTGCAGTAGCCGCGTTGGCAATAGAAGAAGTCACAGCTCCATCATGGGCCCAGCCCATCCTCAACTTCCTGACAAACTAAGAACTGCCGGCTGACGAGACAGAGGCAAGACAAGTCCAACGCCGAGCCGGAGCATACACAATCGTCAACAGAGAGCTCGTCAGGCGCAGCGTCACTGGAGTCTTCCAGCGATGCGTTGAGCAAGAGAAGGACATAGCAATCCTCAGAGACATTCACCAAGGTGAATGCGGCCACCATGCGGCCTCAAGATCACTAGTCGCCAAAGCTTTTCGCCATGGATTCTTTTGGTCGACTGCTTTGGACGACGCCAAGGAACTAGTCAAGCATTGCAAAGGGTGCCAAGTCTTCAGCTCCAAGCAACACCTGCCGGCTTCGGCACTCAAGACCATTCCCCTCACTTGGCCATTTGCCGTTTGGGGTCTGGACATGGTGGGCCCATTCAAGACGGCGCGCGGCGGCATGACACATCTGCTTGTCGCCGTGGACAAGTTCACCAAGTGGATCGAAGCAAAGCCGATCAAGAAGCTGAATGGGCCGACTGCCGTGACATTCATCGCAGATATAACAACTCGGTACGGCGTGCCGCACAGCATCATCACCGACAACGGCACAAATTTTGCCAAGGGAGCCTTGGCACGTTTCTGCGCGATGCAGGGCATCCGACTGGACTTAGCATCCGTTGCCCACCCGCAGTCAAACGGCCAAGTCGAACGAGCCAACAGCCTCATCCTTTCCGGCATCAAGCCCCGACTGGTCGTGCCACTGGAGCGTTCGGCCGGCTGCTGGCTCGATGAGCTGCCGGCCGTCCTCTGGAGTCTGCGCACTACCCCAAACAGGTCAACCGGCTTCACTCCTTTCTTCCTCGTATATGGTGCCGAGGCGGTCATCCCAACCGACATCGAGTTCGACTCGCCTCGGGTGACCATGTACACGGAAGCGGAGGCCAAGGAAGCACGAGAAGACGGCGTCGACTTGCTGGAAGAAAGCTGGCTGTTAGCCCTCAGCCGGTCAGCCATCTACCAGCAGGGTCTGCGCTGCTACCACAGCCGGAAGGTCAAGCCAAGATCCTTCCAAGAGGGCGACCTTGTGCTCCGGCTGATCCAGCGAACAGCCGGCCAGCACAAACTGTCGGCCCCTTGGGAAGGCCCCTTCGTCATCAGCAGAGCGCTAGGAAACGACTCCTACTACCTGATCGACGCACAAAAGCCGAAGGCACGAAAAAGAGACGACTCCGGCAAGGAGTCGGAACGACCATGGAACGCCAACCTCCTCCGAAGATTTTACAGTTGAAATGCAGTATGTATCATGCTAAATTTTGTACTAAGTACGAGACAATAGGCTCCCCGAGGAGAACTCGGGGACTGCCATCTTTCATCTATGAATGAAGATCATGCTTATGATTATGTCATTACATTTACTTCTCTCGTCCGGCACCGGGTTCGACTAGTCGGCCCGGGGATTGGCCGCCTTAAGTTATATTACAAGTCCTACCCGCGGTCAGACAAGTAGTGTGCCGGCTCCAAAGCCCTCTCTTGCCAAAAGTCGCAGTTCGAAGAATCGGTTGTCCGGCTGGCAAGAGCCAAAGGCAGGAAAGGACGCCCACACGAAAAACGGCTAGGGACTAACGGACTAATATAACAAAAGCCGGTTTTTTCCCACCGCCGACCGACTACAAGAGTAGCCGGCTGGCCGGTTTCCATTCGCTTCGCCACAATCTAAGAAAGCTCGAGTACTTGCCTTCCCCAAAAAAGATAGCCGAGTCCTTCCTTAGCCACAGACTGCAGAGCAGCTGCCGGCTGGGAAGGCAGCAATCAGGGGAAGGCGGCAAAGGAAAGAGCCTAAGGATAAAAAGCATACGAGAATGGAAGCCAAACACATGCATGATTATATTTACACAAAAGGCCTCGAAAAATCCAACATTCAACATAGTTTGAATACACCCCCAGTGGGTGGAACTGCGCAAACTTAATAAAAATTGTTCAAAGAGTAACAAACAGGAAAAAGAAAGACGGCAGATCAAGCCAAGGGAGCGACTAGCGTGTCGGGTAGGTCGGCTGAGACAGTAGCGCCGGCTGGAGGAGTGGCCGGCTGGTGAACCTCGGCATGATCACCGCCTCCCGCAGAGGGCGCACTAGCACGCGCCTCGTTGCTGGAGGCACGGTCATGCTGAGGCTGGCTGGTTGCTTCACCGGCCGGCTCGACGTCTTCGCCCTCCTCCCCTTCTTCGTCTTCACCTTCATCGCTGGAGGCGATCTCCTCTGCCGAGTCTTCACCCTCCGCCGGGTTCAGCCCGAACCACTCCTCCGGCTGGGCGACGTCGTTGTCGTCCACCTCAGGAGCGAAGACGCTGGTGTCGGTAAAATCGGCAAGAGCTGAAGCATGCTGGATGATAGCCGACCGCACCTCCACCAGCTCTTCATCAGCCTCCTCCCGCCAAGTCCTCAGCTGCTCCAAATTCAGCCCGGGGTACCAGGCCCGGACAAACTCCAGCGCCCGCCTGGCGCCAGATCGAGCAGCGGAGGCCTTCCAGGCCTCGAAGCGGCCAACTGCCACCTCCAGCCAGTCGGCAGTCTGGCTCGGGGTGCGGGGAATCACCTCGCCTGGCCAGAGGGCGGCCAGCACCTGCGCTCCAGCACGTTGGAGGCGGCGGAGCATGCGGTGTGCCGGCTACAGCCGGGCTTGGATCGCCAAGAGCTGCTCCTCAAGTGTCCGGCTCGCGTCCGGCGCGATCTCAACCCCCGCCTGCCGGCGTGCCTCGCGGTAGGGCTCGATGGCCTGGGTGGCCGCGACGGAGTGGCGGGGGAAGTAGTCTGCGCAGAGAACAAAAGCAGCGCAAAGCAAAAGACAAATCAAAGGGCAAGGGGGCGAGCAAAGAGTAAGGGAGGCGGCTTACCGTCGATCAGATCCTCGATCCGGCTGTAACCCTCGCTCAGCGCTTGCTTTGCCTCAGCCCAGCCCGCCGCTTCGGTCTCAAACTCAGCTTTGAGGGCGGCCTCGCTATCTCGCGCCTCCTTCAGGGCCGCCTTGTGGCTCTCCTCCTGGCCAGCCAACTTCTTGGCCAGGCGGTCACGCTCCTGGACTAAGGTTTTGAGCTCGGCCTCCTTGGCGCGAAGGGCAGTCTGGGCCCCGCCGAGCTGCTCCCTCAAGTCGGCATTGGCCCCTGCAAGCATGAAGACAAAGGAAGAAACACTAAGGAAGAAGTCGTCGGGGAAGATCCGACCCGACTGCTCAGCAGTCGGCCCGGATCTCGGGGACTACACCCAATGGGTGCGCTGACGCGCCCCCACAGGATATGAATAAAACGGAGCACGCACTTCGGCTGTTGGTCAGATCCTCGCTCCTCTGGCGCAGCTCCCGAGCCTGGGAGTCGAAGGTGGCAGCACTCCGGTTATGGTACTCCTGGAAGATCAGACAGGATGCAAGAATAAGATAACTATCAGGACCTAGTAAGTTCCGAGCCGCCTGCTCAGCAGCCGACTCGGAACTCGGGGACTACACCCAGTGGGTGCGCTGACGCGCCCCCACAGAAGAAATCAAAAAGGTAAAGCAGCCAAGGCCAAAAGACTCACCCGAACGACGGCCCGCGTCGCAAGGAATCGCGAGTATATCGCTGCAGCGCGGTGGCATGGGCCTGAAGCCGGTTCCAGACCTCCTGGGCCGACGCGTTCAGTTCGCCCGTCTCCTTGTTGGGCGCCCACTCGGACGTGCTGGAGCTGGCCGCCTCCAAGGCCTCCGTCGTCTGGCTGGCGGTCGCAGCTCTGTCTGGCTCCGGCACGAAGGTGGCTTCCCCCGCGCGCCGGCGTGATGACGGCTGCACCACCAGGCCGGCTCCTGCTGCCGGCTCGCTCCCGGCCGGCTGCACCGGCGCCGCAGCCGGCTGGCCGCCCTGGCCCGCTCCAGTCGGCGCCGTCCGCGGCACCTCCTCCAAGATGACCACATCATCCTCCCTCCGCTCCGCCGCCGCCTGGCCGCGGTCGGCTTCCTCAGACGGAGGCACGGGGCGTTGGGAGCCACACTCCGCACGGGGATGACGAGCTGTGGAGGCCGGTTGCGCGAGGCCTCCGCCTGGGCCTTGGCCGTTGCGTCGGCCTGCTCCTTCGCCGCCTGGGCAGCTCTCCGCTTCGACGCTTCCCGCTCCTCCCGCGCCTCCTGCGCGTTCCGCGTCGTAGCCTCCATGAGGTCGGCGCGGGGGTCCACACGGCGGGAGCTCGAAGACCCTCCGGCCGAGTCAATCACGGAGCCGGCAGGACCCCGTTCAAGGGAAAGCGGCGCCCTGGCCGGTCGACCAAGAAAGGATTTATAAAAGAACTTCAATCAAAGAGCACGACAAGAATGCAAAACGATTGACACTTACGCCGAAACCGCCTGCGTCCGCTTCACGACCTTTTGGAAGCGGGCCGCCTTCGCGGCCGCCTCGTCCCGCTTGGTAGCCGCGGCGGTGCCCCTGGGCTTCTTCGGCCGGCTGCCGAAGTAAGTCGACACAGCCCAGCGCTTCGGCGTGGCGCCACGGGCGGCCGGTGCGGCAGAAGAGCCCGCGCCTTGAGGATCCGACGCCGGCTGGCGGTGCGAGACGACTTCGACCTCGTTGTCGTCCGCCCAGTCCTGGAGGCCGGCTCCGAGCCCCGCGCCGCCTACCTCGCCACCTTCCCCCGCGGCGGCGGCCTCCATAGCGGCCGCTCCAAGGTCCGGATCATCGACGTCATCTACCGTACGGTCGGGGAGAAACGGGCGCTCCGCCCCTGTGGCCCCGGCCGCAGGCGATAGAAGAGGATTCAGCAGAAGACAAGCCGGCCGGTCAGAAGCCGGCTACCAAGCGACCGACTACAAAAAGAAAAAGAAAGAAGAAATACTTACGGCAGGCGGAGGTTTGGCGCGAGAGTACGGCTCCTTGCCGAATCGCCAATCCTCGGCGAGCTTGCACTTGGCGATGTAGTTCACTAGGTGGGACACCTCGGCGTGAGGCATCTCCCTGGTGCTCAGCCGGCACGGGTCGAAGCGGTCGCTCATCTGGCAGATCATGTGCGGCCGACCTTGGAGCGGGAGTACCCGACGCTCCACGAAGGCGGCCACCAGGTCGGCTCCGACCAGGCCCTCCGACTGGACCATCACCCGGAGGCGGGCGACGGCGGCGTTCCCGGCCTGGGACAGCGTCCTGGCATGGTAGCTCCATGAGGTCGGCCTCGAGGCCGGCGGGCCGGCTACGTAAGCCGGCAGGTTGACAAAGTCGCCTTGTGGGACGACGTTCCTCACGTAGAAGTAGGACTTCTGCCAGAGCTTCACCGACTGGATCAGCGGGATGGATGGGAACGGATTGTTCTCACCCGTCCGCCTCATGGCAATGTAAGCTCCGCATGGGGCGGGCACGCCCGCGACGACGGTGCCGAGTTTGCTCTGGAAGAACTCTCCCCAGAGCTCTATGGTGGGGAGGATGCCAAGGAAACCCTCGCAGAGGGTGACGAAGGCCGACAACAGCATCACGGCATTGGGGGTGAGGTGATGCGGCTGAAGATGGTAAAACTCGAGGAATGAGCGGAGGAATCCGCTCGCCGGGAGGCCAAAGCCGCGTATGCAGTGCGAGCGGAAAACCACCCGCTCGCCCTCCTCCGGCGCCGGCGATATCTCCTCCTCAGGCGCGCGCCAAACCCGCACGTAGTTCTCGCCGGGCAGACACCGCGTCCGGCGGAGGAACTCGACGTGCTCGTCGAGGACGTTGGAGCCGTCCCACGAGCTCGACAACGCCATTGGAGCGGCGCGGTGAGAAGCAAGACGCGGTGGCGGCGGAACGGCGCGGCGAAGAGGTGCTGCGACGGCGGAGAGAGAGAAGAAAGAAGACGAGGAAGGGTGGAGCGAGGGAGAGCGTGCGAGCCTCTGCCGCTCCCTCTCCTCCCCCTACTTATAGGCCCTCGCGGCGGAGCCGAGGAGGCGTGGTGTGGGGGACGTGGTATTAACTGCGCCCACTCCCCCACGTCCCGCAATTACTGCGCCTTGACAGCGTGGCGAAACCGCCACGGGAAGGCAAACCGTCCACCCTGGGCCGTAGAAGATCCGCGCCTGGGCCGAGGCCAGGCGTGGCGAGCCCGGGCCTGCGGCGACGTCCCGTCGCGCACGCGCCATGGCAGGCCTTTTCTGCCATGTGACACGCTGGGAGGCACGCGGTCAGCGCGCGAGTTGTCCCACATTCCCGTTGACGAGACCACGGCACCCATCCAAGGCGGCGCGCTTAAGCAGAGCCGACTCCTAGCTGCCGGCTCCTCAAGATAGGAAGCTGACCGAGCTTCTCGTTCCCCTTGCCAACCTCGAAGCTCGACCAGCTTCGGGGACTACTGTCAGGGTAAATGACCACGGGTAGCCTAGCCGGCTCCCCTTGGCACTTCAGAAAAAATTACGAGTCGATCCGGTCTCCAAGAAACCAAGACGAGGGGCCGCCTTCCCCCTGCCGGCTGCCTCTCAGGCCGACTGTCGGAAGGCGTCCCGGCCTTAACCCTCATGAAGAAAGCCGCGGGAGGGCCGGCTCCAAGAAGCCGGCCTCGAGAAGGCCGACTCCAAGAAGCCGGCTCCCACGGCGCGGTCAAGATCGTACCCTCAAGGCCCGCAACCACATAACGGTGATGGGACGGGGCGTGGCTACAGTGGAGCCTGCCACCCCCGAAACCCGGAGCACACCTGGCACAGTGCGCAGTACGGGGTAGCCCTGACCCGTCCGGCGCGGCACTGTTGCCATGATGACTACGGCGCCATCCACGGCGGGCTGTCAGCACAGCCCGCGGGCGGTGGGCCCCTTTGGGCAGAGAGACACCCGAAGGCGGCCAGGCCTCCCCCAGTCGGCCCAAGACATGGCCGGCTTTCCCGAGCCGGCTTGCTCCTTCCCTCGAAGGAGGCGCCCCATTGAGAAGACAAGACGACGTGAGGCTACAGCGATCGCCCGCCAGGCGGCGGCGCTGTAGCCACGCTTACCTCGATAAAACCCTCACCATCAGGATTGAGGCAACAGTAATCGGCCGCCGACAGGGCCCTAGGCAGTATGGCCTGCCTGTCGACCAAGATGCCGGCAGCCGGCGGGGCCTACCAGCCGGCGGGCCCCAGCAGCCGGCGCGGAAGCCGGCGAGCGTAGACACTGACGGCTGGGACCCGCTCCCAGCCGGATTACCATTGTACCCCCGGGGGGTAGGCCTATATAAACCCCCCGGGGCACCCATGCAAAGGGTTGATCTCATCTAGGTTACAACACACACAGAGAGAAGAGTAGAGCTAGCTTTGCCCTTCTTCTTCCACTCGCCAAATAGCTCGAGGAGCACCTTGTAGCTACTTGTACTTGTTCATCGAGTGATCATGCGGAGACCCCGCAGAGCAGCAGTAGGGGTGTTATCTCCACGGAGAGCCCCGAAGCTGGGTAAGATTCGCCGGCGTGCATGTCTTCGCCTTATCCCGCTTCCAGGCACCGGCGACGTCTTACTGGCTCCCACACAGATAAGCCACCCGTTGGCATATGTCGCACCAACCACCCGACACTCGCTGTCTTCTTCCCCAGCGGATGAGGGCGCCACCCCGGCAGATGGACTTGCCCCAAGCAGGGCCGCAGAAGCCCCTCTCAACCTCTTTGTTGCAGGTGCTGGCCTGGCAAAAGAATGCAGACGTCAAGCCTCGACGGCAGAAACCAAGCAAAGCACGAATCGAGCACTTACTGGTCGTCGCTCGCGGACTCAAGCAGCTTTCGACCAAACTTGAAGCCCGAGAGCCTGCAGCTGGGGTCACCCTCGGGAGGCCCGGAAGCAGGAGGCACGTCAGGAGGGCTGGAGCTGGCCTCAGACCGCCCAGGGAGCAGGGCAGACCCTGGGGGAACCAGCCCCGACCTGCCCTTCCTTGTGACCAAGGGAAAGACCTCCCCTCCTCGCCGGGCGCCGACCTCGTCGTCGTCCGGCATGGAGCGGAGGGCCCGGGACCTGCGCCGAGGGAAGGACTCCCCCGACTCCTCGCCAGTCGCCTCAGAGTCAGACTCTTCCTCCTCCACCTCTTCTTCCCCCTTACTCCCGCTGGAGCTGCCGGAGGACACGTTCACCATCGCCAGCGCCGCCAGATCCTCAGGAGCTTCCGCGGGCACCAGCCCCTCACCATTGAAGGTGGGCATGGTGTCACCACTTGCTCCCAGTCATCGCGAAGGAACAGGGGGACGAGGGCGCTCACCGGGCTTGCCACGTCTCCCCCGACCAAGGAATGGAGGGCCGCAACCAGATTCTCGTCGGTCAGGGCCTCGGAACTTAGGCGCAAGGCGGCGTCCGCTTCCCCAAGCCTCCACAATGGGAGCGAGTGCTCCTGGAGTGGAGCCACCCGGTGCTCCAGGAAGTCTCTCAGGAGCGTGGCCCCGGTCAACTTCACCGCCCCTAAGTTGCTTGGCCTCAGGTCCGCGTTCATCCTCTTCAGCACCGCCTTCGCACGGGGGTCGATGAGCTCCGTGCGGGACCACGCGTCAACAGCCTTGGGCTGCCCGTAGGCAACACCAGACGGGGGTGGATGCGCCCGACATCCACCATGACCCACTTGCTCCGAAAGCCTTCGATCCTCTTCCCAGGCTTCGAGATAGCATTGGAGTTGGAGTACGCGATGAAGCTCGCGCATGCAGAGCTATGGCCACGAGAAACCCGAAGGGAGAAATAGTGGCGCAACAAGGCCACCGAGGGCTTCACCCCAACGTGAGCCTCACTTTAGTAAGCAAAAATCGCCAGGAGAAGAACAAAGTTGGGGTGGAGATGCAGAGCTTGCAAGTTGTATTGGCGGAGAACAGTAAAGAAGAACTCAAAGAAAGGAGGCACCATACCGGCGATGATGGCGCTCACAAAGAGTGGATAGAAGGTGCTCCCCTTGCCCTCAGGCTGGTCGGAGCCGGCCTTGAGCATGGTCGCCCCCGTGCTGCCATGCGCCACCGCCATCAGGCGCGTGAGGGCGAGGTTCTTCTCCGACATGTTCGGGGAATCCAGAGCCGGCGAGTACCAGGCCTCGGTCGCGGACTTGTGAGGCGCCATGGCGTGTCGGATGAGAAGGATTGGGACAGATCTGGAGGATTTTGGGAGCAAGAAGGAGAAGGGTGAGAAAGGGGATCTGGGGCGAGACGAACGAGAACAAAGCAAGTAAGTATGGCCCGGGCACCTCTTTGGTCAGATGGACAGTTGTCGAGGCGTCGTGGGAAGCGCAGACGCCCACGTCCAATCAATCGCCACGCGGCGCCCAAGGCCGCAGGCTATTACGGCCCGCGGCACTTCGCGCTTGCCCCTTCGCTTCTCTGCTAAGCCAAGCCCGGGCGCGCCTTGGGCCCGGGGGCTACTGTCGGCGTTCTGGGAACGAGGGTCCCCAGAATTGCCTGCCTGCAGCTTGCGGCATGGCTCAAGTGGGGGCCCAGCGCGGCCCATCTTCATCAGCCCAGGCTCAAGACCCTCGTGAGGGGCCAAGCCTCGTGGGGCGGACGACAGGAAGCTTCCTCAGAGGCAGACTCATCAGGCAGGCTCGCAAGGGGGCGGAGAGATCAAGGCAGGGGTACCTCGCGAGGAACCCGTGACGCAAGCCATGACGATCGAGACCAGGCGGGCGCCGGCCTGTGCAGTGTCCTTGTTTTCCCTTCGATGCAAAGGGGGCAAGCACAGGCCAAGGCATCGGGTAAAGGTTACCATTCCGGTGCAACGAGACTAAGACCAGCAAAGCGGCAGGACGGAGGTCACCGTGGAGCCCAAGACGGTGTCATCACCAGTGCTTTTGGCAGCCGAAGACCACCTTTGGTCAGGATAACTTGTACTAGATGTTCCCCTTCAAAATGGCCAATTGTTGGCGCCCTTCCCGCTCATTATTTGGGGAGAGGCCTAGGGCCTCTATAAATAGAACTAGCCACCACAGAGTAGAGGCATTGGGGGGAAACCCTGGACCAAGTAGAACACTCCGCACCAGCTCAAGAACACCTCTCGCGAGGCTGTTCTTCCCATGTACTGTTCATCATCAGCCCCTGAGGCAATCCACCACACCACACACTGGAGTAGGGTATTACACCACAACGGTGGCCTGAACCAGTATAAATCTCGTGTCCCTTGTGTTGTTCGTCGTTTCCAGCTTAGATCACACGAGGAGATCAGACGTAGATCGGTAGGGGAGAGATCTCCGCGCGCACCCCAGAGTTCAAACCTTAAGGGTCTGCCGGAACCCGAAATCCGACACATGCTCTGCGTGGCCCTGTGTTTCTTCGCGCCGCCTTGGGAATCCGGCGCGGCAGAAGAGCTCGCGCCCTGCTGGCCGACTCCTGGCTGGTGGCGCGAGGCGACTTCCCCCGCGTCGTTGTCAGGCCAGTCCTCGAGGCTGGCTCCGAGCCTTGGGCCGCCTGCTTCGCCGCCTCCCCCCTCGGCGTCGTCCTCCAAGGCCGCCGCCCCCAAGTCGGGGTCGTCGACGTCGCTCTCCGCCCGGTCGGGGAGGAATTCGCGCTCCGGCCCCGCGGCGCCGGCTACTGGCTGGAGGGAGGGCTCTGGCCAAAGGCCGATTGGTCAAGCTGGACAAGACGGACTCGGCAACAAAGAGTTAGAGAAAAAAGAAAAAGAGACAACTCACCATGGGCGGAGGGTTGGCGCGTGAATACGGCTCCCTGCCGAACCGCCACTCTTCCGTGAGCTCGCAGTTCGCAAGATAGTTCACCATGAAGGCTACCTCCGCGTGAGGCATCTCATTGGTGCACAACCGACTCGGGTCCCGATGCCCGCTTGATGACCCACAAGTATAGGGGGTCTATCCTAGTCCTTTCGATAAGTAAGAGTGTCAAACCCAACGAGGAGCAGAAGGAAATGATAAGCGATTTTCAGCAAGGTATTCTCTGCAAGTACTGAAATAAGTGGTAACAGATAGTTCTGTGATAGGGTAATTTGTAACGAGCAACAAGTAACAAAAGTAAATAAAGTGCAGAAAGGTGGCCCAATCCTTTTTGTAACAAAGGACAAGCCGGAACAAACTCTTATATAAGGAAAAGCGCTCCCGAGGACACATGGGAATATCGTCAAGCTAGTTTTCATCACGTTCATATGATTCGCGTTCGATACTTTGATAATTTGATATGTGGGTGGACCGGTGTTTGGGTGTTGTTCTTACTTGAACAAGCATCCCACTTATGATTAACCTCTATTGCAAGCATCCCCAACTACAACAAAAGTATTAAGGTAAACCTAACCATAGCATGAAACATATGGATCCAAATCAGCCCCTTACAAAGCAACGCATTAACTAGGGTTTAAGCTTCTGTCACTCTAGCAACCCATCATCTACTTATTACTTCCCAATGCCTTCCTCTAGGCCCAAATAATGGTGAAGTGTTATGTAGTCGTCGTTCACATAATACCACTAGAGGCTAGACAACATACATCTCATCAAAATATCAAACGAATACCAAATTCACGTGACTACTAATAGCAAGACTTCTCCCTTGTCCTCAGGAACAAACGTAACTACTCACAAAGCATATTCATGTTCATAATCAGAGGGGTAATAATATGCATAAAGGATCTGAACATATGATCTTCCACCAAATAAACTAACTAGCATCAACTACAAGGAGTAATCAACACTACTAACAACCTACTAGCACCAATCCCGGACTTGGAGACAAGAATTGGATACAAGAGATGAACTAGGGTTTGGAGATGAGATGGTGCTGGTGAAGATGTTGATGGAGATTGCCCTCTCCCGATGAGAGGAGCGTTGGTGATGACGATGGCGATGATTTCCCCCTCCCGGAGGGAAGTGTTCCCGGCAGAACAGCTCTGCCGGAGCCCTAGATTGGTTCCGCCAAGGTTCCGCCTCGTGGCGGTGGAGTCTCATCCTGAAAGGTTGCTTCTTTATTTTTTTCTCGACGAAAGACTTCATATAGCAGAAGATGGGCATCGGAGATCCACCAGGGGGCCCATGAGGTAGGGGGCGCGCCCTAGGGGGGTGCCCCCACCCTCGTGGACAGGGTGTGGGCCCCCTGGTCTTCATCTTTGGCGAGGATTTTTTATTATTTATTATAAGATATTCCGTGGAGTTTCAGGACTTTTGGAGTTGTGCAGAATAGGTCTCTAATATTTGCTCCTTTTCCAGCCGAGAATTCCAGTTGCCGGCATTCTCCCTCCTTATGTAAACCTTGTAAAATAAGAGAGAATAGCCATACATATTGTGACATAATGTGAAATCACAGCCCATAATGCAATAAATATCGATATAAAATCATGATGCAAAATGGACGTATCAACTCCCCCAAGCTTAGACCTCGCTTGTCCTCAAGCGAAAGCCGATAACAATAAATATGTCCCATGTTTAGAGGTAGAGGCGTCGATAAAAATAAAATACGGACATGAAGGCATCATGATTATTCTCATAACAGCAACATATATAGATATTGTCATATGATTACTTATGTTCAAGTGATGATCTATTCACAATGCAAAAGTATGAATCAGAAACCTTATTGAGAACCAACAAACTATAACCTTAGTCATTGAAGCAATTGCAATTTATCATAACATCAGAAAGAGTCTATGTCAGAGCTAAAAAGCAAGTCCACATACTCAACTATCATCTAGTTCTTTATAATTGCTAACACTCACGCAATACTTGTGGTTACGGAGTTTTAGTCGAACATAGAGAAAGATAGGGGCTTATAGTTTTGCCCCACAACCTTTTACCTCGAGGGTAATGTCAACAATAATAACTCATGCTCCCCTACATCCAATTAGATATATATATCAGGTTCTTTCCAACATGCTGGGCTTGCCAAAGGATAAAATGAAAAAGGAAAGGTGAAGATCACCGTGACACTTGCATAAGGTAGAAGATAATAATAAAAGATAGGCCCTTCGCAGAGGGAAGCAGAGGTTGCCATGCGCTTTTATGGTTGGATGCATAAAATCTCAATGCGAAAGAACGTCACTTTATATTGCCACTTGTGATATGAACCTTTATTATTCAGTCCGTCGCTTTTATTACTTCCACATCACAAGATGGTATAAAGCTTATTTCTCCCACACCAATCAATCATACATATTTAGAGCAATTTTTATTGCTTGCACCGATGACAACTTACTTGAAGGATCTTACTCAATCCATAGGTAGATATGGTGGACTCTCATGGCAAAACTGGTTTAAGGGTATTTGGGAGCACAAGTAGTATCTCTACTTGGTGCTGGGAATTTGACTAGCAAGAGGGGGAAAGGCAAGCTCAACATGTTGGAGGGTCCATGACAACATACTTTATCTCAGATATAAGAAAACATAACTCATCATGTTGTCTTCCTTGTCCAACATCAACTCTTTAGCATGTCATATTTTAATGAGTGCTCCCAATCATAAAAGATGTCAATAATAGTGTATTTATATGTGAAACCTCTCTTTCCTTATTACTTCCTATTAATTGCAACGATGACCAAAGCTATGTCCGCCAACTCCCAACAACTTTTAAATCATCATACTCTTCCTATGTGAAGTCATTACTCTCAATAGGATCAATATGAAATTTTGTTTCTTTTTTTATTCTTTTTCTCTTTTCTTTTATTCACCCAAGATCATAGCAAGAAAATAAAGCCCTTGACTCAACACTAATCTTTATTATATAGCTCACGGACTCAATTACATAGAGAGATCATAAGGCAAAACTAAAAACTAGATCATGCCATAAACTTTATTCTACTAGATCAAGATACTACTAATAGGATCGAACTAAGAAAATAAAGATAGGAGTTGTGATGGTGATACGATACCGGGGCACCTCCCCCAAGCTTGGAAGTTGCCAAGGGGAGTGCCCATACCCATGTGATTATGTCTCCTTCTTTATTGTTGGTGAAGATGGAGGTGATGGATAGTCGCACATCGAGCGTAAGAGGTCCTCTAGCTTGCGAATAATGCCCTTGAGTGCAAAGATATGCTCCTTCAACAAAATATTTTCACTTGTGAGATACTTGTTTTGAATACGAGTTAGCTCAGTCATCTGGAAAGCTTCGATCTCAGTTGGGGTAAGAAGGTTGTGATCAAGTTGAAGGATGTCTTCTGTTGCCGGAGCTTGGTTCTCCGTGGCCTTCTTGATCCCTTCATCCTTGTTGATCTCCATGGGTTCTTCCCTCTTCAGCTCTATCTTCATTAGCCAAGCATCTTTGTCACCATTGTTGGAGGAGGGGGTCGACATGATGCCTGGCCTTGACAACCCTGACAGAGAACATCCCAAAACAAGAACAGAGGAGATTTGCGTGATACGGGAGTCAAAACCTTCGAGAGAATATATAATGAATTTTTACCGACCAAAATATGTATCGTGCAAGAAAATGGAGTCCGGAAGGCACACGAGGTGCTCACGAGGTAAGGGGCGCGCCCAGGGGGTAGGGCGTGCCCTCCACCCTCGTGGGCCCCTCGTGTCCTTCCCGGACTGGTACTTATTTTTCTATTTTTCTAAATATTCCAAAACGGAGAAATATTGCCTTAAAAATTGTTTTGGAGTCGGTTTACTTACCGTACCACATACCTATTCCTTTTCGGAGTCTGAAACATTCTGGAAAGTGTCTCTTATGTATTCCTCCGGGGTTACGGTTTCAATAATATTGGTTTCAACATTTATGGGATTACCTGAGATATAATCTTTAATTCTTTGACCGTTAACCACCTTCGGATTTGTGCCTTCGAACCTGTTGATTTTTATGGCACCGGAACGATAGACCTCCTCGATAACGTAGGGGCCTTCCCATTTAGAGAGAAGTTTTCCTGCAAAAAATCTTAAACGAGAGTTGTATAGCAATACATAATCACCTACGTTAAACTCACACTTTTGTATTCTTTTGTCATGCCATCTTTTGACTTTTTCTTTAAACAACTTGGCATTTTCATAAGCTTGGGTTCTCCATTCATCTAGTGAGCTAATATCAAATAACCTCTTCTCACCGGCAAGTTTGAAATCATAGTTGAGCTCTTTAATAGCCCAATATGCCTTATGTTCTAGTTCGAGAGGTAAGTGACATGCTTTTCCATAAACCATTTTATATGGAGACATACCCATAGGATTTTTATATGCAGTTCTATAGGCCCATAATGCATCATCAAGTTTCTTGGACCAATTCTTTCTAGACCTATTGACAGTCTTTTGCAAAATTAATTTGAGCTCTCTATTACTCAATTCTACTTGACCACTAGACTGTGGGTGATAAGGAGATGCAATTCTATGATTAACATCATACTTAGCAAGCATTTTACGGAAAGCACCATGAATAAAGTGTGAACCACCATCAGTCATTAAATATCTAGGAACTCCAAACCTCGGGAAAATAACTTCCTTAAGCATTTTAATAGAAGTGTTATGATCGGCACTACTAGTTGGAATAGCTTCTACCCACTTAGTAATTTAATCAACAGCAACTAGAATATGTGTATATCCATTAGAGGCAGGAAAAGGTCCCATATAATCAAAGCCCCAAACATCAAATGGTTTAATAACAAGTGAATAACTCATAGTCATTTCTTGACGTCTACTAATATTACCAATTCTTTGACATTCATCACAAGACAAGACAAACTTACGGGCATCCTTGAAGAGAGTAGGCCAATAAAAACCAGATTGCAATACCTTATGTGCAGTTCTATCTCCAGCGTGGTGTCCTCCATAAGCTTCGGAGTGGCACTTGCGTAGGATCTGTTCTTATTCATGCTCAGGTACACAACGTCTAATAACACCATCTACTCCTTCTTTATAAAGATGTGGGTCATCCCAAAAGTAATGTCTCAAATCATAGAAGAACTTTTTCTTTTGTTGGTATGTGAAGCTAGGTGGTATGAATTTAGCAATGATGTAATTAGCATAATCAGCATACCAAGGAGTACTATGAGAAGTACTTATAACATTAAATTGCTCATCAGGAAAGCTATCATCAATTGGTAGTAGGTCATCAAGAACATTTTCTAACCTAGACAAGTTGTCTGCAATGAGGTTCTCAGCTCCTTTTCTATCAACGATATGCAAATCAAATTCTTGTAGCAAGAGAACCCATCTAATAAGTCTAGGTTTAGCATCTTTCTTTTTCATAAGATATTTAATAGCAGCATGATCAGTGTGAATAGTTACTTTAGAATCAATAATATAAGGTCTGAACTTATCACAAGCAAATACAATTGCTAAAAGTTATTTTTCAGTAGTAGCATAATTTCTTTGAGCATTGTCTAGAGTCTTACTAGCATAATGAATACCATTTAATTCCTTATCAACTCTTTGCCCTAGAACAACACCTACAACATAATCGCTAGCATCACACATAATTTCAAAGGGTAAATTCCAATCAGGTGGCTGAACAATAGGTGCAGAGACTAATGCTTTCTTAAGTATTTCAAATGCTTCTACACAATCATCATCAAAGACAAATGGTATATCTTTTTGTAATAAATTAGTCAGAGGCCGAGAATTTTTTTAGAAGTCCTTAATTAACCTCCTATAAAATCCGGCGTGACCAAGGAAACTCCTTTGATGTCCTTGGGACATGGCATCTTTTCAATAGCATCAACCTTGGCTTTATCAACTTCAATACCTCTTTCAGAAACTTTATGCCCCAAGACAATACCTTCATTAACCATAAAGTGACACTTTTCCCAATTCAATACAAGATTAGTTTCTTCACATCTCTGCAAAACTCGATCAAGATTGCTCAAGCAATCATCAAAAGAGGATCCATAGACGGAAAAGTCGTCCATGAAAACCTCACAAATCTTTTCACAAAAGTCAGAGAATATAGCCATCATGCATCTTTGAAAGGTAGCAGGTGCATTACATAAACCAAAAGGCATACGTCTATAAGCAAAAGTACCAAAAGAGCATGTAAAAGTAGTCTTTGATTGATCTTTAGCCGACACAGGTATTTGAGAGAAACCAGAATAACCATCTAAAAGCAGTAGTGTGTATGTTTGCATAATCTTTCTAGCATTTGATCAATAAAAGGTAAGGGGTAATGATCTTTCTTAGTAGCCTTATTTAATTTACGGAAATCAATTACCATCCTATAACCTGTAATAATTCTTTATGGAATTAATTCATCTTTATCATTAGGAACAACAGTAATACCTCCCTTCTTAGGGACACAATGGACATGACTTACCCACTGACTATCAGCAACGGGATAAATTATACCTGCCTCCAGAAGCTTTAGTATTTCTTTTCTTACCACTTCTTTCATTTTAGGATTCAGACGTCTTTGAGGATCATAAACTGGTTTGGCGTCTGCTTCCAAATTTATTTTATGTTGACATAGAGTGGGACTAATGCCCTTAAATCATCAAGAGTATATCCAATAGCAGCACGATGCTTCTTCAGAGTTTTCAATAATCTTTCTTCTTCATGCTCTGAAAGGTTAGCACTAATAATAACAGGATATATCTTCTTTTCATCAAGATAAGCATATTTAAGATTATCAGGCAACGGTTTAAGCTCAAACACGGGATCACCCTTAGGTGGAGGGGGATCCCCTAGGATTTCAACAGGCAAATTATGTTTCATAATAGGTTCCTGTTTAAAGAATACTTCATCTATTTCCCTTCTTTCGTTCATAAACATATCATTCTCATGGTCTAGCAAATATTGTTCTAAAGGATCACTAGGAGGTACGCTAATAGAAGCAAGACCAATAATTTCATCCTTACTAGGCAATTCTTCTTCACGGTGTTGTTTACTTAATTTAGAGAAATTAAACTCATGAATCATATCATCCAAGCCAATAGTAACAACATTCTTTTCGTAGTCTATCTTAGCATTAACAGTGTTCAAGAAGGGTCTACCAAATATAATGGGACAAAAGCTATCTTGTGGGGAACTGAGAACAAGAAAATTAGCAGGATATTTAGTTTTCCCACACAAGACTTCAACATCTCTAACAATTCCCACTGCTAAAATAGTATCTCTATTGGCAAGTTTAATTGTGACATCAATATCTTCTAACTCAGCAGGTGCAATCTCATGCATAATTTCTTCATATAAGGTATAAGGTATAACACTAGCACTAGCACCCATATCACATAAGCCATGATAACAATGATCTCCTATTTTAACAGAAATAACAGGCACGCCTACCACAAGTCTATGTTTATCTTTAGCACAAGGTTTAGCAATTCTAGCAGTTTCCCCGCAGAACTGAATAACATGCCCATCAATATTATCAGCCAAGAGATCTTTAACAGTAGAAACATTAGGTTCAACTTTAACTTGTTCATGAGGTGTATAAGTTCTAATATTGCTTTTACGAACCATAGTTGAAGCTTTAGCATGATCCTTTATTCTAACAGGGAAAGGTGGTTTCTCAACATAAGAAGTAGGAACAATAGGATCATTATAAGTGACAGTCTTTTCTTCAACTTTAATTGGTGCAGCTACTTTTACTTCTATGGGAGGATGATATTTAAACCACTTCTCCTTGGGGTGATCAACATAAGTAGCAAAAGATTCACAGAAAGAAGCTACTATCTCAGAGTCAAGTCCATATTTAGTGCTAAACTTACGGAAAATATCGGTATCCATAAAATATTTAACACAATCAAACTTAGGTGTCATACCTGACTCCTTACCTTCGTCGAGATCCCAATCTTCAGAGTTGCGTTTAATTCTATCCAATAAATCCCATTTAAATCCAATAGTCTTCATCATAAAAGAGCCAGCACAAGCTTGGGAGCTCATGATTGGGAGCTCATGATTGGGGCATGGATATAACATTGATTTAAGCCTCCCCCAAGCTTGAGAGATGCTTTCTCCTTCGTGAGGCCAAAAATTATATATATAATTGTGATCACGATGAACAAGATGCATAGGGTAATACTTTTGATGAAATTCCAATTTCAATCTTCTATAGTTCCATGATCTCGTATCATCACATAGCCTATACCATGTCAATGTGTCTCCCTTCAAAGATAAAGGGAAGACCTTCTTCTTAGCAACATCATCGGGTATACCTGCAGGCTTAAATAATCCACAAAATTCATCCACATATATTAAGTGTTCATCAGGATGCTTTGTTCCATCTCCTGTAAAAGGGTTCGCTAGCAGTTTTTCTATAATACCCGAAGGAAATTCAAAAGTAATTTCATTTTCAATAGGTTCAGTAGGTTGAGGAGCAACTCTTTGCTCTACTGGACGGGGTGAAGATACCCCGAACAAGCCCCTCAGAGGATTACTTTCCATAGTAACAAGTGACAGTAAATTTCAGCACACTATATAAATTTTTCCTTACCAAATTCCACCTACCAAAGGCGCTTCACTCCCCGGCAATGGCGCCAGAAAAGAGTCTTGATGACCCACAAGTATAGGTGATCTATCATAGTCCTTTCGATAAGTAAGAGTGTCGAACCCAACGAGGAGCAGAAGGAAATGATAAGCGGTTCTCAGCAAGGTATTCTCTGCAAGTACTGAAATAAGTGGTAACAGATAGTTTTGTGATAGGATAATTTGTAACGAGCAACAAGTAACAAAAGTAACTAAAGTGCAACAAGGTGGCCCAATCCTTTTTGTAACAAAGGACAAGCCTAAACAAACTCTTATATAAGGAAAAGCGCTCCCGAGGACACATGGGAATATCGTCAAGCTAGTTTTCATCACGTTCATATGATTCGCGTTCGGTACTTTGATAATTTGATATGTGGGTGGACGGTGCTTGGGTGTTGTTCTTACTTGAACAAGCATCTCACTTATGATTAACCTCTATTGCAAGCATCCGCAACTACAACAAAAGTATTAAGGTAAACCTAACCATAGCATGAAACATATGGATCCAAATCAGCCCCTTACGAAGCAACGCATAAACTAGGGTTTAAGCTTCTGTCACTCTAGCAACCCATCATCTACTTATTACTTCCCAATGCCTTCCTCTAGGCCCAAATAATGGTGAAGTGTTACGTAGTCGACGTTCACATAACACCACTAGAGGCTAAACAACATACATCTCATCAAAATATCGAACGAATACCAAATTCACATGACTACTAATAGCAAGACTTCTCCCTTGTCCTCTGAACAAACGTAACTACTCACAAAGCATATTCATGTTCATAATCAGAGGGGTAATAATATGCATAAAGGATCTGAACATATGATCTTCCACCAAATAAACTAACTAGCATCAACTATAAGGAGTAATCAACACTACTAGCAACCTACTAGCACCAATCCTGGACTTGGAGACAAGAATTGGACACAAGAGATGAACTAGGGTTTGGAGATGAGATGGTGCTGGTGAAGATGTTGATGGAGATTGCCCTCTCCCGATGAGAGGAGCGTTGGTGATGACGATGGCGATGATTTCCCCCTCCTGGAGGGAAGTGTCCCCGGCAGAACAGCTCTACCGGAGCCCTAGATTGGTTCCGCCAAGGTTCCGCCTTGTGGCGGCGGAGTCTCGTCCTGAAAGGTTGCTTCTTTATTTTTTTCTCGACGAAAGACTTCATATAGCAAAAGGCGGGCACCGGAGAGCCACCAGGGGGCCCACGAGGTAGGGGGGCGCGCCCTAGGGGGTGCCCCCACCCTCGTGGACAGGGTGTGGGCCCCCTGGTCTTCATCTTTGGCGAGGATTTTTTATTATTTATTATAAGATATTCCGTGGAGTTTCAGAACTTTTGAAGTTGTGCAGAATAGGTCTCTAATATTTGCTCCTTTTCCAGCCCAGAATTCCAGCTGCCGGCATTCTCCCTCCTTATGTAAACCTTGTAAAATAAGAGAGAATAGCCATAAGTATTGTGACATAATGTGAAATAACAGTCCATAATGCAATAAATATTGATATAAAAGCATGATGCAAAATGGATGTATCACCGCTCATCTGGCAGATCATGTGGGGGCGGCCCTAGAGTGGGAGCACTCGGCGCGCCACGAAGGCGGCCAGCAAGTCAGGCCCGGTCAGGCCCTCCGACTGCATCAGCACTCGGATTCGCGCGATGGCGGCGGCTCCGGCAGGCGTCAGCGTCCTGGCCCGATACGACCAGTTGGGCTGCCTTCCAGTTGGCAGGCCGGCTGCGTAAGCCGGCAAGTTGACCCAGTCGCCCTTCGCGAAGATGCTCTTCACGTAGAAGTACGACCGCTGCCACATCTTCAATTCATCGACTTTGTCAGCGCGATGGGGGGAGGGAGGAACGGATTGTCAGCGCCCGACCTCCGCACTGCGATGAACGCGCCGCACTGGGCCGGCACGCCCGCGACGTGGGTGCCGAGCTTGGAGTAGAAGAACTCCCCCCAGAGCTCGATTGTGGGGAGGACGCCGAGGAAGCCTTCGCACAAGGTAACGAAGGCGGACAACAACACCACCGTGTTCGGGGTAAGGTGGTGCGGCTGGAGACCGTAGAAGTCGAGGAAGGATCGGAAGAAGTTGCTCGCCGGCAAGCCGAGGCCGCGCAGGCAGTGCGAGCGGGAGACAACCCGCTCGCCCTCCTCCGGCGCCGGCGATATCTCCCTCCTCGGCACGAGGTGGACCCTCACGAAATCCTTGCCGGGCAGCCGCCGCGTTTGGCGGAGGAAATCGACGTGGTCGTCGTGAACTTCGGATCCATCCCATGCTCTGGAGTGCACCGCGGGGGGCGTGACGGTGGAAGAGGAGCTCATCGGAACGAATCACCGCGACGCTCAGCATAGCATGGGGCGCAACGGCGAGAGAAAGAAGAAAGAGGAAGCAGTGAGGGGGAGGGGCGCGCGTGCTCTGCTGTTCCCCCTCCTCCACCTACTTATAGGCCCATGGGTTGCGAAGCCGAGGGGGCGGTCGTGGGATTTAGTGCGCCCACTACCCCACGCCCCCACGTTTATCGCGCAAAGTTACTGCACGCAGTAACTCCACGGGAACCTCAACCGCCCACCTCGGCCGCAGCGGATCCGCTCGCGTGCCGAGGCGTGGTAGTGGCGGGCCTCGCCGGCTAGCGTGTCCCGTCGCGCGTGCGGGTGGGCAGACTGGCCTGGCCGCTCGTCACCACGTGACAGGCCCGAAACGGGCGGCGGCCTGGAAGCTTAGCTAGCACGCCACTTGGATCCCGCCGAGGCATTCGAAAATTTTGGACAAGTCAGATTGGGCGAGTCCGACACCTGCCAGTCAGCCCGGCGGAAGACGGACGAGGCTCTACCTCAAAAAACTGGGAGAAGGAAACTGCTGAGGCTCCTCGGCTGATCAGCAGCGGCGCCTCACCAGCTTCGGGGACTACTGTCGGAGTAATGGGCCACGGGTAGGCTAACCCGAGGCCTAGAACCTTTCAAGACATCGGGGCCGGCTGCGCCCCTCAAGACGCCAAGACGAAGAGCCGTCTTTTGGAGGCCGGCTGGAGGAACAGCCGGCTGCCCATAAACGGCCAAGTCCTAGAGGCAAGACCATGACAAGCCGACTTCTATCCGGCGGCTTCTAGAAAAGCCGGCCCCGAGGAGTCGGCCCGCGGCACCAGCGAAGCCCGTGCCCTCATCAAGGGAGACGGGACAGGGGATGGCTGCAGTGTAGCCCATCCCCTCCCCTTTCTAGGGGCTGGCATGGCCACAATACGCTGTACCGGTGAAGATCTCCGCCCGGCGCGGCACTGTTGCCATGCCACCCCTGACATCATGACGAGCAGGCGGAGTCCTGCTCCCACGACGTCCTGTCGGTACGCCCCCAGGACGACGGGCCCCACCAGTCAGCGAGAGTCTGGAAGACAGCAAGAGCCCTACCAGTCAGACCCGATGGAAGTCGGCCCCTAACAGTCGGTCCGCCCCCTCCTCGGGACCCTCGCGCCATCAACCAGATGAGACACGGAGTGGCTACAGTAATCGCCCGCCAGGCGGCGGAGCTGTAGCCACGACCCCCTGACCAAGCCCGCGTCATTAGAGGCACGACAACAGTGATCAGCTGCCGACAAGACCCGAGAGCGGCGGGGATGGCCTGTCGGCCCCGTACCCAACCAGTCGGCGGGGCCCACCAGGCGGCGGGCCCAGAGGTCGGCGGAGAAGCCGGCGGCCGAAGAGACTGACGGCCGGGCCCTACGCCCAGCCGGATTACCATTGTACCCCTAGGGGGTAGGCCTATATAAACCCCCCAGGGCACCCATGCAAAGGGTTCCCAACCTGTTAGAACTAGACCAAATCATAGAGAGAGGAGAGAGCTAGCCTTGCCTTCTCCTACCCCTAGCATACAGCTCGAGGAGCACTTCTGTATTCACTTGTGCCCTAGTGATCATGCAGAGACCCCGCAGAGCAGGACTAGGGGTGTTATCTACTAGGAGAGCCCCGAACCTGGGTAAAGTACGCCGGCGTTCGTGTCTACGCCTCATCCCGCTTCCGGGCACCGGCGACGTTCTACTCGCTCCCACCATGATAAGCCATCCATTGGCATATGTCGCACCCAACCCCGACACAATTTATTTGGGATGAATTTTAAACAATGTCACATTCTATTTAGTCTGGAAATTTCGAAATATTTATTATAATATGTTTCCTTAGATAGTTTTATTTTTTCACAAATCTTTATTTTCAATGACATTTCAAAAAGGTTAAAAGAGGATTCTAAAGTAACAATATTTTAGCCATATTTCATTGATTATTTCACATTCAAAATATTAACATTCCCATCTATTATTTTAGTCATATTACAATAATTTCAGATACATTCAAAAGATCTAACACGTGTCATATATATTTCTCAGTGTCCAGTCATAAATCTATGTACCGTCAGGAGATGAAAATGATTTGTTGGAACTGCCAGGTTTGGGTCGACCTCTGACAGTCCATGAGCTTGTGTGCCTCACAAAGACACATCGATACAACGTTATCTTTTTTTCCGAAACAAGGCAAAATAAAGAATATGTTGAGAGTTTGCGTTATCGCTTGGGTATGAAAAATGTTTTACTGTGTCTATGCGAGGCAAAGGGGTGGACTAGCGGTATTTTGGGATGATCTTTACATTTTGGAGTTGAAAAAAAATATAGAGAACACTTCATTGACATGTACATTTTGCAATGGTGTTGGAACTAAATGGAGGAACATTTTTGTCTATGGGTAATCAAAGGCGAGCCAAAGGTGTGTGATGTGGGATCTGTTAAGGTGAATTAAACCGCTTGGGTATGGGCCATGGTTTTATGGTTGTTGATTTTAACGAGGCAATGTGGCAGAATGAGCACCTTTCTCGGAACAAGCGATCATACAAAATTAAGGCTAATTTTCATGAGGTTCTCTTTGAATGCAATTTATTTAATCTGGGTTTTCATGGAGTTCTTTGGACTTATAATAATAAACAGGAAGGTGATAAAAATGTGAAAGTACAACTTGATCGAGCGGTGGCATGCCTTCAGTGGTCTTCTATCTTTCCTGACCACAACGTTTTACATATTATTAGCTCCAGGTCTTTCCCGAGTTAAGCCCTTTTCGAGGCTATCTGGGAGCTTGACACCATCAGCCGAGAATCGGTGGTGGGTTGTGGAACAATAACAATCAGGCCTAGTATTTGAAGAATGCGAGACCAGACCTGCCAGGAAAAAGGCAAATGACACGATGATGTATTGAATTGACTCCTCGTTTTGGTCGCGCAAGGGGCAAGTAGTTGGGTTGAGGCAACCTCCTTTTGGTCAGGTGGTCCACTGTCCAACATCGATTATTGATGACGAGACAATAATGTTTTCAAATACGTACAATTCGTTATGGTTTCGACGACAACATCCAGCCTTATCTAGGATTTGACACACATTTCAATTCATATGGGCATTTCTATATTGACGAAAAAGGGTCCCCCCCCCCCCCACACACACACATCAGAAGTCATACAAAGCCAAAACAAAAGAGAAAAGGAGAAAAACAACAAAGATACATGATACCGAAGAAGGCACTACACATTTTCCTACATAAAACCATCCTTTTTGGGACACTATCCTTTAGGCACATTGGGCTTTTAGGCCGGGCCCACGGGCAGAAAACTGGGAGCCCAAGCCTGTCGGGCACGGGCCAACGAGCCGGGCCACCCATACCAAAGCCTATGTTGCAAAACAAAAAAAAGTAAACCCGGTTACCGCCACGGCGGCACTAGCGACGGCCACGTGACACGAAGGCGCATTGGTCGGTGGGCTCGCCTCCTTCCCGAGGAAGGAAGGGAACGCAGCGCACCAAACCAAATTGAAATGAAAACCTTGGAGGGAAAACTCCCGCCAACATAAATAAATCCCCCGCCCCGCCCCCGAAACCCCTCACCCCGCACCTCACAAAATCCGGAAATCCCCGCACCCGCAGAGACCCCGGAGACCCAGCGATCGGAATGGCGGACATGGGCAGCCTCGAGAGGATGGGACGGGAGCTCAAGTGCCCCATCTGGTACGCCCGCTCGCCGCCCCGCCGGCCCCTTTTCTTTCCCCTCGTCTCGTCCACGCCCTCGTGGCCAGTTCTTGGATCTGTGGACATCTGTTCTCCGATTTATCCCCTTTTTTGCTGTTGATTTTGACTGGCTGTTGTTCGTTGCAGCCTGAGCCTGCTCAGATCGGCGGTATCCGTCACCTGCAATCACATCTTCTGCAAGTGAGTCCCTTCTGCCCGTTCCCCTTCGTTGCAATATATCCCTGTAAAATTATCCGATCTGGGTTCATGTGTGCGCTCCCAACCTTGTGGCAGCCATTGCCTCACGGAGTCGATGAAGTCCTCCTCCACCTGCCCCGTGTGCAAGGTGCCGTTCCGCCGAAGAGGTTAGTGGGTGTAGTTGTTGTTATCTGGGCCTTCTTAGGCTGCTAAAAGTTATATATGTATTGTGTAGAATATGTTGGGCTGCAAAAGACGGAATTGTTTTCCCGTGCGCACAAAAAAGCTTCACCTTTTTAAGGATTGGATAATGCTAACATTCATGATATGTCTGCTTTATGAAACAATTAAATATTTATCTAACTATATGCAAAGATTGGAACCATAGTGCTATTAAGACTCCACAGAACTGGTTTTGATGAGCTGGTGTTTACTGTAACTCTGCGAGTTCTGACGTGATGGCTTGATCTTAATCTAACAGTGGTACCAAACTCACATTATAAAACCTGGTTTTGCTTGTAGAAATACGCCCAGCACCACACATGGACAATTTGGTCGGCATTTTGAAGAGCATGGAGGCTGCATCAGGAAGTAATGTTGTCTCAACACAGGTGACTCCTGCGGCACAAGTTGCAGGTAATTTTCTGGCATAGCATCAACTCATCTTTTGTTCGCTAGCATATGTGCAAGGTGGTCAATTGTGAAATTAATTTTGAAGGCCGATTTAATTATGTGGTTGTTTTGCATCCGCCGGGGCCTGTACCACATTTGTTGTTGTATCCATTTCGGCATGCTTTCTGGTGGATGCTTGTCTGTTTGCCTCTATAAAACTGAAATCAACTTTTACAGTTTTTTTAGGACAATTAGTCTTCAGTCTTGTGCTTACTGTTTTATTCTTACTTGATCTTGAAGATGGATCAAAGCATGTCAGCAGCGAGAAAAAGTCTAAAAGGTCACAAAAACCAACAGTGCAAAAGAAGAAGATATCATCCGAGAAGAAAGCGAACAAAACAAAGCCTACTGTGGCTTCTGCATCTGGTCCTACTAAAAAGCCTTCTTTCTCTACAAACAAGAGAATACACGTGACACCATTCCCCGAATCTGAGACACCAATGAGACCTCAGAAGATTATGAAGTCTCAAGAGACAAAAGATAAATTGAATGGTGATGTTCAAGAAGGCAAAGATAAAGCATCGGCCTCTGATGAACCAGGAGGTTTCTCATTGTCACCCTTTTTTTGGTTAAGGGAAGGAGAGGATGCAGAAGGTGGCACTCTTGAAACATTAAGTGAACCACCATCATTGGCCACGCCCTTGCGTCACAATGCACCAACCTTTAGTGACATCAAAGGTTCTGATGCCGGAACCCCTCCTAACACGACTCCAAATGTATGTTTTTTTCCTGTTCAAATTTTGTGCTTACTAGCTTTGCATCAATTGTGCTTACGGTTAGCTATTTGAGTTGCAGAGCAAAGCTGTGGTTCCAGATGCCTTTGATAGTGAAATCTTTGAATGGTCCCAGAGGCCTTGCTCTCCAGAGCTGCGTTCTACTCCACGGAAAAAGCAGGTAATTTGCTGCATGTGGCCAGACACACTGTACATCTCATCCTGTTTCTTGTTTATAATCTGATTTGCATCTACTTTAGCATGTATTTTACTTAACTGTTTGGACTGTTCAGGGTAAATTTGAGGATATATTAGATCACATAGCAGAGAAAGATGACGAGGAAGATATACAGCTTGGTGGTCCATTTGATGAGTCAGGTCATACAAATACTGCAGCTCAGCCTGTCAATGCTAATAAAGAAATGAAGCAGAAGGGGAAGAAGGCAAGAGGTGGGAACAGCAGGAAGATAAAGTTGCTGGAGGTCATCACGAAAGAAGCTGATGCCAACCAACAAGATTCAAATATCACTAAAAATCTGGCTGCAAAGTCATGCGAGAAAAACAGCAGTACTATAGAGAAGAATACTTCAAGTAGAAGAAACAAGGCTGGTAACAACATCAATCTATTTCCCTGTTCTGATGATAACCCCATGGGGACATTTCACCCTCGAGAAAATAGTTTGGAGATTGAAGTACATGATGGACACCTCTCAGAAAGATCTCAGAAAAAGGAGAAAAGTGGTCAACAGAAGAAATGTGCAAGGAAGCTGGGAACAACAGGGAAGAGTACAGTTCAGACTACAGAGAGTAACTCTGAGCCAAGAAGTAAGCGAGTTAGAAAAATGCCTGATGGTGTCAATGCTGAAAAGATAGGAGTTACTGATGTCTCTAGAAATGAAACAGAAATGCCACCACTCCGCAGCTTCATGAAAAGTTGCACCCAACACAAACTTTTGGATGGTAGAAGTAAAAGGAGCAGTAAAAAGAGCAAGTTCAGTGAAGAAATGAATAGTCAGATAGGGCTTGATAACATGAAATCAAACATCAGTGCAAATACATCAAGCATTTTACTTGGTAGATGCCAAAGTAGTGAGGCAATATGTGCAGCTCCTTCACCAATGGATGCATCAGTTATGAACAAATGTGCAAAAGGTATCAAACAAACAGATTGTTCAGGAATGAAAAACTTTGGAAAGCTCCAAGCTTGCACTGGTAATACTTTCCTGAAGAAATGTGATGACACTGTCTCTAAGGTTTTCTGTGCTTTCTGCCAGTCTGCTGATATCACAGAGGTATGTTCATATCATTTTCAAATGCCTTATCCTGATGTTCCCAAATCCTTGGTACTGAATGGAAAATATCTCTACTTTCTTGAAGGAGTCTGGAGAGATGGTTCACTACCATAACGGAAAACAAGTCCCTGCAGAGTTTGGTGGAGGGGCTAATGTCGTACATTCTCACAAGAACTGCATGGAGTGGTTTGTTGTCCTTTCCAGCACATGATTGTATTGTAGAATATTTTTGTTCTTGATATATCTAGCTAATTTTCATTATACCTTTTTATTTTACCATAGGGCTCCGGATGTCTACTTTGAAGATGACTCAGTGTTTAATCTTACGCCCGAGTTAACTAGAAGCAAAAGGATCAAATGCGCTTGCTGCGGAGTTAAAGGCGCGGCGCTTGGTTGCTTTGACAAGAGTTGTCGGAAAAGCTTCCACTTCACATGTGCTAAATTGATCCCAGAATGCAGATGGGATAATGTAAGTTCATACTGTGTTCTGATCTAGCAATTTCAACTTTATCAGAATAATTCTTTGCAATTTGTAAAAGTTCTAAATTGCCACCTTATTTCTCTAATTTATTTTCACTGTCAGGAAAACTTTGTGATGCTATGCCCTTTGCATCACTCTTCCAAGTTGCCAAAGGAAGTTTCTGAGCCACAAAAGCAATCCAAAAGGATAACAGCACCAAAATGGTATCCCCAGAACCTGCTGTTTAAACGGTCTTGTAATGGTCTATATGTATGATTACTTACTGGAGGGCAACTGTTTTTTTCAGTCCATCTCAAGTAAGATCTAGCCAAGCTTGCAGTAATAACTGGAAATGGCCATCAGGATCACCACAGAAGTGGGTTCTCTGCTGTTCAGCTCTTTCTGCTGCTGAGAAGGTATACATCTTATTTTCCTCATCAAATCCATGCTATTTGCTCCATATGAATTTTAACTGAGATGAAATGATCGAATTTCTCAGGGCGTCGTAACAGAATTTGCGAAATTAGCTGGTCTGCCTATTTCCAAGAGCTGGAGCCCCAGCGTTACCCATGTCATTGCATCAACTGACCCCTCTGGCGCTTGCAAGCGCACACTGAAGTTTCTGATGGCAATCTTGAACGGCAAATGGATAGTCTCCATTGACTGTAAGTGCATAGTGGACCTCACTGTTCCATCTGAGCAGAACTGATATTGATCAATTGATGCCCTTTGTTGCTAAATGCTGGCTTTATGCTGCTGTAGGGGTTAAGGCTTGCATGGATGGCATGGAACCTGCCGACGAGCAGAAATTCGAAGTCACCACGGATGTTCATGGGGTCCGTGAGGGTCCCAAGTTAGGAAGACAGAGAGTGATCAACAAGGTACTATTTATTTCACACTGCTATACACCATACTGTTATTGTACTGCTACAGCAGTCAGTTAACTGTTCATTTGTTCTGCAGCAACCCAGGCTGTTCAACGGCATGCAGTTCTACCTCCACGGAGACTACACCGTGACCTACAGAGGCTTCCTGCAGGACCTGGTGGTCGCGGCTGGTGGCACCGTTCTGCACCGGAAGCCCGTCTCAAGGGACCACCAGAAGCTGCTCGACGACAGCTCCCCCCTCATAGTCGTGTACAGCCTCGAGAACCAGGGGAAGGCGAACCTCGACGGCAATGACGATTATCAGCGCAGGCAGGCTGATGATGCCCAGGCTCTGGCCTTTGCCTCTGGTGGTGAAGCCGCTAGCAGCGCCTGGATAATTGACTCCGTTGCGGCTTGCAAGCTGCAGCCTCTGTGACAGAGCTCAAAGAAGGCTTCTCATGTCAGTGGGTTTAGTAGTAAACTGGAAAATCCAGGGTGGCACTGAACACAAGTGCATACTTTATATCGTGTCATGTAATTATAAGACAACATTTTGTGTTTTTTTTGGTAGTTTTTTCTTTAAAAAAGAGGTTGAAACCCCCTTTGTTGATGAAGAGTTAACTTCATCGTTCCAATGTAAGGAGATTTCACGCTCTACTAGTGCTGGCATTCCATATAAAGAGATTTCCCTTTTCATATTCTTTTTTGCCACACAAAGAGATTTGCCCTTTTCCTATCTTAGACAGAATATAATCTTCTTTGTTGAAAATCTGCTAGTAACATGGCTCTCCCTGGACAATCACATGAGATTCATGTAGTGCCTTACTTACATGTTGAGCGAAATCGAATACCTTTTTTGATCTAGAAAGAATGAGTGATACGCACTGGAGTCTGGAGTGATGTTTAGCCAAACTCCAGCCGTACCCTGCACACGAAGCTAAACGATCAGCTACTTGGTTACGGTCTCTTGTAACCTTGCATAAGCAACAATCAGGGAAAGAAGCTTACAGTCTTCAAGCTTTCACACGTAAATACCCTTTCAGATTTGTTCGAATGTAAGGCAGCAGTAGACAGATGAATGCTTCAATCGATACGTAGATACAAGAAGAACACAAGAGCGGTGACATTCTAACAGCATGGTAATTCTAGCCGTTGGTTCAGCTATTCGCACATGATCCGAACTAAGAATGTGTTTTCAGTTGCACCAACAGGCAGCAGGTTATGTACATTTCTGATGAGTGTCTGTTTATGGCACATGAACATTCAAATATAGTGACTGACCCCGCAAAAGTTGCAGCCTGAATCACCGGTGGCTGGGCAGGAGACACGGCTGAACAAAAAACCAGAAAAAAAAGAAGGCCAAGGTTCAGACATGCTCGGTTTCACCTGACGAATCAGATGCACCATGTGGCGACCCAAGTTGCCACTGAGCGTTTCATCACTACGATGGTCTGTTTTTCGGCGTAGGCTGAGAGAGGCTCGAACTCTCGACCTCAGGATTGCTCACGTTTTCAGCTATGAGACCTACGCGCTAGCCAACTGCGCCACCACCCCACTTGTTGTACTACAGCCGAAACAGACGGCCTTGTTACTTGCGACGAGATCCGCGTTACAAGAGCAAACCCCATAACGACCGCGCTTTATCTAGCACTAGCTAGTACCATACATAGCTAGCTTCAGTTTTCCGGCCGGAAGAGGTTCATCCATGCTTGTTGCTTGATAGATTCGAGGTAGTTACACAAAGCTTTCACGCACCAGGCAGGCAAAAGAAGATGATGGAGGTGCTCAGAGCGCGATGCTGCCGCCGCCGGACTGGTCGTCGTCGTCAAAGGTGGAGGAGTGGACGGCGTAGAAGCACAAGACGAGGCCGATGGCAACCAGCAGGATCCACCCCAGCAGGTCGTTACCCAGCCCGGTGCCCTCACTTGGCATCCACTCGTCCACCAGCGCCAGCGCCGAGACCAGCATCGGGGTCGCTGATGCCGCTGTAATCACACAACCAGCTTGACTGCATAGGTTCTCTTCGATTTCCATGCACATAGGTTCACTTGTCTGTATAAAAAAAGGCTGGAAGCGTATGCCTTATAGGCAGAGACGTGTGCGTATTATACAGATCATCGGATGACGTCGGTTTCTTACAGGACTTAATCTTTACGAAAGACTATACAGAGATAAGGATTGCCCATAACAAAGCTAGCCGAGATTAAAAAAAAGTTTTTTTTCGATAGTACGCCTAGGCGTACCATAGCTTTATAGAAGGCAGCATTTAGATACAAGAAAGCTATCACTCGATGCGAACAATGAGTGTAGCACGAACACCACACCGGCAACACCACAAACAAACACCACGGCTAGGCAAGCTACAATGCAAAAGGCCTATCCTAAACTGAAACACAACACCGCGTTTCGACCGACGCCGGACACCTCCGAAGACCACGCTTCTGCAGAACTTCTCTTGTCGACGCACCATCCACCCTGAGCGCCTAAGAGAAAGTGGCAGATGAATGGCAGGACTCGATCCAATCCGGGAAGACACCGCCTTGGATTCACCGACGACCAACGTACATAGCACCACTGAATATCAGAAAAGGGTAGCGGCGAACACCGGAGGAGAGCAACGAGGATCAGTCGTGGCTCCAAACACAATGCTCCCAACAGAGGAGCGGCGACGAGGACACCGCCATCGTGTCGATCCAAACATCGAATCTAGGCTTTCGCCCGAAGACATCCACCAACGCCAAGAGCGCGAGGGATGAGGTGAACACGCTCGACGATGCTTCCAAGGAGGGGAATGACATCCACAGGTGCCATCACCGCCGGCCCGGCAGAAGCCGTACAAAATTTTCATCCGCGCTTCGCCCATCACCACGCCTCCATGGATTGGCAGCACTGCCAAGAAGCCTCACACCGCCGCCACCACATCACTTGCCGAAGTAGCTGCATAGCCGAGGACCAACGACCGACCACCCGGCAGGGAAACCGCGGCCACACCATCCACTCCCAGCCTGCATGAGGGTCCGCAGCCAACCAGCACCTCCGGCCAGGTCCAGGACTGCCTGCGACGGCCATCGCCCACTCCAAGGAACGACCTTGCGACAATCAGACCCGCCTCTCCACAGGGAAATCCCAGGCCGGCATCACCAGGAAAGCACCGCCGCTCGCCACGCCGCACAGGGATGACCGACCGCTCGCTGCTCGCAAGACTCCATCTTGACTGAGCCATCGCAGCGCCGCCACCAACCTGCCCGTGAGAACCCAGCACTGCCTCCCGCTGGCGCCGCCCCCACCAGATCAAGCCACATCACCTCTGCCAGACCCCGACAGGCCCTCCGCATCACCACCTCACCTGCCGTGCGTCGGCCATGAGTCCTCACCTCCAGCCAGCGCAGATCTGGCCTGGCTCGAGCGCCTCCGCAGTGAGGAGCACCAAGCCTATCAGTACAAAAAAAGTTCATCAATTCAAAAAATGTTTGTCAAAACTAAAAAAAATGTTCTTGAATTTTACTAATTGATCGTTGGTTCAAAAAATGATCACTAGTTTCATAAAAATATTCACAAATTTCAAAAAATGTTCGTGAATTTCAAAACTGTTCAAAAATTTGTAAAAATATTCGTGAATCACAAAAAGTGCACCAATTCTAAAATGATCACGATTTCAAAAAATATTCACGAGTTTGTAAAAATTGTTCGGAAATTACAAAAAAAAGTTCGTCAATTCAGAAGCATTTTGCTGATTCAAAAACGTTTATGAATTCTAAAAAATGTTTGTCAATACTAAAAAAATGTTCACGAATTTCAGTAATTGTTCGTTAATTCAAAGAAATTTTCAAGAGTTTCATCAAAAAGTTCAAAAACTGTTCATGCTTTCATAAAGTTGTTCGTGAATTTATAATATGTTCACGAATATGTGAAAAATCTTCACTCATTTGAAAATGTTCATGATTTCAAAATTTAAATAAATAAAAGCAAAAGAAAAAATGATTGAAAAAAATGAAAACATAAAAGTAGGAAAAACCGAAAAAAGAGAAAGAACGTTCCCAAAACCGAAAAGAGCTAATGGGCGGGCCCAAAGTGTATGTTGTCGGGGGTTGGGTGTGACATATGCAAGGGATGACTTATCATGGTGGGGGCGAGTAGAACATCGCCGGTGCCTGGAAACGGGATAAGGCGAAGACATGCACGCCGGCGAATCTTACCCAGCTTCAGGGCTCTCCGTGGAGATAACACCAATACTGCTGCTCTACGGGGTCTCCGCATGATCACTATGGCAAAGTGTGTACAAGCTTGCTCCTTGAGCTGTTTCCTGGAGGTAGGGGAAAGCAAGGCTAGCTCTCTCCTTCCTATATGGTCTGGTCTAATGCTTATGGTTTCGAACCCCTTGCATGGGTGCCCTGGGGGGTTTATATAGGCCTACCTCCCAGGGATACAATGGTTATACGGCTGGGTGCAGGGCCCAGCCGTCAGTCTCTTTGGCCGCCGTCTTCTCCGCCGATTGCCGGGGCCCGCCGACTGGCTCGGTACGGGCAGACAGGCCGTGTCCGCTGCGGGCGGGTCTTGCCAGCTGCGGATTACTGTAGCGTGCTTCTAATGACGCGGGCTCGGTCGTGGGGTCGTGGCAACAGTACCGCCGCCTGACGGGCGATCACTGTTGCCACTCCCCGTCTTGTCTGGTTAATGGCGTGCGGGGCCCGTGGGAGGGGCTGGCCGACTCCCAACCGATCTGACTAGTGGCGCTCTCGCCGTCTTCTGGACTCCCGCTGACTGGTGGGACCCGCCGTCTTTGGGTCGTACAGACAGGCCGTCATGGGTACAGGAGTCCGCCCACTGGGGCTGATGTCAGGGCCGGCATGGCAACAGTGCTGCACCGGCCGGAGATCTCCGCGGGTACGGTGCACTGTGGCCACGCCTGCCCTTGGAAAGGGGCGGGAGCGGTCCTTACTGTGGCCCCTCCCTGTCCCGTCCCCCTTTATGAGGACATGGGGTTGTTGGAGTCGCGGGCCGACTCCTCATAGCCGGCTTCTCTGGGAGTTGCCAGTTAGGAGTCGGCCCATCTTGAAGTCGTCCTCGGGACTCGGCCGCGAGTGGGCAGTCGGCTGCCTTGCCGCCGACTCTTAGAAGGCGGCTCTTCGTCCTGGGGTCTTGAGGGGCGCAGCCTGCCCCGATGTCTTAAAAGGTTCAGGGGCTCGGGTTAGCCTACCCGTGGCCCATTACTCCGACAGTAGTCCCCGAAGCTGGTGAGGCACCGAGGATGACATGCCGAGGAGCCTCAACAGTTTCTTTCCCCCGGTGGTTGAATCTGGGCCTTGCTCGCCGTCTTCCTTCGGGCCGACTAGCTGGAGCCGGACTCGCAGAAGGTCGACTTGCCCTCAAAGAGTTTGAACGTCGCAGCGGGATCCAGGCAGCGTGCCTGATAAGCCTCCAGATTGCCGCCCGTTGCGGACCCGTCGTGTGGCGCCACGTGGTGGGGCCAGTCTGCCCACCCACGCGCGCGACGGGATAGGCCTACAGGCGGGGCCCGCCACTACCGCGCCTCGGCATGTGAACGGATCCGTTGTGGCCGTGCGGACGGTTGGGGTTCCCATGTCGTAACTGCGCGCAGTAACTTCGTGTGGTAAATCGTGGGGGTCGTGGGGTTCTGGGCGCAGTTAATCCCACGACCGCCCCATCGGCTTCTCAGCCCATGAGCCTATAAGTAGGCGGAGGGAGGGGGGCGGCGAAGCACGTGCGCCCACTCTTCCTACTCCCTTTCGCTCCCTCTTGCTTCTTCTTCCTCTCGCCGCCGCTGCGCCGAACCACGCCACGCCCGCAGCGATGAGCTCTTCCTCCGCCGCCACGCCACCTGCCATGCGCTCCGGCGTGTGGGACGGCTCCGAGGTTGATGACGACCACATTGATTTTCTTCGCAAGACGCGTCGGCTCCCCGACGAGGGCCTAGTGCGGGCCCGCCCCACGTTGGCGGGGGAAAATTCGCCGGCGCCGGAGGAGGGCGAGCGGGTCATATTCCGCTCGCACCTTATGCGCGGCCTGGGGCTGCCGGCGAGCGGTTTCTTCCGCTCCTTCTTGGAGTTCCACGGGCTCCAGCCGCACCACCTTACTCCGAACACGGTGGTGCTGCTGGCTGCCTTTGCCACCTTGTGCGAAGGCTTCCTCGGCATTCTCCCCACCATCGAGCTATGGGGGGAGTTCTTCCAGTCCAAGCTTGGCACGCACATCGCCGGCGTGCCAGCCCAGTGCGGTGCATTCATCGTGATGCGGAGATCAGGGGCCGACAATCCGTTTCCCACCATCGCGCTGATTTAGTTGGTGAAGATGTGGCAGCGGTCCTACTTTTATGTGAAGAACGTCGCCCCAGAAGGCGACTGGGTCAACCTGCCGGCTTACGAAGCCGGTGCGCCGGCTGGAAGGCTCCCCAGCTGGTCCCACCGAGCCAGGACGCTGACTCCTGTTGGCGCCTTCGCCGTCGCGCGACTCCGAGTGCTGACGCAGTCGGAGGGCTTGACTGGAGCCGACTTGCTGGCCGCCTTCGTGGCGCGCCGAGTCCTCCCACTCCAAGGCCAACCTCACCTGATCTGCCAGATGAGCGGCCACCGGGACCCGAGTCGGATGTGCTCCAAGGACATGCCTCACGCGGAGGTGGTGGACACGGTGAACTACATCGCGAACTGCGGTCTCACGGCAGATTGGCGGTTCGGCAAGGAGCCGTACTCACGCGCCAACCCCCCGCCTGTTGTAAGTCGTCTCTCTTCTTCTTCTGTTTCCTTTTGCAGCCGAATCCGACTTGTCCAGTCTTGACCTTTTTAGTTTTTTGGATCAGAACCCTCTCGTCCCGCCTTCGGCCGGCACCACGGGACCGGCCCGTCAGTTCGTCCCCGACCGAACGGAGAGTGACGTCGACGATCCTGACTTGGGGGCGACGGCGATGGAGGCTGACGCCGAAGGAGGAGGAGGAGGAGAAGCAGGCGGCTCCAGGCCCTCGGCCACCTTTGCCGACTGGCCTGACGACGACGCCGAGGGGGAAGTCGCCCTGCGCCACCAGCCAAAGGTTGGCCAGCCAGGCGCGAGTTACTCCGCCGTCTTGGATTCTCAAGGCGGTGCGAAGAAGCGCCGGGCCGGGCCGAGTACGCTTGGCGGCCGGCCAAAGAAACCCAAGGCAGCGGCTGCTGCGACCAAGCGGGAAGAGGCGCCCGCAAAGGCCAACCGCTTCCGCAAGGAAGTGAAGAAGCCACCACTGGTCTCTTCGTAAGTGCCTCCGCCCTTTGTCTTATTTTCTTTTTGTGGATCTTGCCTAAGTCTTTTACATGCTTCCCTCGCTTCAGGGCTCCCCTTACTCTTGAGAGGGTTGCCGCCGCCTCCATCATGGGGTCGACGGAGACGTCAGCCACCATTCGGCGGATTGACCCCGCCGCCGACCTCCGGGAGGCGACGGAGCGGAGCGCGCAAGAGAAGCGCGACGAGGAAGAGGCCGCCCGCCTGGAGAAGGCGGAGGCCGAGAAGGCAGAGGCTGTCGTGGTTCTAACTCTGACAGTAATGTAGGGGGGTATGTATGGAGAGGCTAGATCTTAGCTATGGAGTAGTTGTAAGCACACAAGGTTTACGAGTTCAGGCCCTTCTCGGAGGAAGTAACAGCCCTACGTCTCGGTGCCCGGAGGCGGTCGATTGAATTATGTGCGTATGAGTAACAGGGGTGCGAACCCTTGACACTGAGGAAGGGGGTGGCTTATATAGAGTTCGCCAGACCCCTCCAGCCCTCAGTTATGCCGGGTTTAAAGTATATTAAGGCTGGGCGTTACTGGTAACGCCTCTAATAAAGTGCTATGATGACCATAAAAGCTACTTAATGACCGACCGTTTGCGTGCGAGTGACTTTAGATCTCCTAGCTGTCGAGTGGTTGGCTTCGAGGTCGAGTGATAGCTTCGTGGTCGAGTGTCTTGAATCCGTCGAGTGGGACACCTCCAAGTCGATTGAAAGGTGACTTCTTCTAGGGATGTCCTTGGGTAGGGTAGTTAGGACAGGTCCATGACCCTACCCTAGGTACATGGCTTCATCATTAGCCCATGAATGGATCGAGGTTTGAGTGGGGAAGGAGTTGGGGACCCTTCCGACTGGTTCTTCATGCTGAATGAACGTCTTGTTCTGGATCAGTTGTCATGGATGACGTCATCAACTTCTTTCAGTCGCCTTGATCCATTCCTGATTTCTTGTCGAGTGAGTTTCTTTACTTGAAAAAGTTTCGAGTGATGGTGTGAAGGAGATCTTCCGTCTGACGAGTTGTTCTGCAGCCCGCGGATTTTGCGGGATTTGAATTTCGGGAAGCGCACGGGACGGGAGCGGCCGCAGTAATCGGATGGGATAGAACGAAACCTCCTCGATCTCCGTGCCACCTTTTTCGCCACGTATAGCGCGCGCCTGTTGCCGGATCTGGCAGGATTGCCTGGGCCTACCGATCAGTCACTCGGAAGCGACCCCTTATAAGCTGCCGGCCTAGGGTTTCTGAACAGTGCGCCTTCGCTTTTCCCCCTTCCTTCACAAAAATCCTCCGCCACCTCAGCTCTCGCCTCGGTGCAGTAGGCCTGTTCGAGCTTCGTCGGCGACGATGGTGAAGGAGAAGACGTCGGCTCTGGAGCGCGCGAAGAAGGCGGCGGCGCAAGGGAAGACGGAGAAGTCCGGTCGGGGCGGATCTTCTTCGAGGTCCGCTCTGCCCAGGGACTGGATCCAGGGCGATTGGATGCCGTCGGTGATTCGGCAAGATGATCTTGACGATCTGGTTGAGGGGGGATTCATTCCCCACGAATCTGCGCGTCTCCCAGGTAGATAAATTGAACCACAGCCTCTTGAGGGTGAGTGCGTCCTCCTCACCACCCATATTGATCGTGGATTTTCTCTGCCTCCTCATCCTTTTTTCCGGAGCTTCTTGAACTTCTTCGGAGCGCAGCTCCATCACTTTACTCCCAATTCCATCGTGTACCTTGCTGCCTTCGTTTCTTTGTGCGAGAATTTCTTGGGATGTCGCCCCCATTGGGGACTCTTCAAACACATTTTCACTTGTCGCTCTCAGTCGGTTAAGAAAGCCAAGTCGAGTGACGAAAGTACGCAAGTGATCCAGTTGTGCGGGGGCCTGGTGATCCAAATGAGGGGTAAAAGCTCTTTTCCGTCTATCACTTTTCCCGAGTCGGTCCATGGGTGGCAGTCGACCTGGTTTTACTGTAAAGACCAGGTGACCCCAGGACAGTCGACTGGGCTTCCCCCTTTCTCCCTGAACCGAGCAGAAAAACCTGCCTCTCTGAAAGTGACGCCGGAAGAAAGGGCGCAAGTCAAGGTGCTGGTCGGTCGAGTGGTTCATCTTTTCCGCGAGGGGGTGACGGGCATGGACTTGTTGGAGGTCTTCCTTCGGAGGCGCATCCAACCACTTCAAGCTCTCGACCACCCGATGTGGATGTATTCAGGTCTCGAAGACACCACTCGGATTCACCCGGAGGAGGTCACTGACGAGATGCTGGAAGGGTGGCTGTCGAGTATCACAGGGAACAAGGACAACCCCAGAGGAGCCAGGAGGATTCCTCCACTCGACCAATCATATGAGGTGGACAAGGTCCGACCTTGCGCTTCCAACTGTAATCTTGCTTTCTTTATTTGTTCTCATTGAATCAGTCGATTGACTTTTGTCTTGTTTGCTGTCCTCCAGGCTATTACTGAGATGTACTCGACGCCCAATGGAGCACAGGAGCAGGCCGAGGAGGGGGAGGCGAGCGGAGGCGAAAGTGGAGAGGAGTGGGAATCTGGCGGCGAAGGAGAGGGGGACAACGACGACGACTCCAGTGAAGAGGAGGAGGAAGAGGTCGAACCTCCCCGCTCGGAAAGGCGATCCAAGCTTACACACGACCCTGTGAGGGAACGTGGTAAGGCGACCGTCCCTGTCGGGCAGTCGTCGAAGCGCCCTCGGACCTCTTCTCCAACGCCGACAGAAAAAGCTCCCAAGCATCCACGAGCGGCGCCGTCCAAGCCGCCAAAGGCCCTGCCTAAGATGAAGATGACTGTTCCCACCATTTCCGGGTAACAACAGAACTTGTTTTCCTTTGTTGAACATGGACTGACTCTTGGTCGATTCATTGCATAAACCGACTGGTTTTCGAAACTTGCAGTGCTGCTACCTCTGAGATCTCTGCCAAGGACGATGATCAAGAAATGGGAGATGCTGTTACCTCCAATCCTGGTATGATTTTTGATGCTCCATTTTTAGTCGACTAACGATTTCTCATAGCTCCGGTCGATTGGATTTTTCATCTTTAACTTTGGATTTTTCTTATAGCTCCTCCTCATGTCATTGACCTCCCTGATGATGACGACGAAGTGCCGCTGAGGGCAAGGAGGAATAGGAAGGCGCTGGCTGGCAAGACCCCACAAACCACATCGGCGCCTGAGGCCGTAGTTCAGGAGGGTGGTAATGCCACTCGGACTTCTGTGACCTTTGCTGTGCCTCTGACGAGTGTCCGACCTTCATCGTCGACTACAGATCAGCCTTTGCTTTTTGCCACACACCACGTCCCTGAGGATCAAGTGGGTGCCACTAAGGAGGCTGTACGCCAGGCGGGAATCATGATGGAGCAAGTGAAGGTGGTCCGGGAAGCCAGCCAAGCAGCTTATGACGCAAGTTCAGCCCTTCAGAGCAATGTCCAGGTCAGTTAATCACCGCTTGTTCCGTTAGGATATGCTATCTGAAGACTCTCTTTTCCGAAGATCTTTGTATCTGTACACCCACTGGGTGTGTCGATTGAATTTTTTGGACTAGTGGGGGCACGCTGAGTGCACCCACTGGGTGTACTCCCCGAGACTATGGTGGACTGCTGGCAGTCGACTGTAGTCTTTATATTGTGTTGTTTTATTTGAACTTCTTCACTCGGTCTGGTCAGGCCACGTCGAATGGAATCTTGGAACTAGTGGGGGCACGCTGAGAGCACCCACTGGACATGGTCGACTGCGGGCAGTCGACTTTTTTTTGGGTCGAACCAGTGGGGGCACGCTGAGTGCACCCGCTGGGTGTAGTCCCCGAGACTACTGTCGAATGTTTTTGATTCAGCTGTAGTCTTAGAAACGCTACCATTATCTCTTGGTTACTCGGGAGCAACCTATCTTTGACGTCTGTCGACTGATTATTCGTAGAAATCCTGCGAACTTGTGGCTCGCTACACTGAGTTGGAAAACGAATAGATCCAGCTCAACCTTGACTTGAAGCTTGCCCAGGAAAACTTGCAGAAGGCGAGAGACGAAGCAAAAGGTATGGCTGGTGAGCATTTGACGACTGTCCTTTTCTTTTCTGCTCATTCTTGATCTTGATCTCATTTGACATTTAACAGATAAAATGGAGGAGGCTCTGAAGAAGAAAGATCGTGACCTTGCTGAAGCGCAAAAGACGGCCTTGGACAAAACGAAGCTTGCGGAAGAAAAGTTGGCTTCAGTCGGTAACCTTGAAGAAGAGAACGCCAGACTGAAAACCGCTCTTAATGCGGCCAACCAAGAGGTCAGCCGTCTGAAGAATGATAAGATAGCTCCGGGTGACAAGGCAAGCGAACTGGCCGGGAAGAAGAATGATCTGGAGGCTTATCTCGATGGACTCGCCAAGAAGCTGTTCGTCATGCTTGAGCGTAACCACTCCTACCCGATTGACTTGTTGTCACCAAACTCATGCAGAGTCGCTGTCTTATATTTGAATTGTGTTTACAGAATTCTGCCAGAACTTCGAGGAGGAAACCGGTCGAGTGGAGACAAGCTTGGGCCCCATTAACTCCCCGGTGAAGGACGAAGCTGCTATGAACGTGCTCCGACTGGAGTCTCGTGTTGCAGGCGTGGTTGATTATCTGGCTCCACTAAAGATTGCGGTGTCGCGAATCGACACGTCGCTCTGGCCTAGGATGACGCTTCAAAATGACCTCGAGTCTCTGATGACTCGACTGAATGAAGTTCCTGGTCGAGTGACGGAATGGAAGAAATCTTCTGCTAGGTGTGGCGCTGACGTCGCTCTGTCTCTGGTCCGCGTTCACTGTAAGGAGGTGCGAGAGGAGAAGTTGGCTGCTATCCAAGTTGCCAATACCAGGAAGCACAACTTTCAAGACTTCATGGAGACTTTCATTGCCGCTGCCACTCGCATTGCAGACGGGATCGACTTGGACGAGTTCATCGCCCCTTCCAGTCCTCCGCCTGAGGAATAAGACTTTTATGCTTCACTTTAAATTTGCCTCGGAATGCCGAGTGGATTTTGTAACCGTTAAACTCTGTTGAGCTGAAGGCTCGAGTACTTTGATCTGAGGTCTGAGACCTTTGGGTCCTATCCGAACTTGATTTATCGTTGAATATCTTCATGAATTACCTGTCGAGTGGAAACTGTTCCTCACTCGAAATAACTTTGTATTTGTGGTGCAGCTCCGAAGGAGAAGGTAGCAGTCGACTTGCACCTTGTCGTCCTTGCGGGTTAGGATTTGTTCCATACTTAGGCGAGTACTGGACTGCAGCTAAGCCCCCGAGTGGGAGGTTTGCTCTCCACTCGGTAGGATTTTAAACACTTAGGCGAGTACTGGACTGCAGCTAAGCCCCCGAGTGGGAGGTTTGCTCTCGACTCAGTAGGATTTTAAACACTTAGGCGAGTACTGGACTGCAGCTAAGCCTCCGAGTGGGAGGTCTACTCTCCACTCGGTAGGATTTTTAACACTTAGGCGAGTACTGGACTGCAGCTAAGCCCCCGAGTGGGAGGTTTGCTCTCCACTCGGTAGAATTTTTTCAAACTTAGGCGAGTACTGGACTGCAGCTAAGCCCCCGAGTGGGAGGTTTGCTCTCCACTCGGTAGGATTTTTTCAAACTTAGGCGAGTACTGGACTGCAGCTAAGCCCCCGAGTGGGAGGTTTGCTCTCTACTCGATAGGATTTTTTCAAACTTAGGCGAGTACTGGACTGCAGCTAAGCCCCCGAGTGGGAGGCTGGCTCACCACTCGGTAGGATTTTTCAAACTTAGGCGAGTACTGGACTGCAGCTAAGCCCCCGAGTGGGAGGCTGGCTCACCACGATTTTCAAAAACTTAGGCGAAACGGGTTCGCAGCTAAGCCCCCGAGTGGGAGGCTGGCTCACCACTCGGTAGGATTTTTTTTATAGACTTAGGCGAAACAGATCCGCAGCTAAGCCACCCACTGGGGGATTTCACACGCAAACAAAAGTAACAACAATTACTGGAAAAATTGTAACACTCTTGTCTTTGATAAATAGACTATAGAAGTTTCTCTTATTACATCTCATCCGAGTGAGAATTCAAGTGTAAAAGGGGCGGAGCAGTTCCGCATTCCAAGCTCGTGGCTCATCAATCTGGCGATCGACATTGTAAAGGTGATATGCTCCATTGTGGAGGACTCTGGTGACGATGAAAGGGCCTTCCCAAGTAGGAGTGAGCTTGTGTGGTTTCTGTTGATCCACTCGGAGGACCAAATCTCCTTCTTGGAAGGCTCGACTCTTCACATTTCTGGCGTGGAGTCGACGCAAATCTTGCTGATAAATGGTCGATCGAATCATAGCCATTTCTCTTTCTTCCTCCAGGAGGTCGACTGCGTCTTGCCGGGCTTGCTCTGCTTCATCTTCGGAGTAAAGCTCGACTCGGGGTGCATTGTGAAGCAGATCACTCGGCAAGACTGCCTCCGCTCCATAGACCAGAAAGAACGGGGTTCTTCCAGTCGACCGATTCGGGGTGGTCCTCAATCCCCAAAGAACTGACGGAAGCTCGTTGACCCATGCGCCTGCTGCGTGCTTGAGATCGCGCATCAGTCGAGGTTTCAGCCCTTTGAGAATCAGACCATTTGCCCTTTCCGCTTGTCCATTCGACTGGGGGTGGGCGACCGACGCGTAGTCGACTCGTGTGCCTTGAGAGGCGCAAAAAGCTCTGAACTTGTCTGAATCGAAGTTCGACCCATTGTCAGTGATGATGCTATGCAGGACTCCATATCTGAATGTTAACTCCCTGATGAAACTGATAGCAGTGCAAGCATCAAGATTCTTGATAGGCTTAGCTTCAATCCATTTGGTAAACTTGTCGACTGCCACAAGCACATGTGTGAAACCGCTCCTGCCTGTTCTCAATGGACCAACCATATCCAATCCCCAAACAGCGAAGGGCCAAACGAGTGGAATGGTCTTCAGGGCCGATGCGGGTTTGTGCGACATATTGGAGTAGAACTGGCACCCTTCACACTTGGCGACTATCTCTTTTGGCATTTCATTTGCTCTTGGCCAGTAAAATCCCGCTCGGTATGCTTTAGCCACAATGGTCCGAGAGGACGCATGGTGACCACAGGTCCCCGAGTGGATATCATCAAGGATTATCTGACCTTCATCTAGTGTTATACACTTCTGGCTGACTCCAGTCGCGCTTTCTCTATACAACTGTCCCTTTATGACTGTAAAGGCTTTGGATCGATGGACGATCTGTTGAGCCTCTTCCTCGTCCTCCGGGAGTTCTTTCCTCAGGATATACGCAATGTACGGTATCGTCCAGTCGGGAGTGATTGCCAAGACTTCCATGATTAGGTCGACCACTGCTGGAATTTTGACTTCAGTCGGGTCCGTGTCACTCTTTGGCTGCGGGGCTTCATCTGTAAAAGGATCTTCCTACACTGACGGCGAGTGGATGTGTTCCAGAAACACATTGTAGGAATGGCTTCTCTCTTGGAGCCTATCTTCGCCAAATCATCAGCTGCTTGATTTTTCAGTCGGGGTATGTGATGAAGCTCTAGCCCCTCGAATTTCTTCTCTAACTTTCTCACTGCATTGCAATAACCAGTCATAGCTGGGCTTCTGACGTCCCACTCCTTCATCACCTGATTAACCACCAAATCTGAGTCGCCATAGACCATGAGGCGACGGACGCCGAGTGAAATGGCCATGCGCAACCCATATAAAAGTGCTTCATATTCTGCTTCGTTATTGGAGGAACCGAAGTGAATCTGGAGAACATATCTGAGCTTATCTCCTCGGGGGGAAACCAATACTACCCCAGCACCGGAACCATTCAGCATCTTAGATCCATCGAAGAACATGGTCCAGTGCTCCGAGTGAACTTGAGTCGGAAGTTGCTGTTCGATCCACTTGGCGATGAAATCTGCAATTGCTTGGGACTTGATAGCTTTCTTTGCCTCAAACTTGATATCTAGAGGAAGGAGTTCAAACTTGATATCTCTGTTGTGCAAAATCTCTGACAGTGGAGCGTCGCTGACGACTGTAATGGAATGATCAGAGAAGTAATGTGCAACCTTCTTCGTGGTCATATAAATCCCATATACAAGTTTCTGGTAATGAGGATATCTTTGCTTTGATGGAGTCAAAACTTCAGAAACATAATATACTGGGCGCTAAACTTTGAAGGCCTTTCCTTCTTCTTCCCGCTCGACCGTAAGTACTGTACTGACAACTTGTCCTGTGGCTGCAATGTAAAGCAGCAAAGGCTCTTTGCTGATTGGGGCAGCAAGCACAGCTTCTGGAGTCCACTCGAACTTGTCTGACTTCTTCATCAGTCGGTAAGAGGCAATGCCTTTTCACCGAGACGAGATATGAATCGACTTAAAGCGGCCAAGCAACCTGTAAGCTTCTGGACATCGTGCACACACACATGACGCTTCATCTGGAGTATAGTACCAACTTTTTCAGGATTGGCGTCGATTCCCCATTCGGAAACGAGAAAACCGAGTAACTTTCCACCTGGAACTCCGAATGTGCACTTTGATGGGTTGAGCTTGATATCATACCTCCTGAGGTTGGCAAAGGTTTCAGCAAGGTCAGTCAGCAGGTCGGAACCCTTCCGTGACTTGACCACAATATCATCCATGTATGCTTCCACATTCCGACTGATTTGAGTGAGTAAACACTTCTAAATCATCCTCATGAACGTGGCTCCGGCATTCTTGAGGCCGAATGGCATGGTGACATAACAGAAGCGCCCGAATGGAGTGATGAAAGCTGTTTTGATCTCGTCGGGCCCGTACAGACGGATCTGATGGTACCCGGAATAAGCGTCTAGAAAAGACAAACGCTCACATCCCGCAGTCGAGTCGACTATCTGGTCGATGCGGGGGAGAGGAAAATGATCTTTCGGGCAGGCCCGATTGATATGCTTAAATTCAATGCACATGCGAAGTGACTTGTCCTTCTTGGGGACCATGACAACATTGGCGAGCCACTCGGAGTGGTAAATCTCTCAGATAAACTCCGCTGCTAGGAGCCGAGCCACCTCCTCGCTAATGGCCTTTCTCTTCTGGACGGCGGATCGTCGAAGATGTTCTTTGACATGTTTAACTTTTGGGTCGACTCGTAGACGGTGCTCAGCCAGCCCCCTGGGAACTCCAGGCATGTCAGAAGGCTTCCATGCGAAGATGTTCCAGTTCTCACGGAGGAACTGGATGAGCGCTTCTTCCTATTTGGAGTCGAGTGTCGTTGAGATATGAGTCAGAGCAGCATTGGGATCGGTCGGGTAAATGTGAACTGGCTTCGTTTCACCGGACGACTGAAAAGCTGATTCTGAAGCAGGCTTCTTTGCTCGTAGCAACTCACTCGGATCTGCCGTCTTCTGATACTCTTGCAGCTCGACCACTGCCATCTGAGCATCAGCAATCTTTGAGCCTTTCTGAAAACACTCTTCTGCCTTCTTCCGATTGCCCGTAACAGTGATCACACCTTTGGGACCGAGCATCTTCAATTTGAGATACACATAACACGGTCGAGCCATGAACGTTGGAAATATGCCCTAGAGGCAATAATAAATAGGTTATTATTATATTTCCTTGTTCATGATAATCATTTATTATCCATGCTAGAATTGTATTGATAGGAAACTCAGATACATGTGTGGATACATAGACAACACCATGTCCCTAGTAAGCCTCTAGTTGACTAGCTCGTTGATCAATAGTTGGTTACGGTTTCCTGACCATGGACATTGGATGTCATTGATAACGGGATCACATCATTAGAAGAATGATGTGATGGACAATACCCAATCCTAAGCCTAGCACAAGATCGTGTAGTTCGTATGCTAAAGCTTTTCTAATGTCAAGTATCATTTCCTTAGACCATGAGATTGTGCAACTCCCGGATACCGTAGGAATACTTTGGGTGTGCCAAACGTCACAACGTAACTGGGTGGCTATAAAGGTGCACTACGGGTATCTCCGAAAGTGTCTGTTGGGTTGGCACGAATCGAGACTGGGATTTGTCACTCCGTGTGACGGAGAGGTATCTCTGGGCCCACTCGGTAGGACATCATCATAATGTGCACAATGTGATCAAGGAGTTGATCACGGGATGATGTGTTACGGAACGAGTAAAGAGACTTGCCAGTAACGAGATTGAACAAGGTATCGAGATACCGACGATCGAATCTCGGGCAAGTACTATACCGCTAGACAAAGGGAATTGTACACGGGATTGATCGAATCCTCGACATCGTGGTTCATCCGATGAGATCATCGTGGAACATGTGGGAACCAACATGGGTATCCAGATCCCACTGTTGGTTATTGACCGGAGAACGTCTCGGTCATGTCTGCATGCTTCCCGAACCCGTAGGGTCTACACACTTAAGGTTCGATGACGCTAGGGTTATAAAGGAAGTTTGTATGTGGTTACCAAATGTTGTTCGGAGTCCCGGATAAGATCCCGGACGTCACGAGGAGTTCTGGAATGGTCCGGAGGTAAAGATTTATATATAGGAAGTATGGTTTTGGCCACCGGAAGTGTTCTGGGCATCACCGGTAGTGTACCGGGACCACCGGAGGTGTCCGGGGGTCCACCAAGTGGGGCCACCGGCCCCGGAGGGCTACATGGGCCAAGTGTGGGAGGGGGCCAGCCCCAGGTGGGCTGGTGCGCCCCCCACAAGGGCCCAAGGCGCAAGGAAAGAGGAGAGGGGGCAAACCCTAAGGGCAGATGGGCCCTAAGGCCCATGCTCCCTGCGCCTCCCTCTCCTCCCCCTCTTGTCCGCCACCCAAAACCCATCTAGGGCTGCCGCCCCTCTAGGGGTGGGAACCCTAGAGGGGGCGCACCCTCCTCCCCTTCCCCTATATATATGAGGCCTAGGGGCTGCCCAACATACGCGATCTGATCTCTCCCTGTTGGTGCAGCCCTGCCTCTCTCCTCCTCATATCTCGTAGTGCTTGGCGAAGCCCTGCTGGATCACAACGCTCCTCCACCATCACCACGCCGTTGTGCTGCTGCTGGATGGAGTCTTCCTCAACCTCTCCCTCTCTCCTTGCTGGATCAAGGCACGGGAGACGTCACCGGATTGTACGTGTGTTGAACGCGGAGGTGCCGTCCGTTCGGCACTTGGTCATCGGTGATTTGGATCACGACGAGTACGACTCCATCAACCCCGTTCACTTGAACGCTTCCGCTTAGCGATCTACAAGGGTATGTAGATGCACTCTCTTTCCCCTCGTTGCTGGTTTCTCCATAGATAGATCTTGGTGACACGTAAGAAATTTTTTAAATTTCTGCTACGTTCCCCAACAGTGGCATCATGAGCTAGGTCTATTGCGTAGATTCCATGCACGAGTAGAACACAAAGTAGTTGTGGGCGTTGATTTTGTTCAATATGCTTACCGTTACTAGTCAATCTTGATTCGGCGGCATTGTGGGATGAAGCGGCCCGGACCGACCTTACATGTACACTTACGTGAGACAGGTTCCACCGACTGACATGCACTAGTTGCATAAGGTGGCTAGCGGGTGCCAGTCTCGCCCACTTTAGTCGGATCGGATTCGATGAAAAGGGTCCTTATGAAGGGTAAATAGCAATTGACATATCATGTTGTGGTTTTGCGTAGGTAAGAAACGTTCTTGCTAGAAACCCATAGCAGCCACGTAAAACATGCAAACAACAATTAGAGGACGTCTAACTTGTTTTTGCAGGGTATGCCATGTGATGTGATATGGCCAAAAGGATGTGATGAATGATATATGTGATGTATGAGATTGATCATGTTCTTGTAATAGGAATCACGACTTGCATGTCGATGAGTATGACAACCGGCTGGAGCCATAGGAGTTGTCTTTAATTTATTTATGACCTGCGTGTCAACATAAACGTCATGTAATTACTTTACTTTATTGCTAAAGCGTTAGCCATAGTAGTAGAAGTAATAGTTGACGTGACAACTTCATGAAGACACGATGATGGAGATCATGATGATGGAGATCATGGTGTCATGCCGGTGACGGCGATGATCATGGAGCCCCGAAGATGGAGATCAAAAGGAGCAAAGTGATGATGGCCATATCATGTCACTATTTGATTGCATGTGATGTTTATCATGTTTATACATCTTATTTGCTTAGAACGACGGTAGTAAATAAGATGATCCCTCATTAAAATTTCAAGAAAGTGTTCCCCCTAACTGTGCACCGTTGCGAAAGTTCGTCATTTCGAAGCACCACGTGATGATCGGGTGTGATAGATTCTTACGTTCACATACAACGGGTGTAAGCCAGATTTACACACGCGAAACACTTAGGTTAACTTGACGAGCCTAGCATGTACAGACATGGCCTCGGAACACAAGAGACCGAAAGGTCGAGCATGAGTCGTATGGTAGATACGATCAACATGAAGATGTTCACCGATGATGACTAGCCCGTCTCACGTGATGATCGGACACGGCCTAGTTGACTCAGATCATGTAATCACTTGGATGACTAGAGGGATGCCTATCTGAGTGGGAGTTCATAAGATGAACTTAATTATCCTGAACATAGTCAAAAGATCTTTGCAAATTATGTCGTAAGCTCGCGCTTTAGTTCTACTGTTTTAGATATGTTCCTAGAGAAAATATAGTTGAAAGTTGATAGTAGCAATTATGCGGACAGTAGAAGGCTTGTGTCCTTAATGCACCGCTCGTGCTGGACCTCGAACGTGGTCTGTGGATGTTGCGAACATCTGACATACACGTTTTGATGACTACATGATAGTTCGGTAATGATAAATGGTTTAGAATTGAGGCACCGAAGACATTTTTGAAATGTCGCGGAACATATGAGATGTTTCGAGGGCTGAAATTGGGATTTCAGGTTCGTGCCCACATTAGGAGGTATAAGACCTCCAACAATTTTCTTAGCCTGCAAACTAAGGGAGAAAAGCTCAATCGTTGAGCTTGTGCTCAAATTGTCTGAGTACAACAATCACTTGAATCGAGTGGGAGTTGATCTTCCAGATAAGATAGTGATGTTTCTCCAAAGTCATTGCCACCAAGCTGCTAGAGCTTCGTGATGAACTATAACATATCAGGGATAGATATGATGATCCATGAAATATTCGCGATGTTTGACACCGCGAAAGTAGAAATCAAGAAGGAGCATCAATTGTTGATGGTTAGTGAAACCACTAGTTTCAAGAAGGGCAAGGGCAAGAAGGGATACTTCATAAAACGGCAAATCAGCTGCTGCTCTAGTGGAGAAACCCAAGGTTGAACCCAAACCCGAGACTGAGTGCTTCTGTAATAAGGGGAACAACCACTAGAGCAGAATTACCCTAGATACTTGGTAGATGAGAAGGCTGTCGATAGATGTATATTGGATATACATTATGGGAATGTGTACTTTACTAGTACTCCTAGTAGCATCAGGGTATTAGATACCGGTTCGGTTGCTAAGTGTTAGTAACTCGAAATAAAAGCTACGGAATAAACGGAGACTAGCTAAAGGTGAGCTGGCGAGATGTGTTGGAAGTGCTTCCAAGGTTGATATGATCAAGCATCGCACGCTCCCTCTACCATCGAGATTGGTGTTAAACCTAAATAATTGTTATTTGGTGTTTGCGTTGAGCGTAGACATGATTGGATTATGTCTATCGCAATACGGTTATTCATTCAAGGAGAATAATGGTTACTCTATTTATTTGAATAATTCCTTCAATGGTCTTGCACCTAAAATGAATGGTTTATTGAATCTCGATCATAGTGATACACATGTTCATGCCAAAAGATATAAGATAGTAATGATAGTACCACCTACTTGTGGCACTGCCATGTAAGTCATATTGGTATAAAACGCATGAAGAAGCTCCATGTTGATGGATCTTTGGACTCACTCATTTCTGAAAAGATTGAGACATGTGAACCGTGTCTGTTGGTATGTACGCATGAAGAAACTCCATGCAGATGGACCGTTTGGACTCACTTGATTTTGAATCGCTTGAGACATGCAAATCATACCACATGGGCAAGATGACTGAAAGCTTCGGTTTCAGTAAAATGGAACAAGAAAGCAACTTGTTGGAAGTAACACATTTTGATGTGTGCAGTCCAATGAGTGCTGAGGCACGCAGTGGATATCGTTATGCTCTTACTTCACAGATGATTTGAGTAGATACTGAGTATATTTACTTGATGAAACACAAGTCTGAATTATTGAATGGTTCAAGTAATTTCAGAATGAAGTTGAAGATATTCGTGATAAGAGGATAAAATGTCTATGATATGATCATAGAAATGAATATCTGAGTTATGAGTTTGGCACTGTGGAAATTGTTTCACAACTAATACCGCCTGGAACACCATAGTGTGATGGTGTGTCCAAACATCATAGTTGCACCCTATTGGATATGGTGCGTACCATGATGTCTCTTATCGAATTACCACTATCGTTCATGGGTTAGGCATTAGAGACAACCGCACTCACTTTAAATAGGGCACCACGTAATTCCGATGAGATGACACTGTATGAACTATGGTTTAGAGAAACCTAAGCTGTCATTTCTTAAAAAAGTTTGGGGCTGCGACGCTTATATGAAAAAGTTTCAGGCTGATAAGCTCGAACCCAAAGCGGATAACTGCATCTTCATAGGACACCCAAAACAGTTGGGTATACCTCCTGTCTCAGATCCGAAAGCAATAGGGATTGTTTCTCAAATCGGGTCCTTTCTCAAGGAAAAGTTTCCCTCGAAAGAATTGAGTGGGAGGATGGTGGAGACTTGATGAGGTTATGGAACCGTCACTTCAACTAGTGTGTAGCAGGGCACAAGAGTTGTTCCTATGGCACCTACACCAATTGAAGTGGAAGCTTATGATAGTGATCATGAGACTTCGGATCAAGTCACTCCCAAACCTCGTAGGACGACAAGGATGCGTACTGTTTCAGAGTGGTACGTAATCCTGTCTTGGAAGTCATGTTGCTAGACAACAATGAACCTACGAGCTATGGAGAAGCGATGGTGGGCCCGGATTCCGATCAATGGCTCGAGGCCATAAAATCCAAGAGAGGATCCATGTATGAAAACAAAGTGTAGACTTTGGCAGAACGGCTCGATGGTCGTGAGGCTGTTGAGTACAGATGGATTTTAAAAGGAAGACGGACAATGATGGTAAATGTCACCATTAAGAAAGCTCAACTTGTCATTAAGATGTTTCCCGACAAGTTCAAGGAGTTGACTACAATGAGACTTTCTCACTCATAGCGATGCTAAGAGTCTGTTGGAATTAGCAGGTACTGCATTATTTATGAAATCTTGCAGATAGGATGTCAAAATATTGTTTCCTTGTTCTTGAGGAAAGGTTGTATGTGATACAACCAGAAGATTTTGTCGATCCTGAAAGATGCTAACAAGTATGCAAAGCCCCAGCAATCCTTCTAAGGACTGCAGTAAGCATCTCGGAGTTGGAATGTACACTTTGATGAGATGATCAAAGATTTTGGGTTTATACAAAGTTTATGAGAAACTTGTATTTCCAAAGAAGTGAGTGGGAGCACTATAGAATTTCTGATGAGTATATGTTGTTGACATATTGTTGATCAGAAATGATGTAGAATTTCTGGAAAGCATATAGGGTTATTTGAAAAGTGTTTTTCAATGGAAAACCTGGATTAAGCTACTTGAACATTGAGCATCAAGATCTATAAGGATAGATCAAAATCGCTTAATAGTACTTTCAAATGAATATAGTGACAAGATTTTGAAGGAGTTCAAAATAGGTCAGCAAAGAAGGAGTTCTTGGTTGTATTACACGTGTGAGTATTGAGTAAGACTCAAGACCTGACCACGGCAGAAGAGAGAGAAAGGACGAAGGTCGTCCCCTATGCTTTAGTCGTAGGCTCTAAAGTATGCTATGTTATGTACCGCACCTGAAGTGTGCCAAACCATGAGTCAGTCAAGGGGTACAAGTGTGATCTAGAAATGGATCACAGGACAACGGTCAAGGTTATCCTTAGTAACTAGTGGACTAAGGAATTTTCTCGATTATGGAGGTGGAAAAAGAGTTCGTCGTAAAGGGTTACGCCGATGCAAACTTTGACACTAATCCAGATTATTCTGAGTAGTAAACTGGATTCATATAGTAGAACAGTTATTTGGAATAGCTCCAAATAGAGCGTGGTAACTACATCTAGGAGATAACATAGAAATTTGTAAATCACACACGGATCTGAAAGGTTCAGACCCGTTGACTATAACATCTCTCACAAGCATAACATGATCAAACCCAGAACTCTGTGAGTGTTAATCACATGGCGATGTGAACTAGATTATTGACTCTAGTGCAAGTGGGAGACTGTTGGAAATATGCCCTAGAGGCAATAATAAATAGGTTATTATTATATTTCCTTGTTCATGATAATCGTTTATTATCCATGCTAGAATTGTATTGATAGGAAACTCAGATACATGTGTGGATACATAGACAACACCATGTCCCTAGTAAGCCTCTAGTTGACTAGCTCGTTGATCAATAGTTGGTTACGGTTTCCTGACCATGGACATTTATGTCATTGATAACGGGATCACATCATTAGAAGAATGATGTGATGGACAAGACCCAATCCTAAGCCTAGCACAAGATCGTGTAGTTCGTATGCTAAAGCTTTTCTAATGTCAAGTATCATTTCCTTAGACCATGAGATTGTGCAACTCCCGGATACCGTAGGAATACTTTGGGTGTGCAAACGTCATAATGTAACTGGGTGGCTATAAAGGTGCACTACGGGTATCTCCGAAAGTGTCTGTTGGGTTGGCACGAATCGAGACTGGGATTTGTCACTCCGTGTGACGGAGAGGTATCTCTGGGCCCACTCGGTAGGACATCATCATAATGTGCACAATGTGATCAAGGAGTTGATCACGGGATGATGTGTTACGGAACGAGTAAAGAGACTTGCCAGTAACGAGATTGAACAAGGTATCGAGATACCGACGATCGAATCTCGGGCAAGTACTATACCGCTAGACAAAGGGAATTATATACGGGATTGATCGAATCCTCGACATCGTGGTTCATCCGATGAGATTATCATGGAACATGTGGGAACCAACATGGGTATCCAGATCCCGCTGTTGGTTATTGACCGGAGAACGTCTCGGTCATGTCTGCATGCTTCCCGAACCCGTAGGGTCTACACACTTAAGGTTCGATGACGCTAGGGTTATAAAGGGAGTTTGTATGTGGTTACCGAATGTTGTTCGGAGTCTCGGATAAGATCCCGGACGTCACGAGGAGTTCCGGAATGGTCCGGAGGTAAAGATTTATATATAGGAAGTATGGTTTTGGCCACCGGAAGTGTTCTAGGCATCACCGGTAGTGTACCTGGACCACCGGAGGTGTCCGGGGGTCCACCAAGTGGGGCCACCGGCCCCGGAGGGCTACATGGGCCAAGTGTGGGAGGGGACCAGCCCCAGGTGGGCTGGTGCACCCCCCACAAGGGCCCAAGGCGCAAGGGAAGAGGAGAGGGGGCAAACCCTAAGGGCAGATGGGCCCTAAGGCCCATGCTCCCTGCGCCTCCCTCTCCTCCCCCTCTTGGCCGCCACCCAAAACCCATCTAGGGCTGCCGCCCCTCTAGGGGTGGGAACCCTAGAGGGGGCTCACCCTCCTCCCCTTCCCCTATATATATGAGGCCTAGGGGCTGCCCAACATACGCGATATGATCTCTCCCTGTTGGTGCAACCCTGCCTCTCTCCTTCTCATATCTCGTAGTGCTTGGCGAAGCCCTGCTGGATCACAACGCTCCTCCACCATCACCACGCCGTTGTGCTGCTGCTGGATGGAGTCTTCCTCAACCTCTCCCTCTCTCCTTGCTGGATCAAGGCACGGGAGACGTCACCTGACTGTACGTGTGTTGAACGCGGAGGTGTCGTCCGTTCGGCACTTGGTCATCGGTGATTTGCATCACGACGAGTACGACTCCATCAACCCCGTTCACTTGAACGCTTCCGCTTAGCAATCTACAAGGGTATGTAGATGCACTCTCTTTCCCCTCGTTGTTGGTTTCTCCATAGATAGATCTTGGTGACACGTAGGAAATTTTTTAAATTTCTGCTACGTTCCCCAACAGCGTGCATAAGCTGGCCTGCCAAAAATAGCGTGGTAAGCACTCTGGAAATCCACAACTTTGAATGTTAACTTTTCCTTGCGGTAATTCTTGGAATCACCGAAAACCACATCAAGAGCAATTTGGCGAGTGACTCGGCTTTCTTCCCAGGGATGACCCCATGGAAACTCATGTTGCTGGTACTGAGTTTGGACATCGGAATGCCCATCCCTTTCAATGTCTCTGCATACAGTATGTTCAAACCACTACCACCATCCATCAGGACTTTGGTCAGTCGAGTGCCTTCGACAACTAGGTCGACCACCAAAGCTTGCCTCCGAGGGGTGGCAATGTGCGTAGTGATCAGACTGGTCGAATGTGATGGCAATCTGAGACCACTTCAGATAACTGGGTGTTGCCGTAGCAACCATATTCACTTCACGTTTGATAACTTTCAGTCGACTTTTGCTTTCGACATCAGCAAAAATCATCAATGTGGAATTGACCTGGGGGTATCCATCACTATCTTCCTTGTCCTCAACTTTATCTGACTCCTTCTCTTTATCTTTGGACTGTTTGCCCTGGAACTGCTGGATCAGGAGCTGACACTGTCGAGTGGTATGCTTTGGGTAAATGAGTTTACCCTCTTCATCTTTCTTAGTGTGGATGTGACACGGCAGATCCAAAACATCATTTCCATCTTGGTCTTTAACTTTCTTGGGGTTCCATGGTCCTTTGGGTTTTCCCTTAAACTTTCCTTGGGTTATGGCCAGGGCCTCCCCAGGAGCGGCTGGCTCGGCTTTCCGCTTCTGTTTCCGACTGGAATTTCCTCCGGTTTCCTGGGCGAGTGACTTATGCTTGCCACTCCGGAGTCGATCCTCATCTTCACCATTAGCGTATTTGGTGGCAATCTCCATCATCCGATTCAGAGATATTTCTCTGGTTCGACCAAACTTCAGATTCAATTCTCTGTACTTAACGCCTTCTTTAAAGGCACAAACTGGTTGATGATCCGGCACATTTTCAACTGTGTGATGCAATGTAATCCACCTCTGGATGTAATCCCTCAGAGTTTCATTCGGTTTCTGCACGCAAGACCGCAGTTCCGTGAGACCCGCAGGCCGCTTGCATGTTCCCTCAAATGTTGTGACAAACACTCGAGAGAGATCCTCCCAAGTGTAAATGCTGCTGGGTGCTAACTGATTCAGCCATGCTCTGGCCGAGCCCTCTAACATGAGAGGTAGGTGTTTCATGGCCACCTCATCATTGCCACCGCCAATCTGGACAGCCACTCGGTAGTCTTCGAGCCAAGTATCGGGCTTGGACTCACCAGTGAATTTACTAACTCCAGTCGCCAACCTGAAGTTGGGAGGAATCACAGCGGCTCTGATGGCTCGACTGAAACACTCTGGCCCTGAAACATGTACTCTGCTACTGGTAGGTGCATCCCTGTCGTCACCTTCTTGGTGAGCCCTGTTCCTGTCGACCAAACCTTGAACGAGAATAGATCTCGCATCAAAGCCTGGTTCTCTTGGGTCGACTGGAATCCTCCGCTCAACACTATGAGGGCGTCTGTCATCTTGCTGTCGAGGCACATACGATCCACTCCTCGGGGGAGGGCTGGGCACTCGACGTCGATCGTCACGATCGAATCGGTGATCATACTGCTCATTCCTTCTGTGCTGATCACGTCGGTCTCCACGTCCTTCACGCCTCGGGGCCGATCTTGGGCTGTGAGCCGACTAGACTGTGTCTGCTGCAACGGATCGGCTATGGATCCTGTTCCGCGACTGAGAAACAGCGGAATTCTGGTCTCCTGCTGCCCGGCGCAACGCTCTGATTTGCAACAAGCCTCTGCCAGCCTCTGACTGGGAGGGCTGAATTGACTCTGCTATACGGGCTGCAGCTGCCAAATTCTGAATCGGAGTTCGATATACCTGCGGGGGCGGAAAGAGCTGACGTCGACTGGATTCTGGAACCCATTAATGCGCTCGCTCGTCGAGTGCTCGCTGGAAATTCTCCAGTTGAGTGCGCTCGGCCAAGTTATCCAAGCGCGCGTCCTCCAAGGCATGGGCCTCGGGGGTTTCTCTGACGATAGGAGTGTGAAGTGCATCCATGTTCCGGCGACGAAGCTCCTCTCGCTGCAACAACGTGAGAGGCTCGGGAAGATACTCCTCGTGGGGATGCGACGGATCGCCTCCACCTACGCCTCCACCTCCGTCAGTGCGGGGAAAACCGGGAGGACTGCGTGGCCCATCGATCACCAGAACCTCCGCCGCTGGGTCACTGCTGTACCATTCGGACGTGGTCTCTACGGAGCCAGTCGACAGGTCGAACAGGCCGTAGAGGGATTCATCGGGCTCGATCGCCGCGACTTGTGGGGTGGCCGACTGGCGGGCCACCGCATGTCTCACCCACCTCTGAAGCCTCGACCGACCGGAGCGCTTGCACGGGCGAGAGACAGGGCTGGAGGACGCCACCAGAGCCGGCCGATACTGGGTCGACGGCTGCCGCAGGAGGACACCACGGACGCATGCGCGAAAGTGCGTCGCCCCGCGGACGGGGAGCGCGTCGACGTCGAGTGGAGCCTCCTGAAGCCAAGTGGAGTCGTCGGCGATGAACGTGAGCGCGCCGAGATGGATCTCGCGGCCCTCCACCAAGACTCCGCCCGAAACCATGATCAAAGAGATCGGAAAAATCGCAACTTCTCCAACTAGGCGCTAAGACTCCTGCCCCACGGTGGGCGCCAACTGTCGTGGTGTTGGGGAACGTAGTAATTTAAAAAAATTTCTACGCACGCAAGATCATGGTGATGCATAGCAACGAGAGGGGAGAGTGTTGTCTACGTACCCTCGTAGATCGAAGCGGAAGCGTTGACGCAACGTAGAGGAAGTAGTCGTACGTCTTCCCGATCCGACCGATGCAAGCACCGTTACTCCGGCACCTCCGAGTTCTTGGCACACGTTCAGCTCGATGACGCTCCCCGGGCTCCGATCCAGCAAAGCTTCGGGGAGGAGTTCTGTCAGCACGATGGCGTGGTGACGATCTTGATGTACTACCGACGCAGGGCTTCGCCTAAGCACTGCAACGATATGACCGGGGTGGAATATGGTGGAGGGGGGCACCGCACACGGCTAAGGAACGATCACGAAGATCAAATTGTGTGTCCATGGGGTGCCCCCTGCCCCCGTATATAAAGGAGCAAGGGAGGAGGGGGCGGCCGACCTAGAAGGGGCGCGCCAAGGGGAGTCCTACTCCCACCGGGAGTAGGATTCCACCTTTCCTAGTCCAACTAGGAGAAGGGGGGAAAGGAGGGGAGTGGAGAAGGAAGGGAGAGGGGGGCCGCGCCCCAAACCCTTTGTCCAATTCGGACTGGGCTTGGGAGGGGCGCGCGCCACCTCTTGGCTCCTTCCCACTAAGGCCCAATAAGGCCCAATACTCTTCCCCGTATTCCCGTAACTCCCCGGTACCTCCGAAAATACCCGAATCACTCGGAACCTTTCTGATGTCCGAATATAGTCGTCCAATATATCGATCTTTACGTCTCGACCATTTCGAGACTCCTCGTCATTTCCCCGATCCCATCCGGGACTCCGAACTCCTTCGGTACATCAAAACTCATAAACTCATAATATAACTGTCATCGAAACTTTAAGCGTGCGGACCCTACGGTTCGAGAACAATGTAGACATGACCGAGACATGTCTCCGGTCAATAACCAATAGCGGGACCTGGATGCCCATATTGGCTCCTACATATTCTACGAAGATCTTTATCGGTCAGACCGCATAACAACATACGTTGTTCCCTTTGTCATCGGTATGTTACTTGCCCGAGATTCGATCGTCGGTATCCAATACCTAGTTCAATCTCGTTACCGGAAAGTCTCTTTAATCGTTCCGTAATACATCATCTCGCAACTAACTCATTAGTTGCAATGCTTGCAAGGCTTAAGTGATGTGCATTACCGAGAGGGCCCAGAGATACCTCTCCGACAATCGGAGTGACAAATCCTAATCTCGAAATACGCCAACCCAACATCTACCTTTGGAGACACCTGTAGAGCTCCTTTATAATCACCCAGTTACGTTGTGACGTTTGGTAGCACACAAAGTGTTCCTCCGGCAAACGGGAGTTGCATAATCTCATAGTCATAGGAACATGTATAAGTCATGAAGAAAGCAATAGCAACATACTAAACGATCGGGTGCTAAGCTAATGGAATGGGTCATGTCAATCACATCATTCTCCTAATGATGTGATCCCGTTAATCAAATGACAACTCATGTCTATGGCTAGGAAACAGAACCATCTTTGATCAACGAGCTAGTCAAGTAGAGGCATACTAGTGACACTCTGTTTGTCTATGTATTCACACATGTATCATGTTTCCGGTTGATACAATTCTAGCATGAATAATAAACATTTATCATGAAATAAGGAAATAAATAATAACTTTATTATTGCCTCTAGGGCATATTTCCTTCAGTCTCCCACTTGCACTAGAGTCAATAATCTTGTTCACATCGGCATGTGATTTAACAGCGATAGTTCACATCACCATGTGATTAATACCCATAGTTCACATCATCATGTGACCAACACCCAAAGGGTTTACTGGAGTCAATAATCTAGTTCACATCGCTATGTGATTAACACCCAAAGAGTACTAAGGTGTGATCATGTTTTGCTTGTGAGAGAATCTTAGTCAACGGGTCTGCTACATTCAGATCCGTATGTATTTTGCAAATTTCTATGTCAACAATACTCTGCTTGGAGCTACTCTAGCTAATTGCTCCCACTTTCAATATGTATCTAGATTGAGACTTAGAGTCATCTAGATTGGTGTCAAAACTTGCATCGACATAACCCTTTACGACGATCCTTTTTGTCACCTCCATAATCGAGAAACATATCCTTATTTCACTAAGGATAATTTTGACCGCTGTCCAGTGATCTACTCCTAGATCACTATTGTACTCCCTTGCCAAAATCAGTGTAGGGTATACAATAGATCTGGTACACAGCATGGCATACTTTATAGAACCTATGGCCAAGGCACAGGGAATGACTTACATTCTCTTTCTATATTCTGCCGTGGTCGGGTTTTGAGTCTTACTCATTTTCACACCTTGCAACACAAGCAAGAACTCTTTCTTTGACTGTTACATTTTTGAATTACTTCAAAATTTTGTCAAGGTATGTACTCATTGAAAAACTTATCAAGCGTCTTGATCTATCTCTATAGATCTTGATACTCAATATGTAAGTAGCTTTACCGAGGTCTTTCTTTAAAAAACTCCTTTCAAACACTCCTTTATGCTTTGCAGAATAATTCTTCATTATTTCCGATCAACAATATGTCATACATATACTTATCAGAAATGTTGTAGTGCTCCCACTCACTTTCTTGTAAATACAGGCTTCACCGCAAGTCTGTATAAAACTGTATGCTTTGATCAACTTATCAAAGCGTATATTCCAACTCCGAGATGCTTGCACCAGTCCATAGATGGATCGCTGGAGCTTGCATATTTTGTTAACACCTTTAGGATTGACAAAACCTTCTGGTTGCATCATATACAACTCTTCTTTAATAAATCCATTAAGGAATGCAATTTTGTTTTATCCATTTGCCAGATTTTCATAAAATGCGGCAATTGCTAACATGATTCGGACAGACTTAAGCATAGATACGAATGAGAAACTCCCATCATAGTCAACACCTTGAACTTATCAAAAACCTTTTGCGACAATTCTAGCTTTGTAGATAGTAACACTACTATCAGCGTCCGTCTTCCTCTTGAGGATCCATTTATTTTCTATGGCTTGCCGATCATCGGGCAAATCCATCAAAGTCCATACTTTGTTTTTATACATGGATCATATCTCAGATTTCATGGCCTCAAACCATTTCGTGGAATCTGGGCTCATCATCGCTTCCTCATAGTTCGCAAGTCCGTCATGTTCTAGTAACATGACTTCCAGAACAGGATTAACGTACCACTCTGGTACGGATCTTACTCTGGTTTACCTACGAGATTCGGTAGTAACTTGATCTGATGTTACATGATCATCATCATTAACTTCCTCACTAATTGGTGTAGTAGTCACAGGAACAGATTTTTGTGATGAACTACTTTCCAATAAGGGAGCAGGTACAATTACCTTGTCAAGTTCTACTTTCCTCCCACTCACTTCTTTCGAGAGAAACTCCTTCTCTAGAAAGTATCCATTCTCAGCAATGAATGTCTTGCCTTCGGATCTGTGATAGAAGGTGTACCCAACTGTCTCGTTTGGGTATCCTATGAAGACATATTTCTCCGATTTGGGTTTGAGCTTATCAGGATGAAACTTTTTCACATAAGCATCACAACCCCAAACTTTAAGAAACGACAACTTTGGTTTCTTGCCAAACATAGTTCATATTGTGTCGTCTCAACGGACTTAGATGGTGCCCCTTTTTAACGTGAATGCAGCTGTCTCTAATGCATGTTCCCAAAACGATATTGGTAAATCGGTAAGAAACATCATAGATTGTACTATATCCAATGAGTACGGTTATGACGTTCGGACACACCATTATGTTGTGGTGTTCCAGGTGGCATGAGTTTGTGAAACTATTCCACATTATTTTAATTGAAGACCAAACTCGTAACTAAAATATTCTACTCCACGATCATATCGTAGAAACTTTTATTTTCTTGTTACGATGATTCTCCACTTCACTCTGAAATTCTTTGAACTTTTCAAATGTTTCAGACTTATGTTTCATCAAGTAGATATACCCATATCTGCTCAAATCATCTGTGAAGGTCAGAAAATAATGATACTTGTCGCGAGCCTTAATATTCATCGGACCACATACATCAGTATGTATGATTTCCAACAAATCTGTTGCTCGCTCCATTGTTCTGGAGAACGGAGTCTTAGTCATCTTGCCCATGAGGCATGGTTCGCAAGCATCAAGTGATTCATAATCAAGTGATTCCAAAATTCCATCAGCATGGAGTTTCTTCATGTGCTTTACACCAATATGACCTAAACGGCAGTGCCACAAATAAGTTGCACTATCATTATTAACTTTTCATCTTTTTGGTTTCAATATTATGAATATGTGTATCACTACGATCGAGATCCAATGAACCATTTTCATTGGGTGTGTAACCATATAAGGTTTTATTCATGTAAACAGAACAACAATTTATTCTCTTACTTAAATGAATAACCGTATTGCAATAAACATGATCAAATCATATTCATGCTCAACGCAAACACCAAATAACACTTATTTAGGTTCAACACTAATCCCGAAAGTATAGGGAGTGTGCGATGATGATCATATCAATCTTGGAACTATGTCCAACACACATCGTCACCTCACCCTTAACTAGTCTCTGTTCATTCTGCAACTCCCGTTTCGAGTTACTACTTCTTAGCAACTGAACCAGTATCAAATACCGAGGGGTTGCTACGAACACCAGTAAAATACACATCAATAATCTGTATATCAAATATACTTTTGTTCACTTTGCCATCCTTTCTTATCCACCAAATACTTGGGGTAGTTCCACTTCCAGTGACCAATCCCTTTGCAGTAGAAGCACTTAGTCTCAGGCTTAGGACCAGACTTGGGCTTCTTCACTTGAGCAGCAACTTGCTTGCCGTTCTTCTTGAAGTTCCCCTTCTTCCCTTTGCCCTTTACTTGAAACTAGTGATCTTGTCAACCATCAACGCTTGATGCTCTTTCTTGATTTCTACCTTCATCGATTTCATCATTATGAAAAGCTCGGGAGTCGTTTTCGTCATCCCTTGCATACTATAGTTCATCACGAAGTTCTACTAACTTGGTGATGGTGACTAGAGAATTCTATCAATCACTATTTTATCTGGAAGATTAACTCCCACTTGATTCAAGTGATTGTAGTACCCAGACAATCTGAGCACATGCTCACTAGTTGAGCGATTCTCCTCCATCTTTTAGCTATAGAACTTGTTGGAGACTTCATATCTCTCAACTCGGGTATTTGCTTGAAATATTAACTTCAACTCCTGGAACATCTCATATGGTCCATGACGTTCAAAACGTCTTTGAAGTCCCGATTCTAAGCCGTTAAGCATGGTGCACTAAACTATTAAGTAGTCACCATATTGAGCTAGCAAAACGTTCATAGCGTCTGCATCTGCTCCTGCAATAGGTCCGTCACCTAGCGGTGCATCAAGGACATAATTCTTCTGTGCAGCAATGAGGATAAACCTCAGATCACGGATCCAATCTGCATCATTGCTACTAACATCTTTCAACACAATTTTCTCTAGGAACATATCAAAATAAACATAGGGAAGCAACAACGCGAGCTATTGATTTACAACATAATTTGCAAAATACTACCAGGACTAAGTTCATGATAAATTAAAGTTCAATTAATCATATTACTTAAGAACTCCCACTTAGATAGACATCCCTCTAATCTTCTAAGTGATCACGTGATCCAAATCAACTAAACCATAACCGATCATCACGTGAAATTGATTAGTCTTCAATGGTGAACATCATTATGTTGATCATATCTACTATATGAATCACGCTCGACCTTTCGGTCTCCGTGTTCCGAGGCCATATCTGCATATGCTAGGCTCAACAAGTATAACCCGAGTATTCCGCGTGTGCAAAACTGGCTTGCACCCGTTGTAGATGGACGTAGAGCTTATCACACCCGATCATCACGTGGTGTCTGGGCACGGCGAACTTTGGCAACGGTGCATACTCAGGGAGAACACTTCTTGATAATTTAGTGAGAGATCATCTTATAATGCTACCGTCAATCAAAGCAAGATAAGATGCATAAAAAGATAAACATCACATGCAATCAATATAAGTGATATGATATGGCCATCATCATCTTCATGCTTGTGATCTCCATCTCTGAAGCACCGTCATGATCACCATCGTCACCGGCGCGACACCTTGATCTCCATCGTAGCATCTTTGTCGTCTCGCCAATCTTATGCTACTACGACTATCGCTACCGCTTAGTGATAAAGTAAAGCATTACAGGGCGATTGCATTGCATACAATAAAGCGACAACCATATGGCTCCTGCCAGTTGCCGATAACTTGGTTACAAAACATGATCATCTCATACAATAAAATTTAGCATCATGTCTTGACCATATCACATCACAACATGCCCTGCAAAAACAAGTTAGACGTCCTCTACTTTGTTTGTTGCAAGTTTTACGTGGCTGCTACGGGCTTAAGCAAGAACCAATCTCACCTACGCATCAAAACCACAACGATAGTTTGTCAAATAGACTCCGTTTTAACCTTCGCAAGGACCGGGCGTAGCCATACTCGGTTCAACTAAAGTTGGAGAAACTGACACCCACCAGCCACCTGTGTGCAAAGCACGACGGTAGAACCAGCCTCGCGTAAGCGTACGCGTAATGTCGGTCCGGGCCGCTTCATCCAACAATACCGCCGAACCAAAGTATGACATGCTGGTAGGCAGTATGACTTATATCGCCCACAACTCACTTGTGTTCTACTCGTGCATATAACATCAAACCATAAAAACCTAGGCTCGGATGCCACTGTTGAGGAACGTAGTAATTTCAAAAAATTTCCTACGCACACGCAAGATCATGGTGATGCATAGCAACGAGAGGGGAGAGTGTTGTCTACGTACCCTTGTAGACCGAAGCGGAAGCGTTGACGCAACGTAGAGGAAGTAGTCGTACGTCTTCCCGATCCGACCGATCCAAGCACCGTTACTCCGGCACCTCCGAGTTCTTGGCACACGTTAAGCTCGATGACGCTCCCCGGGCTCCGATCCAGCAAAGCTTCGGGGAGGAGTTCTGTCAGCATGATGGCGTGGTGACGATCTTGATGTACTACCGACGCAGGGCTTCGCCTAAGCACTGCAACGATATGACCGAGGTGGAATATGGTGGAGGGGGGCACCGCACACGGCTAAGGAACGATCACGAAGATCAACTTGTGTGTCCATGGGGTGCCCCCTGCCCCCGTATATAAAGGAGCAAGGGAGGAGGGGGCGGCCAGCCTAGAAGGGGCGCGCCAAGGGGAGTCCTACTCCCACCGGGAGTAGGATTCCACCTTTCCTAGTCCAACTAGGAGAAGGGGGGAAAGGAGGGGAGTGGAGAAGGAAGGGAGAGGGGGGCCGCGCCCCAAACCCTTTGTCCAATTCGGACTGGGCTTGGGAGGGGCGCGCGCCACCTCCTGGCTCCTTCCCACTAAGGCCCAATAAGGCCCAATACTCTTCCCCGTATTCCCATAACTCCCCGGTACCTCCGAAAATACCCAAATCACTCGGAACCTTTCCGATGTTCGAATATAGTCGTCCAATATATCGATCTTTACATCTCTACCATTTCGAGACTCCTCGTCATGTCCCCGATCCCATCCGGGACTCCGAACTCCTTCAGTACATCAAAACTCATAAACTCATAATATAACTGTCATCGAAACTTTAAGCGTGCGGACCCTACGGTTCGAGAACAATGTAGACATGACCGAGACATGTCTCCGGTCAATAACCAATAGCGGGACCTGAATGCCCATATTGGCTCCTACATATTCTACGAAGATCTTTATCGGTCAGACCGCATAACAACATACGTTGTTCCCTTTGTCATCGGTATGTTACTTGCCCGAGATTCGATCGTCGGTATCCAATACCTAGTTCAATATCGTTACCGGCAAGTCTCTTTACTCGTTCCGTAATACATCATCTCGCAACTAAATCATTAGTTGCAATGCTTGCAAGGCTTAAGTGATGTGCATTACCGAGAGGGCCCAGAGATACCTCTCCGACAATCGGAGTGACAAATCCTAATCTTGAAATACGCCAACCCAACATCTACCTTTGGAGACACCTGTAGAGCTCCTTTATAATCACCCAGTTACGTTGTGACGTTTGATAGCACACAAAGTGTTCCTCCGGCAAACGGGAGTTGCATAATCTCATAGTCATAGGAACATGTATAAGTCATGAAGAAAGCAATAGCAACATACTAAATGATCGGGTGCTAAGCTAATGGAATGGGTCATGTCAATCACATCATTCTCCTAATGATGTGATCCCGTTAATCAAATGACAACTCATGTCTATGGCTAGGAAACATAACCATCTTTGATCAACGAGCTAGTCAAGTAGAGGCATACTAGTGACACTCTGTTTGTCTATGTATTCACACATGTATTATGTTTCCGGTTGATACAATTCTAGCATGAATAATAAACATTTATCATGAAATAAGGAAATAAATAGTAACTTTATTATTGCCTCTAGGGCATATTTCCTTCACGTGGTTCTAACTCTGACAGTAATGTAGGGGGGTATGTATGGAGAGGCTAGATCTTAGCTATGGAGTAGTTGTAAGCACACAAGGTTTACGAGTTCAGGCCCTTCTCGGAGGAAGTAACAGCCCTACGTCTCGGTTCCCGGAGTCGGTCGATTGAATTATGTGCGTATGAGTAACAGGGGTGCGAACCCTTGACTCTGAGGAGGGGGGTGGCTTATATAGAGTTCGCCAGACCCCTCCAGCCCTCAGTTATGTCGGGTTTAAAGTACATTAAGGCTGGGCGTTACTGGTAACACCTCTAATAAAGTGCTATGATGACCATAAAAGCTACTTAATGACCGACCATTTGCGTGCGGAGTGACTTTAGATCTCCTAGCTGTCGAGTGGTTGGCTTCGAGGTCGAGTGTCTTGAATCCGTCGAGTGCGACACCTCCAAGTCGATTGAAAGGTGACTTCTTCTAGGGATGTCCTTGGGTAGGGTAGTTAGGACAGGTCCATGACCATACCCTAGGTACATGGCTTCATCAAAGGCCTCCGCCCAAAAAAAACCGGAGGAGGCCGAGGCCGCCATCGCGGCAAGGCGGCAAGCCGAGGAAGCCGCGCACCGTCAATCGGCGGTGTTCGTCACGCCACTGAACTCCGCGCCGCCGCCTTGGAGTTCACGGGTCCGTGAGGGGAAGCCAGCGGCGAGTTCCCGATCATGGAGAGGCAAGGCGGCGATGCCTCCATGCCGGACGCGGTCGTGCCGCCACCGCCGCCTCCGCCGCCGTCTGGGAGCGCGCAAGGCAAACTGCCGGCGGACCCGCCGGTGCCGCCGACTGAAGACGAGGCCGTGGCGAGGCTACTCCTCCAAGTCAGCTCGCCAGTGCGCCGCCGCCTTGAGAAGGCGACTTCGGCACCGCGCCCCTTGGAGACCGGCACCGCCAGCTCGACGATCCCCGATGCCGAAGCGATGAGCGCCGCGCCCATTGGGTGGGTGCGAGGAGGCGGCACGGGCCCGCTGAACCAGACGCTTTTGGGCATCCAGAAGAAGCTGCGAGCCGAGGGCGACGCTATCCAGAACTGCACCAAGGCGCATCTGGCGTCGCCGGCAGCCGTCCGGGTATGCTTTCTCTTTTGTCTTTGTTTTTCTTGTTCTTCTCTGTGGTGGCACGCCAGCGCACCCACTGGGTGTAGTCCCCGAGTTTCGGGCCGGCTGCTGAGCAGGTGGCTCGGAACTCGCTTTGGCGAGTTCCAAGTACTTACTTTTGTCTAAAATACTTATCACCAGATTATCACAACCTCCGTGTCACCGTCTTCAACCGCAACGTTGAAGAGCTGGGCAAGCGGACTGCCGACTTGTCGGAGAGCCGGAGTGAGTCTTCTTTCTTCTTCACAGGGGCGCGCTGGCGCACCCGCGGGCTGTAGTCCTCGAGATTCAGGCCGACTGCTGAGCAGTCGGGCCGGATCTTCCCGACGACCTTCTTTGTTGATGACTTAACGTCCTCTTTCCTCTTTTTCTTCAGAGGCCAATGCCACTCTTCAGCAGCAGCTGGGTGAAGCCAACACCGCCTTGCGTGCCAAGGGGGAGGAGTGGAGCAAGCTCGCCGCAGAGCGCGACCTGCTGGCTGCACAGCTGGCGGAGCAGAAGGAACTGCTCAAGAAGGTGCAGGAGGAGGCGGAAGAGAAGGAGACTGCCCTCCTGGCCGAGTTCGCAAGCGAGTGCTCCTCCTGTACTGACAAGGAGGCATTGCTGGCTCCGGCTTCCACGAGATCGAGGACATCGTCGACGGTGAGCTTCTTTACTTTTTTTCTTTGAGTTGCCGACTGTAGGTCGGGCCGACTCCTATTTTTTTGACTTGTTCTTCATTCTTTCGCCTCGGTAGACTTCTTCCCCGGCCACTCGCAGGCCGCCAATCAAGCCATCGAGGCTGATCGCCAGAAGCGGAGGGCAGAAGGCGCGGAGGTCGCTGCCGACGCCCTCCGCACCCTTGACGAGCAGATTCTGAGCATTGAGGCTCGTCTGCGGCCCGCCCATCGGATGCTGTGCCGGCTTCAACGTGTCGGTGCCCAGGCGATCGCTGCCCAGTGGCCAGACATGCAGGCTCCGCGCACCCCCAGTCGGACTGCCAACTGTCTGGAGGTCGCGGCTGGCAGTCTTGAGGCCTGGAAGGGTTCCTCGGCCCGGGCTGGAACGCGCTGAGCCTTGGAATTCGTCAAGGCGTGGTATCCGGGGCTGGACCTGGACCTGGACCGGCTGGCCACACTCCGGTCAGAGGCCCAGCCGGAGCTGGCAGCCGCGGAAGACGCCCTCGTCAAGCGTGCCGCGGTGATCGCCGAGTACACCGACACCAGCATCTTCGTCCCCGAGAAGGCTGAGGACGGCGAGGAGGCACCGCCGGAGTGGTTTAGGATGAACCCAGACTACGGCGAGGACTCGGCGGAGGTGATCGGCTCCAGCGTCGAGGAGGAAGGCGAGGCGGAGGACGAAGGCGAGACGGAGGCGCCAGAAGACGGAGCGGACGGCCAGCCTCAGCTCGGCCGCGCCTCCAGCAACGAGCCGCGCCCGACCGAGCCGACTGCCGCCGGAGGTGTTCAAGCCGAGACAGCTCAGCCGGCCGCCCCAACGCCTGACACCGCCGTCTCCTCCGACTCTCCAAACCCGCCTGCCGCTTCTTAGGCTGCCGCCTTGTCTTTGTTTTATATGATTTAGTAGTCTTTGAAGAACTTGTTAATTCACACAATTCCACCCGCGGGGTGTATTTTGAACTTCTGCTCGAAGATTCGGCCAAGGGCCTATGTTGTGTAAATATTTATCCGAATTCTATTTTTTCTTGCTCATTGCTCCTTTGGCCTTTTCCTTTGCCGCCTTCCCTTAGTCTCGGTCTTGCCAGTCGGACAGCCGCTCTGCGGACTGCCGCTGGATCAAATGCTTGGCTACTTTTGGGAAGGCAAGTACTTAGCCGTTTTAGAGTTTTTTACCAAGTCGGATAGAAGGCGGCAAGCCGACTACTCAAGAGTCGGTTTGTGAAAGAAGGCTGGAAGCCGGCTTTAAGCTATGTTTGTGCTTTGAGTCCTTAGCCATTTTTCATGTGGACACCCATTCTTCCTTACTCCGGCCCACCAAACAGTCGCTCTGCGAGCTGCGGCTTCTTACAGGAGACGGTTTGCAAGGCTGCAGGAAGCATTTCATAGCGCAAGGCGGCAAGTCCCCGGGCCAACTAGTCGAACCCGGTGCCAAGCGGCATAACAAGAGTAGCATACTCGAAGGCATAATTCTTATCATATAGATAACAAAAAGGGCAGTCCCCGAGCTTCTTCTAGGGGGGCCTGAAGTCTTGGTATTTCAATACAAAGGGTAGCGTGGTACATACTGCATTTAACTGTAAAATCTTCGGAGGAGATTTGCATTCCGTGGCCGTTCCGTCTCTTTGCCGGAATCGTCCCTCTTGCATGCTCGGGGCTTCTGAGCGTCGATCAGGTAGTAGGAGTCGTTGCCCAGCACTTTGCTGATGATGAAAGGGCCCTCCCAAGGCGCCGAAAGCTTGTGCTGGCCGGCTGTTCACTGGATCAGTCGGAGCACAAGGTCGCCCTCTTGGAAAGAACTCGGCCTGGCCTTCCTGTTGTAGTATCGGCGCAGGCTCTGCTGGTAGATGCTGGACCGGCCGAGTGCCAACAGCCGGCCCTCTTCCAGCAGATCGACGCCGTCTTGACGTGCTTCTTCTGCTTCCTCCTCGGTGTACATGGTGACTCGCGGGGAGTCGAACTCTATGTCCGTTGGGATGACGGCTTCAGCACCGTAGACGATGAAGAAAGGCGTGAAGCCGGTTGACTTGTTTGGAGTCGTGCGCAGACTCCAGAGGACGGCTGGCAACTCGTCAAGCCAACAGCCGGCCGAACGCTCCAGCGGTTCGACCAGTCGAGGCTTGATGCCGGGCGGGATGAGGCCGTTTGCTAGCTCCACCTGGCCGTTTGACTGCGGATGGGCAATGGACGCTAGGTACAGTCGGATGCCCTGTGTCGCGCAGAAACAGGCCAAGGCGCCTTTGGCAAAATTTGTGCCGTTGTTGGTGATGATGCTATGTGGTATGCCGTACCGAATTGTGATGTCGGAGATGAAAGTCACTGCAGTCGGACCATTCAACTTCTTGATGGGCTTTGCTTCTATCCACTTGGTGAACTTGTCCACCGCGACAAGTAGGTGAGTTAGGCCACCTCGCGTCGTCTTGAATGGTCCCACCATGTCCAGGCCCCAAACTGCGAAGGGCCATGCGATGGGGATAGTCTTGAGTGCGGAAGCCGGTTGATGTGGCTTGGAGCGGAACTTCTGGCACCCCTTGCATTTTTGGACCAATTCCTTGGCCTCTTCTAGGGCAGTCCGCCAGAAGAAACCGTGTCGAAAGGCTTTGGCGACGAGTGCTCTTGAGGCCGCAGGGTGGCCGCACTCGCCTTGATGGATGTCTTTGAGAATTGCTTGGCCTTGCTCTGGCTCGACGCAGCGCTGATAGACACCAGTGACGCTGCGCCTGACCAGCTCTCTGTTGACTATGGTGTAGGCTGCTGCTCGGCTTTGTACTTGCCGAGCCAAGATCTCATCGGTCGGCAGCTCTTTGCTCACCAGGAACTTGAGCATGGGCTGGGCCCATGAGGGTGCTGCTATTTCTTCGACTGCGAGAACTGCGACTTGGATGAGGGCGGCTGCGCTGGGAGGCGGCGGGCTGGAGTCATCAACCTCTTGCTGGATTGATGAAGTCCCCGGGCCGAGTTCTGGAGTCTTTGGGCTGGCCGCCGCAGTTCCCGGGCCATGTTCTGAAGTCCCCGGGCCGGCTTCGACTGCGGCGTTTTTGGAGTCATCTGCCAAATTTCTTGTGCCGACTTCTGGGGCTTTGGAGTCAGATCCGACTTCTTCGGGAGGAGCCGACACGAAGATGGAGTCTGATTCTGGTGAAGGCTTGACAGACGGCTTGAGGAGGCGCTGAAGGGCAACGCTGGACGGTATTGCTTGGCAGGTGGAGCCGATTGGTGCCAGGGTGTCTGCTTGGTCGTTGTCATTTCTTGGCACATGAAGGAACTCGCACCCCTCGAAATATCCACTGAGTTGCTGCATGAGGAAGTGGTAGCTTGCCATATTTGCATCTTTGGCGTCCCAGTCGCCAGACGACCGCTGACCACTAAGTCGGAGTTGCCATAACACAGGATCCGGCGAATGCCAAGTTCTCTGGAAAGCCGGAGCCCGTGAATCAGCGCCTCGTATTCGGCGACGTTGTTGGAGGCGGCGAAGTGGATTTGCAGCGCGTATTTGAGCTTGTCGCCTTTAGGAGAAGTGAGGACAATGCCGGCTCCCAAGCCGGTGCGCAACTTGGAGCCATCGAAATGCATCCGCCAATGGGTGGAGTTGGGCGCTGGCGGCAGGTATGTTGGGGAACGTTGCAGAAAACAAAAATTTTCCTACGGTTTCACCAAGATCCATCTATGAGTTCATCTAGCAAAGAGTATTCAGATTGCATTTACATACCTTTGTAGATCGTGAGCGGAAGCGTTCAAAGAACGGGGATGAGGGAGTCGTACTCGACGTGATCCAAATCACCGGAGATCCTAGCGCCGAACGGATGGCACCTCCGCGTTCAACACACGTACGGTCAACGTGACGTCTCCTCCTTCTTGATCTAGCAAGGGGAAGGAGAGGTTGAGGAAGATGGCTCCAGCAGCAGCACGACGGCGTGGTGGTGGTGGAGCAGCAGTACTCCGGCAGGGCTTCGCCAAGCTCGTGACGGAGGAGGAGATGTGTTGGGGAGGGGAGGGGCTGCGCCTTGGATGTGTGTAGCAGCCCTCCCCTCGCCCCTCTATTTATAGGGGAAGGGAGAAGGGGGGCCGGACCCTCTAGATGAGATCTAGAGGGGGGGGCGGCGGCCAAGGGGAGGGGGCTTGCCCCCCAAGCAAGGGGGGCGCCCCCCTCAGGGTTTCCCCCAACCCTAGGCGCATGGGACCTAGGGGGGAGTGGCGCCCCAGCCCACTTTGGGCTGAATCCCTTCCTCATACAACCCATAAGGCCCTCCGGGAGAGGTGGCCCCTCCCGGTGGACCCCCAGAACCCCTCCGGTGGCCCCGGTACAATACCGATATGCCCCGAACCTTTCCGGTGACCGTATGACAACTTCCCATATATAAATCTTTACCTCCGGACTATTCCGGAACTCCTCGTGACGTACGGGATCTTATCCGAGACTCCGAACACCATTCGGTAATCACATATAAGTCTTCCTAATAACCCTAGCGTCACCGAACCTTAAGTGTGTAGACCCTACGGGTTCGGGAGACACGCAGACATGACCGAGACGACTCTCCGGTCAATAACCAACAGCGGGATCTGTGTTGGGGAACGTTGCAGAAAATTAAAATTTTTCCTACGGTTTCACCAAGATCCATCTATGAGTTCATCTAAGCAAAGAGTCATGGGAGAGAGATTGCATCTACATACCACTTTGTAGATCGCGAGCGGAAGCGTTCAACGAACGGGGATGAGGTAGTCGTACACGACGTGATCCAAATCACCGGAGATCCTAGCACCGAAAGGACAACACCTCCGCGTTCAACACACGTACGGTCAGCATAGCGTCTCCTTCTTCTTGATCCAGCAAGGCAAAGGAGAGGTTGAGGAAGATGGCTCCAGCAGCAGCACGACGGCGTGGTGATGGTGGAGCTACAGTACTCCGGCAGGGCTTCGCCGAGCTCTACGGAGGAGGAGGAGGTGTTGGAGAGGGAGAGGGAGGCGCCAGGGCAAGGGGTGCGGCTGCCCCCTCCCCTCCCCCCTTTATATAGGCCCCCTGGGGGGGGCGCCGGCCCTGGGAGATTGAATCTCCCAAGGGGCGACGGCCAAGGGGGTGGAGTGCCCCCCAAGGCAAGTGGGCGCCCCCCACCCTAGGGTTCCAACCCTAGGCGCAGGGGGTGGGCCTTGGGGGGCGCACCAGCCCACTAAGGGCTGGTCCCCCCTCCCACTGCAGCCCATGGGGCCCTCCGGGATGGGTGGCCCCACCCGGTGGACCCCCGGGACCCATCTGGTGGTCCCGGTACAATATCGGTGACCCCCAGATCATTCCCGATGGCCGAAACTGCACTTCCTATATATAATTCTTCACCTCCGGACCAATCTGGAACTCCTCGTGACGTCCGGGATCTCATCCGGGACTCCGAACAACATTCGGGTTACTGCATATACATATCTTCACAACCCTAGCGTCACCGAACCTTAAGTGTGTAGACCCTACGGGTTCGGGAGACATGCAGACATGACCGAGACGGCTCTCGGGCAATAACCAACAGCGGGATCTGGATACCCATGTTGTCTCCCACATGCTCCACGATGATCTCATCGAATGAACCACGATGTCGAGGATTCAATTAATCCCGTATACGATTCCCTTCGTCAATCGGTATTTTACTTGCCCGAGATTTGATCGTCGGTATCCCAATACCTCGTTCAATCTCGTTACTGGCAAATCACTTTACTCGTACCGTAATGCATGATCCCGTGATCAAACACTTTGATCACATTGAGCTCATTATGATGATGCATTACCGAGAGGGCCCGGTGATACCTCTCCGTCAAGCGGAGTGACAAATCCCAGTCTCGATCCGTGTCAACCCAACAGACACTTTCAGAGATACCCGTAGTATACCTTTATAGTCACCCAGTTACGTTGTGACGTTTGGCACACCCAAAGCACTCCTACGGTATCCGGGAGTTACACGATCTCATGGTCTAAGGAAAGGATACTTGACATTGGAAAACTCTAGCAAACGAACTATGCGATCTTATGCTATGTTTAGGATTGGGTCTCGTCCATCACATCATTCTCCTAATGATGTGATCTCGTTATCATTGACATCCAATGCCCATAGTCAGGAAATCATGACTATCTTTTGATCAACGATCTAGTCAACTAGAGGCTTACTAGGGACATGTTGTTGTCTGTTATTCACACATGTATTACGATTTCCGGATAACACAATTAAAGCACGAATAAAGACAATTATCATGAACAAGGAAATATAATAATAATGCTTTTATTATTGCCTCTAGGGCATATTTCCAACAATCTGGATACCCATGTTGGCTCCCACATGCTCCTCGATGATCTCATCGGATGAACCACGATGTCGAGGATTCAATCAACCCCGTATACAATTCCCTTTGTCAATCGGCATGTTACTTGCCCGAGATTCGATCGTCGGTATCCCAATACCTCGTTCAATCTCGTTACTGGCAAGTCACTTTACTCGTACCGTAACGCATGATCCCTTGATCAAACACTTTGATCACATTGAGCTCATTATGATGATGCATTACCGAGTGGGCCCAGTGATACCTCTCCGTCATACGGAGTGACAAATCCCAGTCTCGATCCATGTCAACCCAACAGACACTTTCGGAGATACCCGTAGTATACCTTTATAGTCACCCAGTTACGTTGTGACGTTTGGTACACCCAAAGCACTCCTACGGTACCCGGGAGTTACACGATCTCATGGTCTAAGGAAAAGATACTTGACATTGGAAAAGCTCTAGCAAACGAATTATACGATCATGTGCTATGCTTAGGATTGGGTCTTGTCCATCATATCATTCTCCTAATGATGTGATCTCGTTATCAATGACATCCAATGTCCATAGTCAGGAAACCATGACTATCAGTTGATCAACGAGCTAGTCAACTAGAGGCTTACTAGGGACATGTTGGTGTCTATGTATTCACACATGTATTATGATTTCCGGATAACACAATTATAGCATGAATAAAAGACAATTATCATGAACAAGGAAATATAATAATAATCCTTTTATTATTGCCTCTTGGGCATATTTCCAACAGTCTCCCACTTGCACTAGAGTCAATAATGTAGTTACATTGTGATGAATCAAACACCCATAGAGTTCTGGTGTTGATCATGTTTTGTTCTAGGGAGAGGTTTAGTCAACGGATCTGCGACATTCAGATCCGTATGCACTTTGCAAATTTCTATGTCTCCATCTTGAACATTTTCACGAATGGAGTTGAAGCGACGCTTGATGTGCCTGGTCTTCTTGTGAAACCTGGGCTCCTTGGCAAGTGCAATAGCTCCAGTGTTGTCACAGAAGAGTTTGATCGGCCCCGACGCATTGGGTATGACTCCTAGGTCGGTGATGAACTCCTTCACCCAAATTGCTTCATGCGCTGCCTCCGAGGCTGCCATGTACTCCGCTTCACATGTAGATCCTGCCACGACGCTCTGCTTGCAGCTGCACCAGCTTACTGCTCCACCATTCAACATATACACGTATCCGGTTTGTGACTTAGAGTCATCCAGATCTGTGTTGAAGCTAGCGTCGACATAACCCTTTACGACGAGCTCTTCGTCACCTCCATAACCGAGAAACATGTCCTTAGTCCTTTTCAGGTACTTTAGGATATTCTTGACCGCTGTCCAGTGTTCCTTGCCGGGATTACTTTGGTACCTTCCTACCAAACTTACGACAAGGTTTACATCAGGTCTGGTACACAGCATGGCATACATAATAGACCCTATGGACGAGGCATAGGGGATGACACTCATCTCTTCTATATCTTCTGCCGTGGTCGGGCATTGAGCTGAGCTCAATTTCACACCTTGGAACACAGGCAAGAACCCCTTCTTGGACTACTCCATATTGAACTTCTTCAATATCTTTTCAAGGTATGTGCTTTGTGAAAGACCTATGAGGCGTCTTGATCTATCTCTATAGATCTTGATGCCTAATATATAAGCAGCTTCTCCAAGGTCCTTCATTGAAAAACTCTTATTCAAGTAGGCCTTAATGCTGTCCAAAAGTTCTATATCATATCCCATCAAAATTATGTCATCTACATATAATACGAGAAATGCTACAGAGCTCCCACTCACTTTCTTGTAAACGCAGGCTTCTCCATAAGTCTGCATAAACCCAAACGCCTTGATCATCTCATCAAAGCGAATGTTCCAACTCCGAGATGCTTGCACCAGCCCATAAATGGATCGCTGGAGCTTGCATACCTTGTTAGCATTCTTAGGGTCGACAAAACCTTCCGGCTGCATCATATACAATTCTTCCTTAAGATAACCGTTAAGGAATGCCGTTTTGATGTCCATTTGCCATATCTCATAATCATAGTATACGGCAATTGCTAACATGATTCGGACGGACTTCAGCTTCGCTACGGGAGAGAAAGTCTCATCATAGTCAACCCCTTGAACTTGCCGATAACCCTTAGCGACAAGTCGAGCTTTATAGATGGTAACATTACCATCCGCGTCCGTCTTCTTCTTAAAGATCCATTTGTTTTCTATCGCTCGCCGATCATCGGGCAAGTCTGTCAAAGTCCATACTTTGTTTTCATACATGGATCCTATCTCGGATTGCATGGCCTCTAGCCATTTGTTGGAATCTGGGCCCGCCATCGCTTCTTCATAGTTCGAAGGTTCACCGTTGTCTAACAACATGATTTCCAGGACAGGGTTGCCGTACCACTGTGGTGCGGAACGTGTCCTTGTGGACCTACGAAGTTCAGTAGTAACTTGATCTGAAGTTTCATGATCATCATCATTAACCTCCTCTCTAACCGGTGGAGGCACCACAGAAACATTTTCTTGAGCTGCGCTACTCTCCGGTTCAAGAGGTAATACTTCATCAAGTTCCACTTTCCTCCCACTTACTTCTTTCGAGAGAAACTCTTTCTCCAGAAAGGATCCGTTCTTGGCAACAAAGATCTTGCCTTCGGATCTTAGGGTATCCTATGAAGACGCATTTTTCCGACTTGGGTCGAGCTTTTCAGGTTGAATTTTCTTGACATAAGCATCGCATCCCCAAACTTTTAGAAACGACAGCTTAGGTTTCTTCCCAAACCATAATTCATACGATGTCGTCTCAAGGATTTAGACGGTGCCCTATTTAAAGTGAATGTAGCTGTCTCTAGAGCGTATCCCGAAAATGATAGCGGTAAATCGGTAAGAGACATCATAGATCGCACCATATCCAATAGAGTGCGATTACGACGTTCGGACACACCGTTACATTGAGGTGTTCCAGGCGGCGTGAGTTGTGAAACGATTCCACATTTCCTTAAGTGTGTGCCAAATTCGTGACTTAAATATTCTCCTCCACGATCTGATCGTAAGAACTTTATTTTTCGGTCACGTTGATTCTTTACCTCATTCTGAAATTCCTTGAACTTTTCAAAGGTCTCAGACTTGTGTTTCATCAAGTAGACATAACCATATCTACTCAAGTCATCCGTGAGAGTGAGAACATAACGATATCCTCCGCGAGCCTCAACACTCATTGGACCGCACACATCAGTATGTATGATTTCCAATAAGTTGGTTGCTCGCTCCATTGTTCCGGAGAACGGAGTCTTGGTCATTTTGCCCATGAGGCATGGTTCGCATGTGTCAAATGATTCATAATCGAGAGACTCTAAAAGTCCATCAGCATGGAGCTTCTTCATGCGCTTGACACCAATGTGACCAAGGCGGCAGTGCCACAAGTATGTGGGACTATCGTTATCAACTTTACATCTTTTGGTATTCACACTATGAATATGTGTATCATCACGTACGAGATTCATTAAGAATAAACCATTAACCATCGGAGCATGACCATAAAACATATCACTCATATAAATAGAACAACCATTATTCTCGGATTTAAATGAGTAGCCATCTCGTATTAAACGAGATCCAGATACAATGTTCATGCTCAAACTTGGCACCAAATAACAATTATTGAGGTTTAAAACTAATCCCGTAGGTAAATGTAGAGGTAGCGTGCCGACGGCGATCACATGACCGAGACGACTCTCCGGTCAATAACCAACAGCGGGATCTGGATACCCATGTTGGCTCCCACATGCTCCTCGATGATCTCATCGGATGAACCACGATGTCGAGGATTCAATCAACCCCGTATACAATTCCCTTTGTCAATCGGCATGTTACTTGCCCGAGATTCGATCGTCGGTATCCCAATACCTTGTTCAATCTCGTTACTGGCAAGTCACTTTACTCGTACCGTAACGCATGATCCCGTGATCAAACACTTTGATCACATTGAGCTCATTATGATGATGCATTACCGAGTGGGCCCAGTGATACCTCTCCGTCATACGGAGTGACAAATCCCAGTCTCGATCCGTGTCAACCCAACAGACACTTTCGGAGATACCCGTAGTATACCTTTATAGTCACCCAGTTACGTTGTGACGTTTGGTACACCCAAAGCACTCCTACAGTACCCGGGAGTTACACGATCTCATGGTCTGAGGAAAAGATACTTGACATTGGAAAAGCTCTAGCAAACGAATTATATGATCTTGTGCTATGCTTAGGATTGGGTCTTGTCCATCACATCATTCTCCTAATGATGTGATCTCGTTATCAATGACATCCAATGTCCATAGTCAGGAAACCATGACTATCAGTTGATCAACGAGCTAGTCAACTAGAGGCTTACTAGGGACATGTTGGTGTCTATGTATTCACACATGTATTATGGTTTCCGGATAACACAATTATAGCATGAATAAAAGACAATTATCATGAACAAGGAAATATAATAATAATCCTTTTATTATTGCCTCTAGGGCATATTTCCAACAAGGTACTGGGTCTCAGCCCAGCCGATGAGGAAGTCGGCCAGTGCTTGCGACTTGATGGCGGTGCGGGGCTGGTAGTAGATGGTGTAGGGAGCCAGCTCTATGGCCCATTTGGCCACTCGGCCAGAAGCATCTCGGCTTCCAATGATCTCGGCTAGTGGGGCTGTGCAGACCATAGTGATTGGATGCTTTTGAAAGTAAGGCTTCAACTTCTTGGCGGCAAAGTGCACGCCGTAACACATCTTCTGGTAGTGGGGGTAGTTCTGCTTGGAGGTCGACAGTACTTCGCTCTGGTAATATGCCGGTCTCTGGACAGGTAGTGCCTTGCCTTCCTCCTTGCGTTCCACTACAATGACTGTGCTGACTACCCTGCTGGTGGCGGCGATGTACAGGAGCATGGGCTCCTTAGGAGTCGGAGCCGCCAGCACGGGTGGAGTAGTCAACATCTTCTTCAACTGGAGAAAAGCTTCTTCCGCCTTGTGGTTCCACTCGAAAAAAGTGGTCTTCTTCATGAGCTGGTATAGGGGGAGAGCTTTCTCGCCCAGCCGACTGATGAATCGGCTGATGGACGCCAAGCAGCCAGTGAACTTTTGCACATCTAGCAGTCGGCTGGGTACCTCCATCCTCTCAATGGCCTTAATCTTTACAGGGTTGCACTCTATGCCGTGTTCAGAGACCAGGAAGCCAAGGAGCTGGCGGGCTGGTACTCCGAAGACGCACTTCTCAGGGTTGAGCTTGATCTGGAATCGGCGCAGGTTCTCAAAGGTCTCCTTGAGGTCTTCCAGCAGTGTTCCACGCTTTTCCGTCTTCACCACCACATCGTCCACGTAAACGTGGGCGTTTCTGCCGAGTTGCTTCAGGAGGCACTTCTGCATGCAATGCTGAAAGGTGGCGCCGGCATTACTCAAGACAAACGTCATGGTCAGGTAGCAGAAGGCTCCAAACGGGGTCATGAAGGCGGTCTTCAGTCTGTCAGCCGGGTTCAGCTTGATCTGGTGATATCCTGAATATGCATCTAAGAAGCTCAACAACTCGCATCCGGCTGTGGAGTCTATCACCTGATCAATTCTCGGCAGAGTAAATGGGTCCTTGGGGCAAGCTTTGTTGAGGCTTGTGTAGTCAATACACATTCGCCACTGCTTGTTCTTCTTCAGCACCAGGACCGGGTTTGCTAGCCATTCTGGAAAGAACACTTCCATAATGAAGTCGGCTGCTAGGAGTCGGGCTATCTCTTCTCCAACAACTCTTCTCTTCTCTTCTGATAGGCGGCGCAAGGGCTGCCTGACTGGTTTGACATCAGATCGGACATGTAACTTGTGCTCGGCGAATTCCGTCGGTACACCTGGCATGTCTTTAGGGGACCATGTGAAGATGTCCCGATTCTCACGAAGGGAATCGACGAGCTCGCCTTCCTATTTGCTATCGAGGTTTGCACCTATGACAGCGTACCTCTCTGGGTGCTCCGGGTCCAAGGGTATCTTCGTCGTCTCTTTGGCCGGCTTGAACGAAGCCTCAGCCTTCGACTCCTTGGGGTTGGGCGACATCTCTGGCTGCTTGCCGGCCATCGCCACAACCCGATCGAGGAGCCGCTTCTCAGCTGCGATTACCAGGGACTCGGCTAGCCGACTGCTTTCAGCCGCACAAGCGGACGACTTTCTGTAGTCACCGGCTATGGTCAGAATCCCCTTGGAACTCGGCATCTTCATCTTGAGGTAGGCATAGTGGGGAACCGCCATGAACTTGGCCAGAGCAGGTCGGCCAAGCAACGCATGGTACGGGCTTTCGAGGTCCACCACTTCAAACCAAACTGGCTCTCGGCGGAAGTGATCTTTGTCTCCGAAGAGGACATCTATCAGGATCTTGCCGATTGGTGAGCAGGAAAGGCCAGGACCAATGCCGTGGAACACAGTCCGGCTGTTCTAAAGCTGTCTTTGCTTGATTCCTGACTTCTCCATGGTATCCTTGTACAGGATGTTGATGCTGCTGCGTCCGTCTATCAGCACTCGCGAGAAGCGAGCGGCCCGTCTATCTGTGGCAAAGGTGGCATCCAAGACCAGGGCGTAGGAGCCCGTACTCGGCATCACCTCCGGGTGATCAGCTCTGCTCCAGCTGATAGGCTTCTCGGACCAGTGCATGAACTCTGGCGTCTCTGGTGCTACTGCATTCACCTGTTGCTGCTGCAGCCGCCTGCTGCGTCGATCGTCAGCCACGCTAGTGAACACCACATAGGCTCCGTGCTCCTCTGGGTACTCATCTTGTACTGCACCGACTGGCCTGACAACCGGCTGCTGGGGTGGAGGCGGAGGCGGCTGCCCAGCAGGCGGGGGAGGCAGTAGGCCGTCTCCCTTGGCGATCCTGGTGAGCTAGTGGCACTTCCGGGTGGTGTGGTTTGACGGCTTCGCGCCGCTATGGAACTTGCAGGGACCATCAAGAGTCTGCTCGTAAGAGAAAGCCGGCAACCAGTTGGGCTTGCCGCCTTTCTATCGCTTGGGTGGAGGCTGTCCTTCCGGCTGCTGGTCTTTGACTGTCGCCACCTACCGGCTACTGGAAGCCGGCTGTGGGGCCTTGCGCTTGTGGTCATTCTGCTGTTGTCGCCGACTGGCGTCTCCAGCCGGAGTTCTGGGAGCCTGAGGGGCCACTTTGCCAGTCACACTAACTTGAATCTCCGCCTTCATGGAGGAGTCGGCTGTGGCATACTTGTCTACTATGACCAGCAGCTCGTCGAGGGTTTCTGGCTCGTCGTAGAGGAGCTTGTGCTTGAGGAGGGTGCCTTCTCTGCACCCGGCGGTGAAGTACTCGATAGCCTGCACCTCGTGCACACCCTCGCAGGAGTTCCGAAGCTCGGCCCAACGCGTGAGGTAGTCGTGAGTTGACTCGTTGGGGCCTTGCATGCACAAGGAAAGCTGGCGAGGCTTGGGAGGTTGCTTGTACATGCTTGTGAAGTTGCAGACGAAGGCGTCGGTGAAGTCGACCCAGCTGTTGATGCTGCGGGGCTTCAGGCTGTTCAGCCATGTCTGGGCCGTGCCCTGGAGCATGAGCGGAACATATTTTACGGCAACACGCTTGTTGCCATTCGCTATGCTGACGGCCGTGGAGTAGTCAACCAGCCAATCCTCCGGCTTCACGGAGCCGGTGTATTTGGGCGTATCTCTGGGGAGCGTGAACCCTCTGGGAAAGGGCTCGTCTCGGATGCGGGGCCCGAAACAGGGCGGACCCAACTCGTCTTCTTCTTCCAGTGCAAGGGATCGGTGAAGTCGGTCGATCCGGAGGCGGGCGTCGTTTTCTCCGACTCCCTCTTGGCAGCCAAGGCGGTCGCCGAGAGTCGGGTGGTCGACAGGCGGCGGGGAGACTCGCCTTTCCTTGCGAGGAGGAGGAGGCGGACAGTCGCCCCGTCGTTCCACTGCCCTTGGGCAGCCGTCTTGGTCGCGCTCTATAGTGATGCGAGTCCGACTGCGGCTGGCAGCCGGATCCTTGTCTTTTCTTCCGCGGGCGCCGTCAGTCGGCATCCGAGATGTCGCGCCTTGGTCTCGGCGTGGAAGCAGGTCGTCGTTTTGCCGTTGCGGCGCCTCTGTGCGGCAGCCGGCCTCGTTCTCCGCGGCAGCCGCGTCGAGGAGCCGCTGGACTCGCTCCGTCATCAGGCGACGCTCTTCGCCCTCGAAGTTGTCCAGCTCGTCCGCCGCTGCTTGGGCGGCTCGGATGTTCTCCGCAGGCGTGGCATATACAGGGCGATTTGCCCCGAACAGGTTGGCGATGGCCACGCCGCGCTGCTGGACCGCGCCTAGGCGGCTGGGCCCAGTTGGGGTTGGCGAGCCACCCACAGCGCGATCCATCTCATGCTGGTAGGCTTCGGACAAGCGTCTCATGCTTGCCAGCTTCTTCGCGCCTTCGACGATCTGAAGGCGGCGCGCCTCCAGCGTCTCGGCGTCAGCGTCTTCCGGAATGGGCGCGGTCAGGTCTTGCAGCGCCGCGTCAAGTGGGTCATGAGCTCCTCCGCCGGAGTGCTCGCCATGACCGATGACGAGCACCTCTGTGACGGTGCTTCCGCCGCTCTCCGTGCGAGGGAGCGGCTCGTCGTAGACCACCACGTTGGTGGGGAACGCGTCGAGCGACGCAGTGTTGGAGTCGACCAACATCGGGCCGGTGGAGCCTACGGACTCCAAGTCAACGGTAGGCTCGCCGGCGACGTGAAGTTGATCAAGGAGGGCCGCCCGTGCCTGCGTCGGATGCAGACTCGTCGGAGAGGCAAACCTCGCCGGCGAGGCAGCTGGCTGCGCAGGCGATCTCAGCGCCGTGCAGTGCGTCAGCGCAGACTCCGTCTGGCGTGTCGGGCTGGCTGCGCTTGCCAGGGAGAAAAAGGGTTCCCGTCCAGAGCAGGTCTCCGTACGACGGTGCACCTCGCCCCACGGTGGGCGCCAAATGTCGGGGGTTGGGTGCGACATATGCCAAGGGATGGCTTATCATGGTGGGGGCGAGTAGAACATCGCCGGTGCCTGGAAACGGGATAAGGCGAAGACATGCACACCGGCGAATCTTACCCAGCTTCAGGGCTCTCTGTGGAGATAACACCCCTACTGCTGCTCTACGGGGTCTCCGCATGATCACAATGGCAAAGTGTGTACAAGGTTGCTCCTTGAGCTGTTTCCTGGAGGTAGGGGAAAGCAAGGCTAGCTCTCTCCTTCCTATATGGTCTGGTCTAATGCTTATGGTTTCGAACCCCTAGCATGGGTGCCCTGGGGGGTTTATATAGGCCTACCTCCCTGGGGTACAATGGTAATCCGGCTGGGCGCAGGGCCCAGCCGTCAGTCTCTTTGGCCGCCGTCTTCTCCGCCGACTGCCGGGGCCCGCCGACTGGTGGGCCCCGCCGACTGGCTCGGTACAGGCAGACAGGCCGTGTCCGCCTGGCGGGTCTTGCCGGCTACTGATTACTGTAGCCGTGCTTCTAATGACGCGGGCTTGGTCGTGGGGTCGTGGCAACAGTACCGCCGCCTGACGGGCGATCACTGTTGCCACTTCCCGTCTTGTCTGGTTAGTGGCGTGCGGGGCCCGTGGGAGGGGCTGGCCGACTCCCGGGGGCCGACTCCCAACGGGTCCGACTAGTGGCGCTCTCGCCGTCTTCTGGACTCCCGCTGACTGATGGGACCCGTCGTCTTTGGGTCGTACAGACAGGCCATCGTGGGTACAGGACTCCGTCCACTGGGGCTGACGTCAGGGCCGGCATGGCAACAGTGCTGCGCCGGCCGGAGATCTCCGCGGGTACGGTGCACTGTGGCCACGCCTGCCCTTGGAAAGGGGCGGGAGCGGTCCTTACTGTGGCCACTCCCCGTCCCGTCCCCCTTTATGAGGACATGGGGTTGTTGGAGTCGCGGGCCGACTCCTCATAGCCGGCTTCTCTGGGAGTTGCCAGTTAGGAGTCGGCTCATCTTGAAGTCGTCCTCGGGACTTGGCCGCGAGTGGGCAGTCGGCTGCCTTGCCGCCGACTCTTAGAAGGCGGCTCTTCGTCCTGGGGTCTTGAGGGGCGCAGCCTGCCCCGATGTCTTGAAAGGTTCAGGGGCTCGGGTTAGCCTACCCGTGGCCCATTACTTCGACATATGTAGTATAGCGCGCGCGAGGGGTGGGGCTACGCCCATGGTCACTAATTAGAGATTTATGCGCAAAATAGGATCTCCCCACCACTTGACGCAGAAGTGCGGAAACGTGCGGGGACATGATGGGCCTCCACCCTCCCGCTAATGGGCCCTAGTTCTCTAAAACTCTCTCTTTGTTAAGTACTTATTTGTATATTCATCATGTCTAAAAAATATGAAAAAAACTAGTGGGAAAATAAGTGAAGAGAGAGATACAATATGCACATGCGGTGGCCCAGATCATAATGCGGTGATGGCTAGGGGCCCTAGCCAGACGGTGTATGCGACTCGACACAATCGACGGTGTAGGCGTCGGTTGCATTCCAGTGCCTGCCATATGGAGGGGGCTCTACATGCTTCAGGAATGTCAAAATCATACGTTAGCGAGACGTCACCACACATGCACATCGGGTGCATCATGGTGGCATCGTGTTCATTGGGAACAAATGTGTGCACCGCCCTAGGGTGTAGTCAACATGTTATTTGTAGATGCAAGACTGATCGACATTCGACGACGACATCAAATCCACGATGTCCCACAATGAAAGGTCTATGCAATATGCAACAATACAAATGACACATGAATTAAGAAAATGCATTGTACTAGAAAGATTGAAGGGAGCCCACTCGACGAAGGCTCAGAGAAGAGTTAGTTGGGCTAACATACTCATAAGCAAGCTTTGTCGGCATTTAATACGATCAAGGATTGAGGAGTGAGAGCTTGTAGTGAAAATAGTCGCAATCGTAAAAAAAAGTAAATTGACACCAGAAATAGGCACGAAATCCGGAGATTTTCTTATTTATAGTTGATCCCATGTACAGTTAATTGCTCCTAGGTTTCATATATGCAAAATGAACAGGGTTAAGGAGGTGTTGCCCCTTGTTTCCCAATATAGATAACTATATGTATCAAAGAATTTTTGTCCACCTACTGAAAACAAGTATCTGTTGTTTCAACTTGGTCGCCGTCTACACTTCTTTTTTCACCCTCTATTTGTCCTCCCACTTGTGCATGCCAACTCCGTCTCCTCGTACGACAACTTGACTTCCTCCCCGCCCCATGTCTGTTTAAAAGTCCGGCCCTCGCTACTCAAATGCACCTCTCTCCTTCACTACCGTTATCCCCTCGCGTTCCTTAAATCTTAGCGTGTCCTCCGCGCGCCTCGCCTCCTATCATGGTGTTGCCGGGATCTCCTTCCTTTAAGATCGCCCCTAATTTATAACAAACAATTTTACCTGTTTACAATTTATTATACAACTAAACCTTAACTAGTATTTTTGTTGATGCATTTTTCAACATACAATTTAAGCTAGTATATAATTTTATCTTATTTAACAAATTTTACCATGTAATTATTCAAATGCATATAAATTACATTGTCCATCATTACACAATTACAATATGTAACATCGTGAATATACTAGTTTTTAAGTATAAGCAAATTGCATTATTCTTTCAGCATAGTATGCAACATTCGAAAGAATCTTTTGGTAATATGGTTTTAATCTAAATGTAAGGGGAAAAGGTCACAACCGTACACGTTTCCCAAGAAAACATAGTATAATCGCAGATGCTCACATATACATTCTAATTAGTTTCACTATCCTGTATCATGTATAGTGTGATTATGTGTGTGTTAAGTATTTATATAAGTTTTGCTACATGGTTCTACAATGTTTGAGTCTGACGGACATACTAGCTGTGGTTTGGAGGATATTAATATCCGACCTAGTTGTAACTAAATAGAGGATTTTATTATATGCCGTGTGTCCATTGGTTGTTTGATCTCTTGTCCTCCCCTGCCACACTCACTCCTCCTTGTTTTTTGGCAACATGTTATCTACCGTTTTAAGGGCCAAGAATTCATACATGCATGCTTCTCCATGGACTTGAAATAAAAATATTTATTATTTACATGAGTATCTGTTAAATGTTCCTACGTTGGAGCATTGTTCGCCTAGTTTTGATTTAGTTCGCATAAAGCCAGGATACCCAATGTCATTACCTTGTTGAAAGTGTTGTCTCCATGTTGATGTTCTGACGTTGATTTGTGGTGGTTAGTCTCGATATCCAGGATGAAAATTATTGTCTTGTTTGTTTGCTGGACGCGATGGTGGCAGCCTGAGTGTGTTCATCTCTTCTTTAAGATGCTGCCATGGAAGAAGTCCGACTTAGTCGTAGGCTTAACTTCATATTTTGTAATTATCCTCGTCTTGCACTCTGCTAGTTGATAATTTTCATTTCGTTGTCTTGCATCAAATTTAATGAAGATGACCATGTGTATCACAATGATGCGGACAATTGGGGTTCAGACCTCCTTTAAAAAAAAAGATGCTGCTGATGGCTTGCAGTGCCAGCTCACTTTGTCCTAGGTACTGTGAGTATTATACTATTATTTTATCCTTATGAAAGGTAGCCCAGTTGAAGAAATGCCCTTTGGTACCCAAATGTGTATACATCCGATATAAGAAAAATATATTAATAGTTTAAAAAAAGTCAAAGAAGTTTAAAAGTTTCTTTGAATAAACTTGACTTTCTTTTGCACTACTACAAAAAATTAGCCTAATTTTTTTATTTTTTGCCCTGAAGTCAATGGCCTTTTTCTTTCGTGGATATTTTTTACGAGTATAGTGGTAGGTCAAGTTTATTTCAAAAACATTTTCAGAATTTTTAATTTTTTGTTTGATCATTAATTTCCTTTTCCATACATGGTGTATATACACCAAATAACCAAACATTCTTGTCCGTCCAGTTGAATGTTACAAGTGTAAAGATACATGTTCCCTCACTCAGAAAAAAAATGTTTGGGAATATTTGTTACTTGAACCGCCAATTTAGTACACGCACTGCTTCGCTGAATCATATATTTAAAACCAATGAAGTAAAATAACTTGATCACCCACGAATATCCATTTCCGAACCCGGGTTCATCTGCACCCGGTCAACAATAAATTCAAAAAAAATCTGATTTTTTTGCATGTAAGATGATTGAGTGCGTGATGTGCGTGCCAAAATTCAATTCACTTGGATATCTCAGTAGCTCTAAGCAAAAAAAAAATCAGATCCAAACAATGCACAACCACTAAACTTTTTCACAGACCTGAATTTTTTTTGTTGAGAGCTACTCAAACCTCTAAATGCTCTGAAATTTGGCCGGGACATCACAAACTCAATCATCTTTCTCCTCATTTTTTTGGATTTTTCTGAATTTATTTAATATTTTAATGATTTTTTTGTTCACTCCCGGGCTCATATGAGCCCGGCACCCAGGAGAATCATCTGGAACAATATCCCCATTCTATTGTGACATATCAGAAACAAATTGACTAGCTTCTCCTATTAGGTGATCAGACAACACCCTTTTGACGGGTTAATTGCTACGTAACGTCCTGGCTCCCCCCTCCCCCCCCCCCCCCCCCCCAAATAGCTTACGGTTCCTCTGCTTCTCGCCGGCGCCGTTGCCGGTCCGACTCGTCTCCGATGGCCTTAGGGTCAGGGGGCGCGGTGGATCCTGACCCTTGCTAATGTGGGGCTTCGTTTTTAGACGTTTCTTTGAGTTTTGTTAGGGTTTTTGTCCTGTTCAGGAAGGCGAGACAACAGCGGTTATTTGAAAATGGAATAAGGTTCTTCCCATCTAGTCCCCGTTCCGGCGGTGCATCTAGTATTGTGTGTTGGCGTATGGAGGCGTGCCTCAATTATATTTGTCTTTGGTGGATCTACTTGGATCTGATCGCCGGTCGTCTATGTTTGTGTGTCTTAAGGTTGGATCCTTTCGATCTACGATACTCTTCATCGATGATGGTTGCTGTTTTGGTGCGTTGGTCCTATGGGGTCTTAGCACGACGACTTCCCGACTGTTTACAACAATAAGTTTTGTTCCGCTCCGGTGAGGAAGGGGCGATAACGGCGGCGCACTTTTGCCTTGCTCAGTGCTTATAGTCGTCGCTAGATGATCTACGTATGTGGATGTAATTTTTTGTATTTCTGCCGTTCGTTGTGTTAAGATGTATAGATCGGAAGTTTTCTGCAAAAAAAAGTTGATCAAACAACGTCTATGCATTAAAAAAAAGTGAGGTTCGAGGAGAACGTAGCAGTGAGTATTTTGTTTTGCTTCTCTTCCAAACGATAAGATCTACGTGGAATATTACAATTGGAAAAAGGTTGGAACATGAAAATCTCCAAGCTTATACGAGCACCGCTAAAACATAATAACTCTAAAAGCACATGATAATCATGTACAACCCCTCAATAATAAAAATACAGAGTAATAATAATCATGTACCACTGTTTTCACTTTTTATTTTTTGGTCTCTTTTCTTTAATAGGAAACTGATAAGAGAATCCACATATGGTAAGCAGCAACAATTTTTCCGGTCTCCCCCGGCTGCTTGCAATGCATAGACAACTCATGGCCGTGAGTAGCCATATTAAGAAAAGCGAGCTTCTATTTCTAATAGGCATCTCGCTTGAATGAATTCTGCAAAGAAACCCAGATGAATTGTTTACTTGCAGAGTTGCAGGGCGGTAAAGATGGACGCGCGTAGTAGTAACACATCATTTGAGAAGGTGATTCAGGTTGAAAAGCATGCGTTTTATACAGCAATAGAGCCGTCAGAGAGCAGGATGTACATATTTGGCACTTCCAAGGCCGGGAGCTAAATCAACTGAATACTTGTTTGGATCATTTTTTTTTTTTGGAAATGGAGGCATGCCCCCGGCCTCTGCATCATGATGATGCATGCAACCATCTTATTAAAAATCCAGCTTGTTCGGATCATGCACTTCAAAACACAAGATGCACAGTTTTCCTAATCTATTGAGCTGTTACACAACATTGCATCATTGGGCAGGATCAACTGAATCATGAAGATGGTGCCAAAGTATACCCAATGTTGAATCATGAAGATGTCGACAAGTATGGGACACAATTCTACTCAGCAGCAATGAACAATGTAACCCATAGGAGGCTAATACGAAGCAGGCTTTCAGGCCTGGATTTTTCGTTCATTGCATATCAACCTTTTTTGTATAGGTTAAAAGAGGATTTCATTGACACTGGGTGTCTGGGTCACGTTAAAATCATACTGAACATCTTTCAGTGACATGCACCGGAGTGAAGTTCAGCAAACACCAGTTGTACTTGTACCCCTGCACAGGAAGCTAAACGATCAGCTACTTGGTTACATTCTCTTCTAACCTTACATAAGCAATAACCAGGGAAAGAAGCTAACAGTCTTCAAGCTTTCACACGCAAATACCCTTTCAAATGTGTTCGAATGTAAGGCAGTAGTAGACAGATCAATCCTTCAATCAATAGGCAGATACAAGAATAACACAAGAGCGGTGGCATTGTAGCAACATGGTAATTCTAGCCGTTGGTTGAGCAATTCACACATGATCCGAACCAAGAATCTGTTTTTCAGTCGCACCAACAGGCAGAAGGTTATGTACATTTCTGATGAGTGTCTGTTTATGGCACATGAACATTCAAATATAGTGACTGACCCCGCAAAAGTTGCAGCCTGAATCACCGGTGGCTGGGCAGGAGACACGGCTGAACAAAAAACCAGAAAAAAAAAAGGCCAAGGTTCAGACATGCTCGGTTTCACCTGACGAATCAGATGCACCATGTGGCGACCCAAGTTGCCACTGAGCATTTCATCACTACGATGGTCTGTTTTTCGGCGTGGGGTGAGAGAGGCTCGAACTCTCGACCTCAGGATTGCTCACGTTTTCAGCTATGAGACCTACGCGCTAGCCAACTGCGCCACCACCCCACTTGTTGTGTTGGAAGCGAAACAAGCATCCTTGTTAAGCAAACCCAACAACGACGGCAGCTATTTGACACTAGTACCACACATGCTTCAGCTTTCCGGCCGTAATCAGTAGCCCAGTGTTCATCCATGCTTATTGCTTGATAGTAGATTCGAGGTAACTACGCAAAGCTTCCACGCATCAGGCAGGCAAACGAGGATGATGGGGGTGCTCACAGCGTGACGCCTCCGCCGCCGGACTGGTCGTCGTTAAAGGTGGAGGAGTGGACGGTGTAGAAGCCCAAGACGAGGCCCAAGGCAACCAGCAGGATCCACCCCAGCAGGTCGTTGCTCAGCCCGGTGGCCTCACTTGACGCCGCCGTGGTGCTCGCCACGGCGAGCAGCGGCACGCCCTTGGCCACCACCGGAGCCAGAGCCGAAGACGCCTTCTTGCTGCACCTGCGCCTCAGCCTCTCGGCCCTAGCCACTCTCAGCTGATAGATGTGTGCTCCGGGGGAGATGCAGCAGGTGACAGTAGAAGAACCAACTTGTGGGTATGCAGAAGGCACAGGCGCCCCAGTATATATATATTGCAGGTCACTCTCTCTGTCCAATGGGGCTGCTAATTCACACTGAATCACACAACCAAATTGACTCCCGGAGGAAGCAACTGTGCACGCCGGGCGTCAGGCATGACCGCATGAACACAGCATATCTCCAACTTGTCTTTCTCCGAGGAAAGCCAACAGACATAAGTATCAGAAGAAGTGTAGGGTTGCACTATACAACAAAAGAGGGTTATATATATAGATTTGGCACGGCAAGAACCTATGGATGCAGAAAATAGATAGAAAAAATGTGCATTTTTATTTGGCGGCATAGTTAGACAAAATGTGCATTTTTATTTGATTGTTATTGAAAAAAATAACGTGCTATAACAAAATAGCGTCATGTATTATTTTGTATGGTCTTTATGAATAATTAATAAAATGGCTGCATGCATCAGGCCATAGCATGCTATTAGCGAGACATTGTACATCAATTTATTTAGCAAGACATTGCTCAGAACACTTTGGCGCGCTATTTCTTACAGATTTTTATGCACATAGGTTCTCTGACTTCTCTCCTCCAGTTCCACTCCATCTCAGAGAAAACAGACAAACATAAGTCTAGGAAATTCTTTGGCACATGCTCATCCTTCGCTAAAGGAGTGGGTAGTAGCACCCATACCTGCCTTCCGTGCTCGACGCGCGGCGATGACAATCATCTGGTTCAAGTTTTTCACTTTTGTACACTACTGCAATTTGGCTGTCCATCATCTCTGGCACGAAGATCATGTTATCAGTCAACATAGGCGCTGGCTTCTTACCATCATGTGCCTTTGAGTGTCTGCGTATGTATCGTGTTTCTAAAAAACCCTATAGGAATTAACTCAATTCAATAACAATCAAAGAACATATATGTACTCAGAACTTTATATCATACATTTATAGAGCCGCTATGAGACCATGGGTAGGCCCCCCTCTCCGAAAATAATAGGGCCGACCCTGCGCCATCACATCGGTGGCGCATCCATCCGCTAGCAACAATCTCTCCACATTGGCCAGGCCAACATTGTCGTCATGGCCGGAGATCCACCATGCCGACATCCCCATTCGCAGTTGCCATTGGACATCACCGTAAAGGTGGAGCCTCTCTGGCTGCAGCAGAGTTGGACACTGAATCGGTGGTCTGGGTGCGTCCTATAGGGCGCTTCGGTCCTCCAAGGTTGTGGCAGCTCGATGGTCATCATCACGGGAGGCATCCAACGCGACGGTCATTTGGGTGCATGGATTCGATGGATCCAACACATGGTTCTCGGCATTGCAGTATGACTGTTCGCCAGGGGTGATCGGCTCGATGGGGTTGCGTGCACAAGCAGCATGTTGGACAACCCTGACGAGCACAACTGTGCACAGATCCAGCATCGGCCCAGAGGTGGCGACACAATTGTGGCGCGATCACTCGGAGGTGGTACTAAGGAGGATCCGGGCCGGAGATCGACCTTGGCATGTGTCCCCTCCCAGGCGTCCATGGGTGAACCCCTAGAGCCGATGGTGAATGTCTCATCGGTGGTGGTCAGCGACTCGGATTTAGCATTCCTATGTGCAGACCAAATTCAACGGTGTGCTGGTTGGTGCAAGTTGGTAGCAGCGAGGTTTGCCGGATCTGGCGCGATGCACCGAGCATTGGCTCAGTCGCATTGGGAGTATGTGCAAGGTGCAACCCTCCTCTCCTCCACTACTACCGGCAAATGTCGCCGAAGCGGCACATCTAGTTGCAACGACTACTAGACCCTACCGCCAGGGTCTACGGCGGTAGGTTGTGAAAACCTATGTAATTTTTTTTTGCATTTTCAAGCAACAGAACCGTGCATTGGCGAAGGACCCTACCGCCAACAAACTGGGCGGTGGGTTATTGCACCCTACCACCGTGTACAGCCATTATGCCACGTCAACGAGGAACCCATGACATGATGGCGGCTGGCATTTTCCTACCGCCAAGTTTCAAAATGGTCAGATCCCGAAATATTGTCAAACATGGGTCATATCCGGCTAAACTTTGTAAAAGGCTCAAAACACAAAAATCGGCCGGACTGTGCGATAAACCGGTGATCTATATCCAGATCATGTCGTTGGGTCGTGCGGTAGAATTTTTTGTTTGCTGCACACCACGTGCCCCACTGGGAGTGTTTTTAGGTGGATTACTTAGGCAGGACATGTTCCTTGTCATGCACATGTTGCTCACTGTTTTCACGCGCGCATGAGCCTTGGTCCGGTAAATCAACGATGGCCATGTCCAAGAGCACCAAAATCTCAACCTCACGATACAAAATACAAATTCATTTTATTTGATTATTAATCTTAAGGAAACACAAAAAAGTGAAAACAAAAGATTGCGACATCAATTGTACCAAGAAATAAACAAACCGCGCTAAAAAATTCAGAGAGGACAACATCAAGATCCTCCTCAGACGAGACGCCTTTCAGTGGCGTGGTGGGCACCGGAAATCGGTGGGGCAGACCTTGCCGCAGTTGTTGAGGATGAGGCGGAGGTCGACGGGGAGGTGGAGGTTGAGGCCGAGCACGTTGGCATCGATGTTTGTGCAGAGGCAGAGCGCCGCGTCCAAGCCGACCAGCCCGTCGAGGAGCGAGCAGCAAGGCTCATGGCGCGGCACATTCACCTTGAGCTTGAGCAGGCCCAGCACGTCCACGCACGCCTTCAGCTTCAGCCCGTCCTTGGGGCACGACCCCTCGTAGCTGCCGTGGGCGGTCGCCGAGGCCACGACCATGAGCCCGACGGCCAGGAGGAGCAGCGCTCTGGGTGCCATGGCCATCTGCGACGAAGCAGGTGGTAGCGTGCGATCGAGCTGCTTGCGCTTGTGCTTGCAATGTGCGCTTGCTCTGTGTGTGAGTGAGCGTGTGCATGGCGAGCGGTATTTATAGATGAAGATTATGTGTGATATGAGATGGGAAAGCGGTGTGAGATGAGATGGTGTGCCGCGCATGTGGTTCCGAGCTGGCCCGTCAGGGATCATTGCTTCCTTCGATTTGGACTCGTATGCACATATGTACCCGTGACTGCTTCGAATGTGTTTATATTCCGACTGCATGTTACGTCCAGTTCATGTATTTGTTTGCTTACTGGATTAAGCATGTGACATCGGTCGGCATGCAGTTAGTGGTGACTACGCAGTTTTTTTCCCATACGCCCGTCCGGCTAGGGTTTTCCTCCTCTTAGGCGATTTCCGATCGTCTTTGAGTTTCTACCCGCATACTTCCGGCCTCCGGCTGCCCTCTGATTGATTACGATCTACATCCGCCCCTCGCATGGCCTGGGCTGTGCGGATCGGGCGACTGGAACGGTGACCGGCGATGGCATCTCCCTCAGATGCCAACTCCGCCACAAGTGGTGGCGGCTTTGATGCGACTGCAAAATCGGATCTGGGTGACTTCCTTGATCAACTGGATCTCAATGATGAAGAATTCGAGGATGTGGAGATTGATGAGGATGAAAGTGTTCGCTCGCTTGCCCTAGCTAGGGTTCACACAAACAAAAATTTCAGCCCATCTGCCTTCTACAAACATATGAGAGCTGCGTGGAATCCGGCGCAAAGTGTGAGATTTCGGCCGGTTGGCCCTAATCGCTTTGTCATCCAAGCATCTTGCTTGGGGGCCTGAGAGAGAATCATGCTGCAAGGACCCTGGCTGTTCCGCAATATGGCAGTACTTTTGTTGCCGTATGATGGATTCTATAAAGCGGAGGAAGTAGAGATCGTTCATATGCCAATATGGCTGCAAATCCACAAGCTACCATTTCCATATATTAAGCAGAATATTGTGGAGAAACTGCTGAAAGGAGCTGGAGAGATCATGGAGATGCGTCTAAACGGAAACACACGAGGTGATTACATAAGGGTGATGGTGAAACATGATATCCCACAGGCCCTTACAAAATATGTTAGTATTGTCCATGTCAAGGACCATCAAGTATTCCTGGTTCGCTATGAAAGGCTTGCTAGGTTCTGTAAGAGGTGTGGCCTTGTTGGCCATGAGCATAAAGAGTGTGGACTCGGAGTTCATGATGTGAAGTCACTCAAGTTCGGTGATTGGTTATATGCTGATAATCCTGGTAGCACCCGATCAGATGCAAGACCCAGTAGGGCGACTGGTGAAGATACTAGAGCAGATGTCCTAGAGGAAGGACTTAGTCGTGGAGCCATCGCTACGGCTTAGCTTAAAGGGGTTAAAACGGACAAGGGACGCAAAGAGTTTATACTGGTTCGGCCCCTTGCGGTGAAGGTAAAAGCCTACGATCCAGTTGTTGTGGGATTGCTTGGGTTTCGATGACCAGGGAGCGAATACGCTTTGCCTGAGTCTCGAGTTGTTGTCTGTTGTGCTGAACCGCCGCTGGGTCGTCCCCTTATATACACTGGTTGACGCCCCTCGGTTTACAAAATCCCGAGGCCGGCTCATAAACGTGTCCGGCTCGGTCTCTGCTCTTTGTATCTTACAACACAAGTCTACATATCAATGCCGGTTTATGTCTACATGCCTTAAACCGGCTTTGGGCCCTGGGCCTTCATGAAGCTTCATCGTCTTTGTCTTCAGGAGCTTCAGATATAGTGAACTACTATGGGGTTAACCCGGCCTCTCCTGGTTACGCCCAGTGGTAATATCCCCAACATTAGGCCCCAGATTGATTTGAACTGGTTCATGTCAATCCTCAACACTTAAGAAAATTTCTTCTTTAGCACCTTCGCATAGTCTTGTAAACCGCCGTGACGTCACCTTCCAGGACCATGATAAATCACCATGACGTCATCTATTATTAAAAATTGTGTATAACCCACCTTCATTAATGGGACTCCGACAATCGAGGCAACAGAGCTGTCACATATCCCATTTTTCGGGCTCCTTGATTCTCGCGCCTGCCTTTATCTATTCACCTTATAAATAAGCCGAGGGGTCCCTTTCACTTTTCCCCCTCGTGCCTCTTCGCGTCGTCTTCTTCCTCGTGCCGACCGACCTTCGAGCTCTGCCGCCGCCGTCGTCCTTCGCCTCTGCCTCAACGACGGCCGCTGCATCAACCTGACCATTCCAGATAAACGCGGCGAACCTCCGCTGCTTCCTCGCACCAGTAAGTCCCTCCTTTTCTCACTCCATATCCACCATTAGGGTTCGGTGTTCTTCATAGTTCTTCAAAGTTCTTGAAGCTGTTCTTCCTTGTTCCTCTTCAGTAGTACCAATGGCTAGTTAGATATGATTTTTCCAATGCCCTTGTATTTTAAACTCCTGTTTCTTTGTTAGAGCATCTACTTTATGTAAAATTCATATGAACTTGCTGAACTCTTAAAACGCTTGAAATTAGGTCAGAATATATTTTGATTTTCCAATGCACGGTAGATCTGAAATTACCATGCCAAGTTGTGAAACTTGTTTTTCCTTCACTTACGCACCTTTAGACATATACCTTCAATACCAGATTAGGTGGTTTAACCTCATAAAAAATGACGACCCAGTAGATACCATTAGTCCCCTGTTGAACCGCCAATGCATTCATCATTGTACTGTCTTCATTGTCAGACTTGGTTTACAAATAACAAACTCCGTTTTAACAATATGCTTACATCCTTATACCGCTTTATAGTTGTCCACTGTGACACTACTAGGAAAAGGGCTATAGATAGGATTGATACTAATGGCGCACCATGGAAGCAGTGCGCCACTACTATATACTAATGGCGCACCGGTTGGTGATGCGCCATTAATGTGGAAGACACTAATGGTGCATCAGAAACAGGGTGCGCCACTAGTATTAATTTTTTTCTCCATTTTTCCATACATACTAATGGCGCATCAGGTCGAAGTGCGCCATTAGTAGTTCTAACTAGTAATGGCGCACCGGGCAGAGAGTGCGTCATTACTGTAAATTTTTTTATTCTTTTTTTTGCAAAACTACTAATGGTGCACCGTTTCACAGTGCGCCATTATTAGTTTAAACTAGTAATGGCGCACTATTACCCGGTGCGCCATTAGTATATATATATATATTTATTTTTTTACTTTTTGCAAAACTACTAATGGCGCACCACCTACAGGTGCGCCATTAGTAACCAGGGTTACTAATGGCGCATTTGCTGGTGGTGCGCCATTAGTAACCTGGGACCCCAACAAGATATTTTGGACAGCCCCACACCTACCCACTCACTTTCCCCACTTCATTCCCTCCACACCTACCCACTTACTAATGGCGCACTGTGATAATCACACTAATGGCGCATCACCTACTGGTGCGCCATTAGAATGCCAAAGCACATGGGTACATATGGCCCCCTGGGAGGCATTCTAATGGCGCACTGCAGGATATACTAATGGCGCACTGCAGGATATACTAATGGCACACTACGTGGTGCGCCATTAGAACACCAGATACTAATGGCGCACCAGTGGTGCGCCATTAGAATTTAATTCTAATGGCGTGATGCCAGTGGCACACCAGTAGTGCGCCATTAGAGGGCAAAATCAGTGCGCCACTAGCATGCCTTTTCCTAGTAGTGTGAATCTCAAACCGGCAATAATCATGTTTCAGCTTCTCATTGCAATGGCCAAGCAAGTCTATGAATGCAACTGGGTTCCTTCTCGAGTTAACGAAGATCAGTTAAACAAATGCGTTGCAACGGGCGCTTTAGCCAAGAAAGATGTCATCCACTAGAGGGCCCCTGGCCCGGAAAATCTTCCTACACCCAAGGACGGAGAGGTAGTTGTGTTTGCTGACCATCTGGGTCGAGGTTTTAGCCCTCCCGGTTCAAAATTCTTCCGAGATGTGTTGGCTAGCTTTCAACTTCACCCTCAGGACATCGGTCCAAATTCTGTGACCAACACCTGCCACTTCCAAGTCTTATGTGAAGCTTATCTGCAAGAGGAACCTACAGTTGAACTGTTTAGGGATTTCTTTCACTTAAACCGTCGCACAAAGTTCACGGATGCAGGGCCGGCCCTGTGTTTCCGGAGGCCCTAGGCGAACTCGACGACATGGGCCCCTATGTCCTAAGACCATATATATGTATGCGTGTGCATGATACATAAACATATATATATATATATATATATATATATATATATATATATATATATATATATATATAACTTATTAAGAGTAACTTCCAACAACATCTCTTTAGTTTCAAGTTTGACTATAATAGTTCAACTGACTCCATCGACAACAGTAACACTAAAAAATGGCAAAATTAAACTAACATCATGATTACCTCAAATCAGAACAAAAATTTATTTGCTCCCGTGTACTTGCACCATCTTCATTGAACTCAACATCTGAATTTTCATGCTCGGGATTAGTTTCTTGCCCTTGTTCTTCACTGACATCAACATTGCTAGAAGATGTAAAGTACGTATTTAAAGAACCATTCAGTTGTTGAATTTTCAGATCACTTTCTTTCCTTCTTCTCCTTTTTTCAGCACCCGACAATTGCTTATTAGGCAACATGGAGGCTAATGTCCTAAAATCTTTAAGATAAGAGGATACAAAGAATTAGGAACTTATACATCGGCTGATTGGAACCCTAGACATGTACATGGAATGACAAAAAATTGAAAGATCAAATTAGGAAATTATACATTAAAATTTTAAAATTTCGTGCATACTGAAATTGGAGGATGGATCATGGATGGATAGTTGAATACGTACATACTAAGTAAAGAATAAAATAAACTACTGAAATTGTCAAATTAGGGTTTGGGGTAATGGATCAGGAAGATGGATGGAAAACGTTCGAACGTACTGATTACTGTGGTGCCCTCACAGCCGGCGACGGGATCACGGGAGAGACTCGTTGCAGACTTGCAGTTGGCCAAGTAGCGGTCTAGCGGACATCAGACTTGCCGGAATCCGTATGTATATGTATTGCCGCGGTGACGCCTTGCCGGACGCCGGATGGCTGGGCTGCCGGACTGCCATGCGGGTGTGGCGCGCGCAGCGGCAACAACCAGCGGCGGCCTAGGCGACTCAAGCAAGGTGCAAGGGCGAGGCGCCGAGGTGCCGAGCGATCAGGCCGACGAGAGGAAGGAAAACGCCTGGAATCTGGCGTGAGTCACGCATGTGACGCTTCGTAATCGATCGCTAGCTATCTGATGGGCCTAGCCTATCTCGTTTCTTTTCTTTTGTATTTTTACCTATTTTTTAATGGGCTATAGTATATGTATATACTACATCATGGGCCCCTTCCCAGCCTGGGCCCTAGGCCGTCGCCCCATCGCCCATACGCCAGGGCCGGCCCTGCACGGATGGACCCAATATTGAATTGGGCGGAATGGCGGTTCAGAAAAGGAAAGAAGTCACTTTCCCTCATCCCAAGCTCCACAGTCACCCCAAAGAGTGGAACCAGACCTGGTTTTATTGCAAGGATACCTCTCCAACTGATGAAAACCCCCTTTCAGGTTACCGCCCTGAATGCGTTAGCAACACGCATCCTTTTCCTCAGAGGTTAACAACAAAGGAAAGGGCCAACTATGCCCCTCAACTATCAAAGCTTAGAGCCTTCATGGCGAACGGTTTAACAGGTGTTGACCTTGCTCGTTGTTGGATAAGCTAGAGTATTCTGCCCTTAAGCCGGCGCCCCGGTTTGATGTATGAGTACACAGGGAGTTTAAAGGATGCTCAACGACACATTGATATTCAGCTTACAGATGCGGAAGTTACTGAGGCTGTAAAAAAGATGCTGAATGAACCGAAGGCTGTCTGTAGCCAGACCGGACTAAGCCCTTTCTGCACCTTCAACAAACCGCCAGCTGTAAGAATCATATAACCTTTTTATCTTAAATTGCTTTTGTCAAAATATTCTCTGAAAGTTTGACTATTTTCTGACAGGGTGACAATCCGTTCTGGAATAAGAAACCACAAGACAAACCGGCAAAACCGCAAGACAAAACGGCCAAGAAAAGGACCACTGCATCCTTTGAGCCAAATGCTGATGACGATGTGGGTAACCCGGAATCAGAGGTAGAACTTGACTCTCTTGGTTCATTTTTTGTGCACCTCATTGACAATGACTATTATCAGGATGACGCTGAAGGCAGTCAAGCTGATGACGTAGAGGTAACCATTCTTTCCTCCAATTCAGATCCTCTGCCAACATAAAAAATCCGTCGAGCAAACCGGAAAGTAAAATTTTCTCACCCCTTGCTTATTTGGACCCACACTTTCTTTTGAAGACACAGCAGCACGAGGCTCGCCGCACAGCCCGACACAACGGCCAGGTAGTTACCTCCGCCGGTTTACCGAACACTCCGGTTCGGAAACGCCGATCAGAGGTCTCTTATACCCTTGACACTTCATGCCTCAAAGTGGGTTGTTTCCGTCAGCCTCTTAACCCGTCTGATTCAAATTATCAGGGTACTTCCCACTCATCTTCTGGCGAGTCATCAGCCACAAAACTTCCACCCCCTCAAAACAGTTCTTGGGTGAGCTATACACTTGTTTTTATCTTTGATGTGTTATTTTTATATACCGTACTGATCCTTATGTTTATCGTTCTCAGCGCCAAGCCCAGACCCAGCAAGAAGGCTCGGTTGAATAAACCGGCTGATGATAAAGTAGCTGTTGAACCGGAAAATACTTTAGATCCTGAAGAGACCGATGCTGACGCCATGCTTAATGATCCACCGCCTCAAGACCATGACTTCTTGGCTGAACAAGTAGAAGTTGACACCACAAGCCATGCTGACCAGCCCACCAGCCCTGTCCGAACTGATGACAAACCGGTCAGTCCAGTTAAGGATACTGACAAACCGCCAACACCAGTAAAGGCTGCTGATGACAAAGAGGATGCCATTATGATTACTGGCATTGGCCACACCACTCCTGGCAATCCTGTCGCTTTATCAAAGCATACTGCCAAGGACGAGCTCTCTGCTATCGGGAAAGGCAAATGGAACGCCGTTGTCAAACTATGCCCATCTCAATGCTCAAGACCTTCACTCCGGCTTCTTGAACCGTTCTGTACACCAGCCCTGACTGTGAAGCCGGTATGGTAAATTTGATGAAAGAGCGATATGAGGTAACTAATGCTCAACTCTGCTTAACTGTCGCTCTTGTAAAATCCAAATATCAACTCCATTAGCCCCCAAGTGACGGTTTATGACATCAATCTGAACCGGGACTTAGCAATAACCTATCATACTTAGACTCATGGGACCAGGCTATCACTTTAAGATGAACCGGTATTGTAGAAGCACAATATTGTATCTTTCACTAATGTAGCCCCCAAGGGCCGGTTTAACTTTGTAAAGATGATCCGGGACTGTTAAAAGACTTCCCAAATCAGTACTTTGAGCAAACATACATTAGCCCTCAAGTGCCAAGAGTAATACTTGTATTGTGCTTGGGACTTATAATTTTTTTTGAGAACCAGCAAATATGCATTAGCCCCCAAGTATCAAGTACATATCTTGTTATGTGCTTGATACTTCAAACATGTAGCACCAACTCATTATACTTCTATTTTGTTATAGGCTGAACTGAGCAAAAAAGAAACTCAAACCGCTGATCTACAAGAGAACATCAAATCCCAGCAAACTGAAACTGCCAAGGCAAAGGATGAGTTGAATAGCGCTTTAGCCGTGATGGAAAAGCTAAAGGAGAGTTTCAACAAAGAGCGTGCAGATTGGAACACGGAAAAATCCGCTTTGCAAAAAAAAAGCCAAGGACGCAGAAGCAGCTCTCAAACCGGTAGTAGATGAGCTGACTGGCGTAAAGCGGTAGATACATGCCATGACTGCTGCTGTGTTCGGTAAGCATCCTTGCCTTATACTTTCAACATATCTTTCCATGCATTGCCAGTTTACTGATGTTTGTAATGATGCAGGAACTCGCATCAGTCATCTGGGCTCTGATGTACAGAAGAAACTGAAGGCTGCTTACACGCTGATAGAGAAATTGTATACCGGCGCGCAACGAATCATCTGCACCGCTCCTCACAATAAGCTTCCCCCGACGTTAATCAAGGATACCTTAGACATGCTATCTATGCTGCCTGCTCGGGTAGAGGAGCTAAAGAGATCTGCTGCAAGGGCTGGCGCCTTGACTGCACTAACCCGGGAAAAAGCATGGGTGCCTGATCTTGATCCGACAGACGTCATTAAAGGCTACCCAAGCTTAAAAGAAGACGGATCAGAATTTGGCACTGAAGATCTCCGCGCCATAAACTAGGAAGTTCGTCCACTGGCTTGCCAACTTGCTGAAGAGGCTGATCTTTCATTTTACCAGGCGAGTTATGACACCAACAACAAACGGGTTGCTGCACCAACTCTTGAGGCTCAAAACCTGATCCCTCCAATCCGTAAGAACACTTATGCCCCTGACAATGAACCGTCCACCCTTATAAGCGACGAAGCTGTGTTCCAAGCTTTAACTGGGATCGACTGGACAACTATTGACTTCCAGCCGCTGTGTAGAGACGAAGAAGAAGAACCGGCGCAAGATGATCCGCAGCCATCAGGTCAAGCTGGTGACTAATCATAATCCCGAGGCCGGTTTAGTCTTCCACGTGCTGCAACACGTATTTGAGAAACAATTATCCTTTTGGGCAATGAAACGCCTTGTAATAGGCTAGTTAAAACACTTGGTCTGTTATGCCTTCATGCATATTTATCGTCGCCTGATACTTGCTAATCCGCCTTGCTTAAGACATGATGTTCATAATCCATAGCCATTTATTCAAGCTATCCCTGCAGATAAGAAGTTTAAAGCGCCCTGGCGGTTTACCACCGGGCGGGTTACGATGCCCAGATATATGGCCAGGGCTTATAACCAAGGCTGCAAAAGAGAATCAAATATGAAAATAATTGATACCTGTGACCTTAAGTCATAATGTTGGCTGACCAACTTTGTAGTGAGGGTAATAACCCTAATCCGGAGTATCGGTAACTCCTGTCATATTATGACAGTTTACAATAACACCGTTCCGGGTTGTGATAAACACCGGTTTATTCAATACTGGTGACTTTTAGTCGAAACCAGACCGAGTTAAGAAACTCCGGGTTATAAGTAAGTATGTACTAACAACTTGTAGTTGACAGCCTAGCCGGGTTGATGAACACCGGTTTATTAAAAACATCATAAGTCTTGTCAAAAGAGAGAAAAACTTGGCAAAAGCAAATGAAAACTTGTAGTCGAGGCTTTTCACGGGCTGCCATGCCCCAAATTCGAGGCTTTTCATGGGCTACCAGGCCACTGAGTTAAACCATTTCACAAAGCCTTTTAAGATGGTCCTCAATCCTTAACCAATCATCGTTTTAACTTGACAAGTTCAGGGTCTTATCAGAGTAACTTGTCAAAGTTCGAAGGGTCGTACCAGGTTTACCTGGGCGGAGTGACTTACTTAAATAGGCAGGCTAACCCGGGTTTTAGGTGTATACACCAGGCTTCCAAGCCATGGCTTGATAACCTATTACAAGTGTAGATTCTTTGTTCATTTCGACAACAAAGAATCCCAAGTAACATTTTGAGCTGTGCTCAGTGGGTGCCTATGTTTGAGTTGTTGTTTTACAACACTCTCTTTGGCCTTGGATTGATTTGGCTTTGAGCCGATCAAGAGGTGTGACTATGGTTCGGATACGACCAAGCCCCCAAGTGATGTGGTGGCATTGCGCCGATCAAGAGGTGTAGCTATGGTTCGGATACGACCAAGCCCCCAAGTGATGTTGTGGCATTGCGCTGATCAAGAGGTGTAGCTATGGTTCAGATACGACCAAGCCCCCAAGTGATGTTGTATAAAGCTTTGATAAGCTGAATCAAGGGTAAACCAGACGCCCTTTATAAACAGAAGCTCCATGTAATCACACATGATGTAAGAAAAACAACAGATACCCCGCTTTAGCTGAGGTTCCGGTTTATTATATTGATCATAATATATACATTGTCATAACTATGTACATAAGCAGAGCCTATATCTCAAGTATAGTAAGGCCGAAGATGAGCGATATTCCACGGCCGGTGGGTCTCCTCCTCCGAGTTACGTGAGTCTTTGCGCTCTCGAACTTCGATTAAGTAGTATGACCCGTTGTGCATATTCTTGATGACCACAAAGGGTCCTTCCCAAGGGGGGGGACAACTTGTGCATATCCGTCTGATCCTGGATGAGCCGGAGCACCAGATCGCCTTCCTGAAAGGTTCTGGTTCTAACCCGGCGACTGTGATAACGCCGCAGATCTTGCTGATAAATCGCCGAACGGGCTGGCCCAATGTCTCGCTCCTCATCTAACAGGTCAAGTGCCTCTTGCCGTGCCTTCTCATTGTCAGCTTTAGCGTATGCCGCCACACGAGGCGAATCATGACGGATATCGCTAGGGAGAACCGCCTCCGCTCCATAAACCATGAAAAAAGGCGTGTAACCCGTTGATCTGTTGGGTGTGGTATTGATGCTCCATAACACAGAAGGCAACTCCTCAACCCAACAACCCGGCGTCCATTGCAAAGGAACCATAAGCCGGGGTTTGATGCCTCTCAAGATCTCTTGATTGGCCCTCTCCGCTTGACCATTGGACTGGGCGTGAGCCACTGATGATACGTCAAGCCGGATGTGCTCACGTTGACAGAACTCCTTCACGGCACCCTTTGACAGATTGGTACCATTATCTGTTATAATGTTGTGTGGAAAGCCAAACCGGAAGATCACCTTCTTGATGAATTGAACTGCCGTAGCTGCATCACACTTACTGACTGGCTCTACCTCTACCCACTTAGTGAATTTATCGACCGCCACCAAAAGGTGGGTCTTCTTGTCCTTGGATCTCTTAAAGGGTCCAACTATATCGAGCCCCCAAGTTGCAAACGACCAAGTAATTGGGATCATCCTCAACTCTTGAGCCGGTACATCATCCCATCGTGAGAACTTTTGATAGCCATCACACCTTTTGACTAAGTCCTCGGCATCAGCATGAGCCGTCAACCAATAAAAACCGCGACGAAACGCCTTGGCCACCAGCGATTTTGAACCGGCGTGGTGATCGCAATCTCCTTCGTGGATCTCACGCAAAAATTCACGGCCTTCTTCAGGGGATACATAGCATTGAAACGCCCCTGTCACACTGCAATGATGCAACTCTCCATTGATGATTGTCATGGATTTGGACCGCCGGATTATCTCCCTGGCCAAAGTTTCATCCTCAGGTAACTCGCCTTGGTTCATATACGCCAAATATGGAACCGTCCAATCCGGAATAACATGAAGAACCGCCACCAACTGAGCTTCCAGATCAGGAATAGCCAAATCCTCTTCACCAAGGAGCTTGACGGACGGATTATGCAGCACATCCAGGAAGACATTAAGTGGAACCGGTTTACGTTGGGAACCCAAGTGGCTTAAAGCGTCTGCCGCTTCATTCTTCCGTTGTTCCACATGATCCACCTGATAACCTTTGAAGTGACCTGCAACAATGTCCACCTCACGACGATATGCCGCCATGAGTGGGTCCTTGGAGTCCCAAGTGCCGGACACTTATTGAGCCACCAGGTCCGAGTCACCGAAGCACTGGACTCGGCTTAGATTCATCTCCTTAGCCATCCGAAGACCATGGAGTAAAGCCTCATATTCAGCTGCATTGTTAGTGCAATGGAACATTAAACAGAGAACATAACAAAACTTATCACCTCGCGGGGAAGTTAATACGACTCCAGCCCCCGAGCCCTCCAATTGCCTGGACCCATCAAAATGAATAGTCCAATAAGTATGATCCGGCTTCTCTTCTGGCGCTTGTAGTTCTGTCCAATCATTGATGAAATCCACAAGCGCCTGAGATTTGATCGCCGTTTGAGGTATGTATTTCAACCTGTGAGGCCCGAGCTCGATAGCCCACTTAGCAATTCAGCCAGTTGCTTCCCTATTCTGGATTATATCCCCCAAAGGAGCAGAGCTGACCATCGTGATGGGATGACCTTGGAATATTGCTTAAGCTTCCGGCTTGCCATGAAAACTCCATACACCAACTTCTGCCAATGCGGGTACCTCTGCTTGGACTCATAAGTACCTCACTGATATAGTAAACCGGCCGTTGAACCGGATATTCCTTTCCGTCCTCCTTGCACTCCACCACAATAGCCACGCTAACAGCCCGGGCGAGCTACCACATACAACAATAATGGCTCTTTGTCAACCGAAGCAGCGAGAACCGGCGAATTAGCCAGCTGTCGCTTTAAGTCCTCAAATGCTTCATTACTGGCGTCACTTCAGACGAATTTATCTATTTTCTTCAGCATCTGATACAAAGGGATGACCTTCTCACCAAGGCGACTGATAAACCGGCTCAACGCGGCAATCCGACCTGCTAGGCGTTGAACATCATTGATACACTTCAGTTTGGCCAAAGAGGTGATGGCTTTGATCTTTTTTGAATTAGCTTCAATGCCCCTGTTAGACACCAAAAAGCCCAAGAGCTTGCCTGCCGGTACACCAAAAACACACTTGGCCGGATTAAGCATCATTTTATAAACCCGCAGGTTATCAATGGTCTCCTTCAAGTCTTCTATCAACGTCTCCTTCTGTCTAGATTTTACCACAATATCATCCACATAAGCATGAACATTGCGGCCGATCTGATCATGAAGACAATTCTGCACACAATGCTGATAAGTCGCCTGGGCACTCTTGAGCCCAAAGGGCATAGACACATAACAAAAGGCTCCAAAAGGAGTTATAAAAGTTGTCTTCCCCTGGTCCTTAACTGCCTTTTTGATCCGATGATAACAAGAATATGCATCCAGAAAGCTCAAACGCTCGCAACCCGCCGTAGCATCAATGATTTGATCAATACACGAGAGGGCAAAAGGATCTGCTGCGCAAGCCTCGTTGAGATCTGTATAGTCCACACACATACACCAAGTGCCATTTTTCTTAAGTACTAGCACCGGATTATCCAACCACTCAGGATGAAACACCTCGACGATAAATCCAGCCGCCAAGAGCCTAGCTACCTCCTCACCTATAGCTTTGCGCCTTTCTTCATTGAACCGATGAAGAAATTGCTTGACCGGTTTAAACTTGGGATCCACATTAAGTGTGTGCTCAGTGAGTTCCCTCGGTACACCTGGCATGTCAGAAGGCTTACACGCAAAGATGTCCCGGTTCTCACGGATGAACTCGATGAGTGCGCTTTCCTATTTCGGATCCAAATTAGTGCTGATGCTAAACTGCTTGGATGAATCGCCAGGAACGAAATCGACAAGCTTAGTCTCATCAGCCGATTAAAACTTCAAGGCCGGTTCATGCTCTGTATTTGGCTTTTTCAAAGAAGGCATATCCGTCGGATCAACATTGTCCTTGTAGAACTTCAACTCTTCTGTTGCACAAACCGACTCAGCATACGCCGCATCACCTTCTTCACACTCCAAAGCGATCTTGCGGCTCCCATGTACTGTTATAGTTCCCTTGTGGCCCGGCATCTTGAGCTGCAGATAGACATAACAAGGCCATGCCATAAACTTAGCATAAGCTGGCCGTCCAAACAGGGCATGATACGGGCTTCTGATTCTCACCACTTCAAAGGTCAACGTCTCTGATCTCGAGTCATGCTCATCTCCGAAAGCCACCTCCAGAGCTATTTTACCAACAGGATATGCCGATTTACCAGGCACCACACCATGGAACACCGTATTGGACGATTTAAGATTTTTATCTGTTAACCCCATGCGATGGAAAGTTTCATAATAAGGGATATTGATACTACTCCCCCCATCCATGTGTGCCTTAGTGAACTTATAACCTCCCACCTGAGGCGCCACCACCAATGCCAGATGACCCGGATTGTCAACCCGGGGTGGATGATCCTCTCTACTCCACACGATTAGCTGCTCAGACCAGCGCAAGTAACGGGGCACCGCCGGTTCAACGGAGTTCACTGCCCTCTTATGAAGCTTTTGATCGCGCTTGCACAAGCTAGTGGTGAAGACATGATACCGCCCACTATTCAACTGCTTTGGGTTGCTCTGATAACCCGACTGCTGTTGTTGCTGCTGATTTCCCTGATGATTATAACCACCTTGGTTGCCCTGACTTCCTTGATTGTTATGTCCACCCTGATTACCGTAGAAGCCTGAACCGGAATTGCCTCCACCATAACCCGGCCCATGGGATCCGGGGCCTGAACCGCCACCCGGTCCATGATCATACCGAAAGAGATCAGAATTTTTGAACTCCTGCATGATATAACAATCCTTCCAGAGGTGCGTGGATGGTGTCTCCTTCGTTCCATGTTTTGGGCAAGGCTGGTTCAACAGATAAGACATGCGGTCCGGGTTAGGACTCGGCCCCCACCACACTGGGGTGGTTTACCCTTACGCCTCTGGCCTTTGTCATGTGTGTTGGTATTAGCCACAAAGTCTAAGCTGTGGTCCGCTTTACGCTTGCCACCGTTTCCATGACCCGCCGGGTTATGCTGCTGCCCCTTGGCGTTGCCGCTCCTCTTTCCCTTCCCTGTCTTATCATCGTCAAACTCGGGGTCCTTGGTACTATTAGAGTCGGCATACTTTACCAGAGCTGCCATAAGTGTTCCCATGTCATTACAATGACGTTTGAGCCGTCCCAACTTCAACTTCAGGGGTTCAAACCAGCAATTGCCTTCCAATGTTAAAACTGCAGTGTCAGCGTTGATGCGGTCTGATGAATGCAAAATCTCCGAGACCTAGCGCACCCAACGGGTTGTTGATTCTCCTTCCTCCTGGACACAGGCAGCTAAGTCCACAATTGACATGGGCTGCTTGCACGTATCCTTGAAATTCTGGATAAACCGGGCTCTCAACTCGGCCCATGACCTAATAGAATTAGCCGGTGTCGGGGAAACTGATCCACGAGCACCTATGGGGACGGAGCCCCTTTCGGTTCGGCGGGGGGCGGAGGTCGCACGAAGAGCAGATCGAGGCGAAGCACACGAGCGGTTTACCCAGCTTTGGAGCTCTCCGGATAGATAATACTCCTACTGCTGCATTGTGGTTTGTATTGAGTTCTTGCTCGGGAGCGCTGAGTGCTACAGTATGCACCAGCAGCTAACGAGACCGAGCGTATTACTGTCCTCCCCCTCTACGTTGTGCATGGGCCTCCTTTTATATGCTCAAGGGGTCTCCAACAGGTGGCAATGTAGGCAAGGGCAAAAATGGAAAAGGTGCTGCTGTTGGTACAGCTACCTGTATAGTGTATCCTACCTAACCCTGATGGCAGGGGACAAGGGAATTAAATGCCCGTCTGCGTCGTCCAAACAATGCAGAAAAGGGACCGTCAGGGACGCCACCGCTCGCCACGATGGCGATCTTGTCAGCGCCGCTTGCCACAGTGCACCCCTGGCTGCACAGCCTCCCGCGACGTACGCCTGGAAGGGTCCCAGAGCGACACGTTGGTGGGTGTGCTGGAGCGCGGGTACAGAGTGGTTGCTAGCCGCGGCAAACGCCTTGCCGCGGCCGTTGTCTTGTCGCGTCCGGGAGCTTGCCGCTCGCCGGGCCTTGCCGGGACGCGTGGTGCGTCGCGGTAAGTACCTTGAGATGCCTTGGTTGGCCTTCCCGGCAAGCTCCTCTTGCCGGGGTCTTGTGCCTTGAGTGGCCTTCCCGGCAAGCTCCTCTTGCCGGGGTCTTGTCTTCTTGGCTTGAATACTTTGTTCTTGAATGGCTCAAAAGGAGCCACAGAGGGCCTTGGCGGTCGCCCGGCAAGCCTTGCCGCAGGGTGCTGCAACTGCCCGTGCACAAGTTCGGGGTCCCAGGGTACCCCTACTCTAGTACACAGATAGGAGCCCCCGGGCCTGGGCCATACACGGTGCCGAGCGCTGTTGGGCCAGGCCCAAAACAGGGCATGGGCACGCGCGGCCTGGATCACGCCGTATCTTACTCCGTATCCACCGCACCCTCCCCGAACGGCACGCGTCGATTGCGGCGTCGTGGGAGAGATCGTGGGTGGTTTCTTCATTCGGAAAGGCGGAACGTCCGCTCCCTTCCTCCTTATAAGCAGGGGAAACAGGGGCAGTTCGCCCATCTGCCCATTGCTATTCCTTCCCCGAGAATCTCCGCCACTCCCCTTCTTCCCAAAGCCGAAGGAGAGCAGCGCCCCGCCCCCATCGCCACCAGCACCACCAACGCCGTCGTCCTCCCTCACCACTCCCGCCATGGCTCCGAAAGCCGAGAAGGTGAAGTCGGCCGAGGCGCAGCGGCTCGAGGCGCTGCGAAAGGAGCGGGCAATCTTCCCTCCTAAGCTTGCCGCGGAAGAGCTGAAGGAGTACTACTACCTCTTCTGGTCGACGGGGACACGAGCGCATCCGCGCACGAAGGTACTCCCAGCCGATGCTTGGAAAAAGGCTCCCACTGGGTACCCTTTCTTCGCCTTGTTCTTCTACTGCGGGCTCTGCCCGCCCTTTTCTGAATTCTTGACGTCATGAACACCTATGGGCTCCGCCTCCTTGACTTCACCCCCAATGCTGTCCTGACCATGGCAGTTTTTGCACATCTCTGCGAAAACTTTGTCGGAATCCATCCAAACATAGCCCTTTTCCACCACTTCTTTTCGCCTCGAGTTGAGAAAGGAGAGCCTTTATCTGGCGGAATCGCCTGGATCTCAAAAGCCGGCAAGAAGGATGCTTATCTGGATGGAGAGTTCCGCAGCAAGTGGGAGGAGTGGAGGGCGGACTGGTGCCTGATTGTCGAGGAGAATCCGCAGCCGTTTACCGTCCTGCACCAAACTCCAGTAGTGCGCGGCAGTGATTGGAGTAGCTTGGCCCCGGAAGACGACAGACTGAAGATTGCCGTCGCCCGGATCCAACGCCTCAGGCTTGCCGGGCTTACTGTAGGAGCGGTTGGCGCAGATTTCCTTCGCCGCCACATCGCCCCCCTGCAGGAGAGGAGGAGACCCGCCTCGGAGTTCCAGAACGCGGCGGACATCATGAGGCTGCGGCCGGGCCTCAACTTCAACTTCACTATCCTGGAGCTCAACGCGATGCTCCAGGAGCTATTCAAGTACGACCCTCAGCACCCCGAAGTGTTCAGGTTGCCGAGGGGCGTCGTTCCGCTGTGCAACAACTCCTCGCTCGACCGCATCCGTGCAATGATGCCGCTGTGCGACTCACATGGAATTGACCCAGCCTGGATAGAGCCTGCAGATGATGTCGTGCAGGCGTTTTTCGATGGCTTGGTAGAAGTGCCGATCGACGCCGATGAGCAGAGGGGCCTCACCCGGGACACCACCGACGAGGAGATCAAGCGCATCGCCACCAGGATGGAAGAGGCGGCGGCAGCCGCAGCTGCGGGCGAGTTTGGGTTCACCATGGAGGAGGCAGAGGAAGCAGAGGCGGCAAGCCTTGCCGAGCGAGAGGATCTTGCCGGCGAGGGGAAGTCCACCGGGCATGACGTCGGGCCGAGCGGGCCCGCCGAGGATACGAGCGGCTCGTTGGAGATCGGCTCCTCTTCCTCTTCGTCTTCGGGTAGCTTGCCGCAAGCAGAGCCCCCGACTCCACAAGCAGAGCCCCCGGCTCCACCAAGAAGGCGTCTTCGCAAGGCCGGGGACGTAGCAGAGCAGTGGACGAGTCAACCCCTGCCGCGCCGCAAGACACGCTCCACCGCGGCAAGTTCTGTTGCCGTGGAAGCACCTCACGCCGCAGCGGCAACTGGAGCGGGGTCCTCCCGGTCCGCCGCTCCAGCTCCCGCCAAGCGGCCAAGGGATCCTACTCCTCCGCCTCCTCGCGCCGGAGGTGGGCCAGGCTTTGACTTCTCCATGCTCAGCTCCGGCGAGGAAGAAGAAGAGTAAGATTCTTGTTGTACTTGTATGTCTTCAATACTTTCTGTCTTGTCTTGTATCTCATTTACTTTACTCTGAACTTATTCCTTTTTAGGACTCTGGCCCAGAGAGAGGCAAAGAGAGCCAAGGTCCCGGTGATTGTCATCGAGGACGATCCCACTGTGCCAGCAGGGGGTGCGCCCGAGACAAACTTATCGGACTCGGCAGCTGTTCTTCAGAGCAGCCCCCAGCGCAGCCCCCAGCGTAAGTATATGGTTTGCTTCCCGCTGTTGGGCGCGCATGGATACTCTTTGTTTGCTGATATCTGACTATTGGCTTGTGTAGGAGCAGAGCAGCCTCACCAGGAGCGTCCGGATGCCGCCCCTGACATGCCATCTGCTTCGACTACGCCGCCAAGGGAGAGTTCTCCGGCAAGGGAGAATCCTCCGACAAGGGGAGCTCTCCGGCAAGGGAGAATCCTCCGACAAGGGAGAGCTCTCCGGCAAGGGAGAAGTCTCCGGAAAGGGACAGTACCAGTGACCCCCCGGCAGCGGAGATCCCAACTGCCGAGCCTGGTACAGGTACTTCTTGCTTCTAAACTCCCCTTGGGTTCTTCTTCGTTTGATCTTCTTTTTGGATACCTGCTTAACTTTTCTTCTTTTTTTGGCCGTCAGATCCATCTACTGTGGAGCCGATGGAGACCGAGGTTGCTGTTGATGATGCCGCCGCCACCGAAGAAGTGGCCGGCGCTGATGATCCCACCGGCGAAGAGGCCGCCAAGGCTGCCGCCGCAGCAGCTGACGAGGGGTCTGGCGATCGCACTGACGGCCCTGAGGCCGCAGGAGCGTCAGGCGCTACGCCGACCGCCGACCCTCCCGCCACTGCCGCAGCGTCGGGCTCCGAAGGGCCCCAGCCAGGCGTCTACTTGAAGGCCGGCGATGGCGTCTTCATCAACCTCCCCTGGGCGTCAACGTCCAGGGCGCCAGTCGAAGGAGAGAGCTTTGACGTGGAGGTGCTTGCCTCCGCTGGACTGACGCTGGTCGACGCGCCAAGCAGCAGCAGCGACGAGCCTGAGGAGGAGCGACTGCTGCGGAAGCTGTTGTCGCTCTACCGCGCTCGGCAAGCCAAGCTGGAATCTCGCGAAGCGCTTGCCGCGAAGGCGGGAGCCGACATTGAGAAGCACGCGGCGGAGCTCCGCGGCATCAACCAAGCAGCTCTCCGGTCCCTGGCGGAGGAGCGGGAGCAGCTCGAGGAGGCGCAGAAGGCTTTCCTCCACGAGAAGGCTGACGTCGAGGAGCAACAGCGGCTTGCCGCTGAGAAGCTGTCGGCGCAGGAGGGTGAACTGGCGCAGCGGAAGGTCAACATCGATAGCCACAAGGAGGAGCTTGCCGCGCGCGAGCGAACACTTGGCGGAGCTATCAAGCAAGCGGAGGATGCTGCCGCAGCTGCCGTGGCCGCCAAGAAGGAGCTGGAGATGAAGGTGGCGCAGCTGGAAACCGATCTCAGGGCGAGCGGTGAAGAGCTTGCCGCGCTCAAGCATGAGCGCGAGAAGGACGCTTACACTTTTGGCGAGCTGCAGGGTCGTCTCGCCGAGAAGATCAAGGAGCTTAGCGCCGCCAAGGACTCCAACGCCGATCTTGAGTTGAAGCTGACCGCTTTGACCAAGACGCTGGACGGCGCCAGGGAGCAGGAGGCGGCCCTGAAGAAGGAAATCAAGACCGACAAGGCACTGCTGGAGAGCATTGCTGCCACCCAGAACACCTTCAGGGAGAATGTGGAGCAGTGGACGGAAGGTCTTGTGAATGCTGCTGCCGACATTGACAGGGAGCTGGCGCAGCTGGGGATGGAGGATCTCGGGTATCCCTCCGACGAGAACCTCCAATCCAGCGCCAAGCTCACCTTGTTCTTCAAAGGCGTGGCGACGGCCCTTCAGCGACTCCGGGAGAGGATCCCAAAGCAGCTGGCCGACGAGTCGCGCAAGATCTGCGCGGGAGCTCTTCAAAAAGTGTTGGTGAAGGTAGCCTTCCGCAACCCGGGTCTCAATCTCACCAACGTCCTCAGATCCCTGCCGGCAGAAGCTGATCTGGAGGCGCTCAAGGACCTTGTCGCACCCATTGTGGACAAGGTGAGCGGGATCAAGAGGGTTGAGGGCGATCGCGTGGACTAGGCCGCCCGTTTCCTTCTTTTCTTGTCGCAGCTGATCGTGTTATGAAAACAGTCTATTAGAGCCGTGACAAGCTATGTTGTAATATAACTCTTATTTTGGGTAGTGATTGTTGGGGAACGTTGCAGAAAATTAAAATTTTTCCTACGGTTTCACCAAGATCCATCTATGAGTTCATCTAGCAACGAGTATTCAGATTAGATAGCATCTACATACCACTTTGTAGATCGCAATGGAATCGTTCGAGTGAACGTGGATGAGGTAGTCGTACTTGCCGTGATCCAATTCACCGATGATCTAGTACCGAACGGACGGCACCTCCGCGTTCAACATAAGTACGGGACGGGAGACGTCTCCTCCTTGTTGATCCAGCAAGGGGGAAGGAGAGGTTGAGGAAGATCCAGCACGACGGTGTGGTGGTGGATGCAGCAGAACTCCGGCAGGGCTTCGCTAAGCAACTACGGGAGGAGGAGGAGGTGTTGCAGGGAGGAGGGGCGCCAGGGCAATAGGGTTGGTTTGCTCCTCCTTTCCCCCCACTATATATAGGGCCAAGGGAGAGGGGGAGGCGCAGCCCTTGCCCCTTCCTCCAAGGAAGGGTGCGGCCAAGGGTGGGGAGGAGTCCATCCTCCCCAAGGCACCTCGGAGGTGCCTTCCCCTTGTAGGACTCTCCCCTTTTTTTTCTCTCTTGGCGCATGGGCCCCTTGGGGCTGGTGCCCTTGGCCCAAGCAGGCCAAGGCGCACCCCCTAAGGCCCATGTGGCCCACCAAGGTAGGTGGCCCCACCTGGTGGACCCCCGGGACCCCTCCGGTGGTCCCGGTACAATACCGATAACACCGAAACTTGTCCCGATGGCCAAAATAGCACTACCTATATATAATTCTTTACCTCCGGACCATTCCGGAACTCCTCGTGACGTCCAGGATCTCATCCGGGACTCCGAACAACATTCGGGTTACTGCACATACATATCTTCACAACCCTAGCGTCACCGAACCCTAAGTGTGTAGACCCTACGGGTTCGGGAGACATGCAGACATGACCGAGACGGCTCTCGGGCAATAACCAACAGCGGGATCTGGATACCCATGTTGTCTCCCACATGCTCCATGATGATCTCATCAGATGAACGACGATGTCAAGGATTCAATTAATCCCGTATACGATTCCCTTTGTCAATCGGTATTTTACTTGCCCGAGATTCGATCGTCGGTATACCAATACCTCGTTCAATCTCGTTACCGGCAAGTCACTTTTCTCGTTCCGTAATGCATGATCCCGTGATCAAACACTTTGATCACCTTGAGCTCATTGTGATGATGCATTACCGAGAGGGCCCGGTGATACCTCTCCGTCAAGCGGAGTGACAAATCCCAGTCTCGATCCATGTCAACCCAACAGATACTTTCAGAGATACCCGTAGTATACCTTTATAGTCACCCAGTTACGTTGTGACGTTTGGCACACCCAAAGCACTCCTACGGTATCCGGGAGTTACATGATCTCATGGTCTAAGGAAAGGATACTTGACATTGGATAACTCTAGCAAACGAACTATGCGATCTTATGCTATGTTTAGGATTGGGTCTTGTCCATCACATCATTCTCCTAATAATGTGATCCCGTTATCTATGACATCCAATGTCCATAGTCAGGAAACCATGACTATCTGTCGATTAACGAGCTAGTCAACTAGAGGCTCACTAGGGACATATTGTTGTCTGTTATTCACACATGTATTACGATTTCCGGATAACACAATTATAGCACGAATAAAGACAATTATCATGAATAAGGAAATATAATAATAATGCTTTTATTATTGCCTCTAGGGCATATTTCCAACAGTCTCCCACTTGCACTAGAGTCAATAATCTAGTTACATTGTGATGAATCGAACACCCATAGAGTTCTGGTGCTGATCATGTTTTGCCTTAGGGAGAGGTTTAGTCAACGGATCTGCGACATTCAGATCCGTGTGCACTTTACAAATTTCTATGTCTCCATCTTGAACATTTTCACGAATGGAGTTGAAGCGACGCTTGATGTGCCTAGTCTTCCTCTGAAACCTGGGCTCCTTTGCAAGTGCAATAGCTCCAGTGTTGTCACAGAAGAGCTTGATTGGCCCCGACGCATTGGGTATGACTCCGAGGTCGGTGATGAACTCCTTCACCCAAATTGCTTCATGTGCTGCCTCCGAGGCTGCCATGTACTCCGCTTCACATGTAGATCCCGCCACGACGCTTTGCTTGCAACTGCACCAGCTTACTGCCCCACCATTCAAAATATACACGTATCCGGTTTGTGACTTAGAGTCATCCAGATCTGTGTCGAAGCTAGCATCGACGTAACCCTTTACGACAAGCTCTTCGTCACCTCCATAAACGAGAAACATTTCCTTGGTCCTTTTCAGGTACTTCAGGATATTCTTGACCGCTGTCCAGTGTTCCTTGCCGGGATTACTTTGGTACCTTCCTACCAAACTTACGGCAAGGTTTACATCAGGTCTGGTACACAGCATGGCATACATAATAGAACCTATGGCTGAGGCATAGGGGATGACGCTCATCTCTTTTATATCTTCTGCCGTGGTCGGACATTGAGCTGAGCTCAATTTCACACCTTGTAACACAGGTAAGAACCCTTTCTTAGATTGATCCATATTGAACTTCTTCAATATTTTATCAAGGTATGTGCTTTGTGAAAGACCTATGAGGCGTCTCGATCTATCTCTATAGATCTTGATGCCTAATATATATGCAGCTTCTCCAAGGTCCTTCATTGAAAAACTTTTATTCAAATAGGCCTTAATGCTGTCCAAGAGTTCTATATCATTTCCCATCAAAAGTATGTCATCTACATATAGTATGAGAAATGCTACAGAGCTCCCACTCACTTTCTTGTAAACACAGGCTTCTCCATAAGTCTGTGTAAACCCAAACGCTTTGATCATCTCATCAAAGCGAATGTTCCAACTCCGAGATGCTTGCACCAGCCCATAAATCGAGCGTTGGAGCTTGCATACCTTGTCAGCATTCTTAGGATCGACAAAACCTTCCGGCTGCATCATATACAATTCTTCCTTAAGGAAACCATTAAGGAATGCCGTTTTGACGTCCATTTGCCATATCTCATAATCATAGTATGCGGCAATTGCTAACATGATTCGGACGGACTTCAGCTTTGCTACCGGTGAGAAAGTCTCATCGTAGTCAACCCCTTGAACTTGTCGATAACCCTTAGCGACAAGCCGAGCTTTATAGATGGTCACATTACCATCCGCGTCTGTCTTCTTCTTAAAGATCCATTTATTTTCTATGGCTCGCCGTTCAACGGGCAAGTCAGTCAAAGTCCATACTTCGTTTTCATACATGGATCCTATCTCGGATTTCATGGCTTCCAGCCATTTGTCGGAATCCGGGCCCGCCATTGCTTCCTCATAGTTCGAAGGTTCACCATTGTCTAACAACATGATTTCCAAGACAGGGTTGCCGTACCACTCTGGTGCGGAACGTGTCCTTGTGGACCTTCGAATTTCAGTAGGAGCTTGATCAGAAGCATCTTGATCATCATCGTTAATTTCCTCTCTAGTCGGTGCAGGCACCTCAGGAACGATTTCTTGAGTTTCGCCATTTTCCGGTTCAAGAGGTAACACTTCATCAAGTTCTACTTTCCTCCCACTTACTTGTTTCGAGAGAAACTCTTTCTCTAGAAAGGATCCATTCTTGGCAACAAAGATCTTGCCTTCGGATCTGAGGTAAAGGTATACCCAACAGTTTCTTTAGGGTATCCTATGAAGACGCATTTTTCCGACTTGGGTTCGAGCTTTTCAGGTTGAAGTTTCTTGACATAAGCATCGCATCCCCAAACTTTTAGAAACGACAGCTTAGGTTTCTTCCCAAACCATAATTCACACGGTGTCATCTCAACGGATTTAGACGGAGCCTTATTTAAAGTGAATGCGGCAGTCTCTAAAGCATAGCCCCAAAAAGATAGCGGTAAGTCGGTAAGAGACATCATAGATCGCACCATATCTAATAGAGTGCGATTACGACGTTCGGACACACCATTACGCTGAGGTGTTCCAGGCGGCGTGAGTTGTGAAACTATTCCACATTTTCTTAAGTGTGTGCCAAATTCGTGACTCAAGTATTCTCCTCCATGATCTGATCGTAGAAACTTGATCTTTCTATCACGTTGATTTTCAACCTCACTCTGAAATTCCTTGAACTTTTCGAAGGTCTCAGACTTGTGTTTCATCAAGTAGATATACCCATATCTACTCAAGTCATCAGTGAGGGTGAGAACATAACGATAGCCACCGCGAGCCTCAACACTCATTGGACCGCACACATCGGTATGTATGATTCCCAATAAGTTGGTTGCTCGCTCCATTGTTCCTGAGAACGGAGTCTTGGTCATTTTACCCATGAGGCATGGTTCGCACGTGTCAAATGATTCATAATCAAGAGACTCTAAAAGTCCATCTGCATGGAGCTTCTTCATGCGTTTGACACCTATGTGACCAAGGCGGCAGTGCCACAAATATGTGGGACTATTGTTATCAACTTTAACTCTTTTGGTATTCACACTATGAATATGTATATCATCACGTTCGAGATTCATTAAGAATAAACCATTAACCATTGGAGCATGACCATAAAACATATCTCTCATATAAATAGAACAACCATTATTCTCGGATTTAAATGAGTAGCCATCTCGAATTAAGCGAGATCCAGATACAATGTTCATGCTCAAACTTGGCACTAAATAACAATTATTGAGGTTTAAAACTAATCCCGTAGGTAAATGTAGAGGCAGCGTGCCGACGGCGATCACATCGACCTTGGAACCATTCCCGACGCGCATCGTCACCTCGTCCTTCACCAGTCTCCGTTTATTCCGCAGCTCCTGCTTTGAGTTACAAATATGAGCAACTGCACCGGTATCAAATACCCAAGAGCTACTACGAGTACTGGTAAGGTACACATCAATTACATGTATATCACATATACCTTTGGTTTTGCCGGCCTTCTTGTCCGCTAAGTATTTGGGGCAGTTCCGCTTCCAGTGACCACTTCCCTTGCAATAAAAGCACTCAGTCTCGGGCTTGGGTCCATTCTTTGGCTTCTTCCCGGCAACTTGCTTACCGGGCGCGGCAACTTCCTTGGCATCCTTCTTGAAGTTCTTTTTACCCTTGCCCTTCTTGAACTTAGTGGTTTTATTCACCATCAACACTTGATGCTCCTTCTTGATTTCTACCTCTGCTGATTTCAGCATAGCATATACCTCAGGAATGGTCTTTACCATCCCCTGCATATTGTAGTTCATCACAAAGCTCTTGTAGCTAGGTGGAAGCGACTGGAGGATTCTGTCAATGACCGCTTCATCCGGGAGATTAACTTCCAGTTGAGTCAAGCGGTTGTGCAACCCAGACATTTTGAGTATGTGCTCACTGACAGAGCCATTTTCCTCCATCTTACAGCTAAAGAATTTATCGGAGACTTCATATCTCTCGACCCGGGCATGAGCTTGGAAAACCATTTTCAGCTCTTCGAACATCTCATATGCTCCATGTCTCTCAAAACGTTTTTGGAGCCCCGGCTCTAAGCTGTAAAGCATGCCGCACTGAACGAGGGAGTAATCATCGCAGCGTGACTGCCAAGCGTTCATAACGTCTTGTTCTGCAGGGAGAATAGGTGCGTCACCCAGCGGTGCTCTTAGGACATAATCTTTCTTGGCAGCTATGAGGATAATCCTCAGGTTCCGGACCCAGTCCGTATAGTTGCTACCATCGTCTTTCAGCTTGGTTTTCTCTAGGAACGCGTTGAAATTGAGGACTACGTTGGCCATTTGATCTACAAGACATATTGTAAATATTTAGACAAAGTTCATGATAATAAAGTTCATTTAATCAAATTATTTAATGAACTCCCACTTAGATAGACATCCCTCTTCTAGTCATCTAAGTATTACATGATCCGAGTCAACTAGGCCGTGTCCGATCATCACGTGAGACGGACTAGCCAACATCGGTGAACATCTTCATGTTGATCGTATCTTCTATACGACTCATGCTCGACCTTTCGGTCTTCTGTGTTCCGAGGCCATGTCTGTACATGCTAGGCTCGTCAAGTCAACCTAAGTGTTTTGCGTGTGTAAATCTGTCTTACACCCGTTGTATGCGAACGTAAGGACCTATCACACCCGATCATCACGTGGTGCTTCGGAACGACGAACCTTAGCAACGGTGCACAGTTAGGGAGAACACTTTCTTGAAATTATTATGAGGGATCATCTTATTTACTACCGTCGTTCTAAGTAAACAAGATGCAAAACATGATAAACATCACATGCAATCAAATAATAAACGTGACATGATATGGCCAATATCACATAGCTCCTTCGATCTCCATCTTGGGGCTCCATGATCATCTTGTCACCGGCTTGACACCATGATCTTCATCATCGTGTCTCCATGAAGTTGCTCGCCAACTATTACTTCTACTACTATGGCTAACGCGTTTAGCAATAAAGTAAAGTAATTTACATGGCGATTCTCAATGACACGCAGGTCATACAATAAATAAAGACAACTCCTATGGCTCCTGCCGGTTGTCATACTCATCGACATGCAAGTCGTGATTCCTATTACAATAGCATGAACATCTCATACATCACATATAGATCATTCATCATACATCACAACTTTGGCCATATCATATCACAAAGCACTTGCTTCAAAAACAAGTTAGACGTCCTCTAATTGTTGTTGCAAGTTTTACGTGGCTGAATTAGGGTTCTAGCAAGAACGTTTTCTTACCTACGTGAAACCACAACGTGATTTGTCAACTTCTATTTGCCCTTCATAAGGACCCTTTTCATCGAAACCACAGCGTTTAGCTATGTGAAACCACAACGTTTAGCTATGTTGTAATATAACTCTTATTTTGGGCAGTGATTGTTGGGGAACGTTGCAGAAAATTAAAATTTTTCCTACGGTTTCACCAAGATCCATCTATGAGTTCATCTAGCAACGAGTATTCAGATTAGATAGCATCTACATACCACTTTGTAGATCGCAACGGAAGCGTTCGAGTGAACGTGGATGAGGTAGTCGTACTTGGCGTGATCCAATTCACCGATGATCTAGTACCGAACGGACGGCACCTCCGCGTTCAACACAAGTACGAGACGGGAGACGTCTCCTCCTTCTTGATCCAGCAAGGGGGAAGGAGAGGTTGAGGAAGATCCAGCACGACGGTGTGGTGGTGGATGCAGCAGAACTCCGGCAGGGCTTCGCTAAGCAACTACGGGAGGAGGAGGAGGTGTTGCAGGGAGGAGGGGCGCCAGGGCAATAGGGTTGGTTTGCTCCTCCTTTTTCCCCACTATATATAGGGCCAAGGGAGAGGGGGAGGCGCAGCCCTTGCCCCTTCCTCCAAGGAAGGGTGCGGCCAAGGGTGGGGAGGAGTCCATCCTCCCCAAGGCACCTCGGAGGTGCCTTCCCCTTGTAGGACTCTCCCCTTTTTTTTCTCTCTTGGCGCATGGGCCCCTTGGGGATGGTGCCCTTGGCCCAAGCAGGCCAAGGCGCACCCCCTAAGGACCATGTGGCCCACCAAGGTAGGTGGCCCCACCTGGTGGACCCCCGGGACCCCTCCGGTGGTCCCGGTACAATACCGATAACACCGAAACTTGTCCTGATGGCCAAAATAGCACTACCTATATATAATTCTTTACCTCCGGACCATTCCGGAACTCCTCGTGACGTCCGGGATCTCATCCGGGACTCTGAACAACATTCGGGTTACTGCACATACATATCTTCACAACCCTAGCGTCACCGAACCTTAAGTGTGTAGACCCTACGGGTTCGGGAGACATGCAGACATGACCGAGACGGCTCTCGGGCAATAACCAACAGCGGGATCTGGATACCCATGTTGGCTCCCACATGCTCCACGATGATCTCATCGGATGAACGACGATGTCAAGGATTCAATTAATCCCGTATACGATTCCCTTTGTCAATCGGTATTTTACTTGCCCGAGATTCGATCGTCGGTATACCAATACCTCGTTCAATCTCGTTACCGGCAAGTCACTTTTCTCGTTCCGTAATGCATGAACCCGTGATCAAACACTTTGATCACCTTGAGCTCATTGTGATGATGCATTACCGAGAGGGCCCGGTGATACCTCTCCGTCAAGCGGAGTGACAAATCCCAGTCTCGATCCATGTCAACCCAACAGATACTTTCAGAGATACCCGTAGTATACCTTTATAGTCACCCAGTTACGTTGTGACGTTTGGCACACCCAAAGCACTCCTACGGTATCCGGGAGTTACATGATCTCATGGTCTAAGGAAAGGATACTTGACATTGGATAACTCTAGCAAACGAACTATGCGATCTTATGCTATGTTTAGGATTGGGTCTTGTCCATCACATCATTCTCCTAATAATGTGATCCCGTTATCGATGACATCCAATGTCCATAGTCAGGAAACCATGACTATCTGTCGATTAACGAGCTAGTCAACTAGAGGCTCACTAGGGACATATTGTTGTCTGTTATTCACACATGTATTACGATTTCCGGATAACACAATTATAGCACGAATAAAGACAATTATCATGAATAAGGAAATATAATAATAATGCTTTTATTATTGCCTCTAGGGCATATTTCCAACAGTGATTGCAATGTTATTTCCTTTACTTGATTCCTTCCTTTGTATGTTTTTGCCCTACGCTTTTAGGGAACTTGCCGGCGCAGGCACCCTCGCCGCGAGCGCTGAGTGCGGGACGTCAGCAGCCTGCTGGCAGTGCCGTTGCCGACAAGAAACCTTGTCGTAACTAGTCGCAGCTCGCTTAAGTTGTTGAGCGAACTCGAAACAAAGTAAGGGGGCGACTCTAGTCGCAGCACACTTAAACTGTTGAGCGAACTCGAAACAAAATAAGGGCGCAACTAGCCACGAGCCGGTTCCTTCGCGCACAGGTTTTCCATACAAAGCATGGTCGTTTAAGGAAGATAACTTAGAAATTTAAAAACATCTGATTGCTCAAACTTTGGCAACTTAGCTTTTCTGTCGTTTACTTCCCGGCAAGGCGAGACTTTCTTGAACGACGCCTGGTCCATACCATTATCTTCCCCTTCCCCCCGGCAAACTTGTGGGCGAAGGAACCTTCCTTTCCTTGAGAAAAAAGAAAGTAGAGAAAATAATGATATGGAGCCTTATGGCTCGTTATTGCTTACCGGGGGTGGACGCTGCACAAAGTGTCAGATAACTCATGCAAAAAATTAAAAAGCATGAAATTGACAAGATGTGCGGAGCACATGAGCTTTATTTATGCACAGGGTCTGCGCCTGGCTTTGTACAAAGGATTACATGCAACAGCGGCAAGACTTGTACAAAAGATGGTTGCCGGAGCAGGGTCCGGCAACTGCGCCTTATGGGTAAAACGTATGAAGATGCTCATTGTTCCAGGAGTTGTTCACCGGAATGCCATCTTCGGTCTCAAGGCGGACAGCGCCAGGCCTAGTGACTCGTTTCACCCGGTAAGGGCCTTCCCACTTTGGCGTCAACTTGTTAGAATTCTTGGCGGACTGAACGCGCCGAAGAACAAGGTCGCCTTCCTCGAGACTTCTGGCGTTAACTTTGCGGCTATGGTAGCGGCGCAAAGCTTGCTGGTAGCGAGCAGCTCGTACAGCAGCCTGAAGACGGTCTTCCTCAAGGAGCAGCGCGTCATCTTGTCGCAGCTGCTCTTGCTCAAGCTCATCATAAGCGAGCACTCGAGGCGACCCGTATACGAGTTCCGTGGGGAGAACTGCCTCTGCTCCATAGACTAGAGCGAAAGGTGTCTGGCTAGTGGCTCGATTTGGCGTCGTCCTGATCGACCAAAGAACCACCGGCAGCTCCTCAATCCAGTTTTTTCCGCACCCGTGCAGCCTGTCGAAAGTCCTGGTCTTGAGTCCACGCAGCACTTCAGCATTTGCCCTCTTCGCTTGACCGTTGCTCCTAGGGTGAGCAACAGAAGTGAAGCAGACCTTGGCGCCAAGATCTTGGACGTACTGCATGAAGGTGCGGCTCGTGAATTGCGTACCGTTGTCGGTGATGATCCTGTTAGGGATCCCGAAGCGGCAAACAATCGACCTGAAGAACTTGACTGCTGACTATGCTGTCACCTTCCTCACTGCTTCCACTTCCGGCCACTTTGTGAACTTGTCGATTGCGACGTACAAGTATTCAAAGCCCCCGACTGCTCGGGGGAAGGGGCCGAGAATGTCGAGCCCCCAGACCGAAAATGGCCAGGATAAAGGGATCGTTTGGAGAGCTTGAGCTGGCTGGTGTATCTGCTTGGAATGAAACTGGCACGCTTCACACTTGGTTACTTGTGCAGTCGCATCCTGGAGGGCTGTCGGCCAAAAGAAACCTTGCCAGAATGCTTTGCCGGCAAGTGCTCTTGCGCCAATGTGGTGACCACAAATGCCTCCATGTATCTCGGCCAACAGCTTCTGTCCATCTTCCCGGTGAATACACTTCAATTTCACACCGTTGAGTCTTCTTCTGTATAGTGCGTTGTCGACAAACTGGTACATACTTGACTGCCGGGCTACTCTTTCCGCTTCTTCTTGCTCTTCGGGAAGTTCTCCTGTCTGAAGGAAACGGACGATCCGCTGTGCCCATGCTGGAGCTTGTGGCTCGACAACAAGGACTAAAGGCACATCTGCTGCTGTGGGAACATCCGCTTCTACGGCGAGAAATTGCGGCTCAGCCGGAGCTTGACGTTCCCCGGCAAGCTTGCCGGAGCAAAACTTGTCGGGAGCGTCTGCTTCAATGGAACAAACCCTGTGGTTTGCCGGAGCAGACTGCTCCCCAGCACTCTTGGTGTTGATCTTGGGGACCTTTTTGGCGGCGGCTTCGGGAAGCTCTGCCGGAAAATAGTCACCAGAAATTAACTTCCTTTTCTTGATCTGTCTAGTTGATGGCGTCAGAGACGGTTGAGTCAGCTTGAGCACAAAGATCCCTGGTTCCACAGGTAACTTAAGTGCTGCGCACTTTGACATGCCATCGGCAATGTCGTTCTGAGCTCTTGGAACATGTTCCATCTATAGGCCGAAAAAGTGCTCTTCTAGCTTCCTCACTTCATCAACGTAAGCTTCCATCAACGGACTCTGATAACTCTTATTCACTTGGCGGACGACAAGCTGCGAGTCACCCCTGACAATGAGCTTCTTGATCCCAAGGTCTGCCGCGATCCTGAGACCGGCAAGCAATCCTTCATACTCTGCAGTATTGTTTGTTGCTTGCTCCTTGGGAAAGTGCATCTGGACTACGTACTTAAGGTGCTCTCCGGTGGGTGCGACAAGCAGTACGCCAGCACCGGCGCCTTGCAGCGATAAAGCACCATCAAAGTAAATCAGCCACTCTTTGCTTGCTTCCTTGACAGGGATGCTCGTTTCTGGAATTTCTTCGTCGGGCGTTGGCGTCCACTCTGCTATGAATTCTGCTAATGCTCTGCTTTGGATTGTTGAAGTGCTCTCAAATTTGAGGCCAAAGCTTGACAATTCCAGTGCCCACTCAACAATCCTGCCTGTTGCCTCTGGATTCTGCAGTATCCTCTTCAGCGGAAAACGAGTGACAACTGTTATCTCATGTGCTTGGAAGTAATGGCGCAGCTTTCTCGAGGCCGTGAGAAGGCCGAAAAGCAATTTCTGCACACCAGAGTATCTTGACCTAGCCCCCTGTAGAAGGGAACTGACAAAGTAGACTGGGCGCTGCACCATTTTCTTCTGTATCTCCTCGGTTGCCTGCGCTGATCCATCTTTGCCGGGACCAGAGCTTGTCGGGGAAGCCCCCTGCTTGTCGTTGGATGCGCTCGCCGTGGTTGCTGGCTCATTATCTGCCTCCCTCTCCGCTACTAACACAACACTAACCACTTGATTGGTTGCCGCCAAATACAGCAGCAACTTCTCTTGTGGCTTAGGTGCGACAAGTATTGGAGTGGAGGACAGGTATCTCTTCAAGTCCTGCAGCGCAGCCTCCGCTTCCGGAGTCCATTTCATTGGACCTGCCTTTTTCAAAATTTTGAAAAACGGCAGGGCACGCTCAGCAGACTTAGAGATAAACCTGCTGAGAGCCGCCACGCAGCCAGCAAGTCTTCGCACATCCTTGACGCGCTTCGGTGCTTCAATCTGCTCAATGGCCTTGATCTTGTCGGGATTGGCTTCAATTCCCCGCTGGGACACGAAGAACCCGAGAAGCTTGCCGGAAGGGACTCCAAACACGCACTTCTCGGGGTTGAGCTTGAGGCTGATCTTGCGCAGACTTGCGAAAGTCTCGTCTAAATCTCGAATCAGAGTTGCCTTATCCTTGCTCTTGACCACTATGTCGTCCATGTAGGCTTCCACATTTCTGTGTATTTGCGGTTCAAAAGCAGTATGGACTACCCTTGCAAATGTTGAACCAGCATTCTTTAAACCGAAAGGCATCCGTATGAAACAGTACGTGCCATAGGGAGTGATGAATGCGGTTTTCTCCTCATCCTCTTCTGCCATGAAGATCTGATGGTATCCTGAGTATGCGTCAAGAAACGAAAGCAAGTCACATCCGGCCGTGGAGTCAACAATCTGGTCGATGCGCGGCAAGGGAAATGGGTCTTTGGGACAAGCTTTATTGACATCGGTAAAGTCGATACAAAGCCTCCATTTCCCGTTTGCCTTGCGCACGACTACAGGATTGGCCAACCATGTAGGATGGAGCACTCCTCTGACAAGGCCTGCTGCTTCCAACTTCTTGATCTCTTTTGCGATGAATTCTTGGCGCTCCATTGCTTGCTTCCTGACTTTCTGCTTGACGGGCCGCGCATGAGGACAGACGACAAGGTGGTGCTCAATTACTTTCCTGGGAACACCGGGGATGTCAGGTTGCCACGCAAACACATCGACATTCGCCCGCAGGAAAGCAATGAGCGCGCTTTCCTATTTACGGTCGAGAGTGGCACTGATGGTGAAAGTACCACCAGTGCCGTCCTCCTTGGCGGACACCTTCTTGGTCGCTGGCGGAGCTGCCATTGTCTTCTTACACTTGCCGGTGGAGCTCGATGGTGCGTCCTCGACGGTAGCGCAGCATTACGAAGTGGTGCGCTTGCCGGAGTGGGCATCAGAACTCTTGCCGGACTTGGTCTTCTTCTTCCCCCCAGGAGCTTCGGCGGCAAGTGGATTACGATCTGTTGCGGCTACTGCTTCCCGGTAGATTTTGTCGGCGCAGATAAGAGCATCCTTCTTGTCGCCAGGGACAAAGATGACACTTATCGGGCCTGGCATCTTCAGCATGTTATACGCATAGTGGGAGGCCGCCATGAACTTGGCGAGTGCTGGACGGCCGAGAATCCCATTGTAAGGCAATGGAAAACCGGCGACGTCAAAAGTGACCCTCTCAGTTCTGAAGTTCAACTCGCTGCCAAATGTCACCGGCAACGTGATCTTCCCCTTCGGCTTGCTCCTTCCCGGGTTGATTCCTTGGAATGTGCCGGTCTCTTCGAGCTCGCTGTCAGGGACCTGGAGTTTCCTGAGCACAGCGGAGGAGATCAGGTTCAAGCCGGCCCCGCCGTCAACTAGCATCTTAGTGACCTTGAGGTTGCGGATAGCTGGTGAAACCAACATCGACAAGCACCCGACAGCAGTTGTGCGATCAGGGTGGTCCTCGATATCAAAGATGATAGGCGTGCTGGACCATTTCAGAAGCTTGCGTGACTCAACGGGTGGTTCTGCCGCATTGACTTCCCGCACCCACTGCTTGAGTTGGCGGTGTGAAGTATGCAGAGAAGCACTGCCGTCAACGCACAAGACCTCTGTGGCTTTCTGGAACTCCTGCTCACTGGTTTCATCATCATCCATGTCTTCGTCGTCGTCGTCATCTTCATCCTTGTCGCGACCGCGGGGAGGTCTGTCTCCTTGCCGCTGCTTGGCCTTGCCGCGGCGTCCTCCCCGGCCGAGGCGCTTCGTACCGGATCCTCCAGCACCTCCTTGGGCTTTCTCCTTGTCGCGTCGCTCATACTCGGCCTTTTGCAGCTCGACAAGCTGCTCGACCTTCTTGCAGCTCTGGAGGTCATGGCCCTTGGTGCGGTGGATCTTGCAGTACTGTTTGTTGGTGCCGTCCTGCTTGTCGGCGGCCGCCACAGCCTGGCACTTGGCGCATGCGGCAATCTCCTTGCCGGAGCTACCAGCCTTGGCTTTCTTGGCGCCACCTTCGTTGCCGGACTGCTCAACAACTAGCACATCTTTGCCTTTCCTCTTCCTGTTGTTCCGCCGCCGGCTTTTCTTTGCCGGGACAGCATCATCGCTGTCAGATCCTCCTATTCCTGTATTCTCTCCGGGGAGTTTCCTCCCTTCCTCAGCACATGCACACTTGTCCGCCAGGGCATACAGCTCACTGACGTCACTGATCTTACACATTGCCATCTCCTCCCGCATCCTGCGGTTACGCACGTTCTGATGGAACGCGCTGATGACTGCGGCAGGGTGGACTTCTGGGATGTTGCGTTGCACATGGCTGAATCTCTGGATGTAGTTGCGCAGGGGCTCTCCTTCCTTCTGGGCAAGCAGATGAAGATCACTCTCCTGGCCATGAGGTTTGTGGCCGCCTGTAAAGGCGCCGACAAACTGATGGCATAGGTCTGCCCAGGAAGATATGGAGTTGTCCGGCAAGTGCATGAGCCAGGACCTGACGTTGGGCTTGAGCACCAGCGGGAAGTAGTTGGCAAGGATCTTGTCATCCCGCCCCCCAGCAGCTTGCACCGCGATGGTGTAGATGCTGAGGAACTCCGACGGATGCAACTTGCCGTCGTACTTCTCGGGTACGTATGGCTTGAAATTCTTCGTGCTGGGCCACTGGACTTGCCACAGCTCACGGGTAAACGCAGGGCAACCTACCGCGTACGGCAGGTCGCCTGGTTCCCCTGGCGCACGCATGTCGACAGTGGGCCCAGCGCGCTGGTCTGACTGATGCCGCGCTTCTCTTCGGCGCTCGATGCGAGTACGAGCGTCTTCTTGCCGTCGTTCGTGAAGAACTTGGCATTGATCGCGACGAGCTCGTGGATCCGATGACCCGGTGGAGTCGCTGTCGAGGTGGATCCGGTGAGGTGGTGATCTTGGCCTTCGCGGCGGAGAGTGCACGGTGGTTGCACCCCCACCGGTTTTGTCGCCATCGGCCCGCGCCTGGCCGACTCGCCGCGGCTACGATGTACTCGGCTACCGCGGAGTGTCGCCGTTGGCAAAGCCGATGAGACTCTGAATGGTGGCCCTCCAGTCGTCGATCTTGTCCGCCATTGGAGGGTAATCTAGGAGCAGTTGGGCTCGCGCCAAAGCTTCTGCTGGAGTGGCGGGTAGCGGTGGCGAACGGTGTGTGGAGCGGGATATGCTCGAACTTCTAACTATGTTAGAAGGAGCAGTATCCCGTCCAGGCGACCGTGCCTCGCTTGTGCCAGCATATTGGCGTGCATGCTGGCCTTGAGCATCCCGAGATCCACCAGCTCGATCTGGGTCCAACGAGCGTATGGTACCGTGAGTACCATGACGCTGCCGGTTTCGCGCCTCCTGAGATGAGCGCGATGGATGTGCGGACACCGAGGTCTGTGCAGCCTTGTCCACGGACCTGGAGGCACCGTGAGCTCCCTCGTCGACGCCCGTTCTTCCGCCGGCGTCTTCCCCACCAGCCGTTTGCTCCGGCGGTGGTGGGTTTGTCGCGGACGGAGCAGCCGCCTCTGAAGCCTTCTTCTTCGGCGGCATGTCGATGAAGATGATGAAGATCTAGCTCGTGTGAACGCCGGATCAGGTTCACACAACCTCGACGCCCCCTACCTGGCGCGCCAAAGATGTCGGGGAAATTGATCCACGAGCACCTATGGGGACGGAGCCCCTTTCGGTTCGGCGGGGGGCAGAGGTCGCACGAAGAGCAGATCGAGGCGAAGCACACGAGCGGTTTACCTAGCTTCGGAGCTCTCCGGAGAGATAATACTCCTACTGCTGCATTGTGGTTTGTATTGAGTTCTTGCTCGGGAGCGCTGAGTGCTACAGTATGCACCAGCAGCTAACGAGACCGAGCGTGAGTGTTCTACTGTCCTCCCCCTCTACGTTGTGCATGGGCCTCCTTTTATATGCTCAAGGGGTCTCCAACAGGTGGCAACGTAGGCAAGGGCAAAAATGGAAAAGGTGCTGCGGTTGGTACAACTACCTGTATAGTGTATCCTACCTAACCCTGACGGCAGGGGACAAGGGCATTAAATGCCCGTCTGCGTCGTCCAAACGGTGCAGAAAAGGGACCGTCAGGGACGCCACCGCTCGCCACGATGGCGATCTTGTCAGCGCCGCTTGCCACAGTGCACCCCTGGCTGCACAGCCTCCCGCCACGTACGCCTGGAAGGGTCCCAGAGCGACACGTTGGTGGGTGTGCTGGAGCGCGGGTACAGAGTGGTTGCTAGCCGCGGCAAATGCCTTGCCGCGACCGTTGTCTTGTCGCGTCCGGGAGCTTGCCGCTCGCCGGGCCTTGTCGGGTCGCATGGTGCGTCGCGGTAAGTACCTTGAGATGCCTTGGTCGGCCTTCCCGGCAAGCTCCTCTTGCCGGGGTCTTGTGCCTTGAGTGGCCTTCCCGGCAAGCTCCTCTTGCCGGGGTCTTGTCTTCTTGGCTTGAATACTTTGTTCTTGAATGGCTCAAAAGGAGCCACAGAGGGCCTTGGCGGTCGCCCGGCAAGCCTTGCCACGGGGTGCTGCAACTGCCCGTGCACAAGTTCGGGGTACTAGGGTACCCCTACTCTAGTACACCGACAGACGGTATGTTCTTCAGCCAAGTGCGGGCCATCCCCTCTAGCATCATGGTGAAGTATTTAGCACACGCTGCATCGTCCACATCCAGCATCTCCATTACCATCTCATAGCTTTCGACCCATGTTTCGGGGGACAAATCGACGGTGTAATTTGGCACCTTGCGCGGGCCTTTGAAATCCTTGGGCAGGCGCACGTTGCGCAGCGCTGGGACGAGACACGGTACTCCCAAAGAGCTAGAAGTAACTCCTGGTTCCATTGACGTGGTTGGACGAACCGGAGTAAGTTGACGGGCTTCATCCTGCGCCGCTAACTCGGCCTCTCTACGGGCCCGAGCCCGGTCCACCACATCCTGAGCATCACCAGCACCAGCCGCCGGGTTATGGCCACGGGGCAGACCACGGTTTCGCGCACTGCTTGACACAGCCGGTTCATCAATACGCCTGTTGTAACTCCGGCTTGGGCGGGGAGTAGAATGGACCCTCTCGTGACTATATGAATAAGCCTCCTGCTGAACCAAAGCTGTCTGAAGAAGCTCCCTAACTCGTCCCGTCTCGATTGCCACCAGAGACTCGCCTTCGATCGGGATGGCCGCCAGCCGTGAAGCGGCAGCGACAATGTTGTCCATCGGGTTGGAGTAATGACCCGGTGGTGTTGGGACATGCTGTGTCACAATGTTGTTCAGGTGAGGCGGATCCACCAAACGTGGCTGAACCGGCGCCCCCGCTCCAGTTGCCTCCACCCGGTTTACCATTGGCAGATTGCTGGTTCCTGCTCCTGGGGTATTAAAGAGGTTCCTAGCTTCATAAACCGGCGGCAAACGAGATCGGCACCTCCTCTTCAGGACATCGTTCGACGCACTCTGATCCAGCATAAGCCGGTAAGCCTGTGCATCCAATGCGACCCGTTCCATAGCCATCCAGGTATCGTCCGCTGCCAAGTCGGCTTTGGCCTGGGTGATCTGATCTTTCACTTTCGCTACGCATTATGTGCATCTTGATCCACCAGGTTAACCTCCGCCATCAGCGTTGCCAAAGCGTCAAATAAATCAGACAGAACTTGAGCCGACGGTCGCACAGGGCCTCCTGCCCCGGCCGCTGTAACTGCTGCTGATCCGGAGATCATCACCGCTGCGGTCCAGGAGTGGAGTGCTGGTTGTGTACTGGCCATGAAGATCGCAACCCAGTTTGGCGGATCACGGGGGTCCGGAATACTGTCGCCATCGGAACAGCCCCCAATCCGGACATCTTGCAACTGATACAACGACTCGGTCTCTCCGGTCGATGACTTGTCGCCGGAATAGATGACGGTTTCACCACCAGATTCCAATCTATCCTCAATTTCCCCTCCGTGGATGACTCCCATGAAGGCACGTTTGATGACAGGCTTAACCCGGACAGATCTCGCTCGCTGAGCCGTTTCGACGAGGTCGGTGCAGATGTCCGGCTCAGGGCCCGGTTCACCGATCTTGCCAATGAAAACGTGTATGCCACCGAAGGGGACCCGGTACCCGTACTCAATTGAGCCGGCCTCGGGGCCCCATCTTGCATCGTCGATGTAGAGCTTGCCGCGACGACTCTTGGTCATCCGGCCCACAGCGTAACCCTTGAGTCCTTCGAAGCTGCCCTCTAAGAACTCGAAACCATCGTGCCATAGCCCCACGGTGGGCGCCAACTGTCGTGGTTTTGTCATGGCAGATGTCCTAGAGGAAGGACTTAGTCGTGGAACCATCGCTACGGGTTATCTTAAAGGGGTTAAAGCGGACAAGGGACACAAAGAGTTTATACTGCTTCGGCCCCTTGCAGTGAAGGTAAAAGCCTACGATCCAGTTGTTGTGAGATTGGTTGGGTTTCGATGACCAGGGAGCGAATACGCTTTGCCTGAGTCTCGAGTTGTTCTCTGTTGTCCTGAACCGCCGCCGGGTCGTCCCCTTATATACACGGGTTGACGCCCGTCGGTTTACAGAATCCCGAGGCCGGCTCATAAACGTGTCCGACTCGGTCTCTACTCTTTCTATCTTACAACACGAGTCTACATATCAATGCCGGTTTATGTCTACAGGCCTTAAACCGGCTTTGGGCCCTGGGCCTTCATGAAGCGTCATCGTCTTTGTCTTCACGGGCTTCAGATATAGTGAACTACTATGGGGTTAACCCAGCCTCTCCTGGCCGGTTTATGCCCAGTGGTAATATCCCCAACAGTGACCGAATGTTGTTCAGAGTCTCGAATGATATCACGGACATGACGAGGAGTCCCAAAATGGTCGACAGGTAAAGATTGATATATAGTACAATGGTATTCGGACAACGGAAGTGTTATGGAGGGTATCGGGTACTTATCGGGTCACGAGAAGGTGTTTCGGCTAGCCCCGACAATCCTATGGGCCATATGGGCCTTGTGAAGGAACACACCAGCCCACAAGGGGCTGGTGCACCATATAAGTCTATAGGAGGAGGAGAAGGAAAGGGGGGAAGGGAAAGGAAAGTGTGGATTAGGATTTCCACTTCCTTCCCTTACCCCCTCTTTCCTTCCCCTTCATGCATACATGGAAGGGGGGGGGAGGGCAAGGTAGGGCCCCTAGGGGGCGGCGGCCAACCCTAGGGCGCGCCCTGGCTGCCTCCCCCCTCCAACCTATATATATATATATATGTGGGGGGGGCGCCCCTAGCACACCCTGGACTATTGCATTGTCGTGTGCGGCGCCCCCTCCACCGTTTACTCCCATGGTCATATCTTCGTAGTGCTTAGGCAAAGCCCTCCATGGAAAATTTCACCATCGCCGTCACCATGCCGTCGTGCTGATGGAACTCATCTACTACCTCGACACCTTGCTGGATCAAGAAGACGAGGGACGTCACCGAGCTGAACGTGTGCAGAAACCGGAGGTGCCGTATGTTCGGTACTTGATCGGTCGGAGCTAGAAGAAGTTCGACTACGTCAACGGCGTTGTCAAATGCTTCCTCTTACGGTCTACGAGGGTACATAGACATAGTCTCCCCCTCTCGTTGCTATGCTTCTCCTAGATAGATCTTGTGTGGGCGTAGGAATTTTTTTGAAATTGCATACTACGTTTCCCAACAATGGTATCAGAACCAGGTCTATGCGTAGATTATTTGCACGAGTAGAACACAAAGAGTTGTGGGCGGTGATAGTCATACTACTTACCACGCACATGAGACCGATGCCACCGACAGACATGCAACTAGTTTTGCATAAAGGTGGCTGGTGGGTGTCTGTTTCTCCTACTTTAGTTGAATCAAATTTGACTACGGTCGGTCCTTGAAGAAAGTTGAAACAGCAAACTTGACGAAACACCGTTGTGGTTTTGATGCGTAGGTAAGAACGGTTCTTGCTAGAAGCCCGTAGCAGCCATGTAAAACTTGCAACAACAAAGTAGAGGACGTCTAACTTGTTTTTGCAGGGCATGTTGTGATGTGATATGGTCAAGACATGATGTGATATACGTTGTTGTATGAGATGATCATGTTTTGTAGAAGTTATCGGCAACCAGCAGGAGCCTTATGGTTGTCTCTTTATTGTATGAAATGCAAACGCCATGTAATTGCTTTACTTTATCACTATGCGTTAGCGATAGTTGTAGAAGAAATAGTTGGGAGACGACCATGACGCAACGATGGAGATTAAGGTGTCGAGCCGGTGACGATGGAGATCACGACGATGCTTTGGAGATGGAGATCAAATGCACAAGATGATGATGGCCATATCATGTTTCATATTTTGAATGCATGTGATGTTTATCTTTTTATGCATCTTATTTTGCTTAGTACGGCGGTAGCATTATAAGATAATCCCTTCACTAAATTTGAAGGTATAAGTGTTCTCCCTGAGTATGCACTGTTGCGACAGTTCATCGTGTTGAGACACCACGTGATGATCGGGTGTGATAGACTCTACGATCAAATACAACAGGTGGAAGACAGTTTTGCACATGCGAAATACTCGGGTTAAACTTGACGAGCCTGGCATGTACAAACATGGCCTCGGAACACTGGGGACTGAAAGGTCAAACGTGAACCATATAGTAGATATGATCAACCTAGAGATGTTCACCATTGATGACTACTACATCTCACGTCATGATCGGACATGGTTTAGTTGATTTCAATCACGTATCATTTAGATGACTTGAGGGATGTCTATCTAAGTGGGAGTTCTTAAGTAATTTGATTAATTGAACTTAGTCCTAATAGTATTTGCAAATTAAGTTGTAGATCAATAGCTCGCGATGTAGTTCCCCGTTTGTTTTTTGATATGTTCCTAGAGAAAATAAGTTGAAAGATGATAGTAGCAATGATGCGTACTAGGGTCCGTGATCTGAGGATTATCCTCATTGCTGCACAGAAGAATTATGTCCTTGATGCACCACTAGGTGACAAATCTATTGCAGGAGTAGATGCAGACGTTATGAATATTTGACAAGCTCGGTATGATGACTACTTAATAGTTTAGTGCGCCATGATTTAAGACTTAGAACCGGGACTTAAAAAACATTTTGAATGCCACAGAGCATATGAGATGTTCCACGAGCTGAAATTGGTATTTTAGACTCATGCCTGTGTCGAGAGGTATGAGACCTCTGACAAGTATTTTGCCTACAAGATGGAGGAGAATAGCTCAGCCAGTGAGCATGTACTCAGAATGTCTGGGTGCTACAATCACTTGAATCAATTGGGAGTTAATCTTCCAGATAAGATAGTGTTTGACAGAGTTCTCTAGTCACTATCACCAAACTACTAGAACTTCGTGATGAACTATCATATGAAAGGGATGACGAAAATGATTCTCGAGCTCTTCGTGATGCTGAAATGGGCGAAGGTAGATATCAAGAAAGAGCATCAAATGTTGATGGTTAACAAGACCACTAGTTTCAAGAAAAAGGGAAAATGGGAAAGAAAGGGAACTTCAAGTAGAATGGCAAGCAAGTTACCAATCACGTGAAGAAATCCAAAGATGGACCTAAGCCGGAAACTGAGTGCTTCTACTACAAAGGGAATGGTCACTGGAAGCGGAACTGCCCCAATACTTGGCGGATAAGAAGGAGGGCAAAGTGAACAAAGGTATATTTGATATACATGTTATTGATGTGTACTTTACTAGTGTTCACAGTAGCCCATGGGTATTTGATACCGGTTCAGTTGCTAAGATTAGTAACTCGAAACATGAGTTGCAAAAATGAATAGAGACTAGTTAAGGGCGAGGTGACGATGTGTGTTGGAAGTGATTCCAAGGATGATAATATCACCATCGCATACTCCCTCTACCTTCGGGGTTCGTGTTGAACCTAAATAAATGTTATTTGGTGTTTGCGTTGAGCATGAATATGATTGGATCATGTTTATTGCAATACAAATATTCATTTAAGTCAGAGAATAATTGTTGTTCTGTTTACATGAATAAAAACTTTTATGGTCATACACCCAATGTAAATGGTTTATTGAATTTCGATTGTAGTGATATACATATTCATAATATTGATGCCAAAAGATGCAAAGTTGATAATGATAGTGCAACATACTTGTGGCACTGCCGTTTTGGTCATATTGGTGTAAAGCACATGAAGAAACTCCATGCAGATGGGCTTTTTGGAATCACTTGATTATGAATCATTTGATACTTGCGAACCATGCCTCATGGGCAAGATGACTAAAACTCCGTTCTCCGGAACAATGGAGCGAGCTAATGACTTATTGGAAATAATACATACCAATGTATGTGGTCCGATGAGTGTTGAAGCTCGCGGCGGGTATCATTATTTTCTGATCTTCACAGATGATTTGAGCAGATATGGGTATATCTACTTAATGAAACACAACTCTGAAACATTTGAAAAGTTCAAAGAATTTCAGAGTGAAGTGGAGAATAATCGTAACAAGAAAATAAAGTTTCTATGATCTGATCGCGGAGGCGAATATTTGAGTTACGAGTTTGACCTTCATTTAAAACAATGTGGAATAGTTTCACAACTCATGCCACCTACAACACCACAACGTAATGGTGTGTCCGAATGTCGTAACCATACTTTATTAGATATGGTGTGATCTATCATGTCTCTTATCGATTTACCACTATCATTTTGGGGTTATGCATTAGAGACATCTGCATTCACGTTAAATAGGACACCGTCTAAATCCGTTGAGACGACACCGTAAGAACTGTGGTTTGGCAAGAAACCTAAGCTGTCGTTTCTTAAAGTTTGGGGTTGCGACACTTATGTCAAAAGGCTTCAGCCTGATAAGCTCGAACCCAAATCAGAGAAGTGCGTCTTCATAGGATACCCTAAGGAAACAATTTGGTACACCTTCTACCATAGATCCAAAGGCAAGGTCTTTGTTGCCAAGAATGGAACCTTTCTAGAGAAAGAGTTTCTCTTAAAAGAAGTGAGTAGGAGGAAAGTAGAACTTGATGAGGTAATTGTACCTTCTCTCGAATTGGAAAGTAGCTCATCACAGAAAACCGTTCCCGTGATGCCTACACCTACTAGAGAGGAAGCCAATGATGATGATCATGAAACTTCAGATCAAGTTACTACCAAACCTCATAGGTCAACCAGAGCACATTCCGCACTACAGTGGTACGGTAATCCTGTTCACGAAGTCATGTTACTAGACCATGACGAACCTACAAACTATGAAGAAGCTATGATGAGCACAGATTCGATAAATGGCTTGAGGCCATGAAATCTGAGATAGGATCCATGTATGAGAACAAAGTGTGGACTTTGGTTGACTTGCTCGATGGTCGGCTAGCCATTGAGAATAAAGGGATCTTCAAGAGGAAGACGGATGCTGATGGCAGTGTTACTATCTACAAAGCTCGAATTGGCGGAAAAAGTTTTCGACAAGTTCAAGGTGTTGACTACGATGAAATTTTCTCACTCGTGTCGATGCTTAAGTCTTTCCGAATCATGTTAGCAATGGCCGCATTTTATGAAATCTGGCAAATGGATGTCAAAACTGCATCCCTTAATCGATTTATTAAAGAAGAGTTGTATATGATGCAACCAGAAGGTCTTGTCAATCCTAAAGGTACTATCAAAGTGTGCAAGCTCCAGCGATCCATCTATGGACTCGTGCAAGCATCTCGGAGTTGTAATATACACTTTAATGAGTTGATCAAAGCATATAGTTTTATACAGACTTGCGGTGAAGCCTATATTTACAAGAAAGTGAGTGGGAGCACTACAGCCTTTCTGATAAGTATATGTGAATGGCATATTATTGATCGAAAATGATGTAGAATTTTCTGGAAAGCATAGAGGAGTGTTTGAAAGGAGTTTTTCAAAGAAAGGCCTCGGTGAAGCTGCTAACATATTGGGCATCAAGATCTATAGAGATAGATCAAGACACTTGATAAGACTTTCGATGAGTACATACCTTGATAAGATTTTGAAGGAGTTCAAAATGGACCAGTCAAAGGAGTTCTTGCCTGAGTTGTAAGGTATGAAGTTGAGTAAGACTCAAAACCCGACTATGGCAGAAGATAGAGAGAGAATGAAAGCCATTCCCTATGCATCAGCCATAGGTTCTATAAAGTATGCCATGCTGTATACCAGACCTATTGTACCTTTCCATGAGTTTGGCAAGGGGGTACAGTAGTGATCCAGGAGTAGTTCACTGGACATCGGTCAGGATTATCCTTAGGTACCTAAAGAGGACTAAGGAAATGTTTCTCAGTTATGGAGGTGACAAAGAGTTTGTCGTAAAGGGTTACGTCGATGCAAGCTTTACACTGATCCAGATGACTCTGAGTCTTAATCTGGATACATATTGAAAGTGGGAGCAATTAGCTAGAGTAGCTCCATGCAGAGCATTGTAGACATAGAAATTTGCAAAATACATACGGATCTGAATGTGGCAGACCCGTTGACTAAACCTCTCTCACAAGCAAAACATGATCACACCTTAGTACTCTTTGGGTGTTAATCACATAGCAATGTGAACTAGATTATTTACTCTTGTAAACTCGTTGGGTATTGGTCACTTGGCGATGTGAACTATGGGTGTTAATCACATGACGACATGAACTAGATTACTGACTCTAGTGCAAGTGGGAGACTGAAGGAAATATGCCCGAGAGGCAATAATAAAGTTGTTATTTTATATTTCCTTATTCATGACAAATGTTTATTATTCATGCTAGAATTGTATTGATCGGGAACCTAAATACATGTGTGAATACTGATTCCCTAGTGAGCCTCTACTTGACTAGCTCGTTGATCAAAGATGGTTAAGGTTTCCTGACCATGGACATGAGTTGTCAGTTGATAACGGGATCACATCATTAGGAGAATGATGTGATGGCCAAGACCCATCCATTAGCTTCGCATTATGATCGTTCAGTTTTATTGCTATTGCTTTCTTCATGTCAAATACATATTCCTTCGACTATGAGATTATGCAACTCCCGGATACCGGAGGAATACCTTGTGTGCTATCAAACGTTGATACGTCCATTTTGCATCATGATTTTATGTTGATATTTATTGCATTATGGACTGTTATTACACATTATATCACAATACTTATGCCTTTTCTATCTTATTTTATAAGGTTTACATGAAGAAGGAGAATGCCGACAACTGGAATTCTGGATTGGAAAAGGAGCAAATATTAGAGACCTATTCTGCGCAACTCCAAAAGTACCGAAACTTCACGGAGCAAGTTTTTGGAATAAAAAAATATTGGGCGAAGAAAGTACCAGATGGGGGCCACTAGCTAGCCACAAGGGTGGAGGGCGCGCCCTACCCCCCTGGGCACCCCCCGACCTTGTGGGCCCCCTGGCAGGCCTCCGGTGCCCATCTTCTTCTATATGGTGTTTGATGTCTACTACACAACCTTCTTCTTGTAGACGTTGTTGGGTCTCCAAGTGCAGAGGTTTGTAGGACAGTAGCAAACTTCCCTCAAGTGGATGACCTAAGGTTTATCAATCCGTGGGAGGCGTAGGATGAAGATGGTCTCTCTCAAACAACCCTGCAACCAAATAAAAAAGAGTCTCTTGTGTCCCCAACACACCCAATACAATGGTAAGTTGTATAGGAGCACTAGTTCGGCGAAGAGATGGTGATGCAAGTGCAATATGGATGGTAGATATAGGTTTTTGTAATCTGAAAATATAAAAACAGCAAGGTAACAAGTGGTAAAAGTGAGCGTAAACGGTATTGCAATAATAGGAAACAAGGCCTAGGGTTCATAATTTCACTAGTGCAAGTTCTCTCAACAATAATAACATAATTGGATCATATAACTATCCCTCAACACGCAACAAAGAGTCACTCCAAAGTCACTAATAGCGGAGAACAAACGAAGAAATTATGGTAGGGTAGGAAACCACCTCAAAATTATTCTTTCCAATCAATCCATTGGGATATTCCTATATAAGTGTCACAAACAGCCCTAGAGTTCGTACTAGAATAATACCTTAAGACACAAATCACCCAAAACCCTAATGTCACCTAGATACTCCAATGTCATCTCAAGTATCCGTGGGTATGATTATACGATATGCATCACACAATCTCAGATTCATCTACTCAATCCAACACAAAGTACTTCAAAGAGTGCCCAAAGTTTCTACCGAAGAGTCACGACGAAAACGTGTGCCAACCCCTATGCATAGGTTCATGGGCGGAACCCGCAAGTTGATCACCAAAACATACATCAAGTTAATCACGTGATATCCCATTGTCACCACAGATACGCACGGCAAGACATACATCAAGTGTTCTCAAATCTTTAAAGACTCAATCCGATAAGATTACTTCAAGGGGAAAACTCATTCCATTACAAGAGAGAAGAGGGGTAGAAGAAACATAAGATCCAACCATAATAGCAAAGCTCGCGATACATCAAGATCGTATCACCTCAAGAACACGAGAGACAGAGAGAGAGATCAAACACATAGCTACTGGTACTTACCCTCAGCCCCGAGGGTGAACTACTCCCTCCTCATCATGGAGAGCGCCGGGATGATGAAGATGGCTACCGCTGAGGCTCCCCCCCTCCGGCAGGGTGCTGGAACAGGGTCCCGATTGACTTTTGGTGGCTACAGAGGCTTGCGGCAGCGGAACTCCCGGTCTAATCTCCGTTCTAGAAGTTTTAGGGTACGTAGGTATATATGGGTGCAGGAGGTACGTCGGTGGATCTTCGGGGGCCCCACGAGGTAGGGGGGCGCGCCCCCACCCTCGTGAGCACCTCCCTTTGCTCCTGATGTGGGGTCCAAGTCCATCCGGTAGCTTTCCTTCCAAAAATAACTTCTCCAATTGATTTCGTTCCGTTTCGACTCCGTTTGATATTCCTTTTCTTCGAAACACTGAAATAGGAAAAAAAAGAGCAATTCTGGGCTGGGCCTCCGGTTAATAGGTTAGTCCCAAAAATAATATAAAAGTGGATAATAAAGCCCAGTATTGTCTAAAACAGTAGATAATATAGCATGGAGCAATCAAAAATTATAGATACGTTGGAGACGTATCAGTGTCTTTTACCCTGAAAAAATCAGAAGGAAGCTTTCGAGACGAAGCGCCGCTGTCTGGAGGCGGAACCTAGGCAGAACCAATCTAGGGCTCCGACAGAGTTGTTCTGCCGGGGAAACATCCCTCCGGGAGGGGGAAATCATCGCCATCGTCATTGATCCTATCATCGAGGGGGTCAATCTCCATCAACATCTTCACCAGCACCATCTCCTCTCAAACCCTAGTTCATCTCTTGTATTCGATCTTGGTCCCAAAACCTCAGATTGGTACTTGTGGGTTGCTAATACGTCTCCAACGTATCTATAATCCTATATACCTAAGAGATTCATCCCCACTAACCTATTTAACTTGACATGCAACTATGCCACCTCAGCCATGCAGCCATGTCATCTCTCCCAGATGCGTGAACCCCTCTCCATCCCCCGCCTAATAATTAAGTAAGACATCAACTCCGAACATGCAGATGTGTGACGCCAACATACAAAATGAATCCAGCACCCTCTCTGTCGGTGTCAAAACCGGCGGATCTCGGGTAGGCGGTCTCGGACAGTGTGTCTAAGGCGGATGGTAACAGGAGGCGGGGGACACAATGTTTACCAGGTTCGGGCCCTCTCGATGGAGGTAATACCCTAATTCCTGCTTGATTGATCTTGATGATATGAGTATTACAAGAGTTGATCTACCACGAGATCATAGAAGCTAAACCATAGAAGCTAGCCTATGGTATGATTGTTGTTGTCCTACGGACTAAACCCTCCGGTTTATATAAATACCGGAGGGGGCTAGGGTTACACAAAGTCGGTTACAAGGGAGGAGATCTACATATCCGCACCGCCAAGCTTGCCTTCCACGCCAAGGAGAGTCTCATCCGGACACGGGTCGAAGTCTTCAATCTTGTATCTTCATAGTCCAACAGTCCGGCAGAAGTATATAGTCCGGTTGTCCGAGGACCCCCTAATCCAGGACTCCCTCAGTAGCCCCTGAACTAGGCTTCAATGACGATGAGTCCGGCGCGCAGATTGTCTTCAGCATTGCAAGGCAGGTTCTTCTCCAAATTCTGAACACTTGTTTGATTAGTGTCCGGCTTCCCATGAATGTTGTACTCCTTGGCTTCCGCGCCTAATAATGGATATTCTCCCCGCATCGAGCAAATGTGAGAAGTCGGGGCATTTTTACAATTGCCACCCTAGCCATGTGGGTAAATCCAGATCACACCATCCTCCCACCGCGAGTATCCATCGGAGCGCGCCCGAAAAAAATCCATTCCAACATGGCCGGTCGTCGCAGCTCCTCCTCTCGCTCCCGTAGCCCTAAGCCCGGCAATTGGAAGAAGTGTTCCGTCCCCCACAACCAATTAGTAGAGCTACAGACCTAGGGGTTTCTCCCTCCAGCGTATATGGTCCCCGTTCGAGCCGAGCTCGCCACCTATAACGGCGGGGAGCAAGCGGAGATCTTTCCCAGCCCATCCATGGGGGAGCGGGTATGCCTCGTCCCTTACTTATTAAGAGGGCTTGGATTTCCAATTCATCCGTTCCTCCGCAGGCTCCTGGAGTTCTATGGCCTCCAGCTGCATAATTTCACTCCCGCCTCCATATTACACACTGCTGGCTATGTCGCCCTTTGCGAGCTGTTTCTGGGCTGTGAAGCTCAATTCGAGCTATGGAAGAGGCTATTCTGCCTCGTACCCCGTACACAGGGGGGTCACTGTACCAAGTGGGCGAAGCCGAAATATGGCGCATCGCCGGGACCGGATACCTGTCCGGTTCTCCGAAGAAGACATCCGAGGACTGGCCTTCAGAGTGGTTTTATATGGAGGACGTCCCCCTTCCGGACCCTATTCGGATGGGCCTCCCTGAGTTCGACAACGCTCCCCTGAAGAAACACCGCAGCTGGTGCCCTCGGAGCCCTCAGGAGGAAGACAACGGAGAAGTCCTTTACCTGATGGGCCGGATAAAAATGTTGGGTCAATCAGGACTGACAATAATCAAGGTTATGTCAGTATGTATAATGCGGGGGGTACAACCACTTCAATATCGAGGGCACCCCATGTGGCACTTTAACGGGGAAGATGATGCCACCCGCTGCGGGCATAAGGGACCGGACTCAGTTGCTGCTCTAGCAAAAATTCTATCTGATTTGTACAAGGGAGAGGAAGAGGAGTTCATCCGCATTAAGCCACAGGAAGGATTCTCCATGTACAACCCTCCAAGCTGGGTGAGCTATCACTTTTTACTCCCAGCCTTCCCGCATTCTTCGTCATAAGTACCTACCTTGCCATTTCATGGCAGGAACTGCGAAAAGCTGTAATGGAGGTCAACAGCCCGCCTCCACAACCGGAGGACCCTGACTAGGCCCTCGATCCCGGACTCGAAGAGGATCCGGACATATTTGTGGAGCTGATCGACATGACATTCTATCAATTGAGCTGCGATGATGCCATGGTGGCCATCATAGCCGACTATCCTGGGCTACTCCCTGCATCGCATTTAAGTAAAACAGGAGTCCCAACTTCCGAGAAGGATCCCCTTTTTTGCACTTCACCTACCGTACACATATGGTGTCTTACAGGGAAGGCCCTCGGGATGCCATGCCGAACCCGCAGTGACTCGCCAACAAGGGGCACCGAAGCTGGGTAGGCTAAAAAGCAAGGCGGTCAGGACTGAAACGCCGTCGCAGAGGTATGATACAAAACCTCGCTCTGTGGTTGTCGTCTTTTAAAATACAATAACGTTCACGTTTCCTAGTAGGAAAAACGCTCGCCAGACTATGTCCGAAGAGGTTGCCGATCACGCCTCCACCAGTCGGGCTCCAGGGCCGGACATAGAGGTGGAAGCTAACACGGGCCGAATGCCGGATGCTCCTCCTACAGAGGATGCGGATAGATTATCCACTACAAATTCCGAAGTGGAGAGCGCCATGAATCACAGGCGTCGCCGGGCCGTACTTCGTGACACTTGTTTCTCCCAAGAGGCGTTTGATGCCTTCAACTCGGGAGATGCATACATCCGTGCCGCTCAAAATGGTCTTGCCAGAGCCACGGACCTGTATGTAAAGGATATACAGGTAAGATAATCTGATGATTATATATATCAGTAGCCCCCGAGACTTGAAACAGTTGACACAACTGATTTAAGGATCACTATTTGTGCAGCTTCGTACAGAGAAGAATACCAAATTGTCTCAAGAGCTGGAAGAGTGGAAAGCTCAGCTACGGGCCGCAGTTGCCGTGTTGGAGTCCGAGAAGGCCCCCTCTAGTAACACTTGTTTCCATTGCAAAGAATGACAGGTACCAGATAGTATGCGGCATGCATGCAAATCTAACATTAGATGTTGCAGATGACTCCGGGGCGAATCTGGAGGCCGTGCCGGAGGATGCGCAACGTGCTAATCGACAGCTAAATTCTGGCGAGCGCGTGCTTACGCGGGTTAGGCAAGAGAAAAATGATCTCCAAGACGCCAATATCCAGCTGGGCGTGGAACTGAAAGATGTTCGGGTTATCCGTGAAGGAGAATAAGCGGCTTTGACGTGGCATTTTCAGTAAGTGCTTGAACGAACTTTTGAAAGAGTTCGGCGAAGAAGCCGTCTAACAGAGTTATGTTTGCAGGTATGCTGACGGGTCGTCCCGCGGAGGAGATGCCCGGGTCTGCGGGTGATCTTCTACCAAAGCTCTCACAACTACACGAACAAGTTCGGCAGGTGATGCAGGGTAGTGCCCAAGCCTTGTGGCCATTCGCCTCCTCGCCAGGAGGCATGGGGGAGCTTATAGAGAAGCTCAAGGGAGCGTGGTGGCGCTTCCGATTATGGAAGATATCGGCCTGCCAACAAGGTGCAAGGGAAGCCCGGGCCATGGCGAAGACGCGATATACCAAAGCTGACCCAAACCACATGGCCGAGGTTGGACCTATGGGGCCTAATTGGGAAGAGATCCCCGTCAGTTTGGTGTATGACCAAGTAGAATTAGCCGCAAAGTATTCCCAACAGGATTGTAGGCTAGACAGCCTATTGGATGGTATAGAAGAAGAATTTAGTCAGTCTAAGTGACTGTGTACTTCAAGTGACATATATTGTCCCTAGTCGGATTGTAAATCATTTGTCACGGCGGACCTTTTCGCTTCGACCTATGGACCCGATAGTCCGGAGTGTATCCGAATACCCGCTCAGTTATGAAAAAACCGGGGTACGCGTGGAAACCAGGCGTAGGGGTCATAAGTGCTTGAATAGACAAGTACCCAACTAGCTATGTTATATTACATGGATAGTAAGAAACATCTTCCAGGGAGAATAGTTCCGTTAAGGGTTACTTTCCCTGGGTACGCATGCCCTAATGTGCATGTCCGAACTGCGAAAAGAGATGCAGGTTATAAACATCTGGGGGCATGTATTAAAATAAATAAAAGTCATCTTTTGTTCACAGACCGAGTATTCCCTTAAGAACGCTAGCTTTCGGCTTCACCCAGTCTGAGGTACACATCCGGCTGACCCGCCAGTAACAATCGCAGAGGTGCTCCCCTTATGCCCTAGCCGAATTAACGGGAACGTAGGGCATAAACACAAGAGCCAGGCAACCCAGCTTGGCCAAAACTTAACTCATATCGATGCATATAATGGCTAAAAAAGGTACATGTGGAAGAATATCACATGTGTGGGGCATAAAGCCCGGAGAATAGTTATATTAAGCTTCTGTATAAGAAGCCCCCAGGTATACTGAGCACGGTTAGCACGTCAAGATTGTGTAGTCAAGACACAATTTAGCCTTTTAAGGCCTTGGAAGAAAAGGGAAAAAGAAGAGGGAAAGAGAGAAAAGACAGGTAACGGATATGTAAAAAATTGACGGAGGTAAGGAGACGAACATAGAGTCCGGCACTAGGCGTAGAACCTTCGGAGTCTGGCTGCGTTCCATGGGTTTGGCTCGAGTTGATTATCCGATGCATCCCGCAGACGGTACGCTCCACCGGTCAGAACCTGGTCAATAATGAAGGGACCTTCCCATTTGGGTTTTAGCTTGTTCTTTTTCTTCTCCGGTAGGCGTAGAACAAGTTTGCCAACGTTATAAGCTTTGGCCCGTACTTCTCTGCTTTGATACCTTCGAGCCTGTTGCTGATAGAATGCGGAACGGGCTTTTGCCACGTCACACTCCTCGTCCAGGGCGTCCAAACTATCCTGCCGATCGAGCTCGGCCTCCTTTTCTTCATACATGCGCACTCGAGGTGAGTCATGAATTATGTCGCAGGGCAGTACCGCCTCTACGCCGTACACCATAAAAAATGGTGTGTATCCGGTAGTGCGATTCGGCGTGGTCCGCAGCCCCCATAGTACGGAGTCGAGCTCCTCTACCCAATGCGTGTTTGATTCCTTTAAGGACCACATTAATCTGGGTTTAATGCCGCTCATGATAAGACCATTTTCTCGCTCGACTTGACCGTTAGTTTGCGGGTGATAGACAGAAGCATAATTGAGCTTGATGCCCATGTTGCTGCACCAAAGTTTTACCTCGTCGGCTGTAAAGTTCAAGCCGTTGTCAGTGATGATGCTGTGGGGGATGCCATAACGGTGTACAACCCCAGATATGAAGTCTATCACCGGTCCGGATTCAGCCGTTTTGACTGGTTTGGCTTCTATCCATTTGGTGAATTTGTCCACCATGACCAATAGGTATTTTTTCTTATGGGTTTACCCTTTGAGGGGTCCGACCATATCAAGCCCCCAGACCGCAAAAGGCCAAGTAATGGGGATTGTTTGGAGAGTGGTAGGCGGCATATGGCCTTGGTTTGCAAAAAGCTGGCAACCGACACAACGTTGAACAAGGTCCTGTGCGTCTGCTCGTGCCGTCGGCCAGTAGAAACATGTACGGAAGGCCTTGCTTACAAGGGCCCGGGCTGCAGCGTGGTGGCTGCCGAGTCTAGCATGGATTTCTGCCAAAAGCTTCCGCCCTTCCTCTTCGGAGATGCACCTTTGAAGCACTCCTGTATTGCTTTTCTTATAAAGCTCTCCCTCATGGACCTTGTAGGCTTTAGACTGCCGCACTATGCAGCGTGCCTCATTTTGGTCCTCGGGTAGTTCCTGCCTGGTTAGGTAGGCCAAGAATGGTTCTGTCCACGGGGCGATGACGGCCATTATCATGTGGGCTGGAGGTTTTATTTCGGTGGCAGAGCCTCCGATTGTGTCTGAGTATTCGGTATCTGGTGTTGTGGTCGGCTCCGGACTATTGTTACCGGTGTCCCCTTCCCATACCATGGATGGCTTAAACATCCTTTCCAAGAAGATATTAGGTGGGACAGGGTCGCGCTTAGGGCCGATACGGGCGAGGATGTCGACCGCCTAATTGTTTTCCCGAGCCACATAATGGAATTCAAGCCCCTCGAACCGAGCTGACATTTTGAGGACGCTATTTTTGGATCCTTGGCGTCGAAGTCTCCATTTATTTGAGATATTGCAAGGTTCGAGTCCCCACACACCTCCAAGCGTTGAATGCCCATGGAAACTGCCATCCGGAGACCATGTAACAGGGCCTCGTATTCGGCTGCGTTGTTGGAGTCTGTGTATATTATTTGGAGTACGTATTGGACTGTATCTCCGGTGGGGGACGTCAGGATGACGCCAGCCCCTAGACCAGCCACCATTTTAGAGCCATCGAAGTGCATGGTCCAATTGGAGTACGCGCCATATTCTTTAGGGAGTTCGGCTTCTGTCCACTCGGCGACAAAATCGGCCAGTACTTGCGACTTAATGGCTCGCCGTGGTCTATATGTTATGTCGAACGGGAGGAGCTCGATAGCCCATTTGGCAACCCGGCCCGTGGCATCGCGGTTGTTTATTATGTTGTTGAGTGGTACTTCCGAGGCCACCGTAATTGAACACTCTTGAAAGTAGTGTCGTAATTTCCGGGATGCCATGAATACCGTGTATGCTATCTTTTGATAATGTGGGTACCATGATTTGCATGGAGTGAGGACAGTGGATACATAATATACCGGCTTTTGAAGTGGGAATTTATGTCTGTCCGTCTCTCGTTCGACGATAAGCATTGCACTTACAACTTGGTGAGTTGCCGCTATATATAACAACTTTGGTTTGCCGACATTTGGCACGACCAAGATTGGGTTGGTTGCCAGGATGGCTTTTATTTCTTCAAATATTGAGATACATAATACCTGCCATCATTAGGCATGACGTTGGTTGGCCAATCTTGAAGCGGGGTTAAAAACCCACACTGTTGGAGGAGAAAACAACTCCTGTAATATAAGGCCGGTTTACAATGTAAGCTGTTCCGGGTTATGATAAACACCGGTTTTACTCCATAATAGGATGGTAATAAAAAACCAAACCGGGCACTTAGTCTCCGGATTAAGATTTGACCGTTTTCCGTCAATTTGTAATTGACAGTTGAACCGGTTTAACAATGTCGGTTTAAAAATGCAACAAAAAGAAAAAAAGGTCTTTAGCAAACAAAAGAACAGAATTCAAGCAAAGGCAAAGATAAAACCATTTGCAAATGAGGCTTTTGAGCCGATCAAGAGGCATTACCAAGGTCGGACACGACCAAGCCCCCAACAGGCGTAGCTATGGTTCGAGTCAGCCAGGTCCCCAAATGATGCGTTGGCATTACGCCGATCAAGAGGTGTAGCGATTGTTCGGGTTCGACCAAAGCCCCCAAGTGATGATGTGGCACTAGGCCGATCAAGAGGCATGACTATGGTTCAGACATGACCAAGTCCCCAAGTGATGATGTGGCGTTTCGCCTACCAAATGGCGTTGCTATGGTTCAGACACGACCAAGCCCCCAAGTGATATAATATAGAGCTTTTGAAAAGCTAACTCAACGGGTAAATCGGAGACCGCTTTAAGACAGGATCTCCGTGTAACCACACATGATGTAAAGAGAACAGAGACCCTGCTTTAGCTGAGGATCCGGTTTATTATATTGATCATAATATATACATTGTCATAATATGTACATAAGCAGAGCCTATGGCTAAAGTATAGTAAGGCCGAAGATGCGCTATGTTCCATGGTCGGTTGGTCTCCTCCTCTGATGTACGTGAGTCTTTGTTCTCTCGAATATCGATCAGGTAGTATGACCCGTTGTGCAGATTCTTGCTGACCACAAAAGGTCCCTCCCAAGGTGGGGATAACTTGTGCATATCAGTCTGATCTTGGATGAGCCAAAGTACCAAATCTCCTTCTTGAAAGGTTCTGGTTCTAACTCGGCGACTGTGATAGCGACGGAGATCTTGCTGATAAATCGCCGAACGGGCAGCCGTTATTTCATGTTCCTCGTCCAACAGGTCCCGAGCATCTTGTCGTGCTGCCTCGTTGTCCGCTTCAACATATGCCGCTACACGAGGTGAGTCATGACGGATATCACTGGGGAGAACCACCTCCGCTCCATAAACCATGAAGAACGGTGTGTATCCTGTCGATCTATTGGGTGTGGTGTTGATGCTCCATAATACAGATGGTAACTCTTCAACCCAACAACTCGGCGTTCGCTGCAAAGGAACCATAAGCCGGGGTTTGATGCCTCGCAAGATCGCTTGATTAGCCCTTTCTGCTTGGCCATTGGACTGTGGGTGATCCACTGATGAGACGTCAAGCCGGATGTGCTCACGTTGACAGAACTCCTTCATATATAGCACCCTTGGACAGGTTGGTACCGTTGTCAGTGATGATGCTGTGTGGAAAACCAAACCGGAAAATCACCTTTTTGATGAATTGAACCGCCGTAGCTGTGTCACACTTGCTAACGGGCTCTGCCTCCACCCACTTTGTGTACTTGTCAACTGCCACCAAGAGGTGGGTTTTCTTGTCCTTGGACCTTTTGAAAGACCCAACCATATCCAGCCCCCAAGTTGCAAACGGCCAAGTAATTGGAATCATCCTCAATTCTAGAGCCGACACATGAGCACGTCTTGAGAACTTCTGACAGCCATCACATCGTCTGACCAGGTCCTCCGCATCAGCATGAGCAGTCAACCAATAGAAACCGTGGCGAAACGCTTTAGCTACCAAAGATTTTGAACCGGCGTGGTGGCCACAATCTCCTTCATGGATTTCTCGTAAAATTTCACAGCCTTCCTTAGGAGACACACAGCGTTGAAATGCCCCTGTCACACTGCAACGATGCAACTCTCCATTGATAATAGTCATGGACTTGGATCGCCGGGTTATCTGCCTGGCCAGGATCTCATCCTCTGGTAACTCGCCCTGGTTCAGGTACGCGAGATAAGGAACCGTCCAGTCCGGGATGACATGAAGAGCCGCCACTAATTGAGCCTCCGGATCAGGTATGGCCAAATCCTCTTCACCAGGGAGCTTGACAGACGGATTATGCAGAACGTCCAAGAAGACATTAGGCGGAACCGGTTTACATTGAGAACCCAACCGACTCAAAGCGTCCACCGCTTCGTTCTTCCATTGATCCACGTGATCCACCTGATAACCTTTGAAGTGACCTGCGGTAATATCCAACTCACGACGATATGCTGCCATGAGCGGATCCTTGGAATCCCAAGTGCCAGATACTTGTTGAGCCACCAGGTCCAAGTCACCGAAGCACTTAATTCAGCTTAGATTCATCTCCTTAGCCATCGGGAGACCATGGAGTAAAGCTTCGTACTCAGCTGCATTGTTAGTACAAGGGAACATTAAGCGGAGAACGTAACAACACATATCACCTTGTGGGGAAGTTAATACGACTCCAACCCCCGAGCCTTCCAATTGCCTGGACCCGTCAAAATGAATAGTCCAATAGGTGTGATCCGGTTTTTCTTCAGGTGCTTGCAGTTCCGTCCTATCATTAATGAAATCCACAAGTGCCTGAGATTTGACCGCCGTCCGAGGTATGTATTTTAACCCGTGAGGACCAAGCTCTATAGCCCACTTGGCAATCCGGCCAGTTGCCTCTCTGTTCTGGATTATGTCTCCTAAAGGGGTAGAGCTGACCACTGTGATGGGATGACCTTGAAAGTACTGTTTAAGCTTCCGGCTTGCCATGAAAACTCCATACACCAATTTCTGCCAATGCGGGTACCTTTGCTTGGATTCAATAAGTACCTCACTGATATAGTAAACCGGACGTTGAACCGGATATTCCTTGCCTGCCTCTTTATGCTCCACCACAATAGCTACGCTGACTGCACGAGCATTAGTTGCCACATATAATAGCAATGGTTCCTTGTCAACCGGAGCAGCAAGAACAGGTGGATTGGCGAGCTGCCACTTTAAGTCCTCAAATGCTTCATCAGCGGCAGAACTCCAGACGAAGTTATCCGTTTTCTTCAGCATCTGATACAAAGGAATCGCCTTCTCACCAAGGCGGCTGATAAACCGGCTCAACGCGGCGATCCGGCCTGCCAAGCGTTGAACATCATTGATACACTTCGGTTTGGCCAAGGAGGTGATAGCTGTAATCTTCTTCAGATTAGCCTCAATTCCCCTGTTGGACACCAGAAAACCTAATATCTTGCCCGCCGGTACACCAAAAACGCACTTGGCCGGATTGAGCATCATCTTGTATGTTCACAGGTTATCAAAGGTTTCCTTCAAATCATCAACCAGAGTCTCCTTCTTCCTTGACTTGACCATAATGTCATCCACATAGGCATGAACATTACGACCGATTTGCTTATGCATACAATTCTGTACACACCGTTGATAAGTCGCCTGGGCACTCTTGAGCCCAAAAGGCATAGACACATAACAGAAGGCTGCAAAGAGAGTTATGTAGGCTGTCTTCTCCTGGTCCTTAACTGCCATTTTGATCTCATGATAACCAGAATATGCATCCAAAAAACTCAAACGCTCACAACCCGCCGTAGCATCAATGATTTGATCAATATGGTGGAGGGCAAAAGGATCTGCTGGACAAGCTTTGTTGAGATCCGTGTAATCCACACACATACGCCATGTACCATTCTTCTTAAGGACCAGCACCGGATTAGCCAAGCATCCAGGATGTAAAACTTCGATGATAAATCCAGCCGCTAAAAACCTGGCCACTTCCTCTCCAATAGCCTTATGTCGTTCTTTCTTGAACCGACGGAGAAACTGCTTCACCGGTTTGTACTTGGGATCAATATTAAGGGTGTGGTCAACGAGTTCTCTCGGTACACCTAGCATGTCAAAAGGCTTCCACGCAAAGATGTCCCGGTTCTCAAGGATGAACTCGATGAGCGCGCTTTCCTATTTTGGATCCAAGTTCGCACTGATACTGAACTGCTTGGACGAATCGCCAGGTAGGAAGTCAACAAGCTTATTCTCAGCGGCCGATTTAAACTTCAGGGCCGGATCATGCTCCGTAGTTGGCTTTTTCAACAGAGTCATGTCTGCCGGATCAACATTATCCTTGTAAAATTTCAACTCCTCCGTGGCACAAACCGATTCAGCGTAGGCCGCATCACCTTCTTCACACTCCAAAGCAATCTTGTAGCTTCCATGGACAGTTATTATTCCTTTGTAACCCGGCATCTTGAGCTGTAAATAGACATAATAGGGCCGTGCCATGAATTTAGCATAAGCCGACCGTCCAAACAGGGCGTGATATGGGCTCTGAATTTTCACCACCTCAAAGGTCAATATTTCTGATCTGGAGTCATAATCATCTCCAAAAGCCACCTCCAGGGCTATTTTGCCAACATGATATGCCGATTTACCAGGTACCACGCCCTGGAACACCGTATTGGACGGTTTAAGATTTTTATCTGTTAGCCCCATACGGCGGAACGTCTCATATTAGAGGATGTTAATGCTGCTCCCTCCATCCATGAGCACCTTGGTGAACTTATAACCTCCCACCTGAGGTGCCACCACCAACGCTAGTTGACCCGGATTGTCAACCCGGGGAGGGTGATGCTCTCTGCTCCATACGATTGGCTGCTTGGACCAGCGTAAGTAACGGGGCACCGCCGGTTCAACAGAATTTACTGCCCGCTTATGAACCTCTCAGTCACGCTTGTCCAAACTAGTGGTGAAAACATGATATTGCCCACTATTCAACTGCTTCGGGTGGCTCTGATAATCCGACTGTTGCTGCTGATTGTAACCACCCTGGTTGCTCTGGTTACCTTGATTGTTTTGCCCGCCTTGATTGCCATTGAAGCCTGAACCGGAATTTCCTCCTCCATAACCCGGCCCATGAGGTCCGGATCCTGAACTGCCACCTGATTCGTGATCATACCGGAAAGTATTAGAATTTTTGAACTCTTGCATGATGTAGAAATCCTTCCAAAGGTGGTTGGCCGGCATTTCCTTCGTCCCGTGTTTTGGACAGGGCTGGTTTAACAGGTAAGACAAGCGGTCCGGGTTGGGATTGGGCGCTCCGCTAGGATTCGGCAGTTTACCCTTTCGTCGCTGGCCTTTGTCCTGTGCGTTGGTATTAGCCACAAATTCCATGCTGCTATCCGCTTTACGCTTGCCGCCGTTTCCATGACTCGCTGTGTTGTGGTGCTGCCCTTTGGAGTTGCTGCTCTTCTTTCCCTTCCCTGTCTTGTCATCGTCAGACTCGGGATCCTTGGTACTATCAGAGTCAACATACTTCACTAACGCAGCCATGAGGGTCCCCATATCGTTGCAATGGCGCTTCAGCCGTCCCAATTTCAACTTCAGAGGTTCAAACCGGCAGTTGCCTTCCAAGGTTATAACTGTTGTAACGGCATTGATGCGGTCTGACGAGTGCAAGATCTTCGAGACCCGGCGCACCCAACGGGTCGTCAACTCTCCTTCTTCCTGGACACAGGCTACTAAGTCCACTATCGACATAGTCTGCTTACATGTATCCTTGAAATTCTGGATAAACCGGGATCTCAACTCGGCCCATGAACTGATAAAGTTGGCCGGTAAACTTTTTAACCAAGTACGGGCCGTTCCTTCTAGCATCATGGTGAAATACTTCGCACACGCCGCATCATCCACATCAAGCATCTCCATGGCCATCTCATAGATCTCCACCCATGTCTCTGGAGATAAATCGGCAGTGTATTTTGGTACCTTGTGCGGGCCCTTGAAATCCTTGGGCAGGCGCACATTGCGTAAGGCGGGGACAAGGCATGGCACCCCCAAAGAACTAGAGGTAACTCCTGGCTCGACCGAGGGGGTTGGACGAACCGGCGTAAGCTGACGAGCCTCATACCGCGCTGCTAACTCGGCCTCCCTACGTGCTCGGGCCCAGTCTACCACTTCCTGAGCATCACCAACACCGCCTGCCGGGTTGTTGCCACGAGGTGCTCCACGGTTTCCTGCGTTGCTTGACACGGCTGGTTCATCCATGCGCCTGCTGTAGCTCTGTCTCGGGCGAGGGGTAGAATGAATCCGATCACGGCTGTATGAATATGCTTCCTGTTGAATCAAGGTTGTCCGAAGAAGTTCCTTAACCCGACGCGTCTCCACCGCTGCCAGAGAATCACCTTCAATTGGGATGGCTTCCAGTCGTGAAGCGGCAGCAACAAGGTTGTCCATCGGATTGGAATAATGACCTGGAGGTGTCGGGACAGGCTGAGGCACGATATTGTTCTGACGAGGCGGATCCACCAAGCGAGGCTGAACCGGCGCGCCCGTCCCTGGTGCTTCCGCCCGGTTTACCACTGGCGGGTTACTGGTCCCTGCTCCTGAGGTGTTAAGAGGTCTCTGGCATCGTAAACCGGAGCTAAGAGAGACCGACGCTTCCTCTTCAGAACCTCATGTGATGCGTACTGATCCAGCATAAGCCGATAAGCCTGTGCGTCCAAAGCGGCCCGTTCTATGGTCATCCTGGCGTTCTCAGCCGCTAAATCGGCCTTGGCCCTAGTAATATGATCCTTCACTTTTGCGATTTCCACGTTGTGGGCGTCCTGATCCATCGGGTTAGCCTCTACCATGAGCGTAGCCAACACGTCAAACAGATCAGATAAAACTTGAGCCAGCGGGCGCACAGGGCCTCCTGCCCCGGCTGCCGTCGCCGTCATTGACCCGGAGATCATTGCTGCTGCGGTTGAAGAGTGGATCGCCGCTTGTGTACCGGCCATGAATATTCTAACCCGGGTTGGCAGTCAGAGGGGTCCGGAATACTGTTGCCATCGGAACAGCCCGCAATCCGGCCATATTGTAACTGATATAACGATTCGGTTTCTTCGGTCGAGGACTCGTCGCCGGAATAAACGACGGTCTCATCACCAGATTCCGATCCTTTCTCGTATTCACCTCCATGGATGACTCCCACGAAGGCGCTCTTCACGGCCGGTTTAACCTGGGCAGATCGTGCACGCTGAGCCGTTTCGATGAGGTCGGTGCAGATGTCTGGCTCAGGGCCCGGTTCACCGATCTTGCCAATGAAGACGTGTATGCCACCAAAGGGGACCCGGTACCCGTACTCGATTGAGCCATCCTCGGGGCCCCATCCTGCATCGTCGATGTAGAGCTTGTCGCGACGACTCTTGGTCATCCGGCCCATGGCATAACCCTTGAATCCTTCGAAGTTGCCCCCCAAGAACTTGAAACCATCGTGCGATAGCCCCACATTAGGCGCCAACTGTCGTGGTTTTGTCACGGCAGATGTCCTCATGAAAGGACTTAGTCATGGAGCCATCGCTACGGGTTAGCTTGAAGGGGTTAAAGCGGACACAGGGACGCAAGGGAGTTTATACTAGTCCGCCCCCTTCGATGAAGGTAAAAGCCTACCTCTAGTTGTGATGGAATTGATGGGGTTTCGATGACTAGGGAGCAAACAAGCTTCGCCTAAGTCTCAAGTTGCTGTCTGTTGTCCTTGAACCGCCACCAGTCGTCCCCTTATATACATGGGTGACGCCCGTTGGTTTACAGAGTCCCGAGACCGGCTCATACACGTGTCCAGTTCGGTCTCCACCATTTCTAACTTACAATACAAGTTACATACCGACGCCGGTTTATGGCTATGGGCTTTAAACCGATTGTGGGCTTGAACCCTTACATACCATCCTCATCTGCCTACATGGGCTTTAACATACTCAACTATTGATGAAATTAACCCGGCCTGTCTGAGCCAGTTTACGCCAGGTAGTAATATCCCCAACAAATCCGGCCGTGGCCGCGTCCGTCCACTTGAAGTGTTCGGTGCGCCGAAGGAGGCGATAAAGGGGTAGTGCCTTTTCTCCTAATCGGGAGATAAAGCGGCTTAAGGCCACCATGCATCCAGTTAACTTCTGGATTTGCTTGAGGTCAGTTGGGATAGCTAGCTATGACAGAGCTCGGATTTTAGCCAGATTTGCTTCAATTCCTCTACTGGAGACGATGAAGCCCAAGAGCTTTCTGGCGGGCACGCCGAAAACGCATTTTTTCGGATTGAGCTTGATGTCGTATGTTCGGAGATTGTCGAACGTAAGCCTCAAGTCATCTATTAAAGATTCGACGTGTCTGGTTTTAATGACCACATCGTCTACGTATGCCTCCACTATTTTGCCGATCTGTTTTTCCAGACATGTCTGAATCATGCGTTGATACGTTGCACCGGCGTTTTTGAGCCCGAAGGACATTGTGTTAAAGCAGAAGGGGCCGTATGGGGTGATAAATGCGGTTGCGGCTTGATCGGACTCCGCAATCTTGATTTGGTGGTAACCGGAGTATGCGTCGAGGAAGCACAATGAGTCGTGTCCTGTGGTAGCGTCGATAATTTGATCGATGCGAGGGAGGGGGAAGGGATCCTTTGGGCAAGCCTTATTAAGGTCCTTGAAGTCGACGCATAGGCGCCAGGATTTGTCCTTCTTTGGTACCATCACCAGGTTTGCTAGCCAGTCCGGATGTTTTATTTCTCTAATGAATCCCGCCTCCAGTAACTTGGCTAGCTCCTCTCCCATGGATTGTCGCTTAGGTTCAGAGAAACGCCGAAGAGTCTGCTTGACTGGCTTGAATCCCTTTAGAATGTTAAGGCTATGCTCGGCTAGCCTGCATGGGATTCCTGGCATGTCTGAAGGATGCCAGGCGAATATGTCCCAATTCTCGCGCAGCAACTCCCGTAGTGCAGCGTCTACAGTGGGGTTTAACTGTGCCCCGATGGATGCTGTTTTTGTAGGGTCCGTTGGGTGGACATGGAATTTGACAATTTCATCCGCTGGTTTAAAAGAGGTGGACTTGGATCTTTTGTCGAGTATTACGTCGTCCCTGTCCACTGTGGAGCGCAGCACAATTAATTCCTCGACCGCGAGGGCTTCGGATAATGCCTCAAGGGCCAGTGCGGCTGTGTTTTTTCGGCGCGGACTGCTATGTCCGGATCGCTAGCTAGAGTTAATATTCCAGTGGGCCCGGGCATTTTGAGCTTCATGTACCCGTAATGGGGTATGGCTTGGAAGATCATGAAGGCCTCCCGCCCTAGAAAGGCGTGGTATCCGCTACTGAACGGGGCCACTTGGAATGTAATTTCTTCTGACGTATAATTCTCCGGCGTGCCGAATACCACATCTAGTGTGATTTTCTCGGCACATCGTGCCTCCCGACTGGGGATGATTCCTCTGAAGGTTGTGCTTCTTTGCTCAATGCGGTTTCTGTCTATTTCCATTTTTTGAAGAGTCTCCTCATAAATGAGGTTTAATCCGCTGTCGCCGTCCATGAGCACTTTAGTAAGCCGAAAACTGTCCACAATTGGACTAAGGACCAAGGCGGCTGGTGTTTGGGCTGTTCGGAATTTAGGTTCGTCTCTGGCATTGAAGGTGATAGCCGTGTCGCTCCATGGATTTATTGCTGCCACATGGCAGACTTCGGCAAGGCTGCGAAGTGCTCGCTTATGCCTATTATTTGTGGCGAAGGTCTCGAAGATTGTCAATACTGTATGGTTGTTATCAACGGGGTGGTGCTCTGCGGTATTTTTAATGAGGAGATCCTCACCGCTCTTGGCCACCTGCCGGAGTACCCAACATGCTCTAAGGCTGTGTGTTGGTATGGTATCCGATGTATTGTGAATTTTGCATCGCCCATTAAGCCATCCCTCCAATACGGTTCCACGCCCTGTAGTGGGCTTTTGCTTCTTTGTAATTGAGTCGGGCGACTTATGAGAGTGCGCCCTTTTAGTTCAGACTGGGGGTTTTGTTAGAGCCGGATTATCCCAAAATTTTGTTTGGGTTTTCCAGGCGCTTTCCATCGGACAGTACTTCCGTACTATGGCCGCCAAGTCAGCGAAATGTGCTATGTCACGGCGACTTATGGCGTTGAGGATTCCCTTGTCCATGCAATTATTGCAAAAGAATGAAACTGCGTCTTCCTCGCGATAGTCCTTGACCTTGTTCATTACAAGGAGGAATCTGGCCCAATAGTGATGTACTATCTCCTGGGGCTCTTGCCTAATGTGGGAAAGATCGTTTATATCTGGGTGGGTGGGTGGATTTAAGTCCGGACCTTGACCCGATCTGAGACCCAGAGGCGGAGGAGTTTCCGATCTTGGAAGTTCGGGCTCCGGGATGTTGCCTAGTAGGTCTGGCCCGCTGCCTGATTCTAGGTTCAGGGTTTGGGCGATGTCCTCCCGTAGACAGGTATCCGGCTCAGAGAGCTCGGGAATCCGTACATAGTTTGTCCTCAAGATAGAGGAAGAATCGCCGCATTGCTCCTCCACCACCGCTATCTGATGGGTGACCGACGGAGAGTTAATCTCCCTTTGGTCGGGTTTAATCCCAATCCGATCATAGTCCATAGCGACTCCAAAAGCGGCGATGCAATCCAAGAGCTCGTTCAAAGAGGAGAGCTACATTGGATTCATCCGCTCAGTAAGTTCCGAGCCGATGTGGAGGCTATTTTCGATGACCCGAGAAGTCATCGTCGGCGCAGCGGCCGAACGGGCGGTCATGACGAAGCCGCCTAGTCGGAGAGTCTGGCCTACAGTCAGGGCTCCCCTAGAGGTGATGTTGTCCCTGACAACGAGATGAGCCATCCTTCCTTATGATGACCACACAGTGGAACTCTCAATGAAAGCACCAATGTCGGTGTCAAAACCGGCGGATCTCGGGTAGGCGGTCTCGGACAGTGTGTCTAAGGCGGATGGTAACAGGAGGCGGGGGACACAATGTTTACCAGGTTCGGGCCCTCTCGATGGAGGTAATACCCTAATTCCTGCTTGATTGATCTTGATGATATGAGTATTACGTTTCCCAACCCATCATCTCCTTCTCTATTAAAGTTCCACTAGCACGTCTCCTCTGGTCAGAAGCAGCGCCATTACACCCTTCCCCTTCAACTCCCTGATGCCATCCAGCTTCCTCCAAATAAAATCTTATAACCCGTCCTTCAAAAGCCCTAGTCCGGGCATGATACGTCTCCAACGTATCTATAATTTTTTATTGCTCCATGCTATATTATCTACTGTTTTGGACTATATTGGGCTTTATTTTCCACTTTTATATTATTTTTGGGACTAACCTATTAACCGGAGGCCCAGCCCAGAATTGCTTTTTTTTGCCTATTTCAGTGTTTCGTAGAAACAGAATATCAAACGGAGTCCAAACAGAAAAAATGCTTTTTGGAACGTGATTTTCTTCTCGGATAAGACCCTGGAGACTTGGACCCTACTCCAAGAAATACCGGAGGCGGTCACGAGGGTAGGGGGCGCGCTCCCCCCCTACAGGGCGCGCCCCCTGCCTCGTGGGCCCCTCGGTGCTCCACCGACGTACTCCTTCCTCCTATATATACCCACGTACCCCCAAACAATCAGAACAGGAGCCAAAACGTAATTCCACCGTCGCAACTTTTTGTATCCATGAGATCCCATCTTGGGGCCTGTTCCGGAGCTCCGCCGGAGAGGGCCGTCATCACGGAGGGCTTGTACATCATCATAGCCTCTCCGATGAAGTGTGAGTAGTTTACCTCAGACCTTCGGGTCCATAGTTATTAGCTAGATGGCTTATTCTCTCTTTTTGGATCTCAATACAATGTTCTTCCCCTCTCTTGTGGAGATCTATTTGATGTAATCTTCTTCTTTTGCGGTGTGTTTGTTGAGACCGATGAATTGTGGGTTTATGATCAAGTCTATATATGAATAATATTTGAATCTTCTCTGAATTCTTTTATGTATGATTGGTTATCTTTGCAAGTCTCTTTGAATTATCGGTTTGGTTTGGCTAACTAGATTGGTAGTTCTTGCCATGGGAGAAGTGCTTAGCCTTGGGTTCGATCTTGCGGTGTTCTTTCCCAGTGATAGTAGGGGCAGCAAGACACGTATTGTATCATTGCCATCGAGGATAAAAAGATGGGGTTTATTTCATATTGCATGACTTTATCTCTCTACATCATGTCATCTTGCTTAAAGCGTTACTCTGTTTTTACCTTAATACTCTAGATGCATGCTGGATAGCGGTCGATGAGTGGAGTAATAGTAGTAGATGCAGAATCGTTTGGATCTACTTGTCACGGACGTGATGCCTATATACATGATCATGCCTAGATATTCTCATAACTATGCTCAATTCTATCAATTGCTCAACAATAATTTGTTCACCCACTGTAGAAAACTTATGCTCTTGAGAGAAGCCACTAGTGAAACCTATGGCCCCCGGGTCTATTCCCGCCATATCAATCTCCATCACTTTAATCTTGCTTTGTTTTTACTTTGCCTTTTACTTTTCACTTTGCATCTTTATATCAAAAATACCAAAAATATTATCTATCGGATCTCACTTTCGTAAGTGACCGTGAAGGGATTGACAACCCCTAATCGCGTTGGTTGCGTTGAGCTCTTTGTGTTGTGTAGGTACGAGGGAATTGCGCGTGGCGTCTTACTGGATTGATACCTTGGTTCTAAAAAAACCGAGGGAAATACTTACGCTACTCTGCTGCATCATCCTTTCCTCTTCGAGGAAAACTAACGCAAGCTCAAGAGGTAGCAAGAAGAATTTCTGGCGCCGTTGCCGGGAGTCTATGCAAAAAGTCAACATACCAAGTACCCATCACAATCCCTATCTCTCGCATTAAATTAGTTGCCATTTGGCACTCATTTTCCTCTCCCCCACTTTACCCTTGCCGTTTTATTCGCGCTCTCTTTCTCCTTCTCCTTCTCCGTTTGCCTTTTTCTCGCTTCCCTTTTGTTTGCTCGTGTTGCCATGTGCCTTCTTTTTGCTTGCATCTTCGCTTGCTAAAAGTTTATGGATCCTCATCCACTTGCTAATCTCTTTAAGAGATCCAATTATTATGAACCTATTGCTAGTGAATTGAGTGCACTTGATTATCTTTATAAGGTTTTGCCTGAATTTCGTGTATCTAAAAATTGTGATGAAGTACCTTATGAAGCGATTCACGATAGATCTTTGAATAAAAAGCATGATTGCAATGATTTTTCTACAAATTCTATTGATGTAAATTGTGCTAAAAATATGCAAAACCCTAAGCTTGGGGATGCTAGTTTTGCTATGTCCTCTACTTGTTGCAATGATCATGATTGGGGTGATAGTTCCTCTTATGATCTTGAAAATTTATTTAATCCCCATGATGAATATGAGATTGATAATATTGCGTGCAATAATATTGAAAGTGGGTTTGGAAGAATGTCAACTTTATATCCCACATATTTGGAGAATATTCAATCTTATATTTTTTTTAATAAAAGTGGGTTTGGAGAGGTCATGACTTTAGTTAATGTTAATCCCACTATTTCGGAAGAGTGTCAACTTTGCATGCATTTGGATCGTGTTGAAAATATTTTATGTGATAGCTATTTTGTTGAATTTTCTTATGATTCCACATGTAATTATTATGAGAGAGGAAAATATGGTCGTAGAAATTTTCATGATAATAAATTACCTCTCGTTATGTTGAGATTGCTATGGTTTCTTTCTGCTTCCTTGCATATGCTAGTTTTTGCTTGCCTTGATAATTTGTTTGCCTATAAGATGCCTATGCATAGGAAGTATGTTAGACTTAGATGTGTGTTTTCACATGCTATATGATGCTTTCTTTGTGCTTCAATTCTTGTCTTTTATGTGAGCATCATTGAAATCTCAATGCCTAGCTAGGGGCGTTAAACGATAGCGCTTGTTGGGAGGCAACCCAATTTTATTTTTAGTTTTTTGTGTTTTTCTTCTGTTAGGGAATAAATAACCCATCTACCTTCTGTTTGGATGTGGTTTTGTATTTTAATTAGTGTTTGTGCCAAGCTAGACCTATTGGATCTTCTTGGATGATAGTTATTTGATCTTGCTGTAATTTGCAGAAACTTTGCGTTCAGTGCCCGAATTATTAAAAATCATCAGAACGTGATAAAATACTGATTCCAATTGCTGCTGATCAATAATTTTTTTCTTGGTCGTATAATTTTGGTAGATTTTTTGGAGTTCCAGAAGTTTGCGTTAGTTACAGATTACTACATATTGTTCTGTTTTTGACAGATTTTGTTTTTCATGTGTTGTTTGCTTATTTTGATGAATCTATGGTTAGTAAAATAGTTTATAATCCATAGAGAATTTGGAATACAGTAGGTTTAACACCAAAATAAATAAAGAATTACTTCATTACAGTACCTTGAAGTGGTTTTATGTTTTCTTTCTCTAACGTAGCTCACGAGATTTCTATTGAGTTTTGTGTTGTGAAGTTTTCAAGTTTTGGGTGAATTCTTTTGATGGATTATGGAACAAGGAGTGGCAAGAGCCTAAGCTTGGGGATGCCCATGGCACCCCCAAGATAACCCAAGGACACCAAAAAGTCAAAGCTTGGGGATGCCCCGGAAGGCATCCCCTCTTTCGTCCACTTCCATCGGTAATTTACTTGAAGCTATATTTTTATTCACCAACATGATATGTGTTTTGCTTGGAGCGTCTTCTATTATTTGTGTCTTTGTTTGTTAGTGTGCCACAATCATCCTTGCTGTACACACCTTTTGAGAGTCATCTATGAATTAAAATTTGATAGAATACTCAATATGCTTCACTTATATCTTTTGAGCTATGTAGTTTTGCTCTATGTGCTTCACTTATATCTTTTGAGCGTTGTAATTTTGCTCTATGTGCTTCACTTAGATCTTTTAGAGAATGGTGGTGGTTTGTTTTAAAGAAACTATGATCTCTCATGCTTCACTTAAATTATTTTGAGAGTCGTAATAGCATGGTAATTTGCTTAATAATAACTTGCTTGGTATTCATGATTTGTGAAACTTTCTTTTGAGTGCGTTGAATACTAAGAAAAGTTGGACGATTGATAATTGTTTTGAGATATGGAGGTAGTAATATCAAAGTAATGCTAGTAGAGTAATTGTGAATTTGAGAAGTGCTTGAGTTAAAGTTTGCAAGTCCCGTAGCATGCACGTATGGTTAACATTATGCAACAAATATGAAACATGAGGTGTTATTTGATTGTCCTCCTTATGAGTGGCGGTCGGGGACGAGCGATGGTCTTTTCCTACCAATCTATCCCCCTAGGAGCATGCGTGTAATACTTTGGTTTTTGATGGCTTGTAGATTTTTGCAATAAGTATATGAGTTCTTTAAGACTAATGTTGAGTCCATGGATTATACGCGCTCTCACCCTTCCATCATTGCTAGCCTCTACGGTACCGTGCATTGCCCTTTCTCACATTGAGAGTTGGTGCAAACTTTGCCGGTGCATCCAAACCCCGTGATATGATACACTCTTTCACACATAAACCTCCTTATATCTTCCTCAAAACAGCCACAATACCTACCTATTATGGCATTTCCATAGCCATTCCGAGATATATTGCCATGCAACTTTCCACCTTCTAGTTTATCATGACACATTCATCATTGTCATATTGCTTAGCATGATCATGTAGTTGACATAGTATTTGTGGCAAAGCCACCGTTCATATTTTTTTTCATACTTGTCACTCTTGATTCATTGCCTATCCCGGTACACCGCCGGAGGCATTCATATAGAGTCATACTTTGTTCTAGTAACGAGTTGTAATCATTGAGTTGTAAATAAATATAAGTGTGATGATCATCATTCAATAGAGCATTGTCCCAAAAAAGGGCCAAAGAAAAAAAGGACAAAAAAACAAAAAGGGGCAATGTTACTATCCTTTTTTCCACACTTGTGCTTCAAAGTAGCACCATGATATAGCGAGTCTCATATATTGTGCTTCAAAGTAGCACCATGTTCTTCATATAGAGAGTCTCTTGAGTTATCACTTTCATATACTAGTGGGAATTTTTCATTATAGAACTTGGCTTGTATATTCCAACAATGGGCCTCCTCAAGTGCCCTAGGTCTTCATGAGCAAGCAAGTTGGATGCACACCCACTTAGTTTCTTTTGTTGAGCTTTCATACATTTATAGCTCTAGTGCATCCGTTGCATGTCAATCCCTACTCCTTGCATTAATATCAATCGATGGGCATCTCCCTAGACCATTGATAAGCCTCGTTGATGTGAGACTTTCTCTTCTTTTGTCTTCTCCACACAACCCCCATCATTATATTCTATTCCACCCATAGTGCTATATCCATGGCTCACGCTCATGCATTGCGTGAAAGTTTATGATTTTGAAATTATTAAGGTATGAAACAATTGCTTGGCTTGTCATCGGGGTTGTGCATGGTGAGAGCATTCTTGTGTGATGAAAATGGAGCATGACTAAACTATATGATTTTGTAGGGATGAACTTTCTTTGGCCATGTTACTTTGAGAAAACATAATTGCTTTGTTAGTTTGCTTGAAGTGTTATTATTCTTTATGTCAATATGAACTTTTGTCTTGAATCTTTCTAATCTGCATATTCATACCACAATTAAGAAATTTTGCATTGGAATTATGCCAAGTAGCACTCCGCATCAAAAATTCTCCTTTTATCATTTACCTACTCGAGGACGAGCAGGAATTAAGCTTGGGGATGCCTGATACGTCTCCAACGTATCTATAATTTTTGATTGCTCCATGCTATATTATCTACTGTTTTGGACTATATTGGGCTTTATTTTCCACTTTTATATTATTTTTGGGACTAACCTATTAACCGGAGGCCCAGCCCAGAATTGCTGTTTTTTTGCCAATTTTAGTGTTTCAAAGAAACAGAATATCAAACGGAGTCCAAACAGAAAAATCCTTTTGGGAACGTGATTTTCTTCTCGGATAAGACACAGGAGACTTGGACCCTACTCCAAGAAGTACCGGAAGCGGTCACGAGGGTAGGGGGCGCCCCCCCTACAGGGTGCGCCCCCTACCTCGTGGGCCCCTTAGTGCTCCACCGACGTACTCCTTCCTCCTATATATACCCACGTACCCCCAAACGATCAGAACAGGAGCCAAAAACCTAATTCCACCGGCGCAACTTTCTGTATCCATGAGATCCCATCTTGGGGCCTGTTCCGGAGCTCCGCCGGAGAGGGCTGTCATCACTGAGGGCTTCTACATCATCATAGCCTCTCCGATGAAGTGTGAGTAGTTTACCTCAGACCTTCGGGTCCATAGTTATTAGCTAGATGGCTTCTTCTCTCTTTTTGTATCTCAATACAATGTTCTCCCCCTCTCTTGTGGAGATCTATTTGATGTAATCTTCTTCTTTTGTGGTGTGTTTGTTGAGACCGATGAATTGTGGGTTTATGATCAAGTCTATCTATGAATAATATTTGAATCTTCTCCGAATTCTTTTATGTATGATTGGTTATCTTTGCAAGTCTCTTCGAATTATCCGTTTGGTTTGGCCAACTAGATTGGTAGTTCTTGCCATGGGAGAAGTGCTTAGCTTTGGGTTCGATCTTGCGGTGTTCTTTCCCAGTGACAGAGGGGGCAGTAAGACACGTATTGTATCGTTGCCATCAAGGATAACAAGATGGGGTTTATTTCATATTGCATGAATTTATCTCTCTACATCATGTCATCTTGCTTAAAGCGTTACTCTGTTTTTAACTTAATACTCTAGATGCATGCTGGATAGCGGTCGATGAGTGGAGTAATAGTAGTAGATGTAGAATCGTTTCGATCTACTTGTCATGGACGTGATGCCTATATACATGATCATGCCTAGATATTCTCATAACTATGCTCAATTCTGTCAATTGCTCAACAGTATTTTGTTCACCCACCATAGAAAACTTATGCTCTTGAGAGAAGCCACTAGTGAAACCTATGGCCCCCGGGTCTATTCTCGCCATATCAATCTCCATCACTTTAATCTTGCTTTGTTTTTACTTTGCCTTTTACTTTTCACTTTGCATCTTTGTAACAAAAATACCAAAAATATTATCTATCGGATCTCACTTTCGGAAGTGACCGTGAAGGGATTGACAACCCCTAATCGCGTTGGTTGCGTTGAGCTCTTTGTGTTGTGTAGGTACGAGGGACTTGCGCGTGGCCTCCTACTGGATTGATACCTTGGTTCTCAAAAACTGAGGGAAATACTTACGCTACATTGCTGCATCATCCTTTCCTCTTCGGGGAAAACCAACGCAAGCTCAAGAGGTAGCAGGGCATTGCATTGATCTACAACTACATCACCTGCCTATACTCTTGCCGCTCTCCCAAAAAAATCAACGATTGAATCGTCTTCCCTCCTAAAAAATACCTATACTCTCCCCATCATCGGGTGCACCGGCTGGACAGTGCTACCGCCCCTATGGCTCTGCCCGCCAGCTACTCGTTGTCGCTGACTCTCTAGTTCTGGCACAACCGCTGGGCCGCCTGGCCTCTGACAGCTCATCAGGTTCAGCCATGGCTGCCTCACCTCTGACGACTCTCCGACTCCTCCACGAATGCATCGGCCGAGATTATCACCCGTTTGATATCCCCTTGCTGGTGGGTTCCTCCGGCACAACTGTCGATCTGTTCGCCAAAGAGTAAATAACAATTAGTAGGAAAGGAAGTATGTTTTTAAGTGTCGAGCTACTTTCCCCTAAACACTTACTCCCTCCGTCCGGTGAAAAGTGTACATATAGGAATTTTAGGACGAATTATGGAGTATAGTAAAAATGCATTGGCAAGATGCAAGCAACCATCTCTCTCCTCTTTAATTACCCAACCCCTAATGAGCTATGTGCATGTAGAAATTAAGGAGACCATTTGTAGAATGTTATTAGTCTTGATTACCGTGTGATGAGAGGAAAGCATTTTTTCTACTTTAAAGTGCATTGGGAAGATAGAAATACAATCTTTTGTGGATTTTTAAAGCCAAATGTACACTCTTCACCGGACGGAGGGAGTAGTGATAACAATTTTTTTCTGTCTGATATAAAATGTTAAAAAATATATATTTCAGGCATCGTTTAGACTGAATTGGACAATGAGCATAAACTATGATATCCCAAGTAGTTTTTGCCATTTGAGAGCTTCAGGTCTGTCATTATTCAACTTGGCAAGCTTTTGACAGTATTTCAGAAATATCACTTGGTGATGGCCAGAATCTACTAATGCATGTTTATCAATAGTTGTAACACGCTCATTTTATCATTATGTGATGCAAGAAATATGTAAATAAATATGTTCTATTTAAACGTGTTCTTGATTGTATAAACTTTTGTGTACATTTAAATTTCTAATGCTATGAAATGTAAACCTTTCAGCCTAACCCAGAATATGGACATGAAAGGTTCAAAATTATTAGCCGTAGCTCTTTTAGATGAGTTGAAAAATTATTCCTGATATTCAGAACACAGTTTATGCTGTGATAATTCATCTATGGTGCTTCTGCCTTAGTACATTTTTATTTGCTATCACATGAATATAATATAGTTGGTATTTGTTTCCAAGTGTCATCGTATAATATAGTTCTTTAGATGACTTGGAATCTTTCCCTCACATTTTCCGTAGCAACGCGCGGGGCATCATCTAGTTTATGAAGTATTCATGTCATATTTACAACAATTATATATGGTTTTGGTATGATTTCCATGGAACTAACCCGGACCGACGCTGTTTTCAGCAGAACTACCGTGGTGTTGTTTTTTGTGCAAAAATGAAAGTTCTCCAAATGAGCTGAAACTTTTTGACAATTTTTTTTGGAACAAAAGAGACCCCCGAAGCTTCGTGGAAGGACCAAAAGGTGAAGGAGTAAGGCATAAGACACCGGGGCGCGCCTGGGCCCTTGCCCATGCCCCGGTGGGTTGTGCTCACCTCGAGGCCCATCTTCGCGTGAAACCAACGCCAAAATATCCTATAAATAGAGAAACCATCAGAAATAACATCAGAAGTTCCGCCGCTGCAGGCCTTTGTAGCCACGAAAAACCAATCTAGACCCCGTTCCGGCACTCCGTCGGAGGCGGAATTCATCACCGGTGGCCATCTTCATCATCCCGGCGGCCACCACGATGAGGAGGGAGTAGTCCACCCTCGGGGCTGAGAGTTTGTACAAGTAGCTATGTGTTTAATCTCTCTTCGTCGTGATCTTGAGATGTCACGATCTTGATGTATCACGGGCTTTGTTAATATAGTCGGATCATATGGTATTTTCCCCTCTCTATCTTGTTGTGAGTTTTCCCTTTGAGATTCCGTTGTTATCAGATTGAATACTTTCAAGGATTTGAGAGCACTTGATATATGTCTTGCATATGAGTACTCGTGGTAACATTGGGGCATCGTATTGATTCACTTGATATATGTTTTGGCACTCAACTCGCGGATTCCCAAGGTGACATTGGGGTAATCTATGCATAGGGGTTGATGCACGTTCTTGTCTTTGTTTCTCCGGTAGAAATCTTGGGGCACTCTTTGAAGTTCTTTGTGTTGGATTGAATATTATGAATCTGAATTTGCTTTGGCGTTATTTTAGTACGAACTCTTGGTTAGATCGATCGGAAAGAATAGCTTTGAGGTGGTTTTGTGCGCTACAAACAATTCCGTCTTATGTTCTCCCTAGATAGGAACTTTGGAGTGATTCCTCGTCGCACTTTGAGGGTGGTTATATGATCCAATTATATTAGCATTGTTGAGAGATTGCACTAGTGAAAGTACGGACCCTAGGCCTTGTTTTCAAGCATTGCAATACCGTTTGTGCTCACTTTTATCAATTGCTACCTTGCTGTTTTTATTTATTCAGATTATAAAAATATATTTCTACCATCTATGTTACACTTTTATCACCATCTCTTCGCCGAACTAGTGCACCTATACAATTTGCCATTGTATTGGGTGTGTTGGGGACACAAGAGATTTCTAGTATTTGGTTGCAGGGTCGTTTGAGAGAGACTGCCTTCGTCCTACGCCTCCCATGGATTGATAAACATCAAGCTCTTTTCTGATGGTCATCCACTTGAGGGAATATTGCTACTGTCCTATAAAACTATGCGCTTGGAGGCCCAACACGTGTCTACAAGAATAAAGTCGCGTAGTAGACATCAAGCTCTTTTCTGGCGCCGTTGCCGCGGAGGTGAGTGCATGAAGGTATATCTTTAGATCTTGCAATCAAATCTTTTAGTTTCTTGTTTTATCACTAATTTGGTTTATAAAAGAAAACTACATAAAAATGGAATTGAGGTTGCATCATATTATTGATCATCTTTATAATATCATTCTTGAGAATGATGGATCAGAAAATTGTGCTCAGTTGATATAAGAAGAATGCAATAGAATGTTTGGTATAAATGATGAGCATGATTGCAATGTTGTTAGAATGAATTCTTTGAATATCCATGATGCTAATGATATGCAAAGCCATAAGCTTGGGGATGCTATGTTTGATGAAGATGATATTTTTGGTCCCCCAAGATTTGAGGTGCAAATTTGTTATAATGATTGTGTGCCTCCTATTTATGATGATTATAATGATGAAAGTGGATTTGGAGAGGTCATGACTTTATTTAGTGAGGAATCCACCATTTTGGATGAGGCTTGAATTGACTATTATAACAAAGTTGCTATCTATGATGATTATGGTGATGACAGGTATGCTATAAAGAATAATGATAACCATGAAACTTGTCATCATGATTTTAATTTTCACTCTCATGATAGTTATTTTGTTGAGTTTGCTCCCACTACTATTGATGAGAAGAAATTTGCTTATGTGGAGAGTAATAAGTTTTCTATGCTTTTGTGTCATGAAAAGAATGCTTTATGTGATGGTTATATTGTTGAATTTCTTCATGATGCTACTGAAAATTATTATGGGGGAGCAACTGATGCTTGTAGGAATTGCAATAATATCAAGGTTCCTCTCTATGTGTTTAAAGTTTTGAAGTTATGCATGTTTTGCCTTCCTATGCTAGTTGATTATTGTTCCCATAAGTTGTTTGCTCACAAAATCCCTATGCATAGGAAGTGGGATAGGCTTAAATGTGCTAGTCATGATGCTCCCATTATGTTTCAGTTCTTATTTTTTATGTATCATTGAAATCATCATGCCTAGCTAAAAGGCATAAAAGAAAAGTGCTTGTTGGGAGACAACCCAACATTTACCCCTACTGTTTTTGTGTGTTCACATTATTAAGCTACTGTAGTAATCATGTTTTATAGGTTTTGTTTCAATAAAGTGCCAAGTAAAACTTTGGGATAGTGTGGATGATAGTTGACTTGATTCTGTGCAAAAACAGAAACTTTTGTTTCCAGTGACAGAATTGTTTAAATTCACTGGAACGTGATAAAATTCTAAATTTTCTATAGATGATTAATATACAAATTATCTACATTTCCCCAATTTTTCAGAAATTTTGGAGTCGCAGAAGTATGGATGGAGTACATATTACTACAGACTATTCTGTTTTTGACAAATTCTGTTATCAATGCATAGTTTGCTTGCTTTCTAGTTTCTATGGATTATATTGCTCAATATACTTTATGGAAATGATATGGTATAGCAGGCATTGTGTGAGATCAATTATGAATCTTGTCTTTGGCAGTACCAATAGTGAGTGGTTTGCTCTTTATCATACTAACCTATCTCATGAAGTTCCGTTAAGTTTTGTGTGATTGAAGTTTTCAAGTTTTGGGTGAGATGTCGATATGAGGAGAATAAGGAGTGACAAGACCCTAAGCTTGGGTATGCCCAAGGCACCCCAAGGTAATATTCAAGGAAGATCCAAACAACTCTTTCGTCTTCAACATTATCGGTAACCTCACTTGGAGCTACATATTTATTCATCACATGATATGTGTTTTGCTTGGAGCATCATTTTATTTTGCTAGGATTTTCTTGCTGTTATTTATAACAATGTTTTGCATCTTTTATTTCAATAAAAATGTCAAGGATAGCCTTTACCATGCTTATTTTGCAAGCCTACATGTTGCTGTTTGAAAACAGAAAGTTTATCGCTGTTGCCAAACTTCCTGAGAAAAGTCAGAATGTGATAAAATGTTGAAATGTTTTGCACAATAAGCTATGATAAATTTTCTACGGTGGTGTAATTTTTTTGATTTTTTGGAGTTATAGAAGTATGGATGTCCTTGCATTCTTTAGAGACTGTACTGTTTTGACAGATTGCTGTTATGTTTGCATTGTTTGCATATGTTTGCTTGTTTAATGATTCTATTTGAGGATAGGAGTATTAAATATGCAGAGGCATTTAGTATGCAATGTTAAATAATAATTTTAGTGATTTGCCACCGTAGATAATGATAAGGCTTTTGCATTGATTTATACTAACTTATCTCACGAGTTTTGTTGAGTTTTATGTGGATGAAGTTTTTAAGATTTAGGAAAATCATGCTATAAAAGGAATTAAGGAGACACAAAAGCTCAAGCTTGGGGATGCCCAAGGCATCCCAATATAATATTTCAAGAAGTCTCAAGCATCTAAGCTTGGGTATGCCCCGGTAGGCATCCCACCTTTCTTCATCAACAATTATCGTTTTGTATCGGTTGAGCCTAAGTTTTTGCTTAGTCACATGAGTTGTGCTATTCTTGGAATGTCATTTTGTTTTCTTGCTTGCTGTTTTAATAAAATACTTAGATCTGGAAGTTTTAAATAAGAGAGAGTCCTCAAATAGCTACCCATTTACATAACTACTCGCTTGATCTTCACTTATATCTTTTTGGAGTAGTTTGTCATTTGCTCTGGTGCTTCACTTATATCTTTTTGAGCATGGTGTGCTTTAATTTTTTTGAAGAAATTCTCTCGTGCTTCACTTATATTATTTTGAGAGAAGAAAAATTGTATGCTCTTGTTCTTCACTTAAATTTGTTTTGATCTTATCAAAAGCAACTTATGAAATTAGTCCCAAAGTGATAGATATCCAAGGAGGATATAATAAAAACTTTCATGAAGATCATTGGACAAAATAAACTTGATTCTTTGTAATAGTTTTGAGATATGTTGATAGTGATATGGGAGTCATGTTGGTGAGTAATTATGCTTTAGTAAGAATATTAGTGTTAAAGTTTGTGATTCACTATGCAAGCACGTAAGTCAATAGTTATGTAATGAAATTATATCCTACTTGTGGTGAATTATTCGGTGTTAGTTATGCTCACTTATGAGATTTTTCGTTTCTTGGTTGGATGCTTCTCAATCTTTTGCTAGCCTTCATTTGCACTAATTATGAGCACTACTTGTGCATCCAAAATCCTTAAACCAGTTTTGCCACATGAGTCCATTATACCTACCTATATGCGGTATTATTTTGCCATTCTAAGCAAATTTGTATGTTCCATCTCTAATTTCAAAATAAATTTCTCTTTTGTGTGCTCGTACCGCTCATGAAATGGTTGGGGGTGGCTGATCTTTTTCCATGCTAGATGCGTTATTCTCAAGATGAGTGTTTGTTTACTTGTCATTGCACGGGAGTATGGCAAAGGTATTAGGGATGCCCAGTCTCGAAATGAAAGAAATTTACTTTATGTTGTCAAATAATAAATTCCTTGGAAAGTGTTGGTATGGACGGTACCCATGGATATGGCTAGCCGAGGAATGTGAAAGAATGGTGGAAAAGGAATAAACTTTATTTTCTGTTTGGGAAGCGCCTCTGATGTATGTACTCGATCATTTTCGTTGACGGGAAAAGCATGCCACCCAAAATATTTTATCTCTCACTTTTTTGCTCTGAGCTCTGGCACCTCTACAAATCCCTACTTCCCTCTACGAAGGGCCTTCCTATTTACTTTATGCAATTTTTATTTTTATTTGAGTCTCCATCTTCTCTTATAAAGCACCAACTAAGGGGCACTATGATGGTACTTGAGCATTGGATATGTAGCTAATATGCGAGTGTGTTTCATGAATGGATCAATGATTGAGCATGATGGGCTAGGGATAACTTTATTTAGTGTTGATATTTTTAAAGACATGGTTGCTTATTGATATGATTGAGTATTGAAATCTTCATGTCAAAACTAGACTATTGCTTTGAACCAGATAAAAGTCCAAATGTCCATACTGCAAAAGAAGAGAATATGTGATGATATGATAGGTAGCTTTCGACAACAAATATTCCATTTTCAATTGCTACTTTATAATGTTAAGTTTTATGAGAAAGAGTTGTTGTTATGATGCTAGGAAAAGTGATTGAAATGATCATTGATCAAATTTATGCACTTTGCTAGCATTCACACTTCATAAATTATTTCTTTTATCATTTACCTACTCGAGGACGAGTAGGAATTAAGCTTGGGGATGGTGATACGTCTCCAACGTTTCTATAATTTATGAAGTATTCATGCCATATTTACAATCGTTTTATATGCTTTTGGTATGATTTGCATGGAACTAACCCGGACTGACGCTGTTTTCAACAGAACTACCGTGATGTTGTTTTTTGTGCAGAAATGAAAGTTCTCCAAATGAGCTGAAACTTTTTGACAATTTTTTTTGGAACAAAAGAGACCCGTGAAGCTTCGTGGAAGGACCAGAAGGTGAAGGAGTAGGGCACAAGACACCGGGGCATGTTTGGGCCCTTGCCCATGCCCTGGTGGGTTGTTCTCACCTCGAGGCCCATCTTCGCGTGAAACCAATGCCAAAAAATCCTATAAATAGAGAAACCATCAGAAATTCCACCACCGCAAGCCTCTGTAGCCACTAAAAACCGATCTAGACCCCGTTCCGGCACTCCGTCGGAGGGGGAATTCATCACGGGTGGCCATCTTCGTCATCCCGGCGGGCACCACAATGAGGAGGGAGTAGTCCACCCTCGGGGCTGAGGGTTTGTACCAGTAGCTATGTGTTTAATCTCTCTCTCATGAGCTTAAGATGTCACGATCTTGATGTATCGCGGGCTTTGTTAATATAGTCGGATCATATGGTGTTTTCCCCTCTCTATCTTGTTGTGATGAATTGAGTTTTCCCTTTGAGATTCCGTTGTTATCGAATTGAATACTTTCATGGATTTGAGGGAACTTGATATATGTCTTGCATATGAATACTCGTGGTGACATTGGGGTATCGTATTGATTCACTTGATATATGTTTTGGCACTCAACTTGCGGATTCCTGAGGTGACATTGGGGTTATCTATGCATAGGGGTTGATGCACGTTCTTGTCTTTGTTTCTCTGGTAGAAATATTGGGGCACTCTTTGAAGTTCTTTGTGTTGGATTGAATATTATGAATCTGAATTTGCTTTGGTGTCATTTTGTACGAACTCTTGGTTAGATCGATCAGAAACAATAGCTTTGAGGTGGTTTCGTAACCTACAAACAATTCTGTGTTATGTTCTCCGCTAGATAGGAACTTGGGAGTGATTCTTCATCGCACTTTGAGGGTGGTTATATGATCCAATTATATTAGCATTGTTGAGAGATTGAACTAGTGAAAGTACGGACCCTATGCCTTGTTTTCAAGCATTGCAATACCGTTTGTGCTCACTTTTATCGATTGCTACCTTTCTGTTTTTACTTATTCAGATTATAAAAATATATTTCTACCATCCATATTACACTTTTATCACCATCTCTTCGCCGAACTAGTGCACCTATACAATTTGCCATTGTATTGGGTGTGTTGGGGACACAAGAGATTTCTTCTATTTGGTTGCAGGGTCGTTTGAGAGAGACCATCTTCATCCTATGCCTCCCATGGATTGATAAACCTTAGGTCATCCACTTGAGGGAAAATTGCTATTGTCCTACAAAACTCTACGCTTGGAGGCCCAACACGTGTCTACAAGAATAACGTTGCGTACTAGACATCAGTTGCTAGTAGTGTTGATTACTCCTTGTAGTTGATGCTAGTTGGTTTATTCAGTGGAAGATCATATGTTCAGATCCTTAATGATAATTAATACTCCTCTGGTTATGACCATGAATATGCTTTCTGAGTAGTTACGTTTGTTCCTGAGGACATGGGAAAAGTCATGTTATAAGTAATCATGTGAATTTGGTATTCGTTTGATATTTTGATGAGATGTACGTCGACTACATGACACTTCACCATTATTTGGGCCTAGGGGAAGGCATTGGGAAGTAATAAGTAGATGATGGTTGCTAGAGTGACAGAAGCTTAAACCCTAGTTTATGCGTTGCTTTGTAAGGGGCTGATTTGGATCCATATGTTTCATGCTATGGTTAGGTTTACCTTAATTCTTCTTTCGTAGTTGCGGATGCTTGCGAGAGGGGTTAATCATAAGTGGGAGTCTTGTCCAAGTAAGGGCAGCACCCAAGCACCGGTCCACCCACATATCAAATTATCAAAGTAACAAACGCGAATCATATGAGAATGATGAAAGCTAACTTGACAATAATTCCCATGTGTCCTCGGGAGCACTTTGCTTTATATAAGAGTTCGTCCAGGCTTGTCCTTTGCTATAAAAAGGATTGGGCCACCTTGCTGCACCTTAATTACTTTTATTGCCTATTACCCGTTATGATTTATCTCATCACAAAACCATCTGTTACCGATAATTTCAGTGCTTGCAGAGAATACCTTGCTGAAAACCACTTGTCATTTCCTTCTACTCCTCGTTGGGTTCGACACTCTTATTTATCGAAAGGACTACGATAGATCCCCTATACTTGTGGGTCATCAAACGTCACAACATAACTGGGTGATTATAAAGATGCTCCACAGGTATCTTCGAAGGTGTTTGTTGGGTTGGCATAGATCGAGATTAGGATTTGTCACTCCGAGTTTCGGAGGGGTATCTCTGGGCCCTCTTGGTAATACACATCATAAGAAGCCTTGCAAGCAAAGTGACTAATGAGTTAGTTGGAGGATGATGTATTAAGGAACGAGTAAAGAGACTTGCCGGTAACGAGATTGCACTAGGTATGAAGATACCGATGATCGAATCTCGGGCAAGTAACATACTGATGGACAAAGGGAATAACGTATGTTGTCATAACGGTTCGAGCAATAAAGATCTTCATAGAATATGTTGGAGCCAATATGAGCATCCTGGTTCCGCTATTGGTTATTGGCCGGAGAGGTGTCTCGGTCATGTCTACATAGTTCCGTACGGTCTGCACGCTTAACGTTTGATGACGATATAGTATTATATAAGCTATGTGATTTGGTGACCGAATGTTGTTCGGAGTCCCGGATGAGATCACGGACATGATGAGGAGTCTCTAAATGGTTGAGAGGTAAAGTTTGATATATAGGACGATGGTATTCGGACGCCGGAAGTGTTCCGGAGGGTATCAGGTACTTATCGGGTCACCAGAATGTGTTTCGGGTACCCCCAGCAATCCTATGGGCCATATGGGCCTTGTGAAGGAACACACCCGCCCACAAGGGGCTGGTGCGCCCTATAAGGCTATAGGAGGAGGAGAAGGAAAGGGGGGAAGGGAAAGGGAAGTGTGGATTAGGATTCCCACTTCCTTCCCCTCACCCCCCTTATTTGCTTCCCCTTCATGCATACATTGAAAGGGGGGCGCAAGGCAAGGCAGGGCCCCTAGGGGGCGGCGGCCAACCCTAGGGCGCCCCCTGGATGCCTCCCCTCCCCCTCCCACTGATACGTCTCCAACGTATCTATAATTTTTGATTGTTCCATGCTTTTATATTATCATTTTTGGATGTTTTATAATCATTTTATAGTCATTTTATATCATTTTGGTACTAACCTATTGACATAGTGCCAAGTGCTAGTTGCTGTTTTCTGCATGTTTTTTACATCGAAGGAAATCAATACCAAACTGAGTCCAAACGCAGTGGAACTTTTTGTGGATTTTTGGGCCGGAGAAGCGCCTGGGGTGCTCCGAGGGGAGCACAACCCACCAGTGTGCACCTGGAGGCCCAGGCGTGCCCTGGTGGGTTGTGGCCACCTTGGGTGCCCCCTGAACCGCCTCTTTGCTCTATAAATACCCCAATATTCCAGAAACCCTAGGGAATTCCACGAAAATCAATTCCAGCCGCCGCAAGTTCCAGAACCACCAGATCCAATATAGACACCATCACGGAGGGGTTCATTATGTCCATTGGTGCCTCTCCCATGATGCATGAGTAGTTCTTTGTAGGCCTACGGGACCGTAGTTAGTAGTTAGATGGCTTCCCCTCTCTCATTTGATTCTCAATACAATGGTCTCTTGGAGATCCATATGATGTAACTCTTTTTGCGGTGTGTTTGTTGGGTTTCGATGAACTTTGATTTTATGATCAGATCTATCTTTTTATCCATGAAAGTTATTTGAGTATTCTTTGATATCTTACATGCATGATTGCTTATAGCCTCATATTTCTTCTCCGGTATTTGGGTTTGTTTGACCAACTTGTTCTATTTATCTTGCAATGGGAAGAGCTGCTTTGTAGTGGGTTCGATCTTACGGTGCTTGATCCGAGTGACAGAAGGGGAACCGACACGTATGTATCGTTGCTACTAAGGATAAAACGATGGGGTCTATTTCTACATAAATAGATCTTGTCTACATCATGTCATCGCTCTTATTGCATTTCTCCGTTTCTCCATGAACTTAACACACTAGATGCATGTTGGATAGCGGTCGATGTGTGGAGTAATAGTAGTAGATGCAGGCAGGAGTCGGTCGACTAATCTTGGACGTGATACCTATATAATGATCATTGCCTCGATATCGTCATGATTATTTGAAGTTCTATCAATTGCCCAAAAGTAATTTGTTCACCCATCGTTCGCTATTTTTCTCGAGAGAAGCCATTAGTGAAACCTACGGCCCCCGGGTCTCTTATTTATTATATTTGCCTTTGCAATCTATTTCCCTTTGCTTTTATTTTCAGATCTATTAAATCAAAAATACAAAAATACCTTACTGCACTCTATTTTATTTGGCGTTCGATCTATCAATCAATTACAACTCTCTCACGCCCGTTTGCCTATCTCCGGCGCCATTGCCCGAAAGGGATTGACAACCCCTTTAACACGTTGGGTTGCGAGTATTTGTTATTTGTGTGCAGGTGTTGTTTACTTAGTGTTGCTTGGTTCTCACACTGGTTTGATAACCATGGTGTCATCATTGAGGGAAATATCTACCGTTGTTGTGCTGCATCATCCCTTCCTCTTCGGGGAAATACCGACATGGCTTCAAGCCGCATCACCCACCTATATATATATATATATATATATATATGTGTGTGTGTGTGTGTGTGTGTGGGGGGGGGGGGGGGGGGCTAGCACACCCCAAACTATTGCATGGCCTTGTGCGGCGCCCCCTCCACCGTTTACTCCCACGGTCATATCTTCGTATTGCTTAGGCGAAGCCCTGCATGGATCACTTCACCATCACCGTCACCACGCCGTCGTGCTGACAGAACTCATCTACTACCTCGACGCCTTACTGAATCAAGAAGACGAGGGACATAACCGAGCTGAACGTGTGCCGAACTCGGAGGTGCCGTACATTCGGTACTTGATAGGTCGGAGCTAGAAGAAGTTCGACTACATCAACCGCGTTGTCAAACACTTCTGCTTACGGTCTACGAGGGTACGTAGACACACTCTCCCCCTCTCGTTGCTATGCTTCTCCTAGATAGATCTTGCATGGGTGTAGGAATTTTTTTGAAATTGCATGGTACGTTGCCCAACACTTGTGCCCTTCTCCGTTGCGATCCCTACCACCGATAAATCCTTACGGGTAACTACCTACATTGTTGTACATACCTTCATCCCCCATTGCTCTTGTTATTACAAGATGTCCTGAAATACTCTCCGATGTTCTTTGAATCCTTTATGCTTACTGCCCTACAGTTCCTTGCTGCATGAATACCCTATGAATAATTCCTCACACTTTTCGAGGATTTGTTCATTCCTAGTTGATCAAGTGATTCACAATATACTTTGAAGCAACATACGATCTTCCGATAATCCTCTCCAACTATTGCTCTGCTAATACTTATCTGCTTGCACTATGGTTACTTCCAGATGTCTAGCAATACTCATTAGCATCCTTTGTCATCGTAATTTCGAGAATTTGATTTGATTCGTTCGTAAATGCTCGTGACCATCATTCCTATTTAAAATTCTTGGTTCGGACGTCACTCTGGACATGAGCTGGTGTTCGGTGAATCAAGCCTTGATTGATTGTCATTATGAGTCTATTCAACTTATCCATCCTTAATCAGAGCATTTGCTTCTGATCCCTTGATTTGGAAATCATAATTACGTTGCATTTGAGCTTTGAATTAGTTAGTTGTTTCTATAACCTGTTCTCCTTGCATTCTTTCTTCTTCTGGTTGAGTACCAATACTCACATCAGATCCATTGTGGACCACCAGATCCTTTGTTGGGTTTTATCCAACAAAGTCCTTCATATTCAGTAACCTTGTGAGCCTTTCCTCGGATACATAATGCCTTTGGTAAATTGTATCCCCCGCTCTTGTCAACCATGCTCTGCTTCCCGGCTTGAGTTATTTACTTGTGAAGTTTGTGGTATATGTTCCTATGGGTTGAATCTGTGTCTTCCCTAAATCCGTGTGAACTCGAAAGTTACGCGGGTTATACTCTACTGGCATTTTGTCAGATAAATTTTCAACACTACAACTTCTTCGAATGCGAGAAGTGAATGGAAAGTTGTGCATTAGAGAAGTGGGATTCGACCTTGGACCTTTGCGTTCATGCCCATGGACCCAATGTGGAACTTATTATGGAAGCTTCTTGTAATAATAATAATCCCCTTGTGATAAATTCATCTTGTATCTATGTTTGGTCCTTCGCAACCGTGGTTCCGATCATGATTGTTCTTCTTGGATTCCATTTCTCGGACAAGTTGAAGTACTTGTCTTCTGCAACTGTTTTCACCTGTCCAACCTCTATCATGTATGATTGAATCGGGGGCGTCACAACAGACCTACGGGTCCATAACTAGTAGCTAGATGGCTTCTTCTCTCTCTATTCTCCTCGATGTTCTTGGAGATCTATTCGATGTAATACTTTTTTTGGGGTGTGTTCGCCGAGATCCGATGAATTGTGGATTTATGATCAGCTTATCTATGAATATTATTTCTATCTTCGCTGAATTCTTTTATGCATGATTTGATATCTTTGTAATTCTCTCCAAACTATCGGTTTGGTTTGGCCAACTAGATTAGTTTTTCTTGCAATGGGAGAAGTGCTTAGCTTTGGGTTCAATCTTGCGGTGTCCTTTTCCAGTGATAGTAGGGGCAACAAGGCACATATTGTATTGTCATCATATTGCTTGAGTTAATTCCTCTACATCATGTCATCTTACTTAATGCGTTAATCCATTCTTTATGAATTTAATACTCTAGATGCATGCCGGATAGCGGTCGATATGTGGAGTAATAGTAGTAGATGCAGAATCGTTTCGGTCTACTTAACACGAACGTGATGCATATATTTCATAATCATTGCCTTAAATATCATCATAACGTTGTGCTTTTCTATTAGTTGCTCGATAGTAATTTGTTCACCCACCGTATTATTTGCTATCATGAGAGAAGCCTCTAGTGAAACCTATGGCCCACGGGTCTATTTTTCATCATATAAGTTGTCGATCTACTATTTTGCAATATTTTACTTTCCGATCTATAAACCAAAAATACCAAAAATATTTACTTTATCGTTTGTTACTTTTATCTATCTCTATCAGATCTCACTTTTGCAAGTAACAATGAAGGGATTGACAACCCCTTTATCGCGTTGGGTGCAAGTCATTTGATTGTTTGTGCAGGTATTCGATGATTTGTGCGTTGTCTTCTACTGGATTGATACCTTGGTTCTCAAACTGAGGGAAATACTTATCTCTACTTTGCTGCATCACCCTTTTCCTCTTGAAGGAAAAAACCAACGCAAGTGATGTTTGTGCAGAGGCAGAGCGCCGCCAGGCCGTCTTAGTGGACGCTACTTCTTTTGCTTTCCCGTAGCCCTAGTCTGTTTTTTGTTGGGTTCCCCCTGGCCTGCGTGCCTTATTGCCGGTTGTGGCCATTTTATTTATTAACTTTGGTGCTGATACTTGGTGTGTACTAGTTGGTTGATTGGTTGTTACTATCGCTGCTTGGTGGCTTTATTAATTTAAAGTTGGGCCTCGGCCTTTTCTCTTAATAGCATGCTAGCTGAGTTGACATGTGTGCATGTCAAGATAAATAGAGTAGTGAGGACGACTCTCTCCCCGAGCGTTTCCGTGGTTAACAAAGTCCATATCTGGTGATACGGCCGATGAGGTGATACGCTGATCCTGTACCCGTACCATGTTGGGCGTGCGATCAGGACTAGACGGACAGGATTGAGTGGCCTCCTTCCCTTTGGAAATTATTCATAGTACACCCTAGGTTATTCCCTAATGGAGCAGCAAGTACATATCGGTCATGTTCGCCTCTGTACTCGATCCTTCTCGTTCCCCTAGCGCTGCCGTGCATCCAGCAGCCATCGGCCACCTTGACGGCATGCCCCATCCACTCTTGGTAACCCAAATCATACACACCCTATTTAGCTCCAGCGCGCGTGCCGAACCCATTGCTTAGATCGGATCCAAACTCTCAGTACGATGGGGTTGGACACAAATCTCTCCCCACCGCCGCTGGAGCCGGAGACCCTATGCCGCGAGGATCAGGTAAGGAGCAGTGCCTTCTTCGCTGTGGCCGTTTACGTTGCCCTATTTCTTGATTTTGCTTTGATTTTAGGACTGGATGCCGGTGTTGGGGGAGTCGGTGTCGTTCGGGCGATTCCTCTCCGAGATGCTGGAGTGGGGTGCCATGGCACAAGCACCTGCTATGAAGCCGGCTACCATGGGGCATGTCCAAGACAAGTTCTCTGTGCCGGTCGCAGCGGGCGGTACTCAATCGGCCTCCTCCGACTGTGGTGATATGTGCATTCACAGTTCTCGACCAACCCACAGTTGTACTCCATGCTTAGTGGCGGCCCATTCCTCAGGAGGTGTAGCACATATGGGAGGTTCTGAGCTCTATCTGGTTAGTTCATCCTCGAATTCATAGTGATTGTCCAAATTTCTAGTTTTCAGAATATATAAGATTGTTCTATGAATTTTTGCCACAATGTAGCCCTTAATGAGTTTTGCAAAAAAATGTAGCCCTTAATGAGTGAGTGGAAGCCTGCCATGAAAGATTCTGAAAAATTCTTTATCTTCTAATGAATTTTTAGTAGGAAATAAGTTTGAACGGATATAGACACACAAGGATGCGCTGCTTTGTTTGGCAAATTCCTTCGGTGAGTCATGGGTCAGTTTTCGACAGGCGAGTGTCACAATTTTTCGTTTCAGCTAGTTAAGCCAAAAAAATCTTTATTATTGCGGTTCACTTGCGATACATAAGGCATTGCTATTTGAAAGGTGCATAAGCTTCCACACCAACAGTCAATGCAAACAACCAGAATCATGCATTCATGTGTCAAAACATTTTCTGCATTCGAAAATAGTATGGGGGCATGTGACCTTTTCTTTTTAGCGGAAAGATACTTTGACTTTTTGTCATTTGATAAATATTATGTATAAATAAGATGTCAGCACTGTCTAGATTTCTGAACAAGAGTGTGATGTTTTGGAGGGTGAGTAACAAACATTTCATACTTGCCACACTGAACTCAATAGACGTCCACTGCTATTATGTTGCCTATGCACATGCGAGTAGTGTTGTTCTATTATCCAAGTTCTTGCCATTTCAAATTTATATGCTATTGCTGCATGTAGCTTAAGATGCTTGTTATAGCTAATGTCTAGATACTTATTTTCATATATCATTTGCAACAATGAGTCCATGCTGGAGCCGATGGAGAGCATTGCTTAGAGCGTAGGATCTACTGCTCCAGTTGCGCTGGAAGATGATGCCAATAGCAGTTTCACGGTACATGGTTGTGTCAATTAAATATTGTATGTTGTATCATATCATATCATGTATTTATTTTTTATTTCTTTGAAAGGGCGCAAAGGAGTTGGTTTCCGGCAGTGGAGATAGTTACGGTACACCAAGGAAAACAAGTAGCATGCCGATCCGTGTAAGTATATTCAATGTTCAGTATAGAAGTACCAACATTTAGCTTACAAATTATAATTTTACTTAATGGTCCAAGGTTCAACATATGAGCCTGAGTGTGATGAAAGCTTACAGCCCAGAATTGGCATGGTGTTCGGTAAATGGGAGCATGGTGAGGTGTTCTACACACGTTATGCTCATGAGGTTGGGTTTTCAGTTCGCAGATTTACACAACATAAGGGGGATGGTGGTATACCAGTGTGGAAGCGTTTTGTTTGTGCAAGGCAAGGAAGCAGAGAGGATAAAAATGTATTGAACGATCATGTGAAGAGGAGGAAAGTGAAGCTAACTAGGTGTGGTTGTGAGGCCATGATTAGCTTGAAGGGAAGAGATGATGCAAAGTATGAGGTCCTCCGATTCGTCAGTCGGCACACGCATCAACTTGTCTCACCAAATAAGAAACAATTCATTATATCTAACAGGGAAGTCAGTAGTGAATTGAGGAGCACCTTCTTGACATGTCGCAAAGCATTGATGGGCCCTTGCCAAACATATCACTTCATGACTGCACAAAAGGGTGGGCAAGCGAATCTTGGACGCACCAAGCGTGATTTACAGAATTATTGTCGTGATATCAATGAGATAATTAAAGATGCAGATGCACAAACAATCATTGATGCTATGAAAAGTAAGCAAAGGATCAATCCAAGTTTCTTCTTTGATTATGAACTAGATGATGAGAACAAGTTAACACATGTTTTCTGGGCTGACGGTACTTGTAGAAAGAATTATGCACTATTTGTGATGTAATGTCCTTCAATTCCACTTACAGAACTAATCAGTACAACCTAGTATTTTCTGCTTTCACTAGGGTGAACCATCACAAGGCATGTGTTACATTTGGTGCTGCGTTTGTATGCCATGAAAAGGTTTGGTCGTACAGATGGTTATTCCATACCTTTCTAAAGGCAATGGGAGGGGTTGCACCTAAACTTACCATTACTGATGAGGACCAAAGCATGAAAGCTGCAATCAAAGATGTATTTCCTCAAACTGTTCATAGACTTTGCATGTGGCATATTCTCTATAAACTACGGCAGAATGTTGGTCATGATTTATTCAATGATGAAGATTTCCGTAGGCGATTTAGTGCATGTTTCTGGGGTTCGGAGACTCCAATATAATTTGAGGAGAAGTGGTCATCGGTAATTTCACATTATGGATTAGAAAAGACCACATGGTTGGCTGGCAAGTTCGAGATTCGTCACTCATGGATACCTGCATACTTCAAAGGTGTATTTCTTGGTGGGTTATTGCGGACTACATCGAGATTCGAGAGTGAGAATGCGTTCTTTGGTCACTTTCTCAACCATCGACTCTCTCTGCTTGAGTTTTGGATAAGATTTGAAACTGCCATTGAAGAACAACGACAAAAGGAATTGGAGGATGACAATAGCACGATTCATACACTTCCGCTACTTGAGACTACGTGGAGCATTGAGAGTCATGCTAGGCATGTTTATACTCATACCATATTCCTACTATTTCAAAATGAGGTGATTGCCGCAAGGGACAGACGTGATGTACTGTCAATAGAACAAGTTGGTGAGGTACAAACCACATGTATTTCAGACTTAAGTGGCAAAGTTAGAGAGGTGCTCTACACCACCACGACCAAGGCTGCACATTGCTCCTGTAAATTGTTTGAATCTATTGGTATACCTTGTTCTCACATTATCATTGTCCTCAAGAGAGAGAAATTCAAGGAGATCCCAAGTCATTATGTTCTTGACAGGTGGATGAAAGTTGCTAAAAAGAGGGTGGTACTTGACTCAAATGGAAATGTCCTTGAAGGGACAACTAAATATCTTCCACCCGCCATCAATCGGTTGTACTTTGATACATGCACTAAATTCAATATGGGCATGATGGCTGCCAAGAATTGTGAGGAGAAGATGCAATATTTGCATAAGGGTATTGCTGATGTTGTTGACCATGTTTTGCATATGGGATCAAGCAACAACCAGACAAAGATCCAGGAATTCGAGTCATTTATTGGGGTATCAATTCCAAGTGAGATCAATATTCACCCACCAACTATAGCATGCACAAAAGGAGGTGGCACAAAGATGAAGCAGGGTTCTCAGCCAACAACAAGTGGACAGAAGAAAAAGAGGTGACTATTACTCAATTGGTTGTGAGCATGGCATGGTCTCCCTGGTTTTATATAGATGAATTTTTACATGGTCTTGTTGGTCGAGAAACAACAAAACCGACGAGGAGAATTAGATGGTGGAACAGACATGCAGGTTATCTGGCATCACAAAGTGTTTACATATTTCTCATATTTAATGTTGTACAATTTTTTGATAAGTTTTCTTAGGCTGTTGAATTCTTGATTTTATCATGTAGGTGTGCATGTGTGCCCTCCACAAAATGGCATACAACAGGGATATGGAATGACTAAGTGATCTGTAGTAAATCAATTCCGTTTAGGATATGGTGGACCTTTATTTGTCAAAATGCTTATGTTCCAGCGATATTTTGATGACGTACTAGCAATGGATGGCGTACAGAACGCAAACTCCATGGCTCGTAGCTCTCAAGTTTGTTAGTTGTTAGGCTGCTAATGGCCACTACCAACTTAGTGGTCCATTCTAGTACTGGGCATTGTGCTCAGACTGTAATTAGCCTTGGTTTGTAGCTCATTATGTACTAGATCCATGGTCTATTTTGGTTCTAATTCTGTATTTATGCTTAGACCGTAGTTCTTGTACTAGCTGAATCTGTGATTAGCCTTGATGGCCATAATTCAGCTGGATCTAGTATGTTGGTACTGGTGCTAGTGTTTAGCATGTAAATGATCTAATTATCTATGGAAGTTTCGGTTCCATTGACCTAATTCTATTTCCAATATGTTTTTTTATTTTTCTGGTTTTAAAAATGCAGGCTCAGATGGAGATCGACATACCGTGCTTAGGTCCAGAAAAACAGCTGTCTGTCTAAGGAAATTTTTGCAAAGACATGATACTTTCTAGGGGCAAGATGCAAATGTTCCAATGGGCCATGTGTAAATGCATCAGTGATTTGATCCTGCCCCTTTATTTCAAATCTGACGCACCAGGCAGCCCTGTATCAGGGTATCATCCAATGGATGGTAGCACTGGATATTTTCCCAACTTTGTTAAACAATGCGTAAGTAGTTGACCATAAGATCTAAATCTGATGAATAGAAAGTATAACCTTGAAAATCAATAAAAAACATGTCTAATTAATAGAATAAAAAACTTCTGAATAACAGTTAAAAATGTCATTTCGAAAAAAAAGTGAAGGATGACTAACATGAGTATATGATGTGGCAGCGTTACATGCATAAACTAATGCAAACATAATTGTAATTTATAAGTTAAATGCATGACTCGCTTATGTGGAAGATTTTGCATGGTTCGAGAGAAGACTTAAATGCATTGCTTAGTGAAATATTGAGGTGGACACTTTGCATGTTGAAAGAATTGTGACCAAGTTCTTAAGAATATAAGATACTTTGTAAGTCGGCATATTGTTTGCGTTCGGTAGAAGATCCGAATGCAAGGTTGGGAACCTTTCGTCCTGGTGACCATTAAAAAAATCTTCTCTTACTTGCCACACTAACAAAATGGATACTCTCACAGCTATTAGAAAACACTAACTATACCATTGTATTCTAGAAGAGTGCCGAGATTATTCAACACTACTATACAACCACCAAACCCAAGTCATCTTGTGTTGTCGCCTCGAATTTCTAAGACGGCTCGTCCATAGTTCATTGCCTTCAAAATGACGATCACAAGCCATATGCCTAATAGGTTTGCAGGCCTTACCCGGATCACTCAGCAAGGATAAAGCATAATTGTCACACGCGAGGTTCGTGAGACACGTCTGAGCGTCTCGTGGGGTCACCAAACTCTAAATGATAACATTGATGCCTCCCACATTGAAACAAACAAGATGAACAATTGTTATTTCCATAAGTTGTTTGCAGACATGACCATGCTATGCTTTATCTTGTAATACCATGTTGCCATGATGATTTATGGCAATGTTCTTTGTTTTAAGAGATTCACGAGGAAAACTTGTTCTTTCCATAGGATTTCTCATCAACTTCATACTGCTTTGGACATGCCATGTCACGGATGTCTCTTCTTTTTTCTTAGAAAAACACCTCATATATTAATTACTAAAAATATTCTTACAATCGTTTGTAACATAAGTCACCACGTATGATGGAACGCTACTCAAAATTATACCATCAGAATGAATATCAAAAGTAAAGTTAGCAATCTCTTGAGCCCCCGTGGTTGCCCGTCGTTTAATTTTAATAAGATTAAAAGTGTGTAAGAGCTTAGTGATGCCAAGCGCTTCTTTCTTCAAATCAAGTTTCACCTAAGTACCTCCACTTCCACGTCCAAGTCCTGTGATCGGATCTAGCAATCTGCCACACGATGTTCCTCTCCATAAGTATGGATACCTTAATGGCATTACACATGCGACACTTGGACGGTTAGGATCCGTTAGGAATTAGTTCATGGGAATCATGAGGTGATAGTATAATTACACTGCTCTAATGCGTCGCACCAAACCTACTTGCGCTGTGGGACTGTACATTTAGTGATAAACCGGTGATCTATATAGAGGGTTTTTAGGTCGATTCTTTGGGCAGGACATGTTCCTTGTCATGTTGCTCACTTTTCTCACGCGTGCACGAGTGTTGGTACGGTACTGTAAATTAACAATGGTCACGTCCAAGTGCCAAAAACTCAACCTCATGAGTCATGATACAAAATACAACTTCATTTTATCTGATTAATCATAGGGAAGGGAAACAAAAGATTGGGACATCAATTGTACCAAGAAATAAACAAACGGCGTTTAAAAATGCAGACAAGACAACATCACGATACTCAGTCGAGACGACTTTTAGTTTTAGTGGCGTGGTGGGCACCGGAAATCGGTGGGGCAGACCTTGCCGCAGTTGTTGAGGATGAGGCGGAGGTTGACGGGGAGGTGGAGGTTGAGGCCGAGCACGTTGGCATCGATGTTTGCGCAGAGGCAGAGCGCCGCGTCCAAGCCGACGAGCCCGTCGAGGAGCGAGCAGCAAGGCTCATGGCGCGGCACGTTCACCTTGAGCTTGAGCAGGCCCAGCACGTCCACGCACGCCTTCAGCTTCAGCCCGTCCTTGGGGCACGACCCCTCGTAGCCGCCGTGGGCGCTCGCCGAGGCCACGATCATGAGCCCGACGGCCATGAGGGCGAGTGGTATTTATAGATGGAGATTATGTATGATATGAGGCTGCTCATCACCTCCAATGGGAAAGCGGTGTGAGATGAGATGGTGTGCCGCGCATGTGGTTCCGAGCTGGCCAGTCAGGGATCATTGCCTCCCTCGATTTGGACTCGTATGCACAAATGCATCCGTGACTCCTTCGAATGTGTTTATATTCCGACTGCATGTTTCGTCCAGTTCATGTATTTGTTTGCTTACTGGATTAAGCATGTGGCATCATCCTTCGCAAAAAAAAAAAAGCATGTGGCATCATCGGTCGGCATGCAGTTTGTGGTGACTGCGTAAATTTGGCGATCCAAGCAGAGAGTTGGTTCAGAATTCAGATGATACCCCGCACGTGGTTGCGGGAATATTTTGCAATATATTTCAATGTGATTCGTTGTATAAACATGAATATTTGAAGTAATAATATAAAAGTCTAAAAATAGAGTGCATATAATTTATTATGTTCGATTACTATATAGTTGTGAAATGTTTATTAAATATATATGGCATAATAGAACGAATATTCTCATGTATGTTTGCATGTTGAGATGGGTCATTTTTTTCATGAATGCCATGATGAAGTGGCATGCTTGCATGTTGAGAGACATATGATAGTGGGGGTGGGCCTTTATCATGCATGTTGTGCGATGATGTGGCATGCTTGCATGTTGAGAGAAATAATTAATGAGGGGATCAATCTCATCAAAGCAACTACAGTCGGGCCGCCTCAAGCCCCCTTCAAACATCCGGATGGACGGTCCGGTCACTGACCGGTCAAGAAAATGTGATCCAGACGAGCGTCTCAAATGAGCCTCAAACGCCTAGGGCTGACCGGCACCCTTCATATCCAGCCAAAATTTGGGGCGGATATGGGGTGGCCAGGGCGCGTCCTCCACGTCGGACTGACGTTGGTGTCCCACAGGAAAACACCCGAAAACCCGACGGTCCGACGGGCATATCCTCCAGTGAGGTGTGTGATGTCTACTACGCAACTTTATTCCTATAGACTCGTGTTGGGCCTCCAAGCGCAGAGTTTTGTAGGATAGTAGTAATTTTCCCTCAAGTGGATGACCTAAGGTTTATCAATCCGTGGTAGGTGTAGGATGAAGATGGTTTCTTTCAAGCAACCCTGCAACCAAATACAAGGAATCTCTTGTGTCTCCAACACACCCAATACAATGACAAATTGTATAGGTGCACTATTTCGGCGAAGAGACGGTGATAAAAGTGTAATATGGATGGTAGAAATATATTTTTATAATCTTAAAAAAATAAAAACAGCAAGGTAACAAATAGTAAACGGGCACAAAAACGGTATTGCAATGCTTGAAAACAAGGCCTAGGGTCCGTACTTTCACTAGTGCAACCTCTCAACAATGCTAAGATAGTTGGATCATATGATTATCCATCAAAGTGCAATAAAGAATCACTCACGAGTTCATATTAACGGAGAAAAAAATAGAAATTGTTTGTAGGGTACGAAACCACCTCAAAGCTATTCTTTTCGTTCGATCTATTCAAGTGTTCGTACTAAAATAACACAAAGCTATTTTTTCCGTTCGATCTATCCTAGAGTTCGTACTAAAATAACACCAAAGCAAATTCATATTCATAATACTCAATCCACACAAAGAACTACAAAGAGACCCCAAAGTTTCTATCGGAGAAAAGATAAATAAAACGTGCATAAACCCCTATGCATAGATTACCCAACGTCACCCCGGGAATCCGCAAGTTGAGTGCCATAACATATATCAAATGAATCAATACGATACCCCATTGTCACCTCAAGTATTCATACCGCAAGACATACATCATGTGTTCTAATATCTGGATATTCAATCCGACAAGACAAAACTTCAAAGGGTAAAGATTCAATTCATCACAAGTAGAGTATAAAGGAGAGAAACATCATATGATCCATCTATATTAACAAAGCCCATGATATAGATCACGAGAGAGAGAGAGAGAGAGAGAGAGAGAGAGAGAGAGATTAAACACATAGCTACTGGTACAAACCCTCAGCCCCGAGGGTGGACTACTCCCTCCTCATCGTGGTGGCCGCCGGGATGATGAAGATGGCCACAGGAGATGATTTCCCCCTCCGGCAGGGTGCCAGAATGGGGTCTAGATTGGTTTTCGGTGGCTACAGAGCCTTGCGGCGTGGAACTTCTGATCTAGGTTAATCCTGAAGGGTTTTGGAATATTTGTGAATTTATAGGGTAAAGAGGGGGTGCGGGAGGCCACCGAGGTGGGCAGAACCCACCTGGGCGCGCCTGGGCCCCCAGGCGCTCCCTGGTGGGTTGTGCCCCCCTCGGGGCACCCCCAGGTGCTGCTTTGGCCCATCTTGGGTGTTCTGGTCCGTAAAAAATCTCCAGCAAGTTTCACGGTGTTTGGACTCCGTTTGATATTGATTTCCTGTGATGTAAAAAACAAGCAAAAAAACAGCAACTGGCACTGGGCACTGGGGCAATAGGTTAGTCCAAAAAAATAATATTAAGTTACTATAAAATGATTGTAAAACATCCAAGAATGATAAAATAACAGCACAAATACTTCATAAATTATAGATACGCTGGAGACGTATCTGTCTGAACGCCGCATGGCACCGCTCCGGCTCACCACCCGAGGGCCAAAGTCTGGCTATTTAAACCGGACGGCGTCCCCCAGCCCTAGCCACATTCACCTCCTCCCTCTCTACGCCGCTAGCCCGAGCCCATCCACCTCCCTCCTGCTCCGCCTCACTCTTCCCACGCCATCTTGCTTCGCCATGGCCCAACAAAAGAAGACGACATATGCCCATGCTAACGTCGGAGCGCCGGTTCCAGACTGAGGAGGAGATCCGTGCTAGGCGCGCCGACTGCGATCCAGAGTCGCCGGAGTCGGAGGAGCAGCTGCCGGAGCTGGAGCAACAACCAGTTCCTATGGAGGCGGCGTATCCGGAGGAGGACGACGCGGAGCAGCCGAAGAAGGAGCTGGTATTACCCGATATTCACCAAAACCCCTCTGATGACTCCGAAACGCTTCCGGGACCTCTTGAAACTATTCTGGATATTAATGAAACAATTTCACAAATATATTCTCATCACTCCTGCACTATTAACACTCAGCAGATCATGATTACCTTAAGCTTGTGACCCCATAGGTTCGGTAAATCATAGACATGAACAAAACCCCTTTGTTCAATGAGCGATAGCGAAACTGTGGACATCCATATCGGTCCCTCTGGTTACAAGAATGATATTCGGGTCAACCTTTGGTTATCATGTGGTGTTCCCTTTGCTTTGTGATACTTTACAAAACCCAATGTGCATTAGTATCCTCCCGAGTCATCACCATGCTCACTATACCGTTCCTCCTGTTATCGGTTATGTTCTTCTTTCTCGTTAACGTGTTCCGGCATCCCTGTGACATAGTCACCTGTGTCTAGACAAAAAATGATGGATGAAGTCACACCGAGAGGGCCCTAAGAATATCTCTCCATCATCGGAGGAGCAAATCCAATTCTCGAGCTATCTGGTCACTTGTCAAACTTTCCGATGAGCCTGAAAGTTGTCGTTATGATCACCTTGGTACATATGACGTTTGAGCAACCCCAAAGCCCACAGTCTGGTAGGAAGTGACCGAGGCACTCTCATGGTCTGAAGAAATAAAACACATGCTAACACTCTGTGTTATAACACATGATTTCAGACGATATAATCACAAAGTATAAAAGACAAGTTTGGGTCGATTCAATATAATCATTCTTCTAACGTCATACCCTTAATGTTGTTTTAGGACTATTGTTATACTTAACAACATCCTAAGATCTGGAAAACATGATCACCAACAACACTTGGGCTAGTCTTAGTGGCGAGACTGGGAACCTATTGTTTAACCATTTATCATTTCACACGCGCATATGAGTTTTCCATTGAATCGCATATTCCAGGATCGTAACAGTTATAGCATGAAATATATACTCTTATTTATGAATAATGGAAATATAATAATACAATATTATTTCCTATAGTGCATATTTCCAACACAAAGCACATAAGAAGAAGATTAAAATCTGCAAGCAAATCAAAAAAACTCTGGAGTGATAGAGTTTGATTACATCCAAACGGCTAAGAATCTCGCGGATCCCTTCACGAGAGGGCTATCATGGATTGTGATAGAAAATTCATTGAGGGAGATGGGCATGAGATCCACGTAAGTTGCCATGGGGGAAGCAAACCTTTGTGTTCGGAGGTGCTGTGAATTAGGACCTGGGAAAACCATCCAGCGGTCAACTAAGGAGAGTATTCTTAATTAACCTACTCCATTCGAGATGCAATAATACTCTCATAATCAGTAAGCAAAAAGACTTTTGTCTTAATGTGTTCCAAAGCTTATGTAAGCAAGATGCTATCCTACAGAGCATTCTTTGGAGGAACACACCTATGTGAGCCCGACTACTGGTCACGGTCTATGGGATTGGGTAATATCTAGGAGGCTCATGAGAATGTAAGGAATATGACTAATAAGGTCCACATTTGGGGTTTAGCCTTCGGCAACCACATATCAGCTGACAATAAGTGAAACTTCTACACGGCAAACTAACAATTCAAGGCATAGTCCATTGTTCAGTTGTGAATAAGTCTAATCTTGTTGCTCTAGGTGGAAGTTCAACATAACAGTCTCCACTGAATATTCTGGTATATCAAACATTGTTTGAAATAGTTGACAAACTTATGTGCCTCGAGATCTGGTGCCTTTTTTTATAAAAGCACAAACATTTTTTGAAATTTGTGAACAATTTTTTAAAATGGGAACATGCTTTGAACATTCAAATTTTTTTTAGAAAATGTGCATTATTTAGAACACAAACATTATTTTGAATTGCGAATATTTCACTAAAACAATAATATTTTTCAATTTTGGAGCATTTTTAAAATGTAATTTTCCTTTTAGAAATCATGAACAATTTTGAAAAACATAAATATTTTATTAAAAATGGGATTTTTTAATTTCCAAACATTTTTCAAAACAGGAACAATGTTTTTTTAAAAATAAAAAAATTAAACAATTTTTTTTGGAAAGTTTGAATTTACGGAAAAGTAAAAAACACTTGGAATGGCAAAAAGAAACAGGAAAGAAAGAAGGGAACAGAAAAAGAAAAATAGAAATAGAACACTGGTACGTCTCCAACTTATCTATATTTTTTTATTCTTCCATGCTCTTTTATTATCAATCTTGGATGTTTTATAATCATTTTATATCATTTTTTGGTACTAACCAACTGACATAGTGCCAAGTGCAAGTTGCCACGCCCTGGTGGGTTGTGCCCACCTCGGGTGCCCCCCGGACCGACTCTTTGCTCTATAAATACCACAATATTCCAGAAACCCTAGAACAAGCGTCAAAATATTCATCCAGCCGCCGCAGAGTCCAGAACCACCAGATCCAATCTAGACACCATCACGGAGGGGTTCACCACTTCCATTGGTGCCTCTCCGATGATGCGTGAGTAGTTCTTTGTAGACCTTCGGGTCCATAGTTAGTAGCTAGATGGCTTTCTCTCTCTCTCTCTCTCTCTTTCTCTCTCTCTCTCTCTCTCTCTCTCTCGCTGAATTTTCAATATAATGGTCTCTTGGAGATCCATATGATGTAACTCCTTTGCGGTGTGTTTGTTGGAATCTGATGAACTTCGAGTTTATGATCAGTCATATCTTTTTATATCCATGAAAGTTATTTGAGTTTCTTTGATCTCTTATATGCATGATCTTATAGCCTCGTATTTCTTCTCTGATATTTGGGTTTTGTTTGGCCAACTTGATCTATTTATCTTGCAATGGGAAGAGGTGCCCGGTAGTGGGTTCGATCTTATGGTGCTCGATCCCAGTGACAAAAGGGGAAATGACACGTATTTATCATTGCTACTAAGGATAAAGAGACGGGATCTATATCTACCGCCATATAGATAAACAGATCTTATCTACATCATGTCATCGTTCTTATTGCATTACTCCGTTTTTACATGAAGTTAATACACTAGATGCATGCTGGATAGCGGTCGATGTGTGGAGTAATAATAGTAGATGCATGCAAGAGTCGGTCTACTAATCTTGGACGTGATGCCTATGTAATGGTCATTGCATGGATATCATCATAATTATTTGAAGTTCTATAAATTTCCCAACAGTAGTTTGTTTACCCACTGTTTGCTATTTTTCTCGACAGAAGCCACTAGTGAAACCTACGCCCCCCGGGTCTTCTTCCTCATATATTTGCCTTGCAATCTACTTTTCCTTTGCATTTTTATTCAGATCTATTAAACCAAAAAATACAAAAATACCTTGTTGCGTTTTATCTTTATTTATTTTATTTGGCGTTCGATCTATCAATCTACTACAATTTACCTCACGTCCGCTTGCCAATTTCTGGCGCCGTTACCCGAAAGGGATTGACAACCCCTTTAACACGTCGGGTTGCGAGGTGTTGTTATTTGTGTGCAGGTGTTGTTTACATTATGTTTCTTTGTTCTCCTAACGGTTCGATACATTGGTTTCATAACTGTGGGAAATACTCTACCGTCACTGTACTACATCATCCCGAAGCTTCGACTATTTGCCGAAAAAAGAAAAACGGGCCGCCCCATTCTTGGGCGGACTGTGCAAAGCTTCGACTATTTGCCGACACGTGCGACACATTATGTTTACCCAGCTGCGTGTACAGGAAAAAGTTTTTTTCGAAGATCTGCTTCGGGGTGATAGCCCTTGGTCTTACATCTGGTTGTACTATCCAATTGGCGATTCCTTCTTGATGGCATTGTCTTAGAGCTCTGTGCCCTTCATTTGCCTAGGTTTTATTGTACATTTTGTGGGTGCTATCACGAGGCATGTCCTATGTAAATGACATATAATTTTTTTCATTTTCCTCTTTGTAAGCTGATTTCTTCGGCACCATAAATATTTAATAATATATGACTGTGTGCATCACTCGGAGGACAAGGGCCTTCACCCCTTTAAAAAGACATTTCCAGTTATTCATTTTCTTCTCTTTTGTTCGCGAGCTACATGCATATGCCCCCTATCAGGGTGCCAGCAGCAACAATCTTCACCTTCACGCTCATGTATTGCTGGAATATATGGACACACAGTAATGGCATGACGTTCTGGGAGAACCCCGTGCCTCGAGCGCCTGCTTGGCATGTGCAGGGAGGACACTGTTATTTGGCGCGCTCGCATCCATGTCGAAGAGCAACATGAGACAGATGCAAGGCCGCCCCTTCTTCAGTATTGGAGTAGTCCCATCATGTAATCCCCTCTGTCGTTATGCATGCATTTCTAACTAGTGTAACCCTCTGTAAATCGGCCTACTGTTTGCAACCGGTAGACAAAGTGAATTCAAGTATTCAGGTGCGGTACCTCTTGGCCGCCTTGACCATTAAAAAAGCCTTCGCTTTTTTTCCACACTTACAAAATGGATACTCTTATAGTTATTAGAAAATACTAACTATATCACTAGATTCTAAAAGAGTGATGAGATTTTTCAACACTAGTATACAACCAACAAACCCAAGTCATCTTGTGTTGTTGCCTCCAATTTTCAAGTCGTCTCGTCCATAGTTCATTGCCTTGAAAATGATGAACACGAGCCATATGCCCAATATGTTTGCAGGCCTTACCTGGATCACCCGACGAGGATAAAGCATAATCCTCACACAAGAGGTTCGCGAGACACGTATGAGCGTCTTCTTTGGTCACAAAAGTTTAGTTGATGCCTCACGCTTTGAAACAAACGAGATGAACAACTGTTCTTTCCAGGAGTTCCTTGCAGGCATGACCATGCTATGCTTTATCTTGTAATAACCATGTTGCCATGATGATTTATGGCATTGTTCATTTTGTTGGGAGACTCAGAGGAAAACTTGCTCTTCCCATAGGATTTCTCACCAACTTCATACTACTTTGGACATGCCATGACATGGATGTTGTCATTTTTTTCTTGAAAATACACACCATTTATTAAGTACTAACAATATTCATAAGATCGTTTGTAGCATAAGCCACCACGTATGGTGCTACACTACTCAAAATTATACCATTATAATGAATATCAAGATAAACTTAGTAATATCTTGAGCCACCATGGTGCCCGTCGTTTAATTTTAACAAGATTAAAATTTTAACTTTCTAAGAGGATAGATGCCAAGAGCTTCTTTCTTCGAATCAAGGAGGGCTGGCCGATCAGAAGTATCATTAGAGAGAAGATCGTACACAAAAGAGCAATCAGTTTCCATGATAATTGGGTGATGGAGTGTAATTGCGATGTAAAGTCATAATTATTTGAAGTTCTATCAATTGCCCAACAGTAATTTTTTTACCCACCGTTTGCTATTTTTCTCGAGAGAAGCCACTAGTGAAACCTACGGCCCCCGGGTCTTCTTCCTCATATATTTGTCTTGCGATCTACTTTTCCTTTGCATTTTTATTCAGATCTATTAAACCAAAAAATACAAAAATACCTTGCTGCATTTTATCTTTATTTATTTTATTTGGCATTCGATCTATCAATCTACTACAATTTACCTCACGTCCGCTTGCCAATTTCTGGGCCGTTAGCCGAAAGAGATTGACAACCCCTTTAACACGTCGGGTTGCGAGGTGTTGTTATTTGTGTGTAGGTGATGTTTACGTTGTCTTGCTTGGTTCTCCTACTGGTTCGATACCTTGATTTCATAACTGAGGGAAATACTCTACCGTCGGTGTGCTACATCATCCCTCCCTCTCCGGGGAAATACCGACGTAGTTACAGCTGCCATCAAGGAGAATTTTCGGCGCCGTTGCCGGGGAGGATCATCAACATAACCAGGTTACTAATCAGAAATCTCATCTCCTTGCAATTTACATTATTTGCCATTTGCCTCTCATTTTTCTCTCCCCCACTTCACAAAAATTTGCCGTTTTATTCGCCCCTTTTTTCCGTTCGCCGTTTTCTTGTCGGATCTGTTTTTGTGTGCTTTCTTGTTTCTGTAGTCATGATGCCTCAAATAAAATATTATGATGTTCCTCACCCATATATTTTTCTTGAAATTGAGAAAAGTACTAAGTAATATAAGACTACACAATTTGAGCATAGTAAGTATTTCACTGAAGAACTTAAGGAGCACTCCGTTGTGCTAGATGCTATCACAAAACAACTTGATGATATTAGTAGAGAGGTTTGCAATCTCCAATCTAAGTATGCTTTTGCTTAAAGTTTGTTGGAAACAATATCCAATGCACAAGCTACCTTAGTAAATCAAATGGCTGCCAAACTAATCTCGTTAGAAGATAAAAGTGATGAATATCTTAAAATGATTGGTGTTTCTTCTATTGATTCCTTGTTTAGTAAAGTTAAGAATGATGAAAAAGGGATTGGAGAAGAGTCAACTTTAGGTAGAAGGCGTCCCAATATTTCGGGGGGTGAAAATCTTGTTGAGAAAATTGATGAAAGTGCGTTTGGAGAGGTCAAAACTTTAACTAGTGATGTGCCCACTCTTTTGGATTACAAAGACTTTAATTATGATAGTTGCTCTTTGATTTATTGTATTTCTTTGTTGCAATCCATGATAAATTGACCCCATGCTTATGAACAAAACAAAGCTTTTAGTAAACATATTGTTGATGCTATGATGAAAGCTTTGGAAGAAAAGTTGGAATTAGAGGTTTCAATTCCTAGAAAATTGCATGATGAGTGGGAACCTACTATCAAAGTCAAGATTAAAAATTATGAGTGTTTTGCTTTGTTTGACTTGGCTGCTAGTGTTTCTACAATTCCGAAATCTTTATGTGATGTGCTTGGTCTTACCAATCTTGAAGAATGTTCCTTGAATTTGCACTTGGCGGATTCTACTATTAAAAAGCCTATGGGAAGAATTAATGATGTTCTTATTCTTGAAAATATGAATTATGCGCCCATAGATTTTATTGTTCTTGATATTGATTGCAATCCATCTTGTCCAATTATTCTTGGTAGACCGTTTTTACACAGTATCGGTGTCGTGATTGATATGAAAGAAGGCAATATTAAGTTCCAATTTCCTTTGAGGAAGGGCATGGAACACTTTCCTAGAACTAGAATTAATCCACCTTATTAATTAATCATGAGGGCATCTAATGGGTCTCTAACCAAAGATGACAAAACTTAGATCCTTGCTTTATGCCTAGCTAAGGGCGTAAAACTATAGCGCTTGTTGGGAGGCAACCCAATGGATAAAATTTATTTTTGCTTTTTGCTTTCTGTTCTTGTGTGTTAGAACAATTATGCTACTGTTATGATTGTGTTTTTTGTGTTTTAATTAGTGTTTGTTCCAAGTAGAACCAATAGGATCTTCTTGGGTGATACTTGTTTGATCTTGCTGAAAAAGACAGAAACTTTGTGCTCACTAAAATAATTGTTAAAATTAACCAGAACATGATAAAATGTTAACTCTTTTTCAAGAAGATCAATATACAAATTATCCAGGTTTTCCTCGTTTTTCAGAATTTGTGGAGTTCCAGAAGTATTGGAACAAATCAGATTGCTACAGACTGTTCTGTTTTGACAGATTCTGTTTTCTTTGTGTTGTGTGCTTATTTTGATGGCTCTATAGTTTTCTTTGATGAGTTTTTCCATAGAAAAGCTGGAATACATTAGATATAATACGAAAACAAAATATGAATTGGTTTGATACAACACTTATAGTAGTGGTTTATTTTTCTTACACTAACGGATCTCACGAAGGTTTTGTTGAGTTTTGTGTGATTGAAGTTTTCAAGTTTTGGGTTATCTTACGATGAATGAAGGAAGGACGTAAGAGCCTAAGCTTGGGGATGCCCCGGCATCCCAAGCTATTATCCAAGAATGAGCAACCACTAAGCTTGGGGATGCCCCCGAGTGGCATCCCCGCTTTCTTCCAACAACTGTCGATATTTTACTCGAGGCTATATTTTTATTTGTCACATGATATGTGTTTTGCTTGGAGCGTCTTGTATGATATGTGTCTTTGCTTGTTTTATTTTGTGTTTTAAGTCATCAATCCTTGATGGACACACCTAATTGAGAGAGCCAAAATTATGTCATGACTTGTTAGAATTGCTCTCTATGCTTCACTTAAATCTTTCATGAGCTAGGACTTGCTCTAGTGCTTCACTTATATCTTTTAGAGCACGGTGTGTTTTGTTAATTTTGAAGAAATTCTCTCTTGCTTCACTTAAATTATTTTGAGAGAAAGAAAATTTGTTATGCTCATGATCTTAACTTATATTTGTTTGAGCTTATGAAAAGCAACACATGAAAATTAGTCCCAAAGTGATAGATATCCAAGAAGGATAAAGTAAAATAAAATGTCATGAATATAATTGGACAAAATAAAGTTGATTCTTAGTAATAGTTTTGAGGTATGATGATGTGATATGTGAGTCATGTTGATGAGTAATTGTGCTCTAGTAAGAATATTGGTGTTAAGGTTTGTGATTCCCTATGCATGCACGAAAGTCAATAATCATGCAATGAAAATTATATCCTACTTGTGGTGCATTATTCGGTGTTAATTATGCTTAATGCTTGCTTATGAGATTATTCGTTTCTTGGTTGGTCACTTCCCAATCTTTTGCTAGTCTTCATTTTGCACTAAGTATGACATCTACTTGTGCATCCAAAATCCTTTACACTAGTTTTGCCACATGAGTCCACTATATCTACCTACATGCGGTACTCTTTTGCCGTTCTAAGAAAATTTGCATGTGCCATCTCTACTTTTCAAAATAAACTTCTATTTTGTGTGTTTGTTTCGCTCGCGGAACGGTAACGGATGGCTAATATTTTCCATGCTGGATGTGTTATTCTCAAGATGAGTGTTTATTCACTTGTCATTGCACAAGAGTAAGGCAAAGGTCTTAGGGATGCCCAGTCCCGAAATGCAAAAAAAAAGAATTTACTTTATGTTGTCAAATAATAAATTCCTTGGAAAGTGTTGGTATGGAGGGCACCCGTGGATACAGTTAGCCATGGAAAGTGAAAGAATGGTGGAAAAGGTAATAAACTTTATTTTCTATTTGGGAACCGCCTATGGCATATCTAGCATGGAAAGTGTTGGGAACTCTAAGTCGTTTTCGTTGGTGGGATGGATACACCTCCCAAAATATTTTTATCTCCAATTTTTTCGCTTTGAGCTCTCGCACCTCTACAAATCCCTACTTCCCTCTGTGAAGGGCCTTTCTTTTACTTTATACAATTTTTATTTTGAAATTTGAGTCTCCATCTTCTCTCATAAAAAGCACCAACTATGTTGGGGATATTACTACTGGGCGTAAACCGGCCTATCTGGGTCGGGTTAACTTCATCAGTAGTTGAGTATGTAAAAGCCCATGAAGGTAGATAAGGGCTTAAAAGCCCATGATCGGTTTAAGGCCTGTAGCCGTAAACCGGCGTTGGTACGTAAACTTGTGTTGTAAGTTAGGAATAAGTAGAGACCAAACCGAACACGAGTATGAGCCGGTGTTGGGACTCCGTAAACCGACGGGTGTCACCCATGTATATAAGGGGACGACCCGGCGGCGGTTCAAGGACAACATACAACAACTCGAGACTTAGGCGAAGCTTGTTTGCTCCCTAGTCATCGAAACCCCATCAATTCCATCACAACTAAACGTAGGCTTTTACCTTCATCGAAGGGCCGAACTAGTATATGATCGTGCTTTAACCCCTTCAAGCTAACCCGTTCCGATGGCTCCATGACTAAGTCCTTTCATGAGGACATCTGTCGTGACAAAACCGCGACAAACTAGGAGGCAATATGATCGTGCTCAAGTATTGGGTGTACTTAATATTCGAGTGTGTTTCATGAATGGATCGATGTTTGAGCATGATGGGCTAGGGATAACTTATTTTAGCGATGATATTTTGAAAGACATGGTTTCTTGTTCATATGCTTGAGTATCTAAATTATTATGTCAAAACTAGACTATTGCTTTGATCACATAAAATTCCAAATGTCCATGCTATAAAGAAAACAATATGATCTGACTTGATGAACAACACTCCACATCAAAAATTCTTTTTTTATCACTTACCTACTCGAGGACGAGTAGGAGTTCAGCCTCGGGATGCTGATACGTCTCCAACGTATCTATAATTTTTGATTGTTCCACGTTGTTTTAGTATCAATCTTGGATGTTTTATAATCATTTTATATCATTTTTTGGTACAAACCTATTGACATAGTGCCAAGTGCCAGTTGTTGTTTTTCCTTTTTTTACATCACAGGAAATCAATATCAAACGAACTCCAAATGCCATGAAACTCCACGATGATTTTTTATGGGCCAGAAGGAAGGCAATGGGCCCTGGTTGCACCTCGGGGGTGCCCTGCGGGGGGCACAACCCACCAGGGCGCGCCAGGAGGCCCAGGCGCGCCTTGGTGGGTTGTGCCCACCTCGGGTGCCCCCCGGACCGCCTCTTTGCTCTATAAATACCACAATATTCCAGAAACCCTAGAACAAGCGTCGAAATATTCATCCAGCCGCCGCAGAGTCCAGAACCACCAGATCCAATCTAGACACCACCACGGAGGGGTTCACCACTTCCATTGGTGCCTCTCCGATGATGCGTGAGTAGTTTGTAGACCTTCGGGTCCGTAGTTAGTAGCTAGATGGCTTTCTCTCTCTCTTGCTGAATTCTCAATACAATGGTCTCTTGGAGATCCATATGATGTAACTCTTTTGTGGTGTGTTTGTTGAGATCTGATGAACTTCGAGTTTATGATCAGTCATATCTTTTTATATCAATGACAGTTATTTGAGTTTCTTTGATCTCTTATATGCAAGATCTCTTATAGCCTCATATTTCTTTTCTGATATTTGGGTTGTTTGGCCAACTTGATCTATTTATCTTGCAATGGGAAGAGGTGCCCGATAGTGGCTTCGATCTTACGGTGATCGATCCCACTGACAGAAGGGGAAACGACATGTACGTATCGTTTCTACTAAGGTTAAAAAGACGGGATCTATATCTACCGCCATATAGATAAACGGATCTTGTCTACATCATGTCATCGTTCTTATTGCATTACTCTATTTTTCCATGAACTTAATGCACTAGATGCATGCTGGATAGCAGTCGATGTGTGGAGTAATAGTAGTAGATGCAGGCAGGAGTCGGTATACTAATCTTGGACGTGATGCCTATGTAATGATCATTGCCTGGATACCGTCATAATTATTTGAAATCTATCAATTGCCCAACGGTAATTTGTTTATCCACTGTTTGCTATTTTTCTCGAGAGGAGCCACTAGTGAAACCTACGGCCCCCGTGTCTTCTTCCTCATATATTTGCCTTGCGATCTACTTTTCCTTTGCATTTTTATTCAGATCTATCAAACCAAAAAATACAAAAATACCTTGCTGTGTTTTATGTTTATTTATTTTATTTGGCGTTCGATCTATCAATCTACTACAATTTACCTCACGGCCGCTTGCCATTTTCTGGCGCTGTTACCCGAAAGGGATTGACAACCCCTTTAACATGTCGGGTTGCGAGGTGTTGTTATTTGTGTGCAGGTGTTGTTTACGTTGTGTTGCTTGGTTCTCCTACTGGTTCGTTACCTTGGTTTCATAACTGTGTGAAATACTCTACCGTCACTGTGCTACATCATCCCTCCCTCTCCGAGAAAATACGGACGTACTTCCAGCTGCCATCAAACACCGAAAAAAGAAAAATGGGCCGCCCCATTCTTGGGCGCACTATGCGAAGCTCCGACTATTCGCCGACACGTGTGACACATTTTGTTTTCACAGCTGCGTGGGCATGAAAAAGTTTCTTTTCAGATCGTGAGTTATCTTGTGAAAGGTGTTAGTTCAAAGATCCGCTTCGGGGTGATAGCCCTTGGTCTTACATCTGGTTGTACCATCCAATTGGCGATTCCTTCTTGATGGCATTGTCTTAGAGCTCTGTGCCCTTCATTTGCCTAGGTTCTATTGTACATTTTGCGGGTGCTATCACGAGGCATGTCCTATGTAAATGACATATATTTTTTTCATTTTCCTCTTTGTAAGCTGATTTCTTCGGCACCATAAATATTTAATAATATATGACTGTGTGCATCACTCGAAGGACAAGGTCCTTCACCTCTTTAAAAAGACATTTCCAGTTATTCATTTTCTTCTCTTTTGTCCGCGAGCTACATGCATATGCCCCCTATCAGGGTGCTAGAAGCAACAATCTTCACCTTCACGCTCATGTGTTGTAACATCCCAATTTTCCTAAATTAGGATGTTAATAGATCATTCATATGCATATCATATTTTTCCATGCATTATTCGCTTCTCTGGAATATTCAAATCATTATGCAACAGAGGCAATATATTTGGAGTGGAGATAACATGACTTCTCCCCTGTTATTAAAAATGTTCATAATGAGCAGAATATTATTTCCAGTCATCTGATATGTTCTGGTAATTTTTTCAATCTTCAAAGTATTTTATTTGTGGTTTTTATTGCTTTTTGAGTGACCTATTGCATCAAAAGGATTTAACAAAATTGCATTAGTTTTGGAACTAGTGTTCCTGTAGTTTACAGCTATAGGGCTATTTTTACTATGGGTCTAGGTATTTTTATTTAGATTTTATACTGTGTATTTTATTATATTTATTTTGTTTTCTGCTGCTGTAGTTTTGGTAAAAAAAAAAGCAGAAGCAGCGCAGCGCACTGCGCAGCCCAGCGCCGCGGCCCAGTACCCCAGCGCAGCAGCCAGCCGCAGCGCGGCCCACCTAACCCCGCACGCCCGCAGCCCACCTTCCTCCCGAAGCGGTACGCCCGCTCGCTCGCACCCGAACCGCGCCCGAAACCCGACCCGCGCCGCAGTCTTCCTCCCCGAGTCGGACGCGCCGCCGCACGTGCACCCGAGCACGAGCCCGACTCGATCCGGCGCCCTGGTTGACCCCGTGAGCGCCCGAGTGTCCGTGCGCGAGCCCAAGTCCTCGACGCACCCCCGCACCCCCTCCTCGATCCTCCCTGTTGCCGCACGCACGAGCTAGGGCGAAACGGATCTCGCTGGAGGAGCTCGAGACGCTGCCGTTTCACCAATTGTTTTCGTCGCCGTAAGATCGCCCACAGCGGCTCCGCCTGCACCATTCGCTTTCCCCCTCGAATCAGCGCCTTGCTGACTTATTTTCGTGGGCAGATAGCCACCGGAGTGAGCAACTCAAGCTCGTCCGCCGCCGTCGGAGCACACCGCGTTCACGTCGTCGCCGTCGTCAGTAGAGGACGCCTCGCCGCCGTCCAACACCACCACCACCTCCGCCACTCCACACCGCACCCGCCCGTAGTCTTGCCTTCGCCGGAGACCCGCCGGAGACGCGCCGCCGCCGACGCCCGAGACCGCCGCCGCCGTTTTCCTCTGTTCTCTGGTGAGCACGCACGTGCAACACACCTCGGCCAATCGGGCGATGCCACATGGCAAAATCTACAACGCCTTCTACAGTAACCGCACGTGCACTGTTCAGGAGTTTTATGTAGCTGTTTTTTCTTCAGATTCTTCCTCTAACTTCAACTAGCTATATCTTTTATTCTATATATCCAAATTAGGTGATTCTTTTTCCTATGCACTCAAAAAAAATCAGTACATTATGACAGTACCAAAACTTCTCATGTTTGCGCTGTTTAAATTTGAATTCATTCAAATTCAAATTAAATCTCCCGGAGGCCATAACTCTCAAACCGTTTACCGGAATCGAGTGATTCTTTTTGCGTTGTGACCGTAGTGCATTTTAGGTGCTGTTAAGCTACTGTTGTTGATTTTTAAAAATGATTTTCTTGCTGTTGGTTTTGTTTTGGTTCTTTTCGTGTTCCGGTGATTGATTTGTTGAATTGTGTGAAACGTGTAGATTGTCCGGAGTGCGACGCGAGCTATTGTCAGGAGTGTGACTTTCTGAACCAGAACCAAGGCAAGTTACATGTTGATCCTCCTTTACCTATTGTTTTCCATGCATGTAGTTATATCACACTATGAATATATGCATGTATAGGAGTATTATATATGTTGTCTATGCTGTTGAGCTATCTTCCCGTTTTTGCAAATCGTGGTAGTTGTAGGTTGCTATGCTTTGTAGACGGGGTGGTTCGTGTATTCATTGAGTTTATGTGAGGATTATATAGTTTAACAAATTGAGTAGTAACTCAGTATTTAATTCACCTCTGGGCGGAAGTGGTATTGCTTGGTGTTGAGGGAAGGCATCATGGGGTCTTGCACCTTTTCTAAGGCCTTGCGCTCATGAGAGTGCACCCTAAGCGGAATGCCGCCCAGGTTCAAAAAGATCAGACAGACTTAGTGACTAGTAGCTTCCATGTGCGGCCACTTGCTATATGGGCTCTGGCTTAGTTGATCAGTTGTTGGAACCCTTGCCCAGACTGCGTTGACAGATGTAGCATATGTAGGTGGGATGTGGTCGTCAGGCGGTTAAGGGAACCTCTTCTGAAAGACTATGTCTCAATCTTCGGATTGGGTCCAGTGGGTAAAGCGTACAAAACTCTGCAGAGTATTAAAACTAATCATGATTAGCCGTGCCCCCGGTTACGGGTAACTTTGAGCCACTATGCCATTACAGTTGTTCGATGATCTTGACAGATGTGACACTTAATAATATTTGTGGGCAACTTAATAAAGGGTAGGTTGGAGTTGATTTTGCCAACTCAACCTTGTGTATTTAATTGTGGTAATAAAAGTACTAAATAAAAATATGACTATTAGGTAGTTATGAGGACAAAATCAGCTTTCTGCAAAAATGGACCCTCAAGCCTTCCTTTGTTGTACTATGCATATATATGTAGGTCTGCTATATTATTACTCCTGTGTAACTTGCCAATACATTCAAAGTATTGACCTATATGGCTGCAATGTCTCATGTTGCAGGATATTCAGACGAAGAGTAAGGTATCGTTAGGGTCGCGAGTCTGCACTCAGCATCGCCAGTGGGCTATGATGGGACTCATCGTTATTTTCTGCTACTTTCCGCTGTTTGATTGAATAAAGCTAGCCAAGTGCTATGCAGATTGTTTTATTTTATATACTCTGGATCATACGTTGTAATAAATGATGCACTTGCTATTCTGGTATTCATCTATACTGTGTGTGCTAGCGAGTTCGATCCAGAGACTAGCACGGTAAGCACAGAGACTCAAATCCTTCGAGGTTTGGTCGTTACAGATGGTATCAGAGCAGTGTGTTGATTGTAGGACATGACCGTAGAAAATGGATTAGAAAAGCCATAGGAGTGAAAATTATTTGATAAACTAGCTATACTTCTTACTGTTTATTAGTAAATCCCTCAAGTATCTTGAACAGTTAAGTAGGAACTAGTGCTGAGACCACAATTCATGTTTGTTTTATATTGCAACGTTATCGTGTTAGCGTATCTGATTATGTCCACTTTCGTGGTATGAAGATACTAGATTGTTTGCTTGATTGATAGTTGTTTGTTATATTGCTTAGTGTCGGAATTATTCGACTATATATATAATATTATCATATTGTTTGTTGTTTGTTTGTTTTGTTGGTGTTATTCGTTGTTGTGTTTTGTTGGCTTGATCATATTATGCATATGGGTAGAATATATTTATATATACATAGCCTTGGCCCTATTATATCTATAACTCTTCTATGCTTGCGCACCAGATGCCGCCGAGGCGTGATAATAGGCGTAATGCTGCAGGAGGAGACAACAATGGCAATGATGTACCGCCATACATGCAGCAGGTGCTTCAGGGACAGGCTCAGTTGATCCAGTTGCTTATCCAGAACCAGAACAACAACAACAACAACAATCCACCGCCACCTCCACCCGTGGATATGCTTACCAGGTTCTTGAGGTTGAATCCTCAGAGGTTCTCCAGTTCCCCTGAACCTATCGTGGCTGATGATTGGCTCCGTGCAGTCAATAGGAACCTGGAGACGGTTGGATGCACTGATGCAGAGAGGGTGAGGTTTGCCTCACATTTGTTGGAGGGTCCTGCTGCAGCTTGGTGGGACAACTACTTGGTCACTTATCCCATTGCTACCATCACATGGCCTCAGTTTCAGGATGCTTTTCATGCTACACATGTGTCTGCTGGTGCTATGAGTCTGAAAAAGAAGCAATTTCGCATTTTGCACCAGGGAGGTCGCACAGTTAATGCTTATGTGGAGGAATTTAATAATCTTGCACGTTATGCTCCTAATGATGTTAACACTGATGCAGCTAGGCAAGAGAAATTCTTGGAGGGCCTAAATGATGACTTGAGCCTTCAGTTGACAGTGGCCACTTTTAGGAATTGTCAGGACCTGATTGATAAGGCTATTGTGCTGGAGGGAAAGCAACAGGCCATAGAGAATCGCAAGAGGAAGTACAACAACAATAACAGGTATAATTCAGGACCACAGCAGAAGCCACGCACTTCATATCATGGTAATGGAGGTAATGGACATAATCATCATGGAGGTAATGGACATAATCATCATGGAGGTAATGAACATAATCATCATGGAGGGAATGGCCACAACCATAATGGCCACCATCATCATAATGGGCACAAGAGTAACAATGGCAATGGCAGAGGTAATGGTAATGGTAATGGCAATGGCAATGAGGGAACAATAACCAGAATCAACAGGTTACACGTGCGCCAAGGGATTTGAGTCAGGTGCAGTGCTTCAGGTGTAAGGCTATGGGGCACTATGCCACAGAATGCCCCGGGGCGAAGAATTCAGGAGTCAACAAGCCAAACCCCTTCCCAAAGGGTCATGTAAATCATGTTAATGTGGAGGAGGTTTACAATGAACCTGATGCAGTGATTGGTAAGTTCTTGATTAATTCAGTACCCGCAGTTGTTCTTTTTGATACTGGTGCATCACATTCATTTATTTCGAGGGTATTTGTTGATAAACATGGATTGCCAACCAAAACACTTAGTATGCCTATTAGAGTGAGTTCCCCAGGAGCTGAGATGACATCAGGTGTTGGTTGTCATCAGTTGACTTTGTCTATTGGAAAGCATGATTTTCCTACGGATTTGATTATATTGAAGTCACAAGGTCTGGATATTATTTTGGGTATGGATTGGTTGCAGTTATATAAAGGTCGTATTGATTGTGCCAGTCGATCTATCACTCTCAGTGCACCAGGCGGGAAGAGGATCAAATATGTATGTAAGTACAAGCGTAATCAGGTGCAGGTGAACTCTCTTAAGGGGGGTAGCCTGGAAGAGGTGCCAGTTGTGAGAGATTATCCAGATGTGTTTCCAGAGGAGTTGCCAGGTATGCCACCAGATAGAGATATTGAGTTTCTTATTGATTTAATACCAGGCACTGGACCTATTGCGAAGAGACCGTATAGAATGCCCCCTCAAGAGTTGGAGGAATTGAAGAAACAGATAAGAGAATTGCAGGCACAAGGATTTATTCGCCCAAGTTCATCACCTTGGGGAGCTCCAGTTTTGTTTGTGGAGAAGAAGGATGGGACCTTGAGGATGTGTGTTGATTATCGTTCTCTGAATGAGGTAACCATTAAGAATAAGTATCCTCTGCCTATGATAAATGATCTATTTGACCAGTTGGAGGGAGCTACTGTGTTTTCTAAGATTGATCTTCATTCTGGTTATCATCAATTAAAGATTCGTGAGCAAGATATTCCAAAGACTGCTTTTACTACGAGGTATGGGTTGTATGAATATATTGTTATGTCATTTGGATTGACTAACGCCCTTGCATACTTCATGAATATGATGAACAAGGTGTTTATGGAGTTCTTGGATAAATTTGTGGTTGTTTTCATTGATGATATATTGGTGTTCTCCAAGAATAAGCAAGAGCATGAGGTGCATTTGCGTTTGGTATTAGAGAAATTGAGGGAACATCAGTTCTATGCCAAGTTCAGCAAATGTGAGTTTTGGCTGGATGAGGTAGCATTCCTTGGACATGTTGTGTCAGGTAATGGAGTTGCAGTTGATCCATCTAAGGTTGCTGCAGTTACAGAGTGGGAGACACCCACGACAGTTGGAGAGATTCGCAGCTTTTTGGGCCTTGCAGGTTATTGCAGGAGGTTTATTGAGAACTTCTCCAAGATTGCAAAGCCTATGACTGAATTGTTGAAGAAGGAGAAGAAGTTTGTTTGGACTGATGAATGTGAAGCCAGCTTTCAGGAATTGAAGCAGCGTTTGGTTACAACACCAGTTTTAACTCTGCCAGATATACATAAGGACTTCCAGGTATATTGTGATGCTTCTCGTCAAGGACTTGGGAGTGTTTTGATGCAGGAAGGTAAAGTTGTTTCATATGCTTCAAGTCAGCTTAAGAATCATGAGCTTAATTATCCTACACATGATTTGGAGTTAGCCTCAGTTGTGCATGCATTGAAAACTTGGAGGCCATATCTTATCGGTAATCATTGTGATATATTTACTGATCATAAGAGCTTGAAGTATATTTTTACCCAGAAGGATTTGAACCTCAGGCAGAGGAGATGGTTGGAGCTTATTAAGGATTATGATTTGAATGTGTAGTATCATCCTGGTAAGGCTAATGTTGTTTCTGATGCATTGAGTCGTAGGAGCCATGCTAATGCAATTAATATTGATAATATGCCACCCGAGTTATGTGAACAGTTCAGGAATCTCAGGTTGGAGATGGTTCCTAAGGGATATTTAGCAACACTTGAGGTAAAGCCTACTTTGCTTGACAGGATCAGAGAAGCTCAAAAGAGTGATAAGGAGATTGCTGAGATAAAAGAGAATATGGCTAAAGGTAAGGCAGAAGGTTTCCATGAGGATGAACATGGAGCCATATGGTATGAGAAGCGTATTTGTGTACCTCAAGATGCAGATATCAGGAAGTTGATTCTTCAGGAGGCGCATGATTCACCTTATTCTATTCACCCAGGTAATACTAAGATGTATTTGGATTTAAGGGAAAGATTTTGGTGGCCTAGCCTAAAGAGGGAAATTGCTGGATATATTGCAACATGTGATGTGTGCCAGAGGGTTAAAGCAGAACATCAGAGACCAGCAGGTTTGTTACAGCCATTGCCTATACCTGATTGGAAGTGGGATGAGATTGGTATGGATTTCATTACAGGTTTACCCAGGACTCGGTCAGGTTATGATTCTATTTGGGTAGTTGTTGATCGTTTGACTAAGGTTGCTCACTTCATCCCGGTAAAGACTACTTATACCAGTGCTCAGCTAGCAAAAATTTATATGTCTAAAATTGTTTGTCTGCATGGAGTTCCAAGGAAGGTAGTGTCTGATAGAGGTACTCAGTTCACATCTAAATTTTGGCGTCAGTTGCATGAATCCTTGGGCACCAGGCTGGAGTTCAGTACAGCTTTCCATCCACAGACAGATGGGCAGACAGAGAGGGTAAATCAGATTTTGGAGGATATGTTGAGAGCTTGTGCTTTGGACTATGGGTCCAGTTGGGATGATAATTTACCTTATGTAGAGTTCTCATATAATAACAGTTATCAGGCTAGTCTGAAGATGGCACCGTTTGAGGTATTGTATGGCAGAAAGTGCAGGACACCGTTGATGTGGGATGAGGTTGGAGAACGTCAGTTCTTTGGACCAGACTTGATCAGAGATGCTGAGGAGAAGGTCAAGTTGATTCGTGACAGGCTGAAGATAGCACAGTCCAGGCAGAAGAGTTATGCTGATGCAAGACGTAAGGAGGTGACATATGAGGTAGGAGACCGTGCATACCTTCGAGTTTCACCCCTTCGTGGGATTAAGAGGTTTGGAATCAAAGGTAAGTTAGCACCACGTTTTGTGGAGCCTTACAAGATTTTGGAGCGTAGAGGAGAGGTAGCTTATCAGCTGGAGTTGCCAGAATCCTTGTCAGGAGTTCATAATGTTTTTCATGTATCTCAGTTGAAGAAGTGCCATGCAGAGATGATGGATGTTCCATTGAGGGACACGGTGCCACTTGAGGCAATTCAGTTGGAGAGTGATTTGACATATGAGGAGAAGCCTGTTAAGATTCTGGAGACAACAGAGAGAGTAACTCGCACTAAGACAATTAAGTTATGCAAGGTTCAGTGGGATCATCATACAGAGGAAGAAGCTACCTGGGAACGAGAGGAGGATCTCAGGCAGGATCACCCACACATATTTGCTAGCCAGCCCGAATCTCGAGGGCGAGATTCATCTTAAGGGGGGTAGGTTTTGTAACATCCCAATTTTCCTAAATTAGGATGTTAATAGATCATTCATATGCATATCATATTTTTCCATGCATTATTTGCTTCTCTGGAATATTCAAATCATTATGAAACAGAGGCAATTTATTTGGAGTGGAGATAACATGACTTCTCCCCTGTTATTAAAAATGTTCATAATGAGCAGAATATTATTTCCAGTCATCTGATATGTTCTGGTAATTTTTGCAATCTTCAAAGTATTTTATTTGTGGTTTTTATTGCTTTTTGAGTGACCTATTGCATCAAAAGGATTTTACAAAATTGCATTAGTTTTGGAACTAGTGTTCCTGTAGTTTACAGCTATAGGGCTATTTTTACTGTGGGTCTAGGTATTTTTATTTAGATTTTATATTGTGTATTTTATTATATTTATTTTGTTTTCTGCTGCTATAGTTTTGGTAAAAAAAGCAGAAGCAGCGCAGCGCACTGCGCAGCCCAGCGCCGCGGCCCAGTACCCGAGCGCAGCAGCCAGCCGCAGCGCGGCCCACCTAACCCCGCACGCCCGCAGCCCACCTTCCTCTCGAAGCGGTACGCCCGCTCGCTCGCACCCGAACCGCGCTCGAAACCCGACCCGCGCCGCTGTCTTCCTCCCCGAGTCGGACGCGCCGCCGCACACGCACCCGAGCACGAGCCCGACTCGATCCGGCGCCCTGGTTGACCCCGTGAGCGCCCGAGTGTCCGTGCGCGAGCCCAAGTCCTCGACGCACCCGCGCACCCCCTCCTCAATCCTCCTTGTTGCCGCACGCACGAGCTAGGGCGAAACGGATCTCGCTGGAGGAGCTCGAGACGCCGCCGTTTCACCAGTCGTTTTCGTCGCCGTAAGATCGCCCACAGCGGCTCCGCCTGCACCATTCGCTTTCCCCCTCGAATCAGCGCCTTGCTGACTTATTTTCGTGGGCAGATAGCCACCGGAGTGAGGAACTCAAGCTCGTCCGCCGCCGCCGGAGCACACCGCGTTCACGTCGTCGCCGTCGTCAGTAGAGGACGCCTCGCCGCCGTCCAACACCACCACCACCTCCGCCACTCCACACCGCACCCGCCCGTAGTCTTGCCTTCGCCGGAGACCCGCCGTAGACGCGCCGCCGCCGACGCCCGAGACCGCCGCCGCCGTTTTCCTCTGTTCTCTGGTGAGCACGCACGTGCAACACACCTCGGCCAATCGGGCGATGCCACATGGCAAAATCTACAGCGCCTGCTACAGTAACTGCACGTGCACTGTTCAGGAGTTTTATGTTGTTGTTTTGTTTTTTTTTTCAGATTCTTCCTCTAACTTCAACTAGCTATATCTTTTATTCTATATATCCAAATTAGGTGATTCTTTTTCCTATGCACTCAAAAAAAATCAGTACATTATGACAGTACCAAAACTTCTCATGTTTGCGCTGTTTAAATTTGAATTTGTTCAAATTCAAATTAAATCTCCCGGAGGCCATAACTCTCAAACCGTTTACCGGAATCGAGTGATTCTTTTTGCGTTGTGACCGTAGTGCATTTTAGGTGCTGTTAAGCTACTGTTGTTGATTTTTAAAAATGATTTTCTTGCTGTTGGTTTTGTTTTGGTTCTTTTCGTGTTCCGGTGATTGATTTGTTGAATTGTGTGAAACGTGTAGATTGTCCGGAGTGCGACGCGAGCTATTGTCAGGAGTGTGAATTTCTGAACCAGAACCAAGGCAAGTTACATGTTGATCCTCCTTTACCTATTGTTTTCCATGCATGTAGTTATATCACACTATGAATATATGCATGTATAGGAGTATTATATATGTTGTCTATGCTGTTGAGCTATCTTCCCGTTTTTGCAAATCGTGGTAGTTGTAGGTTGCTATGCTTTGTAGACGGGGTGGTTCGTGTATTCATTGAGTTTATGTGAGGATTATATAGTTTAACAAATTGAGTAGTAACTCAGTTTTTAATTCACCTCTGGGCGGAAGTGGTATTGCTTGGTGTTGAGGGAAGGCATCATGGGGTCTTGCACGTTTTCTAAGGCCTTGCGCTCATGAGAGTGCACCCTAAGCGGAATGCCGCCCAGGTTCAAAAAGATCAGACAGACTTAGTGACTAGTAGCTTCCATGTGCGGCCACTGGCTATATGGGCTCTGGCTTAGTTGATCAGTTGTTGGAACCCTTGCCCAGACTGCGTCGACAGATGTAGCATATGTAGGTGGGATGTGGCCGTCAGGTGGTTAAGGGAACCTCTTCTGAAAGACTATGTCTCAATCTTTGGATTGGGTCCAGTGGGTAAAGCGTACAAAACTCTGCAGAGTATTAAAACTAATCATGATTAGCCGTGCCCCCGGTTACGGGTAACTTTGAGCCACTATGCCATTACAGTTGTTCGATGATCTTGACAGATGTGACACTTAATAATATTTGTGGGCAACTTAATAAAGGGTAGGTTGGAGTTGATTTTGCCAACTCAACCTTGTGTATTTAATTGTGGTAATAAAAGAACTAAATAAAAATATGACTATTAGGTAGTTATGAGGACAAAATCAGATTTCTGCAAAAATAGACCCTCAAGCCTTCCTTTCTTGTACTATGCACATATATGTAGGTCTGCTATATTATTACTCCTGTGTAACTTGCCAATACATTCAAAGTATTGACCTATATGGCTGCAACGTCTCATGTCGCAGGATATTCAGACGAATAGTAAGGTATCGTTAGGGTCGCGAGTCTGCACTCAGCATCGCCAGTGGGCTATGATGGGACTCATCGTTATTTTCTGCTACTTTCCGCTGTTTGATTGAATAAAGCTAGCCAAGTGCTATGCAGATTGTTTTATTTTATATACTCTGGATCATACGTTGTAATAAATGATGCACTTGCTATTCTGGTATTCATCTATATTGTGTGTGCTAGCGAGTTCGATCCAGGGACTAGCACGGTAAGCACAGAGACTCAAATCCTTCGAGGTTTGGTCGTTACATGTGTTGCTAGAATATATGGACATACCGTAATGGCATGACGTTCTGGGAGAACCCCGTACCTTGAGCACCTGCTTGGCATGTGCAGGGAGGACACTGTTATTTGGCGCGCTCGCATCCATGTCGAAATGCAACATGAGACAGACGAATGGCCGCCCCTTCTTTAGTATTGGAGTAGTCCCATCGTGTAATCCCCTCTCTCGTTATGCATGCCTTTCTAACTAGTGTAACCCTCTTTAAATCGGCCTACTGCTTGCAACCGGTAGAAAAACTGAATGCAAGTATTCAGGTGCGATACCTCTTGGCCGTGTTGACCATTAAAAAAGCCTTCTCTTTCTTGCCACACTAACAAAGTGGATACTCTTATAGTTATTAGAAATACTAACTATATCTCTGGATTCTAAAAGAGTATTGAGATTATTCAACACTACTATACAACCAACAAATCCAAGTCATATTGTGTTGTCTCCTCCAATTTTCAAGTCGACTCGTCCATAGTTCATATTGCCTTGAAAATGATGAACACGAGCCATATGCCCAATCTGTTTGCAGGCCTTACCCGGACTACCTGGCAAGGATAAAGCATAATCCTCACACAAGAGGTTCGCGAGACACGTATGAGCGTCTTCTTTGGTCACAAAAGTTTAGTTGATGCCTCACGCTTTGAAACAAACGAGATGAACAATTGTTCTTTCCATGAGTTGCTTGCAGGCATGACCATGCTATGCTTTATCTTGTAATAACCATGTTGCCATGATGATTTATGGCAATGTTCATTTTGTTGGGAGACTCAGAGGAAAACTTGCTCTTTCCATAGGATTTCTCACCAACTTCATACTGCTTTGGACATGCCATGACACGGATGTTGTCATATTTTTCTTGAAAATACACACCGTTTATTAAGTACTGACAATATTCATATGATCGTTTGTAGCATATGCCACCACGTATGGTGGTACACTACTCAAAATTATACCATTATAATGAATATCAAGCTAGATTTAGTAATCTCTTGAGCCACCATGTTGCCCGTTGTTTAATTTTAACAAGATCAAAATTTAAACTTTCTAAGAGGATAGATGCCAAACGCTTCTTTCTTCGAATCAAGGAGGGCTGGCCGGTCAGAAGTATCATTAGAGAGTAGATCGTACACAAAAGAGCAACCAGTTTCCATGATAATTGGGTGGCGCGGTGTAATTCCGATGTAAAGTCATGCCAGACATGCCCGGAGCTTAACTTATTCTATACTTGAGGATGTCGGAATGAAGTCCCATGTAGAGAGAATCACCTCATCAACCAAACCTCCAATTACAACACCCACACCAATGGAGCCAAAGTCGCAACAAAACTGGTATCCACATTAATCTTAACCCAATCAGGTGGAGGAGGCAACCACACATCTGGACTAATTCTAGCCATAGTATCCATGTGGTACTCACACATCACAAATTTTCCTTTACTCTTGTCATCCAGCTCCGTATGAACCTTGCACCCAACATAGGAGGACCAATAGCTCACCCAAAAAAACATAAGCATGGATCACTTAAGGAGTAAAGAGTAACATTCAATCTTTATTTTGTTTTTCCTTGGGCATTCAACTAGTAAGAGTAACATTTTTGTGTTTTTATCGTTAAGTCCTGTAACTTGTGGGGTGAGTAGTGCACTAGGAACCATATGTGAGACTAGAAGAATCTTAAGTTATGTACATATGTGCGTGAACCGGTAGGGTCATGGGCTTAAGGGGAAGGAACCCACATATATTAGGATCCGTGTGGAATTTAGGCATAGTCCTAGCGGGCTTCAAGTGTTGAACCCATCTCAAAAGGTCTATATAAGTGGAGAAGGTCGCCCCTAAAGTGGTTAGCTAAATTTAACAAATAACTATGTCCACTCCCACTCCCACGCCCATGTTCCTCTTTGTACGTACGGGTACCTTAAAAGGCATTACACATGGGACGCTTGGACGGTTCGTCCATGGGAATTGTTAGGAGTTGTTCGTGGAATCATGAGGTGATAGTACAATTACACTGCTCTATCCCGAAAAAAACATCTACACTGCTCTAATGCATCGCACCAACCCTATTTTCGCTGCGGGACTGTGCACCTAGCGATAAACCAGTGATCTATATCAACGTCATGTCATTGGATCGCGCGCTAGAATTGTGTTTGCTGCACACCACGTGCCCCACTGGAAGTGTTTTTAGGTGGATTCTTTGTGTAGTTTGACATTGATCGTATGCCATATCATATAAAGAGTAGATGTGCATGAATATGTTAACCGTATCCACTATACAAGGGAAAGATCGGGAGATATCTCTAGACTAGGAAACAATAAGCACAATCCTACATGCCTTATGTACGAGCGATATTGATCATGCTCAACACCCCCCTCGCAGTCGATATATCTTCGGTGACTCGTAGACTAGTCCGGAACTCCTCGAAGGTAGACGTCGGTAACCCCTTGGTCATAACATCGACAAACTGCTGCGTGGTGGGAACATTCAGGATGCGAATGCGTCCGAGAGCCACCTGCTCTCACACGAAGTATATGTCGAGCTCGATGTGCTTCGTGCGGCGATGATGAACGGTGTTGGCGGAGAGGTAGACACCGGAGACATTGTCACAGTACACGAGTGTGGCATGTGATACGTCATGATGCAACTCCTGAAGCAGTTGCCGTAGCCAGGAGCACTCGACGACGACGTTGGCCAATGCTCGATACTTCGCCTCGGCTCTAGAGCGGGACACCGTAGGTTGTTGTTTACACGACCAAGAGATGAGTGATGACCCGAGGTAGATGCAGTAGCCGGAGGTAGAGCGCCGAGTGTCCGGATAGCTGGCCCAGTCTACATCGGAGTAGGCGACCATGTCGGTGGAGGATGATACCGTCAAAGTGTTGCGGATGTACCGAAGAACCCGTTGCACTAGGTTCCAGTGACTGTCCCGTGGAGCATGCATATGTAAGCACACCTGCTGCACCGCATACTACAAATCCAGCCGGGTGAGGGTCAAGTACTGCAGAGTGCCCATGATAGAGCGATAGAACGGACCGTTCGGAGCCGGTAAGCCCTCAAGGGCAAAAGGCTTCACCCTCATATCAACAGGAGTGGCGATGGGCTTGCAATTAAGCATGTCGGCGCGCTCGAGAAGCTCATGTGCATACTTATGTTGATGAAGGAAGAAGCCATTAGGTCGCTGAATGACCTCGATGTCGAGGAAGTAGTGAAGCGGACCCAAGTCCTTCAAGGCGAATGATGTCTCCAATGTATCTATAATTTTTCATTATTCCATGCTATTATATTATCTATTTTGGATGTTTTATATACATTAATATGCTATTTTATATTTTTTTTGGGACTAACTTTTTAATCTAGAGCCCAATGCCAATTTCTATTTTTCCTTGTTTTGAGTTTTACAGAAAAAGAATATCAAACGGAGTCCAAACGGAATAAAACTTTCTTGAATATTGTTTTTAGACCAGAAGACACATGTAGGACTTGGAAATGAAGTCAGAGGAGTCCCGAGGAGGCCACAAGCCTTCAGGGCGCACCCTAGGAGGTGGAGCGCCCCCTGGCTTGTGGGCCCCTCGGAGCTCCTCTGACCCTAATTCTTGTCCTATAAATTCCCAAATATTTCCAGACGACCAGAAGCGTCCACCAAAATACTTTTCTGCCTCCGTAACCTTCTGTTCCCGTGAGATCACATCTTGGGGCCTTTTTTGGCATCCTGTCGTAGGGGGATTCGATCAAGGAGGGCATCTACATCAACTCTATTGCCCCTCCGATGAAGTGTGAGTAGTTTATCACAGACCTACAGGTCCATAGCTAGTAGCTAGATGGCTTCTTCTCTCTCTTTGATTCTCAATACAATGTTCTCTTTGATGTTCTTGGAAATCTATCCGATGTAATCTTCTTTTGCGGTGTGTTTGTCGAGATCGATGAATTGTGGATTTATGATCATCTTATCTATGTATATTATTTGAATCTACTCTAAATTCTTATATGCACGATTTGATATGTTTGTATTTCTCTTTGAATTATCGGTTTGGTTTGGCCAACTAGATTGGTTTTTCTTGCAATGGGCGAGGTGCTTAGTTTTGGGTTCAATCTTGCGGTGTCCTCGCCCAGTGAGAAAGTAGGGGTAGCGAGGCACGTATTTGTATTGTTGGCATCAATGGTAAGAAGATAGGGTTTTCATCATATTGCTTGAGTTTATCCCTCTACGTCATATCATCTTACTTAAGGTGTTACTCCGTTCTTTATGAACTTAATACTCTAGATGCATGCTGGATAGCGGTCAATGTGTGGAGTAATAGCAGTAGATGCAGAATCAATTCGGTCTACTTGACACGGACGTGATGCCTATATTCATAATCATTGCCTTGGATATCGTCATACCTTTTCGCTTTTGTATACATTGCTTGACAGTAATTTGTTCACTCACCGTGTTATTTTCCTTCAAGAGAAAAGCCTCTAGTCAATCCTATGGGCCCCATGTCTACTTTCCTTGATATATTTTCAGATCTATGTACCAAAAATGCCAAAAATACCTTGCTGCAATTTATTAACTTTTATTTTGTTTTACGCTTTAGTAATCTTTTATATCCAGCTCTATCAGATCTCACCTTTGCAAATGACTGTGAAGGGATTGACAACCCCTTTATCACGTTGGGTGCAAGTGTTTGATTGTTTGTGTAGGTGCATATGTTGGGGACTTGCGTGTTTCTCCTACTGGCTGTACTATGCTGCATCACCCTTTCCTCTTCAAGGGAAAAACCAACGCAAGCTCAAGAAGTAGCAGGAAGAATTTCTGGCGCCGTTGTCGTGGAGATCTACATCAAGCCTACCAAGTAGCCACCATAAACTCTCATCTCTTGCATTGCATTATTTGCCATTTGCCTCTCATTTTCCTCTCCCCCACTTCTAAAACATTTTCAAAAAAACACAAAATGATTTGCCTTTTTATTTGCCTTCTTTCCGTATGCCTTTGTGCTCGTTTGCTATCTTTGCCTGTGTTGCCATGTTCCTTCTATTTGCTTGCATCTTTGCTTGCTAAAAATCTATTGATATGGATCCACTTAAAGTTTTCTACTTGGATTATCTTCAATCCATATGTCCTCGTGCTGAAACCCCAACTAGTATAGTTGAGGGAAAATCTTTAGATGAGCATGCTCATTTTGTGCGCCACCGTTTGTGTGAAAAAGGGAGACTATTATGGAATCAAATAAATTGTTTGCTATGTTATGCTTGTAATCTTTGTGAACTTTTTGATTTTACTTGTTTCTCTAAGAACCCTAAAAACACCTTCCCTACCTATGTGAGTTTAATGATAATGAAATCTTCTTATGAAAAGGGTGTTTACAGTTACTGTGATATCAAACAAATTGAAGAATTTGTTGCTTTTAAGGGTGCTTGTGAAGTTGCTTCTTTGATTGAAAAGTATGTATTACTCTCTACAAATCTAAAAAATTTGAGATACTTAAATATTGCTATGAAAACTATGCTCATAATGCCTATGTCAAAGAATTTATTGAGAGAGTGACCGTTGCTTTGGAAGAAAATAATTATGTGCATGAATCTATAGATAATTATGATTCCAATGATTTGATTTACCCTTGATGAATGTGATGCTTGCTATTCTTATGGCCATGGTGCCAATATTAATTATGCTTATGGAGATGAATTTGCTGTAGTCCCTTAGGTTAAACATGAGAATGTTTCTATTGCACCCATACTTGATAGTTCCTTGAATCAAAAGCATGATTGTAATGATGTTATTATAAATTCTATTAATTTCAGTTGTGCTAATAATATGCAAAACACCGAGCTTGGGGATGCTAGTTTTGCTATGTCCGCTACTTATTGTAATGACCATGATTGGGGTGATAATGCTTCTTATGATCTTTAAAATTTATTTAAGCCTCATGATGAATATGTTTGCTATAATATTGAAAGTGGGTTTGGAAGAGTGTCAACTTTAAGAAATAATAATCCCACTATTTTGGAAGAGTGCCAAATTTGCATGCATGTGGGTCTTGTCGAGAATATTTTATATGATAGCTATATCATTGAATTTGATTATGATCCTACATGTAATTATTATGAGAGAGGAAAATAAGGCTGTAGAAATTTCCATGTCACTAAATTACCTCTCGTTATGTTGAGATTTCTATTGTTTCTTTCTTCTTCTTTGCATACACTAGTTTTTGCTTGCCTTGATAATTTGTTTGCCTATAAGATGCCTATGCATAGGAAGTATGTTAGACTTAAACTTGTTTTTCAGATGCTACATGATGCTCTCTTTGTGTTCCAATTACTATCTTTCATGTGAGCATCATCGAAATTATCAATGCCTAGCTAGGGCGTTAAACAATAACGCTTGTTGGGAGGCAACCCAATTTTATTTTTTGTTCATGCTTTTTTTTGTTCTGTTTTCAATAAATTTTGTCATCTAGCCTCTGGTTAGATGTGTTTTGGTATTTTAATTAGTGTTTAGACCAAGTAAGACCTTTAGGATGGCTTACCGTGATAATTGATTTGATCTTGCTGAAAAACAGAAAATTTTGCGCCCAGTAAAACAATGTTAAAAGATCACAGATGCGTGCTTTTGATTTTTTTAAACAATATTGATATACAAATTTCCCAGGTTTTCCTAATTTTTAGAATTTTTTGAGTTACAGAAGTATACGAAGTTTTCAGATTGCTACAGACTGTTCTATTTTTGACAGATTCTGTTTTCTATGTGTTGTTTTCTTATTTTGATGAATCTATGGATAGTATCAGGGGGTATGAACCATGGAGAAGTTGGAATACATTAGATATTACACAAATATAAATAAATAATGAGTTCACAACAGTACCAAAAAGTGGTGATTTATTTTCTTATACTAACGGATCTCATGAGTTTTCTTGTTGAGTTTTGTGTTGTGAAGTTTTCATGTTTTGGGTAAAGATTTGATGGACTATGGAATAAGGAGTGGCAAGTGCCTAAGCTTGGGGATGCCCAAGGCACCTCAAGGTAATATTCAAGGACAACCAATCATCTAAGCTTGGGGATGCCCCAGATGGCATCCCCTCTTCCGTCTTCATCTATTGGTAAATTTACTTGAGGTCATATTTTTATTCACCACATGATATGTGTATTGCTTGGAGCGTCTTGTATGATATGAGTATTTGCTTTTTAGTTTTCCAAAATCATCCTTGCTATACACACCTTTTGAGAGGGACACACATGAATCGTGAATTTATTAGAATACTCTATGTGCTTCACTTATATCTTTTGAGCTAGGCAATTTTGCTCTAGTGCTTCACTTATATCTTTTTAGGGCACGACGGTGGCTTTATTTTATAGAAATTGTTGAACTCTCATGATTCACTTATATTATTTTGAGATTCTATCTAAACAACATGGTAATTTGCTTTGGTATGCATTTAGTCCTAATGTGATAGGCATCCAAGAGGGATATAATAAAAACTTCCATATAAAGTGTGTTGAATACTATGAGAAGTTTGATTCCTTATGATTGTTTTGAGATATAAAGATGGTGATATTAGAGTCATGCTAGTGAGTAATTGTGGATTGTAGAAATACTTGTGTTAAAGTTTGTGATTCCCGTAGCATGCACGTATGGTGAACGGTTATGTGATGAAGTCGGAGCATGATTTATTTATTGATTGTCTTCCTTATGAGTGGCGGTCGGGGATGAGCGACGGTCTTTTTCTACCAATCTACCCCCCTAGGAGCATGCGTGCAGTACTTTGTTTCAATGACTAATAGATTTTTGCAATAAGTATGTGAGTTCTTTATGACTAATGTTGAGTCCATGGATTATACACACTCTCACCCTTTCACCATTGGTAGCCTCTCTAGTACCGCACAACTTTCGCCGGTGCATTAAATCCACCATATATCCTTCCTCAAAACAACCACCATACCTACCTATTATGGCATTTCCATAGCCATTCCGAGATATATTTCCATGCAACTTCCACCATTCCGTTTTATTATGACACGCACCATCATTGTCATATTGCTTTGCATGATCGTAAGATAGCTACCATGATGTTTTCATGGATTGTCCGTTTTTTTATGCCATTTGCTACGCTAGATCATTGCACATCCCAGTACACCGCCGTGGGCATTCATATAGAGTCATATTTTGATCTAAGTATCGAGTTGTAATTCTTGAGTTGTAAGTAAATAAAAGTGTGATGATCATCATTATTAGAGCATTGTCCCATGTGGGGAAAGGATGATGGAAGCTATGATTCCCTCACAAGTTGGGATGAGTCTCCAAACTTTATAATAAATAAAAGAGGCCAAAGAAGCCCACCAAAAAAAGAAAAGAGAGAAAAGAGAGAAGGGGCAATGTTACTATCCTTTTTCCATACTTGTGCTACAAAGTAGCACCATGACCTTCATGGTAGAGAGTCTCCTATGTTGTCACCTTCATATACTAGCGGGAATTTTTCCTTATATAACTTGGCTTGTATATTCCAATGACGAGCTTCCTTAAATTTCCCTAGGTCTTCTTGAGCAAGCGAGTTGGATGCACACCCACTTAGTTTCTTTTCGAGCTCATGTATTGCGTGAATGTTGAAAAAGTTTGAGAACATCAAAAGTATGAAACAATTGCTTGACTTGTCATCGGGGTGGTGCATGATTTAATACTCTGCGTGATGAAGATGGAGCATAGCCAGACTGTCGTGGAATTGTCACGGCAGATGTCCTCTTAGAAGGACTTAGTCGTGGAGCCATCGCAACTAGGAAGCTTAAAGGGGTTAATCGGGACAAAGGACACGAGAGGTTTATACTAGTTCGGCCCCTTACGGTGAAGGTAAGGCCTACGTCTAGTTGGGTTGGTATTGATTGATGTTTCGATGACCAGGGAGCGAGATACGCTATGCCCGGCTCTCGATGGGTTGTTTCTTGCCCTCAGCCGCCGGCGGGTCGTCCCCTTATATACACGGGTTGACGCCCTGCGGCCTACAGAGTTCCGGCTGGATCATAGACAGTGTCCGGCTCGGTGACTAGTTAATCCTTCCTTACAATACAAGTCATGCCATTATGACGGTTTATCACTACGGGCCTTAAGCCGTCTGTGGGCTTTAGGCCCTTTGTTGAACCGCCATCTTCATGCTTGATCTTGGGCTTCATATGATGAATCCTCTTTGCATAACCCGGCCCCTCCTGGGCGGCTTACACAAATAGTTATATCCCCAACATCAGGCCCCAGATTGATTTGAGCCGGCTCATGTCAATCTTGAATACCTTAAGAAAAAGCCTTTTGTCTTCTGTCTGTGCAAAGGTTATGACCTGCCGTGATGCCATCTTCTAGATTCACGAGAACCCACCGTCACATCATCTTCCATTAAATTCATATTTTACTCTGTCATATCTCAACGGATCCTTATCTTTATTGACCATTCCAAAAATCGAGGCGTCAGAGTAGCTGGATAATCACGCCTGGCCTCCTCGTTTCTCGCGCTTTCTCAATCAGTATTCCCTTATAAATAGGCACGACCCCTATGTCTTTTCCATTCTCCCCCTTCTGGCATCTTCTTCCTCTCGCTACTCCCCTGCTGCTCGAGCTCCGCAGCCGCCACCGCCATAGCAGAGCACCGTATCTTCGTCGACCTTGGCCGCTGCATCGACCTGAATCGACCAGAAAACCGTGACGAACCTCCGCAGCAAGTCTGCATCTGTAAGTTATTTCCTCCATGTACCTCAGATCTACATTAAGATTTTCGAGTTCCTCGGTGTTCTTCGCTGTTCGTTGTGAACCCTTCATAGATTTCACCACCACCGCCTTCTTTTGATCTTAAGGTGGTATAAAACTGATGCGGTAGCTGTTTTGCACCCATTTCGAATGCAAATAGATCCCTTTCCTTTGTACAGAGGCTCTGTTAGAACTTATGAACTCATCTGTACTAGTTTTAGGTCTAGAATATTTTCTTTTCTGAATGACCGCTTGATCCAAAATAATAATTTCAATTGTGAAACCTGTTTGTTCCACACTTAGCCAAAAATTGCGTCAGTTGACTCTGTTTTAGCCATAGTAGTTCATATGACCAGTTCAAAATAATACCGGCTCTCGACACCACTTGCCTCTGGCGACTTAAGAATACTTCAATTGTCTTTCATACTCGCAATGACTTGAGAAAACATGTTTGCATGATCACCTATGTGTCATTAGGCCCCTTCTTAAATCGCCATCCTAAGTAACTCAATAATGCTTTCCTCTGGGTTATAGTTGAATCGGAAATTTTCTTTATCTTGTTGTAGGCTCCGATTTACACAATGGCACTTAAAGCCCCAAAACCTACGGTGACCTGTAATTGGATCCCATCCATTGTCACGGAAAGCAAATTGTCCGATTTTGCGAAGTCTGGCTATCTGCCCAGGAAGGAGGTCATGTCTTATCATGCTCCTGACCCGTCCGAGGAGAAACCTCATCCCAAAGAAGGGGAGGTAGTAGTCTTTACAGATCATATGAGTCGGGGTTTTGCTCCACCCGGTTCAAAATTCTTTAGAGACGTTTTGCATTTCTTTGACTTAAGACCTCAAGACATCGGGCCCAATTCCGTGTCAAACATCTGCAACTTCCAAGTTTTCTGTGAGGTCTATCTTGGAGAAGAGCCCAGCTGTCACGACCGGTTTTCCAATAAAAATATTTATTGAGAAACCAATCTTTAGAATCCAGTTTGAGATAGAAACCTCCTCACTGGTAGATAAACTTTTGATACAATAAGCCAGTAGCATCAAATATAATACAGGGTTGAGCTGATAATGCTCAACAATTTATTACAAGCGTGCCAAAATTTATACATAAAGGTGGTGGCATACTACTGACTCGCAAACATGGTAGTGGTGGAGTAACACAGTGGGGAGTGGATACATGACTCTCAAACTATCATCCCATCGAGCGTCGAGGTGAGGCTCAATGAATTTATTTGGGTTGCGGAAGCGGGTATAAAACAGTGACCAAGCCAGGGTCGCATGAGACTGACTGGGACTCCTCTAGGCGTCGGATGCGCTATCGAACTCTTCATCCATGAGATCACCTTCGTCAGCATCTGGCCAAATCAACAAGCCAGTGAGTACTTTGAAAGTACTCGCAAGACAGTTCGGACGTAAGATATAACAAATGCATGCATGAGTGCGTCACGATTAAATTATCAATGCATATTAAAAGTAATATTAGGCAGGGTAAGTAAAAAGGGAAAACGGCGGTAGTCCGCCTGGAATCCCAACAGTAAAGTATTAGAAAACAATCGAGTGTCCAGAGCGACGCCACGAGAGTAAATTAATAAAAGAAAGAAAAATTCATGCCACAGTCGGGCGTCTTAGCGACACCACATAAAGGGCTAAAAGAAATGCCACAGTCGGGCGTCTGAGCGACACCACATAAAGGGCTAAAAGAAATGCCACAGTCGAGCGTCTGAGCGACACCATATAAAGGGCTTTAAAAGAAATGCCACAGTCGGGCGTCTGAGCGACACCACATAAAGGGCTTTAAAAGAAATGCCACAGTCGGGCGTCTGAGCGACACCACATAAAGGGCTAAGAATAAATGCCACAGTCGAGCGTCTAAGCGACACCACATAAAGGGCTTTAAAAGAAATGCCACAGTCGGGCGTCTGAGAGACACCACATAAAGGGCTTTAAAAGAAATGCCACAGTCGGGCGTCTGAGCGACACCACATAAAGGGCTTTAAAAGAAATGCCACAGTCGGGCGTCTGAGCGACACCACATAAAGGGCTTTAACTGAAATGCCACAGTCGGGCGTCTGAGCGACACCACATAAAGGGCTTTAACTGATAAAGAAATAATAGTCATAATAAATATATTCAACTCATGAAATTAAATGGGTTAGTCCATCCTCAAGAACAAAGATTTAACTGATCTTAGTGCTCATGGTCCCACCGGATGATCTGTCACCAAAACTGGCACATGTCAGTTAGCACGGGACTTGGATATAGATAAGATGATTTGAGGATATATGACTCTGCAGAGTTTGTACAAAATTTCTCACAGTTAACGGATTTCCGTAGTCACAAGGACTAGTTCCATCTACGGTATCTCAGAAGGAAACACAGCTAACCAGTACACACCCATCCAACCTCTCGATGCCAGGAATCACCCTCGACATCGTCCAAGAAAAACTTTTGAGACGGGGAGATCACAATCTCGAATAGCATGGGATCAAATTTATATACGCGCGCTCTAAGGGGTGCCCCCCTCTCGGTCCCAACCGGAAACACCCATGCCCCCTGACCGGATGACTGGCTTTAATCCAGGGCCATGGAACCATCATCCCGGCCTCTCCTTTTTGGTGTGTACCAAGAAAGCGGTTTGCGACTTACTAAACCATATCCCTTTCGGGAAACATGTGATAGTATAGGAAGGGGAAATGGATACAAGCCCAACCGATACGGGTTGGTACTGAAGTAAACCTGCATGGCATAAGACTGGCATGCTACCACACTGCCATCTTACCCACCTTCATGCCAACACATGGCCTTGCATACTCATATCCAACAAGGTATGGATCATCGAGCATACTAGTCTCAACAATGCATAATATACAGTTCATCGGTATGCTCCACAACATGCCATGAAACTAACTAAATGCAAAACATGCCAAGACACTCATCATATCAAAAGTTCAAACATGCTTGCCTGGTTCGGAGTAGTCGGAGTCTAACTCGGTGAAGTTTGCGGTCCCGTCACCTCCGTCGGTATCTACGGTATAAAGAAAACATACGCGCTAACGTGAATACCGAGAGGTGCAGAAAAAGTATTGCAAATATTTTTCAAATAAATCTGATAAAAAACTAGACAAATTTTTGAAGAGAACAGAAAAAGAATCAATCAAAAATATGCTTCTGTTAAAAAGTTATAAAGGTTTTTGTCCAGGGACTCATCTGTAATGAAACAGAAACTTCCCAGGGTTCTTTTTATAAAAACAAAAAACGCTTCAGACTCAATTACGCCAGCTCAAATGAGAAAGCGTATTTTGCCCAAAGGTGCTTTCAGAAAACGATTCAAAAAATAAAAGAAACCTGACGGGGCGGTCCCACCCGTCGGGTTTGAAAACAAAACGGCGCTTTTGGCGCCAGAGAGCTGCGGCGATCCACGGCGAGGCAGAGGGATCGGAGGTTACCTCCGTGCTCAGGGCGCCATTCCGCGTCGGGTGTTGGTGGTGGTGGTCGTCGGCGTGCACTGTGTAGGCGGTGGCCCTTGCTCCGGCGGACGGCGGTTCGGGCGAGGGTGGAGCTCGCCGGAGAGGGCTGCAAAGTGCAAAAATGAGGAGGGGGGTCAGGTGTCTGGTAGCTAGAGGAAGTGATTGATGGAGTTTGGGCGTCGGAGATGACCTCACCGCAGTGAATCAAGCTGGAGGCCGAGGCAGAACGGGGTGGCCGGAGTTGGGGGAGGAGACCTCCTCGAGGTCCTCCCAGAGGCCTGGCGTGCTCTAGGGGAAGTGCAGGGCTGGTGGGTGCTCGAGTTGAAGCTCGGGGCCTCTATTTATAGGCAGATCGACGGGGTGGCCGTGAACGGAGAATCTCCGGCGAGTGATTACGGCGGTGCAGTGGATTGGAAGGTGGTTTGAGCGGTCGGGCAGCATCAGTGGAGATTACCAGAGTTGTTCCGCTGCTAAACGGAGCTGGCCCCGGCGTAATGGCGTCTGTCCACGGTGAGGTGTCCGCACGGGCTCAACGGCGGCAGAGAGCGTGCTCCGCGCCCTGCGGTTCACGACGAGAGCGACAGCGCGTTCGGGGGAGTGGAAGGCCATGCAGCGGGATCCGGTGGCTTGGGCGGCGCTGGGTGGAGTCGTCGGCGCCGTGTCTCCCGCTGGCGTCCGTAAAGCCGCCGTCGGCGTCGGTCACGGGGCGGCGCACCTTCTGCTGCTCGTCGCCGACGCCCGCAAGGTGCCAGGCGCTCGTGCGATGCAGGAACAAGAGGGCGGGGACGAGGAGCAAGGCGACGCGAGGGTACTGGCGAGATCGATGCCCAGCTCTGAAGAAAACGACAGCAAGCTCTGAACTGAAACTCTGAATTTACTGAAACTTGACAGTGACCATGCATTGCAGGTGTTCGACAGAATGATCCAGGCATGTAGGGATTTTTCCTTGGGCTGATTTTTGGTAGAGTGGCTCCTCATTGCTCCAGTAGGCTGCCTGATTTTTGGTAGAATTTTTGGAGAAGTGTAGAAATGAATTTCACCAAATTTGGCAAATCTGGTCCAAACTTGCAGCAGATGTAGTTTGAAAATTTTGAACTGGAGACCAATGGATCTTCATGGTTCTAGGTTGATGATTCAAAGGACTAGGAGGGGAAAAAGGTTTGGTGGCAAAAATCAAAACAGAAAAAGGAGTTCTTTTGTAAATCTCCAAGTGCTATAAGAGAAGACAGAAATTTATTTGAATAGAATTTGAATGGAAATGATCACATGGGGAGGTTCAACTTGCTGGATTTGATGCAAATCATGATCCAAAGGTGAGGGAAAGGTTAGGAGAGAGCATTTGCACTAATGCCATGGCAAGAAGGAATAGTTGAAAGTGGCAAAGGACTTTTCCAAAAGCCATAGTGCATTCTCAAAAAGATTTTCAAAGGCTATTTTCTCAAATGAAAAAACATTTTGTCTTAAGCCCAAATGAAGAGCAAGGACTCCCAAGGACAAAGGCAGACCCTGGGTGAATCCAAATAAAACTCTTGCCATAAAGAAATTATATGAGAGGGAGAGTTCTCTTGATTTTTTTTTAAATCACTCCCATCAAGTCAAATAAAACCTTTTGAAAAATCCAAATAAAACTTGGGTGTCACAACACCTACCCCCTTAGGAAAAATCTCGTCCCCGAGATTTCAGCTGATCCTTAAATAAGTGTGGATGCTCTGTTTGAAGAAAATCCTCTCTTTCCCACGTTGCTTCACTTTCGGTGTGATTACTCCACTGAACTTTGAAAAATTTGACGGTTTTCTGTCGGGTCCTCCTTTCAGACTCCTCTAATATTTTTACTGGGTGTTCCCGATAAGAGAGGTCTGGCTGCACGTCTATGTTCTCATGGGATACTTGTTTCTCTGGGTTGCTTACGCACTTTCTCAATTGCGATACGTGGAACACGTTGTGGATATCTGATAATTCCTTAGGTAAGTCTAGTTGGTATGCGACCGTGCCTTTTCGGGCCACTATACAGAATGGTCCGATGAATCTTGGCGCTAGCTTTCCTTTTATTTTGAATCGTTGCAATCCCCGCATAGGTGACACTCGTAGGTACACGAATTCACCGGGTTTGAAGTTGACCCCACGATGTTTCTGATCGTAATAACTCTTTTGTCGGCTTTGGGCGGTCTTGAGTCGATCTCTGATTAGCTGGACCTTTTTCTCGGCTTCCTTGAGCATGTCTGGGCCGAAGATACGGCTGTCTCCGGTCTCTGACCAATTTAACGGGGTACGACATCTTCGTCCATATAAAGCCTCAAATGGAGCCATTTGTAGGCTGGCCTGATAACTGTTGTTGTATGCGAACTCGGCATATGGCAGGCTGTCTTCCCAACTGGTTCCATAGGTGAGGACACATGTTCTCAGCATGTCCTCCAAAATCTGGTTTACCCGTTCTGTCTGTCCATCTGTCTGAGGGTGGTATGCCGTACTGAAGGCTAGTTGAGTTCCCAGAGCCTGTTGTAAATGTTCCCAGAATCTCGAGACGAACTGTGTTCCTCTGTCAGATATTATTGTCTTCGGGACACCGTGCAGACAAACTATGCGAGAGAGATAAATCCTGGCAAGCTTCTGAGTGGTGTGGGTTGTCTTTACTGGAATAAAATGTGCTACCTTGGTTAACCTGTCGGTGATAACCCATATGGCATCATTCCCGTGTCGTGACCGGGGTAGTCCGACAATGAAATCCATCCCTATTTCATCTCATTTCCACTCAGGTATTTTGTTTGGTTGTAGTAGTCCGGCTGGTCTCTGATGTTCAGCTTTTATGCGTTGGCAAGAGTCGCAGCATGCAATGAAAGTGGCTATGTCCCTTTTCATTCCGTGCCACCAAAATCTTTCCTGGATATCCTTATACATCTTGGTTCCTCCAGGGTGGATCGAATATGGAGTGGTGTGGGCTTCAGCTAGAATTTGCTGTTTGAGGTCTTCTATGTTTGGCACGCAGAGTCTGTTTCCGTACCATAGTATCCCTTCTTCGTCTATGATGAATTCCGAGGCCTTGCCCATACTCACCTTTCTTTTGATGCCTTCAATGCTGGGGTGACCAGGCTGGGCTTCTTTGATTCTTTCTACAAGATTGGGTTGTATTTCCAAGTTTGTTATGGTGCCTTCCGCTACCATCAACAAGTTGAGTCTGGCAAATTCCTGTTGGAATTCGGGTCTTAAGTCGGGCAGACTGTTGTTGTCGGCGCTGGGGTTCCGACTAAGAGCATCGGCTACTACATTCGCTTTTCCAGGATGGTAGTGGATTCCGACATCATAATCCTTTACTAGCTCTAACCAGCGTCGTTGCCTTAAATTCAGTTCTGGCTGTGTGAAAATATATTTGAGACTTTTATGGTCCGTATATATTTCACATCGATTCCCAAGTAGGAAATGCCTCCATTCCTTGAGTGCATGAATGACCGCTGCCATTTCTAAGTCATGAGTGGGATAATTTTCCTCATGCTTGCGAAGTTGCCTTGAAGCGTATGCGACAACCTTGCCTTCTTGCATTAACACGCATCCGAGTCCCTTCCTGGACGCGTCACATATACTTCAAAATTCTTGTGTATGTCTGGCACAACTAATACTGGTGTTGTTGTTAATTTCCGTTTCAGCTCTTGGAAACTTTTCTTACAGGCTTCTGTCCATTCAAACTTCTTATCTTTCTTGAGCAACTGCGTCATTGGCTTGGCTATGGTGGAGACTCCTTCAATAAATCTGCGGTAATATCCTGCCATTCCCAAGAAACTCCGTATGTCGGTTATGCTGGCTGGTGACTTCCAGCCAAGTACAGCCCTTACTTTCTCCGGGTCCACGGCGATACCGTCTTGGGTTAGCACGTGGCCTAGAAAGCCTACTTGCCTTAACCAAAATTCACACTTGCTGAACTTGGCATACAATTGGTGTTTCCTGAGTTCTCCTAGTACAATTCTGAGATGTTCAGCGTGCTCTTCTGGCGTTTTGGAGTATACCAGAATATCGTCGATGAATACCACCACGAACTTGTCCATAAACTTCATAAATACTTTGTTCATGAGGTGAACAAAATATGCAGGAGCATTTGTTAATCCAAAAGGCATTACTGTGAACTCATACAGTCCGTATCTGGAGGTGAATGCTGTTTTGGGGATATCCTCGGTTCGTACTTTTAACTGATGGTATCCTGACCTTAGGTCAATTTTTTAGAACACTTTGGCCATAGCGAGCTGATCGAATAAATCATTTATTCTCGGCATCGGGTATTTGTTCTTGATTGTGACCATGTTGAGTGCTCGGTAGTCAATACACAATCTCAGTGTTCCGTCTTTCTTTTTGGCAAAAAGAATTGATGATCCCCAAGGTGAGGAGCTGGCTCGAATGTATCCCTTGTCCAGCAATTCCTTTATTTGCTTCTTCAACTCAACCAACTCGGACGGTGCCATTCTGTATGGTTTCTTGTATATGGGGCTGGTTCCTGGTGCTAGCTCAATGCTGAACTCTATCTCTCGATCGGGTGGCATGCCTGGTAGCTCATCGGGGAATACGTCTGGAAGTTCACATACTACTGGAACCTTGCTCACCTCAGAAACATCTACCTTATTCAGTCTCGGTTGCCGGGGTATTTTCCTCTCTTGGGCGGATACTCTTATTGTCTTACCATGGTGGTGTGTGAGAATCACGGTCCGATTGAAACAGTCAATAAAACCTTTGTTGGTGGTTAACCAGTCCATCCCTAGGATGACATCCAGTCCTTTATTTTCCAACACAATGAGATTGGCATGAAACTTCAATCCTTTGAACTCAATAATCACATCCTGATAGTAATTCTGAGTGACTTGCTGAATCCCAGGGGACTTGATGATCATGGATTTCTCCAAAGGAAGCATCGAAAATTTATTTTGCAAAGCAAAACTTTTCGAAATAAAAGAGTGAGAAGCTCCAGAATCAAACAAAACCATTGCAGGTATTGTGTTGACAGGAAACGTACCGAGTACGATATTCGGAGCATTTTGTGCCTCCTCTTTGGTCACGTGGTTCAGATGACCTTTCCTGTGGTTATTGTTGGGGTTGAAATTGTTTCGCTTGGGCGCTGAATTATTGTTGCCGTTGTTCGGCTTTGGTGCTGAGTTTCGAGGCTTGGGACATTGCTTGGCATAATGCCCTTCTTCTCCACAGGCGTAACAAGTAACACCTGGGCGATATGTGAACTCCTTGTCCTTAGCATGGAAATTCTTTGTTGGGCGTGAGACGTTGGACGATGATTTGTGTGTCCCACACCTTTGAAAATCTGTCTTGCTTCGGTGATTGCGAGCATGGTTAGTCTGGTCCCTCTTTCGCTTGCGGATATCTTCCAAACTGTGTCTCTCATTTTCCAGAGTAATGGCCTTGTCCACTAGTGTCTTAAAATCTGGAAAAGTGTGCACAACTAGCTGGCATTTAAGCACGGGTGCTAGGCCGTCAAGGAATTTCTCCATCTTCTTGTTTTCTGTCATACGCTCTTCATTTGCGTAGCGGGATAACAGAGTAAATTGGCCGTTGTAATCTGACACTGTCATGTTCCTTTGCTTGAGGTCATCGAACTCTCTTTTCTTGATTTTCATAATACTCTTAGGAATGTGTGCACCGCGGAAACCTTCCTTCAAATCATCCCAGGTTATATCATTTTCGTTGGGATGCATGTGCAAGAAATTCTCCCACCAAGATGCAGCGGCTCCGATGAGATAGTGCGGAGCATAAAGTACCTTCTCGGGGTCTGAACATTTTGCAATAATTAATTTTCTCTCCATATCTCGAAGCCAGTCTTCGGCCTCAAGTGGCTTGTCAGTATGAGAAAAAGTCTGCGGACGTGTCTTCTGTAGTTCAGATAATTTAGAATGCCGTTGATACTGCCCATGGTGATTTCCCATGTTAATGACTTGGTTCTTCATTTCACGATGTTGTTGCTAACTTTGTTCATAAAGGCGGCATATTTGAGATAGTGCCGTCTCACTGTCCTGTTGACTTTTCTGACCTCGTGTGAAATTGTTGCTTGGCTGAGTATCATGGTATTGATTTGACTGCCCTTGTGCAAAATTGTTGCCCGGTTGATTGCCATAATTTTCCTCTAGTGGAGTTGGCATGGAGCGAGTCCAAGGACGAGACATTTTTCACTCTGGGGATGTATTTTTGCAAAGCCCATAAGTAACGAAAATAAATCCATAAAAGCACAAGGTTGGCAGAGAAACCAAATAGCCAAGATTACTCAAAGGAAAAACAAATCGATTTGCGCATAGAGAAGGACTGCATCATTACGTATCTTACACGCGGCGATAATTATACAATACATCACTCAGGATATGCATACATAATCCTGACATGTTATTTAGGCTAGTACACTTCTCCAGATCCTACATGATGCGCAAACAGGCTACTTCCCACAACACCTCTTGCAAGGCGGTACAACGCGCGATGGCTAAGCGTACTTAGTCGGAGATGTTGATGACATCCTTGTCCCTGCCAAGGGTGAGGCGTAGCGAAGCCGGGGACTCGACTTCTTCCTCGCTAATAGGCTCCATACGAGTAGTGCTGCGCCAAGTAGATGGAGCGGGTGCCAGGGGCGGAATAACACGAATAGGAGTCGGCGTGAGGGGCGGTGCAGTGCGCGCTGGAGTGGGCGCAATGACCTGGTTGAACTCCTCGGTGGTAGGCAGGCGACGAGCAGGTGCATGGGATGCTGAGGACGAGACAAAAGTCAGTGGCGGTGCGGTGGGCAGGAGCTCCCTCCTATTGGCGGCACAACCATGGACTGAGTCCATGCGGGCGGCCACGAAGTCGTCCACCAAGTTGTCGAAGGCTGCCTCCAAGGCCCGGAGATACTCAATAAGCATCTCAAAAGCCTCGTCTCGTTCTCCTCTAGGGCAGGAGAATGCGTAGTGACAGGTGTAGGGCACATGGCATGGAAGATAGCGGTAGCGACGAGCCTTCATCGCGGGAAGGACATCCCTGAGACGAGCTATCGCCTCGCGGGCTGCCATCTGGATAGCGTGCTTCTCCGTAGGCATGGCTCTCCCCAAGAACCGGAGGCCTGGTGCATAGTCAGACTGTCGTTGACTTTGTGCTGGCAGAGAGTGACGACTGGGCGCACAGATGGTCCCATCGCGACCTGAACGACAAAGGAGAGAAGCTTGACGAACCCATCGGGCACGTTGGCGAAGGTTTGAGACTCGCAGCTGTGGTCGGCCATCTACAAAAGTAGGCAAAAATCATGAATGGTCAGATCATAAATATATGCTGACTGTCAGAAAAAATGACTACGATTGCAAAAACGTGAATAAGCTCTATCATGCTAATAACCGATTAGCGATCGCACCTAGTGGCTTCCTACAGTCAGCCTGGCTCTGGTACCAAGCTTGTCACGACCGGTTTTCCAATAAAAATATTTATTGGGAAACCAATCTTTAGAATCCAGTTTGAGATAGAAACCTCCTAACTGGTAGACAAACTTTTGATACAATAAGCCAGTAGCATCAAATATAATACAGGGTTGAGTCGATAATGCTCAACAATTTATTACAAGCGTGCCAAAATTTATACATAAAGGTGCTGGCATACTACTGACTCGCAAACATGGTAGTGGTGGAGTAACACAGTGGGGAGTGGATACATGACTCTCAAACTATCATCCCATCGAGCGTCGAGGTGAGGCTCAATGAATTTATTTGGGTTGCGGAAGCGGGTATAAAACAGTGACCAAGACAGGGTCACATGAGACTGACTGGGACTCCTCTAGGCGTCGGATGCGCTATCGAACTCTTCATCCATGAGATCACCTTCGTCAGCATCTGGCCAAATCAACAAGCCAGTGAGTACTTTGAAAGTACTCGCATGACAGTTCGGACGTAAGATATAACAAATGCATGCATGAGTGTGTCACGATTAAATTATCAATGCATATTCAAAGTAATATTAGGCAGGGTAAGTAAAAAGGGAAAACGGCGGTAGTCCGCCTGGAATCCCAACAGTAAAGTATTAGAAAACAATCGAGTGTCTAGAGCGACGCCACGAGAGTAAATTAATAAAAGAAAGAAAAATTCATGCCACAGTCGGGCGTCTTAGCGACACCACATAAAGGGCTAAAAGAAATGCCACAGTCGGGCGTCTGAGCGACACCACATAAAGGGCTAAAAGAAATGCCATAGTCGGGCCTCTGAGCGACACCACATAAAGGGCTTTAAAAGAAATGCCACAGTCGGGCGTCTGAGCGACACCACATAAAGGGCTTTAAAAGAAATGCCACAGTCGGGCGTCTGAGCGACACCACATAAAGGGCTAAGAAGAAATGCCACAGTCGGGCGTCTGAGCGACACCACATAAAGGGCTTTAAAAGAAATGCCACAGTCGGGCGTCTGAGCGACACCACATAAAGGGCTTTAAAAGAAATGCCACAGTCGGGCGTCTGAGCGACACCACATAAAGGGCTTTAAAAGAAATGCCACAGTCGGGCGTCTGAGCGACACCACATAAAGGGCTTTAACTGAAATGCCACAGTCGGGTGTCTGAGCGACGCCACATAAAGGGCTTTAACTGATAAAGAAATAATAGTCATAATAAATATATTCAACTCATGAAATTAAACGGGTTAGTCCATCCTCAAGAACAAACATTTAACTGATCTTAGTGCTCATGGTCCCACCGGATGATCTGTCACCAAAACTGGCACATGTCAGTTAGCTCGGGACTTGGATATAGATAAGATGATTTGAGGATATATGACTCTGCAGAGTTTGTACAAAATTTCTCACAGTTAACGGATTTCCGTAGTCACAAGGACTAGTTCCGTTTACGGTATCTCAGAAGGAAACACAGCTAACCAGTACACACCCATCCAACCTCTCGATGCCCGGAATCACCCTCGATATCGTCCAATAAAAACTTTTGAGACGGGGAGATCACAATCTCGAATAGCATGGGATCAAATTTATATACGCGCGCTCTAAGGGGTGCCCCCCTCTCGGTCCCAACCGGAAACACCCATGCCCCCTGACCGGATGACTGGCTTTAATCCAGGGCCATGGAACCATCATCCCGGCCTCTCCTTTTTGGTGTGTACCAAGAAAGCGGTTTGCGACTTACTAAACCATATCCCTTTCGGGAAACATGTGATAGTACAGGGAGGGGAAATGGATACAAGCCCAACCGATACGGGTTGGTACTGAAGTAAACCTGCATGGCATAAGACTGGCATGCTACCACACTGCCATCTTACCCACCTTCATGCCAACACATGTCCTTGCATACTCATATCCAACAAGGTATGGATCATCGAGCATACTAGTCTCAACAATGCATAATATACAGTTCATCGGTATGCTCCACAACATGCCATGAAACTAACTAAATGCAAAACATGCCAAGACACTCATCATATCAAAAGTTCAAACATGCTTGCCTGGTTCTGAGTAGTCGGAGTCTAACTCGGTGAAGTTTGCGGTCCCGTCACCTCCGTCGGTATCTACGGTATAAAGAAAACATACGCGCTAACGTGAATACCGAGAGGTGCAGAAAAAGTATTGCAAATATTTTTCAAATAAATCTTATAAAAAACTAGACAAATTTTTCAAGAGAACACAAAAAGAATCAATCAAAAATATGCTTCTGTTAAAAAGTTATAAAGGTTTTTGTCCAGGGACTCATCTATAATGAAACAGAAACTTCCCAGGGTTCTTTTTATAAAAACAAAAAACGCTTCAGACTCAATTACGCCAGCTCAAATGAGAAAGCGTATTTTGGCCGGAGGCGCTTACAGAAAACGATTCGAAAAATAAAAGAAACCTGACGGGGCGGTCCCACCCGTCGGGTTTGAAAACAGAACGGCGCTTTTGGCGCCAGAGAGCCGCGGCGATCGCCGGCGGCGATCCACGGCGAGGCAGAGGGATCGGAGGTTACCTCCGTGCTCAGGGCGCCATTCCGCGTCGGGTGTTGGTGGTGGTGGTCGTCGGCGTGCACTGTGTAGGCGGTGGCCCTTGCTCCGGCGGACGGCGGTTCGGGCGAGGGTGGAGCTCGCCGGAGAGGGCTGCAAAGTGCAAAAATGAGGAGGGGGGTCAGGTGTCTGGTAGCTAGAGGAAGTGATTGATGGAGTTTGGGCGTCGGAGATGACCTCACCGCAGTGAATCAAGCTGGAGGCCGAGACGGAACGGGGTGGCCGGAGTTGGGGGAGGAGACCTCCTCGAGGTCCTCCTAGAGGCCTGGCGTGCTCTAGGGGAAGTGCAGGGCTGGTGCGTGCTCGAGTTGAAGCTCGGGGCCTCCATTTATAGGCAGATCGACGGGGTGGCCGTGAACGGAGAATCTCCAGCAAGTGATTACGGCGATGCAGTGGATTGGAAGGTGGTTTGAGCGGTCGGGCAGCATCAGTGGAGATTACTGGAGTTGTTCCGCTGCTAAATGGAGCTGGCCCCGGCGTAATGGCGTCTGTCCATGGTGAGGTGTCCGCACGGGCTCAACGGCGGCAGAGAGCGTGCTCCGCGCCCTGCGGTTCACGACGAGAGCGACAGCGCGTTCGGGGGAGTGGAAGGCCACGCGGCGGGCTCCGGTGGCTTGGGCGGCGCTGGGTGGAGTCGTCGGCGCCGTGTCTCCCGCTGGCGTCCGTAAAGCCGCCGTCGGCGTCGGTCACGGGGCGGCGCACCTTCTGCTGCTCGTCGCCGACGCCCGCAAGGTGCCAGGCGCTCGTGCGGTGCAGGAACAAGAGGGCGGGGGCGAGGAGCAAGGCGACGCGAGGGTACTGGCGAGATCGATGCCCAGCTCTGAAGAAAACGACAGCAAGCACTGAACTGAAACTCTGAATTTACTGAAACTTGACAGTGACCATGCATTGCAGGTGTTCGACAGAATGATCCAGGCATGTAGGGATTTTTCCTTGGGCTGATTTTTGGTAGAGTGGCTCCTCATTGCTCCAGTAGGCTGCCTGGTTTTTGGTAGAATTTTTGGAGAAGTGTAGAAATGAATTTCACCAAATTTGGAAAATCTGGTCCAAACTTGCAGCAGATGTAGTTTGAAAATTTTGAACTAGAGACCAGTGGATCTTCATGGTTCTAGGTTGATGATTCAAAGGACTAGGAGGGGAAAAAGGTTTGGTGGCAAAAATCAAAACAGAAAAAGGAGTTCCTTTGTAAATCTCCAAGTGCTATAAGAGAAGACAGAAATTTATTTGAATAGAATTTGAATGGAAATGATCACATGGGGAGGTTCAACTTGCTGGATTTGATGCAAATCATGATCCAAAGGTGAGGGAAAGGTTAGGAGAGAGCATTTGCACTAATGCCATGGCAAGAAGGAATAGTTGAAAGTGGCAAAGGACTTTTCCAAAAGCCATAGTGCATTCTCAAAAAGATTTTCAAAGGCTATTTTCTCAAATGAAAAAACATTTTGTCTTAAGCCCAAATGAAGAGCAAGGACTCCCAAGGCCAAAGGCAGACCCTGGGTGAATCCAAATAAAACTCTTGCCACAAAGAAATTATATGAGAGGGAGAGTTCTCTTGAAAAAAAAATTAAATCACTCCCCTCAAGTCAAATAAAACCTTTCGAAAAATCCAAATAAAACTTGGGTGTCACACAAGCCTACTTTTGTTCAGGGAATTGTTCTATTTGAACCGGCAGAAGGAGCGCGCCAACGGGCCTAGTTTGGAACTTGGTGGCATATCGATTCAAAGGTGGAGAGACTGCCTGCTCCCTTATGCTGAATTACCGAGTCATCCAAAGGACTGGAACCAAACGTGGTTCTACTGCCAGGATTCTTCTCCGGCTGGTGAAAACCCACTGCCCGGCTTCCGTGCATTACGCCTTGAATCTACTCACCCGCTGCCGGATAAGCTGACTGCTGCTGAACGTCTGCCACTCACCCCCAAGATCAAGAAGATTAAAGCTCTCTTAGGGAACGGCTTGGATGGTGTTGACCTGGTCCGAGTCTGGGTTGCTTGGAGAATAATTCCCTTAAGTCGCCGCCCCGGATTAATGTGTGATTACTCAGGCGAGAAAGATGACCCTCTGCGTCATAGCCTTGACGACTTACCAGATGACGTAGTGGAAGCTACCACTCAGTCTTTGTTAAAGGAGGGCACAGTGACCAGCAACACCTTCGGGTTACTGCCTTTCTGCAAACAAAACCCGGCCCCTGCAGTAAGTCCCAGTTTTTACCTTTGACAATGCTTATAACTTGCTTTTACTTACAACCTTTCACAATTTCTCTTCAGGCGAAAGACAGCTTCTGGAAGGTTCATTATGACCATGAAGCGGCCAAACAAGCTAGGGCTGCTAAGAAAGCCGATAGAAAAGCCGCCAAGCCTACCACCTCCAGGAAAAGAAAAACAAGCGCCTCGGAGATGCTTCAACTTGACGACTCTGATGACAATGAAGAAGAGGTAACTTTGAAACTTCCCTGACTATTTATCATCATTTCACTGACATGATTTCTCTTTCAGGAAGACACGGGAAACATCCAACCCGTCGAAGAAGAGGTAACTATAATCTCCTCTGACTCCGAGCCTCTGCCGCGTCAGAAAACTCGAAGAGTAACCCGGAAAGTAAGATTTTCACATCCTTTGGCTTACCAAGACCCTGATATTCTTGTGAAGCAACAGCAATTTGAAAGCCGGAGGCAGACCCGGACCAGCAAGGATGCAGAGCTCTCCTCCGGCTTGCCTGACGTAACCCGGAAGCGTCGGACTGAGGTTATCTCCGACTTATCCCCTTTTTTACCTTTGGTGGGTCTAATCCGTCAACCTCTCAATTCATCTGACTCCAATTATCAGGATACATCTCCTCCATCCGACGAGTCTATGCAGTCAAACATGCCGGCTTTTAAGACTACCCCTGGGTAATATCAATTTATTCACCTTATGTTTTTCCTTCTTCATGTTCCTTTACTCATTTCTCTGCTTTGCCCGCAGCATGCAAGTTAAGCCCAGGAAGAAAACCAAGAAAGCGAAGCCGGCTCAAAACCCTATGATGACTGAATCGGAACAGGGTGTAACTGCTCCCGACTCTTCCATACATCATCCACCACTTGAACCGGCTCAAGATATTGCAGCACCAACTTCCGATCCACCTTCTGAAGATATTCTTGATAGTTCTGCTAATTCGGAGGCGCCTAGCCCGGTCAAAGCAGCTGATCCAGAAGTGGAATTTCTCAAGGCCCAATTCGTTGAGCCGGCCCCACCCACCGCTCTTGCCAAATGTTCGGCTAAAGAGGAGCTGCTAGAATGCCGTAAGGCCAAGATGGATATCACCGACTATACTCATTTGAGAATAGGAGAGATCGTCTCGGGCTATATCAACCAGGTGCAAAGCAGCCGTGACCTGGAAATTGACATGGTAAAACAAATACAACAAAAATTTGAGGTACGACTTATGCTTTCTTATTTTCAATCATACTTACTGTACCATCCCCCAAGTCTATTGCCTATTAGTGAATATGTTGTAGACTTTAGAAACATTGTTAGAGCTGCTTGCCCGGCTTAAAGAGTAAAATATTTAAACCGGATGTAACACAATACCTTTAACTTGCAATACACATTAGCCCCCAAGTGCCAAGTATCTTTGCTTGCAATGTATTTGGGACTTAATATCCAGGACCGGCTTAATAATCTAGAAAGCTTCGGTGTACATTAGCCCCCAAGTGCCAAGTATCTTTGCTTGCAAAGTGCTTGGGACTTAACATTATTTACCATAATCTTGACTTTTATCCGGTGCAATGCAGGCCACCATAAGTCAATTTGAGTCAGAAATTGCAGACCTGAAGAGCCGCCTGGCAGCCCAGGAACTTGAAATACAAAAGGCCAACTCCAAGTTTGAACTCAACGTCTCTGAACAAGAGAAGTTGAAGAAGAACTTTGAATCGGAGAAGAAAACCTAGGCTGATGAGAAGGCCTCTCTGGTGACTCGGGCCGAGACAGCCGAAGCATCCCTTGCAAAAGCAAACAACGAGCTGTCCGGCTTGAAGCGTCAGATATCTCGAATGGTCTCAGCAATCTTCGGTAACTTTCTTTATATGAACCTCAAATATTGCCATCCTTCCTTTGATGACTAAGCTAATTATTGCCTCCGGCTTACCCTTTGTTTAACAACACAGGCCCCAGGAGCACAACCCTCAAGCAGGACATGGTAGTCAAACTAAAAGCAGTCTATACTCTGGTGGAGCAATTGTACACCGGGTCACAACGTGCTTTGGCCGTTGTGGCCTTATCAAATGATGTGCCCCACCTCTTGCAAGATGTGTTACGACGGCTTGCTGTACTTCCTCAGCGGATTCAAGAGTTGAGACGGGCCCAAGCAAGAGCCGGAGCAATAGCCGCTTTGAGCCGGGCCAAAGCCTGGTTACCAGAGCTAGACCCGGCCGACATCGCTCTTGGGTATCCAAGTTTAAAGGAGGATGGAACTCCATTTGATCAAAAAGACTTCACCAGCTGCGTAAGGGATATACGCCCTGTGGCCACTCAAATTGGGAATGACACTGACCTCTCCAAGTATTAGCCGGGTTATGATAAGGAAAATCTAAGAATCCCCACGCCGCATTATGATGTTGTCAGCCTGATCCCTCCAATTCGTAAGCACACCTTTGCCCCTGAAGTAGACCCAACCGGTTTAATAGATGACGAAGCTGAGTTTGAAGCCTTGAGTGGCATTGACTGGACATCATCATCCTTCCAGGACAAGGCAACTGGCGGAGAGGCGGAGAAGGATAACCCGAAAGCTTCAGGTCAACCCCAAGAGTAAATTGCAAGGCGTCACCTGCGTATGTCTTATAGAAAAAACAATGCCTCATCATTCAGACTCGGGGAGTCTTGTAATAGAGCAGAAAATACTTTGAGTTTGTCATGCCTTCGCGCATGCTTATGGCCCTTAAGACTTGCATAAGACGCCGTTACTATGCATTTCGTAGTTTATATGAATCTGTTATGTCCTTGCAGAAATGTCTTGCATTGCCCTGCACAGAAGGCAAACAAAATCCCTTGGCGACTTATCGCATTGAGAGTTACGTAAGCTTCTGATAACCCAGAATGTTACAGGAAAACCAACTTATGATTAAACTTAGTAGACGTAATCATAATGATATACCTGTGATGCTTATGGTTACTTCTGAGAGTAAATTTAACTCCTGAAATTTGACATATAAAGGTTCACCTGGTACTTAATAACCCAAAGGGACCAATATTCACCCGGAAGGTTGTGATCCACACTATGGTATTTTGAAGAGGATCTCAATATAACCAAATGTTGATACTTATAAAATATGATGAATAATAAAAAAATTCAAAGGCTTCTGATTCGAATATGACCAGTGAACCGTTCCAAAGGGGTTAAGCTAAGATTCGGATGCGATCATATAGCCCCCAGTGGCTGTGGCGATGCCAATCAAGTGGGTATCGAGAGCTATGTTCTCTTTTGTTCGAATACGACCTATGTTTGAACAGGAAGCCTCCAAGTGACTATAAGAGTTGTTTAATGATGCTGATTCGAATATGATCCACGTCAGACCCAAAGGGGTTAAGCTATGATTCAAATATGACCAAGAAGCCCCCAAGTGAGTTTGGCAGTATGTCGATCAAGTGGGTATCGACAGCTATGTTCTCTTTGGTTCGTATACGACCTATGTTTGAACAGGAAGCCCCCAAGTGATCATGGCTAGATTCAGATATGATCATAAGTCGGACCAAAGTAAAGCCGGAATCAGATGTGACCCGCTCCCTCTTGGTTATTTCCACCACCTGACAAAGAAAACACATAAAACCTTTTTTGGGGTGGAAAAAAGGACAGAGGTCCTGCTTTATTGCTTTATGTAATATATACATATATAAATATATACACATTAGATCCGGTGGCTCAAGTATAGTAAGGCCGAAGATGAGCGATATTCCACGGCCGATGGGTCTCTTCCTCCGATTTACGTGAGTCTTTGTGCTCTCAAACATCGATAAGGTAATATGACCCATTGTTCAGATTCTTACTGACCACAAAGGGTCCTTCCCAAGGAGGGGATAGCTTGTGCATGTCAGACTGATCCTGGATGAGTCGGAGCACTAAGTCGCCTTCTTGGAAGGTCCTGGACTTAACCCGACGGCTGTGGTAGCGGCGCAGGTCTTGCTGATAAATCGCCGAGCGGGCTGTTGCCAAATCACGCTCTTCATCCAACAGGTCAAGTGCATCTTGACGAGCCTTTTCATTTTCGGCCTCAACATAAGCCGCCACACGGGGTGAGCCATGACGGATGTCACTTGGCAGGACCGCCTCTGCTCCATACACCATAACGAAGGGTGTGTAACCCGTAGACCTGTTAGGTGTAGTATTGATGCTCCAAAGTACAGAAGGTAACTCCTCCACCCAACAACCCGGCGTCTGCTGCAAAGGGACCAAGAGCCGGGGCTTGATGCCCTTCAAGATTTCTTGGTTAGCTCATTCTGCTTGACCATTGGATTGAGGATGAGCCACAGCCGAAACGTCAAGCCGGATATGTTCTCGTTGACAGAACTCTTCCATAGCTCCTTTAGAAAGGTTAGTGCCATTATCAGTTATGATACTGTGTGGAAAACCAAAGCGAAAAATCACCTTTTTCATAAGCTGGACCGCCATGGCTGCATCACACTTACTGACCGACTCCGCCTCAACCCATTTTGTAAACTTGTCAACCGCCACCAAGAGGTGCGTCTTTTTGTCCTTAGACCTTTTGAAAGGCCCGACCATATCAAGCCCCCAGACTGCAAACGGCCAAGTAATTGGGATCATCCGCAATTCTTGAGCCGGCACATGGGCTCGTCGTGAGAACTTTTAACATCCGTCACATTTACTGACTAGATCTTCTACATCAGCATGAGCCATCAGCCAATAAAACCCATGACGGAAAGCTTTGGCCACCAGAGACTTTGAACCGACATGATGACCACAATCGCCTTCGTGAATCTCACGAAGGATCTCCTGACCCTCCGCAGGTGACACGCAACGTTGGAACGCTCCAGTGACGCTACAGTGATGTAACTCGCCATTAACGATTGTCATGGACTTGGACCGCCGGACGATTTGTCTTGCCAATGTCTCATCTTCAGGCAACTCTCCCCAGGTCATGTAAGCCAAATAAGGCACTGTCCAATCTGGGATAACGTGGAGAGCCGCCACCAACTGTGCCTCCGGGTCTGGTATTGCCAGATCTTCCTCTGTAGGTAACTTAACAGAAGGATTATGCAAAACATCAAGAAAGGTGTTAGGCGGCACCGGCTTACGCTGAGATCCCAGCCGGCTTAAGGCATCAGCCGCCTCATTCTTCCTTTGATCAATGTGTTCCACCACATAACCCTTGAAGTGTCCAGATGCATCATCAACTTCACGACGGTAAGCCGCCATAAGGGGATCTTTAGAGTCCCACTTGCCCGACACTTGTTGAGCCACCAGGTCTAAGTCTCCTAAACATCTCACCCGGCTCAAGTTCATCTCTTTGGCCATCCGGAGACCATGGAGTAAGGCCTCGTACTTAGCTGCATTGTTAGTACAAGGAAACATAAGCCGGAGCACATAACAGAATTTGTCACCTCGAGGGGAAGTTAACACAACTCCAGCCCCCGAGCCTTCCAACTGTCTGGACCCGTTAAAGTGAATAGTCCAATATGTGTTATCGGGTTTCTCCTCAGGTGCCTGTAGCTCTGTCCAGTCATTGATGAAATCCACCAAGGCTTGAGATTTAATGGCAGTGCATGGTACTTACTTCAGATCATGAGGCCTGAGCTCGATAGCCCACTTGGCGACTCGTCCTGTAGCCTTTCTGTTCTGAATAATGTCTCCCAAGGGGGCAGAACTCACCATTGTGATAGGATAACCTTGGAAGTATTGCTTCAGCTTCCGGCTTGCCATGAACACCCCGTAAACAAGTTTCTGCCAATGAGGATATCTTTATTTTTACTCGATGAGCACCTCACTGACATAATAAACCGGCCGTTAAACCGGATGTTCCTTACCAGCCTCCTTGCGCTCCACCATGATTGCAACACTGACGGCTCGTGAATTAGCAGCCACATATAATAGCAAAGGCTCTTTGTCAATGGGAGCTGCAAGAACCGGCGGCTCAGATAACTGCCTCTCAAATCCTCAAAAGCAGCATTAGCAGCATTACTCCAGACAAAAGTGTCTGCCTTCTTCATCAGTTGGTACAGCGGTAGGGCCTTCTCACCTAGCCGGCTTATGAACCGGCTTAAAGCAGCAACACGACCCGCCAATCGCTGAACATCATTGATACAAGCCGGTTTAGCCAAAGAAGTGATCGCTTTTATCTTCTCCGGATTAGCTTCAATGCCCCTGTTTGAGACCAAGGATCCCAAAAGCTTGCCTGCAGGCACACCAAATACACACTTCTCTGGGTTTAAGCATCATCTTGTAAACCCGGAGGTTATCAAAGGTTTCTCTGAGATCGGATATCAAGGTTCCCGTCTCTCTGGACTTCACCACTATGTCATCCACATAAGCATGAACATTACGCCCAATCTGATTGTGGAGACAATTCTGTACGCACCGTTGATAAGTCGCCTGGGCACTCTTGAGCCCAAAAGGCATAGACACATAGCAGAAGGCTCCAAACGGAGTGATGAAAGCCGTCTTCTCCTGGTCCTTAACTGCCATCTTGATCTGATGATAACCAGAGTAAGCATCCAAAAAGCTCAAACACGCACAACCCACCGTAGCATCAATGATTTGATCGATGCGGGGGAGAGCAAAAGGATCAGCCGGACAAGCCTTATTTAAGTCTGTGTAATCCACACACATCTGCCATGTGCCATTTTTCTTGAGCACGAGCACCAGGTTAGCCAAACACTCCGGGTGAAAACCTTCGACAATGAACCCAGCTGCCAAGAGCCGGGCTACCTCCTCTCCTATAGCTTTTTGTCGTTCCTCATTGAATCGCCGCAGAAACTGCCTGACCGGCTTATACTTTGGATCAATATTAAGAGTGTGCTCAGCGAGTCCTCTCGGTACACCCGGCATGTCAGAAGGCTTCCATGCAAAGATGTCCCGGTTCTCACGGATGAACTCGATGAGCGCGCTTTCCTATTTAGGATCCAAGTTGGCACTGATGCTGAACTGCTTAGACGAATCGCCTGGAGTAAAATCAACAAGCTTAGTCTCTGTAGCCGACTTAAACTTCATGGCCGGGTCATGTTCCGTAGTCGGCTTCTTGAGGGAGGTCATCCGTCGGGTCAATGTTATCCTGATAAAACTTAAGCTCCTCTGTTGCACATACAGACTCGGCATAAGCCGCATCGCCTTCTTCGCGTTCCAAGGCCACCTTACGACTTCCATGCACAGTGATGGTGCCCTTGTAACCCGGCATCTTGAGCTGCAAGTAAACGTAACACGGCCGCGCCATAAACTTGGCATAAGTCGGCCGTCCAAACAAAGCGTGATACGGGCTCTTGATTTTGACCACCTCAAAGGTTAAGTTTTCAGCCCTAGAATCATGCTCGTCTCCAAAGGCCACCTCCAGCTCAACCTTACCGACGGGGTAAACCGACCTACCAGGCACCACCCCATGGAATACGGTATTGGATGTATTTAAATTCTTGTCAGTTAAGCCCATGCGCCGAAAGGTCTCATAATAGAGGATGTTGATGCTGCTACCTCCATCCATCAGCACCTTAGTGAATTTATAACCACCGACCTGCGGTGCCACCACCAGTGCCAGTTGACCCGGATTATCAACCCGGGGAGGGTGATCCTCCCTACTCCAGATAAAGGGCTGTTCTGACCACCTTAAGTAACGAGGGACTGCCGGCTCAACAGAGTTCACAGCCCTCCTGTGAATTTTCTGATCACGTTTACACAAACAGGTGGTGAACACGTGATACTGCCCACTATTTAGCTGCTTTGGATGGCTCTGATAACCTGACTGCTGCTGCTGTTGACCTCCTTAACCGAACTGCTACTGGTTATAACCACCCTGGTTTCCCTAAAACCAGACCCTGAACCGCCGCCCGGGCCATGAAAACCGCCACCTCCTAAGCCGCCGCCTGGGCCTTAATTGCCATCAAAAGTATTAGAATTCTTGAACGCCTTCATGATTGCGCAATCCTTCCATAAGTGAGTCGCCGGCCGTTCCTGGGTGCCGTGTTTTGGACAAGGCTCATTGAGTAACTGTTCAAGAGATGGACCTGACCCGCCAAACCGAGGTGGTTTTCCCTTGCATTTCTGATTGTTACCCTGTGCATTGGCCACAAATTCTGGGTTACCATCCGCCTTGCGCTTATTGCCTCCTTTATTCATCGGGTTATGCTACTGGCCCTTTCCATTACCGCTCTTCTTTCCCTTCCCTGTGTTTTCTTCATCAGACGCGGGATCCTTGGTACTATCAGAATCGGCATATTTGACTAAAGCCGCCATCAGCGTCCCCATATCATTGCAATCACGCTTAAGGCGCCCCAGCTTCTGTCTTAGAGGTTCAAAGCCGCAATTCTTTTCTAGCATGAGAACGGTTGAGCCGGCATCCATCTTGTCAGATGAATGTATTATATCTTTGACCCGGCGTACCCAATGAGTCGTGGATTCACCTTCCTCCTGCTTACAATTTGTCAAGTCCACAATCGACATAGACTGCTTGCAAGTGTCCTTGAAATTCTGGATGAAGCGGGCTTTCAGCTCTGCCCATGAACTAATGGACTTGGGTGGCAAACCCTTTAACCAAGAACGGGTCGTTCCGTCCAATATCATGGTGAAGTATTTAGCCATCGCTGCGTCACTAACCTCTAGCAGCTCCATGGCCATCTCATAACTCTCGATCCACGCCCCAGGCTATAAGTCGGCTATATAATTCGGCACTCGAACCCCTTGAAATCCTTGGGTAGACGTACATTACGTAGAGCCTATACTAGACAAGGAACTCCTCCGGTTCTAGTAGCAACTCCCGCCTCAACAGAAGTCGTCGGATAAGCCGGTAAGTCCTGCTGAGCTGCTAGCTGAGCCACCCGTTTGTCCTCCTGACGTATCCGATCCTGCACCGGGTTATATCCACCGGGCTGGTTCCAGCGCTGAGCGTTGCTTGACAGGGCCTCTGACTCCATGTGTCTGCTGTAACTAGGGCTCCGGTTTTGACGAGGTGGAGCTAACCAGGGTGGAGGAGTTGAATGAATCATGTCCCGGCTGTAAGAATAAGTCTCTTGCTGGGCCAGAGCCATCTGGACAAGTTCTCTGATCCTCCGGGTCTCCACTGTTGTCGGATCATCACCATCCACTAGGAGAGCCGCCAAACGTGCTGATGTTGCGATTAAATTCTCCATGGGGTTGGAGAAGTGACCCGGTGGTATCGGTACGTAACGGGGCGGTGCCATATTGCCGTGAAGAGGCGCCGTCACCTAATGCTGAACCGGGCCCGCTGCTCCGGATGTCATAAACTGATTTGCACCTGGCGGGTTACTTGGGCCAGCTCCGGGTGTAGCGAAGAGATTCCTAGGGTCATAAGTCGGAGGTAAACGGGACTGAGTTTTCTGATGTCTCCTCCTCATTACCTCATTAGATGCGTTCAGACTCATCGTGAGCTAAAAAGCCTCTGCCTGAAGTTGTTGTGCCCGTACATCCAAAGCCGCCCGCTCTGTTGCCAGTCTAGTATCTTCCGCTGCTAAGGTTTCCTTAGCCTTGGTGATCTCCTCACGAACCTGTGCCACCTCTGCCTCATACTCAGATTGGTTCGCAAGGATGACTGTAGCGGTTAACAGGGCCGTAAGTTTATCCATGAGATCCATCAGCACCTGAGCTGGTGAGCACACAGGGCCTCCTGCCGCGGCTGCTCCTAACCCGGACGTTATCGCTGCTGAGGCCGTAGAATTTTGGCCGGGTTGAGTGCCAGCCATGAAGACTCTTGCCCAGTTTGGCGACTCTGAGGGGTCCGGAATAGTGCTGCCATCGGAACAGTCCCCAAGCACACCATCTTGAACTTGGTACAGTGAATCCGTTGAGCCGGCGGATGAGTCGCCGTTAGAGAGGACAGCCGGATCATCATCACCTTCAGATCCTTCAGGAAGTTCACCTCCGTGGACACAACCTGTTGGGGATATTGCTATTTGGGGTAAACCGGCCTACAGGGCCCGGGTTAGCTCCGTCAATGGACCCAAGATGTTAAAGCCCAAGGAGAAATAGAAGGGCCCAAGGCCTATAATCGGTTTAAAGGTTTATGGCCGTAAACCGGCCTGAGGTAAACTTGCATTGTAAGTTAGGAATAGAGAGACCAACCCGGGCACGTTTATGAACCGGAGGTTGGGATTTTGTAAACCGACGGGCGTCACCCGCGTATATAAGAGGACGACCCGACGACGGTTTAGGGGACAACAATTCGAGGTTCAGGCGAAGCTTATTGCTCCCTAGCCCTCGAAACACATCAATTCCATCACAACTAGACGTAGGCTTTTACCTTCATCGAAGGGGCCGAACTAGTATAACACTCTATGTCCTTGCGTCCGCTTTAACCCCTTCGAGTTAACCCGTTGCGATGGCTCCACGACTAAGTCCTTTCACTAGGACATCTGCCGTGACAAACCCGAGCTGGGCGTCTGCACCGACCTCGTCGAGACAGCTCAGCACACGAGATCGACCCTGGTTAAACCGACCAGGAAGCGCGCCGTCGTGGGAGTCATCCACGGAGGAAGCTACGAGGAAGGATCCGAATCCGGTGGCGAAACCGCCATCTACTCCGGCGATGAAACGTCAACCAGGGAAACCGAGTCTCTATATCAGCTGCAAGATGATCGGATTGGGGGTAGCTCCGATGGCGACAGTATTCCGGACCCCTCTGGTCTTCCCAATCGAGTTGGGATCTTCATGGCTGGAACACAGGCGGCGCCACATTCATCAACTGCGGCAGCAGTGATCTCCGGATCGGCAGCGGCAACGGCTGCGCGAGCAAGGGGCCCTGCGGACTCACCAGCCCAAGTATTGTCAGATCTGTTTGACGCACTGGCAGTGCTTATGGCGGAGGCCAACCCGGTGGATCAGGAGGTTCACAATGCCGAGATTGCCAAAGTGAGAGAACAGATCACTCAAGCTAAAGCAGGGCTGGCAGCAGAAGAGGCCAGGATGACGGCAGAGCGCGCCGCTTTAGATGCACAGGCTTACAGGCTCATGATGGACCAAAATGCATCTCAGGAAGTCCTGAAGAGGAAATTCCGATCTCGATTGCCCGCAGCCCTCGATGCCAGAAATCTCTTCAACACCCCTGGAGCGGGGGCCAATAATCCGCCGGGGGTAAACCGTGTGGAAGCAACAGTGGGCACCCCGGTTCAGCGCCGTATAATAAACCTGCCTCGTCACAACACTGGTACACCACAGGCCGTGCCAACACCATCGGGCCATTATTCCAACCCGATGGATAACCTCCTTGCGGCGGCAGCTCGGTTGGAAGCCATTCCGATCGAAGGCGATTCACCGCAGGATGTAGAGACACGCCGAGTCAAGGAGCTCCTTAGGACCGCTTTGGCCCAACAAGAAGCATATTCGCAAAGCCGTGATCGGATTCACTCCACCCCTCGCCCCAGCAGGAGCTATAGCAGGCGCATGGAGGAGCCGGCTGTTTCAAGTAATGCCAGGCGTGAAGCGCTCCGCGGCAACAATCCGGCTGGCGTCGACAATGCTCAGGAGATGGTGGATCGCGCCCGTGCGCAGGAGGCCGGATTAGCAGCGCAGCATCAGGCTCGTCAGCTTACACCTATCTTCCCAACTGCTACGATTGAACCGGGGGTGGATTCTAGTTCCTTGGGAGTACCGTGCCTCGTTCCCGCTTTGCGCAACGTACGCCTGCCTAAGGACTTCAAAGGCCCCCGCAAGGTACTAAACTACACGGCGGATCAGCCTCCGGAGACATGGGTGGAGAGCTATGAGATGGCTATGGAGATGCTGGATGTGGATGACACGGCGTGTGCGAAGTATTTTACCATGATGTTAGAAGGGACGGCCCGGACTTGGCTAAAGAGCCTACCGCCTAATTCCATTAATTCGTGGGCCCAGTTGCGAGCCCGGTTTATCAAGAATTTCAAGGACACGTGCAAATAGCCAATGTCGATAGTTGACCTAGCAGCTTGCGTTCAGCAAGAAGGGGAGTCAACTACCCATTGGTTACGCCGGGTATCAGAAGTTTTGCACTCATCAGATCGCATCAACGCAGACACCGCCGTGGTGCTGTTGGAAGGCAACTGTCGGTTTGGCCCTTTGAAGCTAAAGTTAGGTCGGATGAAGCGTGATTGCACGGATATGGGAACGCTCATGACCGCTTTAGTGAAGTATGCGGATTCTGACAGTACCAAGGATCCTGACTCTGGTGACGACAAAGCAGGGAAGGGAAAGAAGAATAGCAATACCAAAGGCCAGCAGCATCAACCAACAGGCAATGGAGGCGGAGGTAAGCGTAAACCGGATGGGAGCGTGGATTTTGTGGCCAACACCAGTGCACAGAATAAGGGCCAGCGACGTAAGGGGAAACAGCCAGGTTTTCGCGGAAATCCCGGTCCTAATCCGGAGCGTTTGAACTTTTTCTTAAACCAGCCCTGTCCGAAGCACGGAACAAAGGAGGAGCCAGCAACCCACCTTTGGAAGGATTGTTACATCATGAAGGAATTCAAAAGCTCAAACATTTTCCAATATGATCACGGCTCTGGCGGCGGTTCAGGTTCCGAATCAGGGTACGGCGGCGGAAATTCCGGTCCAGGGTTCAATGGTAATCCGGGCGGACAGAACAGCCAAAATAATCAAGGTAATCAAAGTGGTTATAGCCAGCAGCAACAGCAGCAATCAGGTTCTCAGAGCAACCCGAAACAGTTGAGTAGTGGACAGTATCATGTTTTTACTACAAGCTTGGATAAACGGGATAGAAAGCTTCAGAGGCGGGCAGTTAGTGCTGTTGAACCGGCCGCGCCTCACTATCTGCGCTGGTCGGAACAACCAATCATATGGAGTCGAGAAGATCATCCTCCCAGGGTTTATAATCCGGGTCAGTTAGCATTGGTGATGGCGCCTCAGGTGGGAGGTTACAAGCTCACCAAGGTACTCATGGACGGAGGAAGCAGCATTAACATCTTGTATTATGAGACCTTCCGTCGCATGGGACTGGTGGATAAGGATCTCAAACCGACCAATACGGTGTTCCACGGGGTGGTGCCTGGCAAGTCTGCGTACCCTGTTGGTAAGATAACCCTAGAAGTGGTCTTCGGCGATAGTCATGATTCCAGATCAGAGACGCTGACGTTTGAAGTGGTTAAAATCCAAAGTCCATAATACGCTTTGTTCGGACGACCGGCCTATGCAAAATTTATGGCACGGCCCTGCTATGTATATCTGCAACTCAAGATGCCGGGTTACAAGGGCACTATAACGGTTCATGGGAGCCGTCGAATCGCTTTGGAATGCGAGGAAGGAGATGCGACTTATGCAGAATCGGTTTTTGTTACAGAGGAGCTAAAGCAGTACAAAGACAATGTTGATCCGGAGGACATGACTTCATTAAAGAAGCCAACTACGGACCACGATCCGGCCTTGAAGTTCAAATCAGCTGCCGAAACTAAGCTTGTTGACTTCGTACCTGGCGATTCGTCCAAGCAGTTCAGCATCAGTGCAAACTTGGATCCAAAATAGGAAAGCGCGCTCATCGAGTTCATCCGTGAGAATCAGGACATCTTTGCATGGAAGCCGTCTGACATGCCTGGTGTACCAAGGCGACTCGCTGAGCACACTCTTAATGTGGATCCTAAGTATAAACCGGTAAAACAGTTCCTACGCCGGTTTAACGAAGAAAGACGTAAAGCGATTGGTGAGGAAGTAGCCAGGCTCCTGGCAGCTGGTTTTATTATTGAGGTTTTTCATCCCGAGTGGCTTGCTAATCCGGTGCTGGTTCTTAAGAAAAACGGCACCTGGCGCATGTGTGTGGATTACACAGATTTGAATAAAGCTTGTCTAGCGGATCCTTTTGCTCTCCCCCGTATTGATCAAATCATTGATGCTACGGCAGGTTGCGAGCGTTTGAGTTTTTTGGATGCCTATTCGGGTTATCATCAGATCAAGATGGCAGTTAAGGACCAGGAGAAGACAGCGTTCATTACTCCCTTCGGATCCTTCTGCTATGTTTCTATGCCCTTCGGGCTCAAGAGTGCGCAGGCTACTTATCAGCGGTGTGTGCAAAATTGCCTCCATGAACAGATTGGTCGTAATGTACATGCCTATGTGGATGACATTGTGGTCAAGTCACGAAAGAAGGAGACCCTGGTTGACGATTTGAAGGAAACCTTCGATAACTTGAGGGCGTACCAAATGATGCTCAACCCAGCTAAATGTGTTTTCGGTGTACCTGCAGGCAAATTGTTGGGATTCTTAGTGTCCCATAGAGGAATTGAGGCCAATCCGGAAAAGATCACAGCCATCACCTGCCTAGCCAAACCGAAATGCGTCAATGATGTTCAGCGCGTGGCCGGGCGGATTGCTGCGTTAAGCCGGTTTATCAGCCGCCTCGGTGAAAAGGCGATCCCCTTGTATCAAATGCTCAAGAAGACAGATCAATTTGTCTGGAGTCCGGAGGCTGATAAAGCGTTTGAGGACTTGAAGCGACAGTTAGTCAATCCGCCAGTGTTGGCAGCCCCCGTTGATAAAGAGCCACTCCTGTTATACGTTGCTGCGAACGCCAGAGCGGTCAGCGTGGCGATTGTGGTAGAACGCAAGGAGGCTGGGAAGGAGCATCCGGTTCAGCGTCCGGTTTACTATATCAGCGAAGTGCTTATCGAGTCCAAGCAAAGGTATCCGCATTGGCAGAAGCTGGTATATGGTGTTTTTATGGCAAGCCAGAAGCTGAAGCAATATTTTCAAGGGCACCCCATCACGGTGGTCAGTTCTGCTCCTTTGGGTGACATCATACAGAACCGGGAGGCGACCGGTCGGATTGCCAAATGGGCTATCGAGCTTGGGCCGCACGGTTTAAGATAAGTACCCCGGACGGCCATAAAGTCACAAGCACTTGTCGACTTCATAAACGATTGGACAGAGTTACAAGCACCTGAGGAGAAGCCAGATAACACATATTGGACTATTCATTTTGACGGATCCAGACAATTGGAAGGCTCGGGGGCTGGAGTCGTTTTAACTTCCCCACGAGGAGACAAGTTTTGTTATGTCCTCCGTTTAATGTTCCCCTGTACAAACAATGCGGCTGAGTATGAAGCTTTGCTTCATGGTCTTCGGATGGCTAAAGAGATGAATCTGAGCCGCGTTAGGTGCTTTGGTGATTCGGATCTAGTGGCTCAGCAAGTATCTGGCACCTGGGATTCTAAGGACCCGCTCATGGCTGCATACCGTCGTGAAGTAGATATGGTGGCAGGGCATTTCAAAGGCTATCAAGTGGACCATGTGGACCGCAGAAAGAATGAGGCAGCGGACGCTTTAAGCCGCTTGGGCTCTCAGCGTAAACCGGTCCCACCCAATGTTTTCTTGGATGTATTGTATCACCCATCGGTACAGCTCCCCGGTGAATTGGAGTTGGCTATTCCTGATCCGGAGGCTCAATTAGTGGCGGCTCTTCACGTCATCCCGGATTGGACGCTTCCTTATCTGGCATATATGAACCGGGGTGAGTTGCCAGAAGACGAAATCTTGGCTCGGCAGATAGTACGGCGGTCCAAGTCTATGACCATTCTCAAAGGGGAGCTACATCATCGCAGCGTGTCAGGAGCGCTGCAACGGTGCGTATCCCCTGAGGAGGGGTGCGAAATATTACGTGAAATACATGAAGGGGATTGCGGCCACCACGCCGGTTCAAAATCATTGGTGGCTAAAGCGTTCCGCCACGGTTTCTACTGGTTAACTGCTCATGCTGATGCAGAAGACCTGGTCAGGCTATGTGATGGTTGCCAGAAATTTTCTAGACGAGCGCACATACCGGCTCAAGAATTAAGGATGATTCCAATTACTTGGCCGTTTGCGACTTGGGGGCTCGATATGGTTGGGCCTTTTAAACGTTCCAAGATAAGAAGACCCACCTATTGGTGGCGGTTGACAAATTTACAAAGTGGGTGGAGGCAGAACCTGTCAGTAAATGTGATGCGGCCACGGCGGTTCGGTTTATAAAGAAGGTGATCTTCCGGTTTGGTTTTCCACACAGCATCATCACAGATAATGGTACCAATCTATCCAAAGGTGCCATGAAAGAGTTCTGCGCACGTGAGCATATACGGCTTGATGTTTCTTCTGTAGCTCACCCACAATCTAATGGTCAAGCAGAACGAGCGAATCAAGAGATCTTGAGAGGTATCAAACCCCGGCTTCTGGTCCCTTTGCAGAGGACGCCGGGTTGTTGGGTTGAGGAGCTACCGTCTGTATTATGGAGTATCAACACCACGCCTAACAGATCCACGGGGTTTACGCCGTTTTTTATGGTCTATGGAGCAGAGGCGGTTCTCCCAAGTGATATACGACATGATTCACCTCGTGTGGCAGCTTATGTTGAAGCAGACAACGAGCAGGCACGGCAGAACGCTCTTGATTTGTTGGATGAAGAACGTGACTTAGCAGCTGCCCGTTCAGCGATTTACCAGCAAGATCTTCGCCGTTACCACAACCGTCGGGTTAGAACCAGAACCTTTCAGGAGGGGGATTTGGTGCTCCGGCTCATCCAGGATCAGTCTGATATGCATAAATTATCCCCGCCTTGGGAAGGACCTTTTGTGGTCAGCAAGAATCTGAATAATGGGTCATACTACCTGATTGATATTCGAGAGCGCAAAGATTCACGCACATCAGAGGAGGAGACCAGCAGGCCATGGAACATAGCTCATCTTCGGCCTTACTATAAATGAGCCTTGGGCTCTGCTTATGTACATATCATGACCATGTATATATTATGATCAATATAATTAACCGGAGCCTCGAGTAAAGCGGGGTCTCTGTTTTTTCACATCATGCGTGGTTACACGGAGTTGATTCGCTTTAGGGCAACCTCCGGTTTACCCCTTGAGGTCGCTTCACAGAAGATCAACAAAGTCAGTTGGGGACCTAGTCGACCTGAACCGTAGCTACACCTCCTGGGAGCTTGGTCATGTCTTGACGACGGTAATGCCTTCTGGCTGGCACATTTGCCACTAAGTCAGTTGGGGACCTAATCGACTTGAACCGTAGCTCGGTCATGTCTTGATGATGGTAATGCCTTCTGATCGGCTTTTAAACAGCCAATAAGTCATTTGGGGGCTTGGTCGTGTCCGAACCAATGCAATGCCACTTGATCGGCCCTAGGCCACTGAGTCACTTGGGGGCTTGGTCGAATCCGAACCAATGCAATGCCATTTGACCGGCATATTTGCCACGATTCAGTTAGGAACCTAGTCGACTTAAACCGTAGTTACACCCCTTGGGGGCTTGGTTTTTTTTGTCTTGACGATGGTAATGCTTTCTGAACGGTTCATAGCAACCACCATTTGCACGCGTTTTACTATTGCGTTTCCTCGTATTTGGTTGTTTGTTATCTTCCTTCCCGTGGTGTTTTTGTTCTTTGGAACGACAAATACTTTTAAACCGATTCAGCTGACACAGCCTGGTCCGTTTTTTAACCCGGAGGCAAGTTGCCCGGTTTGGCAAAGGCGCAGCACGGTTCATATGGTCGAAAGACCGTCCTTTGTACCCAGTAAAGACAGGAAACACAAGTTGGAAAAAGTCATGGCAAGGGCATCAGTACCCGTGCACAAAGGCGCATTCAAAGGCAGAAGTATTAACTATCTTATTACAAGGCAGCGTAGTGCCTGAATATATTGTTTTTTGACGGGTTAACGTCACCAATTAAGGTAAACCGGAGCTTTGATTACGCCTGTTCGCCGCCTCGGTTCGAAGGTTGTGGATCATCCTGCGCCGCTTCAGCCTCCTCATGACTACCCATTGGCTGGAAATCAGCAGTGGTCCAGTCGATTCCCATTAATGCTTGAAAGACAGCTTCTTCATGAATCAGCAAAGACGGTTCAATATCAGGGGCGTAGGTATGCTTACGGATTGGAGGAATAAGGTTTTCCGCTTCAGGGATCGGGGCAGCTACTCGCTTGTTCTGGTTATCATATTGGGCCTGATAATATGTCAGATCTGCTTCTTCAGCCAATTGACAAGCTAGGGGGCGCACCGCTCGGTTTATCGCCCTCAAGTCATTTTCGCCGAAATCTGAACCGTCTTCTTTCAAGCTGGGGTATCCTTGTGCCGCTTCGACAGGATCAAAGTCTGGTACCCACGCTTTGGCCCGGAGCAAGGCAGTGATGGCTCCGGTTCGAGCAGCTGATCTTTTTAACTCTTCAATCCGGGCAGGAAGCATGGATAACCTTTTTAACGTGTCTTGAATCAGAGATGGTGCGGGGTTGTTATGCGATGCAGTGGTGATAACTCTCTGTGCTCCGGTATACAACTGTTCAATCAAAGTATAAGCAGCTTTGAGTTTCATCCGCACATCAGAACCCAAGTGTCCAATACGTGTGCCTGCAGTGTTTCAAGATGGATTACAAACCGGACATAGGATATAGCAGACAAGGTGCAAATTGGAGGAAGGGCATCGAAAGAAATTTACCAAAGACGGCAGAGGTCATGGAGTGTATTTGTCGCTTTACGGTGGATAATTCATCAACCACCGGTTTGAGAGCAGCTTCGGCATTTTCAGCCCTTTTAATCAAAAGAGCCTTTTCTGTAGCCCAGTCAGCTTATTCCTTTTTGCGGCTTTCTTTCAGCTGTTCCATAACGTTTAAGGCATTGGTCAATTCTTCCTTCGCTTTTGCAGTTTCAGCCTGCTGGGTTTTTAGGATTTCCTGAAGGTCCGAGACTTGTTTCTCTTTGGTCTTCAGATCCGCCTGCAGCAGGTCATCAGCAGTGTTCAGAAAATATTGCACGGTTTGGAAGTATCAACCACACAAGCAAGTTATGTGCTCGATACTTGGGGGCTAATGCGTACTTGATCTTAACGCATGTTTTACATTACAAAAGTCCCAAGATTAATACAAGTATTTAAACTTGGCACTTGGGGGCTAATGGTTATTTGATGATGTTTTCTGGTTACGACCTATGTTGAAGCCCTGTTTTTATCAAATCGGACCTTGGTTGTCAAGGCAGTATGATTCGGGTTACCATCTTGGGTTGGAAGAAATTGAGAAGCTAAGTTGCAATAGAATGAAGCACAAGAGAGTTACCTCAAGTTTTTCTTTCATCATCCTGATCATGCCAGCTTCATAATCGCGACTGGTATACAGTCGGTTCAGATACCCAGAATAAAGATCTTGGGCGCTTAAAGCGGCATACGTTGAGGAATCAACGTCCCATTTGCCCTTTATGGCCGAGATTTCTTCCTTAGCAGTATGCTTGGCTAAGGTAGCAGAGCTCCCCGGTTCAGAGCGACCAATGCCGGTAATCACAACATCATCATCTTTGGAATCGCTGCTCTGCATTGGCACTGTCGGTTTATCAACAGTTCCAGAAGGGTGGATGGATTCCTCAACCCGAACAGGACTGGCAGGCTGATCGGTATGGCTGGCAGGATTGGTAGGCCTTTCTTCAGCATAGGCGTCATCTTGTGGAGGTGGATAATTCTGAATGTGTTCACGAACTAGAGCATCAGTACCAGGAGTTTTCTCCGGTTCAGGAGCGGCAGTTCCTTCGGCCGGATTATCCAGACGAGCCTTCTTGCTCGGTCTAGGTTTAGCCCTGGGAGAGACCCAAAGATTGAAGAACGGTGTAAGTTAAAAAAAACCATATGGAAATATGTTGTGATCGGTCCAACTTACCCAATAACTGTCTTTAGCGGTGGCAGTTGAGTGGCTGAAGATTCACCAGAAGATGAATGGGAAGTGACCTGATAATCGGAGTCAGATGGATTAAGAGGCTGACGAATTAAACCTGCTTTAGGAGGAAAGCTAGCGCATAAATCGGAGACCTCTGAGCGGCGTTTCCGAACCGGGCTGTTCGGTAAACCGGCGGAGGTAACTACCTGGCCACTATGCCGGGTGGTGCGACGAGCTTCATGTTGCTAGGTCTTCACAAGAAATTTGGGATCCAAGTAAGCAAGGGGATGAGAAAATTTAACTTTCCGGTTTGCTTGGCGAGGTTTTTTCAAAGGCAAAGGGACTGGATCAGAAGAAAGAATAGTTACCTCTGGGCCTTCAGCATTACTCGCTTCAACGTCGTCCTGACAAATATCATCATCAATAAGGCGTATAAAAAGTAAGCCAACTGAATCAAGGTCTACCTCAAGGTCCGGATTACCCACATCATCCTCATCTAATTCCGGGGTAGAGGAAGCGGTGTTCCTTTTCTTCTGAGCAGGCTTCTTCACCCTTGTTTTGGGTCGGGTTACCTTTTCTGTTGGCTCTTGAAGAAGCTTCTTGCTCCAAAACGGATCATCTCCCTGATTCAGAAAGGATTGGAGTTAACAGTATACATATAAGGAGATCATAAATTCTATAACAAACAGAGGTGAGATGCTTACAGCAGGTGGTTTATTTGTAGCACAAAAGGGAAGCAGGCCGGTTCGGGCGCAAACATATTCCGGTTCATTCAGCATCTTTTTCACAGCTTCAGTAACTTCGTCTTCCGTCAGATGAATGTTGCGGTGCCTCAAAGGATCATTAACCCGGCCCGTGTATTTGCACATTAAACCGGAGCGGACACTAAGGGGCAGGATACTCCATGAAATCCAGCAACGGGCAAGATCCACTCCTGTTAAACCGTTAGCCATGAAGGCTCTGAGCTTGGACAGTTGAGGGGCATATTTACTCCTCTCTTTGGCGGTTAGCCTTGGGGGAAGGGGTGTGTATTGCTAAGTCTCTCTGGATGGAAGCCAGGCAGAGGATTTTCTTCAGCAGGGGAAGTATCTTTGCAATAGAACCAAGTGTGATTCCATTCTTGCAGATGACTATGCAGCTTGGCGTGAGGATAAGTCACTTCTTTCCTCTTTTGAATCGCCATACCACCCAGTTCCATGTTAGGGCCATCGGTGAATTCAGTACGTCGGTTTAAATGAAAACAGTCTCGGAACAACTCTACAGTAGGTTCCTCCTGGAAGTACACCTCACAAAGCACTTGAAAATGGCAGATATTCGTGACTGAGTTTGGACCAACATCTTGTGGGCGTAACTGAAAATTAGCCAGGACGTCCCGGTAAAATTTTGAACCGGGTGGATTAAAGCCCCGGGCCAGGTGATCCGCAAACACAACAACTTCTCCTTCCTGTGGGGTAGGAGGACATTCATTCCCTGGAACCCTCCAATGGATGGCATTTTTGCTACTCAAGGCGCCAGTCAGAACTAAGTTGTTTAATTGGGTCTCGGTGATGCGAGAGGGAACCCAGTTGCATTCATATATCTGTTTTGCCATGAGGAAATCTACAAGACAAAGGTATTCCGGTTTGAGAACAGGCGTGATTGTAAACCGAAGATGCTCTTATATAGACCGGAGTTATCTAGAATGATATCATCTGGCGATTCATCAAGGGGACTAATGGATATATAGTTTGGGTTGTTCGCTCTGCTAAAAGTTAAACCGACCAGATCTAACAGTTATGAATATGAAAGCAGAAACAGATCCCGTACTGATTCTTTCAAAACAATGGATCTACAGCTAGGGCAAAAAAGAAGTAAAAATATGAGGTTTGGCTCGCAGCAGAACAGCACAAGTTCGACAAGCAGGGAAATGAGTGAGATCTAAGGAGATGAGTACAGATTTATGGCGAATACTGAGAGTGACTACAAATCACAATATAAGTATCATAATCTGTTCAAAAAAACTTGCTATGGAGATGAACAATGAACAGTGGCAGGATAGGGATGACGAACCCTAGAACAGATCTAAAGCAAGAAGAACAGGAGCCTTACCGGGATCCAAACGGATGCGGAGGGTCGCCGCGGTACTCTGGTCCGGTCAGGTTGATGCAGCGGCCTGAGTTGATGCAGTAGTTGACGGCGGCGGCGGAGCTCCGGAGTCTGAGTCGCGAGGAAGACGAAGAAGAAGGGGACGAAAGGGAGGAAAGGAAGATGGCCTTCTAGTCCTATTTATAAGGCGCGGCGCGCGTGCTAGGCGCGCGAATCCAGGAGCCGGTGATTTCGGGAGCCCAGCTGGCGCCTTGATTATTGCGGATTTAGTAAAAAGAAACGGTAACTTTGTGCTGACGTCATATCGGTTTACAGCAGCAAGAGGAGACGATGGAACGGCGGTTTAACAGTTACTGGAAGACATTTGAAGACAGAAATTTTTATTAAGGATTGACATGAACCTGTTCAAATCAATCTGGGGCCTAATGTTGGGGATATTGCTATTTGGGGTAAACCGGCCTACAGGGCGCGGGTTAGCTCCGTCAATGGACCCAAGATGTTAAAGCCCAAGGAGAAATAGAAGGGCCCAAGGCCTATAATCGGTTTAAAGGTTTATGGCCGTAAACTGGCCTGAGGTAAACTTGCAATGTAAGTTAGGAATAGAGAGACCAACCCGGGCACGTTTATGAACCGGAGGTTGGGATTTTGTAAACCGACGGGCGTCACCCGCGTATATAAGGGGACGGCCCGACGACGGTTTAGGGGACAACAATTCGAGGTTCAGGCGAAGCTTATTGCTCCCTAGCCCTCGAAACACATCAATTCCATCACAACTAGACGTAGGCTTTTACCTTCATCGAAGGGGCCGAACTAGTATAACACTCTGTGTCCTTGCGTCCGCTTTAACCCCTTCGAGTTAACCCGTTGCGATGGCTCCACGACTAAGTCCTTTCACTAGGACATCTGCCGTGACAAACCCACGACACAACCCACGAAGGCACGCTTCATGACGGGTTGAGGTCGGGCGGGTCTCGCACGCTGAGCCGTCTTGATGAGGTCGGTGCTGTTGTCCGGCTCAGGCCCCGGCTCACCAATCCGGCCGATGAAGACGTGAATTCCACCAAAGGGGACCCGGTACCCGTACTCAGTTGAGCCGGCGTCGGGGCCCCAGCCTTCATCGTCGATGTAGATCTTGTTGCGACGACTCTTGGTCATCCGACCGACTGCGTATCCCTTGAGCCCTTCGAAGCTGCCCTTCAAGAACTCAAATCCACCGTGCGCTGGCCCCACAGTGGGCGCCAACTGTCGTGGAATTGTCACGGCAGATGTCCTCTTAGAAGGACTTAGTCGTGGAGCCATCGCAACTAGGAAGCTCAAAGGGGTTAATCGGGACAACGGACACAAGAGGATTATACTAGTTCGGCCCCTTATGGTGAAGGTAAGGCCTACGTCTAGTTGGATTCGTATTGCTTGATGTTTCGATGACCAGGGAGCGAGATACGCTATGCCCGGCTCTCGATGGGTTGTTTCTTGCCCTAAGCCGTCGGCGGGTCGTCCCCTTATATACACGGGTTGACGCCCTACGGCCTACAGAGTCCCGGCCGGCTCATAGACAGTGTCCGGCTCGGTGACTAGTTAATCCTGCCTTACAATACAAGTCATGCCATTACGGCGGTTTATCACTACGGGCCTTAAGCCGCCTGTGGGCTTTAGGCCCTTTGTTGAACCGACATCTTCATGCTTGATCTTGGGCTTCATATGATGAATCATCTTTGCGTAACCCGGCCCCTCCTGGGCGGCTTACACAAATAGTTATATCCCCAACACAGACTATATGATTTTGTAGGGATAACTTTGTTTGGCCATGTTCTTTTTAGAAGACATGATTGCTCTATTAGTACGCTTGAAGTATTATTGTTTTTGTCTCGGTATTAAAATTTTATTTTGAATCTTATGGATCTGAAGATTCATGCCACAATAAAGAAAACTACATGGATCAGTATGTTAGGTAGCATTCCACATAAAAAATTATGTTTTTATCATTTACCTACTCGAGGACGAGTAGGAATTAAGCTTGGGGATGCTTGATACGTCTCCAACGTATCTATAATTTTTTATTGTTCCATGCTATTATATTATCTGTTTTGGATTTTTGTATGCATTAATATGCTATTTTATATTATTTTTGGGACTAACTTATTAACCTAGAGCCCAATGCTAGTTTCTCCTTTTCCTTGTTTTTGAGTTTTACATAAAAGGAATATCAAACGGAGTCCAAGCGGAATAAAACTTTCGCGATGACTTTTCTTGGACCAGAAGACACACATAGGACTTGTAGATGAAGTCATAGGAGTCCCGAGGAGGCCACAAGCTTCCAGGGCGCGCCCTAGGGGGGCGCCCCTGGATTGTGGGCCCCTTTGAGCTCCTCTAACCCTAATTCTTGTCCGATAAATTCCCAAATATTCCCAAACGACCAGAAGCGTCCACCAATATACTTTTCCGCCACCGTAACCTTCTTTTCCCCCGAGATCCCATCTTGGGGCCTTTTTCGGCATCCTGCCGGAGGGGGATTCGATCACGGAGGGCATCTACATCAACTCTATTGCCCCCCCCCCCCCGATGAAGCGTGAGTAGTTTACCACAGACCTACGGGCCATAGCTAGTAGCTAGATGGCTTCTTCTCTCTCTCTCTCTCTCTATCCTCTCTCTCTCGCTCTCTCTCTCTCTTTGATTCTCAATACAATGTTCTCCTCGATGTTCTTGGAGATCTATCCGATGTAATCTTCTTTTGTGGTGTGTTTGTCGAGATCGATGAATTGTGGATTTATGATCAGCTTATCTATGAATATTATTTGAATCTCCTATGAATTCTTATATGCATAATTTGATATATTTGTATTTCTCTTCGAATTATCGGTTTGGTTTGACCAACTAGATTGGTTTTTTCTTGTAATGGGAGAGGTGCTTAATTTTGGGTTCAATCTTGCGGTGTCCTCACCCAGTGACAAAGTAGGGGTAGCGAGACACATATTTGTATTGTTGCCATCAAGGGTAAAAAGATGGGGTTTTCATCATATTGCTTGAGTTTATCCCTCTACATCATGTCATCTTACTTAAGGCGTTACTCCATTCTTTATGAACTTAATACTCTAGATGCATGCTGGATAGCGGTTGATGTGTGGAGTAATAGTTGTAGATGCAGAATCATTTCGTTCTACTTGACACGGACGTGATGCCTAAATTCATAATCATTGCCTTGGATATCCTCATAACTTTGCGCTTTTCTATCAATTTCTCGATAGTAATTTGTTCACCCATTGTATTATTTGCCTTCAAGAGAGAAGCCACTAGTGAAACCTATGGCCCCCGTGAGATACCCGCCCTCAGCCATGACCTGGGTTGAGGAAGGAATCTATGTTCTTGGAAGCAACTCTGGTATTCCGACCTTATCTTTTTGCTCAAAGAATGAATCAAACCCCCTTGTCGAAGCCCTTTGTGATATATAACCCTGGATTGAGTCAGACTTGGGGCGGTTGAACCCACTTACGTTGAAGCCGGCCGAACTGTTAGGCAACACTAGGGCGCCTGGGTCAAAATTCCGCTTACCAAACAAGATGTTGAGAGGCGAACTCTGTAACTTCCCTCCTGCAAAAGTGATAGTGGTTGTAGCATCCGTGTGAAAGAGGGTAAGCTTTCGGCAAATCCTTTTTCAGATTGGAAAGGATGAATACTTGTGTTGGGTCTTGCAGACCAGGATAGCCTCAGATCAAAACCTAATAATGTACCTAGGGTTGTTCATATTTTTGGGGCAATAATTATTCAGGAATTTGAGCGCTTATGTAGCTAAAAACTCTGCCACTTGAATACTTGATTCATTAAGGTGCCAGTTGTACCTGCACAGAAGTTCTGCGCCCTCAACTACACCAGGATGCCCCGGCAATAGCATCACAACTTTTCTCACCATGGACAGCTCGCCAGTCTTCTTGCATCAGCTACACCTAATTACAAATGACCTTGGCCTCTCCATGCTCATCATTTACATTTAAACTGCACACCCCCTTGTTGAGGTCTTACTACAACCTCTAGCACATGACCATTCCTCACTCAAGTCATCTACACCCTTGTCGATATACGTGTTGAAAGAAAAAATTCCACTATCTCTCAAATGAAATGAGGTTTTTGAACTCCTATAAAACAGAGTTTCATTGATGCCAAAGGGGTTTTTCCTCAAACGATTGGAACCAGAATAAAATTAAAAAAGAATGAAAGAGTCAATCTATCATAATCAAGGTGCTCGCTCTGCCACAAAGGGAGGCACTGGCGCATTTTTTTGAATCGGTCAGTCCAATAAAGTTGGAGATGGATCAGTACAATAAATAAGTTATTTCTTGTTTGTTACATTGGGCACAACAATGTATTTCCAACAATAGGGAAAGCAAGCAGTTAGTAGATCCTAACTTTGGTTAGGTGGTCTCGAGAGTACCTTGACCCATAGCATAGGGCTTGATGTGGCTTTGGGGTTCCCCAAAAGGTAATAGAATAGGTATTTCGGGCACCATCATCAATATGTTCCTGCTATTGAATCTGGTTTTGAATCAAGCAGCAAGAGTCCGACCTCAGGGTCCACCATAGAAAGGCATTCCTCAGTCCCAAAATAGCATGCATACGGGAGCCATATTCCAATCATGTGAGCAGACTTCTTCGATAAGCATGCAGCTGTTCACGTAGGCCCGGATACAGAGGAAAGGGAGGGGAAGGTATAGAAATCTATCAAAAGAGCACCTTAACGGCAATGCCTGGAAGGAGTCCCTCTTATTTCAGTATATAGGACTTCTTATCCTCGGGACCTAACTAACTACCCGATCAATGGAAAATAAGGGCAACTCAATACCAGATCACACTCAACAAAGTAAAATGGGATGAATTCAATTGCCAAGACCTACCACTGGTTGATTCCATAAGCACAGAAAGAAGGGTTTAAGAATAAAAAAGCTACTCATTAGGGTCTCTTTTCATGTCCGGCTATGTGAAACCCCACGTACTCTTCTCTGAAACAGCCTACCTACCTTTTGCTTTTTCAGATAAGTAAATAAGCGGACCTCCTTTCCAGAGATAAAGTTTCTACTGGACTAACCACGGGTCTTGATCACAAAGTTCTAAGGTCAATTCTCTAATGAGAACAGACTCTGGCCACAAGGGCCATCAAGCCAGCTATATGGAAGGACCCAATCCCACATTCCCGCTCGTGTTCCATTTTCCTTGTGGTTCCCTTTGTCGAAGCCACTTAAAGAAGGTAGGTTTGGAACTCGTGAGGGATGTTTCATTGCATGTGGATCTTCCGCGCCTACTTTGTCCTAAATTTGGTCACCCATGCACTTTTCTAGTTAGGGAAGGAAGGAGGCATTGGAAAGACTAGACCATACACATTAATTAGTACAAGAAAGAGGCATTCGGGAAGTGACTAGTCGCTTCTGGCGAAGCTTAACAAAGGCCAGCTACTACATAGAGACAACTACTACCAGTCATAAAGGCTTGAAAGGCTAGTTTCTTTTAAACAGGACAGAGATGGCGCCACCCACCACCTCCTCCCCCACCTCCACTACCCCATCTCCGGCAGCCTTCTCCATCTACGGCGACCATGTTCTCTAGGTTGCCATCATGGAAGGTTTACTACACTGGGATTTCAACCCCGGCCTCAAGGTCGAGGACCAGGTTCGTAGGAGATTCAAATCCACGGTTCATTTCTCTCTCCCATCTACCTCCAAGGAATTTTTCTTGGTGATCACCTTCTCCTCTGCCTCCTTTCCTCTCTCTTGTGCTTCAGCTGGTTTGGCTTTGCAATGTTGCATTGGAGGTCTTGCTTCTGGTTTTAATGTGACACAAATTGGAGCAAAGAACTTTCGGTTCTCTGTGGCATCAAATAAGGTGGGCCATTTCATCTATGCCCTATGGGATAGAGTCTGGCCCGATTTTTTTGTCATTTTGGTTTATTCAAACAGCCATGGACTATACCTACTGATGGGTCTGTAGGTTGGAGCACGCCACATGAAATCTCTGAGCTATGGACTAGAACTCCCAGGGCTGTTCGTTCTAACCTTGCATTTCTTGAGACTAGTGTTGCCAAAGACAATTCATCCAACCGAGAGTTGGCGAAATTTGGTCTCTCCAAACACATCTCTGCTAATCTTATGAGCTCATTTGAAGAAGTTTCTTCCCACAGAGTTGAGGACCTTGAAATTTCTTGCGCCGACGAGATTCCGAGCAACACAACTATTCAGTTTGGCAGTTTTGTCATTCCGTGTTCTTCGGTCAGCAATAATGGTCTTGCCAAAAAATATTTTGGAAAGAAACACCGTGAGCACAATTGGCGCAACATACCAACCTCCATTTTGGAGCATATCTTGGATTTCCGTCAGGCTCAATATGATGAGGCAACTATCCAAAAATGTTATGACTTAAATGAATTGCCATCTTCGGAGATCATTCATGATATTCTGGGCCGTTGTTTCCATTGTGGGGCAACTGATCACATGTCAGTAGATTGCAAGGCCGAGCTCTGTGATTTGTGCAACAATTTTGAGCGAACGTGTTTCTGTGATAAACAACCTATGGGCCATTCTCTACGGCCCTGTAGCATATGCAATAGTCAGTCGCATACAAAAGTTTTCTGCCCTGGCCTTCTGAGATGCCCAAAATGTAAACTTTTGGGCCATGAACCGCAACGTTGCTCGGCCAAAAATGTTTTTCGTTTAACCTAGAGTAGAAAGAAGTTGGAGCGGCAGGACATCTCCACCACAGATCCTCTGCCTCTTCCTAGGAAACGGGCACATCAATGGAATCCGCACCTACCAAAAATTAACAAGATTTGGCGACCCAAAAAGAAAGCATCGGATATTGGGCCCATCCCCTCCTCGGCTATTGGCATGACGATTCCACTCCCAAACGTACACCAGCTACCTTTTCTGCCACCCCAGCCGACCAACGAGCAGCAAGGCAAACCCCCGTCCGGCAAAACACCACCATCGACAGCAGATCTTCGAGGTGCCAAGCCATCTGCGGCCATGGCGAACTTCTCGGCCCGCCCGTTCCAGTTCGTGCCGATGGGAGCTCAGATCGAGAGAGGGCCTGACAATCGGCTGGCGCGCAACATGATAGTGGTCGATGACCCGCCGGTCAGCCACGAAAGTTACGCCATTGTCACCGCCACACCTCCAGTGCCTGATCATCAGAAGCAGTTAGTTCTAAATGAGGTGGTCCGAATCATGACTGAAGATTTCCATCTTGAAGTTCCTGATGCTTTTGTTTATCCGACTGGGGTGGGCATGGTTGCTTTTGCGGATGTTGCCCTGAGAGATCAGTTTATCATGGAAAGTCCACACCAATTAGATCCCTTGGATGATGATATGACCTTTTCTTTTGTGCCGCATGATGAAGGGGAGAATATGCATCAATGCCCCTTCCAGTACATGTCCTGGGTTCTGTTTTTGGCTTTCCCTATGGATTATCAGTCGGATCATTACATCAACAAAGCTGTTTCCTGTTTTTGAAAGTTGGATCTCTGGCACAGGCCTGGTCAAAATAAGGAGTGAGTGCTCGTCCGTGTAATCATCAGTAACATTGTACAGGTGCCCCATAGCCTTGTGGTCAAACGTATTGGTACTCTTCCAGGTATGGGCCGCTCATGGTCGGTGCCTGTGTATGTTCTCAACGGCAGAGACACAATCCCTGGTCTGGTTGGCAATGAGGATGATGCTCCACCCATGAATGCCTCCCCACATCCGTATGAATTGCCCTACCTCTCTGCTGCACAGCAATGGGCTTTCGAGCATCAACAGGTGCTGCAACAGCAGATTGATGCAGCATGCATGAGAACAACAAGCCCCCCCACCAGCAGCAGCAGTTGCAAGGGGACGGCTGGGGTGTTTGGCCTGTTGCACCTCCACCTTACCGAGGCTTCAGTTTCAGAACTTTGTTTCAATATACTGGCCCCTCCCTCATGGACGGCGTGGAACAGGAGAGCAACATCAGTGACGACCCCCAAGATGAATGGTCGGTTTACTCCGACATTGAAGAGACCGTCGATGCTCTGATCAATGGTAGGCAGACCTCGGGAGCTCAATTTGTTCGTGCAGTCGGAAGTTCTTACACTGTTGAAGTGAGAGCTGAGGAAGGGAGGTCTTTTCTTCAGTTCCTCTGGATGATTTCTTTTGGGAGGATTACTCGATGCATTGAAGGTCGGGATGTTGTTGCCCCCATATTGAATCAGGGTCTGCTGCCGATCAACCCCCTCGCTTTCTTCCAAGCTGTCTCTTTTGCCATTCTCAGGGAAACAATTTCTGCTTGTGCCCAGCCTGCCAATATGTCTGAAACTCTGTTCCACCTGGATAAGCCAGTCGTCATTCCTGCAGAAATTTGGGACATCTTTGCGGTGCAGATACCAACCACTGGAGATGAGCATACTCCTCCACTGCAGCAGGACTCGTCTAGCTCCACACTTGTGGAATCGGCCAAGCCTGACCCTGTTAGTAAGCCACGCCAAGGGTATCTCCAGAAGATGGTTTCTGAAGAAATAGCACCTGTCGATACTGCATTTCTTCGTCGCAGCACCAGGTCCACAAGGTATGATGGTTTCGGAGTGCCAATGATCACTGACACTAAGAAGGGATAGTCTAAATTCAAGCCTAGGGGTGCCCCCTCGATTGCTTGCTCTTCGAAAGTGACCAACCCCTGCAACAACACGCTGTTGAATCCCTCTGTACCTGATGAGCAACTGCCTCCTCCAACACCCATCGATCAACTGTAGTATGTGGGCATGGCTCTATGTGGAATACCCCCTGACGATCTCAGCACTGAAAAGCTCCTGGTGGGCGACGAAGGGGGTGAACCAAATCAACACTAGGTGTGATGTCAGCGAATAAGCAGTGGAACATCCTATGCTGGAACGTGCGTGGAATCAATTCTGAGAAGAAACATCTCGCGATCCGCAATGCAATTGATATGAGTGGATGTTCTGTCGTTTGTTTTCAGGAAACTAAACGTACCTCTTTTGATGCCTCTTATGTTAAACTTTTCTGTCCTAAAAAATTCGATATGTTTGAATTTGTACCCTCTGTGGGTAGCTCTGGAGGGATCTTAACTGCTTGGATGAGCTCGGTTTTCACTGGCATGGTTGTTTTCTCTAAAACTTCTGCGTTAGGCGTCAGACTTACCTCAACGCAGTCAGGCGATTCTTGGACGCTCGTAAATGTTTATGGCCCATGTAACGATCCGAATAGAGCGTTATTTACTTCGTGGCTTTTTGATCTGGTTATCCCTACGGGTGAAGATTGTCTTCTCCTCGGCGATTTCAATTTTATCTGAGCGCCGGATAACCGCAATAGAGGAGGAGGGGATGCCAACGACATGTTCTTCTTCAACGAAATCATACGTCGGCAATCCCTCATAGAACTCCCAATTAAGGGGCACTCGTTTACTTGGAGCAATATGCAATCCGATCCACTCCTCGAACAGCTTGACTGGCACTTCAACTCCTTTGACTGGGCAGTCAAATATCCGAACACAATGGTTATGCCTCTTGGTAAACCCACATCAGACCATGTCCCATGTTATGTAAGTATCCAATCCAGGATACCAAAATCCAAAATTTTACGTTTCAAGGACTATTGGATCAAACAACCAGGTTTTTTTGAAGTGGTGCAACGATCTTGGGCTAAAAACTGCTATGCTCCAAACTCAGCTGCTATCTTGTGCAAGAAACTCAAGACCTTGAGTTATGATCTGAAACAATGGAGCAAGAAAATATCTAAACTATCCATCGTAGAAACAGCATTGCCACGCTGAGACTGTCTGATGACTCGGTCATCCATGACCACCTGGGTAAAGAAGCAGTTCTTTTCCAGACCTTCAAAGATAGGTTGGGCTGCTCCAATCAAACCAACATGAAATTTGACCTGAAGCGTATCATAAAAAAGGTGGAGGGGCTCCAGCATCTGTCGGCCCCTTTCACTCGCAGTGAGATTGATCAAGTGGTCAAAGAGTTACTGTCTGACCGTGCCCCTGGCCCGGATGGCTTCAGTGGTAGCTTCATCTAAACGTGCTGGCATATCGTTAAAGAAGACTTATACCAGTTTTGTTTTTATTTTCATGCAGGTAATCTTGACCTCGAAAGTTTGAATACTAGGTTCATCACTCTCATTCCCAAAACCCAGTCCCCAGAAACTGCCAATGATTATCGCCCATTAACCCTACTAAACTGCTGCCTTAAACTACTGACGAAGCTTCTTGCAAACCGCCTACAGAAAGTGATTCTTAAGATTATCCACAGATACCAGTATGGTTTTTTGCGCGGGAGGTCGATCTAGGATTGCGTAGCTGGGCTTTTGAATTTATACACCAATGCCAAGCGTCGGGACGTGCGATCGCCGTTCTGAAATTAGACTTTGCCATAGCCTTCAACACGATTGAACATGCCCCGATGATGGAGATCATGAAATGTATGGGCTTTGATGAAAAATGGCTTGGGTGGATGAACAGCCTATTTTCGACGTCCTCCTCAATGGGACCCTGGGCAAACCTTTCTTCTGCCTGCGTGGCGTGCGCCAAGGCGACCCGCTGTCCCCACTCATTTTTGTGCTTGCGGCCGATCTTTTATAAGCAGCCATTAACGATGCATACAGAGCGGGCGCCCTGCAGCTTCCGATCCCAGTTCCAGATGACGATTACCCCGTCATTCAATACACCGATGACACTATCCTAGTGATGCCCGCGGATCAATCTCAAGCGGAAACCATCAAGATCATTCTTCAGGACTACGCGGCGTCGGTGGGTCTACACATAAATTTTCAAAAATCCACTCTGATCACTGTCAATACTGATGCGCCTGAGACTTCTCGCTTGGCGCAAGTCTTTGGTTGTGCGATCGGTTCCATGCCATTCACATACCTGGGACTGCCCATGGGAACCACCCGGCCAACGGTTACTGATTTCATGCCGCTGGTGGCATTGGTGGAACGCAAACTCTCCACTGCTGCCACTCTCCTTGATCTGGGCTCAAAGCTTACGCTAGTCAACTCAGTGATCATGTCGCTCACGATTTATGCCATGTGCTCCATCAGATTGCCACCGAAGATTCTTAAGAACCTGGATAAACTCAGGCGGTATTTCCTGTGGGCTAAGACCACAGACGATGGCATGAAAGCAGTCTCGCTGGCAGCTTGGGATTTAATCTGCCGCCCCAAAATCAAAGGTGGCCTCGTCATCATTGATCTAAAAGTTCAGAACCAAGGCCTACTCCTCAAACAACTACACAAGTTCTATAATCGCATGGACCTGCCATGGGTGAAGTTGGTTTGGACAGCCTACTACAATGGGTTGGTCCCGCATGCGACTGAACCGTGTGGATCGTTTTGGTGGCGTGACATCATCCACCTTGCACCGATCTACATGGGAGTCACGGCTGTCCAGATAGGGGATGGAAGCACAGCCCTGTTTTGGGAAGATGTGTGGCATAATGATGTACTGGCTGACACCCACCCTCGGCTGTTTTCTTACTCAAAGAATGAAGACGTGTCTGTGCAGAATCATCTGACCGTGTCTACGCTCGGCCGAAACTTTCATCTGCTGCTCTCGATGCAGGCAAGAGGTGAGCTTGATGATCTCCAAAACAACGTGGCCCTGATAGAGCTGACCGAGACAAATGACTCCTGGAGATGCATTTGGGGATCGGAAAGTCTTGATTCTGGCAAATTCTACTTACATTGCTTTCGTGATGAGGTAGCTGACAAGGCCTTTGAGTGGATCTGGAAGACCAAGTGCACCAATAAGTGGAGGGTTTTCGCTTGGTTGCTGCTAGCGAACAGACTCAACACGAGGGGCCTGCTCAGGAGAAAAAAATATGAAGCTCAGGGACAACAACTATGCCTACTTGTTGTGTAATACCCCCCCCCCCCCGAGGAGACGGTTGAGCATATGTTTTTCCATTGCGAGTTCAGCAAAATGTGTTGGGTGAAACTGGGGGGCTCGTGGCCCGTAGTTGGAAACAGACTACAGCTGGTGCACGCAGCGAAAAACACGTGTTCTAGACCTAAGTTCATGGATATTTTCATTGTGGCGGCTTGGAGCATCTGGAAGGAGCGTAACAACAAACATTTTAGGGGTTTGGCGCCCACAGTGGATGGGTGGCGGCAAAGATTTCAACATGACTTTGGCATGATGATACACAGAGTAAAGGAGGCCCTAGTGCCGTTTGTTGAGCAGCTGGTTGCTTCCACTTGATTGTTTTCTCTGCTCGGAGTTGGTCTTAGATGGTTTTCCTTTCCTTTTTCCTCTCTGTACTCTTGGTGTACAGACCTCTCTCTTAACCTTCTCATTAGACGTAAACTCTCATATGTAAACTCTGTTTGATGAGGTTTTAATATAAAGTCAGTGGGGGTGCCCTCACTGTCCTAAGTTCCTAAAAAAACTACCAGTCATGAGCAAGAGTGAAGCCGTCAGAGGCAGAAGCTATCGCTTGACGGACGAAGCCAAGCCGATACGATAGGCGGGCGAAGTGAGCGAGACCAATACGGACTATACGTGGAGTGGAGAAGGGGTCCTACTATACGTATACGTGATTAGTAAGTGGTTCAAGACATCGAACAAAAAATCAAGTTAACTAATGAATAGTTTGATTGACCAGACAAGTACCAAGGAGCAAGAAAACTTATGCGCTTTAGCAAGGGATGAGCGCGAAATCCGTTGTTTGTTCTTATGTAGCCTTCTTTCATTTTCGAATTTGCTTGCGGGCAGTCCTTGCATTAGTATGAGTTCGTTGACCGCGTAAGGGTGATCCATCTTCATGATGAATTCCGATAATAAGAAATAGAAATTAATCGTTCGATGTCTGCTCGTTCTCCCCTCTTCAATTCCCAATGAACAACATGATCTTGAGCTATCATTTGTTCAATTTGGTCGATCTGATACTTAGTTAACTCATTCATCTTGATGTTCCCACTGATACCTAATCGATAATGAAGCTGAATGGCTTTTTTTGGTCCAATTCCATCCATTTTTGTTGACGCAATTCTGACTTGTTCATCGAAAAGTGGTCTAGCTCCTGAGATATATGACATTCTTTATCCTTATCTTTTGCTGGTCTTCTCGGCTGGAATCTACAATCTACACCTCTCCAAACACAAACACAATATCTTGAGCACCCGGAACCATGTTCAATGCTGCAAAAGCGCAGCTATAGCCCTCTAGAATCTTTGGCTCCTCGTTTTTATTCAATTATGAAATGACTCATTTTGATGGAGATTTGTAGCATCATTCAAGTAAATACAAATTAAGATCATAGAAACACGAGATTGTGATATAGCTACACCTAATTCCAGACCGGTTAATGCTAGAACTATAAATAAGGGACCAAGATCTCCTATGAAGTAGAAAATATTATTTAGAAATAGCATAGTCCAAGCAAACCCACTTAAAATCTTCACTAAACTATGGTCGGCCATCATATTAGCAAATAAAGCTGCTGGAGCGACTGCCTTCGTTGATTCCCCACAAAGGAATCGGAATATCCCTACTTCCCCTTACTGCCCTAAGCGGGGGAGATGGATTAGTGAAGGAAAGGCTGTCAAAGTCGTTGACCATTAATCCGGTTGAAGGACAAATGGATAGTGAATCAACGGAAATGAGTTGTTCTAAGGATTCCGATTCGGCAGTCGAGACATCTATATCTATGGAATTTCAAAAGAGAGAAAAGGATCTAAATCTGACCCGAGGACGATCTCAAACCTTAGGGTTTGAAAAGAAGAAGTAAAGCTCTCGTTTACTTCAATAAAAAAGGTAGGTCATAACACAGATTGAATTAGACCTTACTCAATCCCTCATCGCTGGAAAAAGTAGAGCGATTTCCTCGCAAAAAAGCACGAGCGAGATATTCTTCCTCAACATGGATCTCAATTGCAGGAAGAAGTACAAAGGGCAAAGGCAGAAGTGGAAGGGTCAAACTCCTAGCACATTTACCTTAATCTATTTCCCTTGAGGTTCACATTTATCTACCGATAAGTTTGATGACTTCTCACTGTGATGGACTCATAACATACTTAGCAAACCTAGTAAGGGATTTTGTACCTTAATCTAGTGAAAGGTCTATTTTCCTTCATATATTTTCAGATCTATATACCAAAAAAACCAAAAAATACCTTGCTGCAATTTATTCACTTTTATTTTGTTTTACGTTTTAGTAATCTTTTATATCTGTCTCTATCAGATCTCACCTTTTCAAGTGACCATGAACGGATTGACAACCTGTAGGATCGGAAGTATGTCTAGAGGGGGGTGATTAGACTACTTGACCAAATAAAAACTTAACCTTTTCCCAATTTTAGTTCTTGGAAGATTTTAGCAACTTTAGGACAGGTCAAGCAATCATCACACAATTCAAGCAAGCATGCAAAGAGTATATAGGCAGCGGAAAGTAAAGCATGCAACTTGCAAGAATGTAAAGGGAAGGGTTTGGAGAATTCAAATGCAATTGGAGACACGGATGTTTTTCCCGTGGTTCGGATAGGTGGTGCTATCCTACATCCACGTTGATGGAGACTTCAACCCACGAAGGGTAACGGTTGCGCGAGTCCACGAAGGGCTCCACCCATGAAGGGTCCACGAAGAAGCAACCTTGTCTATCCCACCATGGCCATCGCCCACGAAGGACTTGCCTCACTAGCGGTAGATCTTCATGAAGTAGGCGATCTCCTTGCCCTTACAAACTCCTTGGTTCAACTCCACAATCTTGTCGGAGACTCCCAAGTGACACCTAGCCAATCTAGGAGACACCACTCTCCAAGAAGTAACAAATGGTGTGTTGATGATGAACTCCTTGCTCTTGTGCTTCAAATGATAGTCTCCCCAACACTCAACTCTCTCTCATAGGATTTGGATTTGGTGGAAAGAAGATTTGAGTGGAAAGCAACTTGGGGAAGGCTAGAGATCAAGATTCATATGGTAGGAATGGAATATCTTGGCCTCAACACAAGGGTAGGTGGTTCTCTCTCAAAACATATGAGTTGGAAGTGTAGATGTGTTCTGATGGCTCTCTCTTCGAATGAAGAGGAGGTGGAGGGGTATATATAGCCTCCACACAAAATCCAACCGTTACACACAATTTACCAATCTCGGTGGGACCGAATCAACAAACTCAGTCGGACCGAAATAGTAAACCTAGTGACTGTTAGAGATTTTTGGTGGGACTTACATGCAACTCGGTAGGACCAATATGGTTAGGGTTAGGGCATAACGTAATCTCGGTGAGACCAATTACACAAACTCGGTGAGACCGATTTGGTAATTAGCTAACCAGATAGTTGGTTAGGTAAACTCGGTGGGACCGATTTGCTCTTTCGGTGAGACCGAAAAGTTACAAAGGGGAAACAGAGAGTTTACATTGCAATCTCGGTGGGACCGATCCGCTCTTTCGGTGAGACCAAAAAGTTACGAAAAGGAAACAGAGAGATTGCAATCCCATCTTGGTGAGACCGAGATCCCTATCGGTAGAACCGAATTGCTAGGGTTTGGCAGTGGCTTATGACATGTGAAACTCGGTGGCGCCGGATGGAAAGAATCGGTAGGACCGAGTTTGGCTTGGAGTTTAGGTCATTTGTGGATATGGGAAAGTAGCTGAGCATTTTGGAGCATATCATTAAGCACATGAAGCAAAAGGCTCATTAAGCAACACCTCATCCCTCCTTGATAGTATTGGCTTTTCCTATGGACTCAATGTGATCTTGGATCACTAAAATGTAAAATGAAGAGTCTTGAGCTTTTGAGCTTGAGTCAATCCTTTGTCCTTAGCATTTTGAGGGTTCCACTTTCACCATCCATGCCATGCCAATCATTGAGCTTTCCTGAAATAATTATCTTGGAATAGCATTAGCTCAATGAGCTATATGTTGTTATGAATTACCAAAACCACCTAGGGATAGTTGCACTTTCAATCTCCCCCTTTTTGGTAATTGATGACAACATATAGATCAAAGCTTCGACAAATGATAATAAGAATGAATTATATCGTCGCTTTGAGAATTATGTGATAAGTAAGAGCTCCCCCTAAATTTGTGCATATTTAAAATTTGCTTTGGACTGCAAATGCACAAAGAGTTAGAATTATGGGTTACTCTTCCATGTCACATACATCTTGGTGGAGGGCTCAAAATGATAATAATGAAATACATGCACTCATCACCAAGGAAAAGTGAATGACCACATAAGATAGATAAGATATATCAGCATGCATAAGTGTAGCTTATGATCAAACACATGATCATCAATGTCTCACAGGCATAACAAAGTATCTCGACCAAAAGCAAACAATGTTTGAAAAAACACCAAATAAAGCAAGAGAGAAAAAACAACACTCTCTCTCGAAGCCTATGATCTATACATTTTTCTCCCCCTTTGGCAACAAGTTACCAAAAAGTTCCTAGAAAATGCATAGTGCTAGATCGACACTCAGGCTTGATCTTCTAGTGGTGGTGGAGTCCGGATCACTCCAAGGACGAAGGCTTCCGTAGACGTGGTTGGAGTTGGAGCTGGAGTAGATGCTGGAGCTGGTTGGGCTGGTGTTGTGGCTGGAGCTGATGCGGTGGCTCTTGTGTCAGGATTTGGCACTGCACTGGACCTCTAACCTCGTGGCACTCTGGCAAATGCATCAGTGGTAGTCTTCCCTTTCCTCTCCTGCATGTCATCTTGAAGTTGCTCCACTGCTGGTTGAATCTCTGTCACCTTGACATCTAAGTCATAGAACATTTGTTCTACAATTCTCTCTAAGCTCTCCTGGTTCTGAGTGAGGGTGGCCAGACCTTTCTCAATCCTCAGGGTGGATGCAATCAGGTAACTAAGATGCTCTTGTTTGTTTTTCAAGAAATACTCAGATGCCTCCTCTTGAGTTGGCATCTTGGCAGATTTCTCCTTCCTTGCCTTCTCCTTCTTAGCTTGTGCTTGGACTGATGATGGCTCATTTTCATTCATCACAACTTGGTTGTCCTCGAAATCTAGATGAATAGGCAAATGCTCCTTGTCCAACAAGTATGTGTCTGTGCCCATTCTTGAGTTAATCAACATCTGGATCTGAGGGGCATAACCACAACTCCTCTTCTGATCTCCTGCAGTCCTCTTGATAGTCTCTACTATGAGGCTCATGACCTTAAATTTCTGAGGCACATCAAATATATGTAGCAGGTTAATGGCATGTCCTTTGATCATCATGTGATCTCCAGAGTTGGGCAAAAGTATGTGCCTAAGGATCCAGTTGATGTAGGCAGTCCTGACAACAGGTGTTTCACAGACCCAAACTGGTGAGTATCAAGATCTTCTGCTGGAATCTCCTTGTACATATTTGCCATAGTGTTATGATCCATCTTTTTCTTGGCATAGACATCCAAGTCATCTTCATTTTCTTCTGGGGCATTGATCAACCTTGCCCATTCCTCAACGGTTGAGTGGTACCTTGTACCTTCAGACATCCATGTGATCCTTCCATCTGGATAGAAGTGTGTTGTGGAGTAGAATTGCATAATCAGCTCCTCATTCCACTTTGTGAGCTTCTGCCCAGCAAATTCAGCTACTCCACATGCCTTAAAGTTGTCTTCCACTCCAGGGTAGTGCTCTTCATTGTCCTTGATGTATGCCCAGTCGATCCATCTCATATCACACACAACTGGCTTCTTGTCCAACAAGACTGTCTCATAGAAGTCCTGTTGTTCCTTAGTGTGGAACCTGTAGTCAACAGCAGTCCTCCTCCTGGTAGCGTATGGATCCTCTGCTCTCCACTTTCTTAGCCCAGAGTCTCTTCTGATCTTCATATCCTCAGCCACAGGATGAGCATCATTGTGGTCTGGGATCTTGGGCTTCAACTTTCTCAGCACTTGACCTTCCTCTTCTTCTGCAACACCTTCAGGCACTGGGGCCTTGTTCTTCTCAGCAGCTGGTATGCTCCTTGTATTTCTCTTTGGTTTTGGCTTTGGAGCTGGCTTGGCCTTGGATGCAGCCTTGGGGGCTTCCTTGGGCTTAGATGCAGTTGCCCCTGATCTTATAGCATCACCCATCAGTTTGGGTGCCTTAGGTGCTGGTGCAGCAACCTCTTCTTCTTCCTCTTCTTCATCAGAAGAATGTTGTTCAAATTCAACCATGGGATCAACTTTCTTGCACCATCTGCCTCTTTTCCTTTCCTTCTTCCCTTCAGCAGCAACTGGCTCTTTGGGTGCAGGCTTCTCAGGAATCTTTGTTGAGGCTCTGGCCTTTGGCATGGGCTGCCTGCCTGTTGGCCTTTTGACCTTTAAGCCTGGCTTGCTGCTCTGTCTTGAGCCATGCTCTTTCTTGAGTTCAACTTTCTTGGAAGTTGCTTCCTCCTCTGCCACGTAGTCCTCATCCTCTGATTCTGAGGTTCTCTTCTTCCTTTGTCTTGTGGCAGCTTTTGGCAGGTTGCTGGGGGTGCTCCTGCTGCCTTCATCTGAAGAGCTGGAGGGACTAGTGCCCTCACTCATCTGCATTGGCTATTCTGATATGTTCTGGCTATCACTCTGGTCTGACATAATGAACAAGATGACTACTAACCTTGTGAATAGTTTATAGATGAGGTAGAGTGGATGAGCATCACAAAATGCAGAGATTTTTGCAAAAGAATGATTCAAAAACTTGTTTTTAGTTTCCCACAGAAAGCATTTCGGATCTACCGATTTTTAAATTCGGTGATACCGAAGCAGCTTTTGGAACCTAAACTAGTGAACTCGGTCAGACCGAGTCACAGTTCGGTGGCACCAAGAATGCTAGGGTTTCACAAAGTTCCAAAATCGGTCACACCGATTAGCAATACTCGGTCAGACCGAGTCTTACTTGTGCAATGGCATAAGTCAAATCGGTGGGACCGAGTTTTTCAACTCGGTGGGTCCGAGATGGTTTCGGCGGAAACCTAACCCTAAAATTTTCGGATCAAAACTATTCTACGAGTTCAATGACTGGATAGGAGTTTATCAAACGTGGCTAGAATCAATATGATCACAATGTGCTAGGAATCGGATTGGGGAATAGCACAAAGATCGAGTCCATACCCTAGTTCGGCGGAGACTCGCTACGGCGGCAACGGCGGGGTTGATTCCCGTTGACGGCGACGGAGACCAGCGACTGGAGGCGGCTGGCGGCGAGGAGACGATCCGGAGACCACGTTGGCAGAGCGTGTCAGGATCCCGATCCTAAGTCACACCGATCTAGCATGTAACACATCATATCACTTTGCGGCCTCACGCACGGTATTCGCATGGGTGCCACCTTACCTGGCCCGGGACCGTTTGCGCCTTTGGGCTCACGTATATGATAGTGTCGCTAGCATCCATATGACAAAGAACCCGGGCCGACATGGCTAGTCGTGAACCCAAAGCAGCACTAACCCATGGGGACAGGCATACATGAATCAACCTCGAGCATGTCGGTCAACAGCGTGTGAATCCGGGCTGTAGCACTGGGCTAACAGGACTCCGGTAACCCGGGCTGTAGCAGGCTAGGCAGGACTCCGGATGTCACCGCGTGACATTTCCCCAAAGGGACAGACACAGGAACGAAGTGAATCACATGCCGGCCAGTCAAGTGTCCTGAGAAGTAGTGCTGGGCTAGCAGGACTCCGGTGAACCGGGCTGTAGCGGACTACTATGACTCAAGGAAGCACTAGACTACATTTCCCCATAAGAGAGGCTGCCAAGGACAAACACCTAGATTGTCGGATCCCACACATACCAAGCATTTCAATCATACACACAATATGCTCGATATGTGTAAATACAACATGGCATCACAACAAGACTCTATGACTCAAGTATTTATTCATTAGGCTCCGAGGAGCGAGATATTACAAACATGGGTCTCATGACCCAACATTCAGAGCATACAAGCAACACGCACATGCGAAAGCTTAACATGTCTGAGTACAGACATCTATAAATGAAAAAGGCTGAGAAGCCTGACTATCTACCAGATCCTGCCGAGAGCACAAGATCGTAGCTGAGGTAACAAGCTAAACGTCGAAGTCCACACAGAACTACTAGCGAGACTGACGTCTCTTTGCAAAACATAAAATAGGCAAACGTGAGTACAAATGTACCCAACAAGACTTACATCAGAACTAGCTACATATGCATCAGGTATCAATAAAGGGGGGTGGAGTTTAACTGCAGCAAGCCAGCTTGACTCGGTGGCTATCCTGAACTACGACTGCAAGTAACTCTTTTGAGGTGGCGCACACGAGTCCACATATTCACCATATCAATACACCACTATGGATCCGCTTCCGTCTCCCTACGGGAAGGCCATCCATAGCACTCACGCTTATCTTGCGCATTTTAGAGTATCCACTTTCACTTGTCTATGAACTATGCAAGGGGTCCAAGTTTCCATATCCGAGGAATCCGGCTATTCGAATAGATAATGATAACCCTGCAGGGGTGTACTTCTTCACACACGCTCTCGCCACTTATCGCCCTGTACACGTCATGTACCTCGGCAACCTTCAAGCGGAAGCCGGGCGAGGGAGTCGGCCACGACCTGACTAACCACACAAGTCTCTAGTCCAGGTTTATCGCCTATTCGGGTTCCATCCGCAAGGAGATCCGTCCGGGGTGTCGCTCACCGCCCCAAACGATGTGAGCAGGGTTCCCAAGCCCACCAACCGGGTGCCACTTGGTACACCGTGCCACTGTGCCTAGTCTGTCCCAAGCCCACCTGTACCGGGTGCCACTTGGTAGACTACTAACACTACCTACAAACACCAGAAACTAGTTGCAACTCCTGGACAGAGATCAGGTTGATTAATAAGTCGAGAGAGCTTGGAGCGCCCGGAGCCCAATGTGTGGTAGTAACTGTTCATGGATCACAAACACAGAACTCAGTTCCTGAGGACGGCTGCAATGAGACAACCCACCATGTACTCCTACATGGCCTCTCACCGCTACCTTTACCAAATTGTGTTCACACACTTAGCTCTCAACAGTAGGACATGTTCACCACATTCCAATTCATTCCCGATGAATCAGACCCGACTCAACTCTAAGCAGTAGCAGGCATGACAACAAACATGAATGAGTAGGCACATCAGGGCTCAAACAACTCCTACTCATGCTAGTGGGTTTCATCTATTTACTGTGGCAATGACAAGTCATGCAGAGGATAAGGGGTTCAACTACCGCAGCAAGTAACACATGAATCGTGGTTGTCCTAATGCAGTAAAAGAGAGCGGGAGCGAGAGAGTGGGATTGTATCGAAATGAACAAGGGGGTTTTGCTTTCCTGGCACTTCTGAAGATAGTATAACCCTTCATTGGTGTCATCGATCTCATCGTCGAAACCACGTCTACTGAGGGGGAACAACCACCGGCAAACACAGAAAGAACACAATCAACACATCGCGATATGCAGCAATATGATGCATGCTATGACATGGCAATATGAATGTGTTTTGGGCTAATGCAAGCTAGAACATATTGGAATGAGTCCATTTGAACCCAAGATTCAAATGCAAATCCATTTCATGAAGTCATATTAGTGCATTAACTTGTTTCACCTAAACAGAAAGGTTAAAGTGTTCTAACATGCATGAGACCAGTACAGATGGATAGATTGAATTTTTCTGATAATTTTTCATATATAATTTATTTGATTTGGAGTTACGGTTGAATTACTATGAATTTTTGAAGTTTGCGTCATTTTCTGGAATTTCCTATATAAAAATAAATCCAGAAAAGGATTTACTGTGTCAGCCTGGCGTCAGTGTGACGTCAGCTGGTCAACGGGGCGGTCCAGGTCAAACTGACCAGTGGGCCCCGCGTGTCAGTGTCTAATCTACTTAACTAAGTGAATTAACACTAACTATACCTAACACTAACTAAACAGGGGGCCTGGGCCCACACGTCGGTGGGTCAGGGGGAAGTCAAACCCTAGTCAAAATGGGGTCAACCCCGCCGGAGTTGACCCGCGGCTCGTCGCCGGCGACCACTGGTCGCGGCGGAGGCTCGGGTTTCGCCCTCAGGCGACCAAAAGGACGGCGGAGGGGCTCTGCGTGGAGCTGGGCGTGCGCCGCATCCAGGGAAGCGCACGGGAGGGGCCGGGGTGGCCGGAGTCGACGGCACCAACGAGCGGAGCGGCGCCGGAGTTCGGACGGGGTCGGGTTTGGCGCTATGGTGCACGGGAGGAGAAGATGGTGGGTGTAACGTGCTCCTGGTGGTGCACGGAGCGCGCTTACGGGATCAGACACGGGTGGCGGCAGCGGTGGCCGCGGCGGCGCCATGGACGGCGGGCGGAAGCTCACGGCTATGGCGAATTTACGGCTACGCGATGCAAACGAGGCAGGGGAGAGAGTGTTTCAACGTAGGGGCTCACAGCGAGGTCGTCGGTGATCTCAGCGCGCTCGGGGACGGCTTGGAGACGACGGAACATCGGTGGCGATCTCCGGCGGCAGAGGAGGAAGATGACGAGGTAGCCAGCGATGCGGGGCGCCTGGCGTCACGTGGCTCTTCTTAGATGTTGAGGAAGATGCTGCGGTTCTTCTGGGCGGGTCGGCAAAGCGAGGGAGGGCCGGTGCCCATGGTGGCAGTGGACGGCGGCGACGAGCTCCGCCCGATGGCTGCGTGCGAGAAACAGAGGAGGGGAGAGGAGGAGTGGATAGGCCAGAGAGGTCGGGGGGTTGTGTGGCGTCTCCAGCCAGCCCCCAGCGTCGGCGGAAGCAGGAGGTGGCGTGCGGTGGCCGTGCGCGCGTCGGGCACGCGCTGTGCATCCGACTGGTGGGATGAAGAAGACCTCCCTGCCCCTGGTGGGCTGGGCCGGCCAGATGGGCTGCCAGGTGAGCGCCAGGTAAGTGCTTTCCTATTTGCATTTTCTTTCTGTTTTCTATTTTTTGCAACTGTGTTTGGCTTTATTAAAAATACTTAGACACTTCCAAAAATCATGAAACTACTCATGATCACTGTTGGGAATATATCCTACAGTAAACATTTTAGTTTATGATTATTTGGGCATTTAAAATATTTAATAGGATTTAAATGCCCAAATGCAAATAATGTATGGCTTAATCCAGAGCCCAAATATGTCATGCAAAAAATGTGCATCACCACTCGTTACTGTTTCCAGATTTTTCCAAGAATGATGAACAATTTTTTTAAAGCCATTTGGATTTACTGGAAATATTTTGGTTGAACCTAGTGAATTTCTTTAATGCTAGGGTTTAGGCAATCCCCATTTCAAGTTTCTTTCAAAGTTTAAACATGATGCACACATGAAGCTAGCCTAGAGCTAGCATTACCAGAAGCTAGGGATGTGACAGAGCGAGCTATCGCGTGGGCGAAGGGGTTCGGAGAAATTTCCAAATTTTTGCCCGTGTCTATATATAGCCCGACCCTGTCGATGTGACCGAGTGGAACAACTCGGTGGCAACGAGATGCAAAACTGTGTACAATTATTGCAACTCGGTGTGACCGAATTGTTCAAATCGGTTGCACCGAGATCGAAAACATAGATCAACTTAATGATCTCGGTAAGACCAAAAGTGGGGTATCGGTCAGACCGAGAATCACAAAGAGGTTTTGGAAGTTTAATTCTATGATGAATCGGGGACTCCGAGTGCTCCTCACACAGAGTGGTTCGAATATGACTTGATCAATTTTGTGATGTAGCATGAATAGAGTTTGAGACCAGAAAAGCATAGATAGCTAGAGAAGGTTCTTAGGCATTCTTGTCCATCCACTTGGCAAAACAAAAATAAAGCCAAACAATCAAAACAACAAGTGGATGTCCTCGAATGAGTAAAATATGCAACCAACATGCTCACACAATAAAATGGCAATTGAAATATGTGACAAAGCATGCACAACCAATTCTAGCATCTATCAAGCAATTGACGATGACTAGGTCATCTATATATGAGTATATTGACATAGGAGTCAAATGAAAACATTTGATCATAGGTGATACTCATCGTTTAAGCTCAAGTGGGGTTACCACTTTTACATAAAGCATTGTTGTGTTCACATGATTAGAGTTTCTTTAACTCAAGTCTTAGAGTAAAGCTCCCCCTAGATGTGATATCCCCCCTAAGAGGGATGAACTAACCTTGGGTTTTTTCGATGATGACTTCATGTAGATGTTGAAGATGTGGATGCTCAATGTAGATCACTTGGAGCTATCCTTTTGAGTGAATTGCACTTTGAATACCTACATGGGTTAGTCCCACAAGGAACAAACAAGGATATCCATAGACATAGAGTGATGCACACACAAGATGATGTCTATGAAAGCTTTTAGGTTACCTTGTCCCTTGTCTTACCAACAAGAGGGTTTGTGAATCCTTGAACTAGTGCAAGATGTGGAAGTTGATTGCACTTGTTCTTGCCAAAATGATAAGAGTGAAGTATGTTGGCGGAGTCACCCTCAAGAACTCTCTAGTTCTTCTTCTTTTGGATCCACACCATCTTGATGGGAATCCTTGGAGTTGTAGTCGTACTTGATGAAGTGGAACTTGAAGTAGTCTTGGGAATCCACTTGACTAAGGTCTTAGGAGCTTCTTCAAATGCATCAATTTCCTCTTGAAGCTTGTCCTTGCCTTTTTGCTTGTAGTCTTGTGGTGGAAGATCATCTTGAGTTTGTGTCCCCTTGAAAGAAGTAGGATCATACTTCTCTTGTTGAGGAAAAAACTTTGTCTTGGGGTATTGATCTTCTTCCCACTCAACTCCATTGGCATTGAACTTTCGTTCAAAACCAACACCTTGATTCTTCCGGTGCCTTCCTTGCTTGCGTACAATCTCCTCGAATTGCTTACTTCCGGCAAGGCTTTTGTACACTCCTTTCTCTATGATTCCCTTCAATAAGCTATTTTCTTGCTCAAGTGTAACTTGGCTAAGAGAATCGTTAGTGGAATCAAGAGAACTACTAGAAGCAACAATATTGGATTTAACATGATCATTGTTACTACTAGAGGAAGAATCTTTCTTGTTCTTGTTATTAGACTTGACTTGAGGCATGTAAGTGGATAAGAGTAAACGCTTGGCAATGTAAGAAGAACTTTTCTTGCGGAGATCATCATTGATTGCCTTTAAAAACTCACGTTCTTGCTCAAGATTGAGCTTTTCAAAGCGTAACTTCTCATGAGCTCTTAAAAGTTCTCGATGATCTTCGAAGATAGTTTCATGAGCTAACTTGAGAGTGTTTAGTTCTTTAGTTAGAGCCTCAATTTTCTCCTTATCATTGTCATTCGTTTTATATTGATTAGCATGATTAATTGACGTTTCATCATAGTATTCATCACTAGAGTTGTCAACAAGTAAATCATCATCACCTAACAAGTCATCTTCATCACTATTGAAGTCAACATACTCAGGGTGAGTTACCTTAGGACCTTTGGCCATGAAGCATCTTCCAATTCCTTCATTTGGTGAGTCAAATATGTCATAGGAGTTGCTTGACACAAGTGCTAGACCGGCAACACCTTCATCTTGAGTATATTCGGAATCGGAGTGATAACATCTCTCGGAGTGGTTGTCGGAGTCGGAGCCGGATACCCATTCACCAACATGAGCTTGATGTCTTCGCTTTGTGTAGCTCCTTGATGATTTTTCCTTTCTTTTCGAATCCTTGCTCCTCCGTGAGTATCTTCGTTCATAACGATCATCTCTACTCCTTCTCTCTCTTGATGGTGATTCTTCTCTTTTGCCTCCTCTTTTTGGAGAATCTTCTCTTCTTTTGTAGGGAGCCGTACACTCATTGGAATAGTGTCCGGGTCTTCCACAATTGTAGCAGTTTCTCTCTCGACTAGAAGATCTTTTGTCATTGTAGGACTTTGACTTGGAGCTTCTATCTTTGCTTCTACTCTTGTAGAACTTGTTGAAGTTCTTCACCATTAGGTTCAATTCTTCGTTGAAGTTTTGTTTCTCACTTGATGATGTGGGGACTTCACATGAGGCTTTGTAAGCACCACTTGATTTGTTGTGAAGTTCCTCTTTATCCTTGAGCGACTTCTCATGAGCAACAATTCTTCCAATGACCTCCGTTGGCTTGAGATCTTTGTAATTGGGCATCATTTGGATCAATGTGCACACGGTATCATATTTTTCCATCGAAGGCTCTTAGGATCTTCTTGATGATGAATCTGTCGGTCATCTCTTCACTCCCTAAGCCGGCAATCTCGTTTGTGATGAGAGCAAGCCTAGAGTACAATTCAGCGACACCTTCACCATCCTTCAATTTGAACTTGTCAAGTTGACTTTGAAGCACATCCAATTTTGATTCCTTGACGGAGTCGGTACCTTCGTGCATATCAATCAAAGTATCCCAAATTTCCTTTGCATTCTCAAGACGACTGATTTTGTTGAATTCTTCGGGGCACAATCCGTTGAAGAGAATATCACAAGCTTGAGCGTTGTATTGTAGCATCTTCAACTCATCCGTGGTAGCTTCACGGTTTGGTTCTTTCCCATCGAAGAAGTCACCTTGCAAACCAACACACACAATAGCCCAAACGGCGGGGTTATGTCCAAGAATATGCATTTTCATTTTATGCTTCCAACTAGCAAAATTAGCACCATCAAAGTAAGGACCTCTACAGTGATAATTTCCCTCGCTAGACGCCATACTCTCCTAGGTTGTGGAACCAAGGCTATGACCACCAAAAGCTATGGAAATCAAAGCAAATGGAGACCAAAGCTCTGATACCACTTGTAGGATCGGAAGTATGTCTAGAGGGGGGGGTGATTAGACTAATTGACCAAATAAAACTTAACCTTTTCCCAATTTTAGTTCTTGGAAGATTTTAGCAACTTTAGGACAGGTCAAGCAATCATCACACAATTCAAGCAAGCATGCAAAGAGTATATAGGCAGCGGAAAGTAAAGCATGCAACTTGCAAGAATGTAAAGGGAAGGGTTTGGAGAATTCAAACGCAATTGGAGACATGGATTTTTTCCCGTGGTTCGGATAGGTGGTGCTATCCTACATCCACGTTGATGGAGACTTCAACCCACGAAGGGTAACGGTTGCGCGAGTCCACGAAGGGCTCCACCCACGAAGGGTCCACGAAGAAGCAACCTTGTCTATCCCACCATGGCCATCGCCCACGAAGGACTTGCCTCACTAGCGGTAGATCTTCATGAAGTAGGCGATCTCCTTGCCCTTACAAACTCCTTGGTTCAACTCCACAATCTTGTCGGAGGCTCCCAAGTGACACCGAGCCAATCTAGGAGACACCACTCTCCAAGAAGTAACAAATGGTGTGTTGATGATAACTCCTTGCTCTTGTGCTTTAAATGATAGTCTCCCCAACACTCAACTCTCTCTCTCATAGGATTTGGATTGGGTGGAAAGAAGATTTGAGTGGAAAGCAACTTGGGGAAGGCTAGAGATCAAGATTCATATGGTAGGAATGGAATATCTTGGCCTCAACACAAGGGTAGGTGGTTCACTCTCAGAACATATGAGTTGGAAGTGTAGATGTGTTCTGATGGCTCTCTCTTCGAATGAAGAGGAGGTGGAGGGGTATATATAGCCTCCACACAAAATCCAACCGTTACACACAATTTACCAATCTCGGTGGGACCGAATCAACAAACTCGGTCGAACCGAAATAGTAAACCTAGTGACCGTTAGAGATTTTCGGTGGGACTGACATGCAACTCGGTAGGACCGATATGGTTTGGGTAGGTCATAACGTAATCTCGGTGAGACCGATTACACAAACTCGGTGAGACCAATTTAGTAATTAGCTAACCAGATAGTTGGTCAGGTAAACTCGATGGGACCGATTTGCTCTTTCGGTGAGACCAAAAAGTGACAAAGGGGAAACAGAGAGTTTACATTGCAATCTCGGTGGGACCGATCCGCTCTTTTGGTGAGACCGAAAAGTTATGAAAAGGAAACAGAGAGATTGCAATCCCATCTCGGTGAGACCGAGATCCCTATCGGTAGAACCGAATTGCTAGGGTTTGGCAGTGGCTTATGAGATGTGAAACTCGGTGGCGCCGGATGGAAAGAATCGGTAGGACCAAGTTTGGCTTGGAGTTTAGGTCATTTGTGGATATGGGAAAGTAGCTGAGGATTTTGGAGCATATCATTAAGCACATGAAGCAAAAGGCTCATTAAGAAACACCTCATCCCTCCTTGATTGTATTGGCTTTTCCTATGGACTCAATGTGATCTTGGATCACTAAAATGTAAAATGAAGAGTCTTGAGCTTTTGAGCTTGAGCCAATCCTTTGTCCTTAGCATTTTGAGGGTTCCACTTTCACCATCCATGCCATGCCAATCACTGAGCTTTCCTGAAATAATTATCTTGGAATAGCATTAGCTCAATGAGCTATATGTTGTTATGAATTACAAAAACCACCTAGGGATAGTTGCACTTTCACAACCTCTTTATCGCATTGGGTGCCAGTGTTTGATTGTCTGTTTAGGTCCATATATTGGGGACTTGCGTGTTTTGTTGGAAATATGCCCTAGAGGCAAAAATAAAAGCATTATTATTATATTTCCTTATTCATGATAATTGTCTTTATTCGTGCTATAATTGTGTTATCCAGAAATCGTAATACATGTGTGAATAACAGACAACAATATGTCCCTAGTAAGCCTCTAGTTGACTAGCTCGTTGATCGACGGATAGTCATGGTTTCCTGACTATGGACATTGGATGTCATTGATAACGAGATCACATCATTAGGAGAATGATGTGATGGACAAGACCCAATCCTAAACATAGCATAAGATCGCATAGTTCGTTTGCTAGAGTTTTCCAATGTCAAGTGTCCTTTCCTTAGACCATGAGATCGTGTAACTCCCGGATACCGTAGGAGTGCTTTGGGTGTGCCAAACGTCACAACGTAACTGGGTGACTATAAAGGTATACTACGGGTATCTCTGAAAGTGTCTGTTGGGTTGACATGGATCGAGACTGGGATTTGTCACTCCGCTTGACGGAGAGGTATCACCGGGCCCTCTCGGTAATGCATCATCATAATGAGCTCAGTGTGATCAAAGTGTTTGATCACGGGATCATGCATTACGATACGAGAAAAGTGACTTGCCGGTAACGAGATTGAACAAGGTATTGGGATACCGACGATCGAATCTCGGGCAAGTAAAATACCGATTGACAAAGGGAATCGTATACGGGATTAATTGAATCCTCGACATCGTGGTTCATCCGATGAGATCATCGTGGAGCATGTGGGAGCCAACATGGGTATCCAGATCCCGTTGTTGGTTATTGCCCGAGAGCCGTCTCGGTCATGTCTGCATGTCTCCCGAACCCGTAGGGTCTACACACTTAAGGTTCGGTGACGCTAGGGTTGTGAAGATATGTATATGCAGTAACCCGAATGTTGTTCGGAGTCCCGGATGAGATCTCGGACGTCACGAGGAGTTCCGGAATGGTCCGGAGGTAAAGAATTATATATAGGAAGTGCTATTTCGGCCATCGGGACAAGTTTCGGTGTTATCGGTATTGTACCGGGACCACCGGAGGGGTCCCGGGGGTCCACCAGGTGGGGCCACCTGCCCCGGTGGGCCACATGGGCCTTAGGGGGTGCGCCTTGGCCTGCATGGGCCAAGGGGAACCAGCCCCAAAGGGGCCCATGCGCCTAGGGTTCCAAAAGGGAGGAGTCCTAGTGGTGGAAGGCACCTCCTAGATGGCTTGGGGGGAGGGAAACCTCCCTGGCCGCCGCCCCCCTTGGGAGATCAGATCTCCCAGGGCCGGCGCCCCACCCAGAGGCCTATATAAAGGGGGGAGGGAAACCTCCCTGGCCGCTGCCCCCCTTGGGAGATCAGATCTCCTAGGGCCGGCGCCCCCCAGAGGCCTATATAAAGGGGGAGGGGAGGGGGGCAGCCGCACCCTTTGCCCTGGCGCCTCCCTCTCCCTCTCCAACACCTCCTCCTCCTCTGTTGTGCACGGCGAAGCCCTGCCGGAGTACTGTAGTTCCACCATCACCACGCCGTCGTGCTGCTGTTGGAGCCTTCTTCCCCAACCTCTCCTTTGCCTTGCTGGATCAAGAAGAAGGAGACGTTACGCTGACCGTACGTGTGTTGAACGCGGAGGTGCCGTGCTTTCGGTTCTAGGATCTCCGGTGATTTGGATCACGGTGTGTACTACTACATCATCCCCGTTCGTTGAACGCTTCCGCTCGCGATCTACAAAGTGGTATGTAGATGCAATCTCTCTCTCCCATGACTCGTTGCTAGATGAACTCATAGATGGATCTTGGTGAAACCGTAGGAAAAATCTTAATTTTCTGCAACGTTCCCCAACAGTGGTATCAGAGCTAGGTCTATGCGTAGTTCTCTATTGCACGAGTAGAACACAATTTGTTGTGGGCGTAGATGTTGTCAACTCTTCTTGCCGCTACTATTCTTATCTTGCTTCAGCGGTATTGTGGGATGAAGCGGCCCGGACCAACCTTACACGTATGCTTACGTGAGACCGGTTCCACCGACTAACATGCACTAGTTGCTTAAGGTGGCTGGCGGGTGTCTGTCTCTCCCACTTTAGTTGGAGCGGATTCGATGAAAAGGGTCCTTATGAAGGGTAAATAGAAGTTGACAAATCACGTTGTGGTTTTCACGTAGGTAAGAAAACGTTCTTGCTAGAACCCTAATTCAGCCACATAAAACTTGCAACAACAATTAGAGGACGTCTAACTTGTTTTTGCAGCAAGTGCTTTGTGATATGATATGGCCAAAGTTGTGATGAATGATGAATGATCTATATGTGATGTATGAGATGTTCATGCTATTGTAATAGGAATCACGACTTGCATGTCGATGAGTATGACAACCGGCAGGAGCCATAGGAGTTGTCTTTATTTTTTGTATGACCTGCGTGTCATTGAGAAACGCCAAGTAAATTACTTTACTTTATTGCTAAACGCGTTAGCCGTAGTAGTAGAAGTAATAGTTGGCGAGCAACTTCATGGAGACACGATGATGGAGATCATGATGATGGAGATCATGGTGTCAAGCCGGTGACAAGATGATCATGGAGCCCCAAGATGGAGATCAAAGGAGCTATGCGATATTGGCCATATCATGTCACGTTTGTTATTTGATTGCATGTGATGTTTATCATGTTTTGCATCTTGTTTACTTAGAACGACGGTAGTAAGTAAGATGATCCCTCATAATAATTTCAAGAAAGTGTTCCCCCTAACTGTGCACCGTTGCGACAGTTCGTTGTTTCGAAGCACCACGTGATGATCGGGTGTGATAGATTCTAACGTTCACATACAACGGGTGTAAGACAGATTTACACACGCAAAACACTTAGGTTGACTTGACGAGCCTAGCATGTACAGACATGGCCTCGGAACACAAAAGACCGAAAGGTCGAGCATGAGTCGTATAGAAGATACGATCAACATGAAGATGTTCACCGATGTTGACTAGTCCGTCTCACGTGATGATCGGACACGGCCTAGTTGACTCAGATCATGTAATACTTAGATGACTAGAAGAGGGATGTCTATCTAAGTGGGAGTTCATTAAATAATTTGATTAAATGAACTTTATTATCATGAACTTAGTCTAAATATTTACAATATGTCTTGTAGATCAAATGGCCAACGTAGTCCTCAACTTCAACGCGTTCCTAGAGAAAACCAAGCTGAAAGACGATGGTAGCAACTATACGGACTGGGTCCAGAACCTGAGGATCATCCTCATAGCTGCCAAGAAAGATTATGTCCTACGAGCACCGCTGGGTGACGCACCTATTCTCCCTGTAGAACAAGACGTTATGAACGCTTGGCAGTCATGCTGCGATGATTACTCCCTCGTTCAGTGCGGCATGCTTTACAGCTTAGAGCCGGGGCTCCAAAAGCGTTTTGAGAGACATGGAGCATATGAGATGTTCGAAGATCTGAAAATTGTTTTCCAAGCTCATGCCCGGGTCGAGAGATATGAAGTCTCCGATAAATTCTTTAGCTGTAAGATGGAGGAAAATGGCTCTGACAGTGAACACATACTCAAAATGTCTGGGTTGCACAACCGCTTGACTCAACTGGAAGTTAATCTCCCGGATGAAGCGGTCATTGACAGAATCCTCCAGTCGCTTCCACCTAGCTACAAGAGCTTTGTGATGAACTACAATATGCAGGGGATGGTAAAGACCATTCCTGAGGTATATGCTATGCTGAAATCAGCAGAGGTAGAAATCAAGAAGGAGCATCAAGTGTTGATGGTGAATAAAACCACTAAGTTCAAGAAGGGCAAGGGTAAAAAGAACATCAAGAAGGACGGCAAGGAATTTGCCGCGCCCGGTAAGCAAGATGCCGGGAAGAAGCCAAAGAATGGACCCAAGCCCGAGACTGAGTGTTTTTATTGCAAGGGAAGTGGTCACTGGAAGCGGAACTGCCCCAAATACTTAGCGGACAAGAAGGCCGGCAAAACCAAAGGTATATGTGATATACATGTAATTGATGTGTACCTTACCAGTACTCGTAGTAGCTCTTGGGTATTTGATACTGGTGCAGTTGCTCACATTTGTAACTCAAAGCAGGAGCTGCAGAATAAACGGAGACTGGCAAAGGACGAGGTGACGATGCGCGTCGGGAATGGTTCCAAGGTCGATGTGATCGCCGTCGGCACGCTACCTCTACATTTACCTATGGGATTAGTTTTAAACCTCAATAATTGTTATTTAGTGCCAAGTTTGAGCATGAACATTGTATCTGGATCTCGTTTAATTCGAGATGGCTACTCATTTAAATCCAAGAATAATGGTTGTTCTATTTATATGAGAGATATGTTTTATGGTCATGCTCCGATGGTTAATGGTTTATTCTTAATGAATCTCGTACGTGATGATACACATATTCATAGTGTGAATACCAAAAGAGTTAAAGTTGATAACAATAGTCCCACATATTTGTGGCACTGCCGCCTTGGTCACATAGGTGTCAAACGCATGAAGAAGCTCCATGCAGATGGACTTTTAGAGTCTCTTGATTATGAATCATTTGACACATGCGAACCATGCCTCATGGGTAAAATGACCAGGACTCCGTTCTCAGGAACAATGGAGCGAGCAACCAACTTATTGGAAATCATACATACCGATGTGTGCGGTCCAATGAGTGTTGAGGCTCGCGGTGGCTATCGTTATGTTCTCACCCTCACTGATGACTTGAGTAGATATGGGTATGTCTACTTAATGAAACACAAGTCTGAGACCTTTGAAAAGTTCAAGGAATTTCAGAGTGAGGTTGAAAATCAACGTGATAGAAAGATCAAGTTTCTACGATCAGATCGTGGAGGAGAATACTTGAGTCACGAATTTGGCACGCACTTAAGAAAATGTGGAATAGTTTCACAACTCACGCCGCCTGGAACACCTCAGCGTAATGGTGTGTCCGAATGTCGTAATCGCACTCTATTAGATATGGTGCGATCTATGATGTCTCTTACCGACTTACCGCTATCTTTTTGGGGCTATGCTTTAGAGACTGCCGCATTCACTTTAAATAGGGCTCCGTCGAAATCCGTTGAGACGACACCGTATGAATTATGGTTTGGGAAGAAACCTAAGCTGTCGTTTCTAAAAGTTTGGGGATGCGATGCTTATGTCAAGAAACTTCAACCTGAAAAGCTCGAACCCAAGTCGGAAAAATGCGTCTTCATAGGATACCCTAAAGAAACTGTTGGGTATACCTTCTACCTCAGATCCGAAGGCAAGATCTTTGTTGCCAAGAATGGATCCTTTCTAGAGAAAGAGTTTCTCTCGAAAGAAATAAGTGGGAGGAAAGTAGAACTTGATGAAGTGTTACCTCTTGAACCGGAAAATGGCGAAACTCAAGAAAACGTTTCTGAGGTGCCTGCACCGACTAGAGAGGAAATTAATGATGATGATCAAGATACTTCTAATCAAGCTCCTACTGAAATTCGAAGGTCCACAAGGACACGTTCCGCACCAGAGTGGTACAGCAACCCTGTCTTGGAAATCATGTTGTTAGACAACGGTGAACCTTCGAACTATGAGGAAGCAATGGCGGGCCCGGATTCCGACAAATGGCTGGAAGCCATGAAATCCGAGATAGGATCCATGTATGAAAACGAAGTATGGACTTTGACTGACTTGCCCGTTGAGCGGCGAGTCATAGAAAATAAATGGATCTTTAAGAAGAAGACAGACGCGGATGGTAATGTGACCATCTATAAAGCTCGTCTTGTCGCTAAGGGTTATCGACAAGTTCAAGGAATTGACTACGATGAGACTATCTCACCGGTAGCAAAGCTGAAGTCCGTCCGAATCATGTTAGCAATCGTCGCATACTATGATTATGAGATATGGCAAATGGACGTCAAAACGGCATTCCTTAATGGTTTCCTTAAGGAAGAATTGTATATGATGCAGCCGGAAGGTTTTGTCGATCCTAAGAACGCTGACAAGGTGTGCAAGCTCCAACGCTCGATTTATGGGCTGGTGCAAGCATCTCGGAGTTGGAACATTCGCTTTGATGAGATGATCAAAGCGTTTGGGTTTACACAGACTTATGGAGAAGCCTGTGTTTACAAGAAAGTGAGTGGGAGCGTTGTAGCATTTCTCATATTATATGTAGACGACATACTTTTGATGGGAAATGATATAGAACTCTTGGACAGCATTAAGGCCTACTTGAATAAAAGTTTTTCAATGAAGGACCTTGGAGAAGCTGCTTATATATTAGGCATCAAGATCTATAGAGATAGATCGAGACACCTCATAGGTCTTTCACAAAGCACATACCTTGATAAGATATTGAAGAAATTCAATATGGATCAATCTAAGAAAGGGTTCTTACCTGTGTTACAAGGTGTGAAATTGAGCTCAGCTCAATGTCCGACCACGGCAGAAGATATAGAAGAGATGAGCGTCATCCCCTATGCCTCAACCATATGTTCTATTATGTATGCCATGCTGTGTACCAGACCTGATGTAAACCTTGCCGTAAGTTTGGTAGGTAGGTACCAAAGTAATCCCGGCAAGGAACACTGGACAGCGGTCAAGAATATCCTGAAGTACCTGAAAAGGACTAAGGAAATGTTTCTCGTTTATAAAGGTGACGAAGAGCTCGTCGTAAAAGGTTACGTCGACGCTAGCTTCGACACAGATCTGGATGACTCTAAGTCACAAACCGGATACGTGTATATTTTGAATGGTGGGGCAGTAAGCTGGTGCAGTTGCAAGCAAAGCGTCGTGGCGGGATCTACATGTGAAGCGGAGTACATGGCAGCCTCGGAGGCGGCACATGAAGCAATTTGGGTGAAGGAGTTCATCACCGACCTCGGAGTCATACCCAATGCGTCGGGGCCAATCAAACTCTTCTGTGACAACACTGGAGCTATTGCACTTGCAAAGGAGCCCAGGTTTCACAAGAAGACCAGGCACATCAAGCGTCGCTTCAACTCCATTCGTGAAAATGTTCAAGATGGAGACATAGAAATTTGTAAAGTACACACGGATCTGAATGTCGCAGATCCGTTGACTAAACCTCTCCCTAAGGCAAAACATGATCAGTACCAGAACTCTATGGGTGTTCGATTCATCACAATGTAACTAGATTATTGACTCTAGTGCAAGTGGGAGACTGTTGGAAATATGCCCTAGAGGCAATAATAAAAGCATTATTATTATATTTCCTTATTCATGATAATTGTCTTTATTCGTGCTATAATTGTGTTATCCGGAAATCGTAATACATGTGTGAATAACAGACAACAATATGTCCCTAGTAAGCCTCTAATTGACTAGCTCGTTGATCGACGGATAGTCATGGTTTCCTGACTATGGACATTGGATGTCATTGATAACGAGATCACATCATTAGGAGAATGATGTGATGGACAAGACCCAATCCTAAACATAGCATAAGATCGCATAGTTCGTTTGCTAGAGTTTTCCAATGTCAAGTGTCCTTTCCTTAGACCATGAGATCGTGTAACTCCCGGATACCGTAGGAGTGCTTTGGGTGTGCCAAACGTCACAATGTAACTGGGTGACTATAAAGGTATACTACGGGTATCTCTGAAAGTGTCTGTTGGGTTGACATGGATCGAGACTGGGATTTGTCACTCCGCTTGACGGAGAGGTATCACCGGGCCCTCTCGGTAATGCATCATCATAATGAGCTCAATGTGATCAAAGTGTTTGATCACGGGATCATGCATTACGATACGAGAAAAGTGACTTGCCGGTAACGAGATTGAACGAGGTATTGGGATACCGACGATCGAATCTCGGGCAAGTAAAATACCGATTGACAAAGGGAATCGTATACGGGATTAATTGAATCCTCGACATCGTGGTTCATCCGATGAGATCATCGTGGAGCATGTGGGAGCCAACATGGGTATCCAGATCCCGCTGTTGGTTATTGCCCGAGAGCCGTCTCGGTCATGTCTGCATGTCTCCCGAACCCGTAGGGTCTACACACTTAAGGTTCGGTGACGCTAGGGTTGTGAAGATATGTATATGCAGTAACCCGAATGTTGTTCGGAGTCCCGGATGAGGTCCCGGACGTCACGAGGAGTTCCGGAATGGTCCGGAGGTAAAGAATTATATATAGGAAGTGCTATTTCGGCCATCGGGACAAGTTTCGGTGTTATCGGTATTGTACTGGGACCACCGGAGGGGTCCCGGGGGTCCACCAGGTGGGGCCACCTGCCCCAGTGGGCCACATGGGCCTTACGGGGTGCGCCTTGGCCTGCATGGGCCAAGGGGAACCAGCCCCAAAGGGGCCCATGCGCCTAGGGTTCCAAAAGGGAGGAGTCCTAGTGGTGGAAGGCACCTCCTAGATGGCTTGGGGGAGGGAAACCTCCCTGGCCGCCGCCCCCCTTGGGAGATCAGATCTCCCAGGGCCGGCGCCCCCCAAAAGCCTATATAAAGGGGGGAGGGAAACCTCCCTGGCCGCCGCCCCCCTTGGGAGATCAGATCTCCCAGGGCCGGCGCCCCCTAGAGGCCTATATAAAGGGGGGAGGGGAGGGGGGCAGCCGCACCCTTTGCCCTGGCGCCTCCCTCTCCCTCTCCAACACCTCCTCCTCCTCCGTTGTGCACGGCGAAGCCCTGCCGGAGTACTGTAGTTCCACCATCACCACGCCGTCGTGCTGCTGCTGGAGCCTTCTTCCCCAACCTCTCCTTTGCCTTGCTGGATCAAGAAGAAGGAGACGTTACGCTGACCGTGCGTGTGTTGAACGCGGAGGTGCCGTGCTTTCGGTGCTAGGATCTCCGGTGATTTGGATCACGGTGTGTACGACTACATCATCCCCGTTCGTTGAACGCTTCCGCTCGCGATCTACAAAGTGGTATGTAGATGCAATCTCTCTCTCCCATGACTCGTTGCTAGATGAACTCATAGATGGATCTTGGTGAAACCGTAGGAAAAAATTTAATTTTCTGCAACGTTCCCCAACATGTTTCTCCTACTGGATTGATACTTTGGTTCTTAACTGAGGAAAATACTTATCTCTACTTTGCTGCGTCACCCTTTCCTCTTCAAGGAAAAAACCAACGCAAGCTCAAGAAGTAGCAGCGAACTCGGCATTGAGACGAGCAATGAGCTGCGTGAGAAATCATCCTACGATGTTGTGTAGATGATGTCGTCGATGTAGAGAAGCAGGTAAGCAGTCGCATGGCTGTGATGATACACAAACAGGGAAGCGTTAGAGCGAGTAGCTCGGAAGCCCATCTGTTGTAGAAAAGCGGTGATGTGTTGGTACCATGCTCTCGGTGCCTGCTTCAGCCCATATAGTGAACGAGAGAGCAGGCACACATGATCAGGATGAGCGGCGTCAATGAATCCAGTGGGCTGCTGGCAGTAGACCTGCTCGGCCAGAAGGCCGTGGAGGAACGCATTGGAGACATCCAACTGATGCATCGGCCATACAGGGGACACCGCAAGCTGTAGGACAGTACAGATCGTGCCCAGTTTAACAACCGGGCAAAGGTGTTGGTGAAGTCTACTCCGGCACGCTAGCTACCTGAAACCGCGCACCACCAGATGGGCTTTGTACCTCTCAAGGGTATCGTCGGGGCATGTCTTGTGGCGAAAGACCCACTTCCCTCTAATGATGGTAGCATGGTGGGGGCGCGAAATGAGCTGCCAAGTGCGGTTGTGTTGCAATGTGTCGAACTCCTCCTACATAGCAGCGAGCCAGTTGGGATCGCAAAGGGCGGCCCGAGCTGATGTGGGGACCGTCAGTGGCGAGGAGGCCGACGCCACGCACATGTACTTCTCGGACGGGTAGCGAGTGCTCGAACGAAGGGTGCCAGTGCGTGACCGATTCGTGATGCCGAGCTGGGGGTGGGCAGTGTCGCAGCGGCCGGGGTGGATGAGCCCGAGTCCAGCATGGCCGGGGCGTACGAACCCGAGTCCGGCGGGGCTGCCGAGGTCGGAGTCGAGGCAGCCGATCTAGAGGAGTCCGAACCCGAAGCCACAAGGGTCGGGGTCGAGGTAGCTGAGTCCTGGGCCGGGTTGGCCGAGGCGTCTGAGGCCGCACCAGAGGCCGCGGAGGACACACCAGAGCTGGAAAAAGTGGTGCCCGCCGGAGGCAGCCTCGGGCGCCCTCCACGGGAGCACAGCGGCGGTGGCGGTGACGATGAGAGAGGCCCGCCGAGAGGCGAGGATGACTATGTCGATGTGTCAGCTGGTGGTACCTGCTGAAACAGAAACACTTTCTCGTCAAAGTAAACGTGTCTCGAGGTGATGACCCGATGGGAGACGGGATCGTAGCACTTGTATCCCTTGGTGTTATGGGGATAACGGAGAAAGATGCACGGAGGGAACACGGAGAAAGTTTATGCGGGGCGGTGGAGGCGATGCTAGGATAGCAGGGACACCCGAACACGGAGTTCATCATAGGATGGTGTATAGTTCCAACGAGTGTGGCAAGGCCGGATGTTGATCGAAAGAGATGTCGTGGCAAGGGCATCCGGCCAAAAACAGGAAGGGACGTTGGCGTGGAAGAGGAGGGTACAAGCACAATCATTGAGAGTGCGAAGTACCTGTTCCACCCGCCCGTTTTGCTGCGAAGAGTGAAGACATGTTAGATGAAATATGGTCCCATGTGTGGCGAGTAAAGTGCGAACATCAAGATTATTGAACTCTTTCCCATTGTCGGTTTTGAAGCGCAAGAATGGGGCCGCCAAAATGTGTGGTGACATATGAGTAAAAAACTCGAAGGGTAGCAAGCGCGTGGAATTTCATCCGGAGAGGAAAAGTCCACACGTAATGAGAAAAATCGTCTAATATGACAAGATAATAGAGATAGCCAGAATTGCTCGCAATAGGTGAGGTCCAAACATTATGATGAATCAACTGAAGCGGATATGAAGCAATGGTGGTGCAGTCAATAAAGGGAAGATGCACGTGTTTGCTGACACGGCATGCATGACAAGTGTGTTCAGCAATCTTATTACAAGTGAAAGAAAAACTCCTAAGAATATGACGAAGGGTGGCAGGATTGGGGTGTCCCAAGCAAGCGTACCAGAGGTCCACACTGGCTGAGAGGGCGAGGGGAACGGTGGAGGTGGTGGATCGTGGGTGGACCGGGTAGAGCTCGCCGGGGCTATCACATCGGTGGAGAACCATCCGAGTACGGGCGTCCTTCACAGAAAAACCACATTCGTCAAATTCAATGGTAATAGGATTTTCACGAGTAAGACGACGAATAGAGACACGATTTTTGATCAGTTCTGGAGAAACAAGAACGTTAGACATATTGGTAGGAATAGAATTAGATGGAAAAGATGTATGAACAATATGTGTGATCAAGAGAGAAGAGCCATGCCGGACGGTGATGCGAGTAGAAGTGTTCGTGGGAAAAGAAGTGGTGAGGTTACCAGGATAGGCCGACATGTGGGCAGTGGCCCTGGTGTCCATGTACCAATCATCTCCACCGGTGTAGGAGTTCGGCGTGGGAGCAGAGTGCAGCGCCACTAGGGGTGTCGGGTACCACGGCGCGGGTGGTAGTGGTGGCGGCACCATGCCGTAGAGGGGGGCGCCGGCCTGCTGGTAGGCGGACGCCGGTGGCGCCATGTAGGCCATGGCCGGTTGTGGGCCTGTCCATGGGTTGGGGCTGAAGGCCCGTGGCAGTGTGGGCAGCTGCTGCTGCTGGGCAGGGAAGGGAAAGCCCGGCGGGTAGGAGAAGGGGGTGGCCGACTGCTGTGGAGGAGGCGCGCCACATGAGGTACCGATGGAGGCGGGCTCGAGGCCGGTAAAGTAAGCGGGCTCGGGGCCGACAAAGGGGTTCGAGCTGCTATAGAGGGTGGAGTTGGAGGCCATGGCTGTGAGGTAGGGTAGGGTAGGGTTCGGTGGTTAGGTAAAAAGAAGTGGGGTGAACAACGACATGGGGTCTGTGGCGATCGGTGGGAGAGGTAGGAGACATCAGCAGGAGAGTTGCGGCGGTCGGTGGGAGAGAGAGAGGTGGCGACGACGGTTCTGCGGCGGTCGGTGGGAGAGGTAGGAGACATCGGCAGGAGAGTTGCAGCGGTCGGTGGGAGAGAGAGAGGTGGCGACGACGGTTCTGCGGCGGCGGCTAGGAGCGGCGTCGGCACACACGCAGCGGCAGCGACAGCTTAAGTTAGGCTGCGGTTGGGAGAGGAAGGGCGGCAGCGGCATGTTGCGGTGGCAGCGGCTAGAGGTAGCGGCGGCGACGGCAAGGTGCAGTAGCGGAGAGAAAGGTTGGCAGTGGCAGGTTGCTATGATGGGGAGAGAAAGGGCGGCGGCGGCAGGTAGCAGTGGCGGCGGCAAGGTGTGGCGGTGGCGTGGAACACTGAGAGCATCTCCAGCCGTTGCCCCACCCAGGCGGCTATTTTACGCGGCCCCTGGGGGCGAGCCGGCGCTAAAATCGGCGCGGGGGCGAGCGGGTTCCCAGACGCTCGCCCCAGGGTCGCCCCCAAACGCGGGTTTTTATTTTGAAAAAAACTGAATTCGGCAAACTTTGGCAAATTGGACAAAATGTTCGGCTAAATTTGGCAAACTTGACATAATATTCGACTTGTTCGGCGTTACATAAGTTGTTTAAAAAAACACAACTATGGGGCGAAGAAGTCGCTGAGCGTGGCGAAGTCGCCGATGTCGTTGCCGTCCTCGGCGGCGGCGGCGGCAGCCTTCTCCTTCTTGATGGCGCGGCCGCCCCTGCTGGACCCCTGCCCAGCGTCTCCATGGCAGACCGGTGGCGGCGGCACGTTGTCGTCGCTGTCGTCGAGGACGACGACGCCTCCCTCGTCCCGGCCACGGCGCCGAGCTTCGAAGCACTCGTAGGCGAGGCACTGGCACTGCAGCTCCATGCGTGCCCAGTGATCGCGCGCCCATTTGAGGGACGCCGCATCGTCGAGCTCCTCCTCCTTGACACCGCCGGCGAGCCCGGGCTCCGTCTTCACGACGGGGAGCCTTGGCTCCGTCTTGACGGCGGCGAGCACCGGCTCCGTCTTTGGCTTGACGTAGCGCGGAGGAGCCGAGGAGGGGGCGCGCCTGCCGCCCTCGTTGATAACGATGCCGGCGCTACGCGTGCACCGACACCGAGGAGCGTATCTGCGGCGGGCTCGACCTTGACGCCGAACAGCGCCGGCAAGCCGGAAGAGTGGGAGGAGGAGCGGGAGGACAACTGAGAGGAGGAAGACGAGGAGGCGCCGAACCTCCTGGGCACCCATGGCCCGGCGCTCCGGCGGGGGAGGGGGGACGGCGGCCGCGGCAGGGTATGCCAGCGTCGGGTTATTGCCGCCCTTGAGGTACGCCAGCACCTCGTGGAATGTTCGGCCCGGGACGCCCCACCAGACGCGGCGCCCGTCGCTGTTCTTGATGCCGCCCACCACCGGCGCCCCGTTCGTGGACGCCAGCCGCTGCGCCTGCCGGCGCTGGAAGTACTCCGCCCACGCCGCGTGGTTGTCGGCGGCGTACTGGGGAGGGCGCGCTGCTCCTCCGTCAGGGACGAATGCACGCGGTCGACCTTGACGGCGAAGATGCCGGGACGCGCCTCGATGTCGGGCACCGGGGGGGGGATGGGGTCGCCCTCGTTGCTGAGCCTCCACCCCGTCGGCCCGGCGCGCATGTCCGGCGGCGCTGGGATGTCGGCCTCGGGCCTCGAACAGGAGGTACGCCTCCCACTCCTGGAGCGAGCGGCGGCCGAAGCCGTTGGCCGCCGCGGCGTCGCCGGGGAAGCGTTCGGCCATCGATGAGGGAAGGGAAGGTTAGGAAAAGGAGATAGGCAGAGCTCGGCAACGAACATGACAGAGGCAGAGCTCGGCAGCTGGTTTTGGGCTTGGGCTGGTGTGGCCAACGGCGAGGGATAGCCACTGGTTTTATAGCCCGCGCCGTGTGTACGCGTGGCGGGAGGGGAGGCGTCGCCACGCCGCCCGTGACGCGCTGCCCGTGAGGAATCAATGGCAAGGCTGACCGGCGACAGCCTTGCCATTGATTCCCCGCGGGAAACCGAGGTGTTCTGGGGGAAGACGAGGCGTCGTGTTGCTGACGCGGCTGGCCCGCAGCTCTTTCGCGGCAAAACCGCTCGCCCCGGCGCCCCTGGGCACCCCCAACGCACCGGGTTTGGCCTGGGTCCGCCGGCGCCAGTTTCGGTCCAAACCGGCGAAAAACAGGCTCCTAGGACGCGACTAAGCCGATTTTTGGACGCCGGCGCAAAAAACGCCTGGGGAGGGCCTGTTGGGGCGCGCGGCTGGAGATGATCTGATACCATGTAGTTTAGCAATATTTGCATCGATCGTATGCCGTAGCATATCAAGAGTACATGGGCAGGAATATCTTAACCGTATTCACTATCCAAAGAATGGATCGGAAGATATCTCTAGACTAGGAAACAATAGACACAATCCTAGCTGCCTAATGTACAAGCGATAATGATCATGCTCAGTACTTTGGTGAGGACTCAGGACAGGTTCCTTGTCATGCATGTTGCTCACTTTTTTCACGCGCGCATGAGCGTTGGTCCGGTAAATCAACGACGGCCATGTCCAAGAGTGCCAAAATCTGAACCTCATGATACAAAATAAAACTTCATTTCATTTGATTAATAATCATAAGGGAAACAAAAAAGAAAAGTGAAAACAAAAGATTGCGACATCAATTGTAGCAAGAAATAAACAAACCGCGCTAAAAAATTCGGACAAGACAACATCACGATACTCAGACGAGATGCCTTTCAGTGGCTAGGTGGGCACCGGAAATCGGTGGGGCAGACCTTGCCGCAGTTGTTGAGGATGAGGCGGAGGTCTACGGGGAGGTGGAGGTTGAGGCCGAGCACATTGGCGTCGATGTTTGCGCAGAGGCAGAGCGCCGCGTCCAAGCCGACGAGCCCGTCGAGGAGCGAGCAGCAAGGCTCATGGCGCGGCACGTTCACCTTGAGCTTGAGCAGGCCCAGCACGTCCACGCACGCCTTCAGCTTCAGCCCGTCCTTGGGGCACGACCCCTCGTAGCCGCCGTGGGCGCTCGCCGAGGCTGCGATCACGAGCCCGACGGCCAGGAAGAGCAGCGCTCTGGGTGCCATGGCCATTTGCGACGGAGCAGGTGGTAGCGTGCAAGCTAGTGCGATCGAGCTGCGCTTGTGCTTGTAATGTGATGCGCGCTTGCTCTGTGTGTGAGCATGAGTGTGTGCATGGCGAGTGGTATTTATAGATGGAGATCATGTGTGAGGCTGCTCATCACCTCCGATGGGAAAGCGGTGTGAGATGAGATGGTGCCGCGCATCGCATGTGGTTCCGAGCTGGTGCGTCAGGAATCATTGCCTCCTCCGATTTGGAGTTTTGGACTCGTACGCACATATGCATCCGTGACTCCTTCGAATGTGTTTATATTCCGACTGCATGTTACGTCCAGTTCATATATTTGTTTGCTTACTGCATTAAGCATGTGGCATCGGTCGGCATGCAGTTAGTGGCGACTAAGTAAATTTGGTGATCCAGGCAGACAGTTGGTTCAGAGTTCAGATGATGGTGACCAGGGGATCAATCTGGCCAGGGCTTCAACCTAGCTACAAAGACAGAAATCAAATCACAGCCTGGTACCATATGTTAGCTGGTACCGAACTTCCATCTGTTGCTGTAGTTCTAGCTGTCGAAACACTCCAATGAGTCCCTCAAAATGTTTAGTGCAGTAACTCCTTGCAGTTTCCATAAAAATATTTAGAAGGTGCATCCTCGACAATGTCAAAGAGAGGAGAAATGTGGCCATCTTGCAAAAGACCCCTTTTATTATTCCTAACGCTTTGTTCGGTTTCATCAGATTTTAAAAGGATTGGAAGGGATTAAATCCCCAGCAAGTTAAAATCCACCTCAAACCCCCCCCCCCCCCCCAATCCACTCCAATCCCCTTGTGGTGGGGACTAACAGAACAAGCCCTAAAGAAGGGGCATATCATCTTGTTCATACAGATAGCAGTCTGGCCGCCCAAGACTAGTTGCATCATGTGAGGCACGAATGAACATGAAAGCCCTTGCACATGAGAGCACCCCACGCAGCAAGGACCAACTAACCCGGTCATACGCTGCTTTGAAATGAAGTTTTAGGAACACCGCTTTCTATTTCTGTATCTGACTTCATGAAGCCATAGGATCCCCTCATGATGTGACACCCTTCGAAGAAAGCGGATTGACACATGCCAAGTATGTGACTGCCCACATGATCTAACCTAAGGGCGGAGAGTTTTATGATGAGTTTAAAGATAACGTTGATGAGCGTAGTCGACTGGAAACTAGTGATGTAGTCGGCACCTTGAACTTTTGGGATCAAGGCCAAAACCGCAAAATTAAGACGTGGAATATCCACCTCCTTAAGGCAAAACCATTGGTCGTTCGAAAAAGTAGGGCCTTAAGAAACCCCCGAATTCTTGAAGAAACACATTGCAGGCTTTGGTCCCATTTCTCATTTCATTGAGCTAAGAGCTGCATCAATTTCTTCGTCTGAGAAGGTGACAAAACAAGTGTCATTCTCATCACACTACTAGAAATCGTTTTAATACCTGCCCCTCATTAGTGACGTGCCTGGGACCGGGCATCAGTAATGAGCGTTAGCACTGACCAGCCACTTTCGAGGCGTCAGGGTCCTAAGGGCTCGTCTGAAGGGTTATCGCCGACGAGCCTTAAATAGACCGGTTAGTGATGATGTGTTCAAGCCACCTTATGGTGCCCAAAGTGGATCGGTCGCCATCACCGATCGGCTACTAAAACTGCCTGCCAGTGTTGTTCATTCAAAAGGACTCTTCGGGTTTTTCGGCAGTCAATGTTGTTGTGTACGCCGCCCGTTATAATCGGTGTCTACTGTCCTTCCCCATTCCAAACCCTCACATTGCACTACCAAGCCCCTCTTCGTTTAGTTTTTATTGTCTTCAGCCGCGCTTTGCTGATGCTCTCCCTTCTAGCGGCCCCCTCTCTTAACTCTCCCCTCCCTCCTGCCATTGATCCATGGCGATGGTGCTCTCTCTAAGGCCCGCATGGCCACCTGGTGTGGCCGCACTGTCCCAACATGGCCGCTCCCACGCCATCCCGTGTGGCTCTCTCTTGCGCCGTGCGTCGTCTTGACGGTTGCGTGACACCGCTCCCGTACGACCGTCTCTATTGCCGTGCAGGATGACCTGCCATGTGACGTCGGGTCTCACGAGCTGTCGTGCGCGGTCGTAGACTCGTCCTCATGTAGTGGTGTTGCTGGTGTTGCTCTCCCCTACAGTCGGGTCTCCCGCGTCATCGTATGTGGTCATAGACCCAACATGTATTGCCTTGTTTTTCGGTGGTGAGCTCCATTCCTTGTAATAATGTTGCAATTTGAGTTAAGCTATGCATGTTATGGATCATTGATAATCCCCGAGTGCAGGGAGTATTGTAGCACCTTCCAAAGTGAAGGTGCTAAGCATGGAGTGTCGAACTCAAAAAGTGCTAAAGGTAGGATACGTATTCTCTCAGGTCCTATCCGCCACTGACAAAACTCTACATGCACCAAACGTTGTTTTGTCTAAACCTTATAGTAAAAATTATTTTGCAAGCTTTTAGAGAAAGCGAGTATGGAGCAGCAGTTGTAGGAATTGCGGAATTGTCTCTATGCATGTACGATACAAGATTTATAATCAAGCATTGTAGTTTTATATGTGAGAGAGGCCTATGCTAACATGCAACAAAATCCATTGATACCATTTAGTTATGATTGGAACTCTAGCTAGTAAGCATCCACAAAGGCTAAAGATTCATTAAGGTAAAACCCAACCATAGTGTTAAGATCTATGGTCCTCTTTATTCCATATGCAACAATTCACAAACTCGGGATATGGTAATATCTGCCACTCCAACCATCCATCATAAGGAAATCATCACATACTGCAAACCCTAAAGTGTGATCCGACATACTCATGCAGTTATACATCGGGCACCAAAGGACAACAACAATATATAACATACAACTCAAATCAATCATCATAGATCACCAAATCACCATAGGACATGAGAAGGTGCTACATAGATATGATATGAAGGATTTTAGCACTAAGATATACTCTAGAAAGTGCGCATAAAAATCCACTCATCACTACTGCACATCCAAGTACAAAAGTTTTCGAGCAAGGATTCGATCCTTGGGTCGATTGCTTCCAAAACAATCTCAATCTTGGGGGCTACTAGATGAACGTTTTCATTTTTACTATTATCTGCATGAGTTTGTAGTATTCATCTGTGCAAAATCTCTATGTGACTGTTTTCATTTTTATATGATCAATGCATTCTGAATTTCAAATCTGTCGAAACCAAATTACAAAGTGAGAAATTTTGATTAGAAATAATAGTTTTTTATCATGATGAGAAAACTCGTGTGTTCTTCTTGTTGCTTCTTTATCTTCTTTCCTTGTAATTTCTCCCTCCTCTCTGTCCATTTAGATCTGATCCACTACTAGAAAAAAGGCTGTTAGTGGCGCACCTGTTTTTGCTATTAATGGCGCACTATAGGTGCGCCACTATTAACACGCCACTAGTAACAAATAGTAATGGCGCACCTCTGGTGCGCCATTAGTATCCCAGATAATAGTGGCGCACCTGGTAGTGCACCATTACTATGTCCAACAGTGCGCCATTACTATGCCTCCTAGGGGGCCATATTTACCTTCACGTATGCCCCCAAGTGCACCATTACTATGCCCCATAATGCACCATTGGTATTTAGCCCTGGTGCGCCGCTAATGCTCAATATGGTGCACCACTACTATGAATATTAGGAATTATTATTTTTTGCTTTTCTGGTATTTGCACAGGTTACAAAATACGTTACACAGCACAGAATATAATTATCACACAATAGAATTCATCATATTAGTCTTCAAATTCGAAATAGCGAACAAAGTTGAAACATTAGCCAAGTTTAGGTCTAGAGACATTAGCAAAGTTCATCATATATATTAGCCGAGTTTTTCGTCACATTACAAAGTCGATATCGATCATCTAAACTACCATCACATAGAAGAGAGCTGCGGTCACGATGAGCATCATCGCGATGAAACTGGTCTTCATCTGGTTCCTCCTCCGCTCCCTCCTCTCTCCCGCTAGATAGCGCGCGTATCTAGCTTCCGACTCCGCCCTAGTGGTGTACCCTTTTGTAACTGTTACCGCTGAAATGGTGAACCTGTCTCCGACACTCCTCCCAGTCGTCGTAGACTCCGGGAACCTTACCCTTGTACACGACATACGACGGCATCTCTATGCACTAGACAAACAAAAGTTAGTAGCAATTCACAGACAATATATAAGCAATATATAAGTATGCAACAAAAGTATCGGAAGAGAAAAGAAGCACATGAATAGCATGATTCATGGTCCTACTAATAAATAGCATCGATTACATATAAGTTGAACGACTGTCTAAACTAAAGAGACATACAAGTTCAGTAAAGTTTATTTCAGAACTACATAGCATCATTACTTTCGATTCGACTCAGGGACCGGAGCGTGGATGAAGCTGCCGTCTTTCGTGATGGTCATGAAATCGCGATCGTTGTCAGCCTTCATTTGTAGCGTTGTTTCTATTTCACTATTGGACGGTTGATATTTGAGGCAGAACTTCCCCGAGATACGAAGGACATCTTGATAGATGATTTCCGCAAACTCCGACTGGATGCGAAAGAATTCTTGTCTGATGTCTGCGTCCTGGATTGCCGACAAGCATGCGGCCCAATCTTTCAGATTATTTGGTAGCAAAAGGAGATTATAGTCCCGTACGATCGCCCGCATGTGATGGAGGGCGTAGTAGGCATCCTTCTAACCGCCAGGCGGCTGCTTGACGCAGGGGAACGTCGTTACGTGGGTGAACACGTACTTGCCGTACCTACAAATTGGCCTCCTGAAAGTGCCTCCAGATTTGGCATAGCCGGGGAGAGCATCATCAAGAACTTTCTTGATATTTGTGTAGTCTTTCTTCGACTGACGGTCCGAGTCGAAATACGTGGCCATGGAATATTTCGGCTTAAGAGGATGAGTGTGCAATGTGTGTCACTTCACAAAACACGGAATGTTAGGAAAAAAAAAGAACGATCGAAATCTAAGAAATCATATGTTACGGGGCGGTGAGGGGATGACTTACTCGGGAAAGTAAAGCACGAGGAAGTTATCCTTATCTGGGTTCGCCAGAATGACGCCTTCGAGGTATGAACTCGCGACTTGCCGGTCCCAAGCACTGCCCAAGATCTTGGCACACATGTAGAAGGGGTCGACTATCACGATGTCCGGGGTCTTGTCTCTAATGATCCGCATCTCCATACTGAGCGAAAATAACCGAATGAAGGTGTAGTGCAGCGGATGAAGGTTAAGCATAGAGAAGATGTCATCAAACCGCAGGACGATCATACCCCCGATGGTGTTATTGACAAAGCCCTTGCCCTCTGGCACCTTGGCCACGAAAACTGGGTATGCCACATCATTCTCGGAGAGACGCCGCTTCTCCATAGAAAGAACACTGTCATGCAGACTCCGCATAGCACCGGTTACAGCATTGAGCAGATTAGTCAGTAGCATCGGTCTACCCGCCACATGCACCCTCCTCGAGATATCCTTAGGTGAAGGTGGCCCGTCCCGAGCATAGATCATACTCGGTGCCGGCTGGCTCGCACCCTTGTTATTTTTTCTTTTCAGTCCCTTCTGCTTCTTCTGCTGTAATGGGATCGAGTTCTGCTCAGAGACCACCTTCTTGAGTGTGTTGGGGCAGATAATATTTCGCACCTCGGCTATCTGAGGCTCGGTGAAGGCGGTGAAGGAAATATGCCCTAGAGGCAATAATAAAGTTATTATTTATTTCCTTATTTCATGATAAATGTTTATTATTCATGCTAGAATTGTATTAACCGGAAACATAATACATGTGTGAATACATAGACAAACAGAGTGTCACTAGTATGCCTCTACTTGACTAGCTCGTTAATCAAAGATGGTTAAGTTTCCTAGCCATAGACATGGGTTGTCATTTGATTAACGGGATCACATCATTAGGAGAATGATGTGATTGACATGACCCATTTCGTTAGCTTAGCACTCGATCGTTTAGTGTGTTGTTATTGCTTTCTTCATGACTTATACATGTTCCTATGACTATGAGATTATGCAACTCCCGTTTACCGGAGGAACACTTTGTGTGCTACCAAACGTCACAACATAACTGGGTGATTATAAAGGAGCTCTACAGGTGTCTCCAAAGGTAGATGTTGGGTTGGCGTATTTCGAGATTAGGATTTGTCACTCCGATTATCGGAGAGGTATCTCTGGGCCCTCTCGGTAATGCACATCACATAAGCCTTGCAAGCATTGCAACTAATGAGTTAGTTGCGAGATGATGTATTACGGAACGAGTAAAGAGACTTGCCGGTAACGAGATTGAACTAGGTATTGGATACCGACGATCGAATCTCGGGCAAGTAACATACCGATGACAAAGGGAACAACGTATGTTGTTATGCGGTCTGACCGATAAAGATCTTCGTAGAATATGTAGGAACCAATATGGGCATCCAGGTCCTGCTATTGGTTATTGACCAGAGACGTGTCTCGGTCATGTCTACATTGTTCTCGAACCGTAGGGTCCGCACGCTTAAGGTTTCGATGACAGTTATATTATGAGTTTTGATGTACCGGAGGAGTTCGGAGTCCCGGATGAGATCGGGGACATGACGAGGAGACTCGAAATGATCAATACGTAAAGATCGATATATTGGACGACTATATTCGGACATCGGAAAGGTTCTGAGTGGTTCGGGTATTTTCGGGAGTACCGGGGAGTTACGGGAATACGGGGGAAGAAGTATATGGGCCTTATTGGGCTTTAGGGGAGAGAGAGAGGCAGGCCGCGCCCCCCCCCCCCCATTGACTTGTCCGAATTGGACTAGGGGGAGGGGCGGCGCCCCCTCCTTCCTTCTCTTCCCTCTGCCCCTTCCTTGTCTCCTACTCCTAATACATGGAAGGACTCCTAGTTGGACTAGGAAAGGGGGAATCCTACTGCCGGTGGGAGTAGGACTCCCTAGGGCGCGCCATAGAGAGGGCCGGCCCTCCCCTCCTCCACTCCTTTAGGGCAGGGGGCACCCCATAGACACACAAGTTGATCTTCGTGATCGTTCCTTAGCCGTGTGCGGTGCCCCCCTCCACCATATTCCACCTCGGTCATATCGTTGCGGTGCTTAGGCGAAGCCCTGCGTCGGTAGAACATCATCATCGTCATCACGCCGTCGTGCTGACGAAACTCATCCCCGAAGCTTTGCTGGATCGGAGCCCGGGGAGCGTCATCGAGCTGAACGTGTGCTAAGAACTCGGAGGTGCCGGAGTAACGGTGCTTGGATCGGTTGGACCGGGAAGACGTACGACTACTTCCTCTACGTTGCGTCAATGCTTCCGCTTTGGTCTACGAGGGTACGTAGACAACACTCTCCCCTCTCGTTGCTATGCATCACCATGATCTTGCGTGTGCGTAGGAAATTTTTGAAATTACTACGTTCCCCAACAGTGGCATCCGAGCCTAGGTTTTATGCGTTGATGTAATATGCACGAGTAGAACACAAGTGAGTTGTGGGCGATATAAGTCATACTACTTACCAGCATGTCATACTTTGGTTCGGCGGTATTGTTGGATGAAGCGGCCCGGACCGACATTACGCGTACGCTTACGCGAGACTGGTTCTACCGCCGTGCTTTGCACAAAGGTGGCTAGCGGGTGTCAGTTTCTCCAACTTTAGTTGAACCGAGTGTGGCTACGCCCGGTCCTTGCGAAGGTTAAAACAGCACCAACTTGACAAACTATCGTTGTGGTTTTTATGCGTAGGTAAGAACGGTTCTTGCTAAGCCCGTAGCAGCCACGTAAAATTTGCAACAACAAAGTAGAGGACGTCTAACTTGTTTTTGCAGGGCATGTTGTGATGTGATATGGTCAAGACGTGATGAGATATAAGGTTTTGTATGAGATGATCATGCTTTCTTGAAGTTACCAGCAACTGGCAGAAGCCTTATGGTTGTCTCTTTATTGCATAAGATGCAAGTGCCAAATAATTGCTTTACTTTATCGCTATGCAATAGCAATAGTTGCAAGAGCAATAGTTGGCGAGACAACCATGTAACGACACATTGATATAGATCAAGATGATGGAGATCATGGTGTCATGCCGGTGATAATGGAGATCATGACGATGCTTTGGAGATGGAGATCAAAGGCGCAAGATGATCATGGCCATATCATGTCACATATTTTTGATTGCATGTGATGTTTATCTTTTATACATCTTATTTTGCTTAGTTCGACGGTAGCTTTATAAGATGACCTCTCACTAAATTATCATAGTAAAAGTGTTCTCCCTGAGTATGCACTGTTGCGAAAGTTCTTCGTGCTGAGACACCACGTGATGATCGGGTGTGATAGGCTCTACGTTCAAATACAACGGGTGCAAAACAGTTGCACACGCAGAATACTCAGGTTTAACTTGACGAGCCTAGCATATAACAGATATGGCCTCGGAACACGGAGATCGAAAGGTCGAGCGTGAATCATATAGTAGATATGATCAACATAATGATGTTCACCATTGAAACTACTCCATCTCACGTGATGATCGGACATGGTTTAGTTGATTTGGATCACGTGATCACTTAGAGGATTAGAGGGATGTCTTTCTAAGTGAGAGTTCTTAAGTAATATGATTAATTGAACTTTAATTTATCATGAACTTAGTCCTGGTAGTATTAGCATATCTATATTGTAGATCAATAGCTCGCATTGTTGCTTTCATATGTTTATTTTGATATGTTCCTAGAGAAAATTGTGTTGAAAGATGTTAGTAGCAATGATGCGGATTGGATCCGTGACCTGAGGTTTATCCTCATTGCTGCATAGAAGAATTATGTCCTTGATGCACCGCTAGGTGACAGACCTATTGCAGGAGAGATGCAGACGTTATGAACGTTTGGCTAGCTCAATATGATGACTACTTGATAGTTTAAATGCACCATGCTTAACAGCTTAGAATCGGGATTTCAAAGACGTTTTGAACGTCATGGACCATATGAGATGTTCCAGGAGTTGAAGTTAATATTTCAAGCAAATACCCGAGTTGAGAGATATGAAGTCTCCAACAAGTTCTATAGCCAAAAGATGGAGGAGAATCGCTCAACTAGTGAGCATGTGCTCAGATTGTCTGGGTACTACAATCTCTTGAATCAAGTGGGAGTTAATCTTCCAGATAAAATAGTGATTGACAGAATTCTCTAGTCACCATCACCAAGTTAGTAGAACTTCGTGATGAACTATAATATGCAAGGGATAACGGAAACAATTCCCAAGCTCTTCATGATGCTGAAATCGACGAAGGTAGAAATCAAGAAAAACATCAAGTGTTGATGGTTGACGAGACCACTAGTTTCAAGAAAAGGGCAAAGGGAAGAAGAGGAACTTCAAGAAGAACGTCAAGTGAGTTGCTGCTCAAGTGAAGAAGCTCAAGTCTGGTCCTAAGCCTGAGACTAAGTGCTTCTACTGCAAAGGGACTAGTCACTGGAAGCGGAACTACCCAAGCATTTGGCGGATAAGAAAGGATGGCAAAGTAAACAAAGGTATATTTGATATACATGTTATTGATGTGTAGTTTACTAGTGTTCATAGCAACCCCTCAGTATTTGGTACTAGTTCAGTTGCTAAGATTATTAACTTGAATCGGGAGTTGCAGAATGAACAGAGACTAGTTAAGGGTGAAGTGACGATGTGTGTTGGAAATGGTTCCAAGATTGATATGATCATCATCGCACACTCCCTATACTTTCGGGATTAGTGTTGAACCTAAATAAGTGTTATTTGGTGTTTGCGTAGAGCATGATATGATTTGATCATGTTTATTGTAATACGGTTATTCATTTAAGTAAGAGAATAAATTGTTGTTCTATTTACATGAATAAAACCTTATATGGTTACACACCCAATGAAAATGGTTAATTGGATCTCAATCGTGGTGACACATATTCATAATATTGAAACCAAAAGATGCAAAGTTAATGATGATAGTGCAACTCATTTATGGCACTGCCGTTTAGGTCATATTGGTGTAAAGCGCATGAAGAAACTCCATGCTGATGAGATTTTGGAATCACTTGATGCTTGTGAACCATGCCTTATGGGCAAGATGACTAAAACGCCGTTCTCCGGAACAATGGAGCGAGAAACTGACTTATTGGAAATAATACATACTGATGTATGCAGTCCGATGAGTGTTAAGGCTCGCGGCAAGTATCGTTATTTTCTGATCTTCACAGATGATTTGAGAAGATATGAGTATATCTACTTAATGAAACATTAGTCTGAAACATTTGAAAAGTTCAAAGAATTTCAGAGTGAAGTGGAGAATCATCGTAACAAAAATAAAAGTTTCTACGATATGATCGCATAGGTAAAATATTTGAGTTACGAGTTTGGCCTTCAATTAAAACAATGTGGAATAGTTTCACAAACTCATGCCACCTGGAACACCACAGCATAATGGTGTGTCCGAACGTCATAACCGTACTTTATTAGATATAGTGCAATCTATGATGTTTCTTACCGATTTACCACTATTGTTTTGGGGTTATGCATTAGAGACAGCTGCATTCACGTTAAATAGGGCACCATCTAAATCCGTTGAGACGACACTATATGAACTGTGGTTTAGCAAGAAACCAAAGTTGTCGTTTCTTAAAGTTTGGGGTTGTGATGCTTATATGAAAAAGTTTCATCCTGATAAGCTCAAACCAAAATCGGAGAAATATGTCTTCATAGGATACCCAAAGGAGACTGTTGGGTACACCTTCTATCACAGATCTGAAGGCAAGACATTTGTTGCTAAGAATGGATCCTTTCTAGAGAAGGAGTTTCTCTCGAAAGAAGTGAGTGGGAGGAAAGTAGAACTTGATAAGGTAATTGTACCTTCTCCCTTATTGGAAAGTAATTCATCACAGAAATCTGTTCTTGTGACTACTACACCAATTAGTGAGGAAGCTAATGATGATGATCATGTAACTTCAGATCAAGTTACTACCGAATCTCGTAGGTAAACCAGAGTGAGATCCGCACCAGAGTGGTACGGTAATCCTGTTCTGGAAGTCATGTTACTAGACCATGACGAACTTGCGAACTATGAGGAAGCGATGATGAGCCCAGATTCCGCGAAATGGTTTGAGGCCATGAAATCTGAGATATGATCCATGTATGATAACAAAGTATGGACTTTGATGGATTTGCCCGATGATCAGCAAGCCATAGAAAATAAATGAATCTTCAAGAGGAAGACGGACTGATAGTAGTGTTACTATCTACAAAGCTAGAATTGTCGCAAAAGGTTTTCGACAAGTTCAAGGTGTTGACTACGAATGAGAGTTTCTCACTCGTATCTATGCTTAAGTCTGTCCGAATCACGTTAGCAATAGCCGCATTTTATGAAATCCGGCAAATGGATAAACAAAACTGCATTCCTTAATGGATTTATTAAAGAAGAGTTGTATACGATGCAACTAGAAAGTTTTGTCGATCCTAAAGGTGTTAACAAAATATGCAAGCTCCAGCGATCCATCTATGGACTGGTGCAAACATCTCGGAGTTGGAATACACGCATTGATAAGTTGATCAAAGCATATAGTTTTATACAGACTTGTGATAAAGCCTGTATTTACAAGAAAGTGAGTGGGAGCACTACATCATTTCTGATAAGTATATGTAAATGACATATTGTTGATCCGAAATAATGTAGAATTATTCTGCAAAGCATAAAGGAGTATTTGAAAGGAGCTTTTCGGAGAAGGACCTCGGCGAAGCTGCTTACATATTGAGCATCAAGATCTATAGAGATGGATCAAGACGCTTGATAAGTTTTTTCAATGAGTGCATACCTTGACAAGATTTTGAAGTAGTTCAAAATGGAACAGTCAAAAAAGAGTTTCTTGCCTGTGTTACAAGGTGTGAAATTGAGTAAGACTCAAAGCCTGACCACGGCAGAAGATAGAAAGAGAATGAAAGTCATTCCCTATGCCTCAGCCATAGGTTCTATAAAGTATGCCATGCTGTGTACCAGATCTATTGTATACCCTACACTGATTTTGGCAAGGGAGTACAATAGTGATCTAGGAGTAGATCACTGGACAGCGGTCAAAATTATCCTTAGTGGAACAAGGATATGTTTCTCGATTATGGAGGTGACAAAAAGGTTCATCGTAAAAGGGTTACGTCGATGCAAGTTTTGACACTAATCTAGATGACTCTAAGTCTCAATCTAGATACATATTGAAAGTGGGAGCAATTAGCTAGAGTAGCTCCGTGCAGAGAATTGTAGACATAGAAATTTGCAAAATACATACGGATCTGAATTTTGGCAGACCCGTTGACTAAGCTTCTCTCACAAGCAAAACATGATCACACCTTAGTACTCTTTGGGTGTTAATCACATAACGATGTGAACTAGATTACTGACTCTAGTAACCCTTTGGGTGTTGATCACATATCAATGTAAACTATGGGTGTTAATCACATGGTGATGTGAACTATTGCTGGTAAATCACATGGCGATGTGAACTAGATTATTGACTCTAGTGCAAGTGGGAGACTGAAGGAAATATGCCCTAGAGGCAATAATAAAGTTATCATTTATTTCCTTATTTCATGATAAATGTTTATTATTCATGCTAGAATTGTATTAACCGGAAACATAATACATGTGTGAATACATAGACAAACAGAGTGTCACTAGTATGCCTCTACTTGACTAGCTCGTTAATCAAAGATGGTTAAGTTTCCTAGCCATAGACATGGGTTGTCATTTGATTAACGGGATCACATCATTAGGAGAATGATGTGATTGACATGACCCATTTCGTTAGCTTAGCACTCGATCGTTTAGTGTGTTGTTATTGCTTTCTTCATGACTTATACATGTTCCTATGACTATGAGATTATGCAACTCCCGTTTACCGGAGGAACACTTTGTGTGCTACCAAACGTCACAACGTAACTGGGTGATTATAAAGGAGCTCTACAGGTGTCTCCAAAGGTAGATGTTGGGTTGGCGTATTTCGAGATTAGGATTTGTCACTCCGATTATCGGAGAGGTATCTCTGGGCCCTCTCGGTAATGCACATCACATAAGCCTTGCAAGCATTGCAACTAATGAGTTAGTTGCGAGATGATGTATTACGGAACGAGTAAAGAGACTTGCCGATAACGAGATTGAACTAGGTATTGGATACCGACGATCGAATCTCGGGCAAGTAACATACCGATGACAAAGGGAACAACGTATGTTGTTATGCGGTCTGACCGATAAAGATCTTCGTAGAATATGTAGGAACCAATATGGGCATCCAGGTCCTGCTATTGGTTATTGACCAGAGACGTGTCTCGGTCATGTCTACATTGTTCTCGAACCGTAGGGTCCGCACGCTTAAGGTTTCGATGACAGTTATATTATGAGTTTTGATGTACCGGAGGAGTTCGGAGTCCCGGATGAGATCGGGGACATGACGAGGAGACTCGAAATGATCAATACGTAAAGATCGATATATTGGACGACTATATTCGGACATCGGAAAGGTTCTGAGTGGTTCGGGTATTTTCGGGAGTACCGGGGAGTTACGGGAATACGGGGGAAGAAGTATATGGGCCTTATTGGGCTTTAGGGGAGAGAGAGAGGCAGGCCGCGCCCCCCCCCCCCCATTGACTTGTCCGAATTGGACTAGGGGGAGGGGCGGCGCCCCCTCCTTCCTTCTCTTCCCTCTGCCCCTTCCTTGTCTCCTACTCCTAATACATGGAAGGACTCCTAGTTGGACTAGGAAAGGGGGAATCCTACTCCCGGTGGGAGTAGGACTCCCTAGGGCGCGCCATAGAGAGGGCCGGCCCTCCCCTCCTCCACTCCTTTAGGGCAGGGGGCACCCCATAGACACACAAGTTGATCTTCGTGATCGTTCCTTAGCCGTGTGCGGTGCCCCCCTCCACCATATTCCACCTCGGTCATATCGTTGCGGTGCTTAGGCGAAGCCCTGCGTCGGTAGAACATCATCATCGTCATCACGCCGTCGTGCTGACGAAACTCATCCCCGAAGCTTTGCTGGATCGGAGCCCGGGGAGCGTCATCGAGCTGAACGTGTGCTAAGAACTCGGAGGTGCCGGAGTAACGGTGCTTGGATCGGTTGGACCGGGAAGACGTACGACTACTTCCTCTACGTTGCGTCAACGCTTCCGCTTTGGTCTACGAGGGTATGTAGACAACACTCTCCCCTCTCGTTGCTATGCATCACCATGATCTTGCGTGTGCGTAGGAAATTTTTTAAATTACTATGTTCCCCAACAGGCGGCAGCTGGAGGCGTCTCCTGAGAACTGAACGCCAGAAGACGCATGTTGCCATTGGGTTTCTCCACGGTACCAGCTAGATTGCGGTCGTCTTTTACAGGGTTGGGTTCTTGAGAAGGAGACCCCAAGAATTCGTCACCAGACCCATGTTCGTTGAAGTATTTACCGACGTTGGAAAATGTACTGTCGTCATCGTCCGGATCCTGTGCCATATGCATGTCCGGATCAGCTGACGGTGGTAGCGTTGCGGTGGTCCTGCCATGGCTTGGCGCCGGCACGACTGGCGGTGTTGTCTGTGGGGTGGTGCCCCCCGCCCCCAAACGAATCTGGCTCTTCGGCCAAAGCATGGACTAGCTTATGCAGGCGCTGAGGGTCATCACATAATCTTCGTTGGCCCTAGGGGGTCGATACGGAGGTAACAAGTCGTCGCAGCCCCACAGCACCCGAACTAGTTGAACCCTATACACGGTGGATGGCATCGGATTACCGTGGAACACGCGGTTGCACGGTTGAACGATTCTGGCCTTGGCGACATCGATCAACTCGCTGTCCATGAAGTGCAGGAGAGTGCATGGAACGTCGGCGGCGCCCTGCAAAAACTTGTAGGGCGTCAGGGATGCCCAGTCAAAGGCAAGGAGATGAAGTCATCGGCCGAGGCTTAGTTACCGTGATGGCGTCGAGCTCGGCTAATGTCGAGGCACCACCAACGGCGGGCGTGCAAGTGACGGAGGGGCCGCTTGCTGTCGAGGTGCCGGCCAGCGTATTCTTCCAACACCCAGGTGCATTAAGCTCCAATGCCGGCGTCGACGCCGGAGACACCAATGCCGCCTCCGCCGGAGACACCAATGGTGTCGGCGCGTTGTGCGAGTTGCTGCCCGTGAAGCTGGGAATCGGGGGCGGCCCCTGTTGGCTGCCAGCAATCTACGCCTGCAGCCCCTCAAGCAAGGTAGGCATAATGGCGGTGATCGTCGCTCCTCGTTGGTCTCGCACTTGCTCTTCGACTATCTCCGGAATCCGCGCCACTTGTGTCTTGAGTTCTTGATCCTCGCGCTCCTGGCTTTCTGAGCTAGTCTTTTTCTCCTTTCGCCCAGCGTTATAGTATTCCGACCATTTCGTGAACAAGCCTTTGCCGGCCACACGACCAGCTGACGACGGCTTACTGAACTTATCCTTGTGTTTCATTATGTTCAACGCCCTATTTAAAGTGGTGTCCCAAGGGGAGCTCTGAGATGACCCCGCGCTACTGCTTTCAGTTTCCTGCGGAAAGAATGTGAACCATTTAATTAGAAATTTGGCTTCATTAATTAGAATGCAACCATATGGAGCGAATTACACGGAGGTGTATTCCTTACCAGAACAAGCTCAAGCGCCTTGGTCTTCGGATCCGTGGTAAGCTCCTTTGTTACCGGGTCCATCTTGTACCGGGCCCTGACATAGTTCCTGGTCTGCTTGTCACGGTATTTATCGAAGAGGGGCGGTAGGCCTTGCTCGCCACGCTCCGCGTCCTCCTTGTCCCATATAGGTTCCGCCACTCTGTAACCGCCGGGACCGAGTTTGTGGACCCCTAAGCTCAAGTCCCGCATATATTTCCCCTACTTACTTGATTCAACGGATGCGTTGCTCTCGCACTTGATCTTGAACTCCAGGTAGTCAGCTTCGCTGATCGAAGGATTTGTCTCCTTGATCTTCTCATAACTATCACCACTTAGAATCCTTCTCTTCACCGCGGCTCTCCAAGTAACCAGGGCCGTGCTCATCTTCGTGAGGGCGGCACTGTTCACTTTATTTCCTGAGAGGCGTGTGTTTGCGAAGTCACCGGGGAACTTGTATCGTTCGTGGAGCTTCGTGAAGAGGAGGTTGCGCAAATTCCCTCGGTCACGACGCCTTAGGTTCTCAGTGTTGATAGAGACGGTGCTCCGGAGAATGCACCCGAGTTGTCCCGCTTACCCACTGACTAATTCTTTGGGCGCCGTTGGATGCCCACTAGAGGACACTTCAGTAAATTCCTCCTTCACGGTGCCGAGCACGTTCAGGCGCCGGTTCTTCCGTTGCCTCTTCGGTTGGCTGCCATCTGTGCGTGCGCTGCCATCATCAGTGGTGGCATCCCCGACAGCACCATCAGTGGTGTCATCCCCGACTCCACTAGGGGTTGTGTAGTCGGGATCGGTGTCTTCCGCGGCGTCCTCATAGCGGTGAGGTTCTTCCTCCATCTTCTGGGACAGCTCCCAGAATGCCTTGCCCGAACCGCCGGCCTCATCGTTGTTGGCCATGTTCGCTCTAAATAGGAAAAAAGGCTGCTAGAGTTATTTCCTAAATGCAGTCTAGGAAAAAAGCCTACTGAATTTGACTGTGGAGACCTTCAGTTGTCCACTTGCAAAATCAAGAAGGTACACTTGTGATTGTTATTTTCTTGCATTTATATAGATGCTTGCATCAGAATCTATCTACTCCTATAGGTATTCCTCTACTTATTCTTTTTCAGGGACAACTGTTTCTTGTGGCATCTACTTATTAAACAAACATTTAAACTATGAGCTTACATCGTGAATCTGAACAACAGGAGTAACTAGACTGCATTTAACAGGAGTACACTACTAGAGTTAAAAATTGGGCATTTCTAGGTCAAACTATAAATGCTGATTAATTTTTGTTTCGGTAGAGAATCGGGCACCTTCTAGGTCAAGAAAATTGGGCATGACCTTTGCTAATTTTATTGACCTAGGACTGCCCCATTCTCAACCGAAATGGAAATTAATCAACATTTCAGGAGAAAGGGGTAACATGCAGAGCACCACAGACTGTTGCCAAGGAAGTAGCCGATGTAACATTTAAATGCTCACACCAAGCATTCAGTACTTCAGTACGAAAAGTGCTTAACATACATTTTGTAACTATTAAGAACATTCAAGCTTCATAGGTGGATATTCATCTACCATAAAAACAGGTGGAAAATAATAACCAACAGCCAACTTCACTATGCAAGAGATATTAAGTTGCAGTCATTCTAAAGAGTAGAGGATGAAAGTTATCCTTGATGTTGCATAAACATGTATCAGTTTAAGGCACAAACCAGAGAGACAATGCAGTTTGGACTGACAAGCCTCAACATAAGGTCCAAATGGGCAACATTTGGTGCACAACAGCAACAAAAACAAGGCATGGGTTTCAGAAGAAGTTGCTTGGTTTATTTAAATGCCCATTGCAGTCTCAGAAGCAGTTTCTTGGTTTATTTAAATGTTACATAAACGGCATGTTGTGTTTCCAGGTAAGGTGCAAAGCAGAAAAGCTGGCTCCAGGATTTCTGGCAGCATGCAATCTGTACTGCCCTTGTTCGATTCCTTGTCCACTACCTGGCCTGCCCTCTAACTGAAGAAAATCTGAAGGCAGGGGTTGCCAAGGAAAACATTGCTGCTGCTGTACACTAACCTGCCAATCTTGAGAACACAAGACGCGATACAGAATCAGACATACACTGCTACTGCTATCCGAAACATCCGTCTGTCTTACCTTGTTAGTTGTTACAGATGAGAGTATGAGATGAGGCCACGTCCTGTAGGATCTGCGTGCGCTCCCCGGCCTCGTGGTGCATGATGTTGCGGTAGACGCAGTTGTCGTCGGCGACCTCCTGCACCAAGCAGGTGGTAATATTCATGCTCTGTTTCCAAGTCTTAACATATTTACCAAGACGCAGGTTGTATTGGTGAAACATGCTTCTTCTATTTACCAAGTTCTCGCAGGTTGGTGAAAAATTCTTTCTGTTTCCAAGTCTTAACAGATTAGAAACAGAGGACTTATATTTACCAGTGTGGAGCATACTGCACTAGAGGTTAATTTCAGAGGAGATGCACACATGACTCACTATGGCTACCAATTTTGGTCGACCGAGCCATGGAGGCCATAATTTTCAGAGCAAGAAAAGCGGGCTCTAGGGTTTGTAGGGGAGGGGATGGAGAAGTAGAGGAGAGGATAGGGGAGGAATCACCTCGGGAATAACCGGCGGCGGAGGACGTTGACGCTCTGGCGACGGCGGAGTGGACTCGCTGCTGCTCCTCGGCGAGGTGGACGCGCTGCTGCTTCTCCTTGTCGGTGGGTGTCGACGGCGTTACTGCTCCTCGCGCAGCGGACGAAGCTGCAGCTCCTAGAAGGGTGATGCGCAGCGGGCCAGGTAGGGGCGGTGACGCAGTGGGTCGGGGCGGTGCAGTGGGTTGGGGCGGCGCAGTGGGTCTGTGCGGCGGCGCAGATAGGGGCGGCGGCGCAGTGGATCGGGGCGGCGGCGCAGGTTGGGGGCTGAGAGAGGTGTGAGATTGGGGATTGGGGATTTGAGATATTTTAGTGGGGGCGGGTTAGCAATGTCGCACCTTCTACGGGTGCGCCATAAACACCGTGATACTAATGGTGCACCTTCCCTAGTGCGCCATTACTAATTTTTTTTATTTTTTTAGATTTTTAGTTGCATGTAATAAATTTTTAGAAAATGACCATAAATTTTAAAATTTTACGATATACGTAGTTATTACTAATTTTTAAATACTTGCGTTGCAAAACATTTGTGAATTGCTAAAACATTATGAATATGAAAAAATATCATTAAATTTGAAAAAGTATTCATGAATTTAAAAAGTGCCCATGAAATTTAAAAATATTCATGAGTTCAAAAAATATTAACAAATTCAATACTTTTTGTGAGTTAGAAAAATGTTCGCATTTTCAAAAAATGTTTGCAAATTTAAGCAGGAACAGGAACACTGAAAAATAAAATACCAGAATAAACATAAATAAAAATTGGTATATCAATGGCGCACCTCCTAGGTGTGCGCCATAAGTACCTTGATAGCAATGGGGCACCTTCTCCTGGTGCGCCATTAGTAACTTTTTTTACCAGAATAAACATAAATAAAAATAATTAAAATACCAGAAGAAAACACAAAGAAGCCCAAGGTGCATGTAAATGATGATTTGCAACAAAACAAGCGGGAGAAGAATAAAAATTCCAAATCCAAGAAGAAAGTGGTCGATACTTCAACTTAGTGATGGAGAAGTTACAAAATATTAAAGGAAGGTAAGTACAGACTTAATCCCACTGTTTTGAACAAAACAGGTTACTGGATAGAGGACAAGAACAGAAGAAATGTCATTTCCATATGTCGAAATACAATCGAGAAATGAAGACTACAATTTAAATACAATCGATCTTAGCTATCTTTTCACAATCTTCTTGCCCTTCTTTTTCGCAAATGGAGTTCTTCTCTTGAACGGACGTCCTTTACGTAGGGTGGTCGTGCTTCTTCTTGTGGTGTATGGTACTTCAGCATCGTCGTCATGTTTCATCTTTGGGTCGCCGTACTTGTCGAAGTCTTGCTCATTGGCGACTCCATCCATTCCGATGATCTTCCTTTTGCCTCTCCTCACGACAACACGACTGGGCTTTGACGGGTCGGTAATGAAGAAGCATTGGTCCACTTGGGAAGCCAGTACCCATGGCTCATTTTTCGCGATGACGTTTGTGCCCGCGGTCTTGGATTTGGCTTCAGGTATAACCATGGTGGTGAAATACCAGTCTTCTTTTAGGACACTCTTGGCCCATCTGACACGGAACATCGGGACCTTCTCTCCAGCGTAGCTCAGCTCCCAGATCTCCTCGATCCTTCCGTAGTATCTGTCCTTATCGTTACCGGTGTAGGATTCCATCGTTACCCCGGAGTTCTGATAATCATCGCTCTTCATGTCCTTTTCCTCGGTGTAGAATGTGTAGCCGTTGATATCGTACGCCTCATAGGTCATCAGGTTGTGCTCGGCGCCCTGTGACAAGGCGAATATGAGTTTTTCTTCCGTGGAAGAATCCTCATGTAAAGGGTACGGCAGAAGCTTCTCCTTGCACCAACGCGTGAAACATGAGTTGTGCTCTTTGATTATATCTCCGGCTATCCTCTGTTGGCCTCGGTCATTGTACGTCTTCTCAATAAAGGTTCTGTGCTCTACCACCCAAGGATCGACCATGTCTATGTGTTGTAGCGTGACTAGGTTTGCTCTTTCAAAGTCGGCGAGTCGACCCTTGAAGTTGACATGCATTTCACAGCGACCCTCGCGGTGACCCCATCCAGCGAGCCTGCCGAGGTGCCTGTTGACGGGCAGACCAACGGGGTTCTCGATGCCTAGATAATCCGTGCAGTAGGAGATGCACTCTTCGGTCAGAAAGCCCTTGGCTATGCTTCCCTCTGGACGTGACATGTTGTGAACGTATCCTTTGATGACACCATTTATCCTTTCGAATGGCATCATGCTGTGCAGGAACATCGGCCCGAGTTGGATGATATCCTCCACGATATGGACCAGCAGATGCACCATAACGTCAAAGAATGCGGGCGGGAAGTACATCTCAAGCTCGCATAGTATCACCGCGATCTCTTCCTGTAGCCTTCTGAGTTGGCTCACGCCAACCGACTTCCGAGAGATGACGTCAAAAAAGTTGTATAGGCCAAATAGCATTTCACGGATGTGCGCGTCCATAATCCCACAGATTGCAACTTGAAGTATCTGCATCATCAGCACGTGACAGTCGTGAGACTTCATCCCGCTGAACTTCTGCTTCGCTGAGTCTAGGTATCTGCTTATCTTCCCCGCGTAAGCGTAAGGAAGTTTTACTCCTATGAGGCAGGTGAAAAACTACTCGATCTCCTCCTGACTTAGAGTGAAGCATGCGGGAGGGAAGTCATTTCCGATCTTCTTGGCCTTTTTGCCTTTGCGACGACTTTCCGAGTCCTTCGCCTCATCATCATCATTAGCATGAAGCTCCTCTCTGATGCCCATTGATTTCAAGTCTGCCCTTGCTTTCGGTCCATCTTTGGTCCTCTCTGGCATGTTGAGCAGGGTACCAAGCAGACTCTCGCACACGTTCTTCGTGATATGCATGACATCAAGGCTGTGAGGCACACGGAGGATCTTCCAGTACGACAAGTCCTAAAAAACAGACCTCGTTTTCCATACCTTCAGCAGCGGCTCTGGCGCCTTTCGCTTCTTTCCCAGCGGTGGGCACTCTTTCCAAGTTTTCAACGACTCGTCTATTTCCTCGCCGCTCCTCGTACGCGAGCGTCTTGGGGTTCGGTTTCACTAACGAACAGATCCTTGCGTTTTCTCCATGAGTCATCATCGCGAAGCCACCTTCGATGTCCCATGAACACGGTTTTCGAAGACCCGGGATCTCTATCTAGATGGCGATACGTTGTGTCATCCATGCACCTGATGCATGCACAAAATCCGTGGACCACCTGCCCCGCGACATATCCGTAACCGAGATAGTCATGCACCGTCGTGAGCAGTGCGGCTCTCATAGGAAATATTCTTTCTCTGCGGCGTCCCACGTATTGGCTGGCGTTTTTCACAGTGTGTCTAGCTCCTCTTTCAGCAGCCCCAGATACAGATTGATGTCGTTCCCTGGTTGTTTCGGCCCTTCAATTAGCATACTCATGTGAATGTACTTCCTCTTCATGCACAACTAGGGGGAAGGTTGTACATCCACACAAACACAGGCCAGGTGCTATGTGTGCTTCTCTGGATGCCAAACGGATTGACTCCATCGGTGCTCATGCCCAACACGATGTTCCTTGGATCGTCCCCAAATTCTGGGTGTTCGAAGTTCAACGTTTGCCACTGGCTCGCATCCTTAGGGTGACTCAACATCTTGTCTTTTTTATTTATCTCCGGATCATTTCCGCCATCTTCTCGCTTCTTATCCTCCCTATCCGCGTGGTAACGCAAGAGCTTTGCTAGCTTAGGGTCCGTGAAATACCGTTGCAGACGAGGAGTGATCGGAAAGTACCACACCACTTTTCGAGAAGCTTTGTTCCTCTTCTTGTATCGAGTGACGCCGCACACCGGACATATGGTAGACTCCGCGTGCTCGTCCTGATAAATGATGCAATTGTTCATGCACACGTGGTATTTCACGTGCGGTAAATCCAGAGGACACATGATTTTCTTCGCCTCCTCGAAACTGGTCGGGCACTTGTTCCCCTTGGGAAGACGTTCGTGCCAGAATGACATGTTCTCGTTGAAGCATGCGTCGGTCATTTTGTGTTTTACCTTCATCTCCAGAGCCATGAGCGTTACTTTCAGGCGGGTATCCTCGGGCCTGCATCCTTCATACAATGGAGTAACCGCGTCTATCTCTAGTTAATCCAGCTTGGCTTTCTCTCGGGCGGCAGCTCTTGCTTTACCCGTCTGCTTGAGAAGCAGCTCTTGAATATGAGGGTCCTGCACCCAGCCCATCGATGGTCCATCGTCGTCTGCTCCGGCATCTTCATCTTCATGATCATGCCCTTCGTCTTGATCTTCCTCATCATCATGTCCGGCATCTTCTACATGATGACTGTGTCCTCCATCTACTTCGTGATCATGTCCTGGGGATTCTTCGTCTTCTCGCCCACCCTCGCCGCGGTTGTCTTGCTGCCCTTCCTTATTTCTTGCCCGGCCCCCATGGACGACTTCATAATCATCTTCATCACCTTGCCACCGATAGCAATCCATGAAACCACACAAGAGCAGGTGGTCCCGCACCTGTCTGGAATCCGGGTCCATAAGGCTCTTCAGCTTGCATCTTCGACACGGACATCTTATCTCCGTCTCGTTCTTTTGAAGCATCTCGGCCTTCACGGAGCTCAAAAACCTATTCACGATGCCTTCGGTCATCGTGCGGACCATGGTCGCCTGCGGGGTAGAGCAAAACGATATTTTAGAACCAAAAATTTTTTTGGCATGACTTTGCCTAAAAATAGGACCAAAAAGAATGCATAGTGCCAAATTCTCTCCAAAACAGAAATGAATCAACATTCCGGCAAAATATTGGCAACTATCGCATTTCAAATACCGGTACCTGCAAACACAAACATATGCAATACCACAAAGATATGCAACACCACAAACATACATAGATCTAGGCCATAAAAAGTGTGTACGTTGTTGGAGGGAGAAAAAAGTAGATCTAGAACATAAAGAAAGCTTTCTTCTTACTTACCTATCAAAAAAAGGAAATTTAACCACTTCATTTGGGTGAATCTATGATGCAAATGAGGTGAGAAGGAGGAGGCAGCCGAGACCAAGCTTGGTAGAGGTGGAGAGAATGAAGTGGGGAAAGTGAGTGTGGTAGGTGGCTGTCAAAAATATCTGGCTGCTCCCAGGTTACCAATGGCGCACCTGGTGTTGGGCTTGTTATCTTTTTGCACATAATCGACCGAACCCACAAATTGTTTGGTTGGGCTGTCAGAATTCGATCCAATTGATTCAGTTTGTAGAGAATTTGCAGTGGGCCTTCTAATCCGAAATCAATGGTAGATGGCAAAGCTACTGACCCAAAACTTATTTTCAGTCAACTCGCCTGTAGTCAATCACTATTTATACCAAACAATTTTACTTGTTTACAGTTTATTCTACTAGTAAATCTTAACTAGTACATTATTGATCATTTATCAACATACAATTTTAGCTAGTATTTTCTCTTATCTAACAACTCTTACCATATATATAATTGTGTTTATGAATATAAAAATGCATTGATTATTGTTATACAATTACAATATGTAACATTGTGAATATAGTGGTGTTTTAGTACAAGGAAATTGCTTTATTTTTAAAATTTTGGTATGGGGAACATCTGAAAGAATCTTTTGGGAGTATATGGTTCTAGTCTAAATGTAAGGGGGGGAAAGTCAGAAACATACACGTTTTTTTCTAGAAAACACAATACAACCGCAGACATTCACATACAAATACTAATTAGTACCACTTTCATGTATAATGTTTTTATGTGTGTCGAGTATTTATAGAAGTTTTGTTACAGGGTTCTACAAAGCTTGAGGCTGGCGGATATACTCATTGTGGTTTGGCGAATATTAGTACCCAAGTTAGTTGTACATAAAAGGATTGATATCTTCTCTTCCCCAACCACACTCACTCCTCCTGGTTTTTTAGTTAACATGTTATCTCCTGTTCTTAGGGCCAAGCCGAGGGTGTTTTTCTACTCCCAGGGACATTGAACCCATGATCGAAAACATAGCAAATAAAATAAAATAAAAGTCTGAAACTTTGTGACTTCGATTATGAGCAAAATGTTTTAGGTGCTTGCAAAATGTGGTGACCAAATGACATTCGAAGAGCTCTGTAGAAAAATAATCGTGCTCAAACGTATGTTCAATGTTTGAGCGGAATTTGTATTTTGTTTGTATGAAGATCATTTGATGTTATTTGGTCATCAAACTTTGCAAGCACCTACATCATTTGTTCATAATCAATGCCACAAAGTTTCATATTTTTTTGATTTTATTTTTGCGATTTGTTTTGGTTTTATTGTTCATCATGGGCTGCAATGAACTCAACTTGATCACCTGACAGGAGAATCTGTTGGAACAATATCCTCCATTGTACTGTGAGACATCTAAAACAACTTTACTAGCTCCCTCCGCAGCAAAAAATACACGAGACTTCAGACACCACATGACATGGAGTGAGATTTCATGAGAACGTAGCAGTGAGCACTTGCGTTGGACTTGAAAGCACATGATGCATAGTATTCCAAATCTGTTGCTTTTGTGATGGGTAGGTAGTTCACGTTGTTGTTTTTGTGATCATGATGAAACAATACAACATTTATCCCTCGAATGCCCACTTGCCAAGTTGCTTTCGAGAACGATCCATATAGCCTTCAACATTAATCCTCCAGTGTATATTGAGTCGTTGTTTGAAACGTGGTTAACTGGGGTTGAACATAGTACTGCGACTCGTATTCGGATTAGAATATGTGCGCTTCTATAGGCTATATGGAACTGTAGGAATGATTTGATTTTTAACAGACAACACACTTTAACTTTCTTATAGGTCATCTTTAGAGCTACCGCATGGATCCTTACGTGGTCCTTACTCACCCCTTTGAAATCCAGGGAGCCTTTGGTTACTGGGTGCAACCAGTGAGAGACGGTAGCACGGACTATATTCAACCGGTTCGGATGGCGGTCGCATAATAGGATAGGAGTTTAGGAAGCTTATCCTTCTTTCTGTCGTTCCGGTTGTCATTGCCAGCATGTACTTTTCTTTTTCTTGAGTTTCGCTCCGCTTGCGAGCTGTAATACATTGATGACTTTGTGCTACTTCGTGGATCGTTTAATAAGATGGATGCATGCATCGTCATGATGCAGAGGCCGGGGGCATGCCTCCATTTGCAAAAAAAGAATTCCAACTCTGTTGAGCATGGATGACGAACTCGAGATGCATGGGCTTGTCCTTATTGGGGTCACAATTCGATGGGACCATGCTTGCGTATACAACGCACAGCCGTACTGTTAGCACTTCAGAGAACATATACTTCTGCTGATACATAACATCGCATCATTGAGCAGGATCAACATGCATGAAGATCGAGCTAAACTGTACCCAATATATTCGACTCTCTTCTCTCTTTTTTCCCGCAAAAATAAAATACACTGGACTTTCTCTGTCCAAGGGGTACTTGATGTCTTGGCAAGTATGGGAGTGATCTTTACAAAGGGAGTAACTCACAGGAGTTCAATTCGACTCCGGGCCTGAATTTTTCGTTCATTGCATATCGAGACCTCTTTTTTTTTAGGTTAAATTATAAGAGGACATTGGATCGCATGCATTACAATTATACTGAACATCTTCAGTGATATGCACCGGAGTGAAGTTCAGCCAAACTCCAGTCGTACCCTGCACTCGCGCACATGAAGGTTGTAATAGACAGATGAATGCTTCTTTCAACAGGTACGTAATATATAGATAGAAGAAGAACACAAGAGCGGTTACATTCTAGCCATTGGTTGAGCAATTCGCACATAATTCAAACAACAATCTGTTTCGTCAGTTGAACCAATAGGCAGCAGGTCATGTACTTTCTCGATGACTACCGGTTTTTGGCATATCGATATTCAAGAATCAAGATACTGACTGGACCCGGCAAAAGTTGCAGCCTGAACCATCGGTGCCTTGGCAGGACGAGCAAGAGGGGATGGGCTGAAGCTAGGGCAGTAGGGCCAGAGGAGGAAGAGCTTCTGTAGCGGCAGATCCGACCCAAAAAAAAATAGTAGACCAGGTTCAGACTTGCTCATATCACCTGATGATATCAGGTGCAGATCCGACGACCCAGGTAGTCAGCGAGCGTTTCATCACTACAAGGTCTGTTCCGGGTGGGGTGAGAGAGGCTCGAACTCTCGACCTCAGGATCACTCGCATTGTTTCAGCTATGAGACCTACGCGCTAGCCAACTGCGCCACCACCCCACTTGTTGTGTCGGAAGCAAAACAAACGTCCTTGTTAAAAAGCAGCGGGGCGATGCAAAGCATGGATGGCCGCGGTGTGGCGCTGCGGCGGCACGCCCTTGGCCACCACCGGAGCCAGAGCAAGACGCCTTCTTGCTGTACCTCAGCCTCGGCCTCTCGACCCTGGCCATTCTCAGCCGAGGCAGCCCTGCAGCGTCCGGGTTTTAGTTAGCAACTTAACACGACATGCATCTCTTTCCCATGGATGACGAGGTTGCCTACCTACTAGAGCCAGCGACAGTCTGGCGGCGAAGACGACGGCGGTGGCCCTGATCATTGCCATTGCTGAATTCTGAAAAACACAGTACGTCCTATGTGTCGTGGTTCTAAGTCTGACAGTAAGAATGGGGGGTAAGTATGGAGAGGCAAGATCCTAGCTATGGAGTAGTTGTATGCGCAAGGAGTTTTACGAGTTCGGGCCCTTCTCTGAGGAAGTAACAGCCCTACGTCTCGGAGCCCGGAGGCAGTCGACTGGATTATGTATGTGTGTGTTACAAAGTTCCCCCACCCTTGTCCTAGTGGAGGGGGGTGGCTTATATAGAGTTCGCCAGGACCCAGCCAGCCCACGTTACAAGGAGTTTAATGTACATAAAGAGAGGGGGTTACTGGTAACGCCTGTAATAAAGGACCATGAAGGCCATAAAAGCTACTTATGAGATGACCGTTTGTAGGCAGTGCCTTTAGGTCTTCTTATAGTCGAGTGGCTGTCTTCATGGTCGACTGCTTGTACTTCTGGTCGAGTGCGCTCGTGTCCGTCGACTGGTCTAACCAGGTCGACTGAAACGTTGATACTTCTTAGCATGTCTTTCATTGTAGGAGCCATGTCCTTGATTGGGTATCTCAGGTATGATAAGTTACCCTACCCTAGGTACGTATCCTCGTCATTAGCCCCCGAATGGTTCAGGGGTTAAGTGAGAATGGGGCCGAGCATATGCTTCCGACTCAACCTCCATGCTTCGGTTGCATCTATCTTTGGATAAATGGAAGTTACGGTGGGAACCCATTCTTCGGTTGCCTTGATCCATTCAGATGTCCGTCGAGTGGTTTCATATTACCGTCGAGTGTGTTTACGTGACGAGTCTCTTGGGAGACTTAAGGAAACGGATCTTTTCGTCTGACAAACCATCCTGTCGATCGCGGATCTTGCGGGATTTGAAAATTGAGAAGCGCTCCGGACGGAGAAGATCGCGCGAATCGGCTGGATAAGGCAAGGGCGCCTCGATCTCCGCGCCACCTTTTTCGCCACGTACCGCGCGTGCGTCCGCTGCGGGATTTGACTGGGGGGCGCAGGCCCACTGATCAGCCACTCGGGTGTGGTCTGATATAAGGTAACGATTCCGATTTTTCTTTACTGTGCGCCCTTGTTCTTCTTCTCCCTTCCTCCTTAAGCCTCCGCCTCGCTCTTCGCTGCAATCTCGACACCGCCGCTCGGCCAAGATACCGTTCGAGACGATGGGGACGGACAAGACGGCGGCGGCGGAGCGCGCGAAGAAGGCCGCGGCAAAGGGTAAGGGGAAAAAATCTGGCCGAGGCGGGTCGTCCTCGCGGGCCGCTCTGCCGTCCGGCTGGTTGCAGGGGGATTGGATGCCCTCCATCCTTACTCAAGCGGATATCGACGACATGGTGGAGGGGGGACTCATTCCCCACAAGGCTGCTCGCCTTCCTGGGAAGGAGACGGAGCCGAAACCTCGCGAGGGTGAGCGCGTCCTGATAGCCACCCATGTCGACCGGGGGTTTTCCCTGCCCCCGAGTCCTTTTTTTAGGGCCTTTCTGAACTTCTTCGGAGCGCAGCTCCACCATTTCACGCCCAACTCCATAGTCTATCTTGCTGCGTTCGTGTCTCTGTGTGAGTGTTTCTTAGGCTGTCGACCTCACTGGGGCCTCTTCAAGCATATCTTCACTTGCCGATCCCAGTCGGTTAAAAGGCTTAACCCGGACGGGGAAAGGACGCAGGTGATCCAGATGTGCGGGGGCCTCGGGATCCAGACGAGGGGTAAGAGTTGTTTTCCTCCCATGACACTTCCCGATTCCGTGCGCGGGTGGCAGTCGACTTGGTTCTACTGCAAGGACCAGCCGACCCCTGGCCACTCGACCGGCCTTCCTCCTTTTACCTTGGACCGAGTGCAGAAACCCGCTTCTTTGAAAGTGGTTCCAGAGGAGAAGGCTCAGGTGAAGGTATTAGTCAGTCGGGTGGTTGAGTTGGTTCGGGAAGGCGTGACCGGCATGGACTTGCTCGAAGTCTTCCTCCAGCGACGAATCCAACCTCTCCAGGCTCGGGATCACTCGATGTGGTTGTATTCCGGGCCCGACGACTCCACTCGGATCCACCCGGAGGCGGTCGAGGCTTCTGTACTGGAGAGCTGGCTGACCAGCATGACCGGGAACAAGGACAACCCCAGGGGTTCTAGGAGGATTGCTCCGCTTGATGGGATAATGGAGACAGACAAGGTACATTTTACTTCTTCCGACTGAAATTTTCACTCCGTCTAGTAACTGGCTTGCGATAAGTCGACTGATCCTTGCTCTGCCCGTTGTCTTGCAGGAGATCAACGACATGTATTCGATGCCGAATGGGAACCAAGAGCAAGTATCTGAAGGAGGAGGGAGTGGAGGCGAAGGAAGTGAGAATGAAGTTGAAGTCGAGGGTGAAGTCGAGGAGTGGGAATCTGACGATGACGTAGAGGAGGAGGCCAGCGACGACTCGGGTGATGAAGATGAAGAGGTGGAGGTCGACCTTCCTCGACGCGAGAGACGCTCCAAGAACGCTCAGGATCCCGCCGTGGAGCGCGGTCAGTCGAGTGCTCCGGTGGACAAGTCATCCAAGCGCCCTCGGACCGCGTCGCCGGCCCCAACTGAGAAGGCACCCAAGCAGCCCAGAGCCATCCCGACCAAGCCACCCAAGGCCTTGCCCAAGATCAGGGTCGCCATCCCTGTCATCTCTGGGTAAGTGACTGTTTTCATCTTTCTTGAGTCGACTAGAACGGATTCTTAGTCGATTCACTTTCAAATTATTTGCTTGGAATCGTGCAGCGCCGCTACTTCCGAGACTTCCATCCAGAATGTCGATGAGACGATGGAGGACGCCGTCACTTCCAACTTAGGTATAATCTTTGACATGATCCGACTGTTTAACTGCTGAGTCGATTGGATATTCATTTCTGAACTTTTGTAGCTCCGACCAACATTATTGACCTTCCGGATGATGAGGAGGAGGCGGAAGTGCCGCTCAGGCCTTTTAGGAGGAGAGGCCGGAGGACCCCGGTCGACAAGGCTCCTCAGACCGCGTCGACTGCTGAGGAGGTGGTCCAAGGGGGTGACAACACCGCCCGGACTACTGTGACTTTTGCTGAACCCCTGACGACTGCCCGGCCTTCGTCGTCGACTGCTCCCCCACTGGTCGACCCGCCCTCGTTCTTCGCCGCCTACCAGACCCCGGAGGATCAAGTGAGTGCTGCTAAGGAGGCTATACGTCAGGCGGGGCTCGTGATGGAGCAGACCAAAGCGGCTCGGGATGCCAGTCAAGCGGCCTATGACATCAGCTCGGCGTTGCAGCAGAACGTCCAGGTTAGTTGGTCTTCACTTGCGTTGTACACCCACTGGGTGCTGTTGATCTGAAATTTTTCATTGGTGGGGGCACGCTGAGTGCACCCACTGGGTGTAGTCCCCAAGGCCGCGGTCGACTGCTGGCAGTCGACTGCGGTCTTTATGCTTTCAAACTTCCTCACTCGACTGATCGGGTTGGGTCGAGTGGAAATCAAGGAAAAACGGTGGGGGCACGCTGAGTGCACCCACTGGGTGTAGTCCCCGAGGCTACTGTCGAATGTTTTGATTCGGCTGTAGTCTTAGAAGTGTTGTGCTCTTTCTTTCAGTCACTCGGGAGTAACTTGTCTTTGATACCCTTTGTCGATTTACTCTTTGCAGAAGTCTTGTGAGCTTGTTGCTCAGCTCGCTGATCTGAAGAATAAGCAGATCCAGCTTAATCTTGATTTACAGTTTGCTCAGGAAAACGTGCAGAAGGCGAAGGATGAAGCAAAAGGTATGGCTGGTGAGGACTCGACGTCTATCTTAGTTACTCTGCCCGTTCTGAACTCTGTGTCTGTTGTTGCTTTGCAGACGAACTAGAGAAGGCCCTGAAGAAGAAAGATCTTGACCTTGCGGAGGCGCAAAAGGCAGCTGCGGAGAAGTTGAAGCTCGCTGAAGAAAAACTTGCTTCAGTCGGTCAACTTGAGAGCGAGAATGCTAGGCTGAAGTCTGCTCTTGACGCGGCCAATAAGGAAGCGAGTCGACTGAAGACTGACAAGATTAACCTGACTGACAAGATCGGCCAGATGGCGGGGAAGCACAAAGACTTGGAGGCTTATCTTGGGGATCTTGCCAAGAAACTATTCCTCATGCTTGAAGGTAATCCCCTTTGCACGACTGACTTGCTGTTGTCGACTCGTCATTTGATTACAATTTTGCATTGTCAAAACTTCTTTCAGAATTCTGTCGGAATTTTGAGGAAGAGACCAGTCGAGTGGAGACCAGCCTGGACCCTATCAATTCTCCTGTGAAGGATGAAGTGGCCATGAATGTCCTCCGGTTGGAATCCCGTATCGCTGGTGTGGTGGACTACCTGGCTCGACTGAAAGCTGCAGTGTCGCGGATCGACTCCGCACTCTGGCCCAAGGAGACGCTTCAGAACGACCTTGAATCCTTGGTCACTCGACTAAGCGAGGTTCCAGGCCGAGTGCAAGAATGGAAAAAGTCTTCTACCAGGTGTGGTGCCGATGTTGCTCTGTCGCTGGTTCGTGTCCACTGCAAGGAGGCTCGAGAAGAGAAGCTGGCCGCCCTCCAAGTTGCCAATACGAGGAAGCATAACTTTCAGGACTTCATGGAGACCTTCATCGCTGCTGCCACTCGGATCTCAGACAGGATCGACTTGGATGAATTCGTTGCGCCATCAAGCCCTCCGCCAGAAGAGTAAAAAACTGTTGTTCCTTAAATTCGCCTCGGAATGCCGAGTGGTTTATGTAACCGATAAACCCCGTCGAGCTTATAGCTCGAGTACTTTTATTTGCGATCTAGGATCTTTTTGATTTTATCCGAACATGGCTCGACGTTGAATGTCTTTGTGACTTGATCCGCCGATCTACTATTCGTTGTTCCCTCAGAGGCTGCCTGGTTTGCACGATGCTTATCGTCGCGATGGTGTCTGTCAACATGGCTTAGGCGAGCACTGGGCTGCAGCTAAGTCCCCGAGTGGGAGGTTTGCTCTCCACTCGGTAGGATTCCAATTACTTAGGCGAGTGCTTGGACTGCAGCTAAGCCCCCGAGTGGGAGGTTTGCTCTCCACTCGGTAGGATTTCTTCAAACTTAGGCGAGTACTTGGACTGCAGCTAAGCCCCCGAGTGGGAGGTTTGCTCTCCACTCGGTAGGATTTTAATTTCTTAGGCGAAACGGATTCGCAGCTAAGCCCCCGAGTGGGAGGCTGGCTCTCCACTCGGTAGGATTTTTTCAAACTTAGGCGAGTGCTTGGACTGCAGCTAAGCCCCCGAGTGGGAGGTTTGCTCTCCACTCGGTAGGATTTCAGTTAGTTAGGCGAGTACTTGGACTGCAGCTAAGCCCCCGAGTGGGAGGTTTGCTCTCCACTCGGTAGGATTTCAATTACTTAGGCGAGTACTTGGACTGCAGCTAAGCCCCCAAGTGGGAGGTTTGCTCTCCACTCGGTAGGATTTTTTCAAACTTAGGCGAGTACTTGGACTGCAGCTAAGCCCCTGAGTGGGAGGTTTGCTCTCCACTTGGTAGGATTTTTTCAAACTTAGGCGAGTACTCGGACTGCAGCTAAGCCCCCGAGCGGGAGGTTTGCTCTCCACTCGGTAGGATTTCAATTACTTAGGCGAGTGCTTGGACTGCAGCTAAGCCTCCGAGTGGGAGGTTTGCTCTCCACTCGGTAGGATTTCAATTACTTAGGCGAGTCCTTGGACTGCAGCTAAGCCCCCGAGTGGGAGGTTTGCTCTCCACTCGGTAGGATTTCAATTACTTAGGCGAGTCCTTGGACTGCAGCTAAGCCCCCGAGTGGGAGGCTGGCTCTCCACTCGGTAGGATTTTAATTTCTTAGGCAAAACGGATTCGCAGCTAAGCCCCCGAGTGGGAGGCTGGCTCTCCACTCGGTAGGATTTTCTGAAAACTTAGGCGAAGCGGATTCGCAGCTAAGTCACCCACTGGGGGAAATTTAGACAAACAGAAAAAGAAATTCTTGCTTGAAACAAAAGAACTACAGAGGTACTTTTATTACATCTCAGTCGAGTGAGTTTTTAAGTGTAAAAAGGACGGAGCAGGTCCGCGTTCCATGCTCGAGGCTCGTCGATCCGTCGATCGATGTTGTAGAGGTGATACGCTCCATTGTGCAGGACTTTGGTGATGATGAAGGGGCCTTCCCAGGTCGGGGCAAGTTTGTGAGGTTTTTGCTGATCCACGCGGAGGACCAAATCTCCTTCCTGAAAGGCTCGACCCTTCACATTTCTGGCGTAGAACCGACGCAACTCTTGCTGGTAGATGGTCGAGCGGATTAGAGCCATCTCTCTTTCCTCCTCTAAGAGGTCGACTGCATCTTGCCGGGCCTGTTCTGCTTCTGCTTCGGAATATAACTCGACTCGAGGCGCGTTGTGGAGCAGGTCGCTCGGCAAAACCGCTTCGGCTCCATAGACCAGAAAGAATGGTGTTCTTCCAGTCGACCGGTTAGGGGTGGTCCTCAACCCCCATAGAACTGACGGAAGTTCGTCGACACAGGCGCCTGCTGCGTGTTTGAGATCACGCATCAGTCGGGGTTTTAGTCCTTTGAGGATGAGGCCATTCGCGCGTTCGGCCTGTCCATTCGACTGAGGATGAGCAACTGAAGCGTAGTCGACTCGAGTGCCCTGAGAGGCGCAGAAGGCTTTGAATCTGTCATTATCAAAGTTTGATCCGTTATCCGTGATGATGCTGTGCGGAACTCCATATCTGAATATCAATCCCCTGATAAAACTGATGGCAGTGCTTGCGTCGAGGTCCTTTATGGGTTTGGCTTCTATCCACTTCGTGAACTTGTCGACTGCAACCAACAAGTGGGTGAAGCCACTCCTACCAGTTCTCAGTGGTCCGATCATGTCTAGACCCCAGACAGCGAAAGGCCAGACGAGCGGAATGGTCTTCAAGGCGGAGGCGGGCTTGTGAGACATGTTGGAATAAAACTGGCACCCCTCGCACTTGTCGACTATATCCTTTGCCATTTCGTTCGCCTTTGGCCCGTAAAAACCCGCTCGGTATGCTTTGGCCACGATGGTCCGAGAGGACGCATGATGGCCACAGGTCCCCGAGTGGATGTCCTCGAGAATTATATGTCCTTCTTCAGGTGTGATGCACTTCTGACCAACTCCAGTCGCGCTTTCTCTGTATAGCTGCCCTTTGATTACTGTAAAGGCTTTGGATCGACGGACGACCTGTCGAGCCTCTTCTTCATCTTCTGGGGGCTCTTTTCTCATGATATACGCAATGTACGACACTGTCCAGTCGGGAGTGGTGATCATAACTTCCATAATCAGGTCGACCACAGCTGGAACCTCCACTTCGGTCGAGTCAGAGGCGCTTTTTGGTTGTGGAGGCTCTTTTGTGAAAGGATCTTCTTGCACTGATGGTGTGTGAATGTGCTCCAAACACACATCTTTAGGGATGGCCTCCCTTTTGGACCCTATCTTCGCCAGATCATCTGCAGCTTGATTTTTCAGTCGGGGTACGTGATGGAGCTCCAACCCCTCGAATCGTTTCTCCAGCTTCCTCACTGCGCTGCAATATCCCGTCATGGATGGGCTTCGGACGTCCCACTCCTTCATCACTTGATTAACAACCAGATCTGAGTTGCCGTAAACCATGAGTCGACGGACGCCGAGTGAAATGGCCATACGTAATCCGTATAGAAGCGCTTCATACTCTGCCTCATTGTTGGAGGAATCAAAGTGAATCTGGAGGACATACTTGAGCTTATCTCCTCGGGGGGAAACCAGTACAACCCCCGCACCGGATCCGTTCAGCATCTTGGAGCCATCGAAAAACATAGTCCAGTGCTCCGAGTGAACTTGAGTCGGAAGCTCCTGCTCGGTCCACTCGGCGAGGAAATCAGCTATTGCCTGGGACTTAATAGCTTTCTTTGCCTCGAACTTGATATCAAGAGGAAGAAGTTCAATTGCCCATTTCGCCACTCGACCGGTTGCATCTCTGTTATGAAGAATCTCTGATAATGGAGCATCGCTGACGACTGTGATAGAGTGATCAGAGAAATAATGAGCAACCTTCTTCGTGGTCATGTAAATCCCGTAAACAAGCTTCTGATAATGGGGATATCTTTGCTTCGACGGGGTCAGAACTTCAGAGAGATAATAAACTGGGCGTTGAACTTTGAAGGTCTTTCCTTCCTCTTCCCGCTCGACCGTAAGAACGGTACTAACGACTTGTCCCGTGGCTGCTATGTAAAGTAACAATGGCTCTTTGCTGACAGGAGCAGCAAGCACCGGCTGGGTGGAGAGCAGAGCTTTTAGCTCTGCAAATGCTGCATCAGCTTCTGGAGTCCATTCGAACGTGTCTGACTTCTTCATCAGTCGGTAAAGAGGCAGCGCCTTTTCACCGAGCCTGGAGATGAATCGACTTAGGGCGGCCAAGCATCCAGTAAGTTTCTGGACGTCGTGCACACGCACGGGGCGTTTCATCCGGAGTATGGTGCCAACTTTTTCGGGGTTAGCGTCGATTCCTCGTTCGGAAACAAGAAAACCGAGTAACTTTCCTCCAGGGACTCCAAATGTGCACTTCGACGGATTGAGCTTGATATCATAATTCCTGAGGTTGGCAAAAGTTTCAGCTAGGTCAGTCAGCAGGTCGGAACCTTTTCGTGACTTGACCACTATGTCATCCATGTATGCTTCTACATTCCGACTGATTTGAGTGATTAGGCACTTCTGAATCATTCTCATGAATGTAGCTCCGGCGTTCTTGAGACCGAAAGGCATGGTAACATAGCAGAAACACCCAAATGGGGTGATGAAGGCTGTTTTTATTTCATCGGGTCCATACAGACGGATCTGATGGTATCCAGAGTAAGCATCTAAAAAAGATAACCTCTCGCATCCTGCAGTCGAGTCGACTATTTGGTCGATGCGAGGAAGAGGAAAATGATCTTTCGGGCAGGCCCGATTGATATGCTTAAAATCGATGCACATACGCAACGATCTGTCCTTCTTAGGGACCATCACAACATTGGCGAGCCACTCGGAGTGGTAGATCTCGCGAATGAATTCTGCTGCTAGGAGTCGGGCCACTTCTTCGCCAATGGCCTTTCTCTTCTGAACGGCGGACCGTCGGAGATGCTCCTTGACTGGTTTGGCCTTTGGGTCGACTCGAAGGCGGTGCTCGGCCAGTCCCCTGGGCACACCTGGCATGTCAGCAGGCTTCCATGCAAAGATGTCCCAGTTCTCACGGAGGAACTGGACGAGTGCTTCTTCCTATTTGGAGTCGAGTGTAGTGGGGATGTTGGTTGGAGCCGCATTTGGATCGGTCGGGTGGATGTGGACTTGCTTGGTCTCACCAGTCGACTGAAATGCTGACTCCGTGGCGGGCTTCTTGGCTCGTAACAACTCACTCGGATCCGCGGTCTTCTGGTACTCTTGTATCTCTATCTTGGCCATCTGAGCATCAGCAATTTTGGCGCCTTTCTGGAAGCACTCCTCTGCCTTCTTCCGATTGCCAACGATGGTGATTACGCCTTTGGGGCCAGGCATCTTCAGCTTGAGGTATACGTAGCATGGTCGAGCCATGAAACGAGCATAGGCTGGCCTCCCAAGAATGGCGTGGTACGCACTCTGAAAATCCACGACCTCAAAGGTTAACTTTTCTTTCCGGAAATTCTTCGAGTCACCAAAGACGACGTCGAGAGTGATTTGACCGAGTGACTCAGCTTTCTTCCCAGGAATGACTCCGTGGAAGCTCATGTTGCTGGGGCTGAGTCGGGACATCGGAATGCCCATCCCCTTCAGCGTATCTGCATACAACAAGTTTAGCCCACTGCCGCCGTCCATCAGAACCTTGGTCAGTCGAGTGCCTTCAATAATTGGGTCGACCACCAACGCTTGCCTCCCTGGGGTGGCAATATGAGTCGGATGATCGGACTGATCGAAGGTGATGGCGGTCTGGGACCACTTCAGGTAATGGGGTGTCACCGGAGCGACCATGTTTACTTCGCGATTGATGACCTTCAGTCGACTCTTACTTTCGACATCAGCGAAAATCATCAGAGTGGAATTGATTTGGGGGTATTCTTCACCGCTGTCTTCCCTGTCTTCAACTTTGTCTGACTCTTTCTCTTTGTCCTTGGCCTGCTTCCCTTGGAACTGTTGCATCAGGAGTCGACATTGTCGAGTGGTATGCTTAGGGTAAATGAGCTTTCCCTCTTCATCTTTCTTCGTGTGAATGTGGCATGGTAAGTCCATCACATCGTTCCCGTCCTGGTCTTTCACTTTCTTGGGGTTCCAAGGACCCTTGGGTTTCCCCTTAAACTTCCCTGGGGTCACAGCTAAGGCTTCCCCGGGGGCGACTGGCTCGGCCTTGCGCTTCTGCTTCCGACTGGATTGTCCTCCGCCGGCTTCATTAGCGGCTGCCTTATACTTGCCACTCCGGAGTCTATCTTCCTCTTCTCTGTTCGCGTACTTGGTGGCGATTTCCATCATTCGACTCAGGGTCATATCCCCGGTTCGACCGAACTTCATACTTAAATCCCTGTTTCTGACGCCTTCCTTGAAGGCGCAAACTGCCTGATGATCGGACACATTCTCGACCGTGTGATTCAGAGTGATCCACCTTTGGATATAATCCCTCAGGGTTTCACTCGACTTCTGAACACATGACTGCAATTCTGTCAACCCTGCCGGTCGCTTGCAAGTCCCTTCGAATGTCCTGACAAACACCTGGGCTAGATCTTCCCAAGTATAAATACTGCTGGGAGCCAACTGATTCAACCACGCTCTGGCTGATCCTTCCAACATGAGGGGCAAATGCTTCATGGACACCTCGTCATTGCCGCCTCCGATCTGAACAGCCACTCGGTAATCCTCGAGCCATGTGTCCGGCTTGGACTCTCCGGTGAACTTGCTGACTCCAGTCGCCAACCTGAAGTTGGGAGGAATCACTGCAGCTCTGATTGCTCTGCTGAAACATTGGGGACCTGAGACGTGAACTCTGCTGCTGGACGGCGCGCCTCTGTCACGGTCTTCTCGGTGAGCTCTATTTCGGTCGACCAGACCTTGAACGATGATGGATCTCGCATCAAAGCCTGGTTCCCTGGGGTCGACTGGGACCCTTCGCCCAGTACTGAACTGGCGTCTGTCCTCTTGCCGTCGAGGAACGTACGACCCCGCTCTTGGGGCAGGGGAAGGCACTCGACATTGATTGTTGCGATCGAATCGGTGCTCATACCGCTCGTGCCCTTGGTATTGATCCTCGTGCCGGCCTCTGTGTCCTTCACGCCTTGGGGGCGACCTTGGACTATAAGCCGACTGAACGGAATTCGCAGTGACGGATCGACTGTGAATCCTGTTGCGCGACTGAGATACGGCTGAATTCTGGTCACCCGCTGCACAGAGCAAATCTCTGATCTGCAACAGACCTCTCCCTGCCTCTGACTGTGAAGGCTGGATCGACTCCGCTATGCGAGCCGCAGCTGCCAAATTCTGAATCGGGGTACGGTATACCTGGGTCGGCGGCTGGAAGAGGCGACGACGACTGGACTCGGGAGCGGGCGGTCGTGCACGCTCGTCGAGTGCTCTCTGAAGATTCTCCAGCCGAGTACGTTCAGCCAAGTTGGCCAAGCGCACCTCCTCCAGAGCTCGTGCCTCAGGGGTTTCTCCAACGATAGGAGTGTGAAGGGCGTCCATGCTCCGGCGACGGAGTTCCTCCCTCTGCACTGAGGTAAGGGGCTCGGGCCTGTACTCTTCGTGGACCCGCGCCGGAATCCCTCCTGCGGCAACCTCTTCGGTGTGGGGGAATCCGGGGGGACTACGTGGTCCGTCGACCATTAGTACTTCCGCCGCTGGATCGCTGCTGTTGCACTCGGACGCAGTCTCTATGGAGCCAGTCGAACAGGCCGTAGAGTGACTCGTCGGGCTCGATTGCCGCGACTTGGGGGATGGCCGACTGGCGGGCCAGTGCGTGCTTCACCCACCGCTGGAGTCTCGACAGACCGGTGCGCTTGCGCCGGTGGGAAACTGATGACGACGATGGCGAAACGAATGCCGACCCGTACTGGGTCGACGGTTGCCGCAGGAGGACGCCGCGGACGCATGCGCGAAAATGCGTGGCTCCGCGGGCGGGAAGCGCGTCCACGTCGAGTGGAGCCTCCTGCAGCCAAGCAGAGTTGTCGACGATGAAGGAGAGAGCGCTGAGACGGATCTCGCGGCTCTCGACCATGACTCCGCTCGAAAACCTGATGTGGGGTGAAAGAATCCAACTCCTCCAACAAATCGCTAGAACACCTGCCCCACGGTGGGCGCCAACTGTCGTGGTTCTAAGTCTGACAGTAAGAATGGGGGGTAAGTATGGAGAGGCAAGATCCTAGCTATGGAGTAGTTGTATGCGCAAGGAGTTTTACGAGTTCGGGCCCTTCTCTGAGGAAGTAACAGCCCTACGTCTCGGAGCCCGGAGGCAGTCGACTGGATTATGTATGTGTGTGTTACAAAGTTCCCCCACCCTTGTCCTAGTGGAGGGGGGTGGCTTATATAGAGTTCGCTAGGACCCAGCCAGCCCACGTTACAAGGAGTTTAATGTACATAAAGAGAGGGGGTTACTGATAACGCCTGTAATAAAGGACCATGAAGGCCATAAAAGCTACTTATGAGATGACCGTTTGTAGGCAGTGCCTTTAGGTCTTCTTATAGTCGAGTGGCTGTCTTCATGGTCGACTTCTTGTGCTTCTGGTCGAGTGCGCTCGTGTCCGTCGACTGGTCTGACCAGGTCGACTGAAACGTTGATACTTCTTAGCATGTCTTTCATTGTAGGAGCCATGTCCTTGATTGGGTACCTCAGGTATGATAAGTTACCCTACCCTAGGTACGTATCCTCGTCACTATGGGGAAGAATAAGATGCAGCACAGCAGCAGAGCAGGTGACAGTAGGAGGGCCGATTACTTGTGGGTGTCTATCCAGGCAGAGGCACTCCGTGCTTGATGATGGAGAACGCAGCGAGGTGGTGCCATCAATCATATCTGTCTGCAGAAGAAGATGGCTTCTTACCAGCTGGTGCCTCTTTTTTCTGTACATGTCCAGGACAGAGGTAGTAGTTGTCTAACAACAAATAAGCTATTCATTCATCTGAAGGTTCATAGCTATGCGTTGATACTCCCATTTTCAATATCAACATTCCCATCCGAAGAACCAGAAGAATGATAACCCAAGAATATTTTAGCCCATTTCAAACAGAAAAGTGCCCAGACTGTACCAACTTCCAAGCTGCCATGCATTAAGAAAAAGAAGACCATGGTTCAGACATGCTCGGTTTCACCTGACGAATCAGATGTACCACGTGGCGACCCAAGTTGCCATTGAGCGTTTCTTCACTACGATGGTCTTTTTTTGGTGTGGGGTGAGAGAGGCTCGAACTCTCGACCTCAGGATCACTCGCAATTATTTCAGCTATGAGACCTACGCGCTAGCCAACTGCGCCACCACCCCACTTGTTGAATTACGAGCGGAACAAACGCCCTTGTTAAAAAGCAACAGGACCATTGCAAGCCATAAAGAACAGTAGAACCAAAGCTCTCTAGTTGTACATGAACAAGATGATTACATCTGTGAGGGAACAGTAGGCAGGAAAACGGGCATTGCAGGAGATTCAGGAGCCTCAAGTGTGGATGTTGGGCTCAGGACCCATCCGGTCACATCCTGGCCTTCGGTCGAGAGGAATAGCGAAGGCTCAGCTCTCCCCAATCCTGCTTGGTTCCCTCAGCAGCCGCTGGATGTGATCCAGAGAGCATCCATCTTCTCCAGCATGTAACAAGAGGCGCTTGTTCTTGATTGAGTTTAAATAAAAGTAGAGACAAAATCTGTTTCAAAGACAACCAAGTGGCAAGTGGCACCAATTAAAACCAAAGGACAGCAGCAGTGTTCTGAACATCAAGCTTTTTGCCAGCTGTCCAATATGATGAGATAGAAGCAAAGGAAAGGTCAAAATGCATCTAAAAGATGAGACCTGAACATGGGTGCTTGGGCAGGAGGGGCAGGGAGTGAGAGAGAGGAAGGCGCAGCAGTGGAAGAGATTACTTATTTGTGCAGAACAAAAAATTGAAAAGGATGAGAGACCAGGTTCAGAGTTGCTCAAGAGTCAATCTGGCACCAATTAAAACCAAAGGACAGCAGCAGTGTTCTGAACATCAAGCTTTTTGCCAGCTGTCCAATATGATGAGATAGAAGCAAAGGAAAGGTCAAAATGCATCTAAAAGATGAGACCTGAACATGGGTGCTTGGGCAGGAGGGGCAGGGAGTGAGAGAGAGGAAGGCGCAGCAGTGGAAGAGATTACTTATTTGTGCAGAACAAAAAATTGAAAAGGATGAGAGACCAGGTTCAGAGTTGCTCAAGAGTCAATCTGGCACCAATTAAAACCAAAGGACAGCAGCAGTGTTCTGAACATCAAGCTTTTTGCCAGCTGTCCAATATGATGAGATAGAAGCAAAGGAAAGGTCAAAATGCATCTAAAAGATGAGACCTGAACATGGGTGCTTGGGCAGGAGGGGCAGGGAGTGAGAGAGAGGAAGGCGCAGCAGTGGAAGAGATTACTTATTTGTGCAGAACAAAAAATTGAAAAGGATGAGAGACCAGGTTCAGAGTTGCTCAAGAGTCAATCTGATGTTTCAGATGTACATGTGGCGACCCAAGTTGCCACTGAGCGTTTCATCACAACGATGGCCTTTTTCGTTCGGTGGGGTGAGAGACTCTCGAACTCTCGACCTCTGCTCTGAGAGCTATGCTCTATCCAACTGCACCACCACCCCGCTTGTTGGATTGCAACCGAAACAAAAGTAGAGTACTTGTTAGAAAGGAACAGAACGCAAAAAAAAAAAAAGAATAAGAAGAACGGTTGTGCAAAAACGTACTTGTTATAGTGGGTTAGCTATGTCTCAGTCGATGAGTTTTTTTTATTCAATTTGATTGATCTGTGATTTGTGGCTGAGCCGCTAAGGTAGGTATTCCTCTCGTCCAAAAACGTACTGGGCTTTGTCCACTGGGCAGAGCGTACCTTGGGGCTTTGCTTCTGTATCTAGCCGTGGGCTGCGGCTTGAGGTCCTTTCCAAATTCTCTTTTTTGTTTTTTTATTTTCTCACTCATAGGTCTCCCATGCGAACATTTTGTATTTTTCTTTTTTGATGTTGGGCTTGTGTGTACAGTATGAATCACGCTGGTGCAGCTCACTGTGTGTATACACGTACCTTTTTCTTTTTTATATTTCCTTTTTTCCTTTTGTATTTTAGTGTTTTATTTATCATTTTATTTGTATACAACTATTTTCACTTGTATTTCTATTTTTATTTTTTTATTTTCTTATTTTATAAAAAATGGAAGATCTCATTTCTTTTAGAATGGACATTTTGCCACGCATTTTGCATTTTTTAAGTTTCAGTACTGTTAAATCTCAAATGACTTAGACTTCACAAAGTCGTCAACCGTCTGTGTTACTTGCTTTAAGAATCACATTGGATTGTGAGTTTTCTCATTTCGGCATGCTAAGGCGTGCGACCAGCTCGCTTTTTTTTCTGTTTCTTTTCGGCTTGGGCTCTTTCTTTTTTGTTCTTTTAGATTCTTTTTTTTCTGTCGGGCCTGTTGTTGGTTGGGGCGTGCTGGACGGGCCCAAATTTGTTTTTGCCTTTTGTTCCTTCCATTTTTGCATTTTCGCTTTATTTGTTGTTGACTACCTTTTGTAGTAAACCGGGGTTGTTTGACTGCAAGGAGATAGGGGGTTGGGGGTTGAACATATGGATTCTCTTAAAATGTGCAATAGTTTTAACATATGTAGACTTTTTTATTGGACATTTTTTGTGCATAATTTATTTAAATATGGGATAACATGTTTATTTCACACGTATGTATGTACATATGCAAATATATTTTCCATTTTGGTATATCCTTCCTCCATACACTTTTTTTCATTTGTTTTGTTCATATCGTTTGACATGATATTTTTCAAAATATTCGTTTTTGTTCGTTACTGTTGTCAATTCATCTTCCCTATTTTTTATATTCATTTATTTTGTTCCCTTTTATATTCCATTTTCGTTTATTCTTATTTTTATTCCATTTATATGTTCCTTTTATTTTCTTCACATTTATTTTCTTTTTTGTGATAGTTTTCTCCATTTTATGTAAAACTATTTTTTATTTTGTCATCTTCTCGGTAGATGGAGAATTAGTGATATCTCGGTTGATATCCTTTGTCGTCGTGTGTATTTGTTTTTATGGTCTTGTTTGTCTTTATATATACTATTACCTCTTTCTTTTATTATCTTTTTAGTCAAACTGAAAAGGATAGGATATTGTTGTCTCCTCGGGGATATCTGATAAAATTGAAACAATATAGAGAAGTTTAATATGGCCCCTGTGTAAGGATGACACACCTAAATTTGGAAAGAAAGAAAACGATATTTGGACTAGTAGGGGGTGCTGGCTAGTTGCATGTTTATCACTATACACGCAAACTGCAAGTGTTGGAATTGGACTGCAACTGCATGCCCCCCAAGGCGACTGTAACTAGGCTAGTAGGGGGATGTCGGCCAATTGCATGTCCGTCACCAGACATGCAACTGCAAGTATTGGAACCAGACTGCATGTGCGTGGCCCCAACGTGACTGCAACTGGGCTAGTTGGGGGGTTGTCGGCTAGTTGCATGCCCATCACTAGACATATAACTACAAGTGTTAGAACCGGATCACAACTGCATGCCTCCAACGCGACTTCGACTAGACTAGTAGGGGTTGTTGACCAATTGCATGTCCATCACTACACATGCAACTGCAAGTATGAACCAGATTGCAACTGCATGCCCCCAATCTGACTACAACCGGGCTAGTAGGGGGGGTGGGGGTTGTTGGCCAGTTGCATGTCCATCACAAGACATGCAATTGCAAGCATTGAAACATGACTGTGACTGCATGCCCCTCAACGCATCTGCAACTGGGCTAGTGGGGGGTTATCGTCCAGTTGCATGTCCATCACTAGTCATGCAACTACAAGTGTTGGGAACGGACTCAACTACATGGCCCCCAACGCGACTGCAACTGAGCTAGTAGGGGGTTATCGGCCAGTTGCATGCCAAGCACTGGACATGCAACTTCATGGACCCCAATGCGGTTGCAACTGGGCTAGTAGGGGAGTTATCGACCAGTTGCATGTCCATCACTAGACATGCAACTGCAAGTGTTGGAACCCAATTGCAACTGCATGCCCCCAACGTGACTGCAAATGGGCTAGTAGGGGGGTTGTTGACCAGTTGATTTCCATCACTAGGCGATGCAAAATTCAAGTGTTGAAACCCGGCTGCAACTGCATGGCCCTCAATGTGACTCTAACTGAGCTAGTAGGAGGTTGTCGGCCAGTTGCATGTCCAACATGAGACATGCAACTGCATGACCCTTGTGCGACAGCAACTGCGTGTCCCACAGTGCGACAACAACTAGGATCGATATGTGGTTTATCAGCCAATTGCATGTCCATCCCTAGACATGCAAACTAGAAGTGTTGTAACCCGACAACAATTGTATGACTCCCAACGCAACTGCAACTCATGGTGAGAGGGGATTGTCTTCAGTTACCTTTTCACAACATTTTTAAATATTCATGCGTTTTCTTTCTTTTTTTATTTTCATTTTCTGCTCTTAATTTTTTAAGACAAAAACATGAATTTTAATTAAATTGTGATCTTTTTAAAAACATGTAATATTTTTCAAATTTTAAAAATTGTGAACTCTCTTCAAATTTGCGATCAACTTTTGAATTCATGAGCAATTTTTCAAATTCATAAATATTTCTTAACTTCATTTTGTGCAACCAATACATACAAACACCACATACACCATGCGTGCAATATGTCTTCTTGTTTTTTTATACATCTTATTTTTTAAAGTATCACCACCCGGTTACGCGTGCGCACACACACATACATATAGACTAACCCACGTTGTTGCATTTCCATTGTTAGGGCGCAACTTAATTTAGAAAAACAGTGTACATGGTTTTCTTTTTTACTATCTATTGTTTGTTTTTTTATTCGTTTGTTTTTTAATTTAGAAAAACAGTGTACATCATTCCTCTAGTTTTTTCTCCATTCTTTACCATTTTCTTCAGCTTCTATGTACAAGTGAGCGAATATTTTGTGGTCCTCCGATGGTTTGTCAACAAAACAGGAAAAATCACAAATAAAAATACAGGAAAACCCAACAAATAGACAAAACAGCCTAAAGAAACTATGCAGCGAGACAAGTCCATTGAAAAAATAAAAGCAGAAAAAGGTAGAGAGAGAGACGGGCCCAGCTCAAAACAAGAATTGAAAGCAACGGGCCAGTACAGGTGCATGGATAATACGCTGCTTACAAAGGTGAAGGGCGCTGCTATGGAAAAAGAAAAAGATGAATGACGTCATCGACTTAGACTTCGCGAAGTCTAAGTCGACTAAGATCTAGACACACCCAAGAAGAAAGGACAGAACGTAAAAAAAAAGAAAAAGAATAAGAAGAAAGGAACAGAACGATGCAAAACATAGACCGGCGATGGCCGCTGTGGCGTTGGCTTCTTTGGCTACCAACGGAGCCAGAGCCGAAGACGACGGCGGTGGCCGGTGGCCCTGATCATTGCCATTGCTGAATTCTGAAAAATACTTCCTCTGCCCTCTGCGGAAGAATAGTAGAGCCATTTACTTGTGGGCGTCCAGGCAGAGGCAGCAGGTCCCTCTTTTTTTTCCCGGACATGTCCAGAAAACAAAAGAGTGAGCTTCAGGAGTAGTGCAACGCAGCTCATGGTTCAAAGCCAAAATAGCATCAGGAGCATACTGTCCAAACTTGATGCCCCACAAATAACTTTACACAGAAATGATGAAAACACTCTTTCCTGAATTTTCATGGCCGAGCTCCCAGTCAAGGTTCGTGCTTGTCACTCGTTGATTGTGGATGCTCCTCTGTTGCGCCGTGATGTTCGGTACGCACGCCGGTGCGGTGCTTGGGCCGCTTGCCAAGTCTTGGTATTGTGATCCTTCGATGGCTTCCCTCATTTAATTGTGCCTTTCGTGGGTTGTCCTTGGTCTTCTTGTACGGTTTTCGACCCGGTTTCCACATAAACTGGATCAATCTTATGGCATTACGGCCACTTTGAAATATATTCGGGTGGGGAATCTTTCCTCCGTGACCATTTCAAAAAAAATATGAAAACACTTGAATCAATAGCTATACGGCACGGATCACATCGATTCAACAATAGAATAACGTACATATACTCAGAAGTTTATATCATACAGTACATTTGTAGTTATTCATTTTCTTCTCTTTTTTTGCCATGCTAGCTAACCAAATGGATACTCCTCACAGTTGTTAGAAATTATGAATTATATCAGTGGATTCTAAAAGGGTGCAGAGACAGTTCAGCAATACTCATAAGATACTCATTCATCCGAAGGCTCATAGCTATGCGTTGATACTCCCATTTCCCAATATCGATATCCCCACAACCAAGCATGACTCCCGCGACCCTGCGCCCGCCGCTGGCGCCGCCGCCTTGATCTCCTCCATCCAGCCGCTATTTCCACTGCCGAGACCAGATCCGGACTGCTCTCCGCGTCCTTTCTCGGCTGCTCTCCTTCTTCCCTCCAGGCTCTCGAGGTGCTGCCCATGGCGCTCACGAGTCCGCGTCCTCTTCTCCTACTCCGTCGGCCGCCTCATCTGCTGCCGCCGCCATGGCCGCGACTGCTCTTGCCTCTCGAAGGCTGCCCCTGCAGCTGGTGGCCGCTTGTCCCGCGCCGGCGCTGGACTCCCGCCGAGGCCGGTTGTGGCTGCAGGTCCGGCGACGCATCCTCCCGCGCCCGGCGTCGACGCGTTGTCCACCCAGGACACAGCGCGTGTTGCTTCAGATCCCCGTCGCCCTGGCCCGATGGATGGTGGGCTTGGGTCCTTGCCGCCGCCGCGTTGATACTCCCATTTCCCAATATCGATATCCCCACAACCAAGCATGACTCCCGCGACCCTGCGCCCGCCGCTGGCGGCGCCGCCTTGATCTCCTCCATCCAGCCGCTATTTCCACTGCTGAGACCAGATCCGGACGGGAGAATCGATGATAACCCCCCAGTTCGTGCGCCTTTGATCATAAACCCCCCTTTGTGTCACTGACATGTGGGGTCCGGTCCCACATGTCAGTGACACGAAGGGGGGGTTTATGATCAAAGGCGCACGAACTGGGGGGTTATCATCAAATGGCCCGATCCGGACTGCTCTCCGCGTCCTTTCTCAGCTGCTCTCCTTCTTCCCTCCAGGCTCTCGAGGTGCTGCCCATGGCGCTCACGTCCGCGTCCTCTTCTCCGACTCCGTCGGCCGCCTCATCTGCTGCCGCCGCCATGGCCGCGGCTGCTCTTGCCTCTCGAAGGCTGCCCCTGCAGCTGGTGGCCGCTTGTCCCGCGCCGGCGCTGGACTCCCGCTGAGGCCGGTTGTGGCTGCAGGTCCGGCGGCGCATCCTCCCGCGCCCGGCGTCGACGCGTTGTCCACCCAGGACACAGCGCGTGTTGCTTCAGATCCCCGTCGCCCTGGCCTGATGGATGGTGGGCTTGGGTCCTTGCCGCCGCCGCGGCTTGGGTGTCTCCCGTCCCTGGGCTCTACTGACGCTGCTCCGGCCTGCGTCGCGCCGTTAACCCCGACCCCGACTGCAACTGTGGGTGCGTCATCCCCAACTGCTGCAGGCACTGCTACGTCGACTGCTACTGCTGAAGCAACGTCCACAGCTTCTGCGGGCTGCGCTACATCATCCTCTGCTACTGTGGAGGCGACGCCGTCCTCAACTCCTATCGGCAGGCGTTGGGTCTGGACACGGAGCGATCAGTCTCGTGGAGCTCCCTTGCCGACAAAGAAGAAGACGGGGATGACGATGAATTGGCTCTGCAGACGCCGCCGCCAGCTATCAAATCCTCGGTTCCGGTTACTCGGTCGGACAGGACGTGTGGAGGTTGGCAGGAGGTATTGCTGCGGCGCAATGTGCAACGCCCGGACTCTCTGGTCCCTGCATTGGCTCACCGTCCTGTCCCTGCTTGGCCAACTGAGTGCAGAGACTGTTCAGCAATACCCATAAGATATCTATTCATCCGAAGGTTCATAGCTATGCATTGATACCCCATTTACCAATATCAATATTCGCATGCCCATAAATCAAGAACCAAAAGAATGAGAACTCAAGAATATTTTAGCCCATTTCAAGTAGAAAAGTGAGGATCAACATTTACAAGTTGCTGTAAGCTCGCAAGCAATACATCTCTGATGGCACGGATCAATTCATTCTATTAAAGCCATGCATTGCAAAAGTTTGCCAAAACATGCATCACAAAAGTAAGAGCATCTCCAACCACGTCCCCAACAAGCCTCCCTCCCCCAAAGCCCTTTTTTATCGTCGGTGCCGAAAAATCAGCCCAGTCGCGCCCCCGAAGCCCACATTTCGACGGTTAAGGCCGAATTTGGCACCCCGGGGCGCCGGGAGAAACGGTTGTTGGCGCGAAAACAAGTGGGCCCGCCGAGTCAACGACTCGGCGCCTTTGTCGTCCTCATCACCTTGGTCCCCACGGGAATCAATGCGAAGGATGCCGCGCTGGTCAGCCTTCCATTGGTGCCTCGCGAGCGGCGCAGTGAAGGCGCACTGACGCGCGTCCCGCCCACTCCCTGTTGAGGAAGGTAGTAATAATTTAAAATTTTCCTACGTGTCACCAAGATCAATCTAGGAGATGCTAACAACGAGAGAGAGGGAGTGCATCTTCATACCCTTGAAGATCGCTAAACGAAGCGTTACAAGAACGCGGTTGATGGAGTCGTACTCGCGGCGATTCAGATTGCGGAAGATCCGATCTAGCACCGAACGGATGGCGCCTCCGCGTTCAACACACGTACAACCCAGGGAAGTCTCCTCCTTCTTGATCCAGCAAGGGGAGATGAGAAGTTGAGGGAGAACTCCAGCAGTACGACGACATGATGGCGATGGAGCTCGTGGTTCTCCGGCAGAGCTTCGCTAAGCACTACGGAGGAGGAGGAGGGGTTGGAGGAGGAGAGGGCTGCACCAGGGGAAAGGGTAACGGCTGCCCTCCCGACATGATGGCGATGGAGCTCGTGGTTCTCCGGCAGAGCTTCGCTAAGCACTACGGAGGAGGAGGAGGAGTTGGAGGAGGAGATGGCTGCACCAGGGGAAAGGGTAACGGCTGCCCTCCCACCCCCTCCTTTGTCACATTGAGCTCATTATGACGATGCATTACCGAGTGGGCCCACAGACACTTTTGAAGATATCTGTAGTGCACTTCATGGTCAGGAAACCATAACCTCTCTTCCCCGTCGACGACCATGGCCGAGCGCTAACCAGGCGACGGTGCGGCGGCCAACGGCTTCGGCCGCCGCCACCTGCACGAGGACGAGGCACACCTCCTCTACGAGGCCGACTACCCGACGCCGCCGGGCATGCACATGAGGCGACCCAAGTTGCCATTGAGCGTTTCATCACTACGATGGTGTTTTTATATATGGTGGGGTGAGAGAGGCTCGAACTCTCGACCTCAGGATCACTCGCTGTTATAATTAGCTATGAGACTTACGCGCCAGCCAACTGCGCCACCACCCCAATTGTTGTTTTATAAGAGCGAAACAAACGTCCTTGTTGAGAAAGAGGACCATTGGTCATTCCAAATCGTAGACGTAGGTGGCACATTACGGTTCCTGTTTCTGATTATCTATGCTGGCAATATAGTTTTAAGGCGTGCTCGTTCCTCAATATACTGCCAACTTGTATGTATTCAATGCTACACCGCGAAAATTCAATATGATGCCGTCGTTGCTTTATATATAAATCAGGAAACCCTTTATTGTAAAAATTCAATGATGCCTGTGTCTTGCCAATTTCCATTCACTTAAGCTCCCTTATTCAACACAACTTATATTGATTAGAACACCAGGTTTGTACGTAACAGCTACTAGACATAGATTCATACAGCTTAACTTGCTTTGCACCGACGACGAGATCCGCGGTACAACAACAAACCACCCATAATGTCCGCAGCTGTTTAACACTGCCATATATAGCTCGCTTCAGTTTTCCTACCGTCATCAGTAACACAGTGTTCATCCACGCTTGATAGATACAAAGCTTTTACGGATCAGGCAGGCAGGCAGGCAGCATAAGAAGATGGTGGTGGTGTTGAGACTTCAGAGCATGATGCCGCCGCCACCTGACTGGTCGTCGTCGTCGTCGAAGGTGGTGGAGTAGACGGCGTAGAAGCACAGGACGAGGCCCAAGGCAAGCAGCAGGGTCCACCCCAGCAGGTCGTTGCTCTGCCCGGCGCGCTCGCCCGACATCCCCTCGTCCACCAGCGCCAGAGCCGAGGCCAGTATCGGGGCTGCTGACGCCATGCCGCTCGCCTTGGCGAGCAGAGGCGCGCCCTTGGCCACCATCGGAGCCAGAGCCGAAGACGCCTTCTTGGTGACCCTGCACCTGCACCTCAGCCCCTCGGCCCTGGCAAGTCTCAGCCGAGGCAGCCCTGCATCGTCCGTCCCACTGTTAGCTAGCAACTTATTAACATGTCTGGCTGGCATTTTTTCCGGATGATGCGCTCGCTTACCTAGAGCCGGCGACGGTCTGGCGGCGAAGCCGACGATGGAGGTGGCCGCCATTGCTGATAGACGTCTGCTCCGCGGGAGATGCAGCAGGTGACAGTAGGAGAGCCAACTTGTGAGTATGCACGGAGAAAGCAGAGGCGCCCCGGCCAGTATATATACTGCATCATCATTCATCATGGGCCGTCCAATGGGGCTACTGATTGGCACCTTTGGCACCACAGATTTCTTGTTGGAAAAGTCGCCGGTGCGAGGTTAGTTAGGCTCGCTCAGGCATTCAGAACCAACTTGAGTCGTGGCGGAAGCAAGCAGGCGTCCAACTTGTGTTTCTCCGACGAATGGAAGCGAGCAGGCACGCGTATCAGAAGTTCCGAAGAGGGTAGGGTTGCGCTACGCAACAAGAGGGCCGCGCGGAAAGATGATGGGCGCGGTGTGCGTTTTTAGCTGCTCCGGTGGCGCACAGGTAACACATGCTTCGCCTTGGATTTATACCTGATCAGAGAAAACGGACAAGAACGAGTCCAGGAAATGCTTTGGCGCATGCCCATCCTTCGCACCAGGAGCGGTGAGCACCGGTGATGGGGAACGCCACGCGGTGAGGCAGTGCTGCCAATCATCTCATTCCAGCCTCGATCTCAATCTGGTTCAAGTTTTTCATCGCTGTGGTGGGCACCGATGATGGGCTTTCGTAGCTGATGGAGAACGCGGTGACCGGTAGGCAGTGCTGCCGATCACCTCAACCTCAACCGAGCAGCGCCATCTCTGCATAGGCTAACGCAGAGGATCGATAGCGAAGGTAGATTGGAGGCAATCAAGATCACTCAAGGGGACCTCGATGGGTTCTTCGCGGGATTAGCAGCGTGGGTAGTGCATAGTTTGTAGTGCGGATGTGGACGAGGTAGTCCGTGTAATTATCTATGTAAACCTGCGGAGTTTCTGGGATGTCGTTCCCCTCCTCCGAGTATTCGAGAAAAAAAAAGAGTGCTATGGATCTGGCACGACAAGAACCAGTCGGTGCAGAAAGATTGATGGACGAAATGCGCATTTTTAGCTAGACTCGAAGAGGCACGCAGATAATGCATGCTTGGGCTTTGACTCTTCCATGCACGCACAAAGGTTCTCTCCTCCAGTTCCACCTAAACGATACACGCAACTGGCAACACATCCCATATGCTCTGTCAAGCCAATGGAGATTGAAGAATCAAAATTAAGGGAGCACCAAAGTCACAAGACATGGAACGAGAGATCTGATCGACACAATGAATTTGAGTGCTATGTTTTCTTTCCTTTTTTTCTTTTTCTTTCTTTCTTTTCTTTCTTTTCTTTCTTTTTTTCTTTTTCTTCGCTGGTTTTCTTTGGGTTTTTTTTTCTGTGTTATAAATTCTTTTTTTGTTTTCTTTTGTTTCCTTTACTTTTTCTTCCCTGGATTTTTATTCCTTTTGTAGTTCTTGCATTTGTTTCTTTGTTTTTTTATTTTCTTATTTTCTTGGTTTATTTTGTTTCCTTTTAGGGTTTTTTCCCTTGTTTCTTTTGGTTTTCATTCTACATTTGTGTATATATCAACAACATTTTTCGAACACATATTAAAAAACCCTATACCAATTTAATATTTATTAATACATGATCAATATTTTTTCTATCACTACTAGGGAAAAGCCTATACACAGAATCTTACCAGCAGCGCGCTTTAAAATCAGGCGCTGTTGCTAAGTAGCAGTAGCGCGGGCTACAGAAACTCGCTGCCGAAACAAGTTTATCAGTAGCGCGTGCACTCCAAGAAGCGCTACTGCTAAAATTCCCACGACGCCGACGCGAGGCCAGTTATAGCAGCAGCGCGTTGAACTAAACAACGCTACTGATAGGTCGTTTAGCAGTAGCGCATTCACCTATAGCGCGCTACTGCTATGCCATTCCATCCCCCCCTACTCACTAGCTTCATCCACAAATCACACTCACACACACTCATTGTAAGTGCATCTAGTGCCACCCCTAGTTGGTTTTGGAGTATTGACGACAAATTTGGTTGAGGGACTAATGTGTTTGTGAGTATTGCAGGATAACACAGGTAGTGTCCCTCATTGATTCGGTTTACCTACCGGAGATGACCCCTAAAAATGTGTGAAGACATTGAAGACAATGGTGGTATATGAAGATATTTATATTGAAGACTATGACATGAGAAGACATCCAGTGAAGACTATGGAGCGCGAAGACTTAGTTGTTTCGTTGTTTCCTTTTCTTCTTTGTTGAGTCATAGGAACCACCGTACTGTTAAGTGGGGTCCAAGTGAATACAGTCAGAGTGACTGAAGTGATGCTCAACCCAAATCCTATATCTTCGAGCGAAGACAATGAGAGCAAATCTTATCCAGAGCTGGATAAGTCAGCTTTGCTTGTAGCCCAAGTAAAGTTGTCGTGTGTGTTTGAAATCTGACCGTTGGAACACGTGTCAGTTCCTTAGTGACCCAGGGTCATTTAGGACATATCAGGTCGGGTTGCCTAGTGGCTATAAATAGCCCACCTCCTACACCATAAATTGGTGGCTGCTCAGAGTTAGTGCACGGCTTTTGTCGTTTGAGAGCAACCCACCTCGAAGCCTTTGAGAGAGAAATCCTTGCGAGGACAAAGCCCAAACACCCAGAGCCAAAGAGTGTTAGGCATCACTGAAGTCTTTCTGTCTGTGTGACCTGAAGACTTATTACACTTGAGGACTGTGAATCCTCCAGCCGGTTAGGCGTCGCGTTCTGAGCATCCAAGAGCCATTGTGGATCGCCGGTGAACAAAGTCTGTGAAGGTTTGGAAGTCTACCTTGAAGAGTTACCAGAGTGATTGGGCGAGGACTGTGTGTCCTTAGCTCAAGGGGAATAAGGTGAAGACGCGGTCTTCTGAGTTGAATCTCAGCCTCCCTAACCAGATGTACAGTTGTCACAGCAACTGGAACTGGTCAAACAAATCCTATGTCTTCAACGAGTGACTGGTTCTATCCTCTCTTCCCTTTACTTACATTTTGTCTTCGTGAAGTCATTGCCTGCTTGTCATACTTGTTTGACTTCATTGCTTGACTACTATTGTTGTTTGGCTTCATACCATCTTCCATCCTGATCCTTACTACCTAGTTGCCATTAGTCATTGTACACTCACATTATTGCATACTTGACTATGGCTTGCCTTGTGTAGTTTATCTTCCGCTGCATATCAATAGGTTCATTTCTACTGTTTGTCTTCGAAACTTTCATGTTTTGAAGACTTTCATAAAAATTGCCTACCCACCCCCCCTCTAGTCGATAACAAGCACTTTCAATTGGTATCAGAGCAAGGTACTCCCTTGTTCTGTGTGATTCGGTTTAACCACCTGGAGTTTTAGCTATGTCGACTGCAGGGATAATCAAAGTCTCCACTGCTTGCCCCGTGTTCGATGGAACTGAATATCCCTACTGGAAGAATAAGATGCGCATGCATCTTGAAGCCATTGATGTCGACATCTGGTATGTCGTCAAGAACGGCGTTCCCAAGACTGGTGAAGGTGTCACCCCTGCTGATGTCAAGAAGTTCATTCAACTAGACTCTACTGCCAAGAACATCATTTGTGGTCATCTGACCAAAGGACAGTATGGCCGTGTGAGTGCTCTGGAGACGTCAAAGCTAGTCTGGGACTGGCTATCCAAGGTCAACGAAGGCGTATCAACCCAGAGAGATCAAAGGATCAGTGTTCTTCGCAACCTCTTCAACCGCTTCAAGAGAAACGACAATGAGAATGTCCAGCTCACGTTTGATCGCCTCACTGGCATCACAAATGAGCTTCGTGCTCTCGGCGCCACTAAGATTACCAAGCATGAAATCGTCAAGACGCTACTGAGATCACTTGACAGCTCCTTTGACACCCTTGCCCTCATGATACAAGAATGTCCTGACTTCAAGACACTCGATCCGTCTGATATACTTGAGAGGCTCAACACACATGAGTTCCAGCTTTCTGAGAAAAGAGATATCTATGGTCCCAACTATGGCCGAACTCGCGCTTTGAAGGCAAAAGTTGTTTCCTCATCTGAAGAAGAATCTGACTGCAGTTCTGATGATCCTGAAGACATTGGAAAGGAACTTGCTATGCTTGTGAAGAAGTTCCAGAAGTTCACTAAGAAGAAAGGCTTCAGAAAGTCTTCACGATCCAGCTCAAGAAATGATGAAGCTTCTACTCATGACTACAAGAAGAGAACATGTCACAAGTGCAAGAAACCTGGACACTACATATCTGAGTGTCCACTGTGGGACAACGAGAAGAAGAAGAAGAAGAAGAGCAAGGAATATGATTCTGATGACAAGAAAAAGAAGAAATCTTCAAAGTCTTCTTCCAAGTCCTCATCAAAGTCTTCATCTCACAAGAAGAGCTCATCTGGCAAGGCTCGTGTGTTTGTTGGGAAGGAAATTGATTCAGAGGAGGAGTCTGCTTCTGAGGAGGCGGAGGTGGAGTCTGAGGAGGAGTCCGACCCTGGTGTTGCAAGTCTGGCTCTAGCCACTGCCTATGTTGCCAAGTCCATCTTCAACACTGAAGACAATGACTTCCACACCAACGCTGAAGCTGATGATAAGGATGACCCTACTCCCACCTACTGCTTCATGGCACGTGGTGCCAAGGTAAAATCACGCGATGCTTACTTTCAAACATCTAGTGAAGATGACTCTGATTGTGAATCCAAGCCTAGCTACAAAACATTTGCTAAAATTGAACTGAACAACAAAAGGCTATGGAACATACTCAAAAACTGTTAGACAAAAGCGATGACCTGTTGGACGTGGAAATGACTCGTTCACAGTCCTTAGTAGAAGACATAAAAAATCTTCACGCTAAGTACCAAGAACTTGAAAGTCGTCATGATACGCTCACAACCACTCATGAAAAGCTCTCCTATGATTATCTTCAAAGGAAGCAAAAGCTTGAGAAGTTGAGAGCGGCTCATGAAGATCTTCAAAAAGAGAATGAGTCACTACACGCTCAACAGATCAGTCCCGCTCAGGATGGATTTGAACCACCATGTCTAAAATGCCTTGAGCGTGATAACGCTACCTCTGTTGCTGGATGTTCCACTACTGCTACTGTTGCATTGTCTTCAACTACTGATGTGGTAACTAACCCCTCTGCGGAGGATACCACTACTATTGCTGATGAAAATGCTAGGTTGAAGACATTACTTGAAACAGGGATGTATAAAAGCCTGAAAGGGCATCAGACACTTTGCGATGTTCTCAAAAAGCAGATTCTGAACCAAAACCCTAGGAAAGAGGGTGTTGGGTTCGAGAGGAAAATGAATGTTGATGGTTCCTACTGGAAGCCTGAGCAGTATCCCAAAACCACATGGGTTGCTGCAAAGGGACCTTCAGTGGATCCATCCATCTTATCTGGCTTTACCTGTGCTAACCCTGTCATCATAGATGAATCCTTTGATGCAAACTATAAACTGTTTAAGAATCAGAATAGTGAAGTGTTTGCCAGATATATTGGTACTAACTGCAGGAATGGGCCACCTATGAAGAAGATCTGGGTACCCAAAAGCTGTCTTGAGAAGCTTCCAGTGAATATCATCATGCCACCACCTGGGAAGAAGACAAATCCCAGACCTAAGGCTTCATATGGTCCAAAGGCTTCATACAGACAGAGGACTCACCTAAGTCACCCTAACGCCAATGTTTTGCAGGGAAACCGTACTCAAACCTATGAACACGAGCGTGTATCCTCAAACCGCTATGTTCATAAAACTAGGAACTTTTCTACTTATTCATATGAGTATCATTCATCTCATGCAAGGCTATTTGCTAGGGCTCCAAAGCCGAAGTTCTCAGATGCTGCACTTAGACTCATTGCTTCTAAGCCACCCCTGAAGATGTGGGTGGTTAAGAAGAATTAACTTTATTTTGCAGGGAAAGGTCTCCAGCCGAAAATCAAAGGCGTCTGATGCTATTGCTGGGGACCTAAAATATCTTGTAGGGCGCAAGATCAAATGCCCAAATGGTTTCACTATGTATTTTGTTCCTGAATCGCTTGCCATTCATCCTATCAGTCCTAATCTTGATCTGAGCTTCCATAATCCTCTTACCCGACAAATGTTTATGCTTCACAATACTCTTGGTGAAGCCTATCCTCCTAACTGTAATGCAGAGTATGACACCTCGTGCTTCAGAATGGATTATGGACAACGGATGCACTAATCATATGACTGGTGATCAAAGTCTTCTCATGGACTCAAGCTTACGTCCATCTGATAAGAGTCACATCACATTTTCTGACACTGGTAAAAGCAAGGTATTGGGTCTAGGTAGAGTTGCAATCTCAAGGGATCAGCACATGGATAAAGTGATGCTTGTTGAATCCCTTGGCTTCAACTTAATGTCTGTCTCAATGCTTTGCGACCTGAACATGGTTGTAATATTTGGAAAGTATCGTTGCCTTGTACTAATGGAATCTGACAAATCTCTAGTCTTTGAAGGGTACAGGAAAGATGATATGTACATGGTAGATTTCTCAGCTGGTCCGCAGCTTGCAAGATGTCTTCTTACAAAAGCTTCAGAATGCTGGCTATGGCATCGGAGGCTGGGGCATGCTGGGATGAGGAACTTACATACGCTCGTCAAGAAGAAGCATGTCATTGGCATTGAAGATGTGAAGTTCAAGAAAGATCATTTGTGCGGTTCCTGCGAAGCTGGAAAGATGACTCAGGCCAAGCATCCCTCGAAGACAATCATGACTACTTCTCAACCCTTCGAGCTGCTACACATGGACTTATTTGGCCCTACTCACTACTCTACCCTCACTACGACTGCCTGTCTCTATGGCTTCGTCATTGTTGATGATTACTCAAGATACACATGGGTGCACATAATTCTCTACAAGACTGAAGTGCAAGATGTCTTTAGACGTTTCGCGAATCGAGCCATGAACAACTATGGCGTCAAGATCAAGCATATCAGAAGTGACAACGGCACTGAGTTCAAGAACACCGGACTTGATCTTTATCTGGATACAATGGGAATCACTCATGAGTTCTCTGCTCCTTACACACCTCAGCAAAATGGCATCGTAGAGCGCAAGAACAGAACCCTCATTGAGATGGCTCGGACGATGCTGGACGAATACAAAACTCCAAGAAAGTTCTGGCCTGAAGCTATTGATACAGCATGCCACGTCATCAACCGTGTTTATATCCATAAGCTTCTGAACAAAACATCCTATGAGCTCCTCACTGGAAAGAAGCCAAATGTAAGCTACTTCAAAGTATTTGGAGCACGATGCTGGATCAAGGATCCTCATCACAAGTCAAAATTTGCACCAAAATCTCACGAATGCTTCATGCTCGGTTACGGAAAGGATTCGCACTCTTACAGAGTCTTCAACCTCTATCTCTATAAAATCGTCGAAACTGTAGATGTGCGGTTTGATGAAACCAATGGTTCACAAAGAGAGCTCCTGCCAAGTAATCTTGAAGAAGCTCCACCCAGCGAGTCTATCAAGCTAATGGGAACTGGTGAAATCATGCCTGCTGAAGCACAGCCTGAAGAAGAACTTATCATTTCTGCACCCAACCTATCTGAAGACAATGCTCAGCCTGAAGACAATCCTCCCAATGATGACAATGATCAGCAAGAACAAATTCTTCGCCCAGCTCATCCTCGTGTTGCAAGTGAAGTGCAAATTGAGAAGATAATTGATAGCATCAATGCACCTGGTCCACTTACTCGTTCAAGAGCAACGCAGTTAGCAAATTTCTGTGGGCACTTTTCTTTTGTGTCAATATCAGAACCCAAGAAAGTTGCTGAAGCCTTTATGGAACCTGAATGGATTCAAGCAATGCAAGAAGAGCTTCAACAGTTCAAGCTGAACAATGTTTGGGAACTTGTCAAGCGTCCTGACCTTCGCAAGCATAACATCATTGGAACAAAATGGATATATCGAAACAAGCAAGATGAGCATGGCCAAGTCATCAGAAACAAAGCACGTCTCGTTGCACAAGGATATACTCAAGTTGAGGGGATTGACTTCGATGAAACATTTGCTCCTGTGGCTAGACTTGAAGCTATTCGCATATTGCTAGCCTATGCTAACCACAACAATATCTTGCTATATCAAATGGATGTGAAGAGTGCATTTCTCAACGGCAAGATTGAAGAAGAAGTATACGTTGCACAACCACCTGGCTTTGAAGATCCAAAACATCCTGGTATGGTATACAAACTAAACAAAGCACTGTATGGCCTCAAACAAGCTCCTCGCGCTTGGTATGATACGATCAAAGACTTCCTGAAGAGCAAAGGCTTCAAACCTGGATCCCTTGATCCTACACTCTTCACGAAGACATATGATGGTGAACTGTTTGTGTGCCAAATCTATGTGGATGACATTATCTTCGGCTGCACCAACCAAAAGTACAGTGATGAGTTTGGGTACATGATGCAAGAGCAATATCAAATGTCCATGATGGGCGAGCTGAAGTTCTTCCTTGGTCTTCAAATTCGTCAGCAAAGGAATGGCATCTTCATATCTCAAGAGAAATACCTCAAAGACTGCCTGAAGAAGTTTGGAATGCAAGATTGCAAAGGTTACACGACGCCAATGCCAGCCAAACATCATCTGGGTCCCGACGAAAATGGTAAAGAGTTCGATCAACAGGTATACCGCTCCATGATTGGTTCTTTACTTTACCTATGTGCATCTAGGCCAGATATTATGCTTAGTGTTTGCATGTGTGCTCGATTCCAGGCGGCACCAAAGGAATCGCATCACCTAGCTGTGAAGCGAATTCTTCGATATTTGGCTCACACCCCAACACTAGGATTATGGTATCCAAAGGGCTCAGAGTTTGATCTGGTTGGATTTTCTGATGCTGATTATGCTGGTGACAAGGTGGATCGCAAGTCTACATCAGGCACATGTCACTTTCTGGGACAATCACTTGTCTGTTGGTCTTCAAAGAAGCAGAACTATGTGTCACTCTCAACTGCTGAATCTGAATACATTGCTGCTGGATCTTGCTGTGCTCAGCTTCTATGGATGAAGCAAACTCTCAAGGACTATGACATCAATCTGAAACAAATGCCTCTTTTCTGTGACAACGAAAGCGCCATCAAGATTGCCAATAATCCAGTCCAGCACTCGAAGACAAAGCACATTGAAATTCGTCATCACTTTCTCAGAGATCATGTCATGAAGAAAGATATTGATATCATTCACGTCAACACTGAAGAGCAATTGGCAGATATCTTCACAAAGCCCTTGGACGAGAAAAGGTTTTGCAAGTTACGGTGTGAGCTAAACATCTTGGAATCCTCAAATGTCCTGTGATCAGGCACACATCCTAACACTTATGCATGTAAATGACTTATATGTGCAACACACGAAGTAAAGTATATCTTCAACCAATGAAGACTTACATTCTGAGTGTGAATACATTAACGTGGAATTTGACTTCGGAGCACCACGATAATTGTGCACCGTGTTTGGGTCTAATACTTCCTATACGGTGGGTAACGCCACCACCAAACTTTTCTGTTTGAAGTGTTTCACTCATGGCGTTGCATTTGATATGTCTTCACATTTGGTTTGACTTCAGTTTAAATTTATCTTCATGATTATCTTCACTACGTTGATTCGACTGCTGTTTGATGTATATACTAGTGTTCTGTCCTCTACAACATTCACTTATAGCTATGTTTTTCTTGTTGAATCTTTTGAACTAAGTGAATGTGATCGGACCCTAATCTGTCTATGCTTCCTATCTCAAACTCTATTTGTCCAAATCATATGCATTCTATTGAAACTGTCGAATGTTTTCTCTGCGTCCTTGTCAGCAGAAGATACAGAGACAAACTTTAAGTCTGTTTTAAATGATTCATCCTTATTGCCTGAAATCCGGAGAAGCCGGAACGTCTATCCGACAAACCTAGCGGGCGTGGTAACGTGGGACTACTCTAAGTATGTTGCATGTTTGCCACGTGCCCATCAGATGTGAACCGCCAGGGGCACCTGCGTAATTGCGCTGTGCCGCCCACTTCCTTATAAATACGTGTCCCCTGCGGTAAAAGAAACTTCTTCCACCTCTCCACCTCGTCAAAACCCTAGCGCCACTGCTAGCTCTCGACGACGCCAGCGACGAAGCGCTTAGCTGCCGCGACTTCTCCGACGCCGTCCTCACGCCGGCCGCGGACATCGTCCTCTCCGCCGCCGCCGTAGGTGTCCTCCGTCGCCAAGTTAGGGCACGGTGGATTGAACTGCTCGGTCTCCTACTCTTTCCATCTAGCAGTTCTTCGTGTGGTAAATAAAACTCTCTTTTTACCACCTTTTTGATCCTCATAGATTTATTCTGTCTACCAAAATAGGTTTCTGCCTATACAAGTTAGATCCATTCTGTCTGCATCTCATACTGCCTAGCATATTCACTTAAGCTTCATAACAAGTTAGATTCCTCACTTGTACTTATTCGCGGATTCGTACAAATCTGGAACCAACTCTCAACATATAAGTGAATGTTTTCGCATCATGAGGTCAATGTCTTCAAACTGATTTATCTTCAAAACCTTCTGAGAATGCATATGACCTCTTCCCCTTCCCTCGCATCTCTAATGCTGTCACAGGTACATGTCCGTGGGAGAATCCCTTGGTTCTCATAGTCTGCATTCGTTTGCAGAATTCTTACAGCGTCATATTAACTCTCCCGAAGCCAGTTCCTGTCTGTCCAGCAAGAGGAAGCCTTTGAAGCCTTTGAACGTATTGAAACCATTCAGTTTGAAGTTTATGGCTACAGAAAAATCAGCAAGGAAGGGTGGCAGGCAGCGCCGTGGCAACACATCAAAAGATTTGCCACCAGATCTAGAAGAGCTCTACAAGACAGATCCTGAGGAGGATTACAATCAGCGCAAAACCCGAATCCAATGGATTCGAAGATATTGGGCTGAAGAATGGTTCAAATACCGCTTCGTGACCAAGGAATACGCTAAGAAGAATGCGATAAAGTGTCCTTGGGGAGATATCACTTACAGAGGTCTTCAACCCAAGAGCAAAGCTGAAGCTATTGAACAAAGGTTCTACCCGTGCATGGTCAGAGGACCACAGCCTGCCAATGCCGACTCCACTTCTCTCTTGTGGTGTCGCGATGACGACCTTTTCAAACGCAACTTTCAATTTGCTAAGGCTTCAGCAAAAGAGAACAAGAAGTCGCTGGGTTTGAACTTCAACCCTGGCCCATCTGCTCCAAGGTAGGATGGCACTCGTGAAGCTGATCAAAACGAGATTGGCCCCTTCTATGACTTTCAAGGTCTCCTCACCTACATTGTAGTCCAAGGTGCTGCTGTTGGGGACGCTTCTGAAGAGGCTGACACAGATGAAGCACCTCCTGCCCCAAAGCCCCAGAAGCAGAAAAAGGCTAAGGCATCAAAACCAACTACATCACCAAAAGCTTCGCACTTGAAGCCACTGGCAACTGCACCTCCTGAAGACAGTGTGCAGTCTGAAGATTTGTCACGCATCTCCAAGAAGACAGAGAAGAAGAGGAAACTTGTCAAGCATACTGATCAGACACTGACCCCTGCTGCTATTTTGCGTGAAGAGCACATTGATCTGTCTAGTGATGAAAATCTTGCAGATGATGCCCTTGAGCAACTGATCAAGAGCAAGGAAGAAGCAGAAATCCTCAATGATTTGCCTCTCTTTGATGTGGCAATCATTCACAACTTCATTGATGAGTGGTTTGAGTCACCAAATCTCAGCTTTGATGATCTGCAACTTCCCATTGGGCTCAGCGTCTCCTTCAATGGAGCCATTGCTTCAGAGCTAGCTCTCGCTCAACGCATCGTTGAGCTGAAGCACAAGATCGACTATGAGAGAGCTCAGTTCAAGAAGCATGTGGCTAAGCTCAGCGTGCAAGATGTCAAGAACTTCAAGATCATGATGCACGAGCTCAAGGAATCCTTCCCCAAGAAGCATGAAGAAGCCAAAGGTTCTCGAGAACGCATGAAGAACCTGGCTGACAAGTGTGTGCTAGCCTACAATGAGGCTGAGAAGCGCAAGGCTCTTGGTCGTCCTGGCATCGACCCAAGAATGGCTGCCAAGAAGAAGAAGCCTTCGACTGATCAAACTGCTCCTTCAAGGCAGGAAGAGCCGCGCATTGTTTTCCCAACTAGCATGACCGGCTCGAAGCCAAAGGTCAGATCAACCGCTTCTGAGCTAAAGAAGACGAGAACTGCTGAGGCTGAAGCCAAAAAAAGGAAATATCCTGAAGCCTCTGATGCTGCTCCCACTAAGAAGAAGCGTAGAACCAAAAAGGATAGGGCTGCTCCCTCAGATCCCTTAGTTGTTAAACCAATCTCAATGATCCCTCCTACATATGATCATCAAGAACAAAGGATGATAGTTCATGAGCCTGCTTCCACACGGGCTCATGAAGCTGAAGACATTCCAGCAGTTGACCCCAACGCTGCTGAAGACATTGGTCACCACGACAATGTTGAAGATGATGAAGTCCTTCCTCAGATCGAACAAAACCTGGTATCATCGCCTGTTCTCACGAACAGCGAACTCATCAGCATTGGTCGTCCTCTGATGCCAACTTCACAGGATGCTTCGTGGGCTGATCACCCACAACAACAAGACACCCCAAGTTCTCCCCAACAAGAAGCCACCCCGCCTGTTCGAAATGAAGATGACGACTTTGAGGCCCAGCCAACTCCATCGCCAAAGGCGTCGCCAGCGTTACACAGGCTTCGCAAAGGACCAAGGCCTGAAGTCACCACCTCGAGCGTTCCAGAAGGAGTTGTGCCTCAACAATCTATTGCACGTCAAGTGTTTCCAGATGCCACTCCCAGTGTGAATGTCTCTGAGTCTGAAGCCAAAGGTGCTGAAGACATTCCGGCTGCATCAACCGATGAAAGACAAGAAGATGAACATGTCCCTACTCCCCCCGTTGAAGAAGAAGCTGTTCCAGAAGTGAACGTGCAAGTGACCGACCCTCCAACTCATCAAGTGGAGGTTGAAAATCTTCAGGCTGCCACCACCAACACCAATGAAGCCAATGACGTTGTCATGGCTGACGCAAATGTGGAGCCTGCACCGACAAATGTGCCAGAAGCCAATGCTGCATCTGCACCTGAAGCCAATATTGACGCCTCTGCTCCTGTTCCGCCACCAAGGCCACACACTATCGAGCAAGCTTTCAACTCTGGTCAGCTCATTTCTGTCAAATGGCCTATTCTGACTCCTCCGCCTGCCGCTGCTGGTCCTCAGTTTGAGTACCATGTTGAGCACAGGCCACGGGTTCAGAAGCCATAGCCCAGGTTGCCAAGATTTCCAGGTACTGCATCAGCACCAGGATCTTTCAACATCAATGGCTTCAAGGCACACAATACCTTCTTTGACAGTGCAAAGAACCCTTACTCAAGCGCAAGGATATCTTCTGATCGGTTCTGGAGCTATCAGCAGCGAAGCTATTACTCATGCATTCTGTACAATCAAGGTCGCATTTTCCCACATATGTGTCTTGATGCTGAAGCCATCACTGGTCTGCCTTGTCTGGAAGAGGCTCTAGACTGCTTCAGAGAGTCTGGCCTGCTGCAGTTTGTCACTGATAAGGAGCACTAGAACGAAGAGTTATTGCTCCAATTCTATGCCACTCTCCATATCCGTGGCTACTATAAAGATACAAAGACATGGGTTCTTGAGTGGATGTCAGGAAATGTTCATCATGAAGCCAAAGCCATTGATGTCATTGAGCTTATAGGCCTGCCCTCAGCAGATGATTTTTATGAAACTGGCTGTCAGCTTCACAATGATGCTATGGAGAGCATCTTCCACAAGCCTGAACCCAATATGAGTCAGATGCTCAGCATGATGAAGCCATTGCCTCCAGATGCCGAATACCCGCAGGCGTTCTCTATTGAAGACCTTGAGTATCTGCCCCGCACCATTTATCATATAGTCAGGCGAACTCTTTGGCCTATCAAAGGACACTCTCCTAATGCAAAGCTGGAAGGCGCAATGAAGACTTTGGTTTTCCATATTCTTCATGGCAAACGCTTCAATGCCCAAGACTTCTTCATTCGCCAACTGGCTGCATCTGGATCTGACATCTTGGGTCTGAAGTTCTATGCTCCCTGGATCATGCGACTGATTAAGCTTCACTCTGCCTTCAACTATCAACCCTCTGCACGCAATCATATCATATTTATGCCAGATGTTGATTTGTCTGTTGAAGCCATATACCCAGAGACTGCAAAGGAGCCTCTTAGTCTTCAGAATGCTGACCATCAAAGCTTCACTCAAAATGATGAAGGAGTTCAAGCTGTCGCTCGAGTCTACCCTCTAGCTGGGATTACTCGCATGCCTCATCGTGCGCAAACAGAAGCCACTGAGAGCACAATTGCCCAAAGGCCTAAGAAGCGCTCCCGCATTCTCAATGACCGAGCGCTTCTGGTTGCACTTCATCAGAAACATGATAAGCATCATGAGTGGCTTAAGCGCCAAATGCAGAGCCTCTTGGTGGATGTCAATCGCATTCGCAATCTTGCCACCAAGAATGCCTTTGTCGCGCATGAAACGTGTCGGCGATCATGGAAGAGTTTGACACTGCTCAGTGCTGAAGCGGATCTTCAAGATGATGGCTTCACAGAAAAATTCAAGTTTGACTCCACTCCTCCACGGAATGCTATCCTACGTCGCACTCCATCTCTTGAAGACTCTGAATATTCCTCTTCTGCTGCAACTGTAAATGCCAAAGTGATCGATGAAGAAGACGATGCTACTTCACCGACCCCTTCTGCAAGAATCGACACTGCACCAAGCTCGTCTGCACCGCCAAATGACAACACCAACCCTGCTGCTTCAACTACCCCTCATGAGAACGAGTAGATGCTCTATGTCTTCAAACCTTTTTGGTCATTACTGACAAAAGGGGGAGAAGCATATGAGTTTGACAGTCTTCAAGCGGGTTCATATGGGCGGTTGCTTTATATTTTGCCTAGTGTTTACAACTCTCGCATTTTTTATACATTTGGTTCCTTGAGTTGTAACACTTAAACTTGATGGTCGTCTGCTACTTATTTGATATTCTGTGATGCGATGATAACTTCCGCATGTGCGATGATAACTTCCGCACTTAGGTCATTCTGCAGACGTCCATTTTTCATTATGCATGTCATAATCTTCATTATATCTTATCATGCATGATGAATTGTCGTCATAAGTTGAAGAGGATCTCCACAAGTACAACCTGCCATGTGCATTTGCATTCCAAAAGCAAATTACTTATATGCACATCTTCAGGGGGAGCCTTTGAAACTTATGAAGACAATCCTCTACCCTTTACAATTTCACATACTTTATCCCCGTTGAAAACTTCAACCAGTTTGTCATCAATCACCAAAAGGGGGGGAGATTGTAAGTGCATCTAGTGCCACCCCTAGTTGGTTTTGGAGTATTGACGGCAAATTTGGTTGAGGGACTAATGTGTTTGTGAGTATTGCAGGATAACACAGGTAGTGTCCCTCATTGATTCGGTTTACCTACCGGAGATGACCCCTAAAAATGTGTGAAGACATTGAAGACAATGGTGGTATATGAAGATATTTATATTGAAGACTATGACATGAGAAGACATCCAGTGAAGACTATGGAGCGCGAAGACTTAGTTGTTTCATTGTTTCCTTTTCTTCTTTGTTGAGTTATAGGAACCACCGTACTGTTAAGTGGGGTCGAAGTGAATACAGTCAGAGTGACTGAAGTGATGCTCAACCCAAATCCTATGTCTTCGAGCGAAGACAATGAGAGCAAATCTTATCCAGAGCTGGATAAGTCAGCTTTGCTTGTAGCCCAAGTAAAGTTGCCGTGTGTGTTTGAAATCTGACCGTTGGAACACGTGTCAGTTCCTTAGTGACCCAGGGTCATTTAGGACATATCAGGTCGGGTTGCCTAGTGGCTATAAATAGCCCACCCCCTACACCATAAATTGGTGGCTGCTCAGAGTTAGTGCACGGCTTTTGTCGTTTGAGAGCAACCCACCTCGAAGCCTTTAAGAGAGAAATCCTTGCGAGGAAAAAGCCCAAACACCCAGAGCCAAAGAGTGTTAGGCATCACTGAAGTCTTTCTGTCTGTGTGACCTGAAGACTTATTACACTTGAGGACTGTGAATCCTCCAGCCGGTTAGGCGTCGCGTTCTGAGCATCCAAGAGCCATTGTGGATCGCCGGTGAACGAAGTCTGTGAAGGTTTGGAAGTCTACCTTGAAGAGTTACCAGAGTGATTGGGTGAGGACTGTGTGTCCTTAGCTCAAGGGGAATAAGGTGAAGACGCGGTCTTCTGAGTTGAATCTCAGCCTCCCTAACCAGATGTACAGTTGTCACAACAACTGGAACTAGTCAAACAAATCCTATGTCTTCAACGAGTGACTGGTTCTATCCTCTCTTCCCTTTACTTACATTTTGTCTTCGTGAAGTCATTGCCTGCTTGTCATACCTATTTGACTTCATTGCTTGACTACTATTGTTGTTTGGCTTCATACCATCTTCCATCCTGATCCTTACTACCTAGTTGCCATTAGTCATTGTACACTCACATTATTGCATACTTGACTATGGCTTGCCTTGTGTAGTTTATCTTCCGCTGCATATCAATAGGTTCATTTCTACTGTTTGTCTTCGAAACTTTCATGTTTTGAAGACTTTCATAAAAATCGCCTATTCACCCCCCCTCTAGTCGATAACAAGCACTTTCACTCACTCGGTCTCCTCCTCACCCCCCGCGCCGCCGGTCATCCCCCATCGCCCCTGCCCCGATCTGCGCCGCTGTCGCCTCATCCTCCTCGCCGGACTCGGTACCGGCCTCCTCCTCCGTCCTTCCTCCACTCGCCGCTGGCCGGCCCCTCCTCGCCCCGCCTTCCTCCTCGATCCGTCCTCCCTCCACTCGCCGCCGGCCGGCCCCTCCTCACTCCGTCTTCCTCCTCCGTCCTACTATCTTCTCCCTCCTCGAGTCGCCCCTCCTTGTCCCTCCTCCCTGATACATTTTGATTTAGTAGGCTTTCATACGTAACATTTTGATTTAGTTGATATGATTCAGTTGATTTAGTAGGCTAGTTGATTTACTTGATTTAGAACATTTTGATTTAGTTTATTTAGTAGGCTAGTTGATTTAGTCGATTTAGTAGGCTAGTTGATTTAGAACATTTTGATTTAGTTGATTTAGTATGCTAGTGGATTTAGTATGCTAGTGGATTTAGTATGCTAGTTGATTTAGTTGATTTAGTATGCTCGATTTAGTTTTTTTGTAATAAGTTATTTTTTGGCAAAATGTAGGTGCCAATTTAGTTAAATTTGCCACTTGTTTGTTTAAACAATTATCTTAGGCAATAGGGGCCAAATTAGGATTATAATTGTCCATAAAATTGTTTCTCGCGGAAGAACCAAAAATATCACATGCTACTGTTTTTCTTTCCTGTGAAGTGAATCGTTAATCCTTTGCTCATATTGCTTTAGGAAAATGGCGCCACCACCAGCACCACTATGTCGACTGTGCAAGTCAAGGTGCGCCAGCAGCCTTGCAACTGGCAAGCTGTTTGGCATCTACTTCCATCCGAGTTTTCGTCATGCGGCGGTGAGAAATTAGATGAAATGTAACAACTATTTTATTTTTAGTGTTGGCATTACTGCATTGTGTCATTTTGCTTTTCTTACACAGATCGTCCCATGCAATGTGAGGTTGAAATTCAACAAGCTGACAGGAGACACTGTGACATTTGAGGCTCCTGGGGGGCCGTTCACTATGGAGGTCGAGAAAGGACGCAATATGTCGCAGATTGGAGGAGATGGATGGGCTCGTTTCCTCGCTCGCATGCGTCTTACTGGTGGCGAGTTGATCAGATTCTCCTTCAGAGCCGAAAGACCCAAGCTGGTTGTCATTTATATCAACCTGGTGGAAGATGATGAAGATGACGAAGATGATGAAGATAATGAGGACCCACTCAATGAAGATGATGAGAACCCACTTCATGAATCCATCATAGCTCAAAGAATGAGGCTGAGCGAGGAGGAGGTGTGTAACCTATGAGACATAATTCCGCCACGTGATGACTTTGTCGGGGTGCCATTCGTGACCCGCCTGACAAGTACCATGGTCGATCGGCATGAAATGGTATGTTATACGTACTGCATGTAGTAATTGATGATATATATATATATATATGCTTTATTGTTATACTTACAAATGCAAATTATCCGATTATATGCTTAGTGAATCCGATGATATGCTTAGTGTAGAGTCCAATGATATGCTTTGTGGAATCTAGTCGATGATGTACTTTAGTGTAGAGTCTGATCACATGCTTATTAGTGTAGAATCCAAGGAACTATTAATAGTGTAGATAATCCATATATATTTATTAGTAGAATTCATGATTAATTAGTACAAATGCGTAGTACTGTGTCTTCTGATAGTGTAGAAATCTAGACTTAATAGAAATATATTTGCAAGAGTATGTGTGAGGCTATTTATTAATTGATATGTTTTTATTATTCAGAGATTGCCAAAGAACCTATCTGTGAGTTGTGGTATCGAGCCTGATGAAGAAGGCTCCGTTGGACTACGCCTTACCGCAAGGGGCTCCGTCACCACCTATACTTACCATATGGACACAGATGGTCGCACACACTTGAACTCGGTTGGGTGGAAGAGATTCCTCGTTGGCAAGAATCTTCGTGTTGGACAGGTCATCCTAATTACTATCAGGAACACCCACCGCCCAGGCTTGAGGATGATGATCGTCGTCGATATCATCTAGAACTACATATGTGTGTGTGGCTATATCATCTAGAACTACATATGATGATCGTCGTCGACACCATGTAGAACTACATATGATGATCGTCGTCGATATCATCTAGAACTAAATATGATGATTGTCGTCGATGTCACCTTGTACTGCTTGAGGATGCATGTTGAGTATATATGAAATTGTTATCTAGTACTCCCTCGGTTCCAAATTACTCGTCGTGGTTTGAGTTCAAATTTGAACTAAAACCACGATGAGTAATTTCGAACCGAGGGAGTACTACCTAGTACCTATAATGCTTTATGAAATTGATATCTAGTAGTACCTAGTATCTGGAAATTGCAGTTTATCGAAGCTGGAATGGGGAAATGGTGAAAGATATAACAGTAGCACGGGACCAGGAAATCACTACAGCTAACTAATAGCAGCACGTTCTTGAAAAGCGATGCTGCTATAGTCAATAGTAGTAGCGCGGGTACAGGCAGCGCTACTACTAAGAGTTAGCCGTAGCGCCTTATTTGTAGCGCGGGCACCCGCGCTGCTGATAGGCCTAAAACCCGCGCTGCTGCTAGCCTTTTCCCTAGTAGTGTATACACATTTTTTCACATTTTTAAAGGCTTCATTAACATTTTTCGAATACAAGATTAACATTTCCTAGTACATGGTTGATACGTCTTCAAGTATCTACTTTTCCAAACATTTTTTTCTTGTTTTGGACGCTAATTTGCATGTTTTGTATAAACTAACCCGGACCAATGCTATTTTAAGATAACTACCTTGGTGTTGTCTTTTGTGCAGAAACAAAAAGTTCTTTATATCAGAAGAAGTTTTATGGAGAATTGGTTTGGAATAAATAAAAATTATTGGCGCAAAGAGTTACCGGAGGGGCCACCAGAGAGCCACAAGCTCAAGCGGTGCACCATCTGAGCTTGTGGTCCCACATGCCTCTCTTTGCCCTAACTCTAGGTCCATAAGTACCGTCTTCCCGAGAAAAAAACCAGAGAGAAAAAATTATCGCTTTTTACGATATGGAGCCTCTGCCACCTCCTTTTCTTCATCAGGAGGGCTGGTCTGAAGTCCGTCCGGAGTTCTAGAGAGGGGGGTTCATCGCCGTCATCATCAGCAACCCTTCTTCATCGACAACCGTGTGATGCTCACTAGCAGGAGTGAGTAATTTCATCATAGGCATACTAGAGGTAGATGGAGATGGATGCGATTTGTCATGTAATCGAGTCGATTTGGTAGGGCTTGATCCCTAGTATCCATGATGTTCTGATGTTGGTGTTGGTATGGCTTTGTTATGCTTTTTTTTGCGGGTAATAGAAACTTTATTACTTAATCATTAGAGCATTACAATCTTCTGCAACCATTGTCAAGACCTCTGGTGGTCCACCTCCAACCCAGGTCATAGTTCTACTAGAATACCTAGCAAAGTTCGCCAAACACGCACTAGCTCTACTTTGATAAAAATTACCAAACGAGAAAAGAGAGTTACAGCTAACAGCTAGCTGCTTAACTTCAGACACTAAATGAGCATAGATAGATCTATCAGCTTTGTTGCTACGGATCATCTTCAGTACTTCCTTGGATCCCAACTCGATCACCATAGGTGCTTTACTCCGTTGGACAGCCGCTGCCAAACCCTCCTTGCATGCATATAACTCAGCTTCTATAACATTTCTGCAAGAATATAGCTTCCTACACAAGGAAATCATGATGGCACCATCTTCCTTCCTTAGGATCGCTCCCACTCCCGCTTCTCCGTCTACGCCTACTGATCCTGCGCAGTTTAGCTTAACCCATCCCAACGGTGGTGCCAACCACCTGGGGGATGTATAGCCTCTGCAGCATGTGATGTGCCTGCTTCCGGCGCATATGTGATCACCATCTTCCCTTTCCTTGGGTCACAGTTCTAATTCATCTTCACACCCAATATTGAGTCAAGATAGCTTTGGAGAAAGCGAACCGAGACATCCAGCGGCGGAGCCAGTTTGTTATGAACCAACTCGTTGCGAACATGCCAGATCCTCCAAAAGGTCATCAGCATCATACTCCGCGACATATGACAAAGGGCTCTAATGCTTGCAGCAGCCATTATGTCCTTGTGTTGTGAACTGATCGCAGCTCGGGTAAATGCCATAACTCTGCCATTTTAGTATACAACTGTTGTCCTCCAGGGCATACAAAGAAGGGATGGAAATTGTCCTCCGGTTCTCTTGCACAAATAGGACAGATCGCGGATGTCTCCAGCCATATTCTGTTCTTCCTCTGCCAAGTGGGTAGTGAGTTAGTGGAGAGTCTCCACGCAAAGTTCCACATGGTGGGGGGTATATCACAGGCCCAGATACGCTTCCAGCACGCACACTCGCCCGATGGATTAGTGCTCGAAGCTACTGTTGTGTCACGGTTTGCTTCTTCAAAGGCTAGCTCGTATGCGCTCTTCACTGAAAACTGTCCCAACCTTCCAGGCCCCACGCCAACCAATCATCTACCCTTAAGTTCGTTCGGATCTTCATGATTTCAGTCACATCCGCCATCGCAAAGTGTTTCCTGAGCAATGCATAATTCCATGTTCCGTCATCATTGAGGAGACCTGAGGCATATCTGATGCGGCATCTTCCCTGGATAGAGACAGGCTTGTAAGAATATGGTCTCTGTATCCAATTATCTCTCCAAATTCGGATACTCCTCCAATTGCCAACCCTCCAAATGAGCCCCTTCTTTAATAATTCAACACCATAGCTTATTGCTTGCCAAGACGACGAAGCATTCCCTGTGAACACTGTATCCTCCAATCTCCCATTAGGGAAGTACCTCGCTTTAAGAACTTGGGCACACAAACTCTCTGGCTTGGAAATCAGTCTCCACGCTTGTCGTGCCAACAAAGCTTGATTAAACAATCTAAAGTCCCAGAAACCTGCACCTCCTTTGTTCTTTGGTTGCATGAGCTTGTCCCAACTCCTCCAATGAACTTTCCGTTTCCCATTCGCAACCCCCCAATAGAAGTTCCTTACCATTCTGGTAAGATCATCACAAACAAAAAAGGCAATTTAAAAACGCCCATAATATAGGTTGGAAGCGCTAGGGCTACCGATTTTATCAAGACTTCCCTCCCCGGCTGAGCTAGAAGTCCATCTCTCCATTGCACTAATCTTTTTGTCATGCTCATCTGTAGGTTCTGAAACCGGCCTTTGGACATACTTCCCTCGGGTGTAGGGAGACCCATGTATTTCTCCTCAAAAGCCGAGCTAGTAACACCTAGCGTAGACTGAACCTGCTCCTTAACTTCCACCGGGCAAGAGTCACCGAAGAAAATTGAGCATTTGTCATAGTTCAAACGTTGACCTGTAGCAGTCCCATAAAGCTCCAAAGCGGTCTTAATCCTACCAGCTTGTTCATGTGAGGCCTCAAATAACAAGAGGGTATCGTCTGCGAACAATAAGTGAGAAATGCCAGGTGCCCTTCTGCAGTCCTTAACCGGAGTAATCTCCCCAGTCGTCACACCATGTTTCAAAATAGCTGACAGACCATCCGCAACAAATAAGAATAGGAATGGTGAAAGAGGGTCGCCTTGCCGAAACCCGCGTGTCGGTGCAAATGAATCCAAAGGGGTCTGAAAGTGCAACTATCCCTGGGTGGTTTTGGTAATTCCTAACAACATATAGCTCATTGAGCTAACATTATTCCAAGATTAATATTTCAGGAAAAGCTCAATGAATGACATGGCATGGATGACGAAAGTGGATCCCTCAAAATTCTAAGGACAAAAAGTTTGGCTCAAGCTTGAAGCTCAAGACTCTACATTTTATATTTTAGTGATCCAAGATCACATTGAGTCTATAGGAAAAGCCAATACTGTCAAGAGGGGATGAGGTGTTACTTAATGAGTTTCTTGCTCTTGAGTGCTTAGTGATATGCTCCAAAATCCTCAACTACCTTCCCACATCCACATATGACCTAAACCAAAAGTCAAACTCGGCCCCACCGATTCTTTCTATCCGGCGCCACCGAGTTTCAAATGTCATAGCCACTGCCACAAACCCTAGGCAAATCGGTCTCATCGATAGGGATCTCGGTCTCACCGAGATGGGATTGTAATCTCTCTGTTTCCCTTCGTAACGTTTCGGTACAACCGAGATGAGCGATCGGTCCCACCGAGATTGCAATGTAAACTCTCTGTTTCCCTTTTGTAACATTTAGGTCTCACCGAGATGAGCGAATCGGTCCCACCAAGTTTACCTGACCAACTCTCTGGTTAGCTTACTACCAAAATCGGTCCCACCGAGTTTGTGTAATCGGTCACACCGAGATTACGTTATGCCCTAACCCTAACCATATCGGTCCTACCGAGTTGCATCTCAGTCCCACCAAAAATCCTAACGGTCACTAGGTTTGCTAAATCGGTCCGACCGAGTTTAACCATTCGGTCCCACCGAGTTTGGCAAATTGTGTGTAACGGTTAGATTTTGTGTGGAGGCTATATATACCCCTCCACCCACTCTTCATTCATGGAGAGAGCCATCAGAACATACCTACACTTCCATACACATTTTCTGAGAGAGAACCACCTACACTTGTGTTGAGGTCAAGATATTCCATTCCTACCATATGAATCTTGATCTCTAGCCTTCCCAAGTTGCTTTCCACTCAAATCTTCTTTCCACCAAATCCAAATCCCGTGAGAGAGAGTTGAGTGTTGGGGAGACTATCATTTGAAGCACAAGAGCAAGGAGTTCATCATCAACACACCATTTGTTACTTCTTGGAGAGTGGTGTCTCCTAGATTGGCTAGGTGTCACTTGGGAGCCTCCGACAAGATTGTGGAGTTGAACCAAGGAGTTTGTAAGGGGCAAGGAGATCGCCTACTTCGTGAAGATCTACCGCTAGTGAGGCAAGTCCTTCGTGAGCGGCGGCCATGATGGAATAGACAAGGTTGCTTCTTCGTGGACCCTTCGTGGGTGGAGCCCTCCGTGGACTCGCAACCGTTACCCTCCGTGGGTTGAAGTCTCCATCAACGTGGATGTACGATAGCACCACCTATCGGAACCACGACAAAAACATCCGTGTCTCTTTGAATCCTCCAAACCCTTCCCTTTACATTCTTGCAAGTTGCATGCTTTACTTTCCGCTGCTCATATACTCTTTTGCATGCTTGCTTGAATTGCGTGGAGATTGCTTGACATGTGCTAAGATAGCTAAAATCTGCCAAGAACTAAAATTGGGAAAAGGCTAGATTATTATTTGGTCAAGTAGTCTAATCACCCCCCCCCTCTAGACATACTTTCGATCCTACAGGGTCCCATTGAGTTTGACAGAATATCTCACTGATGTGATACACGACATAATCCAATCCACCCATTGTTGAGAGAACCCAAGCTTTTGCATCACCTGCTTCAAGAAGGCCCAATCCACCCTGTCATAAGCTTTCGAAAGGTCTAGCTTATATGCACAAAAACTCTTTGTGGGATCTTTCTCCTGTTTAATGTAGTGGAGGCACTCAAAGGCAGTTAGTGCGTTGTCTGTTATTAATCACCCCGGTACAAACGCTATGCTTAATACTTGTCACTAGGTCGCGGTTGCCATGATTTCATATTTGAACCTATTATATTTTCATGAATATATTTGAGTCCATGATCCTATATGCAAGTTATATGCACATGTTATTGTTCTGATTGGTAAAAATCCCAAGGTGACAATATTGGGATACTCTTTGGGATTGTCTTTGGGGATCTCTGTATTGACTATTTATTAATGCTTTGTTCCGATTCTCTATTGAAAGGAGCGCCTTAATTACCTTTAGTTTTCATTAGGACACCGCTGCCACAAGAGGGTAGGACAAAAGATGTCATGCAAGTTATTACCGCAAGCATGTATGATTATATGCAAAACACATGCCTACATATGATTGATGAATTGTTGCTATTATGTATCGCTCTAGGTTTTGATAGTTACATTATGAATGTCATACAAATATCCATCGCTACTCCATGCCTACGCTTTTCATAATATTGTCTTTGCTCGAATCACAATTACTGCAATGTACTAATTGCTACATAACTGTTGTTACTATTACTGTTAGTATCACTATTGCTATTATCACTGCTATCAAATTATTTATCTACTAATAAATTGTTGCAAGGAAGTGACTTCGGAGATGTGGTTGAATTGACAACTCCACTGCTAAAGATTATAACTATTCTTTGGCTTTCCTTGTGTTGAATTAATAAATTTGGGTGAAATACTACCCATGAAGACTGTTGTGGTCAACTACACTTGTGGGTCAACAATGGTCAACATATTTCCATCCACATTTAACATTTTTCAAATGCTAGATTAATATTTTTTAAATGCAATATTAACATCATTTGAACACATGGTCAACATTTTTTCTAAATATATTTAATATTTTTCAAATGCTTGATTAACAATTTTTAAATACGTGTTCAATTTTTTTTGAAATGCTGGATTAGCATTTTTATATACAAGGTAAAATGTTCTCATCATTTTTTAATACATGGTCAACATTATTTTCTATACACATTTAATAGTTTTAAAATGTTTGATTAACAATTTTGAAATACATGTTAAACTTTTTTAAAATGTTTGATTAACAATTTTGAAATACATGTTAGTTTTTTAAAAAGTCAGATTAATATTTTTATATACATGATTAAAAAATCATCATTTTTTGAATGAAGGTCAATATATTTTCTGTACACATTTAACATTTTTTCAAATGCTCGATTAACATTTTTCTAAATACGTGATCAAATTGTTCCATACACGTTTTTTGTTGTATACATTTTTCGTATACATGATAAACATTTTCCATGTACACATTTAACTTTTTTCAAGTGCTTGGTCAAGATTTTTCAAATGTTAGATTAACATTTTCGCAAATGCTAGATTGACATTTTTTAAATGTAATATTAACATTGTTTAACACATGGTCACCATTTTTTCTAAATACATTTAATGTTATTCAAATGCTTGATTAACATTTTTGAAATACTTGTTCAACAGTTTTTTAAATGCTTGACTAACATTTTTATATAAATGATCAAATGTTTTCATCATTTTTTAATACATGATCAACATTATTTTCTATACACAATTAATAGTTTTAAACTGTTTGATTAACTATTTTGAAATACCTATTTTTTAAAATGTTTGATTAATAGTTTTAGATGCATGATAAGAAAATCATCAGTTTTTTAGTGCATGGTCAATATTTGTTCTATACACATATAGCATTTTGCCAAATGGTTGGTTAACATTTTTGACAAACACTTGGTCAATTTTTTTTTCAAATGATTCATTAACATTTTTCTAAATACATGATCAAATTGTTCCATTCACGTTTTTTGTTGTATATATTTTTCATATACATGATAAACCTTTTCTATGCACACATTTAACATTTTTAAATGCTTGGTCACCGTTTTTCAAATATTTTATGTAGAGTGATTTTTGTAATATATTTATTTAGAATATTTTGAAGCATACACAAAAGTAGGAAAAAGAAACAAAAAAAATAGAAATTCATGAAAAGAAAACAAAATAAAAATCGAGCCTGGGCAGGCCAAACTCGCACCATTTTCAGCGAGAGTTCCTTCCGTCTCGTTGGGCACTGATATGACTCGTGTGGCATTTCCTAAACGGCGCCTTAAGCGCCCCGGGGCGCACACCCCCCTCTCCCCGCTGGGCCGACGCAACTACAGTTTTTTTCTTGCGTTTTTAATCCAAAAAATCAACTTCTCTGAAAACTGTATTGAACCCTCGACCCGAGTTAGCGAGGATCGCTGCTATAACCACTCGCACACCTTTTTTTAGGATCAACGTATCTTTATTTAAACGTAGTCAAGAATCTCATCTGAGATAATCTGGAGTATAGACTCCGGTGGTACATTCCACCACACATTAGAATACTCATCTCCCAAACCAACTTTAGAAAGCTTATGAGCAACGCCATTCGCTTCTCTCCTTGCAAGATACTCTGACCTGCATAAACTGGGTTAGCATGCGCTTAATCTCCTGGATGCTCGGACCCAAGGGCGAGAGATCTTGGTCATTCTTGTTGATCGCTGCCACCACCCCGAGGTTGTCCAGCTCCACATGTAGCCGTTGCACATTTGCTTCGGTTGCTAGCTGGATCGCTCGCCGGCAAGCCACCACCTCCGCCTGCTCCGCGCACGTCGCATGGTCGATGAAGAGGCAAGCCGCACCCATAAAACCTCCCTCATGGTTTCTCAAGACCACCCCCGCTCCACCCTGATCTCGACTTTTGGAAAACGCCCCATCAGCATTTACCTTTACCCATCCCTCATCCGGCGCTTCCCACCTCGCACGCACTATAGGGTGGCGCTCAGTAGTTTGTTTCTCATGAACTTGTTGCCATTCTTCAACTAGCCTCATCACCCGCTTCATTATTTCATGTGGTTCCTCAATCCGTTTGCCATCCCGGGCCTCATTACGAGCTAGCCAAAGCGCGTATACTGCCTGTATCATAACAGCTCGCTCCTCCTCTCCTGCATGCTCGAACCACTCAAGAAGCCATCTTGCAACTGCCCTCTGGGAATCAAGCTGACACGGTGGGATCGCCACCGCAATTCCCTTTTTCGATTGCTGTTTTTTTTTCCAAAAAACAGCTGAGCGAGGACATCCCCAGAATCTATGATAAATTGTCTCATCCCTTCCACATGCCGTGCAAAAAACTCCCGCTTTGATTTTACGTCGTTGTAGTTCATGCCCAACAGGCAAACCATTGCGGAGCAAACGCCACATGTGAATCTTTGCCTTTCCCGGAGCCGACGTGTCCCACACAGCCATCCAGCTCTTGTGTTGATTTACTGTTGAGGAGGATCCCTGTCCGCCTGATCTAGCCCGATTCTGAGAGATTCACAGGTGATACGCCGAACGTACTGTAAAATGTCCATCCTTGGTAAAGTTCCACGCTAGATAATTCTCCACATTCTCTCCGCCAATATTGATCTGCTTTATATCCGCTGCATCTTGAGGTGAGAACATGGAGTCCAGCAGCTGTTCATTCCATCTCAAGCCCGGCTGATCAAACAGGTGACAAACCTTTGAAACTCCCGCAACATACTCAGCACCCAGTGGTGTTAAGCTGCCATTCCGCGGTATCCACTGGTCATGGTGGATATTTATCCTGGAGCCGTCTCCCACCCGCCAAACCAGGCCCGCTCGAAGCAAATCCCGACCATGAAGAATGCTCCTAAAAGTGTAGGAGCCACCATCAGGACAAGTTGCACTCATAATCCCTTCCTCGCTGAAATATCTTGCCTTCAAGACCCTTGCACAAAGCGATGAGGGAGCTCTAAGGATCCGCCAAGCTTGCTTCGCAAGTAGAGCTTGGTTAAAAGCCTCGGCATCTCTGAACCCCATGCCACCCTCTTTCTTTGCTGCACACATTTTGTCCCAAGAGATCCAATGTACTTTACGCTCACCATTAACTGCCCCCCACCAGAATTTTGAAGAGATAGAAGTCAGGTTCCAGCACATCTTCTTTGAGAGGAGAAAACAACTCATGGTAAACGCTGGAGTAGATTGAAGCCCCGATTTGACAAGTACTTCTCTTGCTTTCTTAGACAATCGATAACCCACAAGTATAGGGGATCGCAACAGTTTTCGAGGGTAGAGTATTCAACCCAAATTTGTTGATTCGACACAAGGGGAGCCAAAGAATATTCTCAAGTATTAGCAGCTAAGTTGTCAATTCAACCACACCTGAAACTTAATATCTGCAGCAAAGTGTTTAGTAGCAAAGTAATATGATAGTGGTGGTAACGGTAACAAAAGTAAAGACAGCAAAAGTAATGTTTTTGGTATTTTTTGTAGTGATTGTAACAGTAGCAACGGAAAAGTAAATAAGCGTAAACCAGTATATGGAAAACTCGTAGGCACCTGATCAATGATGGATAATTATGCCGGATGTGGTTCATCATGTAATAGTCATAACATAGGGTGACACAGAACTAGCTCCAGTTCATCAATATAATGTAGGCATGTATTCCGTAAATAGTCATACGTGCTTACGGAAAAGAACTTGCATGACATCTTTTGTTTGGAAACTAAGGGATATTAAGGCCTCCTTTTAATAGAGAACCGGAAAAAAGCATTAACACATAGTGAATACATGAACTCCTCAAACTATGGTCATCACCGGGAGTGGTCCCGATTATTGTGACTTCGGGGTTGCCGGGTCATAACACATAGTAGGTGACTATAGACTTGCAAGATAGGATCTAGAACTCACATATATTCATGAAAACATAATAGGTTCAGATCTGAAATCATGGCACTCGGGCCCTAGTGACAAGCATTAAGCATAGCAAAGTCATAGCAACATCAATCTCAGAACATAGTGGATACTAGGGATCAAACCCTAACAAAACTAACTCGATTACATGATAAATCTCATCCAACCCATCACCGTCCAGCAAGCCTACGATGCAATTACTCACGCACGGCGGTGAGCATCATGAAATTGGTGATGGAGGATGGTTGATGATGACGACGGCGACGAATCTCCCTCTCCGGAGCCTCGAACGGACTCCAGATCAGCCCTCCCGAGAGAGATTAGGGTTTGGCGGCGGCTCCGTATCGTAAAACGCGATGAAAATTTCTCTCTGATTTTTTTCTCCCCGACAGCCAATATATAGAGTTGGAGTTGGCGTCGGAGGGCATCCAGGGGGCCCACGAGGTAGGGGGGCGCGCCCAGGGGGAGGGGCGTGCCCCCACCCTCGTGGACAGGGTGTGGGCCCCCTGGTCTTCATCTTTGGCGAGGATTTTTATTATTTATTCTAAGATATTCCATGGAGTTTCAGGTCATTCCGAGAACTTTTGTTTTCTGCACATAAAACAACACCATGGCAATTCTGCTGAAAACAGCGTCAGTCCGGGTTAGTTCCATTCAAATTATACAAGTTAGAGTCCAAAACAAGGGCAAAAGTGTTTGGAAAAGTAGATATGACGGAGACGTATCAACTCCCCCAAGCTTAAACCCTTGCTTGTCCTCAAGCAATTCAGTTGACAAACTAAAAGACAAAAAGAAAAACTTTTACAAACTCTGTTTGCTCTTGCTGTTGTAAACATGAAAAGCCAACATTCAAGTTTCAACAATTATTATGAACTAACCATACTCATAATAACACGTAGGTCTCACAATTACTCATATCAATAGCATAATCAGCTAGCGAGCCATAATAATAAAACTCGGATGACAACACTTTCTCAAAATAATCATAACATGATATAACAAAATGGTATCTCGCTAGCCCTTTCTGAGACCGCAAAACATAAATGCAGAGCACCTTTAAAGATCAAGGACTGACTAAATATTGTAATTCATGGTAAAAGAGATCCAGTCAAGTCATACCCAATATAAACCATTCATAATGAATGCAAACGACAGTGTGCTCTCCAGCGGGTGCTTTTTAATAAGAAGGGTGATGACTCAACATAAAAGTAAATAGATAGGCCCTTCGCAGAGGGAATCAGGGATTTGTAGAGGTGACAGAGCTCGATTTTTGAAATAGAGATAAATAATATTTTGAGCGGCATACTTTCACTGTCAACGCAACAACTATGAGATGGCTGTATCTTCCATACTACATGCATTATAGGCAGTTCCCAAACAGAATGGTAAAGGTTTGTACCCCCCTCCTCCACAAGCATCAATCCATGGCTTGCTCGAAACAACGAGTGCCTCCAACATTCAACGGGTCCCAGGGGGAGTTTTGTTTAATTATTTTGATTTGCTTTGATCTTTTTGGATCATGGGACTGGGCATCCCGGTTACCGGCCCTTTCTCGTGAATGAGGAGCGGAGTCCACTCCTCTTGAGAATAACCCACCTAGCATGGAAGATATAGGCAGCCATTGTTGCACATGAGCTGCTCGAGCATACAAAACAGAATTTCATTTGAAGGTTTGGAGTTTGGCAGATACAAATTTACTTGGAACGGCAGGTAGATACCGCATATAGGAAGGTATAGTGGACTCATATGGAACAACTTTGGGGTTTAAGGAGTTTGGATGCACAAACAGTATTCCCGCTTAGTACAGGTGAAGGCTAGCAAAAGACTGGGAAGCGACCAACTGAGAGAGCGACAACAGTCGTAAACATGCATTAAAATTAATTCACACCGAATATAAGCATGAGTAGGATATAATCCACCATGAACATAAATATCATGAAGGCTATGTTGATTTGATTCAACTACATGCGTGAACATGTGCCAAGTCGAGTCACTCAATTCATTTAAAGGAGTATACCATCCTATCATACCACATCATAATCATCTCAATAGCATGTTGGCACGCAAGGTTAACCATTATAACTCATAGCTAATCAAGCATGGCACAAGCAACTATAATCTCTAAATGTCATTGCAAATATGTTTACTTCATAATAGCTGAATCAGGAACGATGAATCATCATATTTACAAAAACAAGAGAGGTCGAGTTCATACCATCTTTTCTCATCCCAATGAGTCCATCATATATCATCGTTATTGCCTTTCACTTGCATGACTGAATGGTGTATATAATAATAAGAGTGCACGTGCATTGGACTAAGCTGGAATCTGCAAGCATTCAACTCAAGAGAGAAGACAAGTAATATGGGCTCTAAGTTAAATAAACAATCATGCATATAAGAGCCACTAAGCATTTTCAATATAGTCTTCTCGACCCCCAAAGTAAGGAAAAGAAAAATAAAAACTATTTACACGGGAAAGCTCCCAACAAGCAAAAGAAGGACGGGAAATATTTTTGGGTTTTATTTTTAATTCTACTACAAGCATGGAAAGTAGACTAACTACTTTTTTTGTTTTTTTCTTAAGGTTTATCAAACACACAAGAAGAAAGCTAGAAAAATAAATTTAAACTAACATTGATATTACAATGAAAGAGTATGAGCACCGACATCTAGCAATGAGTGTGTGTGAACATGAATGTAATGTCGGTGGGAAATACGTACTCCCCCAAGCTTAGGCTTTTGGCCTAAGTTGGTCTATTGCCAAGGATAACCTGGCTGATATCCGTAGGTGAAGCTGGGGTCGTACTGCGATGAAGAATAGTTGGGATCATAATGTGATGGAGAGGACTCTGACTGCCACTAGCTGGCAACCGCCTCAAGATCCCAAGAATAAACAGACATTCGTGGAGGCTCCGGTTCCGAGGCTGGTGCAGGATTCCGATAGGCTTGAACAGCCGCCCACGGAACAATGTAAGTACCTGCAGACAAGTTAAACAAAGAGGGAGCAGGCAAAGTAATAGTCTCAGGGTGATGTTTATCAAAGTACAATTTATATTTAAGCGCCCCTTCGCGATTCTTAACAAGAAAATCATGCGCTACCATACTCTTATAATCTAAATAAGCACGGGGCAGCGCTGTTTCTTCTTTCTCCTCATGCCTAATAGGTATTTCAAAATGTTCAGCTAGGCGTGAAGCATAAATGCCTCCAAAGATGGGGCCCTTAGTACGATTCATATTCAACCGTCTAGCAACAATTCCACCCATACTAACAGAGTTATTGCGGTATAAACCATGGAGCAAAATAATAATATCAGGAATACTAAGGTTCCCACAGTTCCCGCGACCAATCAGTCAACGACTAGCAAATAAGGCAAAGTAGCGTAAAACAGGGAAATGTATGCTAGTAATTCTTGCATCAGAAACCTTCCTGGTTTCTCCCACAGTGATAGTGTCAATATAAGCTTCCACTTCATTACGGTGTGGTTCATCTAAAGAACCCTCGAAAGGTATTTTGCAAACCTTGCAAAATGCAGCTAATGTCATCTCCCTAGCAACATCATATAAATGGAACTCTACTGTTGGAGGTGATTTCTTAGGGAAAAAGTAGAAGTTCTGCACAAAAGTATTTGTGAGTAAGAGATACTGATGACGTTGGCCGCGGAAGAAGTTGGTGAGGCCGGCGTTCTCAATCAATAGATAGAAATCTTCATAAATCCCGGCACTCCTCAAGAAGTCATCGGAAGGCCATTCACACGGCCGGACCTCCGCGATACAAGGCAGATTAAATTTGGGCTTCTGTTCTTCTTCCTTTTGTTTCTCCTTAGAACTTCGGCTCGACGAGCCCCTCAAAAGTCTCTTCATTATTTCTGAAACAATCTGAAATTTTTATTAACTTCAAACAAAAGTGAACCAACTTCAATAAGATTGATAGCAACTACTCATACAAGTGCCTGGAGCATATATCAAGCATTAGAACTACTTGGAACCATATAAATTTGACATGCAAACTCAAGAACATGGTCACCTATGCAGCACAAATTTGCAATGAATAAAGCACTAGAACAAAAACTAATTGGACCAATGGAGGAGTCACATACCAAGGAACAATCTCCCCAAGCAGTCTTGCGAGAGGTGCTTTGAGCAAGGAGATCGAAAATCGCAGCAAAAGTTGCTGGAACACGAGCTTGAGTTGGTTTTTCGGGTTTGTGTGAGGCAGAGGAAGAAGATGGGTGCAGGGATAAGTGGAGGAGGGCCACCATGGGCCCACGAGGCAGGGGGCGCGCCCAGGGGGTAGGGCGCGCCCTCCACCCTCGTGACCAGGTGGCAGCTCCCCCGCGGTAATTTTTGCACTAAAAATCCTTAAATATTCCCGAAAAAATCATATTAAATTGGCATGGCATTGTGAGGACTTTTATTGTCGGGATATTTTTATATTGCACGGATAAGTCAGGAAACAGACAGAAAAATGCTATTTTACTTTATTTCTACTAAAGAACAGAAAATATAAAGAGGGTACAGAAGGTTGTGCTAATAGTTTCATCCATCTCATGCTCATCAAAAAGAATCCACTAACAAGGTTGATCAAGTCTTGTTAACAAACTCATTCCGATAATCATGGTACCGGAGAAATTTCGAATAACACTATGTTACCTCAACGGGGATATGGACATCCCCAACAATAAGTATATCATATTTCTTTTTGACAGTAGGAAGAGGAAATTCAAAATCTCCAAATATAATCGATGGAATTTTTCCAATAGAGTTGATACTGTAAACTTGAGGTTGTTTCCTCGGAAAGTGCACCGTATGCTCATTACCATTAATATGAAAAGTGACATTGCCTTTGTTGCAATCAATAACAGCCCCTGCAGTATTAAGGAAAGGTCTTCCAAGAATAATAGACATACTATCATCCTCGGGATTATCAAGAATAACAAAGTCCGTTAAAATAGTAACGTTTGCAACCACAACAGACACATCCTAACAAATACCGACAGGTATAGCAGTTGATTTATCAGCCATTTGCAAAGATATTGCAGTAGGTGTCAACTTATTCAAGTCAAGTCTACGATATAAAGAGAGAGGCATAACACTAACACCGGCTCCAAGATCACATAAAGCAGTTTTAACATAATTTCTTTTAATGGAGCATGGTATAGTAGGTACTCCTGGATCTCCAAGTTTCTTTGGTATTCCACCCTTAAAAGTGTAATTAGCAAGCATGGTGGAAATTTCAGCCTCCGGTATCTTTCTTTTATTAGTAATGATATCCTTCATATACTTAGCATAAGGATTTGTTTTGAGCACATTAGTCAATCGCATACGCAAAAAGATAGGTCTAATCATTTCAGCAAAGCGCTCAAAATCCTCATCATCCTTTTTCTTGGATGGTTTCGGAGGAAAAGGCATGGGTTTCTGAACCCATGGTTCTCTTTCTTTACCATGTTTCCTAGCAACGAAGTCTCTTTTATCATAACGTTGATTCTTTGATTGTGGGTTATCAAGATCAACAACATGTTCAACTTCTACATCATTATCATTACTAGGTTGAGCATCATCATGAACATTATCATTAACATCTTCACCAGGTTCATGTTCATTACCAGATTGTGTTTCAGCATCAGACATAGAGATATCATTTGGATTATCGGGTGGTTCAGCAATAGGTTCACTAGAAGTTTGCACAGTTCTATCATTTTTCTTTTTCTTCCTTTTAGAAGAACTAGGTGCATCAATATTATTTCTTTGAGAATCTTGCTCGATTCTCTTAGGGCGGCCTTCAGGATACAAAGGTTCCTGAGTCATTCTACCAGTTCTAGTAGCCACTCTAACAGCATAATCATTTTTCTTACTATTCATTTCATCAAGCATTTCTTTCTGAGCTTTAAGTACTTGTTCTACTTGAGTGGTAACCATAGAAGCATGTTTGCTAACAAGTTTAAGTTCACCTCTAATATTATCCATATAATCACTCAAGCGTTTAATCATAAAGGTATTCTGCTTTAATTGTCTACCAAAATAAGCATTAAAGTCATCTTGCTTAAACATAAAGTCATCAAACTCATCCAAGCACTGACTAGCAATTTTAGTAGGAGGGACTTCAACTTTATCATATCTATAGAGAGAATTTACCTTTACTACCTGTGTCGGGATATCAGGAGGTTCTTCAGTAAATAAGTAATTGAGATCATATACTTCTTCAACAGGCGGTAAATTAAGACCATGTATTTCTTCAATAGGAGGTAAATTCTTAACATCTTCAGCTTTAATACCTTTTTCTTTCATAGATTTATTTGCCTCTTGCATATCTTCGGGACTGAGAAATAGAACACCTCTCTTCTTCGGAGTTGGTTTAGGAATAGGCTCAGTAATTGGCTCAGGAGCTAGCTCAAGAGTTGGCTCGGGAGGTGGCTCAGGAGGTGCCCAATTATTTTCATTTGCCAACATATTATTCAATAAAATTTCAGCGTCATTCGGTGTTCTTTCCCTGAAAAGAGAACCAGCACAACTATCCAGGTAATCTCTGGAAGCATCAGTTAGTCCATTATAAAAGATATCAAATATTTCAGGTTTCTTAAGAGGCTGATCAGGCAAAGCATTAAGTAACTTGAGAAGCCTCCCCCAAGCTTGTGGGGGACTCTCTTCTTCAATTTACACAAAATTGTATATTTCCCTCAAAGCAGCTTGTTTCTTATGAGCAGAGAAATATTTAGCAGAGAAGTAATAAATCATGTCCTGGGGACTTTGCACACAGGCAGGATCAAGAGAATTAAACCATTTCTTAGCATCACCCTTTAATGAGAACAGAAATATTTTGAGTATATAAAAGTGGCGCGATCTCAGATTATTAGTAAACAGGGCAGCTATTTCATCTAACTTACGAAGATGTGCCACAACAGTTTCAAATTCATAGCCATAAAAAGGATCAGATTCAACCAAAGTAATTATATCTGGATCAACAGTAATATCATAATAATCCTGATCAGGAACACAGATAGGTGAAGTAGCAAAAGCAGGGTCGGGTCTCATCCTACCTCTAAAAGATTCCTTACTCCACTTAATTAGTAACCTCTTACGTTCAGGTTTATCCGGACAAGCAAGAATACCTTCATAAGATTCATTATTAAAAAGATAACCCTCAGGAATAACAGGCATATGTTCATCATCACTAACATCATCATGTTCAGGTTCACTAATTTCTCTTTCTCTAGTCTTAGAAATTTGCTCATCTAGAAATTCACCAAGTGGCACAGTAGTATCAAGCATAGAAGTACTTTCATCATAAGTATCATGCATAATAGAAGTGGCATCATTAATAACATGCAACATATCAGAATTCATAGCAGTAGTAGGTTTAGGTGTCGCTAGCTTACTCATAACAGAAGGTGAATCAAGTGCAGAGTTAGATGGCAGTTCCTTACCTCCCCTCGTAGTTGAGGGATAAATTTTTGTCTTAGCGTCTTCAAGTTCTTCATAGTGTCCAGCAGATATAAATCCCAAGTGACTCAAAGAATAGAGCTATGCTCCCCGACAACGGCGCCAGAAAAAGGTCATGATAACCCACAAGTATAGGGGATCGCAACAGTTTTCGAGGGTAGAGTATTCAACCCAAATTTGTTGATTCGACACAAGGGGAGCCAAAGAATATTCTCAAGTATTAGCAGCTGAGTTGTCAATTCAACCACACCTGGAAACTTAATATCTGCAGCAAAGTGTTTAGTAGCAAAGTAATATGATAGTGGTGGTAACGGTAACAAAAGTAAAGACAGCAAAAGTAATATTTTTGGTATTTTTTGTAGTGATTGTAACAGTAGCAACGAAAAAGTAAATAAGCATAAACCAGTATATGGAAAACTCGTAGGCACCGGATCAATGATGGATAATTATGCCGGATGTGGTTCATCATGTAACTGTCATAACATAGGGTGACACAGAACTAGCTCCAGTTCATCAATATAATGTAGGCATGTATTCCGTAAATAGTCATACGTGCTTATGGAAAAGAACTTGCATGACATCTTTTGTTTGGAAACTAAGGGATATTAAGGCCTCCTTTTAATAGAGAACCGGAACAAAGCATTAACACATAGTGAATACATGAACTCCTCAAACTATGGTCATCACCGGGAGTGGTCCCGATTATTGTGACTTCGAGGTTGCCGGATCATAACACATAGTAGGTGACTATAGACTTGCAAGATAGGATCTAGAACTCACATATATTCATGAAAACATAATAGGTTCAGATCTGAAATCATGGCACTCGGGCCCTAGTGACAAGCATTAAGCATAGCAAAGTCATAGCAACATCAATCTCAGAACATAGTGGATACTAGGGATCAAACCCTAACAAAACTAACTCGATTACATGATAAATCTCATCCAACCCATCACCGTCCAGCAAGCCTACGATGCAATTACTCACGCACGGCGGTGAGCATCATGAAATTGGTGATGGAGGATGGTTGATGATGATGACGACGACGAATCTCCCTCTCCGGAGCCTCGAACGGACTCCAGATCAGCCCTCCCGAGAGAGATTAGGGTTTGGCGGCGGCTCCGTATCGTAAAACGCGATGAAACTTTCTCTCTGATTTTTTTCTCCCCGAAAGCCAATATATAGAGTTGGAGTTGGCGTCAGAGGGCATCCAGGGGGACCACGAGGTAGGGGGCGCGCCCAGGGGGGAGGGGCGCGCCCCCCACCCTCGTGGACAGGGTGTGGGCCCCCTGGTCTTCATCTTTGGCGAGGATTTTTTATTATTTATTTTAAGATATTCCGTGGAGTTTCAGGTCATTCCGAGAACTTTTGTTTTCTGCACATAAAACAACACCATGGCAATTCTACTAAAAACAGCGTCAGTCCGGGTTATTCCATTCAAATTATACAATTTAGAGTCCAAAACAAGGGCAAAAATGTTTGGAAAAGTAGATACGACGGAGACGTATCAACAATCCCTGCCCCTTCCAACCTATAACTTTTTTCTTTGAGCTCTCCACAACATATTGAAATGATCCATCCTTTGCCCTCCCAACAACCGTTGGGAGACCCAAATATCGCTCACTCAATGCCTCAGATCCGATCCCAATGGTCTCCTTTAGGGAGTCCTTGAGCTCCTGTTGACATCCATTGCCAAAGAAAACCGAAGATTTTTGTAGATTCACTTTCTGACCTGAAGCCTCCTCGTAGACACCCAAGATCTCCTTCAGCGCTTGAAAATTATCGACAGAGCCCTGAAGGAAGACAATACTATCGTCAGCAAATAGGAGATGTGTTATCTGGGGGCCAGTGCACCCAAATGACACTCCTTTAATTTGATTATCTTCTTGGGATTTCTTTAGTAGCGCAGAAAAACCTTCGACACAAAACAAGAACAGATACGGGGACAACGGATCCCCCTGCCGCAATCCACGTGATGGAGTGAACATCCTGGATAAGCCCCCATTCAATTTCACCACAAAATTGGCAGACGTCACACACCTCATTATCATGGAAATCCAAGCATTGTCAAAACCAAAACGTGCTAGCATTTGTTGAAGGAAAATCCACTCAACCCTGTCGTATGCCTTCATCATATCCAATTTTACTGCATATAAAGGTTTCTTCCTCCTCCTCTTTCTGATAGCATGCACACACTCATAGGCCACAAAAACATTATCCGTGATTAACCTGCCCGGTACAAACACACTTTGTTCCTCAGAGATCAGAATAGGGAGAAAAGCCTTTAGCCTGTTTGCTAACACCATAGATGCTATCTTGTATAAAACATTGCAGAGGCTAATGGGGCGGAATTGCGATAGTAACTCCGGTGAGTTTACTTTCGGTATCATTACAATAACATTCGCATTAAAAGCATCCGGTGCTGCCGCTCCCGCATGAAAATCATGGACAACTCTGCACACCTCATCCTTCACCAACGACCAGTGTCGTTGGTAGAATAAAGCAGGTAGCCCATCCGGACCCGGAGCTTTAGTTGCACCCATCTGGAACAGCGCGGTCTCAGTCTCCTCGTCCGTGATTGGTGCCACAAGCTTTTGGTTCATGCTCTCAGAGACCATCGATGGGATATTTTCCAACAAAGCCTGAGCACCTACCGATCCTTCAGATGTGAATAACGTCTCATAGAACATCGCTGCCATCTCTCATCTCTTCATCAACCATGCACCTCGAGCCATCCTCCCGGACTAGCGCTCGGACCTTGTTCTTTCTTTTCCTGTGAGAAGCCCTTGCCTGAAAGTACTTTGTGTTCATATCTCCTGCCGCTAGACAATCCACACGTGATCTTTGCCGCTGCATCACCTCCTCCCTAGCATAAACCTCCCGGAGTTTTTCTTCAACATCTCTAATTTCCGTAGAGTATCCGGTCCGTAGTGATCTGAATTTAGCATCATTTAGTTGCACTTTCAGTTGCTTTATCTGGTTTCGGATGGATCCAAAGACAACTCTTCCCCACTCTTGCATGCTCGTGGTCAACTTTCTCAGTTTACGACACGTCTCAGAAAGGCCAGTGCCTCCTGTATCCGCTTCCGCCCATTTTTCGGCAATCATCTGCTCATACCTCTCATGACGTGTCCACGCTTCTTCATACCTGAATTGCCTCGTGCCACTATGTTCCCGATCTGGAGCTGTCTCCAGAACATGCGCAAGCAATGCAACATGATCAGATTCCACCGTAACAATATGCTGGACATGCGTTTCCAGAAACATGGCAAGAAAATCATGATTACACGTGCATCGATCCAGCCAGACTTGTATATTGTCGAGCCCTTGTCTTCTGTTATCCCACGTGTAAGGATACCCGGAGAAGCCTAGGTCAGCAAGGCCGCAGTCGGCCAAGCAATCACGAAAATCTTCCATTTGCATGAAACTCCTAGGATTTCCACCCCTTTGTTCAGATAGCAATAAGGCTTCATTAAAATCCCCTAGACATAGCCATGGTAGATCATCTTGTCTTCTCAGGTATCTAATTGCATCCCAGGACTTCTTCCTTTGCTCAACGTCGGGCTCGCCGTAGAATACAGTGATTCTAACGGTCTTCCCTTCCCATATCACCTCAGCATCGACAAAATATTGGCTCCATGGCCTGACAGTAACTTGGAGATGATCTCTCCACCACATAGCCAAGCCCCCGCTCTTCCCCCAGCAGTCAACCGCCACTCCACATCTAAATCCCAAACTCCATTTCAATTTTTCCATAGCTCTTGCCTTCTTCTTCGTTTCACTCAAGAAAACCACCGCTGGGTTGTGGGACCTAATCAGGTCACGGAGTTCGCCCACTGTCGAGTCCAACCCCAGTCCTCGACAGTTCCAGGCTAAGACGATCACTGCTCCCGGCGGCCCCGTCCCTCGGGGTCTGCCGCTTTATCCACGTTCTCTGAGATGCGCTCAAACACTATCGACGTCTTACGTCGTGTATCACGAATGAAAGCATCCGGCCCATCTACTCTTTCTCCTTCTCCCTTTGCCACCCAAACTTGCCTTGGCCCGCGCTTCCGGCTATCATAGTTGGTTCTGTCACGCTGGCCCTCATGGCGATCATAATCATGGTTTTGTCTGGGTTTCCGGACATAGTAACCTCTTCGTCTCCCAAACTGTCCCTGCTCTCTATGCCCCTCCTGTACCTCATCCTTCTCATAGTTCTGATTATAGCGACCTCCAGGTGTGGCCTGAACCGCATCCTTGCCCTTCCTTTCCCATGGGATATCCCTAGCAAAACGCCTATCTCTCTCTTGACTGGATTTGAACAGTTTTTCTCTCAGATCCTGCTCCCTTCTTCTCTCCAGCCCCTCTCTCAGATCATACTATCTTCCACCTGCACCCCTCATGCTATCCCATCTCGGGCTGTTAACCTCACCATCATGATGCTTACTCTACCCGCCAGTGCGGTTTTCAGCAGACTGAGAGAATTGAGAGAACTGAGAGCTTAAATTTCTCTTTGTTGGCAAGTCCCTCACTCGAACATGATCATCCCTGTTCCTAGGTCTACCTCCTTCTTCATGCACCGATTGGTTCCTGCTATCGCTACTGCTGGCTGCTCCCCTGGCAGAATTGTCTTTGCTTGTGTTTCTTCCAGGGGAAGCATGCAGCCACCCTCCCCATTGCAATGATGAGTCAACTGGGGGTTCACAAAACCCCGACTTATGCACAAGCCGGCCACAATCGAAGCAGAAGTGTGGAACTTTCTCGTAGTAAAAATCGAACCAGGTGCCTACCTTCTCCTCCTTTGATTTCTTCAGGTGGAAACCCCTAACCAGGGGTTCATACACGTCAATCTTATCTCTGACTCGAAGATGATTCCCCCTTGCAATGCCATCCTTATCCACGTCAACCTTCACCACTTCAGCCATCCAGTTTCCCAAAGCTTTCCCAAAACCAGCTGTCCTCTTATTCGGTGGTAGATCCACTACTTTTACCCACATATCTACCTTGTCGAGAACCATCTCTGATGGTCTCGTCTTCCCTTCATACTCCTTCATAATTAGCACACTGAAATCGAATTGCCACGGCCCATTGTTCATCACGTGCTTGTAATCCCCTTCACTACCAAAGTGCACCACAAAAATATTAGAGCCCATATCTCTGAATTGAGCTTCACGATGCAAACCCCACGCCCTTGTCATAGCCCTCTCTAGGCCAGTCTTGTTCACTGGGCGCCTGGTGCACGCCTTACAGACCGCCGACCATCTAGAGCTTTTTGGCAACTCTGACTCCGGATCTTCAAAGACGAAACCCTCAGCTTCCTTCTCCATGAGAACCATCCCTCCCAATCTTGCAGACAAACTCGACGTTGGGTCCGGGGTCTTGCTCTCCAGCGGAGATTTCGAATCCTCCCTGGATCCTGACGCACCCGTCTGTCGCGCCACCGGCGTTGCCGCCGTCGCCATCTTTGGGGTTGCCGGTTTGGTTCATGTTCCCGTCCCTGATGCCGCCGCCGCCCTAGGCATTTTTATGTCGTTTGTTGCAGCCGCCGTCGACTTGCCATCCCCCGTTCCAGCCATGAGCCACAGCCCACAGCGAGAGCTCCGATCGTAGCCTGCGTCTAGGGTTGCACCGTCGCCCCCCTCTTCGCCGCCAGATGCCAAAACCACCCTCGATGAGCAAAACCCTAACCCTAGCGTAGGATGCACAATCACCTCGCGATCGCCCCTCCTATCGCCTTAGCGTTTTCTCTCGTGGTGGACCCCTAACCACTCGCACACCTATGGGAATAAGGTAATGTTCACTTTTTTCTTCTTATATTCCTTCCTTTTCCCTTTTTTTCGTTTTCTATTTTTTTCTTCTTCATGGTTCGCCGATTTTTTTTGCAAATACGTGAACTTTTTCTTCAAATTGATGAACTTTTTTCGCAATTCGATTAATTTTTTTCAAATTCCATGAACTTTTTTTCAACTCGTCGATGTTTTTCACATTTGTGCATATTTTTGAAACTTCGTGAACTTTTTTTCAATTTCGATGAACTTTCTTCCAAATGTGATAAACTTTTTAGAAATTCAAAGAATTGTTTTTGAACAACCATGAACTTTTTTCAATTTTTTGATGAACTTTTTTCTAAACCGATGAGCTTTTCTTCAAAATCGATGAGCATTTTCCAAATTTGATAAACTTTTTCATGTTGGATGATTATTTTTTATTAAAATCCACGAACTTTTTCAATCTTTTGATGAACTTTTTTCAATAAAACAATGAACTTTTTTTTCAAAATCGATGAGCTTTTTAAAAAATCAATTGTGTCTTTTCAAAATCTGTGAACTATTTTTCAAATTTGTTGAACTTTTTTGAAATTGGTGTTTTTTTTCCTAATTTGTGATTTGTTCTGAAATCTGTGAACTTTCAATTTTTCTTCAAAAAAAAATCGTTTTTCCAAAAGTTTTATGCAGTAAAGAGTGTGGCTATAATTATTCTTAAGAAGTTCGCGCTGAATTTATTCACGAATGGCTGGTTGTTCTAGTGGTCAGGCAACAGTCTGTGAAACTGTACTGCGCAAGGTGAAATCCTCACGAGAGCAGTCACCGGGGATTTTTGCGCTATAATTTTTCCCGCTGCGCAGCTTATCTTGGGCCGGCCCACCAGCTGCAGCGTGTCGCGACGCACAGGGGTAAGTCCCGACTGGGCCGGCCCAATTATCCTTAAGAAGTTCGCGCTGAATTTATTCACGAATGGCTGGTTGTTCTAGTGGTCAGGGAACAGTCTGTGAAACTGTACTGCGCAAGGTGAAATCCTCACGAGAGCAGTCACAGGGGATTTTTGCGCTATAGTTTTTTCCCGCTGCGCATCTTGTCTTGGGCCGGCCCACCAGCTGCGGCGTGTGAGAGCCCGTTGCCTGAACCGGCGCCTTAAGGCGCCGGTTGCGCAAGGTGAAATCCTCACGAGAGCAGTCACCGGGGATTTTTGCGCTATAATTTTTCCCGCTGCGCAGCTTATCTTGGGCCGGCCCACCAGCTGCAGCGTGTCGCGACGCACAGGGGTAAGTCCCGACTGGGCCGGCCCAATTATCCTTAAGAAGTTCGCGCTGAATTTATTCACGAATGGCTGGTTGTTCTAGTGGTCAGGGAACAGTCTGTGAAACTGTACTGCGCAAGGTGAAATCCTCACGAGAGCAGTCACAGGGGATTTTTGCGCTATAGTTTTTTCCCGCTGCGCATCTTGTCTTGGGCCGGCCCACCAGCTGCGGCGTGTGAGAGCCCGTTGCCTGAACCGGCGCCTTAAGGCGCCGGTTAGGAGGGAAGCTTCTATCGGACCCATTCTGCGTCAAACACCCGCGCGACGCACAGGGGTAACCCCCGACTGGGCCGGCCCAATAGTGTGCGCGCCTGTTTGTTGTACAGTATGCTGCGTGGTTAATGTTATAAAAGAAAAAGCAAGCCTGCAGTCCTGCCAAGATTCGACCTCTCCACCTCCATGTCGCGTACAAGAGGATCTAACCAGTAGACCTAACAAGAGTTGGTGCTAAATGTGAAGCGTGCATGTATAAGAACTACTTCCTCCGTTCCTAAATATTTGTCTTTCTAGATATTTCAACAAGTGACTATATACGGAGCAAAATGAGTGAATCTACACTTTAAAATATGTCTACATACATCCGTATGTAGTTGTCCGTTTGAAATGTCTAGAAAGACAAATATTTAGGAACGGAGGAAGTAATACCAATGAAGAATCTGGACAGTTTTTTGATTTTTTTCAAACTTTCCTTGAAAATTGTGAATTTTTTTAAAAAACGAGCAACGTTTCAAAATACGACAATTTTTTTCATTAACTCGGACATATTTCAAATTGAAAAAAATAAAAAAAAGACATGAACATTTTTCGACTGATTTGTTTTTCAAATTCCTGAACATTTGCCGAAAACCTGAATATTTATAGAATTGTGACAACAAAAATTTGATAACGGGAACAATTTTTCAGAAGCACAAACAGTTTTTGGGAAGAAAAAAGGAACAACATGGTAAGCAAGAAAATTATTTGAAATTGCGAACGATAATTGAAAACATGTGAACACTTTCAAATTTGTCCACAATTTTTTTTAAAAAGAAATTTTTCGGAATCTAAAAAAATAAAAATAAACAGAGAATGAGAACATTTTAAAATTTGTGAAAACATATTCGAATATGCGACTATTTTTTATAAACAGAAACATAATTTAAAACCAAAGGTTTTGCAAAAATACCTAACTTCTCAAGCAAAACATTTTTTAGATAGATTGTAGGAAATTTGAAATATACTTTTTTTATTTGTGAATAGATTTTGAAAATAGAATATCGTTTTGAATTTGTGAACAGAATTTGAAAACAGGAACATTTTCTGAAAATAAGAACATTTTTTGTGAACCTCAAGAGAAAAGGAAAAAAAATGAAAACGAGAACATTTTTCAAAATTGTGAACATTTTTCTGAAAAGGCAAACTTAAAAAAACAGGAACAAAATTGAAACCACGAACATTTTTTGAATTTATGAACAAATTTAGAAAACAAGAACATTTTTTAATGTGCTAACAAGTTTTAAAAGGGGGACATGTTTTAAAATTCCGGAAAGTTTTCCATTTTTCTGATTTTTTTTGAAATTTTGAACATTTTTCGAATAGCAAAACAGTTTCCGGATACGCGACATTTTTGGAAAGTGGGAACATTTTTTGAATCTCCCAAAAAAATGAAAACACCAACGTTTTTGAAAACTCCAGAACAAAATCCGAAACACTAACTATTTCTGAAATTCCAGAACAAAATTTGAAAACATGAAGATTAATTAAAAAAATTATGAACATTTTTTAAACTCCCGAACAAAAATTTAAAACACAAAATCTTATTATAATTTTGAGACAATTTTTGTAATACTGAAAAAATTTTAAGAAGTTGTGAAATTTTAAGGAAATATTGAATTTCTGAACAATTTTTAAAAGCACGAACATTTTCAAATTTCTGAATACAATTTGAAAATGGACACATTTTTTAAAACAATTTATGATAATCAAACATATTTTGAAATTTAAGAACATTTTTCCAAAACACGAAAAAGGAGAAAAAAGAAGACAAAAAAGAAAAAACTGAATAAACAAACAGGAAAAAGGAAAGAAAGAAAAAAAACCAGTTCAGGAACCTACTAGAAGGTTCGGAAAACCGAGAAAAAGCGACTGGAACCTTCAAGCAGGTTCCCAAAACCAGGATCGATGGAACGCTTCTAATGGGGCCGGCCCGTGTCGTTCGATTGCAGTGTGTGATACCCCAACATTTTGACGCAGAGTGCGTCGTATAGGATTTTCCGGTTAGGAGGTTTCGTCCGTCTCACGTAAAAGTGAAGCGAGAGGAAGGGACTGTTCGGAGTCCCTCTGCTCCATGCTCCCACTCCCGGAGCTGACGGAGTTTTAGTTGAAAACTGCGGAGTGAGTGAATCGGTACTCCCCAGATTCCTAAAATCCAGGAAGCTGGTGGACTGCCGAACAGCCTCGAAGTCTCGCTGAATGGAAGCTTCATATTGGGCCAGCCCATCGCGTCGCTGACCAGAGGCCACATGCCAAATTCTCATTTTTTTTCTTAAAATTTTGTTTTTTGTTTTTTTGTTTTCTTTTACTTTATTTATATTTAAGATAGTCTATAATACAAAAAAACTTTAATAGACATTTCGAAATATGTTAATCGGGCATGTGAAAATATATTAAATATGTAAAAAAAATATTTATCATGTATATAAAAAATATATGGAATGTGTATAGGAAAAATGTGGACCATGTACTTAAAAAAAGGATGAATCTAAGCATTTTCAAAAATTCTGATAAAGTGTTTGAAAAATGTTAAACTTGTATGTGAAAGATGTAAAATGTGTATATAAAAAATGTTGACTATGTATTAAAAAATGTTAACAAAGTTTAGAAAAATGTTAAACAAGTACTCCCTCCGTCCGGGAAAAGTTGTCCCCGACGACAATTTACAAAACCCCCTTTGGTTTAATCCGACAAACTACGCAACCCGCACCGCATCCCCCATTCTCTCCCCCTCGATTTTGCGACGGCGACGGCGACATCCTCTTCCCCGGCCGCCTGCTCCGTCGCCTCGCCGCGCGCCGGCTGACTTATCCCCCTCATCTCACCGCCTTTCTTCGTCCGCGTTGCCTGATCCCGACAAGGAGGGGAGGGGAGATCAAGAGGGAAGGGCTCCGGCGGCGGCGCTCATGTCCGGGAGGACTTGAGCATGCTGCTGCTAGAGGCCGCCGTCTTGCTGACCTCACACATGCTGCTCCTGCTGCTGGCGGTGTTGTACGCGTGGTCCAGGGCCCCGCGCCTCCTCGGCCGCCCTGCCCCGCCCATCCCCGACCTGCAGCCGGCGGACGAGCTCTCTGCGCTGATCCATTCCGGCCTCGCCTCCTCTTTCCGCCACGTGGCGCATGGCCAGGCCAGCTCTGGCCGGGTGTTCCTCTGGCCGGGTCATGGCCAGGCCGGCTCTGGCCGGGTGCTTGGCAGGCTCGCGCGCGACCTCCCCCCACCTTATGCTACGCAGGCAGGACGCCTTCTCTTTGCTCTGCTTTCTTGTCTGAATAATGTCTTTCTTCAGATATCCACACCATGGTTGGATAGGATCACTTCTGACGGACTGTAATTGGATTGTTTTTGTTGTCGGTCAGACAACAACCATGTTATGGAATTTGTTGTTAATTTCGTAAAGTGCCATTTGCTGTCAATTTCTGAATTTGGTGTCACTAATTTGTACAGTTCCGATAAAATACAGTAACATCGTTGTTAACTTCTGAATTTGCTATGAAATGAACATTACTGTACAATGACCAAACATGACATTTCTTTGCAGTTCAATGCTCACATCATAAATCTGAAAATCAGTAAGTTGTTGCTTCTTGCTTAGAATAACATTTGACATAAGGGAGAAATAATGTTTCTGAATTGATTGATTTAGCCCATTTTAGCCCATTTCTGTATGGAGTAGATAGTGGCTACTGTCAATAAAATGGGTTGCTTGATTAAGCCCAATTTACTTGTGTTGAATAATCTGTGAACAAAATTTAGGTTCCAACTGTGATAAATTAAATCTTGTTAGTATATTTACTTGGATCTCTTGCAATTTATTCTCCATCGTTTTGGATTGGTCGCACCTTCATCTTCTTGGATTTCTGAAACTACATTACAAACATGTCTTCGTTTCTGGAATGCAGATAGGCAGGTGATGAGCAACACATGATAGTAAGCATAAACTGACCTTCTCTAGAAGAAACTTATCATCAGCTAGTAGGCTCCTTGAACCACTCTTGCCACTGATGATCTTGATTACAAGGACACCGAAGTTGTATATATCAGCTTTCTTTGTCAGTTGATCATGCCATGCATATTCAGGTGCAAGGTAACCTCTGCATGGAGCCCAATGTTTGGAACCCTATAAAAGAGCTCCTAGCATATGCTTTAGATTCTTCTTCTTCTTACAAATTCTTAGCTTCTTCTTCTTCTTCTTCTTCTTCTTCTTCTTCTTCTTCATCTTCTTCTCACTCCTTGTAATGACCCTGTACATCTTGTAATGACCATTAATGAAGATATTATTTCTCCAACTGGAGTTTTGTCTTCACATCTTATCATAAGATTTTATTGTCAAATGAATTCAAATAAATCTAGCTAATTCAAATTATTCCAAATAAATCCAATTAATCCAAATTATTCCAAATTAATTCAAATAACTAAGAAGAAGAATAAGCATAAGAAGAAGAGGAAGAAAGAAGAAAGAGGAAGAAGACGAAGAAGAAGAATAAGCATAAGAAGAAGAGGATAGCAGTCATGCAAGATTGTTCACTTAAATTTGCTTCTGTAATTAACTACTCAAGCTCAATTTGTAATTAACTTAATTCAAATAATTCCAACTTAATTCAACTAAATCCAACTTAATTCAAATCATTCCAACTTTTCCTTTTCCTTTCTTTTCAAATAAATCCAACAAGACACACATATACACAAGAGATACACATGACACATGACATACACATCACATACTCCTATCCTTTCTTTTCCTTTTCCCTTTTCGTTTCAATTTTCCTTTCTCTATCTACTCATTTCCTTCACAGAGCCGCGTAGGTGGGCGGCGGTGGTTGCTTCCTTCACAGCGACGCAGGAGGGCGGCGGCGTAGTTGGGAGGCGCACGTGGTGGACGGCGCTGGGCCGGACGGTGCCTCGCGACGGCGGGCGACGACGGCTCGCGGTGGCCTGTCGAGGGGAAGGAGAAGGGTCTGTTTGTGATTGATTTAAAAGTCCAAGGGTTTTTTGTAAAAAAATTGAACTAGGTGAGGACAAATTTTCCCGGACGGAGGGAGTATAGGAGAAATGTTGAATATGTATAGAAAAATGTTGACCAGGTATTTATAAATTAATAATTTACATTTGAGAAATGGTAATATGTATAGAAAAATATTGACCATGTAATGATTTCTTAAAGACATATTTTCAAAAAAATTGTATATAAAAAATATTGACCATGTATTCAAAAAATTATTAAACATTTATTTGAAAAATGTGAATCAGGCATTTACCAAAATGCTACATGTGTACGGAAATTGTTTTGACCATGTATTCAAAAAATATTAATCTGGTACTTCAAAATTTGGAATCAAGCATTTGAAAATGTTGAAAGTGTATTAAAAATGTATCAGATATATAACTAAAATGTATATAGAAAAACAATGAAACCAGAGAGAACACAAAGAAAACTGATGAAAAACGAGAAAGAAATAAACAAAACTGAATAAAAAAAGAAAGAAAAGAAAAAACCAAGTAGAAAGCAAGAAACAATAAAGAAAACCAAAGAAACAAATAAATAAAAAGAAACAAATAAACAAAACAAGGGAAAGAAAGAAAGCAAGCGATAGAAAAAAAAGGGAAGAAAAAAAAGTATGTGAAAACCGAGAAAGAAACTAGGAAAATCGGCAAACAATTGAAGTTATAATGAAGAAAAGAGAAATATTAAGAAAACTGGGAGAAAAAACAAAAAGAACCAAAAAAAAGTAAATAAAATGAAAAAAAGAAGAAAAAATGTATCACGAGTGAAATGATCGAACCTACGCTAATAGGCAGCCTATATGGCTATATGCTCAGACCCTTCGGCGATAGCTCCTTCCATCTCGGTTCAGGCGTGATATACCTGTCGTACATCTCGCAGAGTTTTCAGCCAGCCAGCTAGCCATTTCCATTTATTTTCTCTTTTCCTTTTTCGTTTTTCCTTGATGCCGTGAAAGTAAGCTTATGAGCTTTTCGTCCGCTCTCGGCGTTTCGGTAACTTATAAAACTCTTCTTAATTAATGAGATGAGACAAAAATTTCCTCTATTTCAAAAAAAAAAAACAGTACAACAAAATTGATTTTAGCTGCCATGCAGCCATCTAACCGAGTGCTTCAGAGTGGTCCATGATTAATAAGCAGAAAGGGAAAAATCGAGAGGATTAATAATAAGCAAAAAAGGGAAAAAATGAGGGAGGTTCAGATTTGCTCAGTTCACCCGTGAACTCAGGTGGGGATTTGACGACACAAGTTGTCACAGAGCTTCTCATCACTACAAGGTTTGTTTTTAATAACGCAGGTGAGAGAAGAGAAGCTCAAAACTCTCAACCTCAGGATCACTCATGCTCTACGGCTCTAGTTATGAGGCCAACGCTAGTCACCCAATTGTGTTAACGAAGCGAACAATGTTTATTATCATGGTTACAGCTTAGCTACATATGAAGCGAGAACACGAAAAATAGCTCTGGAATATACTATGCTTATTCATACACTGGCACATAATTTCTAAGGCTAATTCGGTCCTTCAGTTTAGTGCAAATTTCTGTGTACCTGCATTGCATCTAACACTACAAGGAGAGAAATTAAGGGATGTATGTATCTTCCCACTCCATGCACTTAACTCCCTGAAGAGCCGGATGAGATTTAGCACAACTGAAATAAATTAGGTGTGCTCCTTTTGGTCTTACTTCGAACCACAGTCGGATGAGATAGATTAACACATAACCATGCCCACAGTGTTGATGCTAGCCTTGGACATGACTCATCAGTCAATAAGATGCAATGCCCCTGCCCATAGTACATGTTGATGCAAGCCTTGGGCACGGCTTCAAGTTCAGTGATATTCTCCGTTATCTCACTTGGGCCTGTTTGCCTTCAGTTTGTTGGTGGATCTTCGAATGGAGAGATAGGATGTGTTCCAAGCATGTCGTGCATGTAAGGTTTAGGAGGATATTTATCTTCTCTTGGTTTAATTCGTTCATGCATCAACACAACTGTAAGATCCACGTTTTTCCTATTTGGAGTTCATAAATATATGATTGATTAGAGGATATCTAGGCATAATTCATACTTATACATTTCTATAGGTTATAACTATGGTATGGATATTGTTGCCCAATCACCCCTAAGCTAAGGGAGAATGTAACTGACTTCATCAACTATGCCTTTAGGTAGTCCTATCAAATACTTGCACATGATAGACTTGCCAGCTCCAACACACCATAGACACATGGAGTTACAATACATATGGAAAAGTTTTTTTTTTGAAATATATGCAAAGTAAAACTTGTCATAAAAGCATCCTAATAGAAAATAAACGACCATATACTGGGATGTTCATAGATAATTAAAGTGTTATGAAGAAATATGAGGAAGATAAAAAGTCTGACTCAACCACATCACTTTATTGTCCAATAACCTTTAATATATGGTTATCGGAGACCAACTATGTCTAGGTTCTTATTCTCAAACAACAACAATAGATATTTCTTAAACAAGTCTAAGAAATGCCCACTTAACAAGCCGAGAAACCATTATAAATACCCCGAACGGTGAACAACAACAATGAATATAATTAAAAAAACAATTCCTGCTCAGGTCTCATATAATTCCTACTACATCATCATGTTGACTATTTCATTTGAATCCAATGTAGTAGATTCCCGTTGCGGAGTAGGTGTCGATGTAGGAATACCTATGTGCATCCTTTGCGGGTGATGATCCAGGCACGACATAGGTTGCATATGTAGCGGAGACATTTGATCATGGATTTGGAACGCCGGAGCTGGTTCGGGGATGTAGTTGTTTTTCACAGCAAAATTTGTTGTTGTAGCAGGGAGGTAGCTAAGTGAGGTGTTCTGGGTTGGCAATGGATTATCACAGATACCATCCAATGGGGAGTCACTGAAAGGAATACTGAGAGATGTGCCAGATATTGCTTGGGGAAAATTGTTGGTGCATGTAACCCTCTTCATAGTTTCCTCGGCCATCTTTACCTGCAATGCAACCATGTTAAATGTTAAACACCTACACAAGTTAATATACTGTCCACAATGAAACTGTGTTTGTTCTTTCTTTAGAGCTGAATGTAATCTACTATGTCGTTGCATTGGTTGTCACCATTCACGAGTTGATTCGTTACTACATTTAATGCAAAAATCTGATGGAGAAGAAGGATAAACATTTGTGGCCATCAAGACTTGGTAACCACGCCTCTCCATTGGATGCATGGAATCACCTAAGGATTTGAACTTCAGGTCTACATCACCATATTCACGCCTATTTTCTCGGGCATATTAATTTTTGTTCATACTTTGTTTGCACAGTTGCCTTGATTGTTTGTGATGTTCTTGCAACTTTCTGGATTGCTCGCATCACATACAATTGTTAATATAAAATTACACTATGTTTCAGCAATATCATTAAAATGATATTATCGTTTATATAATTTGATAGTCACCTTTCCACCCCTCCATCTAGTCAACAATATTGATCCTTCAAATTCTCGCAACATTTAATTGGGGAACTGAAACTCATTGCAGCTATGCACATTGACACATGTTTGCTAGAGGATAATTTAGAATTCAATATGTAACACACCAATGTAGAAGCAAGACATACCTTTGCTTCTAGGGTTTCAACATTTGCCTTGAGTACCCTATTGTCAATAGAGATATTAATGTATCTCTGACTTACATCTGCAAGATGTCTCATCAAAGTGTTATTTGTGACTCTTAATAGTGAGACCTGTATTGTTTTAGCAACGGTCATCAGATTCCTTGCTCACGTATTATGCGATTTTCATCTTGAGAAGTAAAATAGTGTTTAAAATATCAGACCTGCTCCTCTAGTTCCTTCGTATGAGCTGCTTTTCTACTCCTTGAGCGTCTCGCCGAATCCCTGTTAGATTCTTTCCTGAAATCATATGAGGAATGTGCTTAAAAGGTGGGACATGAGGGCTAAATGACAACAAAAATAGATGTTCACAAATGTTTGCCAAATATGATAATTGGTATTGGTGTATTTGGCATATGTTGTAATACGTAAAATTTTCATTAACGTGCATCAGACATGCACACCCATTTCAATAAGAAGAGGGGTAAAACTGCATGAGATAAAAAAATTGTAGTTTGTGATCACGACAAGCTCCACCAAAAATCCTAACCATGCTAAATCAGGTTTCACACCATGAAGGCGCCAACAACAACAAAATAAGATACATCTAGTGAGTCTTCTCACACAATTATCAATTCACCCTCCATATGCAAGGTTGATTGCGTGGAAATGTTTCAAATTAATTTGTACCACCATATGGATAATAATGCATAAAAACATCATAAATGTGTTCCTAAGTATATGCCAAGGTGCATGAAAATCAATCAAAATTTTGGATAAAATCTAAGGTATAAGCCAACTCCATCCAGTACAAAGCCACAAAGAAACTACCAAAATTGATGTAGGGAAAACTAAAGATAAAACAATACAGATATCTCCACGTAAGAAAAAACATTGGACACACAAGTTATAGTACAAAAAGTAGGATTGAATGGAAGGACCACGAAATAAATATACAACATATTTTACCTCTTATTCGCTTTCTCTGCACTAATATGCATAGTTCCAATTGTTTGTGCCTCCCCATCCATATCACCATCTGATGGTGATGGCTCCAATGAGGAAGAGCTAAGTTGATGCACACTGACATCTGCAGCACCACATGACATTTGTTGCACGTGGATCTCATTACCCATATGCACACAAATAGTAAAGCGAAACAACTAGATATGAAAACAAGTGATGCATAGTCAACTTAGCTTAGCATATATTATTCCATAATATTGTTTCATAAGTAGCGAAGGCGTAACTAGGCACAATTGAGTACCTCCGGTGTGGTTTTCTGAGCCTTGGATGGAATCTGGATTTTGCGATGCTCCATTGTCATGGGAGTTTTGTCGGCAAATTCCCGGAGTGGTCTATACAAGGGTGGACATGCCAAAAGAGAAAGTTAAACATGAAAGATGCATAGTTAATATTTTAGGGACACTATATTCATACGGGAAACAAAGAATTTCTTGAGGGGAATATTTAAACAAAGTGAAAATTATATCTCTTCCCTCCGTGTGTAAAATTCACACATCTTAACCTAACTCCAATGTCTTTCACCCTGTTGTCGCCACAACCCTCCTAGTCGATGCCTTTTCCAGCTCGTGAGAACTGACAAAAATTTACCTCTTTTCAGAATTTAGTAAAAAAGATACCCATTCTGGAACTTTTACCAAGTATGACTCTTTTGTGCAACGCTAGCTGTTCTTGTTAGAGATGACGCCAGAGCACCGATGGACACAAAATGGACAGGCTGGTTCACATATGAGGAAATTCGACTTATTTCCAGAAAAGGCGGTGTCACGCTTAGCAAATCTTGAAACATTGCATGCATATTAATTCGTTGATCAAATTCGACCTTTTCTTCTTCGTTTGTAACAATCGAGCTGCTATGATGATTAAAATAAAGCGATTAGTACTTCGATTAGGAGCGTACCCTCAACATGGCGACGGCGGCGAGATGCGCGTCCAACTTCTGTCTCAGCATCGCGTTGTACGCCACAGGGTCCACCACCGGGCTCGCCGCAGGCGGCGTGGGGATGACCTCCACCGCGCCCACCATCTCATGGACGTCGTGCCGCCTCTTGCGGCTCCCCTCGGCAGTGGGATTAGGGTAAAGCGTTGAGGCTTCGGGGTTCGCCACTGGCGTGGTGGGGACGTTGAGCAGCCACGGCTCGTCCACGGACTCGTGGAAGCACCATTCTGTCGCGCCACCACCGACGACCTTGCCGGCGCCCGCTCCTCCGAGTCCTCCGGCGAGCACGTGTGCCTCCAGCGGCGGCGACGAGGTCCGGCAGGGGTTAGAGTCGGGCTCGGGCATCGCCTCCTCCAGTGGGAACAGGCTCTCCATGGCAGTTTTTCGAAATGGAACTAGGGCAAAGGTGATTGATTAGAACAAAATTGGGCGAGGAGTGGTATGGCTTAAACTTTTTAACCCCGTGGGAACCGGCGAAGAGAGGACGAAGAGGCCCAGTCACGCGGGTAACACTGCACGGGTTTTGGCTATGGCTAACCCATGGGTTGTGTGCTGATTGCTGAATGAGATGGGTTGAGGGTGCGATCCTCTCATGTTTATTTTATTTCAGTAGTACTACTACAAAGGTTTTTCTGTCTTGAATACTCGAGATAGATCTGACATACAGTACAAATTCAGCTGAACTGATAATGTAGTTTCGCCCGCGGCGCCACGTTAGTCATACTTTCTGTTGTACAAAAGATGTTCATCTATTCTGACGGTCTACCGTCGTCTAGACAAGTGTTTTCGTTTCTGAGAGTACATAAAAGAATACTCGAGATAGATATGACATATAAATTCAGCTGAACTGATAATGCAGTTTCGGCCGCGGCTCCACGTTAGTCATACTTCCTGTTGTCCAAAAGATGTTCACCTTTTCCGACGGTCTACCATCGTCTAGACAAGTGTTTTCGTTTCTAAGTGTACATAGAGAAGTGTGATCCACGAAACCTCATACAATGCAATGTTTTCTTGTCATCTTGCATGAGCTATTACGGTTAACCTTTTCGTCCATGTTCTCTTTATCTAGGTGTTCATCTCTTGTCTCTAGAAACCGCAACAAACACATAATGTTGTAATGTATATGCTCGTTTAGCATGACAACGCTAATGCAAACAAATATCCTTTATGAAAAAAGAACAAAAAGTGTTAACAGAAAGTGTAAATACGTGTCACTAATATGGCATGTTTATTTTGACTCGTTGCGATCCCTACGTTTCCATTTGATTTACAGGTGTTTCTAACTTTAAATTATTGTTGTATATGAAAGGTAAGGGAAACACTTAACTTCTAATATACACTATACCTAGAGTGACAAAGGTTGAGTGGAAACCTCCTCGCCTTTGCTCAGGATGTGTTCCTCACACGGGGCCGCCCTCTTTTGATAATGATAAAGCGACTTTACCTATTAAATCTATATATTACATAAATATGTTCTCTGAATATAGGTGAAGGACCTCGTGAGTTGGATGCGTTATTATACCCTATATACGCGTGTCGCTTACCATTTGACTAACGTGGTCCATACCGATAGGCCAGTATTAGGCGCCGGCACGCCGACTCAAAGTTTCGGCCGGTCGGCCCCCAGTTGTTCGATCTGATGATTTGCAGCCGGTCACCGAATCATCTCCTTCCTCTCGCTTTGGTCAACGTGAGCAGGAAATCCCCTCCTTCCTGTTCCCCTTGAGCATCTCTGCTCTCACCTCCATGCGTGTGCGCTCTAGCGAGGGGCGGCAACACCCTGTCCCCTTGTACCGCTACTCGTTGCAGCACCACCGTCATAGCCCCCCTGCTACCTTTCTACTGAAGCTTGCAGTCGCCGCACGTCGCGTCCATAGCTCGGGAACCAGGCCATTGCAGCTCCAGCGCGACCGGTTCCAGCGCGCGTTCACCATGGTTGGAGCACCACCGGCGTCGCCGCGGTCGTTGACTTACACAGTCGTGCCCAGCAAAAACTTGGGAAGCAACAAATCCACCATTTTACGGTTGAAGCAGAAAAATTACTCGGTTCCAACAGAATTGAACACCGGTTCCAGCAAAACAACTCATCAAGAAGAACTCTCGGGTGATCGATTGTAGAAAAAAATTACACGGTTCCAGCAAAATTGAACACCAATTCTAGCAAAAACAACTCACCAGCAAGAACACTTGTTGATCAATTGTAGCAAAAAATTACCCGGTTAGAGCAAAGTTGAATACCGGTTCCAGCAAATTCATCGGGAGGTTGAAGCTTTACCAAAGAATGGTTGCAGCTTTTTGCCACCGCCCGGGGTGACGGCCGATACCAGCACGCGGTATCATCCTCTCCGGTGTTGCACGATTGCCGGTTGCAGCAAATGGCGGTTGTCGTTCCAGCAACGCCGGACACTGGTGGTAGCACCAAGGCATCCGCCACGTCTTCTCCATTACCTCGAGGCAGCAAATTCCGTCGCCAGTCCCAACAACTCCTGCTACCGGTTGCAGCATTAGTGCCCCGCGGTTGTAGCACCGCTGGAAACTGCACCAACCACCGCAGCATCGGTAACAACCCTGGCAACTTAGGTGGTCGCTGATTGCCCCTTCTTGTATCATCCCTAGCCGTTGGCTGTAGTTCGCAACAGGCATGGCGGGGGGCCTTTAGGTGAGTGGCTCTCGCGGGAGAAAAGGGATCTATGGTGAGGAGGTAGCTCGCCGGAGCAGCAGATCGACGGGATGTGGTGCTCGGCTTGTTTACCAGAGAGATGAGGAAAGGATGAGGAAGAAAGGAAAAAAAATAGTGGGCATGGAAGAGATAAGGCACTGGACGGAGTCCCAACAAATTACGTGTATCCTAGAAGTGAAACGCGCTGGACGCGTGCATGAGGCGGCCAGCCCATGCTTTTGCCGGCACGCCGAAGACAAGCGTTTCCCATACCGATAGGAATACTCTCATCCAAAATTTCATATTTCCCTAGTCCAACATTTATCTCTTCCAGTTTTGTATCGACCCAATGTTTGGTATTTCGAGGACACAAAAAAGTAGAATCCCTTTCCACAACCCCCATGATGTCACGTCTGGTGCTACTCAGATGGTTGCACAACCATATACACCCCAGGCTTTCCAACCAACATCAAACTCTCATGCTGATGCTTGAGGTTGCCGGTGGGAAAGCCCGCACGACCACCATGGGGGGCGGTGGCAAGGCATCCCCATTTGGTCTGGTTTCATTCATGGATGCTCAAATCTAGTCAGATGCTAGCGTGACAGTATTGCTTCTCTGTCCTCCAGTACTACGTTTTTGAAGGGTTGGGCTTGTGGTTGTGTCACGGTGAACTGGATGCTCTTTCAAGTTGTTCAATTAGACCTAATAATAAATGTGATCCACATGTGACCAATCTCTTTTAAGAATGGAATAAGAATTTACTGGTTAAATTGATATAAACACACACACACACACACACACGCGTGCGCGCATGTAGAGAGAGTTGATAAGGTTATGCGAACTTGTATCCTCGTACTAGTATACACTCGGTTAATGACTGACATAGAGATGTTAACCTGATAGTACGGACTCATATAGGATTTGAGTGACTCACTCGGGTGTAATCAAAGTGATTCACTTGCATGAATTGTTGAGTCAGATAGACCCACTATGAGACATAACTAGTTTATACCATATGTTAGTCTCAGGAACAATGTAAATGTCATGCCATAGACCGGAGTTCAGAGGAGGCCATTTTGCATCACTTCTTACCCTTTGTTTTCACATAATAGTCGTGGGATATTCTGAATTTTGCTACGTTCGAGCGTTCTTTTTCCCGGATTCTACCATGTCCTTAAAGGTGAGGGATATTTCGAGCACTGGTGGAAAACACATTTTTTGGGGTGAAAATCATGCTAATTGATGTTTATAATAACCTACCATGTGAAGAGAAGATCACATGGGAATAAAACCATCCACACATGGTGTTCCAGAGGAGAGGGCAACATGTGGTACGGGCACTGCTCACTCGTACCGTACGGTGCCACCACCTGGTCAACTATTTAACCTCCGACAATCAGATCTCGCAGAAGAAGAACAAAGAGGGCATAATTGTGAACCTTAAGTAGAACACCTCACCTTCGAAAGGTATCCGGAGGAGGAATCGGTAGAAGAGCACCGCCACGCCAACACCTCAATCAAGGAGACTTCAACGTCTATCATCATCATCATCATCATCATCATCATGCACGTCCTTGATATCAGCTAGTCAGCTACTCCATTCATCTATTTGCAATACCAAACCCTAGGTGAATTCATACGTTTATTACATTAATCATTCTGTTATTTCCATGAACATTATGATGATGCTTATTGTTTTTATGTGTGAATAAACTCCATAGTTCTCAGGGATATGGAGGAACCCTAGTATGTGTATGATCTGGACACCGATAAGATAGATGATTTTCTTTATATGTTTGTGTTAACTATTCTTCTTGATGTTGTATGAAGCCGAACTCACAACATTTGCCTTTAAGGACTTGATGGATGCTACTATCATTGTGATGCGGGGATGAGGAGGTGTTGCGATGACGAAAGCTATCTCCCTCCTTTGTAGAATGTTTCTGTCGTGGTATTCTCACGGGGGGTGCTATACGACATATGCCACAAGGTGGCTTCGTGTGAGGGCAAGACTGCTGCCGGAATATCCAGGGACGGGTATGCGAGTAGCACGCGCTAGTTTACCCAGCTTCGGAGCTCTCCGGAGAGATAATACTTCTATTGCTGCATGTCTGAGTGTATCTGATATATCTAGTACAGGGTGCTCCTGGAGCTGTATCTGAGGTCAGTGCCATAGGCATCTGGCCTCGTATATGCATGTGGCATGGTGGCCGTTGCTCTTGGCCGAATGGGTGTGCTTGGGCATGCTTGCCCGTAGGAGTGGATGGATGGATCGCTACCTAGCTCTCTTGCTAGCTAGCTAGCTTGTGTGTGTGCGTGAGTGTGTCCATGGGGATCCCTCCTCTGGATGGATGGATGTGTGCCCCTTTTATAGTGTGAGGTAGCTTAGGATGTAAGCTTAGGTGGCATGGGCAAGGGATGGTGGGGTGTCATGCTTGTCCCCTGGGTCACTTCATAAATAGTGCCAGGGGACAAGTGACACTGTACATGATGGCTGGGGTGACACATGAACAGTGCCGGGTACGGTCGTCACGTCGGGGTCGCGTCAGGTTGCAGTTGACTTCGGGCAGCCGGCCTGGTGGAGGAGTCGGCAGCCAGCAGTCGGCCTGGAGCGGCCGGGAAGTCGGCAGCCTGTAGTCGGCAGCCGGCAGTCGGCAGCCTGCAGTCGGCAGCCTGCAGTCGGCCTGGTGGTGTAGTCGGCAGCCTGCAGTCGGCAGCCTGCAGTCGGCCTGGTGGTGCAGTCGGCAGCCTGAAGTCAGCAGCCGGCAGCCGGCCGGGTAGTTGGACTGAGGGGCTTTGCTAGCCCCGATGTCTTGAATTATTGTCTCGCCATCTTCGGGGTATCCGTGTCCAATTACTCCGACAGTAGCCCCCAAGCCTCCGGGCAACTTGGCAAAGTTGGGCGGAGGTTTTTTGGTGAGTGTTCATGAAAAATGATCATGAAAAAGACGAAGTTAGTCCACGTAGATATATCAAATGTTTGCTTTTTAGCATTGCAAGTTTTATGCGGAGGGTGCCGACTCGGTTTGGTCCGAGCCCCCTTAATCTTTTTCGTGTTCCCTCCGCTTTTTGGCTTGTGCTCTTGCTTGCCGGACAGCCGCTCCGCAGTCTGTGGCTGAGAGTGGGCCGCGAAGCGGAGTGTACAGTACTCAGAGTCTGGGAGCAGATTCAACCGAGTAGATACTTGTAAAGTAAACGACCGGATCGCCCGATCTGATTTTCTTCCCGGACGTTTTTCGCGTGGGTGGCCTCCAGCGTTCACTCTTGCTAGTCGGACAGCCGCTCTGCGGTCTGTGACTAAGAGTGTGCCTTTGGTACTGCGCACGCTACTAAGCCATCTGCGGGAACTAACGTCTCAGGCCAAGCGGCCAGCCCCCGGGCCAACTCTGGTTGGCGCCGGGGTGAACAATGATGCAACTGTAATAAAATGCGGAGATAGCCCCCGAGCATCGCTCGGGGTTATCCGTGCTCTTGCGGTGCAAAAATATGCGGGTGAGGAGCTCACATTGATTTTCGTGTAGTCGCGGTCATCGAAGACAGCCGACGCGACTCGGCGCTTGCGGAGCGCGTCGGCGCACCTGCTAGGTGCAGCCTTCGGGTGCTTGAAGGGGTCCCGGCCGGTCAGGCTCGACCGGCCAGATGGCGAGGCGGCTTGCAGCGCCCTTTTTTCTTCTTTTTTCTCTTCTGCCGGCTGCTGGGAGCCGGACAAAACTCCTCTCTTGTCTGCAATCTTCCGTGGGGGCGCGCCAGCGCACCCACTGGGTGTAGCCCCCGAGATTCGGGCCGACTGCTGAGCAGTCGGCCCGGATCTTCCGGCAACTACCTTGTCTTCTTTTTCACGGGGGCGCGTCAGCGCACCCGCTGGGTGTAGCCCCCGAGATCTGGGCCGACTGCTGAGCAGTCGGGCCGGATCTCCCGGCAACTACTTTGTCTTCTTCTTCGCGGGGGCGCGTCAGCGCACCCGCTGGGTGTAAGTGTAGCCCCCGAGATCTGGGCCGACTTCTGAGCAGTCGGGCCGGATCTCCCGGCAACTACTTTGTCTTCTTTGTTGAAGTTGTTTCTTTTTTCTTCTTCTCTTTGTCCGGCTGTGGCAGCCGGACTCCGACTCAGCAGTCAGACTGTTTGCTGCCCGCTAGGCAGCCAACACTTTCTTCACAGTAGGTGGTCGGACGCACATCTGGCAGTCAGACGAAATTTTCAGCCGGGCGCGGGCAGTCGGACGCGCATCTGGCAGTCGGACGCAAATTCCAGTCGGCTACATGTAGTCGAACGCACGTCTCTTTCTCTTTTTGTCTCTTTTTTTTGGGCACTCGGCCTCATCTGGCTTTTCTTTTTCTTTTCTTCTTTGGGCACGCAACCGCAGCAGGCGGCCGCAGTGGGAGCGCAGCAGCCGGCCTCTTCTTTCTTTTCTCTGCCGGCTCTGGGCAGCCGGACGTGCACACTCTCTTTTTTTTCAGCCATGGGCAGTCGGCCCTTTTTCATTCTTGCCCCGGCCGTCCTCTCTCTCTTTTTTTTTCAGGTCATCAGGCGGATCCGCGACAGGAGTCGGCCGACCTCGGGCGTGGCCGAGCATGCGGCGCGGGAGAAAACCGGTGCGAAGACGGCAGCGGCGAGGCGGCGCGGGCAAGGCGGCAAGCGCGGGAAACCGGCGCGTTGGGGAGGCCAAATTCGGCAAGGCGGGACGCGGCCGCGGAGGTGCGAGCGCGAGGCGGCGCCGGGAGCCAGCCAACGGGGATTCGGCCCAGCCGGCTGCCGGGATGCGGCAACGAGACGGCAGCGGAGCAGGCGGCGGGGCCGTCTGCCCGGTGCGCGGGAAGCCGGCCGAAGTGCGAGCCGGCCGCGGGGTGGAGCAGGGCTCGCGGGCGAGGCGACCACCAACGTCGGGGGAGAGGACCGCGAGGCGGAGGCCGGCTTGGGTGAAGCAGAGACCGCGCGCGGAGGTGGAGCACCCGGCAGCCGGCGGGGCCCGGAGCCGGCCGCTGTAGGAGCGGGCGGCCGCGGCGACCCGGCAGGCGCGATGGGTCGGAGAAGGCCGGGTTCACGGAGGAGGCGAATGGCCGTGCGGCCGGAGCCGGCAGGCAGCTGGGGTAGCGCGCTGGCGGGCGCTGAGGCGGCCAGACGGAGCGGGGCGCGCGGAGCTGGGGCCGGCCATCGCGGGAGGCGGCCAGGTGCGGGAGTCAGCTGGGCGCGAAGAGGCCGCGGGAGCAAGCTGGCCTGCGCGGGGTTGGAGCGGCGCGCTCGGATGCGGGCGCGAGACTGCGTTGCCGGGTCGGGGGACGCCGGACGGGCCGGTCGCGCGAAGCCGGCGAGCGAGTGCGGGCGAGTCGGAGGAGGGAAGCCGGAGCCGGACCCGGCACGGTGCGGGAGGAGTCGAACCCGACGCCGCGGGTGGAGTCGGCGCAGCGGCGCGGGGCCGGCTGGAGCGGAGCTGAGGAGGCGGGCGTCGCCGGACCCAGCGCGGCGCGTGGAGTCGGACGGGGCGGAGGCGCAGGCCCGGGCGCGCAGCAACCAACCAGGACGCGCGGGACCCGGCCTGCACCAGGCGGCGAGATGGCGCGGAGGAGCGGGTACTCGGAGCAGCGAAACGGGGGCCGTGCGCGCGAGATGGAGGCGGCGCAACGGTGCAGGGGCGGCGCTGGCCAGGCGGAGGAGCGGGGCCAGGCACGAGGCGGCAGCCGGCGGTGCGAGGCCGAAGCAGCGCGAGGCAGCGCGGCCAGCTAACGGCGAGTCGGCAGACGGCCCGGGATGGGGCGCGCAGGCGGAGCAACAGCCGGCCACGCGCGGAGCAGGCTGAGATAGACGGCGCGAGCAGTCGGAGCAGTGCGGGCGGCCGAGGCGATGTGGATGCGGACTGGGAAGCGGCAGCAGACCGGGAGGCCGGCGGCTCGTGCGCTGGCAACGAGCGGACGCAGAGGTCGCCCGCGGTCAACAGGTGAAGTCAGGCGAGCTTCATAGGAGGCTTGGCGCATGACCATTATACGGCCACTGACCAGGGATTATACGGTGATTATCTGGCTTGGGTACGGGCAATGCTTTGACCATTGTTTGACTCATATCTAGGAAATGTATGAGTGGGGTGGTAGGCAGCAAGGGAAACAATGCAGCGCAACGATGGAGTCGCTGGCCGGAGCGACGACGAGGCTCACTTGTCCGGCCGGTCACATGCGCGCACACGAACTGAGCTAGCTAGCGAAGCCAGTACACACACTGCTGCAGCCGAATCCATCGGGTTCGCTAGCTAGCCGTGCACGAACGCGTGAATGCACAGAAACAAGAGGTGCTCGGGACAGCCGCGGAGCAAAGCGGAGCTGCGAGCGCGCAGACCGAGGGCAGACGATGACAACGACGCGCCGTTCAGCACGGTCGTGCCGGGGGCATGCTGATGTCGAGCCCCGACCGGTGCCGGAGAGACGGCGGCAACGTCGCGGTGATGATGAAGATGGCGAGGCCGACGGCAAGGACGCGCTGCCCCGCACGGCCGCTCCGGGGACGGGTCGAAGTCGAGCCCCCGAGCGCCACCGGAGAGACGGCGCGACGCCGCGGTGGAGATGACGAAGATGGTCCCGCCTGGACTGCGAAACCAGCAGCAGCGCGGTAGCATAGTACCGCCCCACGGTGGGCGCCAAATGTCGTGGTATTCTCACGGGGGGTGCTATACGACATATGCCACAAGGTGGCTTCGTGTGAGGGAAAGACTGCTGCGGAATATTCAGGGACGGGTATGCGAGTAGTACGCGCTAGTTTACCCAGCTTCGGAGCTCTCCGAAGAGATAATACTTCTACTGCTGCATGTCTGAGTGTATCTAATATATCTAGTGCAGGGTGCTCCTGGAGCTGTATCTGAGGTCAGTGCCATAGGCATCTGGCCTCGTATATGCATGTGGCATGGTGGCCGTTGCTCTTGGCCGAATGGGTGTGCTTGGGCATGCTTGCCCGTAGGAGTGGATGGATGGATCGCTACCTAGCTCTCTTGCTAGCTAGCTAGCTTGTGTGTGTGTGCGTGAGTGTGTCCATGGGGATCCCTCCTCTGGATGGATGGATGTGTGCCCCTTTTATAGTGTGAGGTAGCTTAGGATGTAAGCTTAGGTGGCATGGGCAAGGGATGGTGGGGTGTCATGCTTGTCCCCTGGGTCACTTCATAAATAGTGCCAGGGGACAAGTGACACTGTACATGATGGCTGGGGTGACACATGAACAGTGCCGGGTACGGTCGTCACGTCGGGGTCGCGTCAGGCTGCAGTTGACTTCGGGCAGCCGGCCTGGTGGAGGAGTCGGCAGCCAGCAGTCGGCCTGGAGCGGCCGGGAAGTCGGCAGCCTGTAGTCGGCAGCCGGCAGTCGGCAGCCTGCAGTCGGCAGCCTGTAGTCGGCCTGGTGGTGTAGTCGGCAGCCTGCAGTCGGCAGCCTGCAGTCGGCCTGGTGGTGCAGTCGGCAGCCTGAAGTCAGCAGCCGGCAGCCGGCCGGGTAGTTGGACTGAGGGGCTTTGCTAGCCCCGATGTCTTGAATTATTGTCTCGCCATTTTCGGGGTATCCGTGTCCAATTACCCCGACAGTTTCATAAGGGGAATAAACGAAAACCTCAAAGCGTTAATCCACGTCCACGGGTAGACCCTTAATCATTGTCGCCTTCACCTGGGAGGGGAAGGGATGGTGGTGGCGTCCGTAATACGGAGCTGTGGCAGCATGCATGCATCTTTATTTAGGCTCCGCCCACCCATAAAAACATATAAAGTGGATTTGTTATTTGAACTCAAATTAATTGCGCATTTGCACAATTACATAGCAGACACAATAGTAGTGAATCCAGACTCCCTGAGAATGCATTAGCCCTATTGAAGTTGGGACAAATGCATTTTTGCCCCTAGTTGAAACCTACCCACGGGTTTTGCCCCTATTTTTCGACTCTACTCAGTTTTGCCCTTAGATTTTACTCCAAGGTCGCCCGAATGCCCTTTGACCATTTGACCAATACTTTAAAAGTTCATAAAAAATTGGTACAAACTCAGAAAAATGCAAATAAGATATCAAAATGTTCACATAAATATTACCTTTATGTGTATGTCATTTGCATTCAGGACAAAAGTACCATTTAAACTACCTAAGGTTATTAATGTTATTAACATTATTAAAAATAAAAAGGTATAAACAATACTTTTTTCAGGAAAAAAATTATATGCAAATGTAGGTGACATTTTCTGAACATCCTAATATCTTATTTGCATTTTTTCGAGTTCATATCAACTTGTTATGAAGTTTCAAAATAATGGTCAAAGTTGTTTGAACCTTTATAACAAATTGATATGAACTCAGAAAAATGCAAAAAAGGTATCGGGATGTTTAGAAAAAAATCACCTACATATGCATGGAATTTTTATTCATGAAAAAGTATTTTTTATACCTTTTTATTTCAATAATGTTAATCACATTAATAACCTCGGGTAGTTTAAATGGTAATTTTGTGCTTAATGCAAATGATATGCACATAAAGGTAATGTTTGTCAGAACATTTTGATATCTTATTTGCATTTTTCCAAGTTCATATGAATTTGTTATGAATTTTCAAAGTATTGGTCAAACGGTCAAAGGGCATTCGGGTGACCTCGGGGGCAAATCTAAGGGCAAAACTGAGCAGAGTCGAAAAGTAAGGGCAAACCCCGTGGGTAGGTTCCAACTAGGGGCAAAAATGCAATTGTCCCATTGAAGTTCCCATCACTTTCATTTACTCTCTTGTTTTTACTTTAATTCTTGTCACAACACTTACAATATTTTCAATTTCACATTGCCTTTGCTTCTGGCAATTATTAACTTGTAGGCACATTACGATTAACCTCTGTGAAAGGCAAATGCCGTTTTCTAAAAGTAAGAGATATTGAAGTGAGGTGCAAACATATATATTCAGCTGAACTGATAATGCAGTTTCTGTCGCGGCGCCACGTTAGTCATATTTTTCGTTGTTCAAAAGATGTTCACCTATTCTGACGGTTTATCATCGTCTATTCAAGTGTTTTCATTCTTGCGAGTACATAGAGAAGTGTGATCCACGGAACCTCATACTATGTAATGCTGCTTGTCGTCTTCTATGAGCATTTACGGTTAACCTTTTTGTTTTCATTCAGGTGTTCATGTCTTGTCTCTCGAAACCAGAACGAACACATAATGTTGTGATATATATGCTCGTTTAGCATGACAACGCTAATGCGGAAAAATATTCTTTATGAAAACAACAAAAAGTGTTAACAGAAAGTGTAAATACGTGTCACTAATGCAACATGTTTATTTTAACTCGTCGCAGTCCCTACATTTCCATATGATTTAACACGGTTGTTTCTAACTTTAAATTATTATTGTGTATGAAAGGTTTGGGAAGCACTTAACTTTTAATTAAAAAACAATATAACACAGCCACCTAGGAGCCTCCACAGCGTTTTCACGCTCTTAGCCATCGGATCGCTGAAACATACAACCGAGATCAGCCCTGGTCGACACAGGTTGCTCACGCGCTGCATTCTCGCGGGCTGCTACTCCGCAGAGCGAGTTGGTTTTCCTCTCCGTAATCGGGCCTTCAGAGGCCCACGTCTTTTCATGTGGATGCTAACGCTAACAGCCCACGTCGTGTACTTTCCATCGCTATCCTCCCCAACCGAGCAGTTTCTCTGTTCCTTCCACGCCGCCGTTTCTCGTTCCTCGATGCGCCGCCGTTCTTTCGTCCTCGATGCGCCGCCGTTCCAACGTCGGCGAGCTTCTTATGCACGGCCGCCGCAGCCGTCATGGATGAACGATGCAAGATATGAAATTAAAAAATAGTAAGCAGAGGAGTACAGAGCGGGTGGACGGAATCGGCACGGAGGCGACCCTCTCTCCAAAAATGGTGACACAGATGGGCAGCGGAGAGATGTTTTCTCACCTTCCTGTGCGTGGCAGTGTTGTTGTGATGGCAAGATGATACAGGAGATGAGGGGATGGGGGTGACAGTGTTGCTCTTCTCCGTTGAGATCCAAGTAAACACTTATCATATTGCAACTGTCCTGCACCGTTTATTCATATAATTTTTTTGCAGCAAATAATGAGATGATCTACCATATTTACATGAGTACATGTATGTACTGCATCTGCTTCACCGTTTATTCAAAAAACAATTCGCAGGAAATAATGAGATGATCTTCCATATCTTTATGTTTAGACTGTCAGCTGTGCTTGATTAATTAAGCTCTGGGGTACCTAGAGTAATCACAATGCGGGGATAAGTGACCATCCAACGCTGCTGATGTGCTTCTTAGACTTCATGTCATATTCATGATTTGGAGCTACACATATACACTATTGGTTGGAAATGGGTGAGCAGAACACAAGTCGATGAGAGTTATGATTCAGTTATATATACATTTGTATCATGGTATCTTACTGGCACGAAGGTATATTTGTCTCCATAAGTGACCCATTCATTATTTGTTGATGGCAATTTTTATTTAAAAAGTTTTGATTGGAAAAAGAGATACATCTCTGTATCTCATATTTTAAGCAACCTGCAAAAACTAAGATCTGTTGTTGTATTTATATTTTCTGTGGTATTTGCTCTAAGTTCTAAGCCATAGTCGTAAAATATTATAGTGATCTAAACGCTCTTATATTTCTTTACGGAGGGAGTATATGCTATTGATTAGTATAATTCTCAATGGTGATTATTCATTCCAGATTTTCAGCTATTCTTTATTTGACCGATAGTTTGACATATACAAACTGACAAAATTGTTGGCAAGGAGGGTTATTATGCTAATTTATTTGTAGCTATGTGACTTAACATGGAAGAAATAACACAAATATCCAAGCGCAATTTTGAGAAAACCAATGTCAGGTATTGCCCTACCGTGAAGTATCAAGTATGAAACCTCCCTGTTTTTCTCACAATGAATAATTTCTATTTCCTCTGTTTCAAGTGTTTGTTTCTATTCCCTTGCAAGACAGGAAGATATGGTGCGTATATTCACTGATAGGGGATTGAATGTATGTCCTTCAGTTTCTTTTCTACTTCTATGATGTTTATCTTATCTTTCCTTGCTCACAATTTGATTGGGACCTTTTGTATCTGCCAAGGGGATGATAAGAGGTAGCATTTTAGCGACATAGAGCAAAGGTGTTTTTATCCTTAAGATATCGGCAGAAATCACATATTTGACCTGTGGGCCAAATCAAATCACAAATTGACCTTGTTCTGAAAAAATTTCACTCTGCTGACCCTTTAGTGTGGCGCCCGACACCTAGGCGCCGCACACTACTATGCAGCGCCTCTCCCTTGGGCGTCGCACATCCTGCCAGCGTGGCGGCCCTGGTCCAGTTGCGGCCCCATAGACAGCAGTGCAGCGCCCAAGGGATAGGCGCCACACTGTGTAAACTGCAGCGCCTAAGGCTTAGGCGCCACACTTGTAATGTGTAGCGCCTAGCACTTGGGCGCTGCACCGGCTGTGCTCCACTTAGGCTAGCCCCACCCTCTCTCCCCTCCCACCCCCACCCCACACACCCCCACCCCACACAAACCCTCTCTCCCCCCTCCTCTCTTCCCCTCTCCCCCCCCCCTTTCAAATCCTTCTCAAATCTTGCAAATCCGGAGTATTTGACCGTGGATTTCGAAGCCAACCCCTCCCTTAAGGTAATCTCCTCCGATCCCCTCGTTTTCATCCATAGGAATTGTCACATTTGCTCAAATCTTGCTACTTTGGGGAAACCCTAGTTTTGGCTTGGATTTGCAAATTTGTGTTGAATGATGTTATGTTTCTTTGCTAATTTGGTATGGTTAGGCTTTCATAGTATGCTAGGGTTAGGGTTATGTGTGTTTGATGTTGGTGTTAGGGTTATGCTATGGTTAGGGTTGTGGTTATTGTTAAGTGGGGGTTATGGTTATTAATTCATATATATGTTATGGCATATGTATTTTGTGCAAATATTTTTGTTAAGTACTTACTTGATATATGTGTGTTTTTTATTGTAGGGATGGGGAGAACATGTGTTTATGTTCATCATGTGGATAAAGAGGCCTTTTTGAAAGGCATTGCGGAGCCGGACCCGGATGAGCTTGACATGGTTTTTGAGAGTAGTCCAAGCTATGCGGAGCTCTTGGACCAAGTGAGGAAGGATTTGAACTGGTTGGACCCAAGTGACGTTGTTGAGTTCGAGGGAAGGCATAATGTTGGTTTTGGACACCACATCCGTTGGAAGACAATGCGTGTGAACTCCGAGCAACGTTGGGTTGCATACAAGGAGACGGTTGCCGAATCTTTAGACAAGGCTCTTGAGTTATTTGCCTCCAAGAAGGTTGAGTCTATTTTGAATTTGGACCTGAACCGGAACCCCTCCCCGTTGGTTGCTAGCACTCCACCACCCATGAACCAAGATCAAATGAGTGAACCTCATTTGACGCAACAAGATTGGCCAACATTGAGCCCGACTCCAAACAACCAAAATGAACGTTTTGAAGAGGAGAATGATGAGTACGAGGAGGATGACAACGAAGTTGATCTCCATGACAACAATGTGGGTGATCTCGACCAATATCATGTGCAAGAGACAATGGACCAATCCATCCCTTTTTCCCGTGCATATGCATCGGACTCGGATGACGATGGTCCCGATGAAGAAGTTGATGAGGAGGGGTTCACACCCAAGGAGGCCCAAGCATTCAAGAAGGTATTCGGGCGGGATCACAAGACACCATTGTTCAAGGATCTTAGTCTCGCAGATGAAGCCGTTGTGGATGGTGGCAAATGCATATCTCTTGGAGCTAGGCCAAGTTCTCACCGTGATTTGGAAGACGGCAAGAACGGGATATTTCCCGGTTGTGAGTTTCAATCCTTCTTGGAATTGAAGATGTGGCTCGACAACTACTCGGTTACGCATTATCGTCCACATAAAGTGGCCAACTCGGACGTCAATGTGCGTTACACGGTCAAATGTGAAGTGCCAAGTTGTCAATGGATTGTGCGTGCAAGGCCATGGAAAGGAGGTCCCACTTGGCGCATAGTGAGTTGTCTACCAAATCACATGTGCCGGCACAAGAATGCGGATGGCAAGCTTGTGCACCAACAACACAGACAACTCACATCCGAGTTCATCGCTTATAGGCTTTTGAACCAAATATCCACACTTACAACAATGAGCATCAAGAGTGTCATTGACCTTGTGAAAGCCATCTTTCATTACAAGGTGAAGTACGGCAAGGCATGGAAGGCGAAGCAAGCCGCATTCAAGATGTTGTATGGCAATTGGGAGGAAGCATACAACCGACTCCCTAGGTTGTTGTTAGCTATGGCCACCACAAACCCAGGCATGGTTCACGTGGTTGAGCCTCATGGGCACCAAACATTGATTCACAACGGGAGGACCGTCCGAGTATTTGGCCGTGCATTTTGGGCCTTTGAGCAATGCGTGAGGGCTTTTGAGCATTGTCGGCCCGTCATCGCCATTGATGGGACGTTCTTGACCGGACAATACAAGGGCACTTTATTGGTTGCAATAGCAAGTGATGCCAATAACCGGGTGTTGCCTTTGGCTTTCGCTTTGGTTGAGGTGGAGAACAATGATAACCGGGAGTGGTTCTTGCGTCAATTGAGAACAAGGGTATTACCGGCTGAAAGGGAAATTTGTGTCATATCGGATCGCCATCCAGGAATTCTAAATGCGGTGGTTGTTGACATTCCCGGACATAGAAAGTTGCACCATCGATGGTGCATGAGGCACTTTTGTGCAAACTTCTATAGGGCATGTGGTATCAAGGAGTTGGCCGATGATCTTCAAGATTGTTGTCTCGCTTTCACCAACAAGCGGTTTGCCACATTGTTCAATGCATTGCTCAGACACAAGAAACTTGACCCCGATGGTCATGAATTTATCACTAAGAACATTGTCGAAAGGAATATGTGGGCACGTGCTTTCGATGAAGATGGCCGGAGGTACGGTCAAATGACAAGCAATATGGCAGAATGCTTCAATAAGGTGCTCAAGGGTGTACGTGCATTACCCGTGACGGCAATAGTTCAATACACATTTGACAAGATGAATGGATACTTTTTGAAGTATTCAATGGAGACGGATAAGCAGATTGCTGGTGAGAACAAGGATAAGCACAAGTACTATTTCCCACCAAAGGTTGAAGAATGGTTGGACTTTCAATCACGAAAGGCAGACTCAGAAGAAGCTGTACTATATGACGACAACGAGTGGAAGTATGAGGTGAAAGAGCCTGGAGGAACCACAAACGAAGGCCACCAACACGGAGGACGCGCTTTCAAAGTCTCCCTAACACGGTGTGATTGCAGCTGCATGAGGCCATCGTTGCTTCATCTCCCATGCTCGCACTTGTTAAATGCAGCCCGTGTTAGGAATGCGGACGTCAATCACCCTCTTACCGTGAGGGAGTCCGAGTTCTCAATCATGACGGTAAAGAAAACTTGGGCTCCCCGGTTTCAGCCATACTTGGACCAATCACAATGGCCGGAGTATCATGGAGTTCAACTATGGCCAGACCCGGAATTGAAGGTCGTTAGACGGGGAAGACGTAAGACAAAGCGTCTTAGAGGTGACATGGACGGATGGGGCCGTGGTGGCGGTGGAGAATACGGCACCGGCCAATTCCAAGAGCCTCGTGAGCAATCCCGTTGTGGGGACTGCAGTCATCGGGGACACAACACAAGAACTTGTCCCAAACCAAGAAAAAGATCAAAGAAAAATGATGCAAGCACAAGCCAAGCAAATGATAGCCAACCAAGTCAACCAAGGAGTAGCCAACCAAGTCAAACAAGCCAACGAGGCACTATCCAACAAAGAGGCCGTGGTGGTGGTAGAGGTCGTGGTGGTGGTAGAGGCCGTGGTGATGGCCTAGGCCGTGGGGATGGGCTTGGCCGTGGTGAAGGCCTAGGCCGTGGTGATGGCCTAGGCCGTGGTGATGGTCTTGGCCGTGGTGAAGGCCTAGGCCGTGGTGGTGGTAGAGGCCATGGTGAAGGCCTAGGCCGTGGTGGAGGTCTTTCCCGTGGTGGTGGGAGAGGCCGTGGTGATGGTCTTGGCCATGGTGGTGATACAACCCGTGGTGGTGGTCTAGGCCGTGGTGGCGGTAGAGGCCGTGGTGGTGGTAGAGGCCGTGGTGGTGATCTTGGCCGTGGTGGTGGTAGAGGCCGTGGTGGTGATCTTGGCCTTGGCGGCGGCCGTGGTGGAGGAATGTTCACTTGGCTCGATGGACCATTGCCGTATGTGACTTACTATGATCTTGTACTTTTGGCTCAATGCTTTTGCATTGTGTGACTAACTATTATATTGACATTTTCATAGGTATGGAAACAATGAAGGGGGTGGAGGACACGGAGGCGGAAGGTGAGCTCCCTTGGTGGTCGGAGGAGGGAGAAGAAGAAGAGGAAGAAGAAGAAGAGAGGAAGAAGAAAGGAAGAAGAAGGGACAAGGACCATGACCTTCTTATGAACCAAAATGTGTACTATGTCTTTTTGGCTACATGTTTGTGTATGACTATGTGATTGGACAACTATATTATTATGTGTGTATGAGTATTGTGATTTGGACTACTATATATGCTATGTCTTATTTCTGTGTTTTTGGAATACTAAATGTGATTTGGATATAATTATGTTCCATCTATGTGAATCACAAAAACATAAAAAAACACTTTGCATTTCGAAACAATGTAATGTAATGTGCAACGCCTCAGAGCGGGGCGCTGCACAGTACAGTGCAGCGCCTTCCCCTGGGCGCTGCATCATCACTTAGCAATTTTTTGGGCAGCAAACATACTGGAAGCTTCTGTTGCTCTCTGGACTGGGAAGTCCAGTAGTGCAGCGCCTAAGGGAGAGGCGCTGCACTGTAATGTGTAACGCCTCAGTGCTGGGCGCTGCACAGTACAGTGCAGCGCCTATCCCCTGGGCGCTGCACCATCACTTAGCAATTTTTTGGGCAGCAAACATACTGGAAGCTCCTGTTGCTCTCTGGACTGGGAAGTCCAGTAGTGCAGCGCCTAAGGGAGAGGCGCTGCACTGTAATGTGTAACGCCTCAGTGCTGGGCGCTGCACAGTACAGTGCAGCGCCTATCCCCTGGGCGCTGCACCATCACTTAGCAATTTTTTGGGCAGCAAACATACTGGAAGCTCCTGTTGCTCTCTGGACTGGGAAGTCCAGTCGTGCAGCGCCTAATGGAGAGGCGCTGCACTGTGGTGTGTGGCGCCTCTGCCTTAGGCGCTGCACTGCTGGACATCTATTTGCTGCACTCACCCCCCTCCCACCCATCCCCACCCCACACACCCCCACCCCACACAAACCCGAAGCTCAGTGCCTCCCCTCTGCCCTCCTCTCTCCCCCTCTCAAATCCTCCTCAGATCCGGAGTATTTGACTGTGGATTTCGAAGCCAAACCCTCCCTTAAGGTAATCTCCTCATATCCCCTCGTTTTTATCCATAGGAATTGTCACATTTGCTCAAATCTTGCTACTTTGGATAAACCCTAGTTTTGGCTTGGATTTGCAAATATTTGTTGAATGATGTTAAGTTTCTTTGCTAATTTGGGTTGGTTAGGCTTTCATAGTATGCTAGGGTTATGTGTGTTTAATGTTGGTGTTAGGGTTATGCTATGGTTAGGGTTGTGGTTATTGTTAAGTGGGGGTTAGGGTTAACCAAGAATTATCGGTTTTGTAGGCATGGCTTCATCCGGTTCCATGATGAGGCCACCGTGTGCTAACCAAGAAGACATGCCGAACAAGTGGGAGGACGCATCTTTGGACAAGGTGAAGGAGAAAGATGTCAACATCCCGCCATGTTGGTGTGGAGATGTTTGCAAGGTGAAGGTGTCCACCGACCGAAATAAATCATGGACGGAAGGGCGGAGATATTTTGTATGCCCGAACTATGCTTATGATCGTGCACTTCCAACTAACGCCTATGACCAACCACCGGTAAGCTCGAGAAGTAAAATGTTACTATGAAATGTGTGTCAACACTAACAAAATTTTTGTGTGCAGTCACCGCCTCCTCTATGCAAGTACTTCACGTGGATAGATCTTGAAGTGCCAGAAGATGTCAAAAAAGACCAATACCAAGATTGTCTTAGGCGGCAACGGCGGTTCGAAGAATCGTTTCGAAGAGGCTTGGAGGAAGAGCGTCGTCAGAAGGAGAGGATGGAGCGGAAGAAACGAGAGGAGGAGAGGGCACGCCAAGCGAAACTTGCTCGTGAGGAGGAGAGGGCAAGAAAGCTTGCAAAGGCTCGCGAGGCGCAAGAGGAGGACTCGGCCCGTGACAAGAAGGGGAAATGGCCTTGCTCTACTCAGCAGGGACTTCGCTTCGGTGCACTCGCGAGTCAGGAAACAAACTCCTCGACACAACATACCACATGTAGACACGAGCATGTGTCTGGATCACATCATCAGTGGCATCCGGAGGGCACGTCGCAAAGTGATTTTGAATCCACGTAAAAGCAGCTCCGGCAGCTTTCCTTTCCCTCTTCTTCTTCTCTTCTCCCTCCTCTACATCAGCCTCAGCCTCGGTAGGAGCAATACCGATAAGAGCAATCATCTGCTCGCGCCACCCATCAGAATCGGTGCTCATACAGAGAGGCCTCCCATCGATAGCAAGACCGGTGATCAACGAGACATCCTCGAGCGTCACGGTCATCTCCCCTGTCCGAAGATGGAAACTATGTGTCTCCGGCCTCCACCGATCAGCAAGAGCGGACACCAGTGGAGTGTTCAGATTCGGCGTGGACCGGCTGACCAACTGAATCCACGGGAGTAGTCCTGCCTGCTTGATGTACGGTGTGTACCGCTCAGCGTAAGGCATGGCAGGACCAGAGACCCCGTGATACCGAATCTTCAAAGGTTCAAGCTTCTGCAAAAAACAAGTAATGACAAATCTTAGGGCATGTAAATTTCAACTTAAGGCAAATTTGCAAAATATTTAGATTACTCGTTATTACCATCCCCTTCTCGCGCATCATGTAGGCCCGGTGTTTCGTGTCGTAGACATCGTCGAGAAGCCAAACCATCCTTAGTAAGTTAAAACAATAAACATATATGAGTTCATCTTCATCTCAAATATCGGTTTACACTAAACATCTAATATGTGTTCAATTACAAGAATTTCAACATCTCCTTCTCACACAATGAATATGTCATATGTCTTCTAAAAAACTCAACATCTAATATTTCAAATAAACTCAACATCTAATATATATATCTAAACAAACATCTCTTATATGTCTACAAAACACAACATCTCATAGTTATCTATATAAATAGGCATCTCATGTATATCTAAAAAAACTAAACACTCTAGGTTTCACTAACAAGAACCATATATTGTGAACTAAACAACAACACTAAGGTACTATCACTATGACTAACACATCCTAAATCAAGCAAATCAACCAAATCAAGGGTTCCATCAAATCTTGGACAAATCTCTAAAATGGCAACAAATTTACGGAGGAAAAGAAAGGGAACGGAGGAGTTTACCTAGTAGGATGGATTGGAGATCGAATCCACGGATCAAATCTTCAGATCTGAGAGGGATGTGGGGGGGGGGGATTCGATGGGGGCGCCGCCGCTGCTCTCTGTCCAGAGAGGGGAGAGGAGGAACAACTGCCTGGTCGCTGGCCAGATGCGCTGTAAGTCACAGTGCAGCGCCTAAGCCTTAGGCGCTGCAGTTTACACAGTGTGGCGCCTATCCCTTGGGCGCTGCACTGCTGTCTGTGGGGCCGCAACTGGACCAGGGCCACCACGCTGGCAGGATGTGCGACGCCCAAGGGAGAGGCGCTGCATAGTAGTGTGCGGCGCCTAGGTGTCGGGCGCCACACTAAAGGGTCAGCAGAGTGAAATTTTTTCAGAACAAGGTCAATTTGTGATTTGATTTGGCCCACAGGTCAAATATGTGATTTCTGCCTAAGATATCAACCAGTTAGTTCATCTTAGTATTCACCATGTGCTGGTATTTGTATTTCACTATTGTACATTTTTGCAGAGTGAAAAGTATTACAGTCATATGGGCATATGATGACGCAGGCAAGCTCCAGCGAAGCATGCGTGCATCATTTTACTGATTCAGGAGGAGGCCATCCCTTTATATGCCGACTCGCTAGATTGTTGGTAATTTGAGCCTCCCTTGCCCATCCCTCATATTATTGCATGTGTTGCATTGTACAGAAATAGCCTCTTTATAGAAATGAGATTCTCTGTAGGGAACATAAACATTAGGATTGATTTATTTTCTGTATATTACATTGTGCAGGATATATTATATCGCCTTTTTGGATGTTTTGGTAGATGATATTTTGAATCATACGAATTTTCACTCTTCTTAAGATGGTCGGGCGCAGCAAAGCGCGCCTATACGGTCTAGTATACACTATAGCTAGACTAACAACAGTTGTGTGGAAACATCCCCATCTTTCCTATGGACCTTGTTGGGTGTATTAGACATAAAAACGGAAGTGTTCCCCACACGAGACCACCCTCTTTTGAGAATGATAACGCGACTTTACCTATTAAATTTATAAATAACATATATATAGAAAATATACATCCTACCACGTAGGGTAATCACCTCACATGTCTCATATACTATCATGTGATAGTATATATAAATACCACTTTCTCATTCTAAATATGTTCATATACTATATGTAAGATATTTCAAAGCAACTTATATGCAAAAATTGCATGCGAGTCCATAGTTTTTTGTATATTCTAAAAATACCTTCATATTTGTACGTATAAAAAATACAAAAATAGTGGAAATTCACTTTAGCACATGGGAGTATATGCTTCTGCCTCTAAAATTTGCATATATACGTTGTTCATGTTATAACCCGTGTACAAACGGCACAACAACAATGTTGAAGATAATCGTCTCTCAACACATCAAAGATGAATTACAACTCATCTGACTCTCATCTCACACTCCTCACGTACACACGCGGATGTACGCCAACGCACCCACACATGCATACACACTAACACACACAAGGATACACACATGCGTTCGGATAAAGAAAGGAATGGCACGTGCGCGCGCTCACACACGCACAAAATTGAACAAAAACAAAGTTGTTCCAAGTGTGTAGTGTTTATAGTTTGGAACTAGGTCATTTGACTTAGATTTCAAGTTTGGAGCAAGTAGCCTATCGATGAGTTTGTAACAGAAATCAGCATGCAAATTTAGTAGAACTTTCTTTTATTGAGATGCATACTAGCAGGAGTTACGGTAAATTTTGACTAAGATTTCTGCCTCTCTCTCTCGTGCTATTCACTCAAGTGGAATCATTCGGCACCACTAGTCTCCTAGTCTCAACATGGCACCCGCAGGGTTTGGGTATGGGTATTAGGTGCCCATACCCGCACCCGTCTCAGAAAAATTTGCCCATACCCGTACCCGTACCCCGGGTTTCAAACCGTCCCATACCCGTACCCGGCTGGGTACGGGTAATACCCGCGGGTAAAAATACCCAACTAGGCGCTTATACTTGAGCATTTATATATACAATATTTCAGCACATATATACAACATTTTAGCACAAATATACAAGATTTCAGCACATATATAATATTTCAGCATATTTATACAAAATTTCAGCACATTTATGTGACATTTCAGTATATGTACACAACATTTCAGCACATGTATTTCAACATTTCAGCACATAGACATATCACATTTCAGCATTTCAGCACGCACACATAAGTCATTTCAGCCACTTAAGTTCGACACACAAGTTGGTAGCTTAGGGTTTTTTCATCTAAGTCAATGACACATGGGACCTACTTGACTGGATTATCATTATACGGGCTTGAGGGTTCGCGGGTATGGGTATTGCGTTCCCATACCCGTACCCGCCTTACCCGTTGGGTATAAATTTTTCCCATTTAGAAACCCATGGGTATTTTAATTTCCCATACCCTTACCCTAATAGGGTTTTTACCCGCCGGGTTCGCGGGTAGCGGGTACCCATTGCCATGTTGATCCTAGTCCCACACATTAACCGACCCAGCCAGGCATTGAACGGGCAATGCCTGGTGGAGCAAAAGAAGAAGAAAAACAACTGAAACGGAAAATAAAATCAGATAACTTATAAATAGCTAAAGTGACAGAATATCACCATGTATGCATCCAATGTGGTGGCACTTGCCATCTTTGACATCACAGATTCCTTAGGAATTAGTTACTGTGTATAAACACAACATCCACATCGTGTTACAGAAAGGAAAGACAACAAGACAACACCAAAAATTCACAAAAAGAAAAAAGAACAACATCAGAGGACACGCCTGATACACAACAAGGGATACATATTTTCCTAGTGTTTATCAAAGGAACGCCAACAGAACGCTTGGCCATAATAATATCAGATGAGCGCATGAACAGTACACAACAAGGGGTTCAGATTTTTGTTTGTTTGGCAGGACAAAGGCTACGGATTTGGCACGACATGAAACAGTTCATATGCACACGGTACTAATTTGTCATGCATTAAAAGATATTTTGTTCATGTTGTGTACAACAAATGGTTGCCTTTGTATCTTGAGAATTTTTTTATTTAAGATTTAGATTTGCTGAGCGATTCATCACTAGAAAGGTCACAGTTTGTTGGGGCTGATGGAGACTCGGACTCACATTCTGTTACGAGGGCCTACTGTGCCGGCAACCCATTGCGACACTGGTATTGTGGTAGGGCAACTGTCTTGGTAAGCTTAATACTTTTTCATTTTCTGAAAACAGTACATAAGCAGAGGCTCGTATGTAAAGACGCAGACCCCCCCCCCCCCCCCCCCACTTAAAGATGCAGACACTTTTAATGGACAAGCGTGGTGCCAAAATTAGGGTCGGATCCTTTGTGGTCTCGGGGTACGAACACCCTCCTAACCATCTAATCAATTAGTTCTTGATAAGCTCATCTGTTTGGAATGAGAGTACATATGCATTTCTGAGACATTTATAGAGGTTGTAGTCCTCGAAACAACTACAAATTTGTATAGAGAAAAGTATACTTTTCGTCCCTCAACTCTTGGCAGAGTCCAGATTTGGTCTCTCAACTTCGAAACCGGACAACTTGCACCCCGAACTACTAAAACCGGACAAGGTTCGTCCCTGGACACAGTATTGACCGGTTTTGATGCTGACTTTTGCCAGTTTTGACCGTGTTTTGACTCAAATTCGTGTACTTTTTCCAAATCCATTTATTTTATTCAGGTCTGCATACCAGTTTCAAATTTAAGTGTTTTTTTTTCAAATCTGCATACTTTCTATAAAAGTTCATGAATTTGGAAAAGTACATGGATTTGAAAGCAGTACACGGACATGAAAAAAGTATGCGGATTTGAGAAAAATACGCGAACTAGAGAAAAGTATGCGAATTTGGAAAATTATGTGAACTTGAAAAAGTACGTGGATTTGAAAATAGTGCGGATTTCAAAAAGGTATGTGAATTTGAAATTTGTACGCAAACGTAAAGTACAAAGATTTGGAAAAAGTACAAAGATTTGGAAAAAGTACATGAATTTCAAAGATTCACATATTTGAAAGATATACACGTATTTAAGTTAGCACCGGTCAAAACCGGGATGAGCCAGCACCAAAACCGCTCAAAACCGAGACCAGGGATGAATCTCGTCCGGTTTCAGTAGTTGGGAGTGCAAGTTGTCTGGTTTCAAAGATGAGGGACCAAATCTAGACTCCGTCAAAAGTTGAGGGACGAAAAGTATACTTTTCTCAATTGTATAACTGGACAATACATATCACCGATGGTTTTGTATGGTTTCTAGTAGGGTAAGGTGCGTAAAAATTTGTCTACAAATAATAGGAGCTGCTCAAACAGACCAAACATTGCTCATGACTGATACATGGTATCAAAGTTTCAAACTGAACATGGCCCTTGATTCACATACGATTCAAACTAGCAGTTAGTGTTACCCGCTATCATAGAACATATTCTTACAGGTTTATCCACCGAAAGGACTACAGGTTTATGAGATAGCATCATGATTCAAGACCAACATAGTTACTTAATTAGGCAACTGAAGATTCAAGACACTTTGAATCGTGTTTAAAGAAGTAGAGATCAGGTCACCATCACCAGTGATGAACAGAATCAGTCATGGGATTCTGCAGTTACAGAGCATGGCATGTTGAGACAATGAAGTGGCAACAACTATAAAACACCAGGGCATGAAGGGGCTATTAAGCAAAAAATGAAGAAAAAGAAGACTAGGTTCAGACTTGCTCCGTTTCACCTAACAAATCAGATGCACATGTGGCGACCCAAGTTGCCACTGAGCGTTTCATCACTACGATGGTCTTTTTTGTGTGTGGGGTGAGAGAGGCTCGAACTCTCGACCTCGGGATTGCTCACGTTTCAGCCATGAGACCTACGCGCTAGCCAACTGCACCACCACCTCACTTGTTGTACTGCAGCCAAAACAAGCATCCTTGTTAAGCTGAAACAACCGAAACAGACAACCTTATTAGGCAACATTACCGCATGCTAAGCGTAGATGACAGTACATAACGGTTCCCATTTCTGATTTATTTATAGCGGCAACATAGATGAAAGCCTTATTAGGTACACAACGTCCAATAATATCATCTACTCCTTCTTTATAAAGATGTGGGTCATCCCAAAAGTAATGTCTTAAATCATAAAAAAACTTTTTATTTTGCTGGTATGTGAAACTAGGTGGTATAAACATAGCAACAATGTAATTAGCATAATCAGCATGCCATGGAGTATTACGAGAAGCATTTATGATAGCTAATTGCTCATCAGGAAAACTATCATCAATAGGCAGTGGGTCTTCAAGAACATTCTCTAACCTAGACAAGTTGTCAGCAACGGGGTTCTCAACTCCCTTTTTATCAATAATATGCAAATCAAATTCTTGCAGCCAGAGAACCCATCCAATAAATCTAGGTTTATCATCTTTCTTTTCCATAAGATATTTAATAGCAGCATGATCAGTGTGAATAGTTACTTTGGAATCAACAATATAAGATATGAACTTATCACAAGCGAAAACAACTGTTAAAAATTCCTTTTCAATAGTAGCATAATTTCTCTGGGCACTGTCTAGAGTTTTACTTGCATAATGAATAACATTCAATTTCTTATCAACTATTTGCCCTAGAACAACACCAACAACATAATCACTAGCATCATACATAATTTCAAAGGGTAAATTCCAATCAGGTGGTTGAACAATAGGAGCAAAGATCAAGGTTTTCTTAAGTATTTCAAATGCTTCTACACAATCATCATCAAAAATAAAAGGAACATCTTTTTGCAAGAGATTAGTGAGAAGCCTAGAAATTTTAGAGAAGTCTTTAGTAAATCTCCTGTAGAAACAAGCATGACCAAGGAAACTTCTTATATCTTTGATATATTTAGGACACGACATCTTTTCAATAGCATCTACTTTAGTTTTATCAACTTCAATACCTCTTTCAGAAATTTTATGCCCCAAGACAATACCTTCATTAACCATAAAGTGGCGCTTCTCCAATCTTAAGACAAGATTAGTTTCTTCACATCTCTGCAAAACTCGATCAAGGTTGCTTAAGCAATCATCAAAAGAGGTTCAGTAAATGGAGAAATCATCCATGAAAACCTCAACAATCTTTTCACAAAAGTCAGAGAATATAGCAGCCATACATGTTTGAAAGGCAGCAGGTGCATTGCATAAACCAAAAGGCATGCATCTATAAGCAAAAGTACCGAAAGGGCAAGTAAAAGTGGTCTTTTCTTCGTCCTCTTTTGATACAGGTATTTGAGAGAAACAAGAATAACCATCTAGAAAGCAAAAATGTGTATGTTTGGATAGTCTCTCTAGCATTTGATCAATAGAAGGTAGAGGGTAATGATCTTTTCTAGTAGCCTTATTTAATTTTCTAAAATCAATTACCATTCTATAACTTGTAACAATTCTTTGTGGGATCAATTCATTCTTATCATTAGGAACAACAGTAATACTCCCCTTCTTAGGGACACAATGAATGGGACTCACCATCTACTATCAGCAATAGGATAAATTATACCTGCCTCCATAAGCTTTAATATTTCATTTCTTACCACTTCATTCATCTTAGGATTTAACCGTCGTTGGTGATCAACAACTGGTTTGGCGTCAGGCTCCATATTAATTTTGTGCTGACATAGAGTGGGACTAATCCCTTTAAGATCATCAAGAGTATATCGAATAGTGGCACGGTGCTTCTTCAGAGTTTTCAATAATCTCTTTTCTTCATGCTCTGAAAGGTTAGCACTAATAATAACAGGATATATCTTCTTCTCACCAACATAAGCATTCAAAGTATTAGATAATTGTTTAAGCTCAAACACGGGATCACCCTTGGGTGGTGGAGGATCCCCAAGGATTTCAACAGGCAAATTGCATTTCAAAACAAGCCCTTGAAAAAAGAATATTTCATCTAGTTCCTTTCATTCATTCATAAACATATCATTTTCATGGTCTAGCAAATATTGGTCCAAAGGATTAGTAGGAGGCACGACAATAGAAGCAAGACCAATAATTTCATCCTTACTAGGCAATTCTTTTTCATGGGGTTGTCTATGAAATTTAGAGAAATTAAAATCATGAGACATATCCCCAGAACTTATTGTAACAATTTCTTTCTCACCGTCTATCTTAGCATTAACAGTATTCAAGAAAGGTCTACCAAATATAATGGGACAAGAATCATCTTGTGGGGAACCAAGAACAAGAAAATCAGTAGGGTATTTAATTTTCCCACACAAGACTTCAACATCTCTAATGATCCCAATTGGTGATATAGTATCTCTATTGGCAAGCTTAATAGTAACATCAATATTTTCTATCTCAGCAGGTGTAGTATCATTCATAATTTCTTGATATAAGGTAAAAGGAATTGCACTCACACTAGCACCCACATCACATAAGCCATGATAACAATGATCTCCTACTTTAACAGAAATAACAGGCATGCCAACAACAGGTCTATGTTTATCTTTAATATCGGGTTTAGCAATCCTAGCAGCTTCATCACAGAAATAAATAACATGCCCATCAATATTATCGACCAAGAGATCTTTAACCATAGCAAAACTAGGTTTAACTTTAATTTGTTCAGGAGGTGTAGGTGTTCTAGTATAAGTCTTACGAACCACAGTTAAAGCTTTAGCATGATCCTTCATTCTAGCAAAGAAAGGTGGTTTGTCAATATAAGCAGTACGAACAATAGGATCAACATTACAGGTAATAGTTTCTTCTTCAACTTTAATATGTTCCACTACTTTTAATTCAATGGGAGGATGATATTTAAACTAATTCTCCTTAGGGAGATCAACATGAGTAGCAAATGATCCACAGAAATAAGCTACTATCTCAGAGTCAAGTCCATATTTAGTGCTAAATTCACGAAAAGCATCGTTATCCATAAAAGATTTAACACAATCAAACTTAAGGTTTATACCTGACTCATTACCTTCATCGAGTTTCCAATCTTTAGAGTTGAGTTTAATTCTTTCCAATAAATCCCATTTGAATTCAATAGTCTTCCTCATAAAAGAACTAGTACAAGAAGTATCGAGCATGGATTGATCATTACGAGAAAGCCGGGCATAAAAATTCCGAATAATAATTTCTCTTGAGAGCTCATGATTGGGGCATGAATATAACATTGACTTAAGCCTCCCCCAAGCTTGAGCGATACTTTCTCCTTCACGAGGACAAAAATTATATATATAATTTCGATGAAGATGAACCAGATGCATAGGATAAAACTTCTGATGAAATTTCAATTTCAATTGGTTGTAGTTCCAAGATCCAATATCATCACATAGCCTATCCCATATCAATGCCTTTCCCTTCAAAGATAAAGGGAAGACCTTCTTCTTGACTTCACCCTCAGGCAAACCTGCAAGCTTAAATAATCCACATACTTCATCCACATAGATAAGATGCATATCCGGATGTAATGTTCCATCTCCTGCATAAGGATTAGCTAGCAGTTTCTCTATCATACCCGAAGGAATCTCATAATAAATATTTTCAGTAGGTTCAGTAGGTTGAAGAGCAACTATTTGCTCTTTCGGTCAGGGTTAAGATACCCCGAACAAGCCCCTCAAAGGATTATTTTCCATAGTAACAAGTGATAACAAATTTCAGCACGTAATATAAATGATTCCTTACCAAATTCCACTCACCAAAGGCACTTCACTCCCCGGCAACGGCGTTAGAAAAGAGTCTTGATGACCCACAAGTATAGGGGATCTATCGCAGTCCTTTTGATAAGTAAGAGTGTCGAACACAATGAGGAGCAGAAGGAAATGACAAGCGGTTTTCAGCAAGGTATTCTCTGCAAGCACTGAAATTATCGGTAACAGATAGTTTTGTGATAAGGTAATTCGTAACAAGTAACAAGTAAAAAAAGTAACAAGGGTGCAGCAAGGTGGCCCAATACTTTTTGTAGCAAAGGACAAGCCTGGACGAACTCTTATATAAAGCAAAGCGCTCCCGAGGACGCATGGGAATTACTGTCAAGCTAGTTTTCATCATGCTCATATGATTCACGTTCGTTACTTTGATAATTTGATATGTGAGTGGACCGGTGCTTGGATGTTGCCCTTCCTTGGACAAGCCTCCCACTTATGATTAACCCTTCTCGCAGGCATCCACAACTATGAAAGAAGAATTAAGATAAATCTAACCATAGCATGAAACATATGGATCCAAATCAGCCCGTTACGAAGAAACACATAAACTAGGGTTTAAGCTATTGTCACTCTAGCAACCCATCATCTACTTATTACTTCCCAATGCCTTCTCCTAGGCCCAAATCATGGTCAAGTGTCATGTAGTCGATGTTCACATAACACCACTAGAGGAAAGACAACATACATCTCATCAAAATATCAAAAGAATACCAAATTCACATGATTACTTATAACAAGACTTCTCCTATGTCCTCAGGAACAAACATAACTACTCATAAAGCATATTCATGTTCATAATAATCAGAGGAGTATTAATTATCATTAAGGATCTGAACATATGATCTTCCACCGGATAAACAAACTAGCATCAACTACAAGGAGTAATCAACACTACTAGCAACCTACAGGTACCAATCTAAGGTTTTGAGACAAAGATCGGATACAAGAGATGAACTAGGCTTTGAGAGGAGATGGTGCTGGTGAAGATGTTGATGGAGATTGTTCCCCTCTCGATGAGAGGATCGTTGGTGATGACGATGGCTTCAATTTCCCCCTCCCAGAGGGAAGTTTCCCCGACAGAACAGCTCCGTCGGAGCCCTATATTGGTTCTACCTAGGTTTCGCCTCGAGACGGCGGCGCTTCGTGTCGAAAGCTTCCTTCTGATTTTTTCCAGGTCAAAACACACCATATAGCAGAAGATGGGCACCGGAGGCCTGACAAGGGGCCCACAAGGTAGGGGGCGCGCCCTCCACCCTTGTGGATGGCTGGTGGCCCCCCTCTTGTGCTTTTTTCGCCCAATATTTTTTATTAATTCCAAAATGACTCTCCGTGAAGTTTCAGGACTTTTGGAGTTGTGCAGAATAGGTCTCTAATATTTGCTCCTTTTCTAGTCCAGAATTCCAACCGCCGGCATTCTCCCTCTTCATGTAAACCTTGTAAAATAAGAGAGAAAAGGCATAAGTATTGTGCTATAATGTGTAATAACATCCCATAATGCAACAAATATCAATATAAAAGCATGATGCAAAATGGATGTATCTACGGGCTCTACATCAACCTTGTTGCCTTTCCGATGATGTGTGAGTAGTTTACCACAGACCTACTGATATGTCTCCAACGTATCTATAATTTTTTATTGTTCCATGCTATTATATTATCTGTTTTGGATGTTTAATGGGATTTAATATGCTCTTTTATATTATTTCTGGGACTAACCTATTAACCAAAGGCCCAGTGCAAATTGCTGTTTTTTGCTATTTCAGTATTTCGCAGAAAAGGAATATCAAACGGAATCCAAACCGAACGAAACCTTTGTGAGGATGTTTTTTGGAACAAACGCAATCCAGGAGACTTGGAGTGGACGTCAAGGAAGCAGCGAGGAAGCCATGATGCAGGAGGGAGCGCCCAGGGGGTAGGCGCGGCCCCACCCTCGTGGGCAACTCATAGCTCCACCGACCTACTTCTTTCGCCTATATATACTCTTATACCCTGAAAACATCCAGGGGAGCCACGAAACCACTTTTCCACCGCTGCAACCTTCTGTACCCGTGAGATCCCATCTTGGGGCCTTTTCTGGCGCTCCGCCGGAGGGAGATTCGATCACGGAGAGCTTCTACATCAACACCATAGCCTCTCCGATGATGTGTGAGTCGATTACCACAGACCTTCGGGTCCATAGTTATTAGCTAGATGGCTTCTTCTCTCTCTTTGGATCTCAATACAAAGTTCTCCTTGATCTTCTTGGAGATCTATTCGATGTAATTATTTTTGCGGTGTGTTTTTCGAGATCCGATGAATTGTGGGTTTATGATCAAGATTATCTATGAACAATATTTGATTCTTCTCTGAATTCTTATATGCATGATTGAATATCTTTGCAAGTCTCTTCAAATTATCAGTTTGGTTTGGCCTACTAGATTGATCTTTCTTGCAATGGGAGAAGTGCTTAGCTTTGGGTTCAATCTTGCGGTGCTCGATCCCAGTGACAGAATGGGAAACGACACATATTTTATTGTTGTCATCGAGGATAAAAAGATGGGGTTTATATCATATTGCTTGAGTTTATCCCTCTACATCATGTCATCATGCCTAATGTGTTACTATGTTCTTATGAACTTAATACTCTAGATGTATGCTGGATAGCGGTCGATATGTGGAGTAATAGTAGTAGATGCAGAATTGTTTCGGTCTACTTGACATGGATGTGATGCCTATGTTCATGATCATGCCTAGATATTCTCATAACTATGCGCTTTTCTATCAATTGCTCAGCAGTAATTTGTTCACCCACCGTAATATATGCTATCGTGAGAGAAGCCACTAGTGAAACCTATGGCCCCGGGGTCTACTTTACATCATATAAGTTTCCAATCTACAATTCTAGTTTACTATTTATTTTGCAATCTTTACCAAAAATATTTATCTTATTATCTTTATCAGATCTCACTTTTGCAAGTGGCCGTGAAGGGATTGACAACCCCTTTATCGCATTGGTTGCAAGGCTCTTGATTGTTTGTGCAGGTACTAGGCGATTTGCGTGTAGTCTCCTACTGGATTGATACCTTGGTTCTAAAAAACTGAGGGTAATACTCACGCTACTTTGCTGAATCACCCTTTCCTCTTCAAGGGAAAACCAACGCATGCTCAAGAGGTAACACCTACGCGTCCATAGCTAGTAGTTAGATGGCTTCTTCTCTCTCTTTGATGTTTAATACAATGTTCTCCCTGATGTTCTTGGAGATCTATTCGATGTAATCCTTTTTTGCGGTGTGTTTGTTGGGATCCGATGAATTGTGAGTTTATGATCAGATTATCTATGAATATTATTTGAGCCTTCTCTGAACTCTTATATGCATGATTATGATAGCTTTGTAATTGATCTATTGATTTGGCTTGGCCAACTAGATTGATTTTTCTTGCATGTATTTGTATTCTTGCCATTAAGGATAAAAAGATGATGTTTATTCATGCGTGAGTTTACTTTGTCTACATCATGTCATCTTGTTTAAGGTGTTAGTCCGTTCTTTACGAACTTAGTACTCTACATGCATGCTGGATAGCGGTCGATGTGTGGAGTATAGTAGTAGATGCAGAATCATTTCGGTCTACTTGTCTCGGACATGATGCCTATATGTGTGACCATTGCCTTGGATATCGTCTTGATTATTCGCTTTTCTGTCAATTGCCCAACTGTAATTTGTTTACACACCGTATGATATTTTCAAGAGAGAAGATTCTAGTGAAAACTATGGCCCTAGGGTCTAATTTAGCCATATATTAAAATCCAAAAATACCTTGCTCCAATTTTATTTCTTTTTTATATTATTTTGTGTTTTTTGTTCTATCTATCTATCACTACAAGATTTGATCCTTGGAGTTAACCGCTGAGGGATTGACAACCACTTGTTCGCGTTGGGTGCATGTATTTGTTATTTTGTGTGTAGGTGTTGGTAACAAGGTTTTGCTTGGTTCTCCTACTGAATTGATGTTGGGGAACGTAGTATTTCAAAAATTATCCTACGATCACGCAAGATCTATCTAGGAGAAGCATAGCAGCGAGTGGGGAGAGTGTGTCCACGTACCCTCGTAGACCGAAAGCGGAAGCGTTAAGTAACGCGGTTGATGTAGTGGAACGTCTTCGCGATCCAACCGATCAAGTACCGAACGCACGGTACCTCTGCGATCTGCACACGTTCGGCTCGGTGACATCCCACGAACTCTAGATCCAGCTAAGGCCGAGTGAGAGTTTCGTCAGCATGACGACTTGTTGACGGTGATGATGAAGTTACCGGCGCAGGGCTTCGCCTAAGCACTACGACAATATGACCGAGGTGGAAATCTTGGAGGAGGGCACTGCACACGGCTAAGATCAACTTGTGTGTCTATGGGGTGCCCCCTCCCCCGTATATAAAGGAGGGGAGGAGGGGGCCGGCCAGCCTCATGGTGCGCCCCCAAGGAGGGATTCCTACTCGTACTAGGAGTAGGTTTCCCCCCTTTCCTAGTCCAACTAGGAGGGGGAAGGAAGGGGAAGATAAGAACAAGGAAAGGGGGGCCAGCCCCCCTCCCCAATTCGGATTGGGCTTGGGGGGGACCTCTTGGTCGCCTCCTCTCTCTTCCACTAAAGCCCATGTAGGCCCATTAAACCCCCGGGGGGTTCCGGTAACCCCCCCCCCCGGTACTCCGGTATATGCCCGAACTCATCCAAAACCATTCCAGTGTCCAAACATAACCTTCCAATATATCAATCTTCATGTCTCGACCATTTCGAGACTCCTCGTCATGTCTGTGATCACATCCGGGACTCCGAACTACCGTCGGTACATCAAAACACATAAACTCATAATACCGATCGTCATCGAACGTTAAGCGTGCGGACCCTACGGGTTTGAGAACTATGTAGACATGACCGAGACTCATCTCCGGTCAATAACAAATAGCGGAACCTGGATGCTCATATTGGTTCCTACCTATTCTACGAAGATCTTTATCGGTCAAGCCGCATAACAACATACGTTGTTCCCTTTGTCATCGGTATGTTACTTGCCCGAGATTTGATCGTTGGTATCATCATACCTAGTTCAATCTCGTTACATGCAAGTCTCTTTACTCGTTCCGTAATGCATCATCCCGCAACTAACTCATTAGTTACATTGCTTGCAAGGCTTATAGTGATGTGCATTACCGAGAGGGCCCAGAGATACCTCTGCGACAATCGGAGTGACAAATCCTAATCTCGATCTATGCCAACCCAACAAACACCATCGGAGACACCTGTAGAGCATCTTTATAATCACCCAGTTACGTTGTGACGTTTTATAGCACACTAAGTGTTCCTCCGGTATTCGGGAGTTGCATAATCTCATAGTCATAGGAACATGTATAAGTTATGAAGAAAGCAATAGCAATAAACTAAACGATCATAGTGCTATGCTAACGAATGGGTCAGGTCAATCACATCATTCTCTAATGATGTGATCCCGTTCATCAAATGACAACTCATGTCTATGGCTAGGAAACTTAACCATCTTTGATTAACGAGCTAGTCAAGTAGAGGCATACTAGTGACACTCTGTTTTTCTATGTATTCACACATGTACTAAGTTGCCGGTTAATACAATTCTAGCATGAATAATAAACATTTATCATGATATAAGGAAATATAAATAACAACTTTATTATTGCCTCTAGGGCATATTTCCTTCAATTGATAACCTTGGTTCTTAACTGAGGGAAACACTTATCTCTACTGTACTGCATCATCCTCTCTTCTTCAAGGAAATCCCAACGCAGTTCACAAGCAGCAGCATCTCATGAAACAATGGCATTTTTTAGCAGTTGTAACTTCTAATGGCAAAACTGAGTAGTGAGACACAACTAGTGGCATAAATGATAAAACCCTATTTATACATCAAGCATCATGTTCAAGTTGGGGATTACAAAGGCTTGTGGGAGAGTGGGCTATTGTATAGAGAGGGAGGAAGGTGATGTAGATGGTGATGAAGGTGGTGGAGTCGATGGAGATGATGGCGGTCATGATGGTTCCCTCGGTGGCACTTCAGCGCCACCAGAATAGAGAGGGGGAGAGCCACCCTCTTTCTTATACTTCCTTACCCCCTAGGTGGGGACATGTTTCCTCCTCGAGTTCATGGTGTTCTTCCCCCCAGGTGGGCTAGAGCCCCCTTCGAGATTGAATCTCTCTATTTTCTGCTTTTCTCTCTATGCTGAAATCTGGGTTGTTTTCATTACTTTATAGTTATTCAAGGATCCCTAATTCACTTTTTTGAAACATTAAAGGCGGTTTAGAAACTTATGGATCTTTCTTGTGGCCAAAGGAGAGCATCAACCTTCCCATGCAGGTCAGAAATTTTAACGGCGCCAATTTAAGTACTTTGTAAAAATGTCATATTTGACAATCCCAAAATGCCTAAGCCTGGTGCCTGCAACTTCTCCTGGTCCTTTCTTATGTGCCAAGTCCATGAACATGCCAATACCCCAACAAAGACAACAAAACAAAGTAAACAAATAAAAACAAATACTCCCTATGTCCCTTCTAGTGCTAGGTATATCCATTCGAGCGACAAACTTTTTGGGACAGAGTGAGTAACAACTAAAAGTTGTAAAATGAAGTTGGTAAAAAGGGAAAAGATCAGAAACTACGCATTTTGGACATGAAAAGGTGCAAAATCTGTTTGTTCATGTATGAGAGATTTTGGCACTAAGATATACTCTAAAAAGTGTGCATGAAATCCACTCATCACTAGTGCACATCCGTTTGTTCGAAGTACAAAGTTTTCAAGCAAGGATTCGTTCCTCGGGTTAATTGCTTCCAAATCGACCACAGTCTCGAGTCCTACTAGATAACGTTTTCGTTTTATGTATAAGCTACATGATTTTGTAGTATTCATATGAGCAAAATCTCTGTGTGACTATTTTCATTTTTATATGACAGATAAATTTTGAATTTGAAATATGGAGAACCAAATTACAAAGGGAGAAAGCTCGAAGAGAAATAATAGTTATTTACCATGATGGGAAAATTTGTGTTCTTCTTTCTGCTTTTATCTTCTTTCCCTTGTAATTTTTCCTCCTCTCTCCCTTCAGATATGAGATTTGGTGGTTATCAATGGCCGCGTCATCATTGCTTGGGGATCTGTGTGGCGATAGAAGGAAAGACATGGAAGGAAAGAAAGCGACCCTAGGATCTGGGCGGTGGTTGTCAACCGATTGAACCCAGATACTGTTTAGTTGGGTTGTCTAAATAGAATTGGCTGACTAAAAAATTAGGTCAGTTGTTTCAGTTTGCACATAATTTTCTTTTGAGCTTCTAATCTGAAATAAATGACAAATTTCACTGTGAATGTCCCAAAACTCTTTTTAAGTCGACTTTAGCCGATCCCTATTTGTACCAAACAATTTTACTTATTTACAATTATTCTACATGTAAATTTAACTATATTTTATTGATGCATTTATCAACATATAATTTTAGCTAGTATTTTCTCTTATTTAACAACTTTTACCATATAAGTGTGGTATGCATATAAAATTACATTGTTTGTCGTTATACAATTACAATATGTAACACTGTGAATATAGTAGTGTTTTAGTAAAAGGAAATTGCATTAATTTTAAAATTTATGGTATGGAACATCTGACTGGTTCTAATCTAAATGTAAGTGGGGAAACATAGAAACATACACGTTTGTTTCTAGAAAACACAGTACAAGTGCAGATGCTCACTTATACATACTAATGAGTAGCACTTTCATGTATAATGTGTTTATGTGCGTTGAGTATTTCTAGAAGTTTTGTTACAGAGTTCTACAATGCTTGAGGCTAGAGGATATACTCACCGTGGTTTGTAGAATATTACCATCCAAGTTAGTTGTAACTAAGGGTGTGTTTGGTAGAGTGCATGGAGGATGCATGAGCTCAACAGTTCCTTCCTCGACCCACTTTTTGGTGTTTGGTAGACTGCACGGGGCCTCCACAACATGCATGAGCTCAACCCAAATAGCCTCTTAGCATGCACAAAGAGAGAACACCTGATCAGCCGTTCGCTGGCAGCAAGCATGAGCAGAGCGAGTGATAACGTGTTTAAAAAAATGTTTAGAATTTCTAAAAAATAATTTAATTTTCAGAAAATGTCCAGAATACCCAAACATAATCAGATTTTCAAAATTCATTCAAGTTTTCAAAAAATGTCCAGATTTTAAAAAATTGTTAAAAATTTCAAAAAATATCCAGATTTTCAAAATTTTGTTAAAATATTAAAAAATGACCAGATTTTCAAAATTTTTGTTAAATTTTCAAAAATGTTCAGGGATTGACCTCTTGTGTCCCCCCACCACACTCACTCCTCCTTTTTTTAGTTAACATGTTATATCCTATTCTTAGGGCCAAGCCGAGAGTGTTTTGTCTACTCACACTAGTAGAAAAGGGGGCAAAGGTTCAGGCCGGGTAAGCCCATTAGTCATGGTTCAGTCTAGAACCGGGACCAATGGGTGCATTGGACCCAGTTCTTGAGCCCAGGGGGCCGCCCGGGCCACGTGGGCCATTGGTCCCGGTTCGTCTGGACCTATTGGTCCCGGTTGGTGGGACGAACCGGGACCAATGGGCCTCGCTCCTGGCCCACCACCATTGGTCCCGGTTGGTGGCATAAACCGAGACCAATAGGTACCCTTTAGTCCCGGTTCATGCCACCAACCGGGACTAAATGGTTGGTCCTCGTTGCGATTCACAGTTTAGTCTCACCTCGCCAACCGAAGGGCGCCCACACTGGTTTATAAGCCCGTCCCTCTCTGCCTTGTTGAGCTCCTCTCAAAATCAAAATAGATGCCCCTATACAGGAAATTTGACCTAAATTCATAATGAATTTCTCTGAAATTCATCGAAATTGATTATGAATTTAGGTTGAATTTTCTCTATGGGCGCATCTATGTTCATTTTTTTAGTAAAGTTAATCACAAACTTGAGATTCACACAAATTTCGAAGAATTCAAATTTTAACTATTCTAATTTGAAAACTAATGGCACTAACAGAAAGTTTATAATTTTTGGTATCTCTTTGGAGAAAGATTGTAGATAGTAAATATAATACTAAAAGTGTTTTCAAATTTGAAAACTAATGGCATTAACAAAAAATTTATAATTTTTCTAAAACTAAAACCATAAAGAATTAAAAAATAAAGCAAAAAACAAAAGAAAATAAATAATGCAAAAAACAAAACAAAAAATCTGGAAAAAAATACTTATATTAACAATAAGTATTTTGTTGTAAGTAGAAAAAAAATAAAATAAATAAAGCAACAAAGAAAACAAAAAACAAAAAAAGTGTTTTCAAATTTGAAAAGTAATGGCATTAACAAAAAGTTTATAATTTTTCTAAAAGCATAAAGAATTAAAAAATAAAGCAAAAAACAAAAGAAAATAAATAATGCAGAAAACAAAACAAAAAATCTGGAAAAAATAGCAACAATAAGTATTTTGTTGTAACTAGAAACAAAATAAAATAAATAAAGCAACAAAGAAAAAAAAAGGTGCCACCTACCTGGCCCCCACGGCCTAAATACGACTAGAAACCCTACCATGGGCCAGGATTCAGGCCCTGCAGGAGGCCCAGTAGGCCCACAGGCACACAGCACAGGGTTAGGCCCGAAAGCCTGCATTTGAGAGGAGCTCGAGAGGGAAGGCGCAACAACGCTTTGTCAGGACCCCGATTCTAAGTCACACTGATCTAGCATGTAACACATCATATCACTTTGCGGCCTCACGCACGGTATTCCCACGGGTGCCACCTTACCTGGCCCGGGACCGTTTGTGCCTTTTGGCTCATGTATATGATAGTGTCGCTAGCATCCATATGACAGAGAACCCGGGCCGACATGGCTAGTCGTGAACCCAAAGCGGCACTAACCCATGGGGACAGGCATACATGAATCAACTTCGAGCATGTCGGTCAGCAGCGTGTGAATCCGGGCTGTAGCACTGGGCTAACAGGACTCCGTGAACCCGGGCTATAGCAGGCTAGGCAGGACTCCGGATGTCACCGCGTGACATTTCCCCGAAGGGATAGACACAGGAACGAAGTGAAACACATGCCGGCCAGTCAAGTGTCCTGAGCAGTAGTGCTGGGCTAGCAGGACTCCGGTGAACCGGGCTGTAGCGGACTACTATGGCTAAAGGAGGCACTAGACTACATTTCCCCATAAGAGAGGCTGCCAAGGATAAACAACTAGATTGTCGGATCCCACACATACCAAGCATTTCAATCATACACACAATATGCTCGATATGTGTAAATACAACATGGCATCACAACATAACTCTACGACTCAAAGTATTTATTCATTAGGCTCCGAGGAGCGAGATATTACAAACATGGGTCTCATGACCCAACATTCAGAGCATACAAGCAACAAGCACATGCGGAAGCTTAACATGTCTGAGTATAGACATCTACAAATGAAAAAGGCTGAGAAGCCTGACTATCTACCAGATCCTGCCGAGGGCACAAGATCGTAGCTGAGGTATCAAGCTAAACGTCGAAGTCCACACGAAACTACTAGCGAGACTGACGTCTCTCTGCAAAAACATAAAATAGGCAAACGTGAGTACAAATGTACCCAGCAAGACTTACATCAGAACTAGCTACATATGCATCAGTATCAAAAAGGGGTGGTGGATTTTAACTGCAGCAAGCCAGCTTTGACTCGGTGGCTATCCTGAACTATGACTGCAAGTAACTCTTTTGAGGTGGCGCACACGAGTCCATATATTCACCATATCAATACAACACTATGGATCCGCTCCTCTCTCCCTACGAGAACGCCATCCATAGCACTCACGCTTATCTTGCGCATTTTAGAGTATCCACCTTCACTTGTCTATGAACTGTTATAGGCAACCCAGAAGTCCATTACCGCGGACACGGCTATTCAAATAGATGATGTTAACCCTGCAGGGGTGTACTTCTTCACACACGCTCTCGCCACTTACCACCATGTACACGTCGTGTATCTCGGCAACCTTCAAGCGGAAGCCTGGCGAGGGAGTCAGCCACGGCCTACCTAAACACTCAAGTCTCTAGTCCAGGTTTATCGCCTATTCAGGTTCCATCCGCAGGGAGTCCGGCCGAGGTTTCCACATACGGCCCCGAACGATGTGAGCAGGGTTCCCGAGACACCAAACGGGCGCCCGGTACACCGTGCCACGTGCCTACTGCAACACAGCCCACCCCGACGGTCAGCGCTGCGTGCGGCCCCCAGCATACTACAAACACCAGAAACTACTTGCAACTCCTGGACAGAGGACAAGGGTGATTAAGAAGCCGAGAGGGTCCATTGGTTTCGGGCCCAATGCGTGGTAGTAACTTTTTCATGGATCACAAACACAGAACTCAGTTCTTGAGGACGGCTTCAATGAGACAACCCACCATGTACTCCTACATGGCCTCTCACCAATACCTTTATCAAATCATGTTCACACACTTAGCTCACACACAGTAGGACATGTTCACAACTTTCCAACTCATCCCCGATGAATCAGACCTGACACAACTCTAAGCAATAGCAGGCATGACAACAAGCATGAATGAGTAGGCACATCAGGTCTCAAACAACTCCTACTCATGCTAGTGGGTTTCATCTATTTACTGTGGCAATGACAGGTCATGCAGAGGAAAGGGGTTCAACTACCGCAGCATGTAACAGTTGAATCGTTGTTGTCCCAATGCAGTAAAAGAGAGCAGGAGCGGGAGAGTGGGATTGTATCGGAATGAACAAGGGGGTTTTGCTTGCCTGGCACTTCTGAAGATGGTATAGTTCTTCATCGGTGTCATCGAACTCATCGTCGAAGCAACGTCTACTGAGAGGGGGCAATTACCGGCAACAGAGGGAAACACAATCAATGCAATGCAACAATATGATGCATGATCATGACATGGCAATATGTTGTGGTTTGAGCTAATGCATCTAGCAACATGTTAAATGGAGTTGGTTTGAACCCTCGGTTCAAATTCAAACTCCACATGTGGTTATTTAAATGCCATTTATGCAAATTGCCATGTACAGCAACCTTAGGTTGTTCAAACATGCATGCAAATGCCATAAACAGATTCCTTGAATTTTTCTGATAATTTTTCATATATAATTTATTTGATTTGGAGTTACGGTTGAATTACTATGAATTTTTGAAGTTAGCATTATTTTCTGAAATTTCCTGAATAAGAATAAATCCAGAAAATAATTAACTGCATCAGCGCTGCATCACTGTGACGTCAGCGGTCAACGGGGAAGCCCAGGTCAAACTGACCAGTGGGTCTAGTCAACAGCCACGTCAGCAAAGTCAACCTGACGTGTGGGCCCGGTGGTTTAGTCTAAGTTAAACAGGGAATAAATCCTGGGGTTAATTAGCGCGAGGGGCCCATCCGTCAGTGGCACAGTGATTAGCTAATGGTGTCATTAATGTTAACTAAGTGTCCCACGTTGGCTCGCCGGAGTCCCACCGGCGGCGACCAAATCTACGGCGGAAGCTCGCCGGGGCTGCGCTATAGGCGGCGTATGGACGCGCGAAGGCCACCAGAAGGTAGCCCGGGCACGCCCGCATCTAGCTAGCCGCACGGGAGGCCGTGTGGTCGCCGGAATCGACGACGGCGAGCGCATCGGCGGTGGCCGGAGTTCGGACGTGGAAGGGGTCGACGCTAGGGTGCACTAGAGGAGAAACCGAAGGGTGCTGCGGGCTCCTGGGAGTGCAGCGAACACGGTGACGCGCTCAGGCGCAAGCTGGGGTGGCCCTGGCCACGGCGGTGAGGAACTACGGCGGCGATGAGCTCTCGGGTCCGGTGGTTAGTGCGGTTACGGCAGGCAAACGAGGAAGAGAGGAGAGGGGAAACGACGAGGTGCTCACGGCGAGGCCGTCGGAGTGCTCAGCAGGCTCGGGGGAGGTCCGGTGCAGGCGGAACGGCGGTGACGATCTCGGCGGACCGAGGTTGAAGAAGAAGGCGTGGTCGGCGTTTGAGGCCGTCCGGGCTTGCGCTTGTTGAGGGGGAAGCTTCACGGCGTCGAGGCGGACAGAGGGGATAGCACGGAGAGGCGTGGGGACGGCTGTGGTCGCTGTGGTCGGCGATGGTGGCGAGGGTGGCGTTCGGCCGTGCGCGTGAGAGAGAGACAGAGGGGAGGAGGAGCACGGGGAGAGTGAGGGAGGGCTAGAGAGGTTGTGTGGCGCCCTTAGCCAGCTCCAGACAGTCGGCGGCAAGCAGGAGGTGGCGAGCTACGGCGCGCGCGCGTCGGCCACACACCTTCCTGCCTACTAGCAGGAGGTGGAAGACGACAGGGAGGCGCCCCTGGTGGGCTGGGCTACAGCGTCGGGCCAGTGGGCTGGGCTGGCCACTTGGGCCACCAGTTGGGCTTTGGTGGGTGCCAGGTAAGAGCCTGGTAAGTCTTCTGCCTTTCTTATTTGTTTCTGTTTTCTAATTCTTCTGTTTTGTTTTGATCTAGTTTTAAAAACCAAATCAATTTTATAAATCCTGAAAATATTCATGAGCACCTTCTGAATTATTACAGTGGCCCACAAATAGTTCCAATATTATTTGAGCATTTAAATTATTTATAATGTTTAAATGCCCAAAGTCAAATAGCTTAAGATTTAATTCAAAAATCCAGGAATGACCTGTAAATATATTCATCATTTTTGGCAGAGGTTTTCACCTTTATCAGAAATCATGAACATTTCCAAAGGCATTCTGGGTCATTGAAAATATTTTTATTGAACCTAGTTGAATTTCATTTGGTGCTAGGGTTTCAACAATCCCCATTTCAAATTTCTTTGGAATTTGAACATGATGGCATGATGAACAAGAAAAGTCAAGCAAGGGCTGAACTGGGGCTGTGACACGCTTATAAACCACTCTCGAGCTCCCTCAGCTTGCGAGGTGGGACTAAAGTTTTGGCACGGGGCAGCACAAGGCCTTTGGTCCCGGTTGGTACCACCAACCGGGACTAAAGGGGGCTTTGGTCCCGGTTCGTGGCACCAACCGGGACCAATGCCCCCCTTTAGTCCCGGTTGGTGGCACCAACCGGGACCAAAGGCCGCCGCTTCCCGCCCTTTGGGCTGCCGAAAAGTGGCCTTTGGTCCCGGTTGGTGGCGCCAACCGGGACTAAAGGTGGCATTGGTCCCGGTTGTTGCCACGAACCGGGACCAATGCCTCGTCTATATAACCATGACTTGTGAATTTTTTGTTCTGTTCCTCATTCTCCCTCCGCGACGCTGCCAGGCTGCCCGTATGCCTCGCCGTCGCCGTCGTCGCCCTGCCTCCGACGCGCCGCCCCGACGCCGTCCCGCCCCGACACCGTCGCTGCCCCACGCCGCCCCTGCCCCTACGCCGCCGGCCCTGCCTCCTCGTCGCCGTCGCCGTGCACCCTGTGAGCGCCGCCCCGATCCCCTCCTCCTCCTCCCTGTAATGGCCGCCGCCGCTGCCGCCGCACCCAGGGCCGCCACACTAGTTGTATTAATTTGGATGTGTAGTTAATTAATTTAGTTGTTGTAATTTAGTTGTATTAATTTAGATGTGTAGTTTAGATTTTTTTGGTAATATTATTGTTGAATATGCAAATGTTTGTATGTTCATATGCAAAGAATATGTCAACTTTTCATAGATTTTTTATGATTTTTTTCTGTTGTAATTTTGTTCATAGATTTTTTATGATTTTTTACTGTTGTAATTTTGTTCATAGATTTTTTATGATTTTTTTCTGTTGTAATTTTGTTCATAGATTTTTTATGATTTTTTTCTGTTGTAATTTTATTCATAGTTTTTTATGATTTTTTTTGTTCATAGAATTTTCTTTGTCAATTTATGTATATGTTCATATTGTGTAGGAATCTGAAAATTGTGTATGATCAAAGTCATTTATGTATATGTTCATATTTAAAAGAAAAAGAAGGAGAGAAAAAAGGAAAATAAGAAGAGGAAGAAGGAGAAGGAGAAGAAGAATAAGAAGAAGAGGAGAGGAAGAAGAGGAGAAATAAATAAGAAGATGAAAAAGAAGAAGAAAAAAGAGGAGAAGAAGAAGGAATAGAGGAGAAGAAGAGAATTCTTCTTCTTCTCCTCTATTCCTTCTTCTTCTCCTCTTTTTTTCTTTTTTTTCTTCGATCTCCTCCTCTATTCCTTTCTTCTTCTCCTCTTTTTTTTCTTCTTCTTCCTCTTCTTATTTTTTTTATCGGGTATGTCGTTGTCGATATACCCCCCTCCCCCATAACTTTTAGTAAGTACTACTTAGAAAGTGTTTAATGGAATTAGTTAGAAAAATAATAGAACTAGGTAAACTTGTTTATTTTTAGTAAGTACTACTTTAATCTATTTATAGTAAGTGCTTAGTAGTTGAACTAGTTGATTTAATAAAACTGGTTTATTTTACTATAGAAGTAGTTTATGTTTAGAAAGAAAATTAATATAACTAGTTTATTTTTTAGTTAAAGCAATTATTCTCGCATCAACGTGGACGATGCCTATCCCGCATCCTCGTCGTCGAGTCGGCGGAGGACGACACCTGCTTGACCAGATGGGCCATGTCCAGGACTGGGCTCCGCCGGGGTGGTACTGGGAGGCGCTACCTTCCGGGGGGCGTAGCTTGGTGAGGAGCCAGCCCATCGTTGACCCGATCCTTGTTTGGTGGCGGTTGCGTGGGCCAGTGACGGTGCCGAGGCTTCCGGACACCGCGGAGGTGGTACGTCACCGTGTCAGCGAGGAGGACCAGCACGTCCGTCGCTACATGGTTGCGTTGGAGGGCAGGTTCGAGAATACCTGGCAGGTTCTTCAGGGATCTCACTGGAGCTATGATCGTGTGATGGTTCCTTTCCTTTGGGTGTCCACCGCCCGCGCCGATACCCGTCGGGCGCTATGGTTCTAGGTGTACTGGCGATATGTATGATAGTATTCGACGTGTATTATTGATAATATTCGACGATGTACGGACACATGGTGATGATGTAGTTATTCTTATAATTGAATGCATCCTAATTTGAATACTACTTTATTTTGCAATTTGATTTTTCTTATTGAATGCTCAAATTGGAGAGCACTATGCAAGGCATATGCATTTGATTAGTTGAATAATAATGATCTAATTTAGTTTTTGTAGTACATACATATTTAATTGTACATGTTTAATCTTCGAATTATGAACGTAGGAAATGTCATCATCGGACGACGGAAGTCTCCCAGGGGAGTGCGACTAGTGCCACGACGATCGAGGTCTGTGCGACAGGCCTCACCTGGACGATGATCGACGCTTCAGCATTAAGCTCGAGGAGACCTTCGAAGTTGAAACGGTACGCAACGACGACAAGTGTTTTTTTCATAATTAAGCATGACTTCAACTATTTCAACGTGTAATTTTCATCTTTTACAATTCGAGTATAGTTTATCCCATGCCATGCAAGACGCTATGTCTTGGAGAGGATGGATTTTGAAGACCATGAAAATTTTGAAACGAAGAAAATTCTCCTAAGGACCCATCATGATGTGGATTTTGAAGTAAAGCTGTATAATGCTGAGAGCGTAACCCATTTTGGTTGCAAAAATTGGGAAGCATTTTGCAAACTATATAGTTTTGATGAGGGTATGCTTGTCACCATGGATCTTGGTGATCCTGAAATCGAGCAAGACAATATGGACATTTGGGTCCTTGTTGATACGCCTTCAGTTCTACCGCTATGTGAGTTTCTCAAACATAGTTAATTATTAACTAATTTATATTGTTCATTTCAAAATAGTCGACATCTTATTTCCATTGACAGCTTATTTTGAAGTATCAAAGAATGTGCAGAAGATGGTAGATAGAACTTACTATAGCGATGGCTCTGAGTTAACTTACAAGGAGAAAAATCATCTGGTTGGATTTTGTAATGATCTTGAGAATTGCAATATCTACAATCGAACTCCTCAACATTATGGTCAATACGTGCCACTAGTGCACGTGTTGAACTACGGTAACTACTATGGAGATACCCTGGTAAGATTTTTTACTATTACGACATACGTGCATCTTTTGCATACTTCTATATAAAACTAGTACTTCATTGCTAACTATGAAGTTATTACTATGTTTTTCAACAGATAATCCCAGAGGATTGTGTGCCTCATCTGATGTATGAGCATGGTCGCCTTGATGTTTTGAACATATATCCAGGTCATCCTACGAATCTCAACTGTCCATACCGGATTTCTAAAAGAAGTGGAGACATGCAAATCAGAGAATGGAAAAAATGTATGGACACTCGTAAAGAGGTTCTTGGACGCAAAAGGAAGCGCGAGGCAAGAATTGGAGACAGGATGATCTCCATTCTCCATAATGGAGAGTCAAGGTCTATACTGTTTTATGCTATTTTACCTTAAAGAGGGTATTTAGTTCCTACCTAATACTGATGATAATGTGCTAAGAACAATTAAGTAGGGTTGGTTCGATGACTATGAGGATGATGATCGTATGACTTGTTATTAATAACGAGTAGAAGTTCTATCATGATGATTAGTAGGACTTATTATTATGATGATGCATGATGTGAGCATGAAGAGTTATTATATATCAGTGGGTGAAATGAACATGGATTGGAATTAAGTGAAGGCAACATGCATCACTACTGGAATCAAGTACTTTGCCATCTGCCAGCTCTTTGCCGTCAGCTAGCGGACGACAAAGAAGCTCTTTGCCATCAGCTACCAGAAAGCAGACGGCAAAGAACTGGCTGATGGCAAAGACCTAATTTGCCATCAGCCAGTTCTTTGCCGTCCGCTAGCGGACGACAAAAAAGCTTTGCCGTCGGCTAGCGGACGACAAAGAGGGAGGGGGCCCCACTGACGAGCTGCTTAAAAAAACCTAACGCCCCCCTCTTTGTCGTCCGCTAGCAGACGACAAAGAGAAAATAAGCGGACGACAAAGGGGGGCGGACGGCAAAGAGGGAGGGGCCCCACTAACGTTAACGGCCATGCCCCACCCCGCCCCCTCTCTCTCTTTCTCTTCTTCACACGCGCGCCGCCGCCCCCAGCACTCGCCGCCGCCCCGTCGCCCCACCACCCCGCGCGCCGCCCCACCGCCCCTCGCCCCGTCGCCACTGCCGCCCGACGCCCCACCGCCCCCCCGCCTCGTCGCCCCCTTCGCCCCCGCCACTGTGCCGTCTGGGCGCCGCCGCGCCCCGGCGCCCCCCCCCCCCCCCCCCGCGCCCCACTGCCCCGGCCGGGCCCGGCCCCGTCACCACTGCCGCCCGACGACGCCGCCCCAGGCCGCCCCGCCCCCTCCTCCACCCCAGGTGAGCTCTGCCTCCTTTTTTTCCTTTTTTCTGTTTTTTAGTTTTATGTTTATGTTTAGTTTAGTTTTAGTTTTAGTTTTAGTTTTAGGTTTAGTTTTAGGTTTATAGGTTTAGTTTTAGTTTAGTTTTAGGTTTAGATTTATTTTTTTCCTTTTTTTTTCTGTTTTTTTAGTTTTAGGTTTAGGTTTGGTTTAGTTTTAGGAAAGAAGAAGAAGAGAAAAAGAGGAGAGGAGGAGAAGAAGGAGAGGAAAAAGGAAAGGAAGAAGAAGAAGAGGAGGAGAAGAAAAAAGAAGAAGAGGAAGAAGAAGAAGAAAAAAGAGGCGAATAGGAGAAGAAGAAGAGGAAAAAGGAAAGGAGGAAGAAGAAGAAGAAGAAGAAGAAGAAGAAGAAGAAGAAGAAGAAGAAGAAGAAGAAGAAGAAGAAGAAGAAGAAGAAGAAGAAGAAGAAGAAGAAGAAGAAGAAGAAGAAGGAAAAAAAGGAAGAAAAGGAGGAAGAGGAATAAGAAGAAAAGGAAAAAAGAGGAAAAAAACCGACCCGACACGGTACCCCGACACTGACCTGGCACCCCGACACGACACCCCGACCCCGAGACCCCGACACCCCGACCCCGACCCCGACACCCCGACCCTGAGCCTGACCCGACACCCCGACCCCGACACCGACACGGCACCCCAACTCCGACCCGGCACCGCGAGACCCGACACCCCGACCCCGACCCCGACACCCCGACCCCGAGCCTGACCCGACACCCCGACCCCGACACCGACACGGCACCCCGACCCTGACCCGGCACCCCGAGACCCGACACCCCGACCCCAAGAACCCGACCCCGACCCCGACACCCCGATCGACCACGAGCTTGACCCGACACCCCGACCCCGAGCCTGACCCGACACCCCGACCCCGACACCACACCCCGACCCCGAAACAGCATCCTGACCCCGACACGGCACTACCCCGACACCGACACGACACCCAGACCCCCCCGAAACAGCACCCCGACCCCGACATGGCACCCCGACACCGACATGACACCCCAACCCCCGACACCTCCCGAAAAGGTGTTCTTTGGCAGTCCAGAGGCCGACGGGGTCTTATATTTGTGAATTATTAGTTAGGTCATATATTTTTCGATTTTGTTATGAAAAACATCATATATAATTGTGTTGATCGGGTAGTTTTAAATGTGCAGTTGTTTCATCGCTGCGAGGTTTGGTGTTCGACGACCTCGCCGTGCGTTTGACGAGCTCTGCCCCTTCGTTCGTGGGTGAGCACAAATGACATGTCCTCCTCCCCCATTAATTATTTGATCTATTCCGATGAAACTTGATAGCTAGCTATATATGTGTCTTGAATCATCAGTATGCGTAACCAATATGTGTCTCCCGTTCGAAAGCGTCATAGTTATAAATATGCATGCATTTGCATATTTATAACCTTGATTCTTTCAAATGGTCCAACGCTATCCATGGACAGCCCGAGTATGTGTAGATTGGGTTCGTTTTCCCATATGCTTTGCTCCGGATCCGACGCATAAATTTAGTCAGTGCCTCCCCTGTTGTTCTCCGGGTACACATCCTCTCTGTTTATTGCAGAGACGTGTATCAGGAGAACAGCGGGGAGGTGCTGCCGAAATTTTGCGTCGGATCCGGAGCATAGCATGGGAAAATGAACCCAATCTACACATACACGGGTGGGATTAGGACCTATCATTACCTATTAGAGTGTAGGTTGCATGGACGTAATAAAATTGACAAAGTAGATCAACTGATGAATATATACATGGTGAATTACATATATAATTATTGTGTGTCCAGTAGCTCTGAAAGTCAAGATGAGTGATCGTGCGTGGATGTATACCGGTCACACTGGTCAGAACAAATGGAGCGCTGAATGGTTCACAAAAACCAAGGGGTTTGTGCAAGCCGCATTTGCAAATGGCCAGAGGAAAACCTGGTGCCCCTGTTTGCGGTGCGGCAATTGGGAAAAGAAGACAGAGGCTGAAATGGGCAAACACCTGCAGAAGAGTGGTTTTACGCCCGATTATACAGTGTGGACATTTCATGGTGAGTCTGCCCAACGTGACCGAGCTGAGGTGGATCGTCGTCGCACCGACGAGCATGGTACCGGGATGGAAAACATGGTGCAAGGCTATGATGATGCTTGGGATTCGGAAGAGGAGATGGAGGAATCTGCAAAGGCCTTCAATGAAATGTTGGAGTCTTCAAAACGTCCGCTCCAAGAGCACACTGAGATTTGTCAGTTGGATGCCATCTCACAAGTAATGGCTCTGAAGGCTCAGTTCAACTTGGGCAGAGAATGCTATGAGGCAATTATGACAATATTTGGACGTTTTCTACCCAAAGGCCATGTAATGCCTGCAAACCTGTACTAGTCGGAAAAAATCCTCCGTGCACTGAAGATGCCCTATGAGAAGATACATGCCTGTGAGAAAGGATGTGCCTTATTTAGGCTTGACTATGCGGACTTGAACTATTGTTCCATTTGCAAGTCTTCCAGGTATATTGTGGTAGACAACGGTATGGGTGAGAAGACACAGTCTAAAATCCCTGTTAGCGTTCTTCGGTATATGCCAATCGTACCAAGACTTCAATGTCTTTTCATGGTCGAAGAGACGGCCAGACAGATGACATGGCACAAAACAGGCAAAAGAACCGAACTAGATGCAGATGGGAATCTGATGATGGTACACACATCGGATGGTGTTGCGTGGAAAAAGTTTGATGAATTACATGCTGACAAAGCGACAGATCCGAGGCATCCTCGAGTCGGCATCAGCATGGATGGCTTCAGTGTGTTTGGTATGACGGCAGCCCAATATAGTTGTTGGCCCGTATTTGTCTTTCCACTCAATCTCCCCCCGGACAGATTATGCAAAGAAAGAACATTTTCCTGACGTTGATAATTCCAGGGCCCAACTATCCGGGGAAAAATATGAATGTGTACATGCAGCCGCTTAAGGACGAATTGCAAGAAGCTTAGGATAATGGGTTCAAGACATACGATGCCTATAGCAAACGGAACTTCATAATGCGTGTCTGGTACATGTACTCGACGCATGACTTGCCGGCGTATGCGCTATTCGTTGGCTGGTGTGTGCATGGAAGGTTCCCGTGCCCCACATGCAAGGGAGCTCTTGAGTTTCGTTGGCTTCAGGCCGGTCGCAAGTTTTCTTGCTTCGACGTGCATAGACAGTTCCTGGATCCTCGCCATAAGTTCAGGAAAGACAAGAAGAACTTCATCAGGGGTAGAGTTGTCAAAAACTCTGCACCACCTGCATTGATAGGCCAACAGACCCTGGATCAGTTAAATGCTCTCGACCCAGATCCACAGCGTCCAGGGTACTTCAAGTGGTATAATACTAAGCACGCGTGGACTCACAAAACATGCTTATGGGATCTGCCTTACTTCAAAGACCTCCTTTGCCCACACAACATCGACGTGATGCACACTGAGAAGAATATCGCCGAGGCACTTTTTGGTACATTGTTCGGCATAGATGGGAAGTCAAAGGATAATACTAAGGCTAGAGTCGATCTGGAGGCGCTATGTGATAGGCTGTTACAAAACATGAAAGAACCGAAAGGAAAGCAGAACTGGACGAAGCCAAAGGCATGGTTCAATCTTGGAAGGCCAGCTATGAGGGAAATTATCTTGTGGGTGCAACAGCAGTTGATGTTCCCCGATGGGTATGCAGCGAATCTAAAGAGGGGAGCGAATCTTAATAAACTGAAGATATTTGGTCTCAAGAGTCATGATTGGCACATATGGATTGAGCGGGTAATGCCGGTGATGTTGTGTGGCTTCATCCCTGAGGATGAATGGCTAGTACTGGCAGAACTTAGCTATTTCTTCCGTGTTCTTTGTGCGAAAGAACTATCGCCTGGCGTGCTAGAAGAAATGGAAGAGTTGGCGCCGGAGTTGATCTGCAAGTTAGAGAAGATCTTTCCACTGGGCTTCTTTAATCTAATGCAGCATTTGATTTTGCATCTCCCGACCGAGGCAAGATTGGGGGGGCCCGTGCAAAATCGTTGGTGCTACCCAACCGAGAGGATGCAGAAGACGCTTCGAGAAAAATCTAAAAATAAACGTAGAATTGAAGCATCGATGGCTGAGGCATTCATCACAGAGGAGGCGGCAAACTTCGTAACAGCACACTACGAAGCCAAAAATCGTCATTTGCATAATCCGAAGCCTCGGTACAATGCTGATGACCCAAAAAGGGTGGATCCAACCTCAGCCTATTCAAAGGGAATCTCACACCATCTAGTGTTTCACATCCAGTATCTTTGGATAACGAAGAATGGCGGACCATGTCGTTGTGTATATTCAACAACCTCATAGAAGTGCGGCCGTACATCGAGTAAGTTCTCGGTACATTGTTTCGCAACTTCTATTTCCTTTGAACTGCTCTTATTCCTGGATATGTCATACAATCGATACGTCGCCATATTCTCGTATGGAGCGGAGATCCAAAAAGATTCCGTCGAAGACTATGAGCTTCTCGCAAAGCAAGGAGGCGGTTGTCCCGGTTTCATCTCTTGGTTCAAACAAACGGTAATTTCTATTAGACAATTTCATTTCATTCGCTAATTTGTGCGTAATGCAACAATCCTTTCATATTAAACTTGTAGGCTAATTCAGAGTCTATGGACGCCGAATTGAGACAAGTCGCTAATGGTTTTGACTATAAGGTCCGTTCATTTGACAAGTACGACATCAACGGGTATCGCTTTCGTACCTATGGCAAAGAGCTATCTATGGCCGACCGAAATTCTACAAATTGTTGTGTATCTGCTATCGGTGAAGGAGGTACCAAGTATTATGGGAGAGTTGAAGCAATTTATGAACTTCTGTTCTATGGTGAAAACCCACCGAATGTCGTAGTCTTCAAATATTATTGGTTTCAGCTGAAGGAGACTAGAAGGACTCATGAACATATAGGGCTAGTTGAAATCAACCAAAGCACCCATTTAGATGTTCCTGATGTCTATATTACAGCTCAACAGGCGACCCAAGTATTCTATCTACCGTGGGCCTGCCAAACTAATCCAAATCTGAAAGGTTGGGATGTCGTTTATGAAGTGCCGCCACGTGCTAGACTTTCTCCCCCAAAGGAAGAGGATTATGAACCTCACATTAACCCAGACACATATGAAGGAGAATTCTTCCAAGAGACACGTCTTTCCAAAAAGTGTTTCAAGAACCGCTATACTTCACCCCAAAACATTGAATTAGACAGCGACAATGAATCCGACATCACCCCAGAGGAGGAACAAGAAGAGCCAGAACAAGAAGAGGTTACTGCTGCGGATGGCCTGTCAATGCTTGACCGATTACGTCAAGGTGGCCTTGCACATGTTGATGCCAATGAACCCTATGAGCCCATCATTGATTATAGTGATGATCATGATTATGCATTTATTGATGATACTGATTGAGATTATTAGTAGTGTCAGGTATTCAATTTTTTTATGTTGTACTTGATGATGATACACTTAAGTGATATATATTATTATTGATGTCGGTACTTTTTTTATGTTGTACTAATTTCGTTTATTCTTTGTCATGGCAGGTGTTGAAAGATGGTGGGTGCTGGTCGGGAGCGCGTCGAGGCCCCTTCTTCGTTGGCGCGTGGTGCGAGGTCTTCCATTCCACACGCACCTCTCCGCCGAGCGTTGCTGGACAGTATGGCGACACCGCCGGGCCCTTCTTCGTCGACCGCGGTGCCCAGCAGGGGACGAGGTAAGAAGAAGAGAGGAGGTGGAGCATGTGGTTGCAGGAGAGGAGGTAGGGTGACTCTTACGACGCCTTCCTCGCCGCCGCCCCCAGCTATTTCACCCGAGCACGTGACTGCTAGGGTGGACTCGTCTAAGGAGGAGGCTGCACGGACTCCGGTCCACGAGCGTCCGGTCCACGGGTCTTCGGCCCACGAGCCTCGGGTCGACGGGCCTTCGGCCCACGAGACCCCGGAGGCACATGTCTGGATGGGGTAACTGGTCGGGTCAGCCTGAGGAGCCGAGTGGCCATGCTGATGATGGCGGGGAGCCGAGTGGCCATGCTGATGATGGCGGGGAGCCGACTGATTTTGAGGAGGAGGGGAAGGAGGGGGGCAACGTCTACCAGCGTGGTGCTACATGGCTCCTGTCCGTGCCGGCGACCCGCAAGCAGAGGTGGTTGATTTTCCCTGATGGGGAGAGGTAAGTGCATTTAATCTTTTTGTACCTTCTGCATTCACGTTTCTTCAAATAACTGATGTGTTGGCCTTGTCATGCTGCAGGGGTTGGGACCACCATGAAAGTGTACGCTGGCCCCACTCCGTCCTTGGAGTTCTGATTTGGCAAAACTTCCCGGGGTTTGTCACGTTGCCTGGTGAGGGTCGGCTTCCAGAGGTTGGATTGACTTGGGAGCACTACTTGGCTGCCCTGGCCCCGCCGGGTGAGATTATCGACGGTGTATTGTGCAAGACGAGGGCAGACGTGGTGATCAGAAAGTTCGGGGTAATTGCTCCTTTACACAATTAAAAATCTTCAACTGGCTAGTTATTAATTGTACTAATCAATATTGTCTCATTTGATTGCAGACATTCTACAGGTGTGAGGAGGGATACGAGGAGGAGGCGGCAGATGTTATCCACAAGGAGTGCAAGCGCCTACTTCAGAACTTACGTCATGAGGTTTGGGTGTAGGCTATTCGAGACTACTACGCCGGGCGTGGTATCAAGAAGCCCAAGAAGGAGTGCCGCGATAAGTTCTTGAGTAAGGAGCAGTACATGAAGGTAATTCTTAAGGCCTTGTACTTACTTCCTTCATTTAGTAATTCATTGCCGTAGCGCTCAAGTTTCTATTTGCTAACTTAGGCCCCTCCGAGATGGTGTGCGGATCAGATGGATTGTTGGGAGGTGTTGGTCAATGCGTGGTGCTCAAACGAATGGCTGGCCACCCACAAAGAGGCCAAGGACAAACGTGCCCAAATGGAAGGTGTGCCACACCACCAAGGCAGCTCCAACTTATTTCAGTACGGGCGGAACTGGGTATGTGGTTTGCTTCATGATTCATGCAGTTCATTCATCATGCTAGCTTTAGCACTTCAATTACTAATTTACTTTGTTTCTCTCTTTCAGGCACGCTACAATAAGGCGGATAAGGTGCCAGAGGTGTACGACCTGTATGCCATGGCCCACACTGGCCCTTACAAGAAAGTCAAGGCATTCTCTGCGTCTGACCTCGATGATCCAAAGAACTTCACCAACATCTCTGCCCACGACAAGCTCGTGCAATATAGAGATCAGGGGAAGGCGAGGACAGGGGAGGACTTTAACCCGAGCCAGGGTCCCATTGATACAGAGCTGCTGATGATATCTGGTGGCGGGAGGTCCCATGGCTCCATAGCCATGGGAGATGGACTTATCCGTTGTCCTAGCACTCTCCCGGAGATTAAGGCCCGCCAGTCGAGCTCCGCTCCTGAGATAAGGCCTCGTGAACGGCCAGTCCAACTCGCCTTCAAGGTTAGTTATACGTACTCAGCTATCTTTCTCTCTTACATTGTGTGTGCTTCCATCAATGATTACAAATGGTCATGTGAGTGGTGTTGCAGGCTGCTATACAGAGTGAGAGAGATAGAACGGAGAAACTTCTGGCGGAGGCGGCGGAGAGGCAGCGGGAGTTGGAGGAGAGGACGATAAAGATGTTGGAGGAGGAGAGGGCACGGAATGACATGCAGGCAAGGGCCATGTACGAGCTCCTTGTGGTAAGTTTCTTCTGCAGATTACTTGCTAGTCTTAACATTTGAGTCTCATTACTAACTAGTATGACTCTGTTGTGAAAACCAAATGTGCAGTCTGTGTGCGAGAAGTCCGGTCAGACCGCTCCGCCGATGCCAGTGATTGCTCCTGGGAGCACGGTGAGTTTAATTTGAATGGACATTACTTGCTAGTCCTAACATTTGAGTGTCATAATGCTAACGAGACATTGGAAATGATCTTTGGTGCAGCTTAACTCCAGAAACGCATCGCACGATCCTTCTCCAGCTACCGGCGCGAGCCAGCCCGCTCCTACACCTCCCTGATCACGATAAGTTTCTCTAGTGTTTTGCTTAACAAATGCATGAAGACCTAGACTTAGCTTTATTTCCTCCAATATGCTTACCATAAAGACCTAGAGTTAGCTTCTTTTCCTCCAAAATGACTTAATAAGCTTACTCACCTCATAAACCATCCATTTTACCTAAGTTAGCTCTAAAACAATATGTACTTAGCTTACTTATGTCAAAAATTGCATAATTACCTTAGTTAGCTCATAAACGATCCATTTTACCTAAGTTAGCTCTAAAATGACTCATTTTACCTTAGTTAGCTTATAAGTGATCCAATTTATCCAAGTTAGCTCTAAAATGACCCATTTTACGTAGATTAGCTCCTAAATGATCCATTTTACCCACGTTAGCTTTAAAATGACCCATTTCACCTAGGTTAGCTCCAAAATGACCCATTTCACCTAGGTTAGCTCCAAAATGACCCATCTTACCTAGGTTAGCTTATAAATGATCCAGTTTATCCAAGTTAGCTCTAAAATGACTCAATTTACCTAGAGTAGCTCCTAAACGATCCATTTCACCTAAGTTAGCTAAAAACGATCCATTTCACCTAAATTAGCTCTTAAATGATCCATTTCACCTAAGTTAGCTCAAAAACGATCCATTTCACCTTAGTTAGCTAAAAACGTGGCATTTCACCTTAGTTAGCTCATAAACGACCCATTTCAACTAAGTTAGCTCATAAATGATCCATTTCACCTAAGTTAGCTAAAAAACGATCCATTTCACCTTAGTTAGCTCAAAAACAATCCATTTCACCTTAGTTAGCTCATAAACGACCCATTTCAACTAAGTTAGCTCATAAATGATCCATTTCACCTAAGTTACCTCATAAATGATCCATTTCACCTAAGTTAGCTAAAAAACGATCCATTTCACCTTAGTTAGCTCAAAAACGATCCATTTCACCTTAGTTAGCTAAAAAACGATCCATTTCACCTTAGTTAGCTCTAAAACGATGCCCTTCACCTTAGTTAGCTCATAAACGACCCATTTCAACTTAGTTAGCTCATAAATGATCCATTTCAACTAAGTTAGCTCATAAACAACCCATTTCAACTTAGTTAGCTCATATATGATCCATTTCACCTAAGTTAAATGACATACACTTCTTGTTCTAGTCTTCTTCTTGTTCTATTCACCTATTTCTAACTTTCTTATTTACCATTTTGCAGATTTCACTCACTTCATGGAAGCTAGCTTGCTATGATGGAGTGCTTGCTTTTTCTTTGCTAAAACTTTGCATTGTATCTAGCTTGCTATGATAGAACTTGCTATGTTGATCAAACTTTGCTATGTAATTAATATGTATATGGAACAATGTGTATGGATGGAACTTGATGGAACTTGCTATGTTGATGAAACTTTGCTATGTAATATGTATATGGAATTATGTGCTGGATATGTGATATGTTTGTTGTTAAATATATCTATATATGTCATATATATTTGCTGTGAAAATTGTTGGATTAAAAAAACAGAAAAAAAGAGACAATATGCAGGCTCTTTGCCGTCTGCCACCGACGGCAAAGGGCTCTTTGTCATCAGCAACGGACGGCAAAGAGGCCATGTGGCAGGCAACTGTGCTTCCTGGGAGGCTGACCAATTTGGTCAGTTTGCCTAGACTGGCTGACGGCAAAGGATTTGCCGTCCGCGGCAGACGGCAAAGAGTAAAAACTTTGCCTACAGTGGCGGACGGCAAAGGCCTGCCCTGTAGTGACGTCGGCTGACATCACTCGGCGGACAGCAAAGGCCTTCCGAAGTTTGCCGTCAGCGGCGGACGGCAAAGGCCTGCCGTTAACCACCTAACAGAGTAACAACACATTTATTGCCGTCTGCATTCTTTGCCGTCCGCTGCTGATGGCAAAGGCCCCTTTGCCGTCAGCCGCCCGAAGCGGACGGCAAAGTAGCTCTTTGCCGAACCTTACTTTGCCGTCCCCTTTTGCCGTCCGCCATCCATTCCTTTGCCGTCTGCCGTGGCAGATGGCAAAGTAGCTGATTCCTTTAGTGCATGTGGTACATGTCGAAAATAGTACTAATCCAAACTTGATCAAGTTAGGATTAATTAGTATTACTTTCGACATGCACCACATATGTTGCCTTCACTTCAATCTAAGCCATGTTTAGGCATAGCATAGCGTTGGTATAAACCAAGCACGGAGATATAAGAGATGACACTTCTCTCTATTAGCTAGCTAATAACAAACTAAATTAACCCCCAAAACCCCTAAACAAGCCCCTTTCAAAACAAAAAAACCCCAGCCACAGAAATGCTGACGCGTGGATGCCTATTGGTCCCAGTTGGTGCCACCAACCGGGACCAAAGGCCCTCCTGCCTGGGCTCAGCGCGTAGGCCACGTGGAGGCCCATCTGTCCCGGTTCTGGTTTGAACCGGGACTAAAGGGTCAGGGCATTAGTAACGACCCTTAAGTCCCGGTTCTGGAACCGGGACAAAAAGCCCTTATGAATCGGGACAATAGACCCGTTTTCTACTAGTGTCACACGGACATTGAACCCACGATCAAAAACATAGAAAATAAAATAAAAAAGATTTGAAACTTTGTGGCTTTGATTAGGAGCAAATGTTTTAGATGCTTGCAAAATGTGGTGGCCAAATGACATCCAAAGATCTCTGTACAGAAAGAAAAATTGTGCTAAAACATAGGTGCACTATTTGAGCAGAATTCTTATTTCGTTTGTATGGAGATCATTTGATGTTATTTGGTCATCAAACTTTGCAAGCACCTACAACATTTGTTCATAATAAATGCCACAAAGTTTCAGTTTTTTTTGCTATTTTTTAAATTTTAGCCTACCCCAACTTGTTTGGAACTAAAGGCTTTGTTGTTATTGTATTTATTTTGATTTTATTGCTCACCATGGGTAGCAATGAACTTGGGTGTATCCTGTACATTTCCGGGCCAACAATGCATGCAATCATGCTTCTCCATGGACTTGAAGTGGTAATATTTATATTATTTACACGAGTACTAGTACATGTTAAACTCGTTCCATCGCTGGAGCACTGTTCGCATTTTTGAATTAGGTTCACATAAAACCAGAATGCCCAATGTCATTACCTTGTTGAAGGTGTTGTCTCGGTGCTGATAGTCCGGTTTTGATTTGTTGGTATCTTTGCCAACTTCAGTATATTGCTAGCCGAATCATAATTATAACCAACAAAATAAAATAACTTGATCACCCGACAGGAGAATCTTTTGGAACAATATCCTCCATTGTACTGTGAGACATCCAAAACAACTTGACTAGATCCCTCCGCAGCAAAAAATACATAAGATTTCAGACACCACATGACACGGGGTGAGGTTTCATAAGAACGTAGCAGTGAGCACTTGCGTTGGACATCAAAGCTCAAGATGCATAGCTCTTTCCTAATCTGTTGAGGATGGATGACGAATTCGTGATGCATGGACTTGTTCTTACTGGTCACAATTCGATTAGACCATGCTTTGTGTATACAACGCACGGCCGTACTGTTAGCCCTTCAGAGAACATATACTTCTGCTGTTGCACAACATCGCATCATTGAGCAGGATCAACTCATCAACATGAGGATCGGGCTAAACTATCGCTGGAGTGAAGTTCAGCCAAACGCCAGTTGTACCCAGCACTCGCGCACATGAAGGTAGTAATAGCAGATCACAAGAACACAAGAGCAGTGACTTTCTAACAACATGATAGTTGTAGCCATTGATTCATGGTAACTGTTTTTTTGAGTTGCACCAACAGGCAGCAGGTTATGTACATTTCTGATGAGTGCCTGTTCATGGCATATCAATATTCAAAGATAATGGCTGACCCCGGCAAAAGTTGCAGCCTGAACGCGGCTGACCAAAAAAAAAAGAAGACCAAGGTTCAGACATGCTCGGTTTCACCTGAGGAATCAGATGCACCATGTGGCGACCCAAGTTGCCATCGAGCGTTTCATCACTACGATGATCTTTTATTCAATGTGGGGTGAGAGAGGATCGAACTCTGGATTGCTCACGTTTCAGCTATGAGACCTACGCGCTAGCCAACTGCGCCACCACCCCACTTGTTGAATTACGAGCGGAACAAACGTACTTGTTAGCGACAGCACCGTACAAATCATGGAATAAATTCAAAGGATGTTTATGTCTTGCCAATTCCCGTTCAGTTAAGCTCCCTAAACAGCTCGATGAGGTTTAACACGACTTAAATTAACCAGAGATCTGCGTTACAAAACCAAACACACATAATCAGTAACTGCCTAACTGGGCAATGATTTAGCAGTGTCAGCTTCGGTTTCCTCTAGTAGACAAAGTAGAGTAATTCAACATAATCAGTAACTCAGCATTCACCCAAATGACAGCTTGTGAGGCTTTCACGGATCAGGAAGGCAGGAGAAGAAGATGGTGGTGGTGTTCAGAGCGTGCTGCCGCCGGCGCCGACTGGTCGCCGTCGTCGAGGATGTACGAGTATACGCTGTGGAAGGACAGGACGAGGCCGACGGCACCCAGCAGGATCCACCCCAGCAGGCTGTCGCCCAGCCAGGTGCGCTCAGCCGACATCCGCTCGTCCACCTCCACCAGTGCCGGGGCCGCAACGAGCAGCGGCGCGCCCTTGGCTACCACCGGAGCCAGAGCCGAAGACGCCCTCTTCTTGTGGTCCTTGGAGTTGGAGGAGCTGCACCTCAGCCTCGCGGCCCTGGCAACCCTCAGCTGAGGCAGCCCTGCAGCCGGCGACCTTCTTCCGGCGAAGCCGACGGTCGTGGTGCTGATCGTTGCCATTGCTGCTGATAGATGTGACAGAGGCACCAGCACATATATATTCCATCATCATGGCTCCATCCAATGGGGGCATATGCATGGCACCAGCTGCCTCACCTTTCACATCACAGATTCCTACTGGCTGTCAAACCGCGTGTGGCGCGTCCAACCATAACCGACTTGATTCCTGGAGGAAGCAACAGTGCATGGTGGGCGCGAGGCATAAACCACAATGCCCAACTTGTGTTTGGTTCTCCCCGATTCCACTAGGCATAACTAACTGCTGCAAGTGGTCCTTCAGACAAAAACGAGCCCGGGAAACGATTTGGCGCATGCATGCCGTTGTCGCGGCGAGGTGCTTCACGGGCTTGTAGCTCAGGACGTTTGCACACTGCTGCAATTGGGCTGCCTGTCATCTCTCTAGCATGATGATCATGCTACGCAGAGTTTTGTTTACTGTTAAAGCTAGCTTCTTAATTATCAGCAGCAGCAGGTGCCTTTTATCTGCACATGTTCAGAAAACAAAGGATGAGCTTCAGAGGTCACACACACACACATACACACAGTATAACAGAACTAAGGGTTCAAGCTAAAACAGATTTCATAAATTAGCCTTTTTACTGTTATATAAAGGTTGTTGTCATGCAGTTAACTTAGGCCAACTACAATGCAGGGACCCAAACTTACGCGAATTTTGTTCGTTTGGGTCGCCAGTTTGGCTCTTATCCGAGCAAATCTGGGCAGTGCGCCCAACAGGCCGATCCATTTGGTCCGTTTGCGCAGTGCGCCGACCCATATGGCCCTCGGTCGTTTCTTCTCCTTCCACATTTTCATAATCAAACATAGCAAAATAAATCTAGCATATTTGCATTGTCCCATATGTCATGCCGGCATACAACATTGCATCAAAAGGATCGTCACGGCCATAGTTCATGCATCTTGGCCCTAGTTCGTGAAAAGCAAACACATAGAAGATGATCACAGAAAATATGGGTCTTGGATGAACTTTTGCTTTCACTCAAACCAAGCCTTCTTTTTTGGGGTAATCTTGCCTGTGCCGGACGCCATGATCTCCACTTCCTTGGTGATTAGCGTGAGCTCGACCTCCCTTGCTCTTGTTTTGGCATTGGCCTCTTTGATCTCGAGCTTCTTCTTTTGTATATCAAAGTACGTCTTTATTGCCTCCTCTTTCTGTTGACGTTTCTTCTCTTTCCCCACTCTTCTTTTTGGGTCATGAACCCTTTCAAAGTTTCTTGCAAGGCGATTGTGGAAGCATCACGCTTTGCATACACCTTGGAATTGGTCTCCCCCCTCGACCTCTTCTCACTTTCACTTGTTAGCCACCGATGAAGGCCCCCACTAGTAGAAAACAGGGCTTTGGTCACAGCTCAATATACACATTAGTCCCGGTTGCATTACCACTACTAGGGAAAAGCCTAGTAGTAGCACGGGTTTAATGCCTACTAGTAGCGTGGGGCACCGCACTGCTAGTAAGGCGCTACAGCTATTCCTTAGCAGTAGCGCGTGTGACACACGCTACTGCTAATGCATATAGCCATAGCGTGTGTTGTCTCCAGCGCTACTGCTAATATAACTAGTAGTAGCGTGTTTGCTGTCCAGCGCTACTAGTATTCTGTTTTTTAGTGTATTTATACGCCGTTATACAAATTTTGATATAGTACCAATTAAGAGGTTGTTATATCATTATGTCCATGATGAATTAATATGTCATTGTAAGGAAGAAACATGGATTAGATTCATTTGGATGAATCAAAAGTTGAATTAGGACGACAATCCTACTAATTTAACTTTTGGTCACTTTTGATCCATCCACATGAATCTAATTCGCGTTCCTTCCACCAATGATATAATAACTTAGCATGATCATAATAACAAATCATCATGATAATCATGATCATCATCATCATATTAATATAAAAACTCTTGCATCATATCATCACCAACAACACTAGCTAATAATCATCATAGTCATTACCACTATTTAATCATCATAATCATAGTGTAACTATCTAATCACCACCAAGACTAGCTAATAATAATCATCATAGTCATTACCACCAACACTAGCTATTTAATCATCATAGTCATAGTGTAGCACATCATCATCTTCAAACTTATTCTGCTAGCTAATCACTCCTGTTGCTCTCTCTCAGGTAAAATAGCATAGAACATGTGTAGCACTCCTGCTTCATCATGTTGGAGCATGCAGATGAACCTGTCTCCTAATCGTGGGCTGCGCTTCTGATTGCTGCCCCCTAATACTTCTCTGCGATCATTCACAATTCTGCTCCAGTCTTTCACTATTAAGCATTCCTCGGTTTTAGAAATCTTGAATGCACTCATGTGCAATGTAGGATGTCTTGGCCATAAGCTAATCATTGACATGCGACCTTTAGTCTCGATCCACTGAGGCACAACTATCATCGGGAGTCCCCGTTGAAAAACATCGTATAGTAACATACTTAGCAATGAAGTTTAGCTTAAAAAATAATGTATGCAAAAGATGCACTGAGGACTAATAGTAAAAATCTTACCATGTTTCCTAAATAGATGTGACCGTAGTTCAATACGAACAATATTGGTCGCACGTTTTGAGTACTAAGATTTTTAAGTCCAGGAAAATAATTTGTCTTGACAACATCAAGATCCTGAAGCCATGAAACATAATGACTTATCTCCTCGTAGTTTAGTTCAGCCGGGGACAGGGACGGTCATGTCTACCAAGCGCCGAACATGTTTGCTTGAATGGAAATAAGCTGTCAATAGAAATTAGTTGTCAACTATTTTTGAATAAAAAATATCAAAGACATAAATATGGTTGAGAAACTCACATAATGGTAGAACCGGAGGCATCTGCACATCGACCCAGGTGTCTCTATTACCATCAATATCATCCTCCGGATGAATATCAAAGGTGATAACCATATCAAGCTCAAATGCATAAGCCTTGCATAGTGCTTGCCAAGTTTTGCATTCAAAATAGGTGTAGGTGTCTGCATTGTATAATTTCGCATGAAAAGTATAACCATGCTCGGTCTTCTAGTAAACGCTCTTTACCTCCATAGTTTTCATAGGACTGAAACCTATCTTATCCAAGACAAAAACTCTTGTATGGTATGGGATACACTAGTAGAATAGTAAAAAAAAAATTATAATTTGAAGCAAATGAAGCAGAAGTCATGCTTAATTACGAAAAAAGACTTGTCGTTGTGACTTACTGTATCCACTTCGAATTTCTCGTCCAGCTTGATGTTGAAGCGCCTATCATCAACTAGGAAGATTTTGTCGCACATGCCGCGCTCGTCTTCGCAGTATTCACAAATACCGAAATCCTTTTTGTCGTCAGACATTTCCTATGTTCATAGTTGAAACATTCATTAAAAATCGATCGAAGGCAACTGCCAGGAAACTCAACACACAAATCCGGGGCACTCGATATTTCCTACAAATTCTAGCACAAGTCATGCTTAAATTCACGAAAAAAATCCGGCTTGACCTTTACTAAAATAGGACATATCGAGCGCCTGAAATTTGCTAGAACGGAAATGAATCAACACTCCGCCAAAACATAGGCCACTCAGATTTTCCCAGTGATACAAAGATGTTCATACACATACAATGATGCATGCTTAAACTTGCAATTCCATCCGGATAGATTATCATAAGCATTCGCACATGAGCACACCGACTAAATACCCTAGTTCTACTCTATTCAACACACCGAGGAGTGGATAAAGAGGAGATGGGTGATGTCTACTACACAACCTTCATTTTGTAGAAGTTGTTGGGCCTCCAAGTGCAGAGGTTTGTAGGACAGTAGCAAACTTCCGTCAAGTGGATGACCTAAGGTTTATCAATCCGTGAGAGGCGTAGGATGAAGATGGTCTCTCTCAAACAACCCTGCAACCAAATAACAAAGAGTCTCTTGTGTCCCCAACACACCCAATACAATGGTAATTGTATAGGTGCACTAGTTCGGCGAAGAGATGGTGATACAAGTGCAATATGGATGATAGATAGGGGTTTTTGTAATCTGAAAATATAAAAACAGCAAGGTAAGTAATGATAAAAGTGAGCACAAACGGTATTGCAATGCGTTGAAACAAGGCCTAGGGTTCATACTTTCACTAGTGCAAGTTCTCTCAACAATAATAACATAATTGGGTCACATAACTATCCCTCAACATGCAACAAAGAGTCACTCCAAAGTCACTAATAGCGGAGAACAAACGAAGAGATTATTGTAGGGTACGAAACCACCTCAAAGTTATTCTTTCGGATCGATCTATCATAGAGTTCGTACTATAATAACACCTTAAGACACAAATCAACCAAAACCCTAGTGTCACCTAGATACTCCAATGTCACCTCAATTATCCGTGGGTATGATTATAAGATATGCATCAAACAATCTCAGATTCATCTATTCAACCAACACAAAGTACTTCAAAGAGTGCCCCAAAGTTTCTACCGGAGAGTCAAGACGAAAATGTGTGCCAACCCCTATGCATAAGTTCACGAGGTCACAGAACCCGCAAGTTGATCACCAAAACATACATCAAGTAGATCACGTGATATCCCATTGTCACCACAGATAAGCACATGCAAGACATACATCAAGTGTTCTCAAATCCTTAAAGACTCAATCCGATAAGATAACTTCAAAGGGAAACTCAATCCATTACAAGAGAGTAGAGGGGGATAAACATCATAAGATCCAACTATAATAGCAAAGCTCGCGATACATCCAGATCGTATCACTTCCAGAACAAGAGAGAGAGAGAGAGAGAGAGAGAGAGAGAGAGAGAGAGAGAGATCAAACACATAGCTACTGGGACATACCCTCAGCCCCGAGGGTGAACTACTCCCTCCTTGTCATGCAGAGCGCCGGGATGATGAAGATGGCCACCGGTGACGGATCCCCCCCTCCGGCAGGGTGCCGGAACAGGGTCCTGATTGGTTTTTGTGGCTATAGAGGCTTGCAGCGGCGGAACTCCCAATCTATTGTGTTCCCCGATGTTTTTAGGGTATGTGGATATATATAGGCGAAAGAAGTCGGTCAAGGGAGCCACGAGGGGCCCACGAGGGTGGGGAGCGTGCCCAGGGGGGCAGGCACGCCTCCTTGCCTCGTGGACACCTCAAAGCTTCCTTGACTTCAACTCCAAGTCTCCTGGATCACGTTCGTTCCAAAAATCATGCTCCCTAAGGTTTCATTCCGTTTGGACTCCATTTGATATTCCTTTTCTGCGAAACACTAAAACAAGGGAAAAAACAGAAATTGGCACTGGGCTCTGGGTTAATAGGTTAGTCCCAAGAATAATATAAAAGTGTTTAATAAAGCCCATAAACATCCAAAACAGATAATATAATAGCATGGAACAATAAAAAATGATAGATATGTTAGAGACGTATCAGCATCCCCAAGCTTAATTCATGCTCGTCCTCGAGTAGGTAAATGATAAAAACAGAATTTTTGATGTGGAATGCTACCTAACATATTTATCAATGTAATCTTCTTTATTGTGGAAAGAATATTCCGATCCATAAGATTCAAGACAAAAGTTTAATATTGACATAAAAATAATAATATTTCAAGCATACTAACTAAGCAATTAGGTCTTCTCAAAATAACATGGCCAAAGAAAGTTCATCCCTACAAAATCATATAGTTTAGTCATGTTCCATTTTCGTCACACAAGAATGCTCTCATCATGCACAACCCCGATGACAAGCCAAGCAATTGTTTCATACTTTAGTAATCTCAAACTTTTTCAACCTTCAAGCAATACATGAGCGTGAGCCATGGATATAGGGGTTATGTGGAGAACACAGAAAAGGAGAAAGTCTCACATCAGCGCGGATAATCAATGGGCTATGGAGATGCCCATCGATTGATGTTAATGCAAGGAGTAGGGATTGCCATGCAACAGATGCACTAGAGCTATAAATGCATGAAAGCTCAACAAAAGAAACTAAGTGGGTGTGCATCCAACTTGCTTGCTCACGAAGACCTAGGGCATTTGAGGAAGCCCGTCGTTGGAATATACAAGCCAAGTTCTATAATGAAAAATTCCCACTAGTATATGAAAGTGACAAAACAAGAGACTCTCTATCATGAAGATCATGGTGCTACTTTGAAGCACAAGTGTGGAAAAAGGATGGTAGCATTGTCCCTTTTTATTTCTTTTTTTGGTCCTTTCTTTTTTTATTGGCCTTTCTCTTTGTTTTATTTGGCCTTTCTTATTTTTTTATTTGGCCTTTCTCTTTTTTTATTGGGACAATGCTCTATTAATGATGATCATCACACTTCTATTTATTTACAACTCAATGATTACAACTCGATACTAGAACAAATATGACTCTATATGAGTGCCTCCGACGGTGTACCGGGATGGGAAATGAATCAAGAGTGACATGTATGAAAATTATGCGTGGTGGCTTTGCCACAAATACAAAGTCAACTGCATGATCATGCAAGGCAATATGACAATGATGAAGCGTGTCATAATAAACGGAACGGTGGAAAGTTGCATGGCAATATATCTCGGAATGGCTATGGAAATGCCATAATAGGTAGGTATGGTGGCTGTTTTGAGGAAGATATAAGGAGGTTTATGTGTGATAGAGCGTATCATATCACGGGGTTTGGATGCATCGGCGAAGTTTGCACCAACTCTCAAGGTGAGAAAGGGCAATGCACGGTACCGAAGAGGCTAGCAATTGTGGAAGGTTGAGAGTGCGTATAATCCATGGACTCAACATTAGTCATAAAGAACTCACATACTTATTGCAAAAATCTACAAGTCATCAAAAACCAAGCACTGTGCATGCTCCTAGGGGGATAGATTGGTAGGAAAAGACCATAGCTCGTCCCCGACCGCCACTCATAAGGATGACAATCAAAGAACACCTCATGTTTCAAATTTGTTACATAACGTTTACCATACGTGCATGCTACGGGACATACAAACTTCGACACAAGTATTTATCATATTCACAACTACTCAACTAGCATGACTCTAATATCACCATCTTCATATCTCAAAACAATCGTAAAGAATCAAACTTCTCATAGTATTCAATGCACTTTATATGAAAGTTTTTATTATATCCCTCTTGGATGCCCATCATATTAGGACTAAATTTATAACCAAAGCAAATTACCATGTTGTTTAGGACTCTCAAAATAATATAAGTGAAGCATGAGAGTTCATCTATTTCTTCAAAATAAGTCCACCTCCGTGCTCTAAAAGATATAAGTGAAGCACTAGAGCAAACAACAAACTACTCCGAAAGATATAAGTGAAGATCAATGAGTAGTCGAATAATTATGCAACAATTTGAAGACTCCCTAACATTTAAGAATTTCAGATCTTGGTATTTTATTCAAACAGCAAGCAAAACAAAATAAAATGATGCTCCAAGCAAAACACATATCATATGGTGAATAAAAATATATCTCCAAGTAAAGTTACCGATGAACGAAGACGAAAGAGGGGATGCCTTCCGGGGCATCCCCAAGCTTAGGCTCTTGGTTATCCTTGAATATTACCTTGGGGTGTCTTGGTCATCCCCAATCTTAGGCTCTTGCCACTCCTTATTCCATAGTTCATCGAATCTTACCCAAAACTTGAAAACTTCACAACACAAAACTTAACAGAAAACTCGTAAGCTCCGTTAGCGAAAGAAAACAAAACACCACTTCAAGGTACTGTAATGAACTCATTCTTTATTTATATTGGTGTTAAAACTACTTTATTCCAACTTCACTATGGTTTATAAGCTCTTTTACTAGACATAGGTTCATTAAAATAAGCAAACAACACAAAGAAAACAGAATCTGTTGAAAACAGAACAGTCTGTAGCAATCTGTATCAAACGTATACTTCTGGCACTCCAAAAATTCTGAAATAAATTGATGGACCTGAGGAATTTGTCTAGTAATCGACTGAAAAAAGAATCAACTAAATAGCACTTCCAGTAAAACGTTTTAGCTAATCTCGTGAGCGCTAAAGTTTCCATTTTTTACAGCATGATCATAAAGACTTCACCCAAGTCTTCCCAAAGGTTCTACTTGGCACAAACACTAATTAAAACATAAAACCACATATAATAAGAGGTTAGATGAATTATTCATTACTAAACAGGAACAAAAAGCAAGTAACAAAAATAAAATTGGGTTACCTCCCAACAAGTGCTATCGTTTAACGCCCCTAGCTAGGCATGATGGTTTCAATCATGCTCACATAAAAGGTAAGAATTGAAACATAAAGAGAGCATCATGAAGAATATCACTAGCACATTTAAGTCTAACCCACTTCCTATGCGTAGGGATTTTGTGAGCAAACAACTTATGGGAACAAGAATCAACTAGCATAGTAAAGCAAAACAAGCATAGCCTCAAGATTTCCAACACATAGAGGGGAAACTTGATATTATTACAATTCCTACAAGCATATGTTCCTCCCTCATAATAATTTTCAGTAGCATCATGAATGAATTCAACAATATAACCAGCACGTAAAGCATTATTTTCATGATGCACAAGCATAGAAATTTTATTACTCTCCACATAAGCAAATTTCTTCTCATGAATAGTAGTGGGAGCAAACTTAACAAAATAACTATCATGTGAAGCATAATCCAATTGAAAATTAAAATCATGATGACAAGTTTCATGGCTATCTTTATTCTTTATAGCATACGTGTCATCACAATAATCATCATAAATAGGAGGCATGCTTTCATCATAATAAATTTGCTCATCAAAACTTGGGGGACAAAAAATATCATCTTCATCAAACATAGCTTCCCCAAGCTTGTGGCTTTGCATATCATTAGAATCATGGGTATTCAAGGAATTTATACTAACAACATTGCAATCATGTCATCATTCAAAATTTTAGTGCCAAACATTTTAATGCATTCTTCCTCTAGCAATTGAGCACAATTATCGGAATCCTTATTTTCATGGAAGACATTAAAAAGATGAAGCATATGAGGCACCCTCAATTCCATTTTTTTTGTAGTTTTCTTTTATAAACTAACTAGTGATAAAACAAGAAACTAAAAGATTCGATTGCAAGATCTAAAGATATATCTTCAAGCACTCACCTCGCCGGCAACGGCGCCAGAAAAGAGCTTGATGTCTACTACACAACCTTCTTCCTGTAGACGTTGTTGGGCCTCCAAGTGCAGAGGTTTGTAGGACAGAAGCAAATTTCCCTCAAGTGAATGACCTAAGGTTTATCAATCCGTGGGAGGCGTAGGATGAAGACGGTCTCTCTCAAGCAACCCTGCAACCAAATAACAAAGAGTATCTTGTGTCCCCAACACACCCAATACAATGGTAAATTGTATAGGTGCACTAGTTCGGCGAAGAGATGGTGATACAAGTGCAATATGGATGATAGATAGGGGTTTTTGTAATCTGAAAATATAAAAACAGCAAGGTATCTAATGATAAAAGTGAGCACAAACGGTATTGCAATGTGTTGAAACAAGGCCTAGGGTTCATACTTTCACTAGTGCAAGTTCTCTCAATAATAATAACATAATTGGATCATATAACTATCCCTCAACATGCAACAAAGAGTCACTCCAAAGTCACTAATAGTGGAGAACAGGCGAAGAGATTATTGTAGGGTACGAAACTGTGACGCCCCCCATTTAATCGTACACTAATCATGCACGCAAACGTGTACGATCAAGATCAGGGACTCACGAGAAGATATCACAACACAACTCTAAAACATAAATAAGTCATACAAGCATCATAATACAAGCCAGAGGCCTCGAGGGCTCGAATACAAGTGCTCGATCATAGACGAGTCAGCGGAAGCAACCATATCTGAGTATAGTCATAAGTTAAACAAGTTTGCCTTAAGAAGGCTAGCACAAAAGTAGCAATGATCGAAAAGGGAAGGCCTCCTGCCTGGGACCTCCTAACTACTCCTCGAAGTCGAACTCCACGTAGAATCATCCTCCGGATCTCCAGCATCTGGTTGCGACAACCAAGAAGAATGCAAAGAGGAAAAGAGGGAGAAAAGCAACCGTGAGTACTCATCCAAAGTACTCGCAAGCAAGGAGCTACACTACATATGCATGGGTATATGTGTAAAGGGCCATATCAGTGGACTGAACTGCAGAATGCCAGAATAAGAGGGGGATAGCTAATCCTGTCAAAGACTACGCTTCTGGCAGCCTCCGTCTTGCAGCATGTAGAAGAGAGTAGACTGAAGTCCTCCGAGTAGCATCGCATAACATAAACCTACCCGGCGATCCCCTCCTCGTTGCCCTGTTAGAGAGTGATCACCGGGTTGTATCTGGCACTTGGAAGGGTGTGTTTTATTAAGTATCACGTTCTAGTTGTCATAAGGTCAAGGTACAACTCCAAGTCGTCCTGTTACCGAAGATCACGATTATTCGAATAGATAACCTTCCCTGCAGGGGTGCACCACATTTCCCAACATGCTCGATCCCATTTGGCCGGACACACTATCCTGGGTCATGCCCGGCCTCGGGAGATCAACACGTCGTAGCCCCACCTAGGCACAACAGAGAGGTCAGCACGCCGGTCTAAATCCTATGCGCGCAGGGGTCTGGGCCCATCGCCCATTGCACACCTGCACGTTGCGAACGCGGCCGGTGAGCAGACCTAGTAACCTCCATTACAAAGGAAGTCACGTTACGTGGTCCAACCCGGCGCGTGCCACTCAATCGCTGACGTCGCGAAGGCTTCGGCTGATACCACGACGTCGAGTGCCCATAACTGTTCCTGCGTAGTTGGTTAGTGCGTATAGGCCAGTGGCCAGACTCAGATCAAATACCAAGATCTCCTTAAGTGTGTTAAGTATCCGCGAATGCCGACCAGGGCCAGGCCCACCTCTCTCCTAGGTGGTCTCAACCTGCCCTGTCGCTCCGCCACAAAGTAACAGTCGGGGGCCGTCGGGAACCCAGGCCCACCTCTACCGGGATGGAGCCACCTACCCCTTCATCCCCCATCTCCGAACAGTATCATAAGTAATGTAACAGTATAAAGTATATAGCATATGCCCGTGATCACCTCCCGAAGTGATCACGGCCCAGTAGTATAACATGGCAGACGGACAAGAGTGTAGGGACACTGATGTAACACTAGCATCCTATACTAAGCAGTAGGATAGCAGGTAAGGGTAACAACAGTAGCAACAATGATAGGCTATACATCAGAATAGGATTAACCGAAAGCAGTAACATGCTACACTACTCTAATGCAAGCAGTATAGAGAAGGAATAGGCGATATCTGGTGATCAAGGGGGGGCTTGCCTGGTTGCTATGGCAAGAAGGGGTCGTCAACACCGTAGTCGTATTGGGGGTCGCCGGCAGTCTCGGGGTCTACCGGAAAGAAGTAACGGAGGGGGAACACAATAAATAACACAGCAATCAAAGCATCACAAAGCGTAACATGGCAATACGCAGTCTAGAGGTGACCTAACACAGTAATAGGTGATACTGGTGAAGTGGGAAAAACATCCGGGAAAGTATTCCCGGTGTTTAACATTTTCGGGCAGATGAAATGGAGGGGGGTTGTTGCATGTTTGCTATGCTAGGGACGTGTGGTGGACGAACGGACTGCGTATTTGGATTCGCCTCGTTGTTCTGAGCAACTTTCATGTAGAAAATATTTTCATCTGAGCTACGGTTTATCTTATATGATTTTTAAAAGATTTAAATCATTTTAGAATTAATTTAAATATTTTAATTCAACATTATCCAGAACAGTGTTTCCTGACGTCATCATGACGTCAGCAGTGAACAGAGGCGTTGACTGGTCAACTGATGTGTGGGTCCCATTCGTCATTGACTGATTAGTCTAATTAGGGTTTAATTGAACTATCTACTTAATTAGATTAATTAAACATCATTAATTACTTAATTAATTCATTTATTATTATTATTATTAATTAACTAATTATTTATATATTTATTTTTATTTCATAAAAACATTTTGGAGTGGGGCCCCATTGTCATAGGGCCATTGGGCCTTAGCGGGTTCGGGTGCTGCGGTTGCCGCGGGTGCGGGCGCTGGGCATTGCGGGCGCCCGACCCAGGAGAGGGTCGAGCGGGCGCAGAGGGGCGCCGGCGCCGGGCGCGTGGTCGACGGCATGACGCGGGCGGCCGCCGGAGTTGGCGCGGGGCATGGCGGAGGACGGCGAGGGCGGGGCAGTTGGGAGCGCGGCCACTGGCGCAAGCAGCGGCAGAGGCGGCGGCGACGTCAGGCGGGTGGCACGGCACAGAGGAGCAGCAGCGCGCGCGGCGGCGGGAGACGGGTGGGAGCGGCGACTACGGCGGGCCGCAATGAGCATGCGGGGGGGAGGCGTGGCCCCGGGCGGTGCGGCGAGCGGCGGGGACGGGCGGAGCCGGGCGCTGGCTGGCCAGAGCGACAGCGGCCAGTGGCACGGTGACGGCTGCGGGTGGGCGCGACGACGAATCGAGCAGGACAGCGGCAATAGCGGGCGCGAGTGGGGCCGTGGCTGTGCGCGGTGAGCGGGTGAGATGGGGCGCGGGGTGCGGCAGCCGACGCGGTGAGCGCGCGGGCGGTAAGGGGGAACAAGGCCGCCACGGACTACGGCAGCGGGACGGGCTGGAGCGAGGCCGTGCACGGGGCGCACGCATGCGGTGGCTGCGGCGACGAGCGCGCACAGCGCTGGCAGGCGGGGTCGCATGAGGGAGAGGGAAGGCAGAGGCCGAGGGCCTCACCGGCGGGGCGTAGGGCACGGGGCAGTGGTGGTCGGGGTAGGGGACGGGGACGCGATCAACGATGAAGAGGATGGCGAGGTGGCGATCTGGGCAAGCGGCTTGAGGAGGAGAGGAGGAGGCGAGATCCGGCGGGGGAGGTCCTGCGAGGTGGGCTCCGGCGTAGTGGCCACGGGGCTCGGCTGCGGCGTCGATCGTTGCCCCCGATCCAGATCGAATCGGGAGGAGGAGCGAGGGGAGAAGTGGGTGAGCGAGTGGGGGGAGAAGTGGGGCGACGGGGGTTAGGGTTTGCGGGAGTGGGGGAAGGCCTATTTAGGCCAGAGGCGTGGGCCGGCCTGGCTGGGCCATGTCCCAGTTGGTCCAAGGGGTCCAGTGGGGGAGGGGGGTCTTTGTATTCCCCTTTTATTTATTTTTGACTTTTGTTTTATTTCCTTTCTATTTTAATTTTATATTTTAAATACCTTAATTTTATAAAATATATTAGTTGCACTTAAATTAGTATTAACAAATATGCCACCACCTCAATTAGCTTGGCACGTAAAATAAAATAGTCCGTAATTGTCTATTATTTTAAAAGCCTTTAAATAATTGGTTTTGTTACTGTTTTGTTCATTTTAGAGTTTTAAACGCTTCATAAAAGTGGGGTGTCTCCACCATACTTAGCTATGCATTATTTGGCTCACCCCGAACATTTTAGTTTTAATATTTGAAATTTTTTTTGCTTGATTTTGAATTCGAATTGGTATCAAACTAACGCAAGATTAGCAACAGTAATTAAGGTGATGTGGCATCATTAGCAGAGGCTTACTGTGGCTTAATTATTTGGGCATCACAATTCTCCTCCACTACAAGAAATCTCGTCCCGAGATTTAAGAGGGGAGCAAGGGGGAAGGGATTTGGTTATGAAATTCTAACGATTCTTCTCGGTCTTGGTTGCTCTTCTCGAAGAGTTCGATCCATAGCGTTGATTTCTTCATACCTATGCATCAATGCATCATGATGAAGTTGTCGTCCTTTCTTCGGGAACTCCATCGTACTTACGAAAAAATTAAGAGGGATATTTCGGGAGAACGAACCCTGGCAAGGTTGACTACCTGGTAGATAACATCGGGGAAGGTAGCAGAAAATAACTCTCAAACTGAAACTTAAGAAAACATCGAGAGCAAGGTAAGAAGGTATCATGAGAAGTTTTGAGTGGGCAGGCAATCGTCCGGTGCCTGAAATAGGGCGTGAAAGGGGTTCGTAGCAACGGGAATAAGTATTGCGTTTGATACCAGAATAGATCACTAGGCAGGTGGCCCGTGAATTACATACGAAGTCAAGCGCGAGGAACAACCTTGGGAACAGGGGGTGTACAGGAGTCAGGTTTCAATCTTGTGGAACTGTGGGTTATGGACCCATCATATGGGTTACAAAGTAGGGAGGGCACTTACATCATGTACGATCATGATAGTAAGGCATGTCAGAATAACCGGTCAGTTATGTTGGCTGCATCATTGGTACCAAGGGCAAGGGACGAAGAGAACCATTTTCCTGCTCGCTGAAACGAGGCGGACCAATAGGCAAAGTTCCCGTCCATTGGTGGTTACTGGAATGTCATCAACAATAGTAACAGGGTCTTACCAACACGATTGTACACTTAGGTGTTTACATAAGCAGAAGAATATTACTGCTTAGATCATATAGATTACCAGAAAGGTTAAACAAAATAATGGAAAGGAAAAGGTGATCATCAGATTAAACAGAAAAATGAAAAACAAAATGTGTTTAAACACATTATTCAGGGGTATATCCTTCCCAAGGGCAAGCAAAGCATGATATCCATGACGGGATATAACGTAGAAAACCCTTTAGGAAAAGGAAGAGAAATTCCATGCCATTATCCATACAACGGTGTTTGGATAATTGAGGAAGAAACATTTAGCATTGGGTTTCAAATGTTCTTGTTGAAAATCGGAGTACCACAGACATGCTTCGAGATAGCATTGACATGGTCTTCAAGTAAAGGCCGGACTTGGATATACAAAGGATTCTTCAGGAACAACTTATAGAATAAGTCTCACAATTTCCTCATGGAAGAATGGTTAACCTTGCTAAGATGGAAACTATAACAATAGGTCCAACGTCCAGGTGTGCTAGGCATGACATCACCTTACCGGGTCATATAAAGACCAATGTTATAACTCTTGGAAATATGTTCCAACCATCATATCTGATTGAGATTCAGATCTGATTGGTGTCAGGATAACTCAGACTCAGGATGACTGAGAAGAAAGGTGCAACACAAATTGCTGATATGACATTGTAACATTCTCGGGAATTGAACTATGCAAGCGAGTTCCAAAACAAGAGTTCATCAATAAACCAAGGAGAGGATGAGGATGTGGCTGATGGACTCAGCACAATTCATCGAGATCTCCAAAAATGGATTTCCACAATTATGTGAACAAGGAGATAACATCTGTTAGATCAAATAATATAATGATGTATGCTCGAGGAAAGCATACACAATTGAACATTGATTGAAAGGTGCACCCAAAAGATGGGTTAGGTAGCATGATCAACGTTAGAATGGTGGTTCAACAACCAATAGCCTAAGAATGAACTATCGACCATCAACTTCAAAGCAATAGGGTTGTTAGAAGTACAAAATCCACGCAGTACCGTTCACTTGTTAGAATCCCGGTTAGAATCAACACAGGGACCAATAAGGGAAGGTTATGGTGAGAAGTATTACTTGCATCAATAATTCATAAGAGGTGGTGGAAGTCTCATGACATTCTTGACAAGACAGATGGTAATACTTCAAGGTAAAGAAGAACAATTTTTGGATAGCACGGAACTCAAGGTACAACACAAAACAGGAACAAGTTTTGTGTTGGAGGGAATGCAATAATGTTGTCGATGTTAACCCAAACCATCGAGGGGGCAAGCATGGAATTTCTCATCAGGAACTCAATGTACGTCTTGGAAGAAGTTAAAATGTTGACGATGATCATGACACATTTATCGAGAGGTTTCAGGAAGATGTAATCGATCGGCGAAGACATCACATAAGGGAATGGTGAAGTAAAAGGTTACTATAACCATAGATAAGATGCCATCTCAAAATTCGGAGTTGTCTCTCAAGATAAACAATATGATGCGGAAAGTTCGATGTAAGCTTAGAGCACTGTCAGGATTGTGTCCCGGGGATGAAGGACATAGGTAGAATGGTCAAGCAGTTATCCTGACGATGATGATGTAGTCAATCCGTTGGGAATGACATGATCAAGTGCCAACTCGTAAGCAATGAAGATTACTAAAATTTGTCGAATCGCAGTGCGGACTCGGTCCACTATTCGGTGTTCTCGGTTGACGACAACCCAAAACTCGTGGAGTGACTATGACAGGGAAAGGTATCACTCCATTACAAATTCATAAGATGTAGTGCAATGGCATGATATCCTCGAGATACCAGGTGGATAATACTCGAAGGCATATCAAATTAAAGGTTGAAGTGGGGTGTATTGATCTATAGAAGACAAGCGCTTTAACTTGTCTGAGAAATGGAATCAAAGAAAGAAATTATGGTCGGAACCACAATCATAAACGATCAAACCATGGATACAAGATGAACTCATAACAAGGGGGTAATTAATTTTCATGAGGAGCTTCCATGATAAGTTCTACATCGTGTCCACAGGCATGAACGCAGAGTTTAAGGTCGACTCCCACTTCTCCAATGCATAACCTTTCATTCACTTCTCGTCTTCGAAGAAGTTGCAGTGTTGAAATTTATCTGGCGAAGCACCAGAAGAGTATGACTCGTGAAAACTTTTGGGTTCACACGGTCTTAGAGAAGGTATAGGTTCAACCCATCGGGGCATCTTAGAAACATATACCATAAGCTTTAAGAGTAAATATCACCAGCTCGAAAGCAGAGCAAGGTTGAGAAAGTAGATGATACAATTTACCAAAGGCATTATGTATCCGAGGGAAGGCTCACAAGGTTATTGAATATGAAGGACGCTGTCAGATAAAATCCATTTAAGGATCTGCCGGCCCATAACAGAGTTGATGTGAGCATCGACACACAACCAGAGGAAGTAACAATGCAAGGGCATTGGATTATAGAAACAACTGACTAATCCAGAGATCAAATGCAAAGAAAATATGATTTTCAAATCAAGGGATCAGAAGCGATGTTCTAATTAGGGATGGATAAGTTGAATAGCCTTAGGGGTACAATCGACGGCAATTGGATTGGTTGAGAACCAGCTCATGTTTAAAATGACGTCTGAGCAAGAAAGATAATATAAAAGGATCAACTGATGATTGCGTGCATTCACATTCATGTTGAATCAATAGGATCAAAATTACGGTGCCTAAGGATACTAACGAATATTGCCAGGCATACGGAAGTTCTCATTCTCGTCCACTTTGAAGTTCTTGTTCTCGTCCACTTTGAAGTTCTCATCCACTAGCTGATGTGACTTACTGTATCCACTTCGAAGTTCTCGTCCAGCTTGATGTTGAAGTGCCTATCATCAACTAGGAAGATTTTGTCGCACAGGCCGCGCACGTCTTCGCATTATTCACAAATACCGAAATCCTTTTCGTCGTCAGACATTTCCAATGTTCATAGTTGAAACATTAATAAAAAATCAATCAAAGGCAACTGCAAGGAAACTCAACACACAAATCCAGGGCACTCGATATTTCCTACATATTCTAGCACAAGTCGTGCTTAAATTCACGAAAAATATCCGGCTTGACCTTTACGAAAATAGGACATATCGAGCGCCTGAAATTTGCTAGAACGGAAATGAATCAACACTCCGCCAAAACATAGGCCACTAAGATTTTCCCAACGATACAAACATGTTCATATACATACAATCATGCATGCTTAAACTTGCAATGTCATCCGGATCAATTATCATAAGCATTCGCACATGAGCTCACCGACTAAATACCCAAGTTCTACTCTATTCAACACACCAAGGAGTGGATAAAGAGGAGGTGGGTGATGTCTACTGCACAACCTTCTTCTTGTAGACGTAGTTGGGCCTCCAAGTGCAGAGGTTTGTAGGACAGTAGCAAATTTCCCTCAAGTGGATGACCTAAGGTTTATCAATCCATGAGAGGCGTAGGATGAAGATGGTCTCTCTCAAGCAACCCTGCAACAAAATAACGAAGAGTCTCTTGTGTCCCCAACACACCCAATACAATGGTAAATTGTATAGGTGCACTAGTTCGGCGAAGAGATGGTGATACAAGTGCAATATGGATGATAGATAGGGGTTTTTGTAATCTGAAAAAATATAAAAACAGCAAGGTAACTAATGATAAAATTGAGCACAAACGGTATTGCAATGCGTTGAAACAAGGCCTAGGGTTCATACTTTCACTAGTGCAAGTTCTCTCAACAATAATAACATAATTGGATAATATAACTATCCCTCAACATGCAACAAAGAGTCACTCCAAAGTCACTAATAGCGGAGAACAAAGGAAGAGATTATTGTAGCGTACGAAACCACCTCAAAGTTATTCTATCGGATCGATCTATCATAGAGTTCGTACTAGAATAAAACCTTAAGACACAAATCAACCAAAACCCTAATGTCACCTAGATACTCCGTTGTCACCTCAAGTATCAGTGGGTATGATTATATGATATGCATCAAACTATCTCAGATTCATCTATTCAACCAACACAAAGTACTTCAAAGAGTGCCCCAAAGTTTCTACCGGAGAGTCAAGATGAAATCGTGTTCCAACCCCTATGCATAAGTTCACGAGGTCACAGAACCCGCAAGTTGATCACCAAAACATACATCAAGTAGATCACGTATATCCCATTGTCACCACAGATAAGCACATGCAAGACATACATCAAGTGTTCTCAATCCTTAAAGACTCAATCAGATAAGATAACTTCAAAGGGAAAACTCAATTCATTACAAGAGAGTAGAGGGGGAGAAACATCATAAGATCCAACTATAATAGCAAAGCTCGCGATACATCCAGATCGTATCACATCCAGAACACGAGAGAGAGAGATCAAACATATAGCTACTGGTACATACCCTCAGCCCCGAGGGCGAACTACTCCCTACTCGTCATGGAGAGCGCCGGGATGATGAAGATGGCCACCGGCGAGGGATCCCCCCTCCGGCAGGGTGCCGGAACAGGGTCCTGATTGGTTTTTGGTGGCTATAGAGGCTTGCGGCGGTGGAACTCCCGATCTATTGTGTTCCCCGATGTTTTTAGGGTACGTGGATATATATAGGCGAAAGAAGTCGGTCAAGGGGGGCACGAGGGGCCCACGAGGGCGGGGGGCGCGCCCAGGGGGGCAAGCGCGCCTCCCTGCCTCGTGGCCACCTCAAAGCTTCCTTGACTTCAACTCCAAGTCTCCTCGATCACGTTCGTTCCAAAAATCATGCTCTCGAAGGTTTCATTCCGTTTGGACTCCATTTTATATTCCTTTTCTGCGAAACACTGAAACAAGGGAAAAAACAGAAACTGGCACTGGGCTCTGGGTTAATAGGTTAGTCCCTAGAATAATATAAAAGTGTTTAATAAAGCCCATAAACATCCAAAACAGATAATATAATAGCATGGAACAATAAAAATGATAGATACGTTGGAGACGTATCAGCATCCCCAAGTTTAATTCTTGCTCGTCCTCGAGTAGGTAAATGATAAAAACAGATTTTTTGATGTGGAATGCTACCTAACATATTTATCAATGTAATCTTCTTTATTGTGGCAATAATATTCAAATCTAGAAGATTCAAGACAAAAGTTTAATATTGACATAAAAATAATAATACTTCAAGCATACTAACTAAGCAATTATGTCTACAAAATCATATAGTTTAGTCATGCTCCATTTTCGTCACACAAGAATGCTCTCATTATGCACAACCCCTGATGACAAGCCAAGCAATTGTTTCATACTTTAGTAATCTCAAACTTTTTCAACCTTCACGCATTACATGAGCGTGAGCCATGGATATATCACTATGGGTGGAATAGAATATAATGATGGGGGTTATGTGGAGAAGACAAAAAAGGAAATAGTCTCACATCAACACGGCTAATCAACGGGCTATGGAGATGCCCATCAATTGATGTTAATGCAAGGAGTAGGGATTGCCATGCAATGGATGCACAAGATCTATAAATGCATGAAAGCTCAACAAAAGAAACTAAGTGGGTGTGCATCCAACTTGCTTGCTCACGATGACCTAGGGCATTTGAGGGATCCCATCGTTGGAATATACAAGCCAAGTTCTATAATGAAAAATTCCCACTAGTATATGAAAGTGACAAAACAAGAGACTCTCTATCATTAAGATCATGGTGCTACTTTGAAGCACAAGTGTGGAAAAAGGATAGTAGCGTTGTCCCTTTTTATTTCTTTTTTTGGCCTTTTTTTATTGGCCTTTCTCTTTTTTTTATTTTTTTATTTGGCCTTTCTTCTTTTTTTATTTGGCCTTTCCCTTTTTTTATTGGGACAATACTCTATTATTGATGATTATCACACTTCTATTTATTTACAACTCAATGATTACAACTCGATACTAGAACAAAATATTACTCTATATGAGTGCCTCCGGCGGTGTACCGGGATGGGCAATCAATCAAGAGTGACATGTATGAAAATTATGCATGGTGGCTTTGCCACAAATACGAAGTCAACTGCATGATCAAGCAAGGCAATACGACAATGATGAAGCGTGTCATAATAAACGGAACGGTGGAAAGTTGCATGGCAATATATCTCGGAATGGCTATGGAAATGCCATAATAGGTAGGTATGGTGGATGTTTTGAGGAAGATATAAGGAGGTTTATGTGTGATATAGCGTATCATATCAAGGTGTTTGGATGCACCGGCGAAGTTTGCACCAACTCTCGAGGTGAGAAAGGGCAATGCACGGTACCGAAGAGGCTAGCAATTGTGGAAGGTTGAGAGTGCGTATAATCCATGGACTCAACATTAGTCATAAAGAACTCACATACTTATTGCAAAAATCTACAAGTCATCAAAAACCAAGAACTATGCATGGTCCTAGGGCATAGATTGGTAGGAAAAGACCATCGCTCGTCCCTGACCGCCACTCATAAGGATGACAATCAAAGAACACCTCATGTTTCAAATTTGTTACATAACGTTTACCATACGTGCATGCTATGGGACTTACAAACTTCGACACAAGTATTTATCATATTCACAACTACTCAACTAGCATGACTCTAATATCACCATCTTCATATCTCAAAACAATCGTAAAGAATCAAACTTCTCATAGTATTCAATGCACTTTATATGAAAGTTTTTATTATATCCCTCTTGGATGCCCATCATATTAGGACTAAATTTATAACCAAAGAAAATTACCATGCTGTTTAGGACTCTCAAAATAATATAAGTGAAGCATGATAGTTCATCTATTTCTTCAAAATAAGTCCACCTCTGTGCTCTAAAAGATATAAGTGAAGCACTAGAGCAAACAACAAACTACTCCGAAAGATATAAGTGAAGATCAATGAGTAGTCGAATAATTATGCAACTATGTGAAGACTCCCTAACATTTAAGAATTTCAGATCTTGGTATTTTATTCAAACAGCAAGCAAAACAAAATAAAATGACGCTCCAAGCAAAACACATATCATGTGGTGAATAAAAATATAGCTCCAAGTAAAGTTACCGATGAACGAAGACGAAAGAGGGGATGCCTTCCGGGGCATCCCCAAGCTTAGGCTCTTGGTTATCATTGAATATTACCTTGGGGTGTCTTGGTCATCCCCAATCTTAGGCTCTTGCCACTCCTTATTCCATAGTCCATCGAATCTTACCCAAAACTTGAAAACTTCACAACACAAAACTTAACAGAAAACTCGTAAGCTCCGTTAGCGAAAGAAAACAAAACACCACTTCAAGGTACTGTAATGAACTCATAATTTATTTATATTGGTGTGAAAACTACTATATTCCAACTTCTCTATGGTTTATAAACTCTTTTACTAGCCATAGGTTCATTAAAATAAGCAAACAACACAAAGAAAACAGAATCTATTAAAAACAGAACAGTCTGTGGTAATCTGTATCAAACGTATACTTCTGGAACTCCAAAAATTATTAAATAAATTTATGGACCTGATGAATTTGTCTAGTAATCGACTGCAAAAAGAATCAACTAAATAGCACTCTTCAGTAAAATGTTTTAGCTAATCTCGTGAGCGCTAAAGTTTCTGCTTTTTACAGCATGATCATAAAGACGTCACCCAAGTCTTCCCAAAGGTTCTACTTGGCACAAAAACTAATTAAAAAATAAAACCACATCTAACCAGAGGTTAGATGAATTAGTTATTACGAAACAGGAACAAAAATCAAGTAACAAAAATAAAATTGGGTTGCCTCCCAACAAGCGCTATCGTTTAACGCCCCTAGCTAGGCATGATGATTTCAATGATGCTCACATAAAAGATAAGAATTGAAACATAAAGAGAGAATCATGAAGGATATGACTAGCACATTTATGTCTATTTAACTTCCTATGCATAGGGATTTTGTGAGCAAACAACTTATGGGAACAAGAATCAACTAGCATAGGAAAGCAAAACAACCATAGCCTCAAGATTTTCAACACATAGAGGGGAAACTTGATATTATTGCAATTCCTACAAGCATATGTTCCTCCCTCATAATAATTTTCAGTAGCATCATGAATGAATTCAACAATATAACCAGCACATAAAGAATTATTTTCATGATGCACAAGCATAGAAATTTTATTACTCTCCACATAAGCAAATTTCTTCTCATGAATAGTAGTGGGAGCAAACTTAAAAAAATAACTATCATGTGAAGCATAATCCAATTGAAAATTAAATCATGATGACAAGTTTCATGGTTATATTTATTCTTTATAGCATACGTGTCATCACAATAATCATCATAAATAGGAGGCATGCTTTGATCATAATAAATTTTCTCATCAAAACTTGGGGGACAAAAAATATCATCTTCATCAAACATAGCTTCCCCAAGCTTGTGGCTTTGCATATCATTAGCATCATGGGTATTCAAGGAATTCATACTAACAACATTGCAATCATTCTCATCATTCAAAAAGTTAGTGCCAAACATTTTAATGCATTCTTCCTCTAGCAATTGAGCACAATTATCGGAATCCTTATTTTCACGGAAGACATTAAAAAGATGAAGCATATGAGGCACCCTCAATTCCATTTTTTGTAGTTTTATTTTATAAACTAACTAGTGATAAAACAAGAAACTAAAAGATTCGATTGGAAGATCTAAAGATATAACTTCAAGCGCTCACCTCCCCGACAACGGTGCCAGAAAAGAGCTTGATGTCTACTACACAACCTTCTTCTTGTAGACGTTGTTGGGCCTCCAAGTGCAGAGGTTTGTAGGACAGTAGCAAATTTCCCTCAAGTGGATGACCTAAGGTTTATCAATCCGTGGGAGGCGTAGGATGAAGATGGTCTATCTCAAGCAACCCTGCAACCAAATAACAAAGAGTCTCTTGTGTCACCAACACACACAATACAATGGTAAATTGTATAGGTGCACTAGTTCGGCGAAGAGATGGTGATACAAGTGCAATATGGAGATAGATAGGGGTTTTTGTAATCTGAAAATATAAAAACAGCAAGGTATCTAATGATAAAAGTGAGCACAAACGGTATTGCAATGTGTTGAAACAAGGCCTAGGGTTCATACTTTCACTAGTGCAAGTTCTCTCAACAATAATAACATAATTGGATCATATAACTATCCCTCAACATGCAACAAAGAGTCACTCCAAAGTCACTAATAGCGGAGAACAAACGAAGAGATTATTGTAGGGTATGAAACCACCTCAAAGTTATTCTTTCGGATCGATCTATCATAGAGTTCGTACTAGAATAACACCTTCAGACACAAATCAACCAAAACCCTAATGTCACCTAGATACTCCAATGTCACCTCAAGTATCCGTGGGTATGATTATACGATATGCATCAAACAATCTCAGATTCATCTATTCAACCAACACAAAGTACGTCAAAGAGTGCCCCAAAGTTTCTACCGGAGAGTCAAGAAGAAAACGTGTGCCAACCCCTATGCATAAGTTCACGAGGTCACAGAACCCGCAAGTTGATCACCAAAACATATATCAAGTAGATCACGTGATATCCCATTGTCACCACAGATAAGCACAAGCAAGACATACGTCAAGTGTTCTCAAATCCTTAAAGACTCAATCTGATAAGATAACTTCAAAGGGAATCCTCAATCCATTACAAGAGAGTAGAGGGGGATAAACATCATAAGATCCAACTATAATAGCAAAGCTAGCGATACATCAAGATCGTATCACTTCAAGAACACGAGAGAGAGAGAGAGAGATCAAACACATAGCTACTGGTACATACCCTCAGCCCCGAGGGTGAACTACTCCCTCCTCGTCATGGAGAGCACCGGGATGATGAAGATGGCCACCGGTGAGGGATCCCCCCCTCCGGCAGGGTGCCAGAACATTGTCCCGATTGGTTTTTGGTGGATATAGAGGCTTGCGGCGGCGGAACTCCTGATCTATTGTGTTCCCCGATGTTTTCAGGGTATGTGGATATATATAGGCGAAAGAAGTTGGTTAGGGGAGCCAAGAGGGTGGGGGCGCGCCTCCCTGCGTCGTGGCCACCTCGAAGCTTCCTTGACTTCGACTCCAAGTCTCCTAGATCACGTTCGTTCCAAAAATCACACTCCTGAAGGTTTCATTCCGTTTGGACTCCGTTTGATATTCCTTTTCTACGAAACACTGAAACAAGGGAAAAAACAGAAACTGGCACCAGGCTCTGGGTTAATAGGTTAGTCCCAAAAATAATATAAAAGTGTTTAATAAAGCCCATAAACATCCAAAACAGATAATATAATAGCATGGAACAACAAAAAATTATAGATACGTTGGAGACGTATCAGTGGGCTTTTAGCTCACCGACTCGGGTGTAGAGGAAGTAGAGGTAGCTCGAATAACGATCGTTCCAAGGAGACACGACTGTACAAAACCTGCATATTCCACCGAGTAAAATTTTAATTAGATCATCACATCTCATATAGCATTCTTTGATGACAAAGTGATAATGACATAAATTCAACTAGTTCTATTAGTTCAACTAGTTCAACTAAGCACTTACTAAAAATAGTTCTATTAATTTTCGTACTAAAAATAAACTAGTTCTATTATTTTTCTTACTAAAAATAAACTAGTTCTAGTAAAAATTTAATTAGATCATCAAATCTCATATACCTAAATTTTTTTGCTAAAAATAAACTAGGTTCTATTAATTCAACTAGTTCTAGTAAGCACTTACTATAAATAAAATAATTAATTTTCTTACTAAGAAACAGTAAAAAAACTACATTATACAAGAACAGTACAAAAAAAGTTTAGGGTTTAGGAGAGATGGAGGGGGGGTAGGAGGAGGAGGGAGGAGGGGAGGAGGGACGAGGGAGGAGGAGGGAGTAGAGAGGAGGAGGAGGGAGGAGGGGGCGGCCGGAGGAGGAGGGTGGAGGAGGGAGGAGGGGCGACCGGAGGAGGAGTGGAGGGGAGGAGGAGGAGGGAGGAGGGGGCGTCCGGAGGAGGAGGGAGGAGGAAGGAGGGGCGGCCGGAGAAGGAGGGATGGGGAAGGAAGGGCGGCCGGAGGAGGAGGGAGGAGGGGGCGGCCGGAGGTGGAGGGAGGGGCGCGGTAGGGAGGAGGAATTACCTCAGTGGAGGAGGAGCAGGAGCATCGGCGGCGGCGGGCGACGACGGTTGTCGGGGAACGGCGGCGGCGGACGACGGGGGGTGCTGGGGAGTGAGAGTGGAGAGGGAGAGTGGGGGCTGCTGGTTGGTAACATTGAACTTAGCAGTATCGCTGGATAGGATAACGCACTACTACTAAAATCCATAGCAGCAGCGCGTTCTGCAAACGCGCTACTGCTAAGGCTAAGCATCTAAAAAAATCAAAAATACATTAGTCATCAATGATCTTTTTGTGTAGAATCTAAATTGTCAATAGGAATCTTCATTGGTTTTGCGGCCACAGATCTTACACATAGAGTTCAATGAGGACCAAGTGCTTGTGATGGTTTGAGAAATAACATATTTAAGGTGGTAAACACCCTGTTCGCTTAGCAGTATGGGACTAAACTTAGGCGCGAGGGGGGATGGGACTTTAGCAGTAGCGATTGTTAGCGAAAAGCGCTACTGCTAAGTACGTTAGCAGTAGCGTGTCTTGCTACCTCTTGAGCACTGCGTTGGTTTTCCCCGAAGAGGATAGGATGATGCAGCAAAGTAGCATAAGTATTTCCCTCAGTTTTTGAGAACCAAGGTATCAATCCAGTAGGAGGCTACACGCAAGTCCCTCATACCTACACAAAAACAATAGCTCCTCGCAACCAACGTGATTAGGGGTTGTCAATCCCTTCACGGTCACTTATGAGAGTGAGATCTGATAGAGATGATAGATAATATTTTTGGTATTTTTGATATAGAGATGCAAGGTGAAAAGTAAAAGGCAAAGTAAAAAGCAAGACAAGATTAAAGTGATGGAGATTAATATGAGGAGAATAGACCCGGGGGCCATAGGTTTCACTAGTGGCTTCTCTCAAGAGCATAAGTATTCTGCGGTGGGTGAACAAATTACTGTTGAGCAATTGACAGAATTGAGCATAGTTATGAGAATATCTAGGTATGATCATGTATATAGGCATCACGTCCGAGACAAGTAGACCGACTCCTGCCTGCATCTACTACTATTACTCCACTCATCGACTGCTATCCAGCATGCATCTAGAGTATTAAGTTAAAAATAGAGTAACGCCTTAAGCAAGATGACATGATGTAGAGGGATAGTTTCATGCAATATGATAAAAACCCCATCTTGTTATTCTCGATGGCAACAATACTATACATGCCTTGCTGCCCCTTCTGTCACTGGGAAAGGATACCCAAGATTGAACCCAAAGCTAAGCACTTCTCCCATGGCAAGAAAACCCAATCTAGTAGGCCAAACCAAACTGATAGTTCGAAGAGACTTGCAAAGATAACCAATCATACATAAAAGAATTCAGAGAAGATCCAAATATTATTCACAGATAGACTTGATCATAAACCCACAATTCATTGGTCACAACAAACACACCGCAAAAAGAAGATTACATCGAATAGATCTCCACGAGAGAGGGGGATAACATTGTATTGAGATCCAAAAAGAGAGAAGAAGCCATCTAGCTAATAACTATGGACCCGTAGGTCTGAGGTGAACTACTCACACTTCATCGGATGGGCTAGGATGATGTAGAAGCCCTCCGTGATGATGGCCCTCTCCGACGGAGCTCCGGAACAGGCCCCAAGATGGGATCTCGTGGGTACAGAAGGTTGCGGCAGTGGAATTAGGTTTTTGGCTCCGTATCTGATCGTTTGGGGGTACGTAGGTATATATAGGAGGAAGAAGTACGTCGGTGGAGCAACAGGGGGGCCACGAGGCAGGGGGCGCGCCCCCCACCCTCGTGACCGCCTCTTTTGTTCCTTGGAGTAGGGTCCAAGTCTCCTGGATCTCGTTTGGTGAGAAAATCACGTGCCCAAAGGTTTCATTCCGTTTGGACTCCGTTTGATATTCTGTTTCTCCGAAACTCTGAAATAGGCAAAAAACAGCAATTCTGGGCTGGGCCTCCGGTTAATAGGTTAGTCCCAAAAATAATATAGAAGTGGAAAATAAAGCCCAATATAGTCCAAAACAGTAGATAATATAGCATGGAGCAATCAAAAATTATAGAAACGTTGGAGACGTATCATGTCTTTTGGACAGGCGCTACTACAATACATGGTTTAGGGGCAATGCCCTGGCAATTGTAGCAGTAGCGCTCTTTTCTCCTAGCGCGCTACTGCTACCCGTGTATTAGTAGCGAGCTCTTTTGAAGCGCGCTACTAGTAAGATTCAATGTATAAGGTTTTCCCTAGTAGTGTATGAACCGGGACTAATGTGAGCATTAGTTCCGGTTCGAGCGGCTAAAGGCATTAGTCCCGGTTCAAATGAGACCTTTAGTCCCGGTTTGAGACATGAACCAGGACTAAAGGGCGTGTTGCCCTTTAGTCCCGGTTCGTGTGTCAAACCCCGCACCCTTTAGTCCCGGTTCATGTCTCAAACCGGGACTAAAGGGGTTCGTGTCTCAAACTCTACCCCCCCCCCCCCCCCCCGCCGTGTGTATCACCATTTCAGTTTTGAAACGAACAAAAGAAAATGATAAAAACTCAAAAAAGTAAAATCCTTCGAGATGTAGTTATATTACTACATCTACTAGTTAGGAAAATGAAAAAACTTAAATTTGGACATGTTTTGCAAAAAAAAGTGTTATGAAAAAGTAAAACAGCTATAACTTTTGCATACGATGTCAGAAAAAAAGTATAATATATCAAAATGTTCAGCACAAAAATCCGCATTCGATTTTGACCGCCATAGGCCGTTTTACAAATTTTTAGAATCCTCAAATTCTAAAAGGAAAAAAGTTATGCTCAAATTTCAGTTTTTTTGAATTTGGTTCAATCTGGTCAAACTGTGGTCAAACTACTTATTCAAGAAGTATTAGTGTTATTAAATAATTATTCAAGAATATTAGTGTTACTAAATAAGTTTTTCTGTTTTTTTATTTTGGTCAAATCTGGTCAAACTGTGGTCAAACTACTTATTCAAGGAATATTAGTGTTACTAAATAATCATTGTTTTTTAGAATAATAGTTTCAAACTCAAATAGTGAAACCTGTGACTTCATGCTCAAGCTAAACTCTTGAGGGTTAATAGGATTGACATCTTACTATTATCAGGAGAAACAACAAGTGCAAACTTGGAAACTAGGGGGAATAGAACTCGGAAGTTAAGCCTGCTGGAGTAGTGACAGGATGGGTGACCGGCTGGGAAGTTAGACGATTTGGAATGATGAGGGGTGATTAGAGAATAGAGATTGTAGATTAAATTGAGCAGTGATGAGGGGTGATTAGAGATTAAATTGTGAACTAATTCAGAAATTTGAACATCTGGAAAAAAAATAAAAAAATCAATTTTTTTCATAAAATTTCCTTTAGTCACGTTACCAACCGGGACTAAAGGTGGAGCTCCAGACATTGGCCACGTGGAGGGACTTTAGTCCTAGTTCGTAACAGAACCGGGACTAAAGGGGGGGGCCTTTAGTCCCGACCCTTTAGTCCCGGAACCGTGACTAAAGGACCTCTGGAACCGGGACTATTGGCCCATTTTCTACTAGTGCGGCCACCTCTTTTTTGGGCGGCATGTTGCTCCTTGAACTTTTGGCAATCCTTGATCTTCCATCAACAATGGCTCAAGGTGAATGGCTTCCCCATACCACTCATGGGAAGTCCTTCACTACAAAATTTGTTGCACTTCAATTGGATGAAGCCCCATCTCTTTTTGACACGTTGGTCTGGTCACTCTCAAATTTGTAAGGCTCAACTTCCTACATTCATGAAAGTAATCACTGAACCTCTTCCAAAATGTAGTTCCTTTTAGCACGACGCCGATGTTGGATCTTGTTCAATTCCCATCCAAGCTTCACAAATCAACTTGTCCTCCGCCTCCATGTATGCTCGTGTCCTTACGGTTTTCCTCCTCTTTTGTGCCCGGCCTTCCCCTACACCTATCGATGTCTACACACTCGCCTTCTGGGTCTTGGGCGTCATGAAGGAAATGTGCCCTAGAGGCAAAAATAAAGTTGTTATTTATATTTCCTTATATCATGATAAATGTTTATTATTCATGCTAGAATTGTATTAATCGAAAACTTAGTACATGTTTGAATACATAGACAAACAGAGTGTCCCTAGTATGCCTCTACTTGACTAGCTTGATTATCAAAGATGGTTATGTTTCCTAGCCATAAACATGTGTTGTCATTTGATGAACGGGATCACATCATTAGAGAATGATGTGATGGACAAGACCCATCCGTTTGCTTAGCACTATGATCGTTTAATTTATTGATATAGCTTTCTTCATGACTTATACATGTTCCTCTGACTATGAGATTATGAAACTCCCGAATACCGGGGAAACACTTAGTGTGCCATCAAACATCACAACGTAACTGGGTGATTATAAAGATGCTCTACAGGTGTGCCCGATGGTGTCTGTTGAGTTGGCATAGATCGGGATTAGGATTTGTCACTCCGATTGTCGGAGAGGTGTCTCTAGGCCCTCTCAGTAATGCACATCACAATAAGCCTTGCAAGCAATGTGATTAATGAGTTAGTTGCGGGATGATGCATTACGGAATGAGTAAAGAGACTTGCCGATAACGATATTGAACTAGGTATGGTGAAACCGACGATCGAATCTCGGGCAAGTAATATACCAATGACAAAGGGAACAACGTATGTTGTTATGCTGTTTGACTGATAAAGATCTTCGTAGAATATGTAGAAGCCAATATGAGCATCCAGGTTCCGCTATTGGTTAGTGATCATAGAGGTGTCTCGGTCATGTCTACATAGCTCTCGAACCCGTAGGGTCCGCACGCTTAACGTTCGATGATGATTGGTATTATGAGTTTATGTGATTTGATGTACCAAAGGTTGTTCGGAGTCCTGAATGAGATCACGGACATGACGAGAAGTCTTGAAATGGTCGAGAGGTAAAGATCGATATATTGGAAGGCTATATTCGGAGATCGGAAAGGTTCCGTGTGATTCGGGTATTTTCGGAGTACCGGAGAGTTACGAAATTCGCCGGGGGAAGTAGTGGGCCTTAATGGGCCATACAGGAAAGGAGACAAGGGCCTCAAGGGGTGGCCGCGCCCCCCTATGGGCTAGTCCGAATTGGACTAGGAGGGGGCGGCGCCCCCTCCTTCCTTCTCCCCTCTTCCTCCTTCCCTTCCTTCTCCTAGTTGGAATAGGAAAGGGAGGGGGGCGAATCCTAATTTGACCGGGAGTCAAAGCTCCTCTTCCCCCCTCCTTTATGTACGTGGGAGGGGGGCACCCCAAAGACAGACAAGTTGATCTTTAGCTGTGTGCGGTGCCCCCCTCCACAGTTTTACACCTCGGTCATATCATCGTAGTGCTTAGGCGAAGCCCTGCGCCAGTAACTTCATCATCACCGTCACCACACCGCCGTATTGACGAAACTCTCCCTCGACCTTAGCTGGATCAAGAGTTCGTGGGACGTCACCGAGCTGAACGTGTGCGGATGGCGGAGGTGTCGTGCGTTCAGTACTTGATCTGTTGGATGGCGAAGACATTCGACTACATTAACCATCTTACTAAATGCTTCCAGTCGACACACTCGTGTGCGTAGGATTTTTTTTGAAATTACTACGTTCCCCAACAGTGGCATCCGAGCCAGGCCTATGCGTAGATGTTATATACACGAGTAGAACACAAAAAGTTGTCGGTGGTAATAGTCATACTACTTACCAGCATGTCATACTTTGATTCAGCAGTATTGTTGGATGAAGCAGCCCAGACCGACATTACATGACCGCGTTCATGAGACTGGTTCTACCGTCGTGCTTCGCGCACAGGTGGTTAGTGGGCATCTGTTTCTCCAGCTTTAGTTGAATCGAGTTTGACAACGCCTGGTCCTTGTTAAAGGTTAAAATAGCACACTTGATGAAAAATCGTTGTGGTTTTGATGCGTAGGTAAGAACGGTTCTTGCTAGAAGCTCGTAGCAGCCACGTAAAACTTGCAACAACAAAGTAGAGGATGTCTAACTTGTTTTTGCAGGGCATGTTGTGATGTGATATGGTCAAGATGTGATGAGATATAAATTGTTGTATGAGATGATCATGTTTTGTTAAAGTTATCGGCAACTGGCAGGAGCCTTATGGTTGTCTCTTTATTGCATAAGATGCAAGCGCCATATAATTGCTTTACTTTATCGCTATGCGATAGCAATAGTCGCAAAAGCAATAGTTGGCGAGACGACCATGTGACGACACGTTGATAAAGATCAAGATGATGGAGATCATGGTGTCATGATCGAGATCATGATGGTACTTTGGAGAAGGCACAAGATGATGATGGCCATATCATGTCACATATTTTGATTGCATGTGATATTTATCTTTTATGCATCTTATTTTTCTTAGTACGACGGCAACATTATGAGATGAACCCTTAATAAAATTTCAAGGTATAACTGTTCTCCCTGAGTATGCACCGTTGCGACATTTCTTCGTGCTGAGACACCATGTGAAGATCGGGTGTGATAAGCTCTACGTTCATATACAACGGGTGCAAGACAGTTTTGCACACGCAGAATACTCAGGTTAAACTTATCGAGCCTAGCATATGCAGATATGGCCTCGGAACACTGAGACCGAAAGGTCGAGCATGAATCGTATAGTAGATATGATCAACATAGTGATGTTCACCATTGAAAACTACTCCATCTCACGTGATGACCGGACATGGTTTAGTTGATATGGATCACGTGATCACTTAGATGATTAGAGGGATGTCTATCTAAGTGGGAGTTCTTAAGTAATATGATTAATTGAACTTTAATTTACCATGAACTTAGTCCTGATAGTATTTGCATAACTATGTTGTAGATCAATAGCTCATGATGTGGCTCCCTGTTTATTTTTGATATGCTCCTAGAGAAAAACTATGTTGAAAGATGATAGTAGCAATGATGCGGACTAGGTCCGTGATCCGAGGATTATCCTCAATGCTGCATAAAAGAATTATGTCCTTGATGCACCGCTAGGTGACAGACCTATTGCAGGAGCAGATATAGACGTTATGAACGTTTGGCAAACTCGGTATGATAACTACTTGATAGTTTAGTGCGTTGATAGGTCTCCAACGTATCTATAATTTTTGATTGCTCCATGCTATATTATCTACTGTTTTGGACTATATTAGGCTTTATTTTCCACTTTTATATTACTTTTGGGACTAACCTATTAACCGGAGGCCAGGCCCAGAATTGCTGTTTTTGCCTATTTCAGAGTTTCGAAGAAACGGAATATCAAACGGAGTCCAAACGGAATGAAACCTTCGGGACTTGATTTTCTCACCGAACATGATCCAGCAGACTTGGACCCTATGTCAATAAAGCTCTTAGGTGGGAACGAGGTAGGGGGGGCGCCCCCCACCCTCGTGGGGCCCACGAAGCTCCACCGACGTACTTCTTCCTCCTATATATACCTACGTACCTCCAAACGATCAGATACGGAGCCAAAAACCTAATTCCACCGCCGCAACTTTCTGTATCCACAAGAGCCCATCTTGGGGCCTGTTCCGGAGCTCCGTCGGAGAGGGCATCCACCACGGAGGGCTTCTACATCATCATAGCCCCTCCGATGAAGTGTGAGTAGTTTACCTCAGACCTTCGGGTCCATAGTTAGTAGCTAGATGGCTTCTTCTCTCTTTTTGGACCTCAATACAATGTTCTCCCCCTCTCTCGTGGAGATCTATTTGATGTAATCTTCTTTTTGTGGTGTGTTTGTTGAGAGCGATGAATTGTGGGTTTATGATCAAGATTATCTATGAACAATATTTGAATCTTCTCAGAATTCTTTTATGTATGATTGGTTATCTTTGCAAGTCTCTTCGAATTATCAGTTTGGTTTGGCCTACTAGATTGATCTTTCTTGCAATGGGAGAAGTGACAGTAGGGGCAGCAAGGGTTCAATCTTGCGGTTATCTTTGCAAGTCTCTTCGAATTAGCTTTGGGTTCAATCTTGCGGTGTCCTTTCCCAGTGACAGTAGGGGCAGCAAGGCACGTATTGTATTGTTGCCATCGAGGATAACAAGATGGGTTTTTTATCATATTGCATGAATTTATCCCTCTACATCATGTCATCTTGCTTAAGGAGTTACTCTATTTTCTTGAACTTAATACTCTAGATGCATGCTGGATAGCGGTCGATGAGTGGAGTAATAGTAGTAGATGCAGGCAGGAGTTGGTCTACTTGTCTCGGACGTGATGCCTATATGCATGATCATACCTAGATATTCTCGTAACTATGCTCAATACAGTCAATTGCTCAAAAGTAATTTGTTCACCCACCGTAGAATACCTATGCTCTTGAGAGAAGCCACTAGTGAAATCTATGGCCCCCGGGTCTATCTTCATCATATTAATCTTCCATCACTTTTTTATTGCCTTGCTTTTTTACTTTGCCTTTTATTTTACTTTGCATCTTTATACCAAAAATACCAAAAATATTATCTATCATCTCTATCATATCTCACTCTTGTAAGTGACCGTGAAGGGATTGACAACCCCTATTCGCGTTGGTTGCGAGGAGTTATTTGCTTTGTGTAGGTACGAGGGACTCGCGCGTAGCCTCCTACTGGATTGATACCTTGGTTCTCAAAAACTGAGGGAAATACTTACGCTACTTTTCTGCATCATCCTTTCCTCTTCGGGGAAATCCAACGCAGTGCTCAAGAGGTAGCATGCGCCATGCTTTACGGCTTAGAACTGGGACTTCAAAAACGTTTTGAACACCAGGAAGCATATAAGATGTTCCAAGAGCTGAAATTGGTATTTCAGACTCATGCCCGAGTCAAGAGGTATGAGACCTCTGACAAGTACTTTGCCTACAAGATGGAGGAGAATAGCTCAACCAGTGAGCATGTGCTCAGATTGTCTGAGTACTACAGTCGCTTGAATTAAGTGGGAGTTAATCTTCCAGATAAAATAGTGATTGACAGAGTTCTCTAGTCACTATCACCAAGTTACTGGAACTTATTAATGAACTATAATATGCAAGGGATGACGAAACAATTCCCGAGCTCCTCGTGATGCTGAAATCGACGAAGGTAGAAATCAAAAAAAAGCATCAAATGTTGATGGTTGACCAGACCACTAGTTTCAAGTAAAAGGACAAGGGAAAGAAAGGGAACTTCAAGAAGAATGGCAAGAAAGTTGCCACTCCCATGAAGAAGCCCAAAGCTAGACCCAAGCCTGAAACTGAGTGCTTCTACTGCAAAGGAAATGGTCACTGGAAGCAGAACTGCCCCAAATACTTGGACTACAGGAAACAGGTAATTTGCCGTCTGTGGATCACAGACGGCAAAGACCCAAATCCAGACGGCAAAGATTTTGCCGTCAGGAAGCAGACGGCAAACTCAGACGGCAAAGATAAGTCGGCTAAGAATACTTTGCCATCAGCCTTTTGTCGAGATGACGGCAAAGATTTTGCCGTCAGTCAAAACAATTTTGCCGTCTACCACAAAAATAACAGGCGGCAAAAAACATGTTCTTTGTCGTAAGTCAAAACGTATGCTTTGTCGTCACCCACACTAAAGTACAGACGGCAAAGATTGTTATTTTTTTAAAGTAACGTCCGAGCAGAGCATCTCGCAGGACATAGGAACAACAAACCAAAACATGCTCAGGGAGATTTTGGACAGCGCCCGTGTTGTCTTGCATTCATCGTCGGCGGAGTTACACACAAGTTACACAGCTGTCTGAAAAATTTACACACAGACCCCTAGAAACTAAAAAGAAAAAGCAATCCAGTCCTCCGTCACAGCAACGGGAAGTTCACCGCCGGCCGTCCTCGCCGGAGACAATACCACAGGGACACCACTGCCGGCACCTCGCCCTGCTCACCGCGCCGTTTGCCCAACCCTACCCGCCGCGCTACCGGACAGCCACACTCGCCGGCGCCGCTCGCCCGACCCTGGTCTCCGCACCGCCGCCCTTCCTCTCGCTGGTTCCTGGAGAGAGAGAGAGAGAGGAGCACCGCCGCCCGGACATGCTCACCGCGCAGCCACACGACCCAGCTCACCCGGGCCCTGCTAGCGCCGACCGCCCGCGCGTCGCTCGCAGCGGCCTCCCGCGCCAGCTACCCTGCCCGGACCGACCCGCAGCGGCCGTGTCTTGGTCTCCGAACAGCCGCCCGGCCATGCTCACCGCACAGCCCTGCTCGGCCGCGCCCTACTACCGCTGCACGCCCATGCGTCACTCGTCGCGGCCTCCCGCGCCGCCCGCCCATGCGTCGGTCGCAGCCGGCAGCCCACATCGGACGTTCCCTGCTCGCGCCGCCCGCTTCGCTTGTTCCTGGAGACAGAGAGAGATGATTCAGAGAGTGGGCGGAGGAGGGGAAGGGGATGCTGGACGCCTTCCGGCGGCGGCAGGGGGTTCGCTGGCCGGAGGAACGAAACTGGTGGCGCCGGCGAGTCAATCGGGATCGAGGTCAGTGGTGGGCGAGTTGGATGCACAGGGGAGAGAGAAAGGTAACGAGAGAGATAGAGAGAACGTGTGGTGGGGTGGGCTGCGTGTGGATAAGGTGGGGTGGTTGGGCTGCGGGTGGTGGGGGTGGGGACAGAGAGATCTTCGGGTGGTGTGGGGTGCGCATCTGTGGTGGATATTGCTGCCACATCATCGATCCGTGGGATCGATCCGTGGGCTGTGTTTCTTCTTTGCCGTCTGTGTTTTTTATTACAGACGGCAAAGTGCTCACTTTGCCGTCTGTAATAAAAAACACAGACGGCAAAAATCTTTGCCGTCTGGCTTTTTAATTACAGACGGCAAACGGAGCTCTTTGACATCTGTAATGAAAAATGCAGACGGTAAAGATATTTGCCGTTTGTGTTTTGTCTGGTTGACGGCAAAATGAGCTCTTTGCCGTCTGTATTTTTTTCCGCAGACGGCAAAGTCTATTTCACCGTTAGTTTTTCTTTGCCGTCTGTTGATGACGGCAAACCCTTTCTTTGCCGTTTGCCCGACGAAAAGCTGACGGCAAAGCCGCCCCCTGACGGCAAATTAGTTGTTTCCCGTAGTGTTGGCGGATAAGAAGGATGGCAAAGTGAACAAAAGTACATATGATATACATGTTATTGATGTGTACTTTACTAGTGTTCATAGTAGCCCCTGGGTATTTGATACTGGTTTAGTTGCTTAGTAACTCGAAGCAGGAGTTACAAAATGAACAAAGACTAGTTGAGGGCAAGGTGACGATGTGTGTTGGAAGTGATTCCAAGGTTGATAAGATCACCATTGCACACTCCCTTTTTCTTCGGGATTAGTGTTGAACCTAAAATAAATGTTATTTGGTGTTTGTGTTGAGCATAATATGATTGGATCATGTTTATTGCAATACGGTTATTCATTTAAATCAAAGAATAATTGGTATTCTATTTACATGATAAAACCTTTTGTGGTCATACAGCCAAGGTGAATGCTTTATTGAATCTCGATCGCAGTAATACACATATTCATAATGTTGATGCCAAAAGATGCAAAGTTGATAATGATAGTGCAACATATTTGTGGCACTGCCGTTTAGGTCATATTGGTGTAAAGCGCATGAAGAAATTCCATGTTGATGGGCTTTTGAATCACTTGGTTATGAATCACTTGATGCTTGTGAACCATGCCTCTTGGGCAAGATGACTAAGACTCTGTTCTCTAGAACAATGGAGCAAGCAACTAACTTATTGGAAATAATACATACTGATGTATGTGGTTCGATGAGTGTTGAGGATCGCGGCGGGTATCATTATTTTCCGACCTTCACACATGATCTAAGCAGATATGGGTATATCTACTTGATAAAACATAAGTCTGAAACATTTGAAAAATTCAAAGAATTTCAGAGTGAAGTGGAAAATCATCGTAACAAGAAAATAAAGTTTCTATGATCTGAATCGCGGAGATGAATATTTGAGTTACGAGTTTGGTCTTCATTTGAAACAAAGTGGAATAGTTTCCCAACTCACGCCACCTGGAACGCCACATCATAATGGTGTGTAAGAACGTCATTAACGTACTTTATTAGATATGGTGCGATCTATGATGTCTCTTACCGATTTATCACTATCGTTTTGGGGTTTTGCATTAGAGACAGTTGCATTCACGTTAAATAGGGCACCATCTAAATCCGTTGAGACGACACCATGTGAACTGTGGCTTGGCAAGAAACCCAAGTTGTCGTTTCTTAAAGTTTGGGGCTGTGATGCTTATGTGAAAAAGTTTCAACCTGATAAGCTCGAACCCAAATCGGAGAAATGCGTCTTCATAGGATACCCAAAGGAGATTGTTGGGTACACCTTCTATCACAGATCCGAAAGCAAGATATTCGTTGCTTAGAATGGATCCTTTCTAGAGAAGGAGTTTCTCTCGAAAGAAGTGAGTGGGAGGAAAGTAGAACTTGATGAGGTAATTGTACCTGCTCCCTTATTGGAAAGTAGTTCATCATAGAAATCAGTTACAGTGATTCCTACACCAATTAGTGAGGAAGCTAATGATAATGATCATGAAGCTTCTGAAAAAGTTACTACCAAATCTCGTAGGTCAACCAGAGTAAGATCCGCACCAGAGTGGTACGGTAATCCTGTTCTGGAAGTCATGTTACTAGACCATGATGAACCTATGAACTATGAGGAAGCGATGATGAGCCCAGATTCCGTGAAATGGCTTGAGGCCATGAAATCGGAGATGGGATCCATGTATGAGAATAAAGTATGGACTTTGATTGACTTGCCCGATTATCGGCAAGCCATTGAGAATAAATGGATCTTCAAGAGGAAGACGGACGCTGATGGTAGTGTTACTATCTACAAAGCTCGAATTGTCACAAAAAGGTTTTTGACAAGTTCAAGGTGTTGACTACGATGAGATTTTCTCACTTGTAGTGATCCTTAAGTCAGTCCGAATCATGTTAGCAATTGCCACATTTTATGAAAACTAGCAAATGGATGTCAAAACTACATTCCTTAATGGATCTCTTAAAGAAGAGTTGTATATGATGCAACAAGAAGGTTTTGTCAATCCTAAAGGTGCTAACAAAGTGTGCAAGCTCCAGCGATCCATCTATGGACTTGTGCAAGCATCTCGGAGTTGGAATATACGCTTTGATGAGTTGATCAAAGCATATAGTTTTATACAGACTTGCGGTGAAGCCTGTATTTACGAGAAAGTGAGTGGGAGCACTACAGCATTTCTGATAAGTATATGTGAATGACATATTGTTGATTAGAAATAATGTAGAATTTTCTGGAAATCATAAAGGAGTTTTTCAAAGAAAGACCTCGGTGAAGCTGCTTACATATTGTGCATCAAGATCAATAGAGATAGATCAAGACGCTTGATAAGATTTTTCAATGAGTACATACATTGACAAGATTTTTTGAAGTAGTTCAAAATGGAACAGTCAAAGAAGGAGTTCTTGCCTGTATTGCAAGGTGTAAAGTTGAGGAAGACTCAAAACACGACCACGGCAGAAAATAGAAAGAGAATGAAAGTCATTCCCTATGCCTCAGTCATAGTTTCTATGAAGTATGCTATGTTGTATACCAGACCTATTGCGAACCTCACCATGAGTTTGGCAAGAGGGTACAATAGTGATCCAGGAGTAGATCACTGGACAGCGGTCAAAATTATCCTTAGTGGAATAAGGAGATATTTCTCGGTTATGGAGGAGATAAAGAGTTCGTCGTAAAGAGTTACGCCGATGCAAGCTTTTACACTGATCCGGATGACTCTGAGTCTCAATCTGGATACATATTGAAAGTGGGAGCAATTAGCTAGAGTAGCTCCATGCAGAGCATTGTAGACATAGAAAATTTGCAAAATACATACGGCTCTGAATGTGACAAGACCCATTGACTAAGCTTATCTCACAAGCAAAACATGGTCACACCTTAGTACTCTTTGGGTGTTAATCACATGGCGATGTGAACTAGATTATTGACTCTAGTAAACCCTTTGGGTATTGGTCACATGGCGATGTGAACTATAGATTGTTAAATCACATGATGATGTGAACTACTGGTGTTAAATCACATGGCGATGTGAACTAGATTATTGACTCTGGTGCAAGTGGAAGACTGAAGGAAATGTGCCCTAGAGGCAATAATAAAGTTGTTATTTATATTTCCTTATATCATGATAAATGTTTATTATTCATGCTAGAATTGTATTAACCGGAAACTTAGTACATGTGTGAATGCATAGACAAATAGAGTGTCCCTTGTATGCCTCTACTTGACTAGCTTGTTTATCAAAGTTGGTTATGTTTCCTAGCCATAGACATGTGTTTTCATTTGATGAACGGGATCACATCATTAGAGAATGATGTGATGGACAAGACCCATCCGTTTGCTTAGCACTATGATCGTTTAATTTATTGATATAGCTTTCTTCATGACTTATACATGTTCCTCTGACTATGAGATTATGAAACTCCCGAATACCGGGGAAACACTTAGTGTGCCATCAAACATCACAACGTAACTGGGTGATTATAAAGATGCTCTACAGGTGTCTCCGATGGTGTCTGTTGAGTTGGCATAGATCGGGATTAGGATTTGTCACTCCGATTGTCGGAGAGGTGTCTCTGGGCCCTCTCAGTAATGCACATCACAATAAGCCTTGCAAGCAATGTGATTAATGAGTTAGTTGCGGGATGATGCATTACGGAATGAGTAAAGAGACTTGCCGATAACGATATTGAACTAGGTATGGTGAAACCGACGATCGAATCTCGGGCAAGTAACATGATGACAAAGGGAACAACATATGTTGTTATGCGGTTTGACCGATAAACTTCTTCGTAGAATATGTAGGAGCCAATATGAGCATCCAGGTTCCACTATTGGTTATTGACCGGAGAGAAGTCTCGCTCATGTCTACATAGTTCTCGAACCCATAGGGTCCGCACGCTTAACGTTCGATGACGATTGGTGTTATGAGTTTATGTCATTTGATGTACCGAAGGTTGTTCGGAGTCCCGGATGAGATCACGAACATTACGAGGAGTCTCGAAATGGTCGAGAGGTAAAGATTGATATATTGAAAGGCTATATTCGAACATCGAAAAGGTTTCGAGTGATTCGGGTATTTTTCGGAGTACCGGAGAGTTACGGGAATTCGCCGGGGGAAGTAGTGGGCCTTAATGGGCCATACGGGAAAGGAGAGAAGGCCCTCAAGGGGTGGCCGCCCCCCCCCCCCATGGGCTGGTCCGAATTGGACTAGGAGGGGGCGGCGCCCCCTCCTTCCTTCTCCCCTCTTCCTCCTTCCCTTCCTTCTCCTAGTTGGAATAGGAAGGGGGGGCGAATCCTACTTGGACCGGGAGTCCAAGTAGGACTCCCCCTTTGGTGCGCCCCCCTTGGGCAGGCCTCCTCTTCCCCCCTCCTTTATATACGTGTGAGGGGGCACCCCAAAGACACACAAGTTGATCTTTAGCCGTGTGCTATGCCCCCCTCCACAGTTTTACACCTCGTTCATATCGTTGTAGTGCTTAGGCGAAGCCCTGCGCTGGTAACTTCATCATCACCGTCACCACGCCGTCGTGCTGACGAAACTCTCCCTCGACCTCAGCTGGATCAAGAGTTCGTGGGACGTCACCGAGCTGAACGTGTGCAGATCGCGGAGGTGCCGTGCGTTCGGTACTTGATCGGTTGGATCGCGAAGACGTTCGTCTACATCAACCGCGTTACTAAATGCTTCTGCTTTCGGTCTCTGAGGGTACGTAGACACACTCTCCCGCTCGTTGCTATGCATCACCTACATGGATCTTGCGTGTGCGTAGGAATTTTTTTGAATTACTACGTTCCACAACACATCATTGTATTGGCCGTGGTCATCTTGACCTTGGGAATCTTGGTCGGTGTCATCTTGGCCATCTTGAGTCTCATCATCACCATACGCTTGGCCACTCACATTAATCATCTCCTCCAAGACATCAAATAGGTTGCGGGCGTTGGGCAAGTTGGCCGGGGAGACCACCCATGGGTGCTTCCTTTGCGCCCTGGTGTATTGGTAGGCCACAAGTGCGGTGTTGAGATCAATGGGGGCACCATGGGTAAGACCGACACGTAGTCACCCATTTACGCATGAGCCCTCCCGAGGCGGCGTGGAGAAGTGGGACATGGCGGGGTCGTGACCGGGAAGGTACACGTACATTGGTGGAGTTGTTGACATGTGCGCGAGCTCCGGAAGCGGTGTACCGGGCGCTAACGAGCCTGTGCTGGCCGCCGCAGAGGCAGCGACGGTGAAAAGGACCGGCTCTCCGTGATACCCTAGCAAGAGAATGGCTTGTTGCGTGGCCTTGGCGACGAGGCCCTCGTTCTCCGAAGTGGTAGCCTGCACCTGAGCGGCTTTGGCAATGACTTCTTTTTTCTTTGCTTCCTTCTCTTCCTTTGGCTAGCCCTCTTCACCGTCTCGGTAGCCGTCTCATCGACAGTGTGCACCTTCTCTGGCTTTTTTGGGCCGACGGTGCGGACGGCCATGACAAGGACGTACGGTGGTGGCCGAAAAGAGGGGGTGAGGGGATTGGGCTCATCGGCCATGGCGGGAGGGCGCGAGGGTTTTGGGAGAGAGTGGAGGGAATGGTGTAGGTGTGCCACAAACAGACATGCCAGTGGAGGACAAGGGAAGGGCGCCTCGAGCGTCCGTGAGGACGCAAACTCGGTCCAAATTGGGTCTCGGGCGAGAAAAAGAAGACAACCATTCATTTGCGTCGGCGCGTTGGGCCGTTCTTTTTTGTCCGTGCGGATCCAAATGGACGCGGACGGACGAATTGCATCCCTGTGTTGCAGTTGGCCATAGAAATTTGATGGGAGCACTCAAACATGCAACATAAATATTCCCATAAATATTGACGCACACAATGTGCCACCTTATCCAGATCTCACCAGTTAAAATACCTGGCAAAGAATGTATGCTCACGATAAATTTCTTGTTTTAATTTGTCTTCTCTTTGTTGGCACGTTAGGAAATAGATAGATACGTCTCACAGCTACCATTGAATTTATCATAGTGGATTCTTAAAGATGAACCTTAAGAGTGGCCAGACTGTTCGAGAGGTACCACGCAGCATCCATCCAAGTGCTTCATAGTGGCCTAATGACAAATGAAGGTACTCCCATTTCTCCAACACCAAAATTCCCAGATCATTAATCCAGAACCCCAAGTTGGTAGCTCAACAACAACAGCAACAACAAGGCATTTGTAGCATGATCAAGACATATCAGGCAACGTATCATGCGAAAATCCAACATTTGTGAACCTGAACATAAATAGTGCCTGGGCAGGAAAAGCAGAGGAGCAGGGAGGAGTCTGAACCAAAAACCAAAATAGAAGATCAGGTTCAGTTTTGCTCGTTTCACCTGATGATTCAGTTTCAGGTGTACTTGTGGCGACCCAAGTTGCCACTGAGCGTCTCATCAGTCATCACTACTAGGTCTCTTTTTTTTTTTTGCTCGTCTCAGGATCACTCGCTGTTAGCTATGAACCACTAGCCAACTGCGCTTACGTGCATGTAGCTGATGGAGTGGAGAACTCGGCAAGGTAGTGGTCAATCTCCTCAGCAGGCTTGATCTCAATCTGGTTCAAGTTGTTCTCTTGCACACAGCTGCAGTCTATTCCCTCCGTCCGGAAATATTTGTCATCAAAATAGATAAAAGGAGATGTATCAAGACGTAGCTGCCTGCACGATGATCATGCTGCGCAGATGAGCTTTTTTTCATTGTTAAACTGGCTTCAGGTGCCTTTTTTCTGAACATGTTCAGGAAACAAACCATGAGCTTCAGATGTTAATCCCAAACAAATAGCACAACAGAACTAATAATTGTTTTACTGTTAATAAAGGTTGCTGTCGCACGAATAACATACAAATGATGGGAACACTCAGGCCTGCAACGTAGGCATTCTTTGACAAATTCAGACGCATGCATTGTGCCACCGTATCCATATCCTGTCAGTGTCAGTTAAATAACTACTGAAGAATGTATGCCCATGATAATTTCTTGGCACGTTAAGATACAGATACGTCTCACAGCAATGAAACATTGATTTCATCATGGTTGGTTCTTAAAGATGAACTGTAAGAGAACCCAAAGAATGCCCAGACTATTCAAAGCCATCTATCCAAGTGCTTCATTTTCCCTCATCTGAAGGTACTCACTTAAATTCCGAGATCATCGAAACCCCGAAGCTGGTAGCTCGAGAAGACTTCTTCTGTAGCATGATCAAGATATTTTAAGCAACTGTCCCTCAAAACAAAAAGGATATTTTAGGCAACTGAACCAAATATATATATGGAAAAGGCCAAAAAAATGGATAAAAAGAAGACCAGGTTCAGACTTGCTCGCTTCACCTGATGATTCAGGTGTACAATGTGACGACCCAAGTTGTCACTGAGCTTTGCATCACTACAATGGTCATATTTCAGCATGGGGCGATAGAGGCTCGAACTCAAGCCCTCAGGATCGCTCAAGTTTCAGCTAGCCAACTGCGCCACCACCCAACTTGTTGTCTTGGAAGCGAAACAAACCTACTTGTTAAAAAGCAACAGGGCCATGCAAAGCTTGCTAAATGGACCTACCACGTATTTCTTGCTCCGCACGTAGTTCCCGAATGTTTTTTGTTTGTCCTCCGGGTGGGCCGAACTGGACCTATCATGCATTTATTTTTGTCAGACAAACGAGTGGCAAAAAAATTAGGCTGCGAAGGGATTGAACTATGGACTTTCGCTATTGTGTCGATGGACAAAACCAACTCAACTAGCTTACAATTATGATAGGAATAGTCCCACCTTGGAGCTTTATACTAAATCACAACAATTTTTATATGTCCCTAGGTTGTTTAGAAATAAGGAGGTTGTGTGAAAATAAAAATGGTGTCTCAAGAATCATGAGTAGAACAAGGGACTCCATAAATTATTCTCAGTGGTGTTCACACCGCTCATGACTGAACTTGCACACTCGCATCCCTACAACTTTCTGCTATATCTCCTTGGCCAGCCAGGCATGGTATCTCCAGCACAGTGGCAACATGCCTGTTGCCATCTTTCCATGGGTTGGCTAAGATGGCAACTTCTCTTAATGTAGGTCGACATGTTTGGTTGATTAATCCATCGGATCATTTATGTATTCCCCAAAACATTGAACCATGAATAAATTCACGACATTCTTCTAAAAAAATTTATTGCCAATGGTAGCTTGCATGTACCAGTAAAAGAGAAAATGTTGGTTAGCTATAATTGAAAGAAATTGTGTCCACATGCCAATAAAATAGAATATGCTCGTTTGGCTCTAACTAAAAAAAATTGTGGGCACGTGAGCGTTAAAGTAATAAAGAGAATAAACCTGATAAAGAAGGGAAATTCATGTCTGGTTATGCACTTCTTAAGCTAATGAATCGGGATTTATGCGTTGAAATTAGTAATCCATCTGGTTACGTCGTTATAGAGGAGAGTGGCTGAAGGTCGCGGTGCAGCAACCAAATGAGGCAGCCACAACCCTGAGATGGATGCGAATCCAGAGGAAAAATGGCACGAGTTGGGTGATCGCCGCCATGGCGACTAACCCCACCACTATCAAGATCTCGCGGGGCAAACACGACCTGTGAGAAGATTGCGGCTCCTCGCTCTGTTGCCCAGCGTTGCAAAGACTGTTTTTGTTGGACACGTCAATTATCTCTTCTGTTGTTTCTCGCAAGAAAAATATCGCTTCCATTGCAACGCATTGACATATGTGCTAGTATGAATAAAAATATCAACGCAGAAGGTAGGTTGGTAGCTCGCCTGATGGTTCTTTAGGTCAAGCGACATAGCGATTGATCTCTTCCTTGCCCCTCCATCGCTCGTCCCAGACAGTGAATCATGACGAGGCACTCCTCGGTTAGGATGGCTTAGCCAAGCCTCGGGTGTCGGTGTGGCAGCGGGTAAAACATTTTCGCAAATAACATTTTCTTGAATTTCTTGGGTTGAATAGTGTTTCGGCTGTCGAGGCAAGCCAACCCCAAACGTCGTCCAAAATTGTTGCTCCGTTGTGAATAGCGGGTGTGTCCACATGTCCTGTAAGGGCATCTTCAACAGGTTGCATGTTAGCCTTGTTGATAAAATGTCCATGTCATCAACCAACAAGCTATCATACAACTACTCCAATGAGTTGTATCTAAGTTATCCAATAAATGGTGAAAAAATAAATGTGATTGCTCTCTATTTCATCTTGGAGCTTGTGCAAAGGTTGTTGGTTAATCTACATACAACTTTGCTCTCATTCCGCATTTATTACATATCACGTCATCACAATGTCCTAGGTGACCAATTTATCAACACCTATCTCGCAACTATTGGAGATGCCCTAAGGACATTTTCAACAGGTTATATGTTAGCTTGTTGGGAAAATATACCATGTCATCAACCAACACCTTAACGTACAACTACTTCAATAGGTTGTATCTAGTTTGCCCAATAGGATGTGAGATAATAAATAAGGTGCTCTTTCATTCTACATTGGAGCTTGTGCAAGGGGTGCTGGTTCATCTATATAGACAATTTTACTCTCTTTCTTCATTTATTGTATGACACATCATCAAGAATCATACTCCCTCCGTCCAAGTGCATAGGGCACCTAAGAGAATCCTAAAATTTCAAAAGTGTTAGACGCAATTCAATTAAATGCTCCTCGTTTATCTAAACCGCTTCGTTCTTTCGATCCGTGAGAGAAGGAAAGAGCCAATGCATGCACGGTAGCCAGGCGCTGATTAGGCGAGCGAATTCCGCGGGTGGGCCGTGTGACGTGGGATATTTCCAGGGGCGGAGCCAGGATGAAAACTAAGAGGGGACAATGATTTGTTGGAACTTTTTTTTGCCGGAAGATGTGTATGTACTTTTTCTTGTGGGGAGATATGTTAAAACTTTTATTTGCGGGGATTATGTAGAAACTTTTTCCCGAGGGAGATGTGTCTCAATTTTTTTTTGAAGGGAAATGTGTAGAAACTCATGGCTAGACAATTTACAAAGATTGGTCGCAGAAATATTCATATGATGGCTAAGAACGAAAATCTTACATTTTCTTGGAAGATAATTTTATCACACGAAATTATTTCAGTTCATAGAAAAAAACAAATAAATCATGGTCCCAACTGCAAAAAACAACATTTATCTTATTGAGTAAAATTTCTTGCATGCAAGATTTAAGAGAAACAAAGTTAAAATATAGTGAGAATGTAACATGGATAGATATGAGAAGGCTTGATCACATTACCTTTTAGATGAATCCCAAGGAAGCTTCTTCAAACCAACGATTTCAGCCACGTTGCAGAATGTAGATTTTACAAAAAGATCTCTTCATTAACTTCCCTGCCAATGTCAAATAACTGAAATGTTAAAGAAAGTGTCATACATGAAAATGAATTTTGGCTATGAATTTTATTCTGGTCTTACATTCTCAAACTTATTTTATATGAAATTATCATGTGAATCCAGAACCAGTCACCTAATTACTAATTGGTAATAGTTAATATTTTGATAAGACACTCATTTTCTAATAGGGAACTTGGAAAAGAGTATAAGAATTGAAAACCGGAATAAGAAATAATAGAGGAACTGCTGCTAGGGCTTAACTTGATGGTGGCACGATGTCGCGGGCTCGCGGCGATATATTCCAAGGACCGAAGAACAGCCGGTCGGCACGATTGGATCGACGGCGAATGACGGAGGCGAGGGGGCGAGGACGCGTCACGTAGTCTTCACGTGGTCAGGGCGGCGGCGGCGGCGGCGGCTGTGTCGCATCACCAAATTAAAAGGTTGTTCGTGTCGCGTGAATTTCTTCAGCGGTGCGTGCGTTCGTGATACACATGTAGGCTTGCTCGTGAGTTTTTTATGGGCAAGGCCTGCTCCTACGTGCCTAGGTGGGCTTACCAGCGGACGGGCTCTTTTACCAGAAAAAAGAAAATAAGTGGGGGCAAATAAACTGGGCTAAGGGGGGGCAGAGTTGCCATACGAAGAGCTATGTACAAATGTACCTGAAAAATCAAGTGGGGGCGTTCGCCCCCACAGGGCCTAACGTGGATTCGCCCCTGGATATTTCCTTTGCATGGGTTAGCTGAAACGGCCAGCACTAATGACGGGATTAATTTCCAAATTCAGTTTCGTTTTTTAGGGAAACCTGCGCGCGCTCTCCTCCAATCTCAACCTGCCTAAATCGCAGAGCTTTTCCTTAGGCGCCCTATGCACCTGGACGGAGGGAGTATGTGACAAAGTTTACCAACAACCATCTTACAATCATTGAAGATGCCCTAATTTTCTACCAACAACCATCTTACAATCATTGAAGATGCCCTAATTTTCTGTCTTGTCATACGCTCCTTTGTTATTTCTTAATATTTTACTGTTTTATGTCTTGTTATTTGCTCCTTTATTAATTCCGACGATTGTCCATCCTTTATTACATCTTGTAGTTCGCTCGTTCATTAATTCCAGCCATTGTTCCTGACATGCACTCCACACGCAGCCATGCATGTGACAGCTCACCTAGAGACCAAGGTGGGGTGGGGATCATGACGTCCCTGAATATGAATGTTGCCCTCTTGTTCAAGTGGGTTTGGAAGAATACGAGAGATGTGTCTGTGTGTGTGACTATTCAATCCATTAGATTACCCATAATGGAAGTAACATAGATAGTAACATCACACATATCTAGATAAAATAGATAATGTGGCAAGCAATAAATGACGAAAAAGAGGCATGTAGTAACATAGCTAGTTACTACTCCCTCCTTTTCGGTTTATAGGGCTTATCACAAAATTTTAGTTTTTCCATTTTATAAGGCTCAATTTTGTTGTTTCCCATCACATGTTCAGATTCCAAGGTGCATTAAATCATTGCATGCAAGTATTAAGAGAAAATTGACCAATGCATGTAATTTATGCATGCATGCATTGCAATTAATGCATTAGTAAACATACTTTTTTAAGGAAAACAAGAGCATTAGTTGGGTGCTTTTGCAAACTACAAAAAGTATTCCACCACTCACCATCTACCTTGGTTGGTGAGATTTTGGAATTGAGCCTTATAAACCGGAAAAGAGGGAGTACTAGTATAAGTAACATCACACATATCAAGGCAAGATGAGTTTATAGCATAATAAATGAAGTATTGCATGTTACCACACATATGTTACTTCCCACTATAGAGGTATTAACATAGAATAGTAACATGGGCATGTTACTACTCTATGTTACTACCCATTGTGGCTAGTCTTAATCATCTCATATGCACGCGGTGCAATTTTCCAATGGCCTTTCCCTTGGTCACGTCCAAGAGTTTGCAAATTTTTGGGAAAAGCTGAATTCTATCACCCTTGAGGAGGGGACGGAGGATTCAATTGTATGGAAGTTCATTAAAGATGGTATGTACTCCTCCTCTTTGGCATACAAGGCACAGTTTGAAGGGCTTACTACTTTGCATCTGGTGCAATCGGTCTGGAAGGTGTGGGCTCCCCCGCGGTGTAAATTTTTTGCTTGGCTCATTCTGCAAAATAGGATCTGGACGTTTGATCGCTTAATTAGGCAGGGTTGGCCCAATTGTGGTGTATGCCCTCTATGCAAACAATGTCAAGAATATGCGGCTCATCTCCTCTTCCAATGCCGATTCACTCTTCGGGTGTGGAATGATATTATTCCGTGGCTTGGAATGCGCCATGTGGTGCTAAAACATGGGTGATGAGGGTCTTGGTGAGAGATTGGTGGACCCGCAACATACACATTCGGGTTGGATGTCCCAAGACGCTGGCCTCTCTGATGGTGCTCATCTCTTGGGAGATTTGGACCGAACGCAATGCTAGAGTCTTCCGTAACACGGCCGTCCCTTCGATGGTTCTCATTTTCAAGATTAAAGAGGATGTGTCTCTTTGGGCTTTGTCCGGTGCGAAGCAGTTGGGTGTTGTAATGCCTTCGCCGCTTTGCGGCTTTATTCTAAAACTTCTTCCTTATTCAATGAAATGGCAAATCTTTTGTCTTATTTCAAAAAAAAATCTCATATGCACGCACGTGCCGCGGGGGGGGGGGGGGGCATCATATCCTGGTTGCATTGGTTGTCTAGTCCGAGTTTCGCTCGGGACGAGTTCCGGCCCGTTTTACCTTCTGTTGTGTTCTAGATGTGATGTCCTTAACATCTTTGCTAATGGCCATGGAATATATCATTCCGGTGGTCGTTCAGGATAGAAGAGATGGTTGTGTGGTGCGCTCTCATGGAGAGAGTCTCAGACTCCACCGCTGCGATTTTCCTCATGGTCATCGTCCAGGTTCTACATGGGTGCCGAGGCATGGAATTCTTGCGTCCCTCTTAAGATTGGATTCTTCCTCTGGCAGCTCATTCGGTGACGCTTGCTATCGAGCACAAATGTGAGGAAACGAGATGGACCGTGAGATGGGGATGTGCCCTTTGTGCAAAGTGGATGAGATCATGAGAACATAGCTCACATCCTCTTCTCGTGTGTGGCAGCTCAGCTCTTATGGAGCTGCTTTCAGGAGGCCATGGGGTGCAATGGGTGCCCTATGGACTCGTATGACGAGAGTGGAATCTCTATCATGCACGGGACTTCCTGTGCATGCATGCACATTTTTTTCTGTGGGCCCACTGATATCATTTATAGTGTTCTCTCTATCCCCTAACATGTGTTATTCTCTAGTCATTAAGTTCCATTCAAACAAATACTAGATGCCTAATACATTTTGAAATAAAAATCTGTTTTACTTTCTGTTTACACAAATGTGTTTTTTCCCTGGCAAGATCTTTAAAACAAGACCAATACTGAATATGTTATTTGAAATTAATTAATTTTTGGACAACTAAATCACCAGGCTTCAAACTTGTTTCATCGAAATTTGTTAATTCCATGGGAAAAGTTCACTAATGTTCCTGATGACGTGGCCTTTGAAACAAAAACATTCTTGAATATATTTTGACAAGATTTGAAATTTGGGTCTTCAAACATTATTAAACTATAACCCAAAAAAAGATTATGAAACCTATTGAAACATTATGCAACCATCAACGACTTGTTTTATTGTGAGTGACTGGTTGGTATGACCACATTGATGGGATACGGCAAATGGATTGAGCAATAATAATAAAGTATATATGCATGCATGAAGGTGAATCTCCAACAAAATCAACGGCCAGCACATGCACGGGATATCCCATGCATGGTAGATATGCTTTTCTCCTCGTATGACTTATTGTGATCCTTGTGACGACCTCGGGTAGGAGGAGGAGCCTCCTATTGGTTACTTTTGCTGCACTCGTATGGACCTGATGGAATATTCGGAACAAACTTGTGATTGCGTCTGAACCTTTGCGACAAGCTACTGACATGGTTTTAAAGGCAGTGTCTTATATCAGTGGAGGTTGCTCGCTAGATATTGCTTTATGTATAAAGCGGGCCACGGCCTAATTTCTGAATATGTGTCAACTGAAGTGGTATTCCCCGTTCTAAAGGAAACAGAGAAGGAGCTGGGGCTAATATTTAGCTGACCAATTGCTCTGCAAATGAAACACACGCAGCTCAATTCCACTACGTGAAAAGCCGCCCGTCCAACAAAGCTATAAGATTAGGTAAAACAAAATACAGTGCAGAATGATGAGCTGCACTGCACTAGACGCGAATAGAATTGGATACTGCCAAAACGCTAATCGTGCAGCCGGGAGATAAACGAGCCAACCATTCTAGACAGACACTACTTTAGTAGAGCTAGAACCGCCACAAGATTAATCACGTTTCTTGGAAGATTCTTCGACATTCTCTTGAAACATACTTCCTCTGTTCCATAATTCTTGTCAGAGGTTTTAGTTTAACTTTGAACAAAAACCACTGCAAGAATTATAGAACTGAAATTTAAACTAAAACCACGACAAGAATTATAGAACAGAGGGAATACTAATTAACTCTTGCCACAGAGATACGGTGTTCATCCACCCATATCCCACACTGGCCACAAAAAACAGTCGCTTTAGTGGGAGCTAACTCGACGATTGGTCCCTGTGATGCTGTGACTGTGTAAAGGCTAGAAAGGCTGCATGGTTAAGCGTTTATATTGCCTCCTTTACTGAAAGGCCTCAGGCATTGGATCGACCGAATCCACCATTGCCAAATAATGTAGTAATTTATTTCACAATCTCGATACGCCAGTTGTAATCATGTCTATATAAGCAGAGGTTAGATGTGTCATTGTTTGCTTACTCAGATGAGCCTCTAATTTGCTGGTAGCTCCTGCAGCCAGCAGGAGATGTGGAGGCAGAAAGCAGAGCAGTACTACTCGCGCTGCTGCATGCATTGAGGAGCACCGCGCGCATGCTTGATGCCTGCAGCAATGCAGGTGGTGCCGCTGCCGGAGAAGACAAAGAAGAAACAAGGCAAGTCTAACGATCGGCAAGGGAAGGCGACGCCTTTCTTCCAGGTCTCCCTCTCTCATCCATAAAACGCTTCCTCCTATTTTCCCGCCGCGGCCGGCGGCCCCGACGACGACGGTGGATGCGGGGACTTCTCTGATTCTCTCCTTTGTGTGTGTGTGGGTGGGTTTATCTCTGCATGGTAGCTTGATGTAAGCAACGTTCTTCTTTTTTTGAGAAAACTGTAAGCAACCTTCTTAGTCTTGCTGGATGTGAGATCGCGAGTGTACTATGTACTGTGTGTCTTGTGTTCATGCGTTCAGGCTCACGCGTACAAGTTGACTAAAGTTGTCACTGGTCGCTGGGTAGCTGGCTTTTTTTTTTACATCAATACAGACACAAGCGCTCATATACGCGTGCATCCACTCACATTTATGAACGCACACACGCACACTCTGCCTCTATGAGCACCTCCGAAAGACTGAGCCGGCATATCATCTTGAGATTTACGGGATATCACAGACCCTCTAACCATCCAACCACAGGTGATTTTTCTTGAGGGGTGCCTTCCTTATAACTTACTTATAGGAGGTAGGATTTTTTTTTTGAAAACACCCCTCCATATATTAATTAGACGTGAGAAGAAGAACAACTATAGTTACATACTTTTTTTTTGCGAACTCAAAACCTTGTATTACTCAATCATAGTATCATTACAATCCTCAGCAACTAACTCCAAAACTTCAGGAGGACCCGACCCTAACCAAGTCATAGTCCTATTATTTAGGCGACCAAAAGAAGCTAGCAAGTCGCTCGCCTTATTCCGTGAACGAGCGACATGAGTAATACAGGTTTGATGATGACTTAATAAATCTCTAATCTCATGAACTAAAGACGAGTAGATCGAACGATCGATATCTCCACATGTGATCATGGTCACCGTAGCAGAAGAGTCAAGCTCAACTTGTATCGGCAGCGTTGTGCGTTGGACCGAAGAGGACAGCCCCTCCAAGCAAGCAAGAAGCTCAGCCTCCAGCACATCTCGGCAGACCCGTAGCGCCCTGCATGTGGAGAAGATGATTCTTCCTGACTCATCTCTCAAGATCATGCCCGCCCCAACATCTTCACATGACACAAAAGCTCCATCCGTGTTTAGTTTTGTCCATTCACGCTTCGGTTTTTCCCATCCAGGCAACTTAGTCATAAGAGCAGCCGTTTGAAGACCATTATCCATCATCATGCTGGCTTTCCCTTTCACCGAATCCACACCTTTATCCAACAGAGAGTGAAGGTAACTCTGCAGGAATCGGACCGATACTTCCATCTGCGGTGCCGGTTTATGATGCATCACCTCATTGCGTATGTACCAACTTCTCCAGAACACAAGAAGAATCATACACCTCTCAATATCACTCATAGGCGCGAGTACTTGCAGTAGCCACTCCCTACCGCAATTAACAATTGACTGTATCTGAGGTAATCTCCAGACTTTGGCCATTCTCAAATATAGATCCCTCCCAAATTGGCAGCACACGAACGGGTGAAAGTTATCCTCAGTGTCTACTCCACAAACCGGGCAAACACTTGTGGTCTCCAATCCAATCTTATGCTTATTTTTCCACGTTGGCGGTCCATCAGTCGTGACCCTCCATGCAAAATTTGCCACTGTTGACGGAGCACCACAACTCCAGATGAAATTCCAACAGCTTCTCGCTCCGGTCGGCGACGAACTAGAGGATACTGTATTGGACCTGTGTATCTCATCGAACGCCAAGTGATATGCACTCTTCACAGAGAAGACACCCAACTCGTCCGGCCCCCATGCAAGAACATCCTCGCCACGCCTAGGTGACACCCTGATCTTCAGAATCTCCATCACATCTACTTGCATGAAATATTGGTTCAGAGTATGAACTTTCCAGGTCCCATTGTCATTCAAAAGATCGGACACATATCGAATGCGACAGACACCCTGACTCGTGATCGGTTTGTAAGAGAAAGGCCTTGGTATCCAGCTATCACGCCACACCCGAATGCTTCTCCCATCACCTATTCTCCAAATCAAGCCTTTCTTTAACAATCCAAACCATGGCTAATAGCCTGCCATGAAGATGAGGCGTTACCAGCAAACACCTGTTGGGGAACGTAGCAGAAATTCAAAATTTCCTACGTGTCACCAAGATCTATCTATGGAGAAACCAATAACGAGGGGAAGGAGAGTGCATCTACATACCCTTGTAGATCGCTAAGCGGAAGCGTTCAAGTGAACGAAGTTGATGGAGTCGTACTCGCCATGATCCAAATCACCGATGATCCTAGTGCCGAACGGACGGCACCTCCGCGTTCAACACACATGCAGCCCGGTGACGTCTCCCACACCTTGATCCAGCAAGGGGAGAAGGAGAGGTTGGGGAAGACTCCGTCCAGCAGCAGCACGACGGCGTGGTGGTGGTGGAGGAGCGCGGAATTCTAGCAGGGCTTCGCCAAGCACTACGAGAGACGAGGAGGGAGAGAGGTAGGGCTGCGCCTTGGGAGAGTTCATCTCGTGTCTTGGGCAGCCCCAAAACCTCCACTATATATAGGGGCAAGGGGGAGGGGGAGGCGCCCTAGGGTTTCCCCTAGGGGGGGCGGCGGCCAGGGCAGATGGGATCTCCCCCTTGGGTGACTTGGCCCCCAAGCCAGGAGGTGGGAACCCTAGATGGGGCGCCCCAAACCCCCTGGTCACGTGGGAATAGGTGAGGGGGGCGCACAGCCCCTTAGTGGGCTGGTTTGCCCCCTACCCTTGGCCCATGAAGCCCCCCAACACTTGCCGGGGCTCCCGAAACACCTTTCGGTCATGCTGGTCATCACCCGGTACCTTCTGAACACTCCCGGACTCCAAAACCCTTCGTCCAATATATCAATCTTTACCTCCGGACCATTCCGGAACTCCTCGTAACGTCCGGGATCTCATCCGGGACTCCGAACAACATTCGGTAACCGCGTACATACTTTCCCTATAACCCTAGCGTCATCGAACCTTAAGTGTGTAGACCCTACGGGTTTGGGAATCATGCAGACATGACCGAGACACCTCTCCGGCCAATAACCAACAGCGGGATCTGGATACCCACGTTGGCTCCCACATGTTCCACGATGATCTCATCGGATGAACCACGATGTCAAGGATTCAGTCAATCCCGTATACAATTCCCTTTGTCTAGCGGTATTGTATTTGCCCGAGATTCGATCGTCGGTATCCCGATACCTTGTTCAATCTCGTTACCGGCAAGTCCCTTTACTCGTTCCGTAACACATCATCCCGTGATCAACTCCTTGATCACATTGTGCATATTATGATGATGTCCTACCGAGTGGGCCCAGAGATACCTCTCCGTCGCACGGAGTGACAAATCCCAGTCTCGATTCGTGCCAACCCAACAGACACTTTTGGAGATACCCGTAGTGCACCTTTATAGCCACCAAGTTACGTTGTGACATTTGGCAGACCCAAAGTATTCCTACGGTATCCGGGAGTTGCACAATCTCATGGTCTAAGGACATGATAATTGACATTAGAAAAGCTTTAGCATTACAAACTACACGATCTTGTGCTATGCTTAGGATTGGGTCTTGTCCATCACATCATTCTTCTAATGATGTGATCCCGTTATCAATGACATCCAATGTCCATGGTCAGGAAACCGTAACCATCTATTGATCAACGAGCTAGTCAACTAGAGGCTTACTAGGGACATGGTGTTGTCTATGTATCCACACATGTATCTGAGTTTCCTATCAATACAATTCTAGCATGGATAATAAACTATTATCATTAACAAGGAAATATAATAATAACTAATTTATTATTGCCTCTAGGGCATATTTCCAACAGTCTCCCACTTGCACTAGAGTCAATAATCCAGTTCACATCGCTATGTGATTAACACTCAAGGTCACATCCCCATGTGACTAACACCCAAAGAGTTTACTAGAGTCAATAATCTAGTTCACATTACCATGTGATTAACACTCAATGAGTTCTGGGTTTGATCATGTTATGCTTGTGAGAGATGTTATAGTCAACGGGTCTGAACCTTTCAGATCCGTGTGTGCTTTACAAATCTCTATGTCATCTCCTAGATGCAGTTACCACGCTCTATTTGGAGCTATTCCAAATAACTGTTCTACTATACGAATCCAGTTTACTACACAGAATAATCTGGATTAGTGTCAAAGTTTGCATCGGCGTAACCCTTTACGACGAACTCTTTTACCACCTCCATAATCGAGAAAATTCCTTAGTCCACTAGTTACTAAGGATAACCTTGACCGTTGTCCTGTGATCCATTTCTAGATCACACTTGTACCCCTTGACTGACTCATGGTTTGGCACACTTCAGGTGCGGTACACAACATAGCATACTTTAGAGCCTACGACTAAAGCATAGGGGACGGCCTTCGTCCTTTCTCTCTATTCTGCTGTGGTCATGTCTTGAGTCTTGCTCAATACTCACACCTTGTAACACAGCCGAGAACTCCTTCTTTGCTGATCTATTTTGAACTCCTTCAAAATCTTGTCATGGTATGTGTTCGTTTGAAAGTACTATTAAGCGATTTTGATCTATCCTTATAGATCTTGATGCTCAATGTTCAAGTAGCTTAATCCAGGTTTTCCATTGAAAAACAAATTTCAAACAACCCTATATGCTTTCTAGAAATTCTACATCATTTCTGATAAACTATATGTCAACAACATATACTCATCAGAAATTCTATAGTGCTCCCACTCACTTCTTTGGAAATACAAGTTTCTCATAAACTTTGTATAAACCTAAAATCTTTGATCATCTCATCAAAGCGTACATTCCAATTCCGAGATGCTTACTCCAGTCCTTAAAAGGATTGATGGAGCTTTGCTTACTTGTTAGCATCTTTCAGGATTGACAAACCCTTCTGGTTGTATCACATACAACCTTTCCTCAAGAAAATCGTCGAGGAAACAATGTTTTGACATCCTATCTGCAAGATTTCATAAATAATGCAGTAACTGCTAACATAATTCCAACAGACTCTTAGCATCGCTACGAGTGAGAAAATCTCATCGTAGTCAACTCCTTGAACTTGTCGGGAAACATCTTAACGACAAGTCGAGCTTTCTCAATGGTGACACCTACCATCATTGTCCGTCTTCCTTTTAAAATCCATCTGCACCGAACAGCCTTACGACTATCAAGTTGTTCTTCCAAAGTCTACACTTTATTTTCATATATGGATCCTCTCTCGGATTTTATGGCCTTGAGCCATTTTTGGAATCCGGGCCCACCATCGCTTCTCCATAGCTCGTAGGTTCATTGTTGTCTAGCAACATGACTTCCAAGACAGGATTACGTACCACTCTGAAGTAGTACGCATCCTTCTCATCCTACGAGGTTTGGTAGTGACTTGATCCGAAGTTTCATGATCACTATCATAAGCTTCCACTTCAATTGGTGTACGTGCCATAGGAACAATTTCCTGTGCCCTGCTACACACTAGTTGAAGTGACAGTTCAATAACCTCATCAAGTCTCCGCCATCCTCCCACTCAATTCTTTCGAGAGAAACTTTTCCTCGAGAAAGGACCCGATTTCAGAAACAATCCCTATTGCTTTCGGATCTGAGACAGGAGGTATACCCAACTGTTTTGGGTATCCTATGAAGATGCATTTATCCGCTTTGGGTTCGAGCTTATCAGCCTGAAACTTTTTCACATAAGCGTCGTAGCCCCAAACCTTTAAGAAACAACAGCTTAGGTTTCTCTAAACCATAGTTCATACGGTGTCGTCTCAACGGATTTGTGTGGTTCCCTATTTAAAGTGAATGCGATTGTCTCTAATGCCTAACCCATAAACGATGGTGGTAATTTGACAAGAGACATCATGGTATGCACCGCATCCAATAGGGTGCAGTTATGATGTTCGGACACACCATCACACTATGGTGTTCCCGGCGGTATTAGTCGAGAAATGATTTATACAATGTCTTAATTGTGTGCCAAACTCGTAACTCAGGTATAAATCTCTATGATCATATCATAGACATTTTATCCTCTTGTCACGACGATCTTCAACTTCACTCTGAAATTACTTGAACCTTTCAACAATTCAGACTTGTGTTTCATCAAGTAAATATACTTATCATCTACTCAAATCATCTGTGAAGCAAGAACATAACGATATCCACTGTGTGCCTCAGCACTCATTGGACTGCACACATCAAAATATATTACTTCCAACAAGTTGCTTTCTTGTTCCATCTTACCGAAAACGAGGTCTTTCAGTCATCTTGCCCATGTGGTATGATTTGCATGTCTCAAGTGATTCAAAAACAAGTGAGTCCAAACAATCCATCTGTATGGAGTTTCTTCATGCATATTTACCAATAGACATGGTTCACATGTCTCAATCTTTTCAAAAATGAGTGAGTCCAAAGATCCATCAACATGGAGCTTCTTCATGCGTTTTATACCAATATGACTTACATGGCAGTGCCACAAGTATGTGGTACTATCATTACTATCTTATATCTTTTGGCATGAACATGTGTATCACTATGATCGAGATTCAATAAACCATTCATTTTAGGTGCAAGACCATTGAAGGTATTATTCAAATAAACAGAGTAACCATTATTCTCCTTAAATGAATAACCGTATTGCAATAGACATAATCCAATCATGTCTATGCTCAATGCAAACACCAAATAACAATTATTTAGGTTTAACACCAATCTCGATGGTAGAGGGAGCGTGCGATGCTTGATCACATCAAGCTTGGAAAAACTTCCAACACATATCGCCAGCTCACCTTTAGCTAGTCTCCTTTTACTGCGCAGCCTTTTATTTCGAGTTACTAACACTTAGCAACCGAACCGGTATCTAATACCCTGGTGCTACTAGGAGTACTAGTAAAGTACACATTAACATAATGTATATCCAATATACTACTATCGACCTTGCCATCCTTCTCATCTACCAAGTATCTAGGGTAATTCTGCTCTAGTGGCTGTTCCCCTTATTACAGAAGCACTTAGTCTCGGGTTTGGGTTCAACTTTGGGTTTCTTCACTTGAGCAGCAACTGACTTGTCTTTTCATGAAGTATCCCTTTCTTGCCCTTGCCCCTCTTGAAACTAGTGGTTTTACTAACCATCAACAATTGATGCTCCCTTTTGATTTCTACTTTCGCGGTGTTGCGAATAGCTCAAGGATCATATCTATCCCTGATATGTTATAGTTCATCACGAAGCTCTAGTAGCTTGGTGGCAATGACTTTGGAGAAACATCACTATCTTATCTGGAAGATCAACTCCCACTCGATTCAAGTGATTGTTGTACTCAGACAATCTGAGCACAAGCTCAACGATTGAGCTTTTCTCCCTTAGTTTGCAGGCTAAGAAAATCGTCGGAGGTCTTATACCTCTTGACGTGGGCACGAGCCTGAAATCCCAATTTCAGCCCTCGAAACATCTCATATGTTCCGCGACATTTCAAAAATGTCTTCGGTGCCTCAATTCTAAACCATTTAACATTACCGAACTATCATGTAGTCATCAAAACGTGTATGTCAGATGTTCGCAACATCCACAAACCACGTTCGAGGTCCAGCACACCGAGCGGTGCATTAAGGACACAAGCCTTCTACTGTCCGCATAATTGCTACTATCAACTTTCAACTATATTTTCTCTAGGAACATATCTAAAACAGTAGAACTAAAGCGCGAGCTACGACATAATTTGCAAAAACCTTTTGACTATGTTCAGGATAAATAAGTTCATCTTATGAACTCCCACTCAGATAGACATCCCTCTAGTCATCTAAGTGATTACGTGATCCAAGTCAACTAGGCCGTGTCCGATCATCACGTGAGACGGACTAGTCATCATCGGTGAACATCTTCATGTTGATCGTATCTACCATACGACTCATGCTCGACCTTTCGGTCTCTTGTGTTCCGAGGCCATGTCTGTACATGCTAGGCTCGTCTAGTCAACCTAAGTGTTTCGCGTGTGTAAATCTAGCTTACACCCCTTGTATGCGAACGTAAGAATCTATCACACCCGATCATCACGTGGTGCTTCGAAACGACGAACTTTCGCAACGGTGCACAGTTAGGGGGAACACTTTATTGAAATTTTAATGAGGCATCATCTTATTTACTACCGTCGTTCTAAGCAAATAAGATGTATAAACATGATAAACATCACATGCAATCAAATAGTGACATGATATGGCCAATATCATATTGCTCCTTTTGATCTCCATCTTCGGGGATCCATGATCATCATCTTCACCGGCATGACACCATGATCTCCATCATCATGATCTCCATCATCGTGTCTTCATGAAGTTGTCTCGCCAACAATTACTTCTACTACTACAGCTAACGGTTAGCAATAAAGTAAAGTAATTACATGGCGTTGTTCAATGACACGCAGGTCATACAATAAATAAAGACAACTCCTATGGCTCCTGCCGGTTGTCATACTCATCGACATGCAAGTCGTGATTCCTATTACAAGAACATGATCAATCTCATACATCACGTATCATTCATCACATTCTTCTTGGCCATATCACATCACATAGCATACCCTGCAAAAACAAGTTAGACGTCCTCCACTTGTTGTTTGCATGTTTTACGTGGCAGCTATGGGTTTCTAGCAAGAACGTTTCTTACCTACGCAAAACCACAACGTGATATGCCAATTGCTATTTACCCTTCATAAGGACCCTTTGTTGGGGAACGTAGCAGAAATTTAAAATTTTCCTACGTGTCACCAAGATCTATCTATGGAGAAACCAGCAACGAGGGGAAAGAGAGTGCATCTACATACCCTTGTAGATCGCTAAGCGGAAGCGTTCAAGTGAACGGGGTTGATGGAGTCGTACTCGTCGTGATCCAAATCACCGATGACCAAGTGCCGAACGGACGACACCTCCGCGTTCAACACACATACAGCCCGGTGACGTCTCCCGTGCCTTGATCCAGCAAGGAGAGAGGGAGAGGTTGAGGAAGACTCCATCCAGCAGCAGCACAACGGTATGGTGGTGGTGGAGGAGCGTTGTGATCCAGCAGGGCTTCGCCAAGCACTACGAGATATGAGGAGGAGAGAGGCAGGGCTGCACCAATAGGGAGAGATCAGATCGCGTGTTTTTGGCAGCCCCTAGGCCTCATATATATAGGGGAAGGGGAGGAGGGTGCGCCCCCTCTAGGGTTCCCACCCCTAGAGGGGCGGCAGCCCTAGATGGGTCTTGGGGTGGCGGCCAAGAGGGGAAGGGGAGAGGGAGGCGCACCAGTATGGGCCTTAGGGCCCATCTGCCCTAGGGTTTGCCCCCTTCTCCTCTCCCTTGCGCCTTGGGCCCTTGTGGGGGGGGCGCACCAGCCCAGTTGGGGCTGGTCCCCTCCCACACTTGGCCCATGCAGCCCTCCGGGGCTTGTGGCCCCACTTGGTGGACCCCCGGACACCTCCGGTGGTCCCGGTACACTACCGGTGATGCCCAGAACACTTCCGGTAGCCAAAACCATACTTCCTATATATAAATCTTTACCTCCGGACCATTCCGGAACTCCTCGTGACGTCCGGGGTCTCATCCGGGACTCTGGACAACATTCGGTAACCACATACGAACTTCCTTTATAACCCTAGTGTCATCGAACCTTAAGTGTGTAGACCCTACGGGTTCGGGAACCATGCAGACATGACCGAGACGTTCTCCAGTCAATAACCAACAGCGGGATCTGGATACCCATGTTGGTTCCCACATGTTCCACGATGATCTCATCGGATGAACCACGATGTCGAGGATTCGATCAATCCCGTATACAATTCCCTTTGTCTAGCGGTATAGTACTTGCCCGAGATTCGATCGTCGGTATCTCGATACCTTGTTCAATCTCGTTACCGGCAAGTCTCTTTACTCGTTCCGTAACACATCATCCCGTGATCAACTCCTTGATCACATTGTGCACATTATGATGATGTCCTACCGAGTGGGCCCAGAGATACCTCTCCGTCACACGGAGTGACAAATCCCAGTCTCGATTCGTGCCAACCCAACAGACACTTTCGGAGATACCCGTAGTGCACCTTTATAGCCACCCAGTTACGTTGTGACGTTTGGCACACCCAAAGTATTCCTACGGTATCCGGGAGTTGCACAATCTCATGGTCTAAGGAAATGATACTTGACATTAGAAAAGCTTTAGCATACGAACTACACGATCTTGTGCTAGGCTTAGGATTGGGTCTTGTCCATCACATCATTCTTCTAATGATGTGATCCCGTTATCAATGACATCCAATGTCCATGGTCAGGAAACCGTAACCATCTATTGATCAACGAGCTAGTCAACTAGAGGCTTACTAGGGACATGGTGTTGTCTATGTATCCACACATGTTTCTGAGTTTCCTATCAATACAATTCTAGCATGGATAATAAATGATTATCATGAACAAGGAAATATAATAATAACCTATTTATTATTGCCTCTAGGGCATATTTCCAACAGTCTCCCACTTGCACTAGAGTCAATAATCTAGTTCACATCGCCATGTGATTAACACTCACAGAGTTCTGGGTTTGATCATGTTATGCTTTTGAGAGATGTTATAGTCAACGGGTCTGAACCTTTCAGATCCGTGTGTGCTTTACAAATATCTATGTCATCTCCTAGATGCAGTTACCACGCTCTATTTGGAGCTATTCCAAATAATTGTTCTACTATACGAATCCAATTTACTACTCAGAATAATCTGGATTAGTGTCAAAGTTTGCATCGGCGTAACCCTTTACGACGAACTCTTTTTCCACCTCCATAATCGAGAAAATTCCTCAGTCCACTAGTTACTAAGGATAACCTTGACCGTTGTCCTGTGATCCATTTCTAGATCACACTTGTACCCCTTGACTGACTCGTGGTTTGGCACACTTCAGGTGCGGTACACAACATAGCATACTTTAGAGCCTACGACTAAAGCATAGGGGACGACCTTCGTCCTTTCTCGCTATTCTGCCGTGGTCATGTCTTGAGTCTTGCTCAATACTCACACCTTGTAACACAGCCGAGAACTCCTTCTTTGCTGATCTATTTTGAACTCCTTCAAAATCTTGTCATGGTATGTGTTCGTTTGAAAGTACTATCAAGCGATTTTGATCTATCCTTATAGATCTTGATGCTCAATGTTCAAGTAGCTTAATCCAGGTTTTCCATTGAAAAACACTTTTCAAATAACCCTATATGCTTTCCAGAAATTCTACATCATTTCTGATCAACAATATGTCAACAACATATACTCATCAGAAATTCTATAGTGCTCCCACTCACTTCTTTGGAAATACAAGTTTCTCATAAACTTTGTATAAACCCAAAAATATTTGATCATCTCATCAAAGTGTACATTCCAACTCCGAGATGCTTACTCCAGTCCATAGAAGGATTGCTGGGGCTTTGCATACTTGTTAGCATCTTTCAGGATCGACAAAATCTTCTGGTTGTATCACATACAACCTTTCCTCAAGAACAAGGAAACAATATTTTTGACATCCTATCTGCAAGATTTCATAAATAATGTAGTACCTGCTAATTCCAACAGACTCTTAGCATCGCTACGAGTGAGAAAGTCTCATCGTAGTCAACTCCTTGAACTTGTCGGGAAACATCTTAACGACAAGTCAAGCTTTCTTAATGGTGACATTTACCATCATTGTCCATCTTCCTTTTAAAATCCATCTGTACTCAACAGCCTCACGACCATCAAGCCGTTCTGCCAAAGTCTACACTTTGTTTTCATACATGGATCCTCTCTCTGATTTTATGGCCTCGAGCCATTCATCGGAATCCGGGCCCACCATCGCTTCTCCATAGCTCGTAGGTTCATTGTTGTCTAGCAACATGACATCCAAGACAGAATACGTGCCACTCTGAAGTAGTACGCATCCTTGTCATCCTACGAGGTTTGGGAGTGACTTGATCCGAAGTCTCATGATCACTATCACAAGCTTCCACTTTAATTGGTGTAGGTGCCATAGGAACAACTCCTGTGCCCTGCTACACTCTAGTTGAAGTGACGGTTCAATAACCTCATCAAGTCTCCATCATCCTCCCACTCAATTCTTTCGAGAGAAACTTTTCTTCGAGAAAGGACCCGATTTGAGAAACAATCCCTATTGCTTTCGGATCCAAGACAGGAGGTATACCCAACTGTTTTGGGTGTCCTATGAAGATGCATTTATCCGCTTTGGGTTCGAGCTTATCAGCCTGAAACTTTTTCACATAAGTGTCGTGACCCCAAACTTTTAAGAAACAACATCTTAGGTTTCTCTAAACCATAGTTCATACGGTGTTGTCTCGACGGATTTGCGTGGTGCACTATTTAAAGTGAGTGCGGTTGTCTCTAATGCCTAACCCATGAACGATAGTGGTAATTCGATAAGAGACATCATGGTATGCATCATATCCAATAGGGTGCAGTTATGATGTTCGGACACACCATCACACTATGGTGTTCCAGGCGGTATTAGTTGTGAAACAATTTCCACAGTGCCAAACTCGTAACTCAGATATTCATTTCTATGATCATATCATAGATATTTTATCCTCTTGTCACGACGATATTCAACTTCATTCTGAAATTACTTGAACCATTCAATAATTCAGACTTGTGTTTCATCAAGTAAATATGCACAGTATCTACTCAAATCATCTGTGAAGTAAGAGCATAACGATATCCACTGCGTGCCTCAGCACTCATTGGACTGCACACATCAAAATGTGTTACTTCCAACAAGTTGCTTTCTTGTTCCATTTTACTGAAACCGAAGCTTTCAGTCATCTTGCCCATGTGGTATGATCTGCATGTCTCAAGCGATTCAAAATCAAGTGAGTCCAAATGGTCCATCTGCATGGAGTTTCTTCATGCGTATATACCAATAGACATGGTTCACATGTCTCAACCCTTTTAAAAATGAGTGAGTCCAAAGATCCATCAACATGGAGCTTCTTCATGTGTTTTATACCAATATGACTTACATGGCAGTGCCACAAGTAGGTGGTACTATCATTACTATCTTATATCTTTTGGCATGAACATGTGTATCACTATGATCGAGATTCAATAAACCATTCATTTTAGGTGCAAGACCATTGAAGGTATTAATCAAATAAATAGAGTAACCATTATTCTCCTTAAATGAATAACCGTATTACAATAGACATAATCCAATCATGTCTATGCTCAACGCAAACACCAAATAACAATTATTTAGGTTTAACACCAATCTCGATGGTAGAGGGAGCGTGCGATGCTTGATCATATCAACCTTGGAAGCACTTCCAACACATCTCGTCAGCTCACCTTTAGCTAGTCTTCGTTTATTCCGTAGCTTTTATTTCGAGTTACTAACACTTAGCAATCGAACTGGTATCTAATACCCTGATGCTACTAGGAGTACTATTAAAGTACACATTCACATAATGTATATCCAATATACTTCTATTGACAGCCTTCTCATCTACCAAGTATCTAGGGTAATTCTGCTCTAGTGGCTGTTCCCCTTATTACATAAGCACTCAGTCTCGGGTTTGGGTTCAACCTTGGGTTTCTCCACTAGAGCAGCAACTGATTTGCCATTTCATGAAGTATCCCTTCTTGCCCTTGCCCTTCTTGAAACTAGTGGTTTCACTAACCATCGACAATCGATGCTCCTTCTTGATTTCTACTTTCGCGGTGTCAAACATCGCGAATATTTCAAGGATCATCATATCTATCCCTGATATGTTATAGTTCATCACGAAGCTCTAGTAGCTTGGTGGCAATGACTTTGGAGAAACATCACTATCTTATCTGGAAGATCAACTCCCACTCGATTCAAGTGATTGTTGTACTCAGACAATCTGAGCACAAGCTCAACGATTGAGCTTTTCTCCCTTAGTTTGCAGGCCAAGAAAATCGTCGGAGGTCTTATACCTCTTGACGTGGGCACGAGCCAGAAATCCCAATTTCAGCCCTCGAAACATCTCATATGTTCCGCGACATTTCAAAAATGTCTTCGGTGCCTCAATTCTAAACCATTTAACATTACCGAACTATCATGTAGTCATCAAAACGTGTATGTCAAATGTTCGCAACATCCACATACCACGTTCGAGGTCTAGCACACCGAGCGTTGCATTAAGGACATAAGCCTTCTATTGTCCGCATAATTGCTACTATCAACTTTCAACTATATTTTCTCTAGGAACATATCTAAAACAATAGAACCAAAGCGCGAGCTTACGACATAATTTGCAAAGATCTTTTGACTATGTTCAGGATAAATAAGTTCATCTTATGAACTCCCACTCAGATAGACATCCCACTAGTCATCCAAGTGATTACATGATCCGAGTCAACTAGGCCGTGTCCGATGATCACGTGAGACGGACTAGTCATCATCGGTGAACATCTTCATGTTGATCGTATCTACCATACGACTCATGCTCGACCTTTCGGTCTCTTGTGTTCCGAGGCCATGTCTGTACATGCTAGGCTCGTCAAGTCAACCTAAGTGTTTCGCGTGTGTAAATCTGGCTTACACCCGTTGTATGTGAACGTAAGAATCTATCACACCCGATCATCACGTGGTGCTTCGAAACGACGAACTTTCGCAACGGTGCACAGTTATGGGGAACACTTTCTTACAATTTTAATGAGGGATCATCTTATTTACTACCGTCGTTCTAAGCAAATAAGATGTATAAACATGATAAACATCACATGCAATCAAATAGTGACATGATATGGCCATCATCACTTTGCTCCTTTTGATCTCCATCTTCGGGGCTCCATGATCATCGTCGTCACCAGCATGACACCATGATCTCCATCATCATGATCTCCATCATCGTGTCTTCATAAAGTTGTCACGTCAACTATTACTTCTACTACTATGGCTAACGCTTTAGCAATAAAGTAAAGTAATTACATGACGTTTATGTTGACACGCAGGTCATAAATAAATTAAAGACAACTCCTATGGCTCCTGCCGATTGTCATACTCATCGACATGCAAGTCATGATTCCTATTACAAGAACATGATCAATCTCATACATCACATATATCATTCATCACATCCTTTTGGCCATATCACATCACATGGCATACCCTGCAAAAACAAGTTAGACGTCCTCTAATTGTTGTTTGCATGTTTTACGTGGCTGCTATGGGTTTCTAGCAAGAACGTTTCTTACCTACGCAAAACCATAATGTGATATGTCAATTGCTATTTACCCTTCATAAGGACCCTTTTCATCGAATCCGATCCGACTAAAGTGGGAGAGACTGGCACCCGCTAGCCACCTTATGCAACTAGTGCATGTCAGTCGATGGAACCTGTCTCACGTAAGTGTACGTGTAAGGTCGGTCCGGGCCGCTTCATCCCACAATGCCGCCGAATCAAGATTGACTAGTAACGGTAAGCATATTGAACAAAATCAACGCCCACAACTATTTTGTGTTCTACTCGTGCATGGAATCTACGCAATAGACCTAGCTCATGATGCCACTGTTGGGGAACGTAGCAGAAATTTAAAATTTTCCTACGTGTCACCAAGATCTATCTATGGAGAAACTGTTGGTGAACGCAGTAATTTCAAAAAAATTCCTACGCACACGCAAGATCATGGTGATGCATAGCAACGAGAGGGGAGAGTGTTGTCTACGTACCCTCGTAGATCGAAGCGGAAGCGTTGACGCAACGTAGAGGAAGTAGTCGTACGTCTTCCCGATCCGACCGATCCAAGCACCGTTACTCCGGCACCTCCGAGTTCTTGGCACACGTTCAGCTCGATGACGCACCCCTAGCTCCGATCCAGCAAAGCTTCGGGGAGGAGTTCCGTCAGCACGACGGCGTGGTGACAATCTTGATGTTCTACCGGCGCAGGGCTTCGCCTAAACACTGCAACGATATATTCGAGGTGGAATATGATGGAGGGGGGCACCGCACATGGCTAAGGAACGATCACGAAGATCAACTTGTGTGTCCATGGGGTGCCCCCTGCCCCCGTATATAAAGGAGCAAGGGAGGGAGGAGGCCGGCCCTATGTTTGGCGCGCCAAGGGGAGTCCTACTCCCACCGGGAGTAGGATTCCCCCTTTCCTAGTCTAACTAGGAGTTCTTCCTTGTAGGGGGAGTAGGAGAGAAGGAAAGGGAAGAGAGAAGGAGAAGGAAGGAGGGGGGCGCCCCCCCTCCCTAGTCCAATTCGGACTAGTCCAAGGGGAGGGGTGCGGCCACCCTTTTGGCCCTTTCTCTCCTTTCCCGTATGGCCCAATAAGGCCCAATACGAATTCCCGTAACTCTCCGGTACTCCGATAAATACCCGAACCACTAAGAACCTTTTCGATGTCCGAATATAGTCGTCCAATATATCGATCTTTACGTCTCGACCATTTTGAGACTCCTCGTCATGTCCCCGATCTCATCCGGGACTCCGAACTCCTTCGGTACATCAAAACTCATAAACTCATAATAACTGTCATCTTAACCTTAAGCGTGCGGACCCTACGGTTCGAGAACAATGTAGACATGACCGAGACACATCTCCGGTCAATAACCAATAGCGGGACCTGGATGCCCATATTGGCTCCTACATATTCTACGAAGATCTTTATCGGTCAGACCGCATAACAACATACGTTGTTCCCTTTGTCCATCGGTATGTTACTTGCCCGAGATTCGATCGTCGGTATCCAATACCTAGTTCAATCTCGTTACCGGCAAGTCTCTTTACTCGTTCCATAATACATCATCCCGCAACTAACTCATTAGTTGCAATGCTTGCAAGGCTTAAGTGATGTGCATTACCGAGAGGGCCCAGAGATACCTCTCCCACAATTGGAGTGACAAATCCTAATCTCGAAATACGCCAACCCAACATCTACCTTTGGTGACACCTGTAGTACTCCTTTATAATCACCCAGTTACGTTGTGACGTTTGGTAGCACCCAAAGTGTTCCTTCGGCAAATGGGAGTTGCATAATCTCATAGTCAAAGGAACATGTATAAGTCATGGATAAAAGCAACAGCAACATACTAAACGATCGGGTGCTATGCTAATGGAATGGGTCATGTCAATCAGATCATTCAACTAATGATGTGACCTTGTTAATCAAATGACAACTCCTTTGTCCATGGTTAGGAAACTTAACCATCTTTGATTAACAAGCTAGTCAAGTAGAGGCATACTAGTGACACTCTGTTTGTCTATGTATCCACACATGTATTATGTTTCCAGTTAATACAATTCTAGCATGAATAATAAACATTTATCATGATATGTAAGGAAATAAATAATAACTTTATTATTGCCTCTAGGGCATATTTCCTTCAGAAACCAGCAACGAGGGGAAAGAGAGTGCATCTACATACCCTTGTAGATCGCTAAGCGGAAGCGTTCAAGTGAACGGGGTTGATGGAGTCGTACTCGTCGTGATCCAAATCACCGATGACCAAGTGCCGAACGGACGGCACCTCCGCGTTCAACACACGTACAGCCCGGTGACGTCTCCCGTGCCTTGATCCAGCAAGGAGAGAGGGAGAGGTTGAGGAAGACTCCATCCAGCAGCAGCACAACGGCGTGGTGGTGGTGGAGGAGCGTTGTGATCCAGCAGGGCTTCGCCAAGCACTACGAGATATGAGGAGGAGAGAGGCAGGGCTGCACCAACAGGGAGAGATCAGATCGCGTGTTTTGGGCAGCCCATAGGCCTCATATATATAGGGGAAGGGGAGGAGGGTGCGCCCCCTCTAGGGTTCCCACCCCTAGAGGGGCGGCAGCCTAGATGGGTCTTGGGGTGGCGGCCAAGAGGGGAAGGGGAGAGGGAGGCGCACCAGTATGGGCCTTAGGGCCCATCTGCCCTAGGGTTTGCCCCCTTCTCCTCTCCCTTGCGCCTTGGGCCCTTGTGGGGGCGCACCAGCCCACTTGGGGCTGGTCCCCTCCCACACTTGGCCCATGCAGCCCTCCGGGGCTTGTGGCCCCACTTGGTGGACCCCCGGACACCTCCGGTGGTCCCGGTACACTACCGGTGATGCCCAGAACACTTCCGGTGGCCAAAACCATACTTCCTATATATAAATCTTTACCTCCGGACCATTCCGGAACTCCTCGTGACGTCCGGGATCTCATCCGGGACTCCGAAAAACATTCGGTAACCACATACGAACTTCCTTTATAACCCTAGCGTCATCGAACCTTAAGTGTGTAGACCCTACGAGTTCGGGAACCATGCAGACATGACCGAGACGTTCTCCAGTCAATAACCAACAGCGGGATCTGGATACCCATGTTGGTTCCCACATGTTTTACGATGATCTCGTCGGATGAACCACGATGTCGAGGATTCGATCAATTCCGTATACAATTCCCTTTGTCTAGCGGTATAGTACTTGCCCGAGATTCGATCGTCGGTATCTCGATACCTTGTTCAATCTCGTTACCGGCAAGTCTCTTTACTCGTTCCGTAACACATCATCCCGTGATCAACTCCTTGATCACATTGCGCACATTATGATGATGTCCTACCGAGTGGGCCCAGAGATACCTCTCTGTCACACGGAGTGACAAATCCCAGTCTCGATTCGTGCCAACCCAACAGACACTTTCGGAGATACCCGTAGTGCACCTTTATAGCCACCCAATTACGTTGTGACGTTTGGCACACCCAAAGTATTCCTACGGTATCCGGGAGTTGCACAATCTCATGGTCTAAGGAAATGATACTTGACATTAGAAAAGCTTTAGCATACGAACTACACGATCTTGTGCTAGGCTTAGGATTGGGTCTTGTCCATCACATCATTCTTCTAATGATGTGATCCCGTTATCAATGACATCCAATGTCCATGGTCAGGAAACCGTAACCATCTATTGATCAACGAGCTAGTCAACTAGAGGCTTACTAGGGACATGGTGTTGTCTATGTATCCACACATGTATCTGAGTTTCCTATCAATACAATTCTAGCATGGATAATAAACGATTATCATGAACAAGGAAATATAATAATAACCTATTTATTATTGCCTCTAGGGCATATTTCCAACACCCTTTTCATCGAATTCGATTCGACTAAAGTGGGAGAGACTGGCACCCGCTAGCCACCTTATGCAACATGTGCATGTCAGTCGGTGGAACCTGTCTCACGTAAGTGTACGTGTAAGGTCGGTCCGGGCCGCTTCATCCCACAATGCCGCCGAATCAAGATTGGACTAGTAACGGTAAGCATATTGAACAAAATCAACGCCCACAACTACTTTGTGTTCTACTCGTGCATGGAATCTACGCAATAGACCTAGCTCATGATGCCACTGTTGGGGAACGTAGCAGAAATTCAAAATTTCCTACGTGTCACCAAGATCTATCTATGGAGAAACCAACAATGAGGGGAAGGAGAGTGCATCTACATACCCTTGTAGATCGCTAAGCGGAAGTGTTCAAGTGAACGGGGTTGATGGAGTCGTACTCGCCATGATCCAAATCACCGATGATCCTAGTGCCGAACGGACGACACCTCCGCGTTCAACACACATGCAGCCCGGTGACGTCTCCCACGCCTTGATCCAGCAAAGGGAGAAGGAGAGGTTGGGGAAGACTCCGTCCAGCAGCAGCACGACGGCGTGGTGGTGGTGGAGGAGCGCGGAATTCTAGCAGGGCTTCGCCAAGCACTACGAGAGACGAGGAGGGAGAGAGGTAGGGCTGCGCCTTGGGAGAGTTCATCTCGTGTCTTGGGCAGCCCCAAAACCTCCACTATATATGGGGGCAAGGGGGAGGGGGAGGCGCCCTAGGGTTTCCCCTAGGGGGGCGGCGGCCAGGGCAGATGGGATCTCCCCCTTGGGTGACTTGGCCCCCAAGCCAGGAGGTGGGAACCCTAGATGGGGCGCCCCAAACCCCCTGGTCACGTGGGAATAGGTGAGGGGGGCGCACAGCCCCTTAGTGGGCTGGTTTTCCCCCTTCCCTTGGCCCATGAAGCCCCCCAACACTTGTCGGGGCTCCCGAAACACCTTTCGGTCATGCTGGTCATCACCCGGTACCTTCTGAACACTCCCGGACTCCAAAACCCTTCGTCCAATATATCAATCTTTACCTCCGGACCATTCCGGAACTCCTTGTAACGTCCAGGATCTCATCCTGGACTCCGAACAACATTCGGTAACCGCGTACATACTTTCCCTATAACCCTAGCGTCATCGAACCTTAAGTGTGTAGACCCTACGGGTTCGGGAATCATGCACACATGACCGAGACACCTCTCCGGCCAATAACCTACAGCGGGATCTGGATACCAATGTTGGCTTCCACATGTTCCACGATGATCTCATCGGATGAACCACGATGTCAAGGATTCAGTCAATCCCGTATACAATTCCCTTTGTCTAGCGGTATTGTACTTGCCCAAGATTCGATCGTCGGTATCCCGATACCTTGTTCAATCTCATTACCGGCAAGTCTCTTTACTCGTTCCGTAACACATCATCCCGTGATCAACTCCTTGATCACATTGTGCACATTATGATGATGTCCTACCGAGTGGGACCAGAGATACCTCTCCGTCGCACGGAGTGACAAATCCCAGTCTCGATTCGTGCCAACCCAACGACACTTTTGGAGATACCCGTAGTGCACCTTTATAGCCACCCAGTTACGTTGTGACGTTTGGCACACCCAAAGTATTCCTACGGTATCCGGGAGTTGCACAATCTCATGGTCTAAGGACATGATAATTGACATTAGAAAAGCTTTAGCATTACGAACTGCACGATCTTGTGCTATGCTTAGGATTGGGTCTTGTCCATCACATCATTCTTCTAATGATGTGATGCCGTTATCAATGACATCCAATGTCCATGGTCAGGAAACCGTAACCATCTATTGATCAACGAGCTAGTCAACTAGAGGCTTACTAGGGACATGGTGGTGTCTATGTATCCACACATGTATCCGAGTTTCCTATCAATACAATTCTAGCATGGATAATAAACTATTATCATGAACAAGGAAATATAATAATAACTAATTTATTATTGCCTCTAGGGCATATTTCCAACAACACCGTGTCCTCTAACTTGCCCGCCGGGTAGTATTTGGATTTGAGCAGACGGGCGCACAAGCTATCCGGCCTTATGATCAACCTCCAAGCTTGGCGAGCTAGCAGGGCTTGGTTGAATAAACGAAAATCTCGGAAACCGATTCCGCCTCTATCTTTTGGTTGCATAAGATGATCTCAACCCTTCCAATGCACCTTCCTCTTCCCCTTCTCCGACCCCCAATAAAAGTTCCTCACCATTCTAGTGAGATTGTCGCACACCGAGAATGGAAGCTTAAACACTCCCATTATATATGTGGGTAAAGCTTGGGTGACAGACTTTATAAGTACTTCCCTCCCCGGCTGCGCCAACAATCCATCTCCCCACTGGACAAGTCTTTTTGTGAGGCTTGTCTGAAGATTTTGAAACTTCCCTTTAGACATGCGACCCTCGGGTGTGGGAAGACCCAAGTACTTCTCCTCAAAAACCATGCTTTTGACATTTAGAACATCCCTGACCTGCTCCTGAAAGGGAGCCGGGCAAGCTTCCCCGAAGAAAATAGAGCACTTGTCGTAGTTCAAACTTTGCCCCGTGGCCTTACTATAAATATCCAAAGATGCTTTAACCTGTTCCGCTTGATCCCTCGAATCCTGAAAGAACAACATGGTATCATCTGCAAACAACAAGTGGGATATGCCCGGGGCTCTCCTACAAATTTTCACGGGAACAATATCGCCGGCTTGCACCTTGCTTTTCAAGATAGCTGAAAGTCCATCTGCCACAAATAAGAATAAAAATGGAGAGAGTGGGTCTCCTTGCCGTAGCCCACGCGACGGTGCAAATGAATCCAGGAGATTTCCATTTAATTTAATTGAATACCTCACCGATGTGACACACGCCATTATCCAATCAATCCATCTGTGAGAGAACCCTAACCTTTGCATCACCTGCTTCAAGAAAGCCCAATCAACTCTATCATAAGCTTTTGACAAGTCCAACTTATATGCACAAAAACTCCTTGAGGGATCCTTCTCTTGTTTAATATAATGTAAGCACTCGAAAGCAACTAGAGCATTGTCTGTAATCATCCTGCCTGGTATGAAAGCACTTTACTCCACCGAGATTATGTCATCTAACAAAGGTCTTAATCTGTTAACAAGGCATTTTGAAATTACCTTGTACGTGACATTACAAAGACTTATTGGCCTATAGTTCGACATCCTTAAGGGATTAGATATTTTTGGAATGAGCACAATTGATGTATCATTAACCCCCTCAGACATAACACCAGAATTGAAAAACTCTCTGACCGCAGCCATCACTCCCTCCTTCACCGTACTCCAATTCCGCTCAAAGAAACGAGCAGGAAAGACATCTGGCCCTGGTGCCTTCAAAGGCCCAATTTGAAACAATGCAGATCTCCTTGTCCGTAAACGGCGCGCATAGCCTGTCATTATCATCCGGCGACACCACACGTTCAAACAAGCTTATTACTTCAGATGCACTCAAGGTAGTGTATGCAGCAAAAATATTGTGGAAATACTCATTAGCGATATTGCTCATTGCTGCAAACTCGGTATGTACGCTACCAATGTTGTCTGTCAATTCCCTGATCTTATTCTTCCTCGCTCTCAAAACTGCTTTGCTCTGAAAGTACTTTGTATTTCGATCTCCCTCCTTTAGCTAGGAAATCCTTGATCTCTGCATCCACAACATCTCCTCATGATACAACAGTTCATTCATTTTATCCATCACACTCCTTATTTCTTCCCTGTCCGCATTCATGTGCATCAGCTCCTCTAGTTGGCTTCCAGACCGCGCAAGTTCTCTAGTTACATTACCAAATTTCCTGCTCCATGAACCCAACGCAATCATTGTTTTTGACAGGGCCTCCCTCAATTGTGATAGGTTATGAATCTCCCCTACTGTTGTCCATGCTTCTTCCACCACCATTGGCAACGCCGAATCCCGTTCCCAAAATACTTCATACCTGCGGCTTCTTTCTCTCACCGGACCCGGGGTCCGGTTCCCCTTTAAGGAAGACCACTAGGTGATCGGAACATGGGGACGATATATGCTCAACTGCAGCGAAAGCGAACAGATTTCGCCAATCATTTGTAGCCACTGCTCGGTCAAGTCTCACCTTGACATTTGCCGATCTCCCTCTTCTGTCATCATACGTGAAAGGAAGGCCAGTGAAACCAAGATCTACTAATTCACACACCTCCAGCGTATCCCTGAACGCTACCATCTGTGCTTCCGCCCTCGATGTGACCGATAGGTGCTCAAAATCCCACATAGCTTCGTTAAAGTCACCAATTACTAACCAAGGCAAATTATTAGCTGTTTTCATACCTCGTAACTTCGTCCACATTAAGTGTCTATTTTCCACCCGCGGTTCTCCATATACAAAGGTAGCTCTCCACTCTGGCGCTCCTTCACGAACCCTGAGAACTATATCAATGAACCTGTCACCCTTATCCAGAATATCTACCACACACTCTTCTCTCCAATATAGTGCCAAGCCACCACTCAGACCATTGCTATCCACTCCACAAAAACCCTTCAGACCAAGTTTTGCACGGATCCTTTTCATCTTCTCCTCCTTTTGTCTTGTTTCACACAAAAACACTAGCATGAGGGAACGCGACTTACACAACGTTGCTAGCTCACGAACTGTCCGGGTGTTCCCCCCACCCGGGCAGTTCCAACTTAGGCAATTCATTGGACCCGGCGGTCCTCCTCTCCGGAGGCCGCCTGCGTAGTGGTGTCCATATCAACTCCCTCACTCTCCTCCCCTCCTGCCTCCCCCTTGCTTCCTCCGTTTCACTATTGGATTCTTGCCCAGAGTACCCTTAGGGTCCGACGGAACCCCTACACCATTGGTTCCTCCAAACTCCAAACGAAGGACCGCGTCGGCCACCTTTCCTCCTCGTTCTGCGCACCCTGGCCTCGTGTATTGACCACACCATCCTCATCCACCAGCCTCTTCTTCGTTGTACGTACCTCCGCCACCTTCATCATCTTAAACTGCATGATATCCATCCCCACAGACAGCTCCAGGCTTCCCTCTCTTTGCGAAACCACCTCCTCCTTCTCCCCCGCAGCGTCAGCCCTACTTCCTCTAGCTTTGCCTCCTCTACCACCCCTTCTTCCTCCACGCCCCCACCCAGCAGGGCCAACACCTCCTCTACCTCCTTCACTCCCCCTACCTCTACCCCCTCGACCACCGGAGCCCACTGGTTCACTGACCCAATGAAGCCAATCTCCCCATTCACAAAGTGCATTGTCATGTACTCCATCACCACATTCTTCCACAACATGACCCATACGCCCACAGAAAAAGCAAAAATCTGGGAGTTTCTCATAAAACACCGAATACCTCTTCCTCGCCTTCAAGGTAATATGCACAAACCTTACTAATGGTATTGTTACGTTGACGAACACACGAACTCTCAAGAAGTTTGATGGGTTAATCCTTCCTTCATTCACCGTAACTGTAAACGGAGGTTCTCCTACCTTCTTTGCAACCTTCTCTGCTCTCCTTCTTCCTCTTCAACCCGTCCGGCAATCCTTTAATCCTAGCCCATAATGGATACATGTTCAACTCATACTCTTCCACATCTGAAAATCCATCATACTCCACTAAAACCACCGAATCCCTTCTAAACTGCCATGGCCCCCTCCATCACTCGCTTCCAATCTCCCAAGCAATGGCATTGAGCCAGAAACAAGTTGGGGCCCTTAATGTTGAAGGTCACCCCCTGCACCCACGCCCACGCGTTCATCATGGAGTTAAGCAGAGAAGCATGGCTAAACGGCCGTAGGGTGTGAACCCTAAAGAGCGCCATCCAACGAACATCCTTGATCAGATTCTCGAACTCCCCATATAGATCCAGATCTTCTTCCTCCTTCCCTTGCAGCTTGAGGTTCTCAAACGCACCATCTAGATCTTCGTCTGCCCCATATTGCTGCCAATCTGCCTCCTCATCGTCCTTCTGAACATCAGTCTCCCTCCCGTCAATCGTCTTTGATGCATCCTCATCACCCTTCGTGTTCCCTGGACCCAATCCGGCGCCCGAAGAAGGATCTTCAACCCTAGCCTCCGCTACTTATGGTCTCTCCATCCCTTCGCGCCCCCCCCCCCCCCCGACTGCTCGGCTCCCCCATGCAATCGTCGGAGACCGCTTCTAGCAGCCCCTCGTCGTCCTTCACTCGAGAAAATGCCGTCGATCAGTGGGTTTCGACGTAGATTTGGTGTACTTCGACGGCGCCGCCGAAGGAAAGGTTGGACCCTAGGGAAACCCTAGGGGAAAGGCTGGAAAGCTAACCTATAATATGTTTTGTTGGGGAAATTCGCATACATCAACCACAAAAGAAATTGATCAAACCCTAGCAGTGCATAAAGTATCAGTGCTATAGGATGCTTAGAGCATCTCCAACGGCTTCCTCAATTTTTTTTAGTTTAAAATTATCGGGAAAACCCTTATAAGCACTTATAGATGAAGATTCTTGAGGAAGATATTAAAGATGCTCTTATAGCATCCAATAGCACTGCATCGCCCGGTACCTTATATATTGGCCGGCCCATTAGCATAGGTCGTCCATTTTTATAATATTTCCTTTTTATTTGTGTTGCTTTTTTTATTATTTTTATAAATAAAAAATTAGCTAATTTATAAAGGTTTTTAGAATATATTCATGATATTTCAAAAATCGTTCACGTAAATTTTTAAAGTATGTTTCCCATTCTAAACTATGTTCATGATATTTTAAATCTGTCCACATATTTTAAAAAATAGGTTAATGCAAATTAGAAATGTTCATGGAATTTTGAAGTGTCCATGTTTTCTTAAAAACAAATGCGCATTTGAAAATTGTTCATATAGTTAGAAACCCATGTTCGTGTTTTTTCAAAGGTGCTCATGCATTTAAAAAATGTTCATTCAATTAAAAAAAATCATGTATTTACGAAAAAACACGTGTTTGAATAAAAAAATCATGACTTAAAAACATTGTTCGTGAGATTTCTAAAACAAATCACACGTTTTTTGAAATGAAATGTTCGTGTATTCGACCAGAGGCTACTTTCTTATTTCTAAACAAACACATAAACAAAAATAAGGGGCAATTATGTGTACCTGGCCGTACTAAGATTCATGTCTATTTCTCCCTTGTATTATTCACTCGAGTGACATCAGGTAGCACCGCTAGTCGCCCAGTCCTATGACATTAACCGGCACAGCCACAGGCCATGAACGGAACAATGCATGGTGGAGCAAAAGAAAAAACCAGCTGGAACAAAAAATTAAATCAGGCATTATGTACAAACATAACATCCAAGTTATGTGTCTCAAGGGAAAGCCAACGGGTCACATAAATGGTATACATAACAAGGGATGTAGAGTTTTGTTTGTTTGGCATGACACGGGCTACAGATTTGGCACGACATGAAACAGTTCATATGCGCACGGTACTAATTTGTCATGCACTGAAAGATATTTTGTTCATGTTGTGTACAACAAATGGTTGCCTTTGTATATATGTTGGTAAATTTTGATATTTAAGATTCAGTTTTGTTGAGGGATTCATCATGAAAAATGTCATGGTTTGTTGGGCAGTGACAGAGAGTCGTCCTCACGTTCAGGTAAAAGGGCTTACCACATTGTGACACAAGTATTGTGGTTCCCGATAAGCTCGATTGTTTTTCTTATTTTTTTTCTGAAAAACAATACTTACGTATACGCTCGTATGTACAGATGCATCGTTTGTATTACTCATTATTGGTTCACACCACGGCTACCTAGGACTACTTGTAGTTGGAGATGCTCAGGCAGAGCAAATATTACTCATGATCGGTTCACACCATGGCTACCTAGGACTACTTGTATAGACCACGGCAGCACGCCAACCCTTGACAGAACATGTAGTAGTTGTGCAGTTAGAGGATTGCATGCTGAGACAGTGCAGTACTGCAGTAGTTGCTCGCTGGGGAGACACATCATCTGGTGAGCAGTATGAGCTTAAACAGCAAGGCATAGAGAGGCACGTAACAGCAAAAAAGAAACAACATCGAAAAAGAAGACCAGGTTCAGAGTTGCTCAGTTTTCACCTGATGAATCAGGTGTACATGTGGCGAGGCATAGAGAGGCACGTAACAGCAAAAAAGAAACAACATCGAAAAAGAAGACCAGGTTCAGAGTTGCTCAGTTTTCACCTGATGAATCAGGTGTACATGTGGCGACCCAAGTTGCCACTGAGCGTTTCATCACTACGATGGTCTTTTTTTTCGGCATGGGGTGAGAGAGGCTCGAACTCTCGACCTCAGGATAACTCAAGTTGTAGCTATGAGACCTACGCGCTAGCCAACTGCGCCACCACCCCACTTGTTGATTTACGAGCGGAACAAACGGCCTTGTTATATAAGCGAGAGGACCATTGCAAATCACGGATCGTTCCTTACGGCTCATGTTCTGAGGCCTATTTATTTCTTGCTCAATTTACTGCCAACACTTTTTTGGAGGGCAATTTTACTGCAAACTTGGAGGAAATTCCCATTCAGTTCAGCAAATTAGCTCTGTCATGTACAGCTACCTACGAGCTTTTTCTTTTTTTTAGCTGCCGCTTCAGTTTTCCTGTGTGTGCGTGATAGCTTGTGAGGCCTTCTGCCTTCACGGATCAGGAAGGCAAAAAAAAGGAGGTGGTGGTGATGTTCAGACTTCAGAGCGTGATGCCGCCGGCGCCGGACTGGTCGTCGTCGTCGTCGAGGATGGACCTAGAGGAGTAGACGGTGTAGAAGGACAAGACGAGGCCGACGGCAGCCAGCAGGATCCACCCCAGCAGGTCGTTGCCCAGCCAGGTGCGCTCAGCCGACATCCGCTCGTCCACCTCCACCAGCGCTCGGCGCAGCAAGCAGCGGCGGGCCCCTGGCTGCCACCGGAGCAAGGTAGTGGAGAACTCGGCAAGCCAGTGGCCGATCACCTCAGGAGGAAATCTGGCTGCCCGCAGCATGATCATGCTGCGCAGATAAGGTTTTTTTTTTTCAGTGTTAAAAGCTGGCTTCAGGTGCCTTTTTTTCTGTACATGTTCAGAAAATAAAGAATGAGCTTCAGGTATTAATAACAAACAATTAGCACAACAGAACTAGCACTTGTTTTTCTGGTATATAAAGCTTCAAATCAATCGAGCAGTAGCACTAGATTTCTTGACTGCTCCAAGCATCCCTTTGTCGAAGAAAAATGCGGCCATCCATCCAAGCGCTTCATTATCTGAAGGTACTCCTATTCCTCCAAAACCGAAATTCCCAGAACACGAAGAGGACTTGTGTAGCATGATGAAGTTTCAACTTTTTAAAGGAGAGAGGAGGCCGCAGCAGTTTAGGCTGATAAAAAAAATAAGAAAAAGAAGACCAAGTTCAGACTTGCTCATTTCACCTGATGAATCAGGTGTACATGTGACGACCCAAGTTGTCACCGAGCGGTTCATCAATACAAGGTCTTCTTATTTTTCGGGTGTGATTGAGGCTCGAACCCTCCGACGTTTCACCTGAAAAAAGAAAGAAAAAAGAAGACCAAGGTTAAGACATGCTCGGTTTGACCTGAAGAATCAGATGTACAATGTGGCGACCCAAGTTGCCATTGAGCGTTTCATCACAACGATGGTCTTTTATTCATTGCTTTTGTGAGACTGAACATTCATTGCTTGGGCAGGACACGCAAAGGAGCAGGGAACTGTAGCCGTGGTACAGATTATTGTAGTATAGGCAGAACCATAAAAATGAAAAAAGAAGACCAAGGTTCAGACATGCTCGGTTTCACCTGACGAATCAGATGTAGCATGTGGCGACCCAAGTTGCCACTGAGCGTTTCACCACAACGATGGTCTTTTATTCAGTGTGGGGTGAGAGAGGCTCGAACTCTCGACCTCAGGATCACTCTCAGCTACGCGCTAGCCAACTGCGCCACCACCCCACTTGTTGTTTTGGATGCAATACAAACGTCCTTCTTAAGCAAGGAAGACTATTCAAACCATGGATGTTCTTGGCATGTTTCTTCATACTGCCAACTTGTATGTACGTGATTCACATCCAGTTAAGTTCCCTGATGAACAGCCGGATGAGATTTGACACAAGGATCCATGCAAACCACAACCCAAATCCCTCAAAATGAAAAAAAAAACACATCACAAAGATTATCTCTAGACCATACAGATCACTGATTGTTCTTTCTTCATTATCTATATGCTGACATACAACTTTTCGACACCTGACTAACTGAATCAGGAGGAACTTTTTCAGATGGTTAAATCGGTTGAGGACTAAGCAGGACCAACTGAATCAGGATCAGGAGTTACTTTAGGTATCGACAAACAATGACAAGTATGGCATAATAAACACACAAGAATAGTTGGAATTTCACGAGTGAGACTGTGAGAGTTCATCGCCCACCATCCAAAACAAAAACAAGAAAAAGTTGGGACCTGCAAGTCAAATATATTCGATGCCTGGGATTTTCGTTCTCTGAATATGATGAACCTGCTTCAGCGGCTCAGCGCAACATGGGGCAGACACAAGGAGAGCACTACCATTCTATCAACATGATAACTCGAGCCCTCTGTTCAGCAATTCACACACATAGTTCAAACCAAATACCTATTTTATCAGTAAATACCAATAGACACCAGGTCCTGTTTCAAAGGGTTACAGGTTTTACGACATGTCGATATTCAAGAAACAAATACATAGTTACACGACACTTTCAAAGTTACCAGACATTACATCAAAGATCACAGCGTAAGTACAGGCATTTCACAGAACAGAGAAGGCCACACACTGCAATACTGCACATGAATAGCCAGCCAGGCACACATTGATACCTCAGTAACGTTATTTGGTGGAGTAATCCTTGGGAGCAATCACAAGACCACGGTCCTTACGAGCTCCCCTGTGGACAATCTCCACGAAGTCACCAAACTCTTGCTTGTCTTTCATTGCCCAGTTGATCTTGTCGTTGTTTCCTGTCCCAAGAAAAATCATGATGTGCTTGTTGCGGAAGAAGAACATCACCGTCGACAGGCCTTACAGCTTGTACATCACCGTGATGTCGACGAGGTAGATCACCGCAAAGTTCTTTATGGTCTCAGACACCCCTGACAGCACCTCATCCATCGAAACATGAACAAGCAAACAGTCATAAGCTTGTAATGAAGTACAACCATTCTAGATTGTTGTAGAACCTAAGCCTGCTAAAAAACTAAACTGCAAGTCTGCAATCTAAGACATTTTATTATTTGCACAAAGTAATAAAACAATTAGCTGAAAGAAGAAAAACACCCATCGCTTAACTTAAGTTGCTCCGACTATAATGGCTAGGACTACCGCAACTCAAATCAAGCAACCAGTTGTGAACTACTATATATATACTCCCTCCGTCCCATAATATATGACGTTTTTTGACACTGGGAGGAGTCGCCCATATATGCTGGTCCAGTGACAGATGACTGATGAGATGTTCCCTTGTCTGAAGTACTCCCACTCCTCCAACACCAGAATTCCCAGACCATGAACCCAAAACCCGAAAACTGGTAGTTGCAGACTTTTTGAAGCATCATGAAGATATTTGAGGCAACATATCATGCGCAATCCCATCTTTTGTGAGCCTGAACAAGTAGAGGAGCAGAGAGAGAGAGAGAGAGAGAGAGAGAGAGAGAGAGAGAGAGAGAGAGAGAGAGAGAGAGAGAGAGAGAGAGAGAGAGAGAGAGAGAGAGAGAGAGAGAGAGAGAGAGAGAGAGAGAGAGAGCAACAGTTAGGCTAAATCAAAAAATATATAAGAAAAAGTTAAACTGCAAGTCTGCAATCTAAGACATTTTATTCTTTGCACAAAGTAATAAAACAATTAGCTGAAAGAAGAAAAACACCCATCGCTTAACTTAAGTTGCTCCAACTATAATGGCTAGGTCTATCGCAACTCAAATCAAGCAACCAGTTGTGAACTACTACAGATATACTCCCTCCGCCCCATAATATATGACGTTTTTTGACACTGGGAGGAGTCGCCCATATATACTGGCCCAGTGACAGATGACTGATGAGATGTTCCCTTGTCTGAAGTACTCCCACTCCTCCAACACCACAATTCCCAGACCATGAACCCAGAACCCGAAAACTGGTAGTTGCAGACTTTTTGAAGCATCATGAAGATATGTGAGGCAACTTATCATGCACAATCCCATCTTTTGTGAACCTGAACAAGCAGATGAGCAGCGAGAGAGAGAGAGAGAGCGCAGCAGTTAGGGTAAATCAAAAAATATATAAGAAAAAGTTAAACTGCAAGTCTGCCATGTAAGACATTTTATTATTTGCACAAAGTAATAAAACAATTAGCTGAAAGAAGAAAAACACCCATCGCTTAACTTAAGTTGCTCCGACTATAATGGGTAGGTCTACCACAACTCAAATCAAGCAACCAGTTGTGAACTACTACAGATATACTCCCTCCGTCCCATAATGTATGACGTTTTCTGACACTGGGAGGAGTCGTCCATATATACTGGTCCAGTGACAGATGACTAATGAGATGTTCCCTTGTCTAAAGTACTCCCACTCCTCCAACACCAGAATTCCCAGACCATGAACCCAGAACCCGAAAACTGGCAGTTGCAGACATTTTGAAGCATCATGAAGATATGTGAGGCAACTTATCATGCGCAATCCCATCTTTTATGAGCCTGAACAAGCAGAGGAGCAGCGGGAGAGAGAGAGAGCAGCAGTTAGGCTAAATCAAAAAATATATAAGAAAAAATTAAACTGCAAGCCTGCAATCTAAGACATTTTATTATTTGCACAAAGTAATAAAACAATTAGCTGAAAGAAGAAAAACACCCATCGCTTAACTTAAGTTGCTCCGACTATAATGGCTAGGTCTACCGCAACTCAAATCAAGCAACTAGTGGTGAACTACTACAGATATGCTCCCTCCGTCCCATAATATATGACGTTTTTTGACACTGGGAGGAGTCGCCCATATATACTGGTCCAGTGACAGATGATTGATGAGATGTTCCCTTGTCTGAAGTACTGCCACTCCTCCAACACTAGAATTCCCAGACCATGAACCCAGAACCCGAAAACTGGTAGTTGTAGACTTTTTGAAGCATCATGAATATATGCGAGGCAACTTATCATGCGCAATCGCATCTTTTGTGAGCCTGAACAAGAAGAGGAGCAGCGGGAGAGAGAGAGAGAGCAGCAGTTAGGCTAAATCAAAAACTATATAAGAAAAAATTAAACTACAAGTCTGCAATCTAAGACATTTTATTATTTGCACAAATTAATAAAACAATTAGCTGAAAGAAGAAAAACACCCATCGCTTAAGTTGCTCCGACTATAATGCCTAGGTCTACCGCAACTCAAATCAAGCAACCAGTTGTGAACTACTACAGATATACTCCCTTCGTCCCATAATATATGACGTTTTTTGACACTGGGAGGAGTCGCCCATATATACTGGTCCAGTGACAGATGACTGATGAGATATTCCCTTGTCTGAAGTACTCCCACTCCTCCAACACCAGAATTCCCAGACCATGAACCCAGAACCCGAAAACTTGTAGTTGCAGACTTTTTGAAGCATCATGAAGATATGTGAGGCAACTTATCATGCGCAATCCCATCTTTTGTGAGCCTGAACAAGCAGAGGAGCAGCGAGAGAGAGAGAGAGAGAGTGCAACAGTTAGGCTAAATCAAAAAATATATAAGAAAAAATTAAACTACAAGTCTGCAATCTAAGACATTTTATTCTTTGCATAAAGTAATAAAATAATTAGCTGAAAGAAGAAAAACACCCATCGCTTAACTTGAGTTGCTCCGACTATAATGGCTAGGTCTACCGCAACTCAAATCAAGCAACCAGTTGTGAACTACTACAGATATACTCCCTTCGTCCCATAATATATGAAGTTTTTTGACACTGGGAGGAGTCGCCCATATATACTGGTCCAGTGACAGATGACTGATGAGATGTTCCCTTGTTTGAAGTACTCCCACTCCTCCAACTCCAGAATTCCCAGACCATGAACCCAGAACCCGAAAACTGGTAGTTTCAGACTTTTTGAAGCGTCATGAAGATATCTGAGGTAACTTATCATGCGCAATCCCATCTTTTGTGAGCCTGAACAAGCAGAGGAGCAGCGGGAGAGAGAGAGAGAGCAGCAGTTAGGCTAAATCAAAAAATATATAAGAAAAAATTAAACTGCAAGTCTGCAATCTAGGACATTTTATTATTTGCACAAAGTAATAAAACAATTAGCTGAAAGAAGAAAAACACCCATCGCTTAACTTAAGTTGCTCCGACTATAATGGCTAGGTCTACCGCAACTCAAATCAAGCAACCAGTTGTGAACTACTACAGATATGCTCCCTCCGTCCCATAATATATGACGTTTTTTGACACTGGGAGGAGTCGCCCATATATACTGGTCCAGTGACAGATGACTGATGAGATGTTCCCTTGTCTGAAGTACTCCCACTCCTCCAACACCACAATTCCCAGACCATGAACCCAGAACCCGAAAACTGGTAGTTGCAGACTTTTTGAAGCATCATGAAGATATGTGAGGCAACTTATCATGCGCAATCCCATCTTTTATGAGCCTGAACAAGCAGAGGAGGAGCGAGCGAGAGAGAGAGGACGCAACAGTTAGGCTAAATCAAAAAATATATAAGAAAAAATTAAACTGCAAGTCTGCAATCTAAGACATTTTATTCTTTGCACAAAGTAATAAAACAATTAGCTGAAAGAAGAAAAACACCCATCGCTTAACTTAAGTTGCTCCGACTATAATGCCTAGGTCTACCGCAACTCAAATCAAGCAACCAGTTGTGAACTACTACAGATATACTCCCTCCGTCCCATAATATATGATGTTTTCTAACACTGGGAGGAGTCGCCCATATATGCTGGTCCAGTGACAAATGACTGATGAGATGTTCCCTTGTCTGAAGTACTCCCACTCCTCCAACACCAGAATTCCCAGACCATGAACCCAGAACCCGAAAACTGGCAGTTGCAAACTTTTTGAAGCATCATTAAGATATGTGAGGCAACTTATCATGCGCAATCCCATCTTTTGTGAGCCTGAACAAGCAGAGGAGCAGCGAGAGAGAGAGAGAGAGCAACAGTTAGGCTAAATAAAAAAATATAAGAAAAAATTAAACTGCAAGTCTGCAATCTAAGACATTTTATTATCTGCACAAAGTAATAAAACAATTAGCTGAAAGAAGAAAAACACCCATCGCTTAACTTAAGTTGCTCCGACTATAATGGCTAGGACTACCGCAACTCAAATCAAGCAACCAGTTCTGAACTACTGTATATATACTCCCTCCGTCCCATAATATATGACGTTTTTTGACACTGGGACGAGTCGCCCATATATACTGGTCCAATGACAGATGACTGATGAGATGTTCCCTTGTCTGAAGTAGTCCCACTCCTCCAACACCAGAATTCCCAGACCATGAACCCAGAACCCGAAAACTGGTAGTTGCAGACTTTTTGAAGCTTCATGAAGATATTTGAGGCAACTTATCATGCGCAATCCCATCTTTTGTGCGCCTAAACAAGCAGAGGAGCAGAGAGAGAGAGAGAGAGAGAGAGAGAGAGCAGTGAGGCTAAATCAAAAAATATATAAGAAAAAATTAAACTGCAAGTCTGCAATCTAAGACATTTTATTCTTTGCACAAAGTAATAAAACAATTAGCTGAAAGAAGAAAAACACCCATCGCTTAACTTAAGTTGCCCCGACTATAATGGCTAGGTCTACCGCAACTCAAATCAAGAAACCAGTTGTGAACTACTATAGATATGCTCCCTCCGTCCCATAATATATGACATTTTTTGACACTGGGAGGAGTCGCCCATATATACTGGTCCAGTGACAGATGACTGATGAGATGTTCCCTTGTCTGAAGTACTCCCACTCCTCCAACACCAGAATTCCCAGACCATGAACCCAGAACCCGAAAACTGGTAGTTGCAGACTTTTTGAAGCATCATGAAGATATGTGAGGCAACTTATCATGCACAATCCCATCTTTTGTGAGCCTGAACAAGCAAACGAGCAGCGAGAGAGAGAGCGCAACAGTTAGGCTAAATAAAAAAATATATAAGAAAAAATTAAACTGCAAGTCTGCAATCTAAAACATTTTATTCTTTGCACAAAGTAATCAAAACAATTAGCAGAAAGAAGAAAAACACCCATCGCTTAACTTAAGTTGCTCCAACTATACTGGGTAGGTCTACCGCAACTCAAATCAAGCAACCAGTTGCGAACTACTACAAATATACTCCCTCTGTCCCATAATATATGACGTTTTTTGACACTGGGAGGAGTCGCCCATATATACTGGTCCAGTGACAGATGACTGATGAGATGTTCCCTTGTCTGAAGTACTCCCACTCCTCCAACACCAAAATTCCCAGACCATGAACCAAGAACCCGAAAACTGGTAGTTGCAGACTTTTTGAAGCATCATGAAGATATGTGAGGCAACTTATCATGCGCAATCCCATCTTTCATGAGCCTGAACAAGCAGAGGAGCAGCGGGAGAGAGAGAGAGCAGCAGTTAGGCAAAATCAAAAAATATATAAGAAAAAATTAAACTGCAAGTCTACAATCTAAGAAATTTTATTATTTGCACAAAGTAATAAAACAATTAGCTGAAAGAAGAAAAACACCCATCGCTTAACTTAAGTTGCTCCGACTATAATGGCTAGGTCTACCGCAACTCAGATCAAGCAACCAGTTGTGAACTACTACAGATATACTACCTTCGTCCCATAATATATGACGTTTTTTGACACTGGGAGGAGTCGTCCATATATACTGGTCCAGTGACAGATGACTGATGAGATGTTCCCTTGTCTGAAGTACTCCCACTCCTCCAACACCAGAATTCCCAGACCATGAACCCAGAACCCAAAAACTGGTAGTTGTAGACTTTTTGAAGCATCATGAAGATATGTGAGGGAACTTATCATGCGCAATCCCATCTTTTGTGAGACTGAACAAGCAGAGGAGCAGCGAGAGAGAGAGAGAGCGCAACAGTTAGGCTAAATCAAAATATATATAAGAAAAAATTAAACTGCAAGTCTGCAATCTAAGACATTTTATTCTTCGCACAAAGTAATAAAACAATTAGCCGAAAAAAGAAAAACACCCATCGCTTAACTTAAGTTGCTCCGACTATAATGGCTAGGTCTACCGCAACTCAAATCAAGCAACCAGTCGTGAAGTACTACAAATATACTCCCTCCGTCCCATAATATATGACGTTTTTTGACACTGGGAGGAGTCGCCCATATATACTGGTCCAGTGACAGATGACTGATGAGATGTTCCCTTGTCTGAAGTACTCCCACTCCTCCAACACCAGAATTCCCAGACCATGAACCTAGAACCCGAAAACTGGTAGTTGCACACTTTTTGAAGCATCATGAAGATATGTGAGGCAACTTATCATGCACAGTCATATCTTTTATGAGACCGAACAAGCAGAGGAGCAGCGAGAGAGAGAGAGAGAGCGCAACAGTTAGGCTAAATCAAAAAATATATAAGAAAAAATTAAACTGTAAGCCTGCAATCTAAGACATTTTATTCTTTGCACAAAGTAATAAAACGATTAGCTGAAAGAAGAAAAACACCCATCGCTTAACTTAAGTTGCTCCAACTATAATGGCTAGGTCTACCGCAACTCAAATCAAGCAACCAATTGTGAACTACTACAAATATACTCCCTCTGTCCCATAATATATGTCGTTTTTTGACACTGGGAGGAGTCGCCCATATATATTGGTCCAGTGACAGATGACTGATAAGATGTTCCCTTGTCTGAAGTACTCCCACTCCTCCAACACCAGAATTCCCAGACCATGAACCCAGAACCCAAAAACTGGTAGTTGCAGACTTTTTGAAGCTTCATGAAGATATTTGAGGCAACTTATCATGCGCAATCCCATCTTTTGTGAGCCTGAACAAGCAGAGGAGCAGCAAGTGAGAGAGAGAGAGAGAGCAGCAGTTAGGCTAAATCAAAAAATATATAAGAAAAAATTAAACTGCAAGTCTGCAGTCTAAGACATTTTATTCTTTGCACAAAGTAATAAAACAATTAGCTGAAAGAAGAAAAACACCCATCGCTTAACTTAAGTTGCTCCGACTATAATGGCTAGGTCTACCGCAACTCAAATCAAGCAACCAGTTGTGAACTACTACAGATATGCTCCCTCCGTCCCATAATATATGACGTTTTTTGACACTGGGAGGAGTCGCCCATATATACTGGTCCAGTGACAGATGGCTGATGAGATGTTCCCTTGTCTGAGGTACTCCCACTCCTCCAACACCAGAATTCCCAGACCATGAACCCAGAACCCGAAACTGGCAGTTGCAAACTTTTTGAAGCATCATGAAGATATGTGAGGCAACTTATCATGTGCAATCCCATCTTCTGTGAGCCTGAACAAGCAGAGGAGCAGCGAGAGAGAGAGAGCGCAACAGTTAGGCTAAATAAAAAAATATATAAGAAAAAGTTAAACTGTAAGTCTGCAATCTAAGACATTTTATTCTTTGCACAAAGTAATAAAACAATTAGCTGAAAGAAGAAAAACACCCATCGCTTAACTTAAGTTGCTCCAACTATAATGGCTAGCTCTACCGCAACTCAAATCAAGCAACCAGTTGTGAACTACTACAAATATACTCCCTCTATCCCATAATATATGACGTTTTTTGACACTGGGAGGAGTCGCCCATATATACTGGTACAGTGACAGATGACTGATGAGATGTTCCCTTGTCTGAAGTACTCCCACTCCTCCAACACCAGAATTCCCAGACCATGAACCCAGAACCCGAAAACTGGTAGTTGCAGACTTTTTGAAGCTTCATGAACATATTTGAGGCAACTTATCATGCGCAATCCCATCTTTTGTGAGCCTGAACAAGCAGAGGAGCAGAGAGAGAGAGAGAGAGAGAGAGAGAGAGAGAGAGAGAGAGCAGTTAGGCAAAATCAAAAAATATATAAGAAAAAATTAAACTGCAAGTCTGCAATCTAAGACATTTTATTCTTTGCACAAAGTAATAAAACAATTAGCTGAAAGAAGAAAAACACCCATCGCTTAACTTAAGTTGCTCCGACTATAATGGCTAGGTCTACCGCAACTCAAATCAAGCAACCAGTTGTGAACTACTACAGATATGCTCCCTCCGTCCCATAATATATGACGTTTTTTGACACTGGGAGGAGTCGCCCATATATACTGGTCCAGTGACAGATGACTGATGAGATGTTCCCTTGTCTGAAGTACTCCCACTCCTCCAACACCAGAATTCCAAGACCATGAACCAAGAACCTGAAAACTGGTAGTTGCAGACTTTTTGAAGCATCATGAAGATATGTGAGGCAACTTATCATGCGCAATCCCATCTTTTATGAGCCTGAACAAGCAGAGGAGCAGCGGGAGAGAGAGAGCAGCAGTTAGGCAAAATCAAAAAATATATAAGAAAAAATTAAACTGCAAGTCTGCAATCTAAGACATTATATTATTTGCACAAAGTAATAAAACAATTACCTGAAAGAAGAAAAACACCCATCGCTTAACTTAAGTTTCTCCGACTATAATGGCTAGGTCTACTGCAACTCAAATCGAGCAACCAGTTGTGAACTACTAGAGATATACTCCCTTCGTCCCATAATATATGACGTTTTTTGACACTGGGAGGAGTCGTCCATATATACTGGTCCAGTGACAGATGACTGATGAGATGTTCCCTTGTCTGAAGTACTCCCACTCCTCCAACACCAGAATTCCCAGACCATGAACCCAGAACCCGAAACCTGGTAGTTGTAGACTTTTTGAAGCATCATGAAGATATGTGAGGGAACTTATCATGCGCAATCCCATCTTTTGTGAGACTGAACAAGCAGAGGAGCAGCGAGAGAGAGAGAGCGCAACAGTTAGGCTAAATCAAGATATATATAAGAAAAAATTAAACTGCAAGTCTGCAACCTAAGACATTTTATTCTTCGCACAAAGTAATAAAACAATTAGCCGAAAGAAGAAAAACACCCATCGCTTAACTTAAGTTGCTCCGACTATAATGGCTAGGTCTACCGCAACTCAAATCAAGCAACCAGTTGTGAAGTACTACAAATATACTCCCTCCGTCCCATAATATATGACGTTTTTTGACACTGGGAGGAGTCGTCCATATATAATGGTCCAGTGACAGATGACTGATGAGATGTTCCCTTGTCTGAAGTACTCCCACTCCTCCAACACCAGAATTCCCAGACCATGAACCCAGAACCCGAAAATTGGTAGTTGCACACTTTTTGAAGCATCATGAAGATATGTGAGGCAACTTATCATGCACAGTCATATCTTTTATGAGACCGAACAATCAGAGGAGCAGCGAGAGAGAGAGAGAGAGAGAGAGAGAGAGAGAGAGCGCAACAGTTAGGCTAAATAAAAAAATAGATAAGAAAAAATTAAACTGCAAGCCTACAATCTAAGACATTTTATTCTTTGCACAAAGTAATACAACAATTAGCTGAAAGAAGAAAAACACCCATCGTTTAACTTAAGTTGCTCCGACTATAATGCCTAGGTCTACCGCAACTCAAATCAAGCAACCAGTTGTGAACTACTACAGATATACTCCCTCCGTCCCATAATATATGACGTTTTTTGACACTGGGAGGAGTCGCCCATATATACTGGTCCAGTGACAGATGACTGATGAGATGTTCCCTTGTCTGAGGTACTCCCACTCCTCCAACACCAGAATTCCCAGACCATGAAACCAGAACCCGAAACGGCAGTTGCAAACTTTTTGAAGCATCATGAAGATATGTGAGGCAACTTATCATGCGCAATCCCATCTTCTGTGAGCCTGAACAAGCAGAGGAGCAGCGAGAGAGAGAGAGAGCAGCAGTTAGGCTAAAACAAAAAATATATAAGAAAAAATTAAACTACAAGTCTGCCATGTAAGACATTTTATTATTTGCACAAAGTAATAAAACAATTAGCTGAAAGAAGAAAAACACCCATCGCTTAACTTAAGTTGCTCCGACTATAATGGCTAGGACCACCGCAGCTCAAATCAAGCAACCAGTTGTGAAGTACTACAAATATACTCCCTCCGTCCCATAATATATGACGTTTTTTGACACTGGGAGGAGTCGTCCATATATAATGGTCCAGTGACAGATGACTGATGAGATGTTCCCTTGTCTGAAGTACTCCCACTCCTCCAACACCAGAATTCCCAGACCATGAACCCAGAACCCGAAAATTGGTAGTTGCACACTTTTTGAAGCATCATGAAGATATGTGAGGCAACTTATCATGCACAGTCATATCTTTTATGAGACCGAACAATCAGAGGAGCAGCGAGAGAGAGAGAGAGAGAGAGAGAGAGAGAGAGCGCAACAGTTAGGCTAAATAAAAAAATAGATAAGAAAAAATTAAACTGCAAGCCTACAATCTAAGACATTTTATTCTTTGCACAAAGTAATACAACAATTAGCTGAAAGAAGAAAAACACCCATCGTTTAACTTAAGTTGCTCCGACTATAATGCCTAGGTCTACCGCAACTCAAATCAAGCAACCAGTTGTGAACTACTACAGATATACTCCCTCCGTCCCATAATATATGACGTTTTTTGACACTGGGAGGAGTCGCCCATATATACTGGTCCAGTGACAGATGACTGATGAGATGTTCCCTCTTCTGAGGTACTCCCACTCCTCCAACACCAGAATTCCCAGACCATGAAACCAGAACCGGAAACGGCAGTAGTTGTAGACTTTTTGAAGCATCATGAAGATATGTGAGGCAACTTATCATGCGCAATCCCATCTTCTGTGAGCCTGAACAAGCAGAGGAGCAGCGAGAGAGAGAGAGAGCAGCAGTTAGGCTAAAACAAAAAATATATAAGAAAAAATTAAACTACAAGTCTGCCATGTAAGACATTTTATTATTTGCACAAAGTAATAAAACAATTAGCTGAAAGAAGAAAAACACCCATCGCTTAACTTAAGTTGCTCCGACTATAATGGCTAGGACCACCGCAGCTCAAATCAAGCAACCAGTTGTGAACTACTATATATATACTCCCTCCATCCCATAATATATGACGTTTTTTGACACTGGGAGGAGTCGCCCATATATACTGGTCCAGTGACAGATGATTGATGAGATGTTCCCTTGTCTGAAGTACACCCACTCCTCCAACACCAGAATTCCCAGACCATGAACCCAGAACCCGAAAACTGGTAGTTGCAGACTTTTTGAAGCATCATGAAGATATGTGAGGCAACATATCATGCGCAATACCATCTTTTGTGAGACTGAACAAGCAGAGGAGCAGCAAGAGAGAGAGAGAGAGAGCGCAGCAGTTAGGCTAAATCAAAAAATATATAAGAAAAAGTTAAACTGCAAGTCTGCAATCTAAGACATTTTATTCTTTGCACAAAGTAATAAAACAATTAGCTGAAAGAAGAAAAACACCCATCGCTTAATTTAAGTTGCTCCGACTATAATGGCTAGGTCTACCGCAACTCAAATCAAGCAACCAGTTGTGAACTACTACAGATATGCTCCCTCCGTCCCATAATATATGACGTTTTTTGACACTGGGAGGAGTCGCCCATATATACTGGTCCAGTGACAGATGACTGATGAGATGTTCCCTTGTTTGAAGTACTCCCACTCCTCCAACACCAGTATCCCAGACCATGAACCCAGAACCCGAAAACTGGTAGTTGCAGACTTTTTGAAGCTTCATGAAGATATTTGAGGCAACTTATCATGCGCAATCCCATCTTTTGTGAGCCTGAACAAGCAGTGGAGCAGCGAGAGAGAGAGAGAGAGAGAGAGAGAGAGAGAGAGAGAGAGAGAGAGAGAGAGCAGTTAGGCTAAATCAAAAAATATATAAGAAAAAATTAAACTGCAAGTCTGCAATCTCAGACATTTTATTCTTTGCACAAAGTAATAAAACAATTAGCTGAAAGAAGAAAAACACCCATCGCTTAACTAAAGTTGCTCCGACTATAATGGCTAGGTCTACCGCAACTCAAATCAAGCAACCAATTTTGAACTACTACAGATATGCTCCCTCCGTTCCATAATATAAGACGTTTTTTGGCACTGGGAGGAGTCGCCCATATATACTGGTCCAGTGACAGATGACTGATGAGATGTTCCCTTGTCTGAAGTACTCCCACACCTCCAACACCAGAATTCCCAGACCATGAACCCAGAACCCGAAAACTGGTAGTTGCAGACTTTTTGAAGCATCATGAAGATATGTGAGGCAACTTATCATGCACAATCCCATCTTTTGTGAGCCTGAACAAGCAGACGAGCAGCGAGAGAGAGAGAGAGAGCAATAGTTAGGCTAAATCAAAAAATATATAAGAAAAAGTTAAACTGCAAGTCTGCAATCTAAGACATTTTATTCTTTGCACAAAGTAATAAAACAATTAGCTGAAAGAAGAAAAACACCCATCGCTTAACTTAAGTTGCTCCAACTATAATGGCTAGGTCTACCGCAACTCAAATCAAGCAACCAGTTGTGAACTACTACAAATATACTCCCTCTGTCCCATAATATATGACGTTTTTTGACACTGGGAAGAGTCGCCCATATATAGTGGTCCAGTGACAGATGACTGATGAGATGTTCCCTTGTCTGAAGTACTCCCACTCCTCCAACACCAGAATTCCGCGACCATGAACCCAGAACCCGAAAACTAGTAGTTGCAGACTTTTTGAAGCATCATGAAGATATGTGAGGCAACTTATCATGCGCAATCCCATCTTTTGTGAGCCTGAACAAGCAGAGGAGCAGCGGGGAGAGAGCAGCAGTTAGGCTAAGTCAAAAAATATATAAGAAAAAATTAAACTGCAAGTCTGCAATCTAAGACATTTTATTATTTGCACAAAGTAATAAAACAATTAGCTGAAAGAAGAAAAACACCCATCGCTTAACTTAAGTTGCTCCGACTATAATGGCTAGGTCTACCGCAACTCAAATCAAGCAACCAGTTGTGAACTACTACAGATACTAGTAGAATGCCCGTGCGTTGCCACGGGCTTCTGAAATCGTCAAAGATAGAGACACTATAACACGGCCCCAATTACATAATAATTTAAGTCCACTTTGTTGGGGAACGTTGCAGAAAACAAAAATTTTCCTACGGTTTCACCAAGATCCATCTATGAGTTCATCTAGCAACGAGTGATCGGATGCATCTACATACCTTTGTAGATCGCGAGCGGAAGCGTTCAAAAGAACGGGGATGAAGTAATCGTACACGACGTGATCCAAATCACCGGAGATCCTAGCACCGAACGGACGGCACCTCCGCGTTCAACACACGTACGGTCAGCGTAACGTCTCCTTCTTCTTGATCCAGCAAGGCAAAGGAGAGGTTGAGGAAGATGGCTCCAGCAGCAGCACGACGGCGTGGTGGTGATGGAGCTGCAGTACTCCGGCAGGGCTTCGGCGAGCTCTATGGAGGAGGAGGAGGTGTTGGAGAGGGAGAGGGAGGCGCCAAGGCAAAAGGGTGTGGCTGCCCCCCTCCCCTCCCCCCCTTTATATAGGCCCCTGGGGGGGCGCCGGCCCTGGGAGATTGGATCTCCCAAGGGGGGCGGCGGCCAAAGGGGGGTGGAGTGCCCCCCAAGGCAAGTGGGCGCCCCCCACCCTAGGGTTCCCACCCTAGGCGCAGGGGGTGGGCCTTGGGGGGCGCACCAGCCCACTAAGGGCTGGCCCCCCTTCCCACTTCAGCCCATGGGGCCCTCCGGGATGGGTGGCCCCACCCGGTGGACCCCCGGGACCCATCTGGTGGTCCCGGTACAATACCGGTGACCCCCAGATCATTCCCGATGGCCGAAACTGCACTTCCTATATATAATTCTTCACCTCCGGACCAATCCGGAACTCCTCGTGACGTCCGGGATCTCATCCGGGACTCCGAACATCATTCGGGTTACTGCATATACATATCTTCACAACCCTAGCGTCACCGAACCTTAAGTGTGTAGACCCTACGGGTTCGGGAGACATGCAGACATGACCGAGACGGCTCTCGGGCAATAACCAACGGCGGGATCTGGATACCCATGTTGGCTCCCACATGCTCCACGATGATCTCATCGAATGAACCACGATGTCGAGGATTCAATTAATCCCGTATACGATTCCCTTTGTCAATCGGTATTTTACTTGCCCGAGATTCGATCGTCGGTATCCCAATACCTCGTTCAATCTCGTTACCGGCAAGTCACTTTACTCGTACCGTAATGCATGATCCCGTGATCAAACACTTTGATCATATTGAGCTCATTATGATGATGCATTACCGAGTGGGCCCGGTGATACCTCTCCGTCAAGCGGAGTGACAAATCCCAGTCTCGATCCGTGTCAACCCAATAGACACTTTCGGAGATACCCGTAGTATACCTTTATAGTCACCCATTTACGTTGTGACGTTTGGCACACCCAAAGCACTCCTACGGTATCCGGGAGTTACACGATCTCATGGTCTAAGGAAAGGATACTTGACATTGGAAAAGTCTAGCAAACGAACTATGCGATCTTATGCTATGTTTAGGATTGGGTCTCGTCCATCACATCATTCTCCTAATGATGTGATCTCGTTATCATTGACATCCAATGCCCATAGTCAGGAAACCATGACTATCTATTGATCAACGAGCTAGTCAACTAGAGGCTTACTAGGGACATGTTGTTGTCTGTTATTCACACATGTATTACGATTTCCGGATAACACAATTATAGCACGAATAAAGACAATTATCATGAACAAGGAAATATAATAATGCTTTTATTATTGCCTCTAGGGCATATTTCCAACAGTCTCCCACTTGCACTAGAGTCAATAATCTAGTTACATTGTGATGAATCGAACACCCTTAGAGTTCTGGTGCTGATCATGTTTTGCCTTAGGGAGAGGTTTAGTCAACGGATCTGCGACATTCAGATCCATGTGCACTTTACAAATATCTATGTCTCCATCTTGAACATTTTCACGAATGGAGTTGAAGCGACGCTTGATGTGCCTGGTCTTCTTGTGAAACCTGGGCTCCTTTGCAAGTGCAATAGCTCCAGTGTTGTCACAGAAGAGTTTGATTGGCCCCGATGCATTGGGTATGACTCCAAGGTCGGTGATGAACTCCTTCACCCAAATTGCTTCATGTGCTGCCTCCGAGGCTGCCATGTACTCCGCTTCACATGTAGATCCCGCCACGACGCTCTGCTTGCAACTGCACCAGCTTACTGCCCCACCATTCAAAATATACACGTATCCGGTTTGTGACTTAGAGTCATCCAGATCTGTGTCGAAGCTAGCGTCGACGTAACCCTTTACGACAAGCTCTTCATCACCTCCATAAACGAGAAACATTTCCTTAGTCCTTTTCAGGTACTTCAGGATATTCTTGACCGCTGTCCAGTGTTCCTTGCCGGGATTACTTTGGTACCTTCCTACCAAACTTACGGCAAGGTTTACATCAGGTCTGGTACACAGCATGGCATACATGATAGAACCTATGGCTGAGGCATAGGGGATGACACTCATCTCTTCTATATCTTCTGCCGTGGTCGGACATTGAGCTGAGCTCAATTTCACACCTTGTAACACAGGTAAGAACCCCTTCTTAGATTGATCCATATTGAACTTCTTCAATATCTTATCAAGGTATGTGCTTTGTGAAAGACCTATGAGGCGTCTTGATCTATCTCTATAGATCTTGATGCCTAATATATAAGCAGCTTCTCCAAGGTCCTTCATTGAAAAACTTTTATTCAAGTAGGCCTTAATGCTGTCCAAGAGTTCTATATCATTTCCCATCAAAAGTATATCATCTACATATAGTATGAGAAATGCTACAGAGCTCCCACTCACTTTCTTGTAAACGCAGGCTTCTCCATAAGTCTGCGTAAATCCAAACGCTTTGATCATCTCATCAAAGCGAATGTTCCAACTCCGAGATGCTTGGACCAGCCCATAAATCGAGCGTTGGAGCTTGCACACCTTGTCAGCATTCTTAGGATCGACAAAACCTTCCGGCTGCATCATATACAATTCTTCCTTAAGGAAACCATTAAGGAATGTCGTTTTGACGTCCATTTGCCATATTTCATAATCGTAGAATGCGGCAAGTGCTAACATGATTCAGACGGACTTCAGCTTCGCTACCGGTGAGAAAGTCTCATCGTAGTCAACCCCTTGAACTTGTCGATAACCCTTAGCGACAAGCCGAGCTTTATAGATGGTCACATTACCATCCGCGTCTGTCTTCTTCTTAAAGATCCATTTATTTTCTATGGCTCGTCGTTCAACGGGCAAGTCAGTCAAAGTCCATACTTCGTTTTCATACATGGATCCTATCTCGGATTTCATGGCTTCCAGCCATTTGTCGGAATCCAGGCCCGCCATTGCTTCCTCATAGTTCGAAGGCTCACCGTTGTGTAACAACATGATTTCCAAGACAGGGTTGCCGTACCACTCTGGTGCGGAACGTGTCCTTGTGGACCTACGAATTTCAGTAGGAGCTCGATCATAAGCATCTTGATCATCATCATTAATTTCCTCTCTAGCCGGTGCAGGCACCTCAGGAACGTTTTCTTGAGTTGCGCCATTTTCCGGTTCAAGAGGTAACACTTCATCAAGTTGTACTTTCCTCCCACTTACTTCTTTCGAGAGAAACTCTTTCTCTAGAAAGGATCCATTCTTTGCAACAAAGATCTTGCCTTCGGATCTGAGGTAGAAGGTATACCCAATAGTTTCTTTAGGGTATCCTATGAAGACGCATTTTTCCGACTTGGGTTCGAGCTTTTCAGGTTGAAGTTTCTTGACATAAGCATCGCATCCCCAAACTTTTAGAAACGACAGCTTAGGTTTCTTCCCAAACCATAATTCATACGGTGTCGTCTCAACGGATTTCGACGGAGCCCTATTTAAAGTGAATGCGGCAGTCTCTAAAGCATAGCCCCAAAAAGATGGCGGTAAATCGGTAAGAGACATCATAGATCGCACCATATCTAATAGAGTGCGATTACGACGTTTGGACACACCATTACACTGAGGTGTTCCAGGCGGCGTGAGTTGTGAAACTATTCCACATTTTCTTAAGTGTGTGCCAAATTCGTGACTCAAGTATTCTCCTCCACGATCTGATCGTAGAAACTTGATTTTTCTGTCACGTTGATTTTCAACCTCACTCTGAAATTCCTTGAACTTTTCAAAGGTCTCAGACTTGTGTTTCATTAAGTAGATATTCCCATATCTACTCAGGTCATCAGTGAGGGTGAGAACATAACGATAGCCACTGCGAGCCTCAACACTCATTGGACCGCACACATCGGTATGTATGATTTCCAATAAGTTGGTTGCTCGCTCCATTGTTCCTGAGAACGGAGTCTTGGTCATTTTACCCATGAGGCATGGTTCACACGTGTCAAATGATTCATAATCAAGAGACTCTAAAAGTCCATCTGCATGGAGCTTCTTCATGCGTTTGACACCTATGTGACCAAGGCGGCAGTGCCACAAATATGTGGGACTATTGTTATCAACTTTAACTCTTTTGGTATTCACACTATGAATATGTGTTTCATCATGTATGAGATTCATTAAGAATAAACCATTAACCATCGGAGCATGACCATAAAACATATCTCTCATATAAATAGAACAACCATTATTCTCGGATTTAAATGAGTAGCCATCTCAAATTAAACGAGATCCAGACACAATGTTCATGCTCAAACTTGGCACTAAATAACAATTATTGAGGTTTAAAACTAATCCCGTAGGTAAATGTAGAGGCAGCGTGCCGACGGTGATCACATCGACCTTGGAACCATTCCCGACGCGCATCGTCACCTCGTCCTTCGCCAGTCTCCGTTTATTCCGCAGCTCCTGCTTTGAGTTACAAATGTGAGCAACTGCACAGGTATCAAATACCCAAGAGCTACTACGAGTACTGGTAAGGTACACATCAATTACATGTATATCACATATACCTTTTGTTTTGCCGGCCTTCTTGTCCGCTAAGTATTTGGGGCAGTTCCGCTTCCAGTGACCACTTCCCTTGCAATAAAAACACTCAGTCTCGGGCTTGGGTCCATTCTTTGGCTTCTTCCCGGCAACTTGCTTACCGGGCGCGGCAACTTCCTTGCCGTCCTTCTTGAAGTTCGTTTTACCCTTGCCCTTCTTGAACTTAGTGGTTTTATTCACCATCAACACTTGATGTTCCTTCTTTATTTCTACTTCTGCTGATTTCAGCATAGCATATACCTCAGGAATGGTCTTTACCATCCCCTGCATGTTGTAGTTCATCACAAAGCTCTTGTAGCTAGATGGAAGCGACTGGAGGATTCTGTCAATGACTGCTTCATCCGGGAGATTAACTTCCAGTTGAGTCAAGCGGTTGTGCAACCCAGACATCTTGAGTATGTGTTCACTGACAGAGCTATTTTCCTCCATCTTACAGCTAAAGAATTTGTCGGAGACTTCATATCTCTCGACCCGGGCATGAGCTTGGAAAACCATTTTCAGCTCTTTGAACATCTCATATGCTCCATGTCTCTCAAAACGCTTTTGGAGCCCCGGCTCTAAGCTGTAAAGCATGCCGCACTGAACGAGGGAGTAATCATCGGAACGTGACTGCCAAGCGTTCATAACATCTTGTTCTGCAGGGAGAACAGGTGCGTCACCCAGCGGTGCTCGTAGGACATAATCTTTCTTGGCAGCTATGAGGATGATCCTCAGGTTCCGGACCCAGTCCGTATAGTTGCTGCCATCGTCTTTCAGCTTGGTTTTCTCTAGGAACGCGTTGAAGTTGAGGACTACGTTGGCCATTTGATCTACAAGGCATATTGTAAATATTTTAGACTAAGTTCATGATAATAAAGTTCATCTAATCAAATTATTTAATGAACTCCCAATTAGATAGACATCCCTCTTCTAGTCATCTAAGTATAACATGATCCGAGTCAACTAGGTCGTGTCCGATCATCACGTGAGACGGACTAGTCAACATCGGTGTACATCTTCATGTTGATCGTATCTTCTATACGACTCATGCTCGACCTTTCGGTCTTCTGTGTTCCGAGGCCATTTCTGTACATGCTAGGCTCGTCAAGTCAACCTAAGTGTTTGCATGTGTAAATCTGTCTTACACCCGTTGTATGTGAACGTTAGAATCTATCACACCCGATCATCACGTGGTGCTTCGAAACAACGAACTGTCACAACGGTGCATAGTTAGGGGGAACACTTTTTGAAATTATTATGAGGGATTATCTTATTTACTACCGTCGTTCTAAGTAAACAAGATGCAAAACATGATAAACATCACATGCAATCAAATAATAAACGTGACATGATATGGCCAATATCACATAGCTCCCTTTGATCTCCATCTTGGGGCTCCATGATCATCTTGTCACCGGCTTGACACCATGATCTCCATCATCATGATCTCCATCATCGTGTCTCCATGAAGTTGCTCGCCAACTATTACTTCTACTACTATGGCTAACGCGTTTAGCAATAAAGTAAAGTAATTACATGGTGTTTCTCAATGACATGCAGGTCATACAAAAATAAAGACAACTCCTATGGCTCCTGCCGGTTGTCATACTCATCGACATGCAAGTCGTGATTCCTATTACAATAGCATGAACATCTCATACATCACATATAGATCATTCATCATTCATCACAACTTTGGCCATATCATATCACAAAGCACTTGCTGCAAAAACAAGTTAGACGTCCTCTAATTGTTGTTGCAAGTTTTACCTGGCTGAATTAGGGTTCTAGCAAGAACGTTTGCTTACCTACGTAAAAGCCACAACGTGATTTGTCAACTTCTATTTACCCTTCATAAGGACCCTTTTCATCGAATCCGCTCCAACTAAAGTGGGAGAGACAGACACCCGCCAGCCACCTTATGCAACTAGTGCATGTTAGTCGGTGGAACCGGTCTCACGTAAGCGTACGTGTAAGGTTGGTCCGGGCCGCTTCATCCCACAATACCGCTGAAGCAAGATAAGACTAGTAGCGGCAAGAAAGTTGACAACATCTACGCCAACAACAAATTGTGTTCTACTCGTGCAATAAAGAACTACGCGTAGACCTAGCTCATGATGCCACTGTTGGGGAACGTTGCAGAAAACAAAAATTTTCCTACGGTTTCACCAAGATCCATCTATGAGTTCATCTAGCAACGAGTGATCGGATGCATCTACATGCCTTTGTAGATCGCGAGCGGAAGCGTTCAAAAGAACGGGGATGAAGTAATCGTACACGACGTGATCCAAATCACCGGAGATCCTAGCACCGAACGGACGGCACCTCCGCGTTCAACACACGTACGGTCAGCGTAACGTCTCCTTCTTCTTGATCCAGCAAGGCAAAGGAGAGGTTGAGGAAGATGTCTCCAGCAGCAGCACGACGGCGTGGTGGTGATGGAGCTGCAGTACTCCGGCAGGGCTTCGCCGAGCTCTATGGAGGAGGAGGTGTTGGAGAGGGAGAGGGAGGCGCCAAGGCAAAAGGGTGCGGCTGCCCCCTCCCCTCCCCCTTTATATAGGCCCCTGGGGGGCGCCGGCCCTGGGAGATTGGATCTCCCAAGGGGGGCGGCGGCCAAAGGGGGGTGGAGTGCCCCCCAAGGCAAGTGGGCGCCCCCCCCACCATAGGGTTCCAACCCTAGGCGCAGGGGGTGGGCCTTGGGGGGCGCACCAGCCCACTAAGGGCTGCCCCCCTTCCCACTTCAGCCCATGGGGCCCTCCGGGATGGGTGGCCTCACCCGGTGGACCCCCGGGACCCATCTGGTGGTCCCGGTACAATACCGGTGACCCCCAGATCATTCCCGATGGCCGAAACTGCACTTCCTATATATAATTCTTGACCTCCGGACCAATCCGGAACTCCTCGTGACGTCCGGGATCTCATCCGGGACTCCGAACAACATTCGGGTTACTGCATATACATATCTTCACAACCCTAGCGTCACCGAACCTTAAGTGTGTAGACCCTACGGGTTCGGGAGACATGCAGACATGACCGAGACGGCTCTCGGGCAATAACCTACAGCGGGATCTGGATACCCATGTTGGCTCCCACATGCTCCACGATGATCTCATCGGATGAACCACGATGTCGAGGATTCAATTAATCCCGTATACGATTCCCTTTGTCAATCGGTATTTTACTTGCCCGAGATTCGATCGTCGGTATCCCAATACCTTGTTCAATCTCGTTACCGGCAAGTCACTTTACTCGTACAGTAATGCATGATCCCGTGATCAAACACTTTGATCATATTGAGCTCATTATGATGATGCATTACCGAGTGGGCCCGGTGATACCTCTCCGTCAAGCGGAGTGACAAATCCCAGTCTCGATCCGTGTCAACCCAACAGACACTTTCGGAGATACCCGTAGTATACCTTTATAGTCACCCAGTTACGTTGTGACGTTTGGCACACCCAAAGCACTCCTACGGTATCCGGGAGTTACACGATCTCATGGTCTAAGGAAAGGATACTTGACATTGGAAAACTCTAGCAAACGAACTATGCGATCTTATGCTATGTTTAGGATTGGGTCTCGTCCATCACATCATTCTCCTAATGATGTGATCTCGTTATCATTGACACCCAATGCCCATAGTCAGGAAACCATGACTATCTATTGATCAACGAGCTAGTCAACTAGAGGCTTACTAGGGACATGTTGTTGTCTGTTATTCACACATGTATTATGATTTCCGGATAACACAATTATAGCACGAATAAAGACAATTATCATGAACAAGGAAATATAATAATGCTTTTATTATTGCCTCTAGGGCATATTTCCAACACACTTAACTTTGTAATGTAAAATGATAACAAAATAGCACATTAACAATGTATACATATAAGGGATGATCCAACTAAAAAGCTATTAAAAATTACTGAGATATACCTGATGCACTTAACAAATTTTGATGCTTCTATGTCTCTTTCTCCGTCTTCTTTCATCTGGCAGAAACAAACGTGTTAATAATATGTACCTTTTCACCCGCCCTATCTCATAGATGATCATGAGCAAGCTGTAATTCCACAATGACCATAATATATATGTTTTACAATATTATATATTGTTTATATTATTAATTACAAAGTTTATGCAATTGGTCTTACACCATCCTGTAAGAACATACCATCCTTCATAAAGCATTCCAAATCGTCGTTTGATAACAAGGCATCTTCAATGTCCACGAACTTGGTTTTCTTGGGGCAGACATGGTTAATTCGATGACTGTAATATCTCTAGGGATACGAACATAGTCTATCGTCATGATACAAAAATGAGCCAAATTTGTATTAAAATGAGACAAATTGGTTGAATCCAAAAGGCAATATGATGAAAGAAAGATCGATAATAACATTGAAAAGAATACCTTGTGCGATAACATTTAAATTGGCATACTTTTTTGGTTTTTTATGAGATATCACCGCCTCCACATCATTATGCTGTGAAAAACTCGGTGAATTTTTCGGCCCTTTTTAGCGTCGCCCTTCTCCAACATAAACCAAGTATACTTTGTTTCTTCACTCAAAATTGTGTTTTTGTGTTCTGAATATATGGAATAATTATAAAAAAGATTTATTTAGATGATTCATGTTTAATTAATATATCTATATCCTTTTTTACTTTAATATATACTATCTTTTTTCGTACATCATTTTTTTAGGAATTTGTTTTCTTACAACAAAGGTTGCTGATCCAAGGCCCCAAGAAGCCCAAGCCCACCTGCATCATGTGCCAACCAGCACACACCAACTCCTCCTCCTCACTCTCTCCACTCCCTTTCCACTCACGCACACAATCCAGATCACGGCGGAGTCACCCACACTCCCTCCGCTCTCGCCCAGCCGCACAACCGGCGGCCTCATCTCCCACCGCCGCCGCCGCCTCTCCCTCGCACGCCTCGCCGGAACCTCTCCCTCACCCGCATCACCGGCGCCTCTCCCTCTCGGGCCGTTGTTGCCTCTCCGTTGGCCCCGTCGTTGTCGCCCCTGATGTGCCGCGGCGCCGTGAACCGGCCTCACAAGCACGACCAGGGTGACAACAGCTCCCCGACGCCGCCGCCCTCCGCAAGGAGCGACGACAGCTCGAAGCTCTGCGGCACGGCGTGCGCTGAGCGACGCGCCGCGGGGGCACCGCCGCCTCAGCCACCGGCGTGGCTGACCACCCGTCCACGTCCCCATCGCTGCCGCCGGCCGGCCACACGACCTCACGCTCGTCCAGCTCGAAGCACGCGCCGTCGTGGCCCGCCTCCGGCTGCTTCAGCAGGCCAAGAAACCGAAACTCCCCCCGCGCCCGGCGACCTCGGCATCTCCATCGACCGTCTCAGCAAGCGCCATGTGGCCCGGCTCCCGCATTGCTGATGGTAAGCCCCTCCTTTGCTCTCTTGGCCTGCTTGCTTGCTTGCGAGCCCCTCCTCTGAATTTGTTGGTTGTTTGTTTTCTTTCTTCAGCAAGCCAAGAAACAGGGAGTGCGGGCAGTAGTACTCTGAATCCATCAATGCAACTGAATCCAAACATGTGAATCAAGTTGTGGCAGGTATCTCTGCATGCTTAATTCACTCAATTTTTTGTGCAGTAGGAGTAGTTGCAGTTCTGAACTGCTAGGTGTACTTGTGGAAGCACTTCGCTGGTGCGCCGTATCTGATTGATTTGCAACTAAATTCTAGCCACTCTGAATTCTGAGTCTGAATGCACATCAAGGAGTATTTTTAAAAAGTACAGCAAGGAGTAGCATCTACAAGTTTAAAAAGCAATTCAACTCGATTTCTGCGTGTATCCATATGCCCAATCCCGCTCTAATTCAGCCTACTCCCATCTCTAGATAAATAACAGTAGAATAATCTGTGAGTAATGTTATTTCACAATACACTGCCAATTTTCAGCACCAAACCAGGAAAATTATGTCAAACGATTATGGCCTGAATTGTGACAGTACTGAAAGCATGCAAACATGCCTAAAGGTTAAGTGTTTCACTACTGCACTGGGATTAAAGATTCAGTTGTTTTCTAGTCTAGTGACATTGTCATTGTAGTTCAGTAGAAATGACCTTCTTCCTAATTAGTAACAGAGATGAAAGTTTATATAGTTGTGATATTTTTGGTGTAATATTATTGTTTGCATGCTTATATTTTTTTGTTTTCTGCATGTTCAGAATTGCATGCTTTGGGGCCGCATCATAAAAACTTATCTAATGTAGAACACTCTAGTGGAGTCTAGTTTTACAATAACGGGTGACCCAGGTAGTGTGCAAAATTTGTGCAGGAAAACAAAGCCGAGTTTAGATGTAGTAGATGATTGATTACAAAAAAACAAAAGAATAATATACATAAGCAATCCAGCAAAAGGGAAAATAATGTCACATACAACAAAAATTGGCAACTTGCAAAGTCATAAATCTGAGGCAATATTATTAATATTTGACTTGTTGTATAAACATAATAAGGTTTAATTGCTAACATCGAAAGATAAGATATCTGTACAAGAACACCGAAGAGCACCAACTTATCTGTAGCATAAGAGTAAATCCTCTGTCATATTTAAGAGCGGACTTCAGCCTGTAAGGACTTCCTTATAGACGATGTTCTTCATCGAGGTTTGTAAGGAAAATGTAGGTCTTTTTCGCTTCTTTGATTTATTGCTTTGCTTCTTGCCATTCTCCTTGTCCTTCTCCTTCTCAATGAGGATCTTTATATTTCTCTTCGCAGTGGATCGAGACAATGCGACATAGAGTTGACCATGAGAAAACACTGGATTAGGTAGGTACACGCCAACAATCGGAATCGTCTGTCCTTGAGCCTTGTTAATTGTCATAGCAAAGCTAAGCCTTACAGGAAATTGCTTCCTATTAAACTTGAATGGAAACATGTCATTATCAGACGGGCATAGGGGTATTCGAGGAAGGAATACCCTCCTACCTGCGTGTTGTCCGATCACGATTTCTGCGTCAATGGCGTTCCTCTCGAAACCTCGCACCACAAGCCTCATCCCATTACACAGACCATTAGCCGGATCAATATTCCTCAGAAGTATGACAGGGCAGTTGAGCTTCAGTTTGAGTGCATGCGGAGGCAGACCGTTGGGAGTCAATCCATTTAGGAACTCAGGAGCATAGTAGCCATATGGGTCGTCTTCTGCACTGTCAAAGCTATGGTAGATTACTTCTTTCCCCCGAAAACGCTCTACCATGCGTATGTTTATCTTGTCGACATTGTCGTTCGTGGCGGAGAGGATTGCGCGTGAAGTCATGTAATTCGGATCAGACATGTTGTCATCTAGTCTCGGAAACACATGGTCAATCAGCTTCTCCAGGTCGTCACCCTCGCCTATAGACGGCACACAAATATCTTCAGGGAGTCGTATGTTTCCTTGATCGTCAACTTCCTCGATACCATTGCCTACCCTTAGCAAGTAATCCGCAAACCAGGTGTCATTATGAGCCCTCATGTTGGTGACGAGCCTTAGCTGGCGCATACCCTTCCAGAGATGTGAACTTCGGAGGGTTGCATCGATTATCTGACCCCAGGACCCCCTCCTGACGACTGGAAGCACCTGCCTGAAGTCCCCGCCAAACACAACAGTTTTTCCTCCAAAGGGTCAGTCCCGTCTTCCCATGATGTCGCGCATGCTGTTGTCGAGTGCCTCGACCGCCTGTCGCTTAGTCATGGTGGCCTCGTCCCATAGTATCAATGAGGCCATCCTCAGTAGCTTGGCGGTACCACTCTGCTTCGTGAAGGTGCATGAGGCGCCATCATCGCAGCTCAATGGGATCTTGAACCTCGAGTGGGCAGTCCTGCCTCCAGGCATGATAGAAGCAGCGACACCTGACGTCGCGGTAGCGATAGCGATGTTTCCCTCGCTTCGAACCTTGGCGAGCAGCGCCCTATACAGGAAGGTCTTCCCTGTACCTCCCGGGCCATCAACAATGAACACACCCCCATCACCGCGTTCAACAGCAGCTAGTATCTTGTCGTATGCAACCCTCTGCTCCAAGTTTAGCGATGATGCCAATTTAGTGTCGTTGATGTCAAAATCGATGTTGGATTCCTCGATCACTTCTCTGGCCTCGCCCTCATTTGGGTCGAACGCATCGTCAATGCATGGAAGAGCGAAATCAGCTATGTCTTTGCCCATGGACTGCAACATACCCCTAATGTCAAGCAACACCATCTGTTCCACCTCAATCGGGCACGTGTGTGATCGCCGATAGTCATCAGACATAGGCTCGAAGTGCCTATCCCATAAACCACGCACGTCGCCTGGCTCACAGTGCACCAAAATTGCTGCGAAGAGCCTCCTGAGCGAACATGGCATCGCCCACTGCTCTGCCTCGGTAAGACAGTCGTCGAGCGTGTTATCTGCCTCGATGAGTCCCAACCTTTCGGCAGCCTCTCTAAAGCTCCCGCATAGCCTACCATCCACGGTGAGCATGTCCTCATAGGATGTCTTGCCAGCAACATGGTTTAGCAGCACACGCAGATAGTATCACTCCCCCTCGGCAGGATTGGCAGACACAATTCGACCTATCTGATAACGCTCCACCCGCTCTTTCCAATACTTCTTACCCTTCTGCCATGTGAACCTTCCAGGAAAATCCTTGTACAATATATTCCTAGCCCATGGGTGGTTTTGGTTAGCTTTGAAATACTCTGTCAACATGGATTTGGAAGCATTGTCAGAGGCGACTACGTCAGTCAAGTGAGCTTGCTCATTGAATGCCACCCTGTACATATTCGGGAGATGAAGAGGCAACTGTAGGACAGGCGGGTCATTGGCACACAAGGGGAAGCCAAATATCCTCCACATCGCCTCTGGAGGAGTAACCCACCTCGCGTCTACGTATCTTTTGATCTCATCAATGTTACCATCGGCGTCGGGTTGGTCGATGCTGAAAGAAGCCCTATCATGCCCCTTGTATATGTACTTGTAAAGGTATTTGACGGCCTTTATGCTGGAGCAAACCTCAACGTTGATGTGGCAATTGAACATACGCAGAAGGTAAGGGTTATACGACACAACCCATCTGTTGTCCAACATTTTACCTCAGACCTTAGCCTGCAGACCATCATCTCGACGATGATAAGCTGGGTATGAGTCCTTGCCCTGTGCCGTGTTATCATTGAACGGCCGCGGGTATCTGCACTTGCACTTGTTCTGTTGCATGCACACATTTTTGGGGTTGAGAGCACCGCATGGTCCATGCATCATATGTTTCACCACCAAGGCGTGGAGTTCAGGATACTTCTGCTTGTCTGGGAGTTCGGTAGAAATAAGTCGGTCGTACTGCTCCGGAACGACAAGCTTATAGGCAGAATCCATGATCAAAAAAAAGTGTGCGTGGGGGAGGCCCCTCTTCTGGAACTCGACTACGTATACATGTGCGATAACAACACCCAGGATATTCTTCTTGAACAACATCTCTTTCATAGCCTCTAGCTTGCCATGGAACACACGAGCCACAAGATCAGGTCGGTCTTGCGCTGTTTGACCAGGAAACAACTCATTCGTTATCTCTTCCCAGTTAGGGTTGCAGGTCATTGTCAAGAAGATGTCAGGCTTTCCGTAGGTATGGACAATTGCCATGGCATCCATATGCCTCCGCTTCATGTCGCGGTCGCCACCTGGGTACGTTCCAGGGAGCACTATCCTTACTCCAACAGCGCTTGCTCGGGTCTCTCCGGATGTAATTGCATCAACAACTCCTTTATACAGGTCGGCGCGGATCTTTGTCTGGTTCTTCCTGTACCATTTCAACCTACAACTCTCAATCTTGATGTACATGTCCACCCCCCATTGTTGGAGCAATTGTGCTCCACAGAGTATGGGATTGAATATCCCAGGTCGTGTCTGCAGCATGTAACAGTAGTAGTCTCTCACCGAGACGCATAACCTGCTATTCCCCTCTGCACATGGATGAGTAACGCGGAAGTTAGGATTCATATGAGAACTATACAATTCATCAAAACGACATAATACGCATAAGGCTTACCTGCATCATCATCATCACGTCCACCTCTTGGTTGTTGCAAAACCGGCCAAGGGACATCACGTTTAGGTAGTTTCGGGTGCCAACCGAGCTCCCCCCTTGGGTAGAAGAGTGGGTAAGAGAGCGGGTCATACGAGCCAGCCGTCACATGTATACTGTGCCTCTGGTTGTCATTCCCGCAAAGTGTAATCCTACGATCGAACCTCTTCGCTAGGTCAGTGCCCTCCACCCAAATTGCAGCGACCTCAGATGACAGAGGTCTATTATACTTCCTTTGGTCTAGTCTCTGGTCAGTGTTGAGGTCTATCCTGTAATCATCGAGGTTGTCCCTGTGCGCACCCAAACTCCTAAACTGCTGGGAGTACGGGTTTTCCCTGAGTATGTCCACTAACTTTCTGACGACATCTTGGTCTAATTGCTTGGTGGCAGCCTTGCAATGGGTTAGGCCTGGGTCGTCGTCATAGAAGTACAACTGTAGATGCTCTGGACGGGATGTTGGCCCGAAGGAATGAACGTTGTGGTAGATGGTGCCGTGCGCCCGAAACGTGTACACCCCAGACTTCATGTTTGTATAGCTTTCATCGAGGCTGACGCCGAGGGTTGTGAAGGAGAAGTGGCCATTGGAGAACCGTATGTTTTCCCAAAAATGCCTAGAGTCCACATCAGTGCTATACCAAAGCCTCATGAGCTCCGGGATGGGCTCCGGTTGCTTCAGCTCGATCTGCCCACTGCGACAGCAGAATCCAGGGGCCTCAGACACAAACTTCTTGGCCTTGCAGTGGTCGCAGTTCGCGGCGTGCTTCAGGATGTGTGTGTTGGATGGGAGGTTTGAGTACACATAGTCAAATGGATCATGGTCGACATAGTTATTGTGCCTTGAGTCTTCCAATTCGTCGTGCTCCATGTCATCAACATCTGAGCCTGCAAACAATGTTTCTAATTAGTGTGATACCCCCAACATGTGGATCACGCTCAAGCGGGTGTACATACCTTCACCAGCAAACATGTAATATTCATCGTCAAAGAGGTTTTCAGGATTGGCATTATCATTCATGAGACCATTGAGGTAAGCGTCCATGTCGTCTGCCCAGGTGCCAAACAACACAAATGAGGGTTCAGACTCAAGGGATGCAAGGAGAGTAAGGATGGGGGTGTTACCTTCACTTCTGATCGTGTACTCCGGCGTGCTAGATGATGTTGAGGCACCGTGTGCTTCAACTATGGTAGGTTGTCCCGTTGAGCTTATCTTCGATGTGGAGATGGACTTGACGGCTGGGGTATTCGCCCTACCTGCAAAGCTTGCATTACGACGATCTAGCAGAGCCTTCCTCTCACCACGTGGCACTTGCGAACATGACTTTCGCTTGCCAATTTTCTCCTGACGCTTATTCGCCGCCATACTTCCCTTGCAAGCTCGGTCTCTTGTCCTACGCTGAGCTCTGGACTCATGACTCTGCTTGCCAGCGCCATAATCCACTTTTGTTACCGGATCACTGGTTTGCTGGTCGGCACTTGGTAGGTGCTCATTGATTTTTATGAGGTTGCCATCTACATCACCATCACCTAGGGTTCTGCTTAGGTATGCACCTACAATATTACCGAATCATTATAAATAACCGATGAATGATTACAAGATGAAAGATGATCGTTGATGGGATATCTACCATCGGTTTCGGTGTTGCGAATGTATGTGGGGGCCAACTTGACAGTTGTAGCACGATCTATCTGTTCACTGTCGGATTGTTGCATGATGGTTGAAAGTGTGAGAGTCGGACAATGTGTGTGAGGGTTGAAAGCGTGAGAGTTGGACAATGCGCTAGTTAGATCTGGACGTGGCATTGTGATCGATTCAGCACAAAGGGTGTTTTTCCTTCTAGCATAGTCTGCCTTTCTCTTCGCACTTGACTCCCCCTGCTCATCAAGGGTCCTGTTGTTTCGTTGTTCCTTTCGTCGCTCACGCTGCACTTGATTATTTTTTTGGAGGTTGATCGTACCCTCTTCCTTTTTCTTCCAATAAGATTCTCGTCTCCGTGCGTTTCTCTGCTCCCTTTGCTCTTCTTTCTCACGTTGCCACCCAGCTAGTACATTGTCATCAATGTACCCAACAATGGGAGTACTCGAAGCAGGCAACGTTGCATCAGCATGTGACAAGGATGTATAGCTGGAGCTAGTTGGGTTGGCTGGTTGAACAATAAAATTGAAACATAACCATATCATCCATGTTCAGCAAGCAGGAAGTTGCAGAATGAGGTCATTCTATCCAACAATTACTTAATTTATGAAATGGGAAACTAAACACATGTACCTGATATGCTATGGGAAGGTTGATCAACACTTGTTATATCATCAAGAGGGGGTTGGGAAACACACTGAGTTTCATCTTGGAGGTTGGTCACAGTCTCATCTTTTTTCTTCGGATAAGCTGCTCGCCTCCGCGTGTTGTTCTACTTCTTTTTATCGCCTGTGCAGTTATTATTGCTTTCTTTATCACGTTGCCCCATAACTACCATTACCAAATTTACGCTACAATTATACCAAGTATAAATTCTAGATCCGTACCTGGTATCTCATGGGAAGGCTGATGAACATTGGTGATATCGCCAAGAGGGGGTCGAGAAACATTCTGCTTTTCACTTTGGAGCTTGATCGTATTCTCTTCCTTTTTCTTCCGATAATTTTCTCGCCTTCGCGCGTTTCTCCGCTCCCTCTGTTCTTCTGTGAAGTTATTACTGCATTCTTTATCATGCTTTCTGGTAGATAGCTTGGCGACATTCAGGAGTAGAGATGTGGTCTGGGAATCACTTGGGGTAGACGCTGGCGCAAAATCTAAACGATCATGACCATGGGCATTTAGGCAGACATCGTTATGTGGAGATTTTGGACCTAGAGGAACAGAACAAAAGCTAGTGGTTAGGCTCACAGATGAATATGAACACCCATAAGCACAAGAAGGGAAGGTGCGTCCCATTGCGACATTGTCCATTGGATGTTTTTGTTTAAGATGGATCTTTATTTGGTTCAGATCTTTGCAGTTCTTCCTCCCTCTCCTTTTATATTACCATGTAAACCTCCTTCTATCATATTGTCCCTGTTAGTCTAGCCCTAAGTCTGTACTCTTTAGATCACTTCCCTCTCTCTCACACCCTCCATTATCCATGTCCCTCTCACGTAAGAATACTTTTGTTTTGATTGCGACACCCCTCTCTCCCTCCTGTGCTCTCTTTCATTTCCCTCTCCCTATCTCTCACCCTCCACTATCCATTTCGCTCTCACGTCAGAATACTTTAATTGATCGTCCATATTTTTTAGTCATACTCTTGTGGGAATACACTGGGATTATGTGCTTTATAGAACAGTGAAGAACAATGGTAGGTTAGTTTTTCCTGAGAAAATACAAAATCAGAAAATTTAATTTGAGTAAGGCTTATTTTATCCATGTTTTTGCAGTTTGTGTTCTTCACTGGTGGCATCGTGTTTCTGACACTGATATTGAATGGTTCTACCACACAATTTTGGCTGCACGCACTTGGTATGGACAACTTGTCAGTAACAAAGGTTAGCTTTACAAAATTACAGGTTTCATCTGTGGGTTTTTTAACCTTGGAGTTAAAGAATTTGCGTTTATGCGTGCTAATCAGAAATCTTTTGAACTACAACTCCTCTTTCATTTCCCTAAGATTAATTAGTAAATAGGAAGATTATAGAACAGTGAAGAACAATGGTAGGTTAGTTTTTCCTGAGAAAATACAAAATCAGAAAAATTTGAGTAAGGCTTATTTTATCCATGTTTTTGCAGTTTGTGTTCTTCACTGGTGGCATCGTGTTTCTGACACTGATATTGAATGGTTCTACCACACAATTTTGGCTGCACGCACTTGGTATGGACAACTTGTCAGTAACAAAGGTTAGCTTTACAAAATTACAGGTTTCATCTGTGGGTTTTTTAACCTTGGAGTTAAAGAATTTGCGTTTATGCGTGCTAATCAGAAATCTTTTGAACTACAACTCCTCTTTCATTTCCCTAAGATTAATTAGTAAATAGGAAGATTGTATGGTGTGATTGTTACACATATTTTATTTATGTGCCTATGAGTTCAGGGTTGGTGGATTAGCATATTATATAACCATGGCATGAAAATGATTAATTTTTCTTTCAGTTGAACCTATTTGTAAGTCCCAAAGGTGTTGTGAGCCCTGCTTACTACAATTTTTAGTTAAACTTCTTCATCCAGCAAGTACGAGGAGTAGGTTTTGCGTGACTGATACCATGTTGCTTCCAGAAATACCAGTACTTTATGGTTTCACATGTGATTGCCCTTAAATATATAGATAGTGTAGTAATGTTCTGTTCAGGTTCGGCATAAAAGTTGTATTCTGATTACTGCTGCATCTTCGCATGTTGAATTATGCCAGACATGAAATTCTAAACAAGACATTAGAAGCTTTTGGTGATCTCAAAGATGATGAGGAGCTTGGTCCTGCTGACCGGGTTACAGTTAAGAGATATATCACAGGCTTGAGTAACTTGGAAGATGAACATGCACATCCACATGATGACAAACATGATCACATCCATCCGAAGGGTCATTTTCTCTTTTTTGCCCTTAAATAGTTGGCTTGATACGTCCATAATTCTATCTTGTCTCTGTATTTTATGGAGATGTTTAGTTTCATACTAAATGCGGTCAGTTAACAAAGATTATTTTTCCTTTTTGTAAATATTGTCTTCAGGTGTGCAAGCCAGTTACTGGGCAATGCTTGATGAGGGACGGATAAATGCAGCTACAGCCAATATTTTGATGCGATCAGTTGATGAAGCTATGTATCTTGTTTCTAGCTGGCCATTATGCGATTGTTCCAATTGCAGTCCAATGTCCATTTCCCAAGTTACTACAGGTTCCTTTCTGCAAGCATGTTACCACAAAGTTTTATCACATACTTCATAGTACAAAGATTGGAGTCAGGATGTTACATCTGTCCTGCATTTCTTCGTGCTCATAGAATTGCAAGGAGATTTTACCAAGATTTTCTTGATAAAATCTTGGAAAACTTTTAGAATGCTTTTACGTGCTTGTTATTTACCACTTATTTCCTACCAATTCCAGAACTCAGTATCCAAGCCATGGATCAGAGGCAGTAAATGAATATTAGTCACACTACGTGGCGCACGTGACAAATGTTATGCGTAGGTGTCCGTCGTTATAGCCCATAAGCAGAACAGAAAGTAGTATTTTGTTACTTGTCGGAGCCAGCTAGATACCCTATTTTTTAAGATACGTGGAAAGTAGTATGGTGCAGATGGACACATGGCTCAAACCATTTAGCTTTTTAAGGTTGAACTATGTAAAGCCTGTCTAAAGTCATCGTCATTTGTGATGTCCTGTTCTAGTATCACCCCTTCAGAGGGACTAATATATAATACTGACATGGTAGGTTCTTTTGGTTTATGGTTTTTGTCCAAATCTGTTAGGCACGATTGATGAAATGATTAAATAAAACCCATTTGATAATGCACGTTATTTAAAAAAGCCCCATACCTGGAGTCATTGGGTAATACTCGTCAATGTTGTGACTCGGTGCGGGAACGATTTCTGGGATGGATTCATTGACATTTATACCCTCATTATGGCCTGTAACGCGGAGGTTATATGCAATGTTGTGTTTATACCAGAATGAAGGTCAACAAGACGGGGTAGAGGGTATACCTGGACTTCCTTGGGGATGTAGATCAACAAGAGGTGGTAGAGGTACATCCGATGCCTTTCTTTGTTCCGGTGCCTTGCTATTTGAATTTCCCATACTTAACTTTTGTTCTGACGAGTGACATATCACAAATGTAGGTCAACATGAGAAGATCAAATAAGAACTATTTGATAATGCACGTTATTTAAAAAGCCCCATACCTGGAGTAATTGGGTAATACCCGTCAATGTTGTGACTCGGTGCGGCGACGATTTCTGGGATGGATTCGTCGACATTTATACCCTCATTATGGCCTGTAACACGGTAGTTATATGCAATGTTGTGTTTACACCAGAATGAAGGTCAACAAGACCGGATAGAGGTAAACCTGGACTTCCTTGGGGATGTAGATCAACAAGAGGGGGTAGAGGTACATCCGATGCCTTTCTCTGTTCCAGTGCCTTGCTATTTGAATTTCCCATACTTACCTTTTGTTCTGACGAGTGACCTATCACAAATGTAGGCCAACATGAGAAGCTGGAGTAGAGGTCCATCACAAAGTAAACTTACAGGAGGACAAAGCTAACAACTGCTTACAGGAAAAGCTTGAACCTGGTCGAGCTGGGAACATTGATAAAGAAAACGTGTAATTTAGCTTTGAGTAAAATTCAGAGAAGTTGCATATGTATAAATTGTATGATTCACAAGTCCGAAAACCTTCAAGTGTCTTATTGAATGTGCTGCCGGCGGAAGCATAAAAAATCATCATACGTACAGGAAGGTACTGCTCCATCGGAGTTCTGTACGTATGTGTGTTGGGCCCTATTGAATGGACGAAGGGTTTAGGGTTTAGGCGAACCTGATTTAGGCGGAACCTGATCGGCGGCACCCTCCCTGGGATCGGCGGAGGCGGATGCGTGCGTGGGGTTGTGCGGCAGTCTCCCACGGATCGGCGGCGGCGGAGGCGTAAGTGGGATTGTGCGGCGACGGCGAGACCTGGCACGGTCACGTATGTGCATGATCTGAGGCGGCCTCCATGAGATCGGATGCGGCCTCGCTGGGATCGATGACAGAAGGGATCGATGGCGGCTGGGGTGTGGTTCCCGTCGTCGTACTGGGATCGACGACAGAAGGGATCGATGGCGGCTGGGGCGTGGTTCCCGTCGTCGTAGGAATAGATCGAGGATAGCCTACTTCGTCATTTTTTTTGTGCGAGGGGCCTCACTCCGGTTCGTCAGTTTTCTTCTGTTTTTTCGTGTGGGGAAGGGGGAGACAAATAAAAAACCATACGAGGTGGGACGAGGACAAAAAAACCCAGCTAAGGTGGGAGGTGGGACGAAAATAAACCGTACCAGGCTACCAACTGCTCCATTAGGAGTAGAGATACTCCCTTCGTCCCATAATATATGACGTTTTTTTACACTGGGAGGAGTCGTCCATATATACTGGTCCAGTGACAGAAGACTGATGAAATGTTCCCCTGTCTGAAGTACTCCCACTCCTCCAACACCAGAATTCCCAGACCATGAACCCAGAACCCGAAAACTGGTGGTTGCAGACTTTTTGAAGCATCATGAAGATATATGAGGCAACTTATCATGCACAATCCCATCTTTTGTGAACCTGAACAAGCAGATGAGCAACGAAAGAGAGAGAGAGCGCAGCAGTTAGGCTAAATCAAAAAATATATAAGAAAAAGTTAAACTGCAAGTCTGCAATCTATGACATTTTATTCTTTGCACAAAGTAATAAAACAATTAGCTGAAAGAAGAAAAACACACATCGCTTAACTTAAGTTGCTCCAACTATAATGGCTAGGTCTACCGCAACTCAAATCAAGCAGCCAGTTGTGAACTACTACAGATATACTCCCTCCGTCCCATAATATATGACGTTTTTTGACACTGGGAGGAGTCGCCCATATATACCGGTCAAGTGATAGATGACTGATGAGATGTTCCCTTGTCTGAAGTACTCCCACTCCTCCAACACCAGAATTCCCAGACCATGAACCCAGAACCCGAAAACTGGCAGTTGCAGACTTTTTGAAGCATCATGAAGATATGTGAGGCAACTTATCATGCGCAATCCCATCTTTTGTGAGCCTGAACAAGCAGAGGAGCAGCGGGAGAGAGAGAGCAGCAGTTAGGCTAAATCAAAAAATATATAAGAAAAAATTAAACTGCAAGTCTGCAATCTAGGACATTTTATTCTTTGCACAAAGTAATAAAATAATTAGCTGAAAGAAGAAAAACACCCATCGCTTAACTTAAGTTGCTCCGACTATAATGGCTAGGTCTACCGCAACTCAAATCAAGCAACCAGTTGTGAACTACTACAGATATACTCCCTCCGTCCCATAATATATGACGTTGTTTGACACTGGGAGGAGTCGCCCATATATACTGGTCCAGTGCAGATGACTGGTGAGATGTTCCCTTGTCTGAAGTGCTCCCACTCCTCCAACACCAGAATTCCCAGACCACGAACCTAGAACCCGAAAACTGGTAGTTGCAGACTTTTTGAAGCATCATGAAGATATGAGAGGCAACTTATCATGCGCAATCCCATCTTTTGTGAGCCTGAACAAGCAGAGGAGCGGCGAGAGAGAGAGAGAGCATCAGTTAGGCTAAATCAAAAAATATATAAGAAAAAATTAAACTGCAAGTCTGCAATCTAAAACATTTTATTCTTTGCACAAAGTAATAAAACAATTAGCTGAAAGAAGAAAAACACCCATCGCTTAACTTAAGTTGCTTCGACTATAATGGCTAGGTCTAGCGCAACTCAAATCAAGCAACCAGTTGTGAACTACTACAGATATACTCCCTTCGTCCCATAATATATGACGTTTTTTGACACTGGGAGGAGTCGCCCATATATACTGGTCCAGTGACAGATGACTGATGAGATGTTCCCTTGTCTGTAGTACTCCCACTCCTCCAACACCAGAATTCCCAGACCATGAACCCATAACCCGAAAACTGGTAGTTGCAGACTTTTTGAAGCATCATGAAGATATGTGAGGCAACTTATCATGCGCAATCCCATCTTTTGTGAGCCTGAACAAGCAGAGGAGCAGCGGGAGAGAGAGAGAGAGCAGCAGTTAGGCTAAATCAAAAAATATCTAAGAAACAATTAAACTGCAAATCTGCAATCTAAGACATTTTATTATTTGCACAAAGTAATAAAACAATTAGCTGAAAGAAGAAAAACACCCATCGCTTAACTTAAGTTGCTCCGACTATAATGGCTAGGTCTACCGCAACTCAAATCAAGCAACCAGTTGTCAACTAGTACAGATATACTCCCTTCGTCCCATAATATATGACGTTTTTGACACTGGGAGGAGTCGTCCATATATACTGGTCCAGTGACAGATGACTGATGAGATGTTCCCTTGTCTGAAGTACTCCCACTCCTCCAACACCAGAATTCCTAGACCATGAACCCAGAACCCGAAAACTGGTAGTTGCAGACTTTTTGAAGCATCATGAAGATATGTGAGGCAACTTATCATGCGCAATCCCATCTTTTGTGAGCCTGAACAAGCATAGGAGCAGCGAGAGAGAGAGAGAGAGCGCACATCAGTTAGGCTAAATCAAAAATTATATAAGAAAAAATTAAACTGCAAGTCTGCAATCTAAGACATTTTATTCTTTGCACAAAGTAATAAAATAATTAGCTGAAAGAAGAAAAACACCCATCGCTTAACTTAAGTTGCTCCGACTATAATGGCTAGGTCTACCGCAACTCAAATCAAGCAACCAGTTGTGAACTACTACAGATATACTCCCTCCGTCCCATAATATATGACGTTTTTTGACACTGGGAGGAGTCGCCCATATATACTTGTCTAGTGACAGATGACTGATGAGATGTTCCCTTGTCTGAAGTACTCCCACTCCTCCAACACCAGAATTCCCAGACCATGAACCCAGAACCCGAAAACTGGTAGTTGCAGACATTTGAAGCATCATGAAGATATGTGAGGCAACTTATCATGCACAATCCCATCTTTTGTGAACCTGAACAAGCAGATGAGCAACGAGAGAGAGAGAGCGCAGCAGTTAGGCTAAATCAAAAAATATATAAGAAAAAGTTAAACTGCAAGTCTGCAATCTAAGACATTTTATTCTTTGCACAAAGTAATAAAACAATTAGCTGAAAGAAGAAAACACACATCGCTTAAATTAAGTTGCTCCAACTATAATGGCTAGGTCTACCGCAACTCAAATCAAGCAACCAGTTGTGAACTACTACAGATATACTCCCTCCGTCCCATAATATATGACGATTTTTGACACAGGGAGGAGTTGCCCATATATACTGGTCCAGTGACAGATGACTGATGAGATGTTCCCTTGTCTGAAGTATTCCCACTCCTCCAACACCAGAATTCCCAGACCATGAACCCAGAACCCGAAAACTGGCAGTTGCAGACTTTTTGAAGCATCATGAAGATATGTGAGGCAACTTATCATGCGCAATCCCATCTTTTGTGAGCCTGAACAAGCAGAGGAGCAGCGGGAGAGAGAGAGAGAGAGCAGCAGTTAGGCTAAATCAAAAAATATATAAGAAAAAATTAAACTGCAAGTCTGCAATCTAAGACATTTTATTATTTGCACAAAGTAATAAAACAATTAGCTGAAAGAAGAAAAACACCCATCGCTTAACTTAAGTTGCTCCGACTATAATGGCTAGGTCTACCGCAACTCAAATCAAGCAACCAGTTGTGAACTACTACAGATATACTCCCTTCGTCCCATAATATATCACATTTTTTGACACTGGGAGGAGTCGCCCATATATACTGGTCCAGTGACAGAAGACTGATGAGATGTTCCCTTGTCTGAAGTACTCCCACTCCTCCAACACCAGAATTCCCAGATCATGAACCCAAACCCGAAAACTGGTAGTTGCAGACTTTTTGAAATATCATGAAGATATGTGAGGCAACTTATCAGGTGCAATCCCATCTTTCGTGAGCTTGAACAAGCAGAGGAGCAGCGAGAGATAGAGAGAGCGCAGCAGTTAGGCTAAATCAAAAAATATAAAAGAAAAAATTAAACTGCAAGTCTGCAATCTAAGACATTTTATTCTTTGCACAAAGTAATAAAAAAATTAGCTGAAAGAAGCAAAACACCCATCGCTTAACTTAAGTTGCTCCGACTATAATGGCTAGGTCTACCGCAACTCAAATCGAGCAACCAGTTGTGAACTACTAAAGATATACTCCCTCCGTCCCATAATATATGACGTTTTGTGACACTGGGAGGAGTCGCCCATATATACTGGTCTAGTGACAGATGGCTGATGAGATTTTCCCTTGTCTGAAGTACTCCCACTCCTCCAACACCAGAATTCCCAGACCATGAACCTAGAACCCGAAAACTGGTAGTTGCAGAATTTTTTAATCATCATGAAGATATGTGAGGCAACTTATCGTGCGCAATCCCATCTTTTGTGAGCCTGAACAAGCAGAGGAGCAGAGAGAGAGAGAGAGAGAGATAGAGAGAGAGAGAGCAGTAGTTAGGCTAAATCAAAAAATATATAAGAAAAATTAAACTGCAAGTCTGTAAGCTAAGACATTTTATTCTTTGCACAAAGTAATAAAACAATTAGCTGAAAGAAGAAAAACACCCATCGCTTAACTTAAGTTGCTCCGACTATAATGGCTAGGTCTGCCGCAACTCAAATCAAGCAAACAGTTGTGAACTACTACAGATATACTCCCTCCGTCCCATAATATATAACGTTTTTTGACACTGGGAGGAGTCGCCCATATATACTGGTCCAGTGACAGATGACTGATGAGATGTTCCCTTGTCTGAAGTACTCCCACTCCTCCAACACCAGAATTCCCAGACCATGAACCGAGACCCGAAAACTGGTAGTTGCAGACTTTTTGAAGCATCACGAAGATATGTGAGGCAACTTATGATGCGCAATCCCATCTTTTGTGAGCCTGAACAAGCAGAGGAGCAGCGAGAGAGAGAGAGAGAGAGAGCGCAGCAAATAGGCTAAATCAAAAAATATATAAGAAAAAGTTAAACTGCAAGTCTGCAATCTAAGACATTTTATTCTTTGCACAAAGTAATAAAACAATTAGCTGAAAGAAGAAAAACACCCATCGCTTAACTTAAGTTGCTCCAACTATAATGGCTAGGTCTACCGCAACTCAAATCAAGCAACCAGTTGTGAACTACTACAAATATACTCCCTCCGTCCCATAATATATGACATTTTTTGACACTGGGAGGAGTCGCCCATATATACTGGTCCAGTGACAGATGACTGATGAGATGTTCCCTTGTCTGAAGTACTCCCACTCCTCCAACACCAGAATTCCCAGACCATGAACCCAGAACCCGAAAACTGGTAGTTACAGACTTATTGAAGCATCATGAAGATATGCGAGGCAACTTATCATGCGCAATCCCATCTTTTGTGAGCCTGAACAAGCAGAGGAGCAGAGAGAGAGAGAGAGAGAGAGAGAGAGAGCACAACAGTTAGGCTATATCAAAAAATATATAAGAAAATATTAAACTGCATGTCTGCAATCTAAGACATTTTATTCTTTGCACAAAGTAATAAAACAATTAGCTGAAAGAAGAAAAACACCCATCGCTTAACTTAAGTTGCTCCGACTATAATGGCTATGTCTGCCGCAGCTCAAATCAAGCAACCAGTTGTGAACTACTACAAATATACTCCCTCCATCCCACAATATATGGCGTTTTTTGACACTAGGAGGACTCGCCCATATACACTGGTCCAGTGACACATGACTGATGATATGTTCCCTTGTCTGAAGTACTTCCACTCCTTCAACACCAGAATTCCCAGAACATGAACCCAGAACCCGAAAACTGGTAGTTGCAGACTTTTTGAAGCATCATGAAGATATGTGAGGCAACTTATCATGCGCAATCCCATCTTTTGTGAGCCTGAACAAGCAGAGGAGCAACGAGAGAGAGAGAGAGAGAGAGATAGAGAGAGAGAGAGAGAGAGAGAGAGAGAGAGAGAGAGAGAGAGCACTACAGTTAGGCTAAATCAAAAAATATATAAGAAAAAATTAAACTGCAAGCCTGCAATCTAAGACATCTTATTCTTTGCACAAAGTAATAAAACAATTAGCTGAAAGAAGAAAAACACCCATCGCTTAACTTAAGTTGCTCCGACTATAATGGCTAGGTCTACCGCAACTCAAATCAAGCAACCAGTTGTGAACTGCTACAGATATACTCCCTCCGTCCCATAATATATGATGTTTTTTTCACTGGGAGGAGTCGCCCATATATACTGGTCCAATGATAGATGGCTGATGAGATGTTCCCTTGTCTGAAGTACTCCCACTCCTCCTACACCAGAATTCCCAGACCATGAACCCAAAACCCGAAAACTGGTAGTTGCAGACTTTTTGAAGCATCATGAAGATATGTGAGGCAACTTATCATCCGCAGTCTCATCTTTTGTGAGCCTGAACAAGCAGAGGAGCAGCGAGAGAGAGCGCAACAGTTAGGCTAAATCAAAAAATATATAAGAAAAAATTAAACTGCAAGTCTGCAATCTAAGACATTTTATTCTTTGCACCAAGTAATAAAAAAATTAGCTGAAAGAAGAAAAACACCCATCGCTTAACTTAAGTTGCTCCGACTATAATGGCTAGGTCTACCACAACTCAAATCAAGCAACCAGTTGTGAACTACTAAAGATATACTCCCTCCGTCCCATAATATAAGACGTTTTGTGACACTGGGAGGAGTCGCCCATATATACTGGTCTAGTGACAGATGGCTGATGAGATTTTCCCTTGTCTGAAGTACTCCCACTCCTCCAACACCAGAATTCCCAGACCATGAACCTAGAACCCGAAAATTTGTAGTTGCAAACTTTTTGAATCATGATGAAAATATGTGAGGCAACTTATCATGCGGAATCCCATCTTTTGTGAGCCTGAACAAGCAGAGGAGCAGAGAGAGAGAGAGAGAGAGAGAGCAGTTAGGCTAAATCAAAAACTATATAAGAAAAAATTAAACTGCAAGTCTGCAATCTAAGACATTTTATTCTTTGCACAAAGTAATAAAACAATTAGCTGAAAGAAGAAAAACACCCATCGCTTAACTTAAGTTGCTCCGACTATAATGGCTAGTTCTACCACAACTCAAATCAAGCAACCAGTTGTGAACTACTAAAGATATACTCCCTCCGTCCCTTAATATATGACGTTTTGTGCCACTGGGAGGAGTCGCCCATATATACTGGTCTAGTGACAGATGGCTGATGAGATTTTCCCTTGTCTGAAGTACTCCCACTCCTCCAACACCAGAATTCCCAGACCATGAACCTAGAACCCGAAAATTGGAAGTTGCAGACTTTTTGAATCATGATGAAAATATGTGAGGCAACTTATCATGCGCAATCCCATCTTTTGTGAGCCTGAACAAGCAGAGGAGCAGCGATAGAGAGAGAGAGAGAGAGAGAGAGAGAGAGAGAGAGAGAGAGAGAGCGCAACAGTTAGGCTAAATCAAAAACTATATAAGAAAAAATTAAACTGCAAGTCTGCAATCTAAGACATTTTATTCTTTGCACAAAGTAATAAAACAATTAGCTGAAGGAAGAAAAACACCCATCGCTTAACTTAAGTTGCTCCGACTATAATGGCTAGGTCTACCGCAACTCAAATCAAGCAACCAGTTGTGAACTACTACAGATATACTCCCTCCGTCCCATAATGTATGACGTTTTGTGACACTGGGAGGAGTCGCCCATATATACTGGTCTAGTGACAGATGGCTGATGAGATTTTCCCTTGTCTGAAGTACTCCCACTCCTCCAACACCAGAATTCCCAGACCATGAACCTAGAACCCGAAAATTGGTAGTTGCAGACTTTTTGAGTCATGATGAAAATATGTGAGGCAACTTATCATGCGCAATTCCATCTTTTGTGAGCCTGAACAAGCAGAGGAGCAGAGAGAGAGAGAGAGAGAGAGAGAGAGAGAGAGAGAGCAGTTAGGCTAAATCAAAAAATATATAAGAAAAATTAAACTACAAGTCTGCAATCTTAGACATTTTATTCTTTGCACAAAGTAATAAAACAATTAGCTGAAAGAAGAAAAACACCCATCGCTTAACTTAAGTTGCTCCGACTATAATGGCTAGGTCTACCGCAACTGAAATCAAGCAACCAGTTGTGAACTACTACAGATATACTCCCTTCGTCCCATAATATATGACGTTTTCTGACATTGGGTGGAGTCGTCCATATATACTGGTCCAGTGACAGATGACTGATGAGATGTTCCTTTGTCTGAAGTACTCCCACTGCTCCAACACCAGAATTCCCAGACCATGAACCCAGAACCCGAAAACTGGTAGTTGCAGACTTTTTGAAGCATCATGAAGATATGTGAGGCAATTTATCATGCGCAATCCCATCTTTTGTGAGCCTGAACAAGCAGAGGAGTAGCGAGAGAGAGAGAGAGAGGGAGAGAGAGAGAGAGTGAGAGAGCGCAGCAGTTAGGCTAAATCAAAAACTATAGAAGAAAAAATTAAACTGCAAGTCCGCAATCTAAGAAACTTAATTCTTTGCACAAAGTAATAAAACAGTTAGCTGAAAGAAGAAAAACACCCATCGCTTAACTTAATTTGCTCCGACTATAATGGCTAGGTCTACCGCAACTCAAATCAAGCAACCAGTTGTGAACTACTACAGATATACTCCCTCCGTCCCATAATATATGACGTTTTCTGACATTGGGAGGAGTCGTCCATATATACTGGTCCAGTGATAGATGACTGATGAGATGTTCCTTTGTCTGAAGTACTCCCACTGCTCCAACACTAGAATTCCCAGACCATGAACCCGGAACCCGAAAACTGGTAGTTGCAGACTTTTTGAAGCATCATGAAGACATGTGAGGCAATTTATCATGCGCAATCCCATCTTTTGTGAGCCTGAACAAGCAGAGGAGCAGCGAGAGAGAGAGAGAGAGAGAGAGAGAGAGAGAGAGAGAGAGAGAGAGAGAGAGAGAGAGAGAGAGAGAGAGCAGCAGTTAGGCTAAATCAAAAATTATATAAGAAAAAATTATACTGCAAGTCTGCAATCTAAGACATTTTATTCTTTGCACAAAGTAATAAAACAATTAGCTGAAAGAAGAAAAACACCCATCGCTTAACTTAAGTTGCTCCGACTATGATGGCTAGTTCTACCACAACTCAAATCAAGCAACCAGTTGTGAACTACTAAAGATATACTCCCTCCGTCCCATAATATATGACGTTTTGTGACACTGGGAGGAGTCGCCCATATATACTGGTCTAGTGACAGATGGCTGATGAGATTTTCCCTTGTCTGAAGTACTCCCACTCCTCCAACACCAGAATTCCCAGACCATGAACCTAGAACCCGAAAATTGGTAGTTGCAGACTTTTTGAAGCATGATGAAAATATGTGAGGCAACTTATCATGCGCAATCCCATCTTTTGTGAGCCTGAACAAGCAGAGGAGCAGAGAGAGAGAGAGAGAGAGAGACAGAGAGCAGCAGTTAGGCTAAATCAAAAACTATATAAGAAAAAATTAAACTGCAAGTCTGCAATCTTAGACATTTTATTCTGTGCACAAAGTAATAAAACAATTAGCTGAAAGAAGAAAAACACCCATCAATTAACTTAAGTTGCTCCGACTATAATGGCTAGGTCTACCGCAACTGAAATCAAGCAACCAGTTGTGAACTACTACAGATATACTCCCTCCGTCCCATAATATATGACGTTTTCTGACATTGGGAGGAGTCGTCCATATATACTGGTCCAGTGACAGATGACTGATGAGATGTTCCTTTGTCTGAAGTACTCCCACTGCTCCAACACTAGAATTCCCAGACCATGAACCCAGAACCCGAAACCTGGTAGTTGCAGACTTTTTGAAGCATCATGAAGATATGTGAGGCAATTTATCATGCGGAATCCTATCTTTTGTGAGCGTGAACAAGCAGAGGAGCAGCGAGAGAGAGAGAGAGAGAGAGAGAGAGAGAGGGAGAGAGAGAGAGAGAGAGAGAGTGAGAGAGAGCGCAACAGTTAGGCTAAATCAAAAACTATATAAGAAAAAATTAAACTGCAAGTCTGCAATCTAAGAAATTTAATTCTTTGCACAAAGTAATAAAACAATTAGCTAAAAGAAGAAAAACACCCATCGCTTAACTTAATTTGCTCCGACTATAATGGGTAGGTCTACCGCAACTCAAATCAAGCAACCAGTTGTGAACTACTACAGATATACTCCCTCCGTCCCATAATGTATGACGTTTTCTGACACTGGGAGGAGTCGTCCATATATACTGGTCCAGTGACAGATGACTAATGAGATGTTCCCTTGTCTGAAGTACTCCCACTCCTCCAACACCAGAATTCCCAGACCATGAACCCAGAACTCGAAAACTGGTAGTTGCAGACTTTTTGAAGCATCATGAAGAATTGTGAGGCAACTTATCATGCGCAATCCCATCTTTTGTGAGCCTGAACAAGCAGAGGAGCAGAGAGAGAGAGAGAGAGAGAGAGAGAGAGAGAGAGAGAGAGAGAGCAGCGGTTAGGCTAAATCAAAAACTATATAAGAAAAAATTAAACTGCAAGTCTGCAATCTAAGACATTTTATTCTTTGCACAAAGTAATAAAACAATTAGCTGAAGGAAGAAAAACACCCATCGCTTAACTTAAGTTGCTCCGACTATAATGGCTAGGTCTATCGCAACTCAAATCAAGCAACCAGTTGTGAACTACTATAGATATACTCCCTCCGTCCCATAATATATGACGTTTTTTGACATTGGGAGGAGTCGCCCATATATATACTTGTGCAGTGACAGATGACTGATGATTTATTCCTTTGTCTGAAGTACTCCCACTGCTCCAACACCAGAATTCCCAGACCATGAACCCAGAACCCGAAAACTGGTAGTTGCAGACTTTTTGAAGCATCATGAAGATATGTGAGGCAACTTATCATGCGCAATCCTTGTGAGCCTGAACAAGCAGAGGAGCAGAGAGAGAGAGAGAGAGAGAGCAGTAGTTAGGCTAAATCAAAAACTATATAAGAAAAAATTAAACTGCAAGTCTGCAATCTAAGATATTTAATTCTTTGCACAAAGTAATAAAACAATTGGCTGAAAGAAGAAAAACACCCATCGCCTAACTTAATTTGCTCCGACTATAATGGCTAGGTCTACCGCAGCTCAAATCAAGCAACCAGTTGTGAACTACTACAGATATACTCCCTCCGTCCCGTAATATATGACGTTTTCTGACACTGGGAGGACTCGCCCATATACACTGGTCCAGTGACACATGACTGATGATATGTTCCCTTGTCTGAAGTACTTCCACTCCTTCAACACCAGAATTCCCAGACCATGAACCTAGAACCCGAAAACTGGTAGTTGCAGACTTTTTGAAGCATCATGAAGATATGTGAGGCAACTTATCATGCGCAATCCCATCTTTTGTGAGCCTGAACAAGCAGAGGAGCAACGAGAGAGAGACAGAGAGAGAGAGAGAGAGAGAGAGAGAGAGAGAGAGAGAGAGAGAGAGAGAGAGAGAGCACTACAGTTAGGCTAAATCAAAAAATATATAAGAAAAAATTAAACTGCAAGCCTGCAATCTAAGACATCTTATTCTTTGCACAAAGTAATAAAACAATTCGCTTAAAGAAGAAAAACACCCATCGCTTAACTTAAGTTGCTCCGACTATAATGGCTAGGTCTACCACAACTCAAATCAAGCAACCAGTTGTGAACTGCTACAGATATACTCCCTCCGTCCCATAATATATGATGTTTTTTTCACTGGGAGGAGTCGCCCATATATACTGGTCCAATGATAGATGGCTGATGAGATGTTCCCTTGTCTGAAGTACTCCCAGTCCTCCTACACCAGAATTCCCAGACCATGAACCCAAAACCGGAAACTGGTAGTTGCAGACTTTTTGAAGCATCATGAAGATATGTGAGGCAACTTATCATCCGCAGTCTCATCTTTTGTGAGCCTGAACAAGCAGAGGAGCAGCGAGAGAGAGCGCAACAGTTAGGCTAAATCAAAAAATATATAAGAGAAAATTAAACTGCAAGTCTGCAATCTAAGACATTTTATTCTTTGCACCAAGTAATAAAAAAATTAGCTGAAAGAAGAAAAACACCCATCGCTTAACTTAAGTTGCTCCGACTATAATGGCTAGGTCTACCACAACTCAAATCAAGCAACCAGTTGTGAACTACTAAAGATATACTCCCTCCGTCCCATAATATATGACGTTTTGTGACACTGGGAGGAGTCGCCCATATATACTGGTCTAGTGACAGATGGCTGATGAGATTTTTCCTTGTCTGAAGTACTCCCACTCCTCCAACACCAGAATTCCCAGACCATGAACCTAGAACCCGAAAATTGGTAGTTGCAAACTTTTTGAATCATGATGAAAATATGTGAGGCAACTTATCATGCGGAATCCCATCTTTTGTGAGCCTGAACAAGCAGAGGAGCAGAGAGAGAGAGAGAGAGAGAGAGCAGTTAGGCTAAATCAAAAACTATATAAGAAAAAATTAAACTGCAAGTCTGCAATCTAAGACATTTTATTCTTTGCACAAAGTAATAAAACAATTAGTTGAAAGAAGAAAAACACCCATCGCTTAACTTAAGTTGCTCCGACTATAATGGCTAGTTCTACCACAACTCAAATCAAGCAACCAGTTGTGAACTACTAAAGATATACTCCCTCCGTCCCTTAATATATGACGTTTTGTGCCACTGGGAGGAGTCGCCCATATATACTGGTCTAGTGACAGATGGCTGATGAGATTTTCCCTTGTCTGAAGTACTCCCACTCCTCCAACACCAGAATTCCCAGACCATGAACCTAGAACCCGAAAATTGGAAGTTGCAGACTTTTTGAATCATGATGAAAATATGTGAGGCAACTTATCATGCGCAATCCCATCTTTTGTGAGCCTGAACAAGCAGAGGTGCAGCGAGAGAGAGAGAGAGAGAGAGAGAGAGAGAGAGAGAGAGAGAGAGAGAGAGAGAGAGAGAGCGCAACAGTTAGGCTAAATCAAAAACTATATAAGAAATAATTAAACTGCAAGTCTGCAATCAAAGACATTTTATTCTTTGCACAAAGTAATAAAACAATTAGCTGAAAGAAGAAAAACACCCATCGCTTAACTTAAGTTGCTCCGACTATAATGGCTAATTCTACCACAACTCAAATCAAGCAACCAGTTGTGAACTACTAAAGATATACTCCCTCCGTCCTATAATATATGACGTTTTGTGACACTGGGAGGAGTCGCCCATATATACTGGTCTAGTGACAGATGGCTGATGAGATTTTCCCTTGTCTAAAGTACTCCCACTCCTCCAACACCAGAATTCCCAGACCATGAACCTAGAACCCGAAAATTGGTAGTTGCAGACTTTTTGAATCATGATGAAAATATGTGAGGCAACTTATCATGCGCAATCCCATCTTTTGTGAGCCTGAACAAGGAGAGGAGCAGAGAGAGAGAGAGAGAGAGCAGCAGTTAGGCGAAATCAAAAAATATATAAGAAAAAATTAAACTGCAAGTCTGCAATCTTAGACATTTTATTCTTTACACAAAGTAATAAAACAATTAGCTGAAAGAAGAAAAACACCCATCGCTTAACTTAAGTTGCTCCGACTATAATGGCTAGGTCTACCGCAACTGAAATCAAGCAACCAGTTGTGAACTACTACAGATATACTCCCTTCGTCCCATAATATATGACGTTTTCTGACATTGGGAGGAGTCGTCCATATATACTGGTCCAGTGACAGATGACTGATGAGATGTTCCTTTGTCTGAAGTACTCCCACTGCTCCAACACCAGAATTCCCAAACCATGAACCCAGAACCCGAAAACTGGTAGTTGCAGACTTTTTGAAGCATCATGAAGATATGTGAGGCAATTTATCATGCGCAATTCCATCTTTTGTGAGCCTGAACAAGCAGAGGAGCAGCGAGAGAGAGACAGAGAGAGAGAGAGAGAGAGAGAGAGAGCGCAGCAGTTAGGCTAAATCAAAAACTATATAAGAAAAAATTAAACTGCAAGTCTGCAATCTAAGAAATTTAACTGTTTGCACAAAGTAATAAAACAATTAGCTGAAAGAAGAAAAACACCCATCGCTTAACTTAATTTGCTCCGACTATAATGGCTAGGTCTACCGCAACTCAAATCAAGCAACCAGTTGTGAACTACTACAGATATACTCCCTCCGTCCCATAATATATGACGTTTTCTGATACTAGGAGGAGTCGTCCATATATACTGGTCCAGTGATAGATGACTGATGAGATGTTCCCTTGTCTGAAGTACTCCCACTCCTCCAACACCAGAATTCCCTGACCATGAACCCAGAACCCGAAAACTGGTAGTTGCAGACTTTTGAAAGCATCATGAAGAATTGTGAGGCAACTAATCATGCGCATTCCCATCTTTTGTGAGCCTGAACAAGCAGAGGAGCAGAGATAGAGATAGAGAGAGAGAGAGAGAGAGAGAGAGAGAGAGAGAGAGAGAGAGAGAACAGCAGTTAGGCTAAATCAGAAACTATATAAGAAAAAATTAAACTGCAAGTCTGCAATCTAAGACATTTTATTCTTTGCACAAAGTAATAAAACAATTAGCTGAAAGAAGAAAAACACCCATCGCTTAACTTAAGTTGCTCCTACTATAATGGCTAGTTCTACCACAACTCAAATCAAGCAACCAGTTGTGAACTACTAAAGATATACTCCCTCCGTCCCATAATATATGACGTTTTGTGACACTGGGAGGAGTCGCCCATATATACTGGTCTAGTGACAGATGGCTGATGAGATTTTCCCTTGTCTGAAGTACTCCCACTCCTCCAACACCAGAATTCCCAGACCATGAACCTAGAACCCGAAAATTGGTAGTTGCAGACTTTTTGAGTCATGATGAAAATATGTGAGGCAACTTATCATGCGCAATTCCATCTTTTGTGAGCCTGAACAAGCAGAGGAGCAGAGAGAGAGAGAGAGAGAGAGAGAGAGAGAGCAGTTAGGCTAAATCAAAAAATATATAAGAAAAAATTAAACTGCAAGTCTGCAATCTTAGACATTTTGTTCTTTGCACAAAGTAATAAAACAATTAGCTGAAAGAAGAAAAACACCCATCGCTTAACTTAAGTTGCTCCGACTATAATGGCTAGGTCTACCGCAACTGAAATCAAGCAACCAGTTGTGAACTACTACAGATATACTCCCTCCGTCCCATAATATATGACGTTTTCTGACATTGGGTGGAGTCGTCCATATATACTGGTCCAGTGACAGATGACTGATGAGATGTTCCTTTGTCTGAAGTACTCCCACTGCTCCAACACCAGAATTCCCAGACCATGATCCCAGAACCCGAAAACTGGTAGTTGCAGACTTTTTGAAGCATCATGAAGATATGTGAGGCAATTTATCATGCGCAATCCCATCTTTTGTGAGCCTGAACAAGCAGAGGAGTAGCGAGAGAGAGAGAGAGAGAGAGGGAGAGAGAGAGAGAGTGAGAGAGCGCAGCAGTTAGGCTAAATCAAAAACTATAGAAGAAAAAATTAAACTGCAAGTCCGCAATCTAAGAAACTTAATTCTTTGCAGAAAGTAATAAAACAGTTAGCTGAAAGAAGAAAAACACCCATCGCTTAACTTAATTTGCTCCGACTATAATGGCTAGGTCTACCGCAACTCAAATCAAGCAACCAGTTGTGAACTACTACAGATATACTCCCTCCGTCCCATAATATATGACGTTTTCTGACATTGGGAGGAGTCGTCCATATATACTGGTCCAGTGACAGATGACTGATGAGATGTTCCTTTGTCTGAAGTACTCCCACTGCTCCAACACTAGAATTCCCAGACCATGAACCCGGAACCCGAAAACTGGTAGTTGCAGACTTTTTGAAGCATCATGAAGACATGTGAGGCAATTTATCATGCGCAATCCCATCTTTTGTGAGCCTGAACAAGCAGAGGAGCAGCGAGAGAGAGAGAGAGAGAGAGAGAGAGAGAGAGAGAGAGAGAGAGAGAGAGAGAGAGAGAGAGAGCAGCAGTTAGGCTAAATCAAAAATTATATAAGAAAAAATTATACTGTAAGTCTGCAATCTAAGACATTTTATTCTTTGCACAAAGTAATAAAACAATTAGCTGAAAGAAGAAAAACACCCATCGCTTAACTTAAGTTGCTCCGACTATGATGGCTAGTTCTACCACAACTCAAATCAAGCAACCAGTTGTGAACTACTAAAGATATACTCCCTCCGTCCCATAATATATGACGTGTTGTGACACTGGGAGGAGTCGCCCATATATACTGGTCTAGTGACAGATGGCTAATGAGATTTTCCCTTGTCTAAAGTACTCCCACTCCTCCAACACCAGAATTCCCAGACCATGAACCTAGAACCCGAAAATTGGTAGTTGCAGACTTTTTGAAGCATGATGAAAATATGTGAGGCAACTTATCATGCGCAATCCCATCTTTTGTGAGCCTGAACAAGCAGAGGAGCAGAGAGAGAGAAAGAGAGAGAGAGAGAGAGAGAGAGAGAGAGAGAGCAGCAGTTAGGCTAAATCAAAAAATATATAAGAAAAAATTAAACTGCAAGTCTGCAATCTTAGACATTTTATTCTGTGCACAAAGTAATAAAACAATTAGCTGAAAGAAGAAAAACACCCATCAATTAACTTAAGTTGCTCCGACTATAATGGCTAGGTCTACCGCAACTGAAATCAAGCAACCAGTTGTGAACTACTACAGATATACTCCCTCCGTCCCATAATATATGACGTTTTCTGACATTGGGAGGAGTCGTCCATATATACTGGTCCAGTGACAGATGACTGATGAGATGTTCCTTTGTCAGAAGTACTCCCACTGCTCCAACACTAGAATTCCCAGACCATGAACCCAGAACCCGAAAACTGGTAGTTGCAGACTTTTTGAAGCACCATGAAGATATGTGAGGCAATTTATCATGCGCAATCCCATCTTTTGTGAGCCTGAACAAGCAGAGGAGCAGCGAGAGAGAGAGAGAGAGAGAGGGAGAGAGAGTGAGAGAGAGCGCAACAGTTAGGCTAAATCAAAAACTATATAAGAAAAAATTAAACTGCAAGTCTGCAATCTAAGAAATTTAATTCTTTGCACAAAGTAATAAAATAATTAGCTAAAAGAAGAAAAACACCCATCGCTTAACTTAATTTGCTCCGACTATAATGGGTAGGTCTACCGCAACTCAAATCAAGCAACCAGTTGTGAACTACTACAGATATACTCCCTCCGTCCCATAATGTATGACGTTTTCTGACACTGGGAGGAGTCGTCCATATATACTGGTCCAGTGACAGATGACTAATGAGATGTTCCCCTGTCTGAAGTACTCCCACTCCTCCAACACCAGAATTCCCAGACCATGAACCCAGAACCCGAAAACTGGTAGTTGCAGACTTTTTGAAGCATCATGAAGAATTGTGAGGCAACTTATCATGCGCAATCCCATCTTTTGTGAGCCTGAACAAGCAGAGGAGCAGAGAGAGAGAGAGAGAGAGAGAGAGAGAGAGAGCGCAGCGGTTAGGCTAAATCAAAAACTATATAAGAAAAAATTAAACTGCAAGTCTACAATCTAAGACATTTTATTCTTTGCACAAAGTAATAAAACAATTAGCTGAAGGAAGAAAAACACCCATCGCTTAACTTAAGTTGCTCCGACTATAATGGCTAGGTCTATCGCAACTCAAATCAAGCAACCAGTTGTGAACTACTATAGATATACTCCCTCCGTCCCATAATATATGACGTTTTTTGACATTGGGAGGAGTCGCCCATATATATACTTGTCCAGTGACAGATGACTGATGATTTATTCCTTTGTCTGAAGTACTCCCACTGCTCCAACACCAGAATTCCCAGACCATGAACCCAGAACCCGAAAACTGGTAGTTGCAGACTTTTTGAAGCATCATGAAGATATGTGAGGCAACTTATCATGCGCAATCCTTGTGAGCCTGAACAAGCAGAGGAGCAGAGAGAGAGAGAGAGAGAGAGAGAGAGAGAGAGAGAGAGAGAGAGAGAGAGAGAGAGAGAGAGAGCAGTAGTTAGGCTAAATCAAAAACTATATAAGAAAAAATTAAACTGCAAGTCTGCAATCTAAGATATTTAATTCTTTGCACAAAGTAATAAAACAATTAGCTGAAAGAAGAAAAACACCCATCGCTTAACTTAATTTGCTCCGACTATAATGGCTAGGTCTACCACAGCTCAAATCAAGCAACCAGTTTTGAACTACTACAGATATACTCCCTCCGTCCCGTAATATATGACGTTTTCTGACACTGGGAGGACTCGCCCATATACACTGGTCCAGTGAGACATGACTGATGATATGTTCCCTTGTCTGAAGTACTTCCACTCCTTCAACACCATAATTCCCAGACCATGAACCCAGAACCCGAAAACTGGTAGTTGCAGACTTTTTGAAGCATCATGAAGATATGTGAGGCAACTTATCATGCGCAATCCCATCTTTTGTGAGCCTAACAAGCAGAGGAGCAACGAGGAGAGAGAGAGAGAGAGAGAGAGAGAGAGAGAGAGAGAGAGAGAGAGAGAGAGAGAGAGAGAGAGCACTACAGTTAGGCTAAATAAAAAAATATATAAGAAAAAATTAAACTGCAAGCCTGCAATCTAAGACATCTTATTCTTTGCACAAAGTAATAAAAGAATTAGCTGAAAGAAGAAAAACACCCATCGCTTAACTTAAGTTGCTCTGACTATAATGGCTAGGTCTACCGCAACTCAAATCAAGCAACCAGTTGTGAACTGCTACAGATATACTCCCTCCGTCCCATAATATATGATGTTTTTTTCACTGGGAGGAGTCGCCCATATATACTGGTCCAATGATAGATGGCTGATGAGATGTTCCCTTGTCTGAAGTACTCCAGTCCTCCTACACCAGAATTCCCAGACCATGAACCCAAAACCCGAAAACTGTAGTTGCAGACTTTTTGAAGCATCATGAAGATATGTGAGGCAACTTATCATCCACAGTCTCATCTTTTGTGAGCCTGAACAAGCAGAGGAGCAGAGAGAGAGAGAGAGAGAGAGAGAGAGAGAGAGAGAGAGAGAGAGAGCAGTTAGGCTAAATCAAAAACTATATAAGAAAAAATTAAACTGCAAGTCTGCAATCTAAGACATTTTATTCTTTGCACAAAGTAATAAAACAATTAGCTGAAAGAAGAAAAACACCCATCGCTTAACTTAAGTTGCTCCGACTATAATGGCTAGTTCTACCACAACTCAAATCAAGCAACCAGTTGTGAACTACTAAAGATATACTCCCTCCGTCCCTTATATATGACGTTTTGTGCCACTCGGAGGAGTCGCCCATATATACTGGTCTAGTGACAGATGGCTGATGAGATTTTCCCTTGTCTGAAGTACTCCCACTCCTCCAACACCAGAATTCCCAGACCATGAACCTAGAACCCGAAAATTGGAAGTTGCAGACTTTTTGAATCATGATGAAAATATGTGAGGCAACTTATCATGCGCAATCCCATCTTTTGTGAGCCTGAACAAGCAGAGGTGGCAGCGAGAGAGAGAGAGAGAGAGAGAGAGAGAGAGAGAGAGAGAGAGAGAGAGAGAGAGAGAGAGCGCAACAGTTAGGCTAAATCAAAAACTATATAAGAAAAATTAAACTGCAAGTCTGCAATCTAAGACATTTCATTCTTTGCACAAAGTAATAAAACAATAAGCTGAAGGAAGAAAAACACCCATCGCTTAAACTTAAGTTGCTCCGACTATTATGGCTAGGTCTACCACAACTCAAATCAAGCAACCAGTTGTGAACTACTACAGATATACTCCCTCCGTCCCATAATGTATGACGTTTTTTGACATTGGGAGGAGTCGCCAATATATACTTGTCAAGTGACAGATGACTGATGATTTGTTCCTTTGTCTGAAGTACTCCCACTACTCCAACACCAGAATTCCCAGACCATGAACCCAGAACCCGAAAACTGGTAGTTGCAGACATTTTGAAGCATCATGAAGATATGTCCGGCAACTTATCATGCGCAATCCTTGTGAGCCTGAACAAGCAGAGGAGCAGAGAGAGAGAGAGAGAGAGAGAGAGAGAGCAGCAGTTAGGCTAAATCAAAAACTATATAAGAAAAAATTAAACTGCAAGTCTGCAATCTTAAAAAAATTTAATTCTTTGCACAAAGTAATAAAACAATTAGCTGAAAGAAGAAAAACACCCATCGCTTAACTTAATTTGCTCCGACTATAATGGCTAGGTCTACCGCAACTCAAATCAAGCAACCAGTTGTGAACTACTACAGATATACTCCCTCCGTCCCATAATATATGACGTTTTCTGACACTGGGAGGAGTCGTCCATATATACTGGTCCAGTGACAGACGACCGATGAGATGTTCCCTTGTCTGAAGTACTCCCACTCCTCCAACACCAGAATTCCCAGACCATGAACCCAGAACCCGAAAACTGGTAGTTGCAGACTTTTTGAAGCATCATGAAGAAATGTGAGGCAACTTATCATGCGCAATCCCATCTTTTGTGAGCCTGAACAAGCCAGAGGAGCAGCGAGAGAGAGAGAGAGAGAGAGAGAGAGAGAAAGAGAGAGAGAGAAGAGAGAGAGAGAGAGAGCAGTTAGGCTAAATCAAAAACTATATAAGAAAAATTAAACTGCAAGTCTGCAATCGAAGACATTTTATTCTTTGCACAAAGTAATAAAACAATTAGCTGAAAGAAGAAAAACACCCATCGCTTAACTTAAGTTGCTCCGACTATAATGGCTAATTCTACCACAACTCAAATCAAGCAACCAGTTGTGAACTACTAAAGATATACTCCCTCCGTCCCATAATATATGACGTTTTGTGACACTGGAGGAGTCGCCCATATATACTGGTCTAGTGACAGATGGCTGATGAGATTTTCCCTTGTCTGAAGTACTCCCACTCCTCCAACACCAGAATTCCCAGACCATGAACCTAGAACCCGAAAATTGGTAGTTGCAGACTTTTTGAATCATGATGAAAATATGTGAGGCAACTTATCAAGCGCAATCCCATCTTTTGTGAGCCTGAACAAGGAGAGGAGCAGAGAGAGAGAGAGAGAGAGAGAGAGAGAGAGAGAGAGAGCAGCAGCAGTTAGGCGAAATTCAAAAAATATATAAGAAAAATTAAAACTGCAAGTCTGCAATCTTAGACATTTTATTCTTTACACAAAAGTAATAAAACAATTAGCTGAAAGAAGAAAAACACCCAATCGCTTAACTTAAGTTGCTCCGACTATAATGGCTAGGTCTACCGCAACTGAAATCAAGCAACCAGTTGTGAACTACTACAGATATACTCCCTTCGTCCCATAATATCTGACGTTTTCTGACATTGGGAGGAGTCGTCCATATATACTGGTCCAGTGACAGATGACTGATGAGATGTTCCTTTGTCTGAAGTACTCCCACTGCTCCAACACCAGAATTCCCAAACCATGAACCCAGAACCCGAAAACTGGTAGTTGCAGACTTTTTGAAGCATCATGAAGATATGTGAGGCCAATTTATCATGCGCAATCCATCTTTTGTGAGCCTGAACAAGCAAGAGGAGCAGCGGGAGAGAGACAGAGAGAGAGAGAGAGAGAGAGAGAGAGAGAGAGAGAGAGAGAGAGCAGCAGTTAGGCTAAATCAAAAACTATATAAGAAAAAATTAAACTGCAAGTCTGCAATCTAAGACATTTTATTCTTTGCACAAAGTAATAAAACAATTAGCTGAAAGAAGAAAAACACCCATCGCTTAACTTAAGTTGCTCCTACTATAATGGCTAGTTCTACCACAACTCAAATCAAGCAACCAGTTGTGAACTACTAAAGATATACTCCCTCCGTCCCATAATATATGACGTTTTGTGACACTGGGAGGAGTCGCCCATATATACTGGTCTAGTGACAGATGGCTGATGAGATTTTCCCTTGTCCGAAGTACTCCCACTCCTCCAACACCAGAATTCCCAGACCATGAACCTAGAACCCGAAAATTGGTAGTTGCAGACTTTTTGAGTCATGATGAAAATATGTGAGGCAACTTATCATGCGCAATTCCATCTTTTGTGAGCCTGAACAAGCAGAGGAGCAGAGAGAGAGAGAGAGAGAGAGAGAGAGAGAGAGAGAGAGAGAGCAGTTAGG